>JALMGJ010000001.1:173695366-176550366 GCA_023362775.1 Charina bottae
AAGTTCTTCTGTCCATATTCAGAGACAGTATTTATTCATACATGCAGAGACTAAGAATGAAATAAAAACTATCTTCCTCCATCCTGGTGTTCTCCAGATATTTAGGACTATAATTTTCCAAATTCACAGCCAGCAAGGAAAATCTGAGAGATGACACCTTATATGTAAGACATATATGTACTTATATTATATTATATTATACTTATATATTATATTATATATTATTATATAATAAATACATATATTATATTATATTATATTATATTATATTATATTATATTATATTATATTATATTTATATGTAAGACATGTAGAAAGCACCAGAATATGGAAGGCCGTGCAAAGCCTCATCAATAACCATAGTGAGGGAAGGATAATTATTTGCTTTTGTAAATACAATGACTTCATAAGGAAATTTAATAATGCATAAACATCAAACATGGCCTCTAAATAATCTCCACGTACATCAGTGGAATATTTTTCTGAATTAACAAAGTTAGGACAGGAATGGTGCTTAATGCAAATCAATAAAAAACATTTGAAATGGGGGACAGAGGTGCCAGCTTAATTCCCTACCTCACTCACAATTTGCTTAATGTGAACGTGTTCACAAAATACTCTAAATGTAAAATAATGAGATATGGATTATTATTAGATTTTTTGTGCCTAAGGAATCAAAATGCAATAATAATAATAATAATAATAATAATAATAATAATAATAATAATAGATGTGTGTAAGTGATAGAAAGAAATTAAGCCAGTATTCCTACTGCATGCCTACATTGAAGTAAGCCATGACTTAACTCCTGAATCAGTTTCAGTGGAGGTGTCATTTTAAGCCTAGTGTCTGTGATGGGGGATCTCCTGCTTGCAGATTCCCTCCTCCTTCTTTTAGATCAGGGGTCCCCAACCCCCAGGCTGCGGACCAGTACGGGTCCGTGGCCTGTTAGGAACTGGGCTGCACAGCCCACCCATCGAGCTCCGCCCATGGCCCACCCATGGCCCGCGTGGCCCGCCCATCGAGCCCTGCCCATGGCCCATGTGGCATCCCCCCGGTCCGTGGAAAAATTGTCTTCCACGAAACCGGTCCCTGGTGCCAAAAAGGTTGGCGACCGCTGTAGATGATGTTATGGTATTCTTAGCCTGGGAATGCCTGTTTCATGCACAGATTTAAAATCAGTTGGTTGCAGATTAATCACCCTTAACTCCTCTCACCATCCTGATAGACTAATTCAAGAATGGACTCCCAATGTGCAGTTATGTTTGAGACTTGAATACTAACTCTCATTAAGTGATTGCTAATATGAAGCCATGGATGTTATGTTTAAAATTAATTGATGAAGTGAAAGCAAAGTGAAAGAATGTGTTCTTCTGAATGTGTTGTGTATGGCCTTGGACAATTTATGGTAGCAAGTGCATTCTTTGTTTATCATATTCATGTCAGTTTTTCTATGCAGAATCAAAATCTTCTGTTGTAAATCCTGCCACAAATAAGATTAGCTTTAGTCCTCAATCTTCAACTGCTAGAATATCTATCTGTCTATCCATCTGTCCAGCCACACAGTTAGATGACTAAATTTTACCACATATTCCATCAAGAATATCGAACGATTGCAATGCTGGTCTGGACAGGGGCTTTTGGTAGGTATCTTAGTGTTTTACCTTCTTTTGCTTAATCAGTCATATGACTGCGTCTTGTCATTGTATTCCAGTTTCAAAGCACTAAAAACAAAGTACAAAAGTTATACTTTGGTGCAGATCTAATGACAAAACAATCAAAGGGAATCTATGGTAATTTGGCCATGCTCGACTTCTCTAGCAAACCAGAATTCCCATTGCTGAAGACGACGAATTTGTCTTTGAAAGAGAGAGACAATGATAAAGCAACCAGCTGCTCTATGCACAAATTTGGTAGTCTGGTGTGGAGACAGCTAGAACAACTTCCACCTCCTATTTCTCCCCCAAATAACCCCAGGGTGGCTTCAACTGAAAGAGAGTGACTGGCCCAAAGTTATCCTTTAAGCTTCAGTGGTTGGACTTCCGGTGGGGACATGGAGGACTGAGCATCTGTGCCCACGGGCTCAGCGGGCAGAACTGACAATGCGGCAGTTTTTTCGGGCTCAGGCAGCTTTTTCCTGAAGCCCAGGAGTGTTTTTCCGGAAAAAGGAAAACACCTAGAATCACCCCATCTGCAGCCAAAAGATTGCAAACAGCGTTTGTGTTCAACTGGTAAGAGCTAGCCGGGAGGTGGGGATGTCACCATTTTCCAAGCCGCGCTGTAGCCTTAAAAGAACACTAAGACTGGCCACCCCATTTCTAAATCACTCAATTTATATTTCTTTTAAGTACACGTACCCAAAGAGAGGCTTTCTACAGCAAGGAGAAGCGGGTTCTCTTGGTGCTTATCGTTATTTTTGGGATAAATTAAAAAAAAATTATTTTAAAGCTTTGGACTTTGTTTTCCCTCCAAATATTAAGGAGGATTGAGAGTAAATAACTGTCTCCGTTATTATGTTTGTACTAAATTTGAAGATATTAGCATTTTCCTACGCATTGAATCGGCTGTTTTGAACTTTCAGTTTTCTGCTTCTACTTTCCCTGGGGAACTGTCTGCATATCTCACTTTCGCTTATGTAAACACATTTCAGAATTCTTTCATATCTTCAACTTTTGCTGGTTAAGTTCCTAGGGGGCGCCATAATCTACTGCTTGAGACATGGAGGAGTTTAAGCAGACTTTCTCTGACTTTCACCGAGATTTTAAACAGATTCTTTCTGACTCCTACCAAGTTTTTATGCAAGGCATTCAGGACATTGTGGAAAATATGATGTCTAAAATGTGTCATCTGGTTGGGGATGTCATGGATGAAACTGCGGAATTTAACAGCAATAGAAATGTCTCTTCTAAGAGTGAAAGCGGGACTTCTGTTGAAATGCTGGATGAAGATCGGATAGTCGAGTTGGAGAAATTTAAGGTAGAGAGCAAGCCAGAACTGAACTTGATCTTCTGGTGGAACGCCATGGAAAAGAAGGGGTTATTATGTATGGGAGGACTCCTGAAGAGAAGTTGGAGTTTTTGAGGGGGGGGGCAGTTGGGCTCTTTAATTTTTTTAAAGAAAAAAGCTTTGTGCACATTGTGGGGATATGTAAATGTTCTGGTTTATTTTGAAATGGGATAAGGGTTTAAGAATATTTATCTGGATTGCTTTTAGGGTTTGGCTGATTTCATTGCTTTTAGGGTTTGGCTGATTTCATTCATCTTTAACAATTTGGATTAAGATTATTAAGGTATAATAAAAAATAATAAATGTCTATGTGGATGGTTTTGGGTTTAATATGATTAAGATTATTAAAACTGTTGTATGATCAAGCACAATGGCAGACAGTTTATGTACTTTTTAGTTTGATCTTTATTATAGTAGACAGGAATGTATAGAATAGTAGTAGGAAGGAAATACTTAAATAAATGTTATCTTTGGGGGGAAGTTGATTAGGATATATATATATATATATATATATATATATATATATATATATATATATATATATATATTCTTTTAGTATAAGGGGAGGGAGTAACTGTATTTAGTGATTTTTGTAATGTGCCAATGGAATGATTTATAGAAATAATGTGATATTGGTTTAATATAGAGTAAGGGATTGATTATGGAAAATTGTTATATATCCTTGCTGTTAAAAGTCGGAAGCCACATCTTTTTGTAATTTTGAAAAAAAATTATCTTGTGTTTCTACACTTTTTTAGTTTTTTCTCTTTTTCTCTTTGCAGTTTTTTCTTTTTCTGTAGCTTTTATCTTTGCTTGAAACTTAATAAAATTCTTATTAAAAAAAGCTTCAGTGGTTCTGGAGGCCTAAAACCTGGGTGTCCCTGCTTTTAGTCCAATACCTTCACTCTTTGTATTAAGGCAATACAGTTCTTGAGGCAAGGTTTGTGGTTATAAACAGGGCCTATCCAGGTTTTGTCTTGAAGGGAGACAGATAGCAAAATCTGATTAATTACCTGTTGTGTTTCATGAGGACTAGAAAATCAAATCATAGTAACCTATGGCTGCGAGAGCTGGACCATAAGGAAGGCTGAGCGAAGGAAGATAGATGCTTTTGAACTGTGGTGGTGCTGGAGGAAAATTCTGAGAATGCCTTGGACTGCAAGAAGATCAAACCAGTCCATACTCCAGGAAATAAAGCCAGACTGCTCACTTGAGGGAATGATATTAAAGGCAAAACTGAAGTACTTTGGCCACATAATGAGAAGACAGGATACCCTGGAGAAGATGCTGATGCTAGGGAAAGTGGAAGGCAAAAGGAAGAGGGGCCGACCAAGGGCAAGATGGATGGATGGTATTCTGGAGGTGACAGACTCAGCCATGGGGGAGCTGGGGATGGTGACGGCAGACAGGAAGCTCTGGCGTGGGCTGGTCCATGAAGTCACGAAGAGTCGGAAGCAACTGAATGAATAAACAACAAAAACAACAAGAAAATCAAAACAAAGGACTTGTTGATTTGGCTAGAGAGTGCATAATTGTCAGCCCTATAAGGTAGGCCAGACTAAGACACCAATGCCATATAGGTCAGGACTACTTTTATTGTAACAGCTATAGCAACAGAATCTTGCAACTCTGAATGTGCTTCCCCCTCTTCCACTTTCTTTTAGTGTGAACTAGGGAGGGGCCTGCCTGAGATGTTTATTCAACCTAGTTTCTTGGAATGGGTTCAAGCCCTGCCTATCTGATTGTTGCCTTGCTAGCGGCTCTTCCTCCTGTCCTGAAGGCCATTCCTTATGTCCTCTATAATAATGAGGTAGTTGTTGCCTTGTTCTCCATCCATGCTTTGTTGCTAGCATTCCTGAAATGAGCTTTGCTCAAGAGACAAGGATGGGTATGCAGCTGGAAGGGATGGGGACAGCCTCCATTATCCCCCTGTTTTAGAACAGCTGCTGAAGTCAAGTTCCAAAGGGCCGCCCATCTCATAATGTCAGCATGGGCAAGGAAGAAAAAACAGACTAGGAAGTACCATTAGGTGAGTTGGGAGGGTGTCACATGCACATCCGGCTTTTCCTACCAGTCTGGAATGGGAAGGGTGACGGGTATCAATCTGCCTACAAAAAATATAGAAAAGATGTGACCTTGAACTTGATTGTGTCTTTCACTTCCAGTCAGTGGGTGGAAACAAATGGAGTCCTCCTAGATACATAAGTAATAGATGGAAATTTTAAAGAAGTGATACCTTCTATTTCTATTTCTATTTCTATTTCTATTTCTATTTCTATTTCTATTTCTATTTCTATTTCTATTTCTATTTCTATTTCTATTTCTATTTCTATTATTTCTATTTCTATTATTTCTATTATTTCTATTTCTATTTCTATTTCTATTTCTATTATTTCTATTATTTCTATTATTTCTATTTCTATTTCTATTTCTATTTCTATTTCTATTTCTATTATTTCTATTTCTATTATTTCTATTATTTCTATTTCTATTTCTATTATTTCTATTATTTCTATTATTTCTATTATTTCTATTATTTCTATTTCTATTTCTATTTCTATTTCTATTTCTATTTCTATTTCTATTTCTATTTCTATTTCTATTTCTATTTCTATTTCTATTTCTATTTATTTAATTTATTTTTAATACCTTTCCTAGTTCAGAATAATTTATGGATGGTTTTCAGATGGCCCTTAACTCCAGCAGTTTGTTTAGATATGTTTAATGTCAAAGGTATTACTACACTGTGGGCCTTCAAACCATTGTGAAAAAATGGAAGGACATATTAACAGCTAATAGTCACTGGAGATTTACAAGAAACAGACCGGCTAAGAGAAAATCACTTCTAAGTTCTCACTGAGGAAATACACAAGAGGCAGAAGGAAAACCTAGTGCCATCCACCCATCTTTGTGACCAATCACACAAAGTTATGAATGCCCACCCCCTTGCTGAGTTATGTACAGAGAAGCCTTGTGTATATTCTTCCTCCCTCTGTTCCCTTTTCTCAATTTAATTCAAACTTCTCTAGAAAAGAAGATGGAATGTGAAAAAGGAAAAATAATAACAGAATAATTCCAGACTCTCAGGCTCTATCTAAACCATCAAAGCAGCCAAAAATGGATGGATATACAGTATGCATAACAAATATAATAACATCACATTCTAATTTATTTATTTGTTGGTTGGTTCAAGTGAATCATAACATTAGGTTTCAAGTGACCCAACATTCTACTTCCCTGCATTACTTCAGGTCTCTTTTGGTCCCTTCCTTATTTTCAAACAAATGAGTCTCCCACTTGATGTTGAGTGCGAGATGGTCCATTTGACTGCCTCAGGATATTATGCAGCAAATCCGCTCTAAGCAAAGCAACACATTTGACCCAGGTTCCTTCAACTGCTGAAGCTGGTGCCTTTCTCACTAGTCGCAGAGGTTATTTTCCCACTAGCAACTTACAACATCTTCTAGTGTCACCCAGAAATGGTTGAGATGGTATAAAGCCTGTTGTCAATACTATGATATTGGCACAGCTATATTTTGATGCCTCTGGAAGGTGCAGTAAGTGACTACTAAAGGCGATGCTAGAAGACCCTATGGCTAGTGGGAGAATGGCTTTTGACTGAGGGACTGTTTCATATCTTTCTATGATTTTTCTCATCCAATATATAGGAGATATTAAACCAGAAAGTAGTGACCCAGAATTCTTTGAAATTGATGCATTTGCATTTGTACTGAAATAGTACATTCAAGACTCCAAAAAGTTTAAATGGCTTAAATTCAAGTACTTGCTTAACCAGTTTGTGGACTGGGCTGTGCATTATTTGTAAAGCTTCATGTAAAGACAAAGACTTTGTTTATAAGAATTCAGATTTCAAAGTGAATGAAAACCAAAATAGCTAGTGACCTGGAAAGATAACTTTTACACGCAGCATCAGAATATAAAATAGAACATGGGGGGGGGGGGAACCTCTTACCCTTGATTTATTTTGTGATTTCCATCAAGTCATTATAGATTGAAGCCTAAGTGGCATTTCAACCAAATACCTTTCATAAATGGTAAATTGCCCCACCTTGAGGGTAGTCCCAAGCATTCATCCAAACTCATTCCTCTTGAGTCATGCAACCTTTACTGTTTGCAGAACTTGCAAATGAATTGTTGATGCAAAAAACTTTACTACCATAATCTAATATCTGAAAAATCATGGAGGAATTTAAAAAAAAATGAAATTAAGTTATTTTTACATATGCTGAGACAAACACCTCACAAACTCACGGGAATTTCAAAATGCTGTGACATTTTAAAAAGGTAAAGGTAAAGGTTCCCCCCGCACATTTGTTCAGTTGTGTCCAACTCTAGGGGCCGGTGCTCATCTCCGTTTGTTAGCCGAAGAGCCAGCGTTGTCCGAAGATGCTTCTGCGGTCATGTGGCCGCATGACGCGCGTGGAACGCTGTTACCTACCCACCGAAGTGGTACCTATTCATCTACTTGCATTTGCATGCTTTCGAATTGCTAGGTTGGCGAGAGCTGGGGCGAGTGCGGGAGCTCACTCCGCATGCAGGGCTTGGGATTCAAACCTCCGAACTTGCAATCTTCCGATCGACAAGCCTGGCGTCTTACCCGCTGAGCCACCACGCCCCTTGTGACATTTTACAAGAGTGCAAAAGTCATGGACATGATGGTTAGCGAGTAAGCAATTAAATCAGTCTTTAAATTGTTCTTCTTTGCATTTCCCAGAAGACGAAGGACCCCTCTCTTCTTGAGAAGGAAATAGCATAGCACCTCGGAAACTATGTTGATTCCTTTTCTCTGCAAAACAAGAAAAGGCCACTGAGCTTTCAGGAGAAGGGTTGTTGTGCTGGCAAAGAGGCAGTTTAAAACATAAACTACTACTCTGCCACATTGGCAGGGGATGGTGGTGGTGGTGGTGGTATTCTGATTTGGTGCTGATATTTTGGGTACCGAGCAGAGTTTCTGATGCTCAGAAAAACATACCTGATCATTTCTCCTCTTGATGATTAAGTTTGCAGTTGCACCAGGCTTGACTATGTTACATACTGTTTATGTTTTTTGACGTTGCTCCCGAGTAGCTGTTGCAGAACTGCTCTGGGAAGATCCATGGGGTCTCCATGTGAAGTATTATCATCCTTTGAATGGATTAACTTGTTCTTTGGCATCTGGGCTCACTCTGACCTGCTCTATTGTCTGGTTGGGTTTTCATACCCTCCATCCTGTGCTTCTACTGCTGGTAAAGCTCAGTAGCCACCTTGGGCCTCATTGGCCAGAACAAACCCTTTGCCCTCTTTACCACTGTTGTCAGGTAATAAAGTACTTTGTTCAGAAGAGATCAGGGATGCCTTTTTAGGTCTCAATAGGGGAACATCTCCTTCCATCTCTCCAGTTCACTCTCTCTGAAAATAACTCACAGTAAGATTTGAAGATTTGTTCTCAGACATACTGAAGATTTAACCTGCAGAAAAGGAAAGAAAACAACAACCCCCAAGTGTTTTTAGTAATTTGATAACAAAAATAATTTAATTGTAATAGCTGTCATTGCTTAGGTGTTTATACCCTGATATAGTTTGTTTTAGGACTAAAGTTTATATAAATGAAAGATTCACTTCTCCCTCCAGTCCACATAATCAAGAAAGGTGGGAGCTGATATAACTATATAAGGCAATCTTCCCCAACATAGTGGAGCAGGATTCCTAAGCTTTCCTTTGCAAAAGGTAAAAGTTTAACATACGGTATTTTCTAATTATACTTCTTAAATTGTTTTCACTCCCTTTTATCTGTCTCTTACTCAGATCAAAGGAAAAGTGACTTGCAGGAGATATGAAAATATATCCCTCTCTGGGTTGGAATCCAGTGATGCTTGAATGCACCAGCTAAAAGAGAGCAATGCGGGAAACAGACAGCCATAAATGGACTGAAAAAGCAAATGCATGACTCATAAAACAAGAGGCACATTTCTGCTAAAATGTAACATATCAATTGTGATTTTTTTCTTCCTAATTAAATGGTTTTTGATGATGGTGGGGCACTTTACTTTTCCTCAGTTCTCAATACTAGCAACTGAAATGACCACTAACGGTGTGCAAAGTAGAGATAAATAAATGAAAAAGAAGCTATGCTGCAAGGAAATTATATTTTTCAAAAGCCAGCTCTCTTCTGACTTCATAGTGAGCTTAGAGTATGGCTCTAGAAGTTCATATGACAATTTAAAGACTTTATATTGGGCTGTTGTCACAGTCTAGAGCAGTGCTTCTCAACCTCAGCAAGTTTAAGATGTATGGACTTCAATTTCCAGAATTCCCCAGCCAGCATTAAACTTAAACTTGCCGAGGTTGAGAAACACTGCTCTAGAGTAAATTTTATGTGCAAATTTATATCTGCCAGTAGTTTGCTCTTTGGAATCTGGGTCTTGAAGAGGCCCAGATCTCTAGCACTAAGGATCTGCATGCTCTAATAAGGCAGGTCACCTGAATGGGCAGGGGCAGAATCCAAGTGTCTTTCTACTGCTACCCGTTGTGGTGATCATGTAGCTCTGATTGTATATGTGGGTGTAAGGTGGGGTCACACAACTCCATGAAGTATGCTTTCCCGTTGCCTGTTGCCAATATGGAATGAAGATTCAAATGCCAGTCCAGTTGGCTTTTGGATATGGCACAGAGGCCAAGACAGGGAATGCATACTGTTCTTTATTTCAAGCCACAAAAGGTATCAGGCTAACCCTGAAAATTCTGGCTATCAACCAGTTGCAGTTTATGGGCAACTAGTTAGGCACGATAATTATCAGCCCTCAAGGGAAAGGCACATGCCATTTCTCTTCCAGCCAGTTCACATGAGGTCATATGTATACAGATGGGGTGGGTATATGCACACACCTCTGTTGACCATGAGTGCAGAAGGCTGAGTTTGCACATGTATCTCTTTTGCAGGATTAGGACCATTAATTTTGAGGCATCAGGGGGGAAAGGCATTCTTAGCACCTTTATTTCTGAAGCTCCTTATGCTTGCTATCAATATTTTCCTCACACCAAATGCCAGTGGAGATGAGATGAGAGAGCAAAATGATGGCTTGTTTATAAATCCAGATATCGCGCAAAGCAAAAACAATTTGCAGATATAGCACCTGAAGGAAGATTAAGCATTGATTTGTAAACAATTCACATGAATTTCAGTCAATGCACTGTCACCCTAATAGCCAGTGAAAAGCCAGATGAGATGGGTGTAATGTGATGAGACAGTTTAATTCTTGTTATGACATTAAGAGTTGAATTTTGCAACAGCTGAAAATGCAGGAGTGAGAAAGATTTCCAGCTATCAGTTAGACACTACAGTTAAATTTGGATTAGGGCAAAACACTTGTTCAGTATCCAGATCACGATAAGTGAAAGGGGAATAATAGTCCAAAAATGAACACTACAAAGACTTTGGGACAGGATATAATTTTGGCCATTTTTTCCAATCAGCATGTAGCAGGAAGACAAGAGCTGCTTCTTAGATCTACTCCTCTCTTTTCCCTCCACCTCTCTCTCTCTTCATTATATGGATGATATAATGCCTGGTCTTGAACCCCAGGTAGAAGGTAATTAGGCATGACAGCATTTCACTAGAATTTGCAGGAACAGACAAACAAGTATGGGTGTCACCATATAAATCAGATAATCAAATTCAGATCTCTGAATAGCACCACCAAGTGTGAGCATGCCAGAGATAAAGGGAAGTGGGCTGTGAACAGAACCCTGAGGGACCATGAAGTCTAAGGGTATGACACACACACACACACACACACACACACACAGAGAGAGAGAGAGAGAGAGAGAGAGAGAGAGAGGGGAAGTGCAATGCACTCTGAGATGCGCTTCAGTTCTATTATCTCTGAAAGGAAGTTAACATTTTATTTTAAACATTCTCCCCTGTTCAGCTACCATGTTCTGATTCACTCCACGTACAAATGGCTGATAAACCCTTATCTGTGTCAGTGTTCTCTGTGGGGAGTATAATAGTTAAAAAGCATACTCTCCTGTACATTGGTAAATACCTGTGTCTGGGCCACCTGTATGTCAGCGTGGCTGCTGCCAAGAAATGTGCCATGCATGCATGTATTGCACTGAATGATAGGATGAATCGGTAGGGTAAGCAAGAAATGCTCCAAGGTGATCTTCTGACCCAGAACACCAACCAAGACAAATGTTCTTGAAAATCTGCAAGTGAAGGCTATAACGTTGGAGGCTTATTAAACAAAGTTTATTAGTATTTAGTTTATGACTTTATATTTTCTTCATTTCAGAAATTCCAAATGGATTTTCTCTTTGTTTATTATGTTCAAGAAATATCAAGCACTGCCTCGTGCAGTGGACGGAAAAATGACAGAAGAAATCATAAAGCATTTTCAGCAATTTTGAAATGGCAGGTAAACTTTGCAAGAGTAGTTAAATAGAAAATGACATTTTAGGTATTATACTGCCCAGTACTCTCAGTGATATTCAGTGTGAGACAAAATGGGCTGCAAATGAATCAGTATAATTAATTGATCACTTTTAATTATGAGTGAAAAAGCATATTGGTTAATTGGAGGAATCATTTGCCTTGTGGATATGACTTCTTTTCATATTCTGAAAATTACCACTAATGAACCTGTACAGTGATGGTACTGAACACAATAATCGTACAGGTAGTCCTCGCTTACCAACCATTCATTCAGTGACCATTTGAAGTTACAACAGTGCTGAAAAAGGAGACCTATGACTGGTCCTCGAAGTTCCGGCCGTCCCAGCACCCCCATAGTCATGTGACTGCGATTTGGTGCTTGGCAACTGGCTTGCACTTATGACAATTGCAGCGTCCCGCAGTCACGTGATCACCATTTGCAACCTTCCCTGCCAGCTTCCCACAAGCAAAGTCAATGGGGAAGCCAGCAGGGAAGGTTGCAAGTCACTTCAGTTAAATCGCTTGCATCTTCCCCACCTGGCTGCCTCCAGGTTGGCAAGGGAGTGAGAAAGGCTGTGTACTCTCCCCTTATTTATTCAACCTATATGTTAAATGTACAGTATATTAAGGGAAGCTGGATTGGAAGAAGATGAGCATGGTTCTAAAATTGGAGGAAGAAACATTAATAACTTAAAATACACAAATATATATGTGAAATAATAGGCAACAATATAGAGATGAAACCAGAATTTTACTTGATAGGTAAAATTGATGATAATATGAATAAAATACAAAAGATTTTGTTTCTGTATCTAAGTACTGCTGCAAGAATAAAATATGCCCAATATTGGAAAAAAGAAAGCACACCAACTAAAGAAGAATGGATTATAAAAATAATGGAATTGATGCAAGCTGACAAACTGACAAACTTAATAAAAGGGAAAGAAATAGGGAAGTATAAGGAAATATGGGACCCCTTTACAGAATATATCCAAAAAGAATATGATATAAAATAGGGATCAATAAATATAAACAGAATAATAAGTATAGTAAGGGGGGGGGAACAATAATAAGCTAGAAGTAAGAGAGAAAATGTATACTAGATAGTTACATTTAGATTCTTTGTTAAAAAAAACCGGAAGTAATTTTAAAGATGTATATATATGTATGTATTGTATGTTAAAGTTGTATAAATTTAGAGAGATAGGTACGTAATAGAATAGTAATACAATCATAAGGAAGGGAAGAAAAATAGTCAATGAACTAGAAATAGATAAAAAAAGATGAGGAATGGATTTTAGAAGGTTAGGAGGAAAGTAGGAGTTGGGTATAAGACCAGAGAGGGAAAGAAGGAAGTAAGAGGGAAAAGGAAAGGAGGATGAAGAAAAAAAATTAAGGGTTAGATATTAAGTATTGATTGGAATTGTTTGAACAATGTGTATACACAACTTGTTATAATGTGGCTAAATGTTATGTGTTATGTAAATCTTTATGTTGAATGTAAATAAAATTTTTTGTATTAAAAAAAAGAAACATTAATAACTTGTGCTATGCTGATGACACTACTTTGATAGCGAAAAATACAAAGGATCTGCAAATAAAAGTCAAGGAGCACAGTGAAAAAATAAAATTAAATATAAAGAAAACCAAACTAATGACAACCATCCTTAGAATTTACAATGAAGTGGTGGATAGCTTCTGTCTTTCAGGATCAACCATCAACTGTAAAAGAACAAGCAATCAAGAAATATGCCACAGACTAGCATTTGGAATAGCAACCATGAAGGCCTTGGAAAAGATTCAAGTGCTGTGATGTGTCTATACCTACAAAGATCAGAATAGTTCCACCAATGGTATTCCCTGTGACCCTATGGAAGTGAATGTTGGATTTGGAAGAAGCAAGATAGGAAGAGTACAAATGCTTCTGAACTTTGCTGAGAAGACTCCTGAGAATACCATGAGCAGCCAAGAAAACCAACAAATGGATCATTAAACAAATCAATTCAGAGTTCTCACTTGAGACACAAATGACCAGGTTCAAATGATCCTACTCTGGAGAAGGCTCTAATGATGAAAACGGTGGAAGGAAAGAGAAGAAGAGAATGATCAGCAGCAAGGTGGATGGATTCAGTTACAGGTGCAATGGATGTCCTATTGGAAGACCTGAAGGACCAGGACAGGGACAGATCCTTCTGGAGAAAATCTATGTGGTTGCTAAAAGTTGATACTGACTTGATGGCACATAATCAATCCATCAATACAAAATCTAACCAAATTAGTAATTTGGAAAAAGAATTTTGAGTTGTAAAATTTTTAACTAAACACCCTTTTAGGGAAAAGGAAGTGTCTTTCTTAAAACATTTATTAATATTCTGCTTTGAAGGAATACATTGTAAGAAATTCCAATTGTACTTATGTGAAATATTTGCTTTTCTGGGAGAGGCAGTGAAACAACAGAAAGAACACCCTTTTGTATTCCTCCCCTGGGCAAACACATATCAATAAGATGGAGTGGGTATTTGGGAAAGAAAAGGCATTACAATCCATGGCTCTGTTTCTCATGCATCTCCTCTGTCATAATGGAAGGTTTCCTGGAGCTGTTATTCAAGCACTCTACACATTTCCCTGTTAGTGAAAGGCAGAAAGTTTAGTCTCAGGATCCTGACAAAAGCAAGTCAGTTGAATTGAATTGGGCCTGCTCCAAAATAAGTGGGTTTAAGATTGGAGCCTTAGCTAAAAAGGCAACTATTTCTTAAAATTTTATTGAATATTTATGAAGCTGTAGGGGACAACCATAATCTTAGAAGCGGTATTCCATTTTTTTCCTGCCATTTAGGAGAGAATGCCTTTTCTAATATGACGGTTGCTATTATACATTTATTCATTTATTTTTTTCTGAAAGAACACTTATTGGTTCAAAAATATTTTTATGAATATTCAAATTATACAAAATAACTTAATTAAAATCAGTTAAAATGCACATGTCTGATTTTAACTGGGTTGCAATTAATTAATGCATATACAGTATACTTTAGAAGATTTTCCTGTTTGTAGGCTACCTCTAGATAAAGGTTAGGGTTAGGGTTGTCTATTATGAAAATTGACTAGATTGGTTTGATCCAGCACAGTGTTGAAGAGCACACAGCAATTTGCAGGCTGAGGATTAATATGGTGAGTAGCACTATTCCTGAGCATCTTCGGATCTTTATTATCATTAAAACACTTTCTTGCAAAAAAAAACAAAACACCACCAAACCTGGGCTGCTCCAATACCGTTTTTCCATTGGAGAGAAGAAATAACCCCTTACAACTCACCTGACGTGAAACTGCAACATCGGCCTGTCTGTCTACCATATATAGATGTGCTTTTTCCATTTCTGTGAACTTTAGCCCCACACGTAAGTGAAAAGAAATGGCCTTTTATAGAAATGCAAAGCCTCTGTGTTGTGCCTTTACAAGATGTTTTGATCTAAGAATCTAGCGAGCTGCCAGCTTCTTTAAGTTCAAAACTATCATTATGCATTTACGCTTCAAGAAGAGGATTTTCTGGATCTTCCCTCCTGACCCAGTGATATAGCCAAGTGGGTTTTAGACTGAAGATTCATTTCTCCCTCCTTGGCAATTATCTCTGTGACTACCCACAATCCTTCCCAATCTTTTTAAACAACATCCTGTTATTAAAACCACTTGGCAAGCATTTAAAGGTCTGGCTAAGTTAACCATGCACAAAATATCTTACTTGGGGCTCAGTCCAACAATGAAGAGGAACTGTTTACACTCAGGAGGCCAGAGTTCGGGATGGGGCCCACTCATTTGTGAAAAATGGCTCATCATTAGTGACAATAAAATTATTGAGGTTTTGATCCTCCCCAACTGGAGTCAACCGTAACATTCCTACTGATTTCAATAGTTTATTACTAGGTCACTAATTAGACATTAGAAATCCAACATCCTGAAAGTAGTTTTAAAAACATGTGATGTGCTATGATGGCTTTTGAAGAAGCATCCGATTTGAAAACATTTCAGAGCCTGCTGCAAATGGGATCATTCTGTGCAAATGAGTCAGAAATATGTTGAATATTGCCTTCCCAATCTGTTCCTTTGGACCAAAATCCCAAAGTCTTATGACATTCAATTCCAGAGGAAGTAATTTTGAACTAAGGTGAGATGGAATAGTTCTTGTTGGTATTATTTAGCTAAAAAGTGCCTGAGCTTTTGAGCACAGGTTTTACATAAAAAGTGGTCAGCCGAACTGAATCCAGTCTATAAATATAAAATTAGAGAAGATCTGGGTTGAATTTTTCATTTTACGGAATGATTATGTGATTGCTTTGAGTCAAATAGAGTAATATGAATTGAGCAGAGGGATAAAAGAGGATTCAGTACTGTGTAGGCTGGCAGAGTTTATGTATGTATGTCCATACATATTGTCATATTCCTATTTATATTTAGTAAGTAGTACTTACACACACACACACACACACACACACACACACACACACACACATGTTGGGCTAATCCAAGTAGTTTAGTTTAACATATATTCTGAGTCAGTTTTTGGAAAGCATTAATAATGACAAAAGTCAGGTCAGGTAAGGAGAGAAAAATGTTCACCCACCTATAAAAAGGTAAGAGTCGTGTCCGACTCTAGGGGCCGGAGCTCATCTCCGTTTGTTAGCCGAAGAGCCAGCATTGTCCGAAGACGCTTCCACGGTCATGTGGCCGCATGACACACACGGAATGTTGTTACCTGCCCACCGAAGTGGTACCTATTCATCTACTTGCATGCTTTCGAATTGCTAGGTTGGCAAGAGCTGGAGCTAGTGCAGGAGCTCACTCCATCACGCGGGGCTAGGGATTCAAACCTCCGAACTGGTTCTCTTGGTGCTTATTATTTTTGGGATTACTTTTTAAAAATTCTTTTTAAGTTTTGGACTTTGTTTTCCCTCTAAATATTAAGGAGGATTGAGAGTAAATAATTTTCTCCCTGTTACTATTTTTGTACTTAATTTGAAAATATGTAGGTATTTCCCTACACGTGGAATCGGTTGTTTTGAACTTTTTGAGGGGGGCAGTTGGGCTGTTTGATTTTTTAAAGAAAAGTGCTCTGTGCACAATCTGGGGATATGTACGTAAATGCTCTGGTATATTTTGAAGTGGGATAAGGGTTTAAGAATATTTATCTGGATTGCTTTTAGGGTTTGGCTGATTTTATTTATCTTTAATGATTTGGATTAAGATTATTAAGGTATAATAAAAATAAATGTCTATTTGGATGGTTTTAGGTTTAATATGATTAAGATTATTAAAACTGTTGTATTATCAAGTACAATGGCAGACAATTTATGTACTTTTTAGTTTGATCTATATTATAGTAGACAGGAATGTATAGAATAGCAGTAGGAAGGAAATAATTAAATAAATGTTATCTTTCGGGGGGGAAGTTGTTTAGGAGATTTATATACATTTTTCTTTTTTTCTTTTACTATAAGGGGAGGGAGTAACTGTATTTAGTGATTTTTACAATGTGCCAATGGAATGATTTATAGAAATAATGTGATTTTGGTTTAATATAGAGTAAGGGATTGATTATGGAAAATTGTTGTATATCCTTGCTGCTAAAAGTCGGAAGTCACCTCTTTTTGTAACTTTGAAACATTTTCTCTTGTGTCTTCACACTTTTTAAGTTTTTTTCTCTTTGTAGTTTTTTGTTTTTCTGTAGCTTTTATCTTTGCTTGAAACGTAATAAAAATTTTATTAAAAAAAAAGAAAAAGTTAGTTCCTTAAACATGCAGTATCTAGAGAAAAAAGCCCCCAAATATCTGAAAGAATGGGAAACTTGGTGCATAACTTCCTTCTCCTTCTCCTTCTCCTTCTCCTTCTCCTTCTCCTTCTCCTTCTCCTTCTCCTTCTCCTTCTCCTTCTCCTTCTCCTTCTCCTTCTCCTTCTCCTTCTCCTTCTCCTTCTCCTCCTCCTCCTCCTCCTCCTCCTCCTCCTCCTCCTCCTCCTCCTCGAATTATGGTTTCAAGAACTGCTCACAAAAGGAACTCAAGTTCTTTGGAAGTCTAGTGGCTAATTATCTAGTGATAATTGTATCCAGTGATATAATCCTCCTCTCACTCACTGCAAATATGATCCATTATTATGATATACAGTATATCCCATTGACTATATGTCTATGAAGGTTCTCAGTCATCCAGGTGGAATTGTCTGTAGCTTGAATCATGTCAACTGGATTTCTATTATAGAAATAGTAATAATAGAAATCCAGTTGACATGATTCAAGCTACAGACTATCCCATTGACTGTTTACCAGTGAAGGCAGCAGACAAGAACCCTGGATGCAAGTTTTGAAACTCTCCATTACTTCCTGCCATTCTTCTTCCTATTGTATTTGAGCAACTCATCCTAGCAAAAAACGCCCAGCTCACTATTTCTTTGACAGGTCTCTAGCTAGTCCCACGCTGAAAGAAACATCAAGCAGATTGTAGAAGGGCTCCAGTTTATGACAGGTTTCACTCCTGTATTTATTTACCTGAAAGTAGATCTGATGGAACTCAATGAAACTTCCTGTGAGTAAACTTACTAAGTACAGCACTGTTAAAATAAGCTGAAATCTAGAGAAATCCTACTCCTGTTATATATTTAGCATTTTCTCTCTGGTCATCACTATGAAGGTTAATGTTGATGTAGGAAAAGTGACATAATTTTAACATGAATAAGAATCAAGTTAGAAATGATATTAAAACTCAGAAGGATTTCTCAGACGGGAAATGAAACTTTAGTTGGTCATTGTGCCACTAATGGAAGGAGGCAGCTGCGGCACAGGATAGACCCAAAAAGGTAAAAAACCCAGTTAGCTAAGTTAAATTAATCCAGGTCTCCATGATCAGATAAATTACCTCCCAGTGTACTGAAGGAACTTGCACAGATGATCACAGAGTTGCTCTTGAAGGCCTGTCTGGCAAGGTCCCAGAAAGCTGGAGGAGAACAAATGCTGTCCTTATTTTCAAAAAAGGGAAGGAGGAGGACCTGGGAAAATACAGACCTATCAACTTGATGTGCATCCTGGGCAAGAACATAGAGCAGCTTATTAAATACCATATTTGTGAGCCCTTGGATAGGAATGCAACAATTAACAAGAGACAGCATGGGCGTGTCACAAACAAGCCAGGCCAGACTAACCTTATCTTCTTTTTTTGACAGTTACCTTGCTAGTTCAACAGGTCAAGTGAATGCCATAGACATAGCATACCTTGACCTCAGCAAAGACTTTGACAAATCTCCCACAATATTCTCATCAATAGAAAGGTAAATAAAGACTAGATGATAAATTGTTCCATGGATTCACAAATGGCTCCATGTTCACACCCAGGGAGCACTCATAAATGGCTCTAGCTTGGAGGATAACTCTCAGTGGAGTGCCATAGGGTTCTTCCCTGGCCTCTGGGCTGTTTAACACTTTGATGGGTGACTTGGATGAGGGGCTTTGTTGAAAGAGCTGCTTATCAAGCTTGCAGGTGACACCAAGTTGGGAGGGGTGGCTAATCCTTTAGAGGAAAAGGAGAACATTCAAAAAGATCCAGACAGGCTTGAACAGGAGGCCAAAACAAACAAGATGAAATTTAATAGGGAAAAATGTAAAGTCCTGCATTTGAGGAGAAAATATGAAAGGCACAACTGTAGTACGGAGGAGGCTTGGCTTGGCTTGGCAGTAATACACATGATCTGGATGTTTTAGTAGATCATAAAGCCAATGGTGTGATATAATTCCTTAAAAATGCTATTTTGATATTATTTGTATGAATGTAGAGTCAGATGGCAAAAAGTAATTGCCACACCTTACTCTGCTTTGTTCACGCCCTACTTGGAATACTATGCCCAGTTCTGGGCACTGAAGATAAAAAAGGACATTGACAAATTGGAGTGAGTTCAGAAGACAACTACCAAGATGGTGAAAGATGTTGAGGAGACTAGGAACCAAGTCCTGTGAGGGCCAGTTAAAGGAAAGGTGTATGATTAGCCTGCAGGAGAGAAGACTACTGTATGGGGAAATATCTAAAGCAATGTTTCTCAACCTTAGCAACTTTAAGACAGGTGGACTGGGGAATTCTGGGAGTGGAAATCCACCAGTCTTAAAAGTTGCCAAGGTTGAGGAACACTGATCTAAACAGTTAACCTGCAGAAGAGAGAGTGGACATGTTCTCTGTTGCCCCCTGGAGGACAGAACCAGAACCACTGGGTTGAAACACCAGGGAAGCTGATTCCATTTGGATATTAGGAGGAGCTTCCTGATAGTAAGAGCTGTCAACTAGTGGAATACAACTTCATAAGTTGTATGTTTCCCTTCACTGGAGATACTTGAACAGAAGCTGGATAGTCATCAGTCCAACATGCTTTAGCAGATCCCACACTGTTGGGGGGATTGGATAGATGACCTCTGAGATTCCTTCGAATTCTGTGATCCTCTGATTCTATGTATAGTGATTAATATTTGATTCTGACAATTTTTTGAGGAATATTACAATAAATACATGCATAATACCCCCTCCCCCCACCCAGCATAAAATATTTTGGGACAACTGAGAATTTTGTACACTCAAGTGATAGTTTTTACTCATTTTTTCCGGCCTTTGATTAATGCTGTCATCAATAATAACACAACCTAATTTATTTATTTATTTATTTAAATGTATTGGCCGCCCAAATCCAATGGACTCTGATTATGATTTGTTTGCATTATATTCCTTACTGAAATATGTTTGTTATATTTCTATATAGACAGAATTGTTTTACGACGATGTAAGTATTTTTTAAATTTGTATATATCTGTACATTTGATGGTGTGTTGAGTGTCTGGCACAAAGTTTCCTAAAACCTGCCTATGAACCAAAAATGGTTTCTGAAGCCTGATTCACACACCCTGAACCACTTGAAATGTTGCTGCTGAATTTTGATGGCAAATCTGTGAGAAACGGAAATAATATACTTTCCCACCATTTTTGGTAGGAGAAAAGTTATAAGAAAGAGGTGTAAGGGGTTTTTTTCTGGTTAATATATCAAACAAACAAGCTGCAGTCTTCCTATAAATACCTCTTCTGAACAATTTTGACCCTGACTATTTTCGTTACATCAGCATACCATTGCCCCAACCGTTACAGGACTTGCACATCCTGGACATAGTTTGATCTACAATTTCATGACTTTATTTATTTTATTTATTTTTCTAATTTTGCCATCGCCCATCTCCCCTAAAAAGAGGGACTCTATAACTATTTTCATGTTGATTTCTTTAAAATTATGTCCTATTTCGCCACTTGAGACTCAAACTTCCTGACTCAACTTGTCATTTGACCAACAAATGACAAAAAAAGTCATCTCAGATTTGAACCTGCATAATTTACCAAAGAATCAAATAGAGATTAAGATAAGCCTTCAGCATAAAGCTAAGAAGATCCATTGCTGCCCTCAAAACAAATAAATAGAGGTGATATAAGTGACACTGCTATCACAACGACTACCTAAAGACATTCATAAATGAAAGCCAGATGCTAAAATAATTTCCACTTGTTTTGAATGAACACCAGGCACAAAATCTGATATTTGTTAGACAAAAGGAGGGAAGGAGATTTGACCCTGTTTTATTAAGAAAGAAACAAAATTAGATCCTCCTTCCCCTTCCCCTTCTCTTTCTTGAGAAGGGCAAACCAACAGTTTTGATGCTGATCCCCACTTCTCCCTGTGGCCCCAAATCTAGGTCCTGTGTAGGCTGACCATATTTCCTTGGGGGGAAAACGGGACCCTAACCTACCCATGGCTCGCTGGAAAAAGTGGGTGCACGTGAGGGTGCAGGTGCACTTCACCGCGGGAACTTTCAAAAACAGGATGAAATGGATATTTTTCTTAAAACGACAGGACGGTCGGGAATTGTTTAAAAAATGGGACTGTCCCGTTCAAAACGGGACGTATGGTCAGCCTAGTCCTGTGGCCAGATTGCTGGTGACCATGACCTCAAGCTGCTAATGCTAAACGTCAGGTTTGTCTGTAACAAGAACTTGTTCATCCATGATTGATGATGGAGGAAGAGGTCATTTCATTGGCGATCACTCGTAGCCGAGTAAGATTGTCTTCCAAAGGTAAAATTTTAACGGTGGATCCGTAAGTGGCTATAAAGGCCAATTCTGGATCCGCACAACCTCCCACAATGAGGGCATAGGTTTCCGGTGGGAGACGGTCATGATGAGGGTTTGCCTGACGTGCCTTCCTTTTAGCTCTTTTCTCCTTTTCGCCCTGTACTCGTGCTTCTTCAAAGTCCATAGCACCATTAATAAAGGCTGACCTCCAATTGAAACGCTCATGAGTTAGGGCTTCCCAGTTCTCAATGCTGATATTTTTTTAAATTAGCTTTGAGAGTATCTTTGAATCTCTTTTGCTGTCCACCAATATTCCGTTTTCCATTCTTAAGTTGGGAGTAAAGTAGCTGCTTTGGAAGACGATGGTCAGGCATTCGAACAACATGACCGGTCCAGCAAAGTTGATGTTGGATGATCATTGTTTCAATGCTGGTGGTTTTCGCTTCTTCTAATACGCTAACATTAGTCCGCCTATCTTCCCAAGTAATTTGCAGAATTTTTCGGAGGCAGCGTTGATGGAATCTTTCAAGAATCTTTCAAGAGGAATTTCAATTTCAAGAATCTTTCAAGAGGAAGAGGTAGACCTGATATGTATTACCAAAATCTGGTTGGGCAAGGGAAGAAATATTACCATCTCAGGGATTGCCCTTCTGAGTTTCAGAATCTCAACACCAAGGCTCTGGTGAGGTGTTATTGATCCGTAAAATCATTCTGTCTTCTGTTCCTGAGATTCCAGTGTGTGAGTGTTTGTAGGCTAACTTGGGCTACAGAGACAAGCTGTAAATCTTATTGAAGTTCAGGCTGAACTGCTGCCCAAAGGGATCCCTACCTGGGCTCCTGGATTTGATCATAGGGCTGATGTTGGAGTCCACTTACCTCTTGGTATTGGGTGACTTCAATCTCTGTGCCCTAAGGGCTGGGGCAGCCTGGGATTTCAGGGCCTTTATGAAGACCATGGCCTTGTCCCTGGTAATTTCAGGCCTAACAAATGTAGGCGGGTCAAACTTTGGACTCTGTATTTGTCTCCAACTTGTTGTTATATGGAGGGCATCTTGCTCAAGTCTTTGCTGTGGTCACATTATTTCCTGGTGCAGATGAGATTGTCTGTCACCCAGGTCCTCAGTGGGACAAACAAATAATGGAATCATAGAGTTGTAAAGGACCTAAGAGGTCATCAAGTCCAATTCCCTGCACATTGTAGGATTCACTACACCATCCCTGATAGATGACTATCCAGCCTCCATTTGAAAACCTGCAGTGAGGGGGAAGAAACCACTACATTTATTTATTTATATTTCTAACTTATATCACCGCCCATCTCCCCCCATTCCGGAGGGGACTCTGGGCGGTTTACACCAAGCCAGCAATTAAAACATATAAAAATTTATAAAATAGAATACATAATTCAATTAAATATATAAAATCCAAGAGGCTCAGATGTTAGGCTTTAAAGAACCCTATGGAGCAAGCCAACCCCAAGAGGAGCTATTACTCCCCCCATCCCAAGCGAGGTGGCAGAGCCAGGTCTTCAGTTGTTTCCGGAAGGTCATACGTGTGGGGGCTAGCCTCACCTCCAGGGGCAGAATATTCCAGAGGGCGGGTGCCACTGCCGAGAAAGCCCACCTCCTGGACCCCATCAGGTGGAATTCTCTTATAGACGGGGTCCGAAGCAAGCCCTCTCTGCATAGCCGGGTGGAACGGGTCGATGTTCTGGGGATGAGGCGGTCCTTTAGGTAACCTGGTCCCATGCCATGTAGGGCTTTAAAGGTGACAACCAACACCTTGAATTGGACCCGGAAGCAAACCGGTAACCAATGCAGCTTGCGCAGCAGAGGTGTCACATGTGCCGACCTTGGGGCACCCATAACTGCACGCGCAGCTGCATTCTGGACCAGTTGAAGCTTCCGGATACTCTTCAAGGGTAGCCCCATGTAGAGCGCATTGCAATAGTCTATGTGGGAGATGACCAGGGCATGAGTGACTGTACGGAGGGCCTCCCGATCCAGGAAAGGGCGTAGCTGGCGCACAACTAGAAGTTGTACAAATGCCCTTCTGGCCACGGCTGCCACCTGCTCTTCAAGTAGGAGTCGTGAGTCCAGAAGGACACCCAGGTTCCGCACTTTGTCTGAACGGGGTAGTGCCACCCCGTCCAGATCTAAAGATGACAACTCCCTGGATCTCGAGGCACCATCAATCCACAGCCACTCCGTCTTACCAGGGTTCAGCTGAAGCCTGTTGTTCCCCATCCAGATTACATGCAGTAATCTATCCCACTGATTGACAGCTCTTACAAGTTATTCCTAATGTCTAATCTTTATCTACATCTCTGAAATTTCACCCCATTAGTTCTAGTCTTACCCTCTAGAGCAGAGCTTTCCAAACTGTGTGTCGCGACACAAAAGTGTGTCGCCACACACAGCGTGGTGTGTCGCCACACCACCCGGAAGCGGCGGCGCGCGCATGCACGGCGGCCGCCATGCACGCGCGTGCCGCCGCACACCCCCTGCGCCGCCGCACACCCCGCCCGCGCCTCCGCCGTGCGCGCGCGTGCCGCCGCACGCCCCCGCGCCGCCGCACGCCCCCCTGCGCCGCCGCCGTGCGCGCGCGTGTCGCCGCCGCCGCCGCCGCCGGGTGTGTCGCCAGCGGCGGCACTTTGGAAAGCCCTGCTCTAGAGTGAGTGCAAATAAGTCTACAATGTGACAGCCCTTCAGATATTTGAAGACCACTATCATGTCCTCCAGCAAGCACTTGGGGGATTTCCCAGTGAAACTGTAGAGAGTTCCATTGAGTACCTGGTGAACTGCTGGCAATTTGAGCTGACCCAGGGTCTTTATGTGATTGTTCCTAAGTGGCCTCTCACTACATGTTGGTTGGCTCCATAGTTTACTGAAGAGCTTCAAGAGATGGAGCAGTGAACTAGATGCCTAGAGTGCTGGTGGAGAAAAGCAAAAAGTGAATCTGACTGAGCATGGGTACAAGCCCAGGTTCAGGCCTACTCCATACTTACTTCTCCTCCTTTATGGTATCGGTGGGATATTGGCCAGAGGCCTTATTTAAAATCGTGGTCTCTGTTTCTGGGTTAGGAGTGAGCAAGTAGATTAAGAGTGAGCTAGGCAGGAGCCTAGCTGCTGTGAATTGCTTGCACAACATTTTGCTGACAAAGTTGCTGAGATGTGCTATAGTCTTGACTCTTCACAGGTGGGGTCTGTTGTGGAGACTTGGGTGACGTCTTGCCTGAAGCCTTCAAGAAGGCTATGATTGGCCCCTCCTTGAGAGGCCTCATTGGACTCAGTCCAGTTGGACAACTACTGCCCAGTCACCAACTTTCCCCTTTGAGGAGATGGTTGAGGGAACAGGAAGGAGGCAGTTACAGGGTGCCCTAGAGGAAGTGGATTATTGGGGTCCTTTTCAGTCAGGATTCAGGCTTGGGCATGGGATAGATATAGCATTGGTTGCTCTTGTGGATGAGCTTTGTCATGATCTGGATGGGGGTACTGCTTCCCTTCTAGTCATTTTGGACCTTTCAAGCATCATTTGATACCATCAACCATGGTATTCTTCTTGAGCATCTGCAGCTTTGGGGACTGGAGACACTGTTCTACAGTGGATCCAGTCCTTCCTTAGCAATTGGTTTTAGTCAGTGGTAATGGGGAAGACAGGTCAGGCCTTCAGCCACCTACTTGTAGCATACCACAGTTCAGTCCTCTCTGCCATATTATTTAATATCTATATGAAACTACTGGGAGAAGTCATCCATCAATTAGGAGTTCTATATCATCAGCGTGCTGATGATCCCAATCTTTACATCACCACCCCAGTCTAAACTGATGATGCTATTAGAATCTAGATGAGATCAAACAGGCCGAAGTTGAACCCATCTCCAATGTTGTATCTCGAGAGGGAGGCACTACTCTTTGGGGAGCATTTTCATGACTTGGGGATCATTGGAGATTCATGGCTACTGCTAGATGAGCAGGTGGAGGCTCTGGCTTCCTTTTGCTGGTGCTTCAAAGAACCTGGAATAGTTACTAATACCCTCATCACCTCATGATTGAACTACTGCAATCCGCTGTACATAGAACCATCTTTGAAGACCACCTGGAAGTTCCAATTGCTACACAATGTGTTGGTCCACTTGCTGGTAGGTATAAACCAACTAAGCATTACACCTGTATTTCATGCTCTTCATTGGTTGACAGTAGACTTCAGAGTACAATTCAAAGTGCTGTTTTTGACCTATAAAGCTCTATGTGCCTTCCTTTGTATATCAAAGGACCACCTCCTCCAACAGAATCAGCCGGTCTGATAAAGCCATCATGGGAAAAACTTTTAATATTCCTGCACTTTTTATAAAGTAGGGTGGTGGTGGCGGCAGCCAGGGAGTGATGCTTTTTGGTTGTGGCTTGGCTAGTATGGAATAGTCTCCCCTTAGATATCAGATTGGCCCTGGCTGGGCTGGCCTTCCAGAAAGCTGTAAAGACTGAGCTGTTCTGAAGAATCTTTGGGAATGGTATGTCATCTAGGATGTAGCAGTGTAAGTATTATTTTATGGCATGGATGTTATATGGTTTGTATTTTAAGTTGTTATTATTTATTTATTTATTTATTTATTTAAATTTATTGGCCTCCCAACTCCAGTGGACTCTGGAGTTATGTATATTTATACTTTATGTTTCACAGGATATTTTAATTGTTATCCTGTAAGCTGCCATGTTTGAGTTTGGTGGCATAAAAATCTAATAAAAGTAAAAAAAAAATTAAATGTCTCTTTGAAAAAAATGGGGATCCTTGATCATTGTCTTCAGAAATTGAATTAGGTGAATCAGTCACAAAGGAATCATTTTGCATTTTTTATTATATAGTGAAATATAAACAGCTGCATTGCCACCATCACTGTCACCACCAAAAGACAAAAATAGTGCTAATACAAATACAGCGATTAGAATAAACTACATATACTATAGAGACTAAACTAAACTAAACAGAAGATAAAAGAAAAAACAATTTTTTTAAATTAGTTGCAAAGGAATCCTATACCTGACACTGTCCCCTTCTGTGTAAATACAGTTTCCTTAGCTGACTGTATTGTTCAGTTTTGGGGCTCAGATCTAAAGGTCCACATAGCTACGGTAGCGCTAGAATTGAAATGATTTCAATTCATTTTTCACAGCAAAAATACATTGGCAGAATGGTACTGCAGAACTGTCAATTATAGGTCCATTAGAAGAAGTTGCTAATCAGGTGTAAGACCCTGCCCTACTTTCCAGAAGACACATTGTGCTCCATTAAATGTGGGTAGCTTTTTAGTGGCAGTGTTATAGATCACTCACTATTTTCATATCTTTGGAGCAGTGCCTGGATGGACTGTAGAGAATTCATAATCCTATCTATTTTTGGTTTGATTTAATGTGATCAAATTCTAAGGACGTGGGGATTGTGTGTGACAAAATTTTCCAGGTTCTCTCTTTTTCATTTTGTGTGTGTTATACATGGAATCTATACGCTTAATTGTAAAGCAGATCATGTGGTTTAGTACATGTATACAACTGAGGGGTTAATATATGCATTTTTTTGTTTTGCACCATTTTTATGTGATCTCACTATCAAATTTTGTTTAGTAAACTAGGAGGAGGAGGAGGAGGAGGAGGAGGAGATCCACTTCCAGCTGAATTTGTCCTATATTTAAATTATTCATGCAGTGATGTCTTGGGTGTTTCCTTTCTTCCATATTAGTTGTTCCCCAGTTTTTACCTTGAATAGGAGACTTCCGCTAATATATGTTTACATTATCAAGCCTTGTTCATGGCTTAATACTGCTTATACTGACATCTCCCACTGAATCTTGTAGGACTTAAAATGCATTTATTTTGATTAATTTTGATTAACACAACTCTTGCTGTGTTAGGAATAGGTAAGGAGAATGAACTTTTAAAGCTTCTCCAGTTTCTAAAATATTTTCATACAGTTCAACAATGGCAATTCATCCATTCTCTACATCTATGCATTATACAGGTATATCAACTTTTCAGTCTTTATCTGTTCTATCTCTCTCTGATATGAATATAAAATAAACCAGAATGTTAATTTAATCTAAATGGTAGTTATCTTTTATTACACAGCTAGACACAGATTTCAGCTTAAAGCTTGTAAAGAGAAAGTGCAAGTTTATGTGACTATGTACACACACACACACACACACACACACACACACACACACACAGAGCAAGGCTTGCCTTGCCTTCAAAAATTAAATTAGATTTTCCAAATATAAATTTTCACCAACAAGGTGAAAATTCATTGCAATTAGGAAATAAACCCACTTAAACCTAGAGATACAAATAAAGGCTGAGCCACATACCTTAGCTAAGCATAATAAGAATGGTATTGTTTGGTTAAGGTTAGTATAAACATTTTCTGGAAAAGCTTCTATTGACTTATAGAAAGAGTCAGATGATATTTGTATAGGTTCTAGCACTTGTGACCAAGCTATCATCTAAACTCCTGCCAGTTAAAATAAATACACTCTATTCTCTTGGGTGATATCCAATATATGCAATAAATATTTATTCTTCTTGAACTGGGCTGTGAAAGAAAACAAAATAAACTTACACGGTTCTTTTAAACTTCATGCAAACACAGTATCATTTCAATTATAGTTCTGTGGATTCAAGAAACAAAGCAAGATGTATTCTAGTTCTGAGTGATTTGATGCTTTGGATCATAGCTTTCCAAAGTGTGTGTCGCGACACACTACTGTGTCGCCTGCAGTGTCCTGGTGTGTCGTGTGAAAACCTGGAAGCGCAGTGCGGCGGCGCTGATTGGAGGGGGTGCCACTTCTTCCTGTTCCCCCCATCAGTGCTTCCGGGTTTTCACGCAACACACCAGGACACCACAGGCCGCGCCGCCACGGCCGTTGGTGTGTGTCGCCAACATGAAAAGTTTGGAAAGCTCTGCTTTGGATCATCATAATCAGAAGTGGAACAAAGATACTGTATATGACACAAAGATCAATCCCTCAAAACGTTGTGAACTAGATGTTACAATTTAATAGTAAAGATCTCTCTTGCCCATACTATATTTTTTTCAATCTGGCCTGCCTTTTTTGCTAGCTTCCATTTTTCTATGGGCCAATCTGGTTAATGGAAAGTTGGAAAAGGATATTGGGAGGAGCCACTGCCTTTGATTAGCATAAAGGGAAAATGTGTGAATGATTCATAATTTAGCTTCTTACTGTTTTATATAATGAATGAATAGGAACTGAATCTTCTTCAGTTTGGTCTAGTGGTTAAGGTGCTGGGCTAGAAACCAGGAGTCTGTGAGTTCTAGTCCCGCCTTAGGCATGAAAGCCAGCAGGGTGACCTTGGGCCAGTCACTCTCTCTCAGACAACTCACCTCACAGGGTTGCTGTTGTGGGGAAAATAGGAGGAGGAAGGAGTATTAGATATGTTCGCTCCCTTGAGTTATTTATAAAAATAATAAAGGCGGGATAGAAAATAAATAAATTAATAATAATAATAATAATAATAAAAACAAGCTCCATACTGTACATATTTCTTTGAAATGCTTTTTCCTTTCTTCCTTTATTTCTTACTAAAGAAAGAAATGGCCAAGATGGGTGGAGGAGATTCTTAGATGCTCAGCCTGCATCTAGATCATTCATCAGTTCCATAAATTCCTGGAATTGACATGCTATGACAAAGCCCACCATCTTGTCCTAAAATGGGATACTGCCGGCAGGCCAAAAGTGGTGGAGGAAGAAAAACCCCAGACAAACATACTTTTCTCCATCATCTCTTTGGAACCAATGGATCCATACCCTCTTGCAGAGAGACATACATAAAATCTTCCTAGCCACTCTGCTAGTCTATTTCCCCCGGCTGGCATTATTATAAGCCAGAGACTATACATGGTGAGCCTTGCTTCTTAAGAGTCTACCCCTTAGGCAGAACAAATGGAAAATATTTTTCACGAGAGTCTGACTAAAATCATGAGGCAGAAAGAGAAGAATCTATAGAAGACAGAACAACATTTGAACCTAGGCATGCCCTTTCCATCACAGTTTAAATTATATTGCATTTGCGGTCTTTTGAGGTATGCTTAATCATGTCTGTGACAAGATGCATGGAATCTCCCCAGGTGTGAAACTGCAATTATTTTATTCAAAAAACCTCAAGCTTAGGTTAATATCTTTCAAGATTATAGTCCTCTGAAGTCCTCTGAATCATAGCAAAGATGTTCTCAGCATGTCTCACTATAAATATAATGCTAGAAATGTTTCTGTTCCCGGAAGTCGATCTGAGACCTATTACTGTACATGGCTTCCAAGTTTACTAAGCTTCAAAGTCAAATTGCATTGAAAAGCTGTTTTTACATTTATTTCAAATCAGGGAACACTATCATTAATCTCTCTGCATTGTGTTCTTCCAATTTTCTCTATTACCTGAATTTTACGACTCTGGGAAAATAAAGAGACCATGCACAGAAACCACTCATTTCAGGTCCTTGCAATCAGGAGACCAAACCTGGATGCAAAGATGTTAGTGCTGTTTTTGACAAGCTGCACAGAGAGGTTTGGTGACTAGTCTTAATTAAACCATCTTTGTTTACATTTGATGTTTATCAGCTAATTGGCATGGCAAGGTGTGAGTCACACAGCTTCTCTCTGGCATGAAATCAGTTTGTGGGAGAAAAACTGGGAGAACAAATGATCCCAATTATAAGAAAACCCACTGTGCTAATTATCATCCCACAAATGCTGAAGTGTCCTCCCTTCCCCCTTGCACTAGTCTCTCCCATTTACCCTCTTTTTGCTTACAACGCTAGTAAGCCAGAACTACCCTAGCGAGCAACCTGACCACGTTTTGAATTGAACAGACCTGAACAGGGACACCTACCTTTGTCCCCATTTTTAGTAGAAGCAATTTTTTTGGGTGGGGTGGGGTGGGGTTGTTACTAGGCCAAGTGACTCTGCATGACAAAGGTTTGGAATGAAAAAGACCAACTTTTAAATTCCTTCTCAGCTGTTTGTTTTTGGTGTGGAGTATCCTGCTGCACAGCTTTGAGGCTGTATGTCCAATTTCATCACAATGTCCAGTATATGAATGCCTGTCAGAATCTCAGCATCAATACTGATTGCTTTGGAACAAACCTAATTAATAACAACAACAACAACAACAACAACAACAAACTGAATCTTCTTTTTAAAACCATCTAAACAAACAATGAAAAATAGTCCAGCTGTAACTTGGCCTGCTTCTTGATACTTCCTTGTTCTGTTTTCGTGGCACTTGATTTCCACGCATTGTTCCTGAACTTTTTTTCCCTTCCTAAACACAGAGGGTCCATGCATAGGAATGCTCCTTGGCTATCCTTGAGTTAAATGATGATCCTAGACCCTTCGAAAAGCCACAAAGCAGGATGCTCTCTGTCTCCCAGTGTCTCTCCTGTCTTACTCAGGCTAACAGATGGCTGAGGCTTTCACCAACAGTCCCGAACACATTGTCACTCCCAACTGAAAGTGAAATATTCAGTGGCATTTAAATTAAATAGACTCTAATGCTCTGGTAATATTAATTACGTTTTCATTCATCCCTGGCCTAATAAATCAACACATAAAGATAGGATGATCCTGTGCCTGGCAGCAGAACAGGACTATGCTGCCTTTTGTAAGGTTAGTCACACAATACCCTCATTCTTATTGGGACATGAGGGCCCCTTCAAGCATCTGTGCTCAGCACCACTTGAGGAGAAGCCAAAGTGGTAACATTTAAATGTTTTGTTTCTTAACTCGTCCAATTTGTCCATGCAACAGGGCTTGGCTTCACAAGAACGTTCAAGTTAAAGTTGTCAGATCCCATCAAGCTGGTGAAAACTGTTCTGATTTCTTTGGAGGACAGGCAAGGAATACCGATTTATTTGAGCAGCCATAAACTATAGCCAATGTCAAGCTCTCTATTCTCACAGCAGAATTTGTTACCCTACTGTCAACCTTTTTGCCTGCTGGGGGTGGGGAGAGAAAAGGAAGCAAGGAGAGAAGGCCTCAAAAGTCTGGAAGGAAAAAAAAATCTCTTATAATGTTGCACAGGATCCCAGAAGATGCCGAGGCCCTGGATGATGAGTTTGTTCCATGAATGCCGCAGAGGAAATTGACTCTGAACTGCACCAGCCAGAGGGCCCCACTCCTTACATCCATAGGTGCATAAAAGAAGGCTAATAAAATGAGCAGAGAAAAGATCACGGCTAGTAAATTTTTAAGAGACAAAGAAGTTGCTACTTGCAATAATTCAAAGCTGCATAGCATTACCAGTCAACGCCCTGAAGTCCCTTCTCAAGGCAAGTAAATGAGCTGCCTTGTGCATCTGTGACGCCATCTCTCATATTGCGGTGCCAGAAGAGATGCATTTATAGAACGTATTGATGACCAAAGTATTTCCTATTGAGAAGAATAAGACAATAATGTCATTTCTATCATTTTGTCCTCTTCAAAATATTCAGTTTGAGAGCATGAGAGTATCACTTCTGGATCACTCCAGAAACAGGAAAGGAAAGGGTATGCAGATTTTTGTTTTGGTTTTGTTTTAAATTGCTTATTACACTACTTTAGATGGAAATGTAGAGATGATTGCTATTATATAAATAGAAACGTAGTACATACAGTATCACCATAGTGGGGAAGTGTGACCAAAGGATTTATAAAAAGAAAAAAAGTAAGATGTCTGAATTGAATTTGACTCTTAGTGGCTACATGAATATAAGGTAGCCACAAATCTTCTTAAAGATCTGTAAGCATGGGAGATGTAAAACATTGTGGGGAGCAAAAGATTAGAATTTCGTACAGTTCTCTTCAACAATTCTCCCATCCCCATGATTGAAGCATCGGATAGAGTCAAGTAATGAAGACGGCACTTTGATTTGAGACATTTGACTTACCATTCACTGAGACCAGTACTCTCTGACCTTTCACTCTTGATGGAAATATGTATTTCAGAATGCTTAAAAGTGCCCAGAGACTTTTATTTTACCCTTTGGGGAGTATTTTTGCCTTCTTTTTCATCTAGACCAGTGTTTCTCAACTTTGGCAACTTGAAGATTGTGGACTTCAACTTCCAGAATTTTCCAGCCAGCATGGAGAAGCCACTTGCAAATTGCAAATTCTTTTACTTTTTCTTACTTTATACTTCTGCATAATTGCAGTTTTCCTCCTGTTTGATTAATATGCTGTATGAAACTGTTTTTAATAATGAAACTGGTTTAATAATGAATCTGTGTTTTCATTATTATTATTTTACATGTGTCTGAGTTTGTTTTACTTATATTTCATTTCTGTAATTATTTGACGTTTCTTTATATAATAGCACCACACATGATTGTATTGTATTTTTTTTAAATAAATGAATATGTAAAGAATTGTTTCTCTTTTGTTCAGGTGTGTGTGTGTGTGTGTGTGTGTGAGAGAGACACACCAGCAGAGTCAAGTTAGGCATTTTCTGAATTTTTGACACACTGAGCCCAAAAGGTTCACCATCACTGATCTAGACCTTCCAAATAGTATGGAAGACTTTGAGTTTGGGGGAAAAAAGGAGAGACACAAGTTCTGCAACTAGTGAGTTAAAGAATACCTCATATTTCCCCATTTGGAGTTCTCACCATAGTAGTGCACAGCCCTACCACAAATCTTAAAACAGTTATAGAAAAGAAGCACACTAGGTGTGCATTAATTGTACATATGGAAAAATTCAGCTTTTCTCCAAGTGAAATTTTTGTTACCTAGGTACAGAAATTAATTTTAAATGCAAGTATTTCCAGCAAAAATGGATATTTCAAGCATGTAATATGAGGCTAGACTTAAGTGCGAATTTCAGCCACATCTACTGTATGCTGGACCACAAACAATTACTATTTCCTTGGTTTATATCCTTCTCTCTACCTATTAAGGCAGGCAAGAATGAAAAGAAGTGTAAAAAAGTGTCAGAGATATAAATTAGAACCAATGCAGACATTAATTAACAGTTAAAAGCTTGAAGAAAAAGATGTGCCTTGGCTGTTCTTCTAAAGGAAAACAAGGTGGGGGGGAGAACAGATCTCTTGAGGGAATACATCCCGCAGTCTGAGAACAACGAAGGAGAAGGCTCTCTCCTCCGTGCTAAATAAACAGATCTCTGACACTGGGCACATCTCCTGACCTTAATGCCTGAACAGCTTCACAGTGGAAGAGGTGAGCCCTGGCTTCAGTTTTAAGCCCCTGAAGGCTTGAAGGGACAATATTTTAAATTGTACCCAAGCAATTGGCAACTAGCACAGGTCTTTTAGTTGCAGCATCCTATGATCCCTGTTTTGGTTAGCAGCCTAGCTGTTATGTTTTGCACATGACAGTTCTGGACACTTTTCAAGTGTACTGGCCTACATATATACTGTACATATCCATTACATAGACCCTTTCAACATCAGTGGCATTATACCCAACACAGAAAAGGAGTAAGAAATAGCTCCAGAAGAAATTAAAAGCAAGAGATAAGACAAAGGAAAGGAAACAGAACTAAGACTTGTATGTACCAACCACATTCACTATACCTCCCCCTACCTTTTATCCTTGCTTTGCCATACGTCCATATACTGTTTCATACCTTGACTTTTTAAAACTTCTCACCTCTTTCTTTGAAGGACCTCATCAACTCTAGCTATCCTTGACTTTTCTCATTCTTCTTCTCTTCTTCTCTTCTTCAGTCTTCTCATTCCTCTTGACCTATTCACTTGTCCTTCATATATAGGCTTTGGGTTTTGATCCTCAATCATTCTGTCTGTGTGATCAAACCATCTCAGCATACTTCCTTCATATGGGTCACTAACTTTAGTGTTCAATCTAAATTCATTCAGCACCCATTCATTTTTTACCTATCTCTTTTTCTGTTAACATGTAGAGTCCTTAAATAAGCAATTCTACTGTATTTAATTTACTTGTATTTTTTCCTGGCCTAACCAGCTCTCACTTTCATATAATAACGTTGGCAGAAGCACACTATTATACATAGCCATGTTTCTTCTTTCAAGAAACATTCTTCATAACTGTATATATCCACTACTTTTCTATCAGCATTTGCATGTTTTAAAATTTCTCCATTCATTTCCCCATTGTTACTAAATAACGATGTACACAAACTGTATAAGATACTGTATTACATGAGAGAAAGGAAACCCTTTAGACAGCTTAGCACTCAATGGGCAGAGATGTTAATTGCATAGGACGGCCCTCCTCGAGGGGGAGATGGGCGGTTATAGAAAATAAATAAATAAATAAATAAATAAATAAATAAATAAATAAATAAATAAGACGGCCCTCTTGCTTTCTGCCACATGCTTGACAGAGAAAATTAGGGAAACTGCTTATGTTTTTTTATAATGAAACTTTATTATATAAAATTGTTTCAACGTACAACATATATACATACACATACACATATTACATATATACATACACACAAATCATATATACATACATATAAAAAGAGGAGAAAAAAAATGAAAAATAAAAAAAATAAAAAATAAAAAAATAGGTGTCCGATTCCCGATTCCCGATTCTTTACAGTGACTAGTATATCAATATAATTTTTTTTCTTACTTGTCTTAGTTACATTTTGATACATTTCTATTTCTAATATAATTAATCGTTAAATCCTATATTAATTATATTAATTTTTTGTACATTTTTCATATAGACAAGAAATGGTTGCCAATCATTTTTAAATTGGTCTATATTTTTATCCTTTAACATTTCTGTTAACTTTGCCATCTGTGCAAGGTCCATTATTTTGATGATCCAGTCTTCTATTGTAGGGATGTTTTCTTTTTTCCATTTTTGTGCATATGTGAGTCTGGCTGCCGTAATCATGTACAATAAAAGTTTTCCATGTTTTTTTCCCAGTTCATCATCCATGAGGCCAAGTAAATACTGTATAATTCTGGTTTTATTTGTATATCCATTAATATAATTTCTTTAATAGTTTTATGTATTAGTTCCCAATATTTCTTTGCTTTCTTGCATGTCCACCATAGATGATAAAATGTTCCTTTTTCTTTGTTACATTTCCAACATTTGTTTGATACATTTTTATACATTTTTGATAGTTTCTCTGGAGTTATATACCAACGGTACATCATTTTATAAAAGTTTTCTTTCAAATTATAATTTAATGTAAATTTTAGTCCTTTTGTTCACATTTTTTCCCATTGATCATACATAATATTGTATCCAAAATTTCTAGCCCAATTTATCATACATTCTTTGGTTTGTTCGTCTTCTAATTTTATTTGTAATAGCATTTTGTAAAATTTCGTTATGGTATGTTCATTACTAGAATATAATTGGTTTTCTAACCACGTTGGTTCTTTTGTAAATTTATATTTCTTTTTATCTAATTTGAATTGTTCTTTTAACTGTAGGTATATGAACCAATTACATTGATAATCCTTCTTTTTTTCCAATTCTTCTCTTGTTTTTATTTCTAATTTGTCACCTTCATAATATAGTAAATCTTTATATCTGAACCATTTACATCTGTCAGCACTTTCTTTTCTAGTGAAGGCTTCTTGGGAAGATAGCCAATAAGGTGTATTTGGTAGTAATCTTTTCTTATATTTATTCCAGGTTTTTATCAATGCTCTTCTTATACAATGATTATTAAACATTCTATTTACTTTAATTTTGTCATACCAAAGATATGCATGCCAACCGAATCTTAAATCATGACCTTCCAAAAGTAATAGTTTATAATATTCTAGTGTAGCCCATTCTTTTATCCACATGAGACTAGATGCTTCGTGATATAGTTTTAAATCTGGGAGTCCTAGTCCTCCTCTTTCTTTGGCATCTTGTAATAGTTTATATTTTATTCTTGGCTTTTTTCCTTGCTATATAAATTTTGATAATTCTTTTTGCCAGGATTGAAAGGTATTATCCGTAATTAGTATTGGTATTGTTTGGAATAGAAATAAAAATCTAGGTAATGTATTCATTTTAATTGTTGAAATTTTTCCCATCAAAGATAAATGTAACTTTCCCCATCTTATCAAGTCTTGTTTAATCTCCTTCCACAGTTTTACATAATTATTTTGAAATAAATCATTGTTTTTTGCTGATACTATTATTCCTAGATATTTTGTACTTTTAACATTTTTAAATCCTGTTTTATTTTCTAGTATTTCTTGATTTTTTCGATTCATATTTATATTTATCATTTTAGTTTTATGTTTATTTATTTTAAAACCTGCCAATCTTCCAAATTCTTTTATATTTTTCATTAAGTATTCAATAGATTCTATTGGATTTTGTATTGTTAATGCAATATAATCTGCAAAAGCTCTTAGTTTGAAACTTTCTTTTTTAATCCCGATCCCTTCTATTTTTTCTTCGTCTCTGATATCATTAAGGAGAATTTCCAGTATTAATATAAACAATAAAGGAGAAAGTGGACATCCTTGTCTTGTTCCTTTTTCAATTTTAAATACTTTTGTAAATTCGTCATTAACTATAATTTTTGCTTTCTGGGTTGTATATATTGCTTTTACTGCTGTTTTAAAGGGAGTACCAAATTCCATATATTCTAAGGTTTTCAGCATGAAGTCCCAATTTAAATTGTTGAACGCTTTTTCTGCATCTAGAAATAATAAAGTTATTTCTTTTTCATTATGAGTTTGAGCATATTCTATTACATTTAAGATATTTCTAATATTGTCCTTTATTTGTCTTTTTGGAAGAAAACCACTTTGTTCTTGTTTGATTATTTCTTGCATAACTCTTTTCAGTCTTTCTGTCAAAATTAGTGTGAATAATTTATAATCATTATTTAATAATGATATAGGTCTATAATTTTGGCAGAGTGTTGTATCATGACCTTCTTTAGGAATTAGAATAATGTTGGCTTCCGTCCATGATTTTGGTATCAGACTTCCAGTCAAAATTAAATTTGCCAATTCTTTAAATGGAGAAATAATTTGATCAATAAAACATTTATAGTATCCTCCTGTAATTCCATCTGGACCTGGAGCTTTTCCTAATTTCATTTTTTTTATTGCTTCTACTATTTCTTGTGTTGATACAGCCCCATTGAGAATTAATTTCTGATTATGAGTCAATTTAATAATCTTGTGTTTCATCAGATACTCATCTATCTTCTCTGGTGCAATTTCTTGCTTTTCATATAATTTAGAAAAATAGTTTTGAAATGCTTTTTGAATTTTTATGTTATCAACCATATCCGTATTATTTTCTTGAATCTTAGTAATTATTTTTTTCCCCTTATCTTTTCTTAATTTATAGGCCAGCCATCTGCCTGTCTTATTTGCGTATTCAAAGTTCTTTTGTTTGGCATATCTCAATTTCATCTCAATTTCTTTAAGTGTGATCATATTTGCTTGTTGTTGTAATATTTTAATTTGATGGATTATTTTGTTTTCTGAAGGTTTGTCTTGTAATTCTTTTTCCTTTAATTTAATTTGTTCCAAAACAGTTTGCAAATTCTGTTGATTTATCTTTTACATTTTTCTGCTTAAATACATAAAATATCCTCTCATATATGCTTTACTAGTATCCCAAACAGTGCTGGCATCAACCTCATTGTTTAAATTTATTTGAAAAAACTCCTTAAGTTTTTGTTTACAGTCTTCTACCAATTCTTCTTTTTTTTAAAATATCTTCATTTAGTTTCCATTTGTAGCATTTTTGATTTAATTTTATTGCAATATTAACTGGATTATGGTCCGAGAAAGTTTTAGGCAGGATATTAAGATTTGTAATTTTATTAGCTAAATTTAATGAAATCCAAATCATATCAATTCTCGAAAATGACTTATATCTATCTGAATAAAAAGTGAAATCTTTTGCTTTTCCATTTTTATGCCTCCAAGCATCTACAAGTGTTAAGTTATCAATTAGATTAAAGAATGATTGGGGTAACTTCCTTTGATTATTTTTGATTGATTTTGCAGATTTTCTGTCTATAATTGGGGTGGTCACCCCATTCCAATCTCCTAATATACACCAATGGCTATATGAAAAGGTAGATAATTCATTCAATAGATCTTTGTAGAATTTGTTTTGGTTTTCGTTTGGTGCATAAATACCCACTATTAGCATTTTCATTCCATGTAGTTCTATTTCAATTAACATATATCTACCATTTTCTTCTGATTTTATTAATTTAGGATTTAGATGAGACTTTGCATATATTACTACTCCATTTGTTTTTTTTCATTTGCAGATATAAATTCAATACCCAATTTTTTATTCACCAAATATTTAATGTCTTTTTTCTTAATATGAGTTTCTTGCATACATATTATATCTTGTTTTAATTTATATAAGTAATGAAAAATTTTCTGCCTTTTTGTGAGAGCATTTAAACCATTAACATTCCATGTTAAGCATTTTAGTTCATGCATTCATTTCAGGTTCCTTTTTGCTCGATGGTATTTCCTCTCTAGTGAAGTCACAAAGAGTCGGAAGCGACTGAACGAATAAACAACAAAACTCTCTCTTTCTTTTGTTTCTGAGTTTCCATTTTGTTCTAAATCCCTTTTGTATTTTCTGAAAAATTCCTTAGCTTTCATGATAGACGTTAATTTGTAACTTTCCCTTCGAAATGTAAAACATATTCCCTCTAATCTTTCCCATCTAAATGGAATTTCATTTTTCTTTAATGTATCAGTTAAGAAAGTATATTCTTTTCTTTTCTTTAATATTCTTAGAGGAATTTCTTTTAGTACCAGTATGTCTTTACCTTCTATGTTAATCTTTTTATCATAGTTTGCCTGTAAAATCAGGTCTCTGATTCTTTTTCTGGAGAATTCTATAAGTAAATCTCTTGGTTTATTGTGGATTTTAGCGTATTTCGAATTTATATGATACATTTTTTCTATTTCTTCCTCCAGTCTATCTTCTTCCCAACTAATTAGATTTGCAAGCATTCGGATTACTATTTCCTCTATATCATCATTCTCTTTTTTATCAGGTATACCTCTCAGTCTTAAACAGAAATCTTTTTCTTTTAATTCTAATAACGTAATTCTATCTAATTCTTGTTCCTTGTCATGTTCTAGTCTATCAATCCTTTCATTAACTTTTTTAGTCTCAATTTCTATTTTCTTATCCATTTTTTCTAATTTTTGCTCTATGCTTCTTTCTAAATTGTCTAATTTTTTGTCCAGCATACTTATATTTTGAGTAATCCTTTGTGTTATTTTCGCTGTATATTCTTCAAACATCCCTTTTAGCCAATCTCCTTCCCCCATCCCTAATCCTGTTCCAGACCCTCTTCATGTTTGTTTTCTTGTATTCATCTCTTTTGATTTCTTATAAATTTATTAAATTGTCTAATACTTTTGTACTTTTATACTGTTCACTAGTCCAGTTTTTCCTTTTCCAAAAATAGCCACAGAGTTCAGTATAGTATTAAGAAAATATGGCCAACCAAAATAATTAATTAATTGATAAGTCCGTTTCTTGTCCGTTTCTCCAAGTTCGTGAAATAGAGGAGACTCACCAAGCTGAAATGTTCTTTCACCACTTCAGATAACCTCTTTTTTTGTAGAAATAGTTCTTTTCTTTTTTTTTCTTCTAAGAGTGAAGAGGCAGTAGTTTTGCCTTCGGATGGCTGCAACTGCGATTCTTACCAAGTTCTCTCTCCGCTTCCCAGCTGATTGACGCTGACAGTCTCTGCTCACAAAAACGAAGCCCCGCTGCTTTCTTCAATCACTCAGCTGTCTGGAAGCTTTCTGAGTCAAGCGCTGAGGTTTCTCCCTTTCCCGGAGTCGCCTCTTTGTCTCCGCAAAATCTGCGGAGCACTTTATTAAATCGGGTTGCGAATTCTGGAACAGAACTGCTCCAGAATTCAACCTGCCACCATCTTCACCGGAACCAGAACCCCAAGGGAAACTGCTTATGCTGCCCAAGGCAATTCCTCCCCCACTTTGTTCCGAAGAATTCTAAGATACAGGCACCTGTATTAGGATGAGAGAATATTTATTTTCATCAATGCTAGGGGGAACCCAAAGTACCTTCCTGCTTCTGGAGCAACATCCATGTGGAGCCTCTGGGTGAGTTTCAACATACAGGATTTTATTTATTTATTTATTTATTATTTAATTTAATTTATATGACCACCCATCTCGCCCAACGGGGAACTCATTTTATAGGTTCATGATTGTCACTTATGCTTTACTTCCCTTATATACTGCTGTTATCATATTCAGCAACCAACCTTCAACTCCATAGTCATGCAGAACATTCCATAATTCAAAACTATTCACTTTATCATATGCTTTTTCTAAATCAAAGAATGTTCAGGAAACTTCCTTACTTACATTGATAGATTTCTCAATGATCTGTTGAAGAAGAAAAAGCTGCTGTTACATTTTTCAACCTTCTTACAGCATTTATGATGTCATTTTCATAATTTTGTCTTCAGCATTAACATTTATAGAATTTGTTTCAATTGTACTCTTCAACACTATAATTTCCATTCATACAAATCCCTAAAATATTCCTTCCAGTATTCCCTCACTTCAGTTTCATCTCAAAACATTTCATCACGTTTATTCTAATTCTGCTGAAGGTTCCTTGTTTAGCACTATTCACCCATTTCCAAAACATTTCCATCAAAGTTACTATCAATTATTATTATTATTATTATTATTATTATTATTATTATTAAAATTACTCTCTGCCTCTTTGTAGTTAACTGTTCCTTGCTCTCTGACTACAATTTTTGCAGCTGACTTTATTTTATCTATACACATTATACAATTTTTCCATCCTCATTTTTTTAATGTACATTCATCTTCTCATCCACACTTCTTTTTCTTCATCATTCCACCAAACATCTATTGCCATAATTGCCATTACTGTAACGATTCCTCATAGGACTTGGTTTCCATTACCCTCAGCATCTTGGTAGCACTCCTTAGTCTGAACTTGCTTTGTGGGTGTCCTTACCTGACAGTGGTGCCCAGAACTAGAGGCATTAATCCAGCTGGGGTGTGAGCAATGCAGAGTAGAGTGGGTGATTACTTTTTGTGATCTGGACTCTCATGTTTATACATCTCAAAATAGCATTTGATTTTTAAGCAACTGGATCACATTATTGACTCACATTCAACCTGTGATCTACTAGAATACCCATATGTTTTTCACAAATACTGTTTTTAAATCATGTCTCCCACATCCTATACCTGTGTCTTTCTTTTTCTCTCTCTCCAGATGCAGGAATTTACATTAATTCCTGTTAAATTTCATCCTTTTTGTTTTGGTCTACTATTCAAACCAGTCTAGATTTTATAGAATCTTCACTGTCTTCTAAAGTCTTAGTCACTCCTACTAGTTTTGCATCATGTACAATTTGATAATCATCCTCTGAACCCTTTAATCCAGGTCATGAATAAAATAGATCTGCAAGAGGAAAAAGGGTGCTTAGAAAGATAACATCAACTTCCCAAGCCATCTACTGTATATGTACAGTATATCTCTTTTACTGTAATAGTGGTTCACTCTGATTGCATTTCATTTCTATGTAGTTATTCCTTTGCTCACTAGGCTATACAGGCTTTAAAAATGTGAATGAAGTGAATCTGTGTGAAAATGAGCACAGTACCTTTCTGGTATTCATTAAAGTAGCCCTTTTGTTTTTAGGCTTCTTCAAGAACTTTGCGACTGTTTTGAGGAAACCATTCATTTGAAATTAATACAATTCTTTATCTAGTAACAACTTTGTTTCAAACTCGCAGGGAAGAGAGGTGTTGCACTCATTCTGAAGCACCTCTTCAAAATCATTTCCCAACTATGCATAATTCCTATGCTCACTATGTACCTCAATCCTACACCTGGGTAAATGGAATTTTCCTAGTATTATGAAATTGGGGTGGTTGTTGTTGTTATTATTATTATTATTTAATTAATTTTTAGACTAATTTTTAGATTAATTTTTTTTAAAAAATTTTTAGACACCTAAAAAATATGGAATTGGCATGCCAAAGTAGCAATAGCATGGAGACAAAATGTCAAAATAATAAATATTTGTTAAGTAAGCTGCCAGTATATATTCCGCAGTGATTTTAAAACCCAGTTTTAATTTTTGAAAAACTTCTAAACACTGTTAATCAGAACTGAGTTGATCCAAGATAGTATTATAAAAGTTTGTTTGTTTGTTTATTTATTTATTTTCTTTGTTGTTGTTTATTCATTCAGTCGCTTCCGACTCTTCGTGACTTCATGGACCAGCCCACGCCAGAGCTTCCTGTCTGCCGTCACCATCCCCAGCTCCCCCATGGTTGAGTCTGTCACCTCCAGAATATCATCCATCCATCTTGCCCTTGGTTGGCCCCTCTTCCTTTTGCCTTCCACTTTCCCTAGCATCAGCTTCTTCTCCAGGGTATCCTGTCTTCTCATTATGTGGCCAAAGTACTTCAGTTTTGCCTTTAAGATCATTCCCTCAAGTGAGCAGTCTGGCTTGATTTCCTGGAGTATGGACTGGTTTGATCTTCTTGCAGTCCAAGGCACTCTCAGAATTTTCCTCCAACACCACAGTTCAAAAGCATCTATCTTCCTTTGTTCAGCCTTCCTTATGGTCCAGCTCTCACAGCCATAGGTTACTACGGGGAATACCATTGCTTTAATTATGCAGACCTTTGTTGTCAGTGTGATGTCTCTGCTCTTAACTATTTTATCAAGATTTGCCATTGCTCTCCTCCCAAGAAGTAGGCGTCTTCTGATTTCCTGGCTGCAGTCAGCATCTGCAGTAATCTTTGCGCCTAGAAATACAAAGTCTGTCACTGCCTCCACTTTTTCTCCTCTATTTGCCAGTTATCAATCAAGCTGGTTGCCATAATCTTGGTTTTTTTGAGGTTTAACTGCAAGCCAGCTTTTGCACTTTCTTCTTTCACCTTCGTCATAAGGCTCCTCAACTCCTCCTCGCTTTCAGCCATCAAAGTGGTATCATCTGCATATCTAAGATTGTTAATGTTTCTTCCAGCGATTTTAACTCCAGCCTTGGATTCCTCAAGCCCAGCACATCGCATGATGTGTTCTGCGTACAGGTTGAATAGGTAGGGTGAGAGTATACAGCCCTGCCGTACTCCTTTCCCAATCTTAAACCAGTCCGTTGTTCCGTGCTCTGTTCTTACCGTTGCTACTTGGTCGTTATACAGATTCCTCAGGAGGCAGACAAGATGACTTGGTATCCCCATACCACCAAGAACTTGCCACAATTTGTTATGATCCACACAGTCAAAGGCTTTAGAATAGTCAATAAAACAAAAATAGATGTTTTTCTGAAACTCCCTGGCTTTCTCCATTATCCAGCGGATATTGACAATTTGGTCTATAGTTCCTCTGCCTTTTCTAAACCCAGCTTGTACATCTGGCAATTCTCACTCCATGAATTGCTGGAGTCTACCTTGCAAGATTTTGAGCATTACCTTACTGGCATGTGAAATAAGTGCCACTGTTCGATAGTTTGAACATTCTTTAGTGCTTCCCTTTTTTGGTATGGGGAATTTATTTCCTATACCACCTTTATTATTTTTATAAATAACTCAAGGCGGCAAACATACCATGTACTCCTTCCTCCTCCTATTTTCCCCACAACAACAACCCTGTGAGGTGAGTTGGGCTGAGAGAGAGTGACTGGCCCAAGGTCACCCAGCCGGCTTTCATGCCTAAGGCGGGACTAGAACTCTCAGTCTCCTGGTTTGCCATTGGCTCCTTCCTAGGAATGAGAGACAGGGACTGGCCCAAGGCCACCCAGCCGGCTTTCATGCCTAAGGCAGGACTAGAATTCACAATCTCCTGCTTTCTAGCCCAGCACCTTAACCACTAGACCAAACTGGCACTTTTTATCTATTGCATATTCCATTTAAAAATCCAGATATGTAAAATAAAATTAGAAAACCTCTATCCCCATTATTTGGAAGAAGAAGAAAATGATATAAATGCTGAACAATTGTGAATTTATAGAATTCACAGAACAGGAATCAAGAAGTAATTTCTTGAGATTGGAGGCAAATGATAATTTAAAACAGAGCTTTCCAAACTGTGTGTCGCGACACAAAAGTGTGTCACCACACACAGCGTGGTGTGTCGCCACACCACCTGGAAGCTGCGGCGCGCGCGTGCACGGCGGCCGCAGCCGCGGCGCGGCTTCTGTGTTTTAGCGGAGGCTGCTGCTGCCGCCGCCATACACGCGTACACCACCGCACGCCCCCCCGCGCTGCCACCGTCTACGCGCGCGCTGCCGCTCGCCCCCCACGCCGCCGCCGTGCACGTGCGCCCCCCCCGTGCTGCCGCCGCCACCGCCACCGCCGCTGGTGTGTCGCCAGTGGCGGCACTTTGGAAAGCCCTGATTTAAAAGGTGGGGACAGGGTTTAAAAAAATAGTTTAAAAGGTTTGTTGCCTATGTAACACTTCCACTGTATTGTAGGAACTCTTCATATACAGTTTTTTTCCTCCAGTGTTTGTACAATTTAGAAAATGTGTTTGTCATAAATATATAATGTTTCCAATTAGACTAGATCCTTGGTACAAACATAGAACAGCCAAATCCTTAGTCATCAATACCAATATTATATTTCCTTATATATGGATTACTTGTTGTTTATTCGTTAAGTCGCTTCCGACTCTTCGTGACTTCATGGACCAGCCCACACCAGAGCTTCCTATCGGCTGTCGCCAACCCATCTCCCCCACGGTCGAGTCCGTCACCTCTAGAATATCATCCATCCATCTTGCCCTTGGTTGGCCCCTCTTCCTTTTGCCTTCCACTTTCCCTAGCATCAGCTTCTTCTCCAGGGTACCCTGTCTTCTCATTATGTGGCCAAAGTACTTTAGTTTTGCCTTTAATATCATTCCCTCAAGTGAGCAGTCTGGCTTTATTTCCTGCAGTATGGACTGGTTTGATCTTCTTGCAGTCCAAGGCACTCTCAGAATTTTCCTCCAACAGCACAGTTCAAAAGCATCTATCTTCCTTCGCTCAGCCTTCCTTATGGTCCAGCTCTCGCAGCCATAGGTTACTACGGGGAATGCTTTAACTATGCAGACCTTTGTCGTCAGTGTGATGTCTCTGCTCTTAACTATTTTATCAAGATTTGTCATTGCTCTCCTCCCAAGAAGTAGGCGTCTTCTGATTTCCTGGCTGCAGTCAGCGTCTGCAGTAATCTTTGCGCCTAGAAATACAAAGTCTGTCACTGCCTCCACGTTTTCTCCCTCTATTTGCCAGTTATCAATCAATCTGGTTGCCATAATCTTGTTTTTTTTTGAGGTTTAACTGCAACCCAGTTTTTGCACTTTCTTCTTTCACCTTCGTCATAAGGCTCCTCAGCTCCTCCTCGCTTTCCGCCATCAAAGTGGTATCATCTGCATATCTGAGATTGTTAATGTTTCTTCCAGCGATTTTAACTCCAGCCTTGGATTCATCAAGCCCAGCACGTCGCATGATGTGTTCTGCGTACAGGTTGAATAGGTAAGGTGAGAGTATACAACCCTGCCGTACTCCTTTCCCAATCTTAAACCAGTCCGTTGTTCCGTAGTCTGTTCTTACCGTTGTTACTTGGTCATTATACAGATTCCTCAGGAGGCAGTTAAGTTACTAGTTAAGAACAATAGATTGATTCTGGTTTTTGCTTAGAATAAAACACAAAACAGAAAACACACAAATAATAATTGCATAAATTGTAAAATCCCTGAATAATAATAATAATAATAATAATAATAATAATAATAATAATAAATAATATTGTGCCCTGTTTTGTAACATACACAAACTTGCACATGCACACACTAAGCCCAAGTGGGATAAAAATGAAGGATTGTTCCAGCTGAGTCAACAACATATATAGTTGGTTGTTTCTAAAACACTATTTTACTTTATTTGAAGGTTTGCTTAAAATTTATTCATGCAGAATAATATAAGTAGAAAAAGATACTTGTGGATTGAAAATCCTTGTGGATGTACTGTTTTCTATACCTATTTCACTGAATGATTGATTTCAAATAACTTTGAGGAGGTAAATATTATAGTGGAAGAAAACTTAACACAGAGGTTTCGGCGCTAGTACTTAAATAGCAATCCAGGACACAGTTTCATGAGGCTGAATCCCAATGGTTTTATGTGCACATAACTGGGTCTTGTGTTGGAGTGTCGCCCATAGTTTTCCTAGCTGTCTCTTTAGATCTGAATATACAATAAATGGCCTATTCTTCTATAAAGTATCAATGGCCACCCTAAGCCAACAGTGGCTATATTGCAGAAGAAGAATAGGTAATACTACTTGTCCAGAACAATATTGCTCTTGACCACTTAGGTCCATTTTGATGATCTCACAGCTGCGCGACAGCACTCAAAGGAACACAGCTGGAACCTCATCATGGAGATGTAAAACAAACAATTCCTATGCCCATTATGTTAAACAGGAGAGAGTGGAAGTTAATGGGGGACACAGATAATAAAGGCTCCCTGTGGCTATGGGGAATGAGGAGAGGCAGCTGTGTGGGAGTGAGGGGTGACAGGGTGAGAGGGATGAAGGAGTAGAAGTGACAATTTTAAAACTTCCCACTCCCTATAAAATGCCAAGTTAACAGCATGTGGCCTTTCCAGTGACTTTATCTCATTTTCCAGGCATAAAAGCTTAGAAATGAGAGCTGTTGAATGTTTTGAATTCAGCGCTTGGTCCTAAATTGTATCTGATTTGCACTTGACAAAGCTGAAGGGAGGAGCAGAAATACTTTTATGCCACCTTCCTCGTGACTTAATCCTGAATAGTCTGGGGAGCAAAGACTATGACATAATATAGAATAGAAGAGGGTATGAAGCAGTAGCCTTGAAGGAACTTGCACTTGTACTTGGGCTGGGCTGGGCTGGGTTGGGCCACCTAATTAACCTAATGTTAATTATATTGGTGGAAGTGGACCAAGGCATTTTGGTGTCTGAGAAATAAAATCCAAGTAGAACGCCTTATGTTGATGAAATATAATGAGAATTGAAAGCATTGCCAAGATGGAACATTTCATCCTGCCTATGAAATGGCAGCTCTCACGCCAATGCAATCCTTTCTTTCCCCTCTCTTTTCCTCTTGGGATTCAAGTTGCAGGAGCAAGAAAGAAGCAGCCACTGATACACACTCTGGGAGTCATTCCAGATGTTCCACTGAGTTGCAATTTGGATGTGTCGGAAAGGCTCTAAAAACCTGTGAATTTATATTGAACAGAATTGTTGCTATTGGGAGCCTTTGCATATCCAGATCAGCACCCCCAACCTTGGGTCATCAATTAGCTAAATGCCATTGAATGCCTAGTGACTCTTTAGACAAACATCTGCATCTCAATCTCATCTGGCAACAAACTGTAGTTCTTCCAATGACTCCTGATCATTATCTATTCTAGTAGATCTATCTACTCCATGCACATTATCTATTGTCTTCTCATCCTTCTATTTCCCTCAACCATGCCAAGCATAGATGTTTCATCTGATCATATCACATGTCCAAACTATATGAGTTTCTGCTTGCTGATCATTGTCTTGAGGGAGCAGACAGACATTATTTGATCCAGAACTGATGAATTGGTTTTTCTTGCAGTCCATGGTATTTTTAGTAAAAGTCTCCAAATACCTAATTCAAAGATGTTTATCTTATTTCCTTTGTTCTTTCTAAATGTCTAGTCTTTTCATTCAGATTAGACGTAGAATGGACAACCATTTGTCCGAGATGGTATGAGGACTTCTGCCTTGGGCAGGGGGTTGGACTAGAAGATCTCCAGGGTCCCTTCCAACCCTATGATTCTATGATTCTATGAGATTACTACTGGAAACACCATTGCTTAAATTACGCTGATCTTCTCACAAAAATATTTCTCCCCTTCTCCCCTAAGATTGATCTCCTCTTTACTTCTCCACCACACAAATTTATCTATTCTTGAGGCCAATAAAACAAAACTGTCTACCACATTCACTTTTTAGCCATCAGTTTGTGGATTCACTAGGCACTGCGGTTGACATTACTTTTGTTTTCCTAATATTTAACCCAATTTTTTAAACTTTCCATTTTTAGCTTCTTTTTGTTCTTTCAGCTAACGAAGTATTGGCACTTGTTTATTTCTAACTGTTAGTGTTCTGACCTCCAATTTTGATTTCATCTGGCACATCTATAAAGCTAAGCAGGGTTGGCCCTGGTTAGTGCTTGGATGGGAATCCATTTGGAAAATACAGGACTGCAGCTAAACTGAAAGCTGAGAAGGCAATGGCAAACCAATTCCATATCATGGCTATCAGGCTTTCCCCAAGCACAGCTGAACATCTTGACTCTTCAGCACGGATGTCTGTGTGGGGAAGGGTCAATGATGTCAAAATGGTGGGTATAACCAAGCAACCCTGCCCCTTTTTATTTGCATGCAGTGTGTGTGATGTACATTGAGAAGGGGCAGGGCTTTGATCACCAATCATACCCACCAGTTTGATGTCATGGAAATTCCCACCCCCATGGATGCTCCTGCTCTCCTGACACTAAATCCTATTTCAGGAACTGATTCCCCAACAGAAGGCTCATGGACATGGCTAGGCTAGATTTGATACTTTATTCAAGACAAATTGAAGCCATGCATAGAAGAATACCTGCTTATTTCAGCAGTGAAAGTCTATATTTAAACTTAAAATGCAGAGTTTAAAACTTAAGTTTTTTTTCCTCCTGCCCTTCTGAGTCACCACTCAGACAACTGGAATGTGTTGACATAATAGACATTTCAAGTCTGGGAACCATTGGTTCCTGTCTCACCAACCTTCTTCCTAACAAAAGTACTGTATATGCATGTATATGGGTGAACGTTGTTGTGATAGAGGGGGTTGTTGGGGGAGGTTGGACTTAGGCCGGGTCTGCAAAAGTGCCCTGAACATGGCAGCTAATACCAGGGGATAAATGGGCAAGGGATGGAGGAGACAAGGGGCTAGGCCAGGATGGTGGGGGCTCATAAAGTGACTGGGATGGTTCAAAGGTAGGCATGGCAGAGACGTTGAGTAGGAGAAGGGCCCTTCTACAAATCCCTTCTTCTAACCTTGTGGCCTCAAACCTGGTCTCTGCTGGCAGAATGTTGTGTGCCTTAGATTCAGGTTGCTGCTGGTAAATTCAGGTCTTTGTGGAATGTGACCACATCCATTCACAACATGGTGGTGTGTGATTACACAGACTGGCATATATTATTGAGACCTGGTTAGGTTGTGATAGGGATGTAGCCCTGTGAAAAATCTGCCTCCTGGGCTCTGGGTCCTTCAAAGATGATGCCCGGGTCAAGGAAGATGGTTTGATATGATTAATTGGGGAGACCATTAGAGTAATCAAAAGTACTGCCCTAGAAGCAACTGACTATGAGAGTTGATGAAAATGGGCTCTAGAAACAAGCTGGGCTACTGGTTGTATCCCAATCATTCTGCTATCAGGCAGCAGCCTTCCAGGTACTTCTGGACCTTTTCTAAGGGCTGGTATTGGAGTTGGCAAGGTTTGTTGTCTTGGGAAAATTCAGTGTTCATGTCCTGAGTTGGGAGTCTGGATTAGCTGATGATTTTATGGCCTCTGTGGTGACCATGGACTTGTCTCAATGATTAGTGGCCTGATGCCTGTAGGCAGTTACATGATCAAATTTATTTATTTATTTATTTATTTATTTATTTATTTATTTATTTATTTATTTATTTATTTATTTATTACATTTATATCCCGCCCATCTCCCCCACAATTTTGCTTTTACTCTGGAGCAGGTGGGATACAATCTGAATATAGAGAACATTGATGTGTCTCTTTGTTGTGATCACATCACCTCCTGGTTAAACTGCAGCTCATGAGCACCTTGAACCTCTGTAAGGTGGAGGATCCATTCAAGTGGCCTCCCCCAGATATCTGATGGATCTTCAGGGTTTCCAGATGCCTGGTGCAATAATGATACAGAAACAAAAGAGAATACAACTGAGCATTGGTATGTGCTTCTGTCTGAGCCTGCACAATGGTGATAAGAGTGGGAATCTAGCACTGTATATACATAAAATTACAGTTAGGATTATCATTATCATTATCATTATCATTATCATTATCATTATCATTATCATTATCATTATCATTATCATTATTTGCCTTCAAGTCAGTTTTTGACTCCTGGAGGCTGCCTGGACAAGTCCCTGCAGCTTTCTTGGCAAAGTTTTTCAGAAGTGGTTTGCCATTGCCTCCTTCCTAGGGCTGAGAGAGAGAGAGATTGGCCCAAGGTCACTCAGCTGTCCTCGTGCCTAAGATAGGACTAGAAATCATGGCCTCCCAGTTTCTAGCCTGTGCCTTAACCACTACACCAAACTGGTTCTCATTATTATGTGCTTTTTTGGGGGGTGCCTTTGAGTCAGTGTTGACTCCTGCTGACTGCCTGGACAAGTCCCTGCAACTTTCTTGGCAAGGTTTTTTGGAAGTGGTTTTCTATTGCCTTCTTCCTAGGGCTGAGAGAGAGTGACAGGCCCAAGGTCACCCTGCTGGTTTCATGTCTAAGGCAGGACTAGAACTCCCGGTCTCCCAGTTTCTAGCCTGATGCCTTAACCACTACACCAAACTGGCTCTCCATTACTATGTTCAGATGAAGGTAATTACTAAGCATATGATTGTTGCATTGTATTCACAGAACACTAGGTATGTGCCAGAGAGGCAGAGATGAAAAAGGGGGGAAAAACCAGGATGTAGCTGATCTGCCTGATCTTCTCCTTCAGCTGTAGTCTCTATGCTGCACCTTGTACTATAGCTGCCCTAGATTTTGAGAGAAAAACATGAGCCTCTTGATTAGTTGAATTAGTTAGTATAAACAGGCCATTTCCAATGACACAATGTGGATTCTGCAAAAGGGTATCAAGCAAGCTAGATTCATGAAAGATAACAAGCACAGCTGTGGAAACTTGCCTGCCAAGGTTAGCAGCCAGAAAGGCAAGCTTTCTGAAGTCTTCAAGTCCCAAAGGGTGCTCAGGGTACTGCTAAAGGAGTGTGAGCAGGGCGAGGTATAAGAAAGGCAGAAGCCTGCAGGAGAAAAATAAAAACCAGAAGTTAAGTTTAGGGTGACTGTGCCTTTCAGATGTGAAGGATAACAACAAAAAGGAGCTATGCATATACTCCTATTTTAAATTTCTGGTTGGTCTTATTAAATCCGAACAACAACAACAACAACAACAACCAAAAGCTGAATTTGAACAAAACTTCCCAGATGGTGGAAAAGCCAACCAGGTGGCAGCCTGACTGGAGTTCTGGAAAGGCTTCAAGAGGCAAGATAGGAAACACTAAGTAAAATCCTAATTAGCTATTTTCTACTCTTTCTCTGGAGACCTTTGAACGGGTGCTGGTACTACTTAAAATGTACTTCGGTGGTTTCTCTAATGGAAGTGCTTATTTATTTGTTTTATCACATTTATTTATATATTCTGAACATGCATGAACGTTCTAATCATATAAATATAAATATAAGTATAAATATATTTATGAAAGGTTTAGTAGTTCGGTTGTGTTGTTATTCAGTTCAGTTATTTCTGACTAATTGTGACTGTGTGAAGAACCTTTTGCCAGGATTGTCCATCAGTAACTGCTTCTTTGAGTCCTTGTAAGTTCCTGCTTGCATCATCAGAAATAGTAACTAGACACCTTGTCTTGTCTCCGCCTCTTTTTTGGTTGCCTTCCATTGTTCCAAGCATCAGGATCTTCTCCAAAGACTCTTGTCTTTGCATTATTGTTGCGACTTGACTGCTTGGTAATTATGATGTTGATGATGTAGGTAGATTAGATGTTTTGTTGTACTCATATAATATGTTTGCAGAATTAACACCAGTCATTTTTTAAAGAAAAGAAACTTTCACAGAGTTTTTTTGAACTCTAGAAAGGTCAAGACATTAGCAGCCATTCATATAAATATTCATACATGATTTAAAAAATCTTAATACCTGTTTCTGAAGATTTTCTTTTATATAACTGATTGATCTGCAATGTTACTTCCATTTATTATATCTAAGAACTGGCTATGCCAACAGCTTAAACCAATCTTTTAAAGAAGAGGAAAACAGTCTTTACATTTAAAACCCAACACTGTTCTATATTGCCTTTCTGTCAGGCTTATTGCAAGGAAATAAGCAGCTCAAAAAAATAAAGGGAACACTGAAATAAGACATCCTAGATCTGAATGAATGAAATATTCGTATTAATTACTTTGTTCATTACATAGTTGAATGTGCTGACAACAAAATCACACAAAAAGCAATGGAAATCAAATGTAAGCAACCCCTGGAGGTCTGGATGTGGAGTTACACTCAGAAATTAATGTGGAAAAGAATACTACAGGCTGATCCAACGTTGATGTAATGTCCTTAAAACAAGTCAAAATGAGGCTCAGTAGTGTGTGTGGCCTCCACGTGCCTGTATGACCTCCCTACAATGCCTGGGCATGCTCCTGATGAGGTGGCGGATGGTCTCCTGAGGGATCTCCTCCCACACCTGGACTAAAGCATCCCCCAACTCCTGGACAGTCTGTGGTGCAACGTGGTGTTGGTGGATGGAGCGAGACATGATGTCCCAGATGTGCTCAATTGGATTCAGGTCTGGGGAACAGGCGGGCCAGTCCATAGCATCAATGCCTTCGTCTTGCAGGAACTGCTGGCACACTCCAGCCACATGAGGTCTAGCATTGTCTTGCATTAGGAGGAACCCAGGGCCAACCGCACCAGCATATGGTCTCACAAGGGGTCTGAGGATCTCATCTCGGTACCTAATGGCAGTCAGGCTACCTCTGGCGAGCACATGGAGGGCTGTGCGGCCCCCTAAAGAAATGCCACCCCACACCATTACTGACCCACTGCCAAACCGGTCATGCTGGAGGATGTTGCAGGCAGCAGAACGTTCTCCATGGCGTCTCCGGACCCTGTCACGTCTGTCACATGTGCTCAGTGTGAACCTGCTTTCATCTGTGAAGAGCACAGGGCGCCAGTGGGGAAGTTGCCAATCTCGTGTTCTCTGGCAAATGCCAAATGTCCTTCACGGTGTTGGGCTGTAAGCACAACACCCACCTGTGGACGTTGGGCCCTCATACCACCCTCATGGAGTCTGTTTCTGACCGTTTGAGCAGCCACATGCACATTTGTGGCCCACTGGAGGTCATTTTGCAGGGCTCTGGCAGTGCTCCTCCTGTCCCTCCTTGCACAAAGGCGGAGGTAGCGGTCCTGCTGCTGGGTTGTTGCCCTCCTACGGCCTCCTCCACGTCTCCTGATGTACTGACCTGTCTCCTGGTAGCGTCTCCATGCTCTGGACACTACGCTGACAGACACAGCAAACCTTCTTGCCACAGCTCGTATTGATGTGCCATCCTGGATGAGCTGCACTACCTGAGCCACTTGTGTGGGTTGTAGACTCCGTCTCATGCTACCACTAGAGTGGAAGCACCGCCAGCATTCAAAAGTGACCAAACCATCAGCCAGAAAGCATAGGAACTGAGAAGTGGTCTGTGGTCACCACCTGCAGATCCACTCCTTTATTGGGGATGTCTTGCTAACTGCCTATGCTTTCCGCCTGTTGTCTATTCCATGTGCACAACAGCATGTGAAATTGATTGTCAATCAGTGTTGCTACCTAAGTGGACAGTTTGATTTCACAGAAGTGTGATTGACTTGGACTTACATTGTGTTGTTTCAGTGTTCCCTTTATTTTTTTGAGCAGTGTACTTTGTAGCAAGTAAATGAGCTAAGTGTCCTCTTCTGCTCATGACTTGGGATTTCCCCCAGAAGTTCAGGTCTTCAAAAGGGTCTTCTCTTGGATTAACATGAAAGCCTCTACTTCAAAAGAAGCAAGGCTAAAACATAGACAAGCTCATTTAGATTACCAATCAAAGAGAAAGTTATTCATTTAGATTATCCTATATCCTCATCTCACCTCCTGTTTGTAGGCATCTCAAAGACATCTGATGAACCATTAAAAGGAATAGGGTAGGTTTTTAGAATGATCAAAGAGGGCTCTTCATATTCTTAGGTGATAGGACACCATTTTAGTATGCAGCATGTAAATTGGTCTTAACATTAAGCAGCAGGAAGCAATAACATAACAGATGCTGGAGGTCGGAGAATAGCAGTCTTCTTCTTGTCTCTCCCCCACTCCCCCAGCTACTCTTCTTAGATGTGGAAAGTTTTCATTATACCACTGTTGAAGCAAGATACAGCCACTGTTCTTATTGGTTTCTATACAGTATCTTATTGGTTTCTATACAGTATGTGGAATAGAAAGTCTCTTCCCTCAGGAAAATTTACACAAATGCAAATAAAACATAGTCAAATCAATAAAACCCAGCCAAGTACTTTTGCTGGGTTCTGATATATGTTCACCATGTTGTCATACACCAAAAAGGCCAAACTACAGCCTATGGGTTGTATTTAGCTCCTCAGCTCATTTTTAAATCCTGGAAAGCACCAGGGAATGTTCCTGAAATTCAGTGGCTCATTTTCAATGATGAGATTTTGACCCCACACACATTTTTTTCTTTGAAAGTAACGGCTAAATGAGGTGTGGCAAGCCACTAAGCTTAATGCATTTGTGTTACCTTTAAAAACATTTTCTCTTGTTCCCCCCAAACCACAAACAGGGCTGGAATTCAACCTTTCTTCCTCCAGGGATGTCATCTTTTCGAGAATCATCATCATCATCATCATCATCATCATCCCTGTGGCCTCTAGATACAAAAAGGTCCCCACCCTGCCATACACCAACTTAAAAAACACATCAAACTCTGCAAGATAAAATGGTAATTGTGGAGTCCATGGTGCTCTCTGAGCCTTGTTTTCTTGCACACGTTTCATTGCCAGGCTAGGCAACATCTTCAGTGTGAAAAACTGGTAATTTTTTCTACCAATAAATATAGCATGATCTGTAGAAAGGATTCCGCAAATGAATTTAGTTTCAGACCTCCACAATCAATAATCAAATAATACTTTACAAAATCAACCTCAATGACTGTAAACTTCCATTTCAGCTGAGCTTCTTCAGCCTTCTTATCAAGAGGAACCTCTTCATCAGTAGGAGTGAGAGACTGACTCTAGCAAATATACATATACAGGTAGTCCTTGCTTAATAAACATTGGTTTAATGATGGTTCGGACTTGGGTGCTGAAAAAACTGACTTACGACCAGTCCTCACACTTACGACCATCACAGAATCCCACGGTCATGTGATTGCCATTTTCAACCTTCCAAGCTGGCTTCCAGCAAGCAAAATCAATGGGGAACTGCATGGTTCACTTAACGACCACGTGGTTCAATTAACAACTATGGTGATTTGCTTAACGACCACCACAAAGAGGTCATAAAATCGGGTCGAATTCACTTAATGACTGCTTTGCTTAGCAACGGAAATTCCGGTCCCAATTGTGGTCGTTAAGCAAGGACTACCTGTATCATAAACGATAGGCTGTTTCTGACACACAGAAAAAATGTACATTCGTTACTTGGGTAACTAACTTCTCCAATGCTGTTTGTACTACTGCCTTTCTGCAACCAAATGGCAACATATTATTTCAATGGCATCATGAAGGGCTCTTGAAGAGCTCTTGAATTCCCCTACTGTGTTCCAGATTCCTTTTGTGGCAACTTTTCACTTATAAAAACCAAGTTGAGACTACCTTGTACACAAGGGTGTGTAACACACACAGTGTTTCTAGATAGGTTGCCATACCAAAATGTGAAATAAGAAGGCATAAGACTCCCTTTTAAAAGTGGAATAATTTAATTGCAAGGCTCAATGGAAATAACTTTGTAATTTGCCAAGGCCCGGGTAAAGCATGTGCTGTACATACTTTTTGAGTGGTAATGAACTCCCACTTCCCCTCCAATGAAGCATTAGCACCACCAGTTGGTCATCAAGCTGGAATAACAGCCAAGTGGAGCAGTGACAATAAAGCCAGAGTTGATCTAATCTCCCACACATCCACTAGCTTAATACAGTAGGGAGCTTCTTGACTTCGGTTGTACAAATCCTCCCAAATCTGCTAAGCATCCAATCTAATTAATAGTTTAAAAAATGACTGAGATCAAGTATATGATTGCTATCTAGTCTGTGTCTGCTCCTGTGTCACTACTGGGAGTGACTAATATGAAGGAATTAAAAAAGTGAAATGACTTATCACTGATCTCCATTTCAAGAAAAAGTTGTATTGCTAGATTTCTGAATGTTATGATGCTTTTAAAGGCAAAGGAGGACTAAAAAGGAAACAGAAAAAATATGGTGTACAGTACTATGCACTGGCATGGTCCCTAATCAATTATCTTAAACAGATTCTGTAGTAAGAATTATATACAGAGGCTTTATGAGATTTCATTCTTGCAACCTTCATTGTCCCTCTTGTCTCTTTAGCACAGACTAGGGGCAATTTTGCTGTTGGTCTCCCAGCGGTTTCTTAAGCCAACTTCAGAACTTCCAGTCTGGATCGCAGTGGGTTTGCAATGGAGCTGGGCTGGTGCTCAGTCCAAACTACAGCACTGCAAGACCTGATTGGTTGCTCCTCTACTTCTCGCTCTTCCTATCTCTGCAACAAGCCTCCTTGGCTGGCTCCTGTGTGGACTGGTCTATCAGTACATGCCTTTCCCTCCTCATTTGTCCCTGTGCCTTTCCCTTGCTTTCCTAAGTGTTTGCACACATGGATGCTTCACAGTCCCTTTCCACACATCTTCTTTGATGGTATCATTACAGCTCCAATACTAGAATAACAGGTTGTTCTTTTGCTCCTACATTCCTCTACAGATTCATGGTAACTTTGTGGTAGCTGATAGTTCAGCTTCAAAGAAACGGAGCATCAGTATTCCTAAATTGCAACATAAAGATTTAAAAACAAAATTGCAAAGGGAAGAGAAGGGAAGCTTTGCAGTGCTGTAGAAAGGGGGTGGGAAAGCAAGGGGGTCATGCTTCTCTCAGCCTGAACAGAAATAGAAAGAGTGCCCCCTGGGTGATGCAAGGGTTGAATGGAGCATACGTTTCTAGGGTTGAGGATACTTCATTGACCTAGTAGGCCATTGTTAGATGAAGCACAAAGTTATAAAAAGGACAACAACTCCTGACCAGTAGAGAACAGAGCAGCCCGGCTACTAACAGATGGAAGGGAAACCCTAGAGACCATCCATGCTGAAGGATTTAAGATGGCTGGATCAAAAAACAGCTGGTTTGAATTGAAGTTGGAAAACATGGGTGTGGATACATAAGCAATGCACTGGCAGTGGAAGAAAGACAATGTCTACATTTCTGCACTCAGGAAGCGGTGAGTGGCTTGCACTGATGATGGGCAAAGGGTTTTACACTGTAGTTAGCAAACTGATTTGTGGATCTGGTCTGGATGCCTTGGTTCAGATCTTGCCTCTGTCATAATAAACTCACCTAGTAGTCTCTTCTCATCTTCAGATTTCCATCTGCCTTATGGAAAATAATGATACAAACTTATATGGCATGGTTGCTGAAAGAATTTTTTGTTTGGACAATGAATCTGAAGTACTTGGGACAGATCAAGGAGCTGTCATAACTTTATCCTCCCCCCTCCCCCATCTCCTGAAAACTGCCTTTGGAGACTAGAATTTATTGGTTCTGAGTGAGCTGTGGCACCATGTGTGTATGAAAGTATGAAGTTATTGCAATCAGTTTGATTTTATTGTCCTTGTTAATTGTGTTATGTATTGTTATTATGTGTACTTGTTGACTTGTAAACCACTTACTTATCTTGGAAAAGGTCTATCTGTATGGTCAACATGGTGTTACATAATCAAATAAACAAACCACTTAGAGTCAGTTAAGATTAATTTATAAACTCTCATAATACATAGATAAATAATAAATGTCACAAGAACCAGCATGGATTTGGAATGTTGTGATTTTGATAATCACTATAAGCTTTTGGGACATTTGTATCTCTAGTCTCCTCTTCTATAAAATGGAATTTGACAGAGATTTTCATTACCTTATAGGATTCTTATAACAAAACAGGAAGTCACCCCAAAGACTTCAAATGTTAACTAATAAAATTCAACAGTCAAAGCAGTGAAAATTTGACAATGCATTTTATTACAGGTTATGAGAATTTGAGATGCAAAAGGTGCTTTGTACTGTATGTATTCATGTTGCTAGAAAACTAATAAATTGAATAAATTGGGTAACATACATATACTGTATGCATTTGATAAGATTGGAACAGGCTGAAATCTAATGGTGTTTAGAATACTCAGAAGTGTTACCTTTGTGAACACTTAGGAGTATCAGTGGAAATCAAATATGCCGACAACCACTAAATTAATTTTCATAATATTTTAGCGATTGTTTCTCATTAATTATTTTAACACTGGGAATTTTTAAAATAAAGGTAAGGATCCAAAAATGAATGAATGAATGAATAAGGTAGATTAGCTAGGGGAATGGGAATGCAGGGGGATGGGGCTAGGGATGGGGAAGACTATTAATGTGAATGTACTAATTCACACTTTGCAAAGCAATACATGGAGGTTTTTTTTCTTTACAAAGGGATGCAGAAATAGAATGAAGTAAAGTTAATGTTTTTTATTTGAAAAATGTATAAGCCATAAACTTCCTTAACAGCTCTGGGAGGCTTACAGAAATGCAATTAAATGTCATAAAAAACATGAAATATAAACACTATATATATGAATGGACAGAGAGAGTTTCACATACACATATTATATCACATCACATCACATCACACTATTCTATTTTGAGGTAAGCAATGCTATGCAAAGAACAGAAAGGGAGTAAGAAATAGTAATCTAGAGAAATTAAAAGCATGACATAAGAAGAATAAAAGGTAATCACATTTCAGCTCATTCCCCACAACACAATTCCCCATTCCTCTCATCCCTTTCTCTCTTTTTTGCCAACTATCCTGTTTCCACCATCTCCATACTGATTCCCAGATGGCCTTTTGCTCTTTAAATTTCATACCTTTCTGTTTTGGAGGATCTCATCAACTCCATCCAACCTCTATACCAGGGCTTTCCAAAGTTTTCCCGTGGCGACACACCAACCGCCGTTGATGTGTCGCTGCGGGAAAACCCGGAAGTGCCGCCGTTGCGGCAGCGTGCAAAAACCCGGAAGCGCTGCTGCCGCTTTCAGTTTTTGTGCGCTGCCGTTGGTGTGTCGCCGCGGGAAAACCCGGAAGCGCTTATGATGATCAGTGCTTCCGGGTTGTGTGGTGACACACCAGACTGTGTGTGGCGACACACTTTTGTGTCGCCACACACAGTTTGGAAAGCTCTGCTCTATACTTTCAGTCTTCTCCTTCCTCTCTACCCATCCATATACCTGTTTTGTGAATTTGATTTGCATTCCTTCTCTCTATAGGACCAAATCACCTTACTGTGCTTCTTGGGTACTGGCCATTTGCTTTAGTGTTCAATACCCATTCATTCTTGACCCTATCATTACTTCTGCCACACACACTTAATTACTGTAGAGAGTAAGGAAGATGACTTTGACAGAGATGTGCAGAAGCTGTTGCCTAGGCAAAAGGGGCTGAAACATTTTTTAAGTCCAGAACGTCAAGGTAACATTTGGAAGCGGCTCAGACAGACACCTCCCTAATTCACTGAACTATTAGAAAGAGGAGGAGATATGGCACAATCAGATTTGCAAGATTCTATTATTATAGCCAATCTCAATAAAAGTAATTTTAGTCTTCCTATGGAGTTTATTTCATGATATGATCTACCTACTGGGGTTGACAATTGTCCAATTCCCCTGCATTTAATTTATTCCTGATCTAACAAGCATGCATTTCCATATAGCAAAGTGGACAGGAGCATGCTATTGTATAGAACATTTTTTAAAACTTCTTTTGACATTCCTTATAATTGACCACATATTACATGCTACTTTCTACCAGCATTGCATGTCTTAACATTTCTATCAATTTCCCCTTCTTTCAGTAAACATTCTACCAAGGCACAAAAAGTAATTTATTTGTTGAGTCCTTGGTGCTCTCTGAGCCTTGTTGTTTTCTTGCAGACGTTTCATTGCCAGGCTAGGCAACAGCTTCAGTGTGAAAAGAGAGTGGGACTTGCTCTCTGTTTATATACCATGGCTTGTCCTGCTTGTGTTGGTGGAGGTGTTGTTCTCGTCTTAGTAGTTCCTTGATTGGGTTGTTGTTTGCTACTTGGTTGATTGACTGAGTTAATAGTTCCTTGATTAGGGTATATTGTGCTGTTTGATTGTTCCTCTGGTGCTAATCCTGGTGTTAATCTTTGCATATCTGGGTGATGATTGCTGGCAAGGAGGTGTTCTGGTCGTCTGGCTTTTCTATTGTCTCTTATGAATGGTATGTAAATGTTGCTTACGTAAGGTAAATCAACCAAGTAGCAAACAACAACCCAATCAAGAAACTGCTAAGGAGAGAACAACACCTCCACCAACACAGCACAATATACCCTAATGTTGCCTAGCCTGGCAATGAAATGTCTGCAAGAAAACAACAAGGCTCAGAGAGCACAAAGGACTCCACAGTTCAACCCTGAGCTACAAATATTCTCTTCGATTGGTAGTAATTTATTTGCTCTAGTTTTTTGTCATTATGTTTAACTTGCAATCATTCATTCTATTTTACCTGTCAAACACAATAACTTGGGGTTTGATATATTAATTTTCAGAACCATTCTCCTTCTTGTGTCATTTCATCTCATTGTTGAACCATTCCTTAAACACCCTTTTTATCGACACAAATGCTTTCATTGTTTCTCTGCATTTTCTCAGCCTCTTTTCATATTAATCATTCCTTGCTCTCTTTAACTACATTCTTGCAGCATCTTTTCCCCTATATACATATCATACAGTTTCTTTCTCTCATCCTCAATTTTTGCAGCAATGGTTTTGTTATATGCATATTTTCTTATCCACAGCCTCTTTCACTTCATCACACCATCAACTACCCTTTCTCATATTTACATAACTCCATGAAATTCCATGGCACTCAGAAACATAATTCTTTTCACCCTGTTCCAAACAGCATCCCCTTTCCATGCATTCCCTTTCCATTCATTCTGTTGGGAAATTAATCTTTCTTCTAATAGTTTTTCATACAAGTCTCATCTTTTTCTTCCTGCAGTTGTTCTACTTTCACTCTTATTTCTTTCACTCCTTTCACTCCTGAAGGCTGCATTGCCACCGCTTTCTCCACAAGCTTGGCTAAATATGAAATATGTTGGATATCAGCTGGTGCTTTCTAAAAGCAAGCTGGGCTATATGTTTTCTCTGATTGTCATGGCATATAAGATGATCAGTCCATTCTTGATTGGACTTGCCCATGTCTCTGTGCCACAGTGGCCTCACTCTGCTTAATAGAAATGTCAACCCTACCTAAGGACCATTTCTCCTATTCCCTTTAACTAGAGATGTCATGGACTAAATTCGGCAACTTCTGCTGTAATGTAACATAATATATATGTTCTATAACTGAGCGATAGTTTTATATTCCTAACCTTAATTACCTGTAGTATTTAATTATTCTCATTTTTTCACTGTAAAAGATTTTTAAAATAGTGTCATTTTCTATTTCATTTAAAATGCTCAGCAACACTTGCCTCTAATATGAAGTTATTAGATAAGCTTCCAGGTGTTCTCACTAAGGTCTTTTTCTGATCTTGAAAAGATGGGGGAAATCTGCAGCATTCAAAAGTGGAGCTTAGACAGTAAATATTATATGTCCCTGTAAGAACATTTGAATGGTAATACTCAAGCAATTACTTTCCTTTCAAGATCATTAAACACAAATCTGACTTGTATTTTAATAAGACTGCCAATGTATTTAATGGGGGCAGTAAAGGGTAGGGTTTTTTTTCCTAATGGATGAATGTTTATATTATTATCCATTCTGAGAGACCACATTAGGAGGGGGATAACACTCATCCAAAATTCATTTCAGTTTCTGAATGTACTGTACTATTTTTCATAACCACAAGTTTCATGGCCAAGAACATCTACCAGGAGAAAAATCAGCTGATTTAAACAAGCTGTATCCCCTCCCAATAATAATGTCCAGCTTTTAATTTTATACTATTGTTTTTATTTTCCCTACCAAATTATGAATTTAAGTGATACTAGACTTGCAAGTGATTTATTCACAGAGTACTGTGAAGCACTTGTTGTGAAGCAAAAAGAGGCACGCACAGAGAGGTTTGTGATATTATTTGAGTGCCCCATATCCATTGCAATATGGACAATCCCCTTGTGGGGGGAGATGGGCGGTGATAGAGGTTGGATGGATAAAAATAAATTATGCCTTTGGATTGTTCCAAAGGGCAATTTTTCTCTGTACATGAAAGCATGCCTTTGTAAATGAATAGCTATTGTCTCATTGATCAATAAAAACTTTCATATAATAAATGCTTTACTGGATCTCGATCTGAACTAGATTTAAAAAATGTGTTTTAGGTAAATGTATAACTACCAATATAATGCTGGAGCAAGGGTCTGCAGGCCAGAATGAACTTTAAGTATTTTTTTCCCTTTCAAATTTAGTTTTGAACTCTGATTTTGTAAATAATATTGTACTTAAGTGATTTATTTGAATATGTACACCATTTAGAACCTCATTACTTAAAGCAACTCTACCAATTTTTTAAGACTGCTTGGCTGGAAACATTTGTATTACATCAGCGTTTCCTGTTAAAGCCTTTTAGCATATGGATATCATACATACATCTTTGGGGATCTTTAAATAGATGTGCACACCAGTCTACTCCCCATAACTCTTACGCGTATTACACGTGGTTGCATCTAACTGCTGTATGCATTGACAAATGTTTGGACTGAGCTGGATTAACAATGGCAGAGTTTTGCCAGCTGAAATTATTTGCTCTGTGTCAGAACTGTTTCAAATGTACAAATCACTATTTGATTTTGCTGTGATCAATACACACCTGTACATTTCTAGCATGCACATCTGGATTAGGGATGCTTTTCTAGGTTATCTACAGTATCTACACATCTGAAGGCATAGGTTTAGCAGGCATAGGTTTCCATATATTTGCTGAATTCGTCCATTATTTATGCCATAGTTTCAAATGTTAGACAGGCTTGAATTATTATATGATTGCTTTCTAAGCAAACTGTGAATGACATTGTCACACAGATTATATTGACTTGGGCTTCAGTCTAGTCCTATGCTTCTGAGATATAAATAAAATATCTCATGATGGTCTAACAGTGGAATTAGCACTGGGTTTATTATTCATGCACTACTTTGATACTGATCATGTAGTTCATAATCATGTCTATAGCTTGAATCATGTCAACTGGATTTCTATTTTCATAATATTATTTTCATAATCATGTATTTTGGAGGTATGCATCTTGCTATATTTTTAGTTCCTTAGGACACAACTGAAGTTAAATTGCCTTCAACATTAGATATATAAAAGAAACGTTCAGTAAAGAAAAATATCTAACAGGTTTTGCCATCTAAATAAATAGCTATCTGGGAGAACTTAATTAGAAAGTGGTATAGCTGGAAAACTTGGCAACAAATTAACCTTGTACTTTTCCATATAAAATATGAAAATTGTGGTGACCTTTCAGTATACCTATTGTAGAGAAACAGAGTAAATTCTAACAGCCTTCTTTCTCCTTGCAGCAAGTATGGGTACAGGGTCTGATTTAGAAACAAGCTTTTTAAAAAAAACACTTTATGTAGAGAAATGGCTTAAGGAGGCTGACTGACGTTAATAGGCTAAGAAATTAGTGAACACCTCTACTTTGTTGAAGAATCAATTGATGGAACAACTCTGGAATAAGAGAAATCCCTGAAATGAATCTGTTTCTATCTATGTCTATGAAGGTTCTCAGTCACCCAGGTGGAATTGTCTGTAGCTTGAATCATGTCAACTGGATTTCTATTTTCTCAGTGGAAATGTTTCGCTCCTTATCCAAGGAGCTTGTTAAGTATGAGCAAAGTTAGTAAGGGAATCCTTAAATATGTTTCTAGGTGGCTGTGTGAACCTGGGGCTAGGTCATGGTTATTTTGAGATGTTATTTCTAAGTCCCTTTATCATCTAAAGGAGGATCGTTAAGATCACCTTGCTGCTGTTGAGCTTGTGAAATGGTCTTAATCTTCCTAGGCACAGAAGACAAAGCAGGAAGGAAAATAGGGGAAAGATTGTGCCTGAGGCCCCCACCTCTATTCAAGGAAGGATTTTCCAAGTTGGCATAAATGGATTCCTTGACCCCTCTCTTAAACCACCTATCTTCTCTGTCTAAAATGTGAACATTAATGTCCTCAAATGAGTGTCCTTTTTCCTTTAGATGAAGATAAACTGCTGACTCTGGTCCTGTGGTGTTACTTCTCCTGTGTTGGGCCATCCTCCTGTACAAAAGTTGTTTGGTTTATACAACTTTTATATTGATGATTCAAGCTACAGACTGTTTCTATCTACTTTTATTCACAGCAGAGATGGGAAACCTTTGAGGGGACTGTAAACCATACTTTATTTTTTATTTGTTTGTTTTTTTAAAGCCAAAGTCTGCAGTGAACAATGGGCAGGAATTCACTGCTTTTTTTCCCTTCAAATTGGGTAGATGTGTTAACTTTCATATATTCATTTCATTTGTTTTCTGATAGTTATCTTACCACTGCTGATGGACATTTTGCTGCAAAATTTCAGGAAAGCAATCTTGGAGGATTATCAAGGGAATCTTATTTGGGCAGCACAACCAGCATGCATGGAGTAAGCGAAAAGAGGACATTTCCTATCTTGAGAAAGTCCCCATCTAATTGAAATTGCTTGAGGTTAGCAACATAGGAATGAAAGAGGAAAGCAGTGATACAAGAAGGGATGAATCTGGATGGAAAGCATACAAATGTTAGGATGATTGAACTAAATTCTGCTATACTGTAATTGTTCTCAAAGAACTGCTGTGATTTTGAATAGCATAATTTGTTTAGTTTTCCTATATTACAGCTTTGCAGTATAAAAGAGAATAATAGTTCAGGGCAGTTAGCAAAAGTCCTCCATCCTGTGTTGCTAATCACTATCCAGAATCAAGGTCAGTGAATCCATTCAGGTTAGAACTACAATGAATTTCTAGTTCAGATTTTAGAAACAGACAGTTTCAAATAAAACCTTTTTATGTACCTTTTCTTCTTCATTCAAACAGCTTCTCTAAATTTCCTTTAAATGGATGATTAGGACTGATTTCAATGACTTTTAGACCAGTCAATAAAAACATACAGCAATTACATGTGACAGTGCTGCTTTTTTCAACTTTTCAACTTTTTCTTGAAAATATAGTCTTGGTAATAGTTTATCATTTATTTTCAGCAGCTCTGTGTTGAAGCTAATGAAACAGAAAACCATTTGGAGGTAATTTGTGACACAGAAAAATGTAGTACCTACTTTTCTGCTTCATATATTACTAAAATACATCTTCACTTTTAATAAAGTGATACAGAATGATAATCAATTTGAAAATTCTGTCCTGACATTTGAGGTCATTATTGAGCTGGTTTTGCTTCTTTAAAAACTGGATAGAATGTTCTAATGTAGCTAAAAGGAATATATTTTTGAAGAGGCCTTCCTTGGGAAACTTCTTGCTAAAAATACTTAATGACAAATGGATACTTAACTTCCATACTGTTTCTAAAATACATGCATCTTCACAGCAGACTCCCACAAAATGGTTGACCCACACAGAGTTTCATGCTGCGTCCTATCCAAAGTTCAGGATTTCAAAGATAATGGCATCAAAATCAGGAGTTAATGCCAGAACTCAATATATTCTTTATTAATTGCAAACCTCCCTGGAGATCAAATCCTGTGGCATATAAAAGTTCCTTGGATATTTGTCCTCTAATGAGCTGTAGACTCCTTTATGGTTCTGGATTATTTACCTGTGCCAATGCATGAATGAATGTAGAATCTAGAGAAAAATCAAGGGGAAGAAATTAGAAGAGATGAGTAAATATGGACAAACAAAAGAATGCAGAAGAACAGTGGAGTATATAGCATGTTATCTAGGTGAATCCTGAACCTATTCTGAAAATATTGGAAACTACTCAAGTGCCCAGGTCCTATCAAAATTAGAGCCACAAGCCTCAGGTTGCCCATTTATTGTCAAGATTTGGGAACTCATTTCACAGGACAAATGAATCAGCTGTGTTAGAAATCAGGATTCAGGCTATTTCCAATATGGAAAGCATTCTTGAGTTTTGCCACCCCAGGGAGTGTTCCATCCATCCATGGCTGAGGCTGCCTAAGGTAGGCATGATATTCCTTATTCCTAGTTCTACCTATTCTTCCTATTCTTCAGTGATAGAGATGGCTACTTAGTATCAACATCACAGAAGTCCAAAACATGTACTATGATGGTATTGGGACTTGACCTTAAGGTATAGTCCAAGTTCTCATAGTCTGGAGTACCCAGATAAGAACAGACAGTAGTAGTTCAGGGACCATGGACATGTGATGAAAGTGAAGAGGACAAAGTGTTTGGATTACTAGATCACCATCACCATCACCATCACCATCATCATCATCATCAGAGTGTACCCCTGAAAATCCAGGGAAACGCTCCCCCAGAATTTCCTCAAACCAGATAGTGCCACTGACTATGCAACTATAGAGAAGTAAAGAACAGGATAAACAAGCTGCTTTTTCCTTCCAATGACTGCTCTTGATTTCTTCATCGTCATTCATTTGGCCTGCAAAGGTCAGTAAAAATGAGCCTTACTGGGAATTGTATAAATTTGATTGTTGACAATGGCTAAGCCAGAGATGGAATATTAATGTAGAATGTACTTATGAAAAATAGGGTTTTCTAAGCCTGCTTAGACCAGATAGGAAGCACGACCAGATGAATTAATTCTACTTTATTGTAAATCTGCATTGACAGAATCGTGCAAGTCTGAAAGTACATTTCTCCCCCCCCATCTCCTTTACAGCCCGAGAAACTATGGAGGGTCCCTTCTGAGCCTCTTGCCCCATCCACTATCCAGTTGTGGGCTATGCTGTCTCTTATCTGTCCATTCCCTTGGCAGCATCTCTTCGCCCAGTCTCCCAAGGTCATTCCCACATACCATTACATATAGTTTCCACATTTCGTGGTTCTTTAGGGATCACTCAAGCAGTCTCTGAGGGTGCTTAGAAATATGTCCATTATCTTTGAAAGAGGGCAAAGATAAGCCCAAAGAACATCCTAGGGGGGGGAGGGCTAGAGGAGGTCTCAGGTAGATAATATTGTGATTAATTAGTGCTTTTTAGATGTTTATGTTCTCCATGTCAACTTTTTTGTGAATGGGCAAACCCTTCTAGCCGCCATTGTAGAACAGTGCCCAAAACAGTTTTTCCCAATTCCAAATATTCCCATAAGCCTACAAGGGTTGGGGATTTACTGTATGTCTATTTAAACATAAGCCCCATTGAGTTGAAGTGGAAGTAGGTGTACATTTGCAGTCTGAATTATATGTTCATCTCTAAAGCTTTTATTTTTTAAAGCTGTGCTAATCTTGTCTGCATTAATTTAAATAAAATACAAAATATATAGTGGGCAACAGAATACATTCTTGATTTATTCTCATTAGCGGGTCCTAAGGTCTAAAATTGCTGTAAAAGTAATGTTGACACCAGACAGAATGGAGCTTGCTCTATCTGACAAAAATATGAAAGAACTGTTTTGATAAACTGCACCATTATTTTACCAGATAATTTAAAAGCCATCTTTTATCTTCATTACTGTTGACAGAAAGTATGTGGATGAGTAGAAAGGGAATATATTATAGTTTTTCATGTGAAATTCTGCTTTCTTTCTTTTTTTTTTTTTGAGAAGTTGAGAGAAAGCACAGACTCTTATGAATTCTGAAATACTGAATGCAAGGACCTTGCTAATGTCAGCTATAGAATATGATGACAAGTTCATTAAACATCCTTTCTAAAGAAAGCAATGTCTTGTATCGTATGTACATACATACATACTCACACACCTACATATATTTTGCTTTGCAATATTTCCAGGTATATGTATGACTCTAGCACAGATTTCAAACTATCACAGTGTTACTAGTTGGCAGAAACCCATTTTGGGGTTGCCAATTTATAATAACATGTATGACATGGACCTACATATAGAAACATCCATAGCCTAAAAGTGTCAGTTAAGCTTTGAAATTTTAAGAGGGTGGAAAGAAGCAGTGTGATAAGCAACCTGCATAAATAATGAGAGACAAAAATAAGGACCTAAAATATGACAATCAAGATTTAAATTGTGGCTTAATGAAAGAAAATCTTCCAATATTTCTTGGAATATTCCAATATAGCTTGCAATATTGATATTACCAATGCTCATTGATAGAAGGTATTTAGTTGGCTATTATAGTGAATATGGGGGAAATTCTACTTTATGACATCCAAACACTATAAGGGTTAAAAAAAAGTCTGCTGTCCTGTCCATTCAGATAAAGGGTAGACAAAAGACACCTGGGAAACTCAAATGCGGAGGAACCAATCAGGAGGGTCGGTTTCCCCTCTTAGGTGGGCTTTTTAAAAAAGGAAGGGAGTCTCCATTTCACCGTTGTCTTTTGGGGATTGTTTTTTCTCCCCTCTGGCCCAGTCTGAACAGGAAGTCCTTATAGGTCTATTGGACTGAATAATTAAAACAGCATATTGTCAATTTAACTCTTAAAGCAGCAGCATCTTTTTCCTGCTTGTGCGGTGTAGGAATTCTGGGATGGTAATACCAGAACTCCGCACAGCTTCTAATTAGTTCAGTTTAGCAGAGCAGAAGCGTCCCAGTGAACTTGCATAAGGCTTAATCAGTTCAAAACACAAAATAAACACACTTCACACATTAATGTAATGTTACAGAAAAATAGCTTACAGTTTTATTGTAGATCAGTTTCATGGTAGCAGAGGATGGTTCATGTGTGCGAGCGATAGGTTCTGACCAAACCCACAGTCTTCTTAATGTGGCCTTGCTGAATGCATGTATGAGCAGCGTGGACAGCCATAGCTGATCATCCTCCCAGGTGGGGATTCAAACAGGAAAAGAGAATAGACGAAGGGAATAGGAACAGGAAATTGGGATTCAGCCCCTCCCACACAAAGCAAGTAAGATTAGGTTACAGCAGAGGCTGCCTCCTCCTTCAAGTTTGTGTGAGACGTGCTTGGTTGAAACCCGATATCTCTAACATGCGGAAACCTAAAAAAAGACAAGTTGGCTTTAATATTAGCAAAGAGTAGCTATGCTCTTGCTCACATGAAGTCTGAAGCCCTTCTTCCGTATCATTTTCAAAGCCTGTATAGCCCTGATGGCTATTGTGTGAGTTGAGTCACTCCAATACCAGGAAACTCTTTGCTTTATTGAGTTTTACTACTCTGACCTGCAACATACTATAGTTTACTAGCATAGTCACTACCTCTGTAGGAAAGAACATCAGGAACCTTAATGGTGAGCTTTGAGTTTTAGCCCAAGCAACACCTGACAACCACAGCTTTGTAGGTATGCTGTGCAAAAAGAGATACCCTTTTGCATTGTGCTTTCTTTGCATTTGTGGCAAGACCCTTCCGTGATGATCCATTTGCAACTACGAGTTCTGCTTTGGGGCAGGGAACTCTGTGGCATGGTCCATTCTCCAACCTCATAATTTCAAGAATGCAGTCCAGTGCCCTTTAGTCATTAGTCTGAGAGATACTGAGACTTAAATCATGCTGCTGGATCTATTTTAGATGGATGAAGGAAAACTGGTCCCCCTCCCCCCCCTTCACTGTCTCATATTGAGATTCTAGTTACCCTATTTTTTTCAGTAGATGCAGTAGATTGAAAGCATTGCATTATTTTGAAATACTGAAAGGTTCCTGAATTATAGAACATACATATTTGCAAGAAGCTTGATTTACAGAGCTGTTCCATACCTCCACTTCCCATTACTTTGAAATGTAAGGCAACAGGAAGTTGCCTTTAAAAATTAGGTCACTTCTTTAGGGTCTGATTATAGATAGAGGTGTATAACTTTAGGCTGTCATGTTGAAGAGATTGGCCTACATTTTGAAGGACAGGCAGAAAAAAAACTAAAAATACCTCTTCCCTTCCTTATTTAACCTTTCTCTCTCTGCTCTGTGTTAGAAATCAGTAGTTCTATCAGTGCTGAAACATTGAATTAAAACCCTAAAAATATCACTTCCCCATTGTTATACATGCTTTTTTCTGCACTGGCTTTCTAGAATGGTATTTGGATGGTAAATTGCCAGATGGTAAATATCAACAATTTTGCAACCCCTGCAGTGCAGAATATAACTTTCTGGGGATATAATGCTCCCAAAACCCTCCAGAGAAAAGGTAGACTATATAGCACATTAAAATTGTTATCCTATTAAATTATGCAAGACAATACATACCTTTTCAATTATATTTTATTAACTTGTTCACTGATTATAAAAATACAGTACTTTTTCATACATATTGTAGTCATAAAAACATGGAATCTGAGAATGTAATACTTGGAAAGGATTTTGGAGATCATTTAGTCCAACTCTCTGCCCAGTGCAGAAATCCAGTAGTACAGCATTCTAGAGCAGTAAGAGGTGTGGACTTCAACTCCCAGAATTCCCCAGCTAGCAAACTGTCTGAGGAATTCTGGGAGTTGAAGTCCACAGCTCTTAAAGTTGCCAAGGTTGAGAAACATTGTTCTAGAGAGATGGCCATCCAGCCCCTGTTTAAAACAGAGATCGCCACCTCCCAAGGCAGTCTGTTCCATCATTGAAAAAGTGTTACCTGATGTCCAGTTGAAATCTATTTCCTTGCCATTTAAATCCATGGCTTCTTGTCCTGTGTTCTAGAAGAACTCTGAGAAATTCTACCCTGTCTTCTAAATCAGTGTTTTTCAACCTTGGCAACTTTAAGATATGTGGACTTCAGCTCCCATGCTGGCTGGGGAATTCTGGGAGTTGAAGCCCATGTATCTTAAAGTTGCCAGAGTTAAGAAACACTGTTCTAAATAACTGTTCTTCAGATTCGTGATGTTACTTATCAAGTTGCCCTACAGTTTTCTCTTCTTCAAGCTAAACACACCTACATTAGTCCCTCCAACTGTTCCTTACAACTTTCCCCCCTCCAGGCTTCCTATTATCTTGGTTGCTCTCCTTTGGACATGTTCCAGTTTGCTAATGTCCTTCTAAAATGTGTAGTGCCTGGAACTGGATGTAGTATGTGTGGTTTGACTAAGGCAGAACAGAAGAACAGTGTCTTCCCTGGATCTTGATCCTATACTTCTGTCAGTGCAGCCTAGGACTGCTTGTTGCTTCTTTTGGGGGGTGGGTGAGCAGTAGAAGAAAGTAACTCCCAAGAAAGAAACTATGTTCATGGAATAACTACCTCTTTGTTCTGTCAAAACCCCATTGTCTTTGTAGTCTTGCCCCATTACCTCATAGTTACACCCTGATGTATTTACCCACATCACTAGGCACATGATATGTTATATCCAATGAAATGCTTGGCTGCTCTATCCAATCACATATATATATTCAAATGTGCACAAGTCTATAAAGGGTGGTAACCTATCTTCTTTAGCCCTATCTTTGCCTCCAGAACTGTCAATAAACCAATTTGTGCTTCAGTGTAATGGGTCCTGGTCTCCAGTTCAACTGTATCCCTAAAAACTGTACTACAATATTTAAAAATAAGGTTCCATTGATACCAATGGAAACTTTTTCTCTAAAACTAATTACTGCTGGAGTGGAATATATGTATATATTTATTTAGAGTACACCTGGAAAGGGAAGGATCAGCCTATTTCCCTAGCATTCCCTTCACTCTTATATATGCATCTGATAGAAAGTAATATCAGGTAATATCAGATATACTGTATATTTGATATACTGTATCTCTTAATTACACTTTTAGTCTCATATCTAATTTGGGAATGAATCACGTCTAGAATCAATATACATAATGAAATGTTACTGGAACAAGGTTTGCAACAGACAACTTCTGTTGTGAATTCCTTTCTTTTTTAGAAATCAAACGCACGCTGCAAATAGCCCATGGACTCAATTGCCCATCTCGGATCCAAAACCTGGAAGAAAATAATTTATGCTGTAGAAGACTTCAGCCTGTTATTTTTCTCTTTGAGCATGTGCTCATGTCTCATTTTGTGCCCTCAGTAGACAAGCAATGGAGAAGGATGGATGAGGGAGTTACAGTATCAAATACCCATGGGGGGAGATGGGCGGTCATATAAGTCGAATAAATAAATAAATAAATAAATAAATAAATAAATACAACTTTGAAAATTCTCTGCATTTAATGGCAGTGCTATTCCGAATTATTAAAAAGCAACTGGCATGTCTGAGATGTGCAAGCTCATTTTCGATTATTACTGTCACAGTTAATCAAACTGATGTTTGCCAGTGTTATATATAAAATATATATTTGCTGAAATTGTCAGCTGTGAAGACTCATCAAGACAAGTGAGTCTGCTGTTGGCAGAGGGACAGTTTCACAGTGGCACCTTGAAATGTGAAAAGTAGTGAAACTTAAAGATAGTTACAGAGGACATGATATCACACTGGCAAAATGAAGATTTGCATGGGGAATGAAAACTGCAGCCAGATCTGTGCAAATTCTGTGGTTCCATACAAGTGAAAGAATTACCATAGAGTTTGAGATTGAATGCAGGGTTTACTTTTCTGAAAATCTAAGGGCAAAACTCTCAACACAACAACATAGTAACTACAGCTGTGCAAGGATTTGAATTTTACTTAAAAGCTGCTTTGGAGCATGCAGAGACATAACATAGCATTTATTTGCAGCTTGTCTGCATCTTTTCATAGGATCATGTGGCAACTCTGGAGGGCAGCTATGTGATCCCAGGAAAAGATGCAGCTGTTTTAAGGAGTTAGGGACAGGCGTTAGTCTCCCACCACACACACACTACACATACACTCCAAAACACCATGCTAGGGTGCTGGAAGAGAAACCAGTAGACTGTGAGTTCTAGTCCTGCCTTAGGCACGAAACCAACTAGGTGACTTTCAGTCACTCTCTCTCAGACCTAGGAAGAAGGCAAGGGCAAACCACTTCTGAAAATGTCAATGTGACATGACATTTGCATGAATGTGTTGCCAGCAGTTGCTAGGGAGTCGATCCCTTCCAAGCACACATACACATACAACACAACCTTACTATGATGGAAGACTGATATTCTTTCCCCAAAGTACTAGTTAGAATAGTGGTGGATTAAACAAGAGGTTGTACATTTCCTGGTGGTCCCTTAAGATAAGCTTCTTTTGTACTCATAGATGATATTTAAATACAAGATCAGCTTGTTCTTTAGGAAAAATGATGTACAGTAGTTATCTATCCCTTGTTGTTTATTCGTTCAGTCGCTTCCAACTCTTCGTGACTTCATGGACCAGCCCACACCAGAGCTTCCTGTCGACCGTCGACATCCCCAGCTCCCCCAAGGTCAAGTCCGTCACCTCCAGAATATCATCCATCCATCTTGCCCTTGGTTGGCCCCTCTTCCTTTTGCCTTCCACTTTCCCTAGCATCAGCATCTTCTCCAGGGTATCCTGTCTTCTCATTATGTGGCCAAAGTACTTCAGCTTTGCCTTTAATATCATTCCCTCAAGTGAGCAGTCTGGCTTTATTTCCTGGAGTATGGACTGGTTTGATCTTCTTGCAGTCCAAGGCACTCTCAGAATTTTCCTCCAACACTACAGTTCAAAAGCATCTATCTTCCTTCGCTCAGCCTTCCTTATGGTCCAGCTCTCGCAGCCATAGGTTACTATGGGGAATACCATTGCTTTGACTAAAAAAGCAGTTAAAGACAAAATAAAAGCAGCATAAAAACACGGCAGGTAAAATACATCAGTAAAATCAGTGAATTAAACCAATTGCACTACATTGCAACCAATTGCACTACATTTATAATGGCAGTAACAGGTCAAATGATTGGCCAAACACCTGTCTGAACCAAACTGTCTTTGCCTATCAGATCAGAATAACAAAGTAACTTTCTTGTATAGCAGCTGATGAGTCTGAGAGCAATTCTTAAGAAGATATCTCTGGGTTTCTGCCCAACACAATTCAAATGTTGATATCTTGAAGCCATGGCCATATTCTGATATGGCAAATATGGCCTTTAAGAGGGGATGGTTGCTATATAGGAAGAGTATTTTTTTTAGATAATTAGTATTGATGCTTTGAATTTTGGTGTTGGACAAAACTCTGAATACCTTGGACAGCCAACAACAAAAACAAAAACAATGGAACAAATCAACCCAAAGTTCTCACTCAAGGCACAGATGACCAGGCTCAAATTATCCTACTTTGGACACATTATGCGAAGACCAAGCTGTTTAGAGAAGCCTCTAATGCTGGGAAAGGTTGAAGGAAAGAGAAGAAGAGGATGACCAGCAGCAAGGTGGGTGGACTCAGTTACAGTAGCAATGAATTCACCAGAAAAGCATTTTTATTGTTACAGATATGGGCATTTGATCCGCTGTCAAGAACCCACAAATCTTTATCAACACAGTTCTCAACAACTTTTGCATGAAGAATTTTCTTTCTAGAAGTTTCTTCTTTCTTCTTAGAAATCTTCTTGCTTTTAAACTGGACACAGTCCTTCTGCAGATGTGCAGGGGATCCACATGTAAAGCATTGCCGGCTGGAAAAAGCAGAAGCTTGGAATTCAAAGCTCTTCCGCTCCCTCTGCTGGCCACGAGAATACTTTATTGTAGAAATGGAGGCAGCTTTTTCTTGGTGCTTCTCCCACTCAGCAAGAAGCCGGGTAGACACAAACAAGGGCGTTAGATCAGCTTCAGGGATTCCCTCCATGGAGCAAATTAAAGTGTCCCAGGACTCATTCAACGAAGACAGCATTATATAAGCTTTCATTAGAGGGGTAAATTCCATCCCATGCTCTTGAAGCTCCACAAAATAGTTTTGCAGCTTATGAAGATGGTCTGGCAAATTTCCATTCTCAGGCAAATAGGCTTTGTACAGCTTTTTGGTTAAAATAACCTTGCTGCCTGGAGTAGTTTTTACATATAAATCACGCAAATAGTCCCATAAGTCTTTGGAAGTTTCTCTGCCTCTCATGTGTATAAGCTGAGAGTCTTCCACAGCCAAAATAATGGAGGCTTTGCATTTCTCATCTTTCCTCATCCAAGCTTGATCTGGATTCTGAGGAATTTGTTCAGAAATTGCAGACCACAAATTTTCTCTCCTCAAGAAACTCTCCATTTTCAAAGACCAGTTCAAATAATTAGTATTAGAAAGCTTTTCCAGGGGCATACCTTGAAAACTTGAAGCTCCAGCAGCTGCCATTGCTTCTTCTCTCCCCTGTTGGAGTAATCCACGAGGCTGGAAAACACGAGGCTAGAAACTCCGCCTCCAACTGAAACTTCTTGTAACTGCCAGCAAGTTCCAAAAAACAAAAGAAGCCTCTTCAAATGCAGATGAAACAGTTCAGCTGTCCTCTTTTCATATTTCCATAAGTTTTGTCTCTGATCGAGAAAGCATTTGCTGGGCCCATAACCTTTTGTTGTTTTATAAAATTTGTGATCAGAGTTATGGAAAAATATTGAGAGACAAGCAAACTGAAGTAAAACGTTGCTTTTTTATTTAAAACAAAAGAACAAAATTGAATCTTGCTTTTCTTCAGCAGAAAAGAAGGGCATGGCTTAAGTACTTACATTTTAAAGACAAAGAGATAGCAGCAGCAGAGCAGACCAGAAAAAAAGCACAGATAACACTTTTAAAGCTTTTTACAATTGCAACTTGGCCATACCTAAGTGGACAGGATCTGGCATGTGACCAAACACCTAGGCAACAGATTCCCAATATGGGCAAAGCTTAAACAGGTAATTCTGATTGGTCAGAACCAACAGACTAGCTGGCTCCAAAGCAAATTAACATTCCTGAGGGGGGTAGCCAACACGTGTTCCCCAAGATCCCAAAAAGAAAACTTCAAGGCTTGGCTTTTTAAACTAGCCTTCCATATTTCTTTAAGACATAAAAAATATATGCAACATGCTTTCCCTGGCCTCACCACTGCTGGGCAGACAATCTCAGGATCAGGTAAGGAGGCAGGAACCTGGACTGTGGTGCTGTGTCTGCTGCTGGGCTCGCACATGGCAACTGGGCTTCCAGTTGCCTCGCTGATAGGGCCTCTTCCGGGCTGCCTCCAATGGCAAGTCCGGCTCCAGTCCTCCTTCCTGTCTTCCTGTCCTCCTTCCCGCCGGGTTTAAAAAAGGGACAAAATTGAGATTTTGATCAAAACGACGGGACGGTTGAAAAATGCTAAAATAACGGGACTGTCCCGTTCAAAACGGGACGTATGGTCACCCTAAGTAGCAATGAATCCACCATTGGAAGAGCTGAAGGACCAGGTTAGAGACAGATTATCATGGAGAAAATCTATCTATGTGGTCACTATGACTTGTTGGCACATAATCGATCAAACATATGTGTCACTGAAAACTTCTAGGTATTGTTACTAAGCTTAAGCTGTGATTACCATGTAGCTATATAGGTAAGCTAATACCACATGACAAAGCAGTATGATTTTGTTTTCTTTTTTTTAAAAAAAAAGTAAGAGAAGCCATCCTTTAAAAAAAAAAGGGGGGGAAGAAAAATAATGCTGGACTAGATGCAAAGTTATTTGCTGGGTGTGGAAAATTGCTAGTGGATGATTTTGCTCTTACCTGCTTTCCCAGACAGTTTCTCACCTCTTAATATTGCCTTGCTTCATCAACTATATCTCTAATGTTATCTTTGACATGTCTGTTCAGCTGACAACTTCAGAAAATAGTAATATGAGTATGTTGGAAAAATCCCCTCTTTGATGCCCCAGTTATAATTTATATTATTTTTGAGTGTATGACTCTAAAAGTATGTGCTGAGGAAGGGATACCTAGCTATCTTTTAGGAGACAACTAATGTTTCTCTGAACTGAGAAAGAAACCAAATTCTAAACAAAAAAGGGGATGATGCAATCATAGGAATGAGATGCATCCCATCCACCCTGATTAATATTTGGGAATTTGTTTCTTACCCACAATAAGTATATTACTCTAAATCAGGGGTCCCCAACCTGTGGGCCACGGCCCACTAGTGGGCCGTGGCCTGTTAGGAAGTGGACCGCGGGGCTCCCTCCTGCAAACCCCACCCCCCGGTGCACGCGATTACCCTGCCCCCAGTGTGCATGATTGGCTCCCCCCTGAAACCCCCCCCCCCCGGTCTGTGGAAAAAATTTCTTCCACGACCGGTCCCTGTTGCCAGAAAGGTTGGGGACTGCTGCTCTAAATGACCACATCCCAAAATAGCATGCTATTCCCAAAACATGGGGCACATCAACTAATTATTGTGACTTGCATCATCATTTCTCTGCCTTACATATCAAAGTCCTTCTCAGCCAAGGAAGGAACCCATTCAAGCATCACACCTTATTTTTCATTTTATTGTTACAACACTGATTCTTACTGTGGGTTCTTATTCCTGCAGAATGACTAATGTAAGAAGTCCTACACCCCATCCCAACCCCAAAGACCCCGTGCTGCAGTTTGTTTCCATCATGTCTTTGTCACTCTAGTTCACCCTGGCATTGTGGGGAAAAAAACATACAATACATTTTTCCTGTGTAGCCTAGAATGTCTCACTTGATAGTAATGGTGGTATTATCATGGGGATTTTGGGGATATTGTAAAGAACGTTGTTTGGCTAATGCAAGAAACTATACTTAGAACCTTCTGGATTTACAAAGCTTGTGGTTCCAGAAAACCAATCTTACGTTGCCGGCCTGCTACAGAATTCCCAGAACTTCTAGACACTTGTTGTGCAAAACACTGGCTGTCCCTCTGTATCTCCTGAACTTGCTAGCTTGCTAACTGCTTCTTGCTAGCCTGGTCTAGACACTTTCCAGCTGTTGGACGCAGGTACCTGAAATGCTACAATAAATAAGTCTAATGTCTTTAATAAGAGGTCAGTATTTCAGTGGAGTAGAGATTGTACTGAGAGCTGAGTACATGCTGGAGTAGTCAGATAATTGTTCTGCCATACACCCATATAAACCATTTTGGTTGTGTAAATTGGGTACTGCAACATTTACGTGTTGCAAATCCTACTGGGGAATTTGAATCTATCCTACCTTTTATAATTTGGGAGAGGAGAGCTAGAAGGCTAGGCCACTTCTGGTAAAACTCATCTGTATCATGTGGGTACACCATTTCTTCCCCAAGTGATGGTACCAGGCTTGGCCTGAGGAAGGCTGAACTCAAATGTACACCAGCTCAGGGGTCCTGATGTCAGTGATTTGAGTTGAAGGCTGAAGCTCAGCAAGGAACCGCTTAGCGCTTTCTTGATCAGGCAAAAGCAGGCATCTTTAGATTAGACATGGTCAATCAAGACATTCTTTTTGCTGTTCTTAGTGGAATTACATTGCACACCTGTGCATGAAGAGAAGCCTTGAACCTGACTCACAGTCCAAGGTAGCTCACCTGGTCAGCGAGCAGAGTCTGAAACCTCCAGCTCCACTTCTGATCTATACATGCAATGCACCAAAATAAATCACATACCATCTGGTCCATAAAAGACAAACAAACCAATCCCCTAGAGTCACAAAATTAAGTGAAGGGCAATGAAAGACAAACATCACCAATAACTTCTTTTCTACAGTCCTATATAGTACAAAGTTAATTAAAGCTACACTGAAGGGGGGGAAAAAGGACTGTTCCATTTGATAAATTTAGAAACAGCTGGTTAGTTTTACCCATTACTCTTGTGCAGAACATCAGTTGAGCTCATGCAACTATCTTTTTTTTAAAAGCTGTCCTTCCTGTGCTACCTGATAGCTACTAATTGCAGCGACTACATTTCTGAATTGCAAATTTTCTGCACTGATAAAAACTTTGATTGCCTGTCAGCTACACATAAGGAAAAGATCACCAGTGCTAAATGAGGTGTTCCACGCTTGGATAATAATGCCTAATGAATTATTCAGAAAAGAATGCTTGAATGAAGCAAACAATTTGAAGGGTTACTAGCAGCCGTAACAGTTCAACAGCCAAAAGAACAAAAGTATCATCCTGAAAATTACACTAATGATTAAAAAATGCGTATTAATTTTACATTTGGAGAAAAAAGAAATGCCAATCTGATTTTAAAGGTTAATCATTATTTTTTTTCCAAGTAATGCTCTAATATCTGGGGAAAAAACATTTATCAACATTTTGGGATATATAATATTTTGATATAATATATTCATATAATTTTCTACACAATAAAAGAAAGGAGGAAAAAGAAACTCAAGAGAAAAAAGAAACTAGAAAGTAATGGATGCACGTTATTGTGCATGTTAAAAATCAGTGGAAGATGTTCTGCTGTCTCCAAGCTGAGTTCGGTGTTGATCCTGGAAAAACTCAGCAACTAAATATCTATAAATAGCCCAATGCTTGCATCAAAATCTTTGAAAACCATTCCTCTTAGCATAGTATTTCAGTGTCACCAAGATTTGGCCTTCTTGGTGTCATCTCCCAACTATGTTCTAGGAGGGCTGGGAGGGAATGGCATGGATATAATTTAAAAATAAATCATATTTATGTGATTAAACATATTCATATCACTGCCATAATTAGTCACTCATTTCAAGGAAGCTTCTGAATTTAGCTCTTAAAAATGTAGATGGAACTACTGACTGTAATGGCAAGCTTCTGGCTAAAAATAATAAAGTAGGAAAGAATGATTCAAATTTCACAAATGTCCAATGCTGACACATTTACAGCTTTCATAAAACATACATTTCTCCCACCCAAAGTGTTAATTTGTTTTGACAAATGTTTCTGAGTTGCCAAATAACTGAGAAGAAAAGGCCAATGGAATGTCTTGTCAAAGATTTTAATTAAATATGTGCTTTAAAAACATATCCCTCCTCTGTTAATTTAAAAAAAGGCAAAAAGTGCTAAGTTTGAAGGTTTGTAACAGACATACTCTAAATTATAATAAAATTATAACATTCCTATGGGGTGAAAGAGGAAGGGCAGAATCTGAGAGCAGTATTAAAAGAAAGCTTACTATGGAGATTTTACAGCTTGGGAGATTTGGGTATTAATGACCAATTAGTGATTTTTTATTATATAGATGTTGAAATTCAAGATAATCCTCCTTATATCTGGCAGTGGCACTAGATGGTGGGCAGTGGGAATGGCTTCAGGAGACCATGACTTCAGCAGACCACCCGCTGAGGTCACTGGTAATTAACCCTTTCCCTCCAGGTCAACGTCTCAGTGTGTTTCCCTTGCTGTCTTTTTACTGTCAGAAACAGAAGCTGATAATCATATTCAAGTCACAATTAAAACAAACAAACAAACAAACAAACAACAAACTGACCAGTTGCCCCTGAGAATGCTATTGGACAGTTTTAGTTGGTGTTGCAACAGTGCATTTACTGGTATTGACCTGAAACGAAAAAGGCTGTTTCTTTTCAGACAAGTCTTTTACCCAGTGTTTCTCAAACTTGGCAGCTTTAAGATGTGTGGACTTCAACTCCCAGAATTCCCCGGCCAGCATGCTGGCTGGGGAATTCTGGGAGTTGAAGTCCACACATCTTAAAGCTGCCAAGTTTGAAAAACACCTTTTCAGTATTTCCTAGGTTCACTTCTTTAGTTTATCCCAGGGCCAGTCTGTGCATGGAAGAACAACATTCTCTTAAAAGGCAAGGGTCTCTGGAAGGAAGAGCTTGGAATCCAGAGAGAGTAGAATTCTGAAGTGAGCAAAAATTTGGATATAATAAAAGGTAATGAAATGCAATTTGTGTGAAAAGTTAGCAACATTTGCTTTGTTTTGTCACAGGTTAATCTCTGTTACTGTCAGATAAGCTATATCACCCCTTAAAAGAGGACACTGAAAACAATAGCAATATATATATATGGATTGACCCCTAGGAAGGTATTCTGCAGAACTGGGTAGCCGTTCCCAGCCTGGACGAAATACAGTAAACTGCAATCCGCTGCTGAAGGGTCTCTGTCTGGATAGGATTTTCTTAAACCATTTTAAACTTAAGTTCTAAGCACAAGACAAAAGCAGTTTAAACAGTAAGTGCAGATATGCCCTGAGACCCTCCAAAATTTATTAACAAAGAATATTTTTTAATTTGAAAGGGAAACATTTAACGTGACTGCAAAGTAATTATATTAATTGTAATTAGTCAGTATAATGTTAGTGCAATCTAAATGTCATTTAATTTACATCAATTCCAGCTTTTTACTTAAACCCCACCCCCCACTTTTTGGAATGCATCTTCTAACCATCCACTCAGAGGCCAAGTGTGACCCTTGGCTTGGAAAAAGTTGCATATTCTGAATGTAAACAAAATCCGATATGATAAAATCACATTAAGTCTTATTTAATCCAAGCTTTAAGCATTAATCCAAGCTTTAAGCAAGGGCAAGGAGATAAGAGGTTTTAAAATCAGTAAGAAGTTTAGGGATGGCCTCTCTCGAGGCAGGAAACCAGAGGTAAAATGGAATCATAGTGGTGACAGAAATGTGCTGATTGAAGTGCCTTGATTTGATTGATTCAAGTGGAAGACCAGCAATTAGAAACTTATAATATTCATAAGTGATGATCATCTATAGTATAGAAAATAGAGTTAAAACATGAATAAATCCCTGGGCAACTCTTAACTATTACCAACTATGCAAGTATTTCCAATTCGACACCAGCTAGAAACAATGGAATGGAACAAATCATGTTATTATTGTTTGTTTGCCATTGATGCACTGAAGTGGAAAAACTGGAATGCAAGATCCAAGTAATTTTAAGCTAATACAAGAGGCTTCATTCAAGAGAGTCAATGATTAGACTTTAAAACAAATGGTAAGGATTATTGACTTAGAAAGTTTGTGCCTGTTTGTGTTACAGGATGAAAATCCAAGCATATGCTTGAAGAGGTGGCAGTCTGAACTGTACATGTTCATGATGACAGCCTCTGGAGTCACAACCTTGTGGAGAAAAAATGGCACACTGAACTCTATGTCCTAGAAGTAGGCTTACCAGGATAACAGCTTGATGTTTTACTGCAAGATAATTGGTGATCCCTATTGTAGCCTATGGCTGAGCCTGTAGGTAGAAGGATGGTAGGCTTCTCCTCCCAGAAGCCCTTTGGGTCTTCACATCCTGGTCCCCCATTGTGCCTTGAGGTTTGGTAGTTTCAGCTACCTTATCCTCCAAAGGCTAACTCACCTGGCATCTTCTCAGTACCTGTGCTGGCTTTCTGATGATTAAATTATTAATATATAAAATAATTTCTATAATGCTACTTGCTGGCCTTAGCTATGAGGCAAGAGGATTTGTCTCTTTGTATTGTCGAAGGCTTTCACGGCCGGAGTTCAATGGCTGTTGTGGGTCTTCCGGGCTGTGTGGCCGTGTTCTGGAAGTTGTGGTTCCTAACGTTTCGCCAGCATCTGTGGCCAGCATCTTCAGAGGGCAGGAGCACAGATAGAAGCAAAATCTCTGTGCCCAGGTAGAGTGGCAATGTTCTATTTATAGAGCTAAATTATAGGAGATTAGGTGGGGTTTTTTTTTTGTTGTGTTGAAATGTTAACGAGTGGCTGATGAGCGTGATTAGCATGTTCATTGTGAGAAGTATTCCCATGTCCTGGTGGTTGGACTGAGTTCGTTGACCTTTTGCAGGCTGTGTTTTTCAGGACTGGTAGCCAGGTTTTGCTAATTTTTAAACTTTCTTCTTTTTTATTGTAACTGTGCTGGTGTTTGTGAATTTCAATGGCTTCTCTGTATAATCTGGTGTAGTGGCTTTTGGTGTTGTCCAGTATTTCTGTGTTTTCAAATAGGATTTTGTGTCCCGTTTGCTTGAGAGTATGTTCAGCTACTGAAGATTTTTCTGGTTGCTGTAGTCTGCAGTGTCTTTCATGTTCTTTTATCCTGGTGTGAATGCTTCGTTTTGTGGTTCCGATGTATACTAGTCCACAGCTGCATGGTATGCGGTATACTCCTGCAGCAGTGCGGGGGTCCCTTTTGTCTTTTGCTGATTTTAGCATTTGTTGTATTTTTCTGGTGGGTCTGAAGACTGTTTGAAAGTTGTGTTTTTCCATCAGTTTTCCCATGCGGTCAGTGACTCCTTTGATGTAGGGCAGGAATACTTTGTTTGTGGGGGGCTGTTTTTCTTCAGTTGGATGTTGTTTTCTTGGTTTGATGGCTCTTTTTATTTCATTCTTGGAATAGCCATTTGCCTGTAGGACCCAATTCAGATGGTTAAGTTCATTGTTGAGAAATTGGGTTTCACAGTTTCGATTAGCACGATCCACCAAGGTTTTGATCATGCCTCTCTTTTGTCGTGGGTGGTGATTGGAATTTTTGTGTAGATATCGGTCCGTATGGGTGGGTTTTCTGTATACTTTGTGTCCTAGTTTGAGGTCCGGATTGCGTATGACCAGCGTATCTAAAAATGGAAGTTTGCCATCAGTTTCTTTTTCCATGGTGAATTGTATATTGGGGTGGATGCCGTTTAGGTGGTCCAGAAATTTCTCCAGTTCTTCTTCAGTATGACTCCAAATTGCGAAGGTGTCATCCACGAACCGGAACCAGACTGTTGGTGTAATGGGTGCCGATTCCAAAGCCTGTTTTTCAAAGTGTTCCATGTAAAAGTTTGCTATGACTGGGCTCAGGGGGCTTCCCATGGCAACGCCATCCATCTGTTCGTAGAACTCATTCTCCCATTGAAAGTAACTAGTTGTTAGGCAGTGTTGAAATAAAGCTGTAATGTCTTCTGGGAAGATTTGCTTGATGAGTGCCAGGGTGTCCCTTACTGGCACCTTGGTAAACAGGGAGACCACGTCAAAGCTGACCAGTTTGTCCGTGTGGTTGAGTTTTAGGGTGCTGATTTTGTTGATGAAGTGTCCTGAGTCTTTGATGTGGGATGGAGTCTGTCCGATGTGGGTCTATAAAAGGGTTGCCAAATGTTTGGTCAACGAACTCAGTCCAACCACCAGGACATGGGAATACTTCTCACAATGAACATGCTAATCACGCTCATCAGCCACTCGTTAACATTTCAACACAACAACAACAAAAAAAAACCCACCTAATCTCCTATAATTTAGCTCTATAAATAGAACATTGCCACTCTACCTGGGCACAGAGATTTTGCTTCTATCTGTGCTCCTGCCCTCTGAAGATGCTGGCCACAGATGCTGGCGAAACGTTAGGAACCACAACTTCCAGAACACGGCCACACAGCCCGGAAGACCCACAACAGCCATTTGTCTCTTTCTTGGGGAATAAACCAATCTCACTAGAGATAAACAAAATCAAACTTTATTTTTTAAAAATATAAAATATAAACACCCTTTTAAATTTTAAATATTGAAATGCACACATTCAGTGGTGAAGGAGACAAATTCCAAATGCTGTTCCGATCATGGGAAAATAGCAACATAAAAGATAATTACAGAAGAAAGTGCAATGGCCCAAGCAGATTACAAATGGGTTGTTCTTTCCTCCAAAGTCTCCAAAGAAACTGGTTAGATGTTTCAAATGAATATTACAGATTACAAGACAATTCTAGAGAAAATATAATACAGATAGTCCTCACTTAGCAACTACTTTGTTTAGTGACCATTCAAAGTTATGATGGTACTAAAAAACAACTCAGCTCTTATTTGCACTTATTTACCCCATACCAAGATGTCCTCATAGAGAAAGAACCCCAGTTCAGCTTAAGGAAGTAGCATGAAGCAAAGGAAAACTGAAGAAAAAATCTACGTACAGTTGTGGTCACATGATTTTCACTTAGTGACCACTCCACTTAACGACCAAGTTGCTGGTCCCATTGTGGTCACTAAACGAGGACTACTCAATTTTTATGACAAGACAACCATGGTGTCTCCTCTCAACTGCACTGTCTTCTGCTATTCACTTTGCCACATGCACCAAATTGCCTGGTTATGCCTATGATTATGCATGAAAGAAAAAAACGTAAATGAAGCTTGTCTTTAGACTCTAAGGCAGAAACAGTGAACTTAAAAAAAACCCTAAACAACTCTTGTTTGAAATAAAATCTTGGGCATTTTATTGTGAATAGGAAATATAAAGTATACGATGTCATACCACCATATCCCCATCAATAAATTAGTAGGTTTCCAGAAGAGTCTGAAAATAATATGGAAGAATCAAAACTTTTCTAACTACATTTTCTGCGTGTCTTCATGCCACCTCCATGTAAATCAATATCCATTTGTGTGAGAGTCAAAATCCTTGAAAGAGGCCATTCAGTACATGTAAATGTTTCCAGTTGTGATCTGGTGGTCACAGAATCTGTGTCATGATAACATTTTTCTGGCCTTTCATGATTTAAATATATTTTTGTCAATGCATTATTGGTAATATTCTATTTGAATAATTTTGTACTTGCCGTACTGAGTGCAATGTTTTTATTTTATTTATTTATTTATTTATCATATTTATATCCCGCCCATCTCCCTCACAAGGAGGGAACCTGGGCGGTTCACAATAAAACAGTTTAAAATCAATAAAAAACCATAAGTAACACCAATAATCAGCAAAAATACATAATTACAGTCAGATCCAAACGATGGTAGGTCTTACTTATCCCATGATCTGGTAAGGCTGGTCGAGGCAGATCTAAGAAAACAGCCAACCCCAAGACTGGCTGTTCATTATTTCACATTTTCTGTGCAATAAATTTAATTTGTAATGAGTCAGCGTCATTAGCGAATTGACCTACATTGTGATAAATACGTTTCGCTAGTTATTCTGGGTGTCACTTGCAGAAATATGCAATTCAGATTCCTGTTTGGACTGTATCTTTTACAAATGATGGGAACAGTAATATGAAATGTTTCTGATCCTTTTTTCTCTTAGATTTGGAGAAAACTGACTGAGAGGAAAAGGAAAGAAAAAATATCTTTCAAAATCATTCTCCTTCTCCAGTCCTTGCTGCAATCTTTTTTTAGCTTGCTAGTGAGATTATACTTTTTATCAGAGAATTTCTTAAACCCTCAATAAAAAATGTCATATTCACTGTAATTACCATCTTGCGAATGTTTAAGGTATTCATTGAAGTCAGTTGGTCATTACTGGCTTTCCAAAACATAGGCAGCTTCAGCTTAAGTTTTCTGATCTTTGATATTCACAGAGTTTGCCCCCAAATGGGTTTCTGAGGCCTTAGTTCTTTCGCAGTAGAGCACAGCTTTCCAAAGTGTGTGTCGCGACACGCTACTGTGTCACCTGCAGTGTCCTGGTGTGTCACGCAAAAACCCGGAAGCGCTGATGGGGGAACCAAAAGAAGCGACACCCCCACCAATCAGCACTGCCGCCACCATTGGTGTGTGTCACTAACGTGAAAAATTTGGAAAGCTCTGCTGTAGAGGTTGGAAACAACAGAATGCTTGCCTCTTATTTCCTTTTTGCATTAAATATTGATGCCAAGTTTGAGCAAATGGAACAGAGGGAACTTATGTTATGACCTGTGGTTACAACAATAAACTTTACTATACTAACAGAGGGAAAGAAAGAAAGAAAGAAAGAAAGAAAGAAAGAAAGAAAGAAAGAAAGAAAGGAAGGAAGGAAGGAAGGAAGGAAGGAAGGAAGGAAGGAAGGAAGGAAGGAAGGGCAGACCAAGGAAGAAAATCACCCCCTCCCCACTGCTTTCAGGAGGTAATCTTGCTTCAAGATCCCCCTCAGCTCTTTATTACTGCTATTCCAGAGTTACTGGATATATTTGTAGAATTTAAAGATATCATCATTTTTAAAACTTTGAAAGCTGAAACTATCTACTGCAAAGCAGTGTTTTTCAAACTTGGGAACTTTAAGATGTGTGGACTTCAACTCCCAGAATTCCCCAGGCAGTATCCCCACACATCTTAAAGTTCCCAAGTTTGGAAAAACACTGATCTAAAACATCACCGTCCTACGTTGCTGCTCTAACGAAAAACGAGAATTGCAGGTTAATTAAAAGTGGTTAAAGACAACCAACAGCTTCCTTAGCTCTGCTGTACTGGGATGTCAGTAAAATAGAGATGCATTGCGGTTCTGGTAGTTTTCTTTTCTGAAGACACATGATATTGCAAGCAAAACAAGAGAAGGAATAAGAGATTAATGTGTAAATATGAGCAAGACAGAGGAAACCAAATGAATGGATGCTAATTATATCAGTGATTGGTGTTATAGATTAAAAGAAAAAGAAGAGTGTAACTTCCATTTCTATAAAAGGTGAGAGAAAAGATGAAGTTCAGTATACTCTGTGAGGAACAAAGGCAACAAGAAAAATAGATTGGAAAATGAAATGGTGACCTTCAGCAGAAGGTGGAGTAGAAGGTTTTCATATCTAGCGTTAATATATACAGTATCTAATGTTTTGCAGCTTCCCCTCCCCCAGATCCAGTACTGTACTGCAGATGCTTAGCATCTAAGTTAAATGGCACTATATTCATGTTTATTTCCATCAGAATACATAGGATATTAAAGCTATTAAAAGCCTGAGAAATATGAGTGTTTGATTTTTTTCTCAAAGCAATTTTTAAAAACAACTGCATTTTCTTAAAGAATACAAATACAAGTAAAACAGAAACAGAAACAGAAAAGCAGACTTTGTAGATTCCATTCAGACAATTTAAGCTAACCTGTATTTATTAAAAAAAAACCAGTGATATCTCTAACAACTAACATAGATGCAATAGAGGAAAATCAGTAGGATAACAGGAAAGAAAATTAAAAGGAAGGAAAAGGGAAGGAAAGGGAAAAAATAGAAAATTAGATTTCATTAAATGTGATTCTTCTCCCTAAATAAGGCTGCATTTCAATAGAAGGTGCGTGTCTACAGGAGCCGAGACTACAATTATCAGACATTCCTGAGAAGAGAGCTGGATGAGATGGGTAGAGAAAAGACATGGACTGCAGGAGGATGCTTTCTACAGAACATACAAATGGGAAGCACAAAAGCGACTGAAGTTATGCTAGTTGCATCATTATCTGGATCAGTGTTTCTCAACCTTGGCAACTTGAAGACGTGTGGACTTCAACTTTCAGAATTCCCCAGCCAGCCACAGGGAACTGAAGTCCACACGTCTTCAAGTTGCCAAGGTTGAGAAACACTGATCTGGATGCTTCTGCCTTGGTGCTCAGCTGTGTATATTACCTATGCAAGCATAAAATGTAACAGGATCTCTATGGAGAGATATTGAAGCACTGCATTTCCCTATCAGGAGACACTCCCTGCATGGATTCTCAACTTGCAGAATTCTGAGCAATGGTCATGTTAGCTGGGGAATTCTAGGGGTTAGGTCCACACAGTGCGAGGTGCCTGATTGAAAAAGGCCATTGTTGCATCATCTGTGACTTTAAATGCAATTAACAGCTTCAAAAAATTTAAAAAATAAAATAAAATAAAATAAAATAAAATAAAATAAAATAATAAAATAAAATAAAATAAAATAAGATAATAAAATAAGATAAGATAAGATAAGATAAGATAAGATAAGATAAGATAAAATTAAATTAAAATAATAAAATAAAATAAAATAAAATAAAATAAAATAAAATAATAAAATAAAATAAAATAAAATAAAATAAAATAAAATAAAATAAAATAAAATAAAATAATAAAATAAAATAAAATAAAATAATGGTTAGGATACGGTAACCAGAGTAAGAAATACATTTTCCCTCTTCACATTTACACAGTTACATCATATTTTGTTTTGTTGCCTTTTGCTTTCCTTCTTTCTTGGGCTACTTCCAGTGTCTCAGCAGACAGCCATCTTGTCTTCTTGGTTTTCTTTTTCTTTGGGATGTTTTTTGTTGCCGCCTCCTGAACAATGTTGCTAAATTCTGTCCATAGCTCTTCCGGGACCCTATCTACTAAATCTAGTCCCTGAAATCTATTCTTCACTTCCACTGCATATTCATTAGGAATGTTAGTGAGCTCATATCTAACTGATCTGTGGGTCTTCCCTATTCTCTTTAGTCTGATTCTAAATTGTGCAATAAGTTCATGATCTGAACTACAGCAGCTCCAGGTCTTGTTTTTACTGACTGTATAGATGTCCGCCACCTTTGGCTACCAAGGATGTAGTCAATCTGATTTCGGTGTCGACCATCTGGTGAAGTCCATGTATAAAGTTGTCTTTTAGGTTGCTGGAAGAGAGTTTTTGTTATGCACAGTGAGTTTTCTTGGCAAAATTCTATCAGCCTATGTCCCGCTTCATTTTGTTCTCCCAGACCATGCTTGCCTGTAATTCCAGGTGTCGTGTGACTACCCACCTTAGCATTCCAGTCTCCTGTAATGAAAATAACATCTCTTTTTGGCGTATTATCCAGTAGGTGCTGCAAATCCTCATAGAACTGATCTACTTCTGCTTCTTCAGCATCTGTGGTTGGGGCGTATATTTGGATGTATATGTATATTTGGATGTATATGTATATGTATATTTGGATGTATATGTATATGTATATGTATATTTGGATGTATACTGTATGTATATTTGGGTGTATATGTATATTTGGATGTATACCCTTTCTCAGTGTCTGGAGGCTGTAGGGGCCTGGATGGGGCACAACAGGCTTCAGCTGAACCCTGGTAAGACGGAGTGGCTGTGGATTGATGGTGTCTCGATTTCCAGGAAGTTGTCATCTTTAACTCTGGATGGGGTGGCACTGCCCCGTTCAGATTCAGTACGAAGCTTGGGGGTCCTCCTGGACTCACGACTCCTGCTTGAGGAGCAGGTGGCAGTCGTGGCCAGGAGGGCCTTTGCACAGCTTCGGGTGGTGCGCCAGTTGCGCCCCTTCCTGGATCGGGAGGCCCTCCGAACAGTCACTCATGCCCTTGTCATCTCCCATATAGATTATTGCAACGCGCTCTACATGGGGCTACCCTTGAAGGATGTCTGGAAGCTTCAGCTGGTCCAGAATGCAGCTGCACGGGTAGTTCTGGGTGCTATGAGATCAGCACATACCGTATAACACCGCTACTCCGTGAGCTGCATTGGGTACCAGTTTGCTTCCGGATTCAATTCAAGGTGTTGGTTATCACCTTTAAAGCCCTACATGGCATGGGACCAGGGTATCTGAGGGACCGTCTTCGCCCGATCACATCTACCCACCCCACCCGATCATGCAGGGAGGGCATGCTTCGGATCCCTTCTGTAAAAGAATTCCATCTAGCGGGATCCAGGAGGCGTGCCTTCTCGGCAATAGCACCCGCCCTGTGGAATAACTTGCCCCCTGAGGTGAGACTGGCACCCTCGCTCCTGGCCTTTAGGAAGTCCTTGAAGACCTGGCTCTGCCACCAGGCCTGGAGTGAAGGAAATGATAGTTCCTCCTGGGGGTGGTTGGCTTAGTGGTTTTCCTCCTTTTAAGAACAGACCATTTCTTGGATTTTTATTTTTTATTTTTATAGTAGTTTTAATGTATAGGTTTTATCTTTTAGATTGATTGTAAACCGCCCAGAGTCTACCATGGTAGAGATGGGCGGGGATAAATTCAAATAATAAATAAATAAATATGTGTATGTGTATGTGTATGTGTATGTGTATGTGTATGTGTATGTGTATGTGTATGTGTATATGTATATGTATATGTATATGTATATGTATATGTATATGTATATGTATATAATAAAATAAAATACACCATCATGGCTATATAGGCTGTTTGGAACAAAGTAAGAAGTGGTAATTTTGGACCACATTGACTTCAATAGACAGGTTTTGACTTGTGCCGTTATAGCGGGAACCTGCGGAAGACCTTTGAATCTTGAGGAGTTAGGTGGGATGTTTTGATTTTCTCCCTCACACCTAGGAGATTAGAGTTTATTTAGTTATACTGATGTTTAATTGGTTTGTTTTTATTTCTGCCTGGCATGGGAGGGGGAAGAGAAGAAGAATATTTTCACTCCTCCAACAGCCCTCCAGAAGATATCTTTATTGGAAGTGGGGGGAGAGAAAACCCCCACCTTGTTAAGTTTAAGCATAAGTTCACTCCTCCAGCCGCCCCTCTAGTGGCTTGGAATGGGGGGGGGGATGATAAGGAATTGTTTATACTTAGACACTGGCTTGTTTCTTTATCCACTGGCGTGCTTTTTATCTCTGGATCTAAAAAAGAACCAATTGCTGATCACTGCTTGGACACTTGGCAATACAGCCGTCTATTTAGCCTGCACAAACGTGCTGCTGTAGGGGCCTGACCAAGCTCCAAGAGAGTATAAAGTCTCAGCCAGGTCATACCCCTTTCATGAGAGACTTTCCCTAAGCTGATAATTTTCCCCCCCTTTGCTGAAAGTTCCACCAGTGATAAGATTATACAGGCATAGTTCTGTGATGCCATATGCCTTGGGTTATGCAATTGTAGAGTATTGTGTGCATTTCTAAGGTTTGTTGATGGAAGAGACTTTGGACATATCCTGATATGCTTGAGCCACATAACTGCACTCTTAAAGCTATAAAATAACGTTTTGATTGAGAAAGCCATTGGAGCACTGGGAATTTTTTAGTGTCACCACTTAGACAGTTGAGCCAAGTGCTAAAAACAATGTAATTTCCAAAGTACAGAATTATTTCCACCTTCTAAGCAGCTTAATAATGTATTTCAGGGAGCAGTGCTTCCATTTGCAAAGAACATATAGAGGACGTGAATCAGATGATTAAATAACTCTTTACTTCCATTTTGTACCAAAACAAAGACCCATCTCTTTGCAGTATTACATCCCTCTCTAGCATATGGAATACCTTCTTCTCAGTTGGGATGATTATATAGCAAAATATAGTCACTACTTTGCAAAGTCAGTTTGGTCTAGTGGTTAAGGTGCTGGGCTAGAAACCAGGAGGCTGTGAGTTCTAGTCCTGCCTTAGGCATGAAAGCCGGCTGGGTGACCTTGGGCCAGTCACTCTCTCTCAGCCCAACTCAACTCACAGGGTTGTTGTTGCGGGGCAAATAGGAGGAGGAAGGAGTATTAGGTATGTTAGCCACCTTGAGTTATTTATAATAATAAAGGCAGGATAAAAAATTTTTATCCTACTTTAGCATTCCAGTCCCCTATTATGAAAAGGACATCTTTTTTTGGTGTTAGTTCTAGAAGGTGTTGTAGGTCTTCATAGAACCGGTCGACTTCAGCTTCTTCAGCATCAGTGGTTGGGGCATAGACTTGGATTACTGTGATGTTGAATGGTTTGCCTTGGATTCAAACTGAGATAATTCTGTCGTTTTTGAGGTTTTTGATGCAATATTGTTCTTTACAGCATCGGACTTTCCTTCCACTTCCAGACACATCCACAACTGAACGTCCTTTCGGCTTTGGCCCAGCCGCTTCACTCTTTCTGGAGCTACTCGGAATTACCCTCCGTTCTTCCCCAGTAGCATATTGGACACCTTCCTACATATATATCATCTGCATATCTGAGTATAACCAGTATTCTTGCCAAGAATAAATAAATAAATAAATAAATAAATAAATAAATACATACATACATACATACATACATACATACATACATACTTGGCAAGAATACTGGTTATACTCAGATATGCAGATGATACCACCCTAATGGCAGAAAGTGAAGAGGAACTAAAGAACCTCTTGATGAGGGTGAAAGAGGAGAGTGCAAAAGCTGGCTTGAAACTCAACATTAAAAAAACTCAGATCATGGCATTTGGTCCCATCACTTCCTGGCAAACAGAAGGGGAAGAAATGGAAGCAGTGACAGATTTTATTTTCTTGGGCTCCAAGATCACCGCAGACAGTGACTGCAGCCATGAAATTAAAAGATGCTTGCTCCTTGGGAGGAAAGCTATGGCAAACCTAGACAGCATATTAAAAAGCAGAGACATCACCTTTCCGACCAAGGTCCGTATAATTAAAGCTATGGTTTTCCCAGTAGTAACGTATGGCTGTGAGAGTTGGACCATATGGAAGGCTGAGCGCCGAAGAATTGATGCTTTCGAGCTGTGGTGCTGGAGAAGACTCTTGAGAGTCCCTTGGACTGCAAGGAGGTCAAACCAGTCAATCCTAAAGGAAATCAACCCTGACTGCTCATTGGAAGGACAGATGCTGAAGCTGAAGCTCAAATACTTTGGCCACCTAATGCGAAGAGAGGACTCACTGGAAAAGACCCTGATGCTGGGAAAGACTGAAGGCCAAAGGAGAAGGGAACGGCAGAGGATGAGATGGTTAAAAAGCATCACCGATGTAATGAACATGAATTTGAGTAAACTCTGAGAGACAGTGGAGGACAGGAAGGCCTGGCGTGCTATGGTCCATGAGGTCACGAAGAGTCGGACATGACTTAACAACTGAACAACAACACAATCTTTTTAAAAAAGTCATTTTAAACCATCTATTACACTGCATTCTTAATATAAGGTGTAACATAATAGTGCAGAGTAGATATTGCCACAATCTGCTCCTTGCTATATCTTTTGCTCTTCATAAATTGGCTACATGTGAATATTGAGCCCTCAGTCTTAAATTTACATGCTGGATGACTATGATTCACAGTATTCATAGATTCAACAGAAATCATTCTGCTGAAAAAATACTTTACAAAAGATTTTAACAATTCAGATTGACAAAAGTCTTGGGATAATTTAACTCCCTCATCTGAAGGAGTAGCTAAGTTAGTCTATTAACCCACAATAAAACAAAACAACCCCACAAGGAATGTTATGGGGAACAAGGAATGTTTAAATATATTAATAACAACACAAGCTTTTGTGAGCTTTCGTCCTCTTCATCAGATACATAAAGTTTATACTGAGTTACATGTATGGGTGGTGGGTGGTGGGAGTGGAAAGGAAATGGTAAACTTGAGATCACAGGGAAATGACACATACAACGTGCAAGCATAATTACCTTATTAACAGTGGCCATTCACAATTCACAGAGCAGTAGCTGGGTGATAACGCAGTCATCTTTACTCTGGTGAGCTGATTAACATATGTAGTGTGATTAAAAAATCTCCAACACCTCTGTCCCTGTTCAGCACAGGAGATGGAGTTGAACCTCTTGAATTACAGTTCAGCTGTTTTACTTTGTAATGGTGTGGCCCCACCAAGAATTAAGTCATTCAGATCAAGTCCTTTCCTATCAATGGAAAAATATGCATATTATCCAAAAGACAAAGTGCTATAGCGACACTCCATTTTAGGAAAGCTTTGTAAATTAACATATGATTATTTCTTTATGTTTTACCCAAATTCCTTTTTACCCCAGGCATTTTAAATGCTAAATGTTTAAAATGTTTGTTGTCTTAATAGTTTCAATAACTCTTCCTTTTCTTTTTTGGAAATTACGAAGTCTGGTTCCTGTGCCTATACAGTATCTCCATTAATTAATCTATTGTTGCTGGTGAGTAGCAGTTTAAGTCTGTAATTAAAGGAGTTCAAAAGGAAAACCTATTTGTCTAAAAATGGACTATTTACTGCACACCCGTTGTTGAATGATTTTAGCTTAGAAATATAAATGGCCTGTTGTTTTTTCCTTTGGGGTATACCTTGTATTAGATTATTTCTCAGCACCAACTTGTATATATTGCCATTTTCCCTTTCACTGATAATCATTGTCATTTAATACATGAGTGCATTAAATTCTTAATTTGTGTTACTGGGCTTGGTTATAGATAAATGTGGAACGTGTCAGTGTTGTATAGCAGTCAGTGACTTTCAAAGCAATGGTGGTGTTCACATGTCCATTTTGTAGTTGCACTGTTTATTAAAGGTCTGATAGAATTTCATCAGAACTTTCTGTCCATAGTCCCCTTAATAAAAGTATCATCAATGTATCAATGTAGGAAGAGAAAAGGCTTTGAGGCACCTTTGCTGAGACAGCATTTTTCAATCTAAGCCATACTGTAAGGGCAAGTGAATATCCATGACAGTGCTAAAGACACATATTCCCTCAAAAGTTGAACTGTGCATAAATTCCAGGTTACAAAATCTGAGGGCTTGATAAGACTTTGATGTTGCACTATCAGGGATGATATACTTAACAACTTGTGGCTGAATTATTATCTCTGAGTTGTGGATTCAAATTAACAAATAGAAATTGCTTGGGATGGGGTGGGGGAACAGTTCCTCCTGGGGATGGCTGGTGCCATAGAGCCCTTTTAAATACAAGCCCATCGCCTCTTGGATTTTATATTTATTTTAATTATGACTGTATTATATTATATGTTATTTTAATTGTGTGATTTTAATTGTGTGATTTTTGTAAACCGCCCAGAGTCCCCCTAGGGGGAGATGGAGTGGTGATATAAATTGAATTATAAATAAATAAACAAACAAATAAATAAATAAATAAATAAATAAAATAAAAACACATTTGTAGGAAATTACTTCATTGGGTTAGGCGGTTTTTCCTGCTACTTTTCAGCAGAATCCAAAGATAGGGATCTATAACATATAGTACTGTAGTGCTGATTCTCTTCCACCTCTGATTCCAGTAATGCCAACTACATTCCCTTAGCTAAGAGCCTTAAGACTAGTCTAGAACAGGGGTCCCCAACCTGTGGGCCACAGCCCACTAGTGGGCCGCGGCCTGTTAGGAAGTGGGCCGTGGGGCTCCCTCCTGCAAACCTCGCCCCCTGGTGTGCGCAATTACCCTGCCCCCAGTGCGCATGATTGGCTCCCACCTGCAACCCCCACCCCCCCCGGTGCGCACGATTGACTCCTGCCTGCAAACCCCGACACCCCGCTCCGTGGAAAAATTTTCTTCCACAACCGGTCCCTGGTGCCAGAAAGGTTGGGGACCGCTGGTCTAGAAGACTAGTCTATTCATGTCACCGTGGGCCACAGTTCAACAAAAGGTTAAATGTACTACTCATTGGCTTCATTAAGTTTAGCAAATACATTTATGGGAAACTCATGAGGTTAACTTCAGGCTGGCTTCATGTAGGTGTTTGAGTCCTCTCAAATAATGAAACTAGAGAAGAATCATTAACTAGCTCAATTGGGGATCAAAAATGCTAAACTGTAATCTTTGGCTATCTTTAGGTATATTGTTTGGCAGTAGCTTGTGCTGCAAAAACAAAACAAAACCATGAGGTAGGTGAAAAAGAAGCTCACCTGCCAGGCAGCATATGCCTTCCTACAATCAAGCCCAAGGGTTTTGTAGTGATTGGAGACAGATGCTTTAATCTTCTGCACCATTCCAAAAAAAAAAATGAGTCGGCACCTTTAGAGCTCTGTATCATGCAGGGAAAGCTGGTTCCTGCAGACAAATATTGACAATTAGGAGTATTTTGTTATGATCCATCCCTACTTTCCCACCAGTTACCTGGTACTTTATCAAGTTTTTTTTTTAATTGCCAATCCCTTTGTGGCACTAGAAAAGAAATACAAATCAACTTGCATGACAGATTTATATGCCCGGGGCTGACCGCTTGCTCTGTGACTCAGGTATATTAGAGAGGACAATCTCTACCTGCATTTGATTAAAAAAATATTTCTGACATGGTTCCTTTTTCATGTACTAGTCTTTGGTATATGATAATTATTACTTAGCCCTTTGAAATGAATTTCTTTATTTCTGAATCTATATCAGCTTTTCTTAAATTAGCATGTAATATTTTAGAAAGATAAATAATTGGTTTCATTATGAATTGGCACATCCTAGAATATATTGTTTAACCACCCAATTCTAAGCAAAACTGTGAAATATACAGTATGTGTAGTGAGCAGATGCTAATACAAACCCCAAGATGTATGTCAAGCAAGTCTTCCTTGGCTGTATCATTTCAGACTGCAAGGTGCTGTTTCTGACAACACACCATATAGCTTCAATTTCTTGCACATAAAATAATCAGAATAAGACCTAGGCTTGTTTGTATGTGTTAGGAGATTTCCAGGAGTTGGAAGAAGAATTCAAATATAGGTACTATCCCCACATACCTGCAGCTTAATGGAAAAAGAAACTTCTCAACATCTGTATGCCTTTCCAAAATTTGATTAAAATGTTCCTCACAAACTAAAGGTGTAGGCACTGTTCTCAAGCAGGAGGAAGGGAACTCACAAAGGCAGACATGAATGTATAGAGAAAAAGTGCTCAAACAAATCAGAACATCAACATAAATCAGTTTAATCAATATGCAGTTGTGAGAAATAAAAAAGAAACTGTTATAAAGATGAGTTTCTTTCTAACAATAATTGATAGTGGCTGTTGTGGGTCTTCCGGGCTGTGTGGCCGTGTTCTGGAAGTTGTGGTTCCTAACGTTTCGCCAGCATCTGTGGCCAGCATCTTCAGAGGGCAGGAGCACAGATAGAAGCAAAAAAAGATTTTGCTTCTATCTGTGCTCCTGCCCTCTGAAGATGCTGGCCACAGATGCTGGCGAAACGTTAGGAACCACAACTTCCAGAACACGGCCACACAGCCCGGAAGACCCACAACAGCCATTGAACTCCGGCCGTGAAAGCCTTCGACAATACAATAATTGATAGCATTTGCTAAAGTAATGTTTATTTTATTTTATTTATTTAAATTTGTATTACTACCCATTTCCCCCATCGGGGGTCCCTGGGCGGTTCACAATAAAACACAGTTAAAAACATAAGTAGAAATTTACAATATTAATAAATAATATAAAACCCAAGTGTAAAAGATGTTAAAGATGGTAATACTGGGGGGCTTTATGGGACCAGCCATCCCCAAGAGGAACTGTTGGCATTTCCCTCCCAGGCAAGCTGGCAGAACCAGGTCTTTAAGTCTTTTTGGAAGGTCGGGAGTGAGGAAACCCGCCTCAGCTCTGGAGGTAAGATGTTCCAAAGGGCGGGCGCAACTGCAGAGAAGGCCCGCCTCCTGGACCCGCTAGATGGAATTTTCTTACAGACGGGGTCCTCAGCAAGCCCTCTCTGACTGATCGGGTGGGATGGGTCGATGTTCTGGGGATGAGTCGGTCCCTCAGGTAACCTGGCCCTATGCCATGTAGGGCTTTAAAGGTGATAACCAACACCTTGAATTAGAGCCGGAAGCAAACTGGTACCCAATGCAGCTCGCGCAGCAGAGGTGTCACATGTGCCGATCTTCTGGCCCCAATAACTGTCTGTGCAGCCACATTCTCGCTTGGGATGGGAGGAGTAATAGCTCCTCTTGGGGATGGCTTGCTCCGTAGAGTTCTTTTAAACTTAACATCAGAGCCTCTTGGGTTTTATATATTTAATTAATTTATATAGATATACATTTATGTATGGTATTTTATATGCTTTTATATGTTTTAATTGTCAACTTTGTGTAAACCGCCCAGAGTCCCCTCTGTGGGGGGAGATGGGCGGTGATATAAGTATGATAAATAAATAAATAAATAAATAAATAAATAAATAAAATTCTGGACCAGTTGAAGCTTCCAGATACTCCTAAAGGGTAGCCCTATGTAGAGCGCATTACAATAGTCTATATGGGAGATGACAAGGGCATGAGTGACTGTTCAGAGGGCATCTTGGTCCAGAAATGGGCGTAACTGGTGCACAACCCGAAGTTGCACAAAGGCCCTCCTAGCCACGGTTGCCACCTGCTCTTCCAGCAGGAGTCGTGAGTCCAGGAGGACCCCCAAGTTCCACACAATGTGGCAGTGCTACCCCATCCAGAACCAAAGATGACAACTTCATGGAACCCGAGAGACCATCAATCCACAGCCACTCCGTCTTACTAGGGTTCAGCCGAAACCTGTTGTTCCCCATCCAGGCCCCCACAGCCCCAAGGCATTGAGATAGGGTGGCAACCACATCACTTACTTCACCTGGGATGGAAATATACAGCTGAGTATGATGGTACTTCATCTCGTGGTGATGGATGATCTCACCCAGCAACTTCATATAGATGTTGAATAGGAGAGGAGAGAGAACCGAACCCTGTGGCATCCCACACAAGAGGGGTTGTGGGTCAGATCTCTCCTCTCCTATCACGACTGATTGGGAACGGCCCCGAAGGAAGGAGGTGAACCAGTGCAAGACTACACCGCCCACCCCGAACTCCCTGAGCCTCCCCAAAAGGATACCATGGTCGATGGTATTGAAAGCCACTGAGAAATCTAAGAGAGCAAGGATGGATGCACTCCCTCCATCCTGCCCTCACCAGAGATCATCCATAAGTGCGACCAATGCAGTCTCCGTCCCATATCCCAGCCTGAAACCTGACTGAAAGGGGTCTAGATAATCCGTTTCCTCCAGAATCCTCTGAAGTTGTAACACCACCACTTTCTCAACCACCTAATATGTAATTCAATAGTTCAATAAGATATCTATACAAACTCTATTGAACAACTGATATTACATGGCAAATGACAGTCAAACTAAAAATTCTTCCATCATAGTTTGTTAACTATGATTTCATATTCCACAACATCTGTCTCTATCTATCTATCTATCTATCTATCTATCTATCTATCTATCTATCTATCTATCTTTTCTAAAAGTTCAGATAAGTTCAACTAATTTTAATGTTGTAGGGCCAGATATAAAGTTTAAACATACAACAGTTTCCTGGGCAATAGTTATTTAAAGAGTAGGAGAAATTTAACATTCTCATAACTACATCAATTTTCAATTCATGAGACAGTAGAGACTATCTGCAGAAACAGTTCTTGGTTCCAAATCAGTTCATATGCTTTTTTAAAAAAAGAATGGCAACTCACCAAAATTGTTCTGAATCCTACCTACCATTTCAACATTTGACCAAGGAGTCTGTGTTTGTGTATATATTTGTATGCATTCTGGCAACTAATAAACATATTCATGGTCTTTAGCAGCAATCTGTAACTCCTCATTTGGAAAGTTATATATCATGAATTTGGGATCATATGGATAATTTTTTCATGTTTTCAATGGGAACATTTAACAATCTTCTGACACGTGAAAAAGCTAGGGACCTGACATTACTCATGCTTCCTCTTTTTAACTGCTCAGCTCCAAAACCTTTGGATAGAGCAGCCTTTCTCAACCTTTTGACCCTTGAAATATTTTTAAGGCCTTGGGAATCCCTGCACATTCAGGCTCAAATATAGTCCAGAAGATACAAAATTACTGTATATTCGTTTCCTGTGTAGGCCTGTATATATACATTACAGGTAGTCCTCGCTTAACGACCTCAATTGGGACCTGAATTTCAGTTGCTAAGCGAAGCAGTCATTAAGCAAATCTGACCTGATTTTATGACCTTTTTTTGTGGTAGTTTTTAAGCGAATTGCTGTGGGCATTAAGCAAACCATGTGGTCATTAAGCTAATCACGTGGTTCCCCAATGATTTTGCTTGCCAGAAGCCAGCCGGGAAGGTTGAAAATGGCAATCACGTGACCATGGGACGCTGTGATGGTCATAAATGCAAACTAGTTACCAAGAGCCCAATTCGTGATCATGTGACTGTGAGGATGCTGCAAGGGTCATAAGTGTAAGGACAGGTTTTTCAGCACCATCGTAAGTCCGAACCATCACTAAACGGATGTTTGTTAAGCGAGGACTACCTGTAACAGTGTTCTTGAACTAAAAATAAAGAATGAAACTTACCTCTTTAATGTGAAGTTGCCAGAATTTGAAATAATTTTTTAAATAAATTGTGATCTCCCAGGGTAACCCCTAGTGACCTCTTGCAGAATCCTAGGGTTCCACAGAACCCTGGTTGAGAAACCCTGGGATAGAGGATGGCTTCTGAGATAATGTTTTAAAGGTATACTCCCAAACATTTAATGTTTGCCTTAAAAATATGAGATCTTTGGGGATGCATATATCACAGGGGTACACATACCAGAGAAGCATGGCTGGCTGAAGCTAACAGCTAAGAGAACAATTATCTGTCCTGTGGTGTATGGAATGGATGGTTTTATCTGTTGACATGGTATCTGCAGGGAATGTGTGCCTATAAGATCAGTGTTGCCTGTTGGCTCGGCACATGTGCTCAGAATCTCTACAGGGCAGGGCTGCAACTAGGGGGGGCAAGCGGGGCATGTGCCCTGGGTGCCGTGCTCAGGGGGGCACCAAAATGACAAAATAACCCATGGGGGGGGGGCGGAATCCATGTTTGCCCCGGGTGACACAGACCCTAGTTCCATCCCTGCTACAGGGTTCCTGATTGCGGGAATGCTCCCATCCATCTTCATGCATAAAGGGCACATAGGCTCCTTCTAGACTTTTCACTGAATAGGTGGCGACTGGCAGCCAGGGCAATAAGCACAATTTTGCCCTCTTGACATGCATTCCCTGAACCTGGACAGGGCTTCCATCTCTTCCTGCAGCACTCAGCCTCTGTCTTTCTAGGACAGCCATATCAACAGCATCAGCTAAAAATAATCCAAGAAGCACTGATATTTACTGCTAAATATCACTGCAGTCTTGAAAAGTAAACAAGGGAGCTAAGAGACATAACAAAAGCTAGAACCATTATCCTTTAAAGAAATCAATAACTTGCTTCCCACAAACACAGGCTTTCAACATAACACCCTCAAGGCACCATTTTAAGTACTCCATGCTGCACTCACTCCTTGGCTCACTCAAGTCATTTTGTGTCAATTAAATTTCTATCAATGGGGCAATGGAGCAATAGGGTGTCATTTTTCAAAGGAACTGTGTGATGGAATGGAGCTTAAATAATGTGCATGATCGACTATAAAAGGGAAGAAGGAGAGAGGACACTTGGACAAATATCTATGTGAATTCCTCTTGTATTGAGCCATGTATGGGCAGAGCAGATAAGCATCCTTCAAACAAAAATCCTCTTGCACTGTCTGCCTGAAAATAACAATTGAAGTTGCTCATGGCGAAAATGGTTTATCACTCAAACTGGAAATGCTGACTGTTTTTTTTAAGGTTCAAGATTATGGATCAGTGGCACTGGAAGAAATTTTTGCTCTGGCAATGCACCTTAGAAATAAAAGTTTCCTCTGCCCCAGAGGGGGATGACAGCAGATACGGACTTTCCTGCTATGCTGTAAAATTACTTTGCAAACAACAGTATCAGGGAAACAAGAATTAATATTTATGTGACCATGTGGGAAGGAGTTAAAAAACTGCAGCTAGTGTAAAATGTAGCAGTCAGGATACTGGTGGGACTTAATAGCGTAGAAATTACACTATCCCGTTTCTGTTTCCTTATTATGCCTGTCAGCTTGTTTCTGGGCTCAATTGCAGGTGCTGCTTTAACCTTTTAAACCCTAATGCATGGGCTCTGGGCATGTTAAGGACCACCTTTTTCTATAGGTTGATCTGGTACTTTCCCAGCCCTATAAAAAGCCGGGAGAGCTTTAAGGTAGTGGCACCAATCCTGTGAAATGCTTTCATTCTTGAGATGGGTCAGGTTCCGATATTCTATCATTTCTGATGCTGGTGAAAATGTCGATTTTAAAAGGTATATTCACTATTTTTCCTACTACTACTACCACCGCCCATGGCATGGGACCAGGTTATTTGTGGGACTGTCTCTCTCTGGTTGTTTCTACCCATTCCACTGGGTTCAGCAGGCCCCGTCTTCTAAAATCTGGTGGGACCCAGGAAGCATACCTTCTCAGTTGTAGCACCTGCCCTCTGGAACACCATGCCCCCTGAGATTTGTGGATCCCCGATCCTACTAGCATTTTGGAATTCCTTGAAGAGTTGGATGTTCCCTCAGGAATGGAGCTTGGAAGTTAGGTTGTATCCTTTATTTTTCTTGTCCACCTTGAAATTTATTGTTGGTTTAAATAAGGAGGTTTATAAAAGGATATCTTTATACTGTGTGAATCACCATGGCATTCTGATTGCATTTGATTTAACATAGTATTAAAGAAAACCTATTCCAGTAGCATTCTTCTTTCTCTGTGACCAAAAGAGGCAGAATTGTAAAAGTGGAAAGGCTATAAATTTTGCAGTGTTGGGTGATCGACCAAGGCCAGCAAAGAGAACATCATAATGCCCATGAGGGAAGATGTCGTTAAACAAGACAACAGTTACTCTTTTATGCTGTTTGCAACAGCTCTGGAAAACCAGAAGGAAGGTCCCACCCAGATCCATGGGGCTAGAATACTCCAAAAAACATTCTTTTCTAACCACCCCTTCTTGAATCCCACACGACAATGGGATCCTCATCATCCCTAGTTGGGACAAATGCACTGGATGGAATGGTTCAATTTGAAACAGGCAGCCCTGAAGATAACTAGGTGCCAAGCCATGTAGGGCTTTATACTGTAGGTAACAACAAGCACTTTGAATTGTATTTGGAAGTCTGTTGGCAACCAATGTAGCATCAGCAACACTGGGGCCTCTCTCACCCACCAGTAGCTGCAATTTGAATAAATTGCAGCTTCCAGGTAATCTTCAAAGGCAGTCCATGTAGCATTGCTGCTGCCCATCAATATACTTTGAACCTAAATTCAGTGAGTAAGTAAGGGTGTTTAAAATCCTAAACAGTGTGAGATTTTGATGTCTGAAGGAGCCCTTTATTCACCTGCCTAAGTGCTAGATCAGCCAGGGTGCTCCTCACTTCCATTCCATCTTTCAAAGTGGTGAATTACTGCATGGTATCCTGTCGTGTTATCTATAAAAACAATCTGGTTGATAAATATTTATACAAATATTTAAACAGGCCAGTAAGCAAGCAAACCTCAAAAGAAGGTGTGGGCCAGTTTGAGGTAGCATTCACAATGTTTGCTATGGAACCCATGGACAAGTTTGCAGGGCAGTCAGAAATCCCTCTGAGACCTTGCACAGCAGGCCTTGCAATGCCCAAGAGCTTTCTGAACACAGGGAACTGCCTTGTATCAGATCAAAACCATTTGTTGTCTTGCATATCATCTTGTTTACCAGAGCAGGAATAAACTGAGAAAGACTTTTCCTTGAGGCTTCAGGAAAAGTCCTTCTCAGCATCTTCTATCTAATCTGATTATCTGGAAGCACCAGCACTTGAAATTTAGATTTTCTATATGAAAAATATATTGTTGTTGTTTATTCGTTCAGTCGCTTCCGACTCTTCATGACTTCATGGACCAGCCCACGCCAGAGTTTCCTGTCGGCTGTCACCACCCACAGCTCCCTCATGGTTGAGTCCGTCACCTCCAGAATATCATCCATCCATCTTGCCCTTGGTCGGCCCCTCTTCCTTTTGCCTTCCACTTTCCCTAGCATCAGCATCAGCATCTTCTCCAGGGTATCCTGTCTTCTCATTATGTGGCCAAAGTACTTCAGTTTTTCCTTTAATATCATTCCCTCAAGCGAGCAGTCTGGCTTTATTTCCTGGAGTATGGACTGGTTTGGTCTCAGAAAAATATATGCTCCCCATTAAACGGTGATGTTTTCCACCATTATCAAGAAGGAACTCTCTCATAGATAACTTAACTTTTAAACAGAAATATTATATTCCAGGGTTATATGGGTGGGAGGCCATAACTTTCATGGACAGAAGGACAGTTCAATCACCTTGTAAGATATTTACCATGCAGATACCACTTCAACAGACTCTTGGCTATTCATTCAGTAGCCAGACTATTGTGATATTACATGCAGAGACATATGTTACAGGAAATTGATGGGAAGGTGCGAAGGGTTTATTAATTTGTTGTAACATTACCTTTTTTTCTCCAGGCATATAACTGGCATGTAGAGTATTCTGTAGATTTATCAGCAGAGGGAAAGGAAACCACCCTTGTCTGTTAGAATTATCTCCTGCAACAATAGGCACAGTGATTGAGTCAGAGCTATTATTCTCTATTTCAGTTCTGAATCAGTCACTATAAAAAAGATATTATTTCTGGAACTTTCTTTTCAGCAGGGAGTATATGATTTGGGGTTGGATGGGCAGGAACAGTCCCATTTCCTCTAGCATTTCAACCAAGCATTAGATTTGGTCTGGAGTCCCAATTTGCTAAAATAAGATTAGTAAACAGGAACAAGGGCTGGTGTCTTCTCTGCTGTGCTGTAGGACACTCTCCCCAGGGTGACCTGCAGGTGACCTGTATAGTGTCATGCCACTGCCAGGTATCAAACTATCTGTGTATATATTCTTGATTCCTACTTCTGCTATAGTAATGCAGTGTCAAATAACACCATAATAATTAAACATATATCCTAAATATTTTAAAACATATTTTAACTGACTCTTTTGGCAGGTTCTGTAGGTACTATGAATATAGAAGGAAATAATGGATTAATATAAATTAACAAACAGATCATATCCAGTTTCAAGATGACAATATAAAAATTTATTTGATAAGTTTCAGTGAGGTATAAGGATATAAAATGAATTTAAAGAAATCTGTCTTTCCCAAAAGACTAGTGGACTAATAGGTGACTTAGGAAGAGATGGTTCATGCTTAAATATAAGATATTGAGGGATACCAAATGGCAAGTATTACATTTTTCCTAGTTTCTGAAGCAGTCTTTCCTGACCTGGCACCATCCATATGTGTTGGGCCTACAAAAGACAAAAGATTCCACCTCCTTCCCAGTTTTCATAGATGGCTCTTTCTGAAGTTGGTAAACAATCTCAGTCCTAGAAAGGCTAAAATGCTAAAAATGTTGCTTGGCATAGGGGATACTCCATTGTTCAATAGTATCAAGCTGGTTGACAATGGGATGTAAATTGCATTCATGACTTTTCAACCTCAAGATGCCTCAAGGACCACAATCACCAAGGTGTCATCAAGGCAGGCCTGACCCTTGGTGATTGTACGAGCAAACAAACCTTATCTGGAGGTGTGCCTGGTGATAACCTATAGCTCCTCCAATGAAATTACACATTTTACTTATATTGTCCATATCTTTTCAGCCTATCCTTCTACTTTCCTCAATCTTGCCAAGCATTGCTATTTGTTCTGTTCCATCATCTGCTTGCATCATACACTCAAAGTATGACAATTTCTGTTTGCTGATCACACCGCAAGTAAAAACAATTTTATTTGGTCAACTGGTTCTTCTTGCAGTCCATAGTATTCTTAGTAACCCTCTCTAGATCCATAATTCAAATTCATATTTTTCTTTTGTGTTTTTTCTTCAGGTTTCACAGCCATAGATCACCACTGGGAAGTCCATTACTTTAATTCTGATATTTCTTGTCATAGAATATCATCTTTCATGAACTTGCCTAAGTTTGACATTGCCTTTCTCCTTAAGATTAACTCCTCTTTAATTTCCAACACGCTGTCCATTTTTATCTATTACTGAGCACAAGAAAACAAACTATCTATCACCTTCAGTCCTTTGCTGTCAACTCTGAGTTAATGAAGCATGTTGCCTGAAATTACCTTTGTCTTCTTAATACTTGACATCAATCTGATTGTTTACTTTCCATTTTTTTATTTTCACAATAAGTTTTTCTGCATCTTTTTTTACTTTCCCCTTCTAAAGTCATGTGATTTGTGTATCTCAAATGGTGCATTGACCTCCAGTTTTGATTCTAGTTGTCAACTCTTCCCAACTTACCATTTGTATAATATTTTCTTTCTATACATTTTACAGATAAAAAGACAGTATATCTGTTGCACTCCCTTTCCTGTTACGTTTCTCCAGATTCAATTCTTAGACTAGCTTCTTCTTCATTGTTAAGGTTCCTCAGAAGATTAATGAGGCGTTCTGACCATTCATTAATATATTCCATATTCTGGCATGAAGTACATAATTAAAAGGCTTGCTGAAGTCAATAAAGCAAACGTTAAACCCTCTTGCTTTCTACAACGCTGAACTTTATTTATTTATTTATTTATTTATTTTATTTATTTATTTATTTATTTAAACTTGTATTACCGCCAATCTCCCCCAATCAGGGGACCCTGGGCAGTTCACAATAAAAACAAGGTTAAAAATACAAATACAAACTCACAAGTTATATTACCTATTAAAGTGCTATCAGACATAGACCTCAAAACTCTGGATAATGAATAGAAGGCAGCAAAGAGAGATAGAAAACCTGAACTCTTTGTTGTCATCTAGTGGTTATCTGGATTTTTCAGCCCTGATCAATGAATGGTATAGGGCCTGGATACCTGAGGGACTACTTACCTCTAACTGTTTCTGCCCACCCAATATGTTCTGGCAGAGTGGGTACACTCCCAGTCCCTTTTATTAAACTTTGTCATCTTATGGAACCAAGGGAGCGTGCCTTCTCTGTCATGGCCCCCACCCTCTGGAACAGCATCCTCCCAGTGATACAGACAGTGCCCTCTCTTCTAGGGTTCCAGAAAGCCCTTAAGACCTGGCTTTGGTCTCAGGTCTGGGGTACATGTGTTTGTGGGGCCCCTGGTTTGCTTTGATTTCTTATTATGATTGTTTTACTCCAGGCTGCCTGTGATGTTGTATGCTTTTAACTGCTCTTATTGTTTTGAATTTGAATTTGGAAGCTGCCCAGAGTCTATGGAAATGAGTGGCTATAAATCATCAGCATCAGCATCTAGTCCTATTAAGTCCTACCTGATTTCACATCTTTATGCCTTTCCTGAAAGCTGCCTCTTCATTTAGTATGGATAAAGCTAAAGAAAAAAGCATGTACCACTGAGTGGTAGGGTTGTATAGTGTACCGTCATGTGCACAATTACTGTAAGGAAACTGTGTGGAGTGTTGAAAAATGACAGCTGTGAGGAAAGGGAAGCTGCACTTCTCATTAAGTCACATTTGTTTAACTTGGGTTTTGCTGAAGAATTCAAAATGGTCATCCTGCCTCCAAATATACATTGTGGATTGTGACTTGAATAGGCATTGGTGGTCTAGGTTCCATTAAGTAGTCTTACTGCTTCATTCAACACAAGACATCTTCCAACCAGTTGCATCTGGCTAGCTATACCTATGGCCTAGGAATGGCAGAGCTATTAAAACCCCACTGTGGCTGATTGCTGACTCCTTGTTGCAATTAACCCCAAATTATTTGCTTCATAGCACGTATGGGAAGAGATAAGGACATTTCAAAGGAAAAACTATCTCAGTGGCTTTCAGAACAAGCTATCGTGGTAGCCAGGATAAAAGAAGATTAAAGGAAGGTAGGTTTAAAGGAACGATTAAAGGACATAGGCTTCAGATGTTCCTAGACAGTTCTAAAGGGTGGAAAGGGAGCTGCTAGGTATTACCGAACTTTTGTAATGTTGATTGTCCTTTTTTAAAAATCATTTGCTATTTGGCAATATTTAGTAAATCATATCAGTTGCCTGCATTTGAAATTGTTGCTACACAGAAAGCCACAATGCAGTCTATAGACTCTAGGTCAGGGCTTTCCAAACTTTTGCCGTTGGCAACACACCAACGGCCGGCCAAAAAAAACCCGGAAGCGCCGCTGCCAGTGTGGTGCGCAAAAACCCGGAAGCGCTGGTGGCGGTGCTTCCAGGTTGCCACGCGGCGGCAGCAGCTGCCCCTTCGAAAGGTCAGGCTCCGGGGACCCTGAAAATGCCCTCGGTTCCAGCAGGGAGGCGAAAAGCCTCCGCACGCGCGCACGCTGCCGGGCTTTCTGGCGCACAGCTGATCGGCATGGGGGGGCGGGGTGGAAATTCTTCCCGCTGATCAGCTGAGCGCCGGAAAGCCCGGCAGCGCGCGTGCGCGCGGTGAGGCTTTTTGCCTCCCTGCCGGAACCAAGGGCATTTTCGGGGTCCCCGGAGCCTGACCTTTCGAAGGGGCAGCCACTGCCGCCACACAGCAACCCGGAAGCGCCGCCGCTGGCGCTTCCGGGTTGTCACGCAACACACTTGGGGCCCCCAGGCAACACAGTATTGTGTCACGACACACAGTTTGGAAAGCCCTGCTCTAGGGTTACATATAAGGATATTCTTCTTTGAAATATCTTAAGCAAAACTTTGCTTGTCTGAGGAATTAGTGCAATGGTTTAATAATTTACACATTCTCTTGTCTCTCTTTTTAGGTATAGGCACTGATCTATCCATCTCTGGGCTAAACAGTCTTGTTCCATATTTGTTGTCATAGAGCTTTTAGCACTTACCTGTGCTCCTGCAACTTTAAGCAGTTCATTTGGTATTTCATCTGTGTCAGGTGCTTTCCAGTTTGACAGCTGGCCTGTTATCTCTCATATCACACTTTCTAGTGGAATCAATTTCCTAATACTGTATAAGCATTACTTTTCTACAAATGCTTGTCATTTTATAATTCTGTTTGTAAATGTTTCAAAATAGACTTTCAACCTTCCTTTATTTATTTTATTTTATTTATTTTCTCTCCCGCCTTTATTTTTATAAATAACTCAAGACGGCAAACATACCAAATACTCCTTCCTCCTCCTATTTTCCCCACAACCACCACCCTGTGAGGTGAGTTGGGCTGAGAGAGAGTGACTGGCCCAAGGTCACCCAGCTGGCTTTCATGCCTAAGGCGAGACTAGAACTCACAGACTCCTGGTTTCTAGCCCGTTGCCTTAACCACTAGACCAAACTGGCTTTAATCTTCTTTTATCCTGGCTATCACGATAACTTGTTCTGAAAGCCACTTGGATAGTTTTTCCTTTGAAATGTCCTTATCTCTTCCCATAGCAAATCGGGTTTTTTGTTTTTGTTTAATTTATTTAATTTATTTATTATTTAAATTTATCCCCACCCATCTCCCCGAATAGGGGACTCTAGGTGGTTTACAGCATAACAATGGTTAAAATCTATACATATAAAATCACAATAAAACAATAAATCAATAAAAATAGGTAAACATACAAGAGATGGTAAAATCAGCTATCAGGAGGACATTATGGGGCCAGCCACCCCCATTATGGGGCATGCATTCAGCACAGCATTCAGAGCAATCAGAATTCTTGTTTAGTTACAGTTCAGTTGCACCACATCCTACCTGGAATGGTCCAGCTAAACGTCTGAGCTACTATCTGTTTCTTTCAATTATGAAACAAAACACATTTTCCAGTTTATGCACATCCTTAGAAGTCTCTTTACAAAGCTCTATTAACTATCTCCTGCTTATTCCATTTACCCAATTAAAATCTTCCTGTCATTTTAGTTTCCTCCAGTTCTCCAATTGTTGCATTCCAGTTGTTTATTAGTTGTACTATGACCTTTCTAGGTCTTGCACTTAATGCCACTTGCATTTTGGCATAACATTCGTCAATATGGTTGTTGTGGGTTTTTCAGGCTGTGTGGCCGTGTTCTGGCAGTTTTGGTTCCTAATGTTTCGCCAGTTGCTGTGGCTGGCATCTTTAGAGGACAGGAGCACAGCTAGAAGATTCTGTCTGTGCCCAAGTGGAGGGTGTGTGTTCCTGCTGGTGTTTATAGCTGCTGAGAGGGTGTGTGTCTTCTATGGGTCATTTACAAGAGATTAGGAGAGGGTTTATTGTGGTGATTAGGGGATGTGGTGCTGTAGTGTGTGGGATTAGCACATCTATTGTGTGAGTTGTTTGTATATTTCTGTGGTTGAGTAGAGTTCATTGACCTTTTGCAAGCTGTGTTTTTCAGGTCTGGCAGCCAGGTTTTGCTGATCTTTAAGCGTTCTTTTTTATTGAAACTGTGTTGGTGTTTATGTATTTCAATGGCTTCCCTGTATAGTCTAACATAGTGGCTGTTGGTGTTGTCCAGTATTTCTGTCTTTTCAAATAAGATTTGGTGACCAGTTTGTTTGAGAGCATGTTCAGCTATTGCAGATTTTTCAGGTTGCTGTAGTCTGCAGTGTCTTTCATGTTCTTTTATCCTGGTGTGGATGCTGTGTTTTGTGGTCCCAATGTATACTTGTCCACAGCTGCAGGGTATGCGGTAAACTCCTGCAGCGGTGAGGGGGTCCCTTTTGTCTTTTGCTGATTTTAACATTTGTTGTATTTTTCTGGTGGGTTGGTGTGTTGTTCCTGTGTCGCCACAGGAAAACCCGGAAGTGCCACCCTTGCGGCAGCGCGCAAAAACCCGGAAGCGCTGCTGCTGCTTTCGGTTTTTTGTGCACTGCCGTTGGTGTGTCGCTGCGGGAAAACCCAGAAGCGCTGATGATGATCAGCGCTTCCGGGTTGTGTGGCGACACACCAGACTGTGTGTGGCGACACACTTTTCTGTCGCGACACGCAGTTTGGAAAGCTCTGTCCTAGATAGATTGGCATACCTGTTGAGCTTCACCTGCTATTATCCCTGTTGGGATTTACCTTAGCTTCACCATCTCCTTTGGACCTTACCAGCAAAGGCCACCTCAGCAGCACCTCAGCAGCACTTGACAGCATTGTTTTCTGGGTTATTGTACCTGTGCAAAAACCAAAAAGAGTGATTTAGCTGACTTGGGTATCATGGAACTCCATCTTGGGAAGCATAAATTTCCAGATGAGATTCAGTTATCAAAAGACAAGAAGATCAAGGCCTTTACCATTTCAGTCTGGAGAAAACTGAAAGACTATCATGGCAGCCCTTCTTTCAATACCATACTTTACTTTTATGACTTTTCAAGAGATGAATAGATGAAAGTGACTGTAGGATTTCATCATTTTTGTAAAATCTCCCCTTTCATGACATGAGCAGGTTGACATAATATGTGTGTGTATGTGTGTGTCCAGAGGTGTTACTTTCAGCCTTCCAAACAGCTACTGTAGATGTTGTGCAGTATAGAAGATGCAGAACATGTAGTGGTGTTTGAGTCAGTCTTCAGAATCAAACATAACATATTTTGGAGTCGACTGGGAGAGATACAGCCTGAAGGGTGGGATGTCAGCTGCATAGTAATTGCAAGGGGGGAGGTTGCAAGCAGAGGCTTCAATAATATGCATGCTTTGATAATTCAGGCCCACTAAAATGAAGTGACAAGTTCATCAGCAGAGAAATGACAAAGACCATCTGAATTTGGAGAAGAGTTGGAACAGGAATCTAAAGCTAATACTACCTGGGATCAGTATTATTGTATTGCAAATTATGAACATATATCTAGAGACACCAGAGGGAATGTATACATATGTATGTGCATGTGCACACACACACAATTACAATTAAGTGTAGTCATATTGCATACATAAAACTGCAGTGCAAGAAGCAATTAAAATAAATAAATAACCACCAGTGTTGAAACAATGATCATCCAACATCAACTTCGCTGGACCGGCCATGTTGTTCAAATAACTGACCATCCTCTTCCAAAGCAGCTATTTTACTCCCAATTTAAGAATGGAAAATGGAATATTGGTGGACAGCAAAAGAGATTCAAAGATACTCTCAAAGCTAAATAAAATTTGCCCCCCACCTTATAAAATAAAATCTGTATGAAATAAAATTTGACCCCCACCTTACCCCAAAATCTACTTTCCGCCATTCTCTGCTGTATATGATTATATTCAATATTCTCCAAAGGTCCTCTGGACCAATGCAATTTAAGATTATGGATGTTTCAGCCACTGCAGAGCTTGTATGTAATTATAACATAATATCCAGTTTTATTCTTGAAATAAAACATTACTCTATAAGGAATAGTTTGGAGTCAGAGGGATACATTAGAAAATTAATCATTGCTAGAAGACTTTTTTCAGAACATAATCAGTACCATATTGAGAAACATGGCCGGAAGTACTCTTTAACACCTTATTTTTCCAATCTTTCCTGAAAAAGTCATTATCACATTATCCACAATACTTAGATTCATCCCAAATTGGTAATAATTTGCTCCCTGACAATAGGTCAAAGCTCAGGAAATCAACATTGTCCCAATTTACGTAAAGTTAGTTTGAAAATGTTTGATGGATTGACAATGCTACTGTCCATCGTGTGGGTATACTATTGTCCAGTTGTCCAATTGACAAACTAACCCTTCTCTGGCCTTTATTGGCAGGGTTGTTTCCACTTCCTGTATATGTTACTTATTGATTTGTTAGGTTTATATTCTGCCTGTAGTTTTGGACTTGATAGTGAATAAAAGGAGGTCCAGAACTGCTCCAAATGCTGGGATATGGTTAACAGCAGCTGCTTAAACACTGTATATTATATCAAACCACATTCTTTTGATGGGTCCTTCTAATAAACATTTTAGATCATTGCTTTTCCTTCCACTTTGACTCTTGCTGAGGCTGCAGTCCTATCTATGCTTACCTGGTTTTACTGAACACATTGGGACTTACTTCTGAGTAAGCATTCATAGCAATTCTCATAGCAATGCATTTTTAGGTAGAAGCATTTTGGAAACCTCAAAATGCCAACATTTCTATAAGATTTTGCATAATACAGAAATTAAGTGTACTTGACATGATTTCCATCATGGTGATTCTTATGGGTTCTCAAATATTACAGTTTGTAGAAAAAAACCTGGATTCATGCTTACTTCTACTCTTCCTTCTGCTGGTCATAGGTGAATCACTGGTAGGAGGGTGTGCTGAATAAAATACGTGCCACAGCTGTACTTGGCCTTGTCATAGAGCCAATTTGCTTTATGCCAGTCTGTTCAACATTGTTTCCTGGTCACAGTCCATCTGTTTCAAGTTCACAAAGTGCTGAAGAACACAAATATCTCTTCCCATTGTAGGCACCCTACTTCAATTACATTCTGATTGTGGAGGAGAGCTTCACAGAGAAATGCTGATAATATATCTCCTTCAAATTTGTCAACAAAATAGATGGTAACCCATTAATTCATCAGTAATACTTGGAGTCTTGTCCATACAAAAGCTTGCACATATGGTGCATCTGTCCTGCATACCATCACAGACAATGGGGGGGGGGGAGGGACATAGAGAGTACCAGGTTACAAAGACAAATTAACTAAAAAACCACATACAGTATAGGATGGGCCAGTGATCTTAAAAGTAACACTGATTGACTCTTTAATCCATCAGGAAATAGTCTGCTTTCAGTTCTGATTTTGGTCCATCAGGAATACGTATGAAAATTAATGTCATTAAGAAAGAGTATCATATATCTCTCCACTACCACCATCACTAGAAGTGAAATGCTCCACTTTGTAAGGTCAATTTATGACAGCAAATTATTAGAAGAGTTTAGTGGTTGCCCAGAGCTGATTTAATAGGAACAGACTAAAGCTGAAAAAGTGGATGAGAGATACAGCTCCAAGGTATTTGCTGAGGCAACATACAGGTCCTAGGATTAAACTAACTGTCCTCCAGATGTCATCACTGCTTCTTTTTTTTACATATGTTCTTTGTTTAAAGTACATCAATGGGCAATTTAGCTGTAGTTAAAAGGAATGAAAGCCTGTACTGGTAGTTTAGGGTACCTACAACAATATTAAATTTTGAGATTGAAAGATGGCATAATCCAAAATTGCAAGTCCAAAATATGAAACCTGAAAATCGCACTGAGATGAATAGGAATTCAGTGCTTAAGTGAATTTTTACATGAGATACAGTTAAAACCGATTTACATGTTCCATCAAATATAAAAAAGCCTTACTGAAGCAGCTTCTGCTTACTGACTACACCATTATTTTACCCTTGTTAAAGAGTCATCCAACTCTCATCATCCGGACTTCTTTTATGACTTTGCCTGGATATTTTATGTGGATATAAGACAGGCCTCATGCCCCAATGGCTTAAGGCTGGGACTGTATTTCTTTCAGTGTCAGGTCAAGGCATTTTATATGTCCCTGGATATTGGTTTTGCTGCTTGAACAGATTTTATTTATGACCTTTCCAATTTTATTATGTTGTTTTGGGCTTTATTGCTCTTTTACTCTTGTGCTGATATCTGAAATGTTTAGGTATAATCAGAATCCATGTCTGAACGAAGAAATGGTTTAGACTTTTCTAAATCAGCAAATAATAAGCTTTTGTGCATAGTAAAAAGGCATTCAGAAAATGAGATTGGCTCAAAATTCTACAAAGAATCATGGTCAGTTCATGGAAAAGCCACAAATGAATCTAGCCTTGGGGAGCTGTAGACGTGCATATAACAGAGCATACTTCCAGTCAATATTTGAGACAATGTTTTTTGTTGTTGTTGAAAATGCCGAATAATTATTGCATTACTTTTCCAGTTAAGGTAGAGTTTCCCTGGCCCAAAGGCTGTATGGGAATTGTCCTTTCACTTACAACACTGATTATTCCAACTTGTTCCCTTACAAGTTTGTTTTTCTCAGATGTGTTAAAACTACAACTCCCAGGATCTCCAGATTGGGGGAGGTTCATTTGGATTTGCTTGACAGCATGGACAGCGCATTGTACCACACACTCTGCCAACAATACTCATGAGCTCTACAGACCGACAGTTGTGCTGCAAATCGGTAGCTTTATATGCTGACGTTAAAGACTGTTTCACTGCAGGCCATGGAATTTTCTCTTTAGCAAATGTTTTTAGGGAATGTAGTCTTGTTTGTCTAATTATTTACATCTGACTGCTTGTGATGTGGGTTTCCTGTCAATTAAATGCAGCATAAACAAGCACAGCAGAAAATCAACTGAAGTGATTAAGTGGTCAATATAGTGGTCAAGTCTTCTGAAACTTGCAGAAATAACATAATGGACTTCTTTTGGTTCCATGAGTTCGTTGCGCTGTGACTTTAGTTCTATTGTCTAACAAAGAATTCAGTCTAGCAATGACTCCCATTCTGTGCTAGAATCTTGGCAAGACATGAAAACCTGAGATAGACATCATAAGATATACAGTATACCTCTGATGGGTATTGTGTGTCTCACTGTGTAATCCTGAGGATTGTTCAGTACCAGACATTATCAAAGTGTCCCTGAAAGTGTTGCCGCAGCACAAACACCCACAATTTGCTTGCTTGTTTGTCAGTGCAATTTATCCCTGCCTTGGTTCAGAGGGACTCTAGGAGGCTATGTATCCAGCAATGCCTCCTTCTGAGGACCTTTCCACCCCCACCCCCCCAAATATTTCATTCTGAGGAGTCCTCAATCTCCTGAAGAGGCAGCTGGTCCAGAAAGCTGAACAGCATGACAGAGGTGGGTGTCAGGCACTAGGTCCTGACAGCATTAGTTGGGGACTTTGTCCAAATGTGTTACCCTTCCTAATCTCTTGCTTAAAGCATAGGATTCATTCTGCCACATGAAGAGTGAGTCCTGGGCAGTGGTAGCCATTGGTGGCTGAGAGCTTCATAGTGGGTAGAAACACATTGCCCATCTGGTGGGACACTTTGCTGTTTAGGAGAGCTGGATGATAGAAGATGGCATAACCAAAGACTGCACTGCCTGGTACAAGCTCTCCATACTTTCAGGCAAAAGACTTTGCGAGCCTCTTTGAAGTCTAAGGAATCAAACATAAGCTTTCTACATGCAAAGCTTATATTCTACCAGAAAGGAAAGCCAATGCCTTATCTGGCAAGGAAGAACCCAGAAAGAGCATAAGCAGGAATTAGCTAAGGAGTGGGGTCTTCTACTAGGAAAAACGTGTAATAAGTTGATACCTAAATAAATTATTATACTTGTGTGACTGAAAGCCTTGACCCACTGACTGGTTTGATTGTTCATTTTGTAAATTTCAGAACAGAACAGAAGCTTCTTTTGAAGTGCAAAGTAGTATTGGTAACAGGTTTATATTAAAATTATTAGCCTCTGCTATGAATTTTGGTATGGAGATAAGAAATTGCAAGACAGTGCTAAAAATATCATTTGAATGCTTCCCATGTTATTGTTGGCACTTTGCCTTGCATGCTAATATGTGCATATTCATCATCTAAGCTGCACTAACTGTCCACCTTCTTGGCTTTTATTTAGTTTGGAAGCAGCATATGTTTACTAAATTGACTGCAAAGTGTTAATGATCAGTTCACGGAGTATTTACTCATATGGATTCAAAATTACTTTCACTTGAATCAAGACAAATAATAAAAAAGCTATGTGATCACAAATTGTGTCAAAGGCCTCAAAATACTATCTATCTATCTATCTATCTATCTATCTATCTATCTATCTATCATCTATCTATCTATCTATCTATCTATCTATCTATCTATCTATCTATCTATCTATCTAATCTATCTCAAATAACTATTTTTAACCCTTTAGAATAACCCTTTGCATGTACTGAAACTTGAGCCCTTTACTCTGTGGCCTTACTGATTCATTCTACTGAATAATAAGTTTCCCTCCAAAGTTGTTTGTGATAATATTAACAATGAATAATTACTGCATTAAGACATTTATTTATAAACCAGCTTTTCCCAGTTCTATAAAAATTCTGTTTGCTTTGGGTACAATTCAATTGAATACCAAGTCTCAGCGAAGCTAGAAACCAGTTTTCCTGGTAGTACAGTACTCCAATTATGAGGTTTTAAATTTTCCATGTTTTACTCTGTTCCTTGAAATAGATCTTAGACCCACAGCTGAAAAATACAGGTACTAAGCTTGAACCTATTGTTTTCTTAAGGCAGTGTTATTGACTGTTATATAGGAGAAAGAATCATTTGTTTAATTAGATCATAAAAATGGTATAAAGAAAATAAAATAGCACACCTTCCGTAATGACCCATGGCTCTCAACAAAATCTGTAAAATGCTTTTATATAAAAATAAAACTGGAAATCTGATCATGGTTCCACTGTGTTGTATAATTTAATCCAATTACAAAGTAATTATAAAACTAAATTCTGTAGGTATCCTAGATTAAAAATTGTAAAAAATCCCTGTACTATAACATCTAAAAGAATAAAAAAATGAATATAATAGAAATCATGTGCAAAGCAAAGAGTATAATAATAGAGTTGCAAAGTCATCCTTGTCAATATGTCTATGAAGGTTCTCAGTCATCCAGGTGGAATTGTCTGTAGCTTGAATCATGTCAACTGGATTTCTATTTTCTCAGTGGAAACGTTTCGCTCCTTATCCAAGGAGCTTTGCTCAGACTGAAGAAGCTCCTTGGATAAGGAGCGAAACGTTTCCACTGAGAAAATAGAAATCCAGTTGACATGATTCAAGCTACAGTCATCCTTGTCAAGTGTCTCTGATAGCAGCCTCAGCTGGAATTAGTTAATCCCAAGAACAACTCTCTCAGATCACTTATTAATAAGATTTCTTAAGAAGGAGGTTAAAGTAGCAACACCAAAATTCCAGTGAGTATTCTATTTTCAGATGAAAAAATTCTCTGCATAATGAAGTAAGGGCAAAAAGGCCTGGACTTTTTTGGACTTCACATACTTTCTACATAAGGGGTTGTCTTTTTTTTGTGAAGGATCAGCAAATGGCACCTGCTGGTTGTTTTGGAAATGGCCATTAGACATCTTATCAATCTGAGAACCAGGTCTCACAAGTCAAATAAAATGCAATAAAAATAAAAGAGCTAAAGCCAGTAAGCAAGATTGAACACCACCAGTTGGAAAGAGAGACTAAGTTAATAATGATTCAATCATCATCATCCATACAAAGACCACATTGGTAGTATCTGGTCAATTTCAGCAGAGTGAGCATTTGATAGCTGGGGGCAAACAAGCTCTCTTGTATGGAGTTTCCGTTTAAGCTGCAGAATGAGGGGTTAAATGAAGAAGAATCTTAGAAGGTTACTTCAGAACATACCGCTTATTTTATTTATTTATACAAACATAAGAATACTGCCCTCCTCTAGAGACATCAGGCAACTTACGGTAGCAATAAATAAGAAATAAACCCCAATTTCTACAAAAACAACCCAATCAGAAAAATGTTATTATTAATATCATCATATTTGGGATATGCCCATAACGAGTCACTTTTGAGTTCTGCTATGGTCAGTGAGTCAAACACTGCTATTAGATTTTGTCCTTAATGACCTTCATTAATTTCCTCAGCAACTACATTCTTTTCCCCCCCAACGTGATGAAGATAAATAATCTCTTGAGTTAACAATGAGCTGAATGCATCCATATAGTTTTCCTGGCATAAAGAGTGATGAGGTTTATTCTTCCAGGATAGTTTTCCAATTTCCAATCTAGCCTACAGCCCTGGGATTTCCTGGTAGTTTCCCAGCCAAGTGCAGACCACATCCAAATCTGCTTGGCTTTTTTTGAGATCGAAGTTCTCCAGTAGCTTCTTCCAATCAGAAATGCATAGTTTAATTAATATTTCTGTTCTCTCCAAAACATCAATGCATTTTTCATAGATAAAGGTGGATTCTTATTGTTTCCTTTCACCTCTGGTAAACACAATATAACTTAGACTGCTGTTTGGAATATGGCTGCAGAAATATCACAAGACAAATGTTGTTGTTGTTGTTCAGTCGTTTAGTCGTGTCCGACTCTTCGTGACCTCATGGACCATAGCACGCCAGGCCTTCCTGTCCTCCACTGTCACCCGGAGTTTACTGAAATTCATGTTCATAACATCGGTGATGCTATCTAACCATCTCATCCTCTGCCGTCCCCTTCTCCTTTTGCCTTCAGTCTTTCCCAGCATCAGGGTCTTTTCCAGTGAGTCCTCTCTTCGCATTAGGTGGCCAAAGTATTTGAGCTTCAGCTTCAGCATCTGTCCTTCCAATGAGCAGTCAGGGTTGATTTCCTTTAGGATTGACTGATTTGACCTCCTTGCAGTCCAAAGGACTCTCAAGAGTCTTCTCCAGCACCACAGTTCGAAAGCATCAATTCTTCGGCGCTCAGCCTTCCTTATGGTCCAACTCTCACAGCCATACATTACTACTGGAAAAACCATAGCTTTAACTATACGGACCTTTGTCGGCAAGGTGATGTCTCTGCTTTTTAATATGCTGTCTAGGTTTACCATAGCTTTCCTCCCAAGGAGCAAGTGTCTTTTAATTTCATGGCTGCAGTCACCGTCTGCGGTGATCTTGGAGCCCAAGAAAATAAAATCTGTCACTGCTTCCATTTCTTCCCCTTCTATTTGCCAGGAAGTGATGGGACCAGATGCCATGATCTGAGTTTTTTTAATGTTGAGTTTCAAGCCAGCTTTTGCACTCTCCTCTTTCACCCTCATCAAGAGGCTCTTTAGTTCCTCTTCACTTTCTGCCATTAGGGTAGTATCGTCTGCATATCTGAGGTTGTTGATATTTCTCCCGGCAATCTTAACTCCGGCTTGTGATTCATCCAGCCCGGCATTTCTCATGATGTACTCTGCATATAAGTTAAATAAGCAGGGTGATAATATACAGCCTTGTCATAATCCTTTCCCAATTTTGAACCAGTCGGTTGTTCCATGTCCGGTTCTAACTGTTGCTTCTTGACCCGCATACAGGTTTCTCAGGAGACAGGTAAGGTGGTCTGGTACTCCCATCTCTTTAAGAATTTGCCACAGTTTGTTGTGATCCACACAATCAAAGGCTTTAGCGTAGTCAATGAAGCAGAAGTAGATGTTTTTCTGGAACTCTCTTGCTTTTTCCATGATCCAGCGAATGTTGGCAAACTGATCTCTAGTTCCTCTGCCTCTTCGAAACCCAGCTTGCACTTCTGGTAGTTCTCGGTTCACATACTGCTGAAGCCTAGCTTGTAGGGTTTTGAGCATAACCTTGCTAGCATGTGAAATGAGCGCAATTGTACGGTAGTTTGAAGATTCTTTGGCATTGCCCTTCTTTGGAATTGGAACGTAAACTGACCTTTTCCAATCCTGTGGCCACTGTTGAGTTTTCCAAATTTGTTGGCATATTGAGTGCAGCACTTTAACAGCATCATCTTTAAGATTTTAAATAGCTCAGCTGGGATACTGTCTTCTCCGCTAGCTTTGTTGTTAGTAATGCTTCCTAAGGCCCACTTGACTTCACTCTCTAGGATGTCCGGCTCAAGGTCAGTGACCACACCATCGTATTTATCAGGGATATTAAGATCTTTCTTGTATAGTTCTTCTGTATATTCTTGCCACCTCTTCTTAATCTCTTCTGCTTCTGTTAGGTCCCTGCCTTTTTTGTCCTTTATCATGCCCATCTTTGCACAAAACGTTCCCTTGATATCTCTGATTTTCTTGAAGAGATCTCTAGTCTTCCCCATTCTATTGTTTTCCTCGATTTCTTTGCATTGTTCATTTAAGAAGGCCTTCTTATCTCTCCTTGCTATTCTCTGGAAATCTGCATTCAGTTGGTTATATCTTTCCCTTTCTCCCTTGCCTTTTGCTTCCCTTCTTTCCTCAGCTATTTGTAAAGCTTCATCAGTCAGCCACTTTGCTTTCTTGCATTTCTTTTTCTTTGGGATGGTTTTAGTTGCTGCCTCCTGTACAATGTTACGAACCTCCATCCATAGTTCTTCAGGCACTCTGTCTACCAGATCTAATCCTTTAAATCTATTCCTCACCTCCACTGTATATTCATAAGGGATATGATTTAGGTCATACCTGAGTGGTCTAGTGGTTTTCCCTACGTTCTTCAATTTAAGCCTAAATTTTGCGATAAGAAGCTCATGATCTGAGCCACAGTCAGCTCCAGGTCTTGTTTTTGCTGATTGTATAGAGCTTCTCCATCTTTGGCTGCAAAGTATATAATCAATCTGATTTTGGTATTGACCATCTGGTGATGTCCATGTGTAGAGTCATCTCTTGTGTTGTTGGAAAAGAGTGTTTGCTATGACCAGCTTGTTCTCTTGACAAAACTCTATTAGCTTTTGCCCTGCTTCATTTTGTACTCCGAGGCCATTGAATCTTTCATTGAAAGATCATTGATCTTACATTCCAGGTTGCTATGCAATATTGTACTTTACAGCATCGGACTTTCCTTCCACTTCCAGACACATCCACAACTGAGCATCCTTTTGGCTTTGGCCCAGCCGCTTCACTCTTTCTGGAGCTACTCATATCTTTTAGCCTTTTGATACTGTCCATGGGTTTTCTTGGCAAGGATACTGGAGTGGTTTGCCATTCCATCCTCCAGTGGACCACATTTTGTCAGAACTCTCCATCATGACCTGTCCGTCTTGACCTGACTTCATTGAGTTACGCAAGCCCCTTCGCCACGACAAGGCAGTGATCCATGAAGGGGCACAAGACAAATACTCCCCAGAATAACCAAAGAGTTGAGCCCAACTTGTGTAATCTGGCAGTGGATCACTATAGACCACAATGAGATGGTTCTAACTAACTAGCTAACTAACTAACTAACTAACTAATTAACTAACTACAGTAATTAAGATGCAAATGGTGGGAAAACAATTGTTTGTTTGTCAGGCCATTCACCCCAAGTACCCTATCACTAGGTCTGTGAATGCTTTGGATTCAATTTCCAATAGTGCTTTGGAATGTACAGTACAAGAGTGCATACATACATAAGATGCAATTTTTTGCAATTAGCATTTCAAGAAAAGATGCAGCTGTTTTAAGGTGTTGCAGACAGGTGCTATGCTCATATTATTATGCACTCTGAAGCAGCTTTTAAAGATCAAATATGCACAGCTCTAATGTAGATTTTAATAACTCACAGCTCAATGCTGAGACAGAATTGAACAAAATTCTCTTTTGCTTTGTCTTGAGATTAGTTTGTGAGATCTACAGCAAAATGACTATAGCATCCAGCCATGATGACCTGACTTAATACTCCATCTTCATCCCCACTCCTCATATTCCTCTATCTTCATTTTTTTCCTCTGCATTCTATGTCCTCATTGGGCATTGGGTGGAGTTTTCTCCTTTCTTCAGGTAGAGTTTGCCCATTCCCACTGATAGCTTCTCTTGTTCTTCAGTGGCCCAGTTTTGACTACCTTCCTGCTGGTATCCACCAGCTAGTTTTCTATTAAGCCATGAAGTGATGCTGATTATTTTTGTAGGATGAGGCCCTGCTGAAGGCAGCCAATAAAGGCACCTAGAAGTTGGCCACTTTGTTTCCATATAATCAGCTCCCTGCTTGGCCTCTCCAGATTAAATTGAATTGGATAAAAATGTAATTTAAATGGATATATGTAGATGTAGAACTATATACTGCAGTTAGTTCATCTTTGTAGAAGATGATCAATCATGATATTGCTCTGAAAAAGGCTAGATTCTTCTATGGAAGAATTAAAGACTTTTTATTTATTTTTATAAGACTTTTATTTATTTTTATGGTGGAGCGCGGTGGCTCAGCAGGTTAAACCGCTGAGCCGGTAGTCTGCAGACCACAAGGTTGGCAGTTCAAAACCGCGGGGCGGGGTGAGCTCCCACCACTAGCTCCAGCTTCTGCCCACCCAGCGGATCGAAAGCATATGCGAGTAGATAAATGGGTACCACTTTGTGGGTCAATTTGCCGGCGTCCAGCGGAAGGTCGTCCTCCTCGAACCGAAGAAGATCTGGGAACCCCAATAATGGCGACGGAGAACGACGGATCCAAAATCAACAGCTTCCTGGACGTCAGCAGCCGGCACGAAGCGAGGCATCCTGGGACATGTAGTCCGATGCCTGCAGTTGAAAAGCCGGTTCCCTGTCCTTCTCCCTATCGCGCGGTAACAATTACATATGATATATGATGTATAATTAATGATGTATAATTAATATGTACTGATGTTGTAAGCCGCCTAGAGCCCTCCATTAGGGAGAGGATAGGCGGGGTATAAATAAGATAAAATAAAATAAATAAATAAATAAAATTATTGGTTTTACTTGATGATTTAGTATATTCTCAAATATTGAAGTGCTGCCATTTCAAAATATCATTGTGGTGGAGGCAAAGCACAATGTATTAATTTAAAACAGTATAGTGGCTGTAAGATATCACCCCATGGCCAAATGTAATAGCTATACTGTGTTGTCTGGATGCTCAGTCAGGTTGAGGATTTTTTTGTCTTTGTTTTCACTGATGAGCAAGAGTTCCATTTTGACATAAGATTTTACAATGTTTATATGTCTAAATCTTTATTTATTATTCAAATTTATTCCCCGCTCATCTCCCATGCAAGGGACTCTGGGCGGGTTACAATAAATAAAAATTTAAAAACTATACAAAATATCTAAAAACACAAACAAAACATAATAAAATAAAATCCAGGATGGGCTTGGACCCGCAAAATAGATAGTGGAGCTATGGGGCCAGCCAACCCCAGGAGGCACTACCACCTCCGTCGTCCCAGGCCAGGTGGCAGAGCCAGGTCTTAAGGGCCTTCCGAAAGGCCAGGAGGGAGGGGGCCAGTCTCACCTCCGGGGGCAAGATATTCCACAAGGCGGGCGCTATCGCAGAGAAGGCACGCCTCCTGGACCCCGCTAGATGGAATTCTCTTGTTGAGGGGGTCCGAAGCATGCCCTCTCTGCATGTACGGGTGGGGCGGGTCGACGTTATCGGGACGAGACGGTCCCTCAGGTACCCTGGTCCTATGCCATGTAGGGCTTTAAAGGTAATCACCAACACCTTGAATTGGACCCGGAAGCAAACTGGGACCCAATGCAGCTCGCGCAGCAGAGGTGTTACATGTGCTGATCTTCTGGCACACATAACTGCTCGCGCCGCTGCATTCTGCACCAGCTGAAGCCTCCAGATACTCTTCAAGGGTAGCCCCATGTAGAGCGCATTACAATAGTCTATACGGGAGATGACAAGGGCGTGAGTGACTGTTCGGAGGGCCTCCCGATCCAGGAAAGGGCGTAACTGGCGCACAACTCGCAGCTGTGCAAAGGCCCTCCTGGCCACGACTGCCACCTGCTTTTCGAGCAGGAGTCGCGAGTCCAGGAGGACCCCCATATTCAGCACTGGATCCGAGTGGGGTAGTGCAACCCCCCCCAGAACCAAAGATGACAACTTCCCGGATCCAGGGGGGCCATCAATCCACAGCCACTCCGTCTTACCAGGGTTCAGTTGAAGCCTGTTGTTCCCCATCCAGACCCCCACAGCCTCCAGGCACTGAGATAAAGCATTGAACGCATCACTTACTTCACCCGGGACGGAGATGTATAACTGGGTATCATCAGCATATTGGTGATACCTCATCCCGTGGTGACGGATGATCTCGCCCAGTGGTTTCATGTAGATGTTAAATAGGAGTGGAGAGAGAACTGACTCCTGCGGCACCCCACAAGTCAGGGATCGCGGGTCAGCTCTCTCCTCCCCTATCAACACCGACTGGGAACGGCCCTGGAGGAAGGAGGCAAACCAGCGCAAAACCACGCCGCCTGCCCCCAACTCCTCGAGCCGCCCCAAAAGTATACCGTGGTCGATGGTATCGAAAGCCGCTGAGAGATCTAAGAGAGCAAGGATGGACGCACTCCCTCCATCCCGCTCTCGCCAGAGATCATCCGTAAGTGCGACCAATGCGCTCTCCGTCCCATATCCCGGCCTGAAACCTGACTGGAAGGGGTCCAGATAATCTGTTTCATCCAGAATCCTCTGGAGTTGCAACGCCACCACCTTCTCAACCACCTTTCCTAAAAAGGGAAGGTGGGAGACTGGGCGAAAATTGCCCAGGATTGTAGGGTCCAGGGAAGGTTTCTTGAGGAGGGGGTGTACCAGCGCCTCCTTAAAGGCAGCCGGGAACACCCCCTCACTCAAGGACAAATTAATCATCGCCTGGACCCAGCCACATGTCACCTCACTAGCTGATTTCACCAGCCAGGAGGGACATGGGTCAAGCTGGCATGTGGTGGGGTTTACAATCCGGAGGATCCTGTCTACTTCATCAGGCGCAACAGGATCAAACTGTTCCCAGATAACGTGGTAAGTACGAGCCCCTGGCATCTCCCCAGATCTTGTCTCACGCTTGGAGTCCAACTTGGAATGAATCTGAGCAATTTTGTCCTGCAGATGCTCAGAAAACTCTTCCGAACGGCCCTGTAAGTGGGTCTCCCCCTGCTCCCGACCCAAAAGTGATCTTGTAATCTTGAAAAGGGCCGTCGAGCGGCATTCTGCGGACGCAATAAGAGCGGAGAAATATTCACGTTTCGCCGCTCTTACCGCCACAAGGTAGGCCTTAACTGCGGCTCTAGCTTGTGTTCGGTCAGATTCAGTCTTTGTCTTTCTCCAGCGGCGCTCTAGACGTCTCTTAACCCTCTTCAAAGCCCTTAACTCTTCCGTGAACCACAGAGAGCAGCGGGTCGAGCAGGGCCGGAGAGGTTGCATAGGTGCGATCTTGTCCAGGGCTCCGGCCACTGCCTTATTCCAGGCTGCGGCCAGGACCTCCACTGGACCGTGAAGGAAGTCCTTGGGAATAACCCCCAGCTCCTTCTGAAACCTCACTGGGTCCATCAGTCGCCGGGGGCGGACCAATCGAATGGGTCCCGCCTCCCTGCGGAGTGGGGTAGCACAAGAGAGTCTCAGGGTCACCAGGGCGTGGTCTGACCATGACAATGGGGAAAGATGTAACTCTCCCCTCAGATCACATTGCCACTGCTCAGACAAGAAAACTAAGTCCGGGGTGAAACCACTGTCACAAATCGGGTCATGAATAATCTGAGCAGGCCCATAGCTGCCATGGTAGCCATGAACTCCCGGGCCGCCTCCGAGGACCATCCCAGAGATGGCAGATTGAAGTCCCCCAGAACCATAAGTCTGGGGAACTCCACCGCCAACCCCGAGACAGCCTCGAGCAGCTCAGGCAGGGAGGTTGCTACGCAGCAGGGATGCTGGTACAGCAGCAACACTCCCAACTGTTCTCGTGAACCCAACTTGAAAAACAGGGTCTCACACCCGGTCACTTGTGGAGCAGCGCCCCTGAAGGCCACAAGGGACTCTCAGATGACAACTGCCACCCCTCCTCCCCTGCCCCGGTGTCTCGACTGATGCCACACCCGAAACCCGGCTGGGCATATCTCCAAGAGGGCTACTCCCCCCTCTGGGCCCAGCCAGGTCTCGGTAATACACGCCAGGTCGTGTATCAAATATGACATTGATCTGACAAAGGCATTTGACACTGTAAACAGGGAGGCTCTCTGGATCATCCTGAGATGTTATGGATGCCCGAGGAAATTTGTGAAGTTGATTCAGCTACTCCATGATGGAATGACAGGATAGGTTCTTTACAATGGTGATACATTAGCTGCATTTGCCATTTCCAATGGGGTAAAACAGGGTTGTGTGCTAGCCCCAGTCCTGTTCAATCTGTTCTTCACTTGCATGTTGTCATGTGCTGTCCAGGGTCTGAAGGAGGAATTGTACATCAGCTACTGATCGGATGGTTCTCTCTTTGACTTTCGTTGCTTGAACACAAGGATGAAGTGCCTCCATACAGTCATTCAAGAAAACCTCTTTGTTGATGACTGTGCACTCCTGGTGCACAAAGACAGTGATCTACAGTTAATGCTGAACTAATTCTCAGGTGCTGCTATGCTCTTTGGCCTGACTTTACCAACCCGTGCCAAATACCAACCCTGCAGAACCAAAACTCACTGTTGATGACACCCAGCTGACAACTGTAAACAGCTTCAAATACTTGGGAAGCATCATATTGAGCAATGGGTCCTTGGACAAAGAAATTGACTCCAGGATCAACAAGGCCAGCCAGGCACTGAGGTGGCTGCGTACTAGAGTGCTCAACCAACACAATATCTGTATCTCCACAAAGCTGAAAGTCTACAGAGCTGTGGTTATCCCCTCTCTCCTATATGGATGTGAGTCCTGGACTCTGTACCAAAGGCACATCAAACAACTGGAGAAATTTCACATGCGCATTCTCCGCCCCATCCTTGGCATTCGTTGGCAAGATTTTGTCTCCAGCCTGGGGGTCTTGGATCATGCAGAGTCCACCATAATTGAATCCCTGATTATCAGAGCCAGATGCGTTGGGTGGGACACATCATCAGAATGTATGACCACCGTATGCCTTGCCAGTTGCTCTATAGTGTACCGGAGTCTGGGAAGAGACCTTGAGGTCGACCAGGAAAGTGCTATAAAGAGGCTATGAAAGAAACCCTATGCCACTGTGACACCCAGCCAAGGGAACTAGAAGCTGTGGCTGCTGACAGAACCTGCTGGCGAGCCCTGTGCTATGAAGCCTCCACCGGCTTTGAAGACAGGTGCTGCCAAAAACTAATAGAGCGGCATCACAGTATAACACCCACTGCTACTACAATAATGGACTTCCAGTGCCCCTACTGTGCTAGACTCTGTGCTTCCAGACTGAGAATGCAGAGCCACCTCCATGTCCACAGATGAACTGCACAACAGTGTGTTTTCTTCGAACCTGAAGGATTACCATGCATGTCTTATATAGTTTATATGTTTTCATCCGTTACCATATTTTTCCCAGTTACCCAATTATTTTTTCCAATTATTTTATTGCATTATAAATTCAAATTTTTTAATCCATTCAATTCTGTCCAATTCTCAGAGACTGCTTGGACAAATCCCTGCAATTTTCTTGGCAAGGTTTTTCAGAAGTGGTTTGCCATTGCCTCCTTCCTAGGGCTGAGAGACAGTGACTGGCCCAAGGTCACCCAGCTGGCTTCGTGCCCAAGGCGGGACTAGAACTCACGATCTCCCGGTTTCTAGCCTGATGCCTTAAGCACTACACCAAACTGGCTCTTAAATTTGAATAATACATTACAAAATACAGATTATAACTGATTACAGTGGTATTTATACAATAGAAAATGGAAACTGTTAACGCTGTGATGATTAAGATAGATTAAACCTTTAAAGATGAGAAAAAATATAAATTTAAATATGATTTCCAAAATAATAATTAACATAAAGTTGATTAAGTTGTGCATTTAATGCTAAATATGACATTGATAAAAATTTGCAAAGTGCATTACATTATTTTATAATATGAACAAAGTTTAGATCTTTGAGATTAACACTAAATACTTAATGCCTCCACTGTATTATTATTTATTGTTATTTATGATTATTAAAAGAAAGAAAAGAAAGAAAAAAGAAAAAAGTAGCTGCTTGGAAAAAGTAGGTAGATATTTAGATTAGCAGGGTCCAGGAGGAGGGCCTTCTCTGCCGTGGCACCTGCCCTCTGGAATAAGTTACGCCCAGAGGTAAGGCAGGCCCCCACTCTCCTGGCCTTCCTGAAGGGGGTTAAGACCTGGTTGTGCCACCTTGCCTGGGGTGGGAGGGGAGACAGACAATCATGGGGTGGTTGGCACCTTGATGGGGCCAATGATAAGATCGTTATTCGCCATCTTGAATTTTATATTTTATATTCTACACTTTTATATTTACAATATATTTATATCGTATCGTTTTAATGACATTTTATTTTTTTATCTTTAATTGTTTGTAAATCGCCCAGAGTCATTGTATATGAGATGGGTGGTAAAGAAATATGACAAATAAATAAATAAATTTCAAATTTAATTTCTAAAATTCTTTGAATGGTGCTATGAATGTCTTTCCAATACCTGTCCACCACAGGCAGTAAAATTTTCCTTCTATTTCATGGCATTTCCAACATTTGTTATTGCATGATTTGCCTATCTTGGAAATTATTGATGAAGTTCTGTACTTTTTATACCAGTACCATAAATATCTATGTAGTCTGTTGGCTAGACCAGCTGCTTCCAATATTGATGTTCTGCTATTCAGGAATTTTATCCACTCTGTTAACCATGGCAGGCAACATGCTTTGTGATACAATTTAAAACTTGGGAAAGCAAGGCCACCTCTGTCTTTTGAATCTTGTAAAATTTTTAATTTAACTCTAGATCTTTTCTCACTCCATATGAATTTACTGACAATTTCTTGCTATTCTTGTAAAGTTTTCTCTGAGATTGAGATTGGCGCCATTTGAAGCAAGTAATTTACCTTGGGTCATACATTCATTTTGATAATTGCAATCGATTGAAACCAGGAGGGCTTTACATTTCTATACCTTTTGAGATCTTTTTTGATTTCTTGCCATAATTTAGCATAGTTGTTTTGATGTATTTCTTTATTATTACCTGTCAATTTCATTGAGTGGGTTATCTGACAGCCAGATTCTTCCCACAAGAGATTTACTTCTCCTTGTGTTAAGTACCTTGTAATTATTTTTGTGTTTTGATCACTGATTTTATATCTGGGGAATTCTCCAAAGCTGTGAATTGTTTTCATCAACTGTTTTATTGCCCTTTGTGGTTCTGTGATAGTTAATACTACATTGTCTGCATAACATTCAAGCTTATATTCCTTTCCATGGATTTTAAGACCTGGTATTTGTTTATCACCTTTTCTGCCAATAGTTCTAAAGCAGTGATGAATAACTGGAGCGGAAATGGATATCTTTGCCTTGTGCCTTTGCTTATTTGAAAGTCTGCAGAGACTGTTCCATTAGCCATAATCTTTGCTGTTTGCCACTGATATATATATTTAATCCAAGCTTTGAACTCTTCTCTAGAATTCATTTGATTCAATATTGCCAGTAAAAATGGCCACTGCAAGTTGTCAAAGGCTTTTTCCACATCCAGAAAAATTAGTGCAGTTTTCTTCCTTTTTGTTGCTGTTGATATATTCTATTATATTGATTATAAACCTGCTATTATCCTTAATGTTCCTCTTCAGAATGCAGCCTGTCTGGTTGATATGTATTATATCTGAGACACATTTCTTTAGTCGGTCAGCTATTATTGTTGCAAAGATTTTATAATCTATATTTAGCAGAAGATTGGTCTATATGACTGTGGGTTCTCTGGGTAATTCCCTTCTTTATAAACCAGGGTTATGTATGCCTCTTTCCATGTTGGTGGGTTTATTTGCATGTTCAAAGTTCTTCTGTTTGACAAATTTTATTTTCTTCTGTAATTCTTCCATTTCTAATAAACTTAATTGCGTTTAGTTTCTTGCAATTCTTTGTTTTAATTTCATTCAATGTGTTTGTCAATAGTTCCTCCTCAAGTTCTTTATAATATTGAGCTATCAGTTCATCTGGACTTGTTGCTTTTCCCGATTAATTTGTTTTATTGCCTTTTTAATTTCTTGAACAGTTTTGGGTGTGCTTAGTATTTGTCTATGTTGGTCATGAAATTCTTTGATAACTGACTTTTTGATATATTTATTCATAGCAGTTTCATTGATATTAGCCTTAGAGTATAATTCCTTTAAAAAGCTGCCAATTCTTCTATTCTTCAATCTTGAATGTAACAATTTGGTCCCTTTCTTTATAGCTGATCTTGTCTGTTTCTTTCTTTTTTCTAAGTTGATAGGCTAAACATTTTCCTGGTTTATTTGCATGTTCAAAGTTCTTCTGTTTGACAAATTTTATTTTCTTCTGTAATTCTTCCGTTTCTAATAAATTTAATGGTGTTTAGTTTCTTGCAATTCTTTCATCAGTTGTCTACTTGGATTAGTTTTATGCTTTTGTTCCAATTCTCTTATTTTAGCATCTAATTAATTAGGAGGCCTCTACCATGTTTTTAGCAACCTGTACACCACCATATTTATGAATAAACATTACTGTGTATTTGTGAATAAATATAAATAAATATACATACATGCTTAGATAAATGTAGACATATTGATTTAATTCATGGCATAGGCACAGATTTGATTGACTGTATGAACACAGGCTTCTGTGGGGGGAGTCAGTCCAGTGACAAAATGTGCATCATAAGGTCATGATGCTAAAAGCATGATTTATGTACTTGTATCATGCATCTGGATAATAGCAATAAGAGCAGAGTTTGCATCGTAACATCACCTCATATGTCATCATTTTGACACAATCTGTTTGCGGTGGGTGCCTATATATGTGATGACATGATGTTATTGTATTTACTATATGATTCCTGATTATGAGAGATTGTCTCAATAATAAAAATGTTTAAATGCAAAGAAGCCATTTAAGCAATTGGTGCATAGTTCCCAGTAATGATAAATAAGAAAGCTTATGCAAGGCTGCATCCCTTTTCATTTCAACATTTTTGTAAATAAAAATATTAAAGGTAGCCCTAATACATTTGAGGTTGAGCTTAAGCAAAAGGTAGAATATTTGAAGATACACTTTTATGCTTACTTTTTAATTTCTGAAGATGTCAATACTCCTGAGGACTAATCACATTTTTTTCTGCAACATGGTAGAGAAAATGTTTGTAGTTGCCCCCTGCCCTCATTAAGTAGCACTCTTGTGAAAAATGTCTGTGTTTTGAAGCAGATCCCCACGTTGGCAAGTACCAATAGTAATTGTTCTGTCTAGCTAATTTCCAACAACGCAAAACGTTGTCTACATCTTCTCTGATTGTGAGGAAATGGTAATCAGGTCAAGCACCATTGGTTATGAGAATAGTGAACTGTAGAAAATGGTTTCATCGCTGAGCAGCAATGTTGTAGGCTGCTCAAGGTAAATAACATGTTCATTACTCAGGATTTCATTCTTCATATATACAGAAAAAAATGATACGTGATCACAGAGTAAGCTTTGGAGCTTTTAACCGTTAATGAATGCACTCTGATCAGTATCCAATCTATTATCATAAAAGGCCTCCCAAAATGAAATTCAGTGTGGAGATAGAAGGGGCTTATTTATAATGTTGAAGGTCCATCGCTATTACAATTCACTTAAACAGCTAGAAGGTTTCAGAGAAATAGTTATTTCTGTCTAGAACAGCCATCTGTATTACCAGCTTTATTATTACTACATAGATGAACAACAACATAGTTAAATGACTCAAACTGAGATCCTAAGTCACACAATTAACATTTGGTATTTAAATTGCTCCCGAAGAATACAGATTTGTGTACTTTTTAAATGTTTGTGGTAGAAAAAGAAAAGATTGTACAGAAGTATTTTCATCATTTGCATATACAATACATGAAAATGGCAGGAAATGCAAAAATTGTTGCATCTCAAGTTTTTTTAAACAAAGGGATTGGAAAATTTAGTACAGATTCTTTTGAGAATCAAGAACATGAAAACATCACATTTGATTTTAAAATAGTTATGTATTCCTTCCTTGGAAACTTGACTCTTTTCTTTGTTCCCAGATGTCAAGAGTAGTTCTGATGGGTAGTGGCACAAATCATCTAAACTGGCAAAACTTCTTTAAGGAATAACATGTTACCTTTCTGTTGTTCCACTAAATTGGTTTCAATGCATTTTAAGGGCAAACAAGTCAAAATTGGAACTAGTGAGCAGTAGATCACAGGTAAATTGGGGACGTATTTAGAACGGTGAGAGGATGTGGCACGTACACTCAAAACCGCTACTACAAGAAACTTGCCGCTTCACAAAACGGCTGTGAGGATTTGCGTAGCCAGTTATAAAACCTCCATTTACCAGAAGGAGACCTGGTTTCTGAGAATGTTCCAGTTGAAACCTTATGAAGCCCAGAGGCATTGCTTCAAATGAAGATGATTTTTGTAGCTTTCCATTTATTTTTTTAACTAAATAATCTTTTAGAAGGGGGCCAGGAGCTTGCTGGGCATGAAGAGCCATGTGTAGGAGCCTGTCACTGTTCATGGGCACCATGTTTCCTAGCCTTGATTTAAATTATTCTAGATGCCTGGCGAGTGCAGCCTGGCGTCTCTCAGGCAGCAGTGGGCAATGGGGAGCCTAGCCCTGGGCCAGATGCTGCTTCGTGTGTTCCTTGGTCCTTCTGAAAACCAATAGCTCAATTTCTCAGCAGTTTGGTACAGGAAAATTTATTTATTTATTTATTTATTTATTTAATTCATTTTTATCCCGCCTTTATTATTTTTATAAATAACTCAAGGCGGCGAACATACCTAATACTTCTTCCTCCTCCTACTTTCCCCACAACAACAACCCTGTGAGGTGAGTTGGGCTGAGAGAGAGTGACTGGCCCAAGGTCACCCAGCCGGCTTTCATGCCTAAGGCGGGACTAGAACTCACAGACTCCTGGTTTCTAGCCCGTTGCCTTAACCACTAGACCAGGGGTCGGCAAACTTTTTTTGCCGGGAGCCATTTTGACATGCTCGTGCACATTTTGAAGTGCTCGAGAGCCAGGGGGCGGGGTTTGCGGGCGGGGGCCAATCGTGTGGAAGGGGGCGGGGTTTGCGGGCGGGAGCCAATCGCGTGGAAGGGGGTGGGGGAGGTTTGGAAAAAGAAGGGAAAGAGAGGCTCGACTGCTCCAGTCGCTTCTCTTCCGGAGCCGCTCACGCTCCCAGTCCAGGCAAAGTAAAGCTGGTGGGGAATCCAGCGCAAGAGCGGGGTTTGCGGGCGGGAGCCAATTGCACACACTTAGGGCTGTGGGGTGGAAATGTGCTGCTTTTGCACGGAGAAAAAGAGTAAGCAGAGCAGCAACAAAGAGGTTAAGGCAGGGCTTTCCAAACTTTTGCCGTTGGCGACACACCAACGGCCAGCCCACAAAAACTGGAAGCACCGGCGGCGGTGCTTCCAGGTTGTCGCTGCGGCGGCAGCGGCTGCCCCTTCGAAAGGGCAGGCTCCAGGGACCCCGAAAATGCCCTCGGTTCTGGCAGGGAGGCAAAAGCCTCCCTTCCCCTCCCCGCACGCACACGCTGCCCTGGAGTGGGGTGGAAGTTTTCCCCGCAGAACAGCTGAGCGCTGCTTGCCCGCAGCCTCCCTGCCTAAACTGAGGTGCTGCCCCTTCAAAAGGGCAGGCTCCGGGGACCCCGAAAATGCCCTCGGTTCTGGCAGGGAGGCAAAAGCCTCTCTTCCCCTCCCCGCACGCACACGCTGCCCTGGAGTGGGGTGGAAGTTTTCCCCGCAGAACAGCTGAGCGCTGCTTGCGCGCAGCCTCCCTGCCTAAACTGAGGTGCTGCCCCTTCGAAAGGGCAGGCTCCGGGGACCCCAAAAATGCCCTCGGTTCTGGCAGGGAGGCAAAAACCTCCCTTCCCCTCCCCGCACATGCTGCCCTGGAGTGGGGTGGAAGTTTTCCCCGCAGAACAGCTGAGCGCTGCTTGCGCGCAGCCTCCCTGCCTAAACCGAGGTGCTGTCCCTTCAAAAGGGCAGGCTCCGGGGACCCCGAAAATGCCCTCAGTTTAGGCAGGGAGGCTGTGCGCAAGCTGCGCCAGCTGTTCTCCGGGGAGAACTTCCACCCCGCTCCAGGGCAGCGTGTGCGTGCGGGGAGGGGAAGGGAGGCTTTTGCCTCCCTGCCAGAACCGAGGGCATTTTCGGGGTCCCTGGAGCCTGCCCTTTTGAAGGGGCAGCACCTCGGTTTAGGCAGGGAGGCTGCGCGCAAGCAGCGCTCAGCTGTTCTGCGGGGAAAACTTCCACCCCACTCCAGGGCAGCGTGTGCGGGGAGGGGAAGGGAGGTTTTTGCCTCCCTGCCAGAACCGAGGGCATTTTCGGGGTCCCCGGAGCCTGCCCTTTTGAAGGGGCAGCACCTCAGTTTAGGCAGGGAGGCTGCGCGCAAGCAGCGCTCAGCTGTTCTGCAGGGAAAACTTCCACCCCACTCCAGGGCAGCGTGTGCGTGCGGGGAGGGGAAGAGAGGCTTTTGCCTCCCTGCCAGAACCGAGGGCATTTTTGGGGTCCCCGGAGCCTGCCCTTTTGAAGGGGCAGTACCTCAGTTTAGGCAGGGAGGCTGCGCTCAAGCAGCGCTCAGCTGTTCTGCGGGGAAAACGTCCACCCCACTCCAGGGCACCGTGTGCGTGCGGGGAGGGGAAGGGAGGTTTTTGCCTCCCTGCCAGAACCGAGGGCATTTTCGGGGTCCCCGGAGCCTGCCCTTTTGAAGGGGCAGCACCTCAGTTTAGGCAGGGAGGCTGCGCAAGCAGCGCTCAGCTGTTCTGCGGGGAAAACTTCCACCCCACTCCAGGGCAGCGTGTGCGTGCGGGGAGGGGAAGAGAGGCTTTTGCCTCCCTGCCAGAACCGAGGGTATTTTCGGGGTCCCCGGAGCCTGCCCTTTTGAAGGGGCAGCACCTCAGTTTAGGCAGGGAGGCTGCGCGCAAGCAGCGCTCAGCTGTTCTGCGGGGAAAACTTCCACCCCACTCCAGGGCAGCGTGTGTGGGGAGGGGAAGGGAGGTTTTTGCCTCCCTGCCAGAACCGAGGGCATTTTCGGGGTCCCCGGAGCCTGCCCTTTTGAAGGGGCAGCACCTCAGTTTAGGCAGGGAGGCTGCGCCCAAGCAGCGCTCAGCTGTTCTGCGGGGAAAACTTCCACCCCACTCCAGGGCAGCGTGTGCGTGCGGGGAGGGGAAGAGAGGCTTTTGCCTCCCTGCCAGAACCGAGGGCATTTTCGGGGTCCCCGGAGCCTGCCCTTTTGAAGGGGCAGCACCTCAGTTTAGGCAGGGAGGCTGCGCCCAAGCAGCGCTCAGCTGTTCTGCGGGGAAAACTTCCACCCCACTCCAGGGCAGCGTGTGCGTGCGGGGAGGGGAAGGGAGGTTTTTGCCTCCCTGCCAGAACCGAGGGCATTTTCGGGGTCCCCGGAGCCTGCCCTTTCAAAGGGGCAGCGGCAGCAGCAGCAGCAGTGCTGCCCCTTCGAAAGGGCAGACTCCGGGGACCCCGAAAATGCCCTCGGGTCCGGCAGGGAGGCAAAAATCGCGCGTGCAGGCTGCCGGGCTTCCCGACGCACAGCTGATTGGCGCGGAGAATTTCTACTCCGGGTGGCCTGGCAGCGCGCGCGCACACGATTTTCACCTCCCTGCCAGAGCGGAGAGCATTTTCATCAGCGCTTCCGGCTTGTCACGCGACACACTTGGGGGCCCCCGACACACAGTTTGGAAAGCCCTGGGTTAAGGCGATGGGCAAGTGCCCGTCGTCAAGATGGCTGCCGGAGACGGAGGCTTCCAAACTCCCGCGAGACTGTGTGAAGCCCGTCCCCGGAGGAAAAAGAGAGGCTGGGCCTAGGTTGCCAGGGGTATGCCCACAGCAACGCACACCATGCCCACTGCCGCGCCTGCCCCGCCACATTCGCTGCCGCGCCTGCCCCCGCCACGCCTGCCTGCGGAAGAGCCACACTCAAGGGGCCAAACAGCCGCATTTGGCTCGCAAGCCGCCATTTCCGACCCTTGCACTAGACCAATATTGTTAAAGAAGTTTAAAAAAATTCCCCAATCCACCTCCAAAAATTGAAAACAAACCTCAACTGACAGAGCTCCTCTGATTTTGCATTATTGCCATACCTGACAACAGTAAATGCAGCTTCTGGCCATGAAACATTTGCCCATCCCTGATATAAATGGTCTGACATAACACTCCTTGTTGATCCGCAATTCTTGTAATGTGTCAAATCTCCCAAAATAGCCAGAATAATCAGATTTTTAATTAATGCTTTCCTATCCCTCCTCATACAATCAAGAGTCTTTTTAGTCACATCAGCCCTAAAATTGGTTAAACATCATGAAATTATGTTGCCTAGACCATAAATATGAACTCATGTGCCTGCATTTCTTTAGATCTGAATCACAGAGTTTCTTCCCCAAGGGAGTCTTATATGTTGTGAACATTTTTCACCAAAAATATTGATTTATTTACTGTGTTTATTAACTGCCCTAGTTGGAGGACACTGGGAAGCACACAACCAAGTGAGATAAACCAGAAATAATATTAAAAAATAAAATAATAATCAATTATAAATACAACAGAAATGAATGTGTATAAAGGAATGCCTGTGCGTTAATCAACTGGAGCCAAAATTCTGTTGAACAGGGAAAAAGGAGACCAGGAGCATAGTGGGCAGTCCTCTTCACTTCCATGTAAAGGTAAAGGTTCCCCCCGTACAGTCGTGTCCGACTCTAGGGGCCGGTGCTCATCTCTGTTTGTTAGCCGAAGAGCCAGCGTTGTCCGAAGACGCGTCCGCGGTCATGTGGCCGCATGACGCGTGCGGAACGCTGTTACCTTCCCACCAAAGTGGTACCTATTCATCTACTTGCATTTGCATGCTTTCGAATTGCTAGGTTGGCAAGAGCTGGGGCGAGTGCAAGAGCTCACTCCGTCATGCGGGGCTAGGGATTCGAACCTCCGAACTTGCGATCTTCCAATCGACAAGCCTGGTGTCTTACCCGCTGAGCCACCATGCCCCTTTTACTTTATTCAGAAACACTCCAATTGTCAGACTAAATCTGCCGTGCTCATTCCACAGAGTGAAACCTCAGACCTTCTCCTGCCTTACAACACCACTCTACATAGACAGAATTGTATTCCATTCCTGTAAGAGCGCCTTTGGATTCAAGCTATTCACACATCTTTCTCGAACGCCCTTCTGGGATCCTCTTTACTTCTCTTGCATCTCCTCTATGCCTTAAATACTAAATTTCTAATGTTGCACTGAGGTTTCTGCATTTGGAAAGGATCAGAAGTGGAGATGAAATATCAAGAACCATACCTACATATATTCTATACTTTAAACAAGAGGAATATAATATTTTGTTAACAAAATGAAATTCTGAATTTTAATAATGAGGACAGCAAGAGGAGAACATTGTCAGTTGATATTATGACTCCAAATTCATTTCATGAGCTATGCAATGTACTGCTTACCAGTAAGTAGATCCATTTTCAAAATATTTGCAACAGGAATCCCAAAACTTGTAAACACATACACACACACACACACACCCATCAGGGCTACATTCAGAGATACCAAAGACATTGTAAACTTTGCCTACAATGTGATGATGCAAAGGAAAGAGAAGACAATCCAAATGAAAGCTTACAATGACATGCTGTGTGTGTCTATTCAGAAGCAAGTCCTATTGAATTTTACTGCCATGTATAAGATTTCCAACCTAGAATATTTTGAATAAACAGCACATGTGTACTCCTAAGCAAGTGCGTATATGAGTACTATATAGTCTTTGTGACTTTCATAAATAATCTCCGATTCCCACAAATCTCATGCTTCCGGTATTTAACAATGTCAACTTGTTCAATTACATTTGGACTATATGTACTTAGAGGACTTGAATAAATTGTAGTTTAGGTTCTGAAATATATGTCCTTATACCATAAAACTAATTTCACTGTCTTTTAAACATCAGTCGTGTATTTTGTTTTAATGTTATAAATGTTTGTTGACCCAAATTAGGAAAATATGATTTGTAGCGTTTTTTAATCTACTGAGAAGCAAGTTTACCTAAATGCTAAACTGCATGCAATTTATGTCTAAAAGTAAACTGTGGGAAAAAATGGCCAATTAAAAATAGGGGAATTTATTTTTGAGGAATTGCTTTAAAAATGTTGGCTTATCTATGAGAGAAGTGCACTGCCATCTGTTGGAAAAATTTTGCAAATTCATTAAACTGTAAAACATTCTATTGCAATGACTAAATCAGAAAGAATAAGTAAGTGGATTTCTTGCTGTGTTTGGGAGATTATACTTTTCAGTGCAAATAAAATTTCACTATTCATTGAGTAAAACATAAGTAAAACACCATCTCATAGATATAGACACAGTTGCTTTCAGGTATATATTAATCTCTAGGTTTGAGAGGTTTTTAAATTGAAAATGGAAGTAGGAAGTGTAAAGACTCACAATGAAAAATACAAGACCAACAGTAGTAGAAGTGAATATATTCTTCATGCAATTGATCAAGCATTCCCAATAACTTGGCCTTCACAACTAAATACCTTTCTCATCTAAATATAATCACAGCATTTTAGTTTTTCTGAAAGAAAGGAAAAAAAATCTAGGGAGAAATATGGGAACGTAGTATATTTCCTACTATTTTGTAATGGGTATTGTCAGACATAATTCATCATTTTTAAATATTGCACTTAGAATTGTGCAATTATTAATTTTAATTGTGGTTGGACTGCACTGGGTGTGTGTGTTAAAAAAATAATTTGTTGGAATCATTTTGTATTAATTTTCAACTTAATTTTTTTAAGGCAAAGAAAGGATTTAGTAACTGCAATTTTTCTGTGTTCAGGTAACTGTTTGCTCAGACACTGTAGACAAGGCATGCTCATCACTCTTAGGTATCACAATCCATAATGGGCTGGCACAGCACTTCAGTCTTTATTTTTACAGCTTTTTAATGCTGCCACAGAAAAGAAATGGATATACCCAATAGATAAATAAGCAGCTGTTCTTTAATACGATTTAGGATTTCATGAAAAAATATCCCGTTTACATTTTAATAGATGCCTTTTTAGAAAAGGAAAAATTATTGACAAAGAAAAAAAAGGAAATATATTCCTTCTGCTATGAACTATTTTCCCCTAATTTTTGTTTTGGTGTGGGATAGAATGTTGTTGTTAAAAAATATGTTTAAAGAAAAAGTCAGCGACAATGACTCCTAATGACCTTTAATAGTGTGGATGCATAATTGGAGAAACAGGTCCTTTCCTTTGACAACAGAGTTTATGCTATATGGCAGCCTGATAGCAAAAATGTTCCCCTAAGTTCTTCATTGTTTGTCATATGGACACACCTTCTAAGGTTGAAAAAAACACCCTCTTCTCCATCTAGCATTTCACTCACTTCCTTGTACTGTTCCATCCCCACTCCATTGTCTTTTTAATCAGGGGTCCCCAACCTGTGGGCCACGGCCCACTAGTGGGCCGCAGCCTGTTAGGAAGTGGGCTGCGGGGCTCCCTCCTGCAAACCCCACCCCAGTGTGCGCGATTACCCCACCCCCGGTGCACGTGGTTGGCTCCTGCCTGCAAACCCCGCCCCCTGGTGCACGCGATTGGCTCCCGCCTGCAAACCCTGCCCCCCTCCCGGTCCGTGGAAAAATTTTCTTCCATGACCGGTCCCTGGTGCCAGAAAGGTTGGGGACCGCTGCTTTTAATGATTTTTTTCCCAAGCCACAGTGTTTGTTAAAAATGTTTAATCACACAGGGCAAACCAAACATTATTAGATATGACATTGAAAGACATTGTACCTCATACTTCCCCTCCCCAACCAAATATTTCCTAATTAAATGCTTTTATTCATCTAGTCTGGAAAGACATAGTCAGATGAAGAGAGAGTTATTATATTATTTCTCCAAAAAGAAATGAATTTAAGATGACTCCCCAGGAAGAGTAGATGTGACCAAAATTATATCCAAATTATGGGCAAAAATTCTGGACAATGTCCAGCTTTCCCATTTTGTCTATCTATAGTTGCCAATTCCATCTGAAACCTACAGTAACCTGGAATTCCCCCTTTCCCCCGCAAACAACACATGCATGTGAGATACTTGCATATGTGTATGCACATATATGTAAACATGTGTGTATTTATATATCTGCCAGAAGCTTTACTCCCAGAAGAGGACTGCCCAGACTGGGACAAAAACATGTATTTTTGTTAACTGAATTAATAACTACTGATTGAAATTAATTGTCTGTAAAATAAGTTGTATGATTTATAAAATCAATTCATTCCTCCATCTTCATATACCAACCATTCCCTGTGTCACATGCAAACCACTCTCTTGAATAAAAACATACCACACAGAGAGAGATAAACACTTCCAACAGAAATAGCAAAAAATAAAAAATAAATAAATGGGGTGGGGTTGACAGAAAGGTAGCAGAACTAGGAAGAAAAAGAAGTAAAAAGGGAAAACAAAATGGCATGGGTTTTAGGACACGGGGAAGAGGTCACTGAATAAGAAAGGAAGGAAGAAGGACAGAAGTCCTGTCTAGACATTACAAAAAGAGCCCTGTAATGTTGACATAAAGTTTGGGAAAAAAGGAGTTAAAATTCACAAGGTTAGCATCCCCCCACAAGCAAGCTGGCTTTATGCTAACCTTTTAAGGCATTTTTTTTCTTTTACTGTTTGTATCAGTAATATATATCTGCAGCCATATGTACTAGAGGCTCTTCTGATGTTATATGGCAATTCATTTGCTAATGAATTGTCGTTTCAAAGGGTTCTATTAGAAACATCGCTCTTCCCTCCCTTCCCACTCCCATATCTCAGAACTAAAGAATTAGGAATGTTCAATTGGTATTGATAATGGCATTTTTGCTCCTTCCGATTTCTACCTTGCCACTTCCCATTCCCCCCTATTTCTCTGAAGGGAAACGATAAAATAATGCTGTTAAATGTTAAGCACTGCCAGTATTCTTTTACCAAATTATGCCCCAAACATATGGTTGAATATTAAACGATTTTGGGTCTAGTCCAAGAAAATACAGCAATATATTAATTTTTGAAAGCTCAAATAGGACCGTACAAGTGCTTAAAAATCAGCTGAAGCTGTGGCTACATCTCAGTGAATTATACAAATTATAAATTAAAATAATCATGTCATTTATACCAGTATCAATTATTTCAATGTGGTCTAAGAATTTTGGAAACCGGTCCCAGCACATCTGTAGGGTGCCAATTCTATGAATGCTGACTCAGACAATTTATTTCTATGTTAATGGTACTCCTTTAGCTTTATAGGGGTATTGCACAGCTCTCCTTTGTACAGCTTTTCTGAGCCTGGGGAGAGGTGGGGAGGCAGGGGTTTCCTCTTCTTTATGGACAGGATTCATATTCAACAAAGATTATTTGATGGTTATAATTTTACCTCCATTTCCCAGAACTGTAAATTTGACAAGCATGGCTAACCGCAAAATGGCCTGCACTATTTTTTTTTAATTTTATGGGAAGAGCATTGCTAGAGAAGACATACAACTTTATGTATTTTGCACTACTGCACATGAAGAAATCACATTAAATGCATAATCATGCTACCAAAATGGTGTAGCATAAAGATTCTATGTACCTGGAAAAGCAGCAGAAGAAATGCAGCCTCCATTCTTTTCTTTTCTTTTTTTTCCAAATAAAAACCTTGTGATTATTCCACTGTCTGTTATCACTCCCACACTTCTACCACATCAAACACTGGTAAGTCAAGCTTAGTGAAAATTACATATTTATATATCTAGAACACGAATGAAGGCAATCTGGGTTTGGTTCCCGGCTCTTAGCTAAATTACAGATGGGATTTCTGATGTGATCATTCATATCTCTTCTGATTGCTACTACAACATCTGCTTCCACCATCTTCAAGTGTGAATGTTTCAAATCAACAACAGAGATCCAGATGTGCTCTATTCTATTATATAGGAAACTATTTGTCTTTTTACAAACATTAAATTGCATTTAAGCATGCAAGAGTGACCTAAAATGCACTAGATGCATTAAAGAGATTTTCGAGGCAGACTCCAAGCACCTGAATTCAAGTATTTCTTCTTGCTTTAAGAATTGGGAAAGGATGTGAGAACAGAATCTCTCTGTGAAATGGCAAAATAAAAGAAAACAAACAAACAAACAGGCAATTCCCCACATAACCACTTCTGACCCTTAAAGTAACAAAAATCATTATAGTCTTTTCAAAATGGCCCAAGATTTCTCTTTTGAAAGATCAGAAAGAAGATCAGAAAGAAGCTCCAGGGCACATATAAAAGAACAGGGCATGCCCAATTCCTATTATCTACTGTATTTTCATGCTATAATAATTTTAAGTGGTTAGGAATGGGAACATGTGGAACATTTGCAGGGCTGCAGTGAACATCTCAACAAAGCTTGGTTTTGCTAAGTTAAGTCTCCTTATTGAGCTCATCTGAATAGGAAACTGTTTTTACGTAAGTTGCAATTGCTGGACTGGAAAGTTACTTGGGTCCTTTTTTAAGGCTGAAATATTGTTTTACTGTTTTTCCAATTAGCTAATTATAGCCAGAGAATCCGAGTGCCACTTCTCATTGGCGATCACTCGTAGCCGAGTAAGATAGTCTTCCAAAGGTAAAATTTTAACAGTGGATCCGTAAGTGGCTATAAAGGCCAATTCTGGATCCGCACAACCTCCCACAATGAGGGCATAGGTTTCCGGTGGGAGACGGTCATGATGAGGGTTTGCCTGACGTGCCTTCCTTTTAGCTCTTTTCTCCCTTTCGCCCTGTACTCATGCTTCTTCAAAGTCCATAGCGCCATTAATAAAGGCTGACCTCCAATTGAAACGCTCATGAGTTAGGGCTTCCCAGTTCTCAATGCTGATATTACATTTTTTTAAATTAGCTTTCAGAGTGTCTTTTAATCTCTTTTGCTGTCCACCAATATTCCGTTTTCCATTCTTAAGTTGGGAGTAAAGTAGCTGCTTTGGAAGACGATGGTCAGGCATTCGAACAACATGGCCGGTCCAGCGAAGTTGATGTTGGATGATCATTGTTTCAATGCTGGTGGTTTTCACTTCTTCTAATACGCTAACATTAGTCCGCCTATCTTCCCAAGTAATTTGCAGAATTTTTCGGAGGCAGCGTTGATGGAATCTTTCAAGAAGTTGGAGGTGGCGTTTGTAGAGGGTCCATGTTTCACAGGCGTACAGAAGGGTTGGTAGTACAATGGCTTTGTAAACAAGCATTTTGGTCTCCCTGCGAATGTCCCGATCCTCAAACACTCTACGCTTCATTCGGGAGAAAGCTACACTCGCAGAGCTCAGGCGATGCTGAATTTCAGCGTCGATGTCGGCTTTTGTAGATAGATGGCTGCCGAGATAAGAAAAGTGGTCGACATTTTCTAGTGACACACCTTTAAGCTGGATTGATGGCGCTGCAGAGGGATTGGTTTGAACTTGCTGGTAAAGCACTTTGTTTTTTTTAATGTTAATCGAGAGGCCGAGCTTTTTATGTGCTTCTGCAAAGACGTTGAGGATAGTTTGAAGATCTTCCTCGGAGTGTGCACAGACTACGTTATCATCAGCATATTGAAGTTCTATAACAGAAGTTGCAATCACCTTATTTTTTGCTTTCAGCCTACTAAGATTAAAAAGCTTTCCATCTGTTCGATATATAATTTCTACACCAGTAGGAAGTTTCTCTTCAACAAGGTGTATAATCATAGCGATGAAGATAGCGAATAAGGTTGGAGCAATAACACATCCCTGTTGAACGCCGGATTGCCACTTCTATACCCCTGTAGGGAAATGGAATTTTCCCAGTATTCAAAGCCACATTATTTGTGATCCTCATCCTATCTTCAGGCTGAGTTCCGTTACTTTTGTAAGCATTGAATGCAAATGCACCAGGATTGGCGTACTGGTGAAATAACTAAAGATGAGAGATCCAACTCCTTCCTTCCTGCATACAGAGTTGTGCATTTATTTATTAATTTATTTATTGAAAATTTAATGTCGTTACCTATGCTGGATTTTCTTTTACACGATCCACCTCTTTTAAATGTGGTCAAGGATGCTATTATATCAACAGTGTTAAAATAAGATTCATCTGACAATCTGAGCAGCTTTTGCACATGAAACAGAGTATGATGTTGTTCTTTCTTGGTCAGCAAAATACTTTTAGATCCCAACTGTACTTTTTTTGAGAAATTCACTTTTTAAAAATGCTTAAATTGGCTATTTGTATTTCCAGGAAAAAAAACACAGGGAGTTCCAAACAGAACATTTCTTTTATTAGACTTACACGGTCACCAATTCAGAAAGACTCAAGGCAGCTTAGTTAAAAACTCAATAAAAACAAACGCTCAGAATGCAAAGGTACAAAATTTAACAATGCTAGGAGAAGCAGTTGTTGAGAGTTGGGTGGCATATACACTTAATAAATTATTATGATGACGACGATGATGATGATGGTTGGTTGCACAATCAGCCAGATGTTTAGACCGTATTTAGCATTTTTGTCCACCTATCGAGTCTTTCCCAAGGACCTGGGATAGGCAGATATTGTTGTTTAATAATATTAAAGGTACTGTCACAGGATGTAAGCTGTTCCAAGTAAAGCTGCCTTTTGCAATTAACTGATGGTGATTTTGTCAATGCTGATGGTGTATTATTATTATTATTATTATTATTATTATTATTATTATTATTTGACTCCAGTTCACAAAACAGCAATGTACTGCTGTCCTGTGGTTAAAGATCAGTCTAGCTCACCTCATCTCCTAGTTCCTACGATCCTTTCATAGCAGTGTGCTAGTATGATTAGTTAAGGGAATCCTAATACAAAACTGCTGATAGATCAATTTAGCTCTATGGAGGTAGCCTCATTTTCTTTCACAGTGCTAGTTCTGATTTTAATAACCTCTCCCCAACCAGAGGTACCCTATCAGTTTCTTTTCTAAATCCTATTGAAACCCAAACCTGTCACATATTTTCCAAATAGCAAAGGGGCTCTAAGGGGTGTTCTTCCCCCAAGATCCAATAAGACTCCAGCATGCACTTATAGTTATGAACAAACTATATGGTTACTTGCATTCAGAACCATAGTTAAGGACAGCTCCATTTCAGTATTTGCATTAAATAAAGGTGAGCTCCCGCACTAGCTCCAGCTCTTGCCAACCTAGCAATTCAAAAGCATGCAAATGCAAGTAGATGAATAGGTACCACTTTGGTGGGTAGGTAACAGCGTTCCACGCGCGTCATGCCGGCCACATGACCGTGGAAGTGTCTTCGGACAGCGCTGGCTCTTCAGCTAACAAATGGAGATGAGCACCGGCCCCTAGAGTCGGACACGACTGCACAAATGTGTGGGGGGAATCTTTACCTTTACCTAATACTAAAACAGATCTACAGGCAGTGTTATTTAGATGCATAAATACACAAGAATATACACAACAGTAGCTATTGAACTAAGTGGGAATGATAATCTTCCCCCTCCCCCAACACACACAGTTCAGAGAATGCAATCTTTCTCTCTTTCACCAACAACCAAACAGGCTCTTTAAAAATGCAGGACATTTTCAGAGCACAATCACATTCACATGATTCAGCAATTTGAGTTGCCTTGAAAAAAACCTCATGGATCTTTTTTCACTCTCTGGCCTTGATTCCTCCTGCACTCTTTCTTGCTGACCCAATCCAAATCCAGATGGGCTGCTCATTGGTTCTACCAGTCCAAATCCATTCCAAAATGACCCTCACTGGGTGCTCTTTATCCTCTTGGCCTCAAATTCCCCACCACCACCACAGCCAACACACTGGGCAATTCACTTAACCAGGGGAATTTGCCAGTCAATCCATTTCTCCTTCACCTAAGCTGCAATAAAGCATGGCGGCAGAGCACACAGGAGGGTGGGGAGAAAAGTGTACTCACTTTAACTCTGGCTCACAAGTATTCTCTCTCTCTCTCTCTCTCTCTCTCTCTCTCTCAAAACTGTAATACTTTGCCTTATTTCCTTTTTGTCTTCTTAAGTTGCCTAACTTATAAGTAATCCTTCTCCCCTTTTAAAGTCTCTTCCCTGCTCTTGAGTAATCTTTCTGTCACACTTTAAATCTTTGACTCCTTTTCATCTCTAACCCCTTCCTTTTTTTCTTTTTTTCTTAGACTTTACTTCCAGGCTTGATCTTTTTGGATCAAGTCTGTCTGCTTCTGTAGAGAGTCAGGAAGATGACCGTGATGGAAATATGCAAGAACTGTTACCTAAGCAAATTTCTGTAACTATAGCCTATCTCAATAAAATATAGCTCTAGTCTTCCTGTGGGGTTGATTGTCTGGTCTGATCTGGTCTACCTAGAGGGGCTGACAGCTTCAAGCAGAATCCCTAGATTTATGCTTGTCTCTAGGCCTGTCCTTTAGACCCTACAACTCCATACCTTTTAAACCTTTTTCCTCAAAATCTTAAGTTTCATTATGTCCTCTCAACTCCATGGAACAGCCCCCCCTTCCTTCAGAAGGTTCCCAATTTACTTTCTTATCCCATGATCTTCTCCCCATTTCCTCCTATTTATCCTCTCCTTCTTCTGTTCTGCCTCTTGCTAATTATAAACACTGGGCACCCAGATTCCTACCACACAAGTTATTTCTTTGCTCCTCGTGGCAAACTCTTGCCAGTTTCAGTCATTTCCCCAACTTTGCTGGAACCTCTGGGTTATACCAGCAATAAGAGTTTGAATGCCACGGGAAGTTTCCCACCATGGTAAGCAGAGAAAGACATGGGAATGCTAGCAAATTATTCTAGTTTATTTTTAAGATGTGAAGGAAGGAATCTATGTTTATACATAGAACTGATGATATGGGAGAAAACATTCAGTTATTGGATCAGCAATTAAAAACTGATTAATAGCTGTTGGCAAAGGCAAGAAGTAACAGGCTTGTAGGTGGGTGGTTCTTTGCAAGTTCTATGTTTGCAAACATATAAACTTGGCCCAAATAGCCTCTTGATAGTTGAATAGTTGGCAACTGGCTTCAGGATTCAGTCAACAATTGTCTAACCCATGTTTGCTTGCTCCTAATGTAGACATATTGTAGGCCTTCTCCATATCTGAACATTATCCCCTAAGAAAAGGCTCTTTCCAGGAAACAATGTAGCTAATTTTGTCAGAGAAAATATTCAGAAGTGAAATAAGAAAGGATAAAGCATCAGACCCCATTAGTGTTAGGGTCCTGATCCAGAGTGCTTTTCATCATGGTTGGAGTTTTTTTTTAAAAAAAATAAATTAAAGTTTTAATGTAAATCCTGTTGAGGATTATTTCATGTTCATATAATTCTAGCCCACGTTTAATCCTGGCATTCATATTTTAGCTTCCTCTATCAGTGTACAAGATGGAAATGTGATATGGAATTTCAATTCTTTTCTACAAGATATCTTTTTTCTGAATGGAATCTGATCTATACTGCTTTAAGGATATTTTACTTACTGACAATGCTACAGCATGCTACCCGAGGTATTCAGCATTCTAGTAAGATTTGTTTGTTGCTCTTTTGGTTCATAAAAGCATGGATGAAGATACATTAGGAGCAGCAGTCTAATCAGTGACTCCTCTAGGCATTCTTTCTGTCATAGCAAAACAATTTATAAATGGGCTGCATTGGATTAACATAGCAGCTTATGGAGGAGGCTCTGTTGTACTGGAGCTCTGTTTCTTATATGTGTTAGAAGGGTTAGGAATGGCAGAAAGCCAGACACGAGTACTGTGCAATATCAAATAGGCACAACCAAGGCAAAGCAGAAGTCCTGCTATTGCTCCCTGAAAACATATGAGACCCTGGCGGCCTTCTGAGACCTACTGTATTTGTGGGATGTCATTAAGGATAAAGGTTTTCTGGTTTAAATCATAAAAGCATCCATCCGTTTTTTCACAGTCTTAGGAAATCCTGCAAAGTAGCCCAACTGCAGAGAAGCAGAAAATCATATGCAAACAATAAAGCATGCTTCAATATATGTCAGTCAACCATGGGAGTCAGCGAGGACTACATTTTGCTGGGGCAGTTGTATATTACGGTATTTGGCTATTGTTAAATAATCACCTTAGAACTGAAAGCAAGATAATCCAACAATTGTAAGACAATTTTTAATACTTAATAAACACTGTCCAGGAGGTAATCATCTTCCACTTCAGAATTCCAGTTCAGTAGTGTAAATTCTGTTCAGATGTTCTCTTGATTAAGCAACAATAACACTGGAATAAAATGAAATCTTGCCATAATCCACAGCTCATTCATATGGGTCAGTGAGTAGAGTTCCTTGTTGATATTAGACTGCCAGGTAGGAGTAAAGTTCCCTGCCAAGCAGCTCATCTAGTTTAGAAAGATTTGACGGTGTAAAACCAGCATTCCCAATCCTGTAGGGCCAATGGGCATAGTTGGAATTTTGAAGGAGTAACTTGGGAACTTTTCATAACATACCTGCAATATCATAGGTGTGAGGGCTGGCCATTCACAAAATGACATCTACAGTAGGCACGAAGGTTTAGAAAACTTTATTTTCCAGAAGGTTGAAAGGTCATTTGACCAAGAACCTAATTCTGTGGTGGTCATGATATCTGGACTACAAAACACAAAACCAGTGTTTTGAAACCATTATTTTATGCTTCTGCATTTGTCTTTATTGATGAGTCTCACAGACAAGAAATGGGTGGCCACAAAAGTGAATATAAGCTGGAGTGGGGAAGTCTGTACCACAAAAGCTAAACTGCACATTTCTCTCCTGAAACCACCACATCAAAATAGTCATTTTATAGAAGACAAACTGGTGATGCACAGAGGAAGATAATCATTTCATCTCTAGTGATTTATAGCTTCTTATAGCTCTACCCAGCCATCACTGGAGCAATATAAAACCTGTCTTTATTGGAGTCAAACAAGCAAATTAGCCACCCACTCACACCACACTGATACCCGCCCCAGGAAACCTCCTCCTCCCCCAGGTCAAAGCATACACATAATCCAGGCAAACATAAACCGCAGCACAATGAGCAAAAGCAATTCAATATCCTGAACCAGAACTGGATAAAAGAAACAAAATAGCAAGAGATGCAGAAAGCTCAGATACGCTTGTCCCTCTTCATTCCTCTTCTGGTTCCGCCACATGCTTTGTCAAACCTTTCTGTCCCTTTCAGATGTGTCTACTACACCTCATTTTACCTGTTTTATTTTTGTTGGACTGCTGTACACTCTTGTACACAAAGCCCTGGGTTGCAGCCTTCCATTCTTATTTTCTGAGAATGGCTCTGAAACTTTCTTGGAATATCCTTGGAAGAACAAGGTACCTGAGGCCATAACTTTTCTCTGTAGCAGGCCAGCCTCTCAGATAAATTCTTCATTTTAATAAGCCCACAACTCTAGATGTACAGTGTCATAGGTAAAAAAGTAAAGGTTCCCCCCGCACATTTGTGCAGTCGTGTCCGACTCTAGGGGCCGGTGCTCATCTCCGTTTGTTAGCCGAAGAGCCAGCGCTGTCCGAAGACGCTTCCACGGTCATGTGGCCGGCATGACACACGCGGAACGTTGTTACCATCCCACCGAAGTGATACCTATTCATCTACTTGCATTTGCATGCTTTCGAATTGCTAGGTTGGCAAGAGCTGGAGCTAGTGCGGGAGCTCACTCCGCACGCAGGGCTAGGGATTCGAACCTCCGAACTTGCGATCTTCCGATCGACAAGCCTGGCGTCTTACCCGCTGAGCCACCACGCCCCTTCTGATTCATTAATTGGTACCAATAAGTTTCATTTCTCCCTCTTCTGAGAAGTGTTTTCCTGCCTTAATTTTAAATGAGATATGATTGGATTGTTATCTGGCTTCCAGAAAGGAAATGTGTGAAATGACTCATCTTCACTCCTCCTTCAAGGTGTACAGTGTCATAGGAGAATACAAAATTATATTCTCTCAACAACAGTGGAAGTGGCTGTATTATTCTATGGGACACCGCTGAACCCATGCAGAAATATCATAACCAGTCAAGGCCATTAGTATTACAGGCCAAACCTAACTATCAGACCACATTATTCTCTATTTCCCTTCATTGCTAAACAATATATCTGTGGACACCTCTTTCTACTCACTGGAATCTACTCTAGTCTAGCCTGATTTCATAATATCAGTTAGGTTTTGAGAGCTGAAGACAATTTTTCTCTGGTCCTGCTGTGGCTTATTTAAATTCAAAGCAATGCTGATACTTTCTTTGAAATACTGCCACCTTATACAGGTTATGGCTATGGAGTCCTTGGTGCTCTGTGAGCCTTGTTGTTTTCTTGCAGACGTTTCATTGCCAGGCTAGGCAACATCTTCAGATTATGGCTAAGCCATTTTTTTCATTGTGGGAACTCTTGCCTAAGGACATTGGCGGGTGTGTGTGTTAAAAATGGAAGATGGTGGCCAGGACTGTACAATAGAAGCCGCACCCCTTTTTTATATACATCATGGCCACCATCTTAATTTTTTTTACACCCCCCAAACAGATGACCTAAACATAAATGAGTATGGACACATTGATTGCCATCAAAAAGTTGAATATTTTTTTTTCTGTAAGACTATACACACCACACATATACAGCACAGATTTTGTCTTTTATTTTAGACATGGTGATTCAAAGTATTTCACACCCATTATTATAGTAATATTTACAGAAGTCCTGTAAAATAAAGCAATATTTTCATTCCCATGCTGAGTGAAACTTGTTGTTTATATCACACCCTTATTGATTTCATGACCACAACCTATTTACATATTCTCACAAATGATAAAAGAAGAACTTTTATTTTAATTCTGAAATTACATTTTCTACATTGCTGAAATTATAAGAGGCACACAGTAGGTCTTTTCTGACTTACTCTTATCCTCTTCCCTTATTCTGATTGCTCATCCTGAGGATTTCGTCTTGCTAACTATTCTGCAAGTCTTCACTATTTAAAAAAAAATCATCCTATTTGTATTTTAAGGTGTCTATTTTTTTCCAACTGAACAAAATATTGGGGAAAAAATTACATAAGGGGAGTTGGACTCTATCTGTCCATCAGCAGGATAACAGAATAGAATGAGGTCAAATCTGGGGTTGTGGGAAATGCCCAAAAATTATAGATCAAATTAAAAAATGTTCCCCATCTAGACAGAGATTGTGGAACCCCCCCCCAAAGAAAAGAGGTATGTGGGGGGAGGAACAGAGAAGAGAGAGAAAACGTTTCCCCAATGCATGCTGTATGTATGGAAAAGGCAGCTTGGCAGTGGAACAGGGAGACCACAGACATTTCATAAGCCATTGAAAGTAAAGAAATTCACTTCAAAACTTTATTTTTTAGCCCTTGTTCATTATCTCCCCAAAGTCAATTTTCCTTGCAAGCTCACATGAAATAGACAAAATAGCTAGATTGTATAGCATCCCAGAACAGTACACTTTTGATGAATGAAGTTTGCTAAGAATTTCTTTCAGTTTCTACTAATGTCACTGCATATAAGGATATGCATATTTCATTGAAAATTAGTTGCAAGAATTTTTTATTACAGTCATATTGTAAGGTAAATAGGGATGATTTATATTCTTTCCCAACTGCTGATAATTCTCTCCCCTGCAAATGCAACATTTTTACAAGGAAAATTCCTAGAAATATCCAAAGGACACTTGTGAATTAAAATTTCAGAAGCATAGTCATTTAGAAATGTTTTTCTATTTTGTGTGCACTCATCTATTTTCCTAGTTAGAATATCTCCTGAGACAGATTGCAGAACATGCTTATATGTTTTGAAAAATTAGAAGACTAAGTTGCATCTTTTGGTTCAAGTTTTTTTGTTTACTCATCCAATTTTTAAAAAAAGTTTCTAGTCCCTAATTTTTAATTATAACTTAGACACGGCAATATAATAAACGCAGTATGTGTTATGTGTGCATATTAAAGAGGAAGTGAAAACTATATGCTTATTCACATGCAGTATATTTTGAATCTGAGAATACTGCATGACACAAGTGACTCCTACCATCCTTGGAAGGAACATACAGTAAATGATTCTTCAGCATTTTGTCCCTTTTCCCTGCCCCCCCCTTCTGCCTATATAGATTATCTCAAAATAATGGCATTGGCATCATGATATCATTGAGCAAAAGACACAATTATGGAATTACATCATGTCTCCTGACACAAGAACCTAAGTTATGTCATTGTGCAATGATGTCATGATGCTCATTTCATTATTTATCTCACTTTGCTCCCTGTTGATTGGCCTCAAAAAGCTAAATAGAGCCTCTGGTCAGTACTTAAATGGGAGAGCATCAGGAATCCAAGGGGAGTTTTTAAAAAATTCCAGAAGTTGCCCTGGCAAATCACATCCATATTGGTGCCAAGAAAATTACATGGAAGCATCTGTGAAGTCCAGAACTGAGCTCAACTCAAAGCAGACTTTTCCTTTAGTAATGAAAGAAAAGAATTTTAAACAATTTTTTTAATGAAAGAAATAATTTTAACAGTTCTTGAAAAGGCAGTCAAGGATAAAAGCATAAATCTCTTTGTCTCTCAGATTACCAATTTAATTGCAAAAGGCCTAAAGAAGGGTGTGGCCTAGGGATTCACTCCAGAATTTTGCTTGTTCTGCTCAACTATAATGCTGCTTTTGATGGACTCCAGTAAACCTTACAAGATCTGGACAATAATGTGTAGATATAGGGAAATACATTTCCATAAATATCCTCAAACAATTTTGCACTTTTCACCACTGACCCATAATAATGTGGACTGGTCCCTGGGACCTTCTCAGCTGTAACTTTCCTCTTCCTTTCCTTTCTTGGTGCTATTCCCAATACTCAGATAATACACAGAGCAATATGCTATACAACATATATGTCTTATGTCTGAACATATTTTTGCTAACAGCTTTTCCCATAACATGTGTGTGTTGTTGTTGTTTTTAATGTGAAGAGACATTTAGTGACCAACTTGGCTTTTCCTTCTATGATGGTAACTTAGCAGAACAAATAAATCAAATTAGTATCTGGAACATCTCTGTGTATTTTTTTTTGCAAGATGGACATTGTTCCTTTACCTATCAGCCAGGAAACCATAAATCAGACAATTCTATGCTGCCGAAATTCAGCTGAAGCATTTAGCAAAAGGCCATAGCAACCAGACACAATGTGTATACATATACACGTACATCACAATGTAATAATCAATGTGTAATCCAAGCTGGGGTGTTAGTTAAATAAAATGTGAAGGCTATATTAATGAACTCTTTTGGTGTCCAACACAGCATTTCATTTTCTTTCACAGGCCGAATAATGCGGAGCCAGAGAATAAATTATAAATGAAATCCCCATCATATGTTTATAAATACACTAACATTAGCATTTTACTTCCTCATAAATCTACCCTAAATATCCTGGCGCAAGATTGAGAGCTCTGTAAAACAATGATATATCCTCGGCTCGCAGGCCTTGACTACTGGCCCATTCATTTCTACCGCTGTTCTTCAAACATTACTTCTTTCGCTCGTGCCCCCTCATTTAAAATCCATTTTAATTTAAAGATGCTCGGTGCCATCCTAGTGGTACATTTACTCATCCTAGTTATACATCATGGAGCAGGGAAAAGAAAATTGTTTAATCTAGAGATACGGTTCAATGTGGTCACCATTGAACAGTGGAGTAATTACCAGATCAGCTCCGCTAAAAATGCACTCAGGGTGTTCTGTGACCTATCATCTTCTAATCTGCATAGTGAAGTATAGCTTCATAACTATAAATTGCTGACTTAATTAAAACCAGGACCTTTCTGTCATTTAATTACAGGGAGAAAGGTTATTGCTTAAATGCAATTTTCCAAATGTGATTTCTTAACAGTTATTAACTGCTTCACCATCATTTATTGTTTCAGATTTTTCAATTTGAAAATAGCCCCTGTGACAGAAGTAATGACTTCATGAAAAACTCAATCTAGATGGAGCTGAGTAGACCCATTTGTTTCCCGTAAGTGGAGCAGACAGAAAACTTGAAAATGTCACAGGAGGATCCTCTGATTGCTCTCACTTTGCAGGAGTAATTAAAAACCAAAAGGTTGTTTTAGAGGTGAAGGGAAGAGGTTTGTGGCAATTTCAGGGTTTGATCCCCACTGCTGAAGGAAGGTACTTGCATTATCAACCCTAGGGAGTGTGGGGAGGTAGATAGTTCCATCATTATTAAATAATATTAATTCAAGTTACAGAATAAGATAGGTAGATCTACAGTATATCTATTATAAACTTGCAAGTTAAACATGAAGCTGAAAAGGAATGAAAATGGGGTTCTCTAGAAATTGCATGTGTAGTAATGAATGGAATTCACTAGAAAAGTGCAGACTGAAAACAAAAACAAAAGCCCTAGAAATATTCTTTAACATGGCATTCCTTTCATGGTGTAAGAAACTTTTGAAATACAAAGGTGAGGAGAGGGTGTTTTGATACTCATGTTCTTGTTTGTTATCCTGTTACAAATATGTACTGGATAATAAGTTACGTTGCAAAGGAATCTGGTAGTATATTATGATACACTGTCAGAAATTCTGGTTTGAAAGTATACATTCATTTGGTAGATTTGTAACATTTATTAATTTTTATACTGCGCTTTAAAAAATGGGAGGCACTGTAGATGTTTCTTGATTTGTTCTTTCAAAAAACATCACATGAATGAAAAGGAAAACTGAAGATTTGCCTCATCCAGAGATGACCAAAACCCTAACCCTCAAAGTTTCTATTTCATGCAGCCTGAGAATCTTGACCATCATTATATATGTCCACAGTTTCCTGAAACTAGACCAGCATATGCATTTAATCAGGTCTAAATTGTTGTTGTTGCTGTTGTTGTTGTTGTTGGTGGTGGTGGTCCAGCAAGAGTTCATCTCAGGTAAATATTTATAAAACCTCAGAAAGATAGATCCCTGATGGTCAGACTAAATGTGATTTTAGAGCTTGAACCAGATCTAATTGTTTTAAAAAAAACTGCCATTGGGTGGTGCAATTAGGTGAGGGGAAAGGGGCTGGAAGAAAAGGAAGTGTTTCCATAGAGATGAAAGGCAGATAACAAAAGAAAAACAAAAACCCCAAACTGAAGTGGGACTACAGGATAAGAAATGGCCAAGTCACTTAATGTCAATAAAAGGGGGTGTCGCAGTCTTATGGAAATCATGGGATAGTGGTGCAGAAAGTCCACAGAAGATGAGTTTCCACATTATCAGATACCTGAGATGAGCATGAAATGTTTTCTTTCTGTCCTTACCACATGAGAAGCTTGTCATAATCTGAAGAAGTCTTCCCTCTCCCCCCACAGCAGAGAGAAAACTACTCTCTGTGATCCCTGCAATGACCTTCTAGGTCCATTGGATTGTACTTTTACCATGAAATCCTATGAATATTTACTCAGAAGTATAGTTCCTTAAGATCAATAGGACATTTCCAGAGAATTATAGGAGTTTTTTTATTTATTTATACTTTTTATTCAAATTTTACAATATACATAGTTAAAAGTTAGAAACAAAACGAAAATAGAAATACAAATCAAAAAGAGAGAGAAAAAAGTGTAGAAAAGCAAAGAAAAGAAATAGAAAAATAGAAAAAGGTATAGAAAGTAGTCGACTTCCAATCTATCTATGGTCATAAGAATACATAAAAAGAATTTTTCTTACATGCTAGCATTTGATATAATTTACAAATACATTTCTTGTCTAATATATTTTATTATATAATCTAATCTAATCATCAAAACCCCATGCAAGCTTTGTTCCGCCTGCATTTTGCAAATAGTCTATCAACGGTTTCCACTCTTTAAGATAGTAACGATTTGAATTTTCTTTTAATAAACATGTCAATTTATCATTTTCTGCCATATCCATTAATTTTAACATCCATTCTTGTATTGTTGGTAAAGTTTGATTTTTCCAATTTTGTGCATAAAGAAGTCTTGCTGCTGTAATCATGTATTGTGAAATTCTAATGAAGTGTTTCTCTATTTGTACATCTAATAGACCAAGTAAAAATATTTCTGGTTTAAATGGAATTCTTGTTTGTAATATATTTTGCATCAATGAATGTATTTCAGTCCAAAATTTCTTTGCCACCTCACATGTCCACCACATGTGGTAAAAAGACCCCTCTTGTTTTTTACATTTCCAACATAAATTGGAGACATTCCCATACATTTTAGCAAGTTTTTGTGGGGTCATGTACCACCTGTACATCATCTTATAAAAATTTTCCTTCAAATTGTAACACAGAGTGAATTTTAATCCTTTGATCCACATAGCTTCCCATTGTTGCATTTGTATATTATGTCCAATATTTTTTGCCCATTGAATCATGCAATCTTTAACTTGTTCCTCCACCATTTCTCCTTTTAACAGTAATTTATACATTTTAGCAATTAGGTGTTCATCTGTTTCAGAATTATAGGAGTTTTTTTTATCTGTTCAATCATGTCCAATTCTTGGAGACTGCCTGGATAAGTCCTTCCAGTTTTCTTGGCAAGGTTTTTCAGAAGCAGTTTGCCATTACCTCCTTCCTAAGGCTGAGAGAAAGTGACTGGCCCAAGGTCACGCAGCTGGCTTTGTGCCTAAGGCCAGACTAGAACTCACAGTCTCCCAGTTTCTAGCCTGATGCCTTCACCACTATACCAAACTGGCTCTCTTGCAATCTAAATTTATAAATTAAATTTATAAATTTAAATTTATAAATTAAATTTATAAATATAATAAATAAATAATAATAAATAAATTTAAATAAATATGGGATTGCAATTTAAATACAGTATGTAATAACTTCTTATGATTAATATTTATATTTGTTTATAATGTATTTACCTATTAGATTTATATCTTACCCTTCCTCCAGGTGCTCAATGTGGTTTATATGACAGTCCTTTCAGCTTTTCCTTGCTCAATTTTATTTGTAATTCAGGGAACTGATTCAGTGTATACAAATTAAGGACCAAGAAAATATGATTAGGATTCAGTCTGCTTGGCAGATAAAGCAGAGAGATAGGTAATGACTTCATCTTGTTATCAGTTGATTATTTGTCCTCTGGATGAGATGGGCTATATTAATCAGGAAGCAATAAACTGCTTTGCTGTATGGGTGCTATATTCATATAGAATTAAGGAACATTTTATCATAGGGACCTTTTTCAGAGGACTTGTTTTCCATGCTACTGTTTTTGTTTGTTTGGTTCTCTAATCCAATTTACGTGTTTCCTAAAGAGCTCTCAGAACTGGACACATTTTGGATCAGTGCCAGCTAGTGCAGATCAAACTGTATACTAGAACTGTATTCTGTATGAGCACGTGGAGAATAAAAAGATATTTGGTGAAAATAATGTATGTCCTAGTAATAGTAGTAAATGTATTAAATTTACATACTTAAGAAAGAGGAGAATCTCAGAGGGAACCAAGAAGTTATTTAAAAAAAAAAAAGATGATACTATGATTATTTTAACCCTTTCCAACTTCAGGATCTTTTGGAAAGTATATGGAAAGCGTATCTTTGTATCCTAAACTTATTGGTGAATTAATATGTGGAAAGGAGGTATAGTATAAAAATAGTATCTAGAATTTATACTTCCAAATCTAATCATCCTTTCAAATTTAATTGGTTAAATATTGACATAGCTTGTGTTATGATTTTTAATTTGGAAAATTAAAGGTGAAAAATTAAAGAGGAGAAACCTCTTCCTTCCCTGCCGTTTCTCGTAAGATACAAATGATTCACATATAGACACAGAGTCACACACAGACACAGACAGAGAGAGCTTTATTTAATTCAATGCAGAGATGACTCCTGCTCTCCACAGATCCATTCAATTGGAAAAGACAGCTAAGATTTGGTAATTTGGTCCAGGAATCAATATTTACAAATTGGCAGGCTGTGTTACATTTCTGAGCTGCTCTATGTGTATTATGTATAAAAATACACACCTATCACATAGGCACCTCACGGTTGCTGGCTATGTTGTATGAACTCACGTTAATAGTCTGAAAAATACCACAAACCTTGTTCTGGTTTGTTCGTTTGATAAACTGTCAATTGTTAAGCAAGATTATTCTGAAATCTGTGGTTCCAGTGCATTTGAGCAAAGGGGCTTTTGAAGAATTTGAGAGTTTAACAATTAAAGTCCCTGCCATCCTTGTCTCTTCCCACAATTCTAATTCTGTTCTGATCAGAAAATTTCATTAGTGTTTCATTCTCTTCCTTTCCTTTGAAGTACCATCTCTGTGCTGAAACAATTAGCAGTACTTTACGTCCTATCACTTGACTGTTTGACAAGCAGTGTGAGTGAACTAAATTGTGAGGAATTAAAATTTCTGACAATTCCCATTACTTCTAAATTGCTGATAAATTAAAGGATATTTACTTCTACAAATATTAAAGGTTGTTTAAAATTTAAACTGACTTTATTTTATCAGGATGTTCTGCCATGTGCTAATTCAAAATGACTACACTGCCTTATTTGAATAAATTACCAAGTCATATTCCAAAGGACAAAGACATTTCCTCCAGGCAGAAGGGATTTTTTTTTCTTTTACTGTTTGTATCAGTAATATAAAAAAAAAAAACTAACAGCAGACAGACTGATGAATATTTCAGGAGAGAGGACAGATAACTTGTTTATTTCTTTAACTTGAATAGAATAATGGTTCCAATTATTAGTATATGTCTGATATTTATAATATTTATGCACTGTGAACCAGGATCTATTGGTTCTGTCTGTGATATTAAGTGGAAGGAAATAATGTGGTTCAACAAGAGTAGCTGAAGCAGTTCAGGAGGTCAGATGCTTCGTTGAACGCCTTATCCAACGGTGGGGACAGGATGCAACTCTTCAACTTTGCTTAATGGTCTCTTTCTCATGCAAACTGTCTGATCAGGCCTTAACATCTAACCCTGGGTAACCCATTGGAAAATAATAAACTATCACAACCAGCATCAAAGTGAACACAGCCTGTGGACAGGAGGGCAGGCCCAGTTCCAGTCCTGGAAATCAATCCGCCCAGAGTCCCCTATGTGGGAGATGGTGCGGTGATAGAAATTGAAAGATAAATAAAATAAATCCGGTGTCTTTCCCTTTCAGTGTCCAAAGCCCAGAATCTTTACAGGCAAAGGCAAAGGCAGAAAGTTGTAGTTGGCTGCTACAACCATTTCCACCATTTTTCCCCCCTGTTGGCTTCTGGTCAAGGAGTACAGGTTTAAAAATGCCAGGTGGGAACTGACTGATGTGACATGTGTTATTTGCACCAAGAAGGCCCTTTGCAGTAAATGTTGGGTTGTTTCCTCTGCCATTGCAAACTTCGAAGACAAAAAAATTGGTGGGCTTTTGTAAGGAAAAAGAAAGGAGGCAGAGACGGGACTTATGCAAGATCTAATGAGCACTGGCATAAAGCACAAAAAGCCCTTGAGCCTTTGTAAGGATTACATTCAAACATTTGCAGAGTTTTAACCTTTAGTGTGAGTAGCAAGTTGTTCATGCAGGATGGTGCTACTAAGGCTGGATGACCAGGCAGATATCTATAGCCTCCAAAGTTTAAGGGGCCTGAAAGAAAGTTATTCATGTCCCTTCCCCGCTCTGCAGAGAGGGATGGGTGGATGGGAAGGAGGGAGGGTGAATGGGAAAGAGTAGTGGGTCGAAAAAGCAAGAGATGGTAGGGGCAAATTTAAGATGCCCTCCAGATGGCAGTGCCCACTCAACCCTGGCAGTGCCACTGTTCATGGATTGCTAAAATAGTTGCAGAGCAATCCCATATACCCTTTTTTGACAGCAACCCAGTTTTTCACACCAAATGTTACCTCCTCCCCCAAATCACAGGATTTCCTCCCTTGTGTATCCTGTTTACATCTGGAGTGGATTTGGATGAAATGCTGAAGTTTTTGTATTGGAGGCAACATACCCTAAGAATAACTATTGAACCCTGTATGCCCTGCCTGAGATCGTACACATCCTTTTTTAGAAAGAAAAAAAAAGCTTGGACTTTGTGGGGGATTCTCCAAAAAACTTTAAAAATGCAAGCATTGAACGCCAAGCAATGAAGAAAAGTTTGCCAGTAGACCATACTCAAAAAGACAATACATCAGCCATTCTGGTGTTGCATCACCCAGTCCTGCATGCCAGTTTTCCAGGAAAAGTAAGGCTAGAGACAGGCTGTCTTTGTGAATTGCTCACAACGCCTGTGTAGGTTGCTGATGACAAACTTAATGGAAGAAGCCCCAATTTAGGCCTGAAACCCACCAGAAGCCCTGCAAGCATTAACTGGCTCAAGCTAAGAGTAATATTTTGGCAAACACCCCAAAGATGTTTTTCATAGTATCTGCCTGCAGCCATAATGGGGTGTGCTTGTGCAGTAACCTCCCTTAAGCACATATACAGTATGCCATGGGTTCACATATGAAAGGCACCAACCCCAAATCAAGAAGAGGTAACCACAAGAAGAATATAACATCTTCCTCAATCTCTACCCGCTTCCCCAACCCAGCTGTGCTCTAGAGTGGGTAAGCCTATATATATATATTGGTCTGGGATTGTAATGAAATTTAAGGCTTAGAATTTGTAAGCTGGTATGTGGTATCAAAGCTTGCTAATTGCTATGTTGTGCATTATTTCCTTATTTTACTTTTGTGGAATACTTATGATTCTTTTTTAGAGTTCTCACTAAAAGGAAGTAAAGTTCATTCTACTCTCTAATAAACTTTGTCTTGTGACTATTTCTCTGTATGTCCTCAGCAATCACTCCAAGAGGTAACTGGGGTGTATTGCTAGACCTTAACCTGACAGGTTACCCCTAAATCTTGCAAAAAATCTGCATAGTTGTGTCCATGAAGTCACCCTACATTGAGCTTGACTTGAAGGAGGCTTTACTTTTAAATCTGCTTAGCCCAGTAGTGGTAGAACCTATCCAATCTTGGCTGAAAGACCATCCCAGTGTCTTGAAATGTTGTGAACATTTTGATTTAATTCCCCCCCCCCAAAAAAAAAAATTATGCATCTTCTGTCTTCTGGGTAGATTCCCATCAAGGCTATTCCCAAGCACTAAGTAGAGACAAAATAATAAGTTGTGAGTTGTGTGAAGATGCTGTTACCTTAAGCTTGGTAGTTGCTCCTGATTATATACATAAAAGGACGTTCTCCATAGCCATTTGGTATCAGATGCAATCATTTCTTTCTCTCTCTTTCTGAATTTCAATATCATTCAGTAAGCTTCATTTGAGATTCCAAAAATAAATGATTAGTCACTTACTGTTACTGCTTCTCTCAGTTTCCTTTATATCACGGATATACTTTGAATGAGCAAATGCAAGCAAGCTTTTCTGCTTCAGCTTTGCTCCCTTAAGAACATACACACGTGATTTCTATGGTCTGCATTTGTTTAGAGTTGTCAAACATATTACAACTGCTAACAAGAGCAAAAAACACAACGTGGATCTGAATAAAATGTGTGCAAAGAGAAAAGGCAATAAGGAAAAGTTCTGATATTAAATGAGCTCTTGAAGTTAGATCTTCAAATTTATAAAATGTTTAAAAGTTTTCTGTAGCTTGAATCATGTCAACTGGATTTCTATTTTCTCAGTGGAAACGTTTCGCTCCTTATCCAAGGAGCTTCTTCAGTCTGAGCAAAGTTGGTAAGGGAATCCTAAATATGTTTCTAGGTAGCTGTGTGACCTTACACCTGGGGCTAGGTCGTGGTTATATTGAGTGTTTGCACTGTTTGGGTTAAATGCATTTTCCCCCCATCATGAGTCATGTAAATAGTGCAAAAAAATCTTTGATGCAAGGCTTGATGAGAGGTTCTTAAAGGAGGAAGATTAAAGAATGTTGCTGATGGCTTTTTTGTCACTGTCGTTTGGAACATTAAGAGCATTTGGAACTTCTTCTAGATATTATTGTCAGAATCCATTTATTTTCCTTAGCAAGTATCCATGCCCTAAGCATGCCAATTTACAGATTTCCCTAGAGGAGGATATTGTGGAGCCAGTCCAACATTTGGATAGCATGAGAGTTATTTCTCATACTGATAAAGGAAATATAGTTACCAAAACAATGAACAGAGGTGGATTGCCCCACCTTCACAAAAGAGACAAGCCTTCTTCTCTTTACACTGAAAAAGCAGGAGCATGGGTACCCCCCCCAGTAATGAATCCTATATACAAGGGAAGGGGCGGGGCTAGCATCCAGAAGCCCCGCCCTACCATCAAACTAGAAATGGAGCTTGTCAGCTGATACTCAAAAGCCTACTCCCAGGACACCAGAAGGGGCAGAGCCTACAAAATGATGTTATAGATCACAATTCAGCCCAGGCCCATTTAACTCCATTTCTATCCTGTTGTTTTCTGCTATTTCAAGAAATATAATTGCTGTTTTTATTTAATTGTGTCTACTGCTTAAAGTAATCCAGGTTATTCAAAAATTCAAGGTGTGTGAAATATAATTATTCTTCGGGTGGACACCCTGGAGCAGGAGGAAATAGACAAGAGTGTTGCCATCATAGATTGCCTATACTGTATATAGGTGTCTTATTTGAAAGTAGAGCAGTTGCTGGAATTCCTTACCTTCCTTCTAAGCAATATTAGTAATCGTAGCTCTTACATTCTTGACCCTTGGAGTAACTGTTTCCAGTCTACATTGCAAGGAGAGAAGTCTGACAGAGAGTAAAAGTAGCAAAAGAGTTCATAGAACTTAGAACGGACCTTGGAGTCTAACTTCCCACTTGGAAGGGATCATCCCATCCAACCCTTTGCCTTTAAGGAGAGCTACAGGGACAGATGTATCTGAAAAATTCTTGACAGATGGCTACCCTATCTCTGCTTAGCCACCAGCAAAACAGATCCCCTCCCCTTTCCACACCCAGTTGGTTCCATTGTAAAATGCCTTTTAGTATTCGATTTATGTATTTATTTATTTGCTAATGTTGAGCTGAAATCTGCTTTCCTGCATTTACAGCTATTGAATCTAGTCCTGCTTTGTGAACAACGTAGTCTGCTTCATCTTCTCTGACAACACTTCAGATATTTGAAGAGAGCTATCATATCTCCTATTAATCTTCCCCTCTTAAGTTAAACTTATCCAGTTCCTTAAATAGTTCCTTATGGGACAGTTCCTAGATTCTTCATCTAAAGTCACCATTCAATAGATGCAGAGTTCTTCTTAATATGTGACATGTCAGATGCCCCTGGCCATCAAAAAATAGAGCAGAATTATTATTTCTCATGATGTGGACTCTACGCTTCTTATAATGCAACTAAAAATTTCATTTGCATTTTTATCAGGTACTGCATACTGCTAGCTCATTTTCAATTTTCAGTCCACTTGGATACTTAAATCTTTTTCATATATCTAGCTACCAAGCCAGGTCCTCCTGCCCCTCCACCATTTTTTATTTCTCATATAAAGTAAAGGCAGATTATGGCCAACTGATGGTATAATAGTTGACGTACAATAATTCATGCTATTGATCAAATTACATACATATGATTTGTTCATAAGAAACCTACATTATGCTATTATGTATTTTTCAAATTACTGACTATATAGTTCTAATTCTTCTCCTTCTTTTTCACCATATTAGGACAGAGTTGCTTCACTTGACTTCTACAACCCACTGATGTAGGTAAACCTCACAAGGTGTTTCTTTTATTATTATGTTTGTTGTGAAAAGGTTCTTTCCTACAAACCCTGGGGCCAAGTTATTTTGGAGAGCACAATGTTATGCTAACTGTAAAGGGATAGTTTGAAGAAGACACATTTTTAAAAAATTAAACCTCTCCAGATAATTAATGTGAATGAATATTCTGTCTCCCATTCTCTATCGTAAGCAGTTCCTTAACCACACCTAGTGGTTCTTTCATGTTCAGATGTCTTCTGATGCACTGGACTACAATGAAAACATGAAAGTATAGATTTATATAAAGCTTGTACACACCTTACAGATTTGCTAATATTGGAAATATTAATTTATAATGTGCGGGGAGACTAACATGCTTTAAACAAATATGTGTATTGCCAAAGTTAGTTTGAGAAGTTTACAAGCTGTCCATTTATTACTGGTGAATACGTCTGGCATTACTTAATGTTCCCTAGAGAGATTTTAACTTCCATCCAGCTTCTACCAGAGACAAGGCCAGGACACAGCAGTCATGGCCTAAACAGCAACAATCCCCATGTTAATATAAGATATAATATCTTTATTAGGCCAACATTGGTACAGACATAGCTCAAAGATCAACCATGTTTCCCCTGAACAATCTACCTTTTCTGGCTTGCCCGATGAACAGAACAAGCATATTAGAAGGTGCTGCTCCTCTGTAACCATATTCTAGATCCAATGCAAGTTCATCAGGCATTAATGCTAGAATCAGGTTTCAATTTTAAATGACCAAAAGCAAAGACTTCAGCAGCAGAATTTGATCACATAACCATGTTCCAAACAGCTGAAACAAGGAAGAAAGTCCAGTTGTAATAAATGGATTTTGTTCCTTATTGTGGGTTTAGCTGAAATTGTAGACAACAGAATTACTTTGTAATCATTACTGCAGTCTTCAGAAAATGTTACACGATTTTTTCCAGAAGTTAAAGCACATGCCTGCACGTGTGTGCACACACACATATTCTTATTGAAGCTTGTCCTACTGAACCCAAAGGAAAAATCTGCATGTATCTGTGGGCAGAAATGCTCAGCCAATAAGAATATGAGAGAGCAGAGGGATCCTAGCAACAGAGCCAAAGATGGTGCCTATGCATGGTCATTACCCAGTACCAATTGAACTAGTTGGATGCAGATGAGACTGAGGCAGGGGGATCACCCACCACACTGTTTAACTTGGAGCCAACTTAATGTGAAGGAGCAAAGTACTGTGTGTGGCAGGGGGAGAGGATGTTTACTTCTTCTCCATTGAGCCCTTTACTAGATATAATCAAATGTAGAAGCTGCCCCCACCTCTTAGAATGTCCAAATATATTTCTGAAGGTAAGTGTATGTCTGGAACGGTGCAGGAAGAAGAAAAGGCTCTTGTCCTTTGGTTTCATATACGGTATATGCATACCATTTGCAGCTTGGCCTTTAGGGATGTGCTCTGTCTCTCAGGCCAAGAAAAGTGGTTTCAGTTAGTTGTCAATGTGAATATTTTGCTCTTATTATACATGGATGGGATGTGTTTTTATTTATGTGCAGATCATGTATATTTATTTATTTATTATTTATTTATTATTCAAATTAAATATGGGGGACTCTGGGTGGTTTACAACAAAAATATAATATCCATACATGTGTGCGCGCGCACACACACACACACACACACACATATATATATATATATAATCACAGATAAACTTCCTTCTCCTAGGAATCTATCACTTACATGTAATAAATTAGTGATGGTTTTGAATTACTGAGGTTATGAAAAAGAGGAATGTATAATAGTCAATTGATTTTTTTTGTACTGTTTTTGATTATGAACTAATGTATGCAGATTTTATTGGATTTTTATTTGTGTTTTATAGGTATTCAGGTTAGTGTATTATTACATTGTTAATATACTGAAGGAGGCAATAAATAAATAATAAATAGGATTTCTGCAAAGTCTGAAAAGTGGTTCTTTTACATTTCTTCCAGCAGGTGGCAATACAGTAGTTCTGAACAACTAATAATAAATAGCTTTTGCAATTAGTATATACAGTTACTTTAGTGACTGAGGTAAAAGTTAAGAAAAGGAACGACAGACATGGGGAAAAAGCTATAGAAAGAATAGAAAAGGTCAAATACAGGCCAAATGTTAAAATTTGGACATATATTTCTTAAAGGTAATCATATGACATGTATTCAAATAAAACAATCTTAGATTACAAGACACTTGGAATTAATTTCCATTAATTTCAAACAAGTGTATCTCTGAATAGATGGATCTAGAATTATGCCATTAATCTCTAAAAAAGACCAGTCTGTATGTCTTGATGTTTTAAGTGCTTGCCATTTCTTTAGCCACTTGTCAAGAAAATGTTAGGTAAAGGTGTAGCTTGAATCATGTCAACTGGATTTCTATTTTCTCAGTGGAAACGTTTCGCTCCTTATCCAAGAAGCTTCTTCAGTCTGAGCAAAGTTAGTAAGGGAATCCTTAAATATGTTTCTAGGGTGGCTGTGTGACCTTGCACCTGGGGCTAGGTCATGGTTATTTGAGATGTTTATTTCTAAGTCCCTTTATCATCCAAAGGAGGATCGTTAAGATTACCATGCTGCTGTTGAGCTTGTGAAATGGTCTTAATCTTCCTAGGCACAGAAGACAAAGCAGGAAGGAAAATAGGGGAAAGATTGTGCCTGAGGCCCCCACCACTATTCAAGGAAGGATTTTCCAAGTTGGCATAAATGGACTCCTTGACCCCTCTCTCAAACCACCTATCTTCTCTGTCTAAAATGTGAACATTAATGTCCTCAAATGAGTGTCCTTTTTCCTTTAGATGAAGACAAACTGCCGACTCTGGTCCCGTGGCGCTACCTCTCCTGTGCTGGGCCACGGAGAGGTAGCGCCACGGGACCAGAGTCAGCAGTTTGTCTTCATCTAAAGGAAAAAGGACACTCATTTGAGGACATTAATGTTCACATTTTAGACAGAGAAGATAGGTGGTTTGAGAGAGGGGTCAAGGAGTCCATTTATGCCAACTTGGAAAATCCTTCCTTGAATAGAGGTGGGGGCCTCAGGCACAATCTTTCCCCTATTTTCCTTCCTGCTTTGTCTTCTGTGCCTAGGAAGATTAAGACCATTTCACAAGCTCAACAGCAGCATGGTAATCTTAACGATCCTCCTTTGGATGATAAAGGGACTTAGAAATAAACATCTCAAATAACCATGACCTAGCCCCAGGTGCAAGGTCACACAGCCACCCTAGAAACATATTTAAGGATTCCCTTACTAACTTTGCTCAGACTGAAGAAGCTTCTTGGATAAGGAGCAAAACGTTTCCACTGAGAAAATAGAAATCCAGTTGACATGATTCAAGCTACAGATCCTTTCTGCCTGGAGAGCAGGCTTTCTTCTTTGTGGAGTCCTTGGTGCTCTCTGAGCCTTTTTGTTTTCTTGCAGATGTTTCATTGCCAGACTAGGCAACATCTTCAGTGCGAAAAGGGAGTGGGACTTGCTCTCTGTTTATATACCCTGGCTTGTCCTGCCTGTGTTGGTGGGGGTGTTGTTCTCTCCTTAGTAGTTCCTTGATTGTACTGTTGTTTGCTGCTTGGTCCATTGACTGAGTTAATAGTTCCTTGATTAGGGTATATTGTGCTGTTTGATTGTTCCTCTGGTGCTAATCCTGGTGTTAATCTTTGCATATCTGGGTGATGATTGCTGGCAAGGAGGTGTTCTGGTCTTCTGGATTTTCTATTCTCTCTTATGAATGGTATGTAAATGTTGTTGACCTCTATGTGTCTGTTGATGGCTGCTTTGTCTGAGTGCCAAGCTTCCAGGGATTCTCTAGTGTTTTTGGATTTGGCTTGGTTTAAGATGCTCACAGTTTCTTCTTTGTTCTGGGAATCTCCTTGGAACTGCTGTTCCTCCAAAAGGGCTTCCTGTGTCTGATCCAAGAAATCCTCATTTTCCCTGGATGGCGGACAAATTCAATTCTAGCTCCTCACTTTCTCTTCCAGGCAGGCAGGCAGACAGTCAGCCTGCACTTGGCAGCATGTGTAGCTGTCTTCAAGGAGGAAGATAAACATGACACATTCCCTGCAGGTTATGAGAGCAGTTTTCTCTGTGTTTAATAGTTTATTTCTCTTGTTTTTCCTATACTTCCCCTTTCCCAATAAACTCCTTGGAATCATTGGTTTAATAAGGACATTTCTCATTAAAATCTTCCTTACATGAAGCGGGGTGGTGGTGATTGTGTTTCATGATTGACACGGTTTGCTAAATTCTCTATTTCTGGGTTTTAGGCAGGAAGATCCAAAGCACCTTACTTTTAGTTTTCTTAGCGTTGGATTGAAGGAAGATACCCATATAAAAAAGCTAAAAAAAAATCTCCAGCTGGACAGACTAAGAGGAATGAAGAGGTTCAGCCTGATTGGTGGCAGCCTCTTATACATATATTTTAGAGGAGAACCCAGTGAACTTTTAAATTATCCCTCTAATTTTGTAACACCGAATACATCTGAGTCTGAACTCTAATGGGGACTGAGAAGGCAATGCAGAACAGTGATCTGAACACCCTTCTCTCATAATCCTCAGCATGGTCATTGACTGAGCATGATGGAAATTGTAGCTTAGAAATATTGGTTGGCAGCATTAACATTTGTGATACAACACATCTGGATCAGCAGTTGGGGGAAGGCTCAGGTAGATTAAGGCTGAGGAAATATGGATTCAACTCCTTGCTCAACAATGAACTTACTATTGGCATCTTTGGATATTGCAGTGAGCCAGAATAATGTCTTAATGTGAAATGGTGCTCATTCTGTCCCTCAAATAGCATAGCTAGGGAAGAGCCATCACTATGTAATATCATGCTTGGAAAATGACTTGGACATTTTTGCTTTTGTTTTAGCCTGAAAAAGGAAGTTACTGTTTTAATAACATAATTTGTAAAGCAGTCACATTTTTTCAGACGTGTGTGGAAATTTAGAAAAAAAAAGAACAGGCTTTCCTGAATTGCAGAGAGGTGCTGTGCTCATGCAAATTTCAAAGCATATCATATTTAGAAACCCACCTACAGGGCCGTGCTGAGGAGTTTTCTGAGCATCTGGAGGATAAAATCACTCAGATTCATTCCAAGTTGGAATGGGTTCCAAGCAGGGTAGCAGGGTTTGAGGAGATGCCTGGGGGACGTACTTACCCAGTTATCTGGGAATGGTTTGATCCTGTTGGGCCCAAGGAAGTGGAGGGTTCTTGGGTCTGTAAATGCCACCACTTGCCAACTAGATCCCTGTCCCTCCTGGCTGGTGAAGGCAGCTCAGGAGGTGACGGGTGGGTGGGTTCAGGCGATGGTGAATTCATCCTTAGGGGAGGGAGTGTTTCTGATGGCCTTTAAGGAGGCACTGGTGCACCCCCTCCTCAAGAAACCATAGCTGGATCCCACCATTCTGGACAATTTTCATGCAGTCTCCCACCTCCCCTTTTTGGGGAAGGTGGTTGGGAAAGTGGTGGCATTGCAGCTCCAGAGGATCCTGGATGAAATGGATTATCTTCACCCCTTTCAGTCGGGTTTCAGGCCTGGATATGGGATGGAAACAGCTTTGGTCACACTTATGGATGATCTCTGGCGAGAGCGGGATGGGGGCAGTGCATCCATCCTGGCTCTTCTTGACCTCTCAGCAGCTTTCGATACCATCGACCATGGTATCCTTTTGGGTCAGCTCAGGGAGTTGGGGGTGGGCAGCATAGTTTTGTGCTGGTTCACCTCCTTCCTCCAAGGCCGATCCCAATTGGTGTTGATAGGGAGTGAGAGATCTGGCCCGCGGCCCCTTCTTTGTGGGGTGCCACAGGGTTCAGTACTCTCCCCGCTCCTTTTTAACATCTATATGAAACTGCTGGGTGAGATCATCCGTCACCACAGGGTGAGGTATCATCAATATGCAGATGATACTCAATTATATATCTCCACCCCGGGTGAGGTAAGTGATGCTGTGACCACCCTTTCTCGGTGCCTGGAGGCTGTAGGGGCCTGGATGGGGAACAACAGGCTTCAGCTGAACCCTGGTAAGACAGAGTGGCTGGGGGCTCCCGGGTATCCGGGAATTTGCCATCTTTGGCTCTGACCTCATCTATGGGGTTGCACTGCCACAGCCAGATCCGGTGTGGAACCTGGGGGTTCTCCTGGACTCATGACTCCTGCTCAAGGAGAAGGTGGCAGTCATGGCCAGGGGGCCTGTGTACAACTTTGTGTGGTGTGCCAGCTACACCCTTTCCTGGATCGGGAGTCCCTCTGAACAGTCACTCATGTCCTGGTCATCTCCCATACAGACTACTGCAATGTGTTCTACATGAGGCGACCCTTGAAGAGTATCCAGAGGCTACCACTGGTGCAAAATGCAGCCGCGCGGGCAGTTTTTGGAGCCCCTAGAAGGGCACATATAACACCGTTGCTGTGCGAGCTGCATTGGGTGCCAGTTTGCTTCCGAGTCCAATTCAAGGTGTTGGTTATCACCTTTAAAGCCCTACATGGCATGGGTCCAGGTTACCTGAGGGACCACTTCACCCCCGTTACATCGACCCATCTCACACGGTCAGGCAGAGAGGGCATGTTACGGACCCTGCCCATGAGGGATTGCCGATTAGCAGGGTCCAGGAGGAGGGCCTTCTCTGCCGTAGCACCTGCCCTTTGGAACAAGCTACCCCCGGGGGTAAGACAGGCCCGCACTCTCCCGGCCTTTTGGAAAGGAGTAAAAACATGGTTATGCCACCTGGCCTGGGATGGGAGGGGGGACAGCTATTCATGGGGGTAGTTGGCCCCATGAGGGTGCCCAGGTTAAGATCTTCCCATCTTGAATTTTATATTTTATATTCTGTATTTTATGTTTTATATCTTGTATTTGTATTTGCATTTTTATGTATTTATATTGAATTGTTTTAGCGACTTGTCATTTTATTATTTGTAAGCCACCCAGAGTCATCGTACGCGAGATGGGTGGCAGAGAAATTTAATAAATAAATAAATATCTACCCAATCATTTTCAAAGAGCTCATAGCCCAGCTAGTTGGGTTAGCTTTTAGTATATCTTTGAATGGAGAGCATCCACATATGCCTCATTTAAGCAGAAGCCTTAGCCATAAACCAAGCTACCACAAAGCATGGCCAAGTTCCATTGTCAGGTGATGATGGACCTATCTTGTATCCGCCATTCAGAAAACACATAAATTCCTAAACTAACCCTAACGATTTAGCAGGCTCCATGATAATGCAAACCACCGTGAGATGGCTGAATAATGTATGAATATTGTATGTGGCTTTCCGTTCCTTGACTATAAGATAGAAATATAAAAACTACAAAGGCTCATATTCCAAGAGGAACAAAGACTCAAAGAACATGCACTGTAGAGGAGTCCAGTTCATGCTGTTTCATAAGGATTTGTTCCCATATTTATTGCTATGTAAAGTTACTTCTCTACATTCCTTGCTCAGACCCTTTTTGACAAGGAGAACAGGGAGGAGTTTCCCACCCCTTCACTATCTTTTTGAAAGTTTAATTGCATGCAACATTTAGCAAAAGAGAAGAGGCATAGTTTGCCAGGGTTTTTTTAAAATCACCTCCAGTTGAAACATGTCAAAAATCTGTTAAGTTTGATAAATAAAGATGGATGTAAATGAGTTTTGCTACTTCCCCTCCTTCTCACAGTTTCTGCCTGGGTGGTTGCTTCCCTCTGCTAGTTTATTTTATGCCATAATGTTCAAGGAAATGTTGCGTTTATCACAGACAGCAGACACCTGCAGAGAAAAATGGTTCTGTCATTAATAATAATTGTAAAAGCAGTCATATGACAAAAACTGTTCCCTGGTCACAGCCTTTTCCTCATGAAAGCAGACATTAAACCCTCTGCAATTTCTCCAAGCTATTCAGACGAAGGGCTTTGCCTCTTAAGCTGCTGGACTTCCCTGCGTAAACCAACTAGAGATGAATCTGGCTTAAGAAAACCCTTTATTTCAACCCCTTTCTCTGTTTTGGCCATGTGGTGGACCATACTTACTGTGATCCCAATTGGTGGATTCCTGTTCTTCTTTATCCAGGAAGGAAGGAAGATAGGAAAAATTCACAATGTTACCATTTTTCCTGTCACTTGGGCTGGAAGGGAAAAGTGGCAGAACACTTCTCAATATTACCTGGGTAAAGAAAGAAAATATTTTCATTGTTCCATCAATGAAGTTGATAATAAGCCAACCTACAAGCAGGTCCACTTTCTCATTGTTTCATCAGTTAATTTGTAAAAAAACAAAAAACAGGTCTACAACTTCACTGTTTCGTCAGCGGACTGGTTTAAAAAAAGCCTTTGGAGGGCAGTGACCAGAGGAGATGAGGTATTCCTGCCACAGCACACAGTAACCAATTGGAGTGGAGATGTTTGCCTGCAATGAAACGAAAGGCAGCAGGTGAACCAGACAGCGCTACTGGAGCTGGATCAAGCCAGAAAACACTACTTCTGATCAGATGGGTGGAGGCTGCCTTCCTGGTAGGCTGGAGCAGGTAGAGGATAATGTCATGTATTCCTTCCCTTCAAAGATGGTCAGTGGCCTAAGTGACATTCATAAGGCCAATAGGGAGGAAAGTCTTCAGATGGTGCTTGTAAGCTGCCTAGGGTTGCTTAGGAATCTGGCAGCCTATAAATTCAAATAAATGTATAAATACATAAATAAATAAAATATGGGTGGAATTGTCTTTCAGACCTGCAAGAGACCTTGGCTGCAGTAAAAACCTGAAAACTGGAAAACCCAAAGAGAATCATAGGCTTTACTTTAAAGTTGAACTGTTTTTGATTTGGGGACCAGTCATATCATAGCTATTGATAGGACAAGTCATGTTCTGTCAGTCTCATTTCTTGTATCCAAACTGGAAATAATAAAGACTTGTACTGATATCTTTCAGGAAGGTTTTTTTTAAAAAAAAATCTCAGTTACTAGTATACTAATCCCTGAAGTTCTGGGTTCAACCTTGGGTGGCAGCTTAAGATAGGAAGATGACAATGTGTGTGAATTCTGTATTTCTGTATTTCTCATTTTGGATTTTATCTGAACGGACATAAGTCTAAACCCACAAAAAACATGACTGTGATTCTGTTTCAATAGAGTGCTTCTTCAGAAAGCAAGAGGAATTGGAGTAGGCATCTCAACTGCATTATATGTAATGCCACAATCAACATTGTTATTCTAACTTTCTACAATTCTAGCTTGATTGTAATAGATGCAAAAAGTTAATTTGATAAAAACACAGTTTGAAGAATACAGCACATCATCAAAATGGCTTCCGACAGCATTCCATGAACGACAGGCCAAGAACTTGTTTCACAAATGTTCATATAGTGTCTTACACATTTAATTCCTGTTAGTACCCATTCAATCAGTTTTGTATTAGATTGTCATTGAATTCAATTAAAAAGATTATAACGGGAACTGTAATATTTCAAGCAGCCATTCAAATATCTCTTTGTATGGGCGTGACAGTTAAGTCTGTAAAATATCAGTTAAGAGACTCCAATTATTATTTCAGCTTATCAATAGTACAATCATAATGTTGATGGCACTCCATGTAGATTAAACAAGAATATAAAAGCTAAACTTAGAACATATTAGCAAACAACAGAGCTGTGAAGTGAGGAGATTGTTTTGATAAACTGAGTAATCTAGTCCCTAGAGTACACCGTTGTAAATGTCAGTGAACCAGACTGTCTAATGCCGTGACTGTGAGATAGTGTTAGTGTCTATATCAAATGCTGGTTTTCTGGGGGAGGGGAAAAGTGCCAAATTACTTTTTAGTTTGCAAAATAGAATTGTAGATGAAATAAACATTACATGGGGACTCCATCATGGCTGAGAACTGTTTATGTCAAATGCATTTATTTGAGTCATGCTGATAGGTCTTCTGTAAGGTTCTAAAACTTCATGCGCCAACCATAAACAATTATTTAACATCTAATAGGGCAAGCCCAGGAACAGAATAGCTTTTATGTTGAAGTTAACATCAAGTGATCTGCAGACATCTGCTCGGCAAGCCGAATGTAGTCTTCGTGCTGCATGCTTTGCCTCACTGCTTCAATATAACAAGCTGACTTTCTGTTTAGAGGAGTGGGTTTATTTTTTAAAAATGAAGAGGGGGAGGTGCAGCGCTGCCTGAAAGGAAACTGCTTACAGTGCAAGAGTGGTGAACATTACATAGCCATGAAATATAAACAGTGGAAGGGGTAAAGGCTTTCAGCTCTAAAGGTGTTTTTATTATTATTATTGTTATTATTATTATTGTTATTATTTAGATATTATTATTATTATTATTATTATTATTATTATTATTTAGATTTATTTTTATTTTTATTATATTTTATTTTATTATTCCGTAATGTATAGCTGCCCTTTCCTGTAGGAGTCCAGGATTGAGGACCTCAGGTCTCAACATCTTTCTGCGAGGTAGACTGGGATGAGAAATAATGGCAGAAAGGAGTGTGGACCCAATTTGGTGGAGATGGATAAGGAGATGTTGTTTGTCCTTTTTCTCTCTTGATTTTAAGAGTCAAGCAAATGAAATCTTGATTTTAAGAATGTATTTCCCCTATCTCTTCAACAAAATCAGAAGAGCTAGTAAGTTACAGAAAACTTTCAATCCTAAAGGTGAAGTTAAACAGGCTACAGCCTTGACCCTTTCCTTGAACAAGAGAAGTCCTTAGATTTTGCGAGCACTTAGAGATATTCTCTATATTGGAACAGAAATGGTTGGAGATAGCTGTTTGTGGAGATATTTTGCACTTTTCAATTGTTTGTTTCATTTAAGAATAGCAGCAAGAGAAAAGGGGTTCCAGTTTTGATTAGAACAGTGGTCCAGAGAGAAAGGAGTATTTAAACTGCCCTTTCCAGAAGGCTCTATTAGCATTTTAAAAAAGCGCAAATTTATTTATTTAATTAATTTTTATCCCACCTTTATTATTATTTTTATAAATAACTCAAGGTGGCGAACATACCTAATACTCCTTCCTCCTCCCATTTTTCCAACAACAACAACCCTGTGAGGTGAGTTGGGCTGAGAGAGAGTGACATTAATAGCCTCTGGATGTGTAATGGTATGTGGGAATGACCTTGGGAGACAGGGTAAAGAGATGCAGCCAAGGGAATGGTCAGATAAACATCAACTTAGCCCACAGCATGAATGTGGGTGGGGCAAGCAGCTCAGAAGGGTCCCTCCCTAGTTTCTTGGGCTGTAAAGGAGACCGGGGGAGGGGGGCAAGAAATGTACTTTCAGACTTGCAAGATTCTGTTAATGTAACCTTACAATAAGGTAGAATTAGCTCTTCTGGCTGTGTTTCTTGTCTGGTCTACCTTGCAAGGCTGAGAGGATGGAAGGGAAATTTCAATTAGAAAGATGTTGCCAGGGGAGAGTTAACTACCCCCCACCCCATGCAATTGTTCTGTTAAAATGTTTGTTTAAAGTAGCAGATTGCCATAGATCATATGTTACACATTGCTGAAGTTTAAATATAATTACTCAAGAACAATATTAATCCTAGTATTAAACATTTGACATCAAAATATTATAATTAGATAGAATATATGTTTCCTCAAGAACTGTTAGACAAATGTTCCTTGTGTGTACACTACTTGATGGAAAGAGCAAAGCATCATAATAATCAGGAACACTAATCCCATTGACAGTGGAAGCCAGAGCAGCTGATTAAAAGGCTCAGAACATATATCTAGTAGGAAATCACACGTATACAATATGCTAGCATAGCATAGCAATGCAGTTATCTCCTTCAGCCTATGAGCTGTTGTAAGAGCTCAGGGACATTATATCTTGGGCCTGAATCTCTAGTTGGTCTTTGCAAATAGAGTATCTGAATTTAAAACATGGGGGGGGGAATGAAAAGAGCAAATGTTTGCTTCTATGACATGAAAGTTCCTTTCTCTGGCTGGTCAAGAGGTTACTGTGTTTTTTCTCGTATTTCACTAATGATCTTCATAGGAAATCTACAGAATTTATACCATACTATTTACAGTATATGCCCAATTTTCAATGAACTATTGGGTAAAGTGTTTTCAGTACAGATGATTTTATAACATTGATAATGATGTTCCTAGATTTTAAAAAGAGTTCATTATTAATTTTTAAATAAAACAGTTGATAATTTTGTTTCAATTTTCTGTTATTTCCATCTTCTTTGTCTTTGTTAATCCAGAGAGATAGTTTTTTGAGTGCTTGCCCCAAAGTCACCTTGTGAACTTCCATAGTTGGACCTGGGTCTCAAAATTCCTCTGCAACACTTTAACCATTGTACCACACTGGCTTTCAAAAATGAGTTTAATTAAAAACACATCCTTTTTCCCACTCAGTGCAAATAATCATGCAGTCATGTCAGGTCACAATTCCGCTCTGGAATTCTAATTACATATCAGTTTTCAAATTGACAGTTCCTGGTAACAACTCAAAGTTCCACTGGCCTTTGCTTTGCATCAAGTACAATTTCCAACTTCCAATAGGTTTCAATATCTCATTCATTCATTCATTCAGTTTGTATAGCTGTCCATCTCACCTAAGTGACTCTGGGTGCTTCACAATAATTAAAGAACAGCAACCAATAGAAACAAGTTAAAAACAAATATACAAACATATAAAAGCCATCAATAAAACCACATTAAAACAAAAATATATCAACATGGAGGGAGGTACATGCTTGTCATCATTCTGTTGTCACACCTCTGTGTTTAGATGTGAAGCATTAAGATGCATGCCCAACTAGATGACTCAAGAGCTACCCAGCAGCTTACCAGCTTCTGCAAGAGAAGCTCATCCATTGCCCAGATTCCATCCCAGAGTTCAGTGCAAAAATTCCAGACTATATTTGCATATACATATACTGTATGTAGCTTTAGCTCTGTAAAATGTACAAAAGTGACCAGAGTGGACAAAATAAAATACCGGAGATCGTAGATTCATGACAGAGGTCAGAGTGAAGAAAGGGCAGGAGGGAGAGTATGCATAAATGTGCCTAAAACGGGATTGAGAAACACATTTATTTTAATGGCCCAATAATGAAGAAATGTAAAATAAGATGCTATATTAGCATACAAAGTACTGAAATAAGCACTGTACTTGACATAGAAGAGCTCTAACAGATTTCAAAAAGGACCCCACCAAAAAATCCACCAAGGTCCAGGATGTCATTAAAAATACTAAACGAAAAGGGGGAAAGGAATAAATCAAGACTGTAGATGGGGAGATTTCCAAATTAAATCCCAAGTTAACTGCATGTAAGAAAAATGAAAACCTCATTTGGAACTGGACCGTCTTTTGTAATCCTTGTCTTGTAAAAGTAACGTAGGGTTCTCAGTGGAATAAATTAAAGGCCCATTGGATGCAGTATTCTATTTTCAAGAGAATCCGGGCAGATATAATTTCATAAACAGAGTATACTATGAAATGAGTTGCTTAGTCTCCCACTTCTCTTGTTACCTCTTCTCTGCCTGAATTTGCATGACAAACTTCCCCACCCTTTCTTCTTCCTAGGATACAGTTTTCTTTGTCTTTACTTTTTACACTGTAGGAAGACTTTTTCACAAATCAGTATCTAGATAGATTATCCTTGGATTGGTGGTCATGTGTGATGAGGTGGCGTTTTATACTTTTATATATAATTTTGAGGATTTTTTTTTTAGTTTTATTTTTATGAGTTTCAGTTAGGAGATCTTGGAGCGATGGTTTATTTCTGTGACACAGCAGCTCCTAGTTCTTAGTATTAATGTAAAAGAGCAGTTCTTCCCAGACGTACGAGAAGAGGACAGAAGGCTGAGACGGGAAGGATCAGGAGTACATCCAGGGAAATTCCGTACAGACCATACTGGATATTCACTGAGCAAAGCACACTGATTAGAGAAGTGTTTCTCAACCTTGGCAACTTGAAGACGTGTGGACTTCAACTCCCAGAATTCCCCAGCCAGCAAGGATTAGAGAGTTAGGGAAGAAGCAGGGGTCTCTGTTAGGAATCGTGGAGAAGCAGCAGTAATGGGTATCATAGGAAAACAGAAAAGTGTGAAGAAAGGGACAAAAGGATAGTAGTTACTGGAATTGGAAACAGGGACTCTATGGGAAGAAGAATAGGGAGCAGCATCTTTTGAAACTGAGATCACTGTCCTCCCTTAATGAACCGGTATATCTATACCACCTGTCCAAATCAGGGTCAATACAGGTAGTCCTTGCTTAACGACCACAATTGGGAGTGGAACTTTGGTTGCTAAGTGGAGCGGTCATTAAGCGAATCCAACCTGATTTTATGACTTTTTTTCAGCGGTTGTTAAGTGAACCACGCAGTTCCCCATTGATTTTGCTTGCCAGAAGCCAGCCAGGAAGGTCGAAAATGGCGATCACGTGACCATGGGATGCTGCAACGGTCATAAATGTGAACCGGTTGCCAAACGCCCAAATCGTGATCACGTGACCACGGGGACGCTGCAACAGTTGTAAGTGTGAGGACCGGTTGTAAGTCAGTTTTTTCAGCACCGTTGTAAGTCCGAACCATCACTAAACGAATGGTGGTTAAGTGAGGACTACTTGTATGTGTGTAAAATATCCACACACACATACTGTATGAGGGACCACCTGCCTCTGTATGTGTCTGTTGGTCTGATGAGTTTAGCCAGAGTGGGTACACTCTGGGTCCCATCGATTAAGCAGTGACACCTTGTGGAACTCAGAAAGTGTGTCTTCTCAGTAATGGCTCCTGCCTCGTGGAATGATATCTCCCTGGAGGTCCATATTGCTCCCACCCTTTTGATTTTTTGCAAACTGTTAAAGACTCAGTTGTTCTCCCAGGCCTTGGCTTATGATGGTGATTAAACCCCTTTGGTTTTTGGTTCTGCCTTCTGGTCAGCTGTATTCTTTTACTTTGATATATATTATTTTCTTTTTAATTTTAAGCTGCCCAGACTCAATGTGGAGTCAGGCAGCCTCAAGATTGAATGAATAAGTAAATAAATAAAATCCATGTACCTTTATTTCTAGGAACACTTCATAATGTGGAAACCCTTTATTTCTCTGCCTAATTTTCACATTTTGGCAAAACTTACATAGCTTGCCAATGTTTTTAAGCACCTTTACCTAAGTCGATGAAGGTTCTCAGTCATCCAGGTGGAACAGTCTGTAGCTTGAATCATGTCAACTGGATTTCTATTTTCTCAGTGGAAATGGTCAACCAAATGCAGTTTAAGTACATCTAAAGTGATATAAAGGAAAAGGTTCCCCCCCCCCCCCGCACATTTGTGCAGTCGTGTCCGACTCTAGGGGCCGGTGCTCATCTCCGTTTGTTAGCCGAAGAGCCAGCATTGTCCGAAGATGCTTCCACGGTCATGTGGCTGGCATGACGCACGCGGAACGCTGTTACCTACCCACCAAAGTGGTACCTATTAATCTACTTGCATTTGCATGCTTTCGAATTGCTAGGTTGGCAGGAGCTGGAGCTAGTGCGGGAGCTCATTCCGCACGCAGGGCTAGGGATTCGAACCTCTGAACTTGCAATCTTCCGATCGACAAGCCTGGCGTCTTATAAAAGTCCAGTAGAGAGACACGATCATTTCTTTGAGTTGAATGTTTGATTGCAACTCTATGCATTCCATTTGAAAATTTGGAGGTAATGTAGTGATGTCGACTGAAAATGGAGTTGAAAACATACCAAAATATTGATGATTTTTCCGGAAATCTTGAAACCTGTTCTCAAATTACTGTATCAAACTGAAAAGCAAGGCTGCATATTTCTCGCTGTTCACAGGACTGTGTTTAACCAACATATTAAAATATATAAAATTATTTTCCATAACTTGAGCTTGCCATACTTTAAGTTTCATTTCAAACGCTGTTATGGTTTGAAACATTGCAGTGATAAGTTGGTTTTCACCTTGAAGATGCATGTTTAACTCATTTAAATGAGTGGTCAAATCCACCAAAAATGCTAAATCTGTGAGCCATTTTTCATCTTCAAGTTCTGCCACAAATTTTCTTTTTGATTCCATAAACGACTTGATTTCATTTCGCAAATCATAAAATCTTTTCAGCATTTTACCCCTACTTAGCCACCTTACTTCAGAAAAGCAAATGATGTCCCAATAATCAGCATCCATACTTTTAAGGAACTCCTGGAATTGGCGATGATTCAATCCCTTGGCCCTTATGAAATTCACTGCTTTGATGACAATTTGCATGACATTATCCATTTTTAAAGCTTTCGCGCATAACTTTTCTTGATGTAGAATGCAGTGATACTTCATCAAATGTGACTTGCCAGTGGCACTTGCATCACCTTCTATCAATTTTGTAAGTCCCTCACTTTTACCAACCATCGCCGGGGCGCCATCAGTAGATATACCAGATATGTTGACAATGGTTAAAGAAAATCGCTTTAATGTCATTTTTACTGCTTCATACAAATCAAGAGATTTAGTTGTGTCTTTTAATGGAACCAAATAAGCCATTTCTTCAGTGACATTATATTCGTTATCAATACCTCTAATAAAAATGGGAAGTTGAGCCGTATCTGTAGCATCAGTACTTTCATCCATCTCCAAAGCATAAAATTTGAAATTAGCAGCTTTACTCTTCAAACCATTTTCGATAGATTTTCCTATTTCTTCAATTTGCCTGGCTATAGTCTGGTGAGACAAACTGATTTTAGAAAAATTGTTTTTTTTATTTGTTGTTGTTCAGTCGTTTCGTCGTGTCCGACTCTTCGTGACCTCATGGACCATAGCACGCCAGGCCTTCCTGTCCTTCACTGTCACCCGGAGTTTACTCAAATTCATGTTCATTACATCGGTGATGCTATCTAACCTTTTTATTAGGACAAATTATATCTGCCACGGTTTCCATACATTGCTTAATAAACTCACCATCGGTAAATGGTTTTGATTTTTTTGCAATCAGATTTGCTACCAAATAACTAGCTTTTATAATAGAGTCCTTTTGAGTTGTGAAGTTTTTTTAAAAAATTGTTGAGACAACAAACTTTTTTTCAGTTCCGCTAATTTGTCTTTACAACAAATTCCTTGATACGGTTCGAATTTGGCAGCAGGTTTTTCTGTATAATGCCTTGTCCTTTTTCGGGCTAACACTCTGACACAGGAAGGTGAATTTATAATGCTTTATTAACTACAAACTTCTCAATTCAACCTGAAACCAAGTTCTGAACGTTTAATTCAATGGGCGTGGTCACCCTCACTCTTGCACCAGCAGCCGTGAAGGAAGCTGCATATAAACAAAGCAAGGCGTGATGTCACTCTAAGACAGGGGTGAGGCAAGACGTGGCTCAGCGGCCAGGAAGACGTCCTGTTCGAGCAGGGTTTCCCAACCCAGCAAAGTGGTTACTAGGCAGGGGCTTGGTACTGTTTCGTGGCATGGCTCGAGAGCAGTGTTTGGAGACGCGGCTGGGAAACGCGACCCAGTTAGCAGGGACAGCGCGGTCAGATTGCGGAGTTTGGGCACAGTGGACGTATGTGGCTCAAGTACGGAGGCTCGGAAGGTGGTGCAACATGATCCTGTTGTCGAGCTCAGCTCGGTAGTTGACAGGAGCTGGGGCGCGGTGGGCAGATGCAGCTCCGACGTGATGTTCGGCGTAGTAGGGGCGTGAAGTGCAGGCGCGCAGTCCAAAGTGATGGTCAGTTGACACTGCGCAGCGTGGTCCTGAGCATTGAGCAGGCTAGACGGCTCGGCGCACTCTGGAACGGTGACCATACGAGGCGGCTCGGCACGACTGGAGACTTCGGCAGGGTCTGACACGATTCGAAGGCAAGGCTGACTATCTCTCAGGATCCAATGCGAACGGTTGTCTCTGACAACCCATTCTGGTTCCCACCGCCTTTTATGCTGTTGGTTCTCCTGCCGTTTCTGTGCAGAGACCAATTGCCGTTCTTTTTGTTCCGCTTACCTTGCTAATCTCCTTTCCTGGGCGCTGATAGGCAGTGGCAAACCCGCCCCCAGATTGTTGCCAATGGGCAACTCATTCCCTTTTTCAACTTTCGCACCCTGTCTTTCTCCCGCTCTTTCCAGCAACGGCTCTTCTTCCTCCTCTCCCTCAGAACCAACCTCCATCCTGACATGCCTTTTCAAATTGTAGTCTTTGAAAACTGACACATTTTCTCTACAAATTAAGCATAGTGCCTTACTATTTGTCTCGACAAAAAAGTACTCATCTGTCCATTTTTCGTTGAATACTCTTCCTTCATCCGCGATTTTTCTTTTTCTTTTTTGGGTTCTGTTTTCTGTTGAAACGACGTTGAAGCCATGCTGGAATAAATTTATTTAGGAATAAATATTTTTTTAAAGAAATAACACAAGAAGCCCATCGTAAATTATTAGGTAGGCAAATAAACAAAGCAACGTTTAATAATCAAATAAGAAAACTTACATATCTACTTAATAATACTAACAATAAACGCCTGTCGTCACAGAACACGTGTAGGTAGGTTGAAATATTATATATAACGTCAAGTCACCACAAGCTGATGTGTGTAGCGGGCGGCGTTGGCGTTAGCGTTAGCACTGCACTGCCCCCTCCCCTACACAGCATCCCGTTGTTTCTACCTACGCAGTCCGCGATTGAGCACCACGCGATCGAGTCACGAAAAAAATAGCAAAATAATGTTAAAAGTTTACGATTTTTTGGGGCCACATTACTAGCTGTTCAGGGCCGCATGCGGCCTATGGGCCACGGGTTGGACACGCCTGTTGTAGATTATATTTTTGGAACCCTTTGTTGAAGAGCAGCGACCACAAGCCTCGGGAAATAAGGACAAGCATTCTGCGGGCTGTGCAGAAGGAAGAATTCCTGAAGGGGAGAAAGTGAAAGGAAACGTTCTGAGAGGGACTGAAGCAGCAATCTGTTGAGAAGTGTGCTGCCTGTTTAGCACTCGCATTCAGGATGTGACAGACAGGCCTCCACGACTCTTTGACAGACAGGCCTCCACGACTCACTGACAAATATCATTTTCTGCTATCCATGTGGGAACTAATGAAATACCCTTGAAGACACTATAAGGAACATTAAACAACTGAACAGGAGGGCACTGTGGCCATGTTGGTGTTTTCTTCACTTCTTCCTGGAGAAGGACACATGGCCCAGAAGGAAAGAGACAAATACTGGAAGCAAACAAATTGGCCATGCAGATGGTGCCAAACCAATGGGAACAGTTTGGATTCTTTGATAATGGGACATGTTTCTGCAATGAGGAATTCCTGACAAGAGATGGGCTGTATCTCATGAGAGTTGGGAACAATGTATTTGCTAGGAGTCTTGCAAACCTGATCTAAAGTGCTTTAAACTAAATCTGGGATCAGGATTGAGAGAGATACACAGGATGTGGAGGCACCCCACCCAAGAATAAACACATAAATACAGGAAGGAAAAATCAAAATTTATGACTCAAGGTTTCTAGTATCTTTCAAGATTTCCAGTGTCTCTGTACAATTGTATGGAGTCTGGAGAACAAACAGTAATGCAGAAAGGCATTATTGCAACCTAGTCGGATGAAACTCATGATTGCAATGCAAGGATAGAGGGCACATTTATTCAACAGGAACAGGCACACAAAAAGGACAAGGATTTATATGTGAAAGAAGAGCATGCATCTACTGTATACAGATCCAGGAAGTTAAACACAAGGTTCCAGTCTAGAACATTTGGGTAACAATACAAGGAAAAGGAAATAGCAGTTATATTATTGTGGTCATGTGTTTTAGATTGCCATGCTGGTCAGAAGATATAGACAATACCCTTTAGTGCCAAATTATAGAATATTTGGGGAGAGAGACTTAATTATAATGGGAGACTTCAACTAACTGGACATCTGTTGGAAAATCAGTCCAGCCAGAACTGTGGGGTCTCCAGCACTCCTCAGTGGTCTGTTTCATTTTCCAGAAGGGTGAAGAAAAGGTAAGAGGGTTGGCTCTCCTAGTTTGGATTTGAATAGGAAAGAACTGGTTGAAGTAAGAAAAGTAGCAGGACCCTTAGGAGAAAGTAACCACATCATCTTTTGTTTCAAGGTTCTATAGAAAGGGAAATTGGAGCATAGCCATACATGAACATTAGATTTTGGGAGAGCCAATTTCAACAAGCTTAGAAAAATACTAGGTAGAAATAACATCCATAGACTGAAATCCTCATCAAAGGGAGTGCAGATGAGCTGGGAACTTTTCAAAAACAGAATATTGGAAGTACAATTGCACACCATCCTAATAGAAAAGAAAAGAAAGGATGCAGCTTATGAAACCACAGTGGGCACATAAGGAGCTTCTGATTGACTTATGAGTTAAAAGCACCTGTAAAAAGGAGGAAATAGAACATGGGAGTAATCACCAGTTAGCTATATCAGCAAGTAGCTTGCATAAAGGAAGTCAGAAAGGCTAAACTACAAAATGAACTTGTGGAACTGCCTGTGTCCAGTGATCTCAGCCCTTCTTACCAGATCCAGCAGGGTGGGCATGCTCTGGGTCCTTTCTGTAAACCAATGGCATCGAGTGAGACCCAGGAGATGTCTCTTCTCTGTTGTGGTGCCTGCCCTTTGGAACAGCCTTTCCCCTGAGATCTTCTGGAAGGCCATGAAGACCTGACTGTTTTCTCAGGCATTCGTGGAGCCCAACATGTGTGTTTTAGCATTGTGAGTTCTTGTGTGGTGCCTTGATTATTGTATTACGAGTGTTTTAATTGAACTTTGCTTTGTTTTATATTGGTTTTATAGTTTTTTTGTACTATTTGTCAGCCACCCGAAGTTACCTGTTTAAGATGGGTAGCCATATAAATTAAATGATCTAACAAAGAAACAAAGAAACTTTGGCTTGCAATAAAGCTAAAAGCAACAGAAATGACCTTTTTTTGGCTATGGCAATAGTATGAGAAAAAGAAAGGGGTGGGTCTGCTGCTTGGAGAAAATGGTGGGATGGCAACAGTTTGTAAACCGCCCAGAGTCCCCTCGTGGGAGATGGCGCGGTGATAAAAGTCGAAACATAAATAAATAAATAAATAATAAATAAAAGGGAGAGGACAAACTCCTCAACTCCTACTTTGCTTTGGTTTCTCCTCAAGGGGGAACTCTGTTCAAATGTGCCTAGGCAGAGCACTTAGCATAAGGAGGGAGTAGCAACCCAAGGTAAGTAAAGAGATAGTTAGGGAGCAACTTGCTATTATGAATGAATATAAGTCTGTAGGATTAGATCAATTACACCCAGGAGTTGTATAGGGTAAAACTCTGGAACAGCTTAAGTAGCCATTTTGTGAGCATTTAGAAAAATAATGAATTGCTTGGAAGAGCCAGCATAGATTTATCAAGAATAAGTTGTGCCAAACCAATTTGATCTCCTTTTTTGATAGAATTACCAGTATAGCTATGAATGTGGCAGACATAGTGTGTCTTGACATCAGCAAAGCATTTGACAATCTCCAGTGAGGACACAGACATGGCACAATTTGGGATGGACTACGCTACCATTTAAATGGATACACAGGTGGTTCAGCCATTGAATCCAACAAGTGTGTGTCAGTAGCTCACATCAAGTTGGAAGGAGGTGTTGAGTGGCATGCTGCAGGATTACATTCTAGGCCTTGTAAAGTTCAACATATTTATAAATTACTTGGAACAGGGGTTAAAAATATTACTGTCAAATTTGTGACAAAGATGGAGGGGTAGGAAATACTCTAAAGAACAGAAGGATTTTGACAATCTTGAATGGGCAGAAAATGGCAAGATGAATTTCAGTAGAGACAAATGCAAAGTCCTATATTTTGGTAGGAAAAATCAAAGGCATGAGTATAGGATGGAGAAGACCATACTGGGCAACAGTATATATGAATAGAATCTGAGTGTCTTAGTGGGTAACAAGCTAAACAGTGTGATGCAGCTGCAAAAAAAGCAAATGGAATCCTAGGTTGCATCAACAAAAGTACAGTGTCAATATCAAGTTAAGTCTTTTCCTTTCTACTCTGCATTGGTAGACCAGATTAAAATATTGCATCTAGTTCCTGGCACTGCATTTTAAGATGGACATTGACAAACTGGAGTATGTCCAGGGAAGATCAATTAAGGTGATAAGTGAAGAGAAAAATTATGAAGAACAGTTGGAGGCATTGGGTATGTTTAGCCTGAAGAAGAGAAGTATGGTGAGATATGATACTGTAGCTGTCTTTAAATTTTCTGAAGGCTTGTCATGTAGAAGGCAGGTAAACCTGTTCAAAGTTGTACTAGAAGAAAATTAACAAGGGATTTAAATTACAATGAAGCAGATTTGAAGTGAAAATCAGGAAGAATACTGATCTGTTGAACTGCTGGTCAACAGTGGAGCAGAGCATCTTGCGAGATGGTAGAGTTCCTTTTCTGAAATATTTAAACAGGATCTATCTGATAGGGATGCTGTAATAGTAGAGTCTTTTACTGGGCAGGGAATTGGACTAGATGATGTCCAAAATCCTTTCAAACCTTACATCCTATGATACTAAATAAAATTAGCAGTCAGCCAAGTTAAACTAGTTCCACAGTACCTGTTGAATATGCTCTTGGGTTTCAGCACATCTTCAGAATGGATTGCAGAAACATAATTTAGAGTAAGATCATCTTAGCTTTGGTCTGGAATTGTTGACAGGCAGACTTTCCTTGTTTCTCTCCTCCTTCCCCCCACCACTGCTTTCTCTTGGACTTCCAAACACTGCCTTCACTTTTATAGTAAATAAGGAAAAGGCCCCATCTCTGATATTCAAAGTCTTGTCAGCAAATCAGTAATTATCTAGAAGCTATATCCAGGTTTATAATGATCCTTGAAGGAATGTAGTCTGATTTTCACCAGTTGTGCAACTGTATATATGAGATTACATGGGGAATACTTTTTTTTTAAACAAAAGCTGAATTCCATTTATTCAGGCCTTTTAGTATGCAGGTCAATTTACCAGATGCTTTGGGGATACTGTTGTGTCATACTAAAAATGCAACAATGGAATTGGGGAGACAGTGATGCAGTCATTGATTCTAGACTTGAAATCATTTCTAAGCCAACCCTGCTGTTGGACTGCCATTTTCTTTTCTGGATTTATACTAGAATCTGGGGATCAAGGAAAGACAGTTGCCAAGCAACATATGCAGTTGCAGCCATGGTGACATCTTGGCTGTCACTTGCTGCTAGCTGGAAGGAAGGAATAATCCCCGCAAGCCATATGGTCGAGAATAATTACAACTGCTCAGGCTTTGTTCAAGAGAATGCATGTGGCACTTTGTGGATTGTCCAGCTGCTTCACAGATGCAGAAGAGTCAGCACAAGTGGAGAAGTACAGTTCCAATCTGTGATACTGGTTAAGGAAATGGAAGATTTATTAGTGGTAGGTTAGTCAGGAGCATAATTATTGGAAATGAAGTTTCACCTCCACACTTTAAGAAGGATTCAAACAATTGGAACAGGTTCAGAGCAGAGCAGAGCAATGAAGGTCATTATAGACCTAGAAGCTAAGGTTTAAGAAGCTAGACTGACTGACTGACTGACTGACTGATTGTATATCTAACATGCATCATAACATACCAGATGCACAGGTACAATATAGGTGGTGCCTGGCTCAGCAGCAGTACTTATGGGAAGGATTTATTGTCAGTCTGTGAACTGTGAGAAAATATCACAAGTAAGGCATATCTCTTCACTTGACACAAAAGTACGGCAAAGTTATAACAGAATCTTGAGTCTTGGCTGGAAAGAATAAAGTATTTCATTTTCAAAAGCCCACATAATTATTATGCTTGTGAGTGGTGAATTTGATTTATAACAAGACATTTGGTACAATAACTGTGACACAGTGTCCTTGGTCGAGCAAAGAGGTGGCACAATTTGCTTTAATGAGGTCCTTTCATCGCTTCACTTCTGTGTATGCCTTTTGCATGTGCAGAACCCTTTTCTGACCCTTCCAGTATCAGATTGGTAGATTTGGAGGAGATATTTATGCACACACAAAGCTTCTTCCGTGGGTCTATTTGACCTGGGCTACAAATATCTGGCTGACCACTAGAGTGCAGCAGGATACAGAAAGCTGTCAACTCTTTGTTGTTATTTGAGGATCATCTGAATTTTTGCAGCCCTGATTGGGTTGCCTTACAGCTATTGCAAGGAAGAACATTAGAGCAGCTGTGCTGAATCAGGCCAGGGCCCATCTTATTTCAGCATTTTACAGTGACCAGCTAGACGCCTCCGAGGTGTTCACAAGTAGGAAATGGAGATATACCCTTCTTCCACCATTGTTCCCCTGCAATTGGTATTTGAATGGATAATGCCTTTCCCTGGAGGTAATACTTGGTTTTCACTACAGTACTGCCAGAATTAGATCCGTCCTCCAGGAATTTATTCAATCACTTTAAAGCCATTCACATTAAAGAGTCCCCTTGTGGGGAGTTGGGCAGTGATAAATCGAATGAATGAATGAATGAATGAATGAATGAATGAATGAATGAATTCCACAAATTATTTGCTATGAGTTGAAGTGCTTCCTTTTGTCTGTTCAAAATCTCCTTCCAGTCAGTGTCACTATAGTTTTGAGAGTGAGAAAAACCCCATGTCCATTTCTCCATTCCGTGCATGTGTTTATACTTCTCAACCATCCTCCAGTTGCCCTTTTTTCAAGCTAAGAGTCAAACATTCTCATCTTTTCTTGTTCGGATATTGTTTGAGCCCCCTGTTCACTTTAGTAATCTTCTTCCACACTTCTTTTTTCAGCTCCGTTATATCTTTTTTCAAATGTGACAATCCGTACTGTACACATATCAAGATTTGTATCTTGGCATTTTATTTTCAGTCCCTTTCCTAATGATACCTAGCATGGAATTTAAGTTTTTCACCATTCTCAGTCACTGAGTTGATGTCCTCATTAAGCTATCCACTATGATGTCATGATTTTTTCCCTGGTTTGTGACAGGATGCTCAGACCATACAAGTAAATATGTGAGGTTGCTGTGTGTGTGTTGCATAATTGTATAATAATTTAAATTAAATTGTATTTGTCATTTGGTTGACTATTCACCAAGTTTAAACAGATCCTTCTACAGCTCTTTACAGTCACATTTGGTTTTTACTGCCCTGAATAGTTCAGTAATGCTCATAAGCTTGGCCAGCTCACTACTTACCCTTAAATCAAGTCCCAGAAGAGACTGAGGGGGAGGCTTTGGAGAAGCACAAAGTGAAGCAGTGCAGCTGCTTTGCTCTCTAATGAGAGGAAGAGCCAAGCATTCTCTTGAAGACTTGCATTGCCAATTCTAAAACATGGAATGGGGAAATGGGATTATAGTTATGCACATTTTCTTGAGAGTGCTAAATTGATTTAACATAGGGCTCACCCACAAAAACTCTTTGCCCCAGCTCTAAGATGGCCCATTTACAGTTTTTTAAGGACATGTCCTCACAATCACATGGGGCGTGGTGGCTCAGCGGGTAAGATGCCAGGCTTGTCGATCGGAAGATCGTAAGTTCAGAGGTTCAAATCCCTAGCCCTGCGTGCGGAGTGAGCTCCCGCACTAGCCCCAGCTCTTGCCAACCTAGCAATTCGAAAGCATGCAAATGCAAGTAGATTAATAGGTACCACTTGGGTGGGATGGTAACAGCGTTCCGCGTGCATCATGCCGGCCACATGACTGTGGAAGCGTCTTCGGACAGCGCTGGCTCTTTGACTAACAAACGGAGATGAGCACCGGCCCCTAGAGTCAGACACGACTGCACAAATGTGCGGGGGAACCTTTACCTTTACCTTACCTCACAATCAAACCTCTTCGTGCTAACCTGCTCCTGAGGCAGGCTGAAGCAAAATCACGTGATCTAGCAGGAAGGTATGGTTTTCCAACAGAAAATTGACTAAGCCCTTCAGTGCAAACATTTAATGTCAAATGTCGTGATTAATGTCACCTTTGCTGACCTGTTGCTGGAGTCCAGCTGGTCCATTACAAACCTCTGTGGCCATTTTCTGCTTTGGTACCTGGTGACTATTATACTCTCTAAGATTGGAAAGTAAAGCTTGCTAGTCTAGCATGAACTGGGGATATTTGGTCATGATTTTGGCATTATTAACTTGTATCTTTGAAGTATGTTTCCTGTATATTTATCATACTTCTAGATTTAAATGATGAATGGATGTATCATATGCATATGGATGCTAGTTTTGAAAAGTGTAGTAGCAGTGGAATTCAAACAATTACAAAAACAGAAACAAAAAGAGCTTCTTGATCCTCTGTTATTTATTGGGGAAAAGAACAGACGACGGAGTAACTGAATAGTTGAGAATATGGAAAGGACTGTACTGAGGTTGCATACTGTCCCCTTATTTATTCAACTTACATGCAGAATATCAAGAGAAATGCTGGACTAGAGGAAACAAAACTTGGAATTAAAATTGCTGGGAGAAATACCAACTGCCTCTGATATGCTGATGATTCCAGTTTGACAGCTAGAAGCAAGAAATGTAAGGAATCTCTTGCTGAAGGTCAAATTAAAAACGGCAAAACCTTGTCTGCTGCTCAATATAAAAGATTCCCCACCCCCAATTAAGGCAACCGGTGCTGCCAGCCCAATGCCTATAAGCAGAGAAGTTGAAGTACTTACAGATGTTACCTTCCTAAGCTCAAGAGTCATGAAACAGTGACCCTGGTTACTTGGGAGAAAGACGATGACAGGTCTAGAGAAAGCATTAAAGAGACACAGCACTGACCATATGTATTGTTGGGGCCATCCTTTTTCCATTTGTAACAGGGCTATGAAAGCCACAGTGAAGAAAAATGGATGTCTTTGAATTGAGGTGTTGGATAAAATGGCTGAGAATGACTATCTATCTATCTGAATTTGTTAGCTGCCCAACTCCAATGAACTCTTCATCCAGAAGAAATCAGTCAGTACTACGTGAAGTGAACCCAGGCCGCTCACTGGAAGACCTAATAATGAAGCTAAAGCGCCTTAAATCTTTTGGACAGATCCTGGGAGGACAAAGTAGCCGAAAAAGAGTTCAGCAGAAGACAAGGTGGTTAGATACTATGTCTGATGACCCAAGCATGAGTTTACAAGAACTCAAGCAGTCGCTGGCCGGGAGTCCCGGTGAAATGATGTCCATCCAGGCACAACACTCAGAAGCGACCGAGGAACAAAATACCTCCAGCCGAACTGCTTCCCCAGTGAACATGCCTAGGATCAGGCCGTATAACTCTAGAGCATTTCTTCCGGGGAAACAAATACTGTACAGTAACAAATCCCCACCACGTTGGCGTTGGGAGCTTTCCCGCTGGAATCTTTTCCACGTTCAGCTCGCCTCCTCCCGCTGAGTTTCGCAATTGGTCCTCCGGAGAAACTGGGGCCGCCCTGCAAACGTGGCGGTCGGGCGACTCCACCTACGGATAGACCGCTCCTCCGGTCCAATCGCATAAGGCGTAGTATTGAACGGCGCAGAACTTCGCCCGTTTGCAACCGCGTTGCTGAGTGGCTGGGAGGGGGATTCCAATGACCAGTCCAAATTAGGCCATTCATAGGCGTCTCTAAAGCGAGACTTTTGCAGCCGGACCGGTATTGTATAATGGGGGGGCTGGAGAAACGGGGCGATCCCACGTTGAGTCCTTTATGAGCGTGCTGCGAGAGAGAGGCGAGATCTGCTGGACTGGGAGGCAGCCCAAGCAAAGACACGCGTTAGATTCTACAGAGTAAAGAAGGTCCTCTCCCGACGTGTATTGCAGACTAGAAAGTTTCTTCGGAGGGAAACCGCACTTGGCGCGGAAGAAACCATGAACCTGGGAAAAACTTCTCGCTCTCTCACGGTGGGGCTGATGCTAGTATTCTGCATCAGCAGGTCCTTCGGCGTCCCCACTTTCAGGAAGGAGAGAGGCGTTCATCCTGTTCCCGACGCTGAACTCGGCAACCGGCAGCACGAAGATAACCAGAGCTTCCAGTATGACCACGAGGCCTTTCTGGGCAAAGAAGATGCCAAGACTTTCGATCAGCTTAGCCCGGAGGAAAGCAAGGAACGGTTGGGGTAAGACCGTCCTTATTTTATACCGAAACTGGCGGGCAAAAAGGTCCCTCGTGTCCCGGGGCACGATGACCATGATGATGATGATGGAGGAGGAGGAAGGGGTGATTAGATGATTCTCTCCCAGTAGCTACAGTGAGACGGTTGCATTTTGCACGCCGACGGACTTTAGCCACTCTCCTGTCAAGTTGCGTTGTAATAGTATTTCCCCTTCCTCGATAAACGCGCGGTAGCGAAAGTTGGCCCTGCGAGGCGAAGAACAAGAAATTCTTGCGATGGTGCCTTGGTAACGTGGCGGAGGGGAAGTTCCTATCGCCGCCTTGAATGGAAAACTTAGTTTCATAGAGTATATTCTCGTTTTATGTAGGAGACTAAAGTCCAGGATCAGCCCATTTAAATGAAAAGTCATGAGGAGCTTTGTTTATTCTATCTATCTATCTATCTATCTATCTATCTATCTATCTATCTATCTATCTATCTATCACATATTGCCACCGCCCATCTCCCCCCAGAGGAGGGACTCTGGGCTGTTTACAATAAAATGTTTGTTGTGGGAAAGGTTTTCTTTCTCCTTTTTAAACTTCTATTGGGGCGGCTTCCTTAATTTGTTGCAGCAGAAACAACAGAGCCTTTCATGGAGGAGAGATGCACCCAATGCAGGACTTGCCATCTTGGGTTGGCAGATACAGAATTGTGGGGAGGGGGGGGGGTTAAGTTTACAGAGTGGGACCGTAGACATTGTAGTGCAAAACCTACTGTTTTGCAAAAAAAAAAAAACAACCCACCATTTTATTGCGGTTGGGTGAAGAGAATACAAAAATCAAATCCGATCAGGTGTGTCTCATTTCCAACTCAAGTTGTGGCAGACTGGATATGAATGGGCAGGTCTGACTCTTAAAAAAAGAAACCTAGTAACTAGTAGAATGTGGTGGAAAACTTTTCAGTGGCTTTGGACTTTAAGGGACAAGTGGAAAGATCAAAAGTTGTAAAGGGACTCTGGTGAACTGAACATTAATAGTAACAGTGAACACCGTAACAGAGTGTGTGAGCAGTTTGCTCACTAAAGAGTATCACAGGTGGGAGGAAGTCAGACCCAAATTCACCAGTTTCCTATTTAATTATTACTCTTCTCCAAGAAACTCATGTTTATCCTTCCCAATTTATCTTCATGACAAATCTGCTGAGTTGTTGATTAGAGAAACAGAGATAAACTCAAGATTATCCAATGATCTGCTGTGGCTAAGCATGAACTGCAATATTGTCCTCTGAATTTAAAGTGAGGCAAATATATCTCTTGCTTCGTGCCTGGCCTCACTGTGTGATAAACTTGACTTTTCTGTCTGTAGCAGGCAGGGAGAACTGCTTTTCTCTAGGCAAAATATAGCCTGTAGAGTTTTCCCAGATAGCCTAACTTTTCTTGCCCAGCTTTTTATTCCATCTGCCCTCCCCAGACCTGGAATGGGAAAAGCTCTTATTAGATGGACATTTGGAGGAGGGGGGGGGGGGCGACAAATGTCAACACATGCATGACTACGTTACGCAAGTGCTGTAGCTGGTGTGCTTCCTTAGGTGTCCTGGTGCAAGTATGTCTTTGTGGCCTTGCCTGGGTATCATTTGGGCATCTTTGCTGTTGGCTGAGAAGACCATTGTCAGCAACTGAAGTCAATGGAAACTTTGCTTTGTGGGAGGGTTCTTCAAGGAGGCATTGTTGCTGAAGTGAAAGAGGCCTTTCCTTCCCAAGGTGGTTGTCAGATTTCCCGTATGAAATTGGCAAATTATTTTCTGTACGGAGAAAAGTGATGACGTGACGCCAGGTGGCTAGATAACAAAAAGCCTTCCCATAACTTTGAATGGCTTTGCTTACATCTCTTGCTAGATATTAGAAGAGAAGGTACCACATGTGTATTGTTATGGCTAGTGCCCACACAAGCAATGGAACCTTCCCATGAGAACAATTCCCCCTGAAGCCTTCGTGGGAAGCCCTGGGAGAACAGGGAGGGGGAGATCACGTGCTTGCTTAGATGCAGCACTGCCACACAATGCTATGTGCTATGGCCTACACAAAGGCCTGGTGTGTGTCACACCTAACTTCCAGCCAATCAGAAAGCTGGAAGAACTGAATATCTAACCATGCAAAATGGTGTTCTATGCTTCTTGTCTTTTTGTGTCTTTAGCCATGTAGTTCTTCACGTGTATTCTACTTCTACGGACTGGGCAGTGCGTAGTTATGCCTGGCTTTGGGTATAGGCCGTGGCATGAGATCTGGCCCTGGGATCAATACACGGATCTCTGCTTATAAGTTTGTTTTTGCTTTTTCCTTATTGCAATAATGTAACATTTGCATTTATTGCCTTAACTATATATGCATTTATTGCCTTATGCTACAAGTAAACACTTTTAGCCCTAAACGCTGCACTCTTGTCTGTTTATTCTCAAGCCTTGATTTTTCCCTTTAAACCAGCGTACATCCTATCATATATCTCTTGCTTTGTGCCTGGCCTCACTGTGTGATAAACTTGACTTTTCTGTCTGTAGCAGGCAGGGAGAACTGCTTTTCCCTAGGCAAAATATAGCCTGTAGAGTTTTCCCAGATAGCCTAACTTTTCTTGCCCAGCTTTTTATTCCATCTGCCCTCCCCAGACCTGGAATGGGAAAAGCTCTTATTAGATGGACATTTGGAGGGGGGGGGGCGACAAATGTCAACACATGCATGATGACGTTACGCAAGTGCTGTAGCTGGTGTGCTTCCTTAGGTGTCCTGGTGCAAGTATGTCTTTGTGGCCTTGCCTGGGTATCATTTGGGCATCTTTGCTGTTGGCTGAGAAGACCATTGTCAGCAACTGAAGTCAATGGAAACTTTGCTTTGTGGGAGGGTTCTTCAAGGAGGCATTGTTGCTGAAGTGAAAGAGGCCTTTCCTTCCCAAAGTTGTAACCCCTCTCTTGCAAAATTGCCCCCTTGTGGGACAATTTTATTCAAAGTAGCTTTCATTGATGTCAATGGAGGCCCTTTTAAAGTCTAAGTTGGGGGAGAGGAGAAGCAAGTCTGTGCAAATGAATAGAATATATGTGTGTGGGGTGGTCCAGGCAATTGTGTCAGCACCTGCACATTTTGGCGATGCCCACCTAGGTCCAGGACAGTGCTGGTAGGGCTTTTCATGCCTTGTACTTTTGATGGAGCCAATTTAGACTTCAACCCAAATAGTTTCTCCTATAGCCTGTGCCCAGGCTTTGGTAATTTTATTGGATCTTTTGCCATCAGGTGAGTGAGATGGGCCAGACTTACAGGTGAAGGTGAATTAGCTGATTTCTGTCTTCTCTCTTCAGTCTGAGATTCCTTCTATGCTTGGTGAGTGCTCTGAGTTCAAAGCATCCATATGGTACAGAGCAAGCTGATATGATTTGCATCTCTGCTGGCTTGGACCTGGAGACAGGTGGCAGAAGACTTGGTCTTCGGTTGGGCATCTGAGGGACATTCTAAGCTCTAGGTGCCTTTTTTTTTTGGTGCAGAGCAAAGTGGCTTTATTCTGAGGTGGAAGGGCATGGCAGAGGTGTGGGGACTGCTGCTAGTTTGAGGAGTAATTACAGTGCCTACTGGATACAACAGCAAAGCAATCTTCTGCTCTGCCTCCAGCACTGAGATGTTCAGAGGAGAGGCTTGTTTTCCTTGCGTATCCTAGACTTAAGCTGGAACAGAGACAATCCATAGTAGGCATTCAGAGAGCCTTCATATATTCCATCTTCCCTACCAGCTAGAGTTCTTCATTATGGGAAAGATTCTACATCCATTCAGCCAATTCTAGAATTCCACTTTAGACTGCTTATTATTACATACAGGAATATCAGCTCTATATCATGAAGGTTTGGGGAGTAACTTGAGTTATTGACTCCATGTGACAAATACAGCATGTTAACTGGTCCTTACAGCTTTGGAGAACATTGCTCTCCCTTGAAAGAGCTTGAAAGAGATTTCACGAGCACTGGTCAACATATTGACTGATAGTCTGTCTTCACTGGCTACCCATAATATTAGTTTTTGTAAGCTCCACCGAACATTAAATTTCACAACATCTTAATAGGTTACTTGCATTTCATTTGCTAGAAACCAGTACCAGTAATATTTTGCTATTACCAATTATTACTGCTTGTCCAATCTTAGAAACCTAATTAATGGAAGACTGTATCTAGTAAAATTGTTTGCTGTGACAAGTGCTGAATGTTTCTAAATGAAAAGCCCACTTGCACTTGCATGCAAGACACACACAACTAGGTTTTAGGGAGAAGACTAGGCTGGAAAGTTTGCCCCTGGCATTTAATGCTGTGTATGGAAAGTCAAACCTCAATTTAGTAGACCTTGATGCAATGGGCAACATTCTTGTTATATTTGAATAATGGCATAACTATATGCAAATCATAATTATATGCAAATGATATAAATTGGTGCAAATGAAGAATCTGTATCATTTATATCAGAGCTTTCCAAACATTTTCATGTTGGTGACACACTTTTTAGACATGCATCATTTTGCGACACACTCTTACAGCAGGGCATCATTTCACGACACGCTCTTACAGCAGGTCACAAGGCAGGCACTAGGACCTGCGCAGAATCACAGCAGGTTTGGAGGCAGCAGGGCACAAGGCAGGCACTAGGACCTGCATGGAATCCTGGCAGGGCTTGGAGGCAGCAGCAGCAGCCGCGACACACCCAGACACTGCAGCCAACACACTAACGTGTCGCGACACACCGTTTGGAAAACTCTGATTTATATACTGTAATACAGTGTTTCTCAACCTTGCTGGCTAGGGAATTCTGGGAGTTGGAGTCCACCCATCTGAAAGCTGCCAAGGTTGAGAAATGCTGCTGTAATATCATTGTCTTACTACAATTTAACTGACAAAGAGGAGTAATGGACAGTCTCTCCCACCAAGTGGTTTGTTAAATCAGGATTTCACTTGTGTATAAAGAAATTTTGGGTCATGGGAGCGTCCAGATTCAGTCTGTAATCCAGATGCAGATCATCTTTTCCTCTGTATATCCTTCTGTGTATGGGTAGGGGGTTGGAACCTGTCACAGTATTGTTTAAATGTGTTGGTTCTCTGTGCATAATGTATTTTGGCATTTTATTTGGCTTAGACAATATTCCACAAAACCTGGCTAAGTCCTTATGTGTATATGTGTGTGAAAAACAAATGTGATCAGTGCTTTTTAAACGTGTCAGATTGTCAAATCCCTGTAAATTCAGTGGCCAGATACCATCAGTTGGTGTTCAGGGCCAAATTTGATTCCTTTAGGGTTACACTTGGCCTTTTTCTTTGCTGTCACTCCATTCCTCTTCTCTCCTTTTTTTTTCTCCATCACTGCCTGAGGAGTGGCTTAAAGTGCCACGTAGGTTTTCTTGGAGAAGACACAAGGCACTATTTCTAGAGAACAAGGATCTCTTGCATATATCTCCAGTTCTTCTGCTTCTGCTGACTGATCAGACAGACAGGTGGAAGCAAAGACACAGTGAAATGGGGAGGAAGACCAAGAAAAGAGAGGGTTGGAGACAGTGACTGTGAGATGTCATTTGCTTATAATGCAACCCTTCCTCAAAAATAGATTGCAGGGTCTATCACAAGAATGCAATTTTTAAAAAACGCAATCATAGCACGTGGAGGTAAAAACAGCAGGGGAAAGACTTCTCCAAACAGCTAATTTTGTTTGTTTGTTTGTTTGTTTGTTTATTTGTTTGTTTGTTTATTTATTTTCTATGGCTGCCCATCTCAGTAAGTGACTCTGGGCTGCGTACAATCATAAGAACATAAAACAATTAAAACAATACAGAATAAATATACAGTATATGGTCGACCGTCAACCATGGTATCCTTCTGGGACGGCTCAGGGAGTTGGGGGTGGGCGGCGTGGTTCTGCGCTGGTTCACCTCCTTCCTCCAGGGCCGGTCCCAGTCGGTGTTGATAGGGAGCAAGAGATCCAGCCCACAGGCCCTTCTTTGCGGGGTTCCACAGGGCTCGGTACTCTCTCTGCTCCTTTTTAACATCTACATGAAACTGCTGGGTGAGAACATCCATCACCATGGGGTGAGGTATCATCAATACGCCGATGATACCCAGTTATACATGTCCATCCCAGGTGAAGTAAGTGATGCAGTGACCACCCTGTCCAAGTGCCTGGGGGCTATAGGGGTCTGGATGGGGAAAAACAGGCTTCAGCTGAACCCTGGTAAGACGGAGTGGCTGTGGATTAATGGCCCCTCAGTTTCTGGGAATTTGTCATCTTTAGTTATGGATGGGGTTGCACTGCCCCAGACAGACCCGGTGCGTAACTTGGGGGCCCTCTTGGACTCACGACTCCTGCTCGAAGAGCAGGTGGCAGTCGTGGCCAGAAGGGCCTTTGCTCAACTTCGTGTTGTGCACCAGTTACACCCTTTCCTAGACCGAGAGTCCCTTCAAATGGTCACTCATGCCCTGGTTGTCTCCCATATAGATTACTGTAACGCACTCTACATGGGCCTACCCTTGAAGAATATCCGGAAGCTACAGCTGGTACAGAATGTGGCTGCGCAGGCAGTTTTAGGTGCACCAAGATCGACACACATAACACCTCTGCTCCATGAGCTGCATTGGGTGCCAGTTTGCTTCCAGGTCCAATTCAAGGTGTTGGTTATTACCTTTAAAGCCCTACATGGCATGGGCCCAGGTTATCTGAGGGACCGCCTCATCCCCATTACATCGTCCTGTCCCACCCCATCTTGCAGAGAGGGCATCTGCGGACCCCCTCTGTGAAAGAATTCCATCTAGCGGGGTCTCAGAGGCGAGCCTTCTCTGCAGCGGCACCTGCCCTGTGGAACATTCTCCCCCCGGAGATAAGACAGGACCCCTCACTCCTGGACTTCAGGAAAAAATCAAAAACTTGGCTCTGTGATCTCGCCTGGGGCAAGAAGGAAAGTGGTCACGCTTGGGGATGGCTGATCTCTTAGAGCCGCCTCAAATATTTTAAATATTTTTATCTTCACTGTAAGAACCACCTGCCACTTAGATGATGTTTTGTTGTGGTTGTAAACCGCCCAGAGTCCCTCCTTGAGGGGGAGATGGGCGGTGATAGCAATTTAATAAATAAATAAATAAAATATGGTCGCCGAGTAAAACTATTGCCATATATGTTAATATAGCCAAGAAACGGGGCCCTTAACACTCATGGGGGCTCCAGGCCCAGGCACATAACCAGGTCTTCATGGCCTTATGAAAGGCCAACAGGGTGAGGGTCATCCTAATCTCTGAAGGGAGAATATTCCGGAGGGCAGTTAAAGGTTTAGACACAGACTGGAAGCTTGCTCAGTGATTTTGGGCCAGTTCTTTTTTCAGCCAACTTACCTCATTGGTTTGTTGTGGTGGGGAAAAAATGCAGGAGAGAGAGCTATGCACACTGTCTTTATGCTCTTGGAGGAATGAAAGGGTATAATTGTATCAAATAATTAAAAAATAAATTCCCAAAGAGATAAATTCTGTAGTTGGGCTTGTTGTTGTTTATTCATTCAGTTGCTTCCGACTCTTCGTGACTTCATGGACCAGCCCACGCCAGAGCTTCCTGTCGGCCGTCACCATCCCCAGCTCCCCCATGGTTGAGTCTGTCACCTCCAGAATATCATCCATCCATCTTGCCCTTGGTTGGCCCCTCTTCCTTTTGCCTTCCACTTTCCCTAGCATCAGCTTCTTCTCCAGGGTATCCTGTCTTCTCATGATGTGGCCAAAGTACTTCAGTTTTGCCTTTAATATCATTCCCTCAAGTGAGCAGTCTGGCTTTATTTCCTGGAGTATGGACTGGTTTGATCTTCTTGCAGTCCAAGGCACTCTCAGAATTTTCCTCCAACACCACAGTTCAAAAGCATCTATCTTCCTTCGCTCAGCCTTCCTTATGGTCCAGCTCTCACAGCCATAGGTTACTACAGGGAATACCATTGCTTTAACTATGCGGACCTTTGTTGTCAGTTTGATGTCTCTGCTCTTAACTATTTTATCAAGATTTGCCATTGCTCTCCTCCCAAGAAGTAGACGTCTTCTGATTTCCTGGCTGCAGTCAGCATCTGCAGTAATCTTTGCGCCTAGAAATACAAAGTCTGTCACTGCCTCCACTTTTTCTCCCTCTATTTGCCAGTTATCAATCAAGCTGGTTGCCATAATCTTGTTTTTTTTTTGAGGTTTAACTGCAACCCAGCTTTTGCACTTTCTTCTTTCACCTTCGTCATAAGGCTCCTCAACTCCTCCTCGCTTTCAGCCATCAAAGTGGTATCATCTGCATATCTAAGATTGTTAATGTTTCTTCCAGCGATTTTAACTCCAGCCTTGGATTCCTCAAGCCCAGCACGTCGCATGATGTGTTCTGCGTACAGGTTGAATAGGTAGGGTGAGAGTATACAGCCCTGCCGTACACCTTTCCCAATCTTAAACCAGTCCGTTGTTCCTTGCTCTGTTCTTACCGTTGCTACTTGGTCGTTATACAGATTCCTCAGGAGGCAGACAAGGTGACTTGGTATCCCCATACCACCAAGAACTTGCCACAATTTGTTATGATCCACACAGTCAAAGGCTTTAGAATAGTCAATAAAACAAAAATAGATGTTTTTCTGAAACTCCCTGGCTTTCTCCATTATCCAGCGGATATTGGCAATTTGGTCTCTAGTTCCTCTGCCTTTTCTAAACCCAGCTTGTACATCTGGCAATTCTCGCTCCATGAATTGCTGGAGTCTACCTTGCAAGATCTTGAGCATTATCTTACTGGCATGTGAAATAAGTGCCACTGTTCGATAGTTTGAACATTCTTTAGTGCTTCCCTTTTTTGGTATGGGGATATAAGTTGATTTTTTCCAATCTGATGGCCATTCTTGTGTTTTCCAAATTTGCTGGCAGTAGTTGGGCTACCACAGCTTAAAAATAAAGATTGGGTTGATATACTTGAAGGAGGACATTATAGCAGATGATACTGAAGTGCAGACAGGTTAGCATTGGGGTCTTCCAAAAAGTCCCTACTCCCTAGTGGTAGTTTCCTAGTCACTTGAACTGCTGCATTTTTAGTTGCAATACAAGCTGTTAGCAAACAAACTAGCTAACAAACCTGTTAGATGGTTGTTTTCCATCTTCGTGGAGAAAAAAAGAGGAGATGAGCATTCTGGTGGCAGGAATCAGGAAAACTCAGGATAAGCTGAAGGTTTACGCTTCTTGGTGCTGACTACCCATTGTGAGAGATGTCGTTTTGTTACCTAGGCAGAGAACAGCAGGTTGTTTACCTGTAACTGTATGGCCATCTATGGGTACTGTGTCTGTTCTCAGCCTCGTAGGAAACTTTCTAGAGCCACATTTTTGGTGAAAATCTGTTTCCTTTTCAATCCACATGCTCAAAAGTCCAGGTCCTGCTTAATCACCTCAGTTCCTTTTTGGCTACCATGATGGAAGCATGGAAGAGCTTTCTGAGCTGAGTTACTGCATTTTTTGTTCTTATTTTATTTCCTGTTTTCTCCTTTTTCCTTTTGTCTTTATATCTTTGTATGTTATGCTTTTTTTCCCTCCAGACATAGGAGTCTGCAGGGGGCAGAAAGGGAAACACATGATGATGTGTCAAACATCATGTAAATGCTGTGACTTGCATATTTGCGTCATTCGTGTGATGGCATCATAACGCATGCCTTGTCATTTTGACATCAACATGGCTTGTCATGGTTGCCTGTTTCTCCAAGTGGTGTAATACCTTTGTCTGTAGCTTGAATCATGTCAACTGGATTTCTATTTTCTCAGTGGAAACGTTTCGCTCCTTATCCAAGGAGCTTCTTCAGTCTGAGCAAAGTTGGTAAGGGAATCCTAAATATGTTTCTAGCTGTGTGACCTTACACCTGGTGTCATGGTTATATTGAGATGTTATTTTAAGTCCTTTTATTATCTAAAGGAGGATCGTTAAGATCACCATGCTGCTGTTGAGCTTGTGATAATTTTGTGATATTTATTATCACATTATCAAATTTTGTGATATTAATAATTGTGATATTTAGATAATAAAAGGACTTAAAATAACATCTCAATATAACCATGACCCCAGGTGTAAGGTCACACAGCTAGAAACATATTTAGGATTCCCTTACCAACTTTGCTCAGACTGAAGAAGCTCCTTGGATAAGGAGCGAAACGTTTCCACTTTTAAAATAGAAATCCAGTTGACATGATTCAAGCTACAGATAATTCCACCTGGATGACTGAGAACCTTCATAGACATAATGTAATACCTTTGGTTTTTTTTCTTTTTCTTTTTTAATTTTTAATTCTTTATTTTATAGTAATACATAAATAACAAAAACTGACATAATATAACATAACATAACATAAATAACATTTTTAAAGTAAATACAATCATAACTTTCTTACAAATCATTGGCGATCACTCGTAGCCGAGTAAGATTGTCTTCCAAAGGTAAAATTTTAACGGTGGATCCGTAAGTGGCTATAAAGGCCAATTCTGGATCCGCACAACCTCCCACAATGAGGGGATAACAACCTTTCTTTTTCCTCCCATAACTTGACTTCCCTTCCTTCTCCTCTTTTCTCCATCTTCTTTATCTCCTCTTCCCCCTCATTCCTTCTCCACTTCCTTTCCCCATCTACTCTACCTTACTCTTCACCTGTTCATCTATCAACCAAAAAAAAAAAAAGAGGACTTCCTACTTTCTCTCCATCCTTTCCATCATATATTTATAAACAACTATAATCTCTAACTTACTTACATTATTTACATTAAATTCCCAATTGAACTTTTTGAGTCTTTTCTATAAATTTATAGAAGGGACTCCAACATAAGTTGAATTCTTCTATGTTCTTATAATTCAACTGATCCGTTAGTTTGGCCATCTGCGCTAGGTCCATCGCTTTTATTGTCCATTCTTCAATCGTAGGTATGTAATCCTCTTTCCAATGTTTAGCGAAGATGGTTCTAGCAGCAGTTATTAAGTAAAATAGCAATTTTCCATATTTCTTGTGTAAGTCTGATTTTATAAATCCCAGTAGATAGAATTCTGGCTCTTTGATAATGTCCTCTTCTAATATTTCACATATGGTTTCATGAATTTTATCCCAAAACTTTTTTGATTTTTGGCAAGTCCACCATAGATGAAAAAAGGTGCCGACTTCTTTCTTACATTTCCAACATTTATTAGGTATAGCAATATTCATTTTGGACAATGTATTAGGAGTTATGTACCATCTGTACATCATTTTAAAGAAATTTTCTTTCATATTATAATTTAGAGTAAACTTTAGATCTTTTAACCACATTTTCTCCCAATTTTCAATTTGAATTCTATGACCTATATTTTCTTCCCATTTGGTTATACATTTCTTTTTTGGTAAATTAGACGTGTTAATTTGTATTAAAATTTTATAAATTTTTGCAATCAGATGATTATCTTCTTTCCATAATTTTTTGTTGTTGTTCAGTCGTTTAGTCGTGTCCGACTCTTCGTGACCTCATGGACCATAGCACGCCAGGCCTTCCTGTCCTCCACTGTCTCTCGGAGTTTACTCAAATTCATGTTCATTACATCGGTGATGCTATCTAACCATCTCATCCTCTGCCGTCCCCTTCTCCTTTTGCCCTCAGTCTTTCCCAGCATCAGGGTCTTTTCCAGTGAGTCCTCTCTTCGCATTAGGTGGCCAAAGTATTTGAGCTTCAGCTTCAGCATCTGTCCTTCCAATGAGCAGTCAGGGTTGATTTCCTTTAGGATTGACTGGTTTGACTTCCTTGCAGTCCAAGGGACTCTCAAGAGTCTTCTCCAGCACCACAGTTCGAAAGCATCAATTCTTCGGTGCTCAGCCTTCCTTATGGTCCAACTCTCACAGCCATACGTTACTACTGGAAAAACCATAGCTTTAACTATACGGACCTTTGTCGGCATGGTGATGTCTCTGCTTTTTAATATGCTGTCTAGGTTTGCCATAGCTTTCCTTCCAAGGAGCAAGCGTCTTTTAATTTCATGGCTGCAGTCACCGTCTGCGGTGATCTTGGAGCCCAAGAAAATAAAATCTGTCACTGCTTCCATTTCTTCCCCTTCTATTTGCCAGGAAATGATGGGACCAGATGCCATGATCTGGGTTTTTTTAATGTTGAGTTTCAAGCCAGCTTTTGCACTCTCCTCTTTCACCCTCATCAAGAGGCTCTTTAGTTCCTCTTCGCTTTCTGCCATTAGGGTGGTATCGTCTGCATATCTGAGGTTGTTGATATTTCTCCCGGCAATCTTAACTCCGGCTTGTGATTCATCCAGCCCGGCATTTCTCATGATGTACTCTGCATATAAGTTAAATAAGCAGGGTGATAATATACATATTATCTTTCCATATATTATATATTATATATTATTATATATATTATTATATATATTATTATATATTATTATTATTATTATATTATATTATATATATTATATTATATATTATTATAATATATATATTATATATATATATATATATATATATATATATATATATATATATATTATAATATACATATTATCTTTCCATAATACATTGTCCCAATTTACTGATTTTTCTTTAAACTTAAATTTTTTAGTATCTATCTTAAATTGTTCATTAGTTTGTAAATAAGTAAACCAATTGCAAATGATTCCTTCCTTTGCTAAGTCTTCTCTAGTTTTGAGTTTAAAATTTGTACCCTCGAATATTAATAAATCTTTGTATTTTAACCAATTACACAAATTCAGATTTCCTTGTAACGCAAATGCCTCCTGTGGGGAAGTCCACAGTGGTAAATTAGGTGATATTGTGTTTTTATATTTATATTTATAGTTATATTTATATTTATATTTATAGTTTTTAAGATGGATTTTCTGATTGGGTGGTGATTGAATGCCGTGTTTGCTTTTGTTTTGTTATACCAGAGATATCCATGCCACCCAAATCTGAGATCATGACCTTCTATGTTTAGTAATTTTCTATTTTCTAATTTTATCCAATCTCTAAGCCAAATGAGAGCACAAGAATCATAATATAATTTTAAATTTGGCAATCCAAAACCTCCATTTTCTTTAATATCCTGTAAAAATTTGTATTTTATTCTAGGTTTTTTCCCTTGCCAAATAAATTTGGATAAGTCTCTTTGCCAATTTTGAAAGGTTTTGTCTGTAATTATAATTGGTATCGTTTGGAATAGAAATATGATTCTTGGCAGGAAGTTCATTTTAATGGTTGATAATCTACCCAGGAAAGATATCTGTAATTTTGTCCAATTTTGTAAGTCATGTTTTATTTCATTCCATAGTTTTATATAGTTATTTTAAAATAAATCTGAATTTTTTGATGTTATTTCCACTCCTAAATATCTTATTTTTTTAACATTTACAAAACCGTAACCAATTCCATATTTTGTATGTTATTTTGAGTCATATTTAAATTTATCATCTTTGTTTTTTGATTATTTATTTTAAAACCCGCCAATTCACCAAAATCTTGTATCTTTTTCTGCAAATGTCTAATTGAATTATTCGGATTTTGCAAAGTAATAACAACATTGTCGGCAAAAGCCCTTAGTTTATAATTTTCTTGTTTTATTTTTACCCCTTCAATTTGATTATCCTTTCTGATGTTTTCTAGGAAAACTTCTAACACTAAGATAAACAGGAGTGGAGAGATTGGGCATCCTTGCCTGGTACCCTTTTCAATGTTACAGTTCTGAGTTATGTCGTCATTTACCACTATTTTGGCTGTCTGGGTTGTGTATATAGCTTGAATTGCATTAATAAACCTATTGCCATAGTCCATAATTTTCAACGTTTTAATCATGAAATCCCAATTTAAATTATCAAAAGCTTTTTCCGCATCTAAAAATAATAACAAAATTTGTTTTTCATTATGATCTTTTGCATATTCAATTATATTTAAGATAGATCTAATATTATCCTTAATATGCCTTTTTGGTAAAAAGCCAGATTGATCCACATTAATAGTGTCCTGTAAAACAGTTTTCAATCTATTAGCCAAAATAGTGGTAAAGATTTTATAGTCGGTATTTAGCAGAGAGATTGGTCTATAGTTTTTGCATAGAGTCAGGTCTTGATCATCCTTGGGAATCAAAATAATGTTAGCTTCTGTCCAAGAATTTGGTATCGTATTTCCAGTCATTATAGAATTTAAGAGAATGTTAAACGGAGTTATAAGTTGCTCTTGGAATAATTTGTAGTATATTGCCGTAAATCCATCTGGGCCTGGGGTTTTACCTGGTTTTTGTTTTTGAATGGCATCTGATATTTCTTGCATAGTAATGGGTTCATTCATGTTATCTCTTTGTATTTGTTATATTTTTCCCAGATTACTTTCTAGTAAATAAGATTCACTTCTATCCAATGGTATTTGTTGTTTTTGATATAGTTTAGTATAAAAAGCGTGAAATGCTTTTTTGATATTATGATTGTCTGTTAACTCTTCCCCGTTTTCTCTTATTTTATTAATGATTTTTCCCCTTCTTTTCTTAATTTGAAAGCTAGCCATTTACCTGCTTTTTTAGCATGTTGAAAATGCCTTTGTTTAACATACCTCAAGTTTTTTTCCATTTTGTCTGTTGTTAGTAATTCTAATTGTTTCTGTAATATTGTAATTTGATTTTTAGTATTTTTGTCTCTAGGATTACTTTGGAGTTCAATTTCTTTTGTTTTGATTTGATCACAAATTTTTAGAAATTTTTGTTGTTTTATTTTTCTTAGATGTTTACTTAGAGACATAAAATGACCCCTAATGAAGGCTTTACTTGCATCCCAAATTGTTGTTATATTTATATTGTCATTCATAATTAAGTCAAAAAATTATTTTAATTTATTTTTACTAACTTCTAAATATTCCTTATTTCTTAATATAGTTTCATTAAGTCTCCATCTGTATGACTTTGGTATAGTTTTTAATTCTAATTGGACAGCGTTGTGATCTGAAAATGTTTTAGCCAAAATCGTTATATCATTTACTTTATTTGCTAGGTTTTTTGATATCCAAATCATGTCAATTCTGGAATAGGATTTGTATCTATCTGAAAAAAAAGTATAATCTTTTGCATTTCCCATTTTATGTCTCCATGTGTCTACCAATTCTAGATTGTTTGTAAGTTCAAAAAATTCTTGAGGTACCGTATTTTCCGGCGTATAAGACGACTGGGCGTATAAGACGACCCCCAACTTTTCCACTTAAAATATAGAGTTTGGGATATACTTGCCGTATAAGACTACCCCTCTTCTATGAAGGTTCTCAGTCATCCAGGTGGAATTGTCTGTAGCTTGAATCATGTCAACTGGATTTCTATTTTCTCAGTGGAAACGTTTCGCTCCTTATCCAAGGAGCTTCTTCAGTCTGAGCAAAGTTGGTAAGGGAATCCTAAATATGTTTCTAGGTAGCTGTGTGACCTTACACCTGGGTAGAAACATATTTAGGATTCCCTTACCAACTTTGCTCAGACTGAAGAAGCTCCTTGGATAAGGAGCGAAACGTTTCCACTGAGAAAATAGAAATCCAGTTGACATGATTCAAGCTACAGACTACCCCTCTTCAAAACCTGCAGCTTGCTCCGCCCCGGGGTGGAAAATATCCACGCCAATCAGCTGTGTGGTGGGGAAGCGGAGTAGAAAGTAAAAAACTGCAGGGAGGAAACAGGGAAGCAGAGTAGAAAGCGAATACTGTACTAATGCGAAGCGCAGCAGCGCGGGGTGTGTGTGTGAAGGAGAATATTGGGGGGAGGGGTGAGAAAGCTTTAACAATTTAAAGAAAGCTTTAATTACCTGGGCAAGGCAGAGGGGTGAAGAATACATTTCCAAGCTTTAGCGGAACAAACCATGAAGGAGGAGGAGGAGGAGGGTGATGGGGGGAAGTTTGAAAAAGCAGATCCAAACGCAAAAGTTACTGAATGAGTACTGAGCAACTCCACTTCCCGCACAGCTGATCCCCGGCGCACAGCTGATCGGCGCTGAGATTTTCCACCTGGGCCCTCCCCCCCCCAATACATCTCCAAGCTTTAGCAGAACAAACCACGAAGGAGGAGGAGGAAGAGGGTAGTGGTGATGATGGGGGGAGGTTTGAAAAAGCAGATCCAAGCGCAAAAGTTACTGAGTCATTTCAGCCTCCCTCCCTCTCGCTCTCTTTCCCTGGTGATGGATCAGTGCGGGGGGGGGCACCCTCCGCTCCCTCCCTCCCTCCCGACCCCCCTCCCCCGCACTGATCCATCACCAGGGAAAGAGAGCGAGAGGGAGGGAGGCTGAAATGACTCAGTAACTTTTGCGCTTGGATCTGCTTTTTCAAACCTCCCCCCATCATCACCACCACCCTCTTCCTCCTCCTCCTTCGTGGTTTGTTCTGCTAAAGCTTGGAGATGTATTTGGGGGGGGAGGGCCCGGGTGGAAAATCTCGGCGCCGATCAGCTGTGCGCCAGGGATCAGCTGTGCGGCGGGGAAGTGACCCGCCCTATAAGACGACACCCGGCGTATAAGACGACCCCCGACTTTTGAGAAGATTTTCCTGGGTTAAAAAGTCGTCTTATACGCCGGAAAATACGGTAGTTTACCCTGGTTTGGTTTAATTTGTTTGTCTGATTTTCTATCGAGCTTAGGTGTTACAACTCCGTTCCAATCTCCCATAATAATCCAATTTTTGCTTGGTAAATCTGATAAACAATTCAAAAAGGCTTTAAAAAATTTATTCTGTTTTTCATTTGGAGCATACAATCCCACTAATATTACGTTTATATTTTGTATTTCTATTTCTATAATTATGAATCTTCCCTTGTCATCTGCTAGTATGAGTTTTGGTTTTAAATTTGGTTTGATATAGCAAACTATACCATTTTTTTTTGTTTTCACTTGCCGTTATAAAGTCTGATCCTAATTTTTTATTTATTAATAATTTGGAATCTTTGAGTCTAATGTGCGTTTCTTGTAAACATACTATGTCTAGCTTTGATTTGTTGAGGGTATGAAAAATTTTGTTTCTTTTAGCTGGAGCATTTAAACCATTGATGTTCCAAGTGAGGCATTTCAGGTTACTCATTATCTGATTGATTACTTAACTCTTTAGAGCTAGAGGCTTGAGAGACTATTTTAAAATTTTCTTTTTTCCCTTCTTTTTGGTCATTGTTACCTTTTGTTTGTACAATACTCTTTTCCAATTTTCTGAGGAAATCCTTAGCTTTGTCAATTGAGTTTAATTTAAATCTTTGGTCATTATATGTAACACTAACCCCTTCCAGAGTTTCCCATCTAAACATAATTTTATTCCTTTTCAAAACCTCAGTTAAGAAAAAAATAATCCTTTCTTTTTTTTAGAATTGTATTTGGAATTTCTTTGAAAATTTTTATGTCTCTGCCTTCTATGTTTATTTTCTTATCAAAAGCAGTTTGTATTATCAAGTCTCTGAGTTTTTTTCTACTGAATTCAATCACTAGGTCTCTTGGTAAATTATGGTCTTTAGCATATTTTGAATTTACTCTGTAGGTGGTTTCAATTTCCTCTTCTAACTGTTCTGCTTCCCAATCTATCAAGTTTGCCAACATCTGGGTAATTGTATTTTTGATCTCTAGTTCTTTACCTTCAATTAATCCTCTTATTCCTATGCATTTCTCTTTTTGTTTCTGTTCTAGTAAAGTAAGTTTATCTGTCTCCTCATCTTTTTGTTTTTCTATTTTTTTAACTCTGTCTTTCATTCCCTTAATTTCTGTTTGAAATTTTTGTTCCATACTGTCTAATTTTTTATCTAGACTTTTTTCAAATCCTTGGATTTTTTCTTCTAGGAGGGTAGTCACATTTGAGGTTATGCTCTGGATTGCTTTTTTAGTAAAGTCTTCAAACAGTGATTTCATCCATTCACCTCTATCTTCTCCAGAGTCTGATCCCCTCCTCTGTATTTTTCTTGTATTCATTTTATAAATCTTAAACTAAACCAGACAACAATATGTATAATTTCTTAATCTTATTTTTCTAAACTTAACAAAATTTTCTAAAAGTTATATAAGTAAAGTACAGATATAAGTATTAACAGTCAGCCAAGATTACTAACGAACCTAATAGGATAAATATGGCGTTACTAAATAATATATATTTTTGACTTATTTCTCTCTAATTTTCTATACAAACTTATATAATTCTATACAGACATAAATATTACCAAGAATTAATTGGTACTTGACATCCAGAAAAAAAATTTAAAATTTAAAGCCGTTAAAGACGTTGGGTGAGACTATTATCGTGAAATTGAGTTATGAGGAAAAGGACTATTTATTAAATTAATTAAAAGCAACATTTTTGAAGTATATGTTAGTCTGTTAAGTTATAAGTACTAATACCTTTGGTTTTTATCCCCCCACATAAGACTTTCTGTAAATTTGGAACTAAGCTTCTCTTTATGGAGTATGTTCACTGTACTTTTATGCAGAATAAATGTTTACCTCCTAAATTATGTTTTCTGCGGTTTCTTTCTTCCTACTGACTGATATGAGCACATGATATACTTTTCGGCAAGTGTGGAAAATCTGTTCCATCTAACATATATTCATAACTATGGTATCAGTGGTTAGAGAAGCCTTCCTAGCATGATGGCAGCAGATGAGGGAATAGCAATCTAAAATATTTGGAAGACACCAGGTTGGAAAGGCCATGCTAAAGGGTAGGATGGACTGCTCAAGTGTGTTTTGCTATAATTCAGATACTGATTTGGATATTTGTGTATGTTCTGGAGCAGGGCTTTCCAAACTTTTCCTGTTGGCAACACACCAATGGCGGCGCGCGAAAACCCGGAAGCACAACAGCAGTGACGGCGCACAAAGGTTTTTGTGCGCCGCTGCGGCGCTTTCGGATTTTCGCACGCCGCAGTGGTGGCGGCAGTGGTGTCCTGGTGTGCCGTGAGAAAACCCGGAAGCGCTAGTCGCACACGGCATTGCACCATCAGCGCTTCCGGGTTTTGACGCGACACACCTGGGGCCCACAGGCGACACAGTATTGTGTCGCGACACACAGTTTGGAAAGCTCTGTTCTGGAGGATAGAAATCCATGAAGAATTTGTTGGTGCAAACAGCAGTGCTAACCAGCAGAGATCATATGCATTGTGTCATCTTTAGAAAGGGTCCACAGTAGTTCCCATTCAGAAGATTCATTTTAAGCAAATATAATTGTACAAGGCATGAAAAACGTAGAACAATTACCTAGGATTATATGGATAGCAATGCAAACTCTGAAGAATACTTACCAAGATTCTAATGATCTGCTTACTTTTCCCCTTATCTCAGCAAAATTGTTGATCGGATCGATGATAATAAAGATGGTTTTGTCACAACAGAAGAACTGAAAATTTGGATTAAAAGAGTACAGAAACGTTACATCTTTGAAAATGTGGCTAAAGTCTGGAAGGATTATGATCTCAATAAAGACAATAAAATTTCATGGGAAGAATACAAACAAGCAACATATGGCTACTACTTAGGTGAGAAAATTCTAGACATAATTCAGCAGTATTGGTTTACATTTATCAGCCATAATTGTTTAACACTGAAGCTAAATCAAATGCAACTAGAGCCAGAATGAATGGTGGATGTATGAAAGATTAACCTAATAACTAGCTAATGTTCAAGAAATATATGTAAACAACAGCAAGAGTGAATTAAGCTCTTGGACTTTAGGAAATGATTGGAGTAAAAAAGTCACACCGACAAAGCACAGTCATGAGCAATTCTGAATTCTAGTGTCGTTTCTAAGAGGCTTATGGAACAATTTTAGATATATTCCTTTTTGGTTGTTTTCCAGAATAGTATGCTGGACGTAAAGTATTTAGTAAAGTATTCCCTGGTAGAAAACAACAGCTTAGTTCAAACCTAGATTCCGCCTACTTCATTTGGCATTTTCTTTTTATGATGAATTCGATGCAAACTATAACTGAGAGTGGGGGTGTGGGGGCTCAGCAGGTAAGACGCCAGGCTTGTTGATCAGAAGATCGCAAGTTCGGAGGTTCAAATCCCTAGCCCTGCGTGTGGAGTGAGCTCCCGCACTAGCTCCAGCTCTTGCCAACCTAGCAATTCGAAAGCATGTAAATGCAAGTAGATTAATAGGTACCACTTCGGTGGGTAGGTAACAGCGTTCCGCGCGTGTCATGCGGCCACATGACCGTGGAAGCGTCTTCGGACAACGCTGGCTCTTCGGCTAACAAACGGAGATGAGCACCGGCCCCTAGAGTCGGACACGACTGCACAAATGTGCGGGGGGTACCTTTACCTTTTTTATAACTGAGAGTACTTGAACTCCAAAGAACACCTGAGGTTTTGGAGGAGAAAGATGTCCAAACCTCTCTGAAGTATCCTGCTTTAATTCAGAATTTGTCCAAAACAAATACACATACTTTCTCTACATGAAAGTGAGCCTTGTGTACAGTATATTAAATACCAGTTGAAATTAAGCCAAGGGCTACAGCCAGGCTGTAGGTTATTCATATCTGTCTTTGATATATTCAAGATTAAATTGCAAGAAAAGAGAAATCCACTTTTTTTGTAAATATAGGCAGGCAAGATGTACAGGTAAGAAATGAATACAGAGAAAAAGAAATGGATTTGTCAATTTAATCTAAATGTAAATGAAGCACTAAATGGAACTTTGGATGCAGTTTTAAGTTCCAGAGGACGTGGGTGCTATTAAAGGAGGGTGGGTATAACATTCCTATATCCTTTGTTTCTGACTACATGTGCTTATTCAAGCATACCAGTTTTCTGGCCAAAACTGGTGGATCAGTGCACATTGTTATAAACAAGTAAAGACTCCTGTGTATAAGGTGTATATGTCAAGGCACAAATGCTTTTGGGTGTAAAAGAAAAGGGATTGCTTGGGCTGTTTCCATAATACCATTGTTTTGAGGAATTAAATGGTAATTAAATCCTCTTAAAATACCTTTCTTCTATTTTGAGTACATGGAAGAAGCAGCTGGAGCACCATTATGATAATATATATGAGGATGGGAAAGGAAGGCAGGTACATAGCTTTGTGAAAGGATCTCTCTAGGGCTTTCCAAAGTTTTTCCAACCGGCGTTGGTGTGTCGCCGCGGGAAAACCCGGAAGTGCGGCAGCGCGCAAAAACCCAGAAGCGCTGCTGCTGCTTTCGGGTTTTGCGCGCTGCAGTTGGTGTGTCGCCGTGGGAAAACCCGGAAGCGCTGATGATGATCAGCACTTCCGGGTTGTGTGGCGACACACCAGACTGTGTGTGGCAACACACTTTTGTATTGCGACACACAGTTTGGAAAGCTCTGCTCTAGTAAATACAAAATGCTGTGTTAGCATTCAGGTGGTTTTTATTGTGGGCTAAGGGAAGAATTACATTTTTATTTGTTTGAAGATGAACTACTCAGACAAATATGGAAGATTGTGTGTGTGTGTGTGTGTGTTTGTGTGTGTGTGTGTGTGTGTGTACCACACTAGGTTCAAAGTTGTAGTGGAGGAATTCCCACAGACAGAGTACTATACTGGATGGACTTCTTATGTAGGAAAGATTTAGGATCATGTACTGTATTCTTGCATGTCATTCCCAGGTAACACTCTGGCATTAGTTATTCCTGCAATTTTAGTTTGGCTCATCTTATTCTAATCTGCCAACCTAGCAGTTCAAAAGCATGCAAATGCGAGTAGATAAATAGGTACCACTTCGGTGGGAAAAATCACAGGGACATGAAAGGAGCCTCCTCAGGCGTCCCCCAGGCAAAGGTGATGTCACCGGCAAATCCTTTCACTACAAAAGCGCCTCGGTGCTTCTGACACGAAAAAAAAATCTTATTCTAATTATTCTGATTCTCTAGAGCATTCCACAGAGTTTCAAGATGCCACAGAACAACACAATTTTAAGAAAATGCTGCCGAGAGATGAAAGAAGATTCAAACGAGCTGATCTAGATGGTAATTCAGAAGCAACTCGTGAGGAATTCACCGCTTTCCTTCACCCGGAGGAGTTTGAGCATATGAAAGACATTGTTGTTCTAGTAAGCCAAAGCAAAGCCACCTTCATTCCTTTGGGTTTCTCTTTATTAAATCAATTTGAAAACTGGCTTCACCTTTCAAGACAAGGTTTCCCAGACAGTAATTGCTGTCCTTTTCAACCAGAAGGAAAGCTGCTTTAGGAATTTGGCTCTGGCTGCTAAAAAGTAATCTCTCTCCCTAACTCTGGTGATCCCTCTTACATGTTGATTAATTCCATCTGAAGATTGCTTAATAGCAAGGTGGCAAATAGAGCCATAGATATGGAATAGTTTAGCCATGAATGTTGTCTTGTTGAAGTATTCAACAAACCTTGATTTTATCACATACTAAAGCAACAACACTGGAAAAAAATGTTTGTTACTGTTTTTAAAGTAGCATCCACTGAAAGTCAGAATAATCAAAACTTTGTGTGTGGCCAACACTTTTCAATGGCCAACTCCTTCTGCTTCCTTTCTTTGATATATTTCAAGCCCATTGTTGCTTCAGTACTACAAAGCTGGGCTACTCTGATGATCCTTAAAATTAGCTGCAGAGAACAAGGTGTGGCTGCTTGCTATAGCACAAATGTACTTTAAAAGAAACATAGGAAGCTGCCTTATCATGGCTTGATTCACATATGTTAAGCTATCATTTGTAGTTTATTCAATAAATCATGGTTAAACGGCTGGTTTCACACTACTATATTAAGTCAAAATCAAGTAAACCACACCAATGTTTGAGCATACTGCTGTAGGACATACTGCTGTAGAGATGGGCGGTGATAAATTTGAATGAATGAATGAATGAATGAATGAGTGTGTGATGTCAAACCAGGCACAGTCTAACCATTGGCCTAACTCAGTGCTGTCAAGACCAGCTTTCTCCAACATGATGTCCTCCAGGTGTTAACTATAGGTTCCAAAATTCGCTAGTTTCTAGTCCTTTTATCTGGAGATACTGAGATTTGGGGTTAAGATCTTCCTGCAGTTTGTACTGAATCACAGAAATGCTGCTCTTAGCCTTAGAAACTGTGTTTGCTATTCTTTACTTGGAAGCTTGCAAGGATAGCATTGGTCATATTGGTTTAATAATGACCTTTCTCTTTTAATTTTTTAAATATTTAATTTACTAAGCAGCCTTTGAAAGTTTAGATGTTTTCATATATATGAGATCTCCAGGGAAGTATTACAGAAGCCCCTGTAGCCAATTCCTTTGCATAAAGAAGATCCTAAGATAAAACATACTGTATCTTGCCTGTATGTTCAGGAGAAATATTTAGATAATATAAAATTATGTATTTTTATTGTATGATTTATAAAAAAAGGCTCTACTGCTCTTGGTGTAAAGCAGCTTTTCCCAGACTGATCCTTTCCAAATATTTTAGATGTCATCTCTCATAATTCCTGGCAAGCACTCAATAGGCCAAGCTGGCTGAAGATTATGGAAGTCTAAGACTACTGGAGGGCTTCATGTTGGGAGACGCTGATGTAAAGGGACAGCTGAAAATGAAAGATTTATAAGCAGTTTGCAGAAAAACCCAGGCATCTTTGTACTGACAGCTTTTTTCCCTTTATTGTGACAGGAAACACTGGAGGACATAGACAAAAATGAAGATGGTTTTGTGGATCAGGATGAATACATTGGTATGTCATGGCATGGAGAATTCTATTATTTCTTATAAATATGATTTCTTATGGCCAGTTTGGGCAGTCTTCTCCCCAGTTAGACACAGCGCATAGATTGGTAGTGAGACTTCATATTCTGGCTGCAAGTACTGGGTACCAGTCATCTTCTTTCTTAGAATCTACCTGATATCTACAGAATTTTCATGAATAAAAGCCCCAAAGCATGCACTTAATATCTGTAGAATCTGGAAATCAGCTGAAGAGCTCAGGAGTCTTTGTTGATCACACATCAACATTTGTTCAGCTCAGAAATGTGATAAACACACTGGATAGGAATGGCATCATGTGACTTTTGACTCCCCATTATCAGTTTAGGGAAAAGATTGCTACCACCCCCTTACTTGTTAGGTAACTCAGAGATAGATTTTAAAAGTATACTTTTGAAGAAGGAAGGGTTTTCTATTTCATTTTTAATTTGAAAAAAAAATACACAAGGGAGAGCTTCTTGGTTGCAGTGGCTAGGTAAATCCAAATCTGATCCCATCTCAGCCTCTAAGCTCTTTGGATACCCTTGGACTAGTTCCCTGTGATTAAACATTCCGTTTCATGCTTTCAGTGAAAAAAAAAAGTCTGGGCCTGCAGAGAAAGGGCTGGGCCAGTCCTACCTTTCAAGAGAGGAATGTTCTGAATGAATAATTATGAAATGTGCCCTTACTGATTTCCAAGTGTTCCTGCTTTTCCAAAGCAACATTGGCTCCTCTTCAGAGTGCTTAGTGCTCAGTACCAAGAAATGAAAAAGAAAATTAATTAAGAAGTACTTCCTATGAATTGATATTTTTTAAAGCCTCACTAAAGGCCATTAAGTTCCACATAGCTGATTGTTGTTTCTCTAAATTTCCTAGTACCTTTCTATTCCTTCAGCTTGTTTGATTCTGACGTTATCCACAGATTTTGGCTGGCAGAAACAAAATGCAATGTTGCTCTGGGCTGTTTTTCTATCCAGACTCTAGCATAAAAGAGAGTGGTTGGATTTTAACAAGGAATGTTAAAAAATCTTGTGACTCTTCCATCTTCTCTAGTCTTAGAAGATATTCAGTAGGTGAGAGACAGGGCCAGGTCTCTCCCTTCTATTTTATTAAAGTAGTTGTTTCCCATCAGACAAAAGAAGTAATGAGATAAAGCAACACCAAGGCTTATAAACAACTCTACAGAAGCAGCACAGCAAATACGGTTTCAGTAGCATAAGCTAAAGTAGAAATATAAACAGATAGTTTTGAAGAAGTGGCAAGAACAGAGGACAGAATATTTTAATATTTGGGAAGCAGCAGGGCTGTCCACAGACTGTGGTGGAAAAAAATCAAGATGGCCATGACAGCACAATCATAGCTCCACCTGTTTTTTATGTGCAACATACATAAAATGGGTGGTGCTGTAATCACAGTTGTGGCTACTATCTTGACTTTTTGGGCTGCAGTATGCCCTGCAGATATCCTTGGGAAGCAGGGTGTCTCTTCCATAAAAGACAGCCATAGAGATAGACGTATGCAGCGATGTAGTTGTTAATTGGGGGAGAATTGGACACAGGCTTCCTTCTTTCAGCATGCATATAATATAATGTGTAATATAGGCAATTCACATTATTCATCCTTCCTCAGGTATTAAAAAGTGGGGAGAGAAGGAGCTGCCTGAATTTACATGTTTTTCAGATAACGGAATACAGTAAAAAAATCTTCAATTGGTACATTAAAAAAATTGGTACATTAAAAAAAATGGTACATTAAAAAAAATTGACAACAACATGGACATGCTTTTCCATTGCCTTCCTCTGGGATCGTTTTTGAAATCTCAGCCTAGCTTATAGCCCTGGGATTTCCTGTTGGTCTCCCATCCAAGTACTAATCAGGAGCAGTTCTGCTTAGCCTTTATCCAGGTCAGCTAAGAGCTGCCACCTGCTGCTTCCCCTGTAGTATGATTTAGTTAACCATTACATGCAAGTCAACAAAACTTACAAGCCACCATAACTTTTTATTAATTTGCTGGACCACTGAATACAAATGCAAGCCATATGTAACACATCAACAGCATAGAAATAGAAAAGGATCAGTTTTATCAATGGATAAAAGCTGCTCTTATTCACTATAGTAGAATTATGGTTTTAATTGTGGGTGTTCCATGTTGGATGGATAATGTGTTAGCAAAGTCATCTTGTATTTTTAGGTCTCATTGGCTCGGGCATTTGTTCCCATTTTGTTATAGGATGTCTTGACAATGTTGTGAAACAATTCACAAATGATATGGTCATGGTGATGATGGGAAAGAAGTAAGGTTCTGAAGGTGCGATTATAATTTAAAAGGCCATGCATTTCAGCTGTCTTCATTAGGTGAATTTATCTAGCAGTCAGAGAATTATTTCATTTTCTAATATACTGTATGGAGGAAATTGTTTCTAAATAAATGCATTTAAAATTACATATTAAATGACACTTTTCCCTTATCAGCCTGGCCTCTTGCATATTATCTATGACTTAAATAAGGATGAAGCCCACTTTTTTGTTAGCCATAGACATGATTATAGATCAGAGCAGCAAAGAGCAAATAAGGGGAAATGTGATTTATAGAATATGTGAGATATTGGCTGGGTTGTCCTTCAAGCAGCAATTACATTATCAACCCAAGAGCAGCTGAATGCTGCATGATGATAAAAGGGGTGTGAAGCTACCATGCAAATAATATAAGAGCATATGCAAAACAGGTTCTGGGAATCATTATGCTGAAGTCTCTTTCCCCCACCCCCCATCTCTCCTATCTGATCCTAGCAGACGTTCATATCTACTCTTGAATTTTTAACCAACTGTAAAACAAAATTTCCCCTAGCTTAGGAGCTTCTGTAAACCAGTCAGTGTTGATACAGATGTAGCATCAAACCATGGGAAAAGGAAAGGATGAGAAGCTGTGTTGGGGGATGCAATTCCATGGTCCACTTCTAATGCCTTTACCATAAGTTGTCTACATAGGTCTTGAATTCATATGATTTTCCAACCTAATGTTCTTTTCTTTATTAATGTTGGTTTCTATGAGCTTTACTGTCCCCAACTTGTCAAGATCAGATTGACTGGTGTTTTTCTTTCTTTTGCAGGGTATTATTTTTTTTCCTGTGAATAACCCTGTTTTAAAAAGCTTGGGTTCAGTGGGTCTTGGGATATGGGGAGAGAGAAGGAAAGGGGATCATTACAAAAAAATCTGAAATTACCATTAGCCCAACAACTATCTCATTTTATTGTACAACTCTTTAATTTTAATCATTGGGCACCTGTTTATATAAGCATGTACTTATATTAGTTGGAGATTTATTGTTATGATTTATATGGTTTCATTGGTTGGCGTTTCATATTTATATTTTGGGTGACTATAATGCATTTTGATTTTGTATACTGTGCTGACTCATTGGGAAATATGGCAGTATAGAAATACAGTAAATAAATAAACATAGGATACATCTTTTCTCTAGTATATGAGAAGCAAAATCTGAGTTTGAGATATGCTACTATTTCTGGATTCCAGCTGATATGTTTGCACATGAAGATGGGGGACCTGAACCAGATTGGGTGGTAACGGAACGTGAACAGTTTGCAGACTTTCGAGATCTAAACAAAGATGGGAAGATGGATAAAGAGGAGATTCGACATTGGATTCTCCCAGAAGATTATGATCATGCACAAGCCGAAGCAAGGCATTTAGTCTACGAATCCGATGTAGATAAGGTATTTGGTTTTCTCACAGATGTCATGTTAGCTTATTGGTCTGATTCTATTTTGCCCAACCACGAGTCAAGACTTGACTTAGTAATTCTGGTAAGATATTTATAAAAAGATTGATCATTTGAATGAGAGCCTTTATGCCATTAACTAATCTTTCAGAAAATGAAAAAAAATATGACAATAAAAAAAAGATTAAAACTGTGAATCTAATGAGAGTTTTTAGCATTTATCCTAATCCAGAGATTGATGTGTCCTCTTGTCTGCATAGTGTGGTAAAACCACAGTTCAGAATAGAGGAAGAACCTGAGTTTGCATTTACTGTATAACAAGGTCTGTGCAGATAAGGTTCCACTGAATTATCAGTGGTTATGGATGATAAATGGGCCCAGCTCATCTACAGCTGCCCCCAGCGTCCTTTTAGAGCACCACATTTTGGCCTTTCCTTATTACAGGAGCGTGGAGATTCCTGCTGGTACACTTCAGCTGGATAGGTTTTTCTGCTAACAGAGTGTACCTCTCCCCTCAGCTACCACTTCAGATGGAAGTTAGAAGTGTTTTCTAGGCTTCTTTGAAGCAAGGAAGCAACGTTTAGATTTTTTTTTTCACCAGTAGTTTCTTTCTCAATTGTTTTGGTACTTTTGCAAAGGCAAGCCTGCTGGTATTTCTTCTTGTGCATGGTTATTTTTATTTGGCCTAAAGTACTGAGGCTCACATATAAGCCTCAGAAATAAAAGGATTTATATACAGGTATGAATGAATTATATACAGGTATGAATCAAAGGGGCGTGGTGGCTCAGCGGGTAAGACGCCAGGCTTGTCGATCGGAAGATCGCACGTTCGGAGGTTCGAATCCCTAGTCCCTCGTGACGGAGTGAGCTCCCGCACTCACCCCAGCTCTTGCCAACCTAGTAATTTGAAAGCATGCAAATGCAAGTAGATGAATAGGTACCACTTGGGTGGGTAGGTAACAGCGTTCCGCGTGCGTCATGCGGCCACATGACCATGGAAGCCTCTTTGGACAGCGCTGGCTCTTCGGCTAACAAACGGAGATGAGCACTGGCCCCTAGAGTCGGATACGACTGCACAAATGTGAAGGGGGAACCTTTACCTATGAATGAATACCAATCCATATTGTTTGCAGGTCTTGTGATAGGGCCTGGATTTTTAAAACAAAGAGGCAAAATTGACTAGGATGGAGGAAAGCTGTGTGCAGGACCCCTCCTAAGTCTTCTTATTGATCCTCCTGACCCTCTTCTGCTGAATCCTTGAGCCATTTGCAGGTTGCAGAGGAAAGTACTTCTGCCCAGAAATACCTACAAAAGTAGCAGAATACAATCAGTCTCAGGACAGCTGCATTATGCAGGCAAAACTTTCATAATGGAAACAAACTAAAGCATTTTAGAGCAACAACGAAAAGGGACACTTTGATTAAACATAAAGAGTGCTACTATTGGTATGTTGCACTTCTGTCTGCAGCTTAAGATTTTTGAATAGTCATTCCTCATAGAGCTAAGTAACTTTGTGTGTGTGTGCGCACATGCATGCGTCTTGTTTTTAAATATACACTAAAGCGGTCTAATTAGAGGCTGGATATTTGTAGCAATTTTTCTAAACAGCTATTTTTTCCCCTTGCAGGATCAGAAGTTAACCAAAGAAGAGATTCTAGATAATTGGAACATGTTTGTTGGAAGTCAGGCTACAAATTATGGAGAAGATCTTACAAAGAATCATGATGAGCTATGATGTTCTTTGAAAAGCAAGTGTATCAGAGACTTGTGTGTGACTGAGTTGCCTGTAGGTGACCAAAATAACAGTGGTCATTATGGCAAATTAATTTTGCACCAGTATATACTTTCTAACAAAAAGCATTTCTGTTAATACCATTGAATATCACAGATGCCACTTCTTCTAAATGCATATTTTAATGAATTCATTGTAACTTCGGGAATGCACTTTCCATTTATAGCTTGACACACTTTCACTTCAATCCTAAATATGTAAACTTGGATTTATCACTAAAATCAGTGAGATTTAACTAGTGAAACACAGTAAGATAACCAGCTTCCCATCTTACTTCTTAACATGTACTACATCATATTGCATGTGGACGGTTGAATAATTCAGTGCTATTTCATGGTACATTCAAGCTCCCATATTTCAAAGAATGTGGAGTCTACCAGTTGTGTTGGGGTGCAACTCATCCTCACTCAACATGGCCAATGGTAGGTGAAAAGCTTGGCGTTCATCCCTGCCATGTAGGGATTTGTTTGATGTCAGAATGTTTTCAGATGTTTTGATCTCATATATAATGAAGTGGTAGAAGCATCATATAAGGCTACATCACATGAAGTATAGTATGCTAAGAATGCATTGCTCGGGATTTCAGTTGTAGGTCTTTATTCAGAACCAAGACCTCATCACAGAAGGTTATGCAACTCATAATGCCCTTGACAGCTGGCAGATGATCAGCCCTGTCATTTCTGAGGGTCGTTGCAAAGGGGACATCTCCAAGTACTCATTCCCTTCCAGACTGATGAGAATGTCTGGATTGGGGTGTATAGTTTTTATACAACAAGCTCCAATATTTTCATAAAGAACAAAATATATATGTTACTCGGTCTTCCTAAACTTTTTTTCTAGGATGGGGGCAGGCATTTCAGTGTTGCCGGAATGCTTGAAGACCAATTCTCATATTCCCTTATATTGGCCCTACTGCTGAATCTGATGGGAGTTGTAGTGTTAAAATATCTGAAAGGCACCAGATTGCCCTCCGCTGTTCTAAGATGTAATTTTTGGGGTGTATGTCTGTGTTCCATTCTGAAAATTCTAACAGCAGAAAAGGTGCTCATTTTCCATCTTCATTTCCTCCTTACAAGTGAGTGTAATGGTACTGAATGATATGAAAGACAGAGGTACCACAGGGAAGGAGAATTTGTATACATCCCCCTGAATACTTGCCATCAGACAGGACTTAAGCACAGGCAGCTATCTTTGTGTGGGACATTGTGAGGTTTTTTGTTGGTGCTGTTGTGTGCGCTCGTATGCACATGTACATGGGGGGAAATTTGCCACTTTCAGATTTATGCTGTCAACTGTTAACTTACTGTATTTCATGCTGCATACAAGCTTTTCTATGTATAATTGCATTTTTGCCTTTATGGACCAGAAGCCATGAACAATAAACATGTAACAGTTTTTAATATAATTTAAAAATCTCAAAAGTGGAGATTAAGAATACATCATTCTAGATACTTTCTTTCCTAATACAATTAGTGGCTGCCTGTGAAAAAACCCAGCTCAAATTGAATTGCCTTTCCTATAATACTTTAATTCCTTTTCTGACAAAATTCAATCTGATGCGAATGGGGAAACACCGCATACAAGTTATAGGCTGCAACAAGATAAATTACAGCCTTTTCCAACTTGACATTCTCCACATGCTTTAGACTATAGCTCCTATTATCCCCAGCATGAGGAGAGTCTGGCTGGAAATTTATGGAAGTTGTACTCATAATACCTCTGGAGGCACCAGCTGGGAAAGGTTGGAGCACCATGGTCTGGGTCCCACACAATGCTAAGCTATAATTTGGTTTATTTGATCTATCTTAGCATGTTATACAAACCATGGATTATAGGTTAGCATAATATAGGAATCCAAGCATTGTGGTTTAGTCAGTGAACCATGGCTTAATGTTATGTGAATCTAGATGATTTTGGAGAGATGTGTTCCTGCAATGCATCATGTCAATGACTGCTGTTGTATAGGAGTAATAGTTTTTATTCTGCATGAATGACAAAGGAAGATTGAGCTAGCTTCTTTCAAAAGGCAGTTGGCTATATCTTATGGGAGGGTACACCATCCATGTCAGGCATGGGAAAGGTGGGGTTGCCACAACAGAACTCCATGTGCTGCTCTTTTCTAGCAATGTGAGTGGAGGAGAAGATCCAAGTCACTGATTGGGGGAAAATGGCACAGACTCAGTTTGCCTTTGTGGAACAGGAAGTGAATGCACTGTCCTTACTAGCTGGAAGACAAAATAATGGCTCCTAGGCCCAGCCACAATGTGTGGATCTCTGTTGGGAAATCCTAACCCCAAGCATAATTTATCTGGGAGTGAAAGAGTTCAGACTTTATCTCTGTTGCCAACTAGTGGTCGTCTAGATTTTTGCAGGCCAGATATGCTATGTAGCACAGGTTATGGCTCTCGGTGGGCAGACAACAAAAATGCAGTATATGACTTAAAGCAGGGGTGGGGAACCTTTTTTCTGCCAAGGGCCATTTGGATATTTATAACCGGTGACTGGGGGCGGGGTTTCTGGGATTTCCGTGGACCGGGGACCGGAGTTTGCAGGCGGGAGCCAATCACAAGCACTGGGGGGCAGGGTTTGCGGGCGGGAACCAATTGTGTGGAAGGGGTGGGGTTTGTGGGCGGGAGCCCGACGTTGCCCACCCCTGACTTAAAGAGTGGCTTACATGACTTTCTTGGGGAAGTACCAGTAAAGACCTTACGTGGTTCATTCATACAGTGTGATGCACTACCAGGGTGAAGGAATTGTTTGGGATATACATATTGAAACTTTTCACTACCTTTGTCCTTGCACATTCTCCTCTGGCCCATGCCAAGCTGATCATTTTCAGATACGCCAAGCTTCAGTTCTCAGAATTTCCAAACCACATAGCCTTTGATGCTGCTGGTTGGGAATTCTGGAAGCTGTAAGCACAACACATCTGAAGAACATTGGATTGGGGGGGGAATTAAATTTTGCAACCAAAGAATAATGGGGAAAAATGCAACAAAGTCTATGAAATTTCCTCTCTTAAATAATAATTTAAATTCTTATGAGTAGCTTGAAGTGATATTTAACATGTTAAAATGGGAATGAACAAAAATCCTAATTACAGCAATCTTGAAACATTTTGAAAATATTTCAGGATGCTTTTTCTATGTGCTCAAGAAAAGTAAGAGACCAGGGCTGATGGGCTTAAATTTAACACTATTTAACGAAATCAGACCTTTGCTAGGTGATAAGCCTAAGCATTATGGGGGCGTGGTGGCTCAGCGGGTAAGACGCCAGGCTTGTCGATCGGAAGATCGCAAGTTCGGAGGTTCGAATCCCTAGCCCTGCGTGCGGAGTGAGCTCCCGCACTAGCTCCAGCTCTTGCCAACCTAGCAATTCGAAAGCATGCAAATGCAAGTAGATTAATAGGTACCACTTCGGTGGGTAGGTAACAGCGTTCTGCGCATGTCATGCGGCCACATGACCGTGGAAGCGTCTTCGGACAACACTGGCTCTTTGGCTAACAAACGGAGATGAGCACCGGCCCCTAGAGTCGGACACGACTGCACAACTGTGCGGGGGGATCCTTTACCTTTACCTTAAGCCTAAGCATAATCAATCAATCAATCAAAAAGGATTTTAATGGAGCTTGACTGTTCCAGAGATGTTTGTCATGGTAATATATTTCAAGCCCAATTATGACAAATGCAACAAAATGTAACGGTAATACTATAATGTCATATAGTATTATTTATCTTCTTAGTATGACAAAAAGTATTAATTGCTGGGAACCATGATTCATTCCAGAAATACAGAAATCCATTTTGTGCCTTTCTCATCAGTTACTGCAGATTTTTTCTTCATGAATGGTTTTTTCCACCTGCAGCTTCTCTGTGCTCACTGTTGTGACATAGATCTTCCATTAACTAAATGCTTTCATTATGGCAATGTCATGACACATCAAAGGACACCTCTTCTTTCTTCAATACATAGAATATTTTTAATAATTAGTGTGCATGCAGTTTTTGTTATTAGGATTTATCAAATGGTCTAAGTGACTGATATTCATTGTCTTAAAGTCCCACTAAACTACTCAGTTAAATTGCATGTGTCAGCCATTTCCAATCAAGGTAGTATTTGTCCTACAGGACAGAGAAAATTCTGCATATACAGCTCTAATTATTTTTATATAAGGACTATCTCCATGCTTTATACTTTGCCCTGTAGAAGCTGAGCTTATTACTGAAATCAGTAGTAAGTGCATAACTTTATACAGAGAGAGACAGAACTCACTGTGATCACAGATAATAAGTAAACAGAATTCTTGCCCTACGTTCACTTACTTGAAACCCCAAAGAAAAATGTGTACATAAAGCTTCTGACATAATTGCTGCAGATGCAAATGTATTGGGTCATGCAAACGTGTTTGCTAGGCCCTGTTAATTAGATTATATATATATATTGTGATGTAACTTCACATGGCCCATCTAGAGTCACTAGTCTTTGGATAAGAATTGTTACTTAGGAGATACAGTATGCCTGTTTGCACTGCCCTTGAAGATCAGCTTGTCCTTTTATGAGCTTTGGTCATAAATCGGATACATCCCTACCTGGAGGAGAATCTTGGTTTTAGTGACTCATGTGCTAATAATCTCAAGTCTGGATTGTAGTAATAGGTTCTATATAGGCATGGTGGCTCAGCGGGTAAGACACCAGGCTTGTCGATCGGAAGATTGCAAGTTTGGAGGTTCGAATCCCTAGCCCTGCGTGTGGAGTGAGCTCCCGCACTCGCCCCAGCTCTTGCCAACCTAGCAATTTGAAAGCATGCAAATGCAAGTAGATTAATAGGTACCACTTCGGTGGGTAGGTAACAGCGTTCCGTGTGCGTCATGCCGGCCACATGACCGTGGAAGCGTCTTCAGACAACGCTGGCTCTTCAGCTAACAAATGGAGATGAGCACCAGCCCCTAGAGTTGGACACGACTGCACAAATGTGCGGGGGGAACCTTTTCCTTAATAGGTTCTGTGGGACAGACCCTTGAAGATAGTCTAGAAATTGCAGCTCGCCCAGAATGTTGCAGCATAGGTGGGTGAGTAGTTCCGAATGTTGCAGCATGGTGGGTGAGTAATTCCGCAAACTGGTACCAGTCTGTTTCCGGGTCCAATTCAAGGTGTTGGTCATCACCTTTAAAGCCCTACATGGCATGGGACCAGGTTACCTGAGGGACCGTCTTATTCCCATAACATTGACCCGTCCCACCCGGTCATGCAGAGGGGGCATGCTATGGACCCCATCATCAAAAGAATTCCATCTAGCAGGGTCTAGGAGGCGGGTCTTCTCTGCAGTAGTGCCCGCCCTTTGGAATATCTTGCCCCTGGAGCTGAGGCGGGTTTCCTCGCTCCCAACCTTCTGGAAAAACTTGAAGACTTGGTTCTGCCACCTTGCTTGGGATGGGAATGCCAACAGTTCCTCCTGGGGGTGGCTGGTGTCATGAACCCCTCTCTATTATTAACATCTATTGCACTTGGATTTTATATTTATTTTATCAATATTGTAATCTTGTATTTATATTTTTAACTTTGCTTTTATTGTGAACCGCCCAGAGTCCCCCAGTTGGGGGAAATGGGCGGTGATACAAATTTAAATAATAATAATAATAATAATAATAATAATAATAATAATAATAATAATAATAATCCTCACCTTGAAGAACTTCATTGGTTGCCAGCTGCCCGCTGAAAATGTTCAGAAAATGTTGCCTTCCTAAAATGTTCACAATGGTGTATAAAGCCTGACACAGCTTACTCCCAAACTACTTATGGGACAACATCCTCCTGTGTTAGTCTGCTCTACATTCTTTGGGGCACTTATTGTGGTTGATATTAGTTGTTACCTCTGCTTTCTCTGCAATGGAAACCCATATTATAGAATAAATTGCCACTGGAACCGAAACAACTCCACCCTTTGTTGCCATTCAGGAGCTGAAGTCTTAGTGTTTGTTAAGTTTTTGTGTTTTCTATTTCTTGAGGGTTCTTTTATATGAACACTTTTGGTCTGTACTTTGTAAGCTCTTCAGAACTATAATGAAATAAAATGGGGCAGCAAATAAAATGTCCGAAGAAAGGCCAGTAGTTGTTCTAGGGCTCTTTTTAATCTGTAGATGTTATACCTTAAAGCATTTTCATAAAACGTTGTAAGAGAAGGCAATCTCTGTGGGCAAACTTGCAGTTTCTCATTTGATTATCTTCAACCTCATGGTCCAGTTATAGATAGCACATAGTAACATGTGGAGTCCTTGGTACTCTCTGAGCTTGGTTGTTTGCTTGCAGACCTGTCATTATCCAACTGGGTAACATTGTCAGTGCCAGTGAGTGTGGGGTTTGCTCCCTGTTTATATACAGTAGCTTGCCCTGCCAGTGTTGGTGGGGGTGTAGTTTTCTCCTTGGTAGTTCCTTGATTAGTGTATTGTTTTTTGCCTGATTGTTTATCTGGTGTTGATCCCTGCTTATCTGGGTGTTGGCTGCTGGAGAGGATGTGTTTTGGTCTTTTATTTCAATAACACAAGGCTGAATGTTTTGTCATTTCACATATTACAGACAGAATTAGCATAGCCAGATGTATCAGTGAGAACAGAAACATAAATATTTGACTTTAAGGCTATGACTGCCAGACGGAGGTAAGTAAAGGTAAAGGTAAAGGTACCCCCCGCACATTTGTGCAGTCGTGTCCGACTCTAGGGGCCGGTGCTCATCTCCGTTTGTTAGCCAAAGAGCCAGCGTTGTCCGAAGACGCTTCCACGATCATGTGGCTCCATGACACGCGCGGAACGCTGTTACCAGACGGAGGACATGAGGACAAAAAGGAGAACATGTCCTCCTTTTGCTGGATGTCTGGTAACTGATTCAACTAGAACAATGATGGTAAGATATAATGCTACATTATTTAGGATGAGAAAGTAAACCCTGTAACTGGCGTGGCTTCTCTTGAACAATTCTGAGAATTGCCAGACATTAGGTTCTAATATATCAGCATAGGAATAAAAGAAGCAATCTGGCCCCAAGTCTGTCCTGTCCAGTCCAGATCAGTCTATTTCCAGTCTGCATCAGCTTAATCTATGCTTTGTTACAACTGGATGATACACCTTCAATCTCCAATCTAAGTGCTGATTTAATTCCAGGCCAGTGTGTCAGGGTCTGTATACAGCACTGGGCAGTATAAACATACTCTTGGCATTATTTTTAACAAACGTTTTCCCAAACCACATATTTCTGTCTACCTTTTAACATAAAATACACATTATCATAAAATACACATACAACAACAATAAACCCTACTTTATATTGCTTTGGAGCTGTGACCTGTACTGCAACCTGGGAAACATACAGAAATTGAGGGATAACTATGTCTGATTTGCACAGTGTCCTAGAAGATGAGAGCTAGATCAGTTTGCTTTAAAACATGGCAGTCCTGTGCCATTGTTCCCTTGCAATTATGTTCAGCGTCATGTCCAGAATACAAGAAATTTCCCTTAGCCATTATACCAACATCCATTAACAGACTCTTTCTGGATGAAAATAATAAGATAAAATAATATTTTGAAACAGCCACCTAAAACAAAACCCATTATGAATGCTAGTGGTACAAGTGATTTTTTTGGTGGGGTGGGGGATGTCTATTCCCTATCTGTTGCAAATCAGTCTGTCTGGGTGATCCCAAGTATTATGTGGAGAGCGGGAAAAGTTCAAGTTTCCATTTTACATAGTACATTTTGATTTTTAAAAAACAAAATTATCTCTATCCAATTTTTCTCTTATCACAATGTAGCCTTGTTTTATAAAGCTATACTGTAATATGCCCAGTGGGATGTGGGAGAAATGTAATTCATATTAATCAGAATGGGAATATAGACTGGGATGATGCTCCACTCCAGATATTGATTCACCCTCATAAATGAGTGCCAAAGGAACCACAGAGGATACACCAGCTCAGCATTAATACCTAGAACTAGATATAAATTCACAACATGAACACAGGTTTTCTTAATGTATTGAACAAACAGAATTTAAAAGAAGCCAAACATACAGTATATTGAAATAGATAAGTAATATTTTGCTGGGAAGCTACTTAGATATATGTAATGAGAATGGTCTTTAGGGAGAGGGGATAAAGGGGAAAAAAGAGAAGGAAAATGGCAATTATTACTGAAACACAATTGCCTTCCTAATGTGGGGAGCAGGGAGGAAAAGGAAAGTTGATTTCATGAATCTTTCACTCTGAGCCAGATAATTGCTATATTCAGCATTCAAAAAAAAAAACCTCAATCACATGTGCTACCATTTAAATACAATCTGAGAAGACTCTAGACTTTCCTCTCACTCATTCACCCTGGAACCATTTCCTCATGCTGCTGCTGCACAGTGCGAAGGAGTAGATGAAGGGAAGGGGTCTATGGGAGTGGGCAGGGTCTACAGGGGTGATAACTAAATAGTAATAGTAATAGTCTTTCTTCACTTGCACCTAACCATGGCTCAGAGATCTTGCCTTCATCTCCTCCCTAAGCCATAAGCAAACCAGCCTCAAGTTGTCTGTAGCTGTGCTGTTGTTGAAGTAGTGTTTCCCCCCTTAAGCCAAGAGCAACCAAGAGCAGCTTTAAGATATATAAAATCCGTTATGCTTCGCTATGCATAATGCCAGATGTGAATATCAGATATGAAGTCCGGTGACCAGTAGTGGGTGGTATCAGAGCAACACTAATCTGAAGGACGTGATACAATACTGTACAGTGCCCATAAGTAGAAGATTTCACATCAGAGAACCCATTTTCTTCTTGCCTCATTGGTGTGCGTATTGATTGATTGATTGATTGATTGATTGATTGTGTGCCATCAAGTTGTTGTCAACTCCTAGTGGCCACATAAATAGACTTTCTCTATGACGATCCGTCCCTAATCTGGACTTCCAGTTCTTCCAATGGCACATACAGCAGAGGCATGCTAGAGGAACACTTATCTAGCCTCATGAGTTTGCAAGCTCATATAATTCAACTGAAGAGAGGAGAAAAACTAGTTGACTACTATGGGCACGGAAGATGGGAAATAGGCCTCTCATTCTTTACCATGTGCTGATTGTGCATCTGGCAAAGAGGAAGGTTCGACTAGATTTCCTGTATGCCCCCAATCTGCATCCCAATCTGGATGGAAGGACCAAGTGCTAAAGATACACTTGACTAGAAGTGCTCTCATCCCAGCAAATATACGTAGCTGTTTGCTCTGCTGGATGGGAATTATGGGAATTGCAGCCCACCATGTATGAAATGTACTGAGTATGGGAAAGAGCAAGTTAATTTTTAAGACAGCATTTAAAGTCACCGAAAACTGCTTGAAAAAAACATTGCTACTATTCCAGAAACATCTACTGACACTAACTATAGAAGACATATAGCTTCCTGTAATTAGTGTGCACCCTTTAGATGTGCCTAATTACCTCTTATCAATTAATTTCTTTCTCATTAGAGACTGTAGACATGAGAGAGAAAATGAGAGGTCCGGACTCATAAGGCAGCAGAAAATTCAGTTAGATAATGTTTCCAATGTGGTTAATTCCAGGTGACTATCAGGTTATTCAACCTAGGAGAATTTAATGATTCCAGACAGTTTGTGCAATGAATGTCCCTGTAAATCATTTATAATTACAAATATAAAAAAATTAAAATCAGTCTGAAGAGAAAGATAACATGCTATTAATGATAGAGAGCAGTAGGCTAGCAATGGACGCCTAGGCCTTTTAATCAGGGACATTCTGGTGGCAGACTTGGGCACCTCACAGGGATTCTACTGGAAATTCAGCACTATAGACCTTAATCAAATTAAGTCATTAACCCAAAGTAGAGGCCATATTTTCTCCACAAATAAGCAAGATTTTCCTACTGTCAGGAAAAGTCTAATCTAGTCTAACTAAAGTTAAGTTTTATTTCTGTTCTTCTCAAAACCTAAGATTATTTAGTTGAAGGCAGCACATTTCAGATTACTTTGTGATTAACTGGTAACAATCCATGAAATTGCACATGCAATAGAACACAGGATGGGATGGGGGGAGGATCGAGATGTGATGGCTCAGGGGGTAAGGCGCCAGGCTTGTCGATCGGAAGATCGCAAGTTCGGAGGTTCGAATCCCTAGCCCTGTGTGACGGAGTGAGCTCCCACACTAGCCCCAGCTCTTGCCAACCTAGCAATTCGAAAGCATGCAAATGCAAGTAGATTAATAGGTACCACTTCGGTGGGTAGGTAACAGCGTTCCACGTGCGTCATGCCAGCCACATGACCGTGGAAGCGTCTTCGGACAACGCTGGCTCTTTGGCTAAGAAACGGAGATGAGCACCGCCCCCTAGAGTCGGACACGACTGTGTAGGAGGAAACATATGGGGGGGGGGACCTGTAGTCCTAATCCCTTTTTTAATTTTTTATAGTTCCTGGACCCCTTTTGAGTATACCACCTTTTGATGGCACAGTTGCTGGACTTGGCAGTGCTGCTCCCCACAATTTGAGACAAGATATATATGAAGTCTGTAGTGTGAATCCTAAAATAGGCTTATCATAATCAGCAGCAGCAGCAGCAACAAGGGTAAAAACTGAATCTATCTCTAAAATCCCAGTTGGCATTTACCACCTTGCATCATTGCACAACTTATGGCGACCTGAATATGAACAACCAAAGATGGGGTCAAAAAATGTATTTACAGTAGAAACGCACAGCCTAAATTACACAATAATATGTTCCCATTTCCAGGAGCCATAAACTTAGGACTCTACTCATACTGATTGTGCCACTATGGAGCTAGCTTGGTTGGCAAGGGATGCAAGGCATATTCTAAAAGCATTGAATGACCATCATCTCCTAAACTTAAGACATAGCTGCTCAACCCCACGTTCCTATGACCTATGTGTGTCATCGCCAGTTGATTGGCTGAATTAACGTCATCTTATCCTCACATTAACTGCTCTATTTTCCTGGAAGGATAAAAATAAAAAAAAAATTATATTGTTAGAAATTCAACATGCAAAAATAATTTTCAAAAGTATCTGATGTTTTTCCTTCACATTTGAATGGCTTATATCCCATTATTAATAAGTCTTGAGCTATATCTTGTACAGGTCAGTTGGTTCCTTCCACCTAAGCATTATTGAAATACAGTATATTGTTGAAAACTTTATACTGTAGCATATTTCTAGTAAAATCAGTCTTCATTTTCTTCATATCACATTCATGTATAGTCACATTAGCACATTTCACTGTACATTAGTAAAAATGAAAGTTAATATGACCTGATACTAATCTTACATGACAGAATATTCCTAACCCAATAAAAATTCATATCATATTGGAAAAATAAAGTCTGTTCTTTTATCTTCCAGGTCACTTTCATTATTGCTCTTGAACCTCAAATAATGAAAAACATTTGCTTGTCTGCACACAAAATTCTGTCCATTACAGAATTCAATAATAAAGTGGAAATGAAATGAAGTTATACATTTATTTCGTCTATAACCAGCCCTATATAAAAGATCTATAATGTAGCTATTACTGTACTGTGGGAATTTAATTCATATTTTGTTGTTGTTCAGTCGTTTAGTCGTGTCCGACTCTTCGTGACCTCATGGACCATAGCATGCCAGGCCTTTCTGTCCTCCACTGTTTCCTGGAGTTTACTCAAATTCATGTTCATTACATCGGTGATGCTATCTAACCATCCTCTGCCGTCCCCTTCTCCTTTTGCCTTCAGTCTTTCCCAGCATCAGGGTCTTTTCCAGTGAGTCCTCTCTTCGCATTATGTGGCCAAAGTATTTGAGCTTCAGCTTCAGTATCTGTCCTTCCAATGAGCAGTCAGGGTTGATTTCCTTTAGAATTGACTGATTTGACCTCCTTGCAGTCCAAAGGACTCTCAAGAGTCTTCTCCAGCACCACAGTTCGAAAGCATCAATTCTTCGGCGCTCAGCCTTCCTTATGGTCCAACTCTCACAGCCATACATTACTACTGGGAAAACCATAGCTTTAACTATACGGACCTTTGTCGGCAAGGTGATGTCTTTGCTTTTTAATATGCTGTCTAGGTTTGCCATAGCTTTCCTCCCAAGGAGCAAGCGTCTTTTAATTTCATGGCTGCAGTCACCGTCTGCGGTGATCTTGGAGCCCAAGAAAATAAAATCTGTCACTGCTTCCATTTCTTCCCCTTCTATTTGCCAGGAAGTGATGGAACCAGATGCCATGATCTGGGTTTTTTTAATGTTGAGTTTCAAGCCAGCTTTTGCACTCTCCTCTTTCACCCTCATCAAGAGGCTCTTTAGTTCCTCTTCACTTTCTGCCATTAGGGTGGTATCGTCTGATATCTGAGGTTGTTGATATTTCTCCCGGCAATCTTAACTCCGGCTTGCGATTCATCCAGCCCGGCATTTCTCATGATGTACTCTGCATATAAGTTAAATAAGCAGGGTGATAATATACAGCCTTGTCGTACTCCTTTCCCAATTTTGAACCAGTCGGTTGTTCCATGTCCGGTTCTAACTGTTGCTTCTTGACCCACATACAGTTTTCTCAGGAGACAGGTAAGGTGGTCTGGTACTCCCATCTCTTTAAGACTTTGCCACAGTTTGTTGTGATCCACACAATCAAAGGCTTTAGCGTAGTCAATGAAGCAGAAGTAGATGTTTTTCTGGAACTCTCTTGCTTTTTCCATGATCCAGCGAATGTTGGCAAACTGATCTCTAGTTCCTCTGCCTCTTCGAAACCCAGCTTGCACTTCTAGTAATTCTCGGTTCACATACTGCTGAAGCCTAGCTTGTAGGATTTTGAGCATAACCTTGCTAGCATGTGAAATGAGCGCAATTGTACGGTAGTTTGAACATTCTTTGGCATTGCCCTTCTTTGGAATTGGAACGTAAACTGACCTTTTCCAATCCTGTGGCCACTGTTGAGTTTTCCAAATTTGTTGGCATATTGAGTGCAGCACTTTAACAGCATCATCTTTTAGGATTTTAAATAGCTCAGCTGGGATACTATCTTCTCCGCTAGCTTTGTTGTTAGTAATGCTTCCTAAGGCCCACTTGACTTCACTCTCTAGGATGTCCGGCTCAAGGTCAGTGACCACACCATCGTATTTATCAGGGATATTAAGATCTTTCTTATATAGTTCTTCTGTATATTCTTGCCACCTCTTCTTAATCTCTTCTGCTTCTGTTAGGTCCCTGCCTTTTTTGTCCTTTATCATGCCCATCTTTGCACAAAACATTCCCTTGATATCTCCGATTTTCTTGAAGAGATCTCTAGTCTTCCCCATTCTATTGTTTTCCTCGATTTCTTTGCATTGTTCATTTAAGAAGGCCTTCTTATCTCTCCTTGCTATTCTCTGGAAATCTGCATTCAGTTGGCTATATCTTTCCCTTTCTCCCTTGTCTTTTGCTTCCCTTCTTTCCTCGGCATGCGCACGCACGGTGGCGGCGCGGGAGGGGCGTGCGGCGGCACGCGCGTGCATGGCGGCCGCCGTGCACGTGCGCGCCGCCGCTTCCGGGTGGTGTGGTGACACACATTTGTGTCGCGACACACAGTTTGGAAAGCTCTGCCCTACGGTCTTCAATTTAAGCCTAAAATTTGCGATAAGAAACTCATGATCTGAGCCACAGTCAGCTCCAGGTCTTGTTTTTGCTGATTGTATAGAGCTTCTCCATCTTTGGCTGCAAAGTATATAATCAATCTGATTTAGGTATTGACCATCTGGTGATGTCCATGTGTAGAGTCGTCTCTTGTGTTGTTGGAAAAGAGTGTTTGCTATGACCAGTGTGTTCTCTTGACAAAACTCTATTAGCCTTTGCCCTGCTTCATTTTGTACTCCGAGGCCGATCTTGCCTGTTATTCCGGTTATTTCTTGACTTCCTACTTTAGCATTCCAGTCCCCTATGATGAAAAGGACATCTTTTTTTGGTGTTAGTTCTAGAAGGTGTTGTAGGTCTGCATAGAACTGGTCGACTTCAGCTTCTTCAGCATCAGTGGTTGGGGCATAGACTTGGATTACTGTGATGTTGAATGAATTGCCTTGGATTCGAACTGAGATCATTCTGTCTTTTTTGAGGTTGTACCCCAGTACTGCCTTTCCCACTCTTTTATTGACTATGAGAGCTACTCCATTTCTTCTAAGGGATTCTTGCCCACAGTAGTACAATGGTCACCTGAATTAAATTCGCCCATTCCTGTCCATTTTAGTTCACTGATTCCCAAGATGTCGATATTCAATCTTGTCATCTCATGTTTGACCACATCCAGCTTACCTTGATTCATAGATCTTACATTCCAGGTTCCTATGTAATATTGTTCTTTACAGCATCGGACTTTCCTTCCACTTCCAGACACACCCACAACTGAGCGTCCTTTCGGCTTTGGCCCAGCCGCTTCACTCTTTCTGGAGCTACTCGGAATTGCCCTCCGCTCTTCCCCAGTAGCATATTGGACACCTTCCGACCTGAGGGGCTCATCTTCCAGCATCATATCTTTCAGCCTTTTGATACTGTCCATGGGGTTTTCTTGGCAAGGATACTGGAGTGGGTTGCCATTTCCTCCTCCAGTGGACCACGTTTTGTCAGAACTCTCCATCATGACCATAGAAAAAATCTATGTGGTTGCTAAGAGTCGACACCGACTTGATGGCACATAATCAATCAATTAATCAATTCATGTAAAATCAGTTTTCAACCACTGAGGATTTCATTAATCTAATAAAAATGTGTGTAAATTTTCTGTCTTCTGGGATAACATATACAGTTAACAGACTTTTCATTTGAGTCAACCACACTAATAAGTACTCCTTTTCTTCTTGCAGCAAAATCAGGTTTCCAGGTTTTTTGTTAATGATTTAATGTTATTTTAGAATTGGATATTCAGTTTTTCCATTGATTTATATAAATCAGGGCATGGCCAAAAGATTTTGCTTGTTTGTATTTTCCTTTTGGCTGTATATACTGTATTTCCACTGAAAATAGCCATATTGTACAAACATGTGTCTAAAATATTATGTATCCTGCTGCAGACAAGCTAGAAAATCATGAGGTACCAAGCAAGACCTGGAGAGGAAATTGGTCCTGATCAGGAGTTATCACATAACCAGCTTACCTTTCTGATATCAGATTTTTTAAAAAGGTAAAGGTTCCCCCTGCACATTTGTGCAGTCGTGTCTGACTCTAGGGGCCGGTGCTCATCTCCGTTTGTTAGCCGAAGAGCCAGCGTTGTCCGAAGATGCTTCCGCAGTCATGTGGCCAGCATGACAGGTGCGGAACGCTGTTACCTACCCACTGAAGTGGTACCTATTAATCTACTTGCATTTGCATGCTTTCGAATTGCTAGGTTGACAAGAGCTGGGGCGAGTGTGGGAGCTCACTCCGTCACGTAGCGCTCGGGTCTCCTCCGAACTTGCGACCTTCTGATCTACAAGCCTGGCGTCTTACCCACTGAGCCACCATGCCCCTACTATTCTGATATCAGAAGCCACTTCTAAAAGACCTAGGAAAGCTCCCAATAAGTGTTCCAACTGAAGGCATTCAGTAATACCTAACCTCAGTTGAACAGGGCCCAATGACTGCAGGAACCCAACCACGTAGCAAAACACTTCGGAGTTTAGCCCAGCCACTCCAGCAGAGCTTTTGGGAATTTAAAGTGGCAGTGGTCTAGCCAGACCCATGAACACAGCATGTTTTTGAAGGGACTCTGTTGCTTCGGTTTCCTTTCCTCCAAAAACAAGCAATTTTGCCCACCTGTAATTTAATTTGCTTCTTCAGCTGAAAGGCCTGAGCTTCCATCCCCAAATGCAGAGGGTCAGAAAAACCACCAGGGTCAGACCATCAGTAGGTTCTGGGAAGATGAGACAACCTATGATTATCCTGGTGTTAGTTCATTATTGGGGAAGCCACAGATCAGAGATCTGTGAACAGGGCTACAACATTTTGCAATTTATTTTGTCATACTGGTTAGACTTTTACATAATAAAAGCTTTTAATAAAATTGATGTTTAAGTGCCTGTAAGCCTGTTAGCTTCAATGCAGCTTAAATTAAAACAAAAGACGAGAAAAAAAAGGACAGGAGAAGAGGAGCAGGAAAAGGAAAAAAGTGACCAGTTTACAAAAGAAGTGCAAATTTCAACAGTATCCTCACCATGAATTATTATGAGTGCAAAATGTAATTACCTTAATGCTATTTTGATATCATATCAGCAAATTGCACCAAGGCCCATTGTGACACTTGCATTAGGGTAAGAATTATCCTGTTGTGAATGTCAATCCCCAGAGAAAATGAAGCAGCACAAATGACTGTGATGCTTCTGCAATTAGCTACTTCAAGACAGCAACCACTTTCATTTCTGCTTTTATTTTTAAACGTATACAATGTTTAACCTATAAGCATATAATCATTTATATTCAGTTTGTTTCCATCTTTTTAAGCAATTAATTCCCTAAAGCCTTTTCACACTACATGTATATTTCACTGTCTTACCCTATCCCATTTTTTCACTTTTCTCTCTCCTTAATAATGAGGGGGGAAAATCCCTTGCCTGTCTGGAAATAGACAATGTAGAAATTTGGATGTTTGCAACGTGCATGCCTTATCATTAACACTAATGCCATGATACCATAAGACAGCAATATAATGTGCTAGAGGATTATATCACTTCATGTTGAGCAAACAAAAATTAGAACCTCTACAGCCCTTTTGATGTTTCTTTTTAAAGCTCTTGAGGATTAGAACATGCGGAGGAAAGGGGCACTGACAGCTTTACTTTTCTTTGCAAATTCTTCCTACTTTATCCTGATCTGCGGGAGATACCAGCATGGACATGAGACAGTGCTGTGTACTGATATACAACTTTAAAAGGCTGCAGAGAGCACTGTAATTAATATGCCATTCAACAGAATACTATACGGTACGTTATTTAGTGTGGCAGTTTCGTATTTTATTTTTCCAACAGTTTCTTAAACAGCCTGCCTAGCCTCCACAGCTGCTACTTGTTCCTTATTTTAAGGGGGTCCCCTTGTTAAAGTACATCACCTAAAGAACATACAAAATAATTGCTGAGCCTTTTTTCATATATCACAAAATACTGGAGCAGTGTATAACATGGATGTGCAACAAGAATGGAAAAAGCCTATTGCGATTTGCTTATAAGCTTCTCACTGGGAAATTATCAGTTTTGTCCCATGAAATTGGAACTGAAGGAAGGCTTAGATCCCAATCCCAAAGTATCAACGATAGGGTTCAAAGTAAGATGTTGGCCCTACTTTGCCTGGCTCTTCCTTTCACAGAGCAGCAGTGTCACCATATCCCAATACTATTTCATGATAAGCCATTTCCTCACTGAAGATTTCTAGCATCAAGTATTGATAATACAACCGTGCTGTGCTATAATATTGCTATGAAGGCAAGCTTTATACTCCCACCATAATGATTGGGTGGTGCTATAAATCACTAGTGATGAAATGGCTGTCATGAAATGTGATTCTATAACATTAGCCTTGACACAGTAGCTCATTGCATGGAAGTGCTCAGAATTTGCATATTTGTGTATGTGTATGTATGTAATGGCTTTTTCAGGTGAGGAGTGGAAAAACAGACTTTCTGCATCTTTAGGAAGGGAAGACAAATTCCTTGTCTTATTCTTCTAATCAGAGCAAATCTGGAGGTGGCAGAAAAACGGAATATATCTTTTTCCACCTATGTATTTGCACTCCTAATAGCCCCTTTACTGTTCCTGTTTTCTGCAGATACATCTTGTACATGACAGATTTCTCCTATCAACTATACTATGATCTATTATAACTATTATAACTATTGACTAATTTCTATGTTTCATCTTTTTCCTTTTTTCTTTGCTTTACTACACTTTTTTCTTCTTTCTTTGATTTGTATTTCTATTTCTTTTTCTGTTTCCAACTTTTAACTATGTATATTTAAAACTTAATAAAATATATTATAAAAAAACTATACTATGATCTATTAATGTTAGGATTAAGCGATTAATGTAAATGCAATCTAATCACCAAAGACAATAGGTATAATTATTGTTTTATGCGCTGTGCTTCTGTGTGAATCAAGGAGCATAGCAATATATACAAATAAAATAAAACTAGGGGCATTGCTGAAATAAGACTTCTCTGTTACTTACAAGAATTTAAAGAAATGATCTCAGCTTCAGCATGGTATATCTAACAAATCGTAATTGCCAATCAATGCAAGAATTGTGATCCAGGTTGCCCATGGTTATTAGTTTCATCATATATTGCCAATCTACACAGCCCAATGTCTTCTTCCTTTCCCTGATCTTCCCTCAAACTATCTTGTTGGGGTTTGATAAACCCAGGAATTTACTGCTAGATATGAATTATACAGAGAGGCTTGATTTCTAGGTGAGAGGTGAAATATTCTGCACAGTCACCCAATTAGCAGCCATTGTTGAAGGAATGATGTGTCATGTGTGACTCATTCAACAGGTGCTTAGAGTTAGGTTGGGTGTGGTGAATAACGAGAGTGACCTATAATGTGATTGGTCAGGTTCACTATATATACAGGGACATTCTCAGTTCCCATTATTCCCATTTTACCTCGTGAATGCTGTATCGTTGATGGTGTATCATTTGTTACTTGTGGAAGTGATCTGTAAATACGTATGTATATAAAGTAAATAGGATATTTGATATAACTTCTGTTTGGAGTCTATTTACTGCATAGTACGTGGATCACTGGTGCCTAGGAGAGAGAAGCAGGCCGCTCCATCCGCGCGCCCCGACATATCTTAATGGGACAAAATGCAGAGATGGGTGTAGCTTCAAGCTTTGTATGTTTCATTTTCATTCAAAATAGGAAGGGAAGCTGCCTTGAAGCCTTTTCAGCTGGAAATGTGTGCTGCAATGGTATATAGAAAGAGTATATATAGCTTGTAAAATGTATAAAGAAAGGAAACAGACTGGTGAAAGAGGAGTAGTACTAGTTCCAGAAAAAGAGGATAGCATTGTAACTTTTTCTCCTTAGTCTAGGTGAGAGCATTTTTCCTAAACCACGCTTTCGGATTTAGGAAACAAAGCATGAAAATATTTTCCAGGGATATGGAAAAAAGAGCAAACCCTCCAATATTCTACTTATTTTAAAACTTTGTTCTTATTTCATGCTCATCCAATACATTCCTTTGACATTCGTAACTACCATCTACACAGATTCATGACTGCAAGGTAATTACTCATGATATATTCTATAAGGAATAAAATATTTATTTATTTATTTATTTATTTATTTATTTATTTATTTATTTTCTATCTATCCAGCCTTTATTATTTTTATAAATAACTCAAGGCGGCGAACATACCTAATACTCCTTCGTCCTCCTATTTTTCCCACAAAAACAACCCTGTGAGGTGAGTTGGGCTGAGAGACAGGGACCGGCCCAAGGTCACCCAGCCGGCTTTCATGCCTCAGGCGGGACTAGAACTCACAGACTCCTGGTTTCTAGCCTGGTGCCTTAACCACTAGACCAAATTATGAATGTTCTTATAATAGAACAAGGCAATTTTCTAGAATGAAGCAATCTGGATTCCACCCAGAAAGTTGATAGAGACTGTACCAGCTTCCTTCCACATGGACTGGGAATACAACTCCTGGAACTTCCAACCAGCAACTCCCAGAATTCACCGACTGGACACATCAGGAGTGGGCAGGGCAGAGTTTGTTAGTTTAGAGGAAAAATGGAAGGGCCTTTAAAACATTAGAACAACTAATGGCTCCAACATTTGGCATTAAAACGAGAGAATATATAAGCTGTTAAGGTCAAAATTAAATATGGATTCCTTTAATGGGCTTCAGTTCTAGTATTTCATTTGTATTCTATCTAGCTCCTCCTCCTCCAGATTATGTAAGCTTGTTCAGTCACAGATGACCAAGTCCCATTTCAACTCTCCTCATCATTCAGGATAAGAGTCTTTTCAGCAGTAGTACCCAAGAACACTCCCAAAACAGAACTGCCTGACCTACTGCTGCTCAGTTTTAAATAGACAGAGAAGACAGATAAATTTCAGGGGGATGTTACCATGAATCTGTGTCGCTATTGCTTGTTAGTCTCTTCAGTTCTGTTTTAGCTTGTTTTCACTGCATTCTCAATTATGGATCCTACTGTTCTTAGTCATCTTGTGGTATGAAAGGCAAAGTATCAATGCAAGGATTAAACAAATAAGCAAATAATTTTGTTGAGTTGCATTTGCAGCTGTATTATCTTAACTATAGCAAGACAGCACTTATGGTAGTTTTATATTTCTATTTCAATTGGCATAAACTGTCTTTCTTGTGGTACATGTTTATCTAAATAATATTTTAGTATTATCACAATTCTTTGAATACTGTGTACTTACTTATTTCACCATTCTAGCAACAGTTCTCTTTTTCTCCCCCCCCCCACCCCCAGACACACATACAAATGCATAATTGTGGAGTCCTTGGTGCTCTCTGAGCCTTTTCTTGCAGACGTTTCATTGCCAGGCTAGGCAACATCTTCAGTGTGAAAAGGGAGTGGGACTTGCATAATTGTCCAACTGTTTTACTGAAAGTGATGCACATCTCAACTAGCAACTGATCCTTTGGGAAAGAAAACCCCTGAATTTTAAAAAACGGACGTGTTTATGGTACAATGTTCTAATCCATTATAGCAAATTTGAATAGTTCAATGAATTTCAATATTGGTGTTTTTTAAATTATTCAGTACTTGATAATTGAATGACTATTCATTTTTCCATCTTTTTTTTTTACCACTAATCTGTATGATTATCATTTTTCCATTTTGGACTTGAATATTCAGGTAGCAGAAGCTAAAGGCCCACATTAGGCTTTTTTTCTTTTAAAGGCTAAATGATACTTTATTTTCTAATGGTGGCTAGAAAATTAAATTTATTGGGTAACTTTGGGCTACTCACCTTCTTTTAGCCTATGCTACTTCACAGGGTTGTTGTTCTGGACAAAAATTGCCACTATGAGTTCATGGAAGACAGGCAGGATATACAAGTAGTCCTTGCTTAACAACTGCCCTGTTTAGCGACCATTCAAAATTATGACAGCACTGAAAAAGTAACTTTACAACCAATCCTCACACTTACAACCATCAAAATGTCCCCACGGTCATGTGATCAAGATTTGGGCACTTTGCAACTGGCGGCTGTTTATGACTGTTGCAGCATCCTGCGGTCACGTGATCTCCATTTGTGCACTTCACAGACAGCTTCCGACAAGCTGGAGAAGCCAGCAATAAAATTGCAAGTTACAGTCACATGATGTCTTGCTTAATGACCATGTTGCTTAGTGATGGAGTTGCAGATCCCAATTGTGGTGTAGTCTTTAAGCAAAGACTACCAGTAAAAAAAAATCATCATCATCATCATCATAGCAAGTAATGTTATATATACAACTTTGATTTATCCTGTCTCTGTAGATCATGGATAGGCAGCCTCATGCCTTCCAAGAGTTTTGGACTTCAACATTCAGAATCCTTGCTATTGGCCATGTTGGTTGGAAATTGAAGTCCAGGACCTCTGGAGAGCACAGCTTGCCTACCACAATCATAGATTTTCCTTTCATGTTTTCAGTCAAAAGGTAGGTGAGAATCTTCCTGTTTTTTTTTATTTCTCCCTTTTGCTTCAACTATGGAGCTATCCAGATTCTGAATCATGAATGTGTTTTGCCAATTCAGCTTCCTTCTCTAGGCTCCTGTGTCAGGTCCTTGCAAGTATAGCCAAAGACTCCCAAGTATCATGTCCCCTTCAAGTTCAGAGAATGGCTACCAAGATGGTGAAAGGACTGGAAACTAAGTTCTTCGAGGAATGATGCAAAGACCTAGGTTTTGTTGTTTTATAAAATTTGTGATCAGAGTTATGGAAAAACCAAGAGATAAGTTTGTAGTAAAAATGTTGCTTTATTTAAAACAAAAACATAGGAACAAACCTTGAATCATCTTCTTTAGCCAAAGCATGGCATGGTTGATTAACATAGCTATTTACATTTAGATAGCAGAGCAGTTAGCAGAGTGCAGAGGACAAAAGGCATTTACATTTTAAACCTTAACTTGACCAGCATCTGAATGGACAGGATCCAGCATGTGACCAAAACAGCTAGGCAACAGATTCCCAATATGGGCAAAGCTCTAACAGCTAATTCTGATTGGTCAAAACTCCCAGACTGGCTGGCTCCTAAAGGTAAATTAACATTCCTGAGTGGGGGTGAACATGTGCTCCTGAGCCCAAACAGAAAAAATGTTTTGAGGCCTGGCTTTTTAAAAACTCAGCCACATATTCTACAGACATAAAAAATATATACAACACTAAGTATGTTTAGCTTGCAGAAGAGAAGGTTGAGAGGGAACATGAGAGCTCTTTCAAATATCTGGAGGCTGTCACATTGTAGAGGGTTCGGACTTATTCTCACTTACTCAAGAGGGTAAGACTAGAATGAATGGGATGAAATGTCAAGGATGTGGATACAGATTAGATATTAGGAAGAACTTCTTGACAGTAAGAATCAATCAGTGGAATCAGTTACCTCATTCCCCTTCACTGGAGGTTTTCAAATGGAGGCTGGATAGCCATCTATTGGGGATGGTGTAATGAATCCTGCAGTGTGTAGGGGGTTGGATTTGATGACCTCTTAGTTCCCTTCCAAGTCTATGATTCTATGACTTGATACATGACAGCAACATTTATTTCTTGCTGTTTCAGCATGACAAGTAGGTGATGTGCTAGGAAACAAAAAGGAACATTGTTGTGATTAGCTAGCACATGGAGCTAAAGAAAAAAAATATCCAAGATTTCCAAGATATCTGGAGCTCATCAGGTTAGGAGAAGACCAGCAGAGGAAGCCCCAGTAGACTTCAATTGTGAGTAATGTTTGTGAGACTGTTGGTTTATCTGTAGAGTCATTGCATCTATCAATATTATTGGCCTTATATGCTGCTAACTATAGATGGAACATAGACAGTTGCCCAGTCCAACAGAATCTTGAAATACTTTTTCATCTCTAATGACATATTTCATTGATGTTTTTATTTTAAATCACTAGTAAGACCCCTCATGTTACACTTCACTCATTATTTGTCACATGGGGTTCTGTGTTCCTAATGAACTGTTAAAAAGCTGTTAATGAGTTATGTAAATTAGAGAAAGAGAGCACTGTAGAATTGATGGAACTTGGGAATTATTCCGTTCATCTTTTTCCTAAGTACAAACTACTAATTTATTTGTAGAATTGCTAAAAGCTTATATTGTAAGAACATGATCTCTTTAAACCAGAATGCAGCAAGTTTTTATTTTATTTTACACCATAGTAAGACTGGGATTAACTCCTAACACAAATGATATAGAAATTAAGATGCTTCTGATGTATTATGTTTTAAGAGTCAAACAGGGAGAGCAAATGTTATATTTTTTTAATCTCAAGGATCACTCCATAAGGAATAAGGAGCTGAATGAAGTCTAGAACATCTGGAGGATGCCAGGTTGGGGAAACATTTTGGTGACCAGGTGTGGCAGGATGAGTTTTCCTGATGGACACGGGATGATGTAATGTTCTCAAGTTTAAACATTTTTTTCTGTGTGCCAAAACCAGGCTTAGAAATTTTGTGCCTAATGAAAACACCTGAATGCAGGCACATTTGCCTTATAGCTGAACATAGACAGAAATATATAAAAGGAAGAGATGTTAAGCATTGGGGTGGAGATGGCTGAACATTGCTGGAATTGTTCTGTGTGACGTGGGCTGTAGAGAGACTGTGTGTATCAAGGAATAGGTGGAGGAATCTGCAGTTGAACACCCAGCAGGACCATGCAGGACCCTAGGGAAAGACCTGCTGGTGGAAAGGACAGCAGCTTGTGGAGAACATTGCCAAGGATAACCTGATAATGGTGCTGGCATCCAAAAACAGCTGTTTTTGCCTCTTTCCAGAGGGACCCCAGGAGTAAAAGTACTGAGAGACGCTGTATGAGTCAGGGTGGGAGAAAGTGAAACCGATAAGAGCAGTGTTTCTCAACCTTGGCCACTGTAAGAGGTATGGACTTCAACTCCCAGAATTCCCCAGCCAGCAAGCAATGGGGAATTCTGGGAGTTGAAGTCCACACCTCTTAAAGTGGCCAAGGTTGAGAAATACTGGACTCTAAATAGCTCCATTTGGAATTATCTGTGCAAAACTATGTATGTTATAGCTTGTTAAGCCAAGGTCACTTTATCTATTAGAAATACACACAAATTATCTGCCTAAAAACACCACAACAATAAACACTGTAATTTAGAGAAGAAGAGGATGTGTTCTTAAGTTGGGGGATGTGGGGGCCCATCCAGGGTTTGCATGGAAGGGCAGAGCAGGCAGGGCAGTGATGGGCTAATTTTTCATTGGAACCTTGGAGTGACGGGTTTTCTTTGCATTTTTTCATTGGATTGAGCCTATTGTAGGATTCATATGAGGTTTCATATTCTTTTCCTGCCTTAAAGATTTTAAATGGAGATACTGTACACCTTAGGTGGCAAACATTTATCAACACATTTGAAGCAACTGAGATAAGCCAGCTCTCCTGCATTTGGGGCTCTTTTGTTCATTCTGCTCTACAAGACCATGGATTTCTGCCCCTCGAGGGGTGCCTGCAGAGTATGGTCAAAAAAGTCAAGATTGTGGCCGCAGCAGTGTAAAGGGCGACTTAGATTAAAAAATGGGCAGGACTTTGATCGTACCACCGCAGCTGCCAGTTTTACTTTTTTGACTATACCCTGTGCCCCCTGGTTCTGCCATGGCGGTACCCTAATATTTAAGAGCTCATGTTCCATAAACTTGCATTGAGGAGGATAAAAATGAAACAATCTGCCAACAAATTGCATCATACCCATAAGGTAAAGGTAAAGGTTCCCCCGGCACATTTGTGCAGTCGTGTCCGACTCTAGGGGCCGGTGCTCATCTCCGTTTGTTAGCTGAAGAGCCAGCGTTGTCTGAAGACGCTTCCACGGTCATGTGGCCGCATGATGCGCGCGGAACGCTGTTACCTACCCACCCAAGTGGTACCTATTAATCTACTTGCATTTGCATGCTTTCAAATTGCTAGGTTGGCAAGAGCTGGGGCTAGTGCGGGAGCTCACACCGCACACAGGGCTAGGGATTCGAACCTCCGAACTTGCTATCGACAAGCCTGGCGTCTTACCCGCTGAGCCACCACGCCCCTCCGATCATAGCCATGCAGCAGGATTAATAACTACTGTTTTAAATGAACTGTCTCGAGGCTACCTTTACTAGGGCAAGAAAAATTCCTCATTTTCAAAGGTAAATGATAAAATATGGGATGAAGGAAGGGCTCAAGGGTTGTGTCACATCTGTGTTAATATAATGCTCACATTAGCAGCACTCTGGCTTTTTAATTTAAAGTCTGTATTCCTTTTTTTTCCCATAAGTTTTATTAATTTTAAAATACACATTAAAAGCTAATACAAAAGAAAAGAAATAGAAATACAAAGTAAGAAAAGGGAAAAGAAAAAGTGAAGTCAAAAAATAACAAACAAGAAAAAATATAGAAAATAGATGTCCTCCAATTTATCCTTGAACTTTAAGTACAACAATTAACTTTAAATGTTAGTCCTTAATACAATACACAGAAACTTTTCTTTGTCATATACCCTTTGATTTCTATAATCCAATCTTCTGTTCTTCATATAGGTTTCGCCTTTCTTGATATCTTCCAACAATCCATCTCTGGTTTCTACTCCTTAGAATAGTAATCAAATGTTCGTTGTTGCATCAATTAAATGTTTTCCATTTGCTCTTTCCATTTTTACATCTATATTTATATCTTCAATAAAGTCCAATTAGTATAACAAATAAAGGCCTTATCTACGTCTAATAAAATACAGTATATTCTGTTCATGTTATGACTATATATTCCATTAATACATAATCTAACATATTACATAACATAATACATAATATAGCAAAAATACAAAACCTAACATAACATATAACCTAATACATACAACATATTCTTGTAATAACCTACATTCTAATTCCATCTCATCATCTCATTGTCTTCTCATAAATGTGTCTCCAGAAAGAGTAATATATAATATCAACATATTTATTTATAATCTTGTATCTGACACTTAAAATATCATGTTTTTATGCATCTGTAAATTTCTCATATCTGTGCTTACTCTGTGTACAATACCAAATCCACATTTTCATTCACCTTGCATTCCAAATCAATATCAATAAATCTCCTGTTTAGGTTATGCCAATATCACAATATGCAACTTGTTTATTTCTGTAACTCATGTGGGATATCAAAATGTTTATTTTGCCATATCTATCAATTTGCATATTAAAATCTTCCTGTCTCAGCTGCCACAATGTATTTATGCCCAAACATTTAATAGACCACTTCCTGTAAGATATCATAATCTTCTTCTGTACCAATACATTCAAAGTCCTCTTTCCCTGTTTCTCTACTGGTTCGAAAGATCTTTCCTCTGTTTCTAAATCTGTCCCTTGTACCTTCTGTTCCTGAGCCACCAAAACTATTAATATACGTTCTATGGATTTCTTAATTTGCAAAAAAATTTTGCTGGTTTCTTCCTTAAAATCCTGAAGTACTGTGAGAAAGGCCATTATTTATTGTTCAAAGCGTAATCAGCTGCCGTAGTCAAAACAAAAAATTTTCTCAGGGAGCAGGGAACAGCTGTTCTATTATTTATCAATAATGTCTATTTCTTTAAGTGAGAAAAGCTTTTAAAGTAAGAGATGAAAAAATTCCACAGAGCAGTATTTCAAACAGTTTGTAAAGGGAAAGATGAAAATATATTCCAAATGAAAGATAGTCCTTTCTAAAAAAAAATAGAAAAAGAAAGAAAAAAAGGTAAAGAGGCACACATTCTCTATACTTTATTCTTTATTCTTCTTTATTCTTCAGGCTGCAAGCTGCTTAACCCAAACAAACAATTTCTCAAAAGTCAGTTAGTTTATCGAGTGAGAAATACCAACAAAGTCTCTTAAGTCCCAATTTCTCTGATACAAAAGAAAGGCAGAAAAATACAAAACTTGTTCACTATGTTGCCAAAATAAAATCTATCAAACTTCCACCAAAATTAATTATAGCAAAGAAAACACAAAACTAGCCAACATTTTGAACGAAGTCCAAAGATAAATTTTAGAATAATAAAAATGTACTAATCTAAAAAGAAAACTAATATAAGGTGATCTAAAAGCTGGCTGTCACTCTTGTGTCTCCCAAGAGACTTACTGTTCTCTGCAGAGCTAGAATCCTCTTTCGGCCATTTCATTGCATTCACTCCCCGTTCTTCTCCGCGGTGGAAACAACAAAGAAAAACAGGAGTGGGCAATTCCAATGGCTCTGTGAGCAATCTTCTGGTTCCCCCTTCTCCAGGGGGAAACTTCAGAGGTCCGTAGACCCCTGCAAACAAGACAGAAAGTTAGCCAGGTCTCAGAGCTCAGAGCTCTGAGAAACTCTGACTTGTCGAGCTGCCAGCCAGGCTTGGAGTCTAGGGGCCGGTGCTCATCTCAGTTTCTTAGCCAAACAGCCAGCGCTGTCCGAAGATGCTTCCGCGGTCATGTGGCCGGCATGACACGCACGGAACGCTGTTACCATCACACCGAAGTGGTACCTATTCATCTACTTGCATTTGCATGCTTTCAAATTGCTAGGTTGGCAAGAGCTGGGGCTAGTGCGGGAGCTCACACCGCACACAGGGCTAGGGATTCGAACCTCCGAACTTGCTATCGACAAGCCTGGCGTCTTACCCGCTGAGCCACCACGCCCCTCCGATCATAGCCATGCAGCAGGATTAATAACTACTGTTTTAAATGAACTGTCTCGAGGCTACCTTTACTAGGGCAAGAAAAATTCCTCATTTTCAAAGGTAAATGATAAAATATGGGATGAAGGAAGGGCTCAAGGGTTGTGTCACATCTGTGTTAATATAATGCTCACATTAGCAGCACTCTGGCTTTTTAATTTAAAGTCTGTATTCCTATGAGATTAACTATTATCTCTTTTTTCACTTTTTTTTTTGCACTCTACCCATTTCATTATAGCATTCTTTTCATGGATCTTTAACTGTCACAGCATCTTTAACTGTCAAATAGCTTTCCCTATCTTCCACCAGGAATAGTCACCATTTGAATTAGACTTTTTTATTGATTATTTTTTTAGAAATGAAGCTTTAAGTATTACTTCATGTCTTTTTCACGTTCAGTGCCAGTTATTTTTGTAACCAACATCCACTGATTTTTTTTTCTTGCATAGAATATAGACTATGTTGGGCTATGTTGCCAAAAATTAAGGGAGCAAAGGTGAAACCAAAGAGTTGCAATGTATTAGTACGTAAAACTTGTATAATAAAAAAGCAATGTTTCCCCGAGTCACACCAGAGATGTGTGAAAGTACTAAAAGATTAAGGGCATGCTACTCCTAAACATTGTGACAGTATAATTACTCGAGGGAGAAAAATGTAAACCTTTCTCTATTTGGGTTGTTCATTAATTCATTCCTGCAAGATTTTAAGGATTGCTTCTAAACTCTAGAATAACAGTTTTCCAAATTTTCCATCCTGTAGATTGAGCCAGCACGAGAGTTTCTCATTTATCTACAGTATTTACTTTTTAAAAAATATTCCTGAATTCCTTTTGAGTTCTGAGAGAGCCAATAAAATGACTTTCTGTTTGAAACTTTAAAACTTTTTTTAAAATTATAATACATCATACTCTACAAAAGGAAGAGCAGGAGAACACAATTTTGTTCAATCTTGTTCAATGGTTGTTGAAACGGCACCTCTTCTCTTGCAGCTTTAAATAATTCAGTGGGTAGTTCATCTACTCCTGGTGCTTTCTTGTTTAACAGACTATCTAATAAGGCTATGCAGTACTTAGGATTCAAATCCAATAAGATGCTTTGGAGCATGCAGGGGCATGAACTTAGCACGTGTCTGCAGTAGCTTCTCATGATGTTCAACATCTTTATGATGCTGCTGGGAGTGATGATCAGGGGTAATGCAGCTGATTGCCATCTTCTTGCAGATGACACCCAAGTCTACTTCTCTTTTCCATCTTCTTTGGTTGTGCTGAACTCCCTAAATGGCTCTTACCTAGATTGGCTTGTGGACTGGTTGAAACATAACAAAATGAATCCACACATGTCAAAGGGTTTGGGGAGGGAGGGAGTTTTCAACCAATTGGAAGGGCCTGCCCTGCTTCAGATGAGATTATTGTTCCTTTGAAGGATCAGGTCCATAGTTTGAGGTTGTTCTTCAACCTAGTGCTATACAAGAGGGTCGAGGTCAGCCTGGTGGTGAGGAGTGCTTATTTTCATCAGTGTATGACTTTCCATCCTGAAAAGAACTGATCTGGCTACCATGGCCCACATACTGAACACCCCCTGATTATACTATTGAAATGCACTCTATGTGTGGAAGTCCAGAAATCCCAACAGATACAAAAAATGTAAATATCCTAATGGCAGTATGAAACACCTGTCCTGGCTAAGGTGCATTGGCTTCCACTTGATTCCCAAATTAAATTCAAAGTACTTACTGTATTATTACATATAAATCCCAATATGGACCGGGCCCTACCCAGGATCAATGCTTTGTAGATCAATGTGTGTGCTGCTCTGGAAAGAATCCCCTGCCTGGGATCAGTTAGGGGTAGGGCCTTTGGGGGGCTGTCCAGCCTATGATATTCCCTCCCCTGACCTGTTTGCTCAGCCTCTTTACTGGCTGACGAATTAAGAAAAGTCTTGAAAGAGATGTTTATACCTTAGCCTTTCCCAGAAGCCATCTGCTGCCAGATTTTTAACACCGACTCCATGTACTTTCTATTCTTCTTTAATTATTTTATTATTTTGGAGACGCTACAATACTTGTTTATAATTTTATATTGTTTTATGATGCTGCTGTTATCTGTAGTTCTCTTTGTACTCACCGTTCATTTTTGGTTCTGCTGTTAACCGCTGCAGGCTGGCTTTGTTCAGATCATGCAGTGTATAAATGAGGTAAATGAATCAATGAGAATAAACTCTTTACATGAAATATGTCTTTTCCCAAGACCGCGTGGCAGCTGTGGAGGACAGCCGCATGATCCTGGGAAAAGGCGCAGCTGCTTTAAAGAGTTGGAAAGGGGTGCTACTGTATATTCAGGCTCCTCTGCATTCTTTTTTTTTTATCTGATGAGCTGCACAGTCCTCCATTATAATGGAATCCGTTCCTGAATATATTCTCTCTCTGCAAAAGTTTTTGTTGTTCTTTTTTATAGTCTCTACATTTTGTTTAACCTCACTGGCCTCTGTGAGATCTCTTCTCTGATTATACTTGAATAGGCTCACCTTAGTTGTAAATTTTCTATAATTTCTCCAACCTTGTTAAAAACACTTCTTAATTTATTTTTCTTGTTAATTCCTCTATTGGTGGACATTCGTAATTGAAGTATCTTTGCTTGATATGGGAAGTCTGCAGTCATTATATATCCTCCTTCTTACCCAAGTTTTCATCTTCCATTTTTCTCTGGTTATCAAGGATAGCTTGTTCTGAAAGCCACTTGGATCTTTTCCTCTTGAAATATGGGGAATATTCCAGAAGCCGTTTGGACAACGCAAATGCAGAAGCATCCATTAAGCCATGGAGGCCGGAAAGTATTAGAAAACAAATCAGAGTGGCTCCCCTCTTACTCCCTCAGGTCATTCATTGGCGATCACTCGTAGCCGAGTAAGATGGTCTTCCAAGGGTAAAATCTTAACAGTGGATCCGTAAGTGGCTGTAAAGGCCAATTCTGGATCCGCACAACCTCCCACAATGAGGGCATAGGTTTCCGGGTGGGAGACGGTCATGATGAGGGTTTGCCTGACGTGCCTTCCTTTTAGCTCTTTTCTCCCTTTCGCCCTATACTCGTGCTTCTTCAAAGTCTGTAGCGCCTTTAATAAAGGCTGACCTCCAATTGAAACGCTCATGAGTTAGGGCTTCCCAGTTCTCAATGCTGATATTACATTTTTTTAAATTAGCTTTGAGAGTGTCTTTGAATCTCTTTTGCTGTCCACCAATATTCCGTTTTCCATTCTTAACTTGGGAGTAAAGTAGCTGCTTTGGAAACAATGATCATCCAACATCCCTCGGGTATAAGAAGGTGGGAAGGGAATACATAGGCTGACTTGCAAGATTCTGTTACTGTAGCCTATCTCAATAAAGTATAGTGCTAGTTTTCTTGTGGAGTCGGTTTCCTGATCTGGTCTACCTTATAGGGCTGACAGTAACATTACAGAAGTGGCTTGCCATTGCCTACTTCCAGCATTGCTTTTGGAGCTCTTTCTCCAAGGTGGATTGATTCCCTCAGACCTGCAGAACCCCACTCGTTTCACCCCTATTGTAGATTATCCTTACTTTTGCCCTTACTGTCAAGGGCCACTGTACAGGACCTCCCACTCCTGCTGGCACTGCTTCAGGTTACTGAAGCTACTGAGGAACCTCCTTACCATCTCAAGATGACATCACCTGGGAGGAAAACTTTAGAATGGCAGTTTTGGTTGGCCACCTAATGCGAAGAGAGGACTCACTGGAAAAGACCCTGATGCTGGGAAAGACTGAAGGGGACGGCAGAGGGTGAGATGGTTAGATAGCATCACCGATGTAATGAACATGAATTTGAGTAAACTCCGGGAGACAGTGGAGGACAGGAAGGCCTGGCGTGCTATGGTCCATGAGGTCATGAAAAGTCGGACACGACTAAACAACTGAACAACAACAAAAAAAAAACATGCACTGGCTTGGCGGTGTGTCCATCTAGGGGCCTTTAGGGACTACAGCATATTAAAAAGCAGAGACATCACCTTGCCGACAAAGGTCCGTATAGTTAAAGCTATAGTTAAAGCTCAGACTGAAGAAGCTCCTTAGATAAGGAGCGAAACGTTTCTACTGAGAAAATAGAAATCCAGTTGACATGATTCAAGCCACAGTTAAAGCTATGGTTTTCCCAGTAGTAATGTATGGCTGTGAGAGTTGGACCATAAGGAAGTCTGAGCGCCGAAGAATTGATGCTTTCGAACTGTGGTGCTGGAGAAGACTCTTGAGAGTCCCTTGGACTGCAAGGAGGTCAAATCAGTCAATCCTAAAGGAAATCAACCCTGACTGCTCATTGGAAGGACAGATGCTGAAGCTGAAGCTCAAATGCTTTGGCCACCTAATGCGAAGAGAGGACTCACTGGAAAAGACCCTGATGCTGGGAAAGACTGAAGGCAAAAGGAGAAGGGGACGGCAGAGGATGAGATGGTTAAATAGCATCACCAATGCGATGAACATGAATTTGAGTAAACTCCGAGAGACAGTGGAGGACAGGAAGGCCTGGCGTGCTATGGTCCATGAGGTCATGAAGAGTCGGACACGACTAAACGACTGAACAACAACGACAAATGTTCATGGAGGACTGTGACAGAACACGTTGGCATAGTGTAGATGTCATAGAAGGGGCTGGGATCTTTCTTCTTGGCCCAATAGAATTTGAATCCCAAGATCAATTAAGCCCCCTTTTCTTGGGCATTTTAAAGTTGTGAAATTATATCTTGCAGAGTTTTGGTACTGGTTAATTCCTGTCTCCTCCTCTACCACTCATTTCCTTAGATGTCCTCCTCACAGACATAAGGCAGAAACATTGCATCCCAAGACCACTATCAGTCTCTTTTTTACAAGAACAGTCCTAGTTTTGAAGGGCTGATCCATCCAAATCAGATCACAGAACTACGATTAAGAAGAGACACGGAGGGTCTTGAAGTTGCCTATCAACAGATAACTTCCATCAAGCAGGCTGGTCACAGTCTTTTCCACGGAATTAAACAGAAACATAAGGTGAATTGTATTCCTACTTAAATTATAGGAATCCTTTATTAGCTGGCATTGATAAATAAGCATACTGTATATGTGTATGCTTATTCATCCAGTTTTTGAATTTGTGTGGGTGGGTTGGTGGGTGGTGATGTATAATTAGCCACTTTTTATACCATGCAGAAATAGATTGAACTATGAAGACCCTCCCTCCGTTCTCCTTAAATCTCTCCAGACATGAAATGGAGAATGGTTGCTTTGCTTTTGGTTGAACGTTGTCTGGATCAAACGTTAGTGGGGGCAAGTGGGAAAGGGCGAGCAGTAAGCCGCGGCTGGCCAGTTACATTTCTCCTTCTTCACACAAAGGCTACTTATAAGCCACCCCGAACATTCCTCGTTTCTTCCCAGACACCATTCCAAGGCAACACCAGGATGGTGAGTAAAGGCTAGAAATGGATTGAAAAGGAACGCGGAAAGATTTCTTGGTGGAAGGAGGAAAGATGAATCGTGGCCCCTGTTCTATCAAATGAAACCTACATTTATTCATAACAGCCACCCCCACCGGCGCCTTTTGAAAATGAAATAAAATAAACTCTCCGCACGCAGCGGCTTGCTGTCTTACCTCCTGGATTTATTTGTGGCCACCTTGTGCCCTCTAGTGGACAGCAGAGACATGTAATTTCATGTCAGCGGGCTTCACAACTGCCTATTGTCAGCCCCCCAAAAATCCACCTTATTACATCATGAATTTTGATAAGCCCATTAGCTAGCCAAGCAACCAGGAGGAGAATGCCTTTCTCACTTGATGACTACACAATGAGGAGTAATATATTTTAATTTAAACACCATAAACCTATTGAGTGCTTAATTAACTTTAACCGTCTTTAGGGGAATGAAGCCAATTTGAGGGGGTCAAAAGGAGTTGTTTCAATATCAAACAGTTTTACATAGTCAATCCATTCATTTGGCCTACAGCTACTGATTAACACACAAAATTAACATGTTAGTAAAAATTCATATTCCAGCCTCTGGGGAAATTAAGATGCACATGCACAGAGCATGATTAGCACAACTATTGTTTTCCCCCAACAATATAATTTAATGGGGTTTTAGAATTGCAGAAAGGGAATGTTGGTGCTGGTTGGCATTGATTATTTGCTGCAAAGCTTTGAAATACTGGTGTGTGTGTGTGTGGGGGGGGAGAAGCATAGGAAACATCAGGCGCCAAGAGGGGCTGGCAGCAGAGGAGGCAGTGAAAACAAGAAATCCACATTTTAAATGGATTGAGCGAGCAAATAGCAAGAAGCCTCTTCCGCCTCACTGTCTTGAAAGGCATGTACGAGCTCTCTCTCAGGAGTCATCTGCCGTTTGTCTTGGGTTTTAACTGCCTGCTCGGCCCCCTCCTCTGGAATCATTTCCCATTGTCTTCCCCCTTGTAGGGAGCAATTTCCATCCAGCTGAAAACAGGGGTAAAATGCTTCCCCCAAGATCTGAATGGCCGCCTGTGAGAAATCACACCTTGGCTGCCTTCTTAATGTGCAAAACGCTACCTGAATGGCACTCTATAAACAAGAAGAGCGAGCAGATTGGGAAATGAAGCAAGTGGATAAAGAGAAGCAAATGAAGAAGGGAATTAAAGCCATTTGAGCTCATTGCTAGGTTCACAGCTGGAACTGCAATCCAGTTAGATGGATGAAGACTCCGAGTGTGAATTCATAGGGGGCCCCTAAGAGTCAGGGGAAGAAACTGGCTTATATCCAAATACATGTTGGATTCTGGATTAAGTGCTGAGCGATTCAGGTGGATGTTTTGATGTTGTGCTTTAGTTGACAGGTGGGAAGATAATCAATGATTCTACAGAGAACTGGAGGTTCCATGATATTAATACCATTCTTTGAGATGGAAATAGTAGCTCCGCATCACACACATTCCTTCTACAGTGGCAAAGGAGAACCAACATTCTTGGGTGGTTGTACTGCCTCAGCTCTACTCTCTGGCTATAGGTTCTGCCTTTGGAGAACTCAAGGGCAGATAGACCATTAGAAGCCACCGTTCTCAAAAGAGGCTAAAATGAATAGGTCACAACCAATCCTTAAAGCAGAGTTGGGAAAATTTTCCCAGTCAACCCTAACCCTTTCAAAGGCTGTCTTCCAGATTTCATACTTAGCCCACACTCCCGGGATTGCCTCGTAGACTCCCATATAAGGACTGTCCAGATCTAACCCTGCTTAGCCTTTTGAGAGTAGCCAAGGCTGACTAGTTGCTTCTATTAAGCTACTCTCATAAAATAAGCCTTTTAAATAATAGTATTGTGCATTATAAATGAAAGCTCTTTTAAGTCCATTTTACTGTGATTATGGTACGATAACGCATAAAGAGTTTATGGCTGCTAGTCCTGAAAAACACAGCTTGCAAAAGGTCAACGAACTCTACTCAACCACAGAAATATACAAACAACTCACACAATAGATGTGCTAATCCCACACACGACAGCACCACACCCCCTAATCACCACAAAAAACCCTCTCCCAATCTCTTGCAAATGACCTCTCAGCAGCTATAAACACCAGCAGGAACACACACCCTCCACTTGGGCACAGAGAGAATCTTCTAGCTGTGCTCCTGTCCTCTGAAGATGCCAGCCACAGCTACTGGTGAAACATTAGGAACAAAAACTGCCAGAACATGGCCACACAGCCCGGAAAACCCACAACAACCATAAAGACTTTTCTTTGCTTTCCTTTTTGTCTTCTGTTTCCATAAGTTCTATCTTCAGCCACACTCCCTGGGCTGACTAAATGAGGTATTTTCTTCATGCCATTACTTTATAACAACCATAGAAAAATCTGCAGTTAGATGGTATCCTACTTTAGCCACCATTCACTGTGGCAAAAAAAAAGCAAAAGCCACAACTTCTATAAGGACAAGGACAGAGCTTGGCCCAACAGGGCTGTCATTTGAATCTTACCTCAGCTAGAAAACTTCATTGTGTCTTCCACTGATCCAGGTGGACACCCGCAGCTCTTTCCTCCAGACTCACTGCTACACCTTGAACCTTTTGACTATTGTGCACCCTGGGCTCACCGTTTTCAGTAAGCACCTCAAGATTTCCTTACTCTCCTAGTTCTTTCAAGAGGTAGCACAGTTTCTTTCTGATACCTTAAAATAATCAGATTAGATAAGATTGTGCAAGGATTATTTTATTTTAAAGTGTAGGGGGTTGTGATTAGGTTATTGTGGCTTCTACGGATTCCCGGAAAGACTGTGAGTCACTTATCTGCACCTTTTTAATAATGGTTAATAAAAGCAATGGACACTGGGATGTCAGCATGATGAACTTTTCCTGCCCTCTGCAAGGAACAGACAATGAACTGGAGCAAATAAACATGGGAATAAAGCAAGTGGACCCATTATGGATCAGATCACTGTTCCACCTAGTTCTGGATCATCAAATAGAGTGGCTGGCCATTTCTACAGTGATTTCTAGCATTTGATAAGGTAATCAAGCTGTTGCTTTGGTGATGTATCAATAATGATATTACCACTGCAATGGCTGAGTGATATGACAAAATACAAGAGCTGCATTCACACAACATGCTTTAACCCATTTTCTGGGTCTGAACCACACATCAAGTTTTGCAAATACTGCCTCCCAATGTGGACACAGCCAGTGGCTTTCCATCATTTCAAGAAGGAATTTGTCTAACTCTACCTGCAGGTGGCAGGGATTCCATTTTGGCCCTTTTCTTTGCACATACGGTATATGTGCTGGATCACTAAGTGATTATCTCTCCAAGATCATGTGTTTGCTGGATCATTAAGATCATGTATTTGTAGGGGACCGCAGTGGTTCAGTGGTTAAGCTGCTGAGTAAAGAAGTCATTAAGGCTGACAGCTCGGCAGTTCGAAACCCAAGAGCATGAGCAGAGCTACTGGCAATCAGTAAAAACTCAGTCCCAGCTCCTGCCAACCTAGCAGTTCAAAAGCATGTAAAATAAGAGTGGATAAATTAGGTACCAGTCCGGTGGGAAAAATCACAGGGACATGAAAGGAGCCTCCTTGGGTGTCCCCTGGGCAACGGTGATGTCACCGGCAAATCCTTTCACTACAGAAGCGCTTTGGTGCTTCTGACATTAAAAAAAAATGTGTTTGCTGTGCCAGAAGTTCATTACCAGGAAAAGACTCCCCACCTCCTATAATGTCTACTTAAGGCAGGAAAGGGATTGGCTCTTTATACCTGTCAGCTGTTTGAGGTAGGCAAGGTCAGGAAACAGGAGTCCCTAGGAATCTTGGCATGTAATAGCAGAATCTTGACATCCTGTCAAAGCCCCTCTCTACACTTAACCCATTTAGGCAGCGATTTTTTTAGTTCCTTTCTCATGCCTTCCACTTTCCCAGGACTCAGGTGTCTTTTCTGTAATGGTCCAGCATCCCCCTCCCACTTCTCTGAATTCAACCCACATTCCATCACAATACTGGAGGGTTCGTCCCTCTTCCCCATCAAAATGTACCGCCAAAGATTTTATGTTTCATTTGTTTTTCTAGATGAGGGCTGCATTTTATCCCTCCCTCCCTCCCTTTTTCTTTCATTTTCTTTTTTTTCTTTCTCTTTTTCTCTCTCCCCCTATCCCCACTTCAATGATAGACAAAAACAGCTCCTGAAAATGATCTGAACTTATAAATGTCATCTTGGCTGATCTTGGGTCTGAATAGTACTCCAGGAAAGCTGAAAGGATATCATAGAAGAAAACAATGGCAAATCACTTCCATGCGATTACCAAGGAAACCACATAGACATTGAACTTGAGTCAAAGGAGGTTCTTCCTATATCTCTGACATTACAAGTGCCATCTCAATGCCACAGAGTGCCTCCCATTGCTGAGGGTGGGGAGGAGAGTTTAGTTTGCACAAGTCACCTCAGGATGAAACACGTCTCTCGAAGATGCAATTCACTCTCCATAAAAACAGTTGGGAGATTTGCAAGAATTATGAAGGAAGCACAGGGTTGGCTCTTCCTGTAACTCATTTCAGATTGGAAATGAGTGATGGAATTCATTCTATTCTCTGCCAGTCTTCCTGCTTCTTCAGTGGCCTTGAACACATGAAAAATATGCCTGTGTTTCTACAGATGAGGGGAACATAACTCATGCCATCTTTTTACTGGCATGCCTCATGGCTCGACAATTTTCCTTTTATGTAATTGATCTTTTCCCTAGGCAATCTATCCTACCCCCACCTCATCCCAAAATATGTGGGTACCAAAATAGAGAGGATCATACAGTTAGAAATAGGAGGCTTCTCAGCACCTTCTTCATCCAGAACTGTCATGGATTAACATTTTCCATTTTCTTTTTGATAAGGAGACACACAGTGCAGATAAAGGAAATCACATGATATCTACAATACTGAGGCCAGGTCTTGAAATGAAGTTTTTAAAGCTCTGTGTCCAGACTGAGAACAAACGTATTTATTACACTGTGTATAACTGACCTTTTCTCTGTTAAGAAGGAGCCCACCCTCCACAAATCTTTAAATGCCAACAGGGTCCATTACAGAACATGAGAGCTAACCCTAATTGTATCATTGGTTCATCTGGCTCAATATTTTCTTCAATGACTGGAAAGAGCTTTCCAGAGTTTTGACATAGGTCTTTCCCACAATCCTCCTGAAATTCCTGGGGTTGTCCAGAATCTTTCTAAATTTCTGACAGATGCCTTTGAGAAGTTCTCAGGCTCGTAAGATGCATTAGGATGAGGAAGGCTGTGGTAAACAGTGGTGAAGGAGCCACTCTGGCTATCATTACAATGTGAAGAAAGAGATACTGTAGGGTGACCATCACCAGAAGCATAATCATCCATGACATCATCCAAGAAGAATGAAAATGTCACTGGTGGTATGTTCTGTGGGGCATCATTATTTCTTCTTAGCCAGAGAGCTGGAAGAATCCAGAAAGCCAAAGCTGGAACATACCCTTATTAGTTCATGTTCAAATGGATTTTTAAATGATTTACCAAATATGAGTTTGCATGCATAGAATTATAAATATGTTTATTTCTAGCTCTCTGTTATTACAGGGAGTTATTACCTTCAGTTTATGACAGATGTGCTGAATATATATTAAGGGAGGCTGGATTGGAAGAAAATGAGCATAGTTTTAAAATTGGAAGCAGAAACATTAATAGCATACACAATGCTGATGGCACTACTCTGATAGCTGAAAATTCAAATGATCTGGAATCTCTAGTAATGAAAGTCAAAGAGCACTGTGAAAATTAGGACCAAGGTTAGACATAAAGAAGACAGAATTAATGGGAACAGGTAAAACCTTAAAACTGACTGGAAATATATTGAAGTGGTGTAGCTTCTGCCTTTTAGGACCAACTATTAACAGTTAAAAACCAGCAATCAAGAAATATGCTGCAGACTAGCATTTGGCAGGGTAGCAATGAAAGGCTTGGTAAAGATACTCAGATGCCATGATATGTCTAGACCAGAGCTTTCCGAACTGTGTGTCGGGACACGTTAGTGTGTCGGCTGCAGTGTCTGGGTGTGTCGCGGCTGCTGCTGCCTCCAAGCCCTGCCAGGATTCCATGCAGGTCCTAGTGCCTGCCTTGTGCCTTGCTGCCTCCAAACCTGCTGTGATTCTGCGCAGGTCCTAGTGCCTGCCTTGTGCCCTGCTGTAAGAGTGTGTCGCGAAATGATGCATGTCTAAAAAGTTTGTCACCAACATGAAGAGTTTGGAAAGCTTTGGTCTAGACCTACAGAGAAGAGAATTCTGCAGGCAATGGTTTTGCCCGTGACACACTATGGAAGTGAAAGTTAGACTTTGATTAAGTAGGATAGAAAGAGCATTGACATTTTTTAACTTTGGTGTTGAAGAAGATTCCTAAGAATACCATGGATAGCCAAGAAAACAAACTAATGGATAATCAAACTAATAAATACAGAATTCTCACTCAAGGCATAAATGATCAGGCTCAAATTATCATATTTTGGATACATGGATGGACTTTACTACAGTGGCAATGGGTGCACTGTTAGAAGACCTTCAGGACCAGGCTGGGGACAGATCATCCTGCAGAAGTCCTATGATTATGATCACTAAGAGTTTATACCAAGTTGATGCCATATAATCAGTCAATCAATCAATCAATCAATCAATCAATCCAGGCTATGGGCTTCCATAAGCATTTGGTTGCCACTGTGGGAAACAGAATGCTGTACAAAATAGGTCAGACATAAGCCAGCTAAAGTGTGTAACTAGAATTTTGAATCAATGTTATGGGCACTCTCACAAAAAAGGTGAACAAGTCAGGTGGAGCAGAGGGCATGACAGATATCAAGGGACATTTTGCAGACACATTGTTGGTTATGGGCATCAAACGTCCTACCACTGATATAGGTTGTTGTAATCCAGCAGGGCTTTTTTTTTTTTTTTATGAACATAACCAGATATGTCCAGCAAGAACATCATCTCCATTTCTGAGAAAGGAATTGGAAAGCACACATGATCTCCAGACTACATGGAACAAAAATTAATTTGTTTAATTTTAATCTGATTCCAAAAATTGTAGTGACTCGGCTGTGAATGTATGTGCTATCATTTATGTTATTTCTTTTCTAAAGAAAGTTGGGGCATAATCTGAACAAAGTTTAGCATTTTAAAGCCTTACACTTTCAATGGAACAGTCCCACTGAAATTTATTTTACATTCTCTTTGAAGACCATGTGAGTAGAAGTCAGTTTCCCCCACATGTTAACCTTCAGGTGATCCTTGCTTTGGTACTGGGCACATTTCTTAAACCTTGAAGTGTTATTACTGTAAGCACCTGCTCTGGTCCTTCCAATGGGAAAGCAGTTTTATGCCAAAGCATTTTTCTTCTCCTACACCTATGCTCAGTGTACCATGGGTATGATTTATGCCACACTCAGAGTCATAGGAGCGCAAAAAGTCAAGATAAATGGGTTCTTGCCTGGGGAATCTGGGATACACAAACTTAGGCAGAGTTGAGGGGATTTTGGCACATCCTGTGTAAAAGGAAAAAGCTCTTCCTTGAGAGAAATTCCATGCCACGTTCCAAGAGGCCAGGGATTTATAATGGATTTTTAAAAAGAGCAACTATAATCACCAGAGCTATAATTTTAATCAAAGTAACAATGCTGAACAAATAGTCTGTTCTCTAAGGCATTCCTCACCTGTGAACATATCACTGGCAGGCCTCAGAAGATGACCATCCAAGTAGTTTCCTAGTTTTATATTTTACTATCTTGTCCACTACACAAATGATGGGATTTATAAAATTAGAGAGAATCCAGAGATTCATTGACTGACTCACCTGTTTTCTGACAATGACAATATTCTATGTACTCTACTATTAGTCAGAGTGAGGCAGCTGCCTTGCACTGCACCTCACATTAGTTCTCAATAGTGTTGGAGGACATGGTTGAACTAAGATTAAACTACCAACTAGGTTGGCTTCTGAAGGGGCTCCATCTTGCCCTTTGCTTCAAGCAGCAAAGTATCTGATGCAGGCTAAAAACATAGGGAGGAAGGCGATGTTTCACTGCTTCAGAATTGCTTTTCTATAGGAGGCTATTGAAACCTAAGATTGTTAGACAATTCTGAGGATCATCTACTCAGACTTTCCTTGGTAAGCATGGTTAACTGTGCTTGGGAAGGGATTGTGGTTTGTTTGTTTGTTTGTTTTGTTTTTCGTTCTGAATATATTATATCATAGACCAGCAACTCATTTTGCTGGTGGGTTAAAAGAAAGTGAACAGTGAGATGACAAATGGTGGATGCCAGATCTACAGTACAATGAATGAGTTTTCCATAAAGGATGAGAAGATGGAGCGAACGGTTTTAAGAAAATACATTAGCATTGTGATAAGAACTTCTAACCCAGTAGCCAGCAAAGGGTTAACTGTACATATTTAATATCTTACCTCATACAGGAATAATTGTGGTAAGGATCAAGCTTTTATGGTTGCCATAGTCTGAGGGTGCTACTTCTTCAAAACACAACAGCAGAAAAGCCATGCAAATGGAGATGAATGGAGCATAAGCCACTGAGGTAATTAAAATGTATTTTCCATCTCCTAGTAATTGAATTGTGTACAAGCTGCAAGTTAATGAGGTCATCTACCCTCAAGCATTGACAGGAAAGCAGGAATAATTATCTTTCATTTTTTTCTTATGTAGCAATTAATTTTAACCATTCGCCTACACCCCACACTCCCACTTCCCTCATTCCAGTCAGTCAAAGTGATAGCTAAGCAGAATTGACAAGCCATTGAAATGGTGGAGGCACAAAGCTGCCAAGGCGTGGAAGGTAATCAAGGGGCTACAGCTGTTGAGGGCCAAGCACTTCCAGGTGAATGTCACCTGAGATTTTGCATACTGCCACTCGGAGGACTTGGGACATACAGTGGTGGCTGACAACACATCTGGTGCCAGGTGGGCAGGGAGGGCATGCTGCGAATTCAGGAAGGGAGCAGAAGGATGGACAAGGATTGATGAATGGACAAGACCTGGAAACAAAACCCCTTTTCAAAGGCTCACATTCTACTATCAGCTCACCTGGGATCAACCAAGTTAGTTGCATACAACAAATGTTCTGGCTTTGACTTCAGATACCAGGCCTTAGATAGAAAATGTAAGGTTCCCATCAGCCGGCTCTACTGTTAGGCAGTGTGAGGCACTCTCCATAGGCCTGCAGAGTTTCAAACCTCATGAAAAGGCAGCAAATTATGGGTTCTTCAATTATTACAACTTTTTACTTTTTTTTTTGCTATGGGGAAGAAAGGGATTTGTGGGGGGGGGGGCGTTGTTGTTGTTTGCTATTAGTGGCAAAATTACTCAGTGTGTCGGCTGAAGGCCAGCCCTGATCTGGGAATTCCTGGGTGGAATTCCTAGGTGTATTTGCACAAAGTGTACTGGGTTTAAGACAATTTCAGGGACAGCTCAGCATTGTTTGGAATCCAATTAAAGAATACAGTTAGGACAACAGGCAATGCAGTACTACAGGAATGTTGTGCTGCATTACTTTGACAGCCAAGGTTACATTTAAAGCAATCTTACGTTCTGCAAAGAACAGGATAAGGATACTCAGCTATGGTGCAAGGGAGTTCTTGTCTTGAATTTGAGAGGAGCTCTTGATTAGTGGGTACTTCAACATAGGAGGAAACCTTTTTGATCATGTATGAAGGCTTCGTAAGATTTTGGATAGATAAAAAGTCCATTGTTTGCTCTTTATGTGCATTCCTAAAGTCCAGTTAGTACAGCTTTGCACTAGCTACAAGCCATGGTTATGAAGTTTCTCTTCTTTCCTGCTATCTCCTCTTTAAGACATTGCATTTTAGAAAGCACTTAGTTTTTGAAGCATAAGTATTCTAATGAGCAAAAAATCATCACATTATTTTATGCAACCCACAACTTTATCTCAGAGTATCTCACATCTGCAAAAATATAATATTAAATATATTTCTTCTGGTGTTTTGTGAGTTCAGATAGCTTGCATACGGGTTACATTTATTGTAACCCGCCCAGAGTCCCTTGTATGGGAGATGGGCGGGGAATAAATTTGAAAAATAAATAAATAAATAAATAAATAAATAAATAAATAAATACATACATACATACATACATACATACATACATCTACTCGACATGCAACTATTTCATTAAACCAGTAACAAAGAATTTCTTGTTATATTTACACTTAGGTCAGATGGAGCTGTCCAGCATTGTTCTTCCAGCTGCTCTGAGAATGCCACAGTTGCTTTCTCCATATTTTGTACATGCCATGATAAAGGGCCACTGTGATATAGGTATATTTGTTTTACAGATCTCTGGTTCTTTTACAAAATTACAGGAGGGAATATAATCAGAAATGGGAAGTTTCTCCTTTGGAATTGGATTTGGTAAAACCAAGCTGTTTTCAGATATTTGTTGGTGTACCCTGGAAGCAATGACCGAGGCTGAACTTACTCCTTCGTATGTTTCTGGATGGCTACTTGCTGAATGGGAGAAACTAAAGGAATGGCACTCAGCTCCACCCATTTCTTCTGATAAGCTACAGTGTGGAAAAGCAGGGAAGAGCAATCAGGTTGAGGCAACAGCTGTAACCAGCAAACAATGTTTCAATTGTGGTTCAGCTGGACATTTACAGAAAAACTGTAATTCATTGCCCAAAGAGCAGAAGACAAGAAAAAAGAACAGAGAGGCAATGCGAAAGAAAGCTTTTCAAACAACACATATTGCACAAGTTCATGAAAAATGTGACTCTGATTTCTGGGTGTTAGATTCTGGTGCTAATTGTCATTTGTCAAATTGTAAAAATTCCTTTGTTTCACTGTCTAAAATTAATAGACAAAGTGTTTCTATGGCTGATGGATCTACAATAGAAATTATGGGTCAAGGTGACATGTATTTATCTTGTTTGGGGGAAACTGTAAAAAATGTGCTGTTTGCTCCTAAATTGCAAACTAATCTTTTATCTGTATCCCAATTAGTAGCAGCTGGATATGTCATAACATTTAAGAAAGATGGCTGTGAGATACATAAGAATGGTAAGTTGTGTGCAACTTGTGTACAAAGAGATTCATTGTACATAGTACAGAATGCTAACCGCCCAGAGTCCCCTTCGGGGGAGATGGAGCGGTAATATAAATGGAATTATAAATAAATAAATAAATAAATAAATAAATAAATAAATGCCAAGCTGCAAAAGCTATAATTGGCAACATCCCAATTCATGATCAGTGCATACACTTGATGCACAGGAGATTTGGTCATGCAAATTATAGATACATAGCACAAATGCTAGTTATGTGCTGACCTGAAGTTGAAACCTTGTGATAAATATCTAGACTGTAAAAAAATAGTTTGCAAGGAATGCAAAACACAGAAGGCTCCTGTGAGTAAGCACAGAGACAGAGTTACAACTAGACCTCTTGAAACAGTTCATTGTGACATAATAGGCCCCTTTGCTCCAAGTTTCGGACAAGCAAGATTCATAATGACCATAATTGATGATTTTTCAAGATATACATTTATCTATCTGTTGAAACATAAAGATGAGGCATTTGATAAATTTAAGAGTTTTGTAACATGGGCAAATGGAAAATTTCCAAAACCTGAGTCTGCCCTACAATGTGATCATGGAGGGGAATTTCTTTCTAACACTTTTAGAAAATTCCTAACAGAGAGGGGGATAGAACAAATTATTTCTAACCCTTACACTCCACAGCAAAATGGTGTTGCTGAAAGGAAAGGTAGGACGCTTCAAGAAGATATGATGTGCCTGCTTAAAGATGCAAAATTACCTTTTAAATTTTGGGGTGAAGCAGTATCAACTGCCTGTTATGTTCAGAACAGACTGTTTAATTGTGTGATTGAGGACACTCCATTTTATTTGTTTTATAGTGTGAAACCAAAAGTGAACCATCTCAAAGTTTTTGGCAGTGCAGCATGGGTTCACATATCAAAACAACAGAGGAGAAAAGGAGCTTCCAAAACAAAGAAAGCAATTTTTGTTGGGTATGAACAAAGCCAAAGAAGCTACAGGTTCATATTAGGTGATAAATTAATTATAAGCAAGAGTGCTTCATTTGCAGAACAAAACTGGGGAAAAAATAAATTCCAGTTCTCCAGTTGATTTGAAACCAGGGCAAAGACAAGAACTTGCTGAGAACATTTCACAAGATTCTTCACCAAATGAGTTCATTAAACAAGAGGAGCAAGCTGAAAATCTGTCTGATGAGACAGATGCTACTCAGGAAAGTGATGGAAGACAGGTTGTTAATCCTGTTAGCCCTGTCCTACCTTGCAGGTCACAGAGGAGTAATAAAGGAATTCCTTCTCAACGTTTTGAGGTGGATATGGTTAAAGCTTTCCACATTTACTCTGAACCAGAGCCTTTACAGCAAATAAATGATATGCCACCTGAGATTGCAAAGTGCTGGTATGATGCAATGCAACAGGAATTAGATTTCTTGAAAGAAAATAAAACTTGGAAATTAGTTAATGTACAGTACCTCCCAATGACCACTGTCTGGGTTGTAGATGGGTTTTCAAACTAAAAAAGGATGCTAGTGGGAAAATTCAAAAATAAAAAACAAGGTTAGTTGCTAAAGGATTTTCTCGAAGAAAACATTTAGACTTTGACAAAACCTTTGCACCTGTTACAAAGGGTGAATCAATCAGATTGTTGCTGAAGGTTGCTGCACTAAAAGGGATGTCAGTTTATCATTATGATATTCAAACTGCATTTTTGTATGGTGAGATAAACCAGAAATTGTACATGCAACAACCACCTGGTTTTGAACAAGGTAAAAATTTGTGTGTGAACTACAAACATCAATCTATGGTTTGAAACAAGCAGCTCGCTGCTGAAACCTAAAATTAGATGAAACACTGCAAAATTTTGGTTTTGAAAAAGGAAAAGCAGATCCATGTGTTTATGTTAAGAAAGACAAAGTTTTATGTATTTGTGTTTGTATGTTGATGATTTACTGTTACTTACTTCATCAGAGAAACAGCGACATGATTTTGAAATGTACATGAAGAACAATTTTACGTTAAAGAATCTTGGCCTAGTGACAAATTACTTAGGCTTGGAAATATACAGAGAAAAAGTTGGTAGTTTCCTGGTAAGCCAAAGTAATAAGTTCAAGAGACTCCTAGAGGAATTTAACATGCAGGAATGTAAATCAGTCTTAACCCCTATGCTTCCTGAATTCCAGAAGGAGATGGGAGAAACCGAGTTATCTGAAGCAGATGGGTTTAGATCTGTGATTGGAAGTTTATTGTACATTGCAAATCATTCTCACCCAGATATTTCTAATGCTGTTTCAATTTTAAGCAGACAAGTAGAAAAACCAACTTCTACTGGGAAAGTAGGATTGAAAAGAATATTTAGGTATTGACAAGGCACAAAGGTCTGAGGCTTTCTGCTTCTGAGACAGGAGAATTACAGGCATATGCTGATTCAGACTGGGGAGCAGACCTCAATGATCGTAAGTAAACTTCTGGAGCTATAGTACAGTATGCTGGCTCAACAATTTCCTGGCATTCTAAGAAACAGACACTTGTTGCTCTTTCTACAGCAGAAGCAGAATTTTATAGCTTAGCACAAATCTGTAACAAGATTGTATGGTTTAAACAATTATTAAAAGATATAGGCATGGAATTGCACCAGCCTGTAACTGTTTTTGAAGATAATCAAGCTTGTATTCATATGGCTCAGTCTGAGGGTTGTAGGAACAGAACTAAGCATATTGACATACAATGCTAAAGTATTGTGACTCAAAAGACATGATTGCTGATTTTCTAACAAAGCCCCTTGCTGCAGTAAAACACAAGGAGTTAACTGAAAAAAATGGGTTGCAACTTACACCTCTAGCATAATAAGAGGAGTGTTGGTGTATTATTCTTTTGAGGAGTAAGTCACGGCAATATAGCCTTATTAGGTAATCACCTACAAACTTTAAAAGGTCAGGTGGCACATGATCCAGGCTGAAGAGTATAAAAGAGCCTGCCTGCCTGCCCCGCCCTGCCTTCCTGCTCACTGCTTCTTTCTGTTTACTCCTGTTTGCTTGTTACTACTATCTGGTATGTGGAATTGTAATACTTCCAGGGATCTGGAAGATAACTGTAAAAATCTGTTTGTATGAGTTACTAATACAACTGCAACTAAGTTACTATGACTGGCGTCATTTTTTGGTCTCTGAAGCTAATCGCTTTCTGATACTCTGTGTGTGCAATAAAACACACACTCCAACAATATTGTCCCATCTCCCCAAGAACTTCAATGGGAGGCTCTTCTAATGCTGATAAGGAATGGACAAAAAGGCTACAGCTCTTGCTTTCATTCTGTACAATAATAGAAGTGATGATTTCAACTCAGTAATGATTCCAATGACAATACTGGGTCAAATACAACTCAGTTTGTTTATAATAGAGCTCTTTCTAAGATTACACATGATCAGTCCAGCTATTTCATGGCATCTTTATCTCTCAAAGAAATAATAGATATCATTAAATCTATAAAAACAGTTCCCAGTGTGGATGATTGTCCCACTGACTGATGTAAATCAATATATTTTGAATTCTTTAAAGTTAAAAAGGTAAAGGTTCCCCCCGCACAGTTGTGCAGTCGTGTCCAACTCTAGGGGCCGGTGCTCATCTCCATTTGTTAGCCGAAGAGCCAGCGTTGTCCGAAGATGCTTCCACGGTCATGTGGCTGGCATGACGCGCGCGGAACACTGTTACCTACCCACCGAAGTGGTACCTATTCATCTACTTGCATTTGCATGCTTTCAAATTGCTTGGTTGGCAAGAGCTGGGGCGAGTGCGGGAGCTCACTCCATCACGCAGGGCTAGGGATTTCAACCTCTGAACTTGTGATCTTCCGATCGACAAGCCTGGCATCTTACCTGCTGAGCCACCGCGCCCCTTGAATTCTTTGCTCAATATCAATTGAGTTCTTTGCTCAATATTATTGGGGGTCTGTGATGATGCCTTTTAATTAAGCCTCACTCAATCAATGAGATTTAATTTATTTGTTTGCTTTTTTATTATTTAATTAATTCATAGCTTGCTGCAGTCTTGTGACTCTCAGCAGTTTCCAACATCCACAGTATGATTAAAACAGCAACAAATAAACTAAGCTATAAGATTAAGGGCCAAGATATAGAATAACAATAAAAACAACAAAAATACAAAGTAAAAAAGGTAAAAGATGGTGCAGTAGGAGCACTTTCTGGAGAAGCTCAGCTTCTAATAACCTTCTGAAAGCCCTCAAGGAGCGGGCGGGCCTGATCTCTGAGGGAAGGCCGTTCCACAGCACCAGCACTGCCATTGAGAAGCAGCACCTTCTAGCTTCGTTTCCACTCATTCCCCGAAGTGCAGGACTTGAGAGTGAAGAGTTTACCTCCCTCAGTGCTCTAGTAGGTCCGGCTGATGCAGGTTAGAGAAGACAGTGCTGTGGTATGCAGGTGCCAAGCCATAAAGAGCGTTATAAGTTAAAACCATCACTTTAAATTGTACTTGGAATGAACTGTAAGCAATGCAGGGCCTGCAGTACCGGTGTTACATGTTACTAGTGTTGGGTGCCTGTTAACATAGCATTCTGGACCAGTTATAATTTCCAAATAGTCTTCAAAGGCAGCTTCTGGTAAAATGTATCACAGTTTTTTATCTGGGTGGCAATGAGGCATGAGTTACACCTGGCTGGTGCAACTGGTGCACCAGCCAAAGCTAATCATGATTCTGAAGTCAGGTTAATACCCTGTGAACTCTGCAACCAATATTAAATTCAGTATTATTAAATGCTGACACAAAAATATTGGCAGCAACCCTTTAATGTAGATTACCTTTGATTATCCATTCTGCAGAATCGGGTTTTATAAGAAGTCACCAAGCATCTGATAATATTAGATTGACATTCTGGATATCTGTTCAGAAAAATCAAAATCAGCAGTGATGGTCTTGCTGGATACAGAAAAGGCCTTTGATATGTTCTATGGAAAGCTTATGTATGTTTGTGTGTAGATATATCATTTCTCTATTACCTCAATCACATGAAATTTTTAAAGCAATAAACTTGGATTTCCTCCTTTTTCTATTAATTGTATCAATATGTAGTACACTACTTCTTTTCCTAGGACTATTGCAAATGAAATTCTCTCTTCATCCCACCCAAATATCTTGTGGAACTGGTCAAGGATATCCTTCATCTGCTTTTATTTTAATTTGATTGCCTGTCTTAACAGACAATGGAAAATAGTTTGGGTATAATAGTGGGGTATAATAGAGCTGAACAGAAATTGTTACTATGCTGTAGGGTTGTTTTATTGATAATAAGGTAGTCTCTATATAAAAAATTATTGATATTGTGCACCAGTACTTTCTATGGACTGTTTCTATGAAAAGGTGTAAAGATTGGGATTTCAATTATTGCTGGAATTCTTTTAAATATCTGGGAATAATAATTCCAAGGAAATCTTCATTTGTGGAATAAAGAGATGGTTAAAGACTCCCTTGAATTTGTTGGAAAAGATAAATCTTGCAAAAATAAATATTACTTCAAGATTGATGTATTAAGAGGCATTCCTATGTGAATACTTTTAAGTAGATTGATAAGTTATTAACAAATTTTCTAGGGGAAAGACAGCCATCCAGATTTCCTTTACTTAAATTACAGTGTCATGTGGGGATGCAGTTTTTAAACTTTTCTGACTTTCAACATTATCATGTATTTGGACATCAGTTTCTCTATGAAATGCAAATGACCAAATCAAAAAGCATTATGGGCACAATTAGAAAGTAGTTAGGTGGCTCCTCTGATATTATGGTTCCATGCTCAGCAATAGCTCTGTTGTATTAAAGGCTGCAAAGCACATTTGGAAGATGTTGAGAGGGAAGTATAATTTCAGTTCTTATTCACATGATAAACTCACACTCTGTGATAATCTCAGTATGACAATTGCAGATAAATCATTTTTGGAAGTCAGGGGCAAGTATGGATTTCCCAAACATAGGGCCCAAGAAAAAATTACTCTCAGTGTTGGAAAGACTGTGCAACTCCAATTTTACAATATTGGATCTATTATATGTTTTTGCTTTCTGTTTATGAAGCAACTGTCAATATAATGAAAAGTCTGATTAATATTATTTCATGTAGTCAAGACTTAATGGTGTGCTTAAAAATTAGACTGAATGGTTTTCTCTATGTGTACTATAATATTTTTTGTTTTTCATTTTTCATGTTTGTTTTTGCAGCGGTGGTTCTTTTTTAGTTTTCTTTTCTCTCGTTTCCTTTCTTGCATATTAAAGTAATATTCTTTTTAAAAAAATTGTACAGCTGGTCCTAAGATACGGGAGGAAGGACGTATTATTGGCAAGAGCCACATTCAAAACATCTAAGCTCAGCCTGGATTACAGCAGTTAAGGTTTATGATGGAGGTTCAGTTTCTTTACTTGCACATTTCTGAATTCTTCTCCATTATTAGATTCAGTCTGTAATCAACTCTTTACTGCTGAAGTATGTTGGCGGTCCTTGTAGTCTCGTCTTTGGAGACTTATTTTCCTGATCCTCCCATGAATACAGAGCAAGGTCTGCTCAAGGAATCTTCTTCAGAAGTTCTGCCCCCTCACATGGTAACCATACAATAAAGACCTTCAGAATGGGAGACCACTTAACATAGTCATATTTCTTCCCTGGCATGTTTGAGACTTAAGCACAAAAGCTGGGAATTATGTTATGAGCACCCTAAGAGAGATTATTTCAGGAAGTACTGATTCCTTCCCAGCCTCTTTTCAAATCAGAATTGTTTTCTGGAGAATATTTGTCTCAGTTTTGATGTCACAAGCACAGCCCATCAAGAATCTCTTACAAGATGACAATATGCAGGGATTGTGTTAGCAGGACTGGCAAGCACAAATGGTTAAGATCGCAGGGATAGTTTAACAGAGATAATCACATCCATTAAGTTATTGTTCATCACTACTAATTAACTGCTCTTAACAAACCATGTATTCATGGACATGGTGGAAAAACATATGTTGTACTACAGTACATAGACAAAAATCACTCAATGAGTAAGATAAATGTTGTCAGTCAATCCTATACATAGTTTAGCCAGCTCACCCTCTGTAATGGCAGATTGAACTTGGCAGATTTGATGAGGCATGATCAACATTGTGTTTTCCATTTTTCACAGCAGGTTCCTCCCCTCTCCTCATACTAGAATATATCCTCCCCTTCATCTGTAGCTCAGAAACCAAATAAAAACAATGTTTGCTTTTACATCCTCTGCCAGTTTCTTCAGTGGAAGAGTAAGTAAGAATGTCAGGCTAACCTGAGCTGTATCTTCAATCTTGTATTTTCAGGAAAAAAAAACTAAATGTAGAAGGAACAGCCAAAACCAGAATACTATTATTTTGCCCAGAGGGTTTAAAATAAAAATATCTTAATTGTGCCAATTGTCTTATGATTCATCAAAGTCTAACAATTCACATACCAAGATATGCAGAATGGTTCATAACAGGAATATGTCACCAAGAACCTATGCTCAGATTGCTAGTTTACAGCACAATTCTGTAAATGTCTATACAGAAAATCCCATTGATTCAGCAGAGTTCACACTCAGGAAAGCATTTAGGACTGCAGTTTTAACTAGATAATTTCTCCAAGAGGAATCCAGTATACTTGTTCTCAGCATGTTATTTATTGCAATTTTCAACTGCAGCTCCCCTTACAGTAAACTTCACTCCATTAAAAAAAAAGCCTAAAGCAAATTAAAGCACCACCACCATCACCAATAAAACAAAATAAGCATGTATATATTTTTCTGCTTGGCTTTCCTGACTGCAGCCTCTGTATTTGAGAACTGATTCTAGATTAATACATAAAGACGTGGTAATTAAGCACACACATCCCACTGCTAAATAATTTTGACATAATTTGCATTCCTGGGATGATTTTTAGAAAGCTTCTCAGGGACACCTGCATTACAAATGATTCCTGAAATGGGTCACCTCTTTTTTTTTTTGTTTGATGGTACAAATATGTATTGCACTGCATATTTATAAGAACCTGAACTTAGCTCCAGAAAACATCTTTTAGCAAGCCCTTTAGCATTCTAAGGTCACACTGCTGAAAAATGGCAACAAATTGGCCAACTTTATGTTGTGTCATCTTTTTGTTTTCTGATTTCTCCCCCCCGCCCCCCCCCCCCCCCGGTAACCATGAGAATTAAAGTGGGAGGCCTTTGGAAGGCCACAATGCTCTAACTTCCACCCTTAATTCCCCCCCCCAACAGTTAACATTGTGCCAATTTCACTGGCTACTCAATGCAATAAGGTCAAAGCTGAAGAATCTGGGATTAGGATGTTGTTTCCAAAATCTGAAACGAAATGCAGTATACGCATTTCTGAAATGTTTTTTTTTAAAAAAAAAAATGTAGGCAACTGTTTACAACTTATCCATTTCAATTTGATCACCTTTTCCTAATACACCTGTAGCAGAGGGCTACAATTCTGGATAGGTATGGTATGCCATTTTGTATGAAAGCAAATAGTACAGTATGTCCTGTTGGATCACAAATGGTCTAGAGCATAGCTTTCCAAATTGTATGTCGCGACACTTTAGTGTGTCGCAACACACAGTTTGGTGTGTCACAACACAACCCGGAAGCAGCGGCGGGGGTGTGCACGGTGGTGTGGGGGCGCATGCAGCGGCAGCACTGTGAACGGTGGCAGTGGCGCGCCATCAGCGCTTCCCCGTTTTAGCGGAGGCCGCCGCCACTGCCGCTGTACACACCGCCACCCCCCGCACCCCCCTGCGCCGCTGCCATACACGCCCCTGCCCCCGCGCATGCCCCTGCGCCACTGCCGCTGCTGCCGTTGATGTGTCGCCAACAGCGGCACTTTGGAAAGCACTGGTCTAGAGAGACTTTGTATATTTATAACTGGTAAAAGTAAAAGTGCTTGGAATAATGATGTTGCACTTTGTTTGAAACTTTCACATGCCAAAATTCTTCCTTCTTCTCCCCTGCCAGGCTTAACACAGCCAAGGCTTGCCTACCTTCACTGTGTTAGGTTGATCACTTTTGCTTGTAGAGCCTGAGCAATAAACAGTTACATAATGCACTCCTCCTGCAACTCCCAGATCACTCCCAGTCATCTCTACAGTGATTTTTCAATCCAACTTTTAGTTTGGATGTGTTAAGGGATGAAATGTGCATGCTAAAATTTGCAAAGGCTTAAGGCACCCAATTTGTTCTTTAAAAACCCCCAACCCACCCAAAAGTAACCAAAAAAGCTTGGTCCTAGCCCTACCAGTAACAACATGATTCCTTGGCTATAACCCTGTGATTTTCAGAAATTATCAAAAAAAAAATTTTAATTTAAAAATTGGGTAGCCCCTAATCTCAAGGAAGCTGCCCTCCCCTGCCTTAAGCCAAGCCAAAACGTACATTCATCAGTACTTTTGCCATCTTTATCTGGACAGACAGACCTTGGTAGAAGATTGAGAAAAAAGAAATCTAAAGATGGCGACCGCAAGCTATTAAATCCAAGATGGCTACCGGAAGCTGACGCCGACTGTCGCTCCAGGGGAAAGGTCTGTAAGCCCTCAAAACTTCTTGACACCCCATGATTTTGATGGCTGGGTTTTTACAGTAGATTTAGGGGAACTTCTGTGTTTGGGGTGGACGGACCTTCCTGGACGGAGCGGCGCGGCAGAGTCCGACGGGGTCCCGGGGGGCCTTGGCAGTGCAGAGTTGGTGGCTGCGGAGGCTGGCGGAGTCCACCTGAGTCTGGCAGAGCTTAGCGGAGCTTGGCGGGGGCCTGGCGCATGAGGCCAAGGTGTCCCTGGGCTTGACCGAGCCCCTTTTACAATGTGGAGCCAGGTGGCTGCAGAGGCCAGCGGAGTCCAGCTGGATCCGATGGAGCATGGCAGAGCTTGGTGGGGGCTTGGCACGTGGAGCCAAGGTGTTCCTGGGCTTGGCGGAGCCCCTTTGCAATGTGGAGCCTGGTGGCTGCAGGGGCCAGTGGAGCCCAGCTGAGTCTGGCAGAGCAAAACAGCGCTGTGTCCTTGACATTTAGGACCCCCCGCTGGCTGAGCAGCTGGAACTTCTGGTGGACTCCTGGTGGTCTCTGGTGGGTGTGGACTCCTGCGGACCCTGGGGCCTTTTAAGACTATTTAGGTATCCTGAACCCTTCGGCTCCAGAATAGTCTGGAGTGCTGCCCCATGGACTCTAACATTGTGGACTTTAATATTGTAAATTTTATAACATCTTAATATTAGTACAGCTTGGTGGATAAAGTGGAGGACCAATCACCCGCAGTCTATTAGGGCAGCAGAGGGTTTGCAGGGTCTCTTAGTGTGAGTGTGGTGTTTCCCCCGTGAGTGGGAGTCACAAGAGGGGTCCAGGGTTGTATGAGTTGTGTGAGAGTGCCTATCCCTGAGTGGGAGACAGGGTAGGTAGGAGTGACTGTGTTGCCCCGCTGTGGCTAGTGAGAGAGGCCACAGGGGACACAGTGAGAGTGTGTTGGGTGTGAGGGGCGGTTGGGGCTTGCCAGCGCCGAGAGCATGAGCTGGTGCACTGGGGGCCCTACCACTGCCCAGGAGAGACTGAGTGTGAAAGGATGGACACATGGAAGAGGAGACCCCTGCGTAGACCCAGGATTTCCAAGGATCCGGGAGTGGAGGCGACCGGGCTGGGAAACTCTGGGGGCCATGGGGCGGGTAATTTGATCAAGGTGGTGATGGGCAGGGGGTACTATGATGGGAACCAGAGGACAGGCCATCTTTGGGGAAGGCGCCCCTGGTGTTTGTTACTGGTGGCGCATTCCGGTCCTCTGAGTTCAAACCCAGGTTCTGGACATCAGATCCTTGAGGGCCCTGGTTTCCGGCTGCTGCTCCTTAACGCCAGGTCGGTAAACAACAAGGCCCCCCTCATAAGTGATTTAATCACGGAGGAGGGGGCCGACCTGGCATGTATTACCGAGACCTGGCTGGGCCCAGAGGGAGGGGTAGCCCTTTCAGAAATGTGCCCGGCTGGGTTTCAGGTGTGGCACCAGCCAAGACACTGGGGTAAGGGAGGAGGGATGGCGGTTATCATTAGAGAGTCTCTAGTGGCCTCCAGGGGCCTTGCTCCACAAGTGGCTGGATGTGAGACCCTGTTTTTCAAGTTGGGTTCTCGAGAACAGTTGGGAGTGTTGCTACTGTACCAGCCTCCCTGCTGCATAGCAAACTCCCTGCCTGAGCTGCTGGAGGCCGTCTCAGGGTTGGCAGTAGAATTCCCCAGGCTTATGGTCCTGGGGGACTTTAACTTGCCGTCCTTGGGGCGTCCCTTGGAGGTGGCTCAGGAGTTCATGGCTGCCATGGCAGCCATGAGCCTGTCTCAGATTATTCGGGACCCGACTCGAGACAGTGGACTCACTCCAGACTTGGTTTTCTTGTCAGAGCAATGGCAAAGTGTCCTGAGGGGAAAGTTAGAACTATCCCTGTTGTCATGGTCAGATCACACCCTGGTGACCCTGAGATTCTCTTGTGCCACCCCACTCTGCAGGGAGGCAGGACCTATTTGATTGTTCCGCCCCCGGCGACTTATGGACCCAATGAGGTTTCAGAGGGAGCTGGGGGTAATACCTGAGAACCTGCTGCACGGTTCAGCAGAGGCCCTGGCCGCAGCCTGGAATAGGGAGGCGGCTGGAGCCTTGGACAGGGCTGCGCTGATGCGACCTCTCCAGCCCCATTCGAATCTCACTCCCCGTGGTATACGGTGGAGTTGAGGGTCCTGAAGAGGGTGAAGAGACATCTGGAGTGCCGCTGGAGAAAGATGAAGGCTGAATCGGACCGAACACAATCTACAGCCACTATTAAGGCCTACCTTGTGGAAGTAAGAGCAGCGAAACGTGAATATTTCTCCGCCCTTATTGCATCCGCAGAATGCCGTCCAATGGCCCTGTTCAAGATTACTCGATCTCTCTTGGGTAAGGTGGAGTCAGTAACCCACCTGCAGGGCTGTGCGGAAGAGTTAGCATCTTAGCATCTGCAAGATAAAATCGTTCGGATTCGTTCTAAGTTGGACTCCAAGCATGAAGCGCAGTCTGGGGAGATGCCAGGACTGATCAAGGTGGTGATGGGCAGGGGGTATTATGATGGGAACCAGAGGACAGGCCATCTTTGGGGAAGGCACCCCCGGTGTTTGTTACTGGTGGCGCATTCCGGTCCTCTGAGTTCAAACCCAGGTTCTGGACATCAGATCCTTGAGGGCCCTGGTTTCCCTGGTTTAACAAGGTCTTGCCTTGTTATCTGGGAACGGTTTGATCCTGTTGAGCCTGAGGAAGTGGACAGGATCCTCCGGACTGTAAATGCCACCACATGCCATCTAGACGCGTGCCCTTCCTGGCTGGTAAAATCTGCCAGGGAGGTGACTTGCAGGTGGGTCCAGGTGATAGTTAATACATCCTTGATGGAGGGGGTGTTCCCAACTACCTTTAAGGAGGCATTGGTGCACCCCCTCCTCAAGAAGCCATCCCTGGACCCTACCATCTTGGACAATTTTCATCCTGTCTCCCACCTTCCCTTTTTGGGAAAGGTGGTTGAGAAACTGGTGGTGTTGCAACTTCAGAGGATTCTGGATGAAGCAGATTATCTAGACCCCTTCCAGTCAGGTTTCAGGCCGGGATATGGGATGGAGACTGCATTGGTCGCACTTGTGTATGATCTCTGGTGGGAGCGGGATGGAGGCAGTGCATCCATCCTGGCTCTCTTGGATTTCTCAGCAGCTTTCGATATAATCAACCATGGTATCCTTTTGGGGTGGCTAAGGGAGTTGGGGGTGGGCAGCGTAGTTTTGCACTGGTTCACCTCCTTCCTCCGGGGCCACTCTCAGTCAGTGGTGATAGTAGAGGAAAGATCCAACCCACGACCTCTCTTATGTGGGGTGCCTCAGGGTCCGGTTCTCTCTCCTCTCCTATTTAACATCTACATGAAACCGCTGGGTGAGATCATCCGTCACCATGGGATGAGGTATCATCAATATGCTGATGATACTCAATTGTATATCTCCATCCCAGGTGAAGTAACTAATGCAGTTGCGGCCCTGTCTCATTGCCTGGGAGCTGTGGGGGCCTGGATGGGGAACAACAGGCTTCAACTGAACCCTGGCAAGACCGAGTGGCTGTGGATTGATGGCCCCGCACTATCCGGGAAGTTGTCATCTTTGGTTCTGGATGGGGTGGCCATTCGGAGCCAGTGCAGAACTTGGGGGTCCTCCGGGACTCACGACTCCTGCTCGAAGAGCAGGTCACAGTCATGGCTAGGAAGGCCTTTGCGCAGCTTCGGCTTGTGCACCAGTTACACCCATTCCTGGACCACGATGCCCTCCGAACGGTCACTCATGCCCTTGTCATCTCCCACATAGACTATTGCAATGCGCTCTACATGGGGCTACCCTTGAGGAATATCCGGAAGCTACAGCTGGTACAGAATGCGGCCACGCGGGCAATTTTAGGTGCACCAAGATCAGCACATATAACACCTTTGCTCCGTGAGCTGCATTGGGTGCCGGTTTGCTTCCGGGTCCAATTCAAGGTGTTGGTTATTACCTTTAAAGCCCTACATGGTATGGGGCCAGGATACCTGAGGGACCGTCTTATCCCCATATCATCGACCCGCCCCACCTGATCATTCAGAGAGGGCTTGCTACGGACCCCATCAATAAGGGAATTTCATCTAGTGTGGTCCAGGGAGCGGGCCTTCTCTGTAGTGGCACCCGCCCTTTGGAGTATCTTGTCCCCAGAGTTGAGGCAGGTTTCCTCCCTCCCGACCTTTAGGAAAGATCTGAAAACCTGGTTCTGCCACCTAGCATGGGAAGGAAAAGTAATAGCTCCTCCTGGAGGTGGTTAGTACCATAATGTCCTCCCTACTATTTGAGATCAATTCGCCAGATTGGATTTTATATTTATTTATTTATATCATGTTAATAATTTGTAATTTTATACTTGTATTTTAACCTTAATTTTATTGTAAACCGCCCAGAGTCCCCCGTTGGGGGAGATGGCTGGTCATATAAATTTTAAAAATAAATAAATAAATAAAGGTGTTTCTTTTTTCTTTTACCTTAAGGCAGTATTTCTAGTCTTTACATTTACATTCTATAAATCAGTTGTGCATTTTTCTGTGACTTTTCAAGAAAAAACTTCAACAGCATCATATCCCTCCCAAATTTTATTCATGACTTCTATGAAAACTTATCTGCACCAGAAACAGGGTATCTTCCTTGTTTCCTTCAAGAAGCTAGTCCTATGACTTGCTCTCTTATGGACGAGCATGTGGGATTAAATTGCTTACTTTCAATAAAAATGCAAAAGGAGAAATTAGAACAAATCTTTCCTGGGTACAGTATTTTTCCTCCCCCCACCCCACTTCACTTTTATGTGCAGAGACCAACCAGCAATAATCAACCAGGGCCATTTAGTTATAGTCTCGCCTTGCTGTGACTAATAGAATGATTGGTTGTACAGCTTCTTTATGGCTGTTCATTATATCACCCTTACATAAAGTAATTTAATTTCAGTGGGATAATTAGGGCATTTCTAATCTAACTGATAGTCTGAATGAAATTAGATTCTCAGAGGGAGATTTGTGTATGGGGAGACCGGCGACCTTCGGCCCCAATTTTCACACAATGTATTAAACTGACAGCCTGACTCCCAAGCCTTGCTGTACTGAATCTCTGCAACTTGCACTGCTCTTTGGACTACTGGGAGAAATCATGAGCGGGAGACTGATTTCCCAAAGAATGGATGCTGGAAAAATGTCTGTTACAACAAGAACATAGAATCTAACCTCAGGTCCTAGATCCAAGAGCACTGGATGTGTTCAGGAACACCATTGCCTGATCAAGGAGGGATCTGGGTTGCCAATCTTGTCTATGTTCAGCTGAACAAGTGAAAAACTACCTTATGTGAATGTGGCAGCCACTAAGGAAGGTATTTTGAATTAACTGTATAAATAGAAGATTCTGGTATAAATGCATCTGAGCTCGCATATGATTTCTTGGCAATACTATAGAAGTGATTCACCATTGCCTTCTAGGCAGTTTTTTTCAACTTCCCAGTCTAGTCTACAACTCTGTTACTCCCTGGAAGAATTTCATCCAAGTACTAACCAAGCTCAACCCTTCTTATCTTAACTAGCTCTGGTAGGTGAATCAGGTACCACTACCTGCTATGCCTTGGCTTTAAGTCAAGCTTGACTCCTGGTGACTTTATGGACATGTCCATGTAGTTTCCTTGTCAACAGTAGGAAGGAGTTTGCTATGGTCTTGGGAATGGGGGGAGCAGGGGATAAAGAGAAGCTCCTTTTCAAATCTTGCCATTCAGTGCAGAAAAGTCTGAAATGGGGGGAACTGATCATCCAGTGAAATTAGGTTCAGCATACCATCACAGAAGGCCCAGTGTCCTTCCACACTGCTGAAATTTCCAAAGAACATGAGAAAAGAACTAAATCTAAAGAGAAGCAGAATAGCCATCAGAAAAAGACATTTTAAACTCACAGGTTTGTCCAAAAGTAAGTGGATCATTTAATCCAGCCACTTGCCTTAAATGTAGTAACTTAAGCATCACTAACTTTTACCACTCAAATTCCTCAGAAATCTGATCCATTCCTCATGTGCTAAGGGTGGGAAACATATGGTAGCTGTTTGCTGTAATCTACTGAATCCCACTCCACTCAGTGGAAATTCAGGCCACTACTGCAGACATAAGGTTTCTTCTACTGTGTTTGGGGCTTATTCTTTTCATATAATACAGCATTCATGCTAACCAGTTTAATTCATTTGAACAACTGGCAAAAGAAATCAAGGGAGAAGTGAAGCAACAGCAGAGAAACCTTCCTCTGGGGAAACATGTGATTCTGCTCAGTCTCTATATTTGTAAATAAAAGCAAACTTCTATTAAATACATACATTAAGTCTGGTAGACTGGATAAGGCTGAAAACCTGGAACCCATATTTATTGGGTATGTGGGATTCTGTAACCTTCATAATAGACAGGCAAGTCATCCCGTGATTTATACCCTCATCACAAACACATTTGTCTGTGTTTCCAATAAGTAAATCACACATAACCACAAGCTTTTAACCAGATGGAGGAATATCCTCAGTATGAGAGCATGTGAGTTGTGTTCCCTCCTAAAGGTACATCTCCCTTGACCTCAAAATTATGCCCTCCTTTCCCAAGAGCCTCATTTTTCCTTACAACAAGGTTCCAGGAGAAAGGGAGAAGGGGGGGGGAGAGAGAGAGAGAGGCCACAAATGGATCTATATTGCCCACCTGTTCAAAATGCTGAGGGTGATTTTGAGGAGTGAAAGAAATCAGGGAAACATGCAAAGGAGAAGTTATTGTAATAATGGGACCAATTACTTTTACATAGACTGGGCTCATTCACACTGAGGGAGGGAGGGAAGGAAGGAAGGAAGGAATGTCTAGATAACCTACATGGCTACGTCTTAGAACAGTAGGCCCTGGAATGGACCAGAGAGGAAGCAACCCAAGATTTAATTCTAAATGGTGACAGCGATCTACTGCAAGATGTAAGTGATGTGGAACCAATAAGAAATAGCATCCAAAATGCTGTTACATTTAGTATACACTGAAATGAGAAACTACCAGCAGGATCCAGCACTACCATATTTGACTAAAATGGGAAAATGTCTTAGAAATAAGGGAACTAGTAAAAAAAAAGAGAGAGAGAGAGAGAGAGAGAGAGAGAGAGAGACTTCCTGAGGGCCTAATTTTTGGTGGCTACTTAAAACCACAATGATTGGAATGGAATATGTTTCATAATGTAAGAAAGAGTTACCCTGGACCAGAAAGAAGTGAGCATGACTTTCTAGTAATGTCCAGGAAAGTCTAGAAGTTAAAAATGCATCTTTTGGTGAAATTTTAGTGGGATGAGTGGGTGTTATTTCGCTACAAAGTGGCCAAGGAGTGTGTGTGAATGTTCAGTCTGCACCATCACCTCTCCATCTGTTCTGTTCCATCCTAGTGTGGCTTCCCATCCTTCAAGTAAATCCCATGGTAAGAAATGATGGAGCTTCTGTCACTTATTTTTTAAGACTGGGAAGTGAAGGGCAGCCAGGGAGTCTTCAGAGTAATGGAGAGGTATGTAACAGAAAACAAGATAAGCAGTAGCATCTTTGCCATCTTCAGTAATAAACCCAGAAGCATCCTCAAGAGAAATTCTCAAGCATCCTAGGAATTAGGTAGAAAAATAAAAGCCTCTTTCCCAAGAAGAGAAAACCTGAAAAACAGCAAATCAGATTATGGCACAACATTAATGAAAAGCATACTAAGCACAGGTGGAGTACTTACGTAAGCATCCCAATAGAAGGATTCTATCCGTTTTGGCATGAATAATGATAATTGTTTCCAGTTCCATTGTAGGTATTACCTAGCAATGCTGGGATGATAGCTTTATTACCAACTACTTCTGGTGTAAATGTACACTTACCTGGATTGTCAAAGACTAGTGTTTATATTTCATCATCATTTAACTCTGCTGTATGCATTTTTCCCCTCCACACCCATTTGAGTCTGACTAGTGAGAATAATGATTCACAAATCTGATTGGGTGGATCTACAAAACTGATGCTGTAATAAGTAACATAATGGCAGTAAAGTGTTCCAAAGTTATGTTGCTGTTTTTGATAAAAATCACAATTTTCTTGATATTTCCCCAAATCCTAGGTGCCAATAAAAATTCAACATTTGTGAAATTCTAGCTTTGTTTCTAGTAGATATAAGAAAGTATGTTGCAATTTCTGCACAACACTCTCTAAAAGGAGGCTGGTGTGAATAACTGAGATGAACAGAATGACTTGATCAAGATCACTCCATGACTGTGATGAAATTCAAACTCAGATCTCTTATGTCATGGAAACTAGTAGCCACTAGCCACAGTATTTCCTCTAGTCCATTTAGTCTAGTACTACTTCCAGCATTAATGATGCCCTAGGAAAATGGAATGAGATGGACATCCTGTCTTTTATAGCTATTTCTACCAAGAATAAATGTGTTGACTTGGAACATGGAAGATTCAGACTCAGCTGCCAAGGGCAATAGTCAGCATTATAACTATTCGCTAATTGTTGAACGCAGTTTGAAATCATATGCACTAGAGCAGGGCTTTCCAAAGTTTTCCCGCGGCGACACACCAACCGCCGTTGGTGTGTCGCCGCGGGAAAACCCGGAAGTGCCACCGTTACGGCAGCGTGCAAAAACCCGGAAGCGCTGCTGCCACTTTCAATTTTTGCGCACCGCCGTTGGTGTGTCGCCGCAGGAAAACCCGGAAGCGCTGATGATGATCAGCGCTTCCGGGTTGTGTGGTGACACACCAGACTGTGTGTGGTGAACCACTTTTGTGTCGCCACACACAGTTTGGAAAGCTCTGCACTAGAGGCTTTCAGAGCATCTTGTAGTAAAGAATTAAATAAATAAATTTTGCATTGCTATGTTAAATCCAGCTATCTACTTACCGGAAGACACTGATTTCAGTAAAATGATTTTAAATGACTACTTGGTATACATTAGATGTATGCTTCAAACCTGGGAGTTTTGAATCAGGAAAAAAAAAATCTGTACAATAAAAGTGGCATGTTAGAGACAGAGGAGGGAGATGGGAGTGCCGGCAATTCCCTGAGCAAAGACAAATAAGATTAGAGTGAAATCATATTTTTGGATACCTCTGAGCAATACAGATGCTAAAAGCTTTACTTCTGTTTGGAAACATAACTGTGTTTTGCTGCTGCTGTTATTGCTAGGAATTGTATGCTCTGGCCAAAAAGGTCTTTATTCCCATAAATCACATTAAAAAGGCATATGGGGTACAGAAGTTAATCTGCAGAAAAGGGAAAGTTCTGCTTTTCACTTTGAAAAATTTGGGCAAAAATGTGGCTCAGCGGGTAAGACGCCAGGCTTGTCGATCAGAAGGTCGCAAGTTCGGAGGTTCGAATCCGTAGTCCCACGTGACGGAGTGAGCTCCCGCACTAGCCCCAGCTCTTGCCAACCTAGCAATTCGAAAGCATGCAAATGCAAGTAGACAAATAGGTACCACTTCAGTGGGCAGGTAACAGCGTTCCGTGCGCGTCATGCGGCCACATGACCGTGGAAGCATCTTCGGACAACGCTGGCTCTTCGGCTAACAAACGGAGATGAGCACCAGCCCCTAGAGTTGGACACGACTGCACAAATGTGCGGGGGGAACCTTTACCTTTTTATATAACAATGAGCAAGTTTGTCACCTGTGCAGCCAAATTCTGTGTTGCCGCAATGAAAATAAGGCATAACTGTCTACGGAAATAATCAGTTCTGTTTTATTTATAACTTTAGATTTAACACATACTACTATCTTGTTTTTGGATGATATATATTTTACTTCATAGTCTGTAATATTTTAGATTTACACTTGCACAGGTAATTAATGCACCATTATAGCAGTGTATGTCACATTTTAATGTGTTATTTTACCTTTGTTATGCTAGTATTTTATCTCATCTATTTGATTTTACTTTGGTGTTGCATTTATTTTTAATTTTTTGATGGTCATTGACCGAATAAACTATTTTATATATATGTAACAATGAGCTCTGCTTGAAGTGTATTATCTTAGAAGTTGAAGCTCTAGGAAGGAAGCTGAAAAAGTGGGACACCCACGTGTCCTTCTCATCCTTTTTTTCCAGTACACTGAAGAGGACTGGAAAGGCAAAGGGAAAGAAGAATTGGGGCGGGGGGGGGGCAGAGAGGATGATTGACTAGAGCAGTGTTTCTCAACCTTAGCAACTTGAAGATGTGTGGACTCCAAGTCCCAGAATTCCTGAGCCAGCAATTCCTGAGTCTAAGAAATGGTGTTTAGAGGAGAGATTTGGCTTCTGAGACCATGGTCACAGATTGCTGGCATAAGGTAGGTTGCACTTGGAAAACTGAGGAAAATGTATTTTGCCAAAACATGTCACACTTAATAAAGGTCTTAAACCATAGCTGTCTACAGCAAACAGGGATTACAACAAAGTTATGACATACGTCCAGTAATGTCATGATGCAAACTCTAACCTCATGGACTTGTACATCTAACACAAGTTATGTCAGTTGTGTTGATTGTATCATGACAACACACATTTTATCACCCCTGCCTTCCCAACCCCGAGACACCTGTGCCCCAAAGTGAATCCTGTGAGCATTGGAGACAGACACCTATAAGTAAGAATGTCAGAAAATGAATTTACACTGTAGGTGTAACAGAGAGAGTAACTATACTATTAAGTTACTAAGTAAGATCATAATGTTCATGGCTGTTGCTATCTATATCCTAATCTTCAGATGGACTTAAATTCTTAATACAGGAAAGCAAATACGTTTTAATAAATATAACTGAGAAGTAAGTGTTGGGATGCTGCACTGTAACTGAAGCAATATACAGCAATTGAAGAATACAGTTTGTTCAAAAGGAACTAAAGAAATAGAAACAAAGAAGTTTCAATGTATTTAAGCATCTGTAGAGAAACCTAAGGGAATAAACGTACAGGCAGTCCTTGCTTAGCAACCATTCATTTAATGATGGTTTGGAGATACGATGGGACTAAAAAAGTTACTCACAACCTGTCCTCAAAGTTACAACCGTCACACCACCCCTGTGGTCACGTGATCGTGATTTGGGCGCTTGGCAACCAGCTTGCATTTATGACCGGTTGCAGCATCCTGCGGTCATGATTTGCGACCTTCCCAGCTAGCTTCTGACAAGCCAAATCAATAGGGAACCATTGATTTGCTTAATGACCATGGTAAAAATGGTCATAAAATCAGGTCCAGTCACGTGATGCCTTGCTTAATGACTGCATCACTTAGCGACTGAAATTCCGGTCTCAATTGCAGTCATTTAGCGAGGACTACCTGTAGTGATGCAGTTGAGAGCATCTGGGTTAAAATAAGTAAAAGAAAAATAAAAGCAATATTGTGGTAAATATCCACTACCAGCCATCTACCCAAGGAGTAGATATGAATGATGCTTTCCAGATGTAAAGTGCACATCTTTCAGAAAAGCAAGAATTGTAGTAATGGGAGATTTTAATTATCCTGAGTTTTCCTCAGCGTAACAGTTCAGAAATGGGGATCACCTTGCAGTATTTGTAGTCGGTGTGGAATATGAATTCAGAGGGGGTTGCTTGGTAATTGGAGGTAAAGGTAAAGGTAAAGGTACCCCCCGCACATTTGTGCAGTCGTGTCCGACTCTAGGGGCCGGTGCTCATCTCCGTTTGTTAGCCAAAGAGCCAGCGTTGTCCGAAGACGCTTCCATGGTCATGTGGCCGCATGACACACGCGGATCGCTGTTACCTACCCACCAAAGTGGTACCTATTTATCTACTTGCATTTGCATGCTTTCAAATTGCTAGGTTGGCAGAGCTGGGGTGAGTGCGGGAGCTCACTCCGCACGCAGGGCTAGGGATTTGAACCTCCGAACTTGCGATCTTCCAATCGACAAGCCTGGCGTCTTACCCGCTGAGCCACCACGCCCCTCGGTAATTGGAGACTTCTGGGGAAATATTGAAATAAATAATAAAATAAATTTTTAATTTTAACCTCATCAGTCTGTTGTGTATAGTTTGAATCGGGTGCTATTTCCCTAATAGTACGGATGAGAGGACCAATTGGGCATGTATTACTGAGACCTGGTTGGGTGCAGGGGGATGAATGTTCCCCTCTTAGAAATGTGCCCATTTTGGTTTTGGATGTGGCATCAACTGAGACTCTAGAGCAGGGGTGGGTGTGTAGACATTATCATCTCAGAGACTCTGGTGGCTTTCACCAGATGCTGCTTTGCAGATAACCAGATATCAGGCCCTATTTGTGAAATTTCGCTGTGGGGATCAGATGGGATTGCTGCTTGATTACCAGCCTCCCTGCTATGCAGTAGCCTCTCTACCTGAGCTGCTTAACTCTGTGGCCTGGCTGACAGTAGAGATCCCTAGGCTTATAGTCTGGTGGATTTCAACATGCCTTCTCTGGGTCCAGAGTTGGAGGTGACTCCCAAGTTCATTGTCACTATGGCAACCATGGACCTGATCCAAGTCATTGACACAGTAGGGGTTATACATTAGATCTGTCTTTTTCCCTCGGGGCAGTGGCGACATGATTTGGAGTTGGGAAATGTTGTCATCAATCCCTTGTTATGGACTTGGATTTTTCCAGGGCTGCACACACACAGACGCCCGCTGCAGGGGGAAAGAACCTATTTGAACAGTCCACCCCATGTGCCTGAGGCCCTTGGTGGGTTCCAGAGGGAACTTGGGATAGTTCCTGAAGCTCTGGTGCGTGATTTGACCAAAGCTTTAGTCACTGCTTGGAACAAGGAAATGGCTTTGCATCAGATTGCACATGTACAGACTCTCTGTGTGCATGGATCCCAGAGAGTTGCCTGGTTTTAGAGGAGCTCTGGGCGATGAAGCAGTATAAGAGACACCTAGAGTGCTACTGGAGGAAGATGAAAAGCAAGTCTGACCAAGCACAGGGACAGCCTGTATTAAATTCTATCTTGTGGCAATAAGTGCAGCAAAATGTACTTATTTGTCTGTCCTTATTGCATGCTCTTTTGAGTGACTTGGTCCCTTTTGGGTAAGGAGGGATCTGGGGAGTTCTTGCAGGGTCGCTATGAGGTTTATGCTAGGCATCTATCGGATAGTCATTGGATTTGCTTGGAGTCGGCCATCGGCTGTGCTTGTCCTGTGGAAATGACTTGTCCATTTATCTAGGCTAGGTTTGATCCAGTGGGTTGAGCCTCGTGTGGCACAGAGTGGTAGGTGGCAGTATTACAACCGAAACTCTCCCCACAACCTGAGTTCGATCCCAGCAGAAGCTGGTTCTCAGGTAGCCGGCTCAGGTCGACTCAGCCTTCCATCCTTCCGAGGTCGGTAAAATGAGTACCCAGCTTGCTGGGGGAAAGGTAATTATGGCTAGGGAAGGAAATGGCAAACCACCCCGCTCTATAGTCTGCCAGGAAAATGTCACGAAAGTGGTGTCTCCCCAGGGGTCACATGACTCGGTGCTTGCACAGAGGAACCTTTCCTTTCCTTGATCCAGTGACTCCCGAGGAAGTGACAGGGTCCTTGGGACTCTGAGTTCTGCCACTTGTGTGCTAGATCCATGTTCATCCTGCCTGGTCAAGTCCTCTCATATAGCTCAGTCATTATGGTAATGAATGATTTAAGAAACCATTCTTGGACACTACAGTACTGGAATGCTATGGACATAACATCACTTGATTTCAACAGAACATTTTACAAAGTGTCCCATAAAATTGTGACTGGTAAGCTAATTAAACAAAGGCTAGATGACATATCTGTTAGATAGATACATAGTAGACTTGAAAATCCTAACAAGCAATGATCATCAATTGCTCCTCATGGTTGTTGTGTGCTGTTTAGTGTTTGTAATCATACCCAGCTTTACACCCCTATCCAGGGCTGCACAAGTGAAGCTGTCGAGGTACTGACCCAGTGTCTGGAGGCTGTTCAGATCTGGATGGGGAGGAACAGAGTTTGGATCATTCCTGACAAGACTGAGTGGCTGTGGCTATCTGGCCTTCCAGGGTCAGGGACGTTTCCACCATTGGTTTTGGATGGAGTTACATTTCCCCATTCAAGACTTGTGCAACCAGAAGAGCAGGTGGCAGCTGTGGCAGGAGGGCCTTTATACAGGTACATCTTATGTACTAGTTGTGCCCTGTCCTTGAGTGGGAGGCCCTGCAGATGGTCATTCACACCCTGGTCACCTCATGACTGGACTACTGCAATGTACTCTACATGGTGCTGCCTTTGAAGACCATCTAGAAGCTACAGCTGGTTTAAACTGCAGCGGCACGAACAGTAATGGGCACTTCTCATTGTGCCCATGTGTCATCACTGCTACACTGCATTGGCTACCACTTGGCTTCCAGGTGCAATTCAAGGTGCAATTCATATGACCTTTAAAGCCCTTCATGGCATAGGGCCTGGTTATCTGAGGGACTGCCTCTCTCCCATTGTTTCTGCCCGCCTGGTAGGTTTGGGCAGAGTGGGTGTGCTCCAGATCACTTCTATTAAATGTTGCTATGTTGTGGGACCTAGAATGCATGCCTTCTCTGTCGTGGCCCCACCCTCTGGAACATGATCCCCCCAGAGATAAGGATAGTGCACCCTTTCCTGGAGTTCCAGAAAGCCCTTAAAACTTGGCTGTGGTCCCAATTTTGAGGTTAATGTGTTGGTGGGGGAGGTCACCCTGTGTTTTAACAGCTGTTTTTAGTCCGGGCTATTTTGTTTTGTTTTATCTACATTTTTCATTGTTTTAACTTAGTGTTAGATATGTAAGTGACCCAGAGTCTGCTGGAGTGGGCAACCATAATAAATTGAAATCAGTCAAATTGGAATGAGTCACACTGGACTGTAACTTTTCCACATTTTGTCAATAACTTGGATGAAAAAGGGAAAGTATGATATTTTCTAGCAGTTTGATAGTAACTGAAGAAGTACCATACAGATGTTCAACCTGCTGACAACCATCTCAGCATGCAGGTTATGGAACAATGGTCTTAAATAACAGGGAGGCAGGTTCAATTTGATTGTTCAAGCAAGCAAAGTCTATTTATTGGAGATACTTTATTTTGGATTCCTGTACAGAACAAGGAGTTGAACTCAGAGGTCTAAATGGCCTTTTTCAATTCTTGCATTCTACAGGAAAAGGTACGAGGCAGTGCAATCCTCCAGGTGCTTGGTGGAGAGAGTGATGTGGAGGAACACTGGGGTTTCTTTCTCTCACCCCTGCCATTTCTACAATTTTCTCTTTATAATTTCCTTCTGACTGGTTATAAGAAAAGGAAAATTGTATAAGCCAGCATGCATTCCCTTGGGTAGGGAATGCTGGGGAAAATTAGAAAGCTGTCAAACCTGTGGATTCAACTCCTTTGACATTTCTCTCCCAGCCCCCACTTTTTTCTGTACTGGCCCTGAAACTCTAATGTTGGAGAGGCAAGGACCATATTGCAGCTGAGGCAAGTTTGTGGAGGTTAGCTGTCTCCATCTGAGGTTGGACCTCTTTCTTTGTCCTTGGAGAAATCTCAAACACCTTATGGCTTCTGGGCTTCAGAGGTGATAAATGTCTTAAAACACAATGCTACTCATACTGGGAAAGGCATTTCCTTGTGGTTTACTCAAACCAACAATGGCAATTATGTTTGTCTCTGCTTTTAAAATGTGCTCTACGTAAGGATGCAGTCCTTTGAAATGCAAGGCAGGCACCACTCTGAAAGGCAAATTAAGGTGTGTGTGTGCTTATACAAATAGCTAATTTGCAATCCAAAAGGCAAATGATGTAGGAAAAGCTTTTTCTATCCAACTCCTTCTCTGTTGTGCTTTCTGTCAGGGTGAGTTGAAGCCAACCAGTCCTCCTTGGTAAGTTTTTCGGTCTAGATAAACAGGCCTAAGATATCTGACAGCTGTTTCATGCTTTTCATCATCATCTGAAACAATCAGTACACATTAGAGAGTACTTTCCCCTTTACAAAGCTGATAATTAGATAACAAGCTGAGATTAAAGTAATTACAGTTAGACAGCTGGCAAGGCAGCACAGTCATGTTGAAATACTGTTGATGCTTCAGCATCTGGTTCTAACAACAGCACCGGCTAAAAGATTTTACATTAATTACATCACATAATTTAATATAAACATATTTAATTACAATTGATGGGTGATAAACTGTTCAAGAATGACTTCACCCCTTGCAGATGTCAAAATGATGGGAGCACGGTAGATTCTTCTCACTTGAAGTGCAAAGCTGGGATCTAGAAGGGAGGTTAGGAGATTTTAAGAGTATGAACCATATCAAGGCAGCCAGGTAAGAATCAGGGCAGCTTGCGGATATCTTATTCCATGACACATTTGAAGCTGTAGGTTACCTACATGAAAGAGGTGTATGATCAGGGTGAAGGAGATACCTACCCTTGATAAATGTCTGGATCATTGTTTTTCTAATGTCTTTTTCTAACCCTTCCTAGTAGAGGTGTGCCGTGATCCAAAAAAAGAGGTCTGGACTCCAATTTAGCAATTTGGAGAAGAGCCAGATTTACTTTGGACTGACTTGGAAGCCACCCAATTTGACTCTGGGACTGAGTCCAAATCTGCCTTTGGAAACCTGAAACTCCAGGCCTCCCACTGATTATCATTGGAATTCAACAAATGTCTTGATTGTAATAAACTATCTAATAACAAATGTCTATTTGATAGCAGTGGGTTAAATATGCAGCCTAGTAGACAATTAAGAAAGGATGTAGCCTAACAAAATTCAGGCAGCTTGCAGATAGATATACCTGATTTTTTTTTAAAGGGAACTACTAATAATAACTTTACTTCTTGACAGAATTGGGACAATATTTAGCTCTATTTAACTGTTTTAGAATAAGTTTTCATTTTATACAGTAGAAGCATGATTCATTTAAGAATTATGAAAACAAATACACATTCTTCTGCTGTCATAAACATGTTTATAGCACAGAGCTAGTCCTAGCTGTAGGGGCATGGTGGCTCAGCGGGTAAGACGCCAGGCTTGTCGATCGGAAGATCGCAAGTTCGGAGGTTCGAATCCCTAGCCCTGCGTGCGGAGTGAGCTCCCACACTAGCTCCAGCTCTTGCCAACCTAGCAATCCGAAAGCATGCAAATGCAAGTAGATTAATAGGTACCACTTCGGTGGGTAGGTAACAGCGTTCCACGCGCGTCATGCGGCCACATGACCCTGGAAGCGTCTTCGGACAACGCTGGCTCTTCGGCTAACAAACGGAGATGAGCACCGGCCCCTAGAGTCGTACACAACTGCACAAATGTGCGGGGGAAACCTTTACCTTAGTCCTAGCTAAGAAATTCATAAATTTTCATAAAGAGAGGTACAATGTAATGGAGTGAAGTTTTCAAACTTGAAAGGATGGCGGGGGGAATTGCTTTGGTTCCTCTTCCCTAGTCCATGTTGGTTGGTAGTTTTGCCTTTCCTGAGATTTGTATGAGAAGATATCCATCATATAGTCGACTCTAAGCTAGAAATCTGCAAATAGTTGAAGGACGTGTGAAAGAGCTTGGGAGTTACAATAAATGAACAACCATTTAATTTTTTTTATCATTTTCTGTTCAATTTGCACTAAAGTCACAGGATGTGCAATAAGACAAGCTAAGCAAACAGTGGTAGAGGCACTGCATGCAGAAATGATAGGCTTGAACAACCTGTCGTTTCTAAGCACCCAACGTTAGAAACTCCCATGGCCACAGACTGAACCCAGATTCTTTTCTACCTGTCTGCTCCTGGGAGGGAGAATTAGCCCAAACAATGAATGGTTGAACAGTCCTAAAATGCATTAATTTAACATCCCTTTCCAAGGCACTGTAATGGGAAAGCCCTGATCAAGCCATTTACTGTGATTAGAAGATAGATGTTCACCTGTTTGCCCCTACACTTCTCTCACCACCCTAGAGTTTTCTTTCTATGTAGAGCTTGGAGAGAAATGTATCATATAAATTTAAATAATAAATAAATTAAATAAATAAATAAATAACCTTTTGCAGATGCAATTTGCATCCCTATTACTCTCTAACAACAGTTCAGGAGGTTTAAAATTAGGATGGGGCTAAGCAGTCTTCTGCTGGTGTGGGCTGCATTTAACATTTCATGGTGGATGGGGAACTGATGTAAAGTAGATGGGGCTGGATTCTCCCTTGGTTTTTAGGGTGTATCTGTGGAGGTATCTTTGCTTTTTTATCTGTGTTGGATTCCCAAAACAGTTTTAATGTGTTTTCTACCTCAAAATGATCAGAACTTGTGCCATCAATTTTCAACACTAGTGATCATAGGAAACTCCAGAGGCTGCCAAGAAAAGGAATTTGAGGTCTTGGATTCACAGATGTCCACCTCTGGATTAGAATTTTGTCCACTTTGAAGGGGCTCACTTTGATTTGGATATATCCCAAAAATAGGAGGAAACAAGAGATAGGCTCTCCTCACTGGTGAGTCCCCAATTATTATAGACATATCTTCCCTCAAGTGTGCTTGAGAACATATCTGAAAAAAAATATTTTTGTTACTTTTAGTCACCCTCACCAATCTGAACCTGTCCTGAGTCTTAGTGTTCTTTTTAAAAAAATATTTTTATTAAAAGTTTTAAGTACAATAATAAAAGATAATACAAACTAAAAAGAAAAAGAAAAATAGAAAGAAAGAATAAAAGGTGCAAGAAAGCAAAAAAAAATTAGAAAAAAATAGAAAAAGAAAAGAAAAAAAATGAAGAAAGCGACTTCCCACCCTCATCATGACAAGTATAAACAGTTTTACTATCTCTTCACCTCCTCTTAGTTAACAGATATATAACTCTTCATCCCATAACTCAACTCTTAACTACAGGCAAATCCAATCAAGAACGTCTTTTCCAATCCAGGTGTCAGCAAAAAGTCCAAACAGAGCCCTGAAATAATCACGTTAGTTAACAAATATAAAACTCATCATTCCATTTCTCAACTCTTCTCTGTAAGCAAAACCAATACACATAGTCTTTTCCAGACCAGATGTCAGCAAGTCCAGAAAGAAACCCCCAAAATAACATCCATCCATCCATCCATCCATCCATCCATCCATTAATCATCTATCAGATTTATCACCGCCCATCTCCCCCAAGGGGGACTCTGGGCAGTTTACAATAAAATATAATTAATTAAAATACAATTATAAATAGACAAAAATAAGCACAACATATCCCATTTTACCCCTGATCAAATAATCCAACTTTATATTCCTTCTTTTTACATAAAACAATCTTGCTCCTTAATCCATTCGAACGATCATTATCCCTTGTCTCAAATTTCTTCAAAACTTTAACAAGCCTCTTTTGTAAGTTCATCAGGAAGAAATTATTCCAATTACTCTCTTGAATTGGCATTTTTATTTCCTTCTTAATTTTTAGAGCCTCATCTGAATTTTTGTATATCAAGTGATAAATTCTTGTTCACATTGTTCCATAATCATGTCAGATAATTTTTTTTCAAATATTTTTCTGTAAAAGTATCTTCTGGTATAACAGCTTCTTCTGGGAACAGAGTGTTCATAAAACACACAACATAGCTGACAATATTGATTCAAAGTCCCATTGCCATTCCTCAACAGTATCTCTGAATGCCATTATAAGTTGCTTATCTTGTTATTTCTCCAATATCGAAAATATTTTTTCTTTCCCATGAAAATGCATGTATTCTTTAAAATTTAAAATTAATTTCAAAGTCTTAATATTCAAATATTCCAACTTTTTCTGAGCCCTTAATCTGTTTAAAACTTTCTATAGCCAAAACCTTGCCTTACTTTTTGCTATTTATTTTGAATTCTTAAAGCTTATAAAGATAAGTTTCATTTTCTTATATTAAGGATTGAAGGCATTCACCTGGTGTTTCCAGCCTTGTCATTTTGAAGGTGTCTAACTTCTTTAAAGCACTTAATAGGCAATTTCCGAAGGTGGTAAGCAAAGGAAGTGTGAACTTAGTGTCCTTTAAAGACTCTGACTGTGGCTGGAGCAAGAATGGCAAATTCCCTCATCTCCCAGTTCCCCCACCCTCTGGAGACTGCCTTGCAGTCTTCACGTGAGGAGCAACCATATGGAGTGCAACGTGGCAATCTCGCATCCTCCCTTTCTCCAGGGAGGGTTGAAGGACCCGATCTACTTGTCAGCTCCTTGTTCTGAGCAGCAATCATCATCTCCACAAAACGTGGAGCCATCTTCAGTCTACCATTTCTTCCCCGGAAGTCTCCTGATCTTAGTGTTCTTGATGTTGTCCCTTCAAGAGTATGTATGTTTTGTCCTTGACTGACTGCCATTAATATAAGAAAATGTGTATCTTTTCATGTACCTACCTTATTTCTTTTAGTGATCCCCATTTTTGTTTCTCAGTTTGCAACCGTGTTTTCACTGGCTTTTTCTTTAGAAACATGACATTCATTAATGCTGAGAAATAAACCTGCCTAAGTAGGACCAACATTCTGTGCTGTTTGGAATAAAATGGTATCATATTTGCACTGTCATTCCTTAACAGTGAATAATCAGAAAGAATGCAATATATTACATTTCTCTAGCATAATATTTTCTTAGCAGATGGCAACATTGGTCAACCTTGTCTGGGCTGGGAAATTAAGTGATGTCTGGTCTGATTAATATGTGAATGAAAGACCTCTGACGAATCCCAAGGTAGAAGGTATGGGGATGATGTCATAGAAACATCCTGGAAGAAGGCAATGCCAAACCACCTCCATCCTGTTGCTGAGAAAACTTTTTGGTTGTGCCCATGTAGTCAACAGGACTTGAGCTTTCTCTTTACTATTAGTATACTCTTCCCTATTAATTACTTCCAGAGTTTTTCATTTACCAGCTGCTGTATAAAGGATATAAAGATAGAACATATCTACTTTACATTTGAGATGTTATACTGCTTATTTGAATGATCTAGCTGGTTCTATTCTTGGTATGCTACCTCTCCAACAGACAAACACAAAACTGTCTAAAAGCTACTAATGCCACAATTAATCTTAAGGTTAAATGAGTATTTGGTCAGACAGCCTAGTTTCCTATGCAACTTGATTTCACTTTAATGTGTATTAAAGCATGGTGTCAGATGGCCACCAACTCTTTCTGACCAAACAGCAGAGCACTTGCTCCTGTTCTTTTGCACTTAAAATAACATAAGAAATGGGCTCCAGGTGGGATGTTTCCTAAGAAAAAGCAGTAATGGGAAATTAGCACAATCTAGCCCTGCCTAAAGCAATTTGTGTCCATCATTTCTTCCCAGATAAGATGCACATGCAACGAACCTCCATCTTTGTGGACATATTCATTATGTTAAGAAAAAGGAAAGAAACAAGTTTGAAGTGCATCAGGCAGTTTTGACAGATCTGTGGTCCAAAGAGAGAAGTATTGCTCAGCAAAAAACAGCGCAGTTAGACATGTGTACATGTTGCCTTGTCTTCTCTCCACAATTTGATGCTTTGATGGTCATTTCTGCCTCCCTTCTCCATTCCTCCTCACAGAAAATATCTGGGGGTTATGTTTTCCTAATGCGGAAACAAATGCCTCCATCTTGTTCTGCAAGGACAAGGATTATGGGATAAAAAATAAGACTGTAGTTGCAAGAGAACATGGGTGTCCAGTCCCTTGCTCGGCACAGTTCTGCCCTGTCCCTGACAAATGTCTCCTAGCTTTTGCTTAACTCTGCAGAGAAGCAGCATCCCCCATTGGCCAAATTCATGTGTTTTCATGCGCTATGGATTCTCTAAACATTTAGCCAAACTCTACTTCCTGGCCATTTCTACTAACTGATTCTAGTTCTGTCCCCAGGAGACAACACAATATTCCTTTTTTGTCATCAATTTATTGGTCTGCTGCTTTTTCATAACAAGCAGTGCTCAAAATGGCTCATACCAATATCTTAAAACTTCACATGGTATGATATAGCAACATTTCACAGTAATCTACTAGCCATGGAAAACATAATACCATTTAAATAAATAACTGCATGGAGTTTTATGGCTGTAGCCAGTGGCCTCTGGTACAGTGAGGCAGGAACCTCAGAGCTGGCTGGTTTCCACCATCGAGATCAAAGACAGGGCTCTCGCCTGCCCACCTCCCTTCATTTATATACACATCTCCCCCAAGTGGGGGCCAGGTGTGGGGAGGAGTGTGTAATACCTCATCTTCATATACTGTATGCAGTACTGTATAGAAATATATCACATAAAGAGAATTGATCGTTGGATGGGTTATATCAAAGTGGCCCTGTCTGATTTCTGTGGTTTTCCATGGTTAGTTAATTGTTCCCCCAAACAGCCCTATTTCAATACCGTCTCAAGCGTGTTCATTCAGAAGTAAATCTCAAGGTATGTTATCTTACTGTGCAAAGGGACTCTGGGAGAGTTGTTGTCATCTTTATTATTGCAGTAGTTTTAAAAATAAAAATTGAATTTTTATATCTACATTGATATCAGTGTAATTATATGTGTAAGCTTGCTCATGTTCATAGTGTAGCTACTTTCATTCTCCACAAATGAGTTTTAAAACTGTGGTATCAGGTGAGATATTGGTCCCCTTTTACATCCTACCGGCACTTAGTCATCAGGTCATCTTGCTTCTTAAATATTCATATATGCTGAATGCAATCCTGACTGCCTGTTAACTTTTTTGTTAGCAACATGTGTAAGAAAACGTGTATTTATTTGGAAGGTCGTTCTCATTCTCGATTTATTTTCCTTTTGACAAATAGATACAACTGTCAAGAGTACAGTTACGCAAAATGTTTTGTGGGCGTTGTGTCAAGGGAGATGCTCACTGACTTCCTCTCCTCTGCCTCAAAGTAGTACCCACACAAAGTGGTAATTGCCTCCAGGAGCAACATTAGTGCAACCGCAAAAATACATGCAAAGCAACGTAGGGATAGAGCACTTTTATTTTTGCCAGTGGCCTGGGGGCCCTGTGATCTAGTCTTTTCTGGGGAATCGCTCGTGATATAGTTAGCAGGGAAAGAGAGAACTACAACCTTCTATTCTGGGAGCCATCCAAGGCAGAGTGGATATTAATTAAATTTATTAAACAAATAACACAGCTACTCAGGGAAGCAGGGGTCCATCTGCCAGTGCTACAGATTGATCTCTGCAGAGATGCAAGCTGAACAGTAGTTAAAGCTAAGTTGCAAAGCTCAGCAGATGGGCTCCCGTCTCTAGTGAGAGGAATTTGGTGGCGGTCCAAGAGCCTTTCCCCCTCCAGGTTTTTGTTTCTTGCCACTGTGATTGAAGAAACACCGCTCTGTCTTTTTTCAGCCTCTTCTGCTCCAGCCCACCCCCGCCCCCCTTCCTCCATTATTGTGTATGCAAGCAATGATTAAGTCTGAGTGATTTGTTCAAGAGGCAAGTCCCAGCTGATCTCATTCTGTGCCTGGGATGTAAACCTCAACCAGAAAATAATTAGGAAAATGTAATCCCATTGACTTTACACTCCACTTGTGTGCCCTGTTACATCTCGGCATACAGCTTTTGGGCAGGGAGGAGGCTACAAGGCAGGCTGGTATCAGGTCTTCTAAATTACTGCATGTGCATATTTCTCTGTGCATATTTCTCTCTTTTACACTCTCTTTCTCTCTCCGTCCTGCTTGTGCACACACCTTCTTAACTGTTGGCAAATTAGGATCTATTTGTTTTCCTTATATATGGTTTCTATTAAAGTAATTTTCAGATTTAAAGCCATGTTGGTGTGCTGTATTTTTTTCGTGCACTCTTTAAAAAAATTCTCCCTCTCTCCTTCCCTTCACCAAAAGCATCAGCAAGATATATCCCCATCGGGGATGTGCCAACAACCAAGAGTGTTGTTGTAAAAACACTGGAGGTAGTTGTTTCAAAATGGATATCTTTATTTGACTCCATAGCATTTGAGATAGGAGGTCCGTATGAGTCCACAAAATAAGGTCATCTGCAGATTCAGCATGCCAGTGACACCCAGCTCTATTTTTCTTTGTCATCTGAATCAGGTGAGGTTGTCAAAGGGCTGGATTGGATGGAGACCAATACATTACAGCAACTGAAGCCAAGATAATGGAGCATGGTGTGATGGTTGCCTGGTCCAAGAATTTGTATTGTATTGCCTGTTCTTAATGGCTCATACCCCAGCCTTGGAGGATCAGGTCTGTTCCTGTGGATACTCTATGATGCAACTGTCAGTAGAAGCCCATGTGGTTGCAGTGGCTTGGATTGCTTTCTACCTGCTTTGCTTGATTCATCAGCTCATGTCAATGTTTTGGGAAGCTCAGGCTTGGATTGCTATAATGTGTTATATCCTGTAATAGGCCTACATAAGGTAAAGGTTAAGGTCCCCCCCCCCCGCACATTTGTGCAGTCGTGTCTGACTCTAGGGGCCAGTGCTCATCTCCGTTTGTTAGCCGAAGAGCCAGCGTTGTCCGAAGACGTTTCTGCGGTCATGTGGCCGGCATGACGCGCACGGAACGCTGTTACCTACCCACTGAAGTGGTACCTATTCATCTACTTGCATGTGCATGCTTTCGGATTGCTAGGTTGGCAAGAGCTGGGGCAAGTGCGGGAGCTCACTCCGCACGCAGGGCTAGGGATTCGAACCTCTGAACTTGCGATCGACAAGCCTGGCGTCTTACCCGCTGAGACACCACACCCCCTAATAGGCCCACATAGGTGCCTTTAATTTGCCTCAATGAGATGATGCAATTTACCTTGATGAGGTCCTTTGCTTTGCTTTGCAGCTGCCTCAAGCCCTTGCAACAGCTGGAGGAGGGTTCCAAGTAGCTGACTGCCCCAAACTCAGATTGAACTACCTCTTTGCACAGAACTCTGTTCTGGGTGAAGCTGAGCAATGATACTGCTTCATACTTACAGAGGACTGCATGGCTTCACAAAGCAGCTTCAAAGAGATACTCAAGCCTTTACGGTAGGAGAAGTGTCCTCTCAAAGATCTGCAAATGATCTATGAGCATCATTTAGAGGAAATTTAGCTAGTGGAATTTATCTCAGTGGAGCCAAATGGATCAGTCTGGAAGACTGGACATTTGCTATTAATACCAGTTCAAGGTGGTGGTGTTTATCTTTAAATCCCTCAATGGCTTGGGATCTAAATACCTAAGGAATTACATCAGTAACTTCCCATGATTAAGTTTGTCAAAAGGGACCCTTCCCCACATTCCAGCAGAAGAAGTCCATGATGGATGTGCTAAAGAGAAGATCACCAATGTGGTGGCATCCGGAACTGGAAATGGCTTCACCAACCTGTGTTCAGTATTAGTGGGAGCTACAGTTTCCCTAGGCATTTTACATTATTGCATTTTCAGATTTTTGTTGTTGTTGTTCAGTCGTTCAGTCGTGTCCGACTCTTCGTGACCTCATGGACCATAGCACGCCAGGCCTTCCTGTCCTCCACTGTCTCTCGGAGTTTACTCAAATTCATGTTCATTACATCGGTGATGCTATCTAACCATCTCATCCTCTGCCGTCCCCTTCTCCTTTTGCCCTCAGTCTTTCCCAGCATCAGGGTCTTTTCCAGTGAGTCCTCTCTTCTCATTAGGTGGCCAAAGTATTTGAGCTTCAGCTTCAGCATCTGTCCTTCCAATGAGCAGTCAGGGTTGATTTCCTTTAGGATTGACTGGTTTGACCTCCTTGCAGTCCAAGGGATTTTCAGATACTTGCATTATTTTACTTTCTCAATTTTATTGTATAGTTTATTGCTTTATAAGGGGCGTGGTGGCTCAGCAGGTAAGACGCCAGGCTTGTCGATTGGAAGTTTGCAAGTTTGGAGGTTCTAATCCCTAGTCCCGTGTGATGGAGTGAGCTCCCGCACTAGCTCCAGCTCTTGCCAACCTAGCAATTCGAAAGCATGCAAATGCAAGTAGATGAATAGGCACCACTTCGGTGAGTAGGTAACAGCGTTCCGTGCGCGTCATGCGGCCACACGACCGTGGAAGCGTCTTCGGACAACGCTGGCTCTTCGGCTAACAAACGGAGAAGAGCACCGGCCCCTAGAGTCGGACACGACTGCACAAATGTGCGGGGGGATCCTTTACCTTTAGCTTATTGCTTTATATTTTATTGCTTTAAAATTAAGTCCATTGTTAATGAAGGATTAGTTAATAACATAGATAGTATAAATAAGTGAACAAAATATTAAGTAAGGAACTGCATCACCCAAAGCAGGTGCCAACAAGTGCAGGGTTTGTTTGCTTCATCCTGCTGACAACCTCCCATCTTCTGTTTGGACTGCTTAATGGACAAAAAAGTTGGACTAAGGCAACTTTCTATATTAGTAATAGAAGTGAGATCAACAACAGTCAGTAATCAGTATTTGTCCCCAAGTGGCTGCAGATGGAAATCACGTTTACTTTGGGCACTTAACACCCTTCCAAGAAATTTCTGCATAAGGTTATTTGAGAAATATGGTTAATTGAATACATTCCCAATTTAGTACATAATTGGTCTCCCTGTTACATCTTTGTAGTTCCATAAGGAATTGAAGATGTCACAACAACCACCAGGGATGTGAGCTGAGTTTACAAGGAAGCACTGGACTTTTTCTTTTTCCCCCTCCAATCAATTACCCTGGGACAAAAGGCAATCCATAAGTTCACTTCAAACTCTGATTTGTTTACACATTCAAGAGGTGAATCAAAGTTGAGAAGCTCTGGAAGCATCAGTAGCACAAGGACAAAGAGCTATTGATTCACTTCTTTCGTTCTGGAGGAGGTCAGCTACATCTGACCTTGTTATGTAGGGGCAGCCTAGCTTTTCGTTAAGTTCATGTAGATTTCCAAATGCATCAGCCCCTGACAGAGTGGTAGAATGCCTAATGACACAGTATGCTATTGATTTGATCCTGGCTAGCTTTTTGGCATACAGTATTGTTCTCGCAGGTGACATAGCTTGAAGACAACAAAAACAAATTGCCAAGTACAGGCTGGTCTCATATGAACAACACTAGGGCTGCTATCTCTGATGGGAAAAATCCTCAGAGAAATATAGTTATAATTAGCCCAAGTGTTTTTGCTGGCACCGAGAAACCACTTTATCCTGCCAAAGCTCCACCCTGGCAGTGGGGGCTTGATGCCTATGGGCAGCTTTCCCCAACACTGTGCCCTCTAGATATGTTGAATCCTTCTATTGTTCTGCATTCTCTCAATTAAATACATGGAAATGGTCTTGTGGGCAGAAACATTCAAACGCACATGCGCATATGAATGGATCAGCATGATGGTATAATAATAAAAGCTGGTGGGGAGCCCACCCAGGAAATCATTTCCTTCCCACAGGTAGGCAGCTTATGTTATATAGGTGCTGTGTGTTTTTTTTCACAACTGCTCCTCATTTAAGGTCTGAACAATAACGTCGGAAAAGAGAAATATGCCTCTTCAGGCACACAATGAGAATAATCCTTAGGAAATACATTTTATCACTGCACCCCCCACATTTTCAAGTGTTTAACTATCTCCTTCCAGCTTAATCAAAATAATTGGTTTACTGCAACAGGCTAAGAATCTGCAGCAAGAAAGCCCTTAATTCTGCTGCAACATGTGAGGCAAGCCATCCTCCTTTCTGTACTTGAAGTGCCAGTGTAGTTAGTGTCTTAACAAGTCAGCTGCCCATCTCCACTAAAACAACAACAACAACAACAACAACAACAACAACAACAACAACAACAATAGAAGCAGCAAGGAGGAATCGGTCTTCACTCTTGGAAAGTTGAGAGCCCAGGCAGCTTTGGCAAGGCCCTGGGAACCTCCCTCGCAAGGAATCACTGCTCTGCTCTGCTCTGCCCTGGCTCCAGTGAAGGAAGCTGGAAATGAGCCACATTAGCAAATACCCTTCGTTTTGCTTCCTCCCTTACTGTAATATTTGGATGGATTTTGAAATCAAAATGTCCTTGCCAATAAGGATCTGTTTCTGAGCACAGAGATATTATAGGGAGCTATTGCTCTCATTTCCTTTATATAAAGAAAGAAACAAGGTGCCTGACTAAATGTCGATTACCATGTCTGAGTCGCAAAATTCCATACAACCAGTAAATGGTAGCAGACAGAAGCAAGAAAAACGCTAACGATTTCCTGCATTCTGTTGGCTGTATGGATTTTTGCAACCAGATATGGAGACCTAGATTAAATAGGTCAGAATAAGTCTATTACTCTGAGCCACAGATGGAAATTTGAGAACATGTTGTAAGGGTTCTCACAAAATGGCTGTCATGGAGCATCTACTCATTCACAAAATGGCTAATGTAGCAGACATATACAGTCACAAAAATCCATCTGCCAATTGAGATTCCTTGCCAGCTTCCTAGAATACTCTCCCAGCTTAGCTTTTAATTGTTTTCTGGGCAGATGGGCATACGTCTTACAAAGCACTGCACCAAACATCTTATTTTTTAAGAACACTTACATGGCTTCTTTGAGGCCAAGGAGCATTCCTAGAAATACTACCAAGCAGGAGGGTGGTGCTTTGCTGTGTAGTATGCCACCTTCCCATTGATTTGTTCTTTATTTTACTTGTGAGTCCTCTATCCCAGCTGTCCTCCAAGAACTCAAGGCGGTGCACACAGCAGCACCACCACCACCCAAGCATTTTGTGTGGTGGACTGAGCAAAGAAGGCAGGACCAAGCAGCCAAAGTCACCCAGTGAGCTTCCATTTATTAGTGCCATTTAAGTAAGAGAAAAGGAAAAGGGGTGTGAAAGGGGGCGTGCTGGCTCAGCGGGTAAGACGCCAGGGTTGTTGATCGGAAGATCACATGTTCAGAGGTTCGAATCCCTAGTCCCGCATGACAGAGTGAGCTCCTGCACTAGCCCCAGCTCTTGCCAACCTAGCAATTCGAAAGCATGCAAATGCAAGTAGATGAATAGGTACCACTTTGGTGGGTAGGTAACAGCGTTCTGTGTGCGTCATGCCAGCCACATGACCGTGGAAGCGTCTTCAGACAACGCTGGCTCTTCGGCTAACAAACGGAGATGAGCACCGGCCCCTAGAGTCGGACATGACTGCATAAATGTGCGGGGGGAACCTTTACCTTAAACTTTTTTAAGTAAGAGAACCTAGAAAGGGCAAAGGCAAGTGGGACAGGAGGCCTGGTGAGCACCAAAGGAGGTGATATCTCCTTCATACAACCCATTACTACTTCTTCAAAGGTATAAAAATGCTGCACGTATATTAAAAACTCTATGAAAAATGTAAATCAATCCTGACAGCTCATCTTAGAGTTTGCTCTCCTGTCTCCTTATCAATTAAGATAAAAGATAAGGAAACAGCAAGTTGGCGCTGCATATACACCTACAACTCCATGCACATAGTAATGTAGCCTAAGAAAGAAGACTGTGACTAGATTTGAGAGTTATGAATGAGGGAAGCTATGGATTTTGAAGCCTGGATTTTTTCTGATGACAAAATTAACTCTTTTTTCTGAAATCAGGTTCAAAGTGGTGAATTTGGAAAGTTTTGATCAAAACTTCAACATCAGCCTTCATTCCTTCCTTTTGGGGTTTAATAAAATGATGCTGTTGTTCAAATTAAACTCTAAATTCCTCCTATATTTCTTCCATGGGAAGGAAAAACAGGTTAGTGTTTGGATGTCACCAGGTCTGAGCTTTCAGTTTTAGATCACCCTCAGGTTAATAACACGAATGCTTCAGTTACAATGGTAAATTGTTAGAATTACTTGTTTTTTCATTAGTGTCCTGCAAGACTTATTTTGAATTCTAATTAAAAAACCCATCACTGTACCACCTCTGTTTACAGTGTTTGAAACATAATGGATGAAGGGTACAGATTTGTTTAAAAATGTTTGTTTACCAGGATGCAATAGGTGAATTACCAATTTACTTATCTAATTTGTAGGAACTGAGAAATCTTAGAGAAAGATGCAAGCCACATTTGAATTCACAGGCTATTTACCACAGACTTTTTTTTTTGCCATCATCTTATACCTGGAATAATTTTGTTATCTGATTTAAAAGGAAAAGTAGTTGCTTTGGCATCTCAATTTAAGAGAAAATTGGATGATATTCCTGAAGTCAATTACCAGAGTTTTATATTTCTCTCGTAGAACATATTTTGTGCTCTCCCCTCCTCCCCATTACATCTAAATTGGAAAATTAGATTGAGATATCAGAGTATGTATTACACTAAAAACATTAAAACTTCATTAACATGTACCAAGCAGCAATCCGGTAAAAATCTATACAACCAGGCAGCTAAATAGAACTATATAGATTAAACCAAAGTATATATTTTAGTAATGTATCTAAATGCATTACTTTCAGTGTCTTTCCTTAGGGTTATTTCACTTATAACATTTTTCCTGTAGGGTACGTCTGTCTGTCTGTCTGTCTGTCTGTCTGTCTGTCTGTCTGTCTGTCTATCTATCTATCTATCTATCTATCTATCTATCTATCTATCTATCAATCAAACTTCTATCACCGCCTATCTCCCTCCACCGGAGGGACTCTGGGCCGTTTACAACAAAATAATAGAAACAAAAAACATAGAATATACATAGAATATAAAAATACAAATTATAAAAAAAAGATTAAAATCCAAGAGGCAAGAGTAGTAAAAAGATCTAACTCAATCCAATGTAGGAGAGGGGCTCTCTAAGGTATTAGCCATCCCCAAGAGTGACTATTCCTTCCTTGGTCCCAAGCAAGGCAGCAGAGCCAGGTTTTCAGATTCTTCCAGAAGGTCAGGAGTGAAGGGGCTAATCTCACCTCCCGGGGCAAGTTGTTCCACAGGGCGGAAGCTACTGCAGAGAAGGCACGCCTCCTGGACCCCGCCAGATGGAACTCTCTTATAGATGGGGTCCATAGCATGCCCCCTCTGCATGATCGGGTGGGATGGGTGGATGTATTGGGGACGAGGCGGTCCCTCAGGTAACCTGACCCCATGCCATGTAGGGCTTTAAAGGTGATAACCAACACCTTGAATTGGACCCGGAAGCAAACTGGTACCCAATGCAGCTCACGTAACAATGGTGTTATGTGTGCCGATCTAGGGGCACCGGCAATGGCCCGTGCAGCTGCATTCTGGACCAGCTGAAGCTTCCGGATACTCTTCAAGGGTAGCCCCATGTATAGCGCATTACAGTAGTCTATATGGGAGATAACAAGGGCATGAGTGACTGTTCGAAGGGCCTCCCGATCCAGGAACGGGCGTAACTGGCACACAACACGAAGTTGTGCAAAAGCCCTTCTGGCCACGACTGCCACCTGCTCTTCAAGCAGGAGTCGTGAGTCCAGGAGGACACCCAGATTCCGCACCGGATCTGTCTGGGGCAGTGCAAACCCATCCAGAACCAAAGATGATAATGTCCCAGATGGGGAAGAACCATTAATCCACAGCCACTCCGTCTTACCAGGGTTCCGTTGAAGACTGTTGGACCCCATCCAGGCCGCTACAGCCCCCAGGCACTGAGACAGGGCCGCGACTGCATTAGTTACTTCACCTGGGATAGAGATATATAATTGAGTGTCATCAGCATATTGATGATACCTCATCCCATGGTGACGGATGATCTCACCCAGCAGTTTCATGTAGATGTTAAATAGGAGAGGAGAGAGAACCGGACCCTGCGGCACCCCACATAAGAGAGGTCGTGGGTCGGATCTTTCCTCTACTATCACCACCGACTGGGAGCGGCTCTGGAGGAAGGAGGTGAACCAGTGCAAAACTGCGCTGCCCACCCCCAACTCCCTTAGCCGCCCCAAAAGGATACCATGGTCGATGGTATCAAAAGCCACTGAGAGGTCAAGAACAGCTAGGATGGATGCACTGCCTCCATCCCACTCCCGCCAGAGATCATCCATAAGTGTGACCAATGCTGTTTCTGTCCCATGTCCAGGCCTGAAACCTGACTGAAAGGGGTCTAGATAATCTGTTTCATCCAGAATCTTCTGGAGCTGCAGTGCCACCACTTTCTCAACCACCTTCCCCATAAAGGAAAGGTGGGAGACTGGGCGAAAGTTGTCCAGTACCATAGGGTCCAGCGATGGTTTCTTGAGGAGGGGGTGCACCAATGCCTCCTTAAAGGCAGTTGGAAACACCCCCTCTCTCAAGGATGCATTGACGATTCCCTGGATCCAACCACATGTCACCCTCCTAGCTGCTTACACCAGCCGGGAGGGGCATGGATCTAGATGACAAGTGGTGGCGTTTGCTGTTCGAAGGATCCTGTCCACTTCCTCAGTATATAGCTGTGTAAGGAAAAACAACAACACTGTAATACATGTTATTTATTTATTTATTTATTTATTTATTTATTTATTCATTCATTCATTCATTCATTCATTTATTTAATTTTTATCCCACCTTTATTATTTTTATAAATAACTCAAGGTGGCAAACATACCTAATACTCCTTCCTCCTCCTATTTTCCCCACAACAGCCACTCAGTGAGGTGAGTTGGGCTGAGAGAGAGTGACTGGCCCAAGGTCACCCAATCAGTTTTGCCCCATGTACCCATGTTGGAATTTCTAACTACAGCTTTGTGAGTGCATACTAGGGATGTGTGATCTTAGAGTCCACTTCAGTTTGATTTGAACATCTGAATTAATTTGAAAGGTCAATCCAATTTGATTCAAATGCCTGAATCAATTCAGACTGAGTCTTCAAACTGGATCCAATATGGTTTGGAGCATTAAAACTCATGTGTGCCTGTGTGGAAAACTCTGAATCATTCTGAATCTATTTGATTCAAGAAATCTAATTCATTTATTTATTAGATTAGATACACTGATTTAGTTAGTTGAATTGATTCAGTGTTCCATATCAGATTTTGGAATGTAGAAAAGTGCACGGTATATATTGTACAATCTTAAATAATATTTCTGCAAGATCAAGGACTTCATGCTTCCACATGCATAAATGTTTCATCCCAAAGAAAACCATTATGCCTAAGATATATTAAAGTTCCATCTTGGGTGTTAAATCCAAGGGAATTCACCAGTTTGCATATGAAAGTCATTATTTTATGTTACATGTGTGAAGATATGAAAATGCACATGAATTAGCAAATTATGGCTCAGATCCAAAACTGTTCTTCAGCAAATAGATGGTCTCCTCTAATTTACTTAAAACTCTTGCTTCAGTAAATGCTTCTATTGATGGAAGCAGAGAAGACTTTTCTTTTAGTTGAATCCTCATTCTTTATAGAACATATTGCACTATCTACCAATGTATTCTGGAATATCCATCAACCATTTTGAAAATCTAAATTTCAGGAAGCCCAAGAAGCTGCAAAGGATACGGGATGGGCAAAAAAACACCCCTTTTCATCAGTGGGAGTGCCTTGGATCTTTTTCCTGGCATACATGGGTTCTGATTCTTCACTTCTATATTTATGTATTTATTTATTTATTTGATTTATCACCGCCCACTCCCCCAAGGGGGACTCTGTCTCTATATGTCTGTAAAACTGAATGCTTTATGCTCTCATAAATGAGACAACTGTATTTGTTGGATATGGTAGGTATTGTAATCAGTCCTGTTCTCTGAGCCTTACTTCTCCATATGAAAAATGGCAATGATTCAGATTCCTTTACACAACTATTATGTTAATAAGTGAGCAATCTGAATATACAGCAATGCCAAGGAAGGAGATATTCTGTTTTAAGGAAGGGAAGACTGAATGAATCAAGGAAGGAAGACAGGAAGGTAGGTATGTAAATATATAGATATTAGGAAACAGAAACAATGGAACAGATATAGGGGTACCCCTATTCTTACCCCATGATGACAGAGACAATCTGAAACCTCTTGTAACCATATTTACATAGTGACACATGTCCACAGATTAAATTCCAGTCTGATGAAATTATGACCTTTCTTCAGATTTTCCCCATAAATACAAAGTAACTGATTTTAAACCTAACCTTTATCTGTAAATAAAATGTACCATTTTTAGAGGGGCTTATGTTTACACATAAGTAGGACAAGAGGCTGTGAATGGCCATTCCCACAGGCTTCATACATGTGTGACTGCCCTCTCCTTGACATGTCTACATACTTCCTGTAAGATAAATTGGGCTGAGAAACAATGCCGAGCCCAAGGTCATCCAGTGAGCCTCCTAGCTGAGTTTCCACCACAATACCACATTGATTGCATCAACATATCCACCTCTTGTTAAAAGATCTGGTAGCTGTATAACTTTTCTTTAATACTTTGGGAAACAGCTGGACTGTGATTTGGGAAACAGGAACAATGTTTGAGTGTAGCAGGCTTCCCTTAGCAGGCCATTCCAAAGAAGTGAAAAAGAGACATTGCTGCTTTGAGAATTTATTTTCTAAATGTTGGTAATGGGAGAAACAAAAAAATTAGTGGAAGGAAGGGTAAAAACATACAGTGATTATTCTTTCCTTTAACAGCCTTACTGATCATTCTTGATCACCCTCAACTTTATTGTCCATCTGAAATGGTTCTTGCTAAAATTGTCCAATTACTGGAACTAGGACTTCATGTTATCAAATAGCTCAAGAACAATGCCTAATATAGTTGTCAACAGATGGCTTGAGAGTAATTGTTAACCTAGTGGATTTATCAGCCCTTTTTTCTAGCAATGTATTTCATTTGTTTAATTACCAGAAGGTGTGAAAAAGCTGATGAGCGTCTCAGCTGCCCAGACATGCATGGAAAATAAAATCAGAAGGGACTAGTGCTGGTTTTTAAGTTTTATATAAAGTTAAGCATTGCCATTTAAACTAGTTGCACAACTTAAAATAATCATTGTTATCTTGAAAACCCACCAAAATCCCATAGCCGAAATTTCTGCAATGGCACCAAGGAAGGTTATTTTAGCATAAGGACTCAATGCAAGATAAAACATGATTTCCTCTTATAAAAGGGTTGTTTTCCAGCAGGACAATTGAATAAAGAGACACATCTGTCCTCCCTTCACATATACAATTATTTCTTAAGGGTACTTTTATCTCTGATTATTACAATATATTTAAGAAAGACCTGATCAATCATTTCTTATATGAAGAGGAAATGCAGCTACAAAGGGGTTAATGCTTTTCACACTTGGAGAAGTGCTTTCCACTAGTTCAAAACTAGTGGATATTCTGTTTTTTGTTACAGTGAAAGGCAGCAATGGGCAGCACGGGTAAGTGAATGGCCTGGTGCTGGTTGAAGTTCTACAGAAAACAAACGTAGGGCTATTTTAACTATTGCTCCATGTCTCAGACAATACATACTATTATAGGAGAATATTGAGCCAATGCTGCAATTAAGAGAGAGCACCCCAGTCACTTTTTAGAATCAGGAACTCACATGAAGGCAATATTACATAGAGGCTAATCTCTCTGTGATCAACTGGATAGGTTATCCGATATTTCTTTCAGTATTTGAAGTCCTGTTGGTAGGAATGAATAATGCCTAGATTTTGGAATGTCATTACACAGAAAATCCTTCCGTATTTGGGTCAGGTTTCAAAGAGCATAAGAAGAAGGTAGTGCTGGGATTCTTGGGTTAAATTAAGTAAACTTGCTTCAACAGTCTTTATACTGGTCTTAAATTGTATTTTTGCCAGAACTGTCTACAGTAGGTTCTTTGAATGCACAGTACTTCACTGAGCTGGTTTTTAAGAATGAGCTAATATTGTTTGTCCTGAAAAACTATTACAGAAAAGCTTGATTTAACCTATCACTCAGGAGAAGTGTGTCCCTCTGTAGGTCACCTCCTTTCTTCTTTTCCTTCCCAGAGTTTGACTACAGGCACTTACAAAGATTGTCCTCTATGGGACATCATTCTGGGCATTAACCTTAAGAACTGTTGAAGAACCCCTTTTTCTCACACTGTGCGGTAAGCAAGGAAGCACTGGTTTGTGTAGGGGCCAGGTAGAGGGGAAGGACCCAGGATCTTCCCCCATTCTTCTCTCCCTCTTCAACTAACACCTCAGTAGGCCACCTGAATGATGTTCTTAGTGCTTTCCCAGCACTAGGCACCCAGCACTTCTCTTTCAACTCAGCTGCCACTGCCCTAGCACATTGCCCGCTCTCCCATCCAATTTTCCTAGCCCCTTTCCTCTATTTCCTGGAACTCAAACATGAAACTTGCACAAATGCCACAAATGTCCACCTGATCTTCCTAATACCGAGTATGAAGCATGCATAGAAACGTACCCATTTTTATCCCTAGCACCAACCACTGCTGAGACTGCTCCCCCAAATAACAAGCCTATTTATATCAGGGAGTTGTCCTGTCAAAATAATAATTGTCTGCTGTACCTGAAGTCCATTAAATTGAAATCTGTTAAACCAAAGGTTAGCTGTTCTTTGCTTTTGTATTTTGCATTTGGTCAAGCCCAGGTACTGGGCTGCCCCTACAGGAATGATCATTTTACTTCATAACAAAAAGGTTCTGAACTAACCTAAAGTAATAGAAGTTTCAGCTCTGTAGCTTTAGAGGCAACGGACTAAATCTTGCTATGATGAAAGGTAAGTTGAATGTAGGTTAAGTGTCCAGAAAATTGCAGCCTTTTGTGTTAGCTGTAATCCTCATGATTACATTATGTACAATAATAATGATGGATTTTTCAATAAAAATCTAAGGGATTTTTACAAATATCCTGTGGTCAATGTTCAAGTTCAGCTAAGATGCTCAGGAGCATTTTATAATTCCCACAAAGATATACAGGAGAAAGATTTCTCCACTTGGATGCTGAATTTACCCTTGGATCTTTTTCTTTCCTTCTAATATACACTGGATTGAAATAGAGATAAAGAAGGTGAAGGACTACGTTTCCTGAAAGGATAAGCCATCCTCTTGTTCAGGACAAACTTCTGAAGCTAGGAACAAAAGGTTTTTAACTTTACAGTCCAAGGCAATGTTACCTGCCTTTCAACAGGAAGGCAGAACAAGGATCTTCACAGAGGAGGCAGGAAGTCAGTCTAATATGCTCATCCTTATCTTCTGCTCCCTCATGTATTCTTAGATCAACACCCCACCCCACCCAGCCTGATGCCCTCCCAATGTGATGAAACTGCAACTTCCAAAATTTTCACCAAGGAAAAGTACAATCACAATGCATCTAGAAGACATCATATTGGAGCAAGCTGATTTGAATTCTGTTGAGAATACCTAAATACAGGAAATGACATTTTGGTGGAAATGGAAGCAAGGCAGGATAAATCAATGTTTTTTTTAAAATCCATCAGAGGGGTTGTAAAACCAAAAAATATAATGTTATACTGTACATCTTCAGTTTTGCCATCCGCTCTATCCATTGTTTTACCTTCTAATTTTTTAATACATTCAGAGATGTACTTAGAGAGACTCAGAACATACGGTGAGATGAACATTCCTTTTCAAATATTAGTGTCTGTGATGTTGCAAGAACAGCAGCAGCTGTATTGTATAAGGGGAGAGGATTTCTTACTCTGGAGAGTACTATGAATTTACAAAATATTCCCTGTGGTATTGTTATCTTCTAATTTGTTGGTGGGCAGCTGAAAATAAGGAGCCGCAGGAGTCTACCTAGTCATGGATAACTGTTCATTCTCTAGGGCCATGGCACTATGTGTACTATGCTAAGGGTCCCACTGGAACCCAAGAACAGGGGATTCCAATCTCTGGGAAATAGTAGTTTATCTGAGAAGCATAAACACATTTTACAGAGCATCACTCTGAATGGTGATTATATTAGAAATGGAAATTTTTATCTGTGTTTTAATTATACAGATGAGGTTTACCATTCTAATGGTTTGTAGAAAATGAAAAGGCTACCTTATTGTTATGAATGATTTGAGCCAGGTTTCTTTCTCGAACTTGATTTGTATGGCAGACTTCATTCCTGAAAAATAGAAAGTAATAAAAATAAACAGTATCTGAACATATGCAGTAAATATACTTTTTGCCACATGGAACTGCAGATTCAGCACTTCATTGTGTCTGTACACTGTGTGTACCTCTAAATTGGTGGGGTATGGACAAGAATATGTTGGCTTTACAGGTAGCCTCCCTTGGGGGAGTTGGGTGGTGATAAATTTGATAAATAAATAAATAAAATAAAATAAATTAGAGATCCTAGCCTACATGGAGTACGGCAGGGTTGTATACTCTCACCCTACCCATTCAACTTGTACGCAGAACACATCATGCAACATGCTGGGCTTGATGAATCCAAGGCTGGAGTTAAAATTGCTGGAAGAAACATTAACAATCTCAGATATGCAGATGATACCACTTTGATGGCTGAAAGCGAGGAGGAGCTGAGGAGCCTTATGACGAAGGTGAAAGAAGAAAGTGCAAAAGCTGGGTTGCAGTTAAACCTCAAAAAAAAAAAAAACAAGATTATGGCAACCAGCTTGATTGATAACTGGCAAATAGAGGGAGAAAAAGTGGAGGCAGTGACAGACTTTGTATTTCTAGGTGCAAAGATTACTGCAGACACTGACTGCAGCCAGGAAATCAGAAGACGTTTACTCCTTGAGAGGAGAGCAATGACAAATCTCGATAAAATAGTTAAGAGCAGAGACATCACACTGGCAACAAACATCCGCATAGTTAAAGCAATGGTATTCCCCGTAGTAACCTATGGCTGCGAGAGCTGGACCATAAGGAAGGCTGAGCGAAGGAAGATAGATGCTTTTGAACTGTGGTGTTGGAGGAAAATTCTGAGAGTGCCTTGGACTGCAAGAAGATCAAACCAGTCCATACTCCAGGAAATAAAGCCAGACTGCTCACTTGAGGGAATGATATTAAAGGTAAAACTGAAGTACTTTGGCCACATAATGAGAAGACAGGATACCCTGGAGAAGATGCTGATGCTAGGGAAAGTGGAAGGCCAAAGGAAGAGGGGCCGACCAAGGGCAAGATGGATGGATGATATTTTGGAGGTGACGGACTCGACCTTGGGGGAGCTGGGGATGGCGATGGCTGACAGGAAGCTCTGGCGTGGGCTGGTCCATGAAGTCATGAAGAGTCAGAAGCAACTGAACGAATAAACAACAAAAGCTTACAATTATTTATTTATTTATTTATTTATTTATTTATCTTTATTTATTTATTATTCATATTTATACCCTACCTATCCCCTCCCTATCGGAGGACTCTAGGCGGCTTACAACATTGCAAATTCATATATATATTTATACATACAATTCATATATATTAACAATGTTTATTACCGCGCGCTCAGGGAAGGGGTAAGGGAACCGACTCTTGTAGTATTGGACTACATGTCCCAGAATACCTTGCTTCAGGGTCGGCTGCTGACGTCCTGGATATTGCTGTTTGGGATCCGTCGTCTCCGTTTCTCTGTCTCCGCCGCCATTCGCGAGGTCTTCTTCTTCGCTCTGGAGGCGACCCGCGACAGGACGCCAGCAAATTCTCCCACGTAAGGTGGTACCCATTTATCTACTTGCAATTAGCTTTCGAACTGCTGGGTTGACAGGAGCTGGGGCAAGTGACAAGAGCTCACCTCACCATGCGGAGGTTCGAACTGCCGACCTGCTGATCGGCAGTCTTACAGCATCAGCGGTTTAACCCGCTGAGCTACCGTGCCCCTTTTTACATGGAATAGCATGACCCTGCTTGTGGTAAAACTGAGCTTGATTGAGGTTATGGCATACTGGTCTAAATGTGCCAAAACTGATGGACAGCCTTACCATTAGCATGAAATGTTGCTGGACTAAGGTCACTAACCTAGTCTATATTTTCTCTACATTACTAAAAAATGTTATATGACATTCTCAGTTGATATATTGGGCAGTGGAGGTCAATATTTGTGGTCCCATCTGATGATGACCACGGCATATGGAAGACTGCAACTTGGAATGTATGATTAGTAAAGGTAAAGAGCATGAATTAATGAATGAAATTAATGAAAATAATGTAGATATTTGTGTGTCTTTGAAACTAATATAAAGGGAAAGGTGGTAACAGATTTGAATGAAGGTAGTCAGATCTTGTGAAATTGATAAATACATGCAGGGAAGCAAAGGGGTAGGTTTAACAATGAATGAAAGGGCTAAAGTGTTTCAGGAATGATGATTTGGTGTCATATAGATTGTAAGTGCATATGAAAATGGGAATCAATAAGTTGTTAACAGATTTATGAAAGAAATAATCCAACCTTTGGTTATAACTGCATGTTACACTCCAGTGAATAATGATAATGGAAGATGAAGAGAAAACTTCAGAAAAACTGTGCAACTTTCTGAATGAATGTAATTCAAGGAAAAAAGTTGTATTGATAGGTGACATGAATGGATGGGTAGAAACAAGATGAGAGAAACAGAATAAGTGTTTGGGCCATGTTGACATTCAGAAAGGAATGAGAATGGTGACTAGTGAGTATCTGTTTCAGAAAAGGTTGTTTCAAATATCTAGGTTAAACAAAAGTCTACTTATATATAAAGGTAAAGGTTTCCCCTGCACAGTCTAGGGGCCGGTGCTCATCTCCGTTTGTTAACCAGCGCTGTCCGAAGACGCTTCCGCGGTCATGTGGCCAGCATGACATGCGCAGAACACTGTTACCTACCCACCGAAGTGGTACCTATTAATCTACTTGCATTTGCATGCTTTCGAATTGCTAGGTTGGGCAAAGGAATGTATGTATGTATGTATGTATGTATGTATGTATGCACTGTGTATGTGTGTTTGTGTGTATATATACGCACATACATACACACACATGCAAGTATGATCATGCTAATGAGATGGCATAGAGTTATGAAAAGGATACCTTGTGGAATGATGAAGTGAAAGAGCTTGAGGTTGAGGAAAAATGCATATAAGAGAATTATTGGTGCAATAAATGAGAATGAGACAAGGATATTGTATAATGTGTATATGGAGAAAAAGAGAGTTGAAAAAATGTAGTCAAAAAGAGGAAGGAAAGGTTAAGATTGAAGAAGCAAAGAAAAAGTAGAGTAACTTTTAAGGCAATTTTTAAAAAATGTTTTGAAAATAGATGAAGAGGACTAACCAAGGAACCTGAAGCAGAGTGACAGAATATAAAATAAGTGATGAAATTATTTGGGATGATACTGAGATGAGGAAATCTAAGGAGAATTTTAGAGAGGTGCATGGGAATGACAGTGATACATCAAAAACTGAACTGAAATAAATGATGGAAATATTAGTGGTGAAAAAAGAAATGACAAAAAGAAAGTCATCAATGCTGTGAAAATGGTTAGGGTGCAGGAGTTTTTTATTTAATTATTTATTTACAACAATTTCTATGCCACTTACTTCTGATGACCCTATGTAGGTGGTATAACTGGAGAAAATATGGATGTGTTTCACTCATGGAGTAGCTGCACAACGTGTGTGAAGCCCACATCTATGCATGACCATTAGAAGAATGTTAATACTGTTCCCCTGTATAAAAGGAAAGATAGCGAGAATGAATGCAAAGACTTTTGGCAGAATTCCAATCAAAAGGATATGAGAGGTGAGAATGAGCAAACTTTGGGAAGTGCAGAGCAGCATTATGCCACGCAGAAGGTATGCAGGCCAGATTTTCTCTCTTCAGCAGGCCATTGAAAAATGTCTGAATGTGAGAAAGAACTGTTCGTTTGTTAATTTAATGAAAAGCTATGGTAAAGTGAATAGGTTAGAATTCTGAAATGTTCTGAATGAGTATGGAGTCGTTGTTGAATGAGAAACGAGTGTGATGGATGTAAGTATGCACAATAATAAATCGAATGCTTAGTGAATAATTCTGTAATGAACAGGGATGGTTGTGTAGTATATTTATGGATAAATGTACTTTTGTGTGCAGATGTTGCTGTGTTGTTAACTGAACACCTGAATGATTTGCAATGACTGTTAGACTGTATAATGCAATGAGATTATGGATCATATTTATTTACTTACTTATTTAACTTGTATGCTGCCCAACTCCCAACAACTCTGGTTGGCTTACAACAATCAAAACAAAGAAATTACAATAAAACCGATTAAAAGGAAGAAAAAAAGATAAAAGATGGCAAGAACAACAAACCAGATGGAATGAAGCGAGGGGTCTCGCTCTCCCTTGCCAAAGGCTTGGGTGAAGAGCCAGGTCTTCACGACTCTTCTAAACAACAGCAGAGTAGGGGCCATCCAGATCTGAAAATTAATGTATTAATGACAAAGGACATTTGACAGGAAAAAAAATGAGTGAACAACTTGAAGTTATACATAAATGGTAAAAAAACTAGAGCAAGTAAACATAATTCTGTATGCTAGTAGAATGTTTCACACCTAGAGAATCTACAGATTTGAAGTAATACAAAAATACACCCCATTTGTAGAAAGTTTGATAGATGTTCAAGAATGCCACTAAGAATGTTAGTGTTAGTGTTCAAGCATCCTCACCATCTGGAATTTTTACTTTTGCTTACTTTATCTGTGACACTTTTGAGCTTCATTATAAGACAAAAATTAAACAGAACAGACATAAATTGAAGAAACAAATCTTGAAAATAAAATACGTAGTTTTTAGTATCCTGTTGTTGACACATCCAGTCACATGATTTGAATTAAAGGGCAATCTATTTTTTCAGCTCTACCCTTAAAGATGTCTTGCCTGATTGTTACTGTGAATAACTTGAAGAAGAGGTCACAATGGATAGTAGGAATGGATAGCCCTAAGGGTAAATTGCACATACCCTATTCAAAATTAAGTGGAAGACATACACCTTCAGCTCTTGAGGTTAGCTTCTTCCTTCTTTGCTAAAAAAGATCATGCCTAATTAAATGCTACTGTACATATTTCCTTCCTTCCTTCCTTCCTTCCTTCCTTCCTTCCTTCCTTCCTTCCTTCCTTCCTTCCTTCCTTCCTTCCTTCCTTCCTTCCTTCCTGACTATTCTTTACTTTCTGTATTAAATTACTGTGTTTCTTCCCCTGCCCCCCAGCCTTTTTTCCCCTTTTCTCCTCTACATGATTAAACAGCTGGTTATTGCTACAGAGGTGACTTCATGTCAGGGGTGGATGAAGTGATCCTTTTATATCAATTAGTAATTACTGTAAAGTGCTTTGGGGTGAAAGGTACTGTATAAATGCCACAAAGGATTAAGGTTTCAAGGGATGAATAAGCAGCAGGAGCACACAAATTCATAAGTGGCACAGATCCTATTTTTATACAAATTGCCCTGGTGATAAAGAGTAGAGAAAGGGTCAGGGAAATAGAGAAATATATGATTTGGAAGTGGAATTATTTCAAAACAGAGATTTTTCTTCCAGTTCATAATGTCCTTAGATTGTCTTTTAAGCCTACAGCTCCCTCAGCTGAGCTGCAGCTAACTTCACAGGAGTTGTGTATTATATCACTTCAGTCTCTTTGACTCTGTTGGCTAATAAATCCATGCTGGTGTATTATAGGGCATCCAAAACACTTTGGACCAAAATCACTAGAATTCTATGCCAGGAAATGTCAAAGGGTGCAATGATAATAAGTATCCACAGCCATAACGCTCATACCTTTTGTTGAAAATTTTGTTTGATTTCACACATGGGCTCTTCCAAATCCAGTATCTGAGTATTTGTAAAATCCAGGGGGCTTGCAGTTGTCTTGCAGAGAGCCGTAAAGGTAACAGAATGGAAGACGTGCAACTGAAATGTCTCTGTGTTAGGAAATGGCTGATTCTAGCACATTTGAGACAGAGGGCATGATGGCGCTCTACCATTTCACAAGGAAAAGTGAACTGATCAACTTCACTTTGTCAGTGCTGCTTGGACAGTGTCCAACCCACTTGAGGTCTTCAGACTAATTGAAGGGTTCAGAAAAGGCCATGGGGCACACAGTTCTTTCTTCCAACAGAGCAAAATGGCCTGGCTGGTTAAGGAGGAATGCTCAGTGGCTGCTGCTTTTCAATGTGAGTCGCTTAGAGCGGACGCCTAATGAGTTTATTCCAGAGCAGAAAATACCTGCACTAAACTATGAAGCATTTCAATGAAGCTACATGCACGTTTTCAGTATCTGCCTATCACTGTGAAGTCTAGAAATGTTATTTCAAGGGGTCTAAATTCTTAAGATTTTGTACAAATTGTGTAAAACTGCAGAAAATAAGAATGTTGATTATGTGTGACCTTGGAACAGAATAGTCACTGTGGTTAAGCAACTGAAGCTGTGAGAGCTGCAGCATGTTTTGCTGATAGGAAATGCTGAAGGATACACTAGTAACATGGTCATATGCACAGACTGTGTCAAACAGGAATGATCATTTAGTTTACTATCACAAAAACAACGCGCCCAGAATTACCTAACTTGGCCCTTATCTCAGAAAGCTTTTGTTATAATGAAGTTTATTTGTAGGACTTAGGTTTAAGAGATGAATATGTGTTTCAATAAACTTTTTGTGGCATGACACAATCTGCACAATTATACTATGTATTCAAAGAAATTATCAGCGTCATGAAAGGAAGATAATTTTACAAGATACACAATCCTGACATTCTGAGAATCATAAAATGATGAAATACAGAAACTTTTGCTTTAATTTCACATCAACTGAAATAGAAAATCTGGCCGTCTAATGAAAAGGGCTAATGCCGCAAACCCAGACTTCGTATATGAAAAGCAAAAACACATTTGGGAAGAATAGGCCTGAACGTTTTCCTGTATGGTACAACTTCTTCTCCACCACCACAGTGCTGGGCGAGCTGGGGCCACTGAAAACACGATGTAGACGTTTGGCACATTTACTTCAAAGTGTTAGTTTTCACCTCTGATGCTCTAAATAACTTAGAGCTTGAGTTTCTAAAGTAGTGCCTGCTTGGTTAAAGATCTGCAAGAGAGGCCCCACTGAAGGAACTCTTTATATTATGGAAGTTCAGTTGATGACTTTCCATTGTATCACTCCTAAACTGTAGAATGAACTTCCTCTAGTACTACACATAATCCCCATTCTCTCTGCTTGTAGCAAACGTGACAGGAAGACATATATTTTAACTCATCTTTGTTTTAGTTTTTTCTAACTAGTTGGTTTTAGTTAAGAGTATCACTATTTCAAAGTTTAATAATGCAATTATCACTTTGAAACTTTTACTTGTTTACCACCATGGATATATATGGTGAGGTCAGCCTTTATTAATGGTGCTATGGACTTTGAAGAAGCACGAGTACAGGGCGAAAGGGAGAAAAGAGCTAAAAGGAAGGCACGTCAGGCAAACCCTCATCATGACCGTCTCCCACCCGGAAACCTATGCCCTCACTGTGGGAGGTTGTGCGGATCCAGAATTGGCCTTTATAGCCACTTACGGATCCACTGTTAAAATTTTACCTTTGGAAGACAATCTTACTCGGCTACGAGTGATCGCCAATGATGTGGTGGTGGTAAGGTTCCAGATATGCAGTTAAATTCTCTAAATTGAATACATTCTGGAGACAAGTGTATTTTCCATTAGGAAATGAAAACCTTTGCAAAATGAGGAACAAAGAGAAACAAAAATAAAAAGCAATATGAAATGTAAAACAAGAACTTTAAAAACATTATTATTACTCCCAGCCTTCCGGAAAGGCTTAAAGACCTGGTTCTGCCGTCTTGCCTGGGAGGGAAACGCCAACAGTTCCTCTTGGGGATGGCTGGCCCCTTGAAGCCTCCCAGTGACTTATTTTAACATTCTTTCCTTGGAATTCATATTTTGTATTGATGTAATTTTATAGATTTTTAATTCTATTTTATTGTGCACCGCCCAGGGTCCCCGTTGAGGGAGATGGGCGGTAATATAAATCTAATAAAATAAATAAATAAATAAATTACTATTACTATTACTATTATTATTATTATTGATTTTTAATATACTTTAGAAGTATAAAACATGCTTAGTGGAGACAGCTGGACCACTGAATGACAAAGAAAGTAAAGGAATACTATAAGTGGATAAGGAGATTGCAGGAAGATTGAATTATTTTAATCTCCTTTCTTTGCAAAATGCATCCTGAGGCTCAATCAGTTTACTCCATGGCATATGAGCTGGTGTGATGTGGGCAACAATATGTTGGTCTGCAAAGTAGACTGTACCTTAGAAAGCCAAGCTCCAAGTGTAAACATGCTTAGAGTAAAACTGAGCTTTGCTTGTGCTTGCAGATGTGCCAAAACTGACCAATATTGTCTTTACCGTTAGCCGCAATTTCATGTGGTGTGGATATGACTAAGGCTTGTAACCTGGTCTACACATTCACTATATTACTAAGAATCATTATGTGAAAGACTCAATTGACCAAGCCATGTTAGGAAGCAGAGGTCAATACTTATGGGGCCATCTGATGAAAACCATGACATATGAATGGCTGCAACTCAGAATGTAAGAAAAGTAATGGATAAAGAGCATGAATTAACAGATGAAATGAAAGAATTAAACATAGTTATGTTGTGTATCCATGAAACTAAGAGAAAAGGGAAGTGAAGATATATGCTTAGTTATGAATGAAAGGACTAAAACTACGTCATCTAGGTTGTTGTCAGACATATGAAAATAGTAATCCATAAACTGGTAACTGACCCACCTAATGCTCCTGTGCATGGTGATAATGGAAGAATCAGGGTTATGTTTTGTGAGAACTTGTGCAAAATTCTGAATGAATACAATTCAAGAGAAAAGTTATTCTGTTAAATGACCTGAACAGATGGATGATAGCAAGATGAGAGAGTACAGAAAAAATATTGGACCAACTGGACACCCAAGAAGGAATAAGAATTGTGATTGCTTGCTGAGAATTTGTTTCTGTCTGTTTTGTTTTGAATACACGATTTAAGCAAAAAAAGCACAAGAATTTACAGGGGGGGGGCAAGGGAGTGAGACTGATGTCAGCAACATACAGCATCCCAATGAAAGCCCTACCCCTTTCCAACGTATGTGGACACGTTGCACATAGACCTAAAAGGGCCAGGTCTTGCTACACAATGTTTTGACGTATATATGTATCTGTCACAGTGTTTCTTCAAGTATGGTCCAAGGACCCCTGGGGGTCCCCCAAGACCTTCTCAGAGGTCCACAAAATCAAAATTATTTGCAAGATATTGAAGATAATTGCAAAAATTTAAAACAATGTCACTCTTTTTTTTTTGTTAAAGAATAGGGTTTTTTCATGAAAAATATTTCATTTATGTTAATATCTAATGGGTTTAATACTGTTATTTTTACCTGATTCAATAAATAAATATTCTACAGATGCATCGGTTTTAATTTTTAATATGGTAAATATCAATAAATATAACCCATACAAACAAAAGTTATTTTGGGGTCCTCCGTAATTTTTAAAAGTGGCAAGGGGTCCTGAGAGCAAAAAATTTAAGAAACACTGATCTATCAAATTTATAAGGTTGTCCATCTATCCAGTGAACAAAAAGTTTAAAAAATCAGCAATCATAACACACACACACACACACACACAAAAAAGAAGCCCTCTGGTTTTTGGTCATTCTGATTAAAGCAAAGAGCTTCTTTGTTGCTGAGGATAAAACTATTCATACAAAATAAATGTGTCAAAAATCATGATTGATTTGATGGTTTATGATGAAAATTTGAGAGAATTAGTGAAGGGTACATGGGTGATGAGAGATTCTGAATGTGGGACAGACCAGTATTCAGTAGTGCCAAGAGTAGGTCTTAGGGGAAAATATACATGGGAGAAAAGAAGTGAAAGGGAAAAAAGTAAAAGAATGAACAACTCCAAGAAGTGAAAATATGAGTTGTGTAAAAAAAATATTAGAAGATAGATTAATCTCCCAACAAAATATATCAAAAGTGGATGTACGGGAAGAGAATGTAGAAGCTGCAGGAAACAGGGGAAAAAGAATTATTTTACAATTATCTCAGAAGAGTGTAGGATTATGTTAGTAGGAAGTAAAAGAATCTACGTAGAAAGATGAAGAAAGAGAGGCTGTGGGTAAGCAAAGTAATAAGAGAACGATTTCTATAAAAATTAGGATTGTTTGTGTGTGTCAGAAGCACCAAGGCGCGTCTATAATTTCTATAAAAATTAATAGAATTTCTATAATTTCTATAAAAATTAGGATGAGACAAAGATCTTGTACAGTGAGTAACACAAGAAAAAGGGCATTACAAAAAAATGCACTACTCAAAGAGAGAAAATGCAGAGTGATTTTGATAGAATTAAAATGCTATTTTGGAAGTAGGTGAAGACAAATAAGAAGGCTATATAAGAAGCCTCCAGCAGACTGAATACAAATAAAAATAAATGTGATTGTGATTTGGGGTGAAACTGGAATCAGAAAATGCTGGAAGGAATATTTTAGAGATGTGTATGGGAATAATAACAATGTGTAGAGGAGCAGAATTGAAACAAATGCTATAAATGCTAGCACTGAAGACAAATAGTGAAAAAAGAAGCCACAACTGCTGTCAGAATGGTGAAAAATGGCATGACTGCAGGGTTATTTATTTATCTGCAACAATTTGTGTGCCACCTATACATAAAAACTCTATGTAATCCATGCAACTGGAGAAATGTTAACGTATAGATGCGTGTTGTTTATGCAACCTGCTGAATCTGCTGACAATGGAAAGAATGCTGTTATTGTTCCCCTGTACAAAAGGCAAGGTAGCAAGAATGAACGCAAAAAGTCCAAGGGGATTAGTTAAGTATGCTTGGGAAGACTTTTGAAAGAATTCTGGTTGAAAGGAATTAGAGGTGACAGTAAGCAAACTCTGGGAAATGCAGAGTAGCTTTATGCCAGATAGGGGATGTGCAGACCAGATTTACTGTACATTTCTTTACTGTATGTGTGTTGGTTTAGAAAAAGTAAATAGGCTTGAATTAGGGAATGTTTTGAAGAAATAGGGAGGTGAATGCTGGTTGCTGAATGGGATACGAGCAGCATGTGATGGAAGTGACCCACGCATGAGAATAAATGGAATGCTTAGCAAATGGCTCAACATCGAGCAGGGACTAATACAAGGATGTGTGATGTCCCTTTCCTTCTTTAATATATTTATGGACAAATTTATAGGATATGTTTGTGGTGATGGTAGAGGTTTGGAATGTGAACATATGTGTAATTTTGTATGCAGATGATGCCATGAAGTTGGCCCAGAACAACACTTTAGAAAAAGGATCCTGGTGATGGAAGTAACTAAGGGGAAGAACAGAGTCCTGCAAAGGACAGAGGCAAAGTATATAACTTTGGTTCCATTCTGTTTTCATAAGTTCTTCATGGTGTGGATTTGTCTGAGAAACAGTGAGCAGCTAAGTGTTATAATAATCCTGTGAGGCAGGTTGGGCTGAAGGAGATAGAATGGGTTTCAAAAAAACAACAACAATCCAATGAATTTTGAGGTAAAATAACAACTTGTCCCTGGATTTCCCCAATCCAAGTCCAGCACCCTAACTGGTGCACCTACACTTGCTCTCCGGGATTCAGATAAGGTCCTTCAGAGTGTTCTTAAAGAGTTTAATGGAAAACTGCTACTCTCCGAACAAAAATATGTAACCAGAGGACTGTATAATTGACCAAAAGAATACAATTTTTCCCAAAATGGATACAGAATTGATCCAGGAAACACAGACCAACTAACTCAGTCTCTGTTCTGGGCAAACTGGTGGAAAGCATCAGCCTCTCATCAAAGACTCCTCAACAAATCTAGCAGTCACTGAGGAGGATTGGATCGTACTTGTTTAAAAATAGAAAACATAAAGATTAGTACAGGGAACAGTCGGAGCAGATATAAGCCATGGGGCTTCTGAGAAATACTGCTCTAACCCTGTCGGAGACAATGTGTCTCTCCAGTTACTTGTGAATCAAAATGGGGAAGAGCAACCACCTTATGTCCTGATTTTGGGTTTCTCCTTATCTCCTGCAGCTATTGTGGGAATGGAAATGCAGACTAAATTAGTCTCTGGTCACATCCAGCATTGTAATTGTTATCTTCTGACTGTAGTTGTTGCCTATTTATTTAAATTATATGATGTGGTAGTGTATAGTTGAAGGCTTTCACGGCCGGAATCTGATGGTTGTTGTAGGTTTTCCGGGCTGTGTGGCCATGTTCTGGCAGTTTTGGTTCCTAATGTTAGGAACCAAAACTGCCAGAACACGGCCACACAGCCCGGAAAACCCACAACAACCATCATGATGCGGTAGTGTTTGGATAGCATTAAACTTGACATCTACACTGGGGGTGGGGGTGGGGATGGTATTGTTATTTTTTTTTTAAGGTTTAACAAAGCTAAAGATGTGCTTAATAGAAAGTTCACCAAACACAGAGAACTGGAGTCATGTTAAAAAATGCAGTATATTTAGGAGAGTTTTTTTATTCTTTCTCATTCAGTGGAAGAGCAACAATAATGTATACTGGGAGGGGCTAACAAATCCAAACTATTTGCCATTACATTTTCACAGCCTTTCGTTCTGTTTATACCTCCTATCTGCATTGCAAATATTTAAATTTAATAAAATATTAAAGATTCAATCATAAAGCTCCACCAAGTGGAAATTCCTAAAACTGCACGCAGAAAGTGCTCTGGCAACATTCCAGGGAATTTAAGTTAAAGGAAAACAAGTCAGCTCTTAGCTAGCAACCAAAAATCATCACTCTATATGAGCTTCACTAAAATGCTCCTTTTTCAAACACACAAAATGGAAGCCCATTTTAAAAAACCAGATCCTTTTCTTCCACTTGATATAAATGGGAATGTATGGACAGAGACTAATTTACTGCTTCAGTGAAAACATCCTTCTGACCTGTGGAAATGCCACGCAGGTCTATTTAATTTCTTTTCTCAAAAAGCAGCTTTAAGTATAAATACAGAATTAACAAGCATTACTCTTCTTGGTAGTAGTAGACTCTAGAATAAATGGAGGTTGCTAAACAGCTTGCTCTTTCTTATTCCTGAAATATTAATCAGTTGTATAGTTTTAACTACCTGATTTGAAAAAAAAAAAGCATTAAAAGCATAGGTAGTGCCATTTTTAATGCAATTATCACTAATATAAATAAAACATAACTGGCATATGCAGTATTAAAACTTTCCTTCAGGCCCCAATCAATCCTCACTATGTTGTATAGCAGAGCTTTCCAAACTGTGTGTCGCAACACATTAGTGTGTTGGCTGCACTGTCTGGGTGTGTTGCGGCTGCTGCTGCCTCCGAGCCCTGCCAGGATTCCACGCAGGTCCTAGTGCCTGCCTTGTGCCCTGCTGTAAGAGTGTGTCGCGAAATGATGCATGTCTAAAAAGTGTGTCACCAACATGAAAAGTTTGGAAAGCTCTGGTGTATAGTATGCCAAAGTATTTTGTATTTGTTTTTTTTAAAGGCTTATTACCCCATAAAGCTAATATTTATTTCATTTATATGCCTTTCTTTCCCAAAGGCCTGAGGCCAAGTATATAACTGTGCCCCTATTCTGTTTTCAGAATATCTCTATGATGTGGATTTGGCTGAGAAAAATTGAGCAGCTCTAGGTCAGTTTGATATGATGGACTAAATGGCTCTTTCCAAGCCTAAAATTCTATTCCCCCCCACCCCCCGCTGGCTCAGACTCTCATACTGAAACCCTTGGTCCAAACTGAGCAATTTGAGAAATATGTTTGGGTTGTCAGTGAGGCCTTGAGGCCATAAATATCCTGTCCTTTGGAGATAGTAGCCTATGTTTGTGAACATTTTCCGGAAAACCCTCCATGGGTACCTTCTGCATCTGGAGTAGGGATGAAACTAGGTCCATTTTTCACATCTGCATGTCTTATTCACCTACCTGCATTGTGTCATTATACATTTCATTCATTTGGAAGGACTCCATGCAAATGTCTCATCGCTCATGGAACTGGGGAGCTCATGTAGTTGAGCAGATGATCCAAAGGCAATGGAGCACTCACAAGGCCACTTCAATGGTTAGGTTTCCCATTGTGCATCCATCACCTTTTCTACAGATTAAAAATAGCTGTTGTACCCCATCTTGGTGGCCATTTTGGAAAAAAGAAATTTCACCAGCAGCACTGAGTGAGAGATTGCTGAACTCGTGTACATGAAGAGGTTTCAGGCACACTCTGAAGATCTGAACAAACACAATGGATTTTGAACACATTACAATGGTTAATTGATAAGGAACTTGTAATCTTCATCTGCATAACCACCCCATCTCTCCCCTCCACCTCATCCCAATTTATTTATTTTATTTTATTTTATTTTATTTTATTTTATTTTATTTTATTTTATTTTATTTTATTTTATTTTATTATTTTATTATTTATTTTATTATTTGAATTTATCCCCGCCCATCTCTGCCACGGTAGACTCTGGGCAGTTAACTCCTTAAAATTAACTCCTACATAGGTACTTTTAGCCACTCCAGGATGCATCTGGTCAAGTGAGGTGCAGCTCATGAAAGCTCATACACCTTTTAATAAAATTTGTTAGTCTGAAAAGGTGCTACCAGATTCCTTCTGATTTTTGGATAGAAAAAGCTAACGTGGCTGTCCTCCTACAGTGCCTAACTTGTACGCGTAGCATTCTGCACTGCAGATTAAACATATGGTCTTTGCTATCATCCTCTTTAAGGAAGGAGTTGCTGGATGATTCAGGTAACTAGTTTTTCTTTTGTAGCAACATGGTGTCCATTAAAGAGGGGTTTCTTTAAGGAGCCATAGACAGGTCTAGTGAGTGCACTTGCACCAGATCTGAAACACCTTTTCTGCTTCAGATCTGAAGAGGTCCTCATCCCCACAGTCCAGATACTGTTGTCGTGAAGGACACTCAAACTGACTTGGCAGAACAAAGCCTGTTTATATTTTCCCATAAAGTATTACAATGCAAGGATTCTAAAATCTTTGGCTTTTGAGGAATTTTACATCCAGTTGTAGCCATTTGTGCAAAACTATCTGCAAAAACTGCCGCTTCAGAAATCCCCAACAGGTAAAATGTCCTCTGCATCAATAACACAAATAATAACTCCCCAAATCCATTTTCTTTCCCCTCAATTTTCTGTGAAATCAAAAATAACCTCCTTTCAGATAATTACACATTCTTTCTTCTCTAGAAAAATAAACGGTTTTACTTCTTTCATAGGAAGCACAGCTACAAATTATTTTTTAACAATCTAATCAGCCTTTTTTGGAGCTGTCAGCTGGAAGACTTAGTTCCAGAGTTGAGCATTCTGCATCAGTTTTTACTATCTTGATCTCCAGGATGGAAGGCAAAGGCAGTTTGGTTTATTATTTTCACTGATGTGTTCAAAATAATTTGCAAAGAGCAATAGTGTCAGACTGAATGATCAAAATAATAATTGTGGTTCTGTATAGTAGGGATACATTTCTGCCATTTTTCACATTTATTTGGAGCAATTTTGCTTACTTAAGCCACCTGCTGGCAACACTGCAGAAGAATAACACTGACAAGCATCTTTTATACTATTTTGGTATTTACAGTGAGATATAGTTCCTGAGGCCTAAAAAGTATATATTTAATTTGGAACTTATATTGCCCACTCTCCTCCACTTCAGCTGCTGCATAATTAGAGATTTTAGGAAAGGTGCCTGGTTACAAAACTGATGATATGTTACAATGCCACCTTACAGCTCTGTAGGATTTTGAATACAGGTAGAATGATGGTTTCATAGCCAGGCAATTTAATTTCAGGTTTCCTCGGAAATGATTGGACACGCTAAAAACATTGTGTGCAATAATTTATGTCATTTCCTTTTTGTGTGGACGTGGCTTGTTTTTTTATTTCTCCAGGCCCAGCAATAGCTTGGGCAGGCTGCTGATCAGATGATGTTTTTTGCAAGCTCCTTTTGGTCAGCTGGGGGGAGATCACAGAGTGGCTCGTTGTCTTCTTAGTTCGTTCTCCATGTTCCAAAGTTAACAGCAGTGAAGATGATTGATAGGTTCCTTTGAGGTGCTGAGTGAGTACCCACAGTGTTCTACTGAGGCTGGACAGCAGGACAAAATATGACAAAATATGCTGATATTGTATTAGTTTCCTGGATTTATACTTGATGTCTAAGAACAAAATTGTTTTATCTAGAACAGAGCTTCCCAAACTTTTCATGTTGGCGACACACACCAACGGCGGCGGCGCTGATTAGCGTTTGTGCGCTCCTTCCGGTTCCCCCCATCAGCGCTTCCGGGTTTGCGTATGACACACCAGGACACCGCAGGTGACACAGTAGTGTGTCCCGACACACACTTTGGAAAGCTATGATCTAGAACAACATCTTTCTGTAGATCAAAGATGAATAGGATTATTAGGGAAGTGTACCTTCCTGGGTGTTTTACTTCTTATCTCCAGCGTTCTCTCTCTTCTTCTTTGATCCTTCTTTCTGTCTCATCTTACCAGGCAACCAAAGACTTCTAAGCAACCCCACTTATTAAGAGAAAAGAGATTAAAGGTAATGCAGCTGCTATAGGTTAAGGTGGGAGAGAGAGCAGAAAAAAACTAGCAGAGCCAGACCATTATCTGAGGAGAGAAATAAAAGAGTGGGGCAGAACAGAATCTTTTTAAAAATAATTGTGTGTGTGGTTCTGAAGTTGAGGGTCCCCCAGGCTGTGGGGCTCAGCGATCAGGTCCTGGTGGCACCGTTGTGGGCAGCATATCCAACTAGCTACTCCTTTAAAAACAATTATGTTTTTTTTTCTTCACCTTTCTAGTAGTTCTCCATCTTTCATTAGCTGAGAAGGGACCCTGAAGAAAATTACTGCCATGGCTCATTGGTACAGATCAACTCCACGCCTTTTCTTGGAACTGAAGCAGAAGAATATTGATTGGGAGAAATCTGGATAGGAAGTCCACTGGGAATAAATTGTTGGAAGGGGGATGTATGGGAGCAAATGAATCAAAGAAACGATTGAGTAGAAAATCATTCAGAAATGACTGAGTATAAAAAGGGCCTAACACGGCCATGCTGGATTAACTGAATTGCTCGGTTTCCAAAGGGGTTGTTTGGGCACTTTCATTTCTTGCCACCATTATTATTTCTTCAGATGCTCATCCTAGAAATAACAATTCACGCATACATATATGACCTACATCATCTACAGTGGAATGATTCCACTGAAGGGGAATTAATCTGCCCTGATATTTCTCAGGAAAATTTATTTCTATGCCTTGTGTAAAAGCAGTATTGTCCAGCAGCACCAAATGAGAACCAACTGATTAATTCACTTTTCATGGCAGGGGCTATTCAGTGTAAGACCTATTATTTCCCCCATTCTTTCATTGTTCTTTCTTGACCTCCTTCCCCCTGGTTCCCCTGGCCTTTTTCCTTGTTTGCTGTTGACCTTGAATTTGTTGGGCAGCAAAGATAAGCACCAATTAGGAATATGCAAAATTCTTGGATTTAGAACTAGGATATTCCAAAAACACACTGGAACATTTTGTTCCTAAACTGGTGAGTTTTACTATCCCTACACTGCATCATTCATCTCTGTACATGGGGAAGAGAAGATCTATACCTCTATTGCTGTTAGGCAAGATAGGCTGCCAAACCCCCAAATCTCTTTTCTATATAGTTCTTTTGATGGATTTCCTGCCACTATTCATGTGATTTACAATAACACAACCTGAGTTTGAACACAATAATACAAATTGAAGGTTTGCACCTCTAAAGAAAGATAGGCCCCTTTCCAGAGTTTTACTTTTCTGTCTTTAAAGACAAAATAAGAGCCAGTTTGGTCTAGTGGTTAAGGCAACGGACTAGAAACCAGGAGTCTGTGAGTTCTAGTCCCACCTTAGGCATGAAAGCCGGCTGGGTGACCTTGGGCCAGTCCCTCCCTCTCAGCCCAAGTCACCTCACAGGGTTGCTGTTGTGGGGAAAAGAGGAGGAGGAAGGAGTATTAGGTGTGTTCACCACCTTGAGTTATTTATAAAAATAATAAAGGCGGGATAAAAATTAAATAAATAAAATAAATAAATAAACAAAATAAGCATATATACATGTAGGTAAAACCACTCTCCAAGCTAAATCAATCAGTCAATCAATCAAACCTAGTTCCTAATTTAGTAAATTTGCTGAAGAACGCAGCAGAAAGGAATCAGAAATGTCAGTTGCAGTTTAAAATAAAGCAAACTGTAGACTTTACTAACAAAAACGTATCAGATTTACCTACCTAAATTCACCAAGAATCTTTAATTAAATTTACAGGGCAATTCCCCAAAACACCACCAAAGGGTGGTGACTAGACTTTATTCTCCATCAGCCTCTTGAAGTCCATGAAGGTTTCCCCACCAGGGCTTTCTCTTGATGAGGGAGTAGCTTCCAAGGACAGAAATTCAAATTCACAAAACAGTGTCTTGGATAACCTGTTTAGATGTCTTTCAGAGATTCCTAAAATACTTGTTAAATGTAAAACTGAATTACAGAAGAGTTCTCCTGGGAATGTGGATTCAGATGGGTTTTCATCTGGATATGGCCCTAGTCATGCTTTAACATGTCCTGTGTTTGGAGGAATGGTCCAACAAGCAGAGATGGCATCTAGATCCCTCATCGTCCAATTTTCCATTTTTATAACTCCTGCAGTATCACATAGAGCTCTGAGATTCTTCATAGGTCACCTTGCCATTATCCCCAGTGATGCCTGGGGTGACTTTGGGTAACTGGTCAGCAAAAAACATTGTGCACTTGATAGATTTTGAGACTGGAGTGATGATTCCACTTTTAATTAGACACCCAAATAAATCCTGTTCAGTGTAGATTTCCAACTGCCTGCCTTCCAACCACCCCAGGAACTATTGTTTTAAACTGGAAATAAAAGAATTGGGAGGCAGAAGATCTGGTCTGGAAGTACCCTTAGCATGTAAATGCTAGCTTATTATTTGTAATACAATTACAGATTGTATTCCTGCAAGGAAAACAGCAGGCAGAAATTTAACATGGGTGGGACCATAGTGCCTTCATAGGTGGTGCTAGGATTTTCTGGATTTTTTTTTTTTTTTTAGTTTTTTTATGTTACATTTATTATAAGACTTACAGTACAATGTTTGTATTACACTTTGGTACATCACCAAGTCAGCCCTTCAAGATAGGACAGGTCAAGAAACAGACATTGCAGGGATTCCAGGAATGCTTGTTGTAGGGCATAGCTTTCCAAACTGTCGCCTGCGGGGCCCAGGTGTGCCATGGAAAAACCCAGAAGCGCTGATGGCGCATGGCAGTGCGTGCGGCAGTGGCGGGCCATCAGCGCTTCTGGGTTTTCGTGCAGCACACCAGGACACCACCGCTGCCGCCACCACGCATGAAAACCCGGAAGCGCTGCAGGAGTGGCAGTGGGTGAAAACCCAAAAGCGCGGCAGCGTGCAAAAACTCAAAATAGCAGCGGTGGTGGCGTGCAAAAACCCAAAAGCGCTGCAGCGGCAGCATACAAATACCCGGAAGCACCCTATTTCTAGCTTGCCACCAGTCCCAATGAGGACTTCACAGTCTAGGAATGCCAGTCTGTAGTCCTTGGTGTCTTCTCTGGTGACACCAGAGAAATAGGGTTCTACAGGAAACCCACACACACAGATCAATACCTGATGTTTGACTCCCACCATCCACTGCAGCACAAACTAGGAGTCATCAGGACATTGTCACACAGAGCAGAAACCATCCCCACCTCCATGGATTCCAAAAAGAATGAAAAGCAGCACCTGAGAACAGCTCTGAAGGCCTGTGGATATCCAAATTGGGCCTTCACTAAATCTTAGTCTACCAGACCTAAAACAGCGACAGATAGGGCTGAGACTCAGAGTAAACGGAAGAACCTGGTCATTCCTTACATGGCTGGCGTGTCTGAAAAGATAAAACGGATATTTGGCAAACACCACATACCTGTATATTTCAAACCCACCAACACACTGAGACAGAGGCTTGTACACCCCAAAGATCAAACTCCAAAACACAAGGAAAGCAATGTAGTGTATGCATTCCAGTGCAGTGAGGAGTGCTCTGAACTCTACATTGGAGAAACCAAACAACCTTTGTACAGGAGGATGGCCCAACACAGGAGAAGTAACACCACAGGACCAGAGTCAGCAGTTTATCTTCATCTAAAGGAAAAAGGACACTCATTTGAGGACATTAATGTTCACATTTTAGACAGAGAAGATAGTTGGTTTGAGAGAGGGGTCAAGGAATCCTTTTATGCCAACTTGGAAAATCCTTCCTTGAATAGAGGTGGGGGCCTCAGGCACAACCTTTCCCCTATCTTCCTTCCTGCTTTGTCTTCTGTGCCTAGGAAGATTAAGACCATTTCGCAAGCTCAACAGCAGCAGGGTAATCTTAACGATCCTCCTTTAGATGATAATGGGACTTAGAAATAAACATCTCAAAATAACCATGACCTAGCCCCAGGTGCAAGGTCACACAGCCACCCTAGAAACATATTTAAGGATTCCCTTACTAACTTTACTCAGACTGAAGAAGCTCCTTGGATAAGGAGTGAAACGTTTCTACTGAGAAAATAGAAATCCAGTTGACATGATTCAAGCCACAGACTGTTCCACCTGGATGACTGAGAACCTTCATTGACATCTTTTACTTTAATTTTTAATGTTTCAAACCTTATAATCTGCTCAGAGAACTCTAGGTAGATTGGGAAGATTAAACATATCATAAAATATAAAGAAAAAGAAAAGAAATTATTTTCCTATTCAGTTTGCCCAAGCCTTAATGCATGTAACCAATTTTCTTTTTAATCTGATGAATATTTACTAAATTCTAAGGATTTTCTTGCTCATAATTGTTTTAATGCTTTGTGCTACAGTATTTATTTGATTATCACCAATTCACCTTTACTGGGGCTAGTTACTCTTTTTGGTTTTATGAAATACTCAAAGTTGCTAAAACAGAAGAGAAGCATGTGGTCCAATTGATCCTGAGGTAGGTATACATCAAAAAGCCATGGTTAGTTTTTTAAAAGATAATTTCAGATTAGAAAAGATTCCCACTGAAATTTATCCTTGCCCCTGAAATATTTTCTTAGCTCCATCTACATTGTTCACCCTTCTCATGGGCTTGATGTCACTTCCTTTGGATTAATTGTTCACCTTCACATTCCATGCTATTAAGAATGAATTAACAGCATGCTCATCACCCTTTCTGCTATAAAAACATTGATGTATCCACCACAAAACACTCTGTCTATGACAGCTGGCTTTAGAATGGATGTCAGTTTGAAACAGGATACTGTTATGTTCCTTTAACAGGCTGCCCCTTTCACAAACAAAAGCTCTAATCTGCATCCTACTTATCCTTAAAAAGACTCAGACTAAATGGGGCAACTCTAGGGGGGAAAAAAGTGACTGGTCTAGCATATTGTTTGAAAAGCTCTCCCCCATGTAAGCCAATGTTTAACCTAATTTTAAGCTATTTTGACAAAACAAAATGGCAACCATTTTTAAAAGGTGCAGTTAAATTGAATATGCTATCAAGAACTTCTGAAATCACACTCCCATCTCATTAAATCTTGCCCTTTAAAATCTACTCCATTCTAAATTTGCAAAACAGAATTTAAAGGAAATTCAAAACTTGTGATTCTAAGTCTCCAGTAATTTGTTTCAAATGTCTGTTGCTAATTCTAGCTAACTATCTGAGCTGCTCACCACTCAAAACTGGTGCAAAATACATGTTAAAAAAATAATGCAAACTTTGTGGCCTGTTTTATGCATCTGGCAGGCCACTGGTGAGTTGAAGTGCTGCAGAACTATTGGGATAGACCAGGGGTCGGCAAACTTTTTTATGCCAGGAGCCATTTTGACATTTATAACATTAATAACATCACTCGAGGGCCAGGGGGCGGTGTTTGCGGGTGGTAGCCAATCGCGTGGAAGGGGGCGGGGTTTGCGGGCGGGAGCCAATCACGTGGAAGGGGGCGGGGTTTGCGGGTGGGAGCCAGTCGCGTGGAAGGGGGCGGGGGAGGTTTGGAAGAAGGAGAAGGGAAAGAGAGGCTCGACTACTCCAGTGGCCATGCACACCATGCCCGCTGCCGACGTAGGGATTTGGAAAGCGGAGGGAGGGAATTGGGAAGCGCGCACACTGGTTCATGGGGAAGAGAGCTAGAGGAGCGGAGCGACGTTAGTTAAATTACCTGAGCCCACGGTGTCTTGGGGAGTATGGAGGGAAGATGAAGGGGGGAAGAAGCCTTGGGAGTATAGAGGGAAGGCCTGGCAGCTGCCACTTACCGGCGGGGTGGGGGAGCAGGGCGGGTTCCAGTTAGTGTGCCTGGGGTGGCTGATGCTTATTGGGAGTGTGGAAGCGTCTCGAGGCTTCTCACAACTGAAAAAAGCAAAGGCAGCTGCCCTGATAGGATTGCTGGGGGGCGCGACTGTGAAGGGTACCGAGGCTGGCATTCCGGCGAAGTTGGCGAGGCAGGGGCTGAATCGAATAGAGGGGAAGGTTCAGCAGTGCCCTGCAGCCAGTGGGGTGAAATGAAAACTGCTCTACACAACCACAACCGTCTCCCTTCTTAGTCCATCGGACTGTGGCGTCCTCCCATATGCCGTGGCTTTTTTTTTCAGCTGTCAAGGTGGGCTGCTGGGGGGGGGAGGTGCAGTAGTTCTGGTTTATTGGGGCGGGTGGAAGGGCGAATCTGGATTTTGGGAGGGTCGGGGGAGAACGGGACCTGCCTGGCCTCTCAAGGCGGGGAGGCGAAGTGGGCTGTGTGGCTCGTGTTGCGGAGGGCTGTGCTTCCCGGGGCCCTTGCTAACAGGTCGGGCGAAGAGGTGCAGTCCTGCGCCCGGGGTCCTGCGTCCAAGCCCCCTTAGTGCAGCGGGACGGGCTTCCCAGGAGACCTGCTCTACGTCAGGTCGGGCGTTGAGTCTGCAGTGCTTGGAGGTGTGAAGAAGCAGGCATGCAGGGGGCTCAGCGGGTGACCGTTTAAGCGTAGTGGAGCTGACGGCGACGGAGTCCTGGAGGGGGGGTGATTTAGGCACCAGCTGGGAACAGCCACGGCTGTGGTGGTGGTGAGACCGTGTCGGGAGGGAAAACCTGTGCGGGGATAGTGCAGGCGAGGTTGAGGATTCCCCCGTAAATGGCTCCTGGTTATAAAGGGTGCTTGGAAACCGGGAAACGCCGAATTAGGCCTGGCAGAGCTCAGCGAACTGGGTTCTCCTTTCCTCGCCTCCTCCAAAACCCGAACCCTCTTGCTTTCGCTGCCTCTCCTGCGTGTCCCCCCCCCCCTCCTTTTGCTGTTCCCGGAGAAGCGGCCCTGGTGGTCAAAGCGGAATTAGATTGTGCAGCATTGTGAAGTCACGGGGGGAGAGAGGGCGGCGGGGAAGTTGTCCGCGCGCTGTACCTGGGGGAAGCGGCCCGAGCTCGGGGCTGATTCCTGGCTACCTTCCTGCAGGAATGTAGGATTGATATAGGAGCCGGGAGATCAAGCTTTGTGCACGGGGACTCGCTTCCCCCAAGGAGCTTCTCGCTGGGGTAAGAATAGGATGGACGCGGGAGGGTTTGTGCGTATAAGCGGTGGGGCTGCCCCCGCCATGTCCGCCACTGCACCTGCCGCTGCCACGGTTGCCATGCCCGCCTCCGCACCTGCCCCCGGCATGCCCACCATGCCTGCCACCACACTGGCTGCCATGCCCAGCATGCTCGCTGCCATGCCCAGCATGCCTGCCATTGCGCCTGCCCCTGCCACGTCCGCTGCCGCGCCTGCCCCCGCCACGCCTGCCTGTGCGCGCCCGCATGTGATATTTTATGGAAGAGCCACACTCAAGGGGCCAAAGAGCCACATGTGGCTCGCGAGCCGCGGTTTGCCGACCCTTGGGATAGACCAAAGAAATATTAAGGGCTATTGCATCATCAATCTGAGAGCAGACCTAAAGGGAACTGTCCCATTAAACTGCCTCTGACACTTACTGCATTCCTGAAGGGTAGCGATAGATGACCAGAAAAGTGGAGAAAGAGGATGAGTAGTTACTTAACTAGCTGCACACCAACTCTCTTTACCAGAAATGTTAATGGTTATCCAGGCATGATGATGACATCTTTCCATTTGTATAAAATTATGCATGTTGGCAAGAAGAAATCCCACATGGATAGCTAGGATGATTCTGCAGATGGCAATGCAAGGCTGCAGATTCAGTTCTCCTGCACTGGCTAATTATATCTAAATATACTGTACCTCCATCTTTATGAAGCTTCTGCCAGCTCTCTCCCTATCTCTCTCTCTCACACACACACACACACACACACTCACACTAAGACCTATCAATGTGCATCAGGCCACAGCCCAATTAAAGGCATTTTGATTAATTTGTCCTTGGTCCCCAGTCATTTCAGGGCAGTGTGCAAAACTAGAATTTTAGTTCATGGGCACCCCAACAAAATGGCTGTCCTAGGAGGGCTTACCCCCTTATAAAGGAGCTGACATGAAGGTGTGGCCAGTCACAAAACACCTATATTGATCAGGTCATCTAGCCATTAAGGCAACATACTGTAAATAGGAAAGTAATAAAAGTAGTAAAATATGACTGAAATCAAAAGGACACTTTGTTTTTATATGAGCCATATATGTATTATATAGCAAGCAACATAAAAGAAAAAGCATTTTTCCTGTGTATGTAGAGCTATCAAATCTGGGCTGCAAAAATCCAGACAACCATTACAGGGCAGCAAATTATCCAGTGTTCATCTGGATTTCTGCAGTTTTCTAATAAATGCAGCACAACATGCAATTCTATAAGGGCTAATATTAATATATTGCATGAAAGTATAAAATGTAGTATGGGTTCCTGGTATAGATTAGTATTCTATATGAAGCATACCACTGAGATCCACCAAGACAAATGTCATTGCATGCCAGGTTGCCATCCTTCACATGGAAACAGTTTCTCCTTCCTCCTTGAGAAATTTTACAGACTGACCCATTCACAACAAAATTAGGAGAAAGGAGGCAGTTATTTCTCCTAATATTATCCCTGCCACTTGGCCACACTTGGAATTAGACTGTACCATTACAGTATGTGCCCCTCTCTATATTTAACTGACCTGTCAGTGGGGTTTAATCCCTATTTACGTAACATTTATAAGATGCTGCTGGGTGACGTCATCTGCTGACATGGGTTTGGTATCATTAGGATGCTGATGATACTCAGTTATACATCTCTACCCTGGGCCAACCAAACGATGTCATCAAGCTTCTTTCCCAGTGTTGGTAAGCTGTGGGGGTCTGAATGGGAAAGCTCAAGTTTAGGCTCAATGCGAGTGGGTGTGGGTTTTAGGACCGCCCAGATCTGGGGACCTCCCATCATTGTTTGTGGATGGTATGGCACTTACCCAAATAGAACTGGTGTGCAACTTGGGGGTCCTTCTAGACTCTGGGATCCTATTCAAAGAGCAGGTGGCAGCCATAGCTAGGAGGGCCTTTGCACAAATCCATCTTGTCCACCAATTGCTCCCTGCTCGTACCTTGGTCACCTCTCATTTAGGCTATTGTATTGTGGTCTACATTGGGCTGCCCTTGAAGATCACTTTGAAGCTAAAGCTGGTCCAGAATGCAGTGACACAGATAGTTATGGACACACCCCTGTTATACAACTCTTTTGCAAGCTGCACTGGCTTCTGGTGGGCTTTCAGATGCAATTCAAGATGCTAGTTGTCACCTAAAAAACCCTTCGGGGCACAGGGCACAGAGCTAAATTATTTGTCTGTCTCCAGTTATTTCTGCCCATCCCACAAGATCTGACAGAGTCGGTATGCTCTGAATCCCTTCTATTAAACAGTGCCATCTGGTGGGATCCAGGAGGCAGGCCTTCTCTCTCACTGTAACTGCCCTGTGGAACAACATACCGCCCAAGATACAGATAGCTCCCACCCTGGCCTTCCGTAAGGCTATGAAGACCTGGCTATTTCCCCAGATATTGGACTAGGAGGTTAGGTGAGCCCATTTTAAGTTATTTATGTGGTTAGTTGACTACAGGGTTTATTAGTTATGGATACACAAGCTGCCTCTGGCACAGTGTGTTTTAATTGCTATTTTTGTTATATTGCTGATATTTTTACCTGGTTGTAAACCACCCAGAGTTTCATGGGGAATGGGCTACCATTTTAGATTAGATAGATGATAGATAGATGGACAGACTGTCTGTCTGTCCTGAAAATTGCAACTGGCCTAGTCGCCTACTTTCCCTTTTCTCCATCTCCACCCTGTTTCCTTTCCTTTCCTTTCTTTTTTCCTTTACTTCTCTTCCCTTCCCTTCCCTTTCCTGGACAGGGATGAAGTGTGGGTGGGGGGGGTGGCTGGGTGGTGTGTCTCTCTGTGTGCATGTACACAGTGTGTTTCTGTGTGAAAGAGAATGGTTGGGGGATTCATTCATTTTATACCATAACAAACAATTTTATCAATTGTTATTAATTCAACCAAATGTTGGAGATTTGGGGGCCTGCCCTGTCCCTTTGGGAGTGTGGCTTCTGTCAATTATATGTAGGTTACATGGACATATATGGCCATACATATGCTAGTATGTCACACATATGTTTATTGGGTAGGTGGGGATGGTTTCAGCTAGAGCTGGTAACCCTGCAATGACAAGGTGGAGAAGCTGGGCATTGCACCCTATTTTTGTTTATCTTTACAATTTTATTTTTCTGTCTATTTTTCCATTGGGGGTTGTCATCTTAAATTGGGGTTAATAAGATAGTTGAGGTTTAATCAGTATGTACTGCATTTTCTCAGATGAACACCAGAGGGTGCAATTCTCTGCAGCTTGAATTAAAAAGATCACCTGAAAGCTCAGCAGCCAACAGATTCTGTTTCCCCTGCTTTCTCCAAGGTAGGTAGATCCAGTAATCTAGGAAGATCCATGAGTTCATCCAATTTTTATATTAAGCTGAATTTAAAATCTCACATATTTGTATGGCAAATCACATTTCTGTTAAAAGAGACCTAAAGAGGACGTTCCTCCTAGTTTTTGCAGTATATGCTATGTATGTATGTATGTAGTATTGTTATCTTTTTAACTGCACTATATTTGAGGCTTAATGGGTTATGAAAGCAACCCAAATTCTGCAAACACCCAGCTGATACCCATGAAATGGTTAGTATAAAAACAGGGTAATTTTTCATCCAATAAAGTGAATTCTTTGAAAGATATTACCTCCATAAATGTTAGAAAACAGGTTGAAACTTGTGTGTGAGAATGTAATTGTTACATGTGGAGCTGTTTCAAGAATGGCAGCATTTAGCTCAGGGTTCAGTTTCCTTGAATGTAGTTCACTGATCATTTCCAGTATTTCTACAGTTTCAGGTCCATGGCCATGTAGTGGCCATGTAGTGCCATCACTAGCATTACAGTAACTTTCTGTTCACCATCACATTTCTAGCCTACTTCTTTATTTTTAAAATTTATACTTCATGTTTCGTCTGGGAACTCAAGGAATCTCACACATTACTCCCTCTTCCAATTTCATCTCCTGGAACATCGGTTGGTTTTCTAGATAGTAACTGCTGGTGGTCCAAAGGTACCTAGGAGAGCCATAATCAAATGGAGTCTAAGTCTACCAGACCTAAAACAGCGACAGTGACAGGAGTCATCAGGACATTGTCACACAGAGCAGAAACCATCCCCACCTCCATGGATTCCAAAAAGAATGAAAATCAGCACCTGAGAACAGCTCTGAAGGCCTGTGGATATCCAGATTGGGCCTTCACTGAATCTAAATCTACCAGACCTAAAACAGCGACAGATAGGGCTGAGACTCAGAGTAAACAGAAGAACCTGGTCATTCCTTACATGGCTGGCGTGTCTGAAAAGATAAAACGGATATTTGGCAAACACCACATACCTGTATATTTCAAACCCACCAACACACTGAGACAGAGGCTTGTACACCCCAAAGATCAAACTCCAAAACACAAGGAAAGCAATGTAGTGTATGCAATCCAGTGCAGTGAGGAGTGCTCTGAACTCTACATTGGAGAAACCAAACAACCTTTGTACAGGAGGATGGCCCAACACAGGAGAAGTAACACCACAGGACCAGAGTCAGCAGTTTATCTTCATCTAAAGGAAAAAGGACACTCATTTGAGGACATTAATGTTCACATTTTAGACAGAGAAGATAGGTGGTTTGAGAGAGGGGTCAAGGAGTCCATTTATGCCAACTTGGAAAATCCTTCCTTGAATAGAGGTGGGGGCCTCAGGCACAACCTTTCCCCTATCTTCCTTCCTGCTTTGTCTTCTGTGCCTAGGAAGATTAAGACCATTTCACAAGCTCAACAGCAGCAGGGTAATCTTAACGATCCTCCTTTAGATGATAAAGGGACTTAGAAATAAACATCTCAAAATAACCATGACCTAGCCCCAGGTGCAAGGTCACACAGCCACCCTAGAAACATATTTAAGGATTCCCTTACTAACTTTACTCAGACTGAAGAAGCTCCTTGGATAAGGAGTGAAACGTTTCTACTGAGAAAATAGAAATCCAGTTGACATGATTCAAGCCACAGACTGTTCCACCTGGATGACTGAGAACCTTCATCGACAAATGGAGTCTTGAACCTGGGTCTTCCTAGCCCCAGTCCAACGCCTTAACCAGTGTACTTGTTTTTCTCGTATTCCTCATATCGTACTTCTGTTTTCTTTGTTTGCTTGTTTGTTGATTTACAACCTGCTTTTTCTCCAGGACTCAGCAGCTTACAAGGGGATCTCCTTTTATTTTATCCTCACTATAACCTGATGAAATAGATTGGGTTGTGAGAGTGACACAAAGTGAGTTTCTATTCCTAAGAGTGGGCTTGAACTGGTCCAGCAACTTAACCCCTACATCACAGTGGCTCTTTTAAATCTATCTTAGGTTTGCCTTCCTGTTACACAAACAGATTTTACTTTTAAAGGTAAAGGTTCTCCCCGCACTTTTGTGCAGTCGTGTCCGACTCTAGGGGCCAGTGCTCATCTCCGTTTCTTAGCCGAAGAGCCAGCGTTGTCCGAAGACACTTCCACGGTCATGTAGCCGGCATGACGCACGCGGAACGCTGTTACCTACCCACCGAAGTGGTACCTATTAATTTTATTTTATTTATTAATCATATTTATACCCCGCCTATCCCCTCCCTATCGGAGGACTCTCTACTTGCATTTGCATGCTTTCGAATTGCTAGGTTGGCAAGAGCTGGGGTGAGTGCGGGAGCTCACTCCGTCACGTGGGACTAGGGATTCAAACCTCCGAACTTGCAACCTTTCGATCAACAAGCCTGGCGTCTTACCCGCTGAGCCACCATGCCCCTTTTTACTTTTCTTACTTTTACTCACCTTTAATTGAGGGAGTATTGCAGTCAGGATTATCAGCTGCCCTTTTGTCAGGTCTTAAGTGATATGGCTGAAGGGCACCCAAATGGTGAAGTCTACTCACAGAAATTATATTACAAGAATTGCAGCATAGAAAGACCAAGTGAGGGCACTACCATACAGCCATTTCCAATCCTCAAAAGCAGTTTGAAGAAGATCTGCAATTATCTTCACAGCCAGGCTCACAATACTGTCCACAAGGTGCTCAGAATCACTGCCTTGGCCCAGGCTGCTGCAAGTTCCAGAGAAAGAAAAATTCCTTCATCCCCACTCAATGCAAAAAGTAAATAAGATACATTTATTGCCCCAACTCTACCCATCTAGATATTTGTGTACCTTTGAGTCAGTGTTGACTCCTGGCAACTGCCTGGACTAGTCCCTACAGTTTTCTTGGCAACATTTTCAGAAGTGGTTTGCCATTGCCTGCTTCCTAGAGCTGAGAGTGTATGACTGGCCCAAGGTCACCCAGCTGGCTAAGGTGGGACTAGAACTCACGGTCTCCCGGTTGCTAGCCTGGTGTCTTAACCAAACCCTTCACCAAACCAGCTCTCACCCATCTATATATCTCCTTCATATTATGTACCTCTGGGGGAGGTCATATAATAAAAAATCCAAATGTTCCTATGAGAGGGAGCTGCAAAGCCACCTTTCCTCTTGGAAGAGAAGCTGAAACCCAAAAGCCAGGAAGTAGGACAAGAAAAAAGATCCTTCAAATGAGAAAACTGACCATTCCACTGAGCTGCAGTGTTTCCAATGCTAGCTTTATTGCAGTTTCAAATACATTGCAACTAAGCCAGAAATATATCAGCTTAGTTCTCAAATACAGCTGGCATTGTGGGATCCTAGAAATGCAAAGCTGATTTGAACTGGCACCAAATTGGGATGTGGAAATGCTCTAAGTATTTGCAGGCTTTTTGTTTGTTTGTTTGTTTCTAAGAATTCTTTAGCAGCTAAGATGGTTAAAAATCTTGGAAAAGAAAAGGGAGAGGAAAGGAAATAAGACTGGTGGTGTTGCACCTTAACCTTAAAGTGTTTGGAAAGGCTACAGAAATAGACCTGGGTCTTAAGGTATAGAAGGCTGTTAAGATGGACCAGTGGGAAGGACTTCCATAATTTGAATATTTTGTATAATCGAATACCACACTGGAGAGGTAGATAAAATTAATCTTTGTCACAAAAATGGAAGCAGTTGAGTCATGCAAGCATGTACTGTTGTATTTGCTGCATATTACTATATTTATATTATTGCTAGATTTTCCATGGAAATCCCAGGTCAATCCCTAGTCCAAAATTGTAATTATCAAAGGTAAATATATCTAAGCCAGGGGAATAATGAAGACATTACTTGACCAAAAGGCAGGTAGGTGTGAGAACTATTTTTAATTCAGTCTGTTCTGAACCAGAAATCAGTACTGTAGATGTGTATATTTTACATATTAAGTTCTTTTACTTTTTCTTCTTTTTTCCCCCTTTTCATGAGCGGAAAAGCTTTGTCTTACCTATTTGTCATGCTTTCTTTTCAACTTCAAATGATCTCACATTTGTTTATTCCCAAGTGACTACCCATATGTTTTATGGTTCTGTAAGACAAAAGTAGCGGTCCCTGAGAAATCTGTATGAGGACAAGTGAACTTGCAGGCATCCTGGCTTCCACATATAAATCTCTCCAGAAATGGGGGGAAGAACACAAAGAGACAAAACTGAAAATTACATCTAAGAAGAACACAAATATTGCTTTAAGACCTTCAGTTGCTGATAAGGGTTGAGCAGGAGGAAATCCACTTACAGAGATACTCCACAAGAACATGTTTTCAAGGCTGCAAATGGCAAGCGTCAGAGGAGGAATTTAGAAGCACATGACTTATTTCAAATGTGGAAGCCCTGTGTAACTTTCTAGGATAGCTTCCTGGTTGTAGTATCACTTACTTCCCCTGCTAGTAGGTTATACTTGTTTTCATTATTGTAGCCACAGTTGACCTCAGTTCTAAGTTTTAGAATGATGTGCTTGTCTCACTAACTTGGACTAGTTTTCGATTTCTTATATGGTACTTCCGATTCCAGATAGGACCTAAAAAATCATAGAATCATAGAATTGTGGCTATCTTTCCTGTAGCTTCCCTTTAGGCACCTGGATATAGCTATCATGTCTCCTCTCAGCCTTGCACTGGTGGTATCTCACCAGCCTAAGACTTTCGCCTATCCATTTTGTTGGTGTAGATTTGCAATAACCATGTACAGCAGAGCTTTCCAAACTGTGTGTCGGGACACGTTAGTGTGTCGGCTGCAGTGTCTGGGTGTGTCGCCGCGGCTGCTGCTGCTGCCTCCGAGCCCTGCCAGGATTCCCCGCAGGTCCTAGTGCCTGCCTTGTGCCTCGCTGCCTCCAAACCTGCTGTGATTCCGCGCAGGTCCTAGTGCCTGCCTTGTGCCTCGCTGCCTCCAAACCTGCTGTGATTCCGCGCAGGTCCTAGTGCCTGCCTTGTGCCTGGCTGCCTCCAAACCTGCTGTGATTCCGCGCAGGTCCTAGTGCCTGCCTTGTGCCCTGCTGTAAGAGTGTTGTGAAATGATGCCCTGCTGTAAGAGTGTGTCGCGAAATGATGCATGTCTAAAAAGTGTGTCACCAAAGTTTGGAAAGCTCCAATGTACAGTATCAGTATTGCTCCACTGGAGCAAGGAAATTAAAGAGGGTGACATGGGTTTGTGCATACAAAAGTATCTCTAGATATGGCTGGCAAAGTCCTGCAGCAGAGAGCCACTGCCAGTCAGAGTCTATGATGCTGGGCGAGCAGCTCCAGTGGTTGGACTCAGCATAGGGCAGTTCCACATATCCCTCTTCTCTCACCCAACAAAATAACAGAAGAAGACAATTGCTCTCTCCTGGTGGTTTTTGAGTCATTTGTTTGGGGACCAGTCAAATATTTCTTCATCTGATAATAACAATATGTTATCAGATGAAGAAATATTTGATATAATATATTTTCTTCTTTTGATAACAGCATGCGCCAACCTGCTATAAGAGTGGAAGATTGCGTTTTTCTGTCTTAGATGTCACCACCACATAAGGAGCACTGCATCTTAAAGGGAAGCAAAGGTCACATCAGCTTGCATTACTTACTGGCCCCATTCTCAAAAATGGTATGCCCTATCTTGTGTATGTTTGTTTTTATCTGTCAGACTGGTTTATTGTTAGGGAAGTATAGCATCTGCCCAGCCACCAAAGCTGATTCATTCAAGTTCATAACATTTGACTTCCAGACCAGTCACTTTTACCAAGGTAACACAAAAGAGCTTTAGCTTTTGACCACCACCACCACCACCAGTCTCTTCAGTCACCAAACAGATGGATTTGGGGGGAAGGGGTCTTCTTTTGGGGAGGATGTATTAAGTCTATTGAAACTATAAAACTCTTTCAACTTCAAATCAGCCTCAAACCGCAACTTGAATCATAATGAAAGCATGAAGAGAAGAACCTGCTGTGGCAAATATCCAGTGACGAACCAACAGGGACCTACTTGACTGAATGCTCTGCATTGACCTGAATTCACCTGCAAAGGAGATCATTTTCTTTCACTCTTCAGTTTCCATGAGAACAGCCCTGGATTAACCATTAAGTAAAATGAGCACATGCTTACAGCACCAAGGGAAGGTGCTTGGTGGAGGATGGTCCAAGGGGGAAGGATGGTCCAAGGGGACCACAGAGTTTTTTCCCCTAGCTATCATTCCCCTAACTCTTTCACTGCCATACTCGACTTTAGCTGAATTTTTTGTAATTAACCTTATCTACCATGTTCAATTTTAACCTGCATTGTTTTAAAAAAGTTTTCTTTGGCATGGTGAGTGACTAAAGTTTAAAAGTTTGGTTTGAATGTGTCGTCAGGTATCACCAGTTGTTTCCATCTCATGGCATGAGAGTTTCGCTTCCATTGAGGGGCACCACTGTTGGGCTGTGCTTAGGGCATAAATTGGCCTTAATCTGGCCCTGCATGAGAACACAACAGCAATGACCTCTCAAGGTTTATCAACTTATTTTTGGGCAGATAATTAGGAGACCATTCCAACAAAATTCTCCAGCAGGAGAAAAAATTCTCAGTAAGTTTCTTTGGAGTGGGGCAGTAGCACACAGCCTCTTTCCTTTATCTTACCATTTGATTTTTCTTTGCACATGGCAAAAATGACTTAGTAGTCTGACCTGTCCTAGCACACTGAAGATGCTGAAAGAAAATTGTGGGAAATAAAATGGTGAAAAATATTTAGGAAAGGGAAAAAAGTTTAGAGGAAGGACTTCTTTTTCTTAGAGGAGATGGCAAGAAAAAGGAAAATCAGCTTGCTTCCTCCACCTCCACCACCCTGGAAAATGTCTTTTGGGAAATTTTAGCTCAAACCTTTGTTGGTTCCATCAAGTACAACTGCAAAGCTTAAATGAAGCCAAGTATCATCAGATCACTTGGTTCTTTTAATTTCCAAGTAGTTCATAATGCTCTGAGCTACCCAAAGCATGAAAAAGTGAGGACGGGGAATGAACCATGATAATCAAGATGCTAGCATTCAGTAGATCAGAAAGAAATACTATTGCAAATATTCTGAAAATGGGATTCCGCAATTTCAACTCAAGGTTTGAAGAAGGTAGGCCCTGAATAAAACCAAAATGTCATTTATAAAACAATGTGTGCAAATCTAATGTTGCCGTTATTATATTTATTCAGAATTCTCTCTGATTTCTTTCTGCTGGCAGGTGAAAGCTCCAATCTCCTCACAAAACTCCTGTGCAATACTTTGGTGATTTTGGGATTTATTGATTAAAAGGGTTTGTTTATGGGAAGAAAGGAACCATGATAGGTAATTTGGGTGGAGATGGTAATTACCACGTTTGTAACTGCTGCAAAGAAGATCGGAAGTCACTTCCTTAGATTTCGTTTCTCTTTCTTTCTCTTTTGTTACCTTTCACTTTTTCTTTTATTCTTTCATATCTCCTTTTTTCTACTTTTCCGTTTCTGTAGTTTTTTAAGCTCATGTAAAATCTTATTTTAATAAAAATTCTATATCTATCATCTGTCGTCTGTCGTCTATCGTCTATCGTCTATATTTTAGTCTTCAAAACCCCAAATAAGCTTTGCTCCACCTGCATGTTGCAAATAATCCATTAATGGTTTCCATTCTTTAAGATAGTAACAGTTTGAGTTTTCTTTTAATAAACAGATATAAAATTCGTGGCAAAATATTCATTTTAATTACTGAAATTCTACCTAACAATGATAATTGTAGTTTTTTCCATTGGTCCAAGTCTTTTTTAATATCTGTCCAAAGTGAAATATAATTATTCTTAAACAACTTAACATTTTTAGATGTCAAATATACTCCCAAATATTTTACTTTTTCTTCCATTGAATATCCCGTTATTTCTTTCAATTTTTTTTGTTGATGGTAATCCATGTTTTTAGTCAAGACTTTAGTTTTCTGTAAATTCACTTTGAACCCTGCTAACGACCCAAAGCCTTTTAGTTTCTGAATCAATAATTCAATTCCATCTAGTGGATTCTCCAAAGTAATGACTAAGTCGTCAGCAAAGGCTCTTAGTTTATACACTTCTTTTTTGACTCTAATACCATGAATACCATCATCTTGTCTAATGTCTCTAAGTAACACCTCTAGTACCAATATAAACAAAAGTGGAGATAATGGACAACTTTGTCTTGTACCTTTTTGAATTTCACATGGTTTACTAAATTCTCCATTAACAATTATTTTTGCAAATTGGGGAGTATATATTGATTTAATCCACTTAATAAAGTTTCCTCCAAAATTCATATTTTCCAATACCTTAAACATGAATGACCAATTTAAATTGTCAAAGGCTTTTTCAGTGTCTATAAATATCAAAGCCGCTTGCTTTTCATAATGTTGTTCCAAATATTCCAATACATCTAATATATTTCGGACGTTGTCTCGGATTTGTCTCTTAGGTAAAAAAACCAGCTTGATCTTGATGAATAAAGTCCTTAAGAATATTTTTCATTATTTCTGCCAATATGGTTGTAAATATCTTATAATCATTATTCAATAAAGATATTGGTCTATAATTCTTAGTTAAGGTCAAATCTTGTTGTTCTTTAGGAATCAATGCTATATGAGCTTCTTTCCAAGTCTCTGGCATATTTCCTGTTTCCAAAATCGAATTCATAGTATTCTGTAAGGGTAAAGATAATTCATCCTCGAAGAATTTATAATAAGCTGCTGACAATCCATCAGGTCCAGGTGCTTTCCCACTGTTGATTTACTTGAAGGCCTTTACCATTTCTTCTGTTGTTATTGGGTTATTTAATATTACTCTTTGTTGGTCATTAAGAACAGTTAGCTTTTGTTTACACAAATATTCATCAATATCAACTAGATTGACATCTTGTTTTTGTATAGTTTTGAATAGTAATCATGAAAGGCTTCTTGTATATCTACAGTATATTATTCACCAAAATTTTTCCTTCATGTTGTATATTAACGATTGAATTCTTTTGTCTTTGTTTCCTCAGTTTATAAGCTAACCATCTCCCTTGTTTATTTGCATGTTCAAAGTGTTTTTGCCTTGTAAATTTCATTTGGGTTTCTATTTCTTGTGTTAATATCATTGATATTTGTTTTTGTAGAAATTTAATTTGAGTATATCCAAGTGTAAGAGCAAAAGAGTAAAAGATAAAAAAGAACAGAGAGGCTTCTATTGTAGTCAAAATAATAACAAAAAAGATAAACAATCCCAGAGTTTCTCACGCCAGCTTATATCCACACAGTCCAGCCATGAATAAGTCATCTAATTTATGTACAAAAGGAATCCAAAGCATTCATAAAAATTCTATAAAGTAACTTATATAATCCAAAGAATATTCGAACACTTATAATAAAAAGCAAAAAGAATTCTTTCATAATAAAAATCCCAAACAGGTAAAAGAAAGGATGTCAAATCATTAATTCATTTGTCCATAAAAACTTTAAATCCAGGCAGATTAGTCCCAAAAGAAAAGCACTTATAATTTCAGTAAGATTGAAAGCAAACCAAAAATAGGAATATTAAGAATAAAAAGAGAAAGTCACTCAGTCCATTTCAGGCAGAGTCAATTAGCTTTCCAGTCCCACCGTTTAAACACTCCTTTGACAAGAAAAAAAATAAAACACCAGCATTTATAAATCACAGTCCAGAGATAAATCTTAGATATTAATAGGCAAGTAATATTTAAAAAAGTAAAAATATGTGTCTAAAAGGTCGGGTGCCGTGCTACTTAACTTATTCAGTTTCGCGGTTTCTGCAGAGCTGCCGTTGTCAGTTCCAGCCATCTTTCGCTGCTTCAATCTCCCTCTCCCCGTGGTGGATTTACGGGGGTTGGGAGAGAGCGGCGATCCGACGATCCTTTCTTGAGTAATCTTCTGCTCGCCCTCTCTTCGAGGGCGATTTTTCAGCAATTTTTAAATCGCCGCAAACGGACGAACCGCGGAGCTTTCGGCTCAGCGCACCGGTCACCTCGACACCCGGAAGTTGAATCGTTTGCTGCCCTTTTATGACATCCAAAATCTGCCACCACAGAACACACTGCGCAGGTTACACTTGCATTCGTTCCTCTTGTGTTTCCTTATCTCTTGCCACACTGTGCTCTTATGTCATACCCAGTCATCTTTTTTTCCTTGTTCCATTGTTTTTCCTCTGTTTAAAATTAAAATATAAACTCTTGGAGTAAGGATTTTTGTTTTGCTTATGTTATTCTACATAACATGGACAGCAATTTGATGATGGTAGCAGCAACAATGTAGTTAAGTATCTTAATTTCAAAGTAAATATAGTTAGAACAGCAGCAAAAGTGACTGAATTATTCTAGAAAAACATTTGTTATAATGTGTACTTTGCATCTATTAGTTAAACCTATGATTATTCTTATTGTTTAAGAGTTTCTCCCTAAAGTACATTTCTAAAATTATATCTCCTTCTATAAATGGTAGCGCCTGCATTAGTTTAATCTTCCACCTCCTCATCTTTCCTTATCTGCATTTTCCATTTGGTGTTTGACAGACAGTCTCTGAATACATACAGTTCAGAAACATGAAACAGGCATCACTTGAGCAAAAGTGGTTGTAAATTTTATGAGTTGTCATTAAAAAGCACAGATGCCACGAATACTCCATTCAATTGAATAGTTCTGTTTTGGTACAACGATGTGGGGGTGGAGGAGGCAGCCCAGAACTCATATTAAAATATATTTGACAAGCAAAATATTGAAAGCTACTTGAAGTGAATGAACCATGAAAAAGGCCTCTTCATTTTAATTAAGCTACTGTATGTAAGCTACCCATAGTTCCCCAAATGTTTTTATTTAAGTACAGCATATGCCAAACCAATTAAGTGTAACAAATATAAATTGACGTAGCATGTAAACTTCTCAGAGTTCCTTTATTCATATTTAAGCCCACTCGAAATGATAAAATATGTCAGTTTCAGAAGAATCAAATTATATTTAAATTAAATTAAATTAAATTAAATTAAATTAAATTAAACTAAACTAAACTAAACTAAACTAAACTAAACTAAACTAAACTAAACTAAACTAAATTAAATTAAATTAAATTAATTCAATATATTAATATAATCTATTATGTGGTACAAATTTGAGAGCCAGTTTGGTCTAGTGGTTAAGGTGCTGGGCTAGAAACCAGGAGACTGAGAGTTCTAGTCCCGCCTTAGGCATGAAAGCCGGCTGGGTGACCTCGGGCCAGTCACTCACTCTCTCAGCCCTAGGAAGGAGCCAATGGCAAACCAGGAGACTGAGAGTTCTAGTCCTGCCTTAGGCATGAAAGCCGGCTGGGTGACCTCGGGCCAGTCACTCACTCTCTCAGCCCTAGGAAGGAGCCAATGGCAAACCAGGAGACTGAGAGTTCTAGTCCCACCTTAGGCATGAAAGCTGGCTGGGTGACCTCGGGCCAGTCCCTCACTCTCTCAGCCCAAGTCACCTCACAGGGTTGTTGTTGTGGGGAAAAGAGGAGGAGGAAGGAGTATTAGGTATGTTCGCCGCCTTGAGTTATTTATAAAAAAATAATAAAGGTGGGGTAAAAAATAAATAAATAAATATAAATACGAAGTATAAATCTCTACAAAGTAAAAGCAACCAACAGAAATCTAGTTGACAGTCATGAGCAGAGTGGACATCTTTCCGTCCCTTAGATATGTTTCTCAGAGAAGAGCTGTATCACTTCACTTCAAAAGGGAAGTGAGTTTATCCATACCATTATGTGTAATAGGTGTCAGCATCTGACCCATCCCACCCTCTCTATTGGCCTTTTGCAAAGTAGTTTAGATGGTACTTTCTGAATGGGCACTGAGGGGCTGATTACTGAGGATTCATTGTAAACCACCAAAAGTTGTTTGAGCTGGGTAATATAGAAATACTTGTAATTAAAATAAATGAACTCTTGAGTTCACAATTGCAAAACAGTTTCATATAAATATGCATTAATAAAATTTATGATTAACCAATCAAATAATCACTGATAAAAATATAACAGCATTTATAATTTGCTGATAGACCGTATGTAATCCATTTACAAAAAGACCTATGTATCTAAAAATAACAAAAGGGATCACTGAAAGAGAGTCTATATGCCTGCCTATAAACTCTCACAGTCTCCTGTGAGGATTGAAAAGATCCACAGAAAGGTTCTGGAGTTTCCAATCTTTTTCAGCTGGTGGGCACATTGAGAATTTTGAGATGTTAAGGATGCTTGCTGGAGCAACTTGCCTATTCATATTGACGTAACCAGTTACAAAGCACTAACTCATCAGAACGTTTCCTGGTGCCCTCTCTAACCACTCCTCCAGTACAGGTCCTACTAGGCCTGTATAGCTTTCTTCTTTTTCTGGGAGGGGGTTATAAACAAAGCAGTGGTCTGCAGCCATCAACAATTTTAATTTTTAAAGAAAGCTTATGGGACCCATTTGGAAGATAATGCTGGAAGCTAGTACCTGATTTTGCAGTATGCCTGCTATCCATTATTTAAATTCGAAGAATACTCTAAAATGTAAAAAGTCAGTTGGGCAGGCAGATTGTCAGGTACAATCGGAAACCTCTGAGGAAGGAGGGTAAAATCTCCCTGGGTGACCTGATTTCCATTCCCACAATGTTGTATTTCTCACACAAAATATCATTAGAGGCTTTCCAGTGACAGAATAATGTAGGATAAACATAACCCTCAAAATGTTTCATAATCTATCATACTATGCAGTTGAGCAAGTCTTGGTTAGGATGAACCCAAGTCCCATAAACTAAATATAATCCAAGGATCTATTGCTGCCAGATCCAGAAAATAAAATGAAATTCACTTGAATTTCTATGCTTCACCCACATTAATTTAATCCATGGAGTATCAATCTGTATTCTTGTTTTGATTACTGTTTTAATCCTGGCAACAACAACAAAATAGTGATAACCAGCAGTCCTGCTCTGAACTGCAGGTAAGAAAAATCTTACATAATTTTTCCTAGTAGCTACCCTGAATACAGAGATAGCCAAACTTGAAAACAAAAGTTGTGGAAAATTCAGAGGAAAGGAATACAGCACTGAGGAGAAACAACCAACCATTTATTGGGTTGAACATGCAATATATAAGGCCTAACATACAGGGTTACCTATGCCTGGCAAGTTCCAACAAGAATGAAACTGGCCATGTAGTGCCTCCTAGTGGTTCATAGCAAATATAATCACTGTAATTTCCTTTATTGTCCTTCTCCCTTAACACCTCATGCTGAGCTAAAAGAAAGCTATGTTATACTGAATTCATTAGGCCTCAGCCTTAGGTTTTAGGCATTGGGAATCATGAGTAGAAGGAAGTTCATGGGAGGGGTCATCTTATCCCCATCTCCAGTAATACCATACCCCAAGAAGCTTTTCTGGAGGGCTAGAGTGTGTGGTAGGCGTGGTGGCTCAGTGGGTAAGACGCCAGGCTTGTTGATCGGAAGATTGCAAGTTCGGAGGTTCAAATCCCTAGCCCTGCGTGCGGAGTGAGCTCCCACACTCACCCCAGCTCTTGCCAACCTAGCAATTCGAAAGCATGCAAATGCAAGTAGATTAATAGGTACCACTTCGGTGAGTAGGTAACAGCGTTCCGCGCGTGTCATGCGGCCACATGACTGTGGAAGCGTCCTCGGACAACGCTGGCTCTTCGGCTAACAAACAGAGATGAGCACCGGCCCCTAGAGTCGGACACGACTGCACAAATGTGCGGGGGGTACCTTTACTTTACCTTAGAGACTCTTTGGAATAAGATGGGTTGGAACATGGGGAACAGAGAAATCATCCAAAATTAAAAACAGGCATTTTTTTTTCATTCACAATTCTCGGGATTCAAGTTAATGCAAATCTGTAGCATGTCCATATTGGTTTATAAATGGTTTCACAAACTAAACTGATGAGAGCACGAGGACTGTCCTTTTTAATAGTTCACCCTGGCATCTTGTCAAAAGATGATGCTGATGAATGTGCAGTCAAAACAGGGAAAGAGACCAATGTTCCAAGCCATGTAACTTTAACAAAGAAATGATGTTCTTCTTCAATCACTGCAGCCCCAAACTGCTGATTTAGTTCTGCCCTTTGTAGTTTATTATTATAGATTATCATAAGCCACCTTCCATATGAAATATTTTGTCTTTCCCTCTTTTTCATGGCTCACACAAAGAAGCCTGAAGATTTAAGATCTTCAGTGCAAAACTATCCACTCTTCAACGTTTTGAGCAAAGTTTTGAGAAGCTCCAGCTTGCCAAGAACTTCACTTTCTACTAATGGGCCAGCAAGCTTATTTCATCCAGCTCAGATAAACCTTACATTTCTTTTTGAATTGGCTTCAATCTCCACCCAACCCCCAAATTTTGAATTATTTTGTGCTTGGTGTCCAACATAAACAAAACATGTTTTGTGAAGAATTCTGACCTCCACCCCTGGAAACCATAACAAATGTAGAGGATCACTTTGGAGTACTAAGTTAGAGAATTTGTGCTGGCAGATGGACCCAGCATGAGCTAACACTGCTGAGAATCTCCTTTGCAAAGAGTTGGTCTGAATTAGAAATGCTCAAACATTGAATACCTGAAGACCATATTGGAAAAGATAAGAGATGAGCTAAGATTTACTGTCACCATAGTGATGGCTATAGAAAGTTAAATTAATTCATGGAGAACTAACTCCATCCATGTTTATTGATACAGAGTTTCCAGGATCAGAGGCAAACCCAATATGTTCTAGAGAGCCATGGAAGCTAATGGGTTTTCAGGAAGTTTCGGTTTGGCCATCCAAGAAGCAGAATGCTGCACTAGGTAGACATTTGCTCTCAGTACCAAGATTCCTTGGCTGTATTCACACAATACAGTCTGGTTACTGAATTCACCCATTTTCTGGCTCAAACAATATATTGAATCAACCGTAAACTAATCAAATAGGCTGAATTTACACAACACTCTGAGCCACAATGTAGTTAACACTAATCCAACTTAGCATGTTGTGCAAATGCAGCCACAAGATACTTAACCAATATGGCTAAGTGTGTAGTGTGAACACAGCTATCTAATACATAGCTTTCCAAAGTGTGTGTCGCAACACACTACCGTGTCGCCTGCGGTGTCCTGGTGTGTCGCGCAAAAACCCGGAAGCGCTGATGGGGGAACCAAAAGAAGCGGTACCCCCGCCAATCAGCGCCACCGCCGCCACCACCGTTGGTGTGTGTTGCCAACGTGAAAAGTTTGGAAAGCTCTGATCTAATGTATACATGCTCTTAAGAGCCACCTTGTTTTTACCACTACTCATTATAGTCAACTAAATGTCTGATTCATGTGCTTTTTTCCCCTAGAAATAAAAATATAATAATTCTACATTTAAGAAAATAAATTGTGATAAGGTGTGATTCTAAAGGCATGATATTAGAATTCACATCCACTATTAAAATAGTTTATAAATGAATTATAAATAATTTGATATAACTTTTGCACTGGAGAAATATATTTCTTGCTTCAAAACTCTCCACTCAATGATGAATATATTTAAGAAGAGAAAAATCAAAATGCTATCTTTCCTCTTTGGATTCTTTGCATCTATCAGTATAAAAAAGTTTCATAATGTCTACTTGGATTATTTTAATTGTACCAACAGTGATCAAACATAAACTAGTTAAATCTCCATAATCAATCAGGCAAGATATTGTGAAGAGTAGACTGGATATTTATAGAAAATCCCTAATGTTGTTATGGGGCAGTTGCATCAAATATTTATTTTTTTATTTATCATTCATATTTCTATCACTGCCCATCTCCCCCACAAAAATATGACACCAACACGTGTGATGACATGATGCAAATGCCACCATTATGTACTTGCATCTCAAGATCTGACACAAGTCCGTAAGTCTTGGGACTTGCACAATGATATGTTGTCATTTGTCCCCTCTGCAGCTGCCCACCATCTAGGGCAGGGGTCCCCAACCTGTGAGCCACAGCCCACTAGTGGGCCATGGCCTGTTAGGAGGTGGGCCGCGGGGCTCCCGCCTGCAAACCCGGCCCCCCGGTGCCTGCGATTGGCTTCCACCTGCAAACTCCGCCCCCTGGTGCACGTGATTGGCTCCCGCCTGCAAACCCCGCACCCCAGTGCACGCAATTGGCTCCCGCCTGCAAACCCCGCCCCCCTAGTGTGCGCAATTGGCTCCTGCCTGCAAACACCCCCCTGGTCCGTGGAAAAATTGTCTTCCACGACCGGTCCCTGGTGCCAAAAAGGTTGGGTACCCCTGGTCTAGGGCATTGACAATCCTTTCCACTCCATGTAGCCCTGCCCTATTCCAAGTCTGTGCCCAAGCTGTCTTTCATGAGACATACTGTATACTAGAGAAGTTATATAGGAATGTTATGGGATTAGTTGTGATTTGTTTTATTTATATTGGTCTTCTACTCTCCACCAAGTGGGGCAGTTTAGAAATGCTATAAAATAAATAAATCTGCAATGCATCCTTTTCCCCGTTTGATACCTTCTAAATGTGTTGTGATTATAACTCCCAGAATGTTGAGTCACCAAATATGGCAACTCTGACCTCATAACTAGAAAACACCTGTTGAAGAAAGCTGTAACAGCAGCTAGATCTAATATATCTTTTGGACAGCAGGGAGAATCAAGGTTCAGCTCCAATTTCACAGAATGGATGAACGAGACAATAGTAGGAGTTTATCACCCTGATTTTTATCTGCAACCTTGCCCCTTTACCTGACTGCTCAGCTGTTCCTTGAGCAGACCACAGAAAGGCTGACTGAACCCTTCCTTCTCCCACAATGAAGAGCATCCTCCCCAAAGTTGCTCCTTAGCTGTTTCTAAATGGAATAACACAGCCAGGTAGATGCTGTTCTCATCAAATTCATAGAGGAAGAGGGTTAAATCTCCTTCCTTGCATAGTCTCTCCCTACAGTACCGATCAGCAGGAGACAGGTGTGGAAAAGGAATCTGCAGTCATTCTCCATTTGGGTTGCCTGCAGCTTCCAAGCAATGGTATTCATACCTCTGAATTTTGTATGTATACTCCCAAGACCTGCTGAAGATCATGCATAATGCCCAGAGAACGCAGGAAATCCTATCAAGGTAGACTAGAGATATAAATACACACACATGCATTGCAGGAAACATCCTTGAAAAGAGTTATTTGGGGTGTTTTGAAAGGATTAGTATCCTATCACGGCTGGATCTACGTTCCCCCTATCCAGAACAGCTAATAGATTATTCTTAGCTCTAGAAGCCTTTGTGCCAGATTCTCTGAGCTACAACCAACTGCATATACAGATGGGTTATAACACTTCTATATGTGTCAGCTATTACATCCTTTGTAATAGGATGTAATAAAGTAGCATCCACTGCCAGCTGTATTTTCTCCTGTGCTGCTAGACGGATTTGTGACTTCTTCAGCCACAGCTCCATCAAGCTTGTCAGTACAGTCTGTAGGCTAGCCTTTGCTTCCTTTGATGCATCATTTCCTAGGTTTATATCTGAATGGGCGAACATAATATTTTGATCAGATTTTCCTGTTATTTTAAAGCTGACTTACCAGAATTTTCCTTTGCTATCAATTAAGCTGGAAGAGAACATGCAGGGCTCTCTGCTTACAGGCAAGTTAAGAGAACCTCTGCCATGTAATCATGGAAAGAGGGAGACGTCCAAAGGTAATCCATTGCAGCATACAACCAAACAGGGCTGTAATTGCCAAGAGGGATATGGCTGAGGATCAAAAATGTTTTACAAAACAGAAACATTATGATAAGAACAGAAGGATGTTCATTTTCAAGCTGAAGATAAAGATATGAATTACAGTTCTTTCTCCGAAGAGTGCAAGCGAAAAAGGCTTAAAGCCCAAACTCATTCTCCATCCAGAAATTCATTAAGTGGAAGAAAATATAACCAGGTGCCTTCTGGCCAGTGCTATGCTTTTGTCTGTTCTTTCTACTACTATTGCGGTCGTCTAGCTTTAAATTGCAGCCACATAAATAGAGTATCAGCAGGAGCAAATTTACATTCAGTCAGCCACGCATCCCAAGATCTTCCAACGAAGCATGGGACAAGGAGCAAAAGAGACTGGTACTCTATTGTCTCATTCTTCAACAAGTTACCAGGGCAATTAACCTGGACAGATCATGCATTTTTTTAAAAAAATGCCATATAAAATCACAGGCTCGGATCTTTTAAAAATCAGATCTGAAGATAAAAAGCAATTGAAAGGCCTGCAAAATTAAAAAGTTTGAAGCTTCGAAGGAGTGCTTCTTTAGAAGAAAGGTCTGTGCAAAGCATCCCTTCACACTACTTTATGAAGCCATATGTCTGTTTCTAAGAACAGAGCAGCCATGTTGCTTCATTTTGCATCACTCCAAGGCCCATCTACTCTGAGAGGAGTATTCTCACCCTAAATCGATTGATAATCTTCCCAAGCAGATTCAGTAGATATTTAAAAAAGGGGGTAAAAAAGATCAAACCCTGTGGTACCCTACCAGGAATGACCTCTTATCCCTCACCAACATCAACTAGTACTGCCCACTTAGTGGAACTACTTCAAAACAGTGGCCCTACTCCCAACTCTTACGGATGTCCAAAAGGATACTATGTCCAAAAGGATACTATGGTTGATGACATCAAACAGCACTGAGAAGGGGGACAAGGAGAGACACACTCTCCTCTACCCAGACCCAAAATAAAGCTCAACCAATGCCACTTCCATCCGATCCCATACCAGACCTGAACCCTGACTGAAAGGGATCCCAATAATCCACTTTGTCAAGAGCAGCCTGAAACTGGAACCCTACCATGTTCTCAAAAGGAAAGGTTGGCAACAGGGCTGTAGTTGTTCAAAATAGCTGGATCCAAGGAAGGCCTCATCAGGAAGGGCTGAATCACTGCCTTCTTTAGAGTACCTGATACCTCTTCTCTCAAGAAACCACTCTCCATTTCCAGTTCCAGGCACTCACATACACACACTCTCCCTCTCCTCCCTCTTTCCTTCTTTGTCCGTCTCTCTTACACACACATATGGAGAGCTATCTGAAGAACCCAGGAATGACATGAGTCCAAGTCATGAGTGGTGGAACTCATGCTAGAGAGCAACCTATCTGTTTGTTTGTAAGAAAGAAAGAAAAAAGCCATTGTCCCAGTCCCCACTTCAGACAGCACCCCCAAAGAGTTAAGACTCAGGAATATTTAAGGGAATTTACTAACAAACTGTTGTCCAGAGACATCACAGATCTTCCTGCCCATCCTTCCCAATACAGTACAGCACCTTAAATAGTGCTGCTGGATGACAACCTGCCGACACGATAAGGGCAGAGAAGTACTGATGTCTCTGACTGCTAAAAGTTATCCCTAACCTTCTGTTCCACCTGCACTTCCACAGATGGCATCAGACCCAGAATCCAGTCCTTGACAGATTAACTGTACTCCTCCCTCCACACTACTCCAATTAGCTATATCCCTCCCCCCACACTACCTCCATCTAGTCTGTGTTAAGTTGTAGCTCATTTGATTTTAAGTTTTAGCTCATCTGATTTCACCTTTTAACAATCCCACACCTTTGGGGTATTTAAATATGAAAGAAAGAGGAGCTGGGCACCATCCAGATTACATATTATGGACAGTATAGCCCAAACATCTGGATGCATTTTCTCAGCAGATTCATGTAACTATAAAGTAGCATTGAAACAAGATGGAATCTTGTGGTCCCCTAGAACTACTAAATTGGAAGATACAAAGATGTTGTGGAATTTTGCCAAAGTAAGGAGCACAACACTGGGGAGAAGAACCATGTTTATTGCAATGATCGTTGGGTGCCTGCTTTAGAAGAAAAGGGGACCCTGAACAATGGAAAAGCAAAGATTTTTACAGAAGTTGAGGGCTACAAGGTGGGAAATCCTAGGGTCTGATTTGCTGGCCAGAAACTAGGCAGGTCCTTATCCATGTACTTGGGATTATTTCTATTGTTAGGCAAAATGGCCCTTTCAGGTGGGCAGCAGGGGGGTGAGGAAGGTTCAACATCTAAATGAAGCCACTGGGCGAGATCATCCCTCACCACGGGATGAGGTATCACCAATATGCTGATGATACTCAGTTATATATCTCCATCCCGGGTGAGGTAAGTGATGCGGTGGCTGCCCTGTCTCAGTGCCTGGGGGCTGTGGGGGCCTGGATGGGGAACAACAGGCTTCAGCTGAACCCTGGTAAGATGGAGTGGCTGTGGATTGATGCCCCCCCCCCTGTATCCGGGAAGTTATCATCTTTGGTTCTGGGTGGGGTAGCACTACCCCACTCAGATCCAGTGCAGAATCTGGGGGTCCTCCTGGACTCGCGACTCCTGCTCGAACCTGCTCAAAGAGCAGGTGGCAGTCATGGCCAGGAGGGCCTTTGCACAGCTTCGAGTTGTGCACCAGCTACGCCCTTTCCTGGATCGGGATGCCCTCCGAACAGTCACTCACGCCCTTGTCATCTCTCATATAGATTATTGTAATGTGCTCTACATGGGGCTACCCTTGAAGAGTATCCGGAAGCTTCAGCTGGTCCAGAATGCAGCAGCGCGGGCAGTTATGGATGCTATAAGATCAGCACATGTGACACCTCTGCTGCACGAGCTGCATTGGGTACCAGTTTGCCTCCGGGTCCAATTCAAGGTGTTGGTTATCATGTTTAAAGCCCTACATGGCATAGGGCCAGGTTACCTGAGGGACCGTCTCATCCCCAGAACATTGACCCATCCCACCCAATCAGTCAGAGAGGGCTTGCTGCGGACCCCATCTAAAGAGTTCCATCTAGCGGGGTCCAGGAGGCATGCCTTCTCTGCAGTAGTGCCCGCCCTTTGGAACATCTTACCTCCAGAGCTGAGGTGGGTTTCCTCACTCCTGACCTTCCAAAAAGACTTAAAGACCTGGTTCTGCCGGCTTGCCTGGGAGGGAAATACCAACAGTTCCTCTTGGGGATGGCTGGTCCCATGAAGCCCCCCAGTATTACCATCTTTAACATCTTTTACTATTGGATTTTATATTATTTATTAATATTGTAAATTTCTACTTATGTTTTTAACTGTGTTTTATTGTTTTATTGTACCAGTTTGCTTCCGGGTCCAATTCAAGGTGTTGGTTATCACCTTTAAAGCCCTACATGGCATGGGGCCAAGGTATCTGAGGGACTGTCTCATCCCGATAACATCGACCCGCCCCACCCATTCATGCAGAGAGGGCATGCTTCAGAACTTCAACAAGAGAATTTCATCTAGCGGGGTCCAGGAGGCGTGCCTTCTCTGCGATAGCGCCCGCATTATGGAACATCTTGCCCCCTCACTCCTGACCTTCCGGAAGTCTCTTAAGACCTGGCTCTGCCGCCTTGCCTGGGACGACGGAGGTGGTAGTGCCTCCTGGGTGTGGCTGGCCCCGTAGTGACTTGATCCTGATAGTGGATTTTAACCATCTTTTGGATTTTACTTATTCTCTCTATTTATTGTTTTATGATAATTTTATGTATAGATTTTAACTTCCGCTATTTTGTAAGCCACCCAGAGTCCCCTATTCAGGGAGATAGGCAGGGTTAAATTGAATAAATAAATAAACCTCCAAGTGTTGCCCCCCTGGTAACAGCAAATTTTTCATTGGCTAATCCTTCCAATCCAGAATGCAGGAAATGTCTCTTGTTTTTTCCTGCATTTCTGACACGAAACGAAGGAGGGCAACAGAGCTGGGAAAGCCCATTGTTAAGGAGATGGAATGTTGAGGTCATCAGCTGATAAGAAGATGGAAAGTTGGGGTTTCTCTAGGTTGCAACTCCCTTGCTAGGGCTGCCCTTGGGCTGTGCTGTGAACTGGTGGGGAGGCTACTATACTTTGGTCTGGATGGGATTGCAGGGGGGCTTGTCTGGGGCAGGGAGGGTCAATTGGGGTCTGATGGGATTAGGCAAAGAGAGGAACTGGGTTTGACCTTGTTGTTGCTTGTTGTTGAGTCGTTTAGTCGTGTCCGACTCTTCGTGACCTCATGGACCATAGCATGCCAGGCCTTCCTGTCCTCCACTGTCTCCCGGAGTTTACTCAAATTCATGTTCATTACATCAGTGATGCTATCTAACCATCTCATCCTCTGCCGTCCCCTTCTCCTTTTGCCTTCAGTCTTTCCCAGCATCAGGGTCTTTTCCAGGGAGTCTTCTCTTCGCATTAGGTGGCCAAAGTATTTGAGCTTCAGCTTCAGTATCTGTCCTTCCAATGAGCAGTCAGGGTTGATTGTTTGACCTTAGTCATATCCAAAAGATTGTTGTTTGACCTTAGTCATATCCAAAAGAGGGGGGAGGAAAGGGGTGCAGTCTCCATTTTGTTTGTTAGGCTTATTTTTTCCACTACAAAGATCCACATGACCATGATATGGCAGCAGAATTAGGACTTTTTTGTGTAGGGGGTAACTCTTTGTTGCCATCTTGTGGTTGTCCAGATCTGGTAGCCCTCGAACCTTGAGGCAAAACCCATTGGAAAGAATAGAAATTGGCATACCGGAACAACTGCCATGCCTCCAACCCATTTAGGCAATTCAGAAAGCTATTGTAGTCAATGACTTCAAAAGCTGCTGTTTCTCTTTGAACATCCAGTGGCTTTTAATACTACCGACCATAACAGATGCTTGATCCTTGCCCTTTGCCATGCTTCAGATTTGAGTCCCAAGGAAAGATTCCTCTTTGGCATCACCCCATGGTGGCTCTAATGAATCAGATCCCCATAACCTGGAAAAAGTCTTACTTGCAATAGTGGAAAATATTAGCAGTGGTAGTTATACTTCCACTGGAATTAGAGTTGCTGTAGATTGAATCCTGCTATTCCTCATCTCCATAGTATTTAGGAAGTACAGAACATACCAAAAATAATGGTTCCCTACTGTTTTGGTTGCCTCAAAGACCTCTTGAATAATCCAACCATTGAACTTCCTGCTACTCTTTGGATACAATTGCACTCCCTCTGAAATCAAGGATGCAATTTATCAGTACTCCTAATTCAATGTGCTAGTTTTAGATCTTTAATGCCGGTCCTAGGAGAGCCAGTTTGGTCTAGTGGTTACGGCGCTGGGCTGGAAACTGGGAGACCATGAGTTTTAATCCCACCTTAGGCACGAAGCCAGCTGGGTGACCTTGGGCCAGAAGAAGAAAGCAAACTACTTCTGAAAAACCTTGCCAAAAAAGAAATTCAGGGAGGAAGGAGTCAACAATGACTTGAAGGCACCAAAAGAAAAAATGCCCATCCTAAATTGGGACTCAGAGTAGCTTAACATTGCATTATACCCTATCAATATGCTTGAAGATGAAGTTATTTCTGCTCAGATTAAATGCAAACAAAAAGGATTTGTGACTAGTAACACTCCTGTCATGGATCTCTTTCCCCCAGGGGCTCACATGGGGCCTACGTTATCATTCTTTAGGCATCAGGTTAGAATATTTTTGGGGAATTTTAATGGTCTGTGTTTTAAAACAGTATTGTGAAGATACAGCATTTTAAAACACTGGAAATCCTTTTTTATTTTTCTATATTAATTTTCATTCCAGCTGTGCACTGTAATAGCTATTTGTTTGAGTGGCTTATAATATTGTTTTGCTCTAATTTTGTTCCAATTACATTACATTGATTTATAGGAAAATATAATAAAGGATGGTATAAATTTGAGACTAAATCAATGGGAGTAACTTAAAATATTCTCAGTGTACTCTTATGTCTTTTAGACTCTTTTAGTAAGCAAATGTAGCTCCTACATAGTCATTGCACCACTCTGCATGCACTGATTTGAATAAGAGTAATAAAAACCAATTTGAGCACCTTCATAAATCACAGAGAAGGCTGTCAGACAATCCAATCCAATTTCTGGGAAAAGTCATTTGTCAAAAAGTTCTGGGAACATCTCCAGTAAATAGGTATAATAATACCAGTAGGTGGCACTCATGTTTGTATAGCACAACTCCTTTGGACAGCATGGGTTCATTGTTTCCTACAAAGAATTTTTAGTTTCCAAGCATCTCTTTCTCTGTCTCTTCCCCTTCTCTCAAAACAACTTCTGGTACTGAAAGCAAGAGTTCCTTTTCTATACTATGTGATTGTACAGTCAGCCAAGGGTCTACTGCCTTCTATGCAGCTAAAAACGGGCTAGAAACCAGGAGTCTGTGAATTCTAGTCCCACCTTAGGCATGAAAGCCAGCTGGGTGACCTTGGGCCAGCCACACACACACAGCCCAACTCACCTCACAGGGTTGTTGTTGTGGGGAAAAGAGGAGGAGGAAGGAGTATTTGGTATGTTCGCTGCCTTGAGTTATTTGTAAAAATAATAAAGGCGGGATAGAAAATAAATAAATAAAAAGCTGGTTACATTTATCCTTTATTTCTTCTTCATATCAACTTGCCTGAGATCTAACCCAATTGGGTAACAACCCAATTACCCTCTAAATGTGTTGGACCACAGTTTTGAGAAAGTTGCCCATGGTCAGGGTATAGTACAATTCATCTGAGATATAGTAAGGTGAAGAAGCTTGCTGTGAGGTATGATTTTCTATGCATTATGACTGTCCTCCCTGTTGTGAAACATCAGCTTTTTCCTGTAATTTGCAATTGTATCTGAAAAGTTAACATGAAATGCATGCATAATCACACACATTTAACATGTGTACATATACTCTTATAACAAGGGGTCCTCATGATTTCCTTGATGACATATCTCTCCTGGAACTCACTCTGGCTTTCCTTCAATGAACACTAAGATGTCAAAGCCTAAGAGATGGGGTTCTGTTAATTTATCATTAAATGGGGGGAAATAGCCACAGCCTGGTTTTCTAGATCAAAGATCAGTTTCTAAACTGTGGCCAAAATATTCTTACACTCTAACTTAGTAAATTACAAACTGAGTTGGATTGAGTTGTACATACCTCAGTGTTTCTTCTTTCATGAATCCCTTGGAAACTGTAGAACATATTTCCTCACACTCATTTGACTAAGCAGTTCAAGGAGTAATGTTAAAAGCCCTAGTTTTTCTTTGGATGAGTGACTTGAGATTTCTTTGTACTACATTTTGTACTGCTGCATCTGCAAATACTCAAGTAGAGCCAACTGGAATCAAGGATAATCTTAGAAGCAGACAGCTGATTTCCTTAGAGTAAATTTTGCACCCATACTGAGATCAGCCCTCTCACTGGACAGGAAAACCCAACCACCCCAGGCGAAGAATGTTGGAGAAATACTCACAATTGTATGTCTTCTCTCCCTGCCTCCTCCCTCTCACCAGAATCTGCTTCAAAAGTTGTGGTTCCAAAAGGGTGCAGGAAAGAGGAGGAGAAGGGAAACTCCAATTACTGTACATGAGTGGATGTCTGCCCACATCATGTTGGATTTGGACCATAGCCATGTCAACTTAAGTCAACAGTGAGTACCTAAAAATAGCTGATTGCCCTCAATGTGCTGAGTCTATTCTCTGATCACCAACACTGGAGTAATATTTAATGACAAAACAACATTCAGAACACTCGTTTTACAGCCATTGTTTTGAAATTCTGTGGTTCAGAAACCAAAGCATTAAAAAAAAAGTTATAAAAGTATATTTACAAGAAGCCAGAAGCAGGGGAAAAGACAAAAGCATAACACCAAATGCTCGTTTAAAGAGAAATAATTTCAATGTATTGTCGAAGGCTTTCACGGCCGGAGTTCAATGGCTGTTGTGGGTCTTCCGGGCTGTGTGGCCGTGTTCTGGAAGTTGTGGTTCCTAACGTTTCGCCAGCATCTGTGGCCAGCATCTTCAGAGGGCAGGAGCACAGATGCTGGTGAAACGTTAGGAACCACAACTTCCAGAACACGGCCACACAGCCCGGAAGACCCACAACAGCCACAGAAATAATTCCACTCAATGGCAGAATACAGATAAAGGGAAAGGTGGCCTAATATCTTGATGCAGAAGGTTCTGCGTACATCCTTTTGACCTATATCGCTTATTGTAGTACATAATTCAGGTTTTTCCCTATTCTCTGCCCTCCCTCACAATTTTTTTTCTTGTACTGTAATGGTATGTAATGTATAACAGACTTAGGGTCTCTGACCATAAGTAAAGCAATCTAATCATGTCATAAGTACTATTGCCAAGCCAGGTATCTCCCATCCTAAACCAGTGCATTTGGCTTTTGTTTCCTAGTGAAGAACATTGCACTTGTCCATGCAGTTTTGTATCATCTGCATATTTGATCAACCTTCACCTAATCCCGTCATCTAAACCATTAATGCAGTCTTGAACAGTAGAAGATCCAGGACTGATATTTGTGACACTCACTTGACACCTCTCTCCAATTTAATGAGAAGCCGTTGATTAATATTCTTCAACCGTGATTTTCAAGCCAGTCATATGTCCACTTAATTGTCATGCCATCCAACCTACATTTCACGTCATGGGGTATTCTGTCAAATTTCTTGCTGAAGCCAAGGTACTGTATGTCTGCAGCATTCTCACAATCTATTACGGAAGTTGCCCAATATAAAAATTAGATTAGATGGCAAGATTTCCTCTTGACAAATCCTTGCTGACTTTTGACAATTATCCTACAGTTTTCAAGGTATTTACAAGTACATCTCTTTATAATCTACTCTATAATTTTCCCAGGTACTGAAGTCAGACTGACTGGCCTATAGTTTGCTGGATCTTCCATTTTCCTTCTTTTTGAAGATAGCACTTAAAAGCAAAAGCACACAAAATAAAGGCATGGCAGCTGATCCCAAAAGTTGGGCAGGTTTATATGTATGTACAGTAATCAACCTATTACTTAATATTATTTATTAATAATAATATTAATAATAATAATTATTATAATAATAATATTATTTATTATTATTAATTGCCAACCTAGCAATTCGAAAGCATGCAAATGCAAGTAGATGAATAGGTACTACTTCAGTGGGTAGGTAACAGCGTTCCCCACGCGTCATGCAGCCACATGACCGCGGAAGCGTCTTCAGACAACGCTGGCTCTTCGGCTAAAAAACGGAGATGAGCACCGGCCCCTAGAGTCGGACACGACTGCACAAATGTGAGGGGGGAACCTTTACCTTTACTTTTTATAGTAATCAAATGCATACAAAGAAATTAAAGAGGTTAGGAAAGTTGCCAGTAAAACAGAACACGTTGTACATATCAAAACAAGGCAGAAAAACAAAAGCTGCGATGAAAGGTTACTACAGGTTCACATTAAAAATATACATATTTTCTATTGCTTTATGTTACATATTTGGTAGCTGAATCATGCTTGATCCCTTTATATTAAAGGGAATGAATAGCTTTTATTCAGCAAAGATAAAATTGGGGAGAAAAAAAACTTTATTTCTTTGGATAAACACATTACATTTTTTATCATATCTGCTAAGATAGCACATGACATTTAGGAAGTATTTAGGAGAAATGGCAACAGTTCTTTTTAAGAAGTTTCAGTTACTATCAATCATATTTAGCTAAACCAACCAAGTATCACACTTAGTTACTTGTCCACTGCTATCTTCTATCATATGAAATATTACATTCCCAAAATGTAAAAACCAGGATGTGCGATAGAATGTCTAAGAAGACACTCCAGTATTTTGTGACTCAATTTAAGGGAAATTTGCAAGGACTTCCTGACCAATTTCACAAACATACCCCAAGTTCTGAAAGTAGCCACCCCTCCCATCCCATCTGTAGTGATTACCTTCTTCGCTCTCTAAAGATATGCAGGATCTATTGCTTTGGCAAAAGGGACTGAAGCATTTTCTTTAAAGTCCAGAACGAGATCACCTTCAGAAGCAGCTCAGGCAGACGCCTCGCCAATTCACTGAACTATAAGAAGGAAGAGGTACAGGACAATCAGACTTTCAAGATTCTGTTATTATAGCCAATCTCCATAAACGTAGTTTCCGCCTTCTAGTGAAATTGATTTCCTGGTCTGGTTTACTTAGTGGGGCTGACACGAACTCATTCCGATTCTTGTGGGTGAACAACAGAGCTCCTCACTCCCATCATCTAGCATGAAAAAATAAACAAACATAAATGCTTGGGATGTTCAAAACATTCCATGGACAAGTTGTCCCATGCATGGAACAATCATTTTAGGTGGACCACGTCTGGACCAAAGTACATGTGTTCCACCTGGACCCAGACCCAAGATATGAGTGTTACAGTGAAGATACTTTGAAAGGGGTAGAAACAACAGCTGAAGATATCATTGCTGGTTGCAGTTGTGGGGAGATAGGAAAAAATTGTGGGAAGAATGGAAGGAGGGCAAGAGGCTTTGATATGTTCCTTGGGTAGCAGAAGTAGGGAAGTAGGGAAAAGAAGCCACTGGAAAAATAGCGGAGCAGAACTGGTGGTGGCTCAGAGGATGGTGAGGATGTAGAGTACGAGAAAAAGGGCACTGGGAAAATGTGTGGGTGTTGTTGCACAGGCTATGTAGAAGAGAGGAGAGAGGGAAGAGATGCAGCAGCCTTGCCTCTCATAAGACCCCTCTGAAATTTCCCACAGCTGAAACCCAGAACAACTGAGATGATACAGGTTCATTTCAGCCAAAATTCTGGGCTACAATTTAATTGTTACATGCACAGAACAAAATTTATTTTCTACTTTGTGCACAGCTCTAATAAAGGCATAATGGACTTGTAATGAGCAGGATGAAATTTGCGGGGAAATTCAATGACAAAATTGGTGCAGAGGTTTCCAAGCTTTTTTTTTTTTTGATCATTGCAACCACTTGTTCAGACACAGATTACTTCCACAGCATTCTCAAAGTTACCAAGAATTCCTTGCCAGAGCAATCTGGCCGAGCCCTACCCTTCCAAACACTCCAATGATACTGCCTAACTTGCACACTCCCTTACAGCTTAATGGACAAAATACAAAAAGAAGAGAAATGCATGTAGTTAATGTATTTATACTTTTACACCGTAAAAAAAAAACTTGAGGCCAATGAATAAACGATGTCGAACTAAGACCAACTAAGGAGAAGATTGAAGTAAGCACTAGTTTATGTGTGTATATGTATATTTCAGGGTTGGGGAAAAGGGCACTTTTAAGGTGAAAATGTATGTGTTGTGCTTCTCATATCTTTAGCTTCAATTCCCCCCCCCCCCCCGCCGGCAAGCTAAAAATCATGCTGTTGAAAATCGGTGATTTTGCTGCCAAGTATCAGCAGGGGTGTGGTGGCTCAGCGGGTAAGACGCCAGGCTTGTCAATCGGAAGATCGCAAGTTCGGAGGTTCGAATCCCTAGTCCTGCGTGACAGAGTGAGCTCCTGCACTCACCCCAGCTCTTGCCAACCTAGCAATTCGAAAGCATGCAAATGCAAGTAGATTAATAGGTACCACTTCGGTGGGAAGGTAACAGCGTTCTGCGCTTGTCATGCCGGCCACATGACCGCGGAAGCGTCTTCGGACAGCGCTGGCTCTTCGACTAACAAACGGAGATGAGCACCGGCCCCTAGAGTCGGACACGACTGCACAAATGTGAGGGGGGAACCTTTACCTTATCAGCAGGGTGGCCTCGGGGTACTCAGCATCATACACAAATACATCCCCATCACACTATTCCCTTCTGCAAAGTGCAGAAAAGGCTTAAGAAACAGTAAGATTAAGGGAAGTAAGACCTGATGTAAGAAAAATAGAAGGAAATCTAAGGAAATCTAGATTGCACCCAACCATTGACTATACCTCTCTGTTTCTTTCTATCCTTGTTTCTACCATATCCATACACGGTCTCTTGTTCTTTAAACTAATTTCTCTCTCTTTTTGAAAGTCTCATCAACTGCATCTAACCATGACATTCTCAGTCTTCTTTATTTCAATTCATTCATTCTTCCTTCATATATTTGTTTTGTGATTCCTTCCCTTTATAGGAACAAAACAGTTTAATGTATTTCTTTCTCATTGGTCACTCACTTTTGTATTCAGTCCACATTCCTTCAGCATCCAATTCATTCTTGACCTGTCTGCCCTTGTTTTACCATGCACACTCCTCAGTAACCCATTTTTTATTTATTTTTATTTATTTATTTTTATCCCACCTTTATTATTTTTATAAATAACTCAAGGCGGCAAACATACCTAATACTCCTTCCTCCTCCTATTTTCCCCACAACAGCAACCCTGTGAGGTGAGTTGGGCTGAGAGAGCACGACTGGCCCAAGGTCACCCAGCCGGCTTTCAGGCCTAAGGCAGGACTAGAACTCACAGAGTCCTGGCACCTTAACCACTGGACCAAACTGGCCTAGTGACCACTCCCACTGCATTCAACTTTTAGGCTTCTCTGGACATGCCCGACTCTCACTTCTAATAGCAAAGTGGGCAGAAACATTCTTTTATAGACAGGCATTTTCAGTTATTTCAACAAACATTCATTACTCTCTATAGTCCACATACTACTCACTACCCTTTTATGAATATTTTTGGGCCTTAACAATTTACATTTTTTCTTTCTACCCATCCATTCAGGTACCTAATTCAACTTTTTTTTTTTAACTTGGTACACATTCATCCAGAATGTTCAATTTTTGCCAAAATTCATTCCTGATTCTTCTATTATCACCATTTTCTGGAGTATAACATGCATCAACCTGCAGACTCCCATTTTCACTTACCCCCCCTCCCACTGCAACCTAGATACCAATTTGTAATTTCTGATTTATTCTTTAACCTGTCATTATAATTAAGCCTAACCTTTTTATTTTATGGTTGTTGTGGGTTTTCCAGGCTGTGTGGCCGTGTTCTAGCAGTTTTGGTTCCTAACGTTTTGCCAGTCGCTGTGGCTGGCATCTTCAGAGGACAGGAGCACAGCTAGAAGATTCTCTCTGTGCCCAAGTGGAGGGTGTGTGTTCCTGCTGGTGTTTATAGCTGCTGAGAGGGTGTGTGTCTTAAAACTAATGAAAAAACATAACCTCCAAACAGTCTTCAAACCCACCAGAAAAATACAACAAATGTTAAAATCAGCAAAAGACAAAATGGACCCCCTCACCGCTGCAGGAGTTTACCGCATTCCCTGCAGCTGTGGACAAGTATACATTGGGACCACAAAATGCAGCATCCACAACAGGATAAAAGAACATGAAAGACACTGCAGACTACAGCAACCTGAAAAATCTGCAATAGCTGAACATGTTCTCAAACAAACTGGTCACCAAATCTTATTTGAAAACACAGAAATACTGGACAACACCAACAGCCACTATGTTAGATTATACAGGGAAGCCATTGAAATACATAAACACCAACACAGTTTCAATAAAAAAGAAGAAAGCTTAAAGATCAGCAAAACCTGGCTGCCAGTCCTGAAAAACACAGCTTGCAAAAGGTCAATGAACTCTACTCAACCACAGAAATATACAAACAACTCACACAATAGATGTGCTAATCCCACACACGACAGCACCACACCCCCTAATCACCACAATAAACCCTCTCCTAATCTCTTGTAAATGACCCACAGAAGACACACACCCTCTCAGCAGCTATAAACACCAGCAGGAACACACACCCTCCACTTGGGCACAGACAGAATCTTCTAGCTGTGCTCCTGTCCTCTGAAGATGCCAGCCACAGTGACTGGCGAAACGTTAGGAACCAAAACTGCTAGAACACAGCCACACAGCCCAGAAAACCCACAACAACCATCGGATTTCGGCTGTGAAAGCCTTCGACTATACTTTTTATTTTAGTTTCTTTTATCTTGGCTTCACAGGCACACAACATACCTTTTTTGCCCTTTCATTTCATGTGTTAATTCACACTCCTCAGCACTTCCACCTTTTATATTCCAAGTTGTTATCTTTCATATACCACAGTCATCACCAGAGGGCTCATAGAGAGTGACCTCTACTGCCCATCATCACTTTGGTTTCACATCATGCTTTTCAGCAAGATGCAGGAGTTAGACTAGATTACCACCAGTACTCAGTACCCCCCCTGCCACATGCAGCCTTCCCAGCTAATGGAAAGAACCGTATCAGTCGGTTTTGGCCAATATGCCACAAATGCAACCCAAGTCCAGTTTTACTACATGCACGCTCAGGCTTTGCTATGTAACCTAAGGTGAATTAAAATTAAAATCATTTGGTTGTTTTTGTGAGCACTGTCACACAGAAAGGCCCTTAAAAAGGAAATAATCCTTTTTACACACATACAATCCAGAATCCTGAACTTTGATCCAAGTATCAGAGGCAAAACTTCATGGCGAATTTTAAATCAAGGACAAGCTAAATTAGCCACCTACATCCTGCTTCGTATGTGTCAAAACTACCTCGAACTGACAGTGCCAGGATCAGGCATTGTCTCAAGTTGATGCACCATCCTACTTTGGGGTGAAAATCAAATAATCCTAAATCATGCAGAGGTGGGAAAAGACATTCGGTTTAAGGAGAGAAGTTGAGATCTAAGGAAACCCACATTTAGTTGTGGGCTCAGTCAAGTGCCCATCTTGAGTTTCTTGAACTGCAGCCTTTCTGCTCAAGTGGCTGAGCAGATTTTGAAAAGGTTCCCTACTGTTCAAAGAGGAGGAACAGGCTTTTATTTTAGGGACCCTAAATAAACCTCTTGTTGAGCCCTTTGATCTGCTATTAATTTTGCCCCATTATCTACCAACATTTTCTTTAAAAGCGTACCAAATTTAAATAAACCAAATGGCAAATCTTAATAATCACAAATATAATGTAATCTAGAATCATTTCCTTCCAATTAACAACTGGATCATACAATGTAATGTATGAATACTACCCATCACTCAGCATTGATATAAAATCTAGGAAATGCACAGGTACAGTTTCATCTGGTTAGAAAACTACTAAAGACTACATTTATCAAGTTTATCAAGATATACATTCTGGGAACCAATCTGGCAGATTGCAATAAATGGCCATCTGCAACCCTATCTTCAGTTGACTTAATCTATTGATGTGAATGAGAATAGTGCCCCCAAAGCTATTTGCAGATGGAAGTTCCTGTAATTTATTACTGAAGGAATCTTGTGTCTAGTAATAGGTTTCTTCTTTCCCCCCCAAACTTTAACAAACCATTGACCAGGCAGCGGAATTCTCACCATCTCACTTTCTCAGGTCACCCATAAGCACCTCAAGATTTATGAGAAGAAGAAATAGTGCTGCTATTTTAGGTGGTGGTGTTTTCTTAAGCAGAGCATCTCTGATCGAGATTTATTCTAGTGGGGCATACCAAGGGCCTCTGCTCTGAGAGAGCTTGGTATGAACTGGGTCACACAAAGGCAATTAAAAGTCGTAAAGCAGATGTATCATGTCTCGGTTCAATCTCTTTGGTTTCTGTCAAGAGGTGAAACCATTGCATGGTACTTGCTGGTGCATTTTTTCATTCCAGAAGTAGAAACCCTGTAAACGAGGAGGAGGGAGACACTTCCTTGTCTATCATAATACAGAGCTAAAGCCCCATATTAATCGTAGCACTGAATTTATTGATCAGCCAGTCTTCTTAATCAAAGCACGGTGGTATAAGAGGGTGGATGGGAAGGCTCCTGAGCTCAGGATTCTCTGAACTACATTATCACTACAATTCAGCATCCCCAAATATGAGTGAAACCTATTTATGAGAGAAGAAACTGAAAATTTCACAGTATTTATTTTTCAGCAGAAAACATGTATTTCCTCCAGACTGCCAAAAGATAATTGACAATACCAGAAAACAATGATATAGGGCACTTCAGCTCCATTATGCTTCTGGTGTCCTCCACATATGTTCTAAATTTACCACACTGTGCTTATGTTGGCATGGGTCAAAAGAGCATCAGAAAAAGCCTACTGGATCAGGCCAAAGGCCTGTGTAATCTAACATTCTGTGTCGCACTGTGGTCATCCAGGTGCTCGGGAAGCTGACAAGCCATGAGGGTGACAGCCTTCTCCTATCGTTGCACCCTGGCAAGCTGGTGGTGTTTAAGATATGCTGCCTTTGATCCAGGTGGTAATTTACAGCTATCAAGACTAATAGAAATTGATAGCTACACCTACCATTAATTTGTCTAGTTTAAAACAATACACTGGGTGGTCATCACCACATCAGATAACAGTTTATTTACGCATTGTGTAAAGAAGATCCTTTTATCAGTCTGGAATCTCTCTGTATAAGCTTCAGTGGGTAGCTCTGGGTATATACCAAGAGAAGAAAAACAAATCTATTCGCATTTCCCATGCTATGCCTAATTTTATATAAAATTAAATCTTTCCTCTAATCTACTTTTTTTTAAGTCCCCCATACCCTTGCCTTTCCTCATATAGTAACTGCTGTAATCCCTAATCATTTCAGTTGCCTTTTTCTACATTTTTTCCAGCTGTACTATATCCCCTTCAGGATTCAGTGACAAAAGTATACCCAGTATTCCAAATTTCTGGGAAACAGTGGAGGACAGGAAGGCCTGGCGTGCTATGGTCCATGAGGTCACGAAGAGTCAGACACGACTAAACGACTGAACAACAACAACAAATTCCAAGTTTGTATACATTTATATAAATGTATATAAAGTCATACCTATTTTGGCAGTTTTATTTTCAGTCCCTTTCTTAATGATTCCAATCATAGAATTTGCCTTTTTTTTTACTGCTGCCACACATTTATTTATTTATTTATTTATTTATTTATTTATTTTATATGAGTATATAATTTATACTTATAATTTAAATTATATTTACATTGAGTAGATATTTCCATTTAGCTACCCACAATGATTCCAAAAATTTTTCCTGATCAGTCACTGCCATCTCAGACCCCGTTATCGTACTGTATAAGTGAAAATTGAATTTGTTTTTCTGATGTGCATCACTTTATACTTCCTTACACTGAATTACATTTGTCATTCTTTTCTCTCTCTCTCTCTCTCTCTCTCTCTCTCTCTATATATATATATATATATATATATATATATATATACACACATACACACACACACACACACACACACACACACACACATTACCATCATAAATCATCAGCATATCTGGCTACCTCACTGCTGGCTTTGAACTCTGGGTCATTTATAAACAGATTAAAAGCAAGTAATATAAAGTTGTGAGAACCAGTTGGTGGAGTGATTAAGATACCAGGCTAGAAACTGGGAGACCTTGAGTTCTAGTCTTACCTTAGGCATGAAGCCAGCTGGGTGACCTTGGGCCAGTCACTCTCTCTCAGCCCTCAAGGACTAGTCCAGGCATCAACACCGACTCGAAGGTACAATCTCTCTATCATCCATATATCATCCATCCATCCATCCATCCATCCATCCATCCATCCATCCATCCATCCATCTATCTATCTATCTATCTATCTATCTATCTATCTATCTAATCTATCTATCCTGTGCCAGGGAGAAAGAATGTTTTCATATTCTGAAACATTTCTAATCATTATAGCAGGGCTTTCCAAACTTTTGCCGTTGGCGACACACCAATGGCCGATGCGCAAAAACCCGGAAGTGGCGGTGGCGGCACTTCTGGGTTGCCGCCGTCGCGCTTTCGGGGTTTTGTGTGCTGTGGTGGTGGCGGCAGCGTCATTATCCTGGTGTGTCGCACGACAACCCAGAAGCGCTGATGGCCCGCCGCCAGCGCCACTGCTGCATGTGCTGCCGCGCACGGCGGCGGTGCACCATCAGTGCTTCCGGGTTGTCACACAACACACTTGGGGCCCCCAGGTGACACAGTACTGTGTCTCAACACACAGTTTGGAAAGCCCTGCATTATAGCATGGATACTTGTCAGCAGATAAATATGGGAACTAATCCAGCAGGTAAAATATTATGTAGCCTGCTGCTTTAGTCAGGAGATTTAACAAAACTGAAGATATGTATACTTACTAAACTTTTTTTTTGGTTCCTTTGAGTCAGTGTTGACTCCTGGCAATTGCCTGGACTAGTCCCTGCAGTGTTCTTGGCAAGATTTTTCAGAAATGGTTTGCCATTGCCTGCTTCCGATGGCTGAGAGAGAGTGACTGCCCCAAGGTCGAGAACTAATCCCAAGTGATAATGTACAAAGTATTTATATAAAATAAACTTTCTTCAATGTCATTTTCTCAAATAAATAGAATATCCAGCAATAAGATACTAATCTTAGTGCAATCTCAAAATGCCAAAATAGAGATGGACTGGATAGTACTTAGATAGCAAACAATCAGAAAATATCTTGGCTAGACTAGGAAGTTGAAAAAACATTCTGGAAGAAGTTAATGGAAGCCACCTCCATATTGTAGCTGAAAAAATATACATGGATGTGTCCATGAAGACCCCAGGAGCTGAGCTCGACTTGAAGGCCTTTTAAAAAGAAAGCTAAGCTTTTTTGTACATCAAGTCTTCAACTGGAAAGACAAATTGTTTAGTACACTTGGGGAGTGTTTTTGTTGTTATTTTTAAACTCAGTTTGCCAACACTAACATAGTTTCCAAGTAAATATAAAGTTAATAGAGTTTGAAAGCAGGAAAGGAAGTAGAAATAGATTACAACGTCCCAAATATACTAAGTGCAGTGAATGTGTAGATTTTTTTAATGCCAAAAAGCAGGCTGGAGGAGGAGGGAATATGACCTGGAAGTCGGAAAACGTAGAAAGCATTGCTTCACTGTTTAATTTTGTTCCTCTCTGGCACATACACTGTTTCAGTTCACTGGCTAGCCATTTGGGCACAGATGTTGACTGTCTCCAGTATCAGTGATAATGACCTAGTATTCCAGTGATTTAGTAAGACAATTCTATACAACCACTCATCCAGTAAAGCTCTAATCCCTTAATGGTAATTTGCCTAGCAACATCTCAAAGAATAAACAATATGGCAAATTGTACTTGGTAGACTGACTTACATGATGTCCACTACTGTTATCTTCTCCAGAGGCTAATTCCCACAAATTATCATACAGTTCCAGGAGAAACAAAAAGCAACTGAATAATCAGTATGTCCTTCTCTAGACAGCTGTTAAGTCTTTTGTGAGAATCTTGATCAGGTGAGAATTAGTAATTGTTTAGAGCGATTAATACCTTAAAAAGTAGTTAGCTATCAAGGATTTTTACTGAATTTTTTTTTAAAAAAAAAGCATTGTTAATTTATAAGAATTACTTTACCTTGAAATCTCTGAAAAATTCTCATAAATGTACTATTATTTCCTATTTTTTATAAGAAAAATTCTTAGAACAATTATTAATTTAAACCTCTGTAGCTATAATGGTAAGTATGCACCCTACAGTGTAAGTTCCATAAATACAGAGGCTTGCTTCTAAATAAGCATTCCTAGAACTGATATAGGTATTATGGAGACAATCTTCGTGATTAACATTTGTTGGCTGTTGTGGGTCTTCCGGGCTGTGTGGCCGTGTTCTGGAAGTTGTGGTTCCTAACGTTTCGCCAGCATCTGTGGCCGGCATCTTCAGAGGGCAGGAGCACAGACAGAAGCGATCTCTCTGTGCCCAGGTCGCTTCTGTCTGTGCTCCTGCCCTCTGAAGATGCCGGCCACAGATGCTGGTGAAACGTTAGGAACCACAACTTCCAGAACACGGCCACACAGCCCGGAAGACCCACAACAGCCATCGAACTCCGGCTGTGAAAGCCTTCAACAATACATTCATGTTTGTGTTTGGCTGCCAAAAACAATCAGTGTGATCATTTTAGTTGTCTTAAGTATTCTTTTTCCTATACATATGTACCTTCCAATGTCACTATTGTTGTGCATTGGCGCTTTTCTGTCCTATGTTCAGCTGCAGAGGTTGTTACTTTTGCTACATATATTTCCATTCCAGTCTAAATGTGATTTTGGCTGGGAATCTTGAGTTATATTTTTTCTGACTTTAATTTATACAAATACATCTTGGCTATGTAATGTAGAATCCATTAACACATTTCACCTTAACAATGTGATTTTTAGATCTATAATAGTATCTTTATAAGAAAATTAAGAATTTTCTTTTGTCCTGTAGAACAATATTTTCTACCCCCAGGGCAGAGAATTAGTGGCCCAATGCAACATCTGGTGTAGGGCACTCCACTCTACACACAGCCCTAGATCCAGGTGGATTCTTGAGAAATGAGATGTTACATGACATATTCAGAATGGAATACCTGCAGAAGTTTTGAACTAAAGTTTTGAACTAAAATGTTCAAAATCTCAATACTACTTTTATTTTAAAAAAACAGTCTTTTTTAGAGAGAAAGAGAGGGAGAGATTTTACTTAGTGGAGAGAGAAACTGATTGGTTTTTAAATGCTACTTTCTTTGTTTTCTGTCCTCTATTCTTCTACTGTACAGAACTGATCTATCAGCTCTGTTTCAGCTGCAGAACAAAAAGTCCATCACTTTGAGAGAGTCTTTCTGTTCTAAAAGTAATATATTGATATCCATTTATTCTTACAATGTTTCCTGTCTTTTAGTCAATTAATTTAAACAGCAGTGGACATATCTGTTAACTCAAAACTGTTAAGCTTACTAAATAGTTTTCGGTGAGGGACTTTATCAAAAGCTTTTTCTTAAGTGCAAAAATACCACGTTACTTGGATATCTACATTCACATTGTCAAATAATGCCTATTTTCCCTTTCCTCTTTCTCTCTCCAGCAGTGGCAGTCAACAAACAGGATTGAAGGAGGGCAATCTCTGGTGTGCTGCTTGCCCCTCATCACAGTAGTAGCACTGGGGGCGGGGTGGGGGCGGGGGTGGCAGGAGGAGTCCAGCCTGGGCAGCAGCAGGTAATAAATGTGTCCTCATTCCGGATCTTAGGATGAGGCAGCTGACCTGGCATGTATCACCAAGACCTGGATGGATTGCCAGGTGGTGGTGCTGACCATTGTCCAGGAACCGGAAGGGCTATTGGCAGCCAGAGAGCTGGGTGACCATTAAAATATTGTAAGGAGGACCAAATGAAGGAGGTCATTGATGAGGACAATTTTTTTACACCTAAATGCATTGAAGAAAGAACATATAACAACAAAGTATAACATGAGAAGATGTGTGCTCAGCAAACTATAGACACTAAAGTTAATATTGATGTCCTTTCATGGGTCTGTCTTAGCAGCTTTCTGATGTCTAGCAAAATTGTGAAGAGCGCCCTTCCCCTTACTGCTGCTGTCCACGTCACAGTGATACAGGGTGCAGAATGCACAGCAGTCATCCTTTCTACTCTTTGCTAGGAATGTGTGTTCTTTTAACTGCTCTGTGGTAAATTAAGTCTTTATTTTGGGCATTTTGGATAAGTTAGCTAACCAGTGCTGTTTCTAAGAAAGACTCTTGTCAACATGCTACAATACACCTTTCCCTTTATATTCATTCAAGGGACACAATTTTCCCAGACACAAACAACACACTTTTTTCTCACACTCTGTCATTGTTTGCTTACTCCCCTGTCTCACTCATACACATACATCACGCCTGGGATGTTTGGTTTTTTTTTAGCAGAGCTACCAGACCTGGAAGGTAAATATCTGAGTGGGTTGAAGTTTCTGTAGCTCTTTATTGCCATCTAGCAGTGGCTGGATTTTTGCAGCCCAGATACTGTAATCAGCCAGCATGTTGTGATTGGACAGGAATAATGCTGCTTCTGAACTGCTGCAAAGCCCTTAGGTAGAGAAGTCCTAAGTCAGTTTGGGCATTCACCTCTGTCACTGAGTCTTGACCATGGCAACTAGCTGTATGTGAGGCTACCTTGAAAAGTATCTGGAAGTTGCAGTTGGTGCAAAATATACGGTAGCAGTAGGCCACTAAGTGGTTGAAGGCACAGGGATGGTCTTGGCCACCATGTGTTATTGTTATTGTTATTGTTATTGTTATTGTTATTGTTGCTGTTGCTGTTGCTGTTGCTGTTGCTGTTGCTGTTGCTGTGCATTGTTATTTATGATTATATTGATGCTTTTATTCTGTTCTCTGCTCACAGTCACTTGTGCAAGATGGGTGGCCATATAAACTGAATAAATTATTTTTTTAAAAAATCATAAGATACTTGTCTAAAAGATCTGCTTTGGTCACTAGTTGCTTGCTAGGCACAATTTAAGGTGTTGATATTACCTTTAAAGCCCTAAATGGTTTATGGCCTGATTTTATCTAAGGGACCATCTGTCCTGCTGTAAACCTGTCAGGATGTTAAGATCTGCAAGAAAAGCTCTTTTGAAGATGTTGCTGTTGTTAAAAACCCACCTTTTGTGCATATAGAAGAAGGCATTTTCCAAATTAGGCTTACAGACTAATGAACCACATGAGTTGCATCCTTAGCATTCAGAATCTCTTAGCATTCAGAAAAACGGTGAAGATATTATCTCTTTTACCAAGCTTTTAATTGTTAACATTCATGCCTACTTTATTGTTAATTTTAATCTGTGTTTTTAAACTTTCTACCTTCTGTTTTTCTTTCTTAATTTAATTAGCTGTCTTGTGCACAGTACTTGCCAGAGCAGAAAAGCAGAACAGAATCTAAGAAATGAATGAACAATGAATGTTCAGTGAAGATATTATGACATTATGTACATTATGTACCCTTTATACAGAGGACAAAAGTGTCAGCAGCCTTCGGAGAACCATCTCAAGGTTTGGATAAGTTTTTTTAAAAAAATCTTTGGAAAAAGAAACTTGGGTCAAGGTGGGAAAAGGAAAGGAAAGTCAAAGGAACAGAATAGAGCATCACCAAGAGAAGAGGGCTGACAAAGAGTCAACAGAACCATTGCAATGTTTTCAGGCAGGCTCATTCATATGTAGAGATACTGTAATATCTGTCTGTAGATACTGTAATCAGTCATCATTTTGTGATTGGACAGGAATAATGCTGCTTCTGAACTGCTGCAAAGCCCTTGTGTAGAGAAGTCCTAAGTCAGTTTGGGCATTCACCTCTGTCACCAAGTCTTGAATTATGAATTATTCATAATTCAATGGGCTTGCATGAAAGGCTGTCACAGGCTTAACTTTGGTGCTTTAAGATAGGAAAGACTACCCCTTTTGCAGCAGACCACAAAGCAACATGGTTATCTAGATATTCCGAGCTTGGCTCAGATGTTATTGTGCAGGACATAGTAGATGGAGAAAAGAAAGCAACCACATCTTCCTGTATTTGGTATAAAGATGTTCCTAAATTCTGCAAACTTTCATCGTTACATCCCTTTGAATTATTTATTCAAACAATTTCTTCCATGCAAAACACAGAAGGTATGTCCCATTCTTTATTTCACTTTCTAAATTTGACCGAGCGACAGGGGACCCAAGAGTGAGCCAATCTTTAATCACCACCACTACCAGCAGCAGCAGCAGCAGGGTAGCAGCAAATGTAGTGCACATAAACAGGTGATAAAAGGAGATAAGAAAGATGACAAAAATTACAAAAATAAAAAAACACTGCTGTAAAGATTTATGGAGCAGCTAAAGCAGAGCTAAATAAATGATAACAACCACTGATAAAAAGAAACGGGGCATCAGCCATATAAACACTTGAGGGAAACTTCAATGCTTCTGTGTGTTACTATGACACTGGTTTGTTTATGCCAGCATTGACCTTCGGCTCCAGGAGAAGTATATTAACCATCTCTGTGTCTTTTGTGTTGTTTTACTCCTCAAGAGAAAGTTGTGCAGAGCCGATTCTGATGAATGGCGTTTGCCAAAAGTCAAGTTATCCTTGACTGGATGCAGATGGCCCAGTTAAAAAATGAATACTGCCAGCAGACGTCGTCTTTTATCAGTTGTAAAAGTTCAGCAGGGACTAGACTTCCTCATCTCTGGCCAGAAAATCCCCCAGCCTTCTTTTTCAGCACCAGACCTCATATTGTCCTGACGGATTCTTGCAATGGGGCTCAGATAAATATGCTTACATACAAGCGGTTTATGGCAGTTTGGCGCATGGTACCGCATTTCCACATGCAACTTGAGTTCTGCCTGGAACAGATATCAGGAATGTATAGAGCTTAGGCAAGTTAGACTGTTGTTTGTCCTGCCTGTTGACCTGCTGTGTCACAGATCACAGTTCGAAGGGAAGTCAGCAACAGATTTGCACTGAACTCCTGCATCTCGGTCAAAACAGGACAAGAGCACTCAGTTACTGGATACCTCTGCCCTTCCTGCAGACAGCAGACAAGGACTAATTAAGGGAGAATTAGACTAAAATTATCATCTGCTTCAACCAAAGCAAGATTTTGGTCTTTGGAATGACTCTTCTGTACTATGTGGGAAAGAAGTATTGGTCGTGCTCTGCAGCAGGGCAAAATGTGTTTCAGGTGGTTCCATGAAGGGTGGAATAAATGAAGCCAGATCTGGTGTCTAAACAGGGCAGTAAAGTATTGCCGTGATTGCTCCCCATGTGTTAATGTATTAATAGTTCACCCCTTCTTTCACAATAAACATTTCAATTTCCTGAAACATTTGGAGGGGACTATGGGGTAGGGGTGATGTGGCTTGGTGGCTCAGCGGGTAAGACGTCAGGCTTGTTGATCGGAAGATCGCAAGTTCGGAGGTTCAAATCCCTAGCCCCGCATGATGGAGTGAGCTCCCGCACTCGCCCCAGCTCTTGCCAACCTAACAATCCGAAAGCATGCAAATGCAAGTAGATAAATAGGTACCACTTCGGTGGGAAGGTAACAGCGTTCTGCACGTGTCATGCCGGCCACATGACCATGGAAGCGTCTTCGGACAACGCTGGCTCTTCGGCTAACAAACGGAGATGAGCACCAGCCCCTAGAGTCGGACACGACTGCACAACTGTGCGGGGGGGAACCTTTACCTTTTTATGGGGTAGGGGTAATTAGTCTTGTATATCATTTTGTCTTCCCCGCAGCTTAGCTTGATATCTAACTTGGCATTTAAGAAAAAAAATGTTTTAACTTTTAAGGAAAAAAACATCAATCCTTAGCAACAGGGAGCTCCCAAAATAACTCACTGAAGTCTGAATAGGTTTAGTGAGTGAAAAGAGCGGATCAAGCTGATCATTGAAGGAAAAAAAATGGAAAACCTGAGTTGGGGAAGAACGGACAGGAAGCTCTCCACACTGCAAACCCTAAATGTAGATCTCCCTTGTTGCGAATAGAATCACATGATGCCTTGGTATGCATTACACTGGGCTCTACTTTTTTTATGCATGGTATAGATGACAAGCTAAACCGTAAAGGGTTTTAAATTCCAGGTTGCAGTAACTGAAAATGGCAGGTTTAGGTGATATGAGTAATAATAAAGACCCCATGACCTACGGTTAAAGAGGTTCATGTAATGGGTGGAACTTTGTATCCAGTCTAAAAATTCAGGAGGATATCCCATAAAAGTAGGTGAAGTTTATCTGCTCCTTTAAAAACAAAGAGCAGGTGCCAGACTTTGTTGTAAAAAAACAAAAAACAGAAGGGCAAAGAAAATATAGTGAGGTCAGGCTCAGCCATGGCTATAGGCTTAGATAATGACATATGAATCCTTGGAATCCCCCGAGCATTGTTTTAGCATATCATGTGAACTACTAGATCAGAGCTTTCCAAACTGTGTGTCGGGACACATTAGTGTGTCGGCTGCAGTGTCTGGGTGTGTCGTGGCTGCTGCTGCCTCCGAGCCCTGCCAGGATTCCACGCAGGTCCTAGTGCCTGCCTTGTGCCTTGCTTCCCCCAAACCTGCTGTGATTCCGCACAGGTCCTAGTGCCTGCCTTGTGCCTTGCTACCTCCAAACCTGCTGTGATTCCGCACAGGTCCTAGTGGCTGCCTTGTGCCCTGCTGTAATAGTGTGTTGCGAAATGATGCATGTCTAAAAAGTGTGTCACCAACATGAAAAGTTTGGAAAGCTCTGTACTAGATAGAGATGATGATAGATAGATGATAGATAGATAGATAGATAGATAGATAGATAGATAGATAGATAGATAGATAGATAGATAGATAATTCTGAATTATTTAAGGCATATCTCTACCTAATTCAATCAGGATAATTCTTCTTTTCAAATGCCAGCAAAACTCACTAATATTTACTGTATAACTCATTCCCTTGTCGTCATGGCCAGTTTCAAAGGGAATTAGAGTGACTGATTTGCATCTATACTTTCAAGCTTGTTTTTGCTTATGTTCTTCCTATCAATAAGTTACATATACAAATTAATTAGTCCTAGTTTAATTGACATCTTTTTCAATGGAGTCACCTCTCACATTGAACTCTAAATCGTAATGAAGTATGGGGAGGTGAAAGCCCGCCTATAATATCTCAAAGGAATGTCGACCTGTATCCAAAATAGGTTCAGAAATACCAATAAATATTACAGAAAAAACGTTTCAAAATTGGCAAAGAGATCTATCTAAATTTATTTGGCAGGGGAAAAAACCGAGAATTAAAAATAATTTTGTACAGGATATTAAGGAAAATGGAGGTTTTGGACTGCCTAATCTTAAATTATATTATGAGTCATGTGTCCTTGTTTGGTTGAGAGATTGGATAAAACTGGAAAATAAAAAATTGTTAAATTTAGAAGGTCATGGCCTTATATTTGGTTGGCACGGATACCTTTGGTATGATAAAAGTAAAGCAGACCCCGCATTTATTAAACATCCAATTAGAAAAAATATTTTAACTGTCTGGAACAAATATAAAAAGCTATTACTACCAAATTTACCATTGTGGATCTCACCTCAAGAGGCCTTTGTGAGACAAGAAAATGTGAGTGCAAAAAAATGGCTTAACTATAAAGATTTATTAATATTTGAAGGATCAAATTATAAGATCAAGACAAGAGAGGATTTAGAAAAGGAGGGCCATATTTGTAACTGGTATACATGCTTACAAATAAAAGAACAATTTAAGATTGACTCTAAAAAATTTAATTTTAAAAATTATTCCGGAAAATGGGATAATGTATTATGGATGGAAGATGATCATCTGATAACAAAAATGTACAAAAATTTAATACAAAATACAACGTCTATTTTATCAAAAAAAAACCTGTATAACTAAATGGGAAGAAAATTTGGGTCATACTATTCAAATTGAAAAATGGGAGAAAATGTGGATAAAAGATTTAAAATTTACTCTAAATTATAACATGAAAGAAAAAAAAATTAAATGATGTATAGATGGTACATCACTCCAAATACATTGTCGAAAATGAATAACACCATGTCAAATAGATGTTGGAAATGTAAAAGGGAAGTTGGTACTTTTTTTCACTTGTGGTGGATGTGTCAAAAAACAAAAAGTTTCTGGGACAAAATACATGAAATTATAAGTAAAGTAATACATGAAGATTTTAAAAAAGAACCGGAACTTTATCTACTGGGATTTATTGGATCAGATCTACACAAGAAACATGGAAAATTACTATTATACTTAATTACTGCTGCAAGAATTATATATGCTAAACACTGGAAAGAAGACTATATACCCAGCATGGAAGAATGGATTATAAAAGTGATGGACTTAGCACAGATGGCAAAATTGACTGATCAACTAAATGATAAAAATATGGATGAGTTTAAATTGTTGGAGATTCAATGTATTGTCGAAGGCTTTCACGGCCGGAGTTCAATGGCTGTTGTGGGTCTTCCGGGCTGTGTGGCCGTGTTCTGGAAGTTGTGGTTCCTAACGTTTCGCCAGCATCTGTGGCCAGCATCTTCAGAGGGCAGGAGCACAGATAGAAGCAAAATCTCTGTGCCCAGGTAGCTCTACAAATAGAACATTGCCACTCTACCTGGGCACAGAGATTTTGCTTCTATCTGTGCTCCTGCCCTCTGAAGATGCTGGCCACAGATGCTGGCGAAACGTTAGGAACCACAACTTCCAGAACACAGCAACACAGCCCGGAAGACCCACAACAGCCTCTTGTTGGAGACCTTTTTACAAATTTATAGAAGAAACGCAAAAAATTCAATTGGAACTTTAATGTAATTAAGTAAGTCGCTAAGTTGGTTTATAAGTATGTAAATATTTTTTTGAAGAGAAAGTAGGAAGTCACACTTGTTATGTTATGTTATGTTATGTTATGTTTAGTTATGTTATGTTACGTTACGTTATGTAATATTATGTAAAGTTTATATTTAGGGAAAATTTATATTTAAAAAAAAAAGAAATACCATTTTTGGAACACTCCACTATTTGTTATAAAACCAGGCTTTTCACTGCATTCTGAAAAAGTTAGATTGAATGGCTAGTAATGATAAGATAGCCTTTGCCCAAATTTTGCTTCTTCTGGTTCTTTCCTTTTTAAAAAATCCTCAAGTTCAAATAAACTTTCTCTTAAAGTTTATATAAAGTAAGATGGCTTTTACCTAAGGACACTGGTTAGGGATCTCATAGAAAGATGTTCTTCATTTCTCTTTCATTCTCTTTTTTAATTATCTCACTTTCAAGAAGCCACATGCATAAAGCCTGATACAAGTCATATCTGTTATTTGTATACTTGCAAATGACCAGTTAATTCATTACTAGGGTTTGTTGGTTTGTTTTTGCATTCAGCGGAGTTGCAAACTTGCATTTTCTCAACATTTTTCTGCCTGTGAGAACATCCAGATTCTGTTGCTCAGATTACTAAACAAACTATCTTTGTTGTTCAATGCTCTTAAATACAGCTAAATAAAATACTTTGGGAGTGAGCCATCTAGTGGTTAAAAATTATTAGCCAAAAAGAGTGGTTTTTCTTGAATCTTTCAGAAACTAATATTTGTATTATAGAAGGTGGAGAGGGGAGAAGTAGAGCCCTGTTTAAAAGAACATACTGCCAGGAAAAAAGAGTTATGCAAAACCACATTGATTATACCGAATTAACATATCCTATTCTTATAGCTGAACAGGCAAAGGAGGACACGGACAATGGGAAAGGAGTTCAAATGGGGGGGGGGGGGAGGACACATTAACTGTTACTTTCTTGGCATCTGTGACAAAAATTACAGCCAAAAACTACAAAAAAAATGTTCTTGGGCTTACATATATATGAAATTACTTTTTCCAGCATCAGTAAGACTGGTTTTTCAGTCACAATATTTTTCCAACAAATCTTTATTTTCTAGAACATATGCTAGCCATAATATAGAATCAATGATGACATGCTTTTCAGATTTTGCTGTAGATGAGTCATATGATCTACAGACTACAAAGATCACAGATTTGTAGGGGCTAGATTGAAGCTGATTGCTGGAATCAGGAAATAAATTAAATAACGTAAATCTAGGCTGTTGAGTCTGTTGACGGGTGAGGGAAAGAAGGAAGCAGACAATTTACAAGGTCACAACATATGAAAGTTTGAATGACTACTCTTGTAAAAACAGCCTCCCCCCAAAACAAGAAAAAACAATACCCTCCCCCCCAAGATACCTTACTCAAAAAGCCAGACAATATTTGATTTTAAGGCTATGTTTGCCAGATGGAGGACATGAGGACAAAAAGGAGGACATGTCCTCCATTTACTGGACATCTGGTAACCCTACTTATACTGAAATAATTCCCACTGATCCTTAAAAAAACTGCAACATGTTATTTATTTTGGAACTAAATCATGTATCACATTAAAGACACAAGTATATTTTTAAGTACCATGAAATTAAGCTAAAGCAAAACTCTGTCCTGAGCGGTAGGAAAGCTTTAACTCTTTTCCTCCTGGTGTGATCCAAGTCTAACTGGGCTCCTAGGACCTACATTTTATATTGTCTAACATTTATTTTCATCGCTTTTTGGTGGTACAGCGTGAGTAGCAGTTACCACAGGCCCCGTCAAGATTGGTCCTATAGATTTAAGAATCCAGCCTCCCTCCCCCAATGCACATCCATATTAGAGTCTCAGCCTTGGATTGGATTCTCTCTAGAATTAGTGGAGGAGAAATAGCTAAGTAGCTGCTAATGGTGTCTTTAGGCTAAAGGTTGTTTCCCCACTTTTTAATTTGGCAATTAAGATTTCTAGATCCAAAATTGCAAACAATTTAACATTACCTGTACTATTTCTCCTTCCCTACCTGTTTTGGGAGGAAAGTTGTGACCTGGTGGCTACAATAGGCTGCAGTGCTGAGACAGGAAGCTGTTGGGCCCTGCTTCGCAAAAAAGTAGGAGAGACTCCAAATGCATCATTGTTGTTCACCTCAAAAGTTTTAATTGATTGTGCACTTCCAGGGAAGAAATGGCAGATGACTGTGGCAGAATGAAGAGCCAGCTCTTCGATAATTCCTCTCCAGACAAGGAGAGGACTTGAGATCATCCACAAGTGCTCCAGACAACTGCTCCTCATGAGGAGACTGCAAGATAGCAGTCTCCAGCAGGTTTACAGCTCTAGGAAATGAGGGAATAGCCATCTTGCTCAAACCATGGCTGGCGCCTTTGAAAGGACACTAAGTTTTCATACTTCCTTTTCTAATCACTTTAGGAAATTGCTTATTAACTGCTTTTCAGGAACCTTTGAATGGACAAGTCTGAAAACACCAGGTGAGTTCCCTTCAATCCTTAGTGAAAGCAGTTTTAAATACAAGTTTAAGAACTTAAAAATAATTTTTTTAGAATAAACAGCAAAAGGGTGAATAAAACTTTGATTTTAGAAAGTTACAAATGGATTAAGGGTCCAGATAAATTTGAAATAAGATTTTGGAATTAATTGTAATCCTTCCTGTGGGAAAATGATTTTGTTTTGATTTTAAAAAAATAATAATAAGATAACATTTAAAAAATTGGACACTAGAGGGAACTAGAGGGAACTAAAGATTACAATTAAAGGAGAAGAACACTCAGACTTGACTTACAAATACAGAACGAAGCAAAATATTTTAACATTGGACATATTGGAGGATATTTTTGAACAATGGACCCAGAAGTTAATTTTAAGAATGTCTGCCTCTATAGATGGACTGTGTCTAAAAGATATTATGGAAGAGGAACAAGTTCTACCTGACAAAATTGAGACTGAGTTGTAAGTGGATTTAAAAATGACAGGCTACAAGAATGACATGGAAACAGATGTTACACTGGACATACAAAAAAAAAACAACCCTGGCAGATGACAATAATTAAAAGGGATATACAAATAACAAACCAAAAGAGTGACCTGGATAATTTTCCTATATTGGATTTACAAAAGAGGCTTGTTAAAGCTTTGAAGAATTTTGTGAGAAGGGACAAAAAAATGGAAAGAAATCAAGTTCTACAACATTATTTGAACTAAAGATTAAGATTGTTAGAAGTAAAAGGAAGGAGTATAAAGTTGGTTTATTTGATCAAGATTAAAATATATACGTTGTTATCTCTGGTAACCCTTAATGGACTTTTGCTGACATCAGGACTGAAATGTTGAGGCTTTATGGATTTGTTTATAGATAAGAGATGGGATATGGGAAGAAGAGATGATTTGTTGCATTTTAACAGAAGGTGACAAGTTACTAAAATTGTTTATACTTGTTGTGATGAAGGTGGGAAGTCACTTCTTTATATATTTCTTTTCTTTCTTTTAATATATTCTTATATTTTCTTTTTCTATTTCTCTTTCTATTTTTTATTTCTTTTCTGCACTTTCTACTCTTCCTTTGTATTCTTCTTTTTTCAGCTTGTATTAGTTTTTACTGTTGTAATTATAATCTTTAATAAAATTACTATATTTAAAAAGTTTTGATTTATTGTTTATGTGCCATCAAGTCTTAGTGACTATATAACTAAGCCTTTTCTAAGATGCTCTGTCCTCAACCTAGCTCTTCAGGTTTTTCAACAATGCACCCTTCACTGCTGTAATTGAGTCCATCCGTCTTGCTGATGGTGGTCCTCTTTCCTTCCACCTTTCCAAGCATTATAGATTTCACAAGAAAGCTAGATCTTGGCATCATGTGTCCAAAATATGATAATTTAAGCCTGGTCATTTGTGCCTTGAGTGAAAACTCTGGGTTGATTCATTCAGTGATCCATTTGTTTGCTTTCATGGCTATCCATGGAATTCTCAGGAGTCTTCTCCAGCACCAAAGTTCAAGAGCATCAATATTCTTTCTGTCCTGCAGTTTCAAAGTCCAGTTTTCACTTCCATAGAGTACCACAAGGAAAACTATTGCCGCGTGATGCCACCCCATAAGAAGGGAACTACTTACAGATCACCACAAAGGAAGAAATGCATAATGAAAAAAGAAAACAAAGGAGTACACGTACAATCTGCACACCCCATTTTGTATTTGCAGATGCAACTATAGAAATTACAATATCAATAACATGTAATTCTCACCACTGTGACTATGTGACTTTTGTCTCTGCTGTGTCAGCTGATCGTGAACTAATTGTTGATAGGCAATTTCAGGGATTCTGCCCTTTGGTCTTATAGTTCCTTGCTTTAAAATGGGCATGGATTGAACAGCTGACTTCAAGCAGAGGGATGGCCACTTACACTCTGCAGGGCCACCTTCAGGGGGGATCAAAAAAGTCAAGGTGGCACTTCCAATTATGTGATTAAAGCCCCACCCCTTTTCACTCATGTAAAATGGGAGGGGCTTGGCATAGTCCCACCCCTTTTTAGACATGTAGGAAAAGGGAGGGGCTTGGCACAATCACAGCTACCAATTTGACTCTTTTACTTCCCTGTGGATGACCCTGCAGCCCTTCAAATAGAAAGCCATCTTCTGTAAAATAAGACACATGGCCCCTCTGTTTTGAAATAATTGACATGAAGTAGAGATCTCTGCCAACTGCTGCTTCAGCAATTTCTGTGAGTTGGTACTGCTGTGTTAGACTTATATTTAATCAAATATGAGCAGCATGCTCATAAATTTAATAATAGCCAAGCATTTTGGCACAGTGCAACCAAAATTAAGTACTTTTGAGACCTCTGACTAAAATGGAATAGCTTAAAGAATATGCTTAAATTTCTTCCATTGATATAAAGGGAGTAAAAAGGGGTCAGAACTGGTAGGATTTTGTCCAAGTATTTGGCTTGGTGTGTTTTACAGAATGGGATTCCTTTAAGCCTAGCAGAAATTTTCCTATTTTTCTTTGGTATTTTAAAAGGACAAAAATGACACCATCAAACATCAACATCTAGGATGGCCTAGAACAAGGGTCGGAAACTGCGGCTCGCGAGCCACATGCGGCTCTTTGGCCCCTTGAGTGTGGCCGGGTCGGGGATCGCGGCGCCGCTCGTTTGGGAAGCGGCTACGATCCCGAGGTGGGCTGGGAAGGGGGAGGAATCGCGTCTGCGGGGCTGTGATTTGGATCTCTCCCTCTGCCACTTGGCAGATGCCTTGGGTTGTGTGGGTGGGCGATGTGAGCGACGGAGGAAGGCGAGCCAAAAAATTAAAAATAAATATGATGGACAAAACACCCAGAGCTTCAGCCTTTGGGTTCATAATATGGTTAGCTGGGAAAAGTGGGTAAATGTGTGCCCGAGAGCTTCGCCCAACGATCTGGCTCTCCAAAGGCGACGGAATGTGCCTAAATCCAGCGAGGTCGTTTTTGACTTCCCCTCCCCGGATGCGCCCGCCCCCTTCCACGCGATTGGCTCCCACCCGCAAACCCCACCCACTTCCGCGTGATTGGCTCCCACCCTCAAACCCCGCCCCCTGGCCCTCGAGTGATGTTATAAATGTTATAAATGTCAAAATGGCTCCTGGCATAAAAAAGTTTGCCGACCCCTGGCCTAGAACTCAGTCTCCTGGTTTCTAGGCCAGCACGTTAACCACTAACAATCAAACTGGCTCTCTATAACTATGACTGTTTCTATACAGGAAACTAAAATATTTTTATTCTGGCATGCTTTTTATATTATAATGCATTGTTTTGAATTGTTTGGAAGATTTTGATTGCTTTATTATGTTAAGAACCACTAATAAGAGCTGCTAAGCTGGTGAGTATTAGTGAATTTAGGACTACCGTATCTGGACTGCAAAAGTCATAGAACAACTAGGGGTCAGCAACGAGATATAGAAAACACTAACTCTTTGCTTCCATCTAATGGTCACCTGGATTTTTGCAACCCAGATATGTTAGCCCTAAGTGTATTTTATTAAGACCAAATGTCATAAATTACAGATAACAAAAACAGGGCTGTGGGGTTTAATTGGGGTGATTTACTTCACTAAAGACTGACTTAATATGTGCCAAATGATAATGAAGCAGTAAGTTTTTATATTATTAATTACGTTCTAGGGTTAGGGTTGGAGTTGTGAATGCCTGCATACATCTGTTTTTGAAAAGACAGATCCTCCTTCTTTGCTCCTCCTCCTTCTTCAGGCATTAGAGAATCTTGCCTCGAAAGTTGGGCTATATGTGATACATTCATACATCATTTTACATTTGTAAAAATGTGCTAAGATTTTTTTAATTGGATGGGAGATCAAGCTGAATTGTAAGAAGAGGCTTGATTTAACTGTGTTTTGTTTATAGTATAAATTTGTTGAAATGTCTCTTTGGTATATAAATTTTAATTACACTAAAATAACACTTGTATATCCCTTTGAAGTCTGAACTTTTCACCAAGATGTTTAATGTTGAAGCACTAGGTACATAATCTGAAGAATGTAATTAGGTTGTGTGTTTGTATATAGGTATGTAAATACTATCACAAGGGCTTTCTGTCTATTTGGACAACCGAATCAACCACTACTATTGGTGTGGGAGAATCTTCTGCCCCTTGTATCTCTTTCCTTGCATCTTGTTTTTTGTTTTGTTTTGTTTTTTGTTTTTTTAGATTGTGACCCTGAAGCTGGGAGCATCTGATTATTGATTTTTAAATAGTTCTGAGACTGTTGGCTGAAAAGTAGGGGAAAATTGCTTTAAATAAATAACTGTGTATAATAAAAATGTATATGTGTGTATACATAGCCTACTTTTTCCAAATCTTTTTTGTTCTGTTTGCCATTCTTACTATGAGTTTCTCCAGAGGCATGCTGTCTTTTGACAGCAAAAGATAAAACTGACTGATACAAATGAGTCACAGTTGCCTTGAAATAGTGATTAAATTCCCAAGTAAGAAAGATGACTTGAAGAATTAACTGTTGTGTTATCCTAGAAGATGCAGCTGTACTCAATGAAGGGAATTAGGCGACTTCACTTTAGTGCTTTTTGTTTTATATTTGAATATGGAAAAATTGAAATGGTGTCATCATATATTTAAGAAAAAATATATACAGGTTAAATTTAAGATAAAAACAAATTAAAGCCATATGCCCAAGCATATCTTGGCTGCTTGGTAAAATCCAATGGTTTGGTTGCAAATATATTTTCTGCTCATTTTCATACTTCACTACCCACAGCAAGAATATTCATGTCATAAAATTACTATGTAAAATGTAGTGTTTGTAATACACTTGTATCAAAATAAATATGTAGTAGTTACAGCATTTGCCATAGCTGTTTGGGATAATGAAAGTTAAAGCCAATTATCTTTCTAAATATCTAACAGGCAGTAGGTCAAGAAAGCTAGGTTTGCATTGAATGGTCTCTATGAAAATTAGAGATCAAATCCCCATTTATCCATAAAAATGACTGGGAGATCTTGATCTATGCATTCTTTCTAAATCAAACTATAATTAAGAAATGTTACTAGGATAAAACACACAGTATATTCATTTTCATGTGATGTCATGGCTTCACTGGAAGAATTTTGGAATAAAAAAGTATTTGTGAATAACAATAGAAAGCACACACCCAGTTATGTGGGGATTGTAGCATGAGGTTATGATTTTAAAAGGAATAAACTGAAATCCCTACCCTGGCATAGCTACATTAAGTTTGTACTGAAGGTGGTGAAATCTGTTCCAAAATAGCAGAGGTAATTAATTGAAATCAATGAAACCAGTACAAGTGTGGCCTTTGGTTCATTCTCTTAAAGGAGAAGTGCTATCAGTGCCTGGGGAAAAAAGTGAAACTCTGCAACATAATATGAAATGTGATACTGTTGTCAGTACAATTCCCCAGTGAGAAGGATAGATTGTGGTCAAGACCTAAACAGGTTAACTGGTGGTCATCCATTCTGATGGTACTTTATATACAAAAGAAGTCAACACTATTGAAGAAATTTGAAACCTAATAGGCCATGAAATAAGACATCTGTTGGTCTATTATTTGTTTCTCTTTAAATGGGCTTTAATTGAAAGCTCAGTGAAAAACACAGGTACAGTCTTTGTGGTATCAATAGTTTGCAGGAACTTCTGATTCCTGACAAATCTAATGTTTATTTGCTTTCTAATTTTTAATTATTTAAAAGCAAATACATTATTTGATATACATTTATAGATAGATATATATACACCATTTCAAGCAATTAATAGTAAATAATAAACCTCAAACCCTGAAATAATATATTTCCTCACATCGGGCATTTTTAAATTTTATTTTAGGGTTTTTTGCACATATAATTGTAAATGAGGAGAGGTTCAAGTCACTTAAGAGCTATTTGTTTAAGCTTAAGAGCCATATGTTAATGGGAAATCTGGACCAGCCTCTTAAGTTCAATTTAAATTTTATACAACTTGCTAGCCATATAACCAGCATGGCTGCATGGTAAAGAAATCCTAAATTTCTATGATTATATGACTGTATGCTGTGCAATGACCTGTTCTCAATGTGGAATAAATTTAGACCAGCTTCACAATATTAAAAAAAAATGTACAATTTTTGTACATGACAGCTATTGATAAAAAGCAGTCAACTTCGGTGCAAGATTCTCATTTTTAGTACAAAAAACTATTGATTCCTCTGACATCACCAAATTTAGAAATGACATTCTGTTATGGTCACCTGCTGAAGGTGCAAGTACTATGCAACACAGTGTTTAACAGCACTTTTATGCATATCAACTCAGATGTCTGTCCAACTGAGTTCAGTGGTACTTATTTTCAGGATAGATTTGCATTGTCAACCTCCTGAAAAGATTTCAGGTACATTGCCGCTTTCTTCTTTTCTTATTAGGGCAAAAAAGGGATGATAGATTGGATATCTAAATGCAAATGTGACGGGATAAGATAAAAATCAGACATAGGGATGATCCCTTCTTCACTTTTAGAAATGAAGTCAGTACGATCTCTCGCTCTTCTATAAACAGGTTCTAGAAAATCCCCTTCATCTCCTAAGTTTTCCAAAAATAAGATAAAATAAAAATTCATCATTATTTCTTTATCAGTCTTGACATCATACAGGTGGCAGATCTTTTAGATCACATTTACTGAATATACATGGACACAAAGCAGGATCATAATGGCAATTGGCCTGGAGTAATGCATAATCAGGATTTGCACACAATATATGAATGTATGACTATGTGTACTAGACTGTCTCCATAAGATTGGGAATCCTGCAAAAGCAAAATCCCTAATTATGCAGAGAAAGTAATACACATATATAGTACACGCTTATCATCTCTATGCAGATAAATAACTGAGTGCGTATAGATCAAAATGATAACAGCATGCACAATCTGACTTATACACACACAAACACATGCACACATGCACACACAGAAGCATACACACAACAAATATTCAGTGGAGTTCTGAAAGGGTCTTGCATGATGTGCAATATTCCCTACCTTCAGTGTAGAGATGCATGGGAACGTCACAAGATCAGTGTGGAATGCAAGATTCCAATGCACATTGGGAGATGCATTTACCTTCACCTCTCAGATGAGTTGCTTAGTATATCTATACAAAAAAAAGCCCGATCGCATCCACAGTTCTGAGAGTTGCAAGCAAGGATTTGGATTAGCTGACAGTGAAAATTCTCCAGAGAGAATAAAACTGACCTGCCTTGGATAGTGCAGAGGTTACTAAACCCGACTAAACATTTGTACAGGACTGCAGCAGTATTGGAAACCTTGTTATTCACAATAAGGAAATAATGTACATGAATGAATGTATGAATATGACTGAGCACTGTGACAAATTTCAAGTAAAAAATAAGTACAAAACCTTCTGAAGGAAAGAACAAATATACATAAACTAGAGTCTATAGCAAAATTTAAAGTGTAACCTAACCAACGTAGTTATATAATAATGTTACAAATTTAAACCATTTGAGGTTTGGAATGGAAAATTCCAAAGTCCAAGTTGAAGGCATCTGAAGATTTCCTTACGAGCAGAGAGATGATGGCTGAAAATGTTTGCAACAGTTCATAGAATCCCATCTGGGTTGTGCAAAAAGTATGAAACATCTAAAGGGTAAGCTGAAGTTTAGTCATGTTCCTGTTGTGCATATTATGATGACGGACCAATTCATCGGAACGAGCAAATTTCTTTTGACAGCTGGGCCACCGACAGCTGAAAGGTTTTTCACCTGTTAACAAAATATACAGTTATATACCATCATCATACATCCTAACATACACTATCACTTTATTCTGTCCTAGATCTCTGGTTAAACAGAGCTGAAGTATCTTTTGACTATATGATGCTTCATTAAGATCATGTTCAACTTTCCAAAGATTCCAATAAAAGTTGAGTTAATCTCTTAGCTTCTATTGCTTTTGAATAAAAATAGGTTTTCCTCATTTTCTTAACTCTGAAGAGCTCAGAGAGATTCCAGTATGTATCCTGTATAGAGGGTGCTCAGTAGATTATTTTCTCAGTTATACCTTCCATTATTTTTTAGATTTATGAAAGGATGTTCTCCTTTTCATGTGCAATTTAAGTGAGATACTATAGTTTGAAGATTTATGTTCTACCTGTTTGACAGAGAAGAGTAAGTTTCACAAGGGTATTTAAAGAAAAAATGAAGTCAGCAATGCATTACATTACATTTTATGCCACTAACTACCATAGCCTCTTGGAAGTTTGCAATAGTAACGTAAAAACAATACTCATAATAAAAATATTAAAAGTACAATTAAAAATATTTTAAACCATCATTAACTTAAAGTCTGGGTCTTAAATGCATATTTATGCACATGTGTCTTAAATGCACATTTAACAACAGGGGTTCAATTCCCTGTTTAATCCTTCAGTTGAACAAAAGTGTGTTCCAGGGATCAGGGGTGGTTACAAAAAAGGCTCAATCCCAAATCTCTACCAAATGAGCCCAGAATCTGTGTTGGTACCTTTCCCCTGTGACCTCAATGAGTTTTGGCAGGGCAAGGGGGAAATCAGCTGATAAAAGGCAATTGCTGGATATTGCTTCCGCCTAGGAGCTGGAGGCAGCCAAAGCCAGAAGCCCTCTCTCTTTCACACTGGAAGGCAGCATTTCTATTCCATGAGTCAGATGGAGTGGGGACAAGAGAGAATGAGAACTGCCGGGAAAGTTACTTTGTGAGTTGGTCCTGTAAGAGCTCCATTGTGACATCCCTAAAAGCTTCTCTTTTGTCCTCCTTATTTTGCTTTAAAACAACCTCAAAGAGTTCAGTCCATACCAAGATTGCATCATGGTACAGCATGCATGCCCTGAAGAAAATTGCCCCATAAGTGCTATTTGCTTAAAATGGCTGCTCTGGGAATAAATAGCAGCTAAGGACAGAGAGCCAGTTTGGTGTGGTGGTGAAGGCACCAGGCTAGAAACCAGGAGACTTTGAGTTCCAGTCTCGCCTTAGGCACAAAGCCAGCTGGTGACCTTGGGCCAGTCACACCCTTTCAGCAGGAAAAGGCAATGGCAAACCACTTCTGAAATCTTGCCAAGAAAACTGCAGGGACTAGTCCAGGCACTTGCCAGGAGTCAACACTGACTTGAAGGCACCAAAAAAAAAAAGACAGGCGGATGTTGTTTTTGGCAAAACAGTGCAGAGAAAAAGGTAGCTTCCCCATTGTCATATCAAGCTATGGCTCCAATCCAGATCACCACTATCTCACCATTCTTGTAGCTGTTTTATTGAGGAAAAACATATTTAAGGTTTTTTTTAAAAAAAAATGGGATTGAAAAAGAACTTAATACATTTTGTTCGTTCTCAGGGAGACAAATTTAGAAAATATTATGCAATGGAAACTTCAGCCTAAATTGTAAAATATTTTTGTAGATGGTCCATTGAAGAAAGTAGCAGGTAAGTACATTCTGATCAATATATTCTCCAACTTCAGTTATCGTTATTTTTAGACCTTTCATATTTCTGAGGAGGCATGTCACATCTTGTAATGAGGTAGCACTTTTATTTTAAAACAAAGAACACCTGCATTACTAGCCTTCCACATGTCTTGCTTATTGGACCACAAAGGGTGAACTAGAGCTGATACGTATAAGCTCAAAACAAGTCATGCTGCTGGGATATTAATCATTTAGAGCAGGGGTCCCCAACCCCCAGGCCATGGACCGGTACCGGTCCGTGGCCTGTTAGGAACCGGGCCGCACAGCAGGAGGTGAGCGGTGGGCGAGCGAGCGAAGCTTCATCTGTATTTACAGCTGCTCCACATCACTCACATTACTGCCTGAGCTCCGCCTCCTGTCAGATCAGCAGCAGCATTAGATTCTCATAGGAGCGCGAACCCTACTGTACACTGCGCATGCGAGGGATCTAGGTTGCACGCTCCTTATGAGAAGTCAGAATCTGACATTTATTTTAGTCTGTGCATGGCCCGCCCATTATTTTATTTACCACTTCCGATGGTTTCATCCCGAAACCATCCCCCCCACCCCCGGTCCGTGGAAAAACTGTCTTTCACGAAACCGGTCCCTGATGCCAAAAAGGTTGGGGACCGCTGATTTAGAGCCTTTCTCCACTACTCTCTTAAAGTGCTGTCTGCCCATTCTTGAGCAGGGAATCTTGCTGTAAAAATGGTTGTCCCCCATTGCCAACCCCTTTCTACCTCTTTGATATCTGCTTGGAGTCATTGCTGAATGTTCTAATTTGTGAGTACTCGGTTAATATAGGCAATGTCTTTTGTTGATTTTACTGATATCCCTTGCAGCACATCACAAACCAGAGGGGAAGAGATCCACCTATTAGGGCCCCGCAGCAGGAATGGGGTTTGTGTGTGCTTGATTTCAGAACTTTGCCTTCTCTGGGCTAGCTTGCCCCTCCTCTCACACCTCTTTGGGCATCTCCTGAGTACAATAATGTGAAAGAAAGAAAGAAAGAAAGAAAGAAAGAAAGAAAGAAAGAAAGAAAGAAAGAAAGAAAGAAAGAAAGAGGGAGGGAGGGAGGGAGGGAGGGAGGGAGGGAGGGAGGGAGGAAGGAAGGAAGGAAGGAAGGAAGGAAGGAAGGAAGGAAGGAAGGAAGGAAGGAAGGAAGGAAGGAAGGAAGGAAGGAAGACACCAAAACAGAAATAACCTCAAAGAGGAATGACTGCATATAGCTAGGTGCTATAGAGCACAATGAGTGAAACTGACTAGGTCCTAGAGAACTGCCTCTCTTATTTCAGGGAGGTGGGGATACAAATGATTGAAAGTAACAAATACAGGGAAACTAGCAGATTAAGCACACACATGCCCCTTCTTCCTCAAATGAAATAGTAGTTTTGTCTCCTCTACCTTGTTGGGGGCAGGGGAAGTGATGGTATGGAAAAAAAAACTCATGCCTTTTCTCCACCCATGACTTAGAGCATCTCCTAGCATCACTCAGCCATTGTTGAGGTGACAGAAGATTGTCCTTGTTACTGTTCCATCAGCACTATAGTTGGAAGATGCTGGAAGATGCTGTAAGTGGCTAGCGTAAGAATGGCTTTGAGAGAGGGCAAACAAGAGATAAATGGCTGTGATGGAGCTTGGCTAGTGACCACAGGGGAAGAGTTGTGCCTGTACCTTTCATCATACCCAAAACGGGTTCACTGGCTCCATGATAATTAGCGGGAAAATGTAATAGATTTCACGTACACACGTTGCAAATGAATAATGACAAAATATGGAGGAAAATACAACTTTTATATAGGTTCAGCCAATCACCATTTAAGTCTCTCTCACTCATGGGATGGCAGCTGGATAAGGACATTGTCATGTGTGATCAGACGACAGTTCTGCTGAAGTTAAGTGCAGGTAGGATAAGGCCTTAAAAAGCAGACATCTTCACCCCAAAGGCAGCACAGAGAATCCGTTTTCTGCCACTGAATTTTAGTAGCAAAGTGCAAGTTATTATATATCAAATATTTATTTATTTTTAAATGTATTTTTCCCCCTTCCTTCACTGGGAGGAAAGAGAAAGCCTTGTGGCATTATATTAAGAAGTAGGCAATCTTCTGTGACCATGGACTCCATTAACAATTTTAGGGACCCCAATGGATGAGAGCTAGTTTGGTGTAGTGGTTAAGGCACCAGGCTAGAAACTGGGGGACTGTGAGTTCTAGTCCCACCTTAGGCACAAAGCCAGCTGGGTGACCTTGGGCCAGCCACTCTCTCTCAACCCTAGGAAGAAGACAATGGCAAACCCCTTCTGAAAAACCTTGCCAAGAAAACTGCAGGGACTCGTCCAGGCAGTAGTCAGGAGACAAGAGTGAATCAAAGGCAAGCACGCGCACACAGTGGATGGGCCCAGGGTTTTTGTTGTTGTTGTTGTTGTTTTTGGAAGGGGTGAGAGTTCAATGTTTTTCATTTTAAAATGACAAGAAACCATGACACCAATTTTCAGCTTCTGTGTTCTGTGGTTTCAGGGGCTGCAAAAGTGGCATTCAGGGCCCTTAGGCAGCCCTGGGGTTTCAGGCTATTCACCTCTGGGACAGAATCTAAGATTTGGGCCAGTATCTGCTGTTTAGAATGTTAGCTGGAATCCTAGATGTTGCAGCCCCAAATCCACTGAGTTGAGTTTAAAAGAGAGATCAGGGCAACTGTAAACCAAAGGATGATAATCATGACTCTTGTTTGTGCTCTAAGCATTGTTTTCTGCTGTAATAGCGAAGACAAATCAATACCATATATGCCCAGAATAATTTCCTAGAAGATCATAATTTAAATTTAGGTAAAATAAATAAAAAATATATAAATGGGAAAAAAGTATACGCACTTGTTTTACCTGTATGAGTCCTGGTGTGAGTCTTCAGATGATCAGATCTGGAGAACTTTCTCTGACAGGTTTTACATTGGAAAGGTTTCACACCTAAATAGATAAAATAAATCTATTCCTGTATTCCAATACCTTTTCAGGGGTGTGAGAGTATCAGTTCTTCTGAATTTCAGAAAAATGGATTTTTAGTTTTATTTAACAATTTTCTTTTTTTCCCCCTAAGTACAAATCTCCACATCCCAAGTCTCATTAATCAAGCATCTCAACTATCTGACCTTTTACAACCTCCTTGTCCTTTTTAACTCCATTTAGTGCTTTCACCATGCCTTTGTTTCTAGCAAACAAAGGAAGCATTAATTCACTTTGGATTGAAAACTTGAAAAATTGCAAATAAGAAACATCATGTGATTCTGGTTGTTATTTCTACAGAGCAATAATGCCCTGGGATTTTTTCCATTTCCATTTACTTCAGTACAGCATTCTTCACATTTTCCAAGCACTTTTTTGAAAGTTTATACATGGTGTGATTTTTAAAAAAATTAATCTGAGTTTATTCTCTATACCTAGAAGATTCTTTAAAAATTAACTGTGCACATAAAATCAAGCACAGTATTCCACTTACCTCATTTCTAATCTTAAATACTTACGATCGTCCTTAAAGGAGTTCCAAACATTTGGTAGTATGCTATTAATTTAGCTATTTTAATTAGATATTTAAAAATATGGGCAGCTACGTATATAAATATGATGAAATAAATAAATAATAAAATATTCCCTAATTTGTAGATGTCCACGCAAGCATATCTTTCATCAAATGTTTTCTCATTATTTCTTAAGAAACCAGCCTTTTTTATGTACTAAGGCTGAAATCTTATATTTACTTACCTGGGAGTAAACCCTATTGAGCTCAGTGGATTTTATTTCTGACTGTACTGTTAGATGTTTCTCCAATGCTGTGATTTTTATTGAAAACATATACAAGTGTTAGAATATTTGTTTGAAACGTGCTCTCAGCCTTGCAAGGTAGACCAGACCAAGAAACAGATGCCACTTGTCCTAAAGCTACTTTTGTTAGAATGGCTCTAGTATGAGATTCTTGCAAGTCTGAATGTACGTCCCCTCCTCCCTCTTTTATCTTCTTGAGAATTAGGGGAGTGCCAGGTCTGAGGCATTTTTGTAAATGTCTATCGTCGTATGGGGCTTAAGCCACATTTATCTGTTTATTGCTTGGTAATGGATCTTCCCTCTCTCCGTCAAGGTCATTCTCTATACTCTCTACATATGCACAAGAGCCTTGCTTCTCTAGACTGCAGTGCCAAGTAAGCTGTAAAACATGAGGTAAGTTTATTTATACTATCTGATGTATTTGGGTTAGGGTTGATGACCTGAGTCAGTACATCGGATAATTCTAGTTACTTCACAAACTATGGAGCTACAAGGAACTGATGGAACGTTTGTATTTCTTCTGCAAGATGGTGGCACCAGAGTAGGGCTTTTTGCAGAGGTTCAATGGTGCCAATTAATGAAGTTTGACAGCTTCTCTGCAGAATCCAAACATACAGGAAATGGAAGGGATTGCGGTGGTATGGTGTAGAGTGATGGGATTTGGGTGTGCTCAGCAATATTTTCTTTTGGAAGGAGAAATTCATTGAAATTGAGATACAAATGTGTTTGCCGGCTTTAGGAACTCTGGGATTTGATTATACAACCTGGGGTCTACCTATCCCTAGTGCTTTGACTTGAATGATTGTTTTGTTGGTAATGTTGCTGTAAAGCCACTAAGGTTTTTTAGAGGAATAATGTCAGAAATGAAGATTGGCACACAAAAACATACAAACCTTTGGCTACACATTAATGAAATTCTGGCCATAGTTTGCCCAACAAGCTATGTTTCTCCTTATCAATCATGAACCATTCGGCATGGGATGGAGCCCTCCCCATCAACCAGGCCTACTTGGCTCCAGCAGAAGAGGGAAAGGGAGACAGCAGTCAGAGGACAGAATTTTGCCAAATATTGTGCCTTATGTGACAGGTGATGCAATCATTGGCAATGTCCTTCTTCTGCTGGCACAGGAAAGAAGGGCAGCAACTGCCACTGCTTTTTATTTCTGGATGTGATCACAGACAAAATAGCCATAATATCTGCTATGCTAATTGTATTGTTAAGAGTGACAAGTGATTTTGCACAATTTATTATTTTAAACTACTCTAGAATTGCAGTATATCATGGCTACATTTATCATATAAATTATTCCTATTAACTCAGTATTGAAATGTGTCATGATCTTTCAACCAGCATGTTTCCATATAATTGCCAAATACTTTTTGGGGATAAGTCATAGAATCATAGAGTTGGAAGGGAACTAAGAGGTCATCAAATCCAAAACCCTGCACACTGCAGGATGCACTATACCATCCCCAATAGATGGCTATCCAGCCTCCATTTGAAAACCTCCAGTAAAGGGGAAGAAACCACTCAAACCTTTTCCACCGATTGACAGCTCTTACTGTCAAGAAGTTCTTCCTAATATCTAATCTATACCTACATCCTTGAAGTTTCATCCTATTAGTTCTAGTCTTACCCTCTGAAGCAAGTGAGAATAAGTCTGAACCCTCTACAGCAGAGCTTTCCAAACTGTGTGTCGGGACACGTTAGTGTGTCGGCTGCAGTGTCTGGGTGTGTCGCGGCTGCTGCTACCTCTGAGCCCTGCCAGGATTCCACGCAGGTCCTAGTGCCTGCCTTGTGCCCTGCTGCCTCCAAACCTGCTATGATTCCGTGCAGGTCCTAGTGCCTGCCTTGTGCCCTGCTATAAGAGTGTGTTGCGAAATGATGCCCTGCTATAAGAGTGTGTTGCGAAATGATGCATGTCTAAAAAGTGTGTCACCAACATGAAAAGTTTGGAAAGCTCTGCTCTACAGTGTGACAGCCCTTCAAATAAACAGTTCTCATGTCCCCTCTCAACCTTCTCTTCTGCAAGCTAAACATTCCTAGGTCTTTTAATCATTCCTTGTAGGACTTGGTTTCCAGGCCTTTCACCTTCTTGGAGCCCTTCTCTGGACTTGCTCCAGTTTATCAATGTCCTTTTTAACTGGGGTGTGCAGAACTGAACACAATAGTCCAAGTGAGGCCTGACCAAGGCTGAGTAGAGCGGGATAATCAATTCCTGCGATCTGGACTCTGTGCTGCTCTTGATGCTGTTTAATATGTTGTTTGCCTTCTTGGCAGCTGCATTACACTGTTGGGACATGTTGTGCTTATGATCCACTAGTACACCCAAGTCCTTCTCATATGTGCTGCTCTAGAACCAGATTTTCCCCATCTTGTACATGTTTCTTTCATTTTTCTTACCTAGATGCATGGCTTTACATTTCTCCCTGTTAGATTTCATTCCATTCGTGTCCACCCACTGTTCTAGCCTAGCCACACCTCCTAGCTTTGTATTATCTGAAAATTTAGTAAGCATTCCCTTGACTCCCTTATAAAAACATTATAAAAAGTGTTAGGGTTGGAGAAGCTTTGTCTAGTAGCTATTTTTTAAACTATTAAGGAGTATAATCAGTAATACACCTCCACCACCCCTTATTTACTAAGCATGGGAAAAGAATTCCTTCCCAGTGTTTCAGGCCAAAAGGTTACTTGCTAGGATCACCTATACTCAGTAGATACAGTTATAAACTATTATGTTGTCCTACATCTAACTAGATCTAAAGCACAAATGCTTTTCCCAAGATACTGTCTGTAACTGATCTGTACTAACATTACTATATTTTCAAGGGGCATATAAATGATCACAACATAAGTTCAATACTGCTTCTTTGTAGTATAATTCTGAACTTAAACAAACATATAAAAGGTCATAGCCCCAGCCTTTAGTGCTCTTAAAAGCAAAAATTACAATTCCATTTCACATACTCCTGATAAGGGAAACTGCAAATTGCAACACATGTCAAAAGCTCAGATATGCAACAAACCTGTATGTCGCCTTTGATGCCTTTTGAGTTGATCTGAACGAGAGAATCTTCGTTCACAGTCCTTAAAGTCACACTGATACGGCTTTTCTCCTTAGAAAGAACAAGTTTATTTGAAGGAAGTAAATAAAATGGTAGGCATTAAATAAAACCCCATATTAACATGCTAGAACAACATATCATATACAGCAAGGGCAAAGGAATAGAGAAAGTCAATTTAACTGTTTAATTTTTTTTAAAGGTTTCCACTCTCTAACTTAAAAATAAATGGTTGGAATTGTGTAAATAATTTATTGTGCCGAGGCCTGGGGCCCCAAGTGTGTAAAGAGACCCATCTCCTGGTCGTGTTAGCGATTGCTGTGCTTTTTTTGCTGCTACATATTTTAATTTTAATAGCTGTGATTACATCTCCCTGATTACCTCTACCCACCCCACCAGGTCCAGCAGGAGGGGTATGCTGCAAGTCCCATCTCCAGAGGAGCTTCGTTTGGACCCAGGAGGAGAGCATTTTCTGCTCTGGCCCCTGCCCTCTAGAACATCATTCCCCCCCAAGGTGAGGTTAGCCCCGTCTCTGCTAGCCTTCAGAAGGCCCTTAAAACATGTTTATTTCATCAGCCTCGGGGATCCCGGGGAGAGCCTGCAAGGTGGCTGTATGAGATCAAGTGATGTTTGTTCTCCTGCATTCTTGGGTTTTATATGTTTATTTTATATTTCTCTTTTATATGTTTACTGTATTAAGGTTGACTGTTTTTAGATTGTTATCGAGTTTTTAACAGTTATGTTGTATGCCGCCCAGAGTCACATTTATATGAGATGGGTGGCTATATAAATATGCTAAATGAATGAATGAATGAATAAATAAATAAATAAATAAATAGTTTTAACTTTTATTTTAAATATTGTTCACTGCACAGAGTCATTGGCTGAGATGGGTGGCTATATAAATTGACTAAATAGATAAATAATATAGTATAGAGAAAGGATAGCTTATGTGTGCAGCAGTTCAAATCTGTGTATTTGCAACTAAATAAATCAAGTGCTAGAATGCATATAGAGAGAGCCAGTTTGGTGTGGTGGTTAAGGCATCAGGCTAGAAACCGGGAGATTGGGAGTTCTAGTCCGACCTTAGGCACAAAACCAGGTGGGTGACCTTGGGCCAGTCACTCTCTCACAGCCCTGGGAAGGAGGCAATGCCAAACCACTTCTGAAAAATCTTAGCCAAGAAAACTGCAGGGACTAGTCCAGGCGGTCACCAGGAGTCAACACTGACTCGTAGGCACCAAAAAGAAAAAAAGAAAAAGAAAGAAAAGAATGCATATATCTTCTTTTTTTAAGTGGAATCTTATCCACATGCTTAAAATTGTACTTTTAAAATAGTTAAATTATTATATGCTTTTAATTTAGTTATTAGTGATACAGAAAAATGTTACATTTAATACATTTAGTAACATACAGTTATATAAAATCTTCTTGGAAGTTATAGGCATGAATCTTTCAAAGTTTAAACTGATATAATGCTATTGTATACAGGACTTTTCCCTGATGCATTCTATGGGTGCTGAACTCAACTCTGGCTCACCATCACCACACAGCATGATTTTCGGACTTCAGGTGACAATATGGCGGACTGAGCAGCTGTGCCCGCAAGATCCGCAGGCAGAACTGGCATCATGGCAGTTTTTTTGGGCTCAGGCTGGTTTCTCCTGTAGCCCAGAGCTTTTTTCCGGATTAAGGAAATGCTTGGAATCGACCCATTTGTCCTCTGGACAGTGAGTTGTAGCCAGGAGATCGTGGACAGCGTGTGCGATCAACGGTAAAGACTTCGCCGGGAGGCTGAGATTTAATCATTTCTGAGTTGCACTGCAGCCCTTAAAGGGGCAGTAAGTCCTGCCTTCTCATTTCTAAAGCACCCAATTTATTTATTTATTTTTTAAGTTTTGAACCCTAAGAGAGGCTTTCTACAGTAAGAAGAAACAGACTCTCTTGGTGCTTATCGTTATTTCTGGATTACTTTTAAAAATATTTTTAAGTTTTGGCTTGCTTTCCCATTCAAGGATTATGGAGGACTGAGAGTAAATAATTCCCTTCCAGTTAGTATTTTTGTACTGAATTTGATGGATTGAATATTTTCCTACACGTTGGATTTCTCGTTTTTAATTCTTAGTTTTTCTGTTCACTTTCCTCGAGATCCGCTTGTTAGTGCACCTTTTTCTGTTTCAATTTCATTTGGAAACTTTGTATCAACTTATTAACTCAGTAACTCCTTTCTACATGAATCAAATATCTGGGGGGCATTATAATCTACTGCCTGAAATATGGAGGATTTTAGGGAGGTTTTTTCAGAGTTTCATCGTGAGCGTAAGCAGTCCTTTAAAGAGATTTTTTCAGTGTGTTGTCAAGTTATTCTGCAGAATATATGGGACATTGGGGGAAAGATTATTTCTAAAGTGTACCATCCGGCTGAAGATGTTATGGAGGAAGAAGATCTTGGCAAAGATGGAGATGTTCTTGTTGTCAGTGACATTGAAGTAATGCCAGGCGATGACTACATCTTGGTGTTGAAGGGGTTAAAGTGACAGTCTGAACTGCAGATTATAAAGAGTTTTGTTTTTCTGGGGAAATGTTATGTCTTTCTGAAGGATTGTTATGAGACAGAAGAGAATATGTTTTATGGGAGTTTTTTTACTTAGAGGTTTGAATTGTTAGGGGGGGGCAGCTGGGCCTTTTGATTTCTACAAGAAAAATGCCTTGAGTGTAATTGGGAGATATGTAACTGTTTTAGTTTATTTTGAAGTGGGGTAACAATTTAAGAATGTATAATTGGATTGATAATGAGGTTATTATGATTTAATTTCTTTTTAATGACTTGGATTAAGATTTATTGGGAATTTTTTAAAGGTTTGTTTGATTTGCAAGATTTATTAGATATCTATAAGAATAATAATTATTATTTGATTTTTAGGTTTAATAGGGTTAAGAATATTGTAGTATTATTAATTATAAAATCAGACAATTTATATGTTTTTATAACTTGATTTTCATTATAGTGGACAGAAATATATAGAATAGTGATAGGAAGGAAATAATTAAATGGAAGTTGTTTTATGAGGGAGGAAAGTTGATTTAGAAATATATATATATATATATTTCTTTTGCATTAGTGATTTGTATATGTGCTAATGGAAGGATTTATAGAAATGATGTGATCTTGGTTTGATATAGAGTAAGGGATTGATTAGAGAAATTGCTGTATATTCTTGCTGTTCAAAGTCGGAAGTCACCTCTGTATGTAACCTTTAAAATTCTTTTTTCTTGTGTTTCACACTTTTTTAGTTTTCTTTTTTTCCTTTTGTAGTTTTTTGCTTTTTTGTAGTTTTTATCTCTTTCTTAAACTTAATAAAATTCTTATTTAAAAAAAACAGCATGATTTTCCTGGCCAAAACAGGAAACAAGAAAAGGAAAAATTGATACTGCATTAGTATTACTAATGCAGGCTTTTAACCTAGTTCTTTTCATGTTTAATCAATGCAATTTATTTATGTAAAATGTTATATCTCTCATGTTTCAAATAAACATGCCTTGAAACTTATTCTGAAGAAGATTTAATTCCCAGCACATTTAAAAATAGAGTGTTGGTGTAATAGTTTCAATTAAGCCGCAGGTCTGCTTTTTATGTAAATTTTCGAGGAAACAACAGATTGTTCAGTCCCATTTATGACTTCTTCTGAAGTTAACCATTGCAAATACCAATTCAATGAAGTCACATAATGATAAGTGCCCAGCTAAATGGAAGTTATGAGATATTCCCAGCCTGATCACCTGCTCTTTTTGTCCTTAGTATGTATCAAAACACATGGAAAATTCACTTTCACAGCTAATTCCTCCATTGGCTGATCCAAAATCTGAAGCAGCATTAATCCAACCCTGTGGATTGACTGGCAACAGAAAATATATTTTTACAAAATGTGTTCTTCTCATATCAAGTTATAATTCTCTAAGTGTGAACAACATCTGAAAGTTTGGCATCCTTAGCAAATTATCTCAATACAGAACCCAAGCAGAGGAATGAGCATTAGGTTTGTTGTTTAGTTTGTTTTCAAGAAGAGCTACGTATGCTGATATTTTGCTCATCAGTCTGTGGGCTCAGCAGATGGCAAACCTAGCCAACCAGCCAACCTTGGCTGATCTAAGAAGCTAAGCAGGGTCAGCCCTAGTTAGACTTGGATGGGGAAACTACTTGGGAATTCCAGGACTGTTGGCTAGACTGGAGAGTTGAAAACATCCTGGAAGAAAGCAATGGCAAACAATTTCCATAATACTGCCAAGAAAACTGTATTGATGCAGTCACCAAGAGTTAGGCTCAACTTAAAGGATTTTTTACCTTTACCCTAGTTCCTCATCTTGGATAACCAGAAGCAATTGAATTACAATCCCACCATCTCTGTTATGGCCCATACTGAGATGTAATCCACTAACATACTGTATATGAACCAACTTCTGATGAAAATTGTAGTCACAACATATCTGGAGAAATCTGAGTGGGAGAAGCTGACCTCTTAGCAGCAAATCAGCTCTGTAGTAAAGTCAACAAAGAAATTCCAGCCTGTATAAAATGAGTTGAGTGGGTTCATATTTTAGTGTTGTATAAAGGAAATCAGAAAGAGAGTTACATTTGTTTAACTTGCATACTCCATGCCTTTTTTTCTATTCCCTTGAGGAGATGCTATGACTTTAAAAAAAGCCCCTCCATTAATATAAATCTTGTTACTTAATGAAATTATTATTTTCAACCCAGATAATCTGTTACAAAAACTATTTCTTCAAAGTGATGAGTTATTGTATTCAGTTTGCTTACAGTTGAGTTTTGCTGGGAAGAAAAGTTCATTGAAACTAAGTATCACTTTGTGTTTAAAAAAATCCTTGAGTCATACATCACTTGCAAACTCATGAATTGCTGCTTCATGTTAATGATAGGTGAATGTGGGTGCAGTATTATTGATAAAGATTTTTAAAAATATATTCTTTCTGGTACTCCAAGGAAAAAGTACCTTTTTACAGTATATCTGGGTCAACAGTGTTAGTACTAGGAGGGGACTTAGTAAACAACCCTAATGGTGACTGAAATGTCAGCAAAATTTGTGCTGAAACAGTGATAAGCACTGATACAAATTCCAGCTTTATGCATCAGAGTTCTACAGATAGTAACACTGTAAAATAACAGTTTGCAGGAAGTGTAATGAATCAGTTGCTTTATAAAGGGAAATCTTATGACTCTGTTTTCTTCTTTTTTAAAAATGAATTGCTATTCAGCTGCCCCATTTCTCCACTCTATAAAATTTGAAGCTACCTTTTTAAGTACCATTCACTATGAGACACCCCCCCCCAACCAAATATTATTCACTCATTCAGAATGATGCACTAATCCTCTACAAAAAGAGTCCTGAGGCATCCTAAAGACCACAGTGTATATACACACTTCTGTGGATTAAAACTCATTTCGCTGCAATCTGTAAAGTTTTATATACTGTATACATGTACTGTAGGTCTTTGCTGATTTTATGGGAACATTTTTGGTTTTGTTGTAACATTCAAATGTGAAACTATACCATTATCCCTCTGAGTCTTCTTGCAGAGGAACTGCATACACCACATTTTCCTTAGTGCATGATGCCACTGAAGTATTATGCTGCTGCCAAAGAAGGCTCACATGTTGGAGGAATGTTTACTCCTAGAAGGGTCATGAAAAGCTTCCATTATCAGAGCAAGGGCACTGAGGTATGGAGTGAGGCGAATATTTAGGGGCAGTTGTGCAGTCCATGAAGATACTCACCAGTGTGCTTTCTACCGTGCATCTGCAAATGAGACAATTTAAAATATCGCTTGTTGCACCCAGGATACACACACATGAAAGGCCGCTTTTCATTTGTGTCACTTGCTGATCTAACAATTGTTGGAGCCACTCCAGGCATCCTCCGCACATCCTGTGATGGCATAAAGAAGAGGGTTTTACATACCATACATTTCGAGCTGATCAGAGAATTGTAAAAACTATAGTGCAACAAGACTTCCTACAATCAGACTTTTAAGTTTCCCCAAAATATTCGTAGTATCAAATCCTGATATTGTTATTTGTTTTATGTCAAAAAGCAAATTCTCATATAGCTTTCCACAATCCAGAAGGCTGTTGTAATGTAGTACCATTTCACAAGAGAAAAGACTTGGTCCTTCATTTTTACCTCACATTAATTTTTTGCTTGCAGGATGGCCCTCCAGATGTTGGACTACAATGCCCATAAATCCCCACCATGGTTTTTATCCAACATTGCTTGGAAATCATGGAAATTGTAATTCAATATATCTGGAAGACCTCTCAGCAAAAGGGGCCAAATTAGTATTTGTCAGCACGAGATCACTTAAACATCTTCCATTTAGAGATATCTTATAGTGAACAATAAAAGGGGCATGATGGCTCAGTGGGTAAAACACCAGGCTTGTCAATCGGAAGATCGCAAGTTCGGAGGTTCAAATCCCTAGCCCTGCATGACGGAGTGAGCTCCCACACTCGTCCCAGCTCTTGCCAACCTAGCAATTCGAAAGCATACAAATGCAAGTAGATGAATAGGTACCACTTTGGTGGGTAGGTAACAGTGTTCCGCGTGCGTCATGCTGGCCACATGACCGTGGAAGCGTCTTTGGACAATGCTGGCTCTTCGGCTAACAAACAGAGATGAGCACCGGCCCCTAGAGTCGGACACGACTGTGCAGGGGAAATCTTTACCTTTACCTTATAGTGAACAATATATTCTAATCAAAAGAAAATATAGTGTTTTCTTGCCATTATCAATAGCAGCCAGGTAATCAGTCTAAAATTATACATTTTCCCCAATATACTCACTTGAATTCCTCTAAAAACTCCATGGGTATGTATTCTGTACTGGGCCCCACAGCTATATAACATTGGGCCTGTGTGATTATCACTTTCATATCCTGTTGCATGGCTGAAAATAAAAAGAGGTCAAAGGTTGGAAATTAAGTAAACTTGATTCATAAATCTCGTTAGAAAAATGTTTGCAATATTTCATTTATACTAAAAGAGTTTCAAAGTCCAAACATCCCATGGAGAAAGATACCCCAATTCTGCTAAAAACTTGGGCTCCAAAGAAAGATTGTAAGTTTTGTTCACCTATACTTACAGTGACCATACGTCCTTTATTATAATGGACAGTCCTTTATTTCAGAAAGCTGCCCTTTAGATTTATTTATTTTTCAAAAATTCACTTTTGTCCTTTATTTTGGTCATTTAACTTTTATTGTACAAATGGTACCACTTAATGCACAGTCTTTCACATTCATGTGAAAAATATGGAAATTGAATTGTCTTTTTTAAATACACTGTTTGATTTTAGATATTTTTATTAGAATATGCATTTTTGTAAAAACATTTCTTGTTTTTGCTCTTTAATTTTCCTTTGTAAAGCAAAGTTATAAACATAAACAATTAATTTTTTGTATCCTTATGAACCTCTTTCAGATTTGCCCCTTTTTCAGGTTTGTCCTTTATTTTTTCCAAGAAAATATGGTCACTTTACCTAGACTTTAACATTTGAATACTGAAACCATTTTTTAAAAAATAGAGAAAAATAGTACAGGCACAAAAAGTAATGCTGCATATGTGCAGGTTATTTATCAGCTAAATGCCAAGCTGGTAATTACTAATATCTTTGGAATTAGCAAAATGCCTCAGGTTTCACATTAAGTACAGTGGGTTTTTGTCAGCACCTCATGACTCAGATATAACCAGATAGGACAGAGAAAGTGATGACATTTACAAGAAGAGCAGTGCTGCAGCCACAGGATAGGATTACAGTGTCCTAACTATTTCACTCATACATCAGCTTAGAAGATGTATTATGGCTTAACCTTTAGTAAAATCAACAAACAGGGGGAACTGTTCCCTGTAGAAATCAATGATCTCTTTTACTTCCACTGAGGCAACAATTACACCAGACTATTTTATTTTACTATTGAAATTTTAAATTCAAGGCTAGAAATCTGTTCACATCATTAATATATGTCCTGCAATAAGTTGCACGTGAATCTGTGCTCCCCAAATTTCAAATAGTCATGATCATTGTAATGCTTTATTATGGCCAGGGTCCAGAAATATTAAACACCAATGAAGATAGAAAAACAAAACAAAACATTGGACGACATCAAGGTGGTCAACAGATAAACCGAGTTTAGAACTGTTTCAATATCTTTATTCTAAACTTTAAAACTGTTTCAATATCCCTGGATATTGAAATTGAATGGGCAAACATGTTTCTCGTATGGGATCTTAGATTAGCTTTCTTGTAATAGTACTGAAGGCAAAACAATATGCCTAGCCCAGAAAAAATATTTCCTCAACTTCCCTATGCCAAGCTGTTTACTTCCATCTGAGACTTAATATCATTAAGTACCAATCAAAGAGTCTTTAAGAGTCATTAAGTCTTTGCAGAAGTGTATCTTTGGCATGGTCATACCCTCAGGGATCATATAAACCCAGCTGATAAACCACATGTCAAATTTTCTTTTATGACATTGAACTTCAAATAGTTGAGGCATACTTTTTTCTTCAACTAAGAGTCAAAGTCTCTTAGAATGGGGGGGGGGAAGTGTAATTTTTAATTGCATATAATTTACCTTATATACTCGTGGATAAGCCAAGAATTTTAGGTGCCAAAATACATGCCAAAAATGGGGTTTGGCTTACCCACAGATGGGCTTATCCACGAGTATATATGGTAATACTTTTTAAAAGTACCTGTATCTCCCATGTATATTCATGGATAAGCCCATCTGCAGATAAGCCAACGCTTGAATTTTTAACCAAAATACCATGAAAAATGTGCCACCCATAGATAAGAAAATTGTGAAAATTAAAACATACAAACATTTTGAGGGTTGGTTTATCAGTAGATGGCACATTTTTCATGGTATTTTGGTTCAAAATTTGAGGGTCAGCTTATACACGGATGGGTTTATATATTGTAAGAATTATTTACCCTGAAATGAGATCAGCACCTTGGGTTCAAATGGGGTTTGGCTCCATTTGGGTTGTAGCCTCATAGGATGGCATACTGTTGAAATTACTGATCTAGAAGAGGTTTGTTTATTTATTTATTTATTTATTTATTTATTTATTTTCTATCCCGCCTTTATTATTATTTTTTTATATAAATAACTCAAGGTGGCAAACATACCTAATACTCCTTCCTCCTCCTATTTTTCCCACAATAACAACCCTGTGAGGCGAGTTGGGCTGAGAGAGAGTGACTGGCCCCAGGTCACCCAGCCGGCTTTCAGGCCTAAGGCGGGACTAGAACTCACAGTCTCCTGCTTTCTAGCCCAGCACCTTAACCACTAGACCAAACTGGTTAAACTTTTATTGGGCCAACTTTGTTAAATTGGTTCAACATATGGTTTTTGGTCACACAGAGCTCCTCTTTAGCTAGGAACTATGTGACTATGTGACCTCTTTAGCTAGGAACTATGTGACTTTTCCATAATCTTAACAGAGGGACCTTAGATTTTGTCAAAGCATTCAACTCTGACATACCCCAAGTTCTATTGTTTGCAGCCCAGCAGTATGGAAATGATGAAGGAGAATCGTTTTATTTTTACATTTGCTTCTAGAGCTTGTTTAAAATCAGTTCTATTACAAGGAGTTGAATGGACATCTTTAGTATTACCCAGACAACTGGTCTAAATCTCACATGGGGGAGGGGCATGGCAGTGGGATGGGGAGCTTGGAATCACAAGAAAGGAAGAATCCACTACTGATGTCCATTCCAGACAAACAGAACTGGGTAAGACCTATGGAGGTGAATTGGTCTTAGATCTATTATCAATTGATTTAATAATTGCCAGAGCAAAAGTCTCCATGGGAAAATATCAACTGGACAGTGTCTCTATGGGAAAGTAACACTTAACAATTTGCACTAAATCAGTCTAACAGTTCCATCTTAAATAAACTTTTTGGAAGCATCACCAATTTTAAGAGCTAGTACATTCAAATATGTACAGTATGAGTCATGGTTAAAGACTCATAGAAAAAGAAACTGTGATTAAGTGCCGGAACAATTTATTTTTATAATGCTAATATAACAAGCTCCCAGTTCTGATGTTTAGCCCCTAGTGAAAAAGAAAGAGAGAGAGAATTATATAATATGTATACTTCATGTCCTAGCAATCAATGAATATACAACAGAGAAACAAAAAATAATACTTGAAAAATGTCAAGTAAAGACTATTTAGCTGTCTGAAAATCTCTAAAAACCTTTCAAGTTAAGATAAAAGGTATTAAAATTATTAATCATAATTTTATATAGTTTGTATAAAACTGGTAAAACAGAATATATTGTGTGATGAAAAACAGAGCACCTCTGAAGAATCACTTTAGTGTGGTTTTTAAAAAAAAATCATAGAAAGATTAATTTCTGATCTGAAAAGTATGAAACTTTCAATTACTTCATTACACCACCTTTATTTTGTAATACTGGCAAATTTCACATATGATTCATAGTCTACAGTCCCAAGTTAATAAAGCTATACTAAGCACTTCTGAAGAACACAGTGACAAGTTAGCAAACATCAGCATGAAATATGAATACAGAACAATTCATCATCATCAGACTTGAATGTTTTAAAATTGTTGGGGGTGGGAAGAGTTTACATAGAACAGACCCTACATTAAGCTACAGCATTTTAAAGAAGAAATTGGCATGCTTGCATACAGAAATAGCCAAAAATGTGAGGCACAGGAAAGATGCCATTTTCATTTAGAAACAAATGAAAAGAAGTTTAATGTTACCAGTTATTTAAATTATTTCTTATTAGAACACTGAAAATATCCATCACCTTTTTAAAAAATATATAGCTATTAAAGCAGCTATGTTATCAAGAAGGTTTGTGATCTTTTTTAAAGTTAAGTATTTGTTGAAATATTCTCATTGGTTAAGATCAGTGTTGTACACTCTGCCTAGAGTTACGGTTAGGATGCTCTTACGGTATATCCATTAATTTTTAGTAGTTTTAAGCATGTGAGTGGATTATATTAAATCAATCCAAGGTGCTTTTATATGAAGAGATGGCATTTATGCTAATGCAAGTTGCCCTCTCCTGTTGAAGACCCGCATCACCATTTCATCCCTTCACTAATTCTCATAGACAGTTCTGGATGCAAAGTGCTGCAATGGCGAGAAGGCGGTGGAGATGGCCATTACTATGATTCCTTCCAGTCTTGTAACATACCCAGCTCTGACTGGCTACAACATCTGGCACACCTCCCACCCTTCAGTGGCTGGTCATCGCCATTTCATTCTGGCTGCTGGGCTGCTATGTTCTCAATGGAGCAGCAATTTCCTTTTTTTATTCCTTCCAATTGATCCAAGAATGACCCAAACAAACAATAGAATACAGTAAAGTCTCCTGGTCACCCACGTTTTTCCCACCTCTTCTGCCAGCACAACTTTGCTCCACTCTTATATCTCCCAGTTTTGGGTTTCTGCCAAGACTGGGTTAAGCTCACTTCCCTTTCTTTCCCATCCTGTGCTCACTTCTACAACAGGTTCCTTTCTTTTTTTTTAAACAAACAAACAAGCAAACTTTAATTTACAATGCAGGCAAATTAGAATGAAGCTACAAAATTTAAATGAATGCTACTTCTTTGCTTCTATGGACCTAAACCATCAACTCTTAATTGCCGTAAAGATTCTGTGGACTCACAGTGAAATGAAGAATGAGTTTCCTTTGGTCTTAATCACTGTAGCATTGAAGCAATGAGGGTACAATGAGGGAAAGGAAAAAGAAACAAAGAATGGATCTGCATTCGTGTCAAAGGAGAAAACGTGAGAATGGGATGTGAAGGCATCCATGGATTCAAACATCTGGCAAGACAAAGGAAAAGATTGGGGACCAATGAGGAGGGAACAATCCCTAAAAGGAGAAGGCAGGCCCTGGTAGAACCACCCATAGAAAGACCAGCCCCTGAGGCTTGTCTTCCCTGCATGGATAGGCAAGAAGCAGGGGAATGACCAATCAGAGTCTGTGGTAGCCAGAAGTTGAGCACAAACCCAGCTCTGGAATGCCAAACCACTGCATTCCAGACTGATTCCCAGCCAGCAGGAGTTATTATATTTGTAAATGAAACCAAAATGATTGTTAAGGTAGTAGTAGATACATGATGGGTAATTGAAACAATGGTGACAATTAGATTTTGTACTATTGGACAAGAGCTGGTAACTTTCCCAGAGTTGGGGCCAAAACGCACTCATTCTGTTGCTCGGATGCCCCAGGAAAGGTGGGGCTAACTTTTGACAACACTTTTCTGGGGTGCTTAGGGTTTTTAAGGGTAGAAATGGGAGTGAGGAGTCAGCCCTCTGCCGTTTCTATCCTTAGAAAGCCTCCTCCGAATGGTCTGAACTTTTGCCACCAAAATTCTGTAGTAAAATTCTGTTTTTTCAGCATTGGGGGATATTTAAGGATTGGAGATGAAGCAGTTTGACTCTCAGAAGTGTCAGCTATCATTTCTGCCCTTAGGGGTTTCTTCTGAGGGAGGGGGACTGCACTATCCAAAATTAGATATTTTCTCAAGCCAAATCTCAGTGGCCATCTTAGAGTCCTGGGAGCTGCATGCAGCTCATAGGGTTAGGGTGACTACTACTTACTTCTAGATGAAATAATAAAAAGGTTAAATGGACAATACTAAAATAAATTCATATATTTCTCTACTTTGACTTGATTCAAAAGCTCTTCACAAGAAGCCTTTCAGAGACCATGCAGGCAGTAGTAGGGAAAGGAGGGTGGAAAGTCCTCTAGCAAACATAGAATATTGTATTCAGTTCCATACTTGTGAAATCAGGACAAATTATGGAAGGTATGTAAGCATGAAGGGGGCGCGGTGGCTCAGCGGGTAAGACGCCAGGCTTGTCGATCGGAAGGTCGCAGGTTCGGAGGTTCGAGACCCGAGTGCCACGTGACGGAGTGAGCTCCCGCACTCGCCCCAGCTCTTGCCAACCCAACAATTTGAAAGCATGCAAATGCAAGTAGATGAATAGGTACCACTTCGGTGGGAAGGCGTTCATGGATCCATGCATCCATGGATTCAACGTTCACGCGTTCCACACCCGTCATGCCAGCCACATGACTGCGGAAGCGTCTTCGGACAGCTCTGGCTCTTCGGCTAACAAACGGAGGTGAGCACCGTCCCTTAGAGTTGGACACGACTGCACAACTGTGTGGGGGGAACCTTTACCTTTATGTAAGCATGTAAGAATTGGACATATGCATAAATGGATCCACTAACCCAGCATATTTTCTATCTTATTATTTTTTGGAGGGGGGAGGTACCTTCAAGTCAGTGTTGACTCCTGGTGACTGCCTGGATGAATCTCTGCAGTTTTCTTGGCAAGATTTTTCAGAAGTGGTTTGCTATTGTCTCCTTCCTAGGGCTGAGAGTGACTGGCCCAAGGTCACCCAGCTGGCTTCATGCCTAAAGTGGAACTAGAACTCACAGTCTCCCAGTTTCTAGCCTGATGCCTTAACCACTACACCAAACTGGCTCTCATCTCATGAATACCTTGCTTAAAACTTTACTGTTATTAAAAGTAATTTATCATGAGATATTTTGGAATTTTCAAAATTAGGAAAGGCATTTATAAAGAACAGAAATTCCATCAATAAAAATATATAAGTGTATTTGCAGCTGGATCTTTATTATTTCTCTTTTCCCTTCATTCTCCTTCAAAGGAGAAGTTGATTAATATGGTGGTTTATGAGAAATATAATGAATAACAATCCATGGATGGGAAATTTCTCTGAGAATAACAGATTCCTTTTGTAACTATAAGAGTTGTTTGACCACTGCTGAGAAAGTTGCTTAGCTACCATAAGACTGTAAGACACCAGCCAAAAGAAGTTTTGTTTTTAAACAGTTTTTGCTTTGTTTCTAATGTACATGTTTACTAGAATGATATGTTCAATAAATCATAAATCATAAGGATATGTACACATATTTTTGTCAAAAACAGAGGTTTGAGGCAATTGATTTAAATGAGAACTGCAAACATTTATCATTTACTTAGTATCCAGAATAGCAGGCATTTTACAGAATCGGTTTCTACTTAGTATTTATTAGTACTTCATAATGCACCACTATTTATTTCTTCAGTGTAAATTGGACTGTTCAAGTAAATGGTGTTCAAAGCACAAATCTATTGCTTTGCAAGAAACTGGGTATTAAATCTAGAAATGGGCCATCTACCTCCCCCAACAATTGGTAAGTACTGTACTGCTATCCATTTTTTAAAGAAATGTCTGAGAAAAGATGCCTGTTGGTCTGTGATGGGCTCATGAGGCATTCCATATATAGAGTGCAAAATAATGGCGGCAAAGAGATATTGAAATCTCTACTTTCTGCTGCCATCTGGTGGCTGTCCTTTTTTTTTTTTTTTGCAGCCCATTTGCAGACAGGTGGCCACCAAGTAAGAAAAGCCTTTTAAAACATGATTTATGTATGAGAAGATCTTTACTGAACCATATATGAAAAAGTGAGCAAGTATATAAAAACTATCAGATAAAAAAAAGAAGCTGGATATTTCAGTATAAAGGAAGATGCCAATATTCAAAAAAATACTTCCAAAAATAAAGGAAAATATCTGAAACACTAAATTCCTGGGAATCTTTGATAAGCAGTCCATCATGTATTTTAAAAGGTGTAAATCTTAGCAAAGTAGCTTGTGACCATGACAACTGAAATTGAAGGCACTGTGTATTATAACTCTCTCAGCCAGAGAAGATAGATAACTATTTTGGCACATATTACAAGCAGTGAGATTCTGTCTAGCACTGATTTTCCACAGATTCTATAATCTTGGCATATGCCAAAACATTTAAATTTGCTTTTCCATAGATAGTTCATCTTGATTTAATCTTCTCTCTGCCTTTTCCCTCCCAGGAATCCCAGGTGGCATCAGCACTGACAATTAGTCAGCATTTACAGATGCTGGAAGACCATTTATTTTCTTCATTACACTTTAAATTCTTTTATTTAATACAAGAGATGCAGATCTTTGAATAATCTCTTCCTTTAATTTTTTTGGATCTCAGTCAAAATAGATGATTTTCTTCATTTTACAGAAGAATCCCAAACAATGTCTAATATTTCAACAAGTGATATATTTAAAAACGTTTCGATGTTAAGTCTTATATTAAGTACCCTGCAAAACTAATATGGAGGTCATATGTAAGTGTAGCAGAACTATCAGCACTTTCTTCCTATTTAGTTGTTCTAAAAGGACAATAAACCAAATCCTCATAGTGCATGTGCTCTGTAAGAGATAGCAAGAACATATGGACAGCAGCCATTACATTGTCCATGGATGTACACAGAGAGACGAAGGCACAGTACAGTGTTATTATCAAAGCCCTGCCCCTTTTGAATATATATGTGATGTCAACACATGGTTGAAAGTGGCAGGGCTTCAGATGTGGTGCTGCACTCACCATCTTGCAGATTTTGACCCCCTGAAGATGCTACTGACAGTCACAACTCAAAAAATCCTGAATGAAGGGTATCAGAAGCCTTGCCAACATCTAGCACAAAGAAGATTTAATTCGAATAGTTTCCAGCAAACAAAAGTATCATCATGAAACAGTCAACCACATTGTCTTCACTTTTTTCTCCACCTAAATCAAATTATATAAACAATATATAACTGGACACGTACATTGTCCAAAACTATAGTTGGCTTAACAATGGTTTATCAGATAAGCTGCAATTGGATGAGTTCATAAAACTCTTTAAGTTGGGAACAGGTGGCACTCCTTATTTATTCATTATAATTATGCTCATCACAACAGCAACTCATATTTTTATCATTATGTGATTACGGTACTACAATGCACTCAACATGAGGCTGTCTCTGAAGACCACTCTGAGTAGACTGGTTGTTGGTTGGCATTTGTTACTGTGAGCATGTTACACTGGTGCTTCAGGCCCTGCAATAGGTTTCTATTGGCTTCTGGGTGCAATTGAGAGTGCAATTTTTAACCTATATATCCCTATATGACTTGGCATCAAGGTACTCACCTTTTCCAGCTGGAATTGATCTGCCCAGTCCATGCATCCTAGGATAAGCTGCCTATGAACCCCCAACTATTGCAATATAAAGGTTGAGGCTTGCAGACACTTTTTTCAATGACCATCCCTATGCCCTGCCTCCTAAATGACATCAGAACGCCCCCCACAAATGTTGGCTTTCCAAAAGCTGTTAAACCAAATTGTTTCAGAACAGCTATAGTGATTGAGATGATGATGAGCTATGGTTCTTACTGTTATTTTATTTTAGTGTTTTATTTATTATCTATTTTTATGTATTTTTACTGTGGATCATGTTATTGTATTATTATTATTTATATCAGTTGTGAACTGCTACAAGTCCAGTTGATTACAGTGGGTACAAACCAAATGAATGAATGAATGAATGAATGAATGAATGAATGAATGAATGAATGAATGAATGAATGCATGAATGCATGCATGCATACATACATACATACATACATACATACATACATACATACATACATACATACATACTCCTTTCAGAAGAAGAATACTCCCAAAATAAGCAGTATAAATTCATATCATGGCTTAGCTCAATTTTGCTAATGTGACCAAAATAGCATTCGTTCAATTCATGGCAGAAGTATCAACATATTAAGGGGAAGGTTTGCAAAAATGCAACAAAATATTTAATTTTAAAAAAGGGGGGGGGGAATCCAAAAACCAGCTCAGTATACTCAGTGGTCACAGAGTGCTGACTGGACATTGGCAGAAAGGTAGAAAGGGGAGAGTTTATTACAGTTTATTACAGTCTTAGTAGACCAGTACAAGAAGTGTGTCCATGAGTGATTTGTGAGCACTTATAAATCTATCTTAAGAAATCAACAAATAAAATTTTAAACAAAATTAAAATACATCTATAAAACCTGACTAGAACACATGAGTAAAGTCCAAAAGAGAAAGAGGAAAGCATAGATCCTACCTTGCTTTTCTAAGTAATGAGTGGCACAATTTCTCAATCTTGCAAAAATAATATAGATAGTGTTGTTATTACTGTGAACCTGTTCAGTCACACTTTCTGCCTTAAAAAAAAATACAGAATTCAGCCCTACCTGAACACAGAGATATATAGGAATGGAAAGGTGTTTTGGTTTGGTTTGGTTTGGTTTGGTTTGGTTTGGTTTGGTTTGGTTTGGTTTGGTTGGCTAGCACATCCAATCCTCAGCTGTTTGGAGCAAATATTATCTCTAAAAAGTCACAATTTACTTATAACTCCTTTTACTTAAAGATTCCAATTATAGTTTGTGACTAATATTCAGAGATTTACAGTTAGAGCATTGGCTAAGACATGGTTTGTATCCTACCACAGCCTCAAATTCCACAGATACTTTGAGCAAGCCATTTTTTTCTCATCTCATTCCTCCTATTATCTCCATTACATACATAAGAATTTTGACATACAGTACTTCTCAATAAAGACAATAAAAGAAGCACAAAAATCTGAAAGTGCTGTTTACAGAGCTACTTATTATATTTCACATTTTAATAAGGATTTTCATTGCCATGTTAGGTTATCTTTAGCAATGTGAGTTAATCCGCTGTTTTTTAATATAAAGATAAACTTATCTGTGTTTTCTGTTCATCTTGGAGTTCTGTATGTCATGTGCATTGTAGATCAGACATTCAAACTGGATGTCCTCCATATATGTTGAACTACAAAACCCAGGATTCCCAGAGAGAATAACTTTTAATAACATAGTTTGGGAATTCTAAGACTTGTCATCCAATATATCTGGAATTGTAGTCAAACATCTGAAAGTTGAGAATGAGTGATTTTTTCTCATTGCTTGCTTGATTGCTTGGGGGCAACTGACCAGAGAGCTAGTTTTTCTTTATCCATTTTTCCTAACCTTTTTGTTTTCATTTTTTAAAGGATGTCTAACAATTATTGCATATTGGTTTACTCTAAAGCAATTTCTCTATCCTTCAATAGAATATCAACAAATGAACAAAGCACTGCCAAAAGAAGCAAACTAAAACCATGCCATTTAAAACAGAGGTAGTGAAGAAAGACGACAGTGGAAACACGTACAAAGAGAGTTATATGCACGTCATGCTATTGATTTCAGCAAGAGGAAGCCTAACTCTAGGGACTGGAATCTTGATCCATATATACTTTTGTTTTGTCATAAATTACAGTGTTGAACTTTCTGTCCTTCAACTAATGTTTTCAACATGCTAACATTACCAATTAATATTGAACTAGTTTAATATGCCAAATTACTGAAGATAAATACTAGAAAATGTTAGCAAAACATTGCCAGAAATAAATATTAATACTATGACCCTGGTGGTTTTTTTAAAAAGTGATCATTTCTATATTTGCCAATACGCATTTTCTCTTACATTTATTTTAAATCTGTAATCAGAACACTAATTAACATGCTATTATGATTAAACATCCCTTTGAAGCTGTACATTTCTATGGTAAGAATCTGCTCCATATCAATACACTGCCCAGAATAAAATTGTATTATCTCCTCTCTGCTGACAATTATATTTGCAGTGACCTTCATTTTCCCACTTGGTCCAAGCTTCATGAAAGAAGAGGGAACAGTATCCAGAACAGCCCCCACATCCTGTCTGCAGCTTCATCAAATATCTTGCCTATCGTGCAGCTTCCCCAAAAAGGACTTCCCGCTTCCAGGGTAACAGGAAATATTTCTGGACAAGTAGTGATTAGTTTGCAGTCCACTCCCTATAGATGGGACGTTGGAGAGAACAAAGCTCTTTAGGGAGGAAGCTGAGTAAAATGGGAGGGAATGGGAAAGCATGTGCCAATGATACACTGTAAGGATTGTGAGAATTCAAGTTATTAAAAGGATGTGAATGGTGGAAGGAGAATAAAGAACTTAGAGAAAGGTTAACACAAAAAATGGGGAAAGAGTTGAGGGTATCAGCTGCAGCAGCAGCAGCATCACTGTCAGAAACTAAGTTCCAAAAACAGGCTTTGAAGTGTGTTCTACTGTACTGTGAACCATCTGAGCTACTTTTCATCTTTCCAGGTTAGGCAAACCTCTGGGCACCCTTCACCTGGTAAAGCTCTAAAGACTTCTATATCCCTAAAAACTCCCTACTTTTTGTACCAGTTGCCAGGGGGGGAAAAAAAGGAAGTGGGAAGAATTTTCCCAAGCTTTGGAGAAATGAGAACTTTGCCTCTAGATGTATTCTAAAGTGCTGGACCTATGCAGCCTTGAGACCTTAATTTTCAGACCCAAACCAGAGTTAACCTAACCTATAGTTCTATAATTTAGCCTTTTCACATGAAATTCCTGGTTTTACCTAGAGCCTGTCAACATTCCAGGCTGCTGCTGTTACAACTATAATTAGGATAATATATCTATTCTCCCTTCATTTCTAAATAATTAGTTCCTGGATTAGGGACATGCTGACTTTTAAAACAGCTAAGAAAAGTGTTTTGAGGTGATTATGCTTTGAGCTGGGTATAGTCAGTGAATATGTCCCCGTTGGGGGAGATGGGCAGTAATATAAATCTAATAAAATAAAATAAAATAAAATAAAATAAAATAAAATAAAATAAAATAAAATAAAATAAAATAAAATAAAATAAAATAATAAAATAAAATAAAATAAAATAAAATAATAAAATAAAATAAAATAAAATAAAATAAAATAAAATAAAATAAAATAAAATAAAATAAAATAAAATAAAATAAAATAAAATAAAATAAATATGTGCTTCATTCCGGATGTTATCCTTGCATTATAGTTTCCCAAGTCCCATGCAAAAAATCAGAAGGAAAGCAAGCATTGGATAGTGCAGGCAAATGACCCTATTTAAGCCTGGCTCTGCCCCAGGCCTTGTGGGTAATGGAGCCCTTGTGTAATGTTCTGGTCTTTTTGAAATGGTGTTGGTTTTTTCTGGACCTTCTTTTTTTAATAGTGTAATTATTGGTTTCAGTCTTTTGCTTTACTGTCCTATTTGTGAGCCACCCAAAGTCATAACAGACTGGGACAGCCTATAAATTAAATAATTAAATAAATCCCAATTTTCCAGATGTGCTGATGAGGTGATTATTTGCAACAGAACATCTGTCTTCAAGGAAAATGTCTGAGTATCATCCCACAAAATAGTACCTGCAAATATATTGCACAAAAATCATCACTTAGTATAATATAAAATGGACATCAGTCTTTCATTTAAGTAAACTTTTTTTTAATTATGTGCTTCCCTTATTTGCTAGAACACATATGCGGGCATGGTTTTGTGTTTTGTTTTTAAATAAGTCTACGGTTTGACAGCTTCTGTATTTATATTTCTCACTTTTGCCATTGACTAATTTTGATACAAATTAATACTTCCCCTTTATTCAAATATTTCTTGACCATGTTTTTATTAATTGTCCACTTGCCCATATCTTGCATTCTTTTCTATTTGTCAGTCTCAGTTCATGCTAAGAGCAGCATGGGCCAATGGGAGGTAGTGGATCACATATGATTAAGCAACATGGAGAAGCTGTGGCATAAAGACCAGGCAAACTGTCTCTGTGAATTTGGGAAGAAAATAAATAGATGAGTTCCTACAGGATGGAAAATTAATTACATTTTAGAACTGGGATAGGTAACAATTAACCAATCAAAGAGAATATTTGTAACTCAGGGTTGAACTGTGGAGTGCTTGGTGCTCTCTGAGCCTGGTTGTTTTCTTGCAGACGTTTCATTGCCAGACTAGGCAACATCTTCAGTGCGAAAAGGGAGTGGGACTTGCTCTCTGTTTATATACCATGGCTTGTCCTGCTTGTGTTGGTGGAGGTGTTGTTCTCCCCTTAGGAGTTCCTTGATTGGGCTGTTGTTTGCTACTTGGTTGATTGACTGAGTTAATAGTTCCTTGATTAGGGTATATTGTGCTGTTTGATTGTTTGATTGTTCCACTGGTGCTAATCTTGGTGTTAATCTTTGCATATCTGGGTGTTGATTGCTGGCAAGGAGGTGTTCTGGTCTTTTGGCTTTTCTATTGTCTCTTATGAATGGTATGTAAATGTTGTTTACCAGAACACCTCCTTGCCAGCAATCAACACCCACCAACACTCTGGGTGGCTAACACCACATAAAAACTCAATACAAAATGAACAATAATGTAAAAAACAATCAATGGCAACCACGGACAAAACCCAATCAACAATAAATTCACAACACCTCACAGACTCCAACTAACCTCCTGACCCCCATGCCCAGGGTGTCAGGATTGAATTTTGAATCCTGCCATTAACTTCAGAAGATACGTGTCAGCCTGGTACGGACTCAGGAAGGGAGGGGGGAGTGCATTCCAAGAATTGCGCCAGGCAGTTGGAGCCTGTTTTGCACATCGTCAAGGTTGTCCACCTGCATGAGTGTGGAGGGGGTTTGAACAGAGTGGGAAAAAGATGGACATTGACATCATCGGGTGCAGGGGGCTGGCACAACGGGGGGAAGCAAAATTCAATCTTTTGGCGGGAAACGTCATTCAGATCTTTGAGAATGCTTTGATTTACATGTATCCTTAATAAAGCTTATTCTGCAATTCAAAAGAACTGCATGGAGTAGTGATTATTGGGGCATTGAAATCAGCGTCATCACAGAAAGACCTGAATCTCAATGTATGTTGATTCTACACGAGGTCAGTCCTGAAACCTCGGACATTCCTACGCTCGAGAATCAATACTGCAGCAGACTAACAATCTGCATCTCAGAAAGCCAAACCATGGAGGATTCAAATGTGGAACTTCAAGGCACTGAGGAGGAGCAACCTAGCACATCCCAACAGTGATGAGCCTGAATACAGAGAAGGCAGTAAAATTTGAATCCAAGGGCAGTCAGAAGAAGTGTACCCAGAAGCCAGAAATGGAAGAGACTTTGGAGCCAGCCGAGATCCCTCAAGCTACAACTCCCAAGATCAGAGCAGAGTGGTCCCTGGGGATCAGAGGCAGCTTGAAACCTGGGATGGGGAAGCATGCTACCAAGACGCGAGTCTTGCAAGCCCAAAGATTGAGTTCTTTGGAAGGTAAGACATCCCAAATGGACTTCAAACTAGAGACAGTGAGTCAACAAGTGGCTTCAATCAAAATTGCAGTGGACAAGATACTACAAAAACTGGAAGGTGGACAACCTTCACAGAGAGCGGCTAGCCCAACAATCCCATCAGCGGAGGTAGAAACTACCGATGAGAGTGATGAGGAAGAGGAGATGTTGGAACCTGGAGAAATTGACAAATCTCAACTGAAAGTAAGGCAAACATCAACCAGAACCATTCCCCCGCCCCATAGGCCCCCAGGAGCTAGCAAATTAAATATGAAATTTGATGGGGATCCAAAGAAACTAGCCTGCTTCATGACCCACATTTACAGCTTCATGGAAGAGTTCAAGAACGCTTTCGCAAATGAAGAAGCCAAGGAGAGATATGTCTCTGGTTATCTAGAAGGAGAGGCAGCAGACTGGTTGGTGGTCATGCATGAAGCAGGGGCTAAAGAATTAAATAATTTTGATGCATTCATGGTTGCCCCATGAAAACAGTTTGAAGACACCCTGTCAAAAATGACTGCTAGAGTTGAACTGCAAAATCTGAGACAAGGCAACCAAACCATAGCCGAGTATGCCATGGAGTTCAGGAAACTGGTAAGCAGACTGCCAGATTGGCCAGAGACTTTCCAGATAGAATACTTCCAGCTGGGTCTCAGATCAGATATCATCGAGATGACATTGGGGCGAGGGGATCAAGACACTCTAGATCAGTGCTTTCCAAACTGCCACCTTTGGCGACACACCAACGGCGGCAGCACCAGTGCAGGAGTGCACGTGGTGGTGGGGGCATGCATGGGGGCAGCGCGCGGGCGGCGGCATGCATGGCGGCGTGCACGGTGGCGGCAGCGACCTCGCTAAAATGTGGAAGCGCTGATGGCGCACCATTGCCGTTGTCGCTGCCGCTGCTGCCATTCACACCACCACCGTGCACGCCCCCGCTGCCACTTCCGGGTTCTTTCGCGACACACTAAACTGTGTGTTGCGACACATTAAAGTGTTGCGACACACAGTTTGGAAAGCTATGCTCTAGATGAATGGATTCAGTTAGCTGGAAAAGTAGAAAACATGAGATTATGCCTAAGAACCCACCGGCAATTCCAGACTGTGGGCAAGAGACCAGTCAGCGCTGCACCGTTAGTCAAGCAAAAATCTTGTGAAGAGGAAAAAGAATGGTGAGCTAAGAGTGGATTATGTTTTAAATGCGGAAAGGAAGGCCATTGTATTGGCAACTGCCCACAAGCCACTAATCCCCTGAGAAATAAACCGGAGGACAAGGGAAGCAAACAAGTCACCCCCAAACGTAAACGTCAGTGGTGGTTGAAGAACAGAGCAAGCAAGACCCTTTTGTAGAGGAGGATGACTCAACAGATGAAGAGTTCCTGCTGGCGGGAAACTCCAACTGCCTGTCCTAAGATGTGCCAGAGGACAGGCATTTAACAACGGGTGCACCAATCCACTGGTGAGCAGAGATTGTCCAACCATGCAAGTGAAGGTAAAAATTGAGACTTTGGATGGGAGGGAGCAAGCCAGTTTATTGGCAATGCTGGACTCTGGGTGTTCAGGATGCTTGATTCACCCTGCCATAGTAACTGGACTGAGACTAAAATTACATAAACTCAAAGTCCCATCATTTTTTTGTCAACTTGATGGGTCAGATATGAAGGGAGGTCCAGTGGAATTTTATACAGAAGCAGTAAAAATGAGAATTGGGTCACACGAAGAGACTTTGAGATTTATCATGGCCCTGATAGCAAACCAGCCAATAGTCCTAGGCTTAAAATGGCTGTGAGAGAGAAATCCCCATATTGACTGGGTTTCTGGGGAGCTGGAGTTTGCTGATGGGTCTTACGAGGGGTTGGAAGCCGAGGAAATACAAATTGGAACTGAGGTGGGAGCTGCTGGAATTGAAAGTGGTGGTGGCGGTCATCCAAACGAGGAAGTGAGAATCCCTGATCAATATGCCAATTTAAGTGTGGTGTTTGATGAAACTGAGTGAAACCAATTACCCCACCACCACCATAAAACAGACTATGCCATAGAAATTGAACCTGGGGCAGTTTTGCCAAAGACCAAACTATATTCCATGACACACAAAGAATTACAGGAATTGAGGAAGTTCATTGACAAAAACCTAGAGCGAGGTTTCATTGAACTGGCCACCTCGCCAATGGCAGCCCCTGTATTGTTCAGGAAAAAGAAGGATGGTTCATTAAGGCTGTGTACCAATTACAGGGGTCTAAATGCCATTTGTATTTCCAATCAGTATCCTCTGCCTTTATTGAAAGACATGTTAGCCCACCTCACAAAAGGGAAAATCTTTACCAAGCTTGACTTATGAGAAGTCTACTTCAGAGTACGAATATGTGAGGGGGATGAGTGGAATACCGCTTTCAATTGCCAATTTGGGTGCTTCCAATATTGGGTCATGCCGTTCGACCTATCTGGAGCCCCCAGGGTCTTCATGAATCTAATTAATGAAGTGCTCCGTGAATTTTCATATAGAGGGGTCCTGGTTTACCTCAATGACATCCTGATCTATACAGAGACAATGGAAGAACACGTAGAACTGGTGCGTGAAGTCTTACAGAGACTGTTGAAAGCTCAGTTGTATGTTAAGTTGTCAAAATGTGAATTTCATAAAGAGAAATTGGATTATTTGGGATATAGAGTGTCAAATCAGGGGATTGAAATGGATCCAGCTAAAGTATGCAATGTGTTGGGGTGGGAAGCCCCAAGAACCCGAAGGCAATTGCAATCATTCCTAGGGTTCTCAAATTTCTATCGCCAGTTCATTCCCAACTTTGCTCAAATTGCCCTACGCTTAACTGATCTTCTAAAGACAAAAAATCAGAGTGAGGCGCAGAAAGCAGCAAAACCAGGGGTGGTATTGAAATGGACTCCAGAGTGCCAAGACGCTTTCGATAAACTGAAGGTGCTTTTCACGGTGGAGCCAATTTTAAAGCACCCCGATTCTGAAAAGCCATTTGTAATTCAAACTGACGCTTCAGATACGGAGGTTGGTTCGGTACTCTTACAACAAGATTCAAATAATGTATTAAGACCTTGTGCATACATATCCAGAAAATTCTGAGACTGAAAGACATTGGCATGTTTGGGAGAAGGAGGCTTTTGCTGTACGTCATGCATTGGCAACTTGGAGACATTTGTTGGAGGGGTCCCCATACCCATTTGAAGTATGGACTGATCACAAAAATCTGGAAGCATTAAAATCACCATGTAAATTGAATCCCAAGCAGATACGCTGGGCTGAATTCTTCAGTCGATTCAATTTCACCCTAAAATATTTGCCGGGGGGAATTTTCTAGCGGATGTGCTTTCCAGGTTACCCCAGCATGGCAGCCAGAGAGAAAAAGTAATTAACACTATAATGTCCCCCCAGCAATTGGGTTTAAACCAGGATAATGTAGGAAAACCAAGGGATACAAGAGAAATTAGTCCAGACCCACAAGTGGGGAAAGTGGCAGTCACACACAGTCAGAAACCACCACCTGATCCCCTCTTAGAAACATCCCTAACAAAAGAATTGTGAGCTAAACTACAAAAAGATCCTTGGTGGCTAGCACATAAACACCCTTCAGGAAAACAATGGGTTGTGGTGGAATGGAGAGAAAGTGTATATTCCCAATGCTCTTAGAAAACGCATTTTGGAAAGGTGTCGTCATGAAAAAGTAGCTGGCTACTTCGGATTCATAAAAACATTGCATCTGCTCAGAAGGCAATTTTGGTGGCCCACATTAAGAAAAGATGTAAAAGAGTGTGTAACCACCTGCCCTGTGTGTGCCACTACAAAGAAGCCAACTGGAAAACCGTTGGGATTGTTGCAACCAGTGGGGAACCCTCTCAGCCCTGCAAGCAAATTGCTATGAACTTTATAGTAGATTTGCCAGAAAGCAAGAAAAAATCAGTGATTTGGGTAGTTACTGACTTGTTTTCAAAACAAGCTCATTTCATCCTGTGCAAGGGGGTACCCTCTGCCAGCCAGCTCACTATTTATTCAACACGTCTACTGTCCTCACGGGGTCCCTGTAAGGGTCATTAGCGACCGCGGCAGTCAATTTACCTCAAAATTCTGGAAAGCATTTTTAAAATTAATTGGGGCTGAACAAAGACTCATTGTTTCATCCACAGATGGACGGAGTGACTGAACATCTGAATGCCATACTGGAACAGTATTTAAGATGTTATATTAGTTATCAACAAAATGATTGGGTTGACTTAATTATTTTCAAGAGTGCTGATGTGTATTATTTCCATTTCTTTAAATAAAAACTTATGGTAAATTAACACTGGATAGTTCTATGGCAGCATTTCTTAAAGTGTGGTCCTAGGACCCCTGGGGGTCCCCCAAGACCCTCTCAGGGGTCTGCAAAATCAAAATTATTTGCCAGCCTATGTTGAAAAATAATACAGTATTAAAATCCCATCAAACAATGGTGAGAAGTGGTAGTGGCAGCGAATGCATCAAGTTTAATTTTTAATATGGTAAATATAGATAAATATAACCCATACCAACAAACGCTCTTTTGGGGTCCTCCATAATTTTTAAAATTGGGAAGGGGTCCTGAGAGAAAAAAGTTTAAGAAACACTTTCTAGGGAACCAACAGAGAGGGTGTTTCATGCTGTGTTGTAATGGATGTTTTTATTCTGAGCTGTTTTGTCTATGAGTTTGTTTTATCTTGTATTAGCTTTTCCAAGCTGCCAGCGTCTGTCTGAGTGGATGGCTATAATAAATTTAATGAAATAAATAAATAAAATAAAAGAATCCTACAATTTGACATGGATTGAAGTCAAGTCTAGAGATGGGATCCAGAACAAGAATAGCGTACTTACAGTGCACTTAAAAAAAAACTGACTATGGAGATGATAACTGAAAAGCCAATTAACTATGACTTGAAATGTAGGAGTCTGTGGGAGGACAAGGAGGGTCAGGTGACAAAACATGTGTCATGATGCAAAGCTCAAATGTCAAGATGCATATATTGAAGGACAGGGTTTGTGTAATAATATCACAGGCTGCAAATAATAATGTTTCCATTATCGTGGCTTTCAGTGAACACATATGGCTGGAAAGCTACAAAAACCCAAAATGGTCAGGTTATTTTGCTCCTGAATCATCAATCATTATCAAGTTTATTAGTCTATGTCACCCCCAGGAAGCCTTGGAAATATAGAAATAATGGGATTTATTGCTGAACATGAGTTTACATAAAAATGTGTTGTAAGTCAATGGCCACTTAAAATCAATTGCATCACTTGTTATTCTACAATAGAATGATTACATTATAACAGTAGCATTTTGGAGCATGCAATCTATTGCTCTAGTACATTCGCAAAAGATGCTTCGTTAAAGGAAGATATTAGTAACTGATAAAAAATATTGCTTTTTCGTGTCCTTTCATTGCTTGTCTTAAGAAAATTGAACAAATGTAGTAATATTGAGCATAAATGTGTTCTATAAAATTTAAAATGCTCAATATAATCAGTGACAAATCTCCACATGCTAAGGAAGTTTAATATTTTGAAGATTTGATTATTTCTTTGTTCCACTTGCAATAAAAAATAAATTGCTTCATAATTCTACAATGTAAGATTAAAAAAAAAAACAACCTTACCCCTTAAGTGTGGATCCCAAGTTCATTTGGTTCCATGTCATGCATTCAAGTTGAGAAGTCATTTGGTATATATTGTCACTGTTATGAAAATATTTCAAGTTAGAACTAAAGTTGTATGATCTACTTCAAATAATTAGATTAATAGAGAAGCAATATTATTTTCTTTTTTAAAAAATTCAAAAACAAATCTAAACCAGTAAATTACCTATACCTTTGTAAATTCATAGACTACTTTATAAGACTAATTTATAATTTATAAATTTTAGGAAAACAAAACAAGGGTGGAAAAAAAATAGAAAAATGTCAAGAGAAGACATATTATCTCCAGAGTTTACAAAAGGTTCACAAAATGAGCAATAGATGATAGATAGAGCCAAGGATATTATCCTAGTTTAAAACATCTGTAGCTTGTAGAAGCCCAGTTTAAATCCAGTATTTTGTTTATGACTGTAAACATATTATACTATACTTGTACAACTCTTTTTGTAAGTTACATTACTGAAAGATTCTGCTTGTGAATTTGTGCTATTTGTTCCATTAGCACTTGTGCAGCCCAGAGTCTGGTGGAATACAATCTCTAATATTTTTCTACTCTCACTAAATTGGATACAGTTGTAAAATTATTTCTGCAATTTTACTCCTGAGAAGTAAGAAATATATCTAGTTTCATTGTTTCTAAATCCATAACATCATTCCCTGTTTGGGAAGAACATATTGTTTAAATCTTTAACAAAGATTGTGTTACATAGGTAATTAGTTGAATTAGCTATGGGGACAATTAATATTAAAGGTAAAGGTAAAGGTTCCCCCACACAGTTGTGTCCGACTCTAGAGGCTGGTGCTCATTTCCGTTTGTTAGCCGAAGAGCCAGCGCTGTCCGAAGATGCTTCCGCGGTCATGTGGCCAGCATGACGCGCGCGGAACGCTGTTACCATCCCATGGAAGTGGTACCTATTTATCTACTTGCATTTGCATGCTTTCAAATTGCTAGGTTGGCAAGAGCTGGGGTGAGTGCGGGAGCTCACTCCATCACACGGCGCTCGGGGCTCGAACCGCCGACCTTCCGATCGACAAGCTTGGCGTCTTAACCACTGAGCCACTGCACCCCCTATAATTAATATTATATAAAATAATTTGACACAAGAAAAAATTGGACTTACTCATGTATAAATAACGTTGTCTGCCAATTATTATTTGTTTACCTTATATTATAATTAAAACGTTTTTAAAGAAGTTAACCTTAATTTGTATTAGCATAATATCTACTTATAAGAAAATTGTTAGTACTATTCAAGGAGGAGCAGAAGGAGGACGAGGAGGAATTAAGACTGATTTTTGTTGAATACTACTTCCATATAACAATAGTTGAGACTCTTTTTCTTTCTTTTCTATTCTTTCTCAACTGTCTAGGACTGTTTTCACCTCTTCTTCTGCATCTCTAACTGAACATGCCCCTCAATCACAAATACATTTTAGGCAGATTGATAATGTGGTGCCCAAATTACCCAGACAGATGTTCACAGCACATCATTACAAATTATCACCTGAAAAATCCCCCTTTTCAATGACATTTTCCAGAAAGGTAATTTGCTGGCTAACAGGTAAGTTCAACTTATTTACAAGCTTCTAAAAGAAACACTCTGTCTAGATAAAGAAAGAATACAATTTCTGTCTGTCTGTCTGTCTGTCTGTCTGTCTGTCTGTCTGTCTCTCTGTCTCTGTCTCTGTGTGTGTGTGTGTGTGTGTGTGTGTGTGTGTGTGTGTGTGTATGTATATATATATATATATATATATATATATATATATATATATATCTGCTCTACTACTTGGTATCATGCTCTTAATCATGAGACAAAATATTTCTGGTAAAAACCTTAATGTGTTCAATATAGCCTAAAAATCATACTTATATGAATCATCCATTGGTTGTAAATTCATCTACCTTGTTTTCTGAATGTAATTATAATAACCGTCAGTAAAATAGATTTTAAATCATTTTCTCTACAGAAATCTGTAGAGAAATCTGTATTTGCCAAAATACTTTTCACATACACATACACACACACACACATGTGCACATGAAGAAAATAATGTGAGATGACTTCAGTTACAAAGTATGTGTGATGCCATTTGTCATTACCTTGGCATACTATTATTCATTTGAGTGTCTGAATTACTATTATGTGACTACAATGTCCCGCATAGCAGTTCAGAAATTGTTAAGACACTCCTGCAGTTTTCCATTTGCAACAGAAGCTCGTGCTGGTCTGTGCCACCACATTTTGCAATTCCACGAATTCTTCTTGTAATGCTGATGTAATTAATTCCTCAAGGGCCTAGATTTTTATTAGAATGCCAGACCTGTGCATTTACAGCAGGATATTTTCCTTTAACTTTATTTCATTTGACAGTTCATTTATAAGAGCCTCCTCCACAAGACCTCTTTTTTTTTCTTCCTTTGCTTTTTCATCAAGTAATACACTTACTCATCTTGTCATCAACAGAAAGGCACAAAAATTGCCAGGACCAGGCCTGAGAAAAGAGCTAGAACTTGAACATTCCTGGGGATAACTTTTTACTCACAGTAACAGAGAAACCACATTTGGTGTAATCTTCTCAAAACACACTATTTATGTAGATTGGGCATGGAGTTGTTGTTTATTCATTCAGTCGCTTCCGACTCTTCATGACTTCATGGACCAGCCCACGCCAGAGCTTCCTGTCGGCCGTCGCCATCCCCAGCTCCCCAATGGTTGAGTCTGTCACCTCCAGAATATCATCCATCCATCTTGCCTTGGTTGGCCCCTCTTCCTTTTGCCTTCCACTTTCCCTAGCATCAGCTTCTTCTCCAGGGTATCCTGTCTTCTCATTATGTGGCCAAAGTACTTCAGTTTTGCCTTTAATATAATTCCCTCAAGTGAGCAGTCTGGCTTTATTTCCTGGAGTATGGACTGGTTTGATTTTCTTGCAATCCAAGGCACTCTCAGAAGTTTCCTCCAACACCACAGTGTTGGGCATGGAGAAGTGGAACAAATAAGTTAGAAAATAGAACGATGTTCAACTCAGGAAGAGATTGCACTATAAAAAACATAGTATCTGCAGGATCAGAGTCAACATCCACCTAGTGTTCATTTTTCACAGCACTCAACCTTGGGCCACAAAAGTAACACATGAAGACAGTAGCTAGGTTCATACCTTGGGCTAAGTCACGGTTTTTACAGTGTGTGAACCAGCGTGTGTTCACTGCTAGTTAATTAATGTTAGTTCAGTATGTGAACCAGCAAATATTCCCAGGCATCCTGTCTTCAGCACTTATAAACATTTTAATAGATCCCATGGCTAGATAGTGCTGCCATACCTGGGCTGCAAAAATCCAGGTGACCACTAGACCACAGCAAGGAGATACAGAAAACAAATAACTCTTTGCTGCTATCTAGTGGTCACCTGGAAGTTTACAGTCTAAATATGGCAAGTGTAGTAATAAAAAAATGTGTATATTTGATTGGCCTAAATGGTAATCAAATGATGAGATCTGATAACTGTTCTACCTGCATTGTTATATTGTATTTTTTATCCAGATATTAGTAATCACACCTCTTTCTTTGAGGCTGTTTTTTCAACTAAGAACCTTTCTACTGTTACTAAGAAATTTGCACATTTTTCTCCATAGTGCATATATGAATGAACATCTTCTGGTGGCCCTTTGATTCAGATAAAGTTTCTCTGGAAAAGGTGAAAGGTGACCTAGCTATTCCCTCTCCCTGCAATCCCTTGCTCCCTCCACATCCCTTTTCAATTTGTTTTGAAAAATTCCCCTAGTCTTCTGGAACAGATTTGAGGAGTAGGAGCTGAAAGTCACTTTCCCCATTTCAGAGATGAAAGTCTTATTATATCAATGAGATATAAGAAACCAAGACATCAACTGGATACAACCCTCAGTTAATCAGTATTTGTTTCAGGTTGTACTCATGTTTTAATTTCATGCTGGTCATATATTTGCATAACTTGTAGCTGTTTAGTTAAAAGGCGAAATATTGTATAATCTTTAAAAAAAAGTTCATTATTGAAATAAATATGCTTATTCATAACTACTTACTCTCTACTGAACCTGGGCCATTTTGTCATTGAGTTCACATGGCACATAACCATGAGCTAGCCAACCACATTTTAACTTACTCTGTGTTGTTTAAACTAATCCCATTCAGTTTTAGCTTTTTCTCATGGAGGAATTGCCATCTCTCTCTTCATTCTGGTTGTTCTTTCCTGCAAACTTTCCAGCTCTCTAATATTACGTACTAATGACAGCAGCTGTAAAGTGGATGACTTTCCCAGCATTCTATCATTCAAAAGCCTGGAAGTGCCATTCATCATACAATCAGTACAATTTATCAGTCAGTATGAAATCAACCCTGACTGCTCATTGGAAGGACAGATACTGAAGCTGAAGCTCAAATACTTTGGCCACCTAATGCGAAGAGAGGACTCACTGGAAAAGACCCTGATGCTGGGAAAGACTGAAGGCAAAAGGAGAAGGGGACGGCAGAGGATGAGATGGTTAGATAGCATCACCGATGTAATGAACATGAATTTGAGTAAACTCCGGGGGACAGTGGAGGACAGGAAGGCCTGACGTGCTATGGTCCATGAGGTCACGAAGAGTCGGACACGACTAAACGACTGAACAACAACAAAAATGAATTTCAGCACAGAGAAGCTCTTTGGTGAGATATATAATCTAAATAATTAGAAAAACAAAAGGTTATATACTAATTTTAACTTTTCATATGCACTGCAGACTTCACATTGTTTGCAAGTATTTGGGGGCCTGTCTGAAATATTTCTTAAGTGTATCCTGTGGGAAGTTTAGCTGTTGTGGAAACATGCCTCCTGTCATCCTCATGAAAATCCATTGTGTATTACGTTATGAGATTTCATTGTTTATATTTTAATTAGTAACCTTTAACTAAGGCCAAATATTATGAAAGATGCCAAAATCAGATAGTCAGTACTTATTTCTTAAAAGAAAAACAGTTGTTGGAATGTTCAGGTTATATCAGGCAAGCCAGTATAGATGGAGGAAAAGAAGGTGATTCAACTGTCACGTTCATGAAGTGCTGCTGGGTGCCTTTACCTTCAAAATGCTGCCTCGGGTTACTGCATAAGGGGCGCTGCTTTGTCTTTGCATAAATTTGTGTTTATGTGTATATCTGGCAGAAATTGTGATACATTTGTTTGTATGTGAAATACAGCAAGTATATGAACATGCCTTCATATCATGTTTTGCTGCAGTTATTTATAGCAGTGCTGTGCAAATATTAATATGTGACATACTTCTGTGCATATTGGTTTTGCATGCAACTTGCAGCTCATTTCATACTCTGTTTTTCTGAGGTTTTGTATGAAATGCTACTACGTATCTTTATGTACAGTAAATGGATTGTGTTTTTTATGTGAAACACTGTTGTTTGCTTATTGTTAAGATTTATAGGCCACCCCGATTCCTACATTCCTACATGCATGAATGTGTGAATCAGTCTGCATTTTAGAATATTTTTATGCAAATTTCTACCTACTGTGGTCATGAAACATGATAATGTGCAGGTTTGCATGTGAAACAGTGGTTCTATGTATATGCTGTTGCATGCAATGGCCTTTGTTTGTGACATTTTGCACCTGGATTTATAATATCCATACTTTTTGACTCATTAATACTTGCAGAATTTGCTTTTAACACTGCAGCATTCAATCCTAAAGGAAATCAATGCTGACTGCTCCTTGGAAGGACAGATACTGAAGCTGAAGCTCAAATACTTTGGCCACATAATGCGAAGAGAGGACTCACTGGAAAAGACCCTGATGCTGGGAAAGACTGAGGGCAAAAGGAGAAGGGGACGGCAGAGGATGAGATGGTTAGATAGCATCACCAATGTAATGAACATGAATTTGAGATAAATTCGGGGAGACAGTGGAGGACAGGAAGGCCTGCCGTGCTATGGTCCATGAGGTCACGAAGAGTCGGACACGACTAAACGACTGAACAACAACAACAAGCATACCTCCATATTTTCATTCTCATTTATCGTAATTCTAATTTGCCTTTCTTTGAACTTCAGTGTATTTGAACTTCAGATTTTTATCTCCAGAATCTACAAAATAATCTTGTGAGCCAATAAGACCTTCTCTTTCAGAATACCAAGGATAACGTGGAGGCCATGTTCCTTCCGCAAGCTTCAACATTCATATGAATGTTCCATGCTTTTTCTAGCAGAAAGAAAGCATCTACAATAACCCAACGAGCACATACTGGGGTGTTGGTGTTGGAGGGCTTTAGGGGAGAAAATAGTTATTGCTCTATGACATTACCTGCCCCCCAGCCCCCCAGGAGGTCTTGGAATGGAAGCTGGGCAAGAAAGCATTAATGGAACCAGAGGAAGAGAAGCCAAACACAGCTATAATGGGCACCTAGACTTTTCATTACTGGTTGCAAAATCAAAACGTTTAGGCTGAAATCCTGTGGACACACATAGCATTATGTTGATCCTTCGTATCTAGTTCAAAATAAAAAATAAACTGCTCCCAGTATGTTCCAATGCACATGTACACATTCTTCCCCATACACCATGTCAATTGAATTGAATAATGCACAGCTTTATTATTTTGTATAGCTCTTCATAAGATGAGCTTTGCTGAATCAGACCAAGACCAGCAATCTGTTTCCATAATGGCAGTCTCAATGCCAATGGGGATATTGGTACAAAAACATTTCCCATAATGTTTTCAGCAACTGTTTATTTAGAATCTAAGTCAGTCTCAGGTTCAAGTACATCAGTGTGCCTAATAACCCCTCTATTAGTCCCCATTAGAAGTCACACCTCAGCTGATTTTTTTCTGTTTTAGATTCTTATTTTTTTTAAAATGCAAAGTTAGCATGTTTGTTTTAATTTGCTGATACAAAATTGTTATATACTGCCTACTTCAGTGGACTCAAGACATCAACTTCAAACAATCTGTATTTCCAGTTATGCTTTATAGTTGTGACACCATGTTTTGAGATGGCAGAAAGCTTCATGGAAAGGCTGGAATAGGTGTTGGCGAGCAACCTCTAGTCTTAAGATAAATGGATGTTTTGTGAATGGGCTATCATAGCAGCCATTTAATGAGAAGGCCCAAAACATATTCTCAAAATTCCACACATGCCCACCAGCTTCCAAAGGTTGGAGACCACTGGGTCCAGAAGCATAATCCATTTAGCTATATAGCTACCATGGGGCGTGGTGGCTCAGCAGGTAAGACGCCAGGCTTGTCGATCGGAAGATTGCAAGTTCGGAGGTTCGAATCCCTAGCCCCGCGTGACGGAGTGAGCTCCCGCACTCGCCCCAGCTCTTTCCAAGCTAGCAATTCGAAAGCATGCAAATGCAAGTAGATGAATAGGTACCACTTTGGTGGGTAGGTAACAGCGTTCCGCGTGCGTCATGCGGCCACGTGACCGCAGAAGCGTCTTCAGACAACGCTGGCTCTTCGGCTAACAAACGGAGATGAGCACCGGCCCCTAGAGTTGGACACGACTGCACAAATGTGCGGGGGGAACCTTTACCTTTACCTATATAGGAACATACCTCATTCTCTCTGACTGGTAGTGCTATCTGCATTTTAATAATCTTCAAGCATGGCCAGTTCACAAAAAATGATATAGACTTAGTGTCTCCATGTCTGTATTATTCCACTTTTAGGGAGACATTCCATAAACTTACTGCAGATAACCTATAGTCAGGGTGCAACTGTCAATAAATTGTCCCATTTAGAACTGTGGTGGTATTTTTGTCAGGAACAGAAAGAGTTGTTGTTGTTGTTATTGTTGTTGTTATAGGGACATCCTTGAATTAAAAAATAATACCTTGTTTTAAGAACAGGAACAATTGCAGTTTTGAAAAATGCAGATAATGCTTGTTCTTTTTCAAAAGCGTAATAGAATTCCAAATGTATGCTCACTCAAAGTTTCTCTTAAATTAAGATGTATTTTCATGATCAAAATTACATTGTGATTATTATTTAAATGCTCAAGTGTAGTAATGGATTAAATAAGGATCAGTAAATTCAGTCCAGACAAGATGGAGACATTGGTTGTGGTGGTTCATCTGTCTAGTTAAGCACCACCCTGTTCTGGAGATGGGTATAATCCCACTTTAAAGATAAATTTATATTTTAAGGATTTTTAATCCATAATTGTCACTAGAAGCCCAGCAACTTTACTTGTGCCTTTTCAGCACCTGACAGTACATTGACTATGACTGAGTTAGACCGAGATGGCCAAGCTGTACTCCGTGGCCATTGCAAGGTCAAGTCTGCTTTTGAACAGCATCCAAAACAGATATTCAGTCCAGCATAAAAACCAGTCTCAAGAGCTTATAAACTACAATCTCTGAATCCGCTTAAAGGAATGTGAAAAATCCTAAAATAAGTATTTAAAGCCATTATTTTTTGCTTCCTTTTTAAAGCATAAAGTAATGTATTTTTTCTTTTTGTTTCTTGTTTACTTTTGGTGTCTCCTAGTCCACTGTATCTTTAACATCATTTTTTAATTATGAAAAAAATTATATGTCAGTCATTTCATTTTAGGGATTCATAATGAATTTTATGCTAAATTGCCTTTTATATATTGCCAGTTATTTCTATATAAAAGGCAACTGAGGAGGAGTGATAAGGAAAGTGACCATCTTTCTTTCCCTTGCCACATGCATCCTCCTCTGTCAGTGTCAGGCTAAAAATAAAATAATTGCCAAAAATTAATTCTCACCTATCTAATTAATCCACATAATAAACAAGTCTGGCTATATAGTAAAATGGGGGCACATAGAGTACATAAGTGTGCAAATTCTACATTTGAAAAATGAATAGCCTCCCATTCTAAAAGTAATAATGTGTAAGCAATAAAATGAATTGTGATAGATTTCTTAATGTATATATTTATGTATTTATTTTCTATCCCTTTATTATTTTTATAAATAACTCAAGGCGGCGAACATACCTAATACTCCTTCCTCTTCTTTTCCCCACAACAACAACCCTGTGAGGTGAGTTGGGCTGAGAGAGAAAGTGACTGGCCCAAGGTCACCCAGCCGGCTTTCATGCCTAAGGCGGGACTATAACTCTCAGTCTCCTGGTTTCTAGCCTCTTGCCTTAACCACTAGACCAAACTGGCTCTCCAGTTTGGAAATATAACCATAAATAAATAAATAAATAAATAAATAGTAACGGTAAAGGTTCCCCCACACAGTCGTGTCCAGCTCTAGGGGCAGGTGCTCATCTCCGTTTGTTAGCTGAAGAGCCAGCGTTGTCTGAAGATGCTTCCGTGGTCATGTGGCCAGCATGACACGCACAGAACGCTGTTACCTTCCCACCGAAGTGGTACCTATTTATCTACTTGCATTTGCATGCTTTCGAATTGCTAGCTTGGCAAGAGCTGGGGCGAATGCAGGAGCTCACTGCGTCACACGGGGCTAGGGTCTCAAACCTCCGAACTTGCAACCTTCCAATCAACAAGCCTGGCGTCTTAACCGCTGAGCCACCGCACCGCCATATATATATATATCTCCAATCCAATCCAATCCAATCCAATCCATAAAGTAATAATAATCCAATCCAATCCATAAAGTAATAATAATCCAATCCAATCAATAAAGTAATAATAATCCAATCCAATCAATAAAGTAATAATAAACAAAATTCTGTCATCATAATACATATTATTTTTGTCAGGCAAAGATCTTGTTGTTGTTGTTGTTTATTCGTTCAGTCGTTTCCGACTCTTCGTGACTTCATGGACCAGTCCACGCCAGAGCCCTCTGTCGGCCGTCACCATCCCCAGCTCCCCAATGGTTGAGTCCGTCACCTCCAGAATACCATCCATCCATCTTGCCCTTGGTCGGCCCCTCTTCCTTTTGCCTTCCACTTGTAGATCTTGTAGATCTTGTAGATTTGAAATTAAGATCTTGTAGATTTGAAATTAAGGTTATATATTCTACAAGATCTTTGCCTGACAAAAATAACATGCATTATGACAGAATTTTGTTTATTATTACTGGATTGGATTGGATTGGATTGGATTGGATTTACATATATGGCCACCCATTTTGCGAAGTTATTCTGGGCAACTAATACAATATAAGACATCAATATAATAACAAGTAACAAAAATAATAAAGAGCATATAATAAATGCATAAAAAAAGAAAATGGCAACCAAGGAAACCCATCAACGATAAATTAACAGAACCTCACCCGCTCAACTAATCCCCCGACCCCATGCCTGGGAGAACAGCAAGGTCTTAAGAGCTTTCTGAAAGTGTCTGAAGAATGTGTCCTATGCATAGCTATACAGGAAAAAAAAGTTTCCTGGGACTAAATCCCATTAAAGTCATTGGGGTAGCTTCTGTTCAAATAAGTGTAAGTTTTCATTATAAATCTAAAGCAGTAGAATTATTTTGAATAATCATACATAGAATAGAACTCCATATATATTTCAACTGCAGTCATTAATGAAAATTAACTGGAATACAAGCCTGAAAAATCCAGATTGCTATGCCTTTTAATTTATGAGGGAGCAGAAAATAACTTCATGAGGTCATTTATGATAGCATCTCAGAGGAATTAAAAACTGTATTATATAACTTATTCACATGTAATTTAAATTGTCTTATATCTGTCAGGGCAGAAAGATACATTCTTGGAACCAATACCTCTTTTCTCAAATATCTGCTTTAAAGCAGAATTAGTAGAATTAAATTCAAAAGAAAATGATTGCAATTGTTTGAACTGAATTTCCCAAATCACTGGGGATTAACCACTGTAAATATCTTTTTTTTTTTAAGAAATAAAATAAAATAGGGAAGAGGAAGACATTTGTGCAGGCGGAATTAATGTTAGCTGGAGTGAAATAAAAGGAAATTAATTGTGAGGGGGAAAAAATATCTTAAAAGGAAGCCAGTAGTAGATCACAAAGAGTTTGTTTTGGCCTGTATTACAGCCTACGAGTTCTTGACCTCGGTGCAGAAAGAGCTATAATCTGAGCTGCAACTCCTCCACTGTTAAAGACTTTGCAAGTGTGACTCATAGTAAATTTTCATCTTCAAACATGTTTACTATATCAAACTGCATAATGCAGAAAAGTTCATAGTGTAATTTGAAGGGAGGATACTTCATGGACATTTAAAGCTAGTGTTGCTCTGCCTTCCTCTGCCTGGCCATTTTACACCAATGTAAAACGACCAGATGTAGGCTATATTCTTACATTTAATCCAGTGGGCCACTACCTAGGTCATAGCTCCGTTTTGATGGATCTGGCAGGGCACTCGCAGTGTCAGGCAAAGAGCTACCATTTTGAAAAAAGCAGGGTCCCCAGCCACTTCCTTCAATCCTGTCTGGTGCAGCATGAGCCTTACACTAGAAGAATACTGGCAGGGCTCCATATGGCCCCTTCCCCATTAGCCAGGGAAACAGCAGTAGGCATGACTTGGGAACTGTGACCAATCAATGTTTGAGATGTATATTTTAGTTTCCAAGTCTTGGCAGGTAGGTTTTTTTTTAATAGAACACATTGTCTTTTCAGCTGGGTCTGCACCTTTGTTTAACTTTCTTGAAGGTCTGCCATATAGATGACTAGATTTTTGGAATATCACAAAGTGGCTGACTTTCTCCCATATTTACCTGGATTAGCAGATTAACTAAACACACTGAACTTTTATTGATCTGGTCAAGCCTACTGTGCAAATTCAACTATGGTTTCACAACCCATCTTACCAATTCAACTAATCTAACACTTAGTGTTGTTCTTCCCCTTGCACATATTTATAAGAAATAAACAGGGCCGCAACTAGGGGGGGGGGGCAAGCGGGGCATGTGCCCCGGGCGCCGCGCTGGGGGGGGGGTGCGCCAAAATGACGCCCAGGGGGCGCCAAAATGACAAAATAACCCATGGGGGGGCGCGGAATCCATGTTTGCCCCGGGTGACACAGACCCTAGTTCCATCCCTGAGAAATATGTTACCATGGAGAATTATTTTTCCTTATGCAGTCCCACTGTAACAAGAGAGGCTGCATCTAGTTCAGTTCTACTCACTTAAATGAGTTATAGTAGGTTCATTTAAAACTGCAGTCTTAAAGATACAAACATTTGGTCATTGACCAAGGCAAAAAAGTTTTACATTATTAATGAATTTGCAACAGAGATCACCACTGCTAAAGGAAGAGCAGGAAAAGCTCTCTCTCATTTCATAATAATATTTGGCAATAGCAACAATTCATCCTTAGTATTTCTCCTAAACTTTTGTTCCACACTCAAAGGCAAAAAACAAAACCCTGAACAGATGTTTTCAGAGACCATAGATCAGAGAAAAAAAAGGGGGGGTTATCTAATGTTGTTTCGGTTTTATATATCCCATTCCTAAATATTTTTTATTTAAAATTGGATTCCAATGACTTTCATAAACAAGCTTTTCAAGTGAGGTTAAGGAAAATATACATGGAAAGTTAAGACATTCAGAATAATTTTAAAGACTTAGGTTAAGTTGGTGTTCCTGCAAGAAAGGCTGTGCCAACTAAAGCCTCTTTTTCAAATTACAGAAAGTAACAATTTTACTGTGTTCCAGCAGTAATTCTACAACACTATGTTTTGTGTCTTCTTCTGGGCACCATACTTTAAAGAAAGGTTCAAACAAACAGAAACAAATGCAGGCATGGGCAGCAAGGATGATCAATAAATTGTAAACAAAGTGCTAAGATGAGAAGTTGAGGGAGATACGATAGATGATATTGGCAGAGTTGGAGTGCCCCCCCCCAATCCCACAAAGTACATAAAAGGCTGAAAGAGAGGGGAGGAATTAGCCCCTCCCAGTTCTGTTGATGGAATACTGTAAATTCCAAAAGTAAGAATAACCATTCAGTTCCATCCAGTTCATACAAAGTTTGACAAAATACAGGATGACAGATTCCTATCTCAAAAAATGCATACAATCTAAAATCTGATGTGGAGAAAACAATAGAGAAGGAGAAGATAAATGGAAGCAGAGGGAAGCAGGGTAGCAATCTGAGGTTTGTTTTCCAAATGCATTGGCTTATGCTTAGTTGGAAGCTCAGATGCAATGAAATAGGAATATTATCCAATTTGTATAAATATCCAATAATACGACGATATAAAAAGAAAATGAGAAGCAATTGCTGTTCCAGAAGGGAGAGGGTTCCACTGCTTAATAATCTAGTTATGATGTAATCAAACCAGGCACAGATAACTGTTACCAGATCCCATCTGCTCAGTGATAATTACAGTAGACATACTCCTTGTCAATGTAATCATACTGAATCTAGAAAATCCTATACTATTGGCTGAGTCCCAATATTTTCAGCATGCTCACCCTCACCTACACCAAGATTTTGCATTTGATTTTACTTTTGATTTTACTTTTGAGTTGCATGTTTTTTTCAAATTTTGCTGGTCATTGACCGATATGATTTTTTTCCCCTTTGCATTAGGTGTAAAGGAGTAATTTATATTAAAGGAGTTTCTCATATTCCAAGAATATAAGGTAGTAAGAAAGAAGGGGAATCTTTGAAGTTCCCGTTATCTTCTGCTAGTGGCAAAAATGGGTAAGCAGAATCATAGGTATAAATACATTGGGATATAAGAGCAAGAAAATGGTGAGGAAGCAAGATATTATGTCTTGGAGAGATACATTACAAGTTAGTATAGGTACTAAAGAAAGGTTGTGGTGTGCCCAGAGTGACAAGAGAGATAGCTGAGTGACAGCTGAGTGCTATAAAAGGGACAAATGAGACAATAACAAAAATCACAGACAAGTTTGCAGTAGGGCATGGATCAATATTCCTGCCAGAAAGGCAATGTGAATAGCCATATTAATAGCCTGGTCAAATATGGAACTGATGGTCAGAATGGCAGCTTTGTCTTTTGCTACTTTGTCTGCTCAGAATCTCTTATGGAGAGCTAGAGAGAAGAAACTGGCATTTTGAGCATAAATCTTTTTATGCTCCTTAACCACAGCACCTTAACCACTAGACCAAACTTTCCTCATTCAATCAGGATTCTGTGACATAAATGTTTTTTGAAATTCTTACTTTGCCATGGAGGAATCAAATAATTAAAACAATAGCACTGAAAGATACAGAGACCAAGTTTGGTCTAGTGGTTAAGGCAACAGGCTAGAAACCAGGAGACTGAGAGTTCTAGTCCCGCCTTAGGCATGAAAGCCGGCTGGGTGACCTTGGGCCAGTCACTCTCTCTCAGCCCAACTCACCTCACAGGGTTGCTGTTGTGGGGAAAGGAGGAGGAGGAAGGAGTATTAAGTATGTTTGCCACCTTGAGTTATTTATAAAAATAATAAAGGCGGGATAGAAAATAAATAAATAAATAAATAAATAGTAAAAATTTAATATTTAAATTTTGCAAAATTTATCTACAATATATATTCCATTTTATCAGAAGTATGAAATTGGGACTTGAATATTAGAATTTCATTTCTACAAATTAAGGTTTAAAATAGGAGAAATTTAAAATAGAAAGACATAGAGGAGTGCAGTAAATAATGCCAAAAACGTAACTTTTAAAAATTATAATGACCATTTGGTAGTGGTTTATTTCTGCTGTGAATCAGACTAAGAGAACAAATGTTTTATACCAGCTTCTAAATTATAGACTCCAGAAATTTAAAACTGGTTTTATGTGTTGTTTAGCGGATAAGAGAAGCAGCTAAATATATGGCAGAATCAATGTTCCGTCAACCCACAGAGTAAATACTAGGGAATACAGATTGACACAAGAATTATTTTGCTAATAGGTAGCAAAGATCTTCAGTAAACCTCACACGTTTATTACAATCAGTTATAGTTAGAAGGAAAAGCCAGACTTATTTCTCCACAACACTTCTTAAGATTTTTAAAAATAATTTATCATACCATTAGAATGGCAATGATATTCAGATAATAAACAAGAGGGAGATAAATCCCACTCAACTCAGGGAATCTACCAAATTGTAGGATCTTTCCAGTGATTGTATCTAACCTTTGGAACTCCTTTTCAAGGGAGCTCTGTTGCGGGAAGTGGTGAAATTATTTCTTTTGACATATAATTTTTTTTCTTCATAGTGTTTTTCCTGCAGGTGCAGGGTCCACTTTTTTGGCATATATAATACTGCCTTTTAAAAAATAAATACATTTTTAAATGTTATGTTTCCCTGCTATTTCTCTTTCTCTCTCTTGCTCCAGAGGTGCTACCTACTGCATAAGTATGTAACTGTCGTGATCCACCTAGAACTCTGTAGAGAAAAGTAGGATACAAATATTTTAAAATGAATGAACATTTAAACAGGTTCCAGTTATAATGGGATGGGAGAAGAAAGCACTAATCTACTTGCAAAACCAGCTGCTAAGAAAAGTAATTTGCAGGAAGATATATCTACAAACGAGCCAACATTAATAATAAAAAAAGACATCTTTAGCAATTGCTTGTACAAATGAGGTTCACTATGCAGAGAGTGCAAGTAAAGAGCTACTCTAAACCATCATTTAATGACCAGAGCAGAGCCTTCCTTAAGTACTGGGACGCAACTCCCATAACTCTCAGTCCACATGGCCATGGTGATTAGGAACTATAATCCAACACATCTGAAGGGGGGAAGGCAGGAATCTGACAAGGCCAGAATCTTGCCTAAATAGCATCTTTTTCCAGTCTATTTGTTGCAGCATTGCTTTTGACACCAAGCTGTAGACTCTAGGGATACTATTCGGTTCCACTAGCTGACCGCTAATACTCCACATCTCAGCTGTTGCTCATTAAGCTTAATGAAGCAAAGCCCAGTGTGGCCTTGGATCTGCCTGCAAATTCCTAAACAGAGTCGTTTCCATCTCAGATGTTTTCTGGTCACATCTTCGGTTGGGGTCTCACCTGCTTGGCCTTGACTATAATAGGACAGGGGAGAGCGGCCTCCCGGCCTCCCGTTGACCTGATTCAAGATACAGCTTTGTGCACTCTTACTCAGAAGTCAGGGCCATTAAATTCAAACTTACTTCTGGCAGAAAGTTCTGATCTAACTTTTGGACTCTTGTTCTCTTTCCCCATCCTCTCTGTTTTGTAACAACTTGCCTGATTAAAGGTTTTAAAGAACTCAAAGGATTCCAATGCTTTTGATGCTGATCATGGTTGGTCTAAATAAAGGTATTATGGATTTTGATGGGGTTATTAAAATACGAAGTACACATTTCATAGACACATTGTCAAGTCTGGATATCCACACACCCCCAGTGTTTTTGGCTAAAAAGATTTATCTCATACTGTTCTATTGTGCAACTGATTTATCCATGTGAATAAGGCTAATTAATGAATGAATTAATCTCTGTCTCTTGACAACATTGCAGGTACCCTAAGGAGGAGGTTTGGAGAACTGGAGAGACGCTGACATTTTGCTATCCACTAGTCAACACTACTATACAACCAGGCATACTCAAGCTCTATTGCAACTTTCCAGTCTAGGATGCTCCAATGTGCTGCAGCTATAACTTCTATGCTGGTTAGGAATTCTGGGAACTATAGTCCCCACTCATATGGAGGGTGCCTGCCTGAAGAGAAGGAGGATGTTTTATAGCTCCTCTTTGCAGAGCTGCCCTTTGTTTTGTGCATAATATTTCTCAGCAGTTTCTGAGACATAGGATTGTTCCAAGTTCACCAAAAGTTGAAGAATAGGTGGGGGAAAGGGGAGGGGAAGAGAATTTTGTTCTGGCTAGTAAGCAAACTCAACATACATGAAAAGGTGCTCCCCCTTCTTCCCCTCAGGTCCTCTTCATGGTCTTGTCCAAGAAAACAGCAAAGGCTACTGGCCCCATGGCCAGACTAACACACTGATTCTGCTTTCTTTTTAACTGTATGATGACCAAGCTCATTAAGGATGAAAACAAACCACTTGATTGCTTTGATTTGGTTAAGTTAGACAAGTGGTAGATAGTCTTCTGAATAAATCACATTCTCAGCCACAGTTCCCTCCCCCCAAAGGAAGGGTTCACCTTAAAGACCCAGGTTGCTATAATCAGAGTAGTTTAAGTAAATGCACCCCACATCTCTCAGATAAACAGCAGGGGTACTATTTGTTTTAACAGTGCAAATGAGGGTTTCAAGAACGTGCTGGGCACATTCCAAAGAACAAAGAAGAATGGTGCATTCTGAACTAGCAACCTACAAACTTAAAATAGTAATGTTCTCTTTTCTCACAGTTAGTCAGAACTGCAGGAAGTAGCTATTTATCCTGATTAATTTTAAAATCCAAGAATTCTGGGACATTTTCCGCAGAGATGTCTTTAACAGTTTTAAGTACCTCTATTTTGTTCTGTCCTTCTGTATTAGTGGAAAGGAACACACCCAATTACTCCCTTTCTCACATATGTCAGAGAGATGGGCTTTTGTCACTGGCTAGAATGAAGAAAAATTAAGGAACTAAATAGCCAGTCCCACAGCTCACTAATTAACAAATGAATGTGTTCCATAACTTTCTATCTCACTTCTATTGGCAATACCTTCCTCTCAAGCCAGATTAGTCTAATTCATTTCAATGCAGACTAGAGTGATGTATTGCAAACACTCCAGAGTTTATACTCTGGAAAAAGTCAAGCTCTCTTTCAAAAAGCCACATGGTTCTACCAGAGGACAAGAGCAGGTCTGAAAAGAAGGATTGGATAAAATGGCATAAAACTCATCTATTTTTGGCATTCATTACACTGGAAGAAGTGTAAGGAAACAAATATTTTATAGATTTTCAACTTGTGTCAGTGATAAGTTAACATTGAAGAGAGCTGTTGATGGTGAAAGTAAAATTTATACTGAACTTCTCCAGCCTAGTGCCCTGCAGATGTTTGGACTCTAAAGTCCATCATTCCCTGCATACACTGCAACCAGTGGTCATTCAGAAAGAGTCAAGTTCTATTTATATTTAAGATGCCGCAAGTATATTTTTTGGTTTTCCTGTGTTACTCTGATGGGACCACTCCTTGGAAAATAATTCTTGGTTATAGTCAGGAGGACAGCCTGGAGGCACAAAAAGGTATCCATTGTTGTCAGGTCTGCCAATCAATGATCTAGACTTATTCTGTCCACGTTAGCATCTCTAACTAACAAGCCAATATCAGGTGACAAGAGAGGACTTTTATTATTTTAGGAGGGGGCTAATTATGCAACACCTGCATATATTAATTTTTTTAAGTGTAATACATTATATCACCATAACTCCTCCCTCCAGTGTTGATGAGAAAGCTTGCTTGCTTGCTTGCTTGCTTGCTTTCTTTCTTTCTTTCTTTCTTTCTTTCTTTCTTTCTTTCTTTCTTTCTTTCTTTCTTTCTTTCTTTCTTTCTTTCATTTAGATCTTAATTACTTCTCCTCAAAGAGAACTAGGGGTGGTGACATGGTAAGCTCTTTGCCCTATTCTCAGAGGCGGAATAAAGTCAGGTGGAAGGAAGGAGGAAGAAGAGAAGGAGGAGCTCTTCACTTCAGAGAAGCACTGGAGCCATCCCCGAAAGCTGATTGGCCAAGCTTCAGGAGGCCAAAGAGGCTGGAGGACACAGAAAAGGTTCGCACCTGTTGTACGGGTTCCTCAGGAGAAGAGCCTGGCTGCCGGAGCAACTGTCTGTGGGAGTGTGGCAGCCATACACTGGGGGAGGCACAGAATACTGTTGGTCACCTGCAGACAAACCATAAAAAATTCACAATCCCGCAGCATGACTGATTAATGTCACATGTTGGGGGGGGGCAGTGCTCTCTCGTCACTCTCAAGCTGCGTTCTAAAGGGTGGCCGACTGGGGCAAGGAGCCCTCTCTAGACTAGCAAACCTTCCTTAGATTTCAGTTGTAGCATTCATTTGTGGGGAGGTCATATTAAAAAGTTTGACAAAACATAATGGGTGATTTAAGAGGGGTCTGACAAGTAAGCCTTGCTTCAGATTTCAACCCAGTTTTGAATTCCCCAAGCACTTATTTCCCGTTTTTAATAAGGATGCAGTGGCATTGGTAACCAACTTTATAAAGCTGCCCCAAAGCAGTTTCAAGCCTTGAGAGAACTTTCCTTTGGAAGAAATCCCGAGCACCAAGCAAAGTGAATGCACCGCTCACCATGGCTGGGTTTCCACAACACACTGAATATCAAACGACCACGTTTTACCCAGTGTGCTGTGTGAACACAGCCCGCCCCAATGTAGTTAGCACGTGGCTCAATGCATCCTGCAAACCCGTAAAACTCCTTTGAGTGTGTGAGCTAAGGTACCGTTGAACCCCGTTTGCCTCAATGGTACTTAAAATTGATGCTTAACTTTTAGGGTTGTGCCCTAATTATTTAGCACTAACATGAAAATGACATTATTCTCGTGTGCCTTACAGTAGAAAGGCTGGCTAATAAAATTACAGTAATAATAAAATAACAATATCAGAACCAACAGGATTCCTACATAATTTTGAGTTTTCTAAGTCTAGAATTTAGAAACCCTAAAGACTTTTTGTGGACGTTGTCACTGATTTCATTAAAATGTACTGCTTACTGGGCCAATCTTAAGTAGATTCACCCTGAAGTAAACAGCGGTTCACAAAAGCATACTACCAAGTAAGTGTGTTACGAAGTTTAGAATACAGTGGTACATGCCTTAGAGCTGGGTACAGAATAACTCGGTTGCACTGGCTTAAATTAATCCAGCCTTCCCATCCTGATGCCCTCCATATATATTGAACTCCTGTCATCCTCAGCCAGCCTTTGTCAATACTGACTGGGAATTCTGGGAGCTGAAACCCCATGTAGAAAACTGGAGGGATTGTCAATGGTTTATGCTGGAAGAAGGTCTGTTTTGTGGCACTGAAGTTAACTGCTGGTGCAACGGAGGGGCAAAGCGGTGTTATTCCCGTAGAGGTTTCAAAGCCGCTTGTGGTTCTTGGGCTTTTATTTACGCCTCAAGGTTCCTTCCGTTCCGTCCCCACCTCCCAATTATCCGACTACTCTTTGCAATTAGGATGAGCCAGATTAGGCACACAGACAAGCCAGATCCTTTCGATTGTTAGTATGGGCACGGCCCCAATATTAGACCGGGGGTGGGGCAAAGAATTTCACTCTCTCCCACCGGGATCGGTTCCTCGCGCAGATGTTTTCCGCCACCATTACCTAAAGGCGTCTGCTGGCCGATGGGGTCCTCGTGCTTGAAGGAGTGGTTTGTAAACTGTGCCCCAGGGTGAGAGGGAGTATGGCCGTAACTTGGAGCTCCATCAAACGCCACTGTGCCGTAACCTGCCAAGAGAACAACAGGGTCGGAATAAGGGACTGAATCGCCTGCCCTTGAACTTTCTTCCTGCAAGAATGTCCCCCCGGACAGGCAGGAGGCAAGAAGGCGTCAGAAATAGGAAGCCCCTGCTCTGCGCCGCGGCAGATGGCTCCTTTCTGCAAAAAGAATGGGCTGAAGCCGTGAACTCCGAGTCACCCAAGCCGGGTGACCGGGGAAGGAAGGGACGCTCTCCGCGGATGGCAGGGGTTCTCGCCCATTCGAGGGCGGGCTCGTTTTCCGGCAGTGCCTCCTACCTTTACATCCGAACTCAGCCTGGGCGAAGAGGCTGCTGCCCGTTACAAAAATAAACGTTGATTTTAGACGTCCATTCAGAACAGAGAAAAAGTCACACGCCTTCATCTATGCTACCTTAAACAACCAACCGTGAAGTCAAAATCCATATATGGGTGTTATTTTTTATTACCCCAACCCAAAATGATAGGGAAAAGGTGTGCAAGTTTTCCAGTTCTCCAAAACCCGGTGGTGAAAAGTTCTGGAGAAGTCGGAAACGTGCACACTCTTTTCTAACGTTCGGATTGGTATTACTCATGTATGGATTTGGGGGGTGTTCGTATCTCTTCCCCCCTTTTATAAAGTGATGAAACGTCTCTCTGAGATTAAGAAAAGTTGAACTACCTCAGGCTCCCACTGCAGAAGCTGCGGAAAGCCGGAGCATATTAGATGTTGATTCCAGTGTTTAAAACCTTCGGTGCCAGTAAGACTTTGGGGCAACAAGTCTCAAAGGACTTTCCCAGTTTTGGAATCCACGCTTTTACGGAGTTTGGCTATCGTTTAAAAAGTGTTGGCCGTTCCCTCCAGTAAGTGATGTTTCCATTAATTGCCCCCCATATATAAGAAAAAGTCCCCATCTGTTGAACAAACTTGTCTGCCACTCCACAAGTTAAAGTTATCCTTTAATCTCTTTCTCTCTGGCTTCTCACTTGTTTTGTAAGGTTAACTTTCCGAAGAGTCTGCAATAAAAATGGCAGCCCATTAAATGAAAAATAACCTCCTACTTTAGCCGAAAATTACTCGCTCAAATAATAATAAACAGCTTATTTTAAAAAGGAAAAGAAAGGAGCGAATTCAGATGGAAAAGAATCGCCTATTTTGACCTCGGGGTGACACTGAATCGTAAATCAGGCGTTTAGACACCAACTTTCATTAATTACGCGGAGCCAGTTAAATAACTTCGGCTAAAAAGTAATTACAAAGTAATATTATCTTTAAGGCTTCTCAGCGCATCAGCATTTGCCCCAAGACCGCGGAATGTTTAGCGTAGTCCCTATGAAATCTTCCCTTGCTTTCCCAACCCCACACGAAACTCTGTTTACAAAGTAAATGATCACTCTATGGGAGCTTCGTTTCCGGAACATTCAGTTAGAACTAGTTTCTTTTAAACTCGCTACTCTTTAGAGAACAGGTTTGGTCGTTCAAAACACCAAAGTTGCTTTCCAGAGGAGCCACAAGTGGTAGCTTTGCTGGAGAAAAAAACGGCAAGAGCTTTTTCTGCAGCGACCCAGCAACCTGCTTCTCCGGACAAACTCACTGTCGAAAAAGCTGTTAATTTTACACAGGACCGCGAACGGACTGTGACAAAACTGAAGCTGAAAAAACAGGGGAGAAAGGGGGGGAAATGCAGATCACTCACATAAATGCATCACTGACGGCTCACAAGATGCAACTCAGTTCTGGAGCTACTCAAAACAAAACAAAAAAGAGTTTGCTAGACTAGACCCGCGCTGCTCCTAATTCATCAGCCGTGCTGGCTGCTGATGGTGGAATTCAACCGTCCGCACTTACTCTTACGAATGGGCTAGCTAGGCGGACAGCCTACATCACTACAGTACCGTACTCTCATCTTGGGGACGCAAATTTTTGCTCTTGACTTTGCTAGGTGAACAAAAACTTGTGAAGAAACCCGCGCCCATCTTGAAATGGGTGACAGCAGGGATAGAAATGCTTCGATATTCGTTTTATTCTGGTTTTGTACTCTATCGCCATTTAGCCGGAGCGATAGTGCCGGGCGTGGGCTCGGAAAGAGGGAGCCGTACCTTCCCGATTCAGAAGTCCACTCTTCCTAAAGGTCTTAATCTATTTATTCAGAAGTACTGGTGATGTCTTAAATTTAACGCGCTGCTACCTTCTTCTTTGAAATTAAAGCCTACTGAATTCCATTGTCTGAAATCTATAAACCACTTTGCCTACACCAGCCTTCCCCAAGTCTGGGCCTCCCCGGATGGATTTCAACACACGGAAGTGAATCTAACTGCAAATATATAGATATTTCTAAAAAGGTAAAGGTTCCCCCCACCCACCCCCGCACATTTCTGCAGTCGTGACCGACTCTAGGGGCCAGTGCTCATCTCTAGCCGAAGAGCCAGGTTGGCAAGAGCTGGGGCTAGTGCGGGAGCTCACTCCGTCACGCGGGGCTAGGAACCTCCAAACTTGCGATCTTCCCATCTACAAGCCTGGCGTCTTACCCGCTGAGCCGCGGGGCTAGGAACCTCCAAACTTGCGATCTTCCCATCGACAAGCCTGGCGTCTTACCCGCTGAGCCACCACGCCCCCATAGATATTTCTAAATGTAAGGAAATTCCAGGGTTATCTTCCAGGTAGGTTTCCTTGGATCATAATTTTCAATTCTTCTCCTAAAGGCTTCTGGACTCTGGAGCCTACTGCCCTTCCAGGTTCATGGAAGCCCTGGTCCAAAAGCTGGGGGTCACCTAGGTCCTGCAGCTTCATTGCCCCTTAGAATCTCAGCGGTTTTAAGGTGCTTCTGAGGGACCCCAACTTTACAACCACACTTTATTCTTTTAAAGAGATATGTCACCATTCGGTATTCAAGTCAACACCCCTGATTTTAAATGTATTTATCTTGACCTCTTTTGGGGAAAACAGTTTAATTCAATCTGTCTGTTCTAAAGTCCTGTCGAGTTCAGGGGACCCTACTCTCCAGGAAGTGGGGATCAGCCTTTTCATCCGCAGACCTCTCCCTTTGCTAGAAAACCCGAGTCGCTGTGCTGAAGGGAGCTCACTCCTGAACTCGCGGGCATAGGCCAGCTGTAGCTCAAAACTTTCCAAAGCCTGGGCGGAAATGGGCTTCAAGCCACAACAAAAAGGCGAATGGACTGCTTTCTTATTTTGGCGACCGTAGAAAAGAGTCTTAAACGGCTTTTGAAAAGTTCAGGTCCTTCTGCCCACCCAGTCCGCGGAGTGGAGATCCCAGTGCATTGAAGATAAAGGTGAGGGTGTGAGAGAGAGAGACACACACACACACCTTGCTCAGTAGATTGTCCTCTCCCCCCCCCCTCTCTCTCTCTTCCTCCCACCCGCCGTCGCGCCGTGCATTTGGCAGGCAACTAGGAGCTGGCGCGGCCAGCGCCTTCAAAGCTGCCGCATGCGCCTGGCGCGTTCTGGTGCTTAGCGTCCCTTGTCTATTCGGCCGCGAACAGTGATGACAGGCCGATGCCCAACCCCTGCACTGCACTTCCAGGCATCAGCTGCTCCGAGCTGCCTTATCTTAGCTCATAACCCACAAAGCCAAGGCTTCCCTCCTCCTCCTTTCTCTCCAGCGTTCTTCGAAGCACTGACGCTCTAGATCTGGACCTCTCTTTGCCCAGCAGTTCGGTGGCCTTCAAAACGCTGCCCGGTGCAGAATGGTGTTTTGGCCACATTTTCCGGTGTTGCGTGACCCAAAGCTTCAAGAATGCGATAAGGAGGTTGGAGTTCTGAACCAGCCCCCGGATAGCGAGGTCTCTTTAATTAGGGCTTTATCAGAGGCTGAGCTGATTAAAACGTGCTGAAAATAATTGAAATGTGGACATCTGGCGAAGAAGGCAACTCTTCTGAAGAGGTGCAATTGTTAGAGGACCTAGCTGCGTGGCGGGGAGGGAGAGGGCGGGGGCAGGCGGCCCAGCAAAAAATTCAAAGCAGAAGAGTTCTTTCTCCCGGCGAAGACTTGGCAAAAACGCCAAGGTAACGTCTTTCCCACGGTGAGAAAACCCGCCTCAGACGGAACATTCAACCTTGATAGACTCAAAGCAAAGAACGTTATATTCATCCCTCAAACTTGCCAACTTCCCCAAATTCTGTATAGCCATAAAGCGGCGTGTGTATGTGCTGGATGTGTCGCCCAATATTTTCGCTCTTCCTCCTCCCCCCCCCCACCCCACTCCCCCGTTTTTGCTTTGGAGCACCAGGGCATTTTTCACGAATGTTAAAACCGTACCCGCTTCTCACCCACTGCTGTACTTCTGAAGTGGCAATTAAAAAACCACTCTTCGCTTTTTTAGGTATAATGACTGGAATCGCAGCCTAACTCTAAAATCTCTGGTGTTTGGTTAGACCTGTCGCACGAGAGGACCCAAAAGGTCTTCTAAAATCAGCTGCCCAGATTCCTCAACCCATTCTTTTAAAATCCAAGAGTATGAGGGTTTCTCTTTTATTTTGGAGTAAGTGCAGAAGACTGAGTTTTCAAATATAAAATCAAGTTAGGTCCCAGCTCTTAAATGACACCAGCATACCCATGGTGTCATAACAAAATATGGTCTCTCAACCTTCTGATTAAAGTTCTACTTTGGGCACAACTGCCAAGTCTTGTGTTAAGAATATACAGATCATAAATATCTTGATTAATTATTGTGAATGGAATTATATATAGCCTTTTTGGCCACCCTCTACTTATTGGTTTTTAAATAGCACTAAGCTGATTTTATTTTTAAACAAAAAAATTGTAAATATTGCTGCTTGTACAAGAAAAAGTACCTTTTTGAATTAAGTGTTGCTAATTCTTTTAATGGAACTTTATTTTTCAGTTTTATTCTTTTTACTACTTTCTCCATCACTAGAATAATCAAGAGATGCAGTTACCCAAAAAGAGGGTTGAAGTGTGTGAATTTTTACCCATAACTTAGGAAGTAATAAAATGCAAACCAGTTCTGCATATGTAGGTGCCCACTCACCTATGCAAATGGGAGATTTTCAATAAGTTCAGCCCTTCCTAGGCGTGCATAAAAAGGTAAAGGTACCCCCCGCACATTTGTGCAGTCGTGTCCGACTCTAGGGGCCGGTGCTCATCTCCGTTTGTTAGCCGAAGAGCCAGCGTTGTCCGAAGACACTTCCACGGTCATGTGGCCGCATGACGCCGCGGAACGCTGTTACCTTCCCACCGAAGTGGTACCTATTAATCTACTTGCATTTGCATGCTTTCGAATTGCTAGGTTGGCAAGAGCTGGAGCTAGTGCAGGAGCTCACTCTGCACGCAGGGCTAGGGATTCGAACCTCCGAACTTGCGATCTTCCAATCGACAAGCCTGGCGTCTTACCCGCTGAGCCACCACGCATGCATGCATATACATACAGTATGGAAGAGCTGAGGGAGTGTTGTGCGCACACACAATCTGATGAATCTTACAAGAGAAAACCCCCAACGCTTGCATTAGTATATGCATGCATATACATACAGTATGGAAGAGCTGAGGGAGTGTTGTGCGCACACACAATCTGATGAATCTTACAAGAGAAAACCCCCAACGCTTGCATTAGATGAAACACAGTTGGAGGGTAGTTAGTGATACCAAAAATCTTAGAATTGCAACTCAGATTGTTTTGACAGTTCTGCTGATTTCATTGAAGTGGGATCCCTCCTCCTGTCACACATTATAAAAACATCACATGCATTTTTATTCATCCCCTTCATCATGTGGAATAAAAATGTTTAATTGCTTTAAATATCAGCTGGGTCCAGTAGCTACACTCCAGAATTCCAATGGTGTGGAGTTGATTTAAAAAAAAACAACCATTAACCAAATGCAAGAAATCAATGGGTGCAATGGGAACAGCAAGTTAGGGAATGGAATGGAATGATATCCTGAAATAGTGAAAGAAATTGCCTTCACAACTGAACATCTTGCTGGGTAAGACAGATCAATGTATTGAAAAACATTGAGCACTTAACTATTTTAGGTGCAATAAAAGTTATCTGTAGAGTCATTAACGTTTATAAAAACCTTTTTAAAGACTTGAAAATCATGTGAAGAATATTAAATTACAGCATGAAGAATAATTAAAATAAATATGCTATTAGAAATGAATTATTATCTTTTGTTCTAAGCTGCTCACCACAATTACCCCCCTCCAAAGCATTACAGAACCTACCAGTAACTGCTGCAACAGGCTAAACTACAAAACTAAATGCAAATAATTATAGAATTCACAATTAATCATACTGTGTATACATCTGCTGAAGTAAGCTGTTGCCTAGCATTTAGGTCATTAGTTCCTGACATTGTAATTCTTTTGCATAAGCCCCATCAAAAATTTTGTTCTTAGTTTTTAACTTCCAAGATTTTTGTTAAGACCAATGGTATTGTGATTTCATTAATTTCACAGAAAATATTCCTTTCTCATTCACACATAAAGTATCTAGATAAAAACTAGTGTTTTAGCCCAAGACTTGCTGTGTCAAGTTGCTTCCATTTTATAGGAATCAGCAATATATTTCATCATGTGTTTACCCAGCAATGCCCATTTGTTCAATAAGGTGAGGTGCTACTCTCAATTCAGTGTGTATAGGAATGTAGCTTGAGTATTCTGGTTGGGTGCAGCTTCCCTAGCAGTCAATGAAACATGTATTTTTGCATAAACATGTTTAAGGCATGGAAATTCTAAGTGTCAAATACAAAGGATTTCAGTTTATTTGGAAAGTAAAAATGAATTCTGAAAGTGTAGCAGTGCAGTCTTATGTATACCTACCCAGCATAGGTTCACTGAGATCAATGGCATTCACTCCCAGATTGCAGCATAGCTCTCACTGATTTCAATAGGATTAGGGAGCCAAATTACAGTATTTCAGAGAACAGAATTGACATGCCATTTTTGCAACTTCTGTTATATCCAGGGAACCACTTACCCCTCCTCCCTTCAATATAATTCCCTCTGTGCAGTTTTAGCTTCCTAAAATATGTAGATGAGCTAACATAATAAAATCTAACAAAATCTCATGTTGATTGTGCTCTTTCACTTTACATTTGCTGCACAAAAAGCCATATTAGATCACGATGATAATTATCTTCCCCAGCCCCACCAATATCCACTTAGCACTATTTTCTATATATCAGTACCTATGCACAATACCTTTTTAAAATTTGATTTCCATGGGAATCAATTCTTTATTCCTGTTGATAGAAATCATTCCAGCAGTTTGGTTGCAGTAACATTAACTGAACAGTTAGATTCATCAAGAATGCTTTTTTGTATCTGCCCAGACAGTCCAGTTATAAACAAACTACCTGCTTGCTTTAAAAAAATTGTCTGCAAGAGAATACCAAATACCATTCACAAAGGCATTAGCAAGTAAATAGCTATTTACTAACTAAATAGTTTACGAACTAACAGGAGAGCCCATATATGAAATAATTATTAAAAGTGAATTCCATACACATTAAAGTTGTAATAACAACTCACTAAGTGCACAGTCCCATGCGCTTTTATGCAGAAAACTGGTGCATTTAATTCAATAGGTTCTCTTCTTGGATAAGTGAGAATAATCAGATTGCTAATTTAGCCTTAGTGTTGTTCATGCCCTCATTGGAAGATAAAGCACTTCTAAATAAATGTTAATGGGATTGCATATGCATTACATTCCTGATTTTAATTCTGGAAGAAAGCAAGTCCCACTTAATTCAGAATCGCAAGTGTTAGTTTTTCTTTCCCTGAAGCTTTCCTGAACTTGCTCTGAAGCATATATATACCACTATGAAAGGAGAAGGTGGCGCAATTGTATGATTCATTCAATGCTTGAAAACCCAGTAAGCGTAATATTACAAAAGGGTGTTGCCATATAGGAGAGACCATAAAGTAAATCCATGCCCCACAATTCCACTTATTGGGGTGAATATGGATTGCACCAACAGAAAAAGCTCTTGCGATCCTCAACCCTCTTTTTTTCAAATAGCTTTATCAGGAAACTCCATGGGAGGACTTCAAAGTTGTATTTAGAAGCAGCAAACCCACAAGCCATTTAATCCATAAATATCTGTATTTAGAATATATATTTAAAACAGTATTTCACAACCTACTCCGTCTAGAGTCTGCTAAATGTATTTTGAACATACAATATAAAATCGTAACTAATGGCTCATCCCTGAATAAATCTATTTGGAACCTAGTTTTATTAAGTTCAATAGGGCATTCTCACAAGTTTACAGTTTTAATCTACAGGTTCACTTTCAAGGCACGTGAAGTATGTTGATCTACTACAGGCACTTAGTCCAAGACCAACACTGAAGCGTTTATTATTATTATTGTTTAAAGGTAAAGGTAAAGGTACCCCCCGCACATCTGTGCAGTCGTGTCCGACTCTAGGGGCCGGTGCTCATCTCCGTTTGTTAGCCAAAGAGCCAGCGTTGTCCGAAGACGCTTCCACGGTCATGTGGCCGCATGACACGCGCGGAACGCTGTTACCTACCCACCGAAGTGGTACCTATTAATCTACTTGCATTTGAATGCTTTCGAATTGCTAGGTTGGCAAGAGCTGGAGCTAGTGCAGGAGCTCACTCTGCACGCAGGGCTAGGGATTCGAACCTCCGAACTTGCAATCTTCCGATCAACAAGCCTGGCGTCTTACCCGCTGAGCCACCACGCCCCTAATTATTGTTTATCCACAACCTATTCAGATCCATATATTGATTTAACCATACGGTACTCTGAAATGTAAATTCCAGATGTGGAATTTTACACCCTAGCAAATTTTACACCCTAGCAGTCCTGTGCACGTGCATTGAAAAAGTAACTCCAGTTCGATTGACTACACGGATATTTAGGACTAATGGTGGATTTCTAGTTTCGGATGATTGCAATCCTTTGCACCCCTTATTCGGAAGTCAAACTGCCACCCTAGCGCATGTCCAGGCTGTCGTGGCTAAGGTTGCTAAAGGCAGTGGTTTTAAACAAATTTGCCGCCTTTAAAAGATACCCCCTCCCCTCTAAAAACTGTTTGGTTACTTTCCTTATAAATAATTTTTCAGCTCTAAAGACTTGTGGCTTAAACATTAAAACCTGCTAAGGATGATACTCAGGATCGGCCTGTAGGTTTCTCCGAGGTTTGCAGGCTTGCCACCGCTGCCCCGGGTCAGAATTTAGGCTCAGGAGCTTGCGAGGGACCGCGTGGTCCAGCGGCGGGCTCGTTGAACACCAAGGTCCTCCAGCCTCCCAGTCCATTGTGCTGGCGGTGCCGTGAAAGCGAGGGGTCCCGAAAACAGCGCAGGCTCCCCCTCCCTTCGCCTAGCCGGTGCCCCTGGCCTTACCTTGGTTGCGGATGGCTTGCTGGCTCTCTAGGCAGTTGGGCAGGTAAGGGCCGTTGGGGAACATCCGCGCCTGGCTGGAGGGCGCTTGGCTGGGCGGCGGGGGCGGCGCAAAGGGGCCGTAGCGGCAAGCGCCAGCCGTGCCAGTGAACTGGCCGGAGAAGTGGACGGTGAAGGCGCTCAGGCACTGCTCCTCGTGCGGCTCGGTGGCGCTCCAGCTGGGCTCCTGCTTGATGAAAGCCGAGGGCGGCGGGGCCAGCGAGCCGTAGGAGGCCCCCGGCGGAAAGTCCAGCACCGGAGCCCACTGCGTCGCGCTGCTCACTGGCATGGAGCAGTTCCCGTTGCCCGTCAGGGGCGGCACCGACGGTGGCAACAGCGCGTTGAGGTCGCGAACGTCCGAGCCCATCTGCTCGCCGCAAACTTTTCTCCTCGGAGTCGGGAACCACTCTCTGCCCCCGCTCGCCCCGGGACCAGCGCACTTGTTCCAAGCGCCTTGGCCCCTGCTTGGGTCTGGCTGAAGGCACCAGGCGGCCGAGTTCAGCCCTCTCGGGGACACCGGGTCCGGATTGGGAAGGCAAGCCGCCGGCTCCAGCCCTGAGGCAGCCGGCAAAAGCGAGAGGGCGAGATTGGTCTCCAGGGTCGCCCTTTGGTCCGACTGACTGCCGAACGGCGCGGAAGAGGCGCAGAAGAAAGGCTCGAAGCCGCGGGACAGAAGGAGCTCGAGGAACTGCTGGCTAAAGCTCAGAAAGGTGGTCGAGACGGAGGCGGAGGCTCGGACGGTCCGCAGGACTGATTTGAAAAGCCGCCTTGAACTTCTTACCTCAGCCGCGGCTTTGCCCTCAAGTCCCCAAAGCTCGGCTAATTGAGAGCGACTATCCGCGTGAGGCGGAGGAGGAGTCAGCAGCGCGCGGGCGCTCCATTCACACTTCCCGCAGCAACACAGCCTCCTGGAGCGCAGAAAGCTCAGCCGGCGGAGGGAGGGAGGCAGGCAGGCAGGCAGGCAGGCAGGCAGGGGGCGGGAGAGGAAGGGACCCGCGCTCTCCCCCACAGGCCAAGGAGCGTGGCAGAGACGTGAGGACGCGGGGAGCGTAAGCCTCGCCCACCCGCCCCTCGCCTGGGAGCCCTCAGCATTCGGGGTCTTCAGAGTTCGAGGCTGCCGAGGCGGGAAAGGCGAGAAATGTGCCACAGGTGGCGGGCAAGGGATTCCCTTGGGAGAAGGCGAGTTCTGAAAAGCCGCTTCTGTGGGGAGGAGAGGTGGGTGGAAACTACCCTGCCCTCTCAGCCACCCCTTCGCTTACAGAAGATGGAGATGGGCACCTAACGTTGGTCAGAGGCCACTTGAGACCTTCAGGCTCACCTGATTTAGACTAGGAGGCAAAGATCAACCCTCCCCCCAAATACATTCTCAAATTTGCCTCAGTTTCGGGAGGGCTGCATCGCCTCGAAACAAGCACGCGGTTCCCCAAAAAGCCTTTCAACTCAGCCGCCGCCCGGCTGGACGGGTTCCGAGTGGGCTGGTGAAGGTCTTGGTAGTAAGAAGGGAGCTAGGTTGGCTCACCTTCCGCCAAGCGACTGGGCTGCAGCTGTCCCGAAACCTTTTTCGCGCGCGCGCGCCTGAGCGCAGCCACCCTCCCTCCAATAATGGGGGGCTGGCAAATTAGTTCTCCAGCATGCCAGAGCTAACAGTCAAAATGCTTTGGCGAACGCCTAAGAACACCTCGTGAGATCGGACCAGCAAGACCAATTTAGACCCGCTTTTTCTCCAAGTCATCCTGCTTCTAGTTTTCCTCAAAAAGCTGGGGTGTTATACTGCCTGAAATCAAGCTTGATTCCTGGTGAATATATGGAAACCTCCACACAGTATGCTTGGCGACAGCGTGGAAGTGATTTGCCATTGTCTTTTTCCGAGATTGTTGTTGTTGTTTGTTTATTTATTTATTTATTTCCCGGTCTAGTCTACAGCCGTAAGAGCTCCTGGTGGTCTCCCATCCACGCACTAACCAGGTCCGACCTTACTTAGCCTTTCGAGGTGGGTGCTGCCACCTGCTGCAGGCCTACAGAAGCGTACAGTTTTTATGGATGGCTACGTGGTGACATAAACATACTCTTCCGTAAGGAAGGCTGCACAAAAACCACCTCGTAGCGAACGGTACCCTTATCGACCGGGAATTTGTCTAAAGCTGTCCAGGTTGGCGGTCAGCATCTAGTTAAATGGATACGGGGAGACGTCTGTGGGACTAATCCTCAACTGGCCAATCGGGGGCGGGGGGGAGAGAGGATCTGATGGCATTGCACAGGCAAGATGGAAGGAAAGAGAGTGGTTTCTAAAAAGGAACCAGTTCCTTCCTACAGGCTGAGTTCGCCGCCTGACTGTGCCACTAAGACGGGCCAAATTCCAAAGCAAGAGCATAATCGGGGTTTTCCAGCAGAGTTTAATATAGTTCGCGAGGCGTTCTGGAGTTTTCCCTCGTGAGTGCTCCCTGCTCCCCACCAACACGCAGTAAACTCGCTGCCCCGAACAGCTGGGCTGAACGAATGGGAGGCGACGAAAAAGGTCTGTTCTGTCCTCTTCCGTTTCCAGCCTTTAGCCTTGAACTGCTTTTCACAGAAAGCAATTCTGCCCACAACCATCCCGGGTCCGCTCCCACCTCTGGGGGCTCAGGGATTAACCTTGTGCGGACAGTATTTCTAGAAAGACAGTCCCTAATCTCACGTATTACTAAACTTGGCCATCCACCTGAAACTTCATAACTCTCCTCAAAGAGTCGGCCATCAGCCGGCCCAGGGGCGCCAACGCTGGGAAGGAGGAGCACCTTTCACGTGTTCTTCCGTATCCTGAAATGCACTTTGCTATTTCTGCATCCCTCCTAAGGCCTCCACGGGCCATTTTCTTGTAAAAGGTCCGCATTGCCTCTCCAGGAATCACTCCCCAGGCCCCGCGCGTTTGGAATGAGGCGCTTTCTTGCCACTTGACGGGAAACGGTAGGCGGATAAGAGACCAGCTCGCCAGAGATCCTGCAGGCGCACTTGGTCACTGTTCACCCGGCTTCACTCTTGCCTGGTGCGTTTTAAGGGAAGCCAACGAGCAGCCACAGACGGGCGAATAACTCCTCCTTCCCCAAACTTCATTGAGACCAGTACAAGCACTTGCAGGAAGATCTTCATGTTGCAGAAACATATTTTCAGAGGAGCCAGCGTGTTAATCTGTGGCAGCAAAAGCAAGCGAGTCTTGGGGCAGTTACTCCAGGAAAGCTAATGTGAGAATAAACCTGTTACTCTCTTGAATTGCCATCAGCTTCTTAGTCAGATTTAAAGGGAGATTGGGACGAAAGAGAGGGACTGGCTCAGAGTTGCCCGCGAGCCTTCCGTGGCTGAGCGGGGACTGAATCCTAAATTTCCCCAGCAGCTTAATCCTTACACCACGCTCCTTCATGACGTCGGGTGCAAAGCGTTTTACTGATCTTCCATTCTGCAGTTCTGTGCGAACTCTCCTGTACAAAGAGAGTGCCTTCCTGCCAATTTGATGGCGTTGTGAGCCTTCTTAAGAACCGCACGAGTCTACGTCTAAAACCAGCGAAGAGGGACCTTACGCGACTGAATCTGCGCTTCCTCTACAGTACTTGGATTCGTCTGAGCCTTCAAGGAAGCTGCGGGCTGAGGAGGACGCACGTTCTCTAAAGTCCGTTCTGCCGAAGCGACCCTGAGGAGGACCTGGGGGGAAAAAAGTGATAGAGGGGCCAGAGCGTTGAGCTTCCAGTTTTTGGACGAGTAGCAGCGTCTGTCCAGTCTTCCTTACAACATCGCTAAATGACTTGTGAACTGTTGCCCTGCGCTCTTTAACGGACGGACGGACGGACGGCAGAGCTGCATCAGGACAAGCAGAAAGGGGGTTTAACAGTGGGCCCTGTATGACACTTCCGCTTTTAAAATGTGCACAGAACATCAATTTGAGGAGGTCTGGATTGGGATTATTTTTAAACAGTGTCTTGGGAAATAAGATAAACACATCTTCGAATCTCACTGAGTGTGCTTTTTTCTGTTTCCCCAGGCTCATATATATCTCTGAACTAAACTGACCTGTGTAACCAATGAAACATCTGGGTCCTCCCTCCTTCTCTCTAAAGCGCTAATGCCTCGGCAACTCGGAATTTTCTTCTAAGTAAATCCTGCAGGAGTAAATTTACTCCGAACAAATCCTGTCAGCAGGAGCAACCACCAGATTGCAACCACCAATTTACCTGGAAGTAAGACCTGCTGAATTTCTTAGCTTTTAGTTTTGAATCAGACCAGGTAGACCAACTGGTCATCAGTTGGTCTATCTGGGTCCTACTTTGGCCCTCATTGTGGGAGGTTGTGCGGATCCAGAATTGGCCTTTATAGCCACTTACGGATCCACCATTAAAATTTTACCTTTGGAAGACAATCTTACTCGGCTACGAGTGATCGCCAATGAATGAATGACTTTGGGGCAGAAGTCCAGAGCACCATCCAGCTGAGTGAGCTGGAGCATCATCACCAAACGGAGCAAGTCTGGCTTTCTTTGAAGCAAGTGGACTAAAACAAGGAGCCAGCCATGACATTTAAAAAGCCCCCTCCCTCCCTCCGTTCAGGATCCAAAACCGCCAAATTACACCGGCGCTTAAGTACGTGCTGTTAAGCCCAACCGAGGCAGATGGAGTTAAGTACACGCTCTCACAGCCTCAAGATGGCAGCCTGAGATGTTTTTGACATCTGGCTCTGATGACAGCTCTTAACAGATGAAATTTAGTGCAATAAACTTGCTGGTGTATGTTACAGGAGAGGAAGCAAAACGTTGCAAATCACTCTTCTAATGTCACTTGGAATTTTTCAGCAGGTATTAAAGAGCCTAGTTAACGCAACGCTCCCCCCTAGGGGACCGGGTTACTTGGTACATGAAAAGGGCAACATCTAAAATTTCAGTCTGAGTGTATTATTTTAATAGCATACAGATATAAGCATAATGTGTAGACGCTGTTGTTTTCTTTTTAAAAGAAAGAGTAAGTGAGATACCTACAGTTGATGTAGGAATTTATTTCCAATCTCAGCAATACTGAGAAATATTGTGAAAATAATAAAAGAGTAGCCAGTCAAACCTATGTCGTTTAGCAAAATTAAGTTAGTAATTATTAGTTTTGCAAAATGGGATTTTAAAAAAAATCTATTTTGCCCTTCTTAAAATGTGCTTTGGGCATATTATTCATGAAGGTGGTGACATTAATTTTGAATGGAATTGGAATTTGAGTAGATAAATTTGCAACCAGTGATAGAGAATGTCAGTTGCCAATTCTATATGTAAATCTAATAATAGTGACAACAACAATAATAATAAATGCATGGCCTGCTTCTGATCCTATACATACTGTATGGTAGATTGGAAATAACAAGAGATACCTAATCTCTGACAGTTGATTTCTGAGCAGACTTTGTTTCAGACATTTCATTCAGATCAGCACCATAAAATAGCACTGTGGGTAAGCAGCTTATTTTTCGCATTTATTTAAAATTCTTATCTATCCAGATAAAAGTAATTTAAAAAAAAATTGTAGATCCTTTCGCTGCCCAATGGTTCTGTCGCCACAATATTTTCTCGGCAGGCAAAACTCTTTCTAGTCCAGAATGAAATATCTCCAAATACGATCACCTTGAACACAAATAGAGGATCAAGTTGATTCTTACATTTAGAGAGGTGAGCAACTTTGGTAAGGTAATCCAGTTGACAGGAGTATCCCAAGACACTGTGGTACTTTTGGAGAAGAAAAAGACCCCCCCTCCCCCATTTTCCACGAAGAAAAATACCCAACTGCGGTTGGTATTTCGGGCTGGCGTTAGGAGAGCATCCTTCACTCCATCTTCCCCATCACGGGGGGGGCCTGCACCCCTCCCTGAAGGATCGCTTTTCTCTGCCTACTGCGAGTGCTGGCCCTACCTACTGACTTGTGTTCAAAGGTCTCTTTTGAGGGTTTCGCGTCTTCTAACTTTCCACTTCCTAAAGTATTTCACAAGTTTTACACGTTGTTCGATTGCCATTAAAAGGCTTTTTATAGATACTCTGGAAAGACTAGGATTGCACCTAAGGCAGTTTGTCAATCGACCCATTCTCAAGACCGTCTCTATCTCGAGTTCATCCGCGATCATAACAAGGGTTGGTTGCAGTTGCTGTTGCTTTTAACCCCAGGGTAGCGTTTCCTGCTGCCCCCCTCCCCCGGCTTATAAGCGGAGCTAGAATTTATTATTTTAGTAAATAACATTTATTTTCTGTAGTATAGCGCTTCTAGTAATTCTTCTTTTCTGTTTTTCAAACGAGAGCAATTCTTTCTCCGACCTTAGGAAGGAGCAGGGTACAAAAACAACCCACAACCAGCATGTTAGCCGCTCCTGTCTATCAGAACGCTTGGAAGGAAATAGTTCAGATGACTTGTGGGGCTCAATCTTAGGTCATGCTTAACAGAGCAGTTCCTCAGAAACATAAAATTATGGGCCCGATTCTCCTCCCCCAAATTGATCATCAGTTCGGTTAGCAAAGAACTCAGAGGTGCTTCTTCCAGAGGAAAAGAGGAATCCAGAAACAAGTGGGTAAATTAAAATCCCAACAGCGACAGCAATGTACGTTCTAGTGCTTGCGATCCCGAGTTTTCTCCCACCACCACCGTTTCAAGGAAATTTTAATAATAATAATAAAAAGGAAACGTTTGCATTAAGAATGATAGCCATAGGAACAGTCACCCATTCCCTCCCAAAAAGTAGGGAAATGTTATTTATTTGTCAAATTTATATTAAATGTTGACGTCAGGATAAATCTATGGCTTATTCTCGCATCTAATTCGTCCTAAGCCCTTTGCCACTTGAAGGCCACTTGAGCCACCAGCAAGCAGATCGGTGTTTTTCGACAGAGATTCCAAACCCACCGATCTGATTAGCACCCATTCACTAATGAACGGGGGAACGGAAGCAGGCAAGGTGCTGACCGACCGAAACTCTCTCCGCACACCCTCTAGGCGGGTTGTAACCCTGCCCCAGCTGACCAGCGGCGAAGTCGCCTTCCTATCTCATCCTACTGACTCAGGAGCGAGTCTCTCCTCTTTTATAGGGCCTCGCTGCCAGCCCCGCACGGCAGCCTAGAAACGAGGTGGGAGAAAGATTCAATCTTCTCTTCTGATCCTTATTCCCCACTGCTGAATCTCTGCAAATGAGTGGAGGATCTGTCTCCTCTCACTCGGTTCAGAGTTTGATTATTTAAAGTGCCAGCACCAGGAGAAACAAAGCTGCGAACCATCTCCAGGCAGGAGCCGCGGCGGGTGCAGAGAGCAGAGCGGCGGAAAATCAATCACCGGCGGACGGGCGGCCAGCCTTCCCCGCCCCGCTTCCCCCAGTTCCCAGGCGCGAGCTGTCGCCCAGCGAGCCTGGCTGGAACTACAGAATAGCTCCTCAAGGGCCCGCCGGGGCAGCGGTGCGAGCGGTGGTGGGCGGGAGGGATGTGGCGGGACGGCAGAAACTTCCGGGAGAGAACGGCCAGGCCAGGCCAGGCCAGGCCGAGCTGCCCAAATCGTTGTCTCTCCCTCCCTCCTTCTTCCCAGAACCGCTTTGCGGCGAAAAGCAACGTTTAGCAGCTCGATCTTTTCCTCTCTCTTGGCCCGAAGGCGGGTGGAGAAAAGAAAGTGAACCTCTTCCCTACCGATATTGCTTCACATCATGCCACCCCGTTCTCACCGAATTCTTACCAGATAGATAGATAGATAGATAGATAGATAGATAGATAGATAGATAAATGTCTGCAGGCTTCCTGGTTACACAGATCTCTTCATCAAGCAGAGACACAGTGAACCGCGATCTGGCAATGGGTTCCAGGAAGGAAGAGGCTCTGGCTGCAGGTACAAGAAGTTTTGCATAGCTTCGAAACGCAATGCAGGAGAGAAAAGAAATGTAATCTGATGTGTGTAGCTCCGGACTGTTGGGATTAGCTTGTACCCCCTAGTGATGGAGGGAGAGGATCAACAAAGCAGCACACCTCTGGAATGCGTGCGGAGCGTGTTGTTTGGAGTGTTACTCCAAACCTTGCTACTAAACACCCATCCTCTACCTCTGGCAATATAAGAGCTTGGACACACGTGAAATGCAAACAGCCTGCGTTAAGGTTACCCTTGCCGACAATAGAGGTACCCAAAGTATCATTTTCACCCTGACTCAAGCCACAAACCGGGGACTGGATTTTTGCTCCATTGCTCCTCATGAATCAATCCAGAACTTTCAAAAGCTGTTTATGTTCACTGCCAGCTCTTGAGAATAACTCCTCCCACCTCGCTCCCAATGAGCGAAAGTGGAGGCCACTGAATTTCAAAGGGAGCAGTCCTGCGCCTTCCGGTTTGCTCGCGTCCAGCGCGGCGCTGTTTTGACAGAGCTTGTTGGAAACAATTCTTCCATAAAACACGCGCACACGCACAGACGCTGAAACTCCTTGCAAAATCTACTACTGAATGAATATTTCCAGACTCAGCAGCCCGCGGGCTCCAACACAAACCTTGCAGCCCGCGCGATCCTCTGAGGCAGAAGAGGGAGAAATGTCCAGGGGCGACTGGGTTTCGGGAAGGCAGGAAACCGCAGCGTAAAAGGAATGTTTGATAAACCGAAATCGCCACTCGAGCTGATCTGTGTATATTATTGGGAGATCAAAAGGAACGCGCTGGAAGGGAGAGGGATTCCCTCTGCCCTCCAACTCCTTCTTTAAACTTTGGCATGTTGTCATCAACATCTAAGCCGAGAAGGGGGGAAAAGGAGGGAAAGGAACGAGCCGGGCTCTGTTAGCTCATCCTCGCCAGGGAATTATAAGTACTCTGAGCCCGTCTCTTCCCGCTTCCTCTGTAACCTCAGCAGCAATGTACAACTGTAAAAACAGACAACAGACAAGTTATCTGTCAAGATTCATGGACTCCTTAGTGCAGGAACTTAACAAAGTAATAAATAGCCCCCGTGACCTCCCTTTGGCCTCAACCAGCGCCCAAGTATGTATTATGAGATCCCAGGGCAGGAATGCAATTGGACTGCAGCACCCTGCCAATCCCAAGATGCTGACCAATGAAAAATGGGAGGGAGCTGAATCCATGCCCACCTCCTCGGAGGAGAGTTCAGAGGTGCAGAGTGGGAGACAGAGCGTGGGCCAGGTCCAGAGAGCCAGACCCGCAGTTCCAGCCAGAAAGACACATTGCTAATAGCCCAGCGGTGCAATCCTTTGCAGAGCTACTCATAAGTAACTCCCACTGAATTCCCTAAGTAAGCCTATAAGGCCGCCTTCCCAAACTGATGCCAACTATTCCCATCATCCACAGCCAACATAATGAACCTGATGGGCAATGGGCCTTGTACTCTAACCCATCTGGAGGGTGCCAAAATTAGGGAGAGATTATGTATAGGGCTGCAGACTCAGGCCCTATCCCCACATGCACTTAACCACAGCACCAGCATGCCCTTACAACAGAAACATCCTCTCCTGGCCCCATAGGGTTGAATTAATCTCAGCTGCAGCCCATCATGGCATCATTAGCTGTTCCACTTTAAAAATAGTATTTCCTACCTTATTCCAAGACTGTGCCCATTACTGAGCTGAAGTGCTCTCTGTCCTTGAATCAGCAAAAAAACTATACCAGTACGAAGTTCTATCCTGCCTCCATTGCACGTCACTGCAATCCAGGGGTGTCCACTGGCAGCCACAACCATGTGACCTTTCCCCATGCACTGATGTATGTAAAAATGAGGTGGGGCTCCGATTGCATGGTTGTAGCTGTCATCTTGACTTTTTTGACCCTCCCTATGCAGACACCTATCCTAACCTCCTTCAAAGTAATAGCTGTTTTTGGATTGTGTCAAATAAATTAGAGAAGAGCTCTGCTATTTTGTTTGGGGAAGGATATGGGACATTTTCGTGTTAATCCACTCTAAAAAATTTCTGTGGGGAGGTCAACTGTGTCAAAATGGTGGGCATGAGCAGGCATTTGAAGCCCCACCACTTTTATGTGTGCCATGTGCACAGCACACATTAAAAGGGGGCAGGACTTTGATCACCTGATCATGCCCGCCATTTTGATGCTGTTCACCTGCCTGCAGATGCCATGTCACAACAGTTTAAGATGGGAATCCCAGATCATAGTTCAGACAGCACATGGCAAAACAGATTAACTCCAAGTGAGACAAGCTATATGCTCTCCCCTTATTTATTCAAACTACATATATACTGAATATATAGTGTATTGAGGGATGTTGGATTGGAACAGATGAGCATGTTTTAAAATCAGAGAAAGAAACATTAATAACCTGTGCTATGATGATGACACTTCTCTGGTAGCTAAAAATGCAAATGATCTGGAAGCTCCAGACCCTCCTGGGCCAAGAAAACCCCTGGTTTTGTTCCAAGCCTGGGGCTCGGGGCATATGGTTCAGCCCGTATCTTGATTATGTTTTATTTTGGCTTCTATATTTTTTATTTACTGTTTTTCTTGGATGTTTTTATCTTGTTTTTATTTTCTGTTAGCCGCCCAGAGATGGGCAGCCATATAAATTAATATTGTGAACCGCCCAGAGTTTTCCTTGTGGAGAAGATGGGCGGTAATATAAATCCAATGAATACATAATAAATACATAAATAGTAATGAAAGTCAGGGAGTACACTGAAAACATGAGACAAGTTGGGGAAGCTGTGGTGGGTTTTCTCAAACCTCCTTCATGCAAATTCAAGGGAATGATGCTATTTACTTTCTGAGTTACTATGAGAACTGTCCTGTTCTCTTTCATGGATTGGTCAGATCCACTACATAAGTCAGCCAATGATTCAGGATCTGACACAACACATTTAAGCAGGTTATAGAATTAAACTATTATTTGGGTTTGCACAATACATTGAACCACAAAATAAAAAAGACTGGGTTTGTGCAAGACATTAACTCATCATAAATGCATATTCAAGGGTAAAGTTAATCAAGTTTAATATGTTATGCATAGGCTGCCATTAGGTCTTTACCTGACCTGGTAAATTGTGTTGAGTGAACACAGTCTCACTTACGTTTTTTCATTTCTAAAGCAATTTTGTTTCATCTCTTATTCCCATCTCCCCCTTTCCTTCTCCTTACAACATCTCTCTGTGTTACTACAGTAAAAGGTAAAGATTCCCCCGCACTGTCGTGTCCCACTCTAGGGGCCCGTGGGAACACTGTTACCTACCCACCGAAGTGGTACCTATTTATCTACTTGCATTTGCATGCTTTTGAATTGCTAGGTTGGCAAGAGGTGGGGCGAGTGCGGGAGCTCACTCCATCATGTGGGACTAGGGTCTCCTCCGAACTTGCGACCTTCTGATCAGTAAGCCTGGCATCTTACCCGCTGAGCCACCATGCCCCCTGTTACTGTAGTATGCATTTGATTAAGTGAACTGTGATGTATGTAATAAATTACATACTTACTCGGCTACGAGTGATTGCCAATGAATGAATGAATGAATGAAATGAAATGAATAAATTAGTCTTTAAGTTGAGTGCCACAAGATGTTTTGGTGCTTTTGTTGCAAAAAACCGATGTCTACCATCCTGAAACTGAAATTTTCTAAGTACCTGTAAGTTTACCATTTTATCTATACTTACTTGTGAGTAGTTACTCTTTGGAACTCAGTGGGATGGAAGAAAAATACGTGCCTGGATTGGTAAATCGAACTAAGGCTTGTCCCATTTGGCCCTTGCTGTCATCTAACAGAATAAGATGGAGAGATTGTGGTATTTTCCTCCAAGACTTTGATGTCTCTTACATCAAAGGTGACACCTAAAGCTTTTGTATCCCTTGATCAACGTCGTTTCCATGTTAACCGGTGCCCTCTACAGTTTAATAAGATGGGGTATTTTGGATGTTTGTGGGATGTTTAGATATCTTGTTAGGAGACAAAGCTCCCATCCTTTCCCCAAACAAGAATCAGTTCTAACAGTAAATGACTGGAATTATGGTTTAATCTTACTCAGAATTAATTCCTGTAAGATCAGTGGGGCTCATTTCCAAGTCCAGCAGCCCTGAATATTGATTTCTCCTCCTCCTCTATATATATGTCCAAATTTTATGATCCCTCTGCATGGGTCCTTTTCAGAATGGTCTGCCAAAGGAGGCATAGCAAAAAATTTTAGGTAATCACTTCTTGGTGATGGTCCTCTAGCTGTGAAGTAGCCTCAGCTGTCTGTAGGCCCTCCAAAACATCCAGGGTGTTATTTGCACCATCCTTGTGTTTTATAATGTTACACTGAATTTCAGTACTTGAGGGTCTTACTAAAACAGGGTTTCCCAAACTGTGAGGTGTGCCTCCCTTGGGGAGGTGCAGACAGATTCCAGGGGAGGTGTGAAGAACCTTTTAGTTACATTGTTACAAGAAATCCACCTTTCCCAAAGTTTCATTGTATTGTTTTCATTGTTTGTGTTCATTTTGATGTTTGGATGGTTAGGGGAGGTATACACAGTAAGATTACACTAACGGGAGGTGTGATGACAAAACGTTTAGGACCCCTGTACTGAAATGATCATTTGCTTCTGCTTCCGAAGCTGCTCAGGGAGTTTCTATCAAGGACTAGCCATTTAAATACAAAAACGCTTCTTATGATTTGCGTACAGGCTTGCTGCCCTGGCGTTTTATGGATCCCGATCTCTTCCACAACCCCCTCCCCCCGAAAGAGGGCTCTCCCGTTCTCCCCCTACAAATGGTTTAAACCCCCTCCCATGGGGTACTGAACCCAAACGCCCCCGCCGCCCCTCTCTCTTTCTGCCCCGGTGTCAACGCTGCAGACCGTCCTTCTGGCCCGGCGATCGCGCCGCCGGTTGTCCTCCTCCTCCTCCCGGTTGGGCGGAAGGAGGCCAACGGGAAAGCCGCTTTGTGGAACTTGCTGCTCTATTATGTTACCGTAAATCTTGGGCAATCCTGGAACTAATTATCGAGAGGATATGTCTCAATTTGTTCTGCATTAATGCCACGTTGGGAATGGAGTCGGGGCCACAGCCAGAGCAGACACTTGAGCACATGAAATTGATGAACTGAGACTTGCTCTGAGTCCCGAGCACACCATCTGGAATTCCAGTCTGGGGTTACAGTGAGAATTTCTGACCCCAGATTCAACTTTGGGGAAGAACGAGGGAGGGAAAAGAAAAGAAAAGAAAAGAAAAGAAAAGAAAAGAAAAGAAAAGAAAAGAAAAGAAAAGAAAAGAAAAGAAAAGAAAAGAAAAAAATGTGGGAAGGGAGGGAAGAATAGAGAGAAATGTCATTTCTGCACCTGTAGGAAATAAGATGCTTTCTAATTTCTCTTTTCCCATAACTTTATCCTCCTTGAAATTAACCTACACACACTTGTCTCCAGAGCCATGTCTTTATATTGTCCATATTTATTGAGTGAAAGAAGATCGGGGTGGCTAGGCAAACAGTTTCTAACCCTCTCCCCCAAACTCAATCATCTTCCTCAGAGCTCAGGGCATTCTCAATTCGGACCCACCCCACCCACCGTGCTTATCCATGTAAATTGCTGTGCATGAAGGCAGCGATCCACACACCTTTTAAGATGGAACACCCAACTGGGTTATCTCGGACTGTTCATCCTGTACAAGGCTTGATGGCTCAGCTCTCCAGATTTGAACTGGCTGGTGCATTATTCTTTTCCTTGGAAGCAAGTTTCAGGCCTACTTGCTGGAATGTGAATCCTGCAGAACCCAGTGCTGTTTAGCTGGAAGCCAATTCCACCTTGGCTCAGAAGGGATTGAAATTCTACGCAAATTAACGTGGGAATAGGAGTCATGGATCTCAGCCCAGTTTACTTTTGAGTAGACATGTTTAGGCCTGCAGTCCTGGTTGTTGCCAGTAAACACACATGCAAGATCCATTCAGACTGATTTCCATATCCATACCTGTGGGATATTCACCCAAACCCACTTTACATGGCTTGGAAGTAAATCTGGGGAGCCTTACTTGTGGTTTATTGGAGATGCATCTTGATTTCAGTAGAATTCATATCTAGTAGGTGTAGGAATATGGGGCCGTTTTAATTAAAGCAATAAAAGAATACCTTTCTTAATTCCCTGGACTGGTTTGTCAACTGTGGATTGGCTGCATTGTGGATTAGTGGATTGTGCTTTTCTGTTCTGGGGGGCGCAAATTTCCCCCTCCTCATCACAGTGATGTCTCACCTTGCACCGAGCTTCATTTTACGTGAAGGCCGAGGTTCCTAGAGAGGTCTTGTTAAATTTATTAGCATATTGCTAGGGCAAAGCTGAACGTAAATCACCAGGATGTGTAAAGCTATAAAATATCCCTCCGCAGCTCACCCCAGCCAAGACTCTGGTGAACAAGAGTTCATACACCAGTAAGCACTGGATCATTGTTCAGATCGCTGTGACATTTTAAAAGTCTCTGCTGCATCACTGGAGCTATGCAAAGATTAGCTGAGGCTGCTCAGAGAATGCATTCATGATTAGGAGTTCTCAAATACGTAGGTAAGAAAGAAAAAAGTGGCTCCCTGTCTAATTTTAGCATTACACCAACCAGTTGTAAATTAATGGTGACGGTCTTGTCTTCAGTAGTAAGTGTATTAGTGAAATTATTCACTTCAATGGGATCTGATTTCCAGGTTGGAAGGATAAGGGCATTGCACAGTTTTACCTTTCTCCACATTGTATGTGGGCTCATCTTTATGTTGCTCTAATTGTGGAATGAAGATGCTTCATTGCTAATCATTCTTAAAGGACATGTTCTCATGGTGCTACCTTCCTCTCCTCCCTACTCCATCATGGAGGTTGCTTTCATTCATCTTTAGCTTCTTCCAGTTTAAATGTAACATTTCCCCCCACTTTCTGAACTCACAATTGTCTGGTGTTACGCAAGCTTCTTACAATACAGGCTCACTAGTCTTTGGAGAGAGTGGTAGACCTGTCTTTAAAAAAAAACAGGAAAAGCATTCTCTTGGATCAGAGTTTCTCAACCTTGGCAACTTTAAGATGTGTGGACTTCAACTCCCAGAATTCCCCAGCCAGCATCAACAAGAGTTGCAGGGTGTGGGATGATGGAGGAAAAAATGCTGTTCCCAGCCAGCATTGCTCTCTAAATTGTATGGAAATAAATTAGATAGAGCAGTGTTTCTCAATCTCAGCAACTTTAAGATGTGTGAACTTCAACTCCAGCAGGCTGGCTGGGGGGATTCTGGGGGTTGAAGTCCTCACATCTTAGTTGCCGAGGTTGAGAAACACTGAGATAGAGAGTTCCTTAAAGTTCTTCCTGCTCCCCAGTTTAAACCCATTAGTGAAGTCTCTTCTTTTGCTCCAACATCTTTGGCCCCAAAGGGGAAAGTAAGAGCCAATATATATTTAAAGGCAGAAGAAAGGCACACCATGCCTTCTTCATACGATTTGTCTCGGTATCGTGCTCTCGTTTTTTTTCTTTCTTTCTTTCTTTCTTTTTTTAAAGCAGCCTGCAGGGGTTCTTGCCCCGGAAATTTATCAGAAAACCCTCCCATACCCCATCCTTCCCACTTCACCTTGTAATCAGTCAACCACTTTGGAGGTTATATTTAAACACACATTTCTCTTTCTCCCAGAATTTTGGTACAATGCTATTTCAGAATAGTGCTATTCTCAAATAACACTAAATTCATGCCGGCTTGAAACATACCCACACAAAACACTTGCACAAAAGCAGAACAACATTTGACAGATGGCTAAACCCACTGATCTAGTCATCTGCCAAAACACACCTCACCTCCTATTAAGGAGAGCAATTGATGGATACTTTTCCTGCCTGCTGAGAGGGCAAAGAAAACCACCAATCACTTTCCTTAACTTGTCCCTCCTTAAAACAGTAAGGTTATCAACACTCCCTGGCCTTGTTACTGAGGCAAAATAGGACCCCCAGTGAAGGCATTGCAATGTATCTGGCATATTTTTCTGTTGCCACAGGGACTGAAGGAAGGCCCTTTAATGCCACTGCAAGAAAGAGCCATTTATCTATTTATTTATTTTAAACATACATGGACTGATCCACTGACTTTTTCTGGAGCTTAGTCCCAGGTAATCTAGTCAAGGGGTACAACTGAAAGGATCTAAAGCAAGGGGATGGGGTAACTACGATGGAAAGGGGCAGATTTCTCTTGTTAATTAGGAAGTACATTTGGGACTCCTGAGAGCATTGCAGTGAGTCAGTGTGAGTACTTGGTAAGACATGGGGGGAATGTTCATGAGTCAATAGAAGTAATTTGTAACCCTTTGTGAGATAGGAAAAAGTCAAGGACTTCATGTAGCAAAAGTAAATTTCAAACAATTCATAAAGATGAAATGTTCTACTTTTCCTCCCTACCCACTCCTATTCTTGGCTATCTGGGACTCAACATTTCACTCTTTCATTTTCCTTCAGAAATATTAGTTGTAACAATGCATGTTCTTGATCTCTGTATAGTTTACTGTTAAACACATATTGTAAGCATGTGATATACACAGCATTACTATGCCTCCTCTAGTGCAGCATCCAGGAGCTCCTCCTGAGTTAAAAACAGGACCTTCCTTTGTAGCAATTGTCCCAATCTTAGGAGGGTGTTTCAGTTGTCAAGACGTTGGGTAGGAATAGAAGGCTTAACATGTATTGAAATAAGTGAAGTAATAAAATAAGTAAAGACTCCTTTACTTCAACTTAGCCATTCATGCAGTTTTCTGGCAACAGTATGGAAGTGATTTGTCCTTACCTTCTTTCAGGATATTTTTTTTTCATCTTCCCAATCTAGTGTAGAGACCAGGGATTAACTTTTAAACCTAGGACAAGACTGGGCAGATGTTGCCACCTGAATATTGCTATTTAAAAAGGGGAGGAGATAAGGTCTTCACAGTCAGTCAGAGTCTAAAATGACTGAACTGTATTACTGGCCATACATTGTTATCAAAGGACTGTTATACAAATAAAATAATTAAAATCTGTCATTCGGATCCCATGATTTATTCCTTAGGAACAGCTAAATCTCTGGTCAGCTTCTCACAAATATACCATTATTTAACCTTATGTACAGATTTGGATGCAAAGTATATTCCTCTTTCCTACCTAAAAGCTGATTCTATGGCTTATATCTTCTAAGAATACAAACATATTCAGAAAGCACATCTGTATGGTTATGCAGAATTAAAGATTACCATGCTAGAAGAATCTCTAGGACCAATAATCAAACTGATGAAGAAATAAACCACATAAGGATATATAAAATATACATTTATAAGGATGTATAAAATATACATTTGAAAATGAGAAAAAGTTCTATTAAGGAGCTTGATCTGGGAAAAATTCATGAGACCAAACTGGGTATACTTAAAACAATTTTTATTTTAAAAAATAAGGAATATGCTAGCTGCACAGCAGCAGATTAATTCCTATGCAAAAGAACAGGGAACCATAAATGAAAAGCTCACTAACTGCGCTTAACAAGAAATGGACAGATTTTCTAGGGAGTAAACCCCATTGAATATGATAAGACTTTGAAAGTCCAGCCCGTGGGCCATATAAGGCCCGCAAAATCATTTGGTCTGGCCCTGCCAAGGCAACCACAGGTGGGACTCGAAATTCAATAAATCTAGGACCTCCCACCCGCAAACCCTGCCCCCTTCTGCACGATTGGCACCCGCCCACAAACCCCGCCCCCTGGTGCTTGTGATTGGCTCCTGCCCGCAAACGCTGCCCCTCCCATGCAATTGGCTCCTGCCAGCAAACCCCGCCCCCTTCCACACAATTGACTCCTGCCCGCAAACCCCGCCCCCTGGTGCTTCTGATTGGCTCCCGCCCACAAAACCTGCCCCCTTCTGCATGATTTGCTCCCGCCTACAAACCCCGCCCCCAATGCGCATGATTAGCTCCCACCCACAAACCCCGCCCCCGGTCCACGAATGATGTTATAAATATCCAAATGGCCCTTGGCAGAAAAAAGGTTCCCCACCCCTGACTTAGATGATCTTGGTTGATCTTGAAAACTAAGGAGGTTGGATGTATTCTTGGAAGGGAGATCATCAGGAAACACCAAGCTGTAAAATAGATTGAGAAGTCAGCAAAACATTCCAAAACACTATGGCAAATTGCTTCTATATTGTACTCAAGAAAACTACATCATCTATGTCATCTTCAACCATGACGTGAAGAAGACTTTACTTTTATTTTATCTCTGTGGTGTATTATTGCTTGTATGCATGCAAATAAAATTATGTTGCATCTTTAAAGTGATTTGACTGCTTTAGGTGAGCCAGGTTTTGGCTACAATATCTCATATAACCCCCCTTTAACCATAATTTCCAGGTGATTGCAGACAAACAAGAGTTCTAATAAAGTATCCATATTTCTATTCATTTCCCCCATAAATAGGACATTTTCTATCTTGTTCTTTGGACACAAGATAACTTCCATCATATATTATAGACCTTTCTTCATTTTATGGCAGGAAAGAGAAAAAATGTAATAGCACATTATTTATTATTTATTTATTTAATTAATTTATATGACTGCCCATCTCCCCTCATGGGGAACTCTGGGTGGTTCACAATAAATAAGCAGTTAAAATAGAATCTAAAAAATTTAAAAACCACAATACTATAATACAATGAGTAATTATAAATCCAGATGGACGAAGGCATTCATTAAAAGGAGGACATTAAAATTAGGGGATTAGCCATCCCCATGAGGAGATATCCCTTCCTCCTTCCCATGCCAGGCGGCAGAACCAGGTCTTCAGCTCTTTCCTAAAGGTCGGGAGGGAGGAGATCTGTCTCAACTCTGGGGGCAAGATGTTCCATAGAGTGGGCGCTGTCACAGAGAAGATTAAAGATCAGTATTAAATATATCCAGTAGTTTGAACAACGGTGGGATTCTTTGTTTCCCAGCAGTATCCTAGAGGGACAATTTTGCACATTTAATATTTTACAGTTTAATTCCTGTGACCAAAGCACTTTCATAACTATTTTTTTTATTAAAGAAAAAGATCTCAGATAAAACTGGCCATACCTTATTTGGCAGTTAGTGTCAAAATTTCATTTATAACAAATATGTGTGTATGTGTGCAATATGTGTTTTTCAAACTTTAAAAGTACTTTCCCTTTTGTACATGTAATATGTCATCTTTTGGCCTCCCTATCATGACTTGAGCTCCCTGAGCTCCCTTTTGCCAGCAAAAATATTTTCCAGCCCTCGCAGATCGACTTTATATCTCTCCTTTCTTCAGCAATCAACCTGCTCTTTGCTGTTAGATGAGAAGATGTAAATGTTCTGTAAATTTTCTGGACAAAGAATATGAAACATAACTTGCCTCTAATTTATTATAATTTAGCACTGGGGCAAAAAAAATATCAATCCCTCTCCCTACTTTATTACTTTATTAAAAGATAAATTATTGTTCTTCAAGAGCATTTTTCAAAGACTAATACAAGACTATCACTGGTGGTAGCATTTTATTTCAACAGATATAAATGGTAGATTTTCCAAAAACTGAGGCTGTGGCACATAAATATAGAGGAACATAATTGTTCTTATTTTCATTCTTATTGTTGTTGGAACCAGAGTTTTCTTAGCAGAAGTCAGATCTTGGAATTTGGAAGAGATGGGGGATTTTCCCCAGTTCTCACTTTCTCCTGCAACTCCCTTTCTGCAACAATCAGAAGAGTGACATTATTCAGCATTAAGCAGTAGACTTTCACTGCTTTCCTGGGATTTCCTATTGCTGTCCTCTCCCTTCTGCACCACCCCAAGTCATTCTGGAAGATCATCCTAGTCTCTGGAAAAGATTTGTGAGTTACAAAAGGGAATGGAGCTAGGTATTTTTAAAACGCTGAGTGGTTATTAATATGATCACTTGTTAAATATATTAAAACTTAAAATAAGGTGGGCTGTTGAGAGAGAGAGAGAGCGAGAGAGAGAGAGAGAGAGAGAGAGAGAGAGAGCGAGCGCACACACATTTTCTCAAAAATGCAATGTCACTTTCATAGTACATCATCAATTTGTGTAAACACAACTCGGGCAGTATACATCAAGTAAAAACCAAACAGAAAGCAATGATTATAAATAAAAACATATCCCCCCATAAAAAAAAGAACAAAGAAACAAAGTCCATAACCAGCATACCAGGCAATGTACAGCTGGGGTCAACCAAACACACACTTCACCTCCCAGAAGATGGGCTCATCTATCATCTTGGCCCAACGCCAGGGAGAAAAACCAGGTTTTTAACACTTTCCGGAAGGCTAACAGTTGAACCTTCCATTGTGACCACTGTTTCAGAACAAAATTATTCCATCACTGCCATTTTTCCTCCACCACAAAAAACTAGTTTCCTGTTAGAAAACCTGTCTGCTGGTGTCAGGCCAAGCATTTCCCTGTGAGATGCAAAAATATAAAATTCTAATTGAAAGATTGACCATGTCCATCATATGGATATTATGATTTGTCCATCAATTACCTATAAGAGTCAAAGGATATTTCCGCCCAGAGTCCCCTTTGTGGGGGGAGATGGGCGGTGATAGAAGTTGGATAAATAATAAATAAATAAACAAATAAATAAATAAATAAATAAATAAATAAATAAATAACATTTCTGTTTACTGTGTTTAAAAGTCAGTAATCCACAGTTCCAGTACTTCTAGATCTTGGGAGTAAAGCAGACATTTGTTTTGGATTCTTTGCAACTCAGCTCCTCTACTTTACTTTATGTAGCCTTCCCTTGACATGCTGTCCTAGGCCTCATCTAGCCTACAGTTTTGCATTGAGGTACTGTATATATATGTAGTTACAAGGCAGCCTTGGATTTCTAGATCTGGGAATACAACTCTGATAATTTCCAGCCAAGACTCATGGGAATTGGAGTTGAGCAACATTTGAAGGTCCGAAGGTGACTTCTCCTGCATTAAACAGAGCAATGAAGCTACTATTAGATGGCATGTGCTGACATGTGAGGAACTAGAAGTGAGATATTATGGAAGAGAATTCCATATATTGCAACTTGCCTTTGTTGGTGTAGCCTGCTGCTAGGACAGAAGGAGGATTCAGTGGCCAATTCAATCGATTTCTGTCTATGAAATAGGAGGGGGCATCTTCTTCCTCTTTGGTTCCATTCAGGCCCAAAATACTTGAGTCAGCTCTGCCAGTAATTAAAAAAATTAAAATAAAAAAAACCAATAACAACAGTCCTACTAATTGCAACATTTTAGAAAGAGATTAATGTTATCTTCTTCATGCTCATTCTTAAAATCATTGCAACATTTTAGAAGTAGCCTTCACGTTATCTTATTCTGGCACAGCACCTCTTCCCACACCCCCAGAAATTCTAACAAGCGCTTTGGATCAGTTTTGAGTTAGCAAGAAAAATAATGAGCTATGAAGCAAAGTTGTGGCACATGAAACATTTCAGCATATCTCAACAGGTATAATGCCCAGTACATATATGTACAGTATATCTTAATCTGAATCCTAGCAATCCTTCTGGGAATGGAAGAGAATGCTCTTACACTCATAAAGCAGTGAACAGTGAACAGTGGAGCTGCTTAGATTCCATGCCCAAAGGTAACAGAAACTTCGTTCCTGCTTTTGATGAGCCAAAAGGAAATTGGAATCAGCATTCATTTAGCTTTGCTAAAACTTCACATTCCTCTGTATAACTACTGTAGCTTTCATCCAAAAAGCTGCATGCTAGTTATCAGCGGATTAAGCAAAATATTATTTGTGGTGAAAACAGCCCTTGAAGAACAGACCATTCCTCCACAAGCATACATTTAATTTGAAAATGCAGATAATATGAGAGTCTTCTGCAATAATTAATTCTATTCATAGCTGTCCACTTTTATAAGCTGTATCCAAACATATTTGGAAATGTAGACCTTAAGGAGCAAATTTGTATCTGTCACTAGGAATGCATCAGTCATAGAATTGCAGTCATGGGGTCTTAACACCAGTCTCCTACAGCATGTAGAAGAACTCCTTATGATCCTAGATTCACAATAATAAAAGAGGTGGAAAAGAGTGACTGGGCCATGCAGGTCAGGTCCCATCTGGCAATGCAGGATTACTCCCCATGGCACACATTTCAACTCTTTGTCAAATCTCATGTTATGTTTCCCACACTGTGGGGCTTCCAACGTGTTCATCAAGAAACGCATTCACAATCTAACAGACCTTCTTACTCAACCTTCCTTTCCTTTAATTGCATCCATTATTCATTATGCCATTGTGAAAAGTACATAAAGTGTTTTTGGCGTCTCTGTTTTATGTTTTTTAAAAAATCTCAACACGATTCCTATGTGGAACCGTTCCTCTGCTCCACAAGGGTAGAGAAAACAGTACAGTAGAAGTAGAAACTGGCCTAGCTTACTTCACTGAACCTTCTGGTCCTCAACCTGGATCCTTTCAGATGTGCTAGATGGCAACTTTAATCATATCTCACCATTTAGGGAATAAGATTGAGGAAGCCTGCTTATGTCATGAATTGCACCTTTTAGCATCTAATCAATCAGACTTTGCTAGTGAAAAACTCAAAGCAAAATCTCAGTTCTGAGCAACTATTGGTCCCACTGGTTCCATGGCTTAGCAACATAGATGCTGCCTCTCCATTATTTAGTCTTCTTTTCTGCCCTTTGTCCTTCCACCATTTCCCTTGACCTTTGCTTTTCTTACCCTTTCATCTCTTGAAATTAACCTGTGTTCAAACTAAGGAAAGTGGACAGGTATGGACATTTCCATTGCTTGGAAAAAACACCTTGCCTTGCCCTCTTTCCACTGCAATGGACACGCAAAGTAATCCATACCTGTCAACATAGGGAGACAGTGTGTGAAATGTACCACCTTTAGTACATCACCTTCCCAAAATTATGTTTCTATTGCTTTTCCCCCCTGCTCTCTTCCCCCACCCTCCATTCTCTAAAACATATTCTATCTTGGAAGTTCTGAAGAGAGAGACCAAATCAAGACATTAGTTTCTCGGGCTGAAGCTGGGTTTCTCATAGTGTTGCACTCTTTCCTTCCCTAAACCCAAATCAGTTCAGTGAATAAGGTGACTGGCTTTGGAACGTCTGCATGCATATTTCTTGGCAATTTCTCGGTCTGGAAACATTCTGTTTACCAATTTATTGAAACGGTTGCTCGTAGCAATTGTGCTGTAGTTTAAAAAAAACCCTAACAACAGAAAAGTAATTTTGTCTACTATTTGTCTACTATTTGTCACAGGGTGTGACTTTAGGTCTTGAATCTCACATTGGGGTATTGGGAAGACACAGGCACACCAGAAGCATATGTGTTTCAGGGCTATACGCAGGGGGGGACGGGACAAGGAGGCTAAAGATGTCTAGCGCTGTGCACGATGAAACGCTCAAGCAAAAGCCACAACTGGTGTGCTTGCATCAGATGTTGCGACACAAGCAGAAAATTGTGGCATTCTCTCAATGCCAACATTGCACATGTGTCATCATTTTGCCAATCCCATACTTTGTCGTCAACTTTGCTGATGTGTTTCCTTTTCCATGGGGTTTTATAAATCTCCTGTCCTCTGTAGAATATGAGGAACTAAATGTGGTTTCATGATGTTTTTGCTTGCATTTCTGTTTAGGCATAGTGGAAAAATGAAAGAAAGGTACGCACCTCACTTTCATACAGTTTCATGACTGATTAGTGCTTATCAGGCTTTAGTTTCTTCCAAATATGGTGTTTGGTTGCAATCTGATAATGTGAACATACAACAGATCAACTAGCCTGTTCTGCTTGGTTGAGACAGAAGTCTGCAACTTCCTTAGCAGTTGGGCATAATATTTTTATTTTTTATTTTAATAAGCTATTACAACACATGCTAGCAGAAAATAAAATCATACCATGTTGTTGTTTATTCATTCAGTCGCTTCCGACTCTTCGTGACTTCATGGACCAGCCCACGCCAGAGCTTCCTGTCGGCCGTCACCATCCCCAGCTCCCCCACGGTCGAGTCCGTCACCTCCAGAATATCATCCATCCATCTTGCCCTTGGTCGGCCCCTCTTCCTTTTGCCTTCCACTTTCCCTAGCATCAGCTTCTTCTCCAGGGTATCCTGTCTTCTCATTATGTGGCCAAAGTACTTCAGTTTTGCCTTTAATATCATTCCCTCAAGCGAGCAGTCGGGCTTTATTTCCTGGAGTATGGACTGGTTTGATCTTCTTGCAGTCCAAGGCACTCTCAGAATTTTCCTCCAACACCACAGTTCAAAAGCATCTATCTTCCTTCGCTCAGCCTTCCTTATGGTCCAACTCTCGCAGCCATAGGTTACTACGGGGAATACCATTGCTTTAACTATGCGGATCTTTGTTGTCAGTGTGATGTCTCTGCTCTTAACTATTTTATCAAGATTTACCATTGCTCTCCTCCCAAGAAGTAGACGTCTTCTGATTTCCTGGCTGCAGTCATTCAAATAGATAAATGAGAAAAATCATTATTTTATCATTGGTTGTCTATACTGGATGAAAATGGAAGCATTGATTATGAAGTTCCTAATCTGTAACTACTCAGTGTGTTCATTTTTGTTGTTGTTGTTCAGTCATTTAGTCGTGTCCGACTCTTCGTGACCTCATGGACCATAGCACGCCAGGTCTTCCTGTCCTCCACTGTCTCCCGGAGTTTACTCAAATTCATGTTCATTACATCGGTGATGCTATCAAACCATCTCATCCTCTGCCGTCCCCTTCTCCTTTTGCCTTCAGTCTTTCCCAGCATCAGGGTCTTTTCCAGTGAGTCCTCTCTTCGCATTAGGTGGCCAAAGTATTGAGCTTCAGCTTCAGTATCTGTCCTTCCAATGAGCAGTCAGGGTTGATTTCCTTTAGGATTGATTGATTTGACCTCCTTGCAGTCCAAGGGACTCTTAAGATTCTTCTCCAGCACCACAGTTTGAAAGCATCAATTCTTTGGCGCTCAGCCTTCCTTATGGTCCAACTCTCACAGCCATACATTACTACTGGAAAAACCATAGCTTTAACTATACGGACCTTTGTCGGCAAGGTGATGTCTCTGCTTTTTAATATGCTGTCTAGGTTTGCCATAGCTTTCCTCCCAAGGAGCAAGTGTCTTTTAATTTCATGGCTGCAGTCACCGTCTGCGGTGATCTTGGAGCCCAAGAAAATAAAATCTGTCACTGCTTCCATTTCTTCCCCTTCTATTTGCCAGGAAGTGATGGGACCAGATGCCATGATCTGAGTTTTTTTAATGTTGAGTTTCAAGCCAGCTTTTGCACTCTCCTCTTTCACCCTCATCAAAAGGCTCTTTAGTTCCTCTTCACTTTCTGCCATTAGGGTGGCATTGTCTGCATATCTGAGGTTGTTTATATTTCTCCCGGCAATCTTAACTCCGGAATGTGATTCATCCAGCCCGGCATTTCTCATGATGTACTCTGCATATAAGCTAAATAAGCAGGGTGATAATATACAGCCTTGTCGTACTCCTTTCCCAATTTTGAACCAGTCGGTTGTTCCATGTCCGGTTCTAACTGTTGCTTCTTGACCCGCATACAGGTTTCTCAGGAGACAGGTAAGGTGGTCTGGTACTCCCATCTCTTTAAGTATTTGCCACAGTTTGTTGTGATCCACACAATCAAAGGCTTTAGCGTAGTCAATGAAGCAGAAGTAGATGTTTTTCTGGAACTCTCTTGCTTTTTCCATGATTCATCGAATGTTGGCAATCTGATCTCTAGTTCCTCTGCCTCTTCGAAACCCAACATGCACTTCTGGTAGTTCTCGGTTCACATACTGCTGAAACCTAGCTTGTAGGATTTTGAGCATAACCTTGCTAGCATGTGAAATGAGTGCAATTGTAGGGTAGTTTGAACATTCTTTGGCATTGCCCTTCTTTGGAATTGGAACATAAACTGACCTTTTCCAATCCTATGGCCACTGTTGAGTTTTCCAAATTTGTTGGCATATTGAGTGCTGCACTTTAACAGCATCATCTTTTAGGATTTTAAATAGCTCAGCTGGGATACTGTCTTCTTCGCTAGCTTTGTTGTTAGTAATGCTTCCTAAGGCCCACTTGACTTCACTCTCTAGGATGTCCGGCTCAAGGTCAGTGACCACACCATCGTATTTATCAGGGATATTAAGATCTTTCTTATATAGTTATTCTGTGTATTCTTGCCACCTCTTCATAATCTCGTCTGCTTCTGTTAGGTCCCTGCCTTTTTTGTCCTTTATCATGCCCATCTTTGCACAAAACGTTCCCTTGATACCTCCAATTTTCTTGAAGAGATCTCTAGTCTTCCCCATTCTATTGTTTTCCTCGATTTCTTTGCATTGTTCATTTAAGAAGGCCTTCTTATCTCTCCTTGCTATTCTCTGGAAATCTGCATTCAGTTTGGTTATATCTTTCCCTTTCTCCCTTGCCTTTTGCTTCTCTTCTTTCCTCAGCTATTTGTAAAGCCTCATCAGTCAGCCACTTTGCTTTCTTGCATTTCTTTTTCTTTGGGATGGTTTTAGTTGCTGCCTCCTGTACAATGTTACGAACCTCCATCCATAGTTCTTCAGGCACTCTGTCTACCAGATCTAATCCTTTAAATCTATTCCTCACCTCTACCGTGTATTCATAAGGATTATGATTTAGGTCATACCTGAGTGGTCTAGTGGTTTTCTTTACGTTCTTCAATTTAAGCCTAAATTTTGCGATAAGAAGCTCATGATCTGAGCCACAGTCAGCTCCAGGTCTTGTTTTTGCTGATTGTATAGAGCTTCTCCATCTTTGGCTGCAAAGTATATAATCAATCTGATTTTGGTATTGACCATCTGGTGATGTCCATGTATAGAGTCATCTCTTGTGGTTTTGGAAAAGAGTGTTTGCTATGACCAGCGTGTTCTCTTGACAAAACTCTATTAGCTTTTGCCCTGCTTCATTTTGTACTCTGAGGCCGAACTTGCCTGTTATTCCGGTTATTTTTTGACTTCCTACTTTAGCATTCCAGTCCCCTATGATGAAAAGGACATCTTTTTTTGGTGTTAGTTCTAGAAGGTGTTGTAGATCTTCATAGAACCGGTCAACTTCAGCTTCTTCGGCATCAGTGGTTGGGGCATAGACTTGGATTACTGTGATGTTGAATGGTTTGCCTTGGATTCGAACTGAAAGCATTCTGTCGTTTTTGAGGTTGTACCCCAGTACTGCCTTTCCCACTCTTTTATTGACTATGAGAGCTACTCCATTCTTCTAAGGGATTCTTGCCCACAGTAGTATATATAATGGTCTCCTGAATTAAATTCGCCCATTCCTGTCCATTTTAGTTCGCTGATTCCCAAGATGTCGATGTTCAATCTTGTCATCTCATGTTTGACCACATCCAGCTTACCTTGATTCATAGATCTTGCATTCCAGGTTCCTATGCAATATTGTTCTTTACAGCATCGGACTTCCGTCCACTTCCAGACACATCCACAACTGAGCGTCCTTTCGGCTTTGGCCCAGCCGTTTCACTCTTTCTGGAGCTACTCGGAATTGCCCTCCGCTCTTCCCCAGTAGCATTTTGGACACCTTCCGACCTGAGGGGCTAATCTTCCGGCTTCATATCTTTTAGCCTTTTGATACTGTCCATGGGTTTTCTTGGCAAGGATACTGGAGTGGTTTGCCATTTCCTCCTCCAGTTTTGGACCACGTTTTGTCAGGACTCTCCGTCATGACCTGTCCGTCTTGACCTGACTTCATTGAGTTACGCAAGCCCCTTCGCCACGACAAGGCAGTGATCCATGAAGGGGGCATTAGACAGTACAGTACATAGTTGCTACCTACATACCAACATAATGTAGAATTTGTAATGTGCAGGCTTTGTGAGCACTTTACCTCTAGAAGTTGAAGGTTCTATGTTTGAAGACAAAAACACAAATCTGATGATGTTGGTTGGATGTTGCCATCCTTTGATAATATACAGTAAATTTACTTGAAATTCAACTCATTTGACTCCATTTCTGGAAGTTCCTGTGAAGGTGAGGACTTTTTTTCTCTCTAGAATTATCTGCAAGTGCCCCTTGTTCCTTTATTGGTCTAGACAGCTGAAGTGTCTGATACTGTTCCAGTATAGTTGCTGGTTCTTTTCCCAGCTACTAGTCTTAATAAAATCTTATTCCCCAGTTATTGCTTCAATTCTTTCTGAATTCTTCCTTATCACAAAAGTATTAGCTTTTCTTCTCCTATAAATTGATTAGATCAGACTTAACTATAGTATCCCCCTCAGTTCAGGATAATTTCTGAGTGACTTTTTTTAACCTGTGCTGTTATTCATCTTTATAAAAAATACTGCTATCAAAGAGCTCAGTATTATGGCTGTCCAGTGCATATTTTCTTCTCTTCAGTTATTGACACTGTTGACATTTATCAGCTTGTTATTTTTCCTAGCCATGATTCTAGTCCTCTAGAAACTGAAGCTTGACCATGCTTCAATGTCTTCTTCTTCTTCCATTCCCACAATTCCATAGCTCCCTAAACAGGATAGACGCCAGAAGTGCATCAGCCAACCTATGCACCCTGGAAATTCTGTATCAGACTTTATATTTTCGGTCTGTACACTTTTGCTTTGGGTGTTCCATCCTCTACCACCTAATCTATTGGGATCCAAAAGTTCTGCCTTCTATCAGTCGTTAGTCTTTTGCAGATTGATAGAATTATGGTTTTTTTCAGATTAGTTATTCCAAATTAACTTTCCTGTTTCTCAGAAATCTGACCCAGAAGTATTACATATTCTGGCCCTACAAACACGGCATATACAGTATCTTAAAAGACTTGAGTGCCAGTGCATTTCTAAAGACAATTATTGTTTGTTTCATTACACATTGGAATCCAAAACTCTTTCTGAGCTCTTCGAAGGAGGGTGTTGGCCAATGGAAAAAAACATGCCAGCTTTTAATAAAGGCCACTCGGCAAAATGTAAAAACAAAAAGGATTTTCCCCCATTTTTTGTTCTTCTCCCCAAGGAACTACAAGGCATTTTGTACATGTCCAAAGAGACATTAAAAATAATTATGTGGAAGAGTAATAGCTCCCTTGGTTGTTTTAATGTATTTTTGTCTACAAACAAGAAAAAAATCTTTAATTTGCTGTCTTGGCTTTGCTTGAAAAGTTTCTCAGACAAAAGCATTTCAACTAAACTTAATATTATTAAGCCAGCAAGAACAATGAATGTGAATATATATGCAAAATTACACACACACCCACCCAAAAAGAACACATATATTAGCAGATATGTTCAAAAAGTTTTTTTTTCCTTTCATGAGACACAAAGAAAATGCTTTTTAAATTTAAATGTGTCCCTTTCTAAGACAAAATAAGTTCCAAGTTATTCTATAAAAGTACTCCAAAAATGGTGATGTTGTCACACCTTGCATAATGTCATGGTTATTTATTGCAAATAGTGATTATATGACTTTATTTGTGTTCTAGATTTTATAAGATAGAAAATCTTAGTTTCTAATTAAAGTATTGCTGAATCGTGCAAAGAGTTATTTACATCAAGTCAAAACAGTTACAGACATATTGAGATTATTAGATGGTAGACTCAATAACTGATAAGTACATCAAAAGGCATTACCAGAATATTATTTTCCAAGAAAGTAATATTAAAAATTGTGTAGCAGCTGAAGAGGCCATCTGTTGGTAGCCACTACAGGTAGTCTTCGCTTAACCACAATTTGGACTGGCAACTCCATCACTAACTGACATGGTCATTAAGCAAGACATCACATGACCATGACTTGAGATTTTACTGCCGGCTTCTCCATTGACTCTGCTTGTTGGAAGCTGGCTGTGAAGCGTGCAAATGGCGATCACGTGACCATAGGATGCTGCAATGGTTGGAAATGCCTGTCATTTATGAAGTGCCTGAATCTCAGTCATGTGACTGCGGGGGCACTGCAACAGTCGAAAGTGCGAGGACTGGTTTTAAAGTTACTTTTTCAGTGCCTTTGTAACTTCAAATGGGCACTAAATGGGCAGTCATTAAGCGAGGACTACCTGTACTTCCATTAAAAATTTAAGTCCTATTCTAATTACATGTAATTTAATGTTGTGTGAGAGACTTTGGTTTATGCATTTCACCTTTTTATTTCATTAATGGAAATGGTTCTGTCAGTAGAAGATACAATGGATTTCCCCCTGTTTATTTATTATATGCTACAACATATCTACAAGAGGAAACATTGTACAAAAGCAACCTTAAAAACATTCTCAAATCAAGCTTGACTCCTGGATACATCCATTAAGTTTTCCTGTGATTTGCCACTGTCTTTTTCTAGGATGCATTTGACTTCCCAATCTAGCCTACAGTCTTAGAGTTTCCTGGTATTTCTTATTTAAGTACTGACCAGGCCTGAGTCCAAACAAGGTCATCCACGGGCTGCCACCTACTAAAACAGAAGTAAGCTTACATGCAACCAACTGATGCAAATCTAAGTTAACCACTGGATGTCCTTGACCCTTGAGTTCATTGCCTGAACGCCTTTGAAATGGCTGAATATACTTTTTCAGTTGGATGGAAATGCACTTGCTGAGAAAAGTGTGAATGTGAGAAAGTTTATTGTACATTTGTTGATTGGTGGAATGTTTGAATTATGGAATTTTTGTACAAAAATGAAGTTTAAGATGGGTTGATGTATGCAGTGAAAACAATTTATTTATTTATTCAGTCATTTATTTGATTTCTACCTACCACAGCTGAAAGAATCTCAGTTGCTTATGATATCACCACATACACTAAAATGTCCACAGTCCAATAACAATTAAAATTGAAATTGGAAATTGGAAAATAAATGCTGGCACCTCACATATCTAATACAATGGCTTACTCCAACTTACATTTCCATGCAGAAATGGATCCAACAGCCCACCAAGGACCAACTGGCAGGAACACATCCTCCCACTAATACACCCAACCATGACTCCCCCCCCACCAGCTGTTATCCTCTCACTATAGGCAAGGGCCCATCCCAGGCTGTTTTAATTCCCACACTGAACAGCTGCCCCATTTCAGCCCTACCAGCATCCTGCTGAAAGTCCCACACTCCTCTGGAACCTGACAACAATTCCTGAAGGGTCCTTCATGTCACCAGGGGCCTCAGAACTATCTTGATATGACTTTAAGCCTTCAATAGCCAGGTTCCCAAGATCATTTCTGGCATAATCTGACACTGTGGCCCTCCCTCTCAACAGTTCCAGAGGAGAGAAGTTTCAACAATGAAATCAATTTATGAAATATTATTTATTATTATTGACATGGTTGCTAAACTGAAATATGCTTTGCTTTGATATTTCAGAGACTGCACCTATATTTTTCCATTTTAGTGCCTTGCTAAATATTTAGTTCTATGAATTCATTTTTAAAGTTCAAAAGACACTTTATGCTTAGAAATGACTGCTTAATAAGCTAAGTACCATAGAACTTCTTGGACCTTATTTTAAAGCAGACACGTACACAACTGGTAAAGGGTTTTGATACCAGAAAATATACATAGGATTATCCATGGCCATCTGGTTAAACACATGCTCAGCAAACTATATTACTTAAGAGACCTTATTAGCCTTCCTCATTCTGGAACCTTCCAGATGTGTTGTTGGACTAAAACACTTACAATCCACAGGATGCCTTATAACTAGGGTAAGCACAAGAATCCACAATCCACCCATGAAAATGTCATCAAAATATTTATTTAAACACTTCTCTCCTCTAGATACTTCTATTAGGAAGTAGTAATTGGGGACATCTATGTTGATGAACCGGTAGCATGGGAAAAAATTCTTATTGGTATTAATTGCATAGATAAATTACTTCTACCCAAAGTCCTCTTGTCATAAACTGTAAAAAATGTTTCCAAGTCTCAATGGCAAAGGAATTTTTCCCTTTTTAGCACCGAGCCATACTGAAATATACATAGTAATAGTACTGAAGATTACAAAACCATATGTCCTTAAATAATGACTTTCACATTGGGTTAGTCCTCTTCAATCTGCCAGCTCCCAGATGTATTGGACTACAACTCCCATAATCACCAGCAGCAAGGAGATGAAGGAAGATCTTTACAGCACATCTGGAGGGCTAATATGATGAAAGAACTAACATGTAAATAATCGGTTTTACATAAATTTGCAAGCACGAAAAAAACCAAACCATCTCATATTTTGCACGTATTTATGGGCATCTCAGTCCTACTAGAATTTTTAAGCTATGTTTTTAAGCAGGATCCCATTTCCACCTCCACCCCATGTTTCAAGGTCAAAGTATAATAAAGCTCCATGACCTGAACTCTCAGTGTCTTTTTCTATTCCATTTTTTATCAGAAAAAGTAGTACGACAGTTGGGTAGGAAGCCGATTTGGACTAAAGCAGACTTGATCCAAATCATCCCTACTGAGTCCCGATGCTGCTGCAGTGACCATCCTATCCTAAGGCACTAAATGGTGTTGCTGATCCAGAGACAAGCTAGAATTAGCTCATTTTGGATCAAAGGTCCCATTTTGCATGGAAGGAGAAGAGGGGAAAGGTGGGGCAGGGGGAGCCTCACTCTCTGCAGACTCCTTCATTTCCTTTTTCTTCTGGCCGCTCTGTCACTCAGGACTGCGATTCCCTACCTCACGGGCTATAAAACAAAACAAGGCGAATGGGTGCACACTCACCCCAGAGAACAATACCGCATGTTGCTTTTTGTAAAGCGATATAAATAGAAATAGACATAACTTCTTCTCTGGTTTCTGTGAACGGCTGGCATTCCTCCATGAGAGACTACTAAAGTCTGTTTTGTACTTTAGGGCAGCAGGGGAAGGGGAAGGGAGGGGAAAGACGGCTGCGGGGGAAGCAAGCCATGGGATGTTATCCAAGTCTGAGCACAAGAACCAGAAAAACATGGACTAAGGAGCCAAGGTGGTACCGCCAGCTGCAGGGCCATTAATTAAAATTCTGAGGTATGTAGCAGTAAGAATGACCTTGGTACTTGTTGAATAAAGGAGATAACATTTACAAAGAAGCTCTGCTTGTCCTACCCAGGTATATTTATCCAAGAAGTAGCTTGCACACTGCCTGCCCCCACCACTTTCTCCCCCCCCTTCACCCCAGCTCTCAAGGCTGTAAATTAGTTCTAATTGCAGAGATATGTAATAAAAGCCATGTTCTGCCTTCTGTAGTATTTGAAGATTTATTTTCAGGTTTTAGTTAGCTTTGAGTATCTGACTTAAAAAGAAAATAGGAACACAGGAGAAAATGTAGGTTTTATGGATCTATAAAATTACTCAACTTCAGATAAATGTATATTCCAATGCAACCAAACCCTAAACAGCCGTGGCTGGCAGTGCAACGCACTGTATACTTTACAGGGCATATTTTCCCCATGTGCAGCTTGCGACTCTGAATGTAGACACAGCGAGTTTTAGCGTTATCTCTTTGAAAAAGAAAATGTGTGTGCACAGCACAACATCGGCAATCTGTCTTAGCCCAGAAATAGGTATTAAAACAGTGAGTTAAATACCAAGGCTTCACAGTGGATAAAAGTCGAATTCCTTTGTCCTTGTATTAAGTGCAATTGCAATTGACTTCCATGTGGGCTCCTTTGCTTTGTTATCAGCTCCCATTCAAAAAAAAAAAAAAAAGGAACGTTGAAGCAATCAGGAAAATGTCACGTATTCCATAATTCGTCCACATGAGGCCCGTGTTTAGATTCACCTATGCTTAGAAATATCTATGGGTCGAATTGCCGGTGCTCTTTTCAAAGGCCATGTGCAAGAGCAGTTTGTTTACCAGATACAAGTAAAATCTGCAAAATATTGTTCTGATAGGAGTGCTCCTGTTCAAGGTTCCAGCTAGCCTAACAGGATATTATATTCCATTCCCTCCTCCCTCCACTTGTCTTTCTCTACAATCACTCAGCAGTCAGTGACTATCCAGTATGTTCCATATTAATTTGTCTGGTTTAGCAGAAGGAGTTTCACCCCTTTAGTGTTGTTTTTAACAGTTTTATTCTTTTGCAAATCTCAGGGTTCAACCAAGCTTGTGGAAAACTGGTGTTTCTCAGAGTCCATTTCTGCTAGAATTTCCCATCTGGATTTGTTGTTAGACCCCCAAAACCAAAAACCCTTTCAATAAATTGATATTCCTATGGCTTAATCCATGTCAGTCCAGGGGATAAATGTGTTCACAATCTCTACTACAGAATTATTCCCCTTGATTCCCTTAACCCTGGCAAATTAGATAGTGTATTACAGAAACAATGTGCCTAACTTCAGGGTCTATTCTATTGTTTTAATACTAAAATGACTACTTCAGTGCATAAAAAAATTAAAACCATTAATATTTTCAAATTAAATGCAATTAAATGGAATTTAGAAAGATGATACACAGAGACAGTCTTCAAATCCAGCTTGTAGCACTGTTTCAACTAGCAATTAGCCTGAATAGCCAAGTAGAAGTACACTGAAAGGTGCAAGCGATGATGATAAATGATTCAGGAATATAGAAAGGAACTACCCCTCTTTATGAAAATAAAAGGCCAACCTCATCATTATTATGACAGTGACCAATTTCTACTCTAGTTAGAACTGGTGCTGGTGTGGGTGGGGGGTGGGGGGTGCAAGCGTAGGAGTTGAAGCTGAATTTTTTCTGAACGGTGAGGCTGGGTTGTGTGGAGCTCAGAACAGGAAGGGCTTCTCAGTCCTGAAAGAAAACAGCTGAACTTCCCAGAGATCAAGCAGTTGCTCAAGCATCAGTTGAAATTTAAGCCAAGTTCTTGATGTAGCCTTACTTCCTTATCATCTATTGTGAAAGGTTCCTGTGCTCTTTAACAGACGGAAGGTGGAACTGCAATGCTTTCCAGTGTCTCTCAAAGAAGACAAAATGTACTTCAGCCTCCCACAGGACTGGTATATATCGAAAGGGGCTCCTAGCGCTGGGCTTGGCTTTGGGTTGACTTTTTAAGGGACTGTATACAGTAGGTGACCATTCAGAGCAGCAGCAAAGTGAATGGCTGCATGCTCCTTTCTTGTACTTGTCCCCCTGGGCCTGCTGGGAAATGTGAGGCTTCACAGATGGATGCTGGAGGTGGGAGAGGCTGGTATTCCTTTACACCAGGACTGCAAAGTAAAATGTGAAGCCTGTGGTGACATCCACTGCAGCCCATGACACCAACAATGTGCATCAGCCTCTGCTTTCTACTGCCTCCCCTCCTCTACATTCCACAATGTCTCTGCCACACTGTCCTCCTCAGGGTTTCCTTCTTTCCTTCTTTCCCTGCTTGCTGCCTCTCTTGTGGTGGATGCACAACCTTTTGGGGTCAAGGGCTATGTAGAGGATTGGTGGGATGCGCCTGAGGCTGAATGTGGGTGGGTCAAGGTGTAGTCAACGCAGAAGGTGATGTGTTCAGAGTTTGGATTTTTTTCCCTTAAACACATCCTCTTTTCTTCTCACGTTAATTTCCCTCCATCCATTGCTCGCAACCTAATTAGTGTTAAAATCACAATTTTACCATAGTGACACTTGGTGGTAGCTGGGGGTGAGGATGGGAACCACACAAAAAGCTCTTAGTGACCTTAGGCAGGGGGACTCGCAAGGGAGGGAGGTGGTCTGATTGTGGCTACCGTCTTAATTTTTTTTAACAATCACCAATGTAATGAACATGAATTTGAGTAAACTCCGGGAGACGGTGGAGGACAGGAAGGCCTGGCGTGCTATGGTCCATGGGGTCACGAAGAGTCGGACACGACTAAACGACTGAACAACAACAACAACAACCCCAGTGAATGCCCTGGCCACAGTTATCTGCATATGTATTAGGCCAGGGCTTTCCAAAGTGCCGCCGCTGGCGACACACCCGGCGGCGGCAGCGGCGGCGCGCGCGCGCACGGCGGCAGTGGCCACCGTGCACCCGCGTGCCGCTGCTTCCGGGTGGTGTGGCGACACACCACGCTGTGTGTGGCGACACACTTTTGTGTCGCCACACACAGTTTGGAAAGCTCTGTATTAGGCATTCAGCTATGAGGTTCAGCTCTCCCCAAAACCAAAAGACATTAGTGGTCCTACTTGCTATTGGTCCTGCTGTGTCTTCTTCCAGCCATTGCTGAGAAAAGAACACTGTTCCTCAATCAGCACAGGGGAGGGTGGGGAATGGAGGCAGCTATACAGTGGCCAACCGATAGTTCTTGAGATACTGATTTTCTATGGTCACTCATATTTTGAAAGATGAGCTGCAAACCTGTATATGGAACTGTGAATCTCTTTTTGATCTACTTTATTATGACTAGGCTGACCATACGTCCCGTTCTGAAGGGGACAGTCCCAATTTTTTAGCATTTTTCAACCGTCCTGTCGTTTTGATAAAAATTTCAATTTTGTCCCATTTTTTAAACCCGGCGGGAATGGCGCGGAAGGAGGATCAGAGCCGGAGCTGCTGATTGGAAGCAGCCCAGAAGAGGAAGCCCTCCCACCTATCAGCGCATGGCAAAGGAGGGACTGAGGGCGGGGTTTGCAGGCGGGAGCCAATCGCGTGGACCGGGGGGCGGGGACCCCTGTCCTTTTCATGAATACGGAATTTACATAAGACCCCGTCCCGTTTTGCCATCCCAATGTCCCATTTTTGTCTCAAGGAAATATGGTCAGTCTAATTATGACTCACTGTAATACCAGTAATTACATATTAAGGTTCTGATGTAGGCAAGGGATTAGCCAGGGTAAAAGAATGTATGATAGTGTCCTGTTGCCCTAATAAAATTAACAAATGCCAATAGCCAAACACAATATAAAGCAATAGGGAAGCCAGTTGCCAATCTTTGCTTAGTTACTATTTTTGTATGTATTATATTGATATCCTGGAAACTGACAGTGTTTTGCATAACTTAAATGAGAATTTTGTTAGGAGGATTTAAAATGGGAGAGAAGTAGGGGTATGTGTAGTGCTCCAAGACCTTGGGAAGAAAGGCAGTGTACAGCTGTAATATATAATTCTCCCAAAATATTCCATAAAGGAATCCCTGAGAGGCAAGGTTATATTTGTAAATGCCTGCTGAAATCAGTGTCCCCAAAGAATTTATCATTGTCCCCTAACTATCTTCTGGCAGTTAGCTACCTGCCCACCCATGAGGTCCCTAATACTCTCTGGTATATCTCTACCACCATTTGGGAATAATAAACTCAATGAAAGAAACTAGGATATAAAATTGAAATTTACTGCTTTCAATACTGTATTGCACGTTTCCTTTGAGTAGTGGCACATCTGGCTTTTAGCATCAGAAAAGCACCTAAAACATTTTTACTGCATGAGTTCGGAATGTTTCTTTCTGGTTCTGCTCTGATCTATAAGAACTGACTTATTTTTAGGTCTGAAGTGGTAAAAAATGTTGAACTTCTTAAAATGGTCCTTTTTCACTTGCACATAGCAGATCTTACAAGGCCTGTCAACACAAGCATCATTTATTGCAAGAAGTACAGAGTCCTGCAGACAGAGGAAGATGGAGCCCCACTAAAAAGTTCATATGAGTTAGGCTACTCCTACAGCTTTTCCACTTTATTATTCTACTGAGCAATTCGAATCAGTTTTTAAAAACTAGGTAAAACAACAGACAACTTTACGTCAGGGGAAGAAGTTTCTGTTCTTTCTGCATTGCAGTTTTAAGTGTCTGGAGCCCATTCATAGCTGACATGCAATGATGATCCACAAAGGAAATTTGGTTACTCCAGTCCATTAACAAACAAGTCTTATTCCAGCACTACATGCTGTGACATCTTTGAAATCACCAGGATCCTGAGTTACAATTGCCAAAAAGGAAGAAGCAACCTGCCAAGATAAGTGCCCTGAAGATAAGATTTTTCTATAACAATGTAAACTAGGAGCAAGCAACCTCTTCATGCTTAGGGGCCACACTTATTATAGCTGCTGTCATCGTTTTGGCTACTGAGGCCAAAGTAGGCAGGGTGGTGAGGGTGGGATTCCATGAAAGTGACAGGGTGGGATTTTCAGCCTATTTTTTCACATTTGGAGGCAGTCACCTTTTATGTCCTGCTAAAACTCTTGGGAAAAAACACCACTGTTGTTTGACAGTTGGTTGATGAAGTTTAGCATGACTCATGATTCTTGGGCCACTGACTATCCCCTTCTGGGGTAAGTCATGAGGAACTGTAATTCTTGGTCAACAGGACTGATGTCAGGGGATGGCATAATTGGGTCCTTGCTGAGGTTGATGACCCTGCACAGGGGCTATTAGTAATTTCAAAAGCTTCCTGGCAGCATTGTGTCTCTTCCTTGCCTCTCATCTCTCCTTCTAGGTAGCAGCTGGCAAGAGAGCCAGAGGGAAAAGGAGAATGGGGCAAAGACCTTCCAAAATCTGGAGTCAGCTGTTGAACAGATATGGCAACCAGATTGCTGAGATTTTTGTGCCACTGTAAGCTCATAACTCTAAGTGGCTTACAAAGCCTAAGCAACATCAACAACATATCTCAATACACAAAAAAATATGCCAAATAAAATAATGAAGTAATAATTTTTCAATAAATAATCAAAACAATCAGGAAATGGTGTGTGGCAACCTCATAACCTTGTTTCTCAAACAGCTCCCCTTGTTAACTTTTAACACCATTGGTTTAAATATGCATCCTGTCAAACTCAGCAGGATAACTCTGGATTTGCACATAGAAAATTATGCCTGTGTGTAAATTCTGCAGATTAGCAGAGAGATATATTTAATCTACAAAGTGCTGTATATTAAAATGGATGACGAAGAAACAACTGACTAATTAAACTGATATATCGGTCCTCAAACCCCAAGATAATTATTGCCAGCACATCAATTAGGAAAGCCATTTTAAATGGCTATGGGCAAGATATAAACAAAGAGCTTTATCTGAGGTTTGACTACTAACTCAGAGCTTGCAGTGTACTTTCAGATAACATTCCAAACCTATCCTTTTAAGCTTTCAGCCAAGAATTTGTTTTTGTAATTTCTTTACTGTTGACTAAAAATATTTTTCACTTTATTCCAAGTTCTCTAGATTTTGCTATATGTTGCTGCCTAATCCATATTTTTTCCACTGAAACCAATACAAACAATTTGAAAATCCAAACTAACATCTCATTGCCATCTGTGTTTATTTCATCTTGCTTGCTTGTCCTACTGAATAGCAGACATGAAGTGACAAATTGCTGTCAATCTGAATAAGTTTCTTCATCTAGAACTGTAACTGGAGTCCAAAAATGTCTCCAGATCCAATTAATGTTTTCTAATCATCATTGTTAGAATTATTGAAATCTCCAGATGATATATCCATACACTTAATAATGAAAAAGATTTATCAATGAGGGAAAACCATTCTTGTCTCTACAAGGCTCCCACTGAATCTAATTGTGAAACTCCTCAGCCACCCTAGCGGGAGTACAAGAGCAATGAAAGTAGATTATGTGGTTTCTACACTCCTATAATGTTAAATGGGAATTCTAAGCTGTGATGAATGAGAGCAAAAATAAAATAAAGCTAGAACGGTTTTCTCACTCCACAGCCAACCTCACTGATCATATCACTGAGTCATAGGGAAATGGCATAATTATTAGGGATGGACAAAGAAAGGAGGAGTAGGTTGCACAACTTATCCCTCTCCATATAGATCTGCATTTTTATTGATAAAGCTTCCAAGATTCCAGTCTTGTCGATCGGAAGATTGCAAGTTCGGAGGTTCGAATCCCTAGCCCTGCGTGCGGAGTGAGCTCCCGCACTCGCCCCAGCTCTTGCCGACCTAGCAAATCGAAAGCATGCAAATGCAAGTAGATTAATACCTACCACTTCGGTGGGTAGGTAACAGCGTTCCACGTTCGTCATGCCGGCCACATGACTGTGGAAGCATCTTCGGACAACGCTGGCTCTTCGGCTAACAAATGGAGATGAGCACCGGCCCCTAGAGTCGGACACAACTGCACAAATGTGCGGGGGGAACCTTTACCTTTATAGGAGAGCAACTGAGCAAATTGTTTCAAACAGGGTTAGGGTTAGAAAGTTGTGAAGGAAAGCAGGAACTGGTGTCTACCTGGTATAATTTCCAACAAGTTGGTCTTAGTAAATGAGGTGCTAAATGAGGTGCATCCTTTGGCACTGCCATTCTAGGACCCATCTTTTGATTATGCTACAGCAGCACAAATGGAAAGTAACACAAAGAAGCTGCATACTCAGGTTATAATAGAGTATTATGGTTAATTGGATCATGTGATCTCCTTCAGCTAAAACAATTATTGGCCAGTTCATGTCATATGAAATAAAGAGTTATGTTCCTTTTTATGAAATGTGCAATGATACTTCTTCCATTACACATTGGATGTGCTTAGACTTCATAATAAAATTTAAGACATTGGGGGGAAAATACAGTCTAGCAAACTTTTGGTTTGGGCTCCTCTGTTACCATCCTCCTTTGTGCATTAGGGGGAAAAAATTAAACAATTTGCAACAAGTTTCTAATTTCATCTGACTTTAGCAATCTGTACAGACTGCTAAGACTGAAGAAGCTCCTTGGATAAGGAGCGAAACGTTTCCACTGAGAAAATAGAAATCCAGTTGACATGATTCAAGCTACAGACTATAGTGAAACATGGTTATTGGGAGGGTAGAATGCAGCCATTTTTCCCTTTAAATTCTTATACCAAGAAACAACTTTGTTTTCCCTTAGGTAGTGCAAACAATATAGCTACACAGTGGAGAATAGACATAATAAATAGTAAAGGAATAATAAAAATATGTTTACTTGGGATCTGCCTATAGATAATACAGTATGTGAACAGACAATACCATCTCCGTGGAAAAGTCCAAAATAAAAATAAAAAAGCAAATGAAGCGTGTCTGCTTATACTCTCAAAGTCAAGATCTTCTAGACTGCAGGTATAAGGTTAGGATTTATAAATACTTACATTAGATAAGGACCTGTTTGATCCCAAATGAAAATAAACTTTTAAAAAGAGGCTGAAAATGAGTTTAGCAATAGGGGAAAGGTGGGGGCATCGCACAGAGAAAGAAATGGATATAGGCTAGTGAACACGTATTTTAGGACTACAGTATTGCACCTCTAAAGTGAAGGACACAAGATTCTGAGAATGAAACATTTTGTTTCTGGTGTTTGCAATTAACAGGATCAAGGTCAGACTGAATTCTTTCTGGAAAAAGACTCCCCCCTCCCCCGTTTTGTAACAAACACCTGTTGTATATTTGTGATACAACACAAATATTTGGTCTACAGATCAGTCTCAGAAGCAAAGACGGAGCATTTTGTCACAACCTTATGTACAATCCAGATTTTATTATTATAAACATATTTTGAAAGTGTGTGAGAGGCCAAACTAAGTAATATATGCAAAGACATATAATATTGGCGAGAGACCTCTTTTAAAACTGGAACTGAGCTTTCAGCATGGAATAATTGCAACACACTCCATGTTTTCCCAAACCTTCTTTTCCTTGATCCAAATGACAACTTATGGCTTTTCCACTATGTTATTTCAGATGCAAGTGTTTAAAACCTGGAACTCTTAGGTAACCAAATTGGAGAAGGAAAATGTCAGGAAAAACAAAAGCAATAACCTGCCCCATTTCCATGGCCCCAATCACATCTCTGCAGAGGAGTTCTCCCCCACTTCCGCTCTCCCCTTTGACAAAGGACACGTACGTACGTACTTTAGCTCTAAGACACCTGCCCATTTTGAAGAATAAAGTAATTGCACCATCATCAAATACAGTTACATTGGCATTTGGGGGGTGACATATATAGGGTTTATCCCATGTTATCTTCATAAAAGCTTTGTGAAAGACGCTAGTTTGAGCGTCATTTGCTCAAGCTGCTGCTCACTGGAATTAACTTTTAAATCATTTGAACCCAGCAGCCAGTTTAGAGCAGTAGGGTTGTAGCAGGATCAAAGTGTTTTGAATTTATTTGTTCGGGCTGCTGTGTTATTCATTTTACAAAATCTGCAGCAGTGAATAGGTGTCACACAAACAGTGAAGTATCAAAGAACTAGCTGTACTTAAAGATTGTGGCCTTTTAAGACAATGCTGCAGCAAACTGAAAAGGTAGAAATAAAAATACAAAATATTGCAGATAAAATAGATGAGATGAATTAGTCAGCATTATTTCCATATCTCATCAACTAACTTATTTGGGTAGCTACCATGTCCTTAAACAGGGCCAACTGCTAATTCTCTTCCTGGGCAATCTAGTACCATTTAAATTTCACATAATGTTCCCAGTGTAATGTCACGGTAATGTGGAGATGAAAAGCACAAGTAGCTCTAGCAAATCAGTGATGCTTGAAGCACTGCTGATGTCTCTGCTGTCTCCCTTCTCTTCCATGTCACACCAGCCAGTCTCATCAATGGAGGAAGTGGCTGGTTAGAGAGAACTTTGCCCAGGATTCCCTTAATCTGGAGCTAACTCGAGAAGCTAGTTCCAACAGAGAACAAAATCAAGATTCCCTGAAAAATTAAAGAGAATTGGAGAAGGTGGTGAAAACAAAAACCATACATGTAGCAGGCAAGAGAAGGGCTCCGGGTCAGCATACTTTCCCTATACAACAGGTAAAGAAGCTTTTAGGCTCAGATCAGCAAGCCAGACCCTGCCCAAACTGCCTCCCCTTCATATAGAAATGCTTCATGTGTTAAAAATAATCCCCACAGCTGCTGTCAAAGCAGCTATTTAATTTTAAAACACCTGATATGCCTGCACCATCTTATCAACATCTCTGCTTTAGATCCCCGGAATGCAGCCCCTTATTTGACACAGACCTTAGTCCATGAATGAGTCCCCAGAATACAGGGATAAAGATGACATCTATACTTCCTTTGTTGTAATTTAAGCATGTACAGCATTTAAAGAGGACAATTGTGCTAATGTGGATCGAAATCATGATTTGGGGCCCGTAATGATATAAACATGCAAGGCAATTTACTCCTAATAGTGAACACAACAAATTATGTCTGGCAATGGTGGCAATTTAACTGACCTTTGCAAGGGTAACACGTAATTCTAACATGGGAAAAAAATTACAATCTGCTCTATTAAAAGTATAGGAAATGCATTGTAATTGTGATGTCTAAATTTGTCTTTTTTAAATGCATTTTGTTGATGTTTTTTAAATTTTTGGCTATTTCAAATTGACTTCAACTGTAGCTACGATCATCTATCTTTTAACAATCATGAGCTAGGGCAGCAGATCTGCTACCAATTCCTCTCATCTTCTATAGGAAAAAACTTAATTCTTTAAGCCAAGGGTGTAAGCTGGGGTCATGAGGTCAAGTTAATCTTACAAATAATCTTCGCAAACTAGAAGAAGATCCTCCAGCAAACTTATCTCCTAGGCTTAGGACAGTCATTTTAGTTAAAAGGCAGGATTAGAGTTATCAGGCCAGTGTTCTAAGTTTTAGGAGATAGACTATTGATCATTATAGGCAGAATGCTGGCTTGGATAAGCAGCACAGAAAAGATTCCCAGTCCACCCTTTATAAAATAAAGCAACTGCTCTTTTAGTTAGTTAAGAGCTTTTCTAGAACACAAATTCTCATTATCGATAAGATAGGAATGATGGAAAAGCCATGTGCAATCTATAGAATGCACATAGTTTCAATGAAATAACTCTCTGCTCTATATTTCATAAGAATTGCTAAACTAGATAAGAAAATAAATTATCTAACATGATGTTTTAACTTCGGAATTGTATTTTATATATGCATACAAACATTAATACAATTTCAATGGAATGCCATTAGAATTACAGCAAGTAAGAATAATGTATCAGAGTTTATTAAGTAAATGCTCAAAAGGCTAACATTCATCAGCATAGATTCATTCAGTTATTTATTCCATGTGTATGTCCATGCATGGGCTCCAAGTTTTGTATGTAGGTTAGGGTCCAAAAGTTGCCAACAAATTGTATTCTTTAATATGATAGAAGGAGGAAATTATTAGACGTATGAGAGACTATCATGCCTCTTTGTCCTGATCTTGACTGCTTTTTGAAGTGCTGTTTCTGACATGCCATCCAAAAGCCCATAGCCCAAAAAAGTTCTGCACCTCTGCTCAAGTACACCTCATAATGCTAATTATGACTGAACAGAATTTCAGATTCAGGTTAAATCTCCAAACTGTGCTTTGGAGCAGAATTGAATTGAATTGAATGACACAAAATCTTTTCTGGGAATATTTTCCTGTGAAAAAACACTGGGGTATAGCAGACACATGCTTCATTCATGTTCCTGTACGTATATTCCAAAGCACCTTCTGAATATCAAATCAGATCTACATTGCCCTAATATTAATAGTTTATCTTTGTTTTAAGGTCTTTGGCCAAATCACATAGATATCCACAAGACACTATTTTCATAAGCCTCCTTTCCAAAATAATTGGAGCACAAATTAAGTACCGTATTTTCCGGCGTATAAGACGACTTTTTAACCCAGGAAAATCTTCTCAAAAGTCGGGGGTCGTCTTATACGCCGGGTGTCGTCTTATACGCCGGAAAATACGGTATTCGCCGTTTAAGACCTCTCCTGGCCAAGTGCAGCCGCTCGCCGGAACGCAGCCCCCAGGGAAGAGCAGGAGGACGAGCGCGGGAGAAACGCGGGGAGGGGGGGAGCAAGCTCCGTTCCCTCGGAGCAGCCTTGGGAAGGGAGGGGGCAAAACGCAGTGGCTCCACGATGGGCTCCAAAGTCACCCACAACGCTCAACGGGCGCCTCGCTTCGCCTCGCCTCGCCTTCCCTTCCCCTCCCAGCCGCGCTTTAAATGGAGCGGGGGCCCAGAATTGGCCGCGTTTCGGGAAGCCTGGTAGGAAACGCGTTGTGGGCGACTTTGGAGCCCGTCGTGGAGCCAAACGGCGAGTACCGTATTTTCCGGCGTATATCCCAAACTCTATATTTTAAATGGAAAAGTTGGGGGTCGTCTTATACGCCCAGTCGTCTTATACACCGGAAAATACGGGGTACTCATTAAGTTATCTAACCACCCTTGTTCTTCTTTACCATCATCGTCATCATCACCATCTGGTAAAAAGCAGTTAAAGGACACGGGTTAGGGGGTGTTTCCTGACAAAACAGTTGTTGAATTTTATAAAGAGTCCAAATGTTTTCTTTACTTTATTTTTTCTTATAATGGAAAATATGTTCAAATGGGGAAAATGGAATAGTTACCCACTGTTTTCAGATTAGTATCTAGGCATCTATTAAGGAAGTGCAACTTTTTAATGGCCAGGGATCACATTTAAGAATGGGGAGGAAAAAGAGCGAAGGCCTTTATAGATGTGATGTCAGAAAGCAGGCAGGACTGAGTTACACGTAAGAATATAGCCACCGTTTTCAGTTGTTTTCTGCAGGGGAGGTAGTTAGTGTTACGTTTATTGTAAGGCTATATTATAGTTTTTGTATTTCCCATCAGAAAATTGTGCTCTTTGATGCATCAACTTTCCATAGGAGGACTGGAGAAAGCTGCAATGACTGAACAACAATTTGTAACCATATGCAGTGCTGATATGAAAGCATGTGAGTCATAACACATTTTCAGTGCATATTATTTCAAAACAAAATTCAGAATTTTCATTACAAAACTAATTATTCCACATATTTTATTTATTTTATTTTATTTTTATTTATTTATTTATTTTCTATCCCGCCTTTATTATTTTTATAAATAACTCAAGGCGGCAAACATAACCTAATTTATTTTATTTATTTTATCTTATTTATACCCCGCCTATCCCCTCCCTAATGGAGGACTCTAGGCAGCTTACAATCAGTACATACATCAAGTTATACATCATATTATATTACCCGCGCGGTTAGGGAGGGGGTGAGGGAACCGGCTCTTCAATCGCAGGTCGGACTACATGTCCCAGGAACCTTTGCTTCAGAGCCGGCTGCTGACGTCCAGGAAGTTGATGTTTTTTCGGGATCTGCCGTCCTCTGCCGTCCTCCACCGCCATCCACGGGAACCAGCTTTCTTCTTGGTCCGAGGGCGACCCTCCGAAAAGGATGCCAGCAAATTGGCCCACGTGAGTGGTCCCCATTTATCTACTTGCCGGGCTTTTGATCAGCTGGGTGGGCTGGAGCTGGGGCTAGTGATGGGAGCTCACCCCGCCACGCGGATTCGAACTGCCGACGTTATGGTCGGCAGACTAACGGCTCAGCAGTTTAACCCGCTGAGCCACCGCGCCCCTAATACTCCTTCCTCCTCTTATTTTCCCCACAACAGCAACCCTGTGAGGTGAGTTGGGCTGAGAGAGAGTGACTGGCCCAAGGCCACCCAGCCGGCTTTCATGCCTAAGGCGGGACTAGAACTCTTACTCTCCTGGTTTCTAGCCCGTTGCCTTAACCACTAGACCAAACTGGCTCCATTGAATGCATATACAGTGAGATAAAGATATAACAAGAGTAAGATACAAAACAAGCCTAGATTCTTACTTGCTAGAGACTGCAGAAAAGTAAATTTAAGAAGAATGAACAATGTCTGCATTACTTAGACTGTCAAGAACCCTTTCTAAATCATATTAAAGCAACACGTGTGGTTACTGGACCAAAACCAATTTTGCACTCAATCCATATCTATTGATCTTATGCTTTTCTCCTAGTAAAATCATAGATATTTCTGACTGACTGAGCATAAAATAATTGCATGTGTGTATTAGAAATCATAGGATTTTATTCTCCCACTAAACCTTGTTCTGATCCATAAGTAGTTTGGCACTTATATCCTAGACCATAGCTTTCCAAACTGTGTGTCGCAACACAGTTGCAAAGCGGCGGAGCGCGCGGCGGCGGTGGTGTGTATGGCAGCGGCGGCAGCGGCACACCATCAGCGCTTCCACATTTTAGTGAGGCCGTCGCTGCCGCAGCCACCATGCACACCCCCGCCGCCGCTGCCGCCATTGGTGTGTTGCCAACGGTGGCAGTTTGGAAAGCACTGTCCTAGACGGTGGAGACAGAATTGAAAATTTCTATCACTTTGTTTTTATATATAAAAGGTATCATATAGCAATTTTTATTTATTATTTATTTATTTTCTATCCTGTCATTATTTTTTATAAGGGGACACGGTGGCACAGTGGCTTAATGACGCTGGAGTTTGCCAGCCAGAAATAGTCAACACTCCAATGGTTCAAGCCCAGCTCCATGTGAAGTGAGTTCCCGTCATTTCATCCCTAGCTTCTGCCCACCTAGCAGTTCGAAAGCATGTCATCTGAGAGTAGATAAATAGGTACCCCCATTTTGGTGGGGGGAAATGCTGGCGGCGATCTGTGCGGGGAGCAGGAACCGGTGCTGACGGAGGATAGGTGGAGAAAAAAGCCTGGATGAGCCAACTTCCCTAAAAAAGGGAACGCTGCTGGCCAGCTGAAGCAAAGCTAGCTCGCCCTCTTGTGGTGCATCAGTGCAAGAAAGACTAGTAACTATCTGGTGCCAGAACATTTACTGTGTAACATTGTAGACTCCCTGGCAATGTGTGCCATATGCTAAATAAATAAATATTTTTTATAAATAACTCAAGGTGGCGAATATACCAAATACTCCTTCCTCCTCCTATTTTCCCCACAACAACAACCCTGTGAGGTGAGTTGGGCTGAGAGAGCGCGACTGGCCCAAGGCCACCCAGCCAGCTTTCATGCCTAAGGCGGGACTAAAACTCTCAGTCTCCTGGTTTCTAGCCTGTTGCCTTAACCACTAGACCAAACTGGCCACATTAGAGTTGCTACATTTTAAGAAACAAAACTTATAAGTGCTTTGAAAAATAATTTTTCATAAAGCAGATAATCAACTAAACTTTTTGTAAAAATACAAATATATGATGATATTGTGATAAATGCCTTATCTCAGTGCCTGGAGGCTGTGGGGGTCTGGATGGGGAACAACAGGCTTCAACTGAACCCTGGTAAGATGGAGTGGCTGTGGATTGATGGCCCCCCGGGATCCGGGAAGTTGTCATCTGTGGTTCTGGGTGGGGTTGCACTACCCCACTCGGATCCAGTGTGGAATCTGGGGGTCCTCCTGGACTCGCGTCTCCTGCTCAAAGAGCAGGTGGCAGTCATGGCCAGGAGGGCCTTTGCACAGCTTCGAGTTGTGCGCCAGTTACGCCCTTTCCTGGATCAGGAGGCCCTCCGAACAGTCACTCACGCCCTTGTCATCTCCCGTATAGATTATTGTAATGCGCTCTACATGGGGCTACCCTTGAAGAGTATCCGGAAGCTTCAGCTGGTGCAGAATGCGGTGGCGGGAGCAGTTATGGGTGCCAGGAGATCGGCACATGTGACACCTCTGCTACGCGAGCTGCATTGGGTGCCAGTTTGCTTCCGGGTCCAATTCAAGGTGTTGGTGATTAACTTTAAAGCCCTACATGGCATAGGACCAGGGTACCTGAGGGACCGTCTCGTCCCGATAACGTCGGCCCGCCCCACCCGTGCATGCAGAGAGGGCATGCTTTGGACCCCCTCAACAAGAGAATTCCATCTAGCGGGGTCCAGGAGGCGTGCCTTCTCTGCGATAGCGCCTGCCTTATGGAACATCTTGCCCCCGGAGGTGAGACTGGCCCCCTCCCTCCTGGCCTTTCAGAAGGCCCTTAAGACCTGGCTCTGCCACCTGGCCTGGGACGACAGAGGTGGTAGTGCCTCCTGGGGTTGGCTGGCCCCATAGCTCCATGATCTATCTGCGGGTCCTAATCCATCTTGGATTTTATTTTATTTATTCTCTGCTTGTGTTTTTAGATATTTTTGTATAGTTTTTTAAATTGTATTTGTTGTAACCCGCCCAGAGTCCCTTGCATGGGAGATGGGCGGGGAATAAATTTGAAAAATAAAATAAATAAATAAATAAAATAAATAAATAAATAAATAAAATACATTTAACATAGTAGCTCTAGCTAGATGAATTAGCACTTTCTTCTAACTAAAAGCTTAAATTTCTGAAATAAGTCTTGTATCAAAATTCATAGGATTTTTACATTTCTGTACCTTTACGCATTTTTTCCTATCAGTGCTTATCACTGGCTTTCTCCATCAACTGAGCTTTCACATGTGTATGAAGCTCAGATTTAAGTTGACTCGGTGTTTTTTTTTAAAAAAAAAAAATATGGTTTTCTCTATCTCCTGTTACCTCACAAGGCACCTGCAGCTCCATCCCGTGGCTACTCTGCCTCTTTTGTAATCCCAAAATCTCTTTTCTGAACAGTTATTTTCCAACACAGACACTTGTTCAGTCAGATGACATTGTGAAAACAGCCTTGAAGATGGCTTCAGCTAGATACATCAGCTCAGATCTACATCTGGCTTCAGATTCAGAACTAGATCTTGCAGTCTCTTAGTAAAGGAAGAGGGGCAAAGAACTACCGCAGCCGACATTGTCAAAAAGGCCAGTTGGAAAATGATTCAAGAGATACAACATAAGAAATTCCAAAGTAGATAGAAAATGAGGTAACTCTCCCGGCCCCGCCGCCCTGAACTTAGGATACACTCTTGTTTATGATTTATTTAGCAAAGCAGAGTTAGGTTCTTTTCTTCTCTCTCTTTCTTGTTAACATGTTTTACTGCACCCATGCTGTTGATCACTGGGAGTCATAGCAACAGATGCTACAGTGGTCAAAAGGCATGCTGGGCTTAAAATATGATTAAACAGGTCATATATCTTCTTACCAAGGATGCATTAGATAAAGTGAGAGTAATTAAAATGGTCAAGAAAGTACTTCATCAATATCATGTGAGATCTCGTTCTCTCTCTCTCCCCCTCCCTCCCTCCCTCTCCCTCTCCCTAGAGGTATACATACTTTAGTTCATAATCTTAACCTATTTTTGTTGTCCATGACTTCATCAATATTTCATCTAGCTAATACATTTATATAAATATGTATGGTTTCCCCATTCCCCAGTTGATCTCAAGGCAGGTTACAATCCATAAAATAAGCAAGGTAAACCAAATAATAATCATAACAGGTGCTTAAAGTACAAAAGGCATGAGAGAAGCTCTGGATGCTAAGACACAAAAGCTAAAGTAGCAGTCAGGCTGTGGCACCTGTTCTCCAAGGGAAGAGCATTCCAAGGCTGGGGTGCCACCACATAATGCATCTCTTCCATTTGTGGGACATTGAAAAAGCCCCGCATTCTGCAAATCTGGAAGAGATCCTCAATCCTTAAAAGCTCTGAATATGATTACAAAAACCTTGACGTTTGACCAGTAGAGTATGGGCAGTCAGTGTAAACAGTTTAGGATTGATGTCATGTGATCTCTGAAGAGTGTTCTGGATAACACCTTCTCTGGGGGCCACTGACATCACTTGGATCATCTACCTAATTCTCAGACCTCTGAGCTGGCAATCTATAAATTGGGATAATTTTGTTGGGGGTCAGCTTCAGTTTATTGGCCTTGATGCAGCCCATTACAACACTCAGATACAGGGTCCAAGTTTGTAATATATGAAGAGTTCCCCTTTGCTCTTTTTATCCTGTACAGAGCAATTTTAAAATCTATACCTTTTCACTATTTTTCTCTTGTCTTCCCCCAAGTGAATACAAACATTTTCAATAATAAGAGCTTGACTATGAGAAATTACCACTTTGATATTTGGAGAAATCCCAGTGTAAGAAAAGGCATCCTTTATACTCCTTCAAAATCATACATTTCAACTTCGGTTTCCTGTTCCCCACCCCTCCCCCACTTTGACAAACCTTTCCAAAATTCTTTGACGGATAATCCCTTTCGCTGCAATGACATCTACTGGATGTCAAAACTGATGAACAGCAGACCCTCCTACTGCTTTCCTTAACCAGATCCATGATCAGCTAAAAGCTCCAGGACTAGAGTGTTCCTAGAGGCAGAACTCCGGGTGTAGTTAATGGAAGGTGGAGGGGATATTGTAGGGTTTTATTGGGTGGGTGGGGGGAGCTACAAGACAGAGCCTTCTGGTTATTTAAATTCCAGTTACTTCTATGAAGCAACTGTCTGTCACTTCTCCAATCTCAGGTAACAAATGTCCAGCCTTATTGCAGAGAAGCTAAGAGTTTTTAGACCATACAGTCAAAAGCACTATATGTAACTAAGTTGTTCTGCTTCCAGCTAGTTTCTGTTTTAGAACTATGTATACAGTATAAGCTGTAGCCAAAATTATTAGGTATAGAAAAGTCTGCTAATCAAAGAAATGAGATACAGAATGTGATAAAGTTTTCACTGGAAAGATCTGTTGAATATATCACACTTCAATTGTGAAAACCCACACTTTAGCCCTGTTGTTTTCCCATGAAAAGAATCTAATCCATTGAAATTAATTTCACAAATATGAAAGAGGAATATGATATATTTACTATTCTTGTTAAATAAAATACATCAGAGATGCAGTGCCTTAAACTAGTGCTTCCCAAGTGTTTGATACTTGAATAGTCTCCCATAGACCCCAAAAGATGCTTCCCCTTTCCTTTGAAGAAGTGAGAAATGTCAGGGACAGCACTAAAATTTTTAGCTTCCTCTGGGTGAAAGCAATGGAGACTTTAAGCACCTTTGAAATATCTCCTTCATGTTCAGATACAGAAGCAAAGCATACATTCCTATAGGCAGATAGCACAGCTTAGACTGGATTCCCAGAGATTTTGTGCACTCCCACTTCCTGTTAACTCTAGGCAGAAAAAAAGTCACATTTCTCTCTCTCTCTTTCTCCCCAATTTAGCACCCAGCTTCCTGCCTCTCAGAGCAAATTACACATTTGGTTCAAAGCATTTTAACTGGCCTTGTATATTTATTGAAAAAAACAAACACAAGGCCTCCAAGTCAGGAGCAGGATTGTGGCATCAGAAGAGGTGAAATTTAACCCTTCACACTCTGCAATTTTCCTTGCCAAAAATGCCCTCTCCTTCCCTCTCCAAAGGTGCTCTGGGCCACATGATAGCAAGGAAACTTGAAAGAATGGTGGAAGAAGTTAATCTGCCCTTTTTTAATATCATAATTCTGAGATGGACAGGGGAAGGGCCAGCATCTGTTTTTTAAAAAGAGATACAGATAACTTTACAATTAATACCACTAATGTAAGATAACTTGCCAATCACATATAAATCTATAGGACATAGCTTTCCAAACTGTGTGTCGCGACACATTAGTGTGTTGCGACAAAACCCGGAAGTGCTGATGGCGCGTTGCCGCCGCCCCTGCAGCGGCACGCATGGTGGCGGCGCACCATCAGCGCTTCCGGGTTTTAGCGCCACACACAAGGCCGCCGCCGCTGCCGCCGCCATACACACCACCACATGCACCACCGCGCTGCCGCCGCCGTTGGTATGTCACCAACGGCGGGACTTTGGAAAGCACTGCTATAGGATATTCATCTGTTCAAAGTGAATTGCCCATACAGGAAACATCTATAGTGGTGAAAGAACATTAAGGCAACCTACATCCACTTACTTTAAAATAAGCCCACTAAACTCAAGGATAAGATATAGATAGGACTGCATCAAATTCCCTGGCTCTTGACAGACTCTACTTTATAGTGATCAACCCATTCCAAATAATCAGGAAAGGGCAAACTCGTAAATGTATATCATTTCACAAGCAACTGAGAACAATAGTCACATATTGCTGAAACCTGAGTAAAGGATAGATAAATGCACTATTGCATTTTAATCATCTTTTTCTCCTCTTTATATAATAAGGCCTTAGGAATGAGAGCACAGTTTTTTAGCACGGTAGATGCTGAAGAGATTTCCCTACACATTCTTGTCAGAGAATCCTAGTATACCTCCTACTTTCTCTTACAGAATAGTATCGCTGCACATATTCAGTTAAAGATGATTTGTCTCTAACTGCTCCAAGGAGGCTGAAGCAGAGAATGTGTTCAATATGGTGGTGTAATTTAAGCGCGTCTAAGGGTACACATTAGGGGAAATAACTGCTTGAAACACTCACAGTGCCATTTTCTATGGAATTGGGTTGTTAAGCCTGAGATATCTAACTGCTGACTTTTGCAAATTGAATTTCAAGGTGCCAAAGGGTGTGGCTCAGCAATATTCATCCTTAACTCTATGTACAGGCATTGTAGGAAAAATTATCTCTCTGTCTTGGTGGCCGGGAAACTGCCCTTCCATCGGCAGTGTGGAAGGGTAGAATTCAGCTATTCAGATAACAGTAACAAACATCTGCAAGTCAAAGTCTGTAGTGCTTCAAACATTTATGATAGCACATACACATTCCAACATTTCTTGAAGCTCCTTTCATCAACTCCTCTTCTTTCTCTTCAGCAGGATGCATGATTTTGTGGGTAGACATAAAGGCCTAAGGTTAGGAGAAACCTGTTCATATGTCAGACACAAACATGAGTATAAAGACTTATTGATGCCCTGTACTGCTTGCTATCAATGTGTAATCAGCCCCAGCATAAAGCCATCAATAAAGGAAATCAGTTTAACAGGACAGAATAATAGCACAGGGAAGCAATGTATCACTACTGAATGGCTCTGACAGTGACCATAAACCTCTGGATCCTGCCTAGCACCCGCAAGGACAACAAGACTCTTCACATCTGGAAGAAAGGCAGTGAAAGAATCACTGAGCATTTATTTATAACTACCCACCCCTGAAAAGCATTCTCTGACAGCCAAGGAAAACAAGCCTATACTGTATGCAAGTTGCACAAGGAAAAGGAAAACACACCCAGCTGAAATCACTATCTATATTTATTATTTATTTATTTATTTATTTTCTATCCCGCCTTTATTATTTTTATAAATAACTCAAGGTGGCGAACATACCTAATACTCCTTCCTCCTCCTATTTTCCCCACAACAGCCACCCTGTGAGGTGAGTTGGGCTGAGGGAGAGTGACTGGCCCAAGGTCACCCAGCCAGCTTTCATGCCTGAGGCGGGACTAGAACTCCCAGTCTCCTGGTTTCTAGCCCGTTGCCTTAACCACTAGACCAAACGGGCTCTCTATAGGTCCTTGGCCAATACTAATCAGATATATCCTAATTAATTAAAATTCCTTAATTAAGAATATAGTGATGCCTAAACTGTTTCTGTAAATGAAATATAAAATTACTTTTAGTTAGCTTGTTTTATCAGAATTAATAATATTTAGGACTCTAACACTTGGATTATATCCAATTGTGATTGTCCACCAGCACAATTTACTGCAGACGCTGACTGCAGCCAGGAAATCAGAAGACGTCTACTTCTTGGGAGGAGAGCAATGACAAATCTTGATAAAAAAGTTAAGAGCAGAGACATCACACTGACAACAAAGGTCCGCATAGTTAAAGCAATGGTATTCCCTGTAGTAACCTATGGCTACAAGAGCTGGACCATAAGGAAGGCTGAGCGAAGAAAGATAGATGCTTTTGAACTGTGGTGCTGGAGGAAAATTCTGAGAGTGCCTTGGACTGCAAGAAGATCAAACCAGTCCATACTCCAGGAAATAAAGCCAGACTGCTCACTTGAGGGAATGATATTAAAGGCAAAACTGAAGTACTTTGGCCACATAATGAGAAGACAGGATACCCTGGAGAAGAAGCTAATGCTAGGGAAAGAGGAAGGCAAAAGGAAGTGGGGTCGACCAAGGGCAAGATGGATGGACGATATTCTGGAGGTGACGGACTCAACCGCGGGGGAGCTGAGGATGGTGACGGCCGACAGGAAGCTCTGCCGTGGGCTGGTCCATGAAGTCACAAAGAGTCGGAAGCGACTGAATGAATAAACAACAAACCAGCACAATATAAAATGCTGACATATTGGAATCTCTTGCTGTCTCTCTTCTGCAATCCCCACCCGGATCTGCTCTGGATGATTCGGAGAACTTCCAAAGCAAATCTCAGCATCACACAGGAGAATGTAATGGATAAGAAAGCAAGGAAATCACTAATTGCATAAGTTCATATTGGATGTAGTCCATAGATTTCCTATTAATAAATACCTAATGAATCTTTGTGATAGATTTTATTTTGAATTTGTAACTAACCTTCTTATTAAAATAATAAAGAAATTAGCTTACAAGAAAAAAAAGAGAGAGATCATGATGAAAGAAAGCAACCCAATAATACAATTTTTAAAATAATTTTTAAACGTTTAAAATATCAAGCAGCAATGATGCTTCTCTCCATCAAAGGAGATAATTACCTTGTCGTGGTGCTGGAGCTTGAGCACCTCAATGAAACCATGAGCTAAACCGTGAAGGGACACCCAAGACGGGAAGGTCGTGGCAGAGAGGTCAGACTAAATATGATCCCTGGGGAAGGTAATGGCAACCCACCCCAGTATTCTTGCCGTGAAAACTAAATGGATCAGTACAACCAGAGATATGTCGGTATACCATCGGAAGATGGGACTCCCAGGTTGGAAGATGGTCAAAATGCTACTGGGGAGGAACAGAGGATACGTTCAACTAGCCCCAGATGTGATGACGCAGCTAGCTCAAAGCCGGAAGGACGGCTAGCGGCCGACGGTGCTGGTGGTGAACGACGAATCCGATGTTCTAAAGATCAACACACCATAGGAACCTGGAATGTAAGATCTATGAGCCAGGGCAAATTGGATGTGGTTATTGGTGAGATGTCAAGATTAAATATAGACATTTTAGGTGTCAGTGAACTGAAATGGACTGGAATGGGCCACTTCACATCAGATGACCACCAGATCTACTACTGTGGACAAGAGGACCACAGAAGAAATGGAGTAGCCTTCATAATTAATAATAAAGTGGCTAAAGCAGTGCTTGGATACAATCCAAAAAATGATAGAATGATCTCAATTCGAATTCAGGGTAAGCCATTTAACATCACAGTGATCCAAATATACGCCCCAACCACAGATGCTGAAGAAGCAGAAGTAGATCAGTTCTATGAGGATCTGCAGCACCTACTGGATAATACACCAAAAAGAGATGTTATTTTCATTACAGGAGACTGGAATGCTAAGGTGGGTAGTCAGACGACACCTGGAATTACAGGCAAGCATGGTCTGGGAGAACAAAATGAAGCAGGACATAGGCTGATAGAATTTTGCCAAGACAACTCACTGTGCATAACAAACACTCTCTTCCAACAACCTAAAAGATGACTTTATACATGGACTTCACCAGATGGTCGACACCGAAATCAGATTGACTACATCCTTTGCAGCCAAAGGTGGCAGACATCTATACAGTCGGTAAAAACAAGACCTGGAGCTGACTGTAGTTCAGATCACGAACTTCTTATTGCAAAATTTAGAATCAGACTAAAGAGAATAGGGAAGACCCACAGATCAGTTAGATATGAGCTCACTAATATTCCTAAGGAATATGCAGTGGAGGTGAAGAATAGATTTAAGGGACTAGATTTAGTAGATAGGGTCCCGGAAGAACTATGGACAGAAGTTCGCAACATTGTTCAGGAGGTGGCAACAAAAAACGTCCCAAAGAAAAAGAAAACCAAGAAGGCAAGATGGCTGTCTGCTGAGACACTGGAAGTAGCCCAAGAAAGAAGGAAAGCAAAAGGCAACAGTGATAGGGGGAGATATGCCCAATTAAATGCAAAATTCCAGAGGTTAGCCAGAAGAGATAAGGAATTATTTTTAAACAAGCAATGCGTGGAAGTGGAAGAAGACAATAGAATAGGAAGGATAAGAGACCTCTTCCAGAAAATTAGAAACATCGGAGGTAAATTCCAGGCAAAAATGGGTATGATCGAAAACAAAGATGGTAAGGACCTAACAGAAGCAGAAGAGATCAAGAAAAGGTGGCAAGAATATACGGAAGATCTGTATAGGAAGGATAATAACATTGGGGATAGCTTTGACGGTGTGGTCAGTGAGTTAGAGCCAGACATCCTGAAGAGTGAGGTTGAATGGGCCTTAAGAAGCATTGCTAATAACAAGGCAGCAGGAGACGACGGTATCCCAGCTGAACTGTTTAAAATCTTGCAAGATGATGCTGTCAAGGTGATGCATGCCATATGCCAGCAAATTTGGAAAACACAAGAATGGCCATCAGATTGGAAAAAATCAACTTATATCCCCATACCAAAAAAGGGAAGCACTAAAGAATGTTCAAACTATCGAACAGTGGCACTTATTTCACATGCCAGTAAGGTAATGCTCAAGATCTTGCAAGGTAGAATCCAGCAATTCATGGAGCGAGAATTGCCAGATGTACAAGCTGGGTTTAGAAAAGGCAGAGGAACTAGAGACCAAATTGCCAATATCCGCTGGATAATGGAGAAAGCCAGGGAGTTTCAGAAAAACATCTATTTCTGTTTTATTGACTATTCTAAAGCCTTTGACTGTGTGGATCATAACAAATTGTGGCAAGTTCTTGGTGGTATGGGGATACCAAGTCATCTTGTCTACCTCCTGAGGAATCTGTATAACGACCAAGTAGCAACGGTAAGAACAGAGCACGGAACAACGGACTGGTTTAAGATTGGGAAAGGAGTACGGCAGGGCTGTATACTCTCACCCTACCTATTCAACCTGTATGCAGAACACATCATGCGACGTGCTGGGCTTGAGGAATCCAAGGCTGGAGTTAAAATCGCTGGAAGAAACATTAACAATCTTAGATATGCAGATGATACCACTTTGATGGCTGAAAGTGAGGAGGAGTTGAGGAGCCTTATGATGAAGGTGAAAGAAGAAAGTGCAAAAGCTGGGTTGCAGTGAAACCTCAAAAAAACCAAGATTATGGCAACCAGCTTGATTGATAACTGGCAAATAGAGGGAGAAAAAGTGGAGGCAGTGACAGACTTTGTATTTCTAGGCACAAAGATTACTGCAGATGCTGACTGCAGCCAGGAAATCAGAAGACATCTACTTCTTGGGAGGAGAGCAATGGCAAATCTTGATAAAATAGTTAAGAGCAGAGACATCACACTGACAACAAAGGTCCGCATAGTTAATGCAATGGTATTCCCTGTAGTAACCTATGGCTGTGAGAGCTGGACCATAAGGAAGGCTGAGCGAAGGAAGATAGATGCTTTTCAACTGTGGTGTTGGAGGAAAATTCTGAGAGTGCCTTGGACTGCAAGAAGATTAAACCAGTCCATACTCCAGGAAATAAAGCCAGACTGCTCACTTGAGGGAATGATATTAAAGGCAAAACTGAAGTACTTTGGCCACATAATGAGAAGACAGGATACCCTGGAGAAGAAGCTGATGCTAGGGAAAGTGGAAGGCCAAAGGAAGAGGGGCCGACCAAGGGCAAGATGGATGGATGATATTCTGGAGGTGACAGACTCGACCATGGCGGAGCTGGGGATGGTGACGGCCGACAGGAAGCTCTGCCGTGGGCTGGTCCATGAAGTCACGAAGAGTCGGAAGCGACTGAATGAATAAACAACAAAAATGATGCTTCTATTTCCCCTCCCTATTCAATCATTTTCCTTTATCTAGGCTGTAAGAACTTTGGGTTAGACACCATCAAACCAGACTTTTGTCAAGGAGCGTATATAAATACAGACGATGCTCTAGAAATAAACTATCACTTTCAAACCTCAATAGAAATCCCCAAAGAGCATGTCACTCATTAAAACAAAAGGTGCCTGTGAATCTTCTTTAGCTGAATTCAAATGAAACTCAGAGCAAGGGGCCTTCTCCTGTCCTATGATGTAATTCCATCCCTGCAATGTTTGATGCCTAAGCTCCCCACCTGGACGAGTGTCCTGGACAGGTGGGTTCCGGCTGCAGACAGCAGTCCTGAAAGTACCTCCATATAAAGCCATGCCAGGCTCTGAAGGTTAAAACCAACCCATTGAATGGCACTTGGAAGCCTATAGGCAGCCTTTTGTCTTCAGCAAATATGTGAATGGGTTACTTCCTTGCTGCTATTTCAGAGGGAATATTTTGTTCTATTATATTTATGTTTTGTTTATTTATGCCATGAATAATACAGCCCATTAGATTTGTTTTTTCAGTGTATTATCTTACAAGAAGGCAACATCATTTATCACATTTTATATTTTCTGAAAAATATAAGATACCCATCTTTTTCTATGGAAAAAATGGTTATATATCAGCATATTATGCAGAAATGGAAATATTTGTAAAATCACTTACATTCATTCTAAATAATTATTTCCACTCACTACCAATGACAATAAATACAACATTAATTTTAAAGTTACATTAAAAGGGCATTAAATGATATATTAGACCAAGTTAAGAAATTGATGAATTTGTATGCAGCATGACCAGTTGGTTTTATTTATTGTTGGATATGTTATAGCTGCCCCACTCCAAAAGACTCTAGGCAGCTTTTAGGTCTCATATGCCAGAAAAAAGAGATAGTTTTAGACCAACATTACATCAGCTTTTATATTTAATTATTTCACAACCCGTCAGTCTTCACCATGTCTGGGTGCCTGACAACAGTTATTAAGAGAAGCCTAAAATGAAGCAAACAGTTTTCCCAAGCAAAGTTTGTGTGCCAGATATTTCTGCAAGCACAATGAAGGCCTTGTTAAGAACTAGTAGTTGGGAGGTAGTTCTTACTCCTTCCTATGCTCATTAGTACGTACTGTGTAATTCCACACAGAGATTTCCTAGCCCTACCATTCAAGAGAGACATTATTTTTTCCCTTGTTAAGAGAAAGGAAAAACAATTCCCCACTCCCAAAATGGAGGAAAGGCATGGATATGTTACAAATGGGAGCGTTTGGATATGAATAAGGCTGAACCTCCCAAAAATCCAAAACTCTTTCGATGTAAGTCAGATCTCATTATACATTCAGGATGAACAAGCATGCCAGATTTGAGTTATGTTAACTAAGTTAACTTAGTTAATTAACTAATTAACTAATTAACTAAGGTTAATTGTATGCCTAGTTCTCACAAAAAACAGATAACATGAAAAATCAGTATCTATAGTATCTGGACTAAACTGGACCACGACTGGAATACATATGATATAATGTTCCTGCATAAAGAATATTTCTACATATAGAAGGATAAGCTATAATTCTTCTCCTTCACATTTTGTTTGCTGTGCACAGAGCACTTTTTCCCTAGAAGAACATTCAACTGCATGACTCTTCCTGTCTTCTGAAGTGATACAATCCAGATATCAGTTAATAACTCTTTGTGACAACTAGGAATTAAGATGTTGCTAAAGATTTAGTGCACATTTGGTAGCCACGTTACACGGTCCTACTCATGTAAAATGAACAGGCATTGATGTCTCCACACAAGGAGAATTGTGATTTGCCCAGGATTTCCCAGAGAAAGATTTACATTCAGATGTCCATCATCATGGTTGCTGGATGCATAGGAGGTGGGTTGGCATGATCTAGTAATCTGAAAGGACATTGGTAATCTCCTTGTATGTCCTTTCAGGGAGGGATTCAAAAGGATCCCCTTACTACAAACCTTTATTAAGAAAGTAGCATGTTAACAATTGTTTTCTTTAAGATAGCAAACTCTATATGGATGGTTAAGATAGAACATAGCGTATAAATAAAACCTATTTAATTTGCACTTCTCTCCACTTTTTGCCACAGCTAATTATACTTCTGTTGTAAGGAAGAACAGCAACAGACAAGAGAACTAGAGATGCCCATGACAAAGAGTGTGAGGGAACTGCAAATTATATAGGCTTTCTTTGTAACTTTCCCATCTGATATGGCAGATGCAGAGCAGAAAAAAAAATCAAGGAGAAAACCCTAATGGAACAGCCCTCAACATTCACATCTGGGGGGGGGGGAGCAACAAGGTCCTGCAGCCCCCCAGCCCCCAAATGACAGATGACTCAATGACTGAGCATGCTCAGTTGCCCATAAATACTGTAATGCTGCCTTTGTATGGGGAGAATTAAGTGCCTGAAAATTCCACACTGCAATCTGCAAAGGTCCCACATTTTAAAATAGAAGCTTCCTCTCTCTCTTTGGTATCCTTGTTGTTCCCTTATCAGGAGGCAATGACACAAGAGAACTGACTGTGTAATCAGCTTGGACTCAACTCTAACCTGGAAGAAAAAGAAAACCTATTGCAGGGAACGTACATCACCCTCCATAACATGGGTAGGTTCAACTGTTGGTAAATATCACCTTCCTCACAGTATCATTCAAGTTACTCTTCCTCTCTGCTAAAAAGCCACTATTACAATCCTAAATTTACACTGTACAGTAGCTAATACCAGGGATTGAAAACTCAACAAAATGTGTGTTGTGGTTAAAATTCACCACTTTCTTTACTTATGGATTACCTGACTTGAATGCTTGCTCCTCCTGCAGAGGCTTCCTCCTTGGTTCCTTAAGCAGACATACAACTCAGCAAGCGGGCATCCTGAAATGCAGCTTCCTGTGCCATCAATGTTGCCACATCTAATAGAGGAGCTTCCAATGCTCCTGATCCCCTTCTGTGTGCAGACAACATGGCTTGACTGTTGATACCTGGCATACCGGGTATAGCATTAGCAACCTTGCTTGGGCAAAGAAACAGGTAGATGGGCAGCTGGAATTGAACCTCCTACCTATCTTCCCTTCATCTGGCCAATCATGAGGCTTGGTATGCAACCAGCACACCTCCTGCTCTGCAATTGACCTGATGTCACGACTTCATCTTAGTACAGGCTGAGAAGTACTTGATAAATTGTGTACCACTGCAACTTGAAACTGTGTTGCAGCTGGAATTGAAAAGCAGGCATGTGTCATGTCTGGCCAGAGTTTTAAGATGATGCCTTCTCTGGGCAAAGGCTTGCACAGAACAGGGTTGTCTTGTCTTAGGCAATGGCTAAGGGCACTGGCAAGTGCCAAACCATGCCAGCCTACAACACTGTCTCTGGTTTGGGCAAACCTGGAAGAATATTGCTTGGAAAATCAGAGCCAGAGGTCAGGGAATTCAGTGTGTGAAGAGGTCTTCAGCTATTTTGTCTTGTTGAAAACCAATTTGGAATGGTCACTTTAACAGCTGTATTAGCATCTGATCCATTATCACACAAATAACCATTGTTATAATACTGCTTTGTATTATAGTAGTAGCATATAGTAGTAGTAGTAGGTGTATAGTAGTAGTATATAGTAGTAGCATATATAGTAGTCATTAAAGAAGCTCTTGTAACTTTGTTTAGTAATAAGTGTTCTCAAATGCTCAGTAGTTTAGGTGGTCACCATCTTACTTCAGCAAAAGCCAGGTGCATAAGCTCTGTCAGAAACGTTGACGTTTCCCAAACTAAAGCCAGTTCTGGGCAAGAATTGCCTCAAGAATTATCAGTTCACTGAGTATGCATAGCAATTTAATCACTTTTTAATCAGAGGCCTTTCTCTATAATATGGAAGGTGGGAGCAGCAGACATAAAACTTCAACTATACCACTTGGAACTCTACAACAAAATTCCAACTAGAAGCTCAATAGACCAAAAACCATAAAAATTGTTACTTCCATTAAAGCTCTCTTTAAACCCTTTTTATTTTATTTTATTTATTTTATTTAGGGGGCTTCCTGATTAATGCTGTAAATCAAATCATTTTCTCTTCTAACCCATACTTAAGTTTAAGAAAACATTTCTTGATCATATGTCTATGAAGGTTCTCAGTCATCCAGGTGGAATTGTCTGTAGCTTGAATCATGTCAGCTGGATTTCTATTTTCTCAGTGGAAATGTTTTGCTCCTTATCCAAGGAGCTTCTTCAGTCTGAGCAAAGTTTGTAAGGGAATCCTTAAATATGTTTCTAGGGTGGCTGTGTGACCTTGCACCTGGGGCTAGGTCATGGTTATATTGAGATGTTATTTTTTTAATTTTTAAGATGATAAAAGGACTTAAAAATAACATCTCAATATAACCATGACCTAGCCCCAGGTGTAAGGTCACACAGCTACCTAGAAACATATTTAGGATTCCCTTACCAACTTTGCTCAGACTGAAGAAGCTCCTTGGATAAGGAGCGAAACGTTTCCACTGAGAAAATAGAAATCCAGTTGACATGATTCAAGCTACAGATTTCTTGATCATGTTACCTAAATGACATATAAAGTATGTTGCAATACCTGTAGAAGGAGACAATTTCTAAAGAACAGAAAAACAAAAGAAATACAAAACTTAGTTTCCTTGATACAGTGTTAGAATAAGTAGAGGGGGGAGCATAGATAGAGAAACTGAGTATATGGCTCTCTCCCTTTGGGAATGCCTTCCTTAATTACTGTTTTAGAATTAAGAGAGATGACATAGAAAGTGGCCATCTTGGATTCTGTCATCCATCCTACCTTCACGGGATTTATAACAGCAATAAATACCCCCCTAAACAACCTGAATTTTCTTTAAGCATTATTTGCAAATATTTTCAGGTCTTTAAAATCATCTGATGGTGAGATGATTTGTATTTGTATTTGTCTAACACTGCTTTGAAATATCACATTAAAACTCATTCTCAGGCCCACCTTCTTAAGCGCAAGTCCCACTGAGATTGCATGAGTTCACAAGAAAAAGAAGCAATTACTGACAGATAATCCTGACACAATTATGCCCATTTTGTCACAAAGAGCTAGAAGCAACTGAATAAGTGAACAACAAGAAGCACAAAATGTATAACTAAATTGCTGAGTTTATACACTGATGTACTGATTAGCTTCACAAGACACATAATAGAGAGAGCAAGTATTTTTTATTAATTATTATCACGTTAAACCCCTAATATTTTCCAAGCACTTTACAGAGGTTCCAGTCCCTGTAGCAGCAATCAAAATAACATAATGCATTTTTTTTAAAAGGAATGGGGAAGGAAGAGGAAAACAAAGACATTTTCTTCATGTGCAGTTGGGCATTTATGTCTGACAGAAACATAGGTTATCCTGAATAGTGATGAATATGAAAGATATACCATCAGCCAAATATATAGGTTCTCCATCATCTTGAGTCATCAAGCCTGACTTTACAGAAATAGGAACCATGATGGCAATATAGATAAGATTACTCCCAAGACCATCAAAAGAATGGCCACAGACTTAAAAAGATAGGAGAGCACAGATCTCTATCTGTGCTTTCTATTTACTGCAGTAGGAAAACGTTCTACCTTTATGGCTTGACTGGTGAAGGATTTAAATTGGGATGAGGCTGTGGGAAAGGGAGGAAAGACACATTGGTAATGCAGATGTAGGTTACATGTGAGACAGACTACAAGTACCACATCAATTTGCAGTTGTCATGTGTTAAAAACCTGTTGTGTTTGTTGGGGCTTTTTGAGATAGCCTGAAACCTTTTGATGTATGTGAGTTCAGCCATCTTTCACTCAGTGGTGTTGTTAAAATGTCATTTTTCCAAAATGGTCACTCTTGAGATCTGAAATGGAGTGACCTGTGAGGTTGAAATGCTTTGCATCAATGTCTAGGTGGGGTGCTCACCTGCAACCCTCTGGATTGGAGGTGCTTTGTCCAGATGGAAAAGCAATACCTAACCATTTGCAGCAGGAGCAAGATGAACTCCCAGTTTCTTGGCAATGTTTTCCTTTTTTCTTGGAATAGACAGTCTTACATGCTTCTGCCCATCCCCTTGCTGACCAGAGTCCTGGTGAAGATCAAAGGGATTCAACCAACTGCATTCCCATCATGCTACAGTGACCCTTGCCATCAGTAGTAATTTCATCATCCAGCCTAAACTCATCTTAATAGGGATACGTTTTCCATGCAGAACTTGATTCTTCTGCCCCACAACTTGGAGAGTTCACTTCCACAGCCCTTCCAGGATAAGGTAGAGCAGGCTATGTTGGCTTCTTGGAAGCCTTCTGCAAGGACCTCCTATGGAGCTAAATAGAAATCTGTTGAAGAATTCACCTGGAAACAGCCATTTAATCCTATGCAGTAACAAATTCATAACATTTTGGCCTTTCTCTTGCATTGGATCCACATCCTCTCCTGGAATGTATCTCTTCTAGTAGCCGTGACTTTGGCTCATTAAGGTGGAGACCTTGATGACTTATGAAGAGATCTTTATACCCTTACTTTTCATAGGGACAAAGTAGGACTTTGCCCAGATAATTCTTTACTTTCAAAGTCATTCTCAACTTTCCATTTGACTCAAAACAGCGTTTAATCTATCTGTCTCCCCAAAATTTCATCTGTCTCCCCAAAAGTGTCACTTCGTTATTTGGATATTTTCATGAAAGTGCTGTTTCACTGAGATCAACATTTATTCCTGGCTTCCAAGGTCCATCTAAAGATTGTGGTATTTCTCTCTGCTATTTCTTCCAATGGATAGTGGCAATCATAAAGAACACAAGCATTTAAGATGTGCCCTGCTGGATCAGACCCCTGGTCCATCTAGTCCAGCAGTGTGTTCTCACAGTGGCCAGCCAACTGCACAAGAAGCCCACTAGTCTCCCAGCAGATGGTCTTCAGAGATGGCCATTTCTGTTTTATTTTGCTTGAATTCTGTAATATTTTAATGCACAGTTCTCTACATGGAGCTGCCCTTGAATACCACCTGGAGGCTGTAACTGGTCCAGAATGCAGCAGTGTACATAGTGTTGGGCGCCCCTAGGTTCGTCCACGTTATACCCTTGTTGTGCAAGCTGCACGGGCTCCCATTTTCCTTCTGGGTGCAATTCAAGTTGCCGGTTATCACCTTTAAAGCCCTATATGGCACAGGACCAGGTTACTTGTGGAACCACCTCTCCCTGAGGGTATCTGCCCGTCCCATCAGATCAGATAGGGTAGGCACACTCCCAGTCCCTTCCTTGAAATACTGCCACCTAGTGGCACCTAGGAAGTGTGCCTTTTCTGTGGCTGCCCCTGCCTTGTGGAACACCCTTCCCCTGGAGATCAGATAGGCCCCCAGCCTTTTAGCCTTCCAGAAGGCCCTCAAGACCTGGCTCTTCACCCAGGCAATGGGGAATAGTGATGGGAGCACGTGAATGGTTGTTGGGGCACCCTAGGTAGATGACTGAGGTATTAGGTTTTTAGTTTTTGTTTTACAGTTTTTACAGTTTTATGGCTTTGTAGTTTCATTCTATTACTGTTGAGAGCCACCCAGAGTTGTGCTCTAAGATGGAATGAATGAATGAATGAATGAATGAATGAATGAATGAATGAATGAATGAATGAATGAATACATACATACATACATACATACATACATACATACATACTTTGTAAGGTACATAGAAACATTAGGTTGCCTATTTTTTTTAAAAAGCACTAAAATGCAGTTCCCCTCCAAGCAATGGTAATGGCTACATGATACTAAATTACAATATGTCTATGACATATACTAGAATGGGGAAAAATAGAGCTTTTGGGGAAAAGATTGACAGAAGTACATCTAATAAAAGCATATTGCACAGGGAAACACAAATGCTTTATTATAATACCACCATATCTTTAAAATACCTAATAGCCTTAAAATAATATAAAGTAACACCAGCTTTATATAACACATAATTAATCTGTGAACCTACAGCTTTAGCAGAGCGCAGGATAGATTAGAAGTGCTATGTGAACATTAAGAACATTTATGCCTTTATTCCAAAAGGTACATTATTTAGAAGGAACATAAATCCCCAGATGACATGGTCTAGTAAACTGATCATAAAACAGCAAGATTGGGATAGACAATGTATTCCAAGAGTAATCACCCTTGGATCTGTCTCTGACTCAGATGGTATTAGCCACTAGAGACAGCAGACATGAGACTGAAACTAGTTGGATTTGGTTTGACAAGTCCTTTTAAGTATCAGATTGAGGATTATGTGTACAAAAATATCTCTGATACTGAGTTCTCTTAGGTATCTTCTAATGTTACAAACTAGTCTTCTACTGGTAATGTAAACAAGTTTTCAGATTTTTAAAATGTTTATTATGCTTATTTGATTGCCTGCCATTTACCCATCTAAGTAAGTGTGACTGTAATATACTAAGGGTTTGATTTTCTGCTAAGTCCTTGTAATTCACAGGCATAGACCAGGCCATTATGGAGATTTAGCTCAGCCTAGAATAATCAGAACATGGGAATAGCACATTTTACCAAGATTTAAATTATTTAAAGTTGGCAGACCTGATTGAAACTAAAATGCTAAACTTCTCAAATATGCAATGCTAGTCACATTTAATTCAAGGCCATAGCCAATAAAACTGTAACTTTTATTTACCTTTCTGTCCATTCTGCCAAGACAATTTTTTATGTTTGGTAAAATGTTCAGTTTGTAATCCATAGTGCCCATTTGAAAATTGTTTATGTCTCTTTCCTGGATGTAAAGCTTCCCAGAGGCTTTGCTGGTGTCACTGAATATATTTCATAGCACACTCATGGACAGCAAGCTGCTTAAATTACTATCCTAATCTTTGTAGCTACATAAAAGCCCAAGGAATTATTACTGGTTTAAAGCTGGAACTAGTGCAGCATTCATCTAATGCTAGGTCCATATTATATTTTAATGTATTGAATTTACTTGGTTCTCAGTGACTATCACTGTTGATCTTTGGCTGCTTCAGAAACCTTTCGTTTTTTAAGATGATATGAGTCAAAATAAAATTTAGGAATGTTTAATCAACAATTCCAAGGAAGTTGATTGCATTGTCTTGAACATGTGAAGGATCATAGGATGAGCTAAAGGAGGTACAGTTTAATTCACAGTTCAAGGAAACCAAAGAAAAGTACAGTTTTTCTTAGGAAAACCATACTAATAACTATTTGTCAGTTTTCAAATAATTGTTCCTCTCATGTAAGGAATTCTCATAAGACTCGCAGCAAACCAAAAGAAAGAAATCAATTGTCATTTCCCTAACAGATGGAAATCAAAATTGGAAGAAAAAAATTAAGGAACTAGAACAGATCGACAAAACCAACCCAAGACAGTAAGCACTGAAAGAGCTAAATAAAGTCAAACAATTATTAGATTTACTAGAAATAGAAGAACTCAAAAGAAGATAAAATACGTTAAACAAAACCATTTTGAGCATGCAAATAAATCAGGATTTTTTTTTATTATTTTCCTGGTTTATTTGCATAGCAAATTTGGTTTATTTGCATAGCAAATCAGAACAGAGAAGGATGATAACAGCAATAGAAAATGTAAACCTTATGTAAACCGCCCAGAGTCCCCTCTGCGGGGGGAGATGGGCGGTGATATAAGTTGAATAAATAAATAAATAAATAAAATAACAGCAATAGAAAAATTGTTATATCCAAGATTGGAAATAATAGAAGAACTCACAGGGTTTTTTAAGGAATTATATTCTAAACTTAAAATTGACAGGGAAAATATGAAAACATCTTCAGTGTTCTTCAATGAAGAACTTCAGTGAATTCTTTAATTTCTGAGTCTTTAATGTATGAAAACACATTGAAGACTCAGAAATTGAAAAATTCACTGAAGAACACAGTCAAATACTAAACAAACCTATAACAATTCAAGAAAATTTTTAAAGAATTGTTACAAATGTTCATTCATATCCTTTTTTGATATGTGTTTGACTGAAACGATATGGATATTGAGTAAATAGAGTCCCCTTGCGGGGGGAGATGGGCGGTGATATAAGTTGGAAATAAATAAATAAATAAAGTATATCAAATAAACATTTAAACAGATGTCTCTTCAGACAGATGTTATACTAAAAAGTATTTGCAGACATCAATTACTGCAATTTGAAGACACCTATCAAGGCCTGGATCAATGCTCCAGTTGTCATTATCGGCAACAGAACTGCTGGGAATTTTTACTGGTATATAATACTAAAAGGAAAATGCCCTTTTGCTCACAAGTCTATCATATCATGTCCTGCTTCACAGTTTTATAAGAACATCATCCTAGAAATTCTCTTTAAATTGGTGTTTTGCTGCAGAGAACTGGGAATATTTAACTTTTAAACATGGAATTTTAACTTTTAAGCATAGGATTCTAAGCAAGCAATCTTTTAAGCCACTGATCCTAAACTCTTCTGGTTCAAAACCTGGTTTCAGAACCTGACTTCCTGTCCCTAACTGTATTTTTTCTATAGGCCTTGAGACATATATTTTTATGCTAAATTCTGATTCTGAGGGGTGGGTATACTACTAATATTTTTGTTCTAATCGGTATTAAAACAATAGTTCCCATTAACTAAATTGGGACATACATTGTCATCAAGTTGGAAGAAAAATATAAGCAAGCCTTTGTACTACCTATTGCCTAATTGGATTAGGTTTCTTTTAAGCTTTTCTTTTTTTAAAAAAATAAAGTAATAGTTGCAGATATAGCAGAGATTTCCTTAATCTGATCTATATACTAACAAACATTTCCTTGTGAATCTCACTACATACCTACATATGGTGGTTTCCCCTTTATTCATCAATGGAATGTACTAGCGTTTTTAGGGAAGACCATCATAATACGACTACGGGTGTTATCTAACAAAGAAGCCCTTCTGTTAATAGGATGTTTTTTGAAAATAGAAACAGGGTACATCCCTCTACTGTCTCCACACCCCCTCCAAATCTGTTCCGGAGGGCTGGGGGACCTTCCAGTGCACATCTGAAAGGGAAGGAGCAGTAGGGAGAGAGGCAAATTCCACTGCTGAGCAGACATCCACTCCCACAATATTGGATTTTGCCCCAGAGTTTTCAATCTTGATACTTGGCCAAGAGTAAAACACTTTTTAACTTAAGAGAAAGGAGAATAAAATAGCTCTATTAAACTTTTTTCATGCTGTCTTATTAAGAGGATCTGGAACGGTTTTCTGTTTGATATATGTTGGAGAAAGTTATATCCAGAGCTCCTATAGTATATCTCCAGTCAGAAACCAAATTTATATCAGGAGCATGGCATCTAGAGGCTAAGAAAAGGTGGTGGGTGGATTACACAGAGTATAAATGAGTATCATTGCCTCTGGACTGAACATAAAAGAGCTCCTGACATTTTTCGCATTTCATTAGTGGAAAATGTCCTGCTTCTTCTTAACAGAGCTGGCTGCGTATCTTGCTGGCTGCCTCAACGTACTTGTCAGTGAGAGGAAATGTTAGAAAAATCCATATCATTGTTCTTTTTTATTTACACAGAGGAAATGTGAATATTGCATGAATAATGAATGGCAACTTTTAAAAAATTGCATGTAGAAACATAAAAAATCATTTGTCATCTACAGTTTTACAGTATTAGTAGCAAACATTTATACTGTTTTTATACATACACACACACACACACACACACACTATACCTCCCCAGATGAAGGTATAAAATTCTGTGTTCTCTACAGACAAGATTGCCTACCTTACCTAGAGGGAGAAGAGATAGTGCAGCTTCTAATACCTCTCTTCAGCCGAAAGAGACTGGACTGTATTAAGCCCCATAAGAATTCCTCAGAATCAAAGAAAAGTCATATTACATAACACATTATTTTATTGTAACACATTCTAAGAGTGAAATTTCTTTTGATAAGCAGATCATATAATATATACAGTATGTAGAATAAATGGGAAAAAAATAAAAATACTAGATAAGATTAAAAAGTATTATTTTTGCTTCTGTATTATTCTGTTAGAACAGAAGAAAAGCTAACTTTGGGATAACTGGGAGTTACTTTGGAAAAATGGAAGATCTGCTAATTCGGAATTCAAAGCTACAGTAAGTGGACAATCATAGAATAAAACAGTGGTAGTTAACACAGCAAATATAGTGAAGTGCTGAACATATCTTGATCCCTCCATGAAAAGGGTATCCTATGCTGACTGATCTTCAGTAGGGGCTGTAGGAGTGAAACATGCCCACAAGATAATCATGTCCTTACATAAATTGAAAACGTATGTGAAAGTCCTGGTGGTCCTGAAAAGACAAAGCAAAAAATACCTTCAAACAATTTCTTGATTCAGTGCCATCGTTCATTTCTTTCATTTGAAAAATCAAGATTTAGAAGGACAAAGATTAATGGGTTTTTTTTCATAAAAGGACATTTTATGAAATAGTGAAATGCAGCATATTTCTACCTGATAAATGCAGAGACCTGCAAACTTTGAACCTAACTTGGTCTTTATTTCTCCTGACCCTGTTTAAGTGATTTATTCTTGGTTAAGAGCTGAAGTTTGCAAGCGATAAAAAATGTGTAGATTTTTAATTCTAATAAATAACATTAAACCAGAGTGGCTGTTATTAGAAATGCTAGGAAACGTTTATTGGTTTTTGTTGTCATTTTAGAGACAATATCTGATTTGTGATTTTTTTAAAAAAAAAATAATAAATACGTCACATTAGAATCCTCTTACAAAATTTGTGTTAAGAATGTACACTAACCGATTTCAGTTGGAAATATTTCAGGCTTAAAATATTTCAGGCTTGAAACGCTTGACTTTAGCAGTATTGTACCAAAAACATTTCTGTAATAGGAAGACCAAATAGTAGTTTAGCAATTTACCATGTTATTGGACATTGTATGTTTACTGTAATAATTTGTTTCTGTAAACACAGGTTTAAAAAATGATACATTGGATAGCCTCAGTTTCTCAGAAAAAGAAAAAGGTCGCTCCATCCAATTGATATTGTTTGTTATTTTTTTAAAAAAAATCAATTCAAAACTTTGTATTACCTTTCATGCACATTTCTCTTAATAGTCACGATAGGTTTTGCCTAAGAGTAACACTTTTATAAGAATGTAATGCATTTTTGTACACATAAAAATACATACTTTGGCCCATGAACATTTTTGTGTATACTTTTTAATCAGAGGGCTATACTGCAAGGTTCAAAGAAGTATGAAAATCATTGGCTAATTGCCTTTCAGATTACATAATGTTTCAGGAAGCGTGAATCAGTGAAGTTCACTTTAATGTGTAATTTAACAAATTTTCCTCCTCTGTAGATATGCATGTTCCTTGTGCCACAGAGATTTCAGTGGTGCATGAAAAAATATTTTCTTCCACAATATGTTTATTTCAACAGTGAAGATTCCCTTCATGCTTCCCTTTCCATCTCCACCCCAGATTCACTACAGAACATTTTCCTAACCATTTTTGGAGTGAGGTAGGGTCACAGCAAAGAGGGGGAGAGAAAGGAAAACCATTTTCCCAGCAGATGCAGAAGGTGCCATTGGACACCATCCAATGTTTTATGCATTTTAACTGGAGGCCTTGATGAAAGGCAATATATAATTGTTTTATACATGGATTGCTGAAATAAATAATGCATTTCCCTCTGTAGAAGCCCGTGTATTAAAAGGTGATAATTAATGGCCAATATGTATCATTACTGATCAGCGACAATAATGGGAGGAGGAGGAGGAGGAGGAGGAGGAGGAGGAGGAGGAGGAGGAGGAGGAGGAGGAGGAGGAGGAGGAGGAGGAGAAGAAGAAGAAGAAGAAGAAGAAGAAGAAGAAGAAGAAGAAGAAGAAGAAGAAGAAGAAGAAGAAGAAGAAGAAGAAGAAGAAGAAGAAGAAGAAGAAGAAGAAGAAGCGGCTATATTTTGATTTATATGATGCATTAAGAATGACTACATGGTCATGGGTATTTGCATTGTTTGATGTATAATTGATTCGTTTGTTTAATTTCTACAGCACTCTTCCTCCCAGAGTTGCCCAGTTTACAAGTGAGCAATAAAACACAATCTTAAATAAAACTATCAAAATAAAACCAACAATTTAACAATATTATATGTAAAAATTAAAACAAAGTTCATTTTTTAAAAAGCACAAATAGTAGGCAGTCTAAATGACAGCCAGATCTTGGAGTAGCAGTTATTCTACAAATGCTTGGATATTAAGAGGCACATTTTCAACTGCTTTCTGGAAAAAGACAGGGTGAGAGGTGGACAGTGAAACATCCCAAGAGATAAGCATTCCATAGTATTATACCATTCAGCTTGCAAATAGTATAAAACGATTGATACTTTAGTATAATCCCTCCAACCTGAAAGTCCTGACTTCAATGCCTGGATAATTGTTGGATGAGAGAAGAAGGGGGAATTCATGTCTTTTAGCTCCATCTACCATACTTCTCCATGATACAGTAAACTAGGAGTGAAGGATAGGAAAACAATAGCCATGTCCATAGGCATTCCATCATACTAACCAGATGTTCCATCCCAGTCACATTTGTATAAGTATACAGTAATATTACTATAAGTAATATTATAATACTATAAGAGTGAGCTCCCGCACTAGCTCCAGCTCTTGCCAACCTAGCAATTTGAAAGCATGCAAATGCAAGTAGATTAATAGGTACCACTTCGGTGGGTAGGTAACAGCGTTCTGCGCACGTCATGCAGCCACATGACCGTGGAAGCATCTTCGGACAACACTGGCTCTTCGGCTAACAAACGGAGATGAGCACCGGCCCCTAGAGTTGGACACGACTGCACAAATGTGCGGGGGGAACCTTTACCTTTAATATACCCACTATGCTAACAGCCTTTCTTCTGGAGATAGCTAGGTTGATCTTGGGTGTGGCTTTGGATTACCTAGGCTCCATGTTCTGGGGGATTTCAAGGTCTACAGTATATTGAAGATGCCTACTAAGGAACTGTCATCATGACAAGCATGGCCCTTTCTCATTTGGCATCCGGCCCCAGGTATGAAGCAGGGCCTATGCTGCTGACTTACTTACTTACTTACTTACTTACTTACTTACTTACTTACTTACTTACTTACTTACTATGCCACTCAATTACCAAAGCCTATGAGCAGCTTCGATGATTATGAGCAACTTCGGTGGGTAGGTAACAGCGTTCTGCGCACGTCATGCGGCCACATGACCGTGGAAGCATCTTTGGACAATGCTGGCTCTTTGGCTAACAAACGGAGATGAGCACCGGCCCCTAGAGTCGGACACGACTGCACAAATGTGCGGGGGGAACCTTTACCTTTTAATGAGCAGCTTATGTTAAGCAACAAGATTAAACACAAACGTCATCACTGTTTAACAACAATATGCTTTAACTGCAACTGCAAAGAGGTAATCTTCAGGGAGGGGGTAGTTGGATATCTGGGGACAAGCTATTCCACAGAAGGAGGAGCATTGCTGAGAAGGGTTCCTTTAGTTCTATTAGTGGAGGGACCTGTGACGATAAGCTTTCTCTCCCAGCTTTTACTGGCAGAGAGACTCAGTCCACAGCAAGCAGTCTCAAAGGTATCCAGGCTGTGAACTATGTAGGGCTTTAAAAGTGAAATGCATCTGCAAACTGACTATCAGTCAATGCAATTCCTGTTGTACTGGTACTATTTGGGCAAATTTAGGTACTCTCATAGCTACCCAGGTTGCCACATGCTGCACCAGCTTAAGCTTCCTTCAAGGGTAGTGCCATGTAGAGTAAGTTGCCACAGTCTAGCTGTGAAAAGACAAGGACATGAGTGACTGTGCACAATGCCTTTGATACAGGAATAACTGCAATTAGTATACAGTATGTCATTCAGAAATGTGGTGTTCTGATCCCATAGTGCCAATGATCTGAAGGAGGAACTTTGTGCGACTCCCTTATTAACATGGACAAATCTCTTTCAGTTTTACACTGATGGACTGTACAAACTTCTGATTAAAATGGTTCAACCCAGGTCCCTCATGGATCCAGATAGTTTTCTAAATGTGTTTGGAGAGTTTCTCATTCCATCTGTTGACAATATTTTGAAGCCTTCTGTGGAACACAGAAACAGCCCAGGTAGTTGACACCATTGTTCCTAAGCACTTCCTTCCTTCCTGCAGAGCGAAATCAACCCCTTGGTCACTATGGCATTCAGAATGTTGAAGCAGAAGGGTTGCCATCTGGAGCACAAAAGGAGGATCTCTTGCATCTGAGCATGTAATGAGACCCATCTGAAATCCTACTCTGCAGCAATAGAGGCAGCAACAACTGCTTCTTACTCCTCCATTGTAGGACATTGTTTTTTTGTATCCCTTTACAAAATCCCTTCATGTTAGAGGGAAGATGGGGAAGCAGAAAAGTCGATCAAGATAAACACTATTGTTGAGACAGTTCATAAGGATGTAATCTTGGTGATTGCTTGTCCTGTTATTTAGGATTCTCCTCAGCTTGTAGATATCAAGGACATGGAAAAGATGTGTGGAGAGATGAGAACTAGCACCTGTTTCCTTGATCCTCCTGGCTTATTTAGGAAGTGATCAGTGTCTTCTTGTGGGTGAAAAGTGTACCCCCTATTATAAGAAGGAAGTTATACAATCTCTGTTGAAGAATGCCTTCCCCTCAAATATTCCATTGTCGGAAAAAGTAACTGAAAAAGGTTTGCAGCTTGAGATACATCTGGATGATACTGATTATATAGATCCATTTTAATAGGCCTTTTGGCTGAGATATGAAACTGAGACTGCTTTGATCACCAGCTGTAAGTTTTATAGAGTTTTTAAAATCAACACCGTCAATTTAAATTGTGTTTAGTAAGCCAAAGAAAAGTGGATGGGTATATTTGTGTGCAGCTTTGGTAGTTCTCCTTAACCTCTCAGTGGCTTTCAATACTGTCAATTATGGATTTTTTCTAGACTATTGGGATGCATTCATAAGGCACTGGTTTTGTAGTCCTTTCTGTGAAACCATATCTGAAAGGTGGTACGAGATGATTATGTTCATTGGTCATTGACTATCATGTCCCACAGGGCTCCATTTTGTCCTGCAAACTCTTGTACATCTTGGTGAAACTGTTTTGCAGAGGTTACCTGGACTTTTGGAGTAAGGTATCATTCCAAGGAAGCAATCAATAATCTTTATCACTGTCTAGATTCAGAAATGGGATGGATGAGTTGGGTTTGACCCTTGGTAACAATATGGGTAAATGCCCACTATTCTGATTGTGCCTTATGGATAGGTCTTTCAACAACATTCCACTGAAGTCCTTGATCCTAATTATTTACCTTATCCGTTGTATTCCACTTCTACTTTTCTCAACTATGCCAAGCACAGTAGTCTTTTTACTCTATCATCCACTCATGCCCCTGTAAGTTTCTGATTCTTGAGCATTGTTTCAACAAAGCAGTCAGTTTTCATACCACCCAGGATGGATCTGACTGGTTCGTTTTGCAATACATAGTGCTATGTCTCTTGTCTCTTCCCATTGCTCCTCAGGTTCTTTTTTCTGTAAGTTAAGCATACTAAATCCATTTCTGATATTGTTCCTATATTCTGACAATTTTTGCTGGTACACTTATTATTCTCTTGAATTTCTTAAATCTAACCCTATATTTGACAGTAATAATTCACAGACTGTTCTATAATCTGCACCTGGAAGTGTCTTCGCTGTCTGGATTGCACTTTATGCTTCTTATTATGCAGCCAATTTGATTCTGATGTCCAGGTGTAGAATTTGCATTTATGTTGCTTGAAGTAGGGTGTTAGCAATGAACAATTTGTTTCTTCACAAAATTCTATTGAACTATCTCTTGCCTTACTGAATTTACCCAATCCAAATCTTCCTTCAATTCCAGGTTCCTCCATTTTTCCAAGTTTTCTATTCCAGTCACCATTAGTAGAACCACATCCTTTCTAGCTGTTGCATTTAGCACCTCTTGCAATTATTCAATGACTTTCACCACTGCATATCTAGTATTTGTATACACTTATATTACACTGATAATACTGGCTAATTCTTTGCTATAATCCTATTGTTTGTTAGGTTATAGCTAAGCATACACTTAGAGATGTCCTTTAGAGCAGTGTGTCTATGAAGGTTCTCAGTCATCCAGGTGGAATTCTCTGTAGCTTGAATCATGTCAACTGGATTTCTATTTCTCAGTGGAAACGTTTCGCTCCTTATCCAAGAAGCTTCTTCAGTCTGAGCAAAGTTAGTAAGGGAATCCTTAAATATGTTTCTAGGGTGGCTGTGTGACCTTGCACCTGGGGCTAGGTCATGGTTATTTGAGATGTTTATTTCTAAGTCCCTTTATCATCCAAAGGAGGATTGTTGAGATTACCATGCTGCTGTTGAGCTTGTGAAATGGCCTTAATCTTCCTAGGCACAGAAGACAAAGCAGGAAGGAAAATAGGGGAAAGATTGTGCCTGAGGCCCCCACCTCTATTCAAGGAAGGATTTTCCAAGTTGGCATAAATGGATTCCTTGACCCCTCTCTCAAACCACCTACAGTATCTTCCCTGTCTAAAATGTCCTTTAGAGCAGTGTTTCTCAACCTCAACAACATTAAGATGCATGGACTTCAACACCCAGAATTCCCCAGCCGGCATGCTTTAGAGTATCACTGCCATTCCATTTCCTTATATAGTCTCATGTAATCATCTGAGTTAAAATGGCTCATTCTAATCCACCTAATTTCACTTCTTCCTAAAGCATCCAGTTTGGTGTATTTCATTTTCTCTTTGATAAATGTCAAGTTTTCTGACACACTTCCTACTGATGAATCCAGAGGAGAAACAGTTGATCCAAAGAATATGTATCTCAGAACTCTAGTAATATCTTTTAAGAGGAAGTTAATGTTACAATGCAGGGCTCCCAGCAACTATTCTCCTTTCAAATGAGAAACCTGTATATAGGCAGTCTAAGGTGCCAACATCCTGTTCTGATGGGAGGAGGCTTGTCTCTTTTGTGAAGATGGGGCAATATGCATTTATTGATTGTTTGGGTAACTATGGTTAAGATTTTTATCAGTCTGAGCAGCTATTCTTACATTTTCCTTGTTTCATGCTTCTCACATCTGATGTTCCAGTAGTACATGTCCTTGTAAAACAAGAAACTCTTCTTTCAGTGCTAGCACTTCCACACAGCAGCCTTCCTTGAAGCTTTGGTCTAACCACATCGGCACCGAAAGATCTACTCGTGAAAGTTCAGAGGTCTTCCCTAGGAAGTAAAGAAGAGTGACTTCCAATCTGAGGGTGTTGCCAAACGCGTCTTTTTTCTTTTCTCTCTTTTTAAATTGATTTGCTAATTGTACGATGTTTTTATCCTTGTTTGCCGCCCAGAGTTCCTCTGCTAGATGAGTGGACATATACATTTGTTAAATAAATAAATAAATAAATAAATAAATAAATAAATAAATAAATCTAAACATGTATTGTCGAAGGCTTTCACGGCCGGAGTTCAATGGCTGTTGTGGGTCTTCCGGGCTGTGTGAACACGGCCAGAACACGGCCAGAACACGGCCACACAGCCCGGAAGACCCACAACAGCCAAATCTAAACATGTCCATGTAGTTTCTTTCGCAACAAAACAGAAGTGGCTTGTCATTTGCCTTCTTCCAGTTGATTTAGGAGTTCCTTATCCTATGTGAGTTGCTTCCGTCATACCTCCAGAGCTCCACCTGATCTCATTTCCATTGTGGATTACCCTTAGCTTCATATTTCCTCTTTCAACCTTACCAGCAAGAGTGACACTACCCAGAATTCACCCAACGTCACTCTCAGGATTATTTAAACTATTGAGCCCACCCACCATATCAATGTAACGATCTCTTGGGAGGGAATAAGAACAACTAGCTGAATTTAAAGCCAGATCAAGCAGAGTTGCTGTTCGTAAATAGGAAACTGGGCTCAAGGACTGAGGTTCTGCCTGTCTGGGCAAGGTCACACTTCCCCTTAAAGAGCAGGCCTGCAGTCTTTGATCCTCAGGTATCACTGGATTTGCAGGTGGTGGCAAAAAGTGTTTTCATACAATCAAGGCTAGTGTGCCAGGTACAATCCTTCCAGAGCCAGATCCGGAAACTCTCAACTTGGTTACATAGCCTCCTTACTATTGCAACACTCTGTCTAGAACAGGGCTTTCCAAAAATTTTCCCACGGCGACACACCAACCGGCGTTGGTGTGTCACCGCGGGAAAACCTGGAAGTGCCGTCCTTGCGGCAGCGCGCAAAAACCCGGAAGGCCTGCTGCCGCTTTCGGGTTTTGCGTGCTGCAGTTGGTGTGTCGCCATGGGAAAACCCAGAAGCGCTGATGATGATCAGCGCTTCCGGGTTGTGTGGCGACACACCAGACTGTGTGTGGCGACACACTTTTGTGTCGCGACACACAGTTTGGAAAGCTCTGGTCTAGAACTATAGCCACAATCTAAAAATAAAAATATCACCCACTTTATTACCAACTTAATCTATGTGAAGTGTGTTGAGCATTCAATAGTACTGTTATGACATTACAATGCACTGAAATTTGTCTTTCACAAAACTGCTAGCTACCCTTCGTGACCATTTATACCATTTTTATTTCAGGTTCATTTCTTCTTTGAATACTGTGATCTCAGTTTTAACCCTTCACTTTCTGTTCAGAAACTTGCAACCAGAATAAATTTCACTGGAAGTAGCCTCTGGGTGTCCTCCACATCCTTCTGAAGTAAATGGCAACCTTTGACTGCATCCACCAGCTGGCTTTTAAGCACTGTGGGCTGCACGGCTTTCAAGTTGTTCATGGCTCGAACCCCATTTACTTCTCTTCTCTTCTCCCCCTCCCCCCCTTTTTTTTTAAAAAAAATCTCTCTGTTCTTGGCTGCAATCTTCATTTGTTGTCTTATACCATGCTGATTTGGCTCAGGCCTTCCCATTTCCTAACTGGCCATCATCCCACCTCCTCCCCACATTTTTTCCTTGCAATACCCCATCTAATAATCAATTTCCTTTCCCCTTCTCATAACAACCTTTTGTCTTTACAGCCTTGTTTAACATCTCTTTCTCCTCTAGTTTTCCCTTGATGTATTCTGTTCACTGTTTAATTTAGTACTTTTTCAAACTTTTTAAAAAACAATCCCCACCTGCATTGTAACTTTAGTAAAAGCACCTACAACTATGGGGATATGCACTTAGTCCTGTCTCTTATTTGACATATCATTCTTTGTTTAAAAAGAGTTTATGTCTTCTTTATTTGTTGTGTAGTGGCCAGGCACATTTCTGGCACTTTATTGCTAATAAATAAGACTAGTTTATGCAGACAGCTTGACCAAGATCCAAGTGCTGCACTGCACAAAATAGAAATTTCTTCCGAATAGAAGTTAGTTAAATAAAGCTGTGGAAATCTCTTCTCCATCCTATTTTTTTCTTTTCTTTCTCTTCTTGGCAGAAACCAAGCAGCTTCGTTTGTGGTATAACAAAGTACAGGAATGAAAATTGTGATACAGAAAACTGTTTTTAGAGCAAGACATTGGGTATTAACATATCTTACCTCCCAGTTCAGGGGCGTGGTGCCTCAGCGGGTAAGATGCCAGGCTTGTCGATCGGAAGATCGCAAGTTCGGAGGTTCAAGACCTGAGCCCCGCGTGACGGAGTGAGCTCCCGCACTCGCCCCAGCTCTTGCCAACCTAGCAATTCGAAAGCATGCAAATGCAAGTAGATGAATAGCTACCACTTTGGTGGGAAGGTAACGGCGTTTTGTGCGCGTCATGCCGGCCACATGACCGCGGAAGTGTCTTCGGACAGTGCTGGCTCTTCGGCTAAGAAACGGAAATGAGCACCGGCCCCTAGAGTCAGACACGACTGTGCAGGGGAAAACCTTTACCTTTACCTCCCAGTTCATAGGTGTTTCTCTTAGAATCCATACTATTTCTTTTTGTTCTGATTAGCAAAATATTTGGAAATATTAGACTTTATATGGACTACTTTTTACATTATGTATACTTAATAATTAGATTTTTCTAAAAAATTATATATATACAGACACGTGATAAAATACAGAGAATAAAATGTATTAATATATTAAGTTACTTTTAGTTATAATACATTACATTAATACATCAATATACTAAGTTATTAAACTTAATTCATAAGATAATATAATTTAACTTAATTCATCCTTAGGATGAATGACAATCCGTAAATATATTGAGTAAAATAATAAAACATAATGACATAAACAGTACTTTGAAAGGTTAAGACAAAAATAGCCATAAACCATATATCCTAAACCTATCAGGCCCTAACTGGCATTATCAAAACTTTGAAGGCTATTCAGTAACATATTGGCAGCCAGTGCAGTTCCTTATGAACTGTGTTATATGCCAGACAGCAGCCTTCCTGCCACATACCCACTAGCTGCAGCTTCTGAGCCATCTTCAAGGGCATATCCATCTAAAGCATGCTGCTATAATCTTCTCAAGAGGTTACCAAAGGATGGACTACTGAGGCCAACAACAAGGCTACACATCTGTCCTTCAGGGGGACTCAAGCCCCATCCAGATTCAGAGCCTTATCCAATTCCTGGACTCATGAGCCACCAATCCACAACATCTCCATCTTCTTAGAATTAGTCTCCAGTTCATGACAGAATCCAAACACCAGTTCAACAATATTTGCACCATCGCACCTGACTCTGATGACAGGAAGATATAGAGCTGAGGATCAGGGCACCCAATCCCAAACCCCTGATGATTTCACTTAAGGCCTCATATTCATAAACAAACAAAATGACAGAATAGACCCCTATGGGATTCCTCAACCTATGATCAATGAGGCCAATGAGAAATTCCCCAATACCATCTTCTGGCATTGGATCTGACCCTGCAGATAAAAGGGATCTGACCCTGCAGATAAAAGGGATCTGACCCTGCAGATAAAAGGGATCTGACCCTGCAGATAAAAGTGGATCCACAGAAGAACAGTGGCTCATATTCTGGCCATGATCAGCTCAGTGGGGTACTGTGGTTGATGGTGTGAAAAGCCACTAAGAGGTACTAAAATATTCAGGAGAATCAATTCAGTTAACATTAGGATATTTGTAGCATACAGGTCTGAAGTATTTAGAATGTCAGGTGAATACAGACAAATTACCATGCATGAGCAAGACTTTAAGCCATGTTTATACATTATAAACATAATTTTTCATGCATAAGGTAGATTTTCACTGCACTTCTGATCCTGAAATCATGTCTTTGGCCCAACCCTAATCATTCACTATGATGTCTGCAAAGAGATATTGTTTACTTACATTTAGAGGCCTACAGAATGGCCTGAATCAATAATGAATTTAATACTGAGTGCAGAGCCAATATGTTTGTGTGTGTGTTATTTTTTTATTTTTGTTTGCTGTGTCTCATATCCTTGACTAAGTCTCATATCCTTGATTTCTCTATACAAGTTATAAAATTGGGCGTTTAATCTCAATCTTCCTACTTCACTCTGCGTTCATGAAAATATTATTTTTCCTTTAGAATCAACTGTAATCTGTAATAATATTTTGAAAACTCTCCAATCTATTTATGGAGACTTTGGGTAGACAGCTCTTCATTTGTAGCAGACTAGCACCATCTGACGGTCTGTCCAGAACATTTTATTTTATTTTGGATTTTTTAAAACTAATTTGCAAACTCCTATATCAGAGCTTTCCAAACTTTTCATGTTGGTGACACACTTTTTAGACATGTATCATTTCACGACACACTCTTACAGCAGGGCACCATTTCACGACACACTCTTACAGCAGGGCACAAGGCAGGCACTAGGACCTGCGTGGAATCCTGGCAGGGCAGGTTTGGAGGCAGCAGGGCACAAGGCAGGCACTAGGACCTGCGTGGAATCCTGGCAGGGCTTGGAGGCAGCCGCAGCCACGACACACCCAGACACACCCAGACACTGCAGCCGACACACTAACATGTCGTGACACACAGTTTGGAAAGCTCTGTCCTATATTAACATGTGTGCAACTTTGTAATGATTTCCTTTCATACCGAATGTCTGCGTTTTAAATATTTGGAATTAAAAAGCATTTTTTTTTACATTTTACATTTTTATTTAATAATAAAGTTTGATTTTGTTCATCCTGTGAGATTGATGTTTTCCCCAGGAGAAGGGGAGGAGAAAGAGCTAAATACTCTAGTCACTACACCTTTATGCTACATGGCAAAGAGGTGGCATTCTAGAAATTATTTCAACTTCTGCATTTTGATGGGAAAGGCAGCACTGTTTCTCTCATACAGCAGAGTTAGAGGTTAGATGCCATCAGGTGCCCTCTGGAAGATAGGAAGTGGCAGCAGCAACTACTAAGTTGCTATCTCAAATTAGAAGATAGGACCAGGGCATGAAGACCGAGAGAGCTTCTGGGAAAGGTGCCTTGGGAAGTCTAGTCTTCTGGCATGCAGGCTCAGTAGTTTGATATTCTTTAATATTTATATATCACTCAATAATCTTTACAATTTTTCTAGAATGGTTCACAAAAGAAGAAAATTAAAATATATCATGCCCAAAATTAAAACAATAAATCAATATTTTTTTATTTCTTTAGATTTTTTATCCTGCCTTTATTACTTTATAAGTAACTCAAGGCAGTGAACATACATAATACTCCTTCCTCTTCCTCTTTTCCCCACAACAACAATCCTGTGAGGTGGGTTGGGCTGAGAGAGAGTGACTGGCCCAAAGTCACCCAGCTGGCTTTCATGTCTAAGGCGGGACTAGAACTCACAGCCTCCTGGTTTCTAGTCTGGAGCCTTAATTACTATACCAAACTTTTAGGCATAATACATTTTTTTCAAAAAATTATTTGTTTTATTATTGTATATTGTTCTGTTTTACTATGACTGTGAGTTCTAGTCCCACCTGGGGCACGAAGCCAGTTGGGGGACCTTGGGCCAGTCACTCTCTCTCAGCCCTAGGAAGGAGGTAATGGCAAACCACTTCCAAAAAACCTTACTAAGAAAACTGCAAGGACTTGTCCAGGCAGTCATCAGGAGTAAAAAAAAAAACTAACTTGAAGGGACAAATAAAATAAAATAAAATAATCCAATAAATAAATAATATAATAATTCTTGCTTGCAGAAATATACATGAAAAATTCATAAAGAGTTGAATTCACCATCACTGGACTTAACAGCATTAAATTTGTCACTAAAGTAAAATGGATTTGACCTGATAATCATCAACATTCACATAACATATTTTAACATATGTTTCACATATATTGGATTAGATACAGAATGAAAAGCTTTTCTGGAGATCCTCTAAACCTGCAGAAGATGTTAGGTAGAAAGGGAAAACAATAAATAGCTTCCTCTCACTTCTATAGTCAGGAACACAGGTAGAATACTGTTCATATGATCTCGAAATATAATTAATTATCTAGTTTTGATCCTATTAACTTCCCTAAAGCTAGCTAAATATTTCCCAGTTGAAGAAAGATATGAGTTGAGGTTTATTTGATTGGCAGATCATGTTTGTGCAAAACAGTTTGATACTCAGAAACAAGTTCCACTGAGTTCAAATTGGATTTACTCCGATTAAAAATAAAATTGCAATGTTAGCCCCTATAATATTAACAGGAAAAAATGTAATTATTATTTACAGTGAAACCTATGTGAGCTAAGTTGTAATGAATAATGATTATTATAAATAATATTTTAATATTACAAGATAAAGTTTTATGGATTTTTATGGACTTTTCCATTTTTAACTATGTGCACCTTTCAGGAACAAACTGATTTAATCACATATCTATAGCAAGCACTTTTTTATACATTTTGTTCCAATAATTATGAAATTCCAAATCAATTGTTTCATAAAAGACAGATTTCCTAACCCATGATTTCCTATTGATAGAAAATTCTGCATTCTGCATTAACTACTACATGCACATGTACAGTGTATCTGTTTTACTGTGTATGCAAGCTATGAAAATTTCCAGTTGTTCGTCTTCACGATAAACATTCATTCATTCATTCATTCATTCATTCATTCATTCATTCATTCATTTAATACAATATTGCTCCCAATGTGATGAAGTCTAGTCATCACCCATGATAGTACATATCAAAGAGGTATGTCATTTCCTATGTGGAAGTTTTGATGATATGTATATGTACTGTATGTGTATATGTATATATGTGTGTATTTATGTAACAGATATACACACCCACCACCCATACATAACAAGATCCAGTGAGGTGTAGTGGTCTTAGTGCTAGACTAGGGGCAAGGATACCCACGTTCTACTTCTCCCTTAGGCATGGAAGCCAGCTGGGTGATTTTAGGCCCGTTGCTCTCTCTTAGCCCTAGACTGAGAAGTCAAGAGACATCTATCTACCAACCCACACTGGACAAGCATGGTGGATTACAGTCCATGACCTTCAGGGTAGAAGCCTTCCTCCTACGGTGGATTGACTTGGGCTGACAATAACAATACACACACAGAGAGAGAGAGAGAGGACACATGGCTCGTGAGAAGAGAATAGCAGTATCTTCTTTCATATTCTTTCATGAGATCAGAGTTGAAAATATTAAGCTGCATACAGTTGTATGTTTTTTGTAAGCCATTCCATTATCCTTGGTTATAATCTTCAATGGCTTGAAAAGCAATTGCTTTGCAAAGCACACAGGAAGTCTGATTTTAATTTGCTGTCTACATCTACATTCTCATATTCTTTTTATAGATTATTTGAAGTTATCGCTAAGATCTTCCTTCACTCAAACATAAGTGAAAGTTTTATCTTCCTTTGTATATCACAAAAATAATTTATTACTAAGGAAACAAAACCTTTTGTCTCGGAATATATTTCTTTAGGACAGCCGTGGAATTTCAGAGCAAGCAAAAAGCTGCAATGATCTGGGCTGCAATCAACTATTTTTAATAGGAATTTTTTACAGACTTTTAATAAGTTCTCCTGACGTAATTTATGAGGAGAGGTTTTAAAGCAAAGAGGCATTGCTTGGCAAGTGTCCTTCCTCTAATCGCAGGAAATTTAAATAAAAGAGGGTTCATTTCCTCCAACTTGAGATTTCTGCCACACAAGAAAAAAGTTAAGAAAAACACCTGCTACATAAAGCCACAAAACAGCTTATTCATAATCTAAACAAAATATATTTGGGAAAGAAAACTGAAAGACATAAAGCTCCAGGGACATCCAATCATGTTGATGTCATTATTATTACTAATATTTAACAGCAGACATTTACCTATTACAGGTAGTCCTTGTTTAACGACTGCCTCGTTCAGCGACCATTAGCAGTTACGACGGTGATGAAAAAGTAACTTTGCGACCAATCCTAGTATTTACAACCTTTGCAGGTCTGTAAAGCAAAGGAAAGCTGAAGTAAGATCAGTAGCATGGTTTCACTTAGTGACTGCTTCACTTAATGACTGAGTTGCCCGTCCCAGTTGTGGTCGCTAAACGAGGACAACCTGTAATTTTCCGCAGCCCTAAGAAGATTATGGGCTTGTGTGCCTGCTTGCTTATTTTTTCATGCAAATATTTGGTCTGAATTTCATAAAATATTAGAAACAAAAGAGATGCCTAACTACAGGTAGTCTTCACTTACCGACTGGCCACTTAAAGGCTGTTCGAAGTTACAATGGTACCCCAAAAGTAGATTTCTGACTGGGGCCTGAAATTATGACCCTCACAAGGCCTCGCAATCACGTGACCCAAATTTGGCCAGCCCAGAAGCGGTGGCCATTTTGGGTCACATGACCACCCTTTGGTACCAGGAAATCCTCCAGGCTTACAACGCTGGATTTCTGAGGCTTGCCTTTAATTTTTTCCCAGTTTTTGTTTAACTTAAGTAGAGATTTGTATGGTGGCATGCATGTTCCATCCTCTGCCTGTCTAATTTTTAATTATATTTAACAATACTGAATGTTGGTTTACTGTTTTTAAAACAGTTGTTTTATAAAAACCAGATTTATATACAGTACTGTACAGTAATAAAAGCTGCAGAGTTTACTACAGCAGGAAAAAAAAGTTACAGTACTGTACAGGACCTTTAAACCTGTTTAGTACTGTACTGTAGAACAAAGATTCCAATGAAGACCTTACAGTAAACGTTTTTAATAATCAACCAGTAATATTAGTTGAAAATAACAGTAATATTAACTGAAAATAATACTACTGTAGCCACAGAAGCATTTCCATAGTCATGTTTTGGTGGAAAACATATGACTATCACACTCCACCCACCACCATACTGCAAAGTAACTCCTGGTTCGTTTAACAACCGCGCCGTTCACTTAACAACCAAAGGAAACCACAAGCCCCGATCTTGAATCACTTAATGACCGCTGTGACTCACTTAACAACCATGGTAAAAAAGGTTGTAAAAACGAGTCTAGACTCACTTAACAACCATTATGACTTACAACCGAAAATCTGGGCTCAACTGTAGTTGTTAAGTGAAGACTACCTGTATTTTAAGGGGGCGTGGTGGCTCAGCGGGTAAGACGCCAGGCTTGTCGATCGGAAGATCGCAGGTTCGGAGGTTCGAATCCCTAGCCCTGCGTGCGGAGTGAGCTCCCGCACTAGCTCCAGCTCTTGCCAACCTAGCAATTTGAAAGCATGCAAATGCAAGTAGATTAATAGGTACCACTTCGGTGGGTAGGTAACAGCGTTCCACGCTTGTCATGCGGCCACATGACCCTGGAAGCGTCTTCAGACAGCGCTGGCTCTTCGGCTAACAAACAGAGATGAGCACCGGCCCCTAGAGTCGGACACGACTGCACAAATGTGCGGGGGGGACCTTTACCTTTACCTTTTTACCTGTATTTTACTTGCCATTAAATTGCTGCTACCATGTTTAGGGAGTATGACCATCCATCCCCCATATTGACAACTACAGAATGTAAATAAGCTACACATATACGCCTTCCAGCAGCTCGTAAGAAGAAATTTGCCCACCTAGTTGACTTTGGCTGAAGCAGGGCTAATCTGGATAGCAGTTGGATAAGAGGAAATACCGTGGCTATAGGCTAGGATGGAAAAATCTCAGAGGCAACAGTGAAAAAGCACTTCCACATTGTTAAGAAAAGTAAATGGACATGCCCATGAAGTCACCAGGAGTAGAGCTTGATTTGAAGACAACCTGACCTTTAGTAAGAAATGAAAGGCAGTTTATAATGCAAATTGAGTTTCCCAGACAAGGCCCTATGATTAAAGACAGGCCATACCATGGGAAGAGGTGCTAGAACTTGCATGCAGAGGGGATGGATGGTCATAAAAAGGTTCCTCTCAGTCAGACCAAACTGAGTTAGAGTGATTTGTAAGTTCACTGGAACTTTCACACAAATAGGTACCAATTTTGTGGAATATAAAGCTCATTATCCAGCATCTGGATGCATGTGCAAATAAAGGATCAGGACTACTGCAAGTGACAGTATGGGAACAGCACAGCAATGGGTCAAAAGCCTTCTGTTATGCCCAAACTTTGCTAGGTCAAAGCTCTAATGTTCAATACCACCACCTGGTGACATTAGTCAGTCTACAGTCACTAAGTAGCTTTACTGCTGATTTTGCTGTCTCAGTAAGTGCTTTGCTTATGGATATCACTCCAAATGGTATACGGTATATATTCAGTTTGGAAGAGAAATCTTAAAATACTGGTTCCTTCTCCCTGCCCTCATTGTACATTTAGCTGATGTTTGACAGCATGGAACTTTAGGATGCCAGATAAAAGCACGCTGATACTACGTTGTTACAATCCCTCAAGTCGTAATCAGCTCAGTGACTCTGTGGACAAAAGCTCTGCATTACACAAATCTTGCAGGTGCATTCCTGTACTTCTAGTACTTCGGCGAGCCACCTCATGCACTGTTGACCTTTTCTTCTACTTGTGTCCACCTTGCCCAGCATTATAACCTTTTCCATAGATGTATCAGCCTGTATGATGTGTCCAAAGTGAAGTAGTTTTAGTTTTGTGATGCTTGTTTCCAGTGTGCATTCAGGCTTGATTTCCTCTAGTATGAATAACAGCACATGCTGCCCTCCCCCCAAAAGAGGGAAGGGAAGGGTCTGCCCATGGTGTGGGTGGGAGGGATAACATTGGAGGGAGGGGAAATGTGTGCTGAGTGCTTAAAAATCATCCTCCCCTGCAATTTACAGCTTGTATAATTATAAAATGCTTCATTTTGGAGCTCGAATGCCTTGAAGAAAAAAGGCAGTCTTTACCCTTCTGAATCAATCTCATCTGCCCCCACCCTGTCACCACCATCAAAGAGACTGGAAGTCTCCACCAGGATTCGATTCCAGATTGAAGCCTAGATGAAGAATCCTTCGTTTGGAGGGGGAGATCTAACTTGGACATAGTTAAGTTTCCGAGCCTGCAGAGCAGGGAGTTCCAAGGAAAAGGCAAAAAACTTCCTTTTGTGATAGGTTTGAGCCCCAGACATTGCTGCCCAGACAAATACATTATGTCTAAATGAGTTTCTTGCACAATGACCAAGGCAACTCGTTTTTAATGTTTGCTTGTTGTAGCAATGTTTTAAGGGGAAAAAATGAGATGTTTAGTGTGGGGGGGTTTCTTTTGCCCGCCACAAGTTTTTAAAATTTAAAATGGAGTTGCTCCAGAATGACCTGATGCTTTGCAAGAACGGTCCTCACAATGCTCAAAAGATCGAATAATTTTAAAGGAGGAAAATGAGAGCTTAGTAAAATAGCATTTTATTTTAAGTCATAAATGAAGATTATTCTGAATGTTCATAAAATTAAAATAAAATACAATCTGCTGTCCTAATGACATAAAGAAGAAGGTGGAAGAAATACAGAGTTGTGATCTTTTATGTCATTTTGTTATAATTGTATTGCTTTCCTTACATGGTGAGCTACCATTTTAAATTTGAGTAAAACATATCTTATTCAATGATCCTGAATAAGGAGACTTACAAACATATAAAATGCATAATAAAATAAATAGTATAGGAAACCAGGCTCAGTGAATATTCCTTGCACAACACAATTCCTTGTTACCCATCTTCTTGTAAAAAAACACGTTTGCTTATCTACTGTGAAGCTCTTAGAATCCCTCACAGAATACAGAAACCATCATATACATTCTATGTCAGCATTCTGTCTGTAAACTTAACAAAAAGAAGAATGAAAGAAGCCTGACCGGGCAGAGGTTGGACAATGAATTAGGCAGTGAATATGTTACCATTATCTCCAGCGTGGTAGTTAGAGACTGGATTCAGAGCCCTTTAGGGGCACTACTTCTTCCCCAGCCTATATTCCCCAATGATTGGGGGAGGGCTGTTTTCGGCAGCCGCATTCCATCACAAAAGTCTTCCTGATCCATTCAACCTTGTTAGCATCAGTAGACTCTGACAACTTATCAAGTTATTGCATTCCGCTGTAGGACTGCCTGGCTGCTTGGGAAAAGTTATTGTAAGGTCATGCACTCCATATATTGCTCTTTTACATAAGGGTTTTTCTCCATTCTGAAACTTCAAACCCATTCACCCTGTTGATGCTAAACAAATGATAAATAACACGATTTAGAAGTAATAAAATGGGCAAGTGCTTCCTCGACGAGGAAACATTTTGGATAAAACAGAGCCAGTAGAATCCCTACATAAAAGTCTATTCGTGCAACAAAGTTTTCTGATGCCTCTCCTCTCTCCTACCAGTTCCACTCATCTCCCAAACTTTCTCTTAAGGCAGTGCTTTCCAAAGTGCCGCCTTTGGCGACACACCAACGGCGGCAGTGGCGGCAGCACGGGGGCATGCACGGCGGCAGCACAGGGGGCACACAGCGGCGGCGTGCATGGCGGCGGCAGCCTCGCTAAAACGCGGAAGTGCTGATGGCACGTCGCTACCGTCGTCACTGCCGCCGCTGCTGTCCACACCGCCGCCACGTGCGCCGCAGCCATGCACGCCCCCACCGCCGCTTCACGACACACTAAACTGTGTGTTGCAACACACTAAAGTGTCGTGACACACAGTTTGGAAAGCTATGTCTTAAGGCGTCTTTAGAATGCCTCATGATAAGGCCAGCAGAGTTAAAACAGCAGGATTGGGGAAGAGAATTGGTAAGAGCTGTTCAGGGCAAGAATGTGCTTCTACCTGCTGAAAATCTGTCTACACCCAAGCAAGTTATACTGCTGAAATGGAAGGCATTAGGGATAAAAGTGCATTAATTATTAGGGATGTGGGTCCTACAGAAAAGGATTTTGTTGATGCTTCTTTGAAAGAATATGATTTCTTCCTGGGGTTTTTAAGGAGCTAGGTAGATTTATTTTTAGGCTTATTACCCCTAGCTAACAAAATAGTTTAAAGTAACTGCATGGGTTTTCACAAAATAATCTACAAAACCATGGGACAGCCATTCTTTAGAATACACACTCTTTTCCATAATGTCCTCATTGCACTTACACAATACCTTACACATGACTCTCTTCCTACCTCAGTTCAAGAAAGCCTCTCCTAAAATAACCCTTTTCAGTCGGGTTTCAGGCCAGGATATGGGACAGAAACAGCATTGGTCGCACTTTTGGATGATCTCGGGCGGGAGCAGGATGGGGCAGTGCATCCATCCTGGCTCCTCTTGACCTCTCAGCGGCTTTCCATACCATTGATCAGGGTATCCTTTTGGGTCAGATCAGGGAGTTGGGGGGGGCACGATTTTGCGCTGGTTCACCTCCTTCCTCCAGGGCCGGTTCCAATCGGTGGTGATAGGGAGCGAGAGATCCGGCCTGCGGCCCCTCTGCGGGATGCTGCATGGTTCAGTACTCTCCCCGCTCCTTTCTAACATCTACATGAAACCGCTGGGTGAGATCATCCGTCTCCATGGGATGAGGTATCATCAATATGCTGATGATACCCAATTATACATCTCTATCCTGGGTGACTTAAGTGATGCTGTGACCACCCTCTCTCGGTGCCTGGAGGCTGTAGGGGTCTGGATGGGGAACAACAGGCTTCAGCTGAACCCTGGTAAGACGGAGTGGATGTGGGTTGGGGGCTCCTCAGCATCCAGGAATTTACCATCTTTGGTTCTGGATGGGGTTGCACTGCCCCAGACAGATCCGGTGCAGAACCTGGGGGTTCTCCTGGACTCACGACTCCTGCTCAAGGAGCAGGTGGCAGCCGTGGCCAGGGGAGCCTTTGCCCAACTTCATGTTATGCGCCAGCTACGGCCCTTCCTGGATTGGGAGGCCCTATGGTCAGTCAGTCATGCCCTAGTCATCTCCCACATAGACTACTGCAACGTGCTCTACATGGGGCTACCCTTGAAGAGCATCCAGAAGCTACAGCTGGTTCAGAATCCGGCTGTGCGAGCAGTTTTAGGAGCCCCAAGGATGGCGCATATACCTTTGCTGCACGAGCTGCATTGGGTGCCAGTTTGCTTCTGGGTCCAATTCAAGATGTTTGTTATCACCTTTAAAGCCCTACATGGCATGGGGCCAGGTTACCCGAGGGACCGCCTCACCCCCATTGCATCAACCCATCCCACCCGGTCAGGCAGAGAGGGCACGCTACAGGCCCTGTCCATGAGAGATTGTCAATTGGCAGGGTCCAGGAAGAGGGCCTTCTCTGCCATGGCCCCCGCCCTGTGGAACACGTTACCCCCCGAGTTGAGGCAGGCCCCCACTCTCCCGGCCTTCCAAAAGGGAGTGAAAACCTGGCTTTGCCACCTCGCTTGGGGTGGGAGGGGGGGTAGCCAATCATGCGGGTGGTTGGCACTGTGATGTGGCCCCAAGGAGTTTATATTTTAGATAAATTTTAAATATTTTTCTATATTTTATATTTCATATTTATATTTTTATGATGTACTTATGTATTTAATCTTGTTACTTTAACTGAATTGTAAACCGCCCAGAGTCGCTTGCGAGATGGGCGGTGTAGAAATCTGAGAAATAAATAAATAAATCTCTGGCATCCATGGTTTGGATGAATATTAAAATATTTAATTATTTTCTAAATATATGTGCCTATTAAAAATTATTAGAATCACTTCTGTAAACGTCTTTAAATTTAATTGGGTAAAGATAGCAATTCCTTTTGATTAAAGCATACATACTCTTGAGATAAGCATCTGCATTTTAAAAAACTGTTATTCCTTTTACATGACTAAAAATTTGTGCCATAGAGGAACTCAAAAGTGCTTGCTCTGTATATATGTAATTGCAGCTTGTGATTTTTCCATTGTCATTATCCTGACACCTTGAACAAAAAAATGTGTTCTGGAAAGAACAGCAGAATCAGAGAGGCTTAGAGAACTGCTAAAACTGAGAATAAATCCCTGGAGGATTATAGATAAATCAGAGACTTTGTGTCCCTGGTACCTAAAGGATACCTGAGAATTGCATCTAGAAAACTGTGATTCATGTCTGGGTGCCAAGAATGCTTATAAACTATCTTAGTGGAAATGTTCAAAAACAGTTCTGAAATGCTCCCATGTCTAACGCAGATTAGCTGATTGAGGTATCACTAAGAACCTTTTCCTGAAATCTTGTGCTTTATAACTGGGACCAATTTGTTCTCCATATCATGGTTTTTGTCACATCCTAAACAAAAGAACAAAACAAAACAAAACAAAAACAAAAACAAAAAAGTTAACAGCGTTCCGCATGCGTCATGCCGGCCACATGACCGCAGAAGCATCTTCGGACAACGCTGGCTCTTCGGCTAAGAAATGGAGATGAGCACCGGCCCCTAGAGTCGGACACGACTGCACAAATGTGCGGGGGTAACCTTTACCTTTAAACAAAACAAACTCATTGAAGGAAGGAACCTTTCTTCTGATTTGAAGAAACTTCATTAAGGTTTCATTTTATCCTGCAAGTAGAAATTGATCTCTTTGGCCTGCCCCATCCTGAGCACAATCCCAAAGCTACTAAATCCATTGTATTGTTCACTGTAAACCTTGCAGTGGTCTGTAAATCCAAGCACCAGATTTCTTCTGTTGCTACTTGGGCTCCCACCATAACATCGTCTTATCTGTGCATTACCCATTGGTGATACCTGTTTCCAAAGTCTGAGCCTATTTTCTTCTTAATCCATCTTGGTTATCAAGAAAGGTATGTCTCACCTTTGAGAAATCTATGAAAAGGACTCAAAAATTCTACTCTGCTACTTGTTCAGGATAAGTATAAATACATAGCTAACATGTAAAGAACAGGTGAATACATATGTATTTACCTAGGAGCTGATCAGCTCCCATAGAGGAAGAGATTATAGGAACATTTCTGACCTGCTGTTTATCCTCTTCTTAACATTTCAACCTTTTTCTGAGCCTACACTGGAAGAACTGTGTTTGATCTTATTTTCCTCCTTGCCTTTCTTTCTCTGGTACACATCCCATTTTTAGTCCAAGCTGGCCATTACCAGCATGTATACAATGTTTTCACACCTTCAGGATTTGCTAAAGATCCTAGTTTGTCATTGTTTGAATGAAAGATAATTAAAGGGGGTGACTGTTAAGGGCCATTTCTTTGAGACCGAGGTATGCTATTTTTTTTTCCTCTACCTAAGGTCAAAATCGACAAAAGTCAGGGGCGCGATGGCTCAGTGGTTAAGACACCAGGCTTGTTGATCAGAAGGTCAGCGGTTCGAGACACAAGGGCCACGTGACGGAGTGAGCTCCCGCACTCGCCCCAGCTCTTGCCAACCTAGCAATTCGAAAGCATGCAAATGCAAGTAGATGAATAGGTACCACTTTGGTGGGATGGTAACAGCGTTCTGCGCGTGTCATGCCGGCCACATGACCATGGAAGCGTCTTCGGACAATGCTGGCTCTTCGGCTAACAAACAGAGATGAGCACCGGCCCCTAGAGTCAGACACAACTGTGCAGGGGAAAACCTTTACCTTTTACCTAAGGTAAAAATGAGCAAAGCATACAGCACAATGAAGGACAGGAGGGAACAATGTCATGTTCATAAAAATAATGAAAACTTAGAATGACAACAGACATGACCAGGCTCCACTGAAATCAGTGCAAGATACAAACATACTATAAATAAAGCAAAGAACAGCTCCTGAAAGGAAATTAACTGGAGCATATATTGCTCTTGCTTGATAATAGTAATTATGTTCTGAGAGTGCTGCCAGCTGCAAATATGTAAGAATTAGGCGGCAAGAATATCAAGTGCTTTGTGTGTTTGTTTATTTTTAGGTTTTGATGTTAGAATCGCTGGCCTGTAGTAACTTAAATATAAATTATGTATTCAGGGAGACAGATTAATCCATAGAAGCTGCTATTTTGTGACAAGAATTGGAACCAAACAAAGTCATTGAAATTGATGTTTTTAGTGATATAATTCTGTGAAACAATTAATCTCTGTCTCCTAGCATAGGCTCATTCTATTTCTAAAATCCAAATTCCAGGTATGGCAATTTACGTTAATGTAATGTAGCAAGCTGGTGCAGCTCTTTTCCAACAAGGTTCAAGGAGCTTGACTGAATAGAAATGGTGATGAAATGAATCAATGTTGCTTGACCCATGCCTTTAAGTTTCCTAGTTTCATTTTTGGTACCTTGTAGGAAGTTTTATATATAAGTTTTGTTTTTTAGTAGGCTGCAACTTTGCAGGCCAATGATTTTAGAGATTAGGCAGGGAATGTTCTAAGAAACTATAGCCAGATATATAGTCAGATATAACTATTTTGCCAGCTTGTAGATTTATTACTATCACATTATTGTGGTATTACCATCTGTAATAATTTCTACATTTCTGTTCAATCCCCCCATCATCACCATGAGAACCTGCTTTGCCAGAAGCATAGATATGTGGCTGTTTCTCAACATTCTTCTCAGGTGTGCTGAATCATCCTGAGGACTTTTTTGCTTCTTTAAAGTCATAACAGAAAGATAGGAGATGAGAGGGTAATCTCCCACATCCATTCATCTTCATCTTTGCTGTTACTATTATAGCATAGGAATTTTATTCTCCCATTTATTCATTTAAAAGATTTTTAGAGCCACCTCTCTTAGGCAGCCTAACCCTAAGTGGCTCACAAACAACAATAAAAACATAAAAACCAATACAGAAAACTGTTACGACAGGATACATTCATGTTTTATAATTAATTGCACTACAATTATTTTACAGTAATTGCACTACAATTAATTGCACTACAAATTATTTTACAGTAATTGCACTACAATTATTGAATAATAATTGACTATTATTTAAGGCTATTTAAAATTTTAAATTACTGAATTTTTCAATACATATGCATTATCTCCTCCATCATCTTCTCCAAAAACACAGTAAACAGAGGGGGAAGTTATGAGGAAATTAAGGGAAAACAGCAGGCCTGGGCTTTGCCCCTCTATCCCTTCATATCCACTATGCAGAAGGCCCTTTCACCCTTTCTCAGCCTGCTACTTACATTAAGTGTCCATCCTCCCTATAACCCTGTCCTCCAAAATCATTCATCCCAACTGCTATTACTTTTTATGTCCTCCAGCTCCATGCTTAAAACCAAGACAAAATTTCCCCTATTTCCTCAAGTTGTGTCACCGTGTTTTTTTAAAAAAAATCCTAAGAACAAAGGGAGGCAGAAACTCCTTTAAAAAGTTAAAATATTAGAACTGGCACCAGACCTTAATCAGAAATGTTGTCTTGTGGTTTACGTACATATAAAAAAACGTCCTTTTTAAAAGACAATGAAATAACTATATTTTATTTATATTTTGTTTTCGGTTACACGAGTCATAATTGCTAAAGCCTACTACTTTATATTATTAATTAAATTAGTAAATAAGTTTTAGTGATTATGACTGCTGTAAATGATGAGAGTACAGATAGGGAAAACACATAGTTATCACTCTTTATGCCTTCATTTGTCAAGAAAGTTAAACATAATATCAATGCCTTCCTTGGTATGACCTTCATTCATGCCTTTACATTCATTGACCCCAGTACTGGAAGGAAGAAGCAGGAAAGTTTCTTCTTTTCCTTTATCTTCATTCTTCTACATTGCATGAAAAAGAATGATTTAGCACATCCCTTCTGTGGTCCTCTTGTCCACAGTAGTAGATCTGGTGGTCATCTGATGTGAAGTGGCCCATCCCAGTCCATTTCAGTTCACTGACACCTAAAATGTCTATATTTAATCTTGACATCTCACCAATAACCACATCCAATTTGCCCTGGCTCATAGATCTTACATTCCAGGTTCCTATGGTGTGTTGATCTTTAGAACGTCGGATTCGTCGTTCAGGTTCCAGGCCTGCAGCTCACACTTCAAAACAAGGTCCAGATGTACTCCACACATTTGTAAAGTACAAGCCCTTCCTTTTCTATCTTTACTGTACTTAGATGGGTCTTGCTTCCAGGTAAGCACCCGCAAGAATGCAGAGGAAGCATCAGCAAAAAAGTTAGTGAAAATTTTTCTAAAGCAATACCGGAAACGGGAGGCACAAAACTAAGTGCCTTATTTTATGACAAAGGAAATGAACACACCACCCCAAGTCTTTATTTATTTATTTATTTAATTTATATGACCGCCCATCTCCCCCCATGGGGAACTCTGGGCGGTTCACAATAAATAAGTTAAAATAAAATCTAAAATATATAAAACCTCAATATACAATACAGTAAATAATTATGAAATCCAGATGGCGATGGAATAATTAAAAGAAGGACATTATAAAATTAGGGGATTAGCCACCCCCATGAGGAACTATCCCTTCCTCCTTCCCATGCCAGGCGGCAGAACCAGGTCTTCAGCTCTTTCCTAAAGGTCGGGAGGGAGGAGATCTGTCTCAACTCTGGGGGCAAGATGTTCCATAGAGTGGGCGCTACCACAGAGAAGGCCCGCCTCCTAGACCCCATCAGATGGCATTCTCTAATTGATGGGGTTCGTAGCAGGCCCTCTCTGAATGACCGGGTGGGGTGGGTCGATAACATGGGGATAAGACGGTCCCTAGGGTATTCTGGCCCCATGCCATGTAGGGCTTTAAAGGTGATAACCAACACCTTGAATTGTACCTGGAAGCAAACCGGCACCCAATGCAGCTCGCGGTGCAACGATGTTACATGTGCAGATCTTGACGCACCCAAAACTGCCCGCGCGGCCGCATTCTGCACCAGCTGAAGCTTCCGGATAGTCTTCAAGGGTAGCCCCATGTAGAGCACATTGCAATAATCTATATGGGAGATGACGAGAGCATGAGTGACTGTACGAAGGGCGTCGCGATCCAGGAATGGGCGTAACTGGCGCACTAACCGAAGTTGTGCGAAAGCCCTCCTAGCCACCTGCTCTTCGAGCAGGAGTCGTGAGTCTAGAAGGACCCCCAGATTACGCACCGGTTTCGAACAGGGCAGTGCTACCCCATTGAGAACCAAAGATGATAATTTCCCAGAAGACGCTAAGCCATCAATCCACAGCCACTCGGTCTTACCAGGGTTCAACTGGAGCCTGTTGTTCCCCATCCAGGCCCTCACAGTCCCCAGGCACTGGGAGAGGGTGGACACTACATCACTTACCTCACCAGGGATGGAGATATACAATTGAGTATCATCCGCATACTGATGATACCTCATCCCATGGTGATGGATGACCTCACCCAGCGGTTTCATGTAGATGTTGAATAGGAGAGGAGAGAGAACCGAACCCTGCGGCACCCCACACAGGAGCGGTCGTGGGCTGGATCTCTCCTCCCCTATCACCACCGACTGGGAGCGGCCCCGGAGGAAGGAGGTGAACCAGCGTAAAACTATGCCGCCCACCCCCAACTCCCTCCCCCTGTCACCTCCCTGGCCGATTTTACTAGCCAGGAAGGGCAGGGATCTAAATAACAAGTGGTGGAATTAACAATTCGAAGGATCCTGTCCACTTCCTTAGGTCGAACAGGATATCAGGACGTGATCTGACCATGACAGCGGGGATAGTTCTAGCTTTCCCCTCAGGTCACTTTGCCATTGCTCTGACAAGAAAACCAAATCCGGAGTGAGTCCACTGTCTCGAGTCGGGTCCCGAATAATCTGGGACAGGCCCGGCCATGGTAGCCATGAACTCCTGAGCCGCTTCCGAGGCATGCAAGTTAAAATCCCCCAGGACCGTAAGTCTGGGGAACTCCACTGCCAACCCCGAGACGGCCTCCAGCAGCTCAGGCAGGGAGGTTGCTACGCAGCAGGGAGGCTGGTACAACAGCTACACTCCCAACTGTTCTCGGGCACCCAACTTGAAAAACAGGGTCTCACATCCGGATACTTGTGGAGCAAGGCCCCTGAAAGCCACCAAAGACTCTCTGATAACTGCCACCCCGCCTCCCCTACCCCGGTGTCTCGGCTGGTGCCACACCTGAAATCCGGCTGGGCACATTTCTGAGAGGGCTACCCCTCCCTCTGGGCCCAGCCAGGTTTCAGTAATACACGCCAGGTCAGCCCCTCTCTCCGTGATTAATTCACTTATGAGAGGGGCTTTGTTGTTTACTGACCTGGCGTTGAGTAGCAGCAGTCGAAAACTGGGGCCCTCAAGGATCCGCTGTCCAGAACCTAGGGCTGAACTCGGAGGACCGGAACGCGCCACCGGTACCAAACACCGGGGGCGCCTTCCCCGAAGATGGCCTGTCCTCCGGTTCCCGTCACAATATCTCCTGCCCGTCACCACCTTGATCGGATTGCCCACGTTATAGTCCCCAGAGTTTCCTGATCCGGTCGCCTCCACTCCCGAATCCCTCGAAAACCTGGATCTAGGCAGGGGTCTCTTCCATGCATCCATCCTTTCACTCTCAATCCGCCTGGGCAGTCGTAGGCCACCAGCGCAACCAACCGAAGCTCTCGGCGCTGGCAAGCCCCAACCGCCCCTTCCATTCACCATCCAATCACTCATTATGCCCCCTGTGGCTTCTCTCACTAGCCACAAGGGGGTAAACAGACTCCTACCTACCCTGTCTCTCACTCAGGGTTAGGTACTCTCTCAAACAAATACAACCCTGGACCCCCACCCGCGACTCTCACTCACGGAGGGGAACCACACTCACACCAGAGACCCCGAAATTTTCTGCCGCCCTGACAACGGGGGTGGTTGTCCTTCAAGTGACCAGCAAGCAGCAACTATTGAATGATCTTAATTGATTTCAATAGTGGAGTCCAGATAACAAATAAGCAAGACCGTCCTTTTCCGGGGGCATCCCAGTTCCAGGGCCAGATTCCGAGCCCACCACCGGTTCCAATTCCAGCCGGCCTCCGTTTGTCTCTACAGGCCTCCACAGGCCTCCTCCGGCTTCCACAGGCCCCGGCTCCACAGCTCTCAAAGCCCCCCAGGTTCCTCAGTCTTTGGGGGGTTACTCTGCCAGTTCTTTGTGCCAGTTCTAATTGGCTTCCACCGGCCACTGTAGGCATCCCTTCTGTGGCTGCAGCCATCCACTCTGTAATAGGGCCTCCCAGGTCTAACGGACCTCAACGCCGCTCTGTCCGGGAAGGCCGTCAAGCCTCGCTGGTCCGTGACTCTGGCAACTCCGCTGGACGCCACTAGGCTCTGCAGGCCGCTACTAGGCTCCACAGCCTCCGCGGCCTCCGCCAAGCCCCACCAGGGCTTTAGTGTGATTATACCTTCCATCTTTTAAAACAATGACCCTATACACCCACCAACCAAATTCTGACTTAGTTTCAGCAATTACTTATTTTCAAATCAGCGGCTTACAAACGAAGGCAAAAATGTATAGTCAAAGGCTTTCACGGCCGAAATCCGATGGTTGTTGTGGGTTTTCCGGGCTGTGTGGCCGTGTTCTGGCAGTTCTGGTTCCTAACGTTTCGCCAGTCGCTGTGGCTGGCATCTTCAGAGGACAGGAGCACAGCTAGAAGATTCTGTCTGTGCCCAAGTGGAGGGTGTGTGTATTCCTGCTGGTGTTTATAGCTGCTGAGAGGGTGTGTGTGTTCTGTGGGTCATTTACAAGAGATTAGGAGAGGGTTTATTGTGATTAGGGGGTGTGGTGCTGCCGTGTGTGGGATTAGCACATCTATTGTGTGAGTTGTTTGCATATTTCTGTGGTTGAGTAGAGTTCATTGACATTTTGCAAGCTGTGCTTTTTAGGACTGGCAGCCAGGTTTTGCTGATCTTTAAACTTTCTTCTTTTTTATTGAAACTGTTGGTGTTTATGTATTTCAATTATGTATTTCAAACTATACAGGGAAGCCATTGAAAAGAAGAAATAGATGTGCTAATCCCACACATGACAGCACCACACCCCCTAATCACCACAACAAACCCTCTCCTAATCTCTTGTAAATGACCCACAGAACACACACCCTCTGAAGATGCCAGCCACAGCGACTGGCAAAACGTTAGGAACCAGAACTGCCAGAACACGGCCACACAGCCCGGAAAACCCGCAACAACCATCAAAGGCAAAAATACCTGCATTACAATCAGTCGGATTGACTAGACGGACTGGGGGGAGGGGGCGCTTTTCGACCAATGCCGTCCAACCCCCAAACTTAAGCAGAAAGCTCAAAAATTGCATCGGCGGAGAGCGTCTGTAATGCGAAAGTAAGGCTTGCTTTGGTAAAGAAAAATTTGATGGAAAAGTACTGTTTATTAATTCACGAACTTGAGAACAGGAATTTTGAACCTGCGTGTGTAGCATCTGCTATCTGCACAGATATGAATTCGCGCGCACCCGCTCTACACAACGCGTTAGCCACAACGCTCCGAGTTCTACGGTTTTAAAATAGGGCTTGTTTCCCATCTTCCCATAAAAAGACGCCCGCGTTCAAAAACGTTTTTATTAGAAGCAAAAAAAAAAGATCGCTTATTCAGCCCCTGCCACACGACGACGGCCAACGCACGCGCCACGCTCCCTTTACCGAACGGCCGGAGAAACCATCTGAGTGGCTCGGGCGCACCTCGTGACCAGGGCCGCTTACGCACACCCGCGAGTGAAGAGACTGGAAATACCGGGCAGCTCGGCCGAAGGTAGAAGTGTGCTGAGCAACGCCGATTGGAGGAGGACAGCTATGTCCCGGAAACGGAAATGACGCCCAAGAGTGTCGCGGCCTTTTCCGCTCGGAGAGTGTGGTCGAGGCGAGGAGCGGACCTACCGTGACCATGAGTGTTCCAGCTTTTATCGATATCACGGAGGAAGATCAGGTCGGGATACCAGGCAGTTGCTTTCTCTCCTGAGGCTGTTGGTGCCTTACATTTTTCATATCCCCGCCCTTGTTCTCCAGTCCTTAGAAATGAGTGCCCCAGTTAAGACAGGTGGCAGCTCCGTCTCGAGACAAAGGCAGGCAGGGATATTTTGCTGATAGTTTGCAGCAGGACGGACCTAGCTGCCTACCTATCCCGCTGGAGGATAACCTTTTAAGTTCCCTTTCTCCTGGGCTGCTTGCCCCTCCTCTTCTTGCTTCCCACCCAGCTGACTTTTTCCCCTTTTGTTGTTGTTCAGTTGTGTCAGACTCTTTGTGACCCCATAGCACGCCAGGCCTTCCTGTCCTCCACTGTCTCCCGGAGTTTACTCATATTCATGTTCGTTACATCGGTGATGCTATCTAACCATCTCATCCTCTGCTGTCCCCTTCTCCTTTTGCCTTCAGTCTTTCCCAGCATCAGGGTCTTTTCCAGTGAGTCCTCTCTTCGCATTAGGTGGCCAAAGTATTTGAGCTTCAGCTTCAGTATCTGTCCTTCCAATGAGCAGTCAGGGTTGATTTCCTTTAGGATTGATTGATTTGACCTCCTTGCAGTCTTAAGAGTCTTCTCCAGCACCACAGTTCGAAAGCATCAATTCTTCTGCGCTTTTTTCCCTAGTTCATCCCAAAGGTGTGCTAGGAGTTTGGTGAAGTTGGTCTGCTGGCTCTGGAGATGCTTCATTGTTTGGGAATTAGGTTTAAGAGTATTGCTTACCCGAATGGCTTCGTTTGCACTCACTTCGGCATCTATTTACTGATACTACCACTTCATCACTGTCCCTTTTGTAGGCATCTTAATTCTTTGCTAAAAGAAGAAGTGTGGTTATATACCATAGAGGATTAAACTAGCATTATTAATGACAAGATAGGCAAGCTTCAAAGTTGATTTTTTTTATTAGTAGAATCTCAAGATGCACATATCAGTGCCAAACACAAAAAGATATTACTTAGAACTGAAACAAACATGTTCATAGGGAAAGTTAAGTAATACTGGTACTGCTAAAAGAACTGAAAATTCAAAAGCTCTTGCAGGGGTACTCCCAGTTATCAGTCACTAGATCATGGTTTGCATCATTCCTGCCTTCTGCTATTCCTGGTCAGGTATCTGAGCACCTGTGCTTTTCTTTTTAGAACTGGGGATCATAAAATGAAATATTTTTTTCTTATAGCTATCATATCCTAAAATAATTGTTATATACTTCTTGTGCCTGAGATAATATGCTACAGTTTTAAAAAGCTAAAAATCAATATCAGTTGGTGGGATTATCTTTAAACAACTCAGCTATGTAGGTGGAACTAGACTGGGTGGAAATTTCTCATGAAACCATGTGTGTATATTCATATATAGGTATGGTACCAACAACATTACTTTTATATATAACCATGATCAGCTGATTAGTTCTCCAACCATGTTGACTTTAATTGATACTTTTGATAGAAAGTATCAATTAAAGTCAACATTTATTCTTTATGGTATAAAATTTGAATTCCAGTTACACTACTTTATGTACCGTAACAAATTTTATTTTACATTAACCAAGTAATGACTAAAATTGTTAAGTTTTCTAGAGCTGCTGAGCATATGCAGTTTTCACAAGCAATGTACTTTTTTAAAAGGCTGCAGAACTTAGAGCTTATCTAAAATCCAAGGGAGCAGAGATCTCTGAAGAGAATTCAGAAGGTGGACTTCATATTGATTTAGCTCAGATCATTGAAGCATGTGATGTGTGCCTAAAAGATGACGACAAAGGTTTGTGCAATACAGGGTATTTTGATAAATGTTTGAAAAGTGAAAGAAATAGAAGTGATGTAAAGACCAGGAATGTTACAAATTACTGTACTTATATTCTTTCCAATACAGTTTTTAGCCTAGACTGGGGATGCAAATGAACTTAAATCACTCTGGTGGATAACTTACAGTAGGAATTGGATAGAGGTAGTACCACCTTGATATATTTTCCCATATCATGAGTGACTTTATATATATATCACCCATATAATGAGTGACTTTACAGGGCAGGGGAGGGGCATGGAGGCTGACAGCTGCATTACATTTACAGGCAAGATTAGGCTTGGGAGAGATTTCCTGGACTATCTGGGAGTTTAGGTTTGGGGGGATGTTGCTATAGTTCTGACTCTTTTTGGAAGAGCAATTCTTGAATTATGGTGACGACAACCTTTTGTTCTATTCTCTAATGAAGATCAGAAATTATCAGCTCAGAAATTAATGTGACTAGCCTATACTGGCCAAGCCACCTAAGGTATATATCAGGCTGTTAAGTTTATTTGCCTACTCTAGTGTCAGACATGAATCAAGGAATGCTCCCAAGCTACATATCTGCAAGACAAGTACAGCCTCATGCAGAGAAGTTTATTTGCCTAATTCCTGGAGTTGTGAACCACTAATTCATAGAACCTCTGCTTTATTAAGACTCTGTTTATTGGTCCTCACTCAATATATTAGAACATCCAGTTTGATGGTCCACTATCTATACATCCATAACAAATTCAGTTAAAGTTTTGTGGTTCACGCAAAGAACTATTATTACATATGTTAAAAATAATTTTTTTATCTGTTATCCATAAGGATGACCAGGTTTGGCTTCCACCTCAGGCCTGAAACCATACATGATATCTAGAATGATACCATTTTTATAGTAGACAGCGGTCACTGCACTGAAAGGAACCTTAAATCTTCCCAGGCTGAGTTTCTTGATTCTATGAAATAAAGCATAAATTCAGTTTTTCTACAGCAAGAAGCTTGTCTCTTCTGTTTGCGCTACTGGGATGCTTCTTTAAATGCCCACTTTATGGAAAGGTTATGCAAATCATAGGTTTTATTTATTGCTCTGTGTTCATAGCCATTTCAATTAAGCTACTCTAAATTTTTGTGCATATTTTGATTTTTTTAAAAAATTTTAAACTTTTCAAGTGGTTTATCATTATTAGCCATTGTCATAGCCATTTCAATTAAGCTACTATAAATTTTTGTGCATATTTTGATTTTTTTTAAAAAATTAAACTTTTCAAGTGGTTTATCATTGTTAGTGCAACAGTTTTAAAACTACTGTCCATTTTGTAAATAATGACTGGGACACTTACTAAAAGATAATTCATTATTATTTCCTTTTGTAATTAATGTAAGCTTTTATTTTTCTATATAGATGTTGAAAGCGTGATGAACAGTGTAGTATCTTTGCTTCTTATTCTGGAACCTGACAAACAAGAGGCTTTGATTGAAAGTCTGTGTGAGAAACTAGTCAAATTTCGGGAAGGTGAACGGCCATCACTCAGGCTTCAGCTGTAAGTGTCTTGCCTGATAGAAAATAGTATGTTTTTCATTACATACATTGTTATTCTGGGAGAAAAATTATCTCTGGTGAAAGAAATCTGGAGCTTTTGTAAGACTCTACAAACTTTTTTTCCCATATTTCTGCATAGATTAGTATCAAAATGGGAATATCTTATATCTATAAGGTTCAGGAAAAATTCTGAGTATCACAGAATTCAGTGTAATGGTACAAAATGCTTGCTTTTAGTGGACTTACAAATTTGGTGAGAACAGATTGTTCGTTATTGTTTAGGTTGAGTAACCTCTTCCATGGGATGGATAAAAATACCCCTGCAAGGTATACCGTCTACTGCAGCCTTCTTAAAGTTGCTTCCACCTGTGGTGCTATACAGTACATTCCAACTGAATTGGAACAGGTAAGCAATTAGACTTTGGAGGTGGGGGCATGTTAACAAATACAAAATTATCAATTAAAATAAAGTTCCTAAAATTATTCTTAAAATAAAAAGGCATTAACTTGGATCCAGAGATCAGTCCTCTCAGGAGAAGCATCATATGCTGAGAGAACTGTTCAGACAGTACATCTGCCTGAAGATGAGGGTAAATAAGATTTTTATTAACTTCACCATCTTCCATTGTTCTACTGAAGCTTTTAAATCTTGTTCCAGAGGATTAGTGGAGACTCTGGAACACTGTGACAGTTGGGGATTAGAATTAGGCTTACTATATTTTTTACCATTGGGTCAAATGCCTTCCATGGGTAGAAGTGGATCCAATCCACTTCTTTGGTACTTTCTTCAATATAGATATTTTTGAATTGGAGTTTGGTTTCCCGCTTTCAAATAAATTATGTGCTGAAAATATTGCTATTGAGAAAGTGTAAAACTGTACAGATAGCCCTTGCTTAATGACCACTTGTTCGGCAACTGTTCAAAGTTATGATGGCGCTGAATGAGGGGTACTTACAATGGGTCCCCGTAGCTGCGGCTGTCGCAGCATCTCCATGGTCATGTGATCACAATTTGGGCAACTGGCTTGCAATAATGACATCGCGGCATCCTGTGGTCACATGATCGCGATTTGTGACCTTCACTGCCAGCTTCTGACAAGCAAAGTCAATGGGGAAGCCGGCAAATGGCAATCATGTGATCGCGGGATGCTGTGACTGTGCAGGATCCAACTAATGATGGCAACTGGGATTGCTGGAACTGCCAATGTAAGTCCATGCAGTCACATGACTTTGCACCTTATGACTGTGTAGTGTGGCGACGAAGTTCCCAGTCCCAGTTATCATCGGTAAGCGATGACTCTCTGTAGACATAGAAGCCAGCTAATATGTGGTATCCCAAATTCACATTCTTGTACCTTACTTTAGAAATGTTTTCATTTCAAAAGCTGAACTATTGGATAATATTCCTCAGCAATCAAAATGTACCTTTTGTCTTAAATGCTTTATATAGGTTCGAAAATGGATTTCAGATTGGAATCTTAACACGGAGAAAAAGCATACTCTTCTTAGACTGCTATATGATGTATTAGTGGACTGCAAGAAGAGGTAAGAAGGACTGCATGTGTATCGATTTGACATGATGTGTTGGATCCTCAGTTAGGTATATGTAGAAAAGGCCTTTTAAACTTTTGCTACTGAAATTTACTTTTGTCATGACTAATTCATTTCCCATTGAATTAATTGAGTCTATAGTAAATATGTTTTTATATATATATATTTGGGACATCTTGGGCTTCTTCCATTTTGGGCAAGACTCTTTTGGAAAGTGCCAAACCACTCCCAAAATGGCATGGTCCAGGAGGATATTCAGCAGAACACAAAGGGGGAGTGGAATGTTCTGGATCATTGTTCTAGTAAAGGGGATTTTGGCCTAGTCATAGGATTAACTCCAGCCTGCTTTAGCCTCTTCAGTCAGAGAGATTGATCAAGGTTGAATATTCAGGAAATGTGGCTGTTAAAAACAGATGGGTGGGACTGAGGGGCAGATAGCAGGATAGTTGAAAGTAATTTTAATGATGAATTTAAATGTTAGATTGCAAACTATTGAGCTTTCAGGATTAGAATGAATGGCAATTTCTACATTCCATATATGGGATAGGGAAGAGGGAAAATTCCTCATTTTGGCCTATTTTAATCTCTTTATTTTCCAAGGAGAAAGTCAAAGAGGAAAAAAAAACTTTTCTTCTTCTGCAAGAGAAGGCAGAGAAATCCCTTGGTGGATTTGATTTTGGATTTCTCTTGTTCTTAGATGATTGATATCTCAAATATTCTTTGATTTCCATTCCTGAAGTGATATTGGAGTTATTTGTGCTGAATTAATGGGACCTACAATAATCATCTGTGATGTACCCAATGGTCATCCTTCTCTGTTGATGGACTTTTTGTATTTACAGGATAGTAGTGCTAATAGTTTTTCCTTTCTTGTTGTGGGAGTAAATTCCAATAAACTTAGACAACTTAAGATCTATTCATGTTCTTCTGCAGAAAACTATTTAATGAGCCTTTACTTCAAAGCAAATTTGGTGGTAGTAATGATGGGTTGTTAGTACAGGACCTGAAAATAGATTCTGAGAATATAGTGAAAGTCTCAGTAGGGACATTAAAATATTAAACTATAAAACAGCAATTCAACATGGTGGAAGCGGACTTGCCCTCTAGAACAGATTCTAGGGGCACATGTGGAAATCCATTCTGCCAGATTGTTGGATGTTGCCCCTTGTTGAGCTTAGAGGATGGATGGATGGATAGATGAAAAATAAATTGTTTTGTCCTTTAATGTTTAATGTTCTATCTTGGGTCTTGAAAAAAACAGAAGCTAATGCAGGAACATGACTTTTGACCTTGCAGTCTCAATCAATCAAATATAAATGAAAGTTAGATCAAATTATATTTGAAAATTTGTGAAGGCTTATCATTAAAAATATGGCCCAAGAGACCATACCAAAATACTTATGTATTAACGTATTGGTCTATATATTACAATGTATTACTGTAATACTATGTATTACTATATATATTAATATATATTACTATGTAGTAAGGTTTGGTCTAGAAGTTAAGGCACCGGGCTAGAAACCAGGAGTCTGTGAGTTCTAGTCCCGCCTTAGGCATGAAAGCCGGCTGGGTGACCTTGGGCCAGTCCCTGTCTCTCAGCCCAATTCACCTCACAGGGTGGCTGTTGTGGGGAAAATAGGAGGAGGAGGAAGGAGTATGAGGTATGTTCGCCACCTTGAGTTATTTATAAAAATAATAAAGGGATAAAAATTAAATAAATAAATAAAATAAATAAGGTATGGAAATTTGACCATGTAGAAATCTTACAAAAGTTACAGTATCACCAAATTGCCAGTCATATGAACAATCTCTTGACATTTTGAGGAACGGCACCTGGCACAGCATTCCCCCTGAAGTCCATCTGGCCCTGATAATGTTATTATAAAGCCTTGAAGACCTAGCCTTTTCAGCAGGCCTTGGGGGAGGGTTTCTTATAATATGCCTCCATAAATATTCTGCACTGTTTTTGTGACTGATTGTATTATTTTCCCTGATGTGAATATTTAGTAATTCTATTGTCACATATTATTACTCCCCCTCCCTTTTTTAAATTGATGTTTTAACCTTAGTTAAGAAACACTGTACAGAGTTGCAGGTTGTCCACCTTACTGAGTTTATCTCTTTTCTGCCCCTCCAAAAAGGAATTGGAAAGATTTTACACAAACCTTAGCATTACTTTGCTTCTTAATGATTATATCCAGATGTGTTTTAGCATTTTCTATCTAAGAGGGAGTTTCCTATAACCAGCCAATGTATCAGTTTAAAATTATAAAATTAACTATGAAAATCCATTGTAAGAAGAAAATTGAGACTGAATAACTTCACAGTGCTTCTTTACCCTTATGGTTCTAGGTCAAAATTGTAACTATCCATGCACTTTACATTAGAATAATAACTTTATAATGCCTTTATCTGAGTACCGTTTTGAAATGGTTTTCAAAAGAAGTGTTATTTTCTTTCTGCAGTGATAGTGCAGCGAAAGTCATGGTAGAATTGCTGGGAAGTTACACAGAAGATAATGCATCTCAGGCTAGAGTTGATGCTCACAGGTAATGTAAAATCCATGAGCTTTTCATTGGGGATTTTGTTCAGGGTTGTTGTCAACATACATGGCAAAGAAGATGGCAAATAACTGTTTACCACCTCTGGGTCTTTGTAAAGTATTTCACATATGGCAAAGTGATGCAGCTAAAACATATTTGTGAATGGGAGAAGGACAAACATGCACATGTGTGGAAAAGGCAGGGGTCCTCCACTAATTATTACTACTTTATGAACATTTTAATAATGCAAATTTCAAGCTTTTAGAAAGTAGGCAATAGGAAAGAAAAACTTTTTGACAAGGATATGTGATATGAAACATAATCCTCCAAAACATGGAAGAGAATTTCAGTCAAAGTACATGTCTGTCACAGGGCTGAATTCATTTCTTGATTAGTGCTGTTGAGTGTCTTACACAGTTGGTGTCTTGAACTCAAAATTGGTCTACTTGAGAAACATTGTTTCCAGAAAGTAGAAACAAATTCTGAAGACATGAATATGTCATATAATTCAGCTCTCATTTAAAGGTAGTCATACTGCCCTGCTTTTGAGATGTTTCAAATTCATGTTATTAAGAAGTGTAATTTTGGAACCGGTATCAGCATCATTTTTCTTCCATGTCCCTTATCTCTTTTTCCTATTATGTTGTATTTTTAGAAAGTTTAGGTCTAAGGGCACAGGTTTTTAATCTATAAATTATTCTGGAAACACGTTCTGCTAAAGAGTAAGATAAAAATAATTTAAGGGAGTAATCCAATAAGTAGAATAAAATTGTGTATGTACATTTTGCTTTCTGATTAGGTGCATTGTCCGTGCACTAAAGGATCCAAATACCTTTCTTTTTGATCATCTTCTTGCCTTAAAGCCAGTCAAATTTTTGGAAGGAGAACTTATCCATGATGTAAGTATTATTAAAAAATATAAAACTGGTATAATACAATATGAGGTATTCTTACTGAGCTATTTCAGTGATTTAAGTCCACTTTCTCATTCTGGATTGTGTCAGTTTTAGTGTTTGCACTAAACTATATTTCAGTGTGCTGTAAACAAGCAAGAATGTATTAGAATTACCCTTGGGCATACATGCGTCTTCTTTCCTGTCCTCAATTCCTGCATGTTCGACAAATTATTGTTAACGTGAACAGTGCTTAGCTTCAAATAATCCAACTTTAAGTTACTGAAGCAAGTAATTTGCTTAAATTGATTGTAGATAAGTATAACCAACATTGTCTGTCTGAACAAGGGAAACTGCACTTAATGAAAGAGAGAAAACTGAACTACTTTCTGGACCCATGGAAGAAAGAGGGATGTAATAATCTAACCATGGCTTATTTCTGCTCATGCATGTCATGCTAAATCACAGCTGGACAACCTGTGAGCCGCATGTAGAACCTGAACCCTATATTTGCAATTCCAGGGAATTATTTATTTATTATTTATAGGACTTATATGGCCACCTATCTTATACAGTGACTCTACAGTGGCTCACAACAATCCATAAAACATAGTTAAAAACAAAGGTACCCTTCCCCCCCAGGCTGCAGACCAAACATCCTCACAGCTCAACCCCTATCCTAGCCCAGTGCTTGGGGAAAGAGCCAGGTCCTCACAGCCTTCCAGAAGGCTAAAAGAGTAGGGGTCCCTCTGATCTCCGGTGGGAGGCTGTTCCAAAGGAGCTTACAGTTTTTAAAAAGAAAAGCAGTAGAATTACTGTGTTAAGTCTTCAAAGTCTTCTTTAAACTCAATGTACTTAATTTAATAACCCGCTACCCCCCCCCCCCAAATCCAGGCAAAAATTGTCTCTTTGGTGACCTCAGTACATAGCCACCATGATGCATGGAGCCCTTAGCAGCTGAGAAGATGATTTTAAAAGTATTGCTTCTGCCTGCACTATATACTGTGGCTTCATATATTTTAATCAGGACCAAGATGAAATCCCCCCCCCCCATATGCCATCATTTGTAGCTGGTAAAATTTGGAGGCAATTGTATCAATTGGTGAGATCAAATGTGGAAAACTGGTTTTGGAAATGTTTACTGTGATAATATGAAAGAAATTTCCTCATCTCTTTTGCGTCTTTTGAAAAACATAGCCATTAGGGGTTTGTTTTGTTTTAATTGTGTTTGTTTGTGTTGGGGGAATGGACAATTCTGATTGCCTCAGGAAGCAACCTCTGAGGCCATTTTCAAATCTGTTTCTTTTACTTCTCAAATTGACCTTTCAGACTTTGTATCTAGGATTATACAATTTTTGGACTTAAAGTTCATATAATTGATTCAACTTTAGTTAAAACTACATTTACGTTTACGTTTACTTAAAACTTCTTGTTGTTATGGTCCAATAAGTCAAGCCTGACTACATTAATAAGTCCCTGAAGTTTTTTTGTTAACATTTTTGGAAATGGTTTGCCAGTGCTACTTCTTAGGGCTGAGAGAAATTGCCTGGCCTAAGTTACCCAGCTGGTTTTCATAAGGCAGGACTAGAACTCAAGTCTCCTGACTTCTAACCCAGCACCTTTAATAACCCCACCAAACATATCAGGCTACCTTATACCAAATCAGAGCGTTGGCCATTTTGCCTGGTATCATCAATGCTAAATAGTAAGAGATTGACCTTGGTATGTTGAACTCTTGAGCTGGCATTTTCTGCATAAAGCACATGCATTAAACCATTGAACCAACCCCTGATTTACAGTTGACCTCTGCTTATAACATTCATGTAAAAAAAAATTCCTGAATTAGGTATTGAAGGAAACAAAGCATGGCCATCATGGTTGTGTCCAAAGAATATTGTTTGGAACTAGGTAGCATATCAGGTTAGGTAGACTTTGATTGGATTCATTAAGGCAATTTTTGTGTTGTTTTTGCAGTCCAAAAAGATCTAGGGCAGGGCTTTCCAAAGTTTTTCCCGCGGCGACACACCAACCGGCATTGGTGTGTCGCCACGGGAAAACCCGGAAGTGCGGCAGCGCGCAAAAACCCGGAAGCGCTGATGATGATCAGCGCTTCCGGGTTGTGTGGCGACACAGTTTTGTGTCGCGACACACAGTTTGGAAAGCTCTGATCTAGGGGCTGCACATTATCCATACTTTTGAGTGAAATGTTTGTGAAATCCCTATTGAATTAAACATGTTTTTAATTTCAAATTTATTAGATTTATTGAGAATTTCTTTTCTTGTAGCTTTTGACCATTTTTGTAAGTGCCAAGTTAGCATCCTATGTCCGTTTTTATCAGAACAATAAGGACTTCATTGACTCTCTTGGTAAGAATTTTGTTACTATCTTCCTTTTATCTGTTTCTTATCTCTGTGATTATTATTATCAAGTTAACCTATCCCAGCCTAATCAGGAAAGAGTGGTAATAATGGGACCTTTCCTCTTATTCTGTAGTGGGGTGTATGCGGAGGATCCTCCTCTGTCTGCGGAGGATCTGGGCAGATTGTTGTTTCAGGTGGTTTCACCTCTGTTTTCATCAGTAAGTCCTGTGATCCAGCTGTCTTCCTGTAATCATGTATTCATACTTCAACTAACTAGCAAGATAAGACTCAGGTGCATCATTGAATAGACTACTTTTAGCTTCTGAGCAGATATGATTTTCCTTCCTTCCTTCCTTTCTTCCTTCCTTCCTTCCTTCCTTCCTTCCTTCCTTCCTTCCTTCCTTCCTTCCTTCCTTCCTTCCTTCCTTCTCAATTGCAGAATGTCCAAAATTGTATCAAAATGAAAATCTGATTTGATAATTGCTTACTTGGTGTTCTCCTTGTGTATCAAGTGTTAGAATTGGGGTGTCAGTTTTTAATTATCTATGCCACATAATGCAGTAATGAACCTATACTAAAACTTCCTGAAATATTTGTTGGGATAATTCAAAGTAAACAGGTATGTAAGGAAATGAATCTGCCTTTCTAAGTTAAGAGCAGTCCAAATTGTAGACAATTTGGAAACTTTGTAAAGGAACTCAAATTACATTTCCTAGACCAAAAGTTCCCAAATGCATGGCCTTCAAATATATTTGGTCTACAACTGCCAGTGCCTAAGAATCTTGGCATTGTTCTTCTGAAGAGATGAGGTTTAGGACAGGTAAACATTATTATTCACAGGGAGTGGAATTGGTTTCCCCACCCAAATGTTCAGTGTCTGAATGACTAAGAATTCATTTTTTTTAACATAGTCATGGAGTTTAGTGCTGGTTACAGGCTTGTGCCCTATACCAGGGGTCCCCAACCTGTGGGCCGCGCCTGTTAGGAAGTGGGAGCCACGTGGCTCCCGCCTGCAAACCCCGCCCCCGGTGCGTGCGATTGGCTTCCACCTGTAAACCCCGCCCCAGTGCACGCAATTGGCTCCTGCCTGCAAACCCCGCCCCCAGTGCACGCAATTGGCTCCCGCCTGCAAACCCCGCCCCCGGTGCGCGCAATTGGCTCCTGCCTGCAAACCCCGCCCCCCCAGTCCATGGAAAAATTGTCTTCCACGACCAGTCCCTGGTGCCAAAAAGGTTGGGGACCGCTGCCCTATACTATGTGTGCAAACGTTTAAGAGACCGTTAAAGTCCTGAAATACAGTAAGATTAAATACTTGTAAGTATTCTTGTGCAAGCTTAAGCTTTTTCAAATGTATTAAAACCTATCAAACCACATTCTATCACAGTTAATATGTTTCATAAGATGAAGCTTTGTGATGGAATGTTAATGTCAGCACCCTCTTTATTTATACACCATGGAAAGAAAAGGAGTAGTAATTAACACTTTGACACTCCCCCATTGGTGTGTAATTGACTGTTTCAAAGGAGCACTGGTTCATAAGTAATTGCATGCATGAAAATTACTTTTTCTGTATTGCAGCATTTTAGGACAAGGGTCAGCGACAAAGCAAAAATTGTTCAGTGATGCAGGCTTTTATATTACTGCATTACGATTTAGGCATACTAGTATTGAATAAATATTTTCATAAAATTAGGGTTTAATATTTTTGTAGGTTTCAGTCTCTAGAATACTATTTGTTTCCATTGAAGGAAAAATGATTTCTAGAACAAATACAAAATGGAATGCTGCTGCTCTTGTATCAGTTAATATGATAGAATTTTTAAAATAATTTTGTAGTGTCCACTTGAAGACATCAGGTTAGATCCAGATTTGCCGCTAGCAGAATTTTGTTGGCTTTGGTGGAAACAGGGTAGAATAGTGACTTTTGCAGATTTGTCCTTCTGGTTGTGGTCCAGTTTTCTCCAGAAATGCTCTAGAAGTTTGAGGACTCTTCAGGAAGTGTTAAAGATGGCAGTGAGGGCTGCAGGTACAAAAAGAACTGGCAAAAAGTAATTTCATTTCCTTCCTGTATTAAGGAAAGCCTCTGCTAGATCCCTTTTTTCACAGTCAGAACAAATCAACTTAGTATCTTAAACTTTTAAAATGGAAAATGTGATTTGTGCAAGCAACAAGCTGAGATATTTTTAAATATCAATCCATTTAGCCAAACTAGGATTATTAATTTATCTGGTATGTAAGGAATTCCATAAAGGATTAAGATATTTTTAATACTTCTAAGCTTAAAAATTAGTTTTCCTCCTTTTTTACCTGCTCATCTCCCCTTGTTTCAAAATTATTAACAAGCCACATGAAGCTATAAAATCTATTCAGGAAAGGCTCCCACAGGTGGCATCTGTTTGTTACAATGTGTTGCCTTATTAATGCTGACAGGTTAGGCCAACAGTTGTATTATCTTGTGTCAACTGTGAATCACCCTAACATGTTCACATTTTAATCTCATCGTGGAGACAAGAGGCAACCTTTTTACTTTTAAAGGGGTAATTAATGCTTTATTTGCATTTGTTAATTAGAGTTTATGCACACTAATTGATTTTTGGTGCTTGTAGATTTCTATTAAGCCCAGTTAGCTGTAGTTTCTGGAGCACCCTGTTTGGTTGAGTTATGATGATCACATTTTTGTTGAATCTGTGCCAGATAAATAGCCTGCATCATAATTATTGCTAATTAACACAGCATTATGTCTGGTAGTAATGGGCTTCCCTGCTCTTATACTAGTATAACAATGTTATTAATTCAAACATAAATATTTGTTGTGCACTTGGATTTGCTTTGGCAATGTCTAAAATACAAGTGTATGTGTTGTTACAATAGTTTTTATTCAGTTGCAAATTGAATAAAAAATTGACATATAAAAGATTGCATCCAACTATATCTTTCCAATAGTGGAATGGCTTTTCTGTGCAGTTCCTTGCATCCAAGGCAAATTGGTTCCAGGGACTAGAGGACATTTGGGGGACCAGGACAGGAAGATCCATTGCACAAGCAGGTCTGCTTCTATGATGCCGGATGGGGCCACAGAGATGTACTTGATATTTTATGTATTAAGTCATACTGTAAAATCAAGTGTTTATCTGAGTTCCCTTAATGCTCAATAACAGATATAAGATTCAGCAAGAAGCTTTTCTCTCTCATGTAAAACTAGCATAAGAAAACACTGATATTAACCCTTCCCTTTATCTTTCTATACCTCACACCACATTTTAATTCTCTGGACGTCATACTTTTCTTTCTTTGGTGGCATATGCATTCTCAAGCATTTTTCTAGCTTCTTCACCTTACGTATTGCACTAGCACATGTTGTTAGCATTTTTAAAAATATCTCCAACTCTGATCTGCTTTTCCTTTTCTACCCTAATGCAATCTATTTGCCATATTTTGTAGATACTAGTTTTTCATTGCCCCAAATAAAAAATATCTAAAGTCCTATTTTTGTTTTGCTTTTCCTAATTTTCCCTATTGTTCAGATCCTTTCTCACCCCATTTTCATTTCTTTGGTAAGATTGCCATCCTTCAGTAATTTGACTGGATCTATAAACATCGATGAGTAATGTTTTCACAGCATGGAAATAACCCTGCTAAGGGATATTTATCCAGCAGCTCTCAGAAAAATAGGCAGTCCTAACTTTCCTCATTCCATGAGCATTTCTCTTTTTGTCTGCCCTATATTTTGAGGAACTTTACTGAGTCTGGCAGTGCTTTGGCAAGGTTGGGTAATCATTCAAATTGGCACTCAAATTGGCAGTAGAGGTACTCACTGTGTTAGAATTCTAAGAGCATTACAACAGTGTTAAGATAGCACTCCCATTTTGTATGCACTGGCGTGTCAGTACTATGGAGTTTCATGAATTTGTGTGCAATTCATGAAAAGAATCTCAGTTACAAAAACTTGATTTTTTCCTAGATCATGTTATAAGAAAATGATTTATTTGTCAGTGTCTACAAGCAAGTAATTACATCTCAATATTCCCTAACATAGGTTTGTTGCATGAACAGAACATGGCAAAAATGAGATTGCTTACCTTTATGGGAATGGCAGTAGAAAATAAGGAAATCTCCTTTGACACTATGCAGCAGGAACTTCAGATAGGAGCTGATGATGTGGAAGCATTTGTTATTGATGGTAAGATAATTGGTTAAGCAAAATTTGGAGTATAATTCACTTGTATTGAAAATATATTTACCAGTTATGTGAGCTTATAGTCCTAAAGCTGAATTTTAAATGAAATACAAAATTATTTTAGTAGCCATGCACAGTTTTTGCAATGTTGAATATACAGTTAATTTCTGTTATTAAAATATGTATTTTCCTGGCAGAATGCATAGAAATAAAAATTGCACATTATATTTACTTGAAATAAAATGATGCATAAAATACTTCTTTGTAATAATTCTCACTTCCTGGGTTGAAATAAAAAGAATACACATTGAAAGAGTACATTTACTTCCAGAGAATTAAAAGGATATTCATATCATTTTAAAAGAAATTCATTATGACTCATTCTGTTTTGTTTTATAGCTGTGAAAACAAAGATGGTGCATTGCAAAATTGATCAAACACAGAGAAAAGTAATGGTCAGGTGAGCCCTCAGTCTTTTTCTGAACCAACTTAATGCAGTCCTGATTATAACACTTATACATCTGTTTAATATTTTAACTAGAAGTAAGATAATTCTTATCAGTTTCCTGTAGTTAAATAGTTGCTATTTATCATAATTTTATTAAAGCTCAGACTGAATGTGATTAGCTTATTTAATGAAAGAGTCCTATTTTCCAGCACATTTCATTTAATGGCTAAACAGTGGCAAGAATACTAATGAGTACTGTATGGTGCTTTTTAACTGAAGGCTGCAGAATCCTAGACTAGCTGATCCTTACAAAGCAATGTAAAAAGGGTTGCTTCTGTGTAGATTTTATTTTGTATTTTCTAAATAGGTATGTATGGAAAGTATAGCATTTTTGTTACTTTATTCTTTTTTACGTTTCTTTAGTCACAGCACACATCGGACCTTTGGAAAACAGCAGTGGCAGCAGTTATACGACACGCTGAACTTCTGGAAACAAAATTTGAATCAAGTGAAAAACAGTCTTCTTAGTTTGTCAGATACTTGATTCTTTATTGATAAGTTTATCTCAGCTAAAATTTGATGACAATAAACCATTCAGCTTAATTCTGTGGATTTCTTTATTGATGTCCAAAACAACAATTGGATTTTAAGGCATTAAACTGACTTACAGACATGTGTAAATGTAACAGCAGAAGAAGTAATGAATTCAGCTTTTATAATCTCAGTAATATGTATTCTGATATAAAATGGAAAAGGAAAAAATAGCAGGTTGACTTTATTAACAACTCTACAATTTTTCTAAAATAATGATATTCTGTGGTATCTAATTATATTGGTTCTTTCTAAGGTTTGAAAAGCTCCAAAGAGACTGTATTAGGATTCTGAACTATGAAAATATAGATTAGCTTGAGAACTGATTTACATTTATTTCTTCACATTGATTGCAGTTACGTCCTTCTAATGATTAGCAGTGGGAGAGAAAAGTTTAAAAAGAAACAAACACATACCCCCAACAGTCAATCCCCACTTGGGGAATGGAGAGAAATTAAGGATTTTTGAGATTATCAGAGCAGTCCAACTTCAAAGTATTCACTTCACAAGGTGTTATTTTTAACACTGAATATAACAGAAGCATAAGAACAGCAGAGGACATACATTTAGGAACAATTACATTTCTGTTTTTCCTGATGCCACTGCTTTATCCAAAAATTCATACTTTCTCTTTCTGGACTGGCAGAGCTTTTCTAAATACAACCATTTTTCAGTTTTACTGATTTGGGTATTCATGAAGACATTTTGTGAATTCCAATCTTTTTCTTCAGTGCTCTGTAAGCTCTCTTTTGCGGTAGCTGTATTGACTTCAGAGAGCAGAAGCTGTATTGACTTCATTTGTGGCTGTGATAGAATCTCTGTTGTGGCCTAAAATATAAGTATACGGTATTAGAGATAATTGTCCCATGCCTGATTGCTGTACACTGTGTGTGTACAGTATGTACACACACACACACACAGTACATTTAAAGGACAGTCATACATTTTTCTGTAGGTATTTTTAGATACTAGAGAAAAATAAGCTACAGTCTCTGAATATTTATTTGGGTATTATTATACTCTACCTCAGTCATGCCCCTAATGAAGTTTATAAGAGGTAATTAAACTGACACCATTGAATTATCATTGGAGCAGAATTTCAAACACAACTCTATAGTAGTTTAAGATTGTGTCTGACACAATGTTGTCACCATTTTGACAAGATAATAGCATTGGGACACCTCTGAGAAGATAGAACAACCTGTTTTGAATTAAAAATGTTTTGAAATTTGAAATATTTTGAACATACCTCTAAATCTAAATATAAAGGTGGCCCTCTTTTTCAGTTGCTCCTAACCACAACACAAATATACCCTGATAAGTGTTTTTTTTTCTGCCCATTTCTCATGACCTTCCCTTAGTCTAATTCCAGCCCATAAAGCAGCTTAAGTTGTTGTTAGGTATTCCAGTTTTGAGGCTGTGTTTTCCCTTTTCTCCCAACAATTTTTGCCATGGATACAATCTGCTGTTGGTTTGATCATTTGGTTACTGATGCAGTCAGGGGTTAGGAAGTGCTCATATCCTTTAGCCAGTGTAGGCTGCTGCAGACATGTTTCCTCTCCTCCAGTCGCTCCACTCTGCCCTTCATGGCCATTCTGGATTGGGCTGCAGGGAATCTGAATTCTGCAGAAGCATATGCCATATTGTGGAAGGCAAAAGGAAGAGGGGCCGACCAAAGGCAAGATGGATGGATGATATTCTGGAGGTGATGGACTCGACCGTGGGGGAGCCGGGGGTGACGACGGCCGACAGGAAGCCCTGGCGTGGGCTGGTCCATGAAGTCACGAAGAGTCGGAAGCGACTGAACGAATAAACAACAATATACCCATACAACGCCTGAGCTTAGCTTTCCACAGTGCTTCTTGGGTCTTAAGCAGATTCCTTGTAAACTCAAGTTTCATTCTCTTGAAAGAGTGCTAGACCTGTTTGTTAAATATGAGTTTAGCGCTCTTTTGAAAGTGTACTAGTCCTACGCTACCTAGAAGTTTGATTTGAACCAGGTTTTGCTAGATGTTTGTACTTAATATTGTTACCAGTAAGTATATTAGACATTTTTGGCCGACGAGGTTTTTATGTGGTCGTACTTTTTATTACGTGGTGGCTCAGCGGGTAAGACGCCAGGCTTGTCGATCGGAAGATTGCAAGTTCGGAGGTTCGAATCCCTAGTCCTGCGTGTGGAGTGAGCTCCCGCACTAGCACCAGCTCTTGCCAACCTAGCAATTCGAAAGCATGCAAATGCAAGGAGATGAATAGGTACCACTTCGGTGGGTAGGTAACAGCGTTCCACGCGCGTCATGCTGCCACATGACCGTGGAAGCGTCTTCGGACAACGCTGGCTCTTCAGCTAACAAACAGAGATGAGCACCAGCCCCTAGAGTCGGACACGATTGCACAAATGTGTGGGGGAAACCTTTACCTTTTTATTACATTTATTACTTTGCACAAGAATGGTATAGCTATTATCTGGGCAATGATCTTGGCACATATTCACCAAGCCCCTTTCTTGTAGATGAGCATGATTTTCCCCATTCTGTTCCAACTTTGGAAGAATGGTGTTGCTTAAACGGGAACCTACATACCATACTCAACATTACCTTTAGATTTAGCAATCATGCAATGAGAAGTAGAAAAAAATAGAAAATACATAAAGCCAAATTGTTATGAATTGCATTATATTTCATTCAGACTTACAAATTCTTTATATCTGTAATAATAGGTGGAAAATAAACAGAAGTGCTATGTTATACATGAATTGTTTTACTTCAAAAGTTTTTATGTAGACCTAGTCTTCAATTCAAATAAGCTATGATCTGTTTGATTTATATGCTGTGACTTTTTCCTGCTGTTTTCTATCAACTTTAATTGTGAAAAATGTTGCCACATTTGCCCTCTTGATATTATTTTGGAGATCAAGTCAGTCTTAAAGCATCAAGATGCATACAATTCTATACATAGCTCTGGAGTTAGCTCACTAAGGTCTGCTCTGCAATATTTTTAATTGACTTACGTGTTCTGTGGGAAAAGAAGGATCATAAAAACTCTTTGCTATTGCATTCCATTCTTCACTGGAATTTCTCTTGGGGATTGGATTAATAGTTCCGGTATTCAAGGAGTCAGCAATTCCACTACTGCAGGCGGAAACTGATCGACAAAGAGGAAATGGTAACAACTGCAGTTTATTTTCATATAATTTTAGAGTGCCAAAACTTTAAATTTACCTCCAGTCCACTGTATCTTTTTATTAAACTAAGGAAAATACAGTATCTTCTGGCATTATACTATAAAAGAAATAAATACATTTAGTATCAAAACTTAGTTGTATACATTGTTTGCTTTCTTTGCTTAAAGGACTCAATATAAACAGTATACATGTTACTTGATTATCTATAGCAAAAACAACCTATCATTTAATTTGTTAAGCAATACTATCTATGTTTGTTCTGCTTCTCCCATATTCCAAATGTCTCTGGAGAAGGTAGGGGGAAATCCATTTGGTCAATGTCCAAAGAAAAACTCCATTGGGTATTATACTAAGACTTTACAAATATCAATAAATAGTAGAGTTTTAAAAAGGATTCAGAGTTCAAACATTAGCAGGTAGATATCACATACAGACATCACAGGACTATGCATCTGTTACCCTATAATTTTCTCCAGAGAACTTCCATCCATTTCTCCAGTTCTGTCCACTTCTACTAAGCAAGTATTATTCAGACTAAGAGTTTCTTAGTAAAGAAATATGAATAGTAATTCAGACTAAGAGTTTCTTAATAAAGTAATACATGGAAGGAAAAGAGGCCGACAGCACAAGAGGTGAATAGACTGAATACTGGAAGCCACAGAAATGTGCCTGCAAGAATTGTATATTGCGGCGAGAGACAGAACAGTTTAGAGAGCTTTTATCCATATAGTAATTGGGAGTTGGCTACAACTCGATGGACCATAACAACAATTAGACCCAAATATATGTTGATCAGTGATTGGAGGATGTAAAAACACTATTCCTAATAATGGATTTTTGCTGTAAAGTATATATGAACTAAGGCATCAGATGCTGTGATAGTCACATTATACACTAGTGCACATATCCATGTTTGCTAATTGTCTTCTCTGAAGCTAGAGCAATACCTTCTTCCTGATCCCACAACACACTCAAGCTAGTCAATCTCTAATGTCCTTCATAGTGGTTCTGCTAGCATACAGTCACACTCACTGGGTAAAAAACCATCACTTTGGGACTACCAATACCTTATCCATTTTTTTCCAGGAAATCCCTAGCATCGCAAAAGCCTTACAGCAGAATACTGGCAAAAGTTCATTATATATATAACCCCTTCCCCACTGGTCAGGTAGGCAGCAATGTTCAACTTCTACCCAGTCTGTCTGCTTGTCCCGCCTGCTTCCTTGCTTTACAGCAACCCCCTCCCTTCTTCTCCCCAAATTCCAGTACACACTGTGATTATGAATGGATGTCAATTTATGTCAGCTATTATTGTGGCTATATAATTTTAAATAACAATTAGTTAAATACTTCCTTACCTGGTGTTTCTTTTCTTACATCAATATGCATGTTTATAGTCTCATCAATTTTTCTTGAGCACTGAGCATTTCTTATTTCTTGTGAGAGTGGGCTTTCTTTCAAAAAGAGAGGCATTATTTGCACTTCATCTTGACATCTTGATAAATTTAAGTATTCTGTTTTTTCATCCATAACTGGAAGGTCAAAGGATAGCCTTCCATTTCTGTTTATTAAATCTTCTGTTGTCTTCATGAGCAAGGAATGTGATTTTTTTGTGCTTTCTTCCACAGTTATTTTCTTCATAACTGTATTCAATGATTTTTCTCTTCCTGTAAGCAATACCTTCTCTTCATTAAAAAATTCAATAAATTGCTCACTATTGTCTTTGGAAGTATGGAAGTGTCTCTGTTTAACTTGGGCAACTTTGTTAACTTTCATGTCTCCAATTTCAGATTCATATATATTTTCAGAGTCCAGGAGCAAAACCTTGTTTGTATTCACTTCTTTCAACTTGGAACTCTGTTTATCAAAGTGTTTGCTTGGCATTTCATTTATATCTCTAGCTGAATTTTCAGTACTTAAATTTTTTATCAGAAGTAAATTACTAATGTTCTCATCAATATGTATATTTACTCCTGTATTCTTACTGGAGGGTATACAACTCATGCTATGTTTTGGTGATGTTTTTTCTGCTTTACTGTTATCATTATACTCATCCAAACCACCATCATGGAATAATGTATTTATTGCTTGTAACAACACAGAATCCATTTCAGATTTCAAATGGTTATTTGCTGTTTTCTCACAAGTAATTTTAATTTGTTGTCTAGGCTCTTTACTGATTTCTTTATTTGTCAAGTAATCTTCCTCATGGACTGTATTGTTGATATTTTCAGTATTCTCAGAAATACATTCATTTGCAACATCAGCATCCAGATGCTCAATAGAATATGCAAAATCTGTAGTGGGATTAGAACAATCTAATTTCAACTCTTTTAAAGAAAATCTTGTGTTCTTCCACTGGCAGCTTCACCACAGAATAGAAATTGTCTAAGGGAATTATTTCTACCTTTTCCTGTATTTTATCAAGTAGGGTTTTTGGAGGGGGTAGGGTCTTCTTTCCTATAATTGCCTTTTCTTTGCAGTTAGCAATGGTATAATTCTGGTATAATTAAATTGAACATATAAAGGGCTTTGCCTGTAACAATCTCCCTTTGGCTTTTTTTTTTGAAAAAACTGTGTCACCCTCAGTCACACAATTAGCAAGCCATTCGAAATCTGTTAAGATATAGAATATATTATTAACAGTAAATGCTTGAAAAATAAAATGCTTTTAAAATATGTTTCACATAATATGGACACATGCAAAATGCTTTTTTAAAAATAGTACCAACCCCTAGTAGTGGAAACTGCAAAAGCATACAAAATATCTTATAATTCATTAATGTATTCTTACTTCAATATATTTTTGTCATGCTTTGCTTTCAATGTGGTATTGAATCCAGAGGGGAACCCATAGGGGAAATCCATAATGTTCAGAAGATGGAAAATAAGAGCAGGCATAATGTCACTCTGTCTCTGTGTCCTTTGTTATTTTTCCAGAGGCAAGCAGCTTTGAAGCATGGATATTCTTTTTTTCATCAGAATGATAAAAGCAGCACTGTACCGCAAGCTTCACCCTTTTTGTATGTGCATGTGACATGACACCCTAACAAAAGGGACAGGGCTTGCTTCAGAAGTTGCAACACTGCTTTCATCATTCTGCGCCCCCTAGTGCTGCTCCCGTGGACACATCTGCTGTGAAGGGTTTCAGCTAAGCACCTCAGTGTAAAGCTCAGACAGATCAATGTTAACCAAAGACAGCCTTTCTCAACCTTTTGACCCTGGAGGAACCCTTGAAATATTTTTCAGGCCTCGGGAAACCCCTGCACATTCAGGCTCAAATATAGGCCAGAAGTTACAAAAGTATTATTTAATATGAAGAGGTTAAACTTACCTCTTTAATGTAAGGTTGCCTGAATTTGAAATCATTTTTTAAATAAATCTTGTGATCTCCCAGGGTACCCCTAGTGACTTATTGCAGAACCCCAGGGTTCCACGAAACCCTGCTTGAGAAACCCTGACCTAAGATACGGAATTAAAGTTACCGAGGTAGGTGCTTACAGAGACTAGGCACATATCCTCAATCCAAGATTGTAAATCTGAGACGGTATGGAACCGTCTTTCCATTGTAAAAAAAAATTCACAAAATTGTACTTCAATTCTAACCTCTTCCAGCTACCTCTTGCAGCCTTTAATGCAAGAGGTAGCTGCAAATATAACTAAATTTTAACTGGAAGAAGATCCACACCTCAAGATATCAAAGTGGACACAGTATCTTTCTAATTGTGCCAACAGTGGGTTTTGAACTTGATCACTTGAATTCTATAGAGCCCCCAAGACCCTCTCAGAGGTCCACAAAATCAAAATTCTTTGCCAGATATTGAAGATACTTGCAAACATTTAAAACAATGTCACCCTTCTTATTATTTTTTATTTTAAAAAAAATATAGGGTTTTTTCATGAAATATATTTATGTCAATATCTAATGGGTTTAATACTGTTATTTCTAAATGATTCAATAAGTAAATATTCTACAAATGCATCAATTTTAATTTTTAACACAGTAAATATTGATAAATATAACCCATACAAACAAAAGCTCTTTTGGGGTCCTCCATAATTTTTAAAAGTGGAAGGGGTCCTGAGAGCAAAAAGTTTAAGTAATACTGCTATAGAGAATTATTGGTCAAAATGTAAGTCCAGTGATAAAGCTGAAAGTCATGTAAATTAAACCTCCCAGCATCATATGATAGCTATGATCTGCATAAAGAAGATCTAGAACTTTATATTTCCCATAAACCTTTCTTAATTAGGTTAATATTAAGAAATTAATATCACTGTTAATATCAAAGTACTTAAAGTATCTTAAATATATTAATATATACTAATATTGTAGTACATATACCAATCAGTCTTGAAGTAATAATCATATTTACAAAAAATATATTTTCATCTACAAATGAACACATTTTCCTTCAGGTTATTAATCCAAAATATTTAAAAGAATGCAAACACATAGAAAAACTCCAACTTTTACCAATTTCCATACAAATTGAATAAACTGATAATTACCAAACTGTAGCACTATATCAATAATTTGCATATGGAACAGCCATAATTATCAATGACAGAATATATCATCATATCATTTGTATTCAGTCACTTGTTTGTCTAGAATGTCATTCAATTGCCTGAAAAGACAGACTAACGATTGCAATATCAAATATAGTATCAAAGGAGATAAAGGGCATCCTTGACAAATTCCACATGACATCTTCTTAACTGAGGAAATAATTATTTTTGTAATAATCCTGGCTGAAGGATAAGTACAATAATATTTACTAATCAAATTAATAAAAAAAGGACATACATATTTGGCCAGAAATTGCTTCAAACATTTTCATTATACCTTATCAAAGGCTTTTTTCACAATTTATGAGGCTGTTACTCCTGATTTCAGATTTTCTGACTGTATATATAAAATACCAATTAGTAAAGGTAAAGGTTTCCCCTGCACAGTCGTGTCCGACTCTAGGGGGCGGTGCTCATCTCTGTTTCTTAGCCGAAAAGCCAGCACTATCCGAAGATGCTTCCGTGGTCATGTGGCCGGCATGACGCACGTGGAATGAACACTGTTATCCCACCGAAGTGGTACCTATTTATCTACTTGCATTTGCATGCTTTCAAATTGTTAGGTTGGCAAGAGCTGGGGCGAGTGCAGGAGCTCACTCTGTCACACAGGACTAGGGTCTCGAATCACCTAACTTGTGACCTTCTGATTGACAAGCCTGGTGTCTTAACCACTGAGCCATCGAGCCCCTAAAATACCAATTAGTTGACCATATTTCCCAGGCTTGCTTGCCACCCTTTTATGAAACCAGATTGTGCAGGATGGACAATCAAATCTGTAGTTAACATGTCACCTTTGCTGTTAAAATTTTGACACCAATACTTAACAACAACATAGGGTGATAACTATCATAATCAGCAGAATCTTCAACAGCCTTTAAAATCGCAGGTATAAAATCCTCATTCAAAATAAATAATTATAAATTCCAGCAATAAAGGAGCAAAAATGTCAATATGTCTTACATCTCTCAGTAGCATACCCATTAGCACAAGATGTTCCTGTTTAATATTTAATACAGAGCTTTCCAAACTGTGTGTCGCGACACAGAAATGTGTCGCGGCAAGGGCCCAGGTGTGTTGCAGGGGAACCCGGAAGAGGAGGCCATGCACCACGTGGAGTCCTGCCCATCCCTTGCCGCGCCAACAGGTCCCTGCTCTGAACCCAGCTCTTCAGCTCTTGCCGCAGAAGCCAGGTAAGTTAGCAGCCCGGTAGGGCTGCAACTGGGGTGGGTGGGTGCAGGGACACGACTAGGCTGCCGCGCTGGGGGGGTGGGGGGTGCAGGGACCGCGAAGCACGGCGGCTGGAGATATGGCTTTTCCCTCCCGAGAAGTGCCAGCGGCCTGGCAGCTGAGAAAGGGACGGGGAGGCGGCTCTGCTGCCCGCCTCACAAGGCCCCCATGCCGTCCGTGGCTCCGGCCTCCCCCTTCCCCTTGGCGGCGGCCCCAGCCAGGCAGAGGCAGGACTGGGCGGGCGGACAGGCAGCGCTCTCCGCCTCCGTGGCCTGGCCTGGCTTGCCGCTTCCTCCCATCGCCTACAAGCAGAAGATGGCAGCGGTCTGATGCGCGGCCCGCAACCCGCGAGAGCTGAGCTGGGGCCGAGGGAGCCTGCCGGCGGCTCCAGCCCAACGAGAGGGCTCCCGGCGCTCCGGGGAGACCCAGCGCGGGCGGCGGGGACAGGGCAGAAGGAGAAGACCCGCCGGCGGGAGGAGCGCCTTGCCGGTGCCTGCCCGGCTTGCACCGCGCTTTGTTGGAGAAGGTAAGACGCCGCACCGTCGGGCGGGTGGGCGGCTGAGGTGCAGGCAGGCGGGCAGGGGGTCGCCTGCAGCGGGCTCGTCTGACCGTCCTTCCCGGAGCTGCTGGGGCCAGATGGAGCGGTGGGGGACTCGGCATCGCTCCTTCCAGCGGGCGCTCCAAGCCCAGCTGTTCAGCCATCGATCAAGGATCAATCAGGCCCCGGGGCAGGGCTGGCTGAGGGGCTTCGGGGGAAGACGGGTCCCTGTTGCCTGAGACATCCTCATGCATCCTCCCCCCCTCCCCCCACAATATGGCAGCAATAACAGGCAGGGCCCGAAAGAGAAGGAAAGCCCCAAGAAAGAGCGGGGATCCTGCACATTCCACTCTCCAGTAGAGCGTCCCTCACTTGGATCCATTTCTGCCAGAGCCTTTGCGGCAGGTGGTGGTCGCTGTGGTTGTTATTGCTGCCATATTGTGGGGGGAGAGGGGGAGGATGCGTGAGGATGTCTCAGGCAACAGGGACCCATCTTCCCTCTTCCCCCCGAGCCCCTCGGCCAGCCCTGCCCCCGCCTGCCTCTCAGCCGCCTGCCCACCCACCAGCGCGGCATCTTACCTTCTCCAACGAAGCGCAGTGGAAGCTGGGCAGGCGCCGGCGAGGTGCTCCTCGTGCCGCGCTCCCACCGGCGGGTCCTCTCCTTCTGCTTCTGCCCCGTCCCCGCTGCCTGCACTGGGTCTCCCTGGAGCGCTGGGAGCCCTTTCGTTGGGCCGGAGCCGCTGGCAGGCTCCCTCGGCTCGGCCCCAGCTCAGGTCTCATGGGCCGCGCGTCAGACCGCCACCATCTTCCGCTTGTAGGCGACGGGAGGAAGTGGCGAGCCAGGCCAGGCCACGGAGGCGGAGAGCGCCGCCTGTCCACCCGCCCAGTCCCGCCTCTGCTTGGCTGGGGCCACCGCCAAGGGGAAGGGGGAGCCGGAGATGCGGACGGTGCGGGGGGGCTTGCGAGTTGGGCAGCAGAGCCGCCTCCCCGTCCCTTTCTCGGCTGCCAGGCCGCTGGCACTTCTTGGGAAGGAAAAGCCATGTCTCCGGCCGCCGCGCTTCGCGGTCCCTGCACCCCCCACCCCCCCAGCGTGGCGGCCTAGTGATGTCCCTGCACCCTCCCCCCCAGTTGCAGCCCTACCGGGCTGCTAACTTACCTGGCTTCTGCGGCGAGAGCAGAAGAGCTGGGTTCAGAGGAGGGACCTGTCGGCATGGCAAGGGATGGGCGGGGCTCCACGTGGTGCATGGCCTCCTCTTCCAGGTTCCCCTGCGACACACCTGGGCCCTTGCCGCGATGTCGTGACACACAGTTTGGAAAGCTCTGATCTACAATTACATACAATACAATACATACAAGACTGGGGGGCCGTGGGGCAGGATTTGGAGCCGGGAGCCAATCACGTGTGCTGGGGGCAGGGTTTGGAGCCGGGAGCCAATCACACGGGCCAGGGGGTGGGGTTTGGAGCTGGGAGCCAATCACGTGGGCCGGGGCAGGGTTTGGAGCCGGGAGCCAATCACGTGGGCCAGGGGTGGGGTTTGGAGCCGGGAGCCAATCACATGGGCCGGGGGGTGGGGTTTGGAGCCGGGAGCCAATCATGTTGGCCGGCGGTGGGGCGGGGTTTGGAGCCGGGAGCCAATCATGTGTGCTGTGGGCAGGGTTTGGAGCCGGGAGCCAATCACATGGGCCGGGGGGTGGGGTTTGGAGCCGGGAGCCAATCACGTGAGCTGGGGCGGGGTTTGGAGCTGGGAGCCAATCACATGGGCCGGGGGACGGGGTTTGGAGCCGGGAGCCAATCACGTGGGCCAGGGGCGGGGTTTGGAGCCAGGAGCCAATCACGTGGGCCGGGGGCGGGGTTTGGAGTCGGGAGCCAATCACGTGGGCCAGGGGGCGGGGTTTGGAGTCGGGAGCCAATCACGTGGGGCGGGGGGCGGGGACTCAGTGTGTCACGAAATTATGCATGGCTAAAAGGCGTGTCACCAACATGAAAAGTTTGGAAAGCCCTGATTTAATATTTAATAGTATGTATTATTTCCTAATAGGGGGCGCAATGGCTCAGTGGTTAAGATGCCAGGCTTGTCGATAGGAAGGTCAGTGGTTCGAGACCTGAGCGCCGCGTGACGGAGTGAGCTCCCGCACTTGCCCCAGCTCTTGCCAACCTAGCAATTCGAAAGCCTGCAAATGCAAGTAGATGAATAGGTACCACTTCAGTGGGATGGTAACAGCGTTCTGCACGTCATGCTGGCCACATGACCGCAGAAGCATCTTCGGGCAGCGCTTGGTCTTCAGCTAAGAAACGGAGATGAGCACCGGCCCCTAGAGCCGGACACAACTGTGCAGGGGAAAACCTTTACCTTTACTACCTATTATTTCCTAAAGAGAAAAAATGTGTACTCTTTTCAGTTGAGTTTCAAGCTGGGTTATTGTAAGGCCAGCCCAAGAACAACGAAGAGTCAGTCCATTCAAACTCCAGTTCTTTATTTGCTCACACCGTATAGACAGAATCTTGCCAGACTAAAGCTACTCTAACTAAGGGGAAATAACCTGGGAGACTCTAGGGCAGGGCTATCCTGAACCTCTTCATTTTCCCACCATTGCCTCCCGGGCTGTGCCTCCGTTTATCTTCTCCACCTCCTTGGAATGTGCTCCCTCCTTCCTGAGAACCAGTGGCACCGCCGAAATCCACAACAGTTATAGTGCTTAGATAGCATTGGTCACACTTGTGGATGACTTTTGGATTGATATGGGCATGGTGCATCCATCCTTGCCTTTTTAGATCTCTTGACAGCTTTTGATGCCATTGACCATAGAATCCTATTGGACCAGATTCAGGGGTTGGGAATGGGAGGCACTATTTTGTAGTGGTTCTCCTCCTTTCTCCAAAGCTGGTTCCGGTATATTTCCATGTTGAAAGAAGGGGAGAGGTTGAGCCCATGCCTGTTTTTTTGTTGGGTGCCACAGGACTAGGTGCTTTAACTCTTGATGGGGTAGCATTCCCTCAGAGTTGGTGTGCCATTTGAGTGTCCTCCTGAAATCACAGCTCCTGCTCAAAGGGCAGGTGACATTTTGTAGGACCAAGGAGGTATACTTCTGTGTCATGGTACCTGGGCCAATTCAAGATGTTGATAGTCACCTATAAAGCCCTATAAGGCTTGGGCCATTATTACTTCAATACCACTCCAAGGATGGGCATCCTTGCAAAATATAGTATTCTCCATAAGCTGACCAATGCTTTCTCCAGATTACCAATGAGGTAGCTGAAAATTAGCTTTCATCCATCACACTACTTCCTCATTATTGCTTTTTTGTCAGTTAAAAAACACATGAAAAGATGGCAAAGTATTCTGGTACCTTGGCTTCAGATAGGAGGAAGGGAAAGTCAAAGAGCTTGGCCAGGCCAAGGCAAGAATTCTTGTTAACAAAAGTCTAATACCCCTAGCATTATTGCATTACTCACAGCTTTTCTACCTCTACCACAACTGAGCTGGAAGTTAATCAGCTGCAGAAACACAGAGACTTGTGAGAACACAGTGACTGTTCAGATGTGAGATCTGGCACTAATGCTGCATGTGCAGGGGTGCTCATTGTTGGTGTTTCTGTTGGCATTGTAGAAACAAACAAGGGGGGGGAAACCGACTTTATAACTTTCTACAACATTGACTGATTATCAATATTTTATGTTTTAATTAATGAATAATTATACCTTCAAAATATTCTGGATGCTCTTTCCCTATGTTTATACCACTGTCTGTCTGCAGATTATTATTTATTCCATTTTCTTTTTGTTCATTAAAAATTTCCATTGTAGTTTGTGTATACTTATTGTCTTTTTGGTCTTTATGGATTTGATTTTCGTTAGGTATGCTTTCTGCCTGGAGCAAAACCAAAAAAAGTAGTTTTGTTTTTGAAGAAATGAAATGGAGAGAGAGATGATTTCCTTTGCAGTAATTTTCAGCATTGACTTCACAAATGGAACTGAAATGGTTCCAGACCAAGAAACATATTTTTATTCCCAAATAGGAATGATACTACTCTTTTACACCGAGGCATACATTCCAACATATATACTAATGAAAATAATGCAAGGGAGAAGAATGGCAAGCACTTAGATATGCATTTAGATATACATCTAAAAATGGATGATAATGCCATAGGAATGTATTTTTGATTCCCAACTACCTGGTCCTGAGTACATAGCAGAAAGCCCACTAAAATGTTTTCCCTCAGTCTTTTTGAAACCTTATAAGTGCACTTTTCATGTTCAGTTAAAAAATTACAATTAGACATGTTACAGATTTTTATTACTTGGACGATAGTGAACTGAAAATTCTAATTCCCTTAATTTGACATGAAGCAGAAGGAAAGTAATAGAATAATAATAATGACCATGGGAAGAAGAGATACTTTTTGGTCACTTTAAAGGAAGAGGCCAAATAAAATTTGCATTTTTGTTACTTAACAATGTAAAAATCATATAAAGATCTTTATAATGCTGTAGGATTTTAACAGCTAAAATACTGTATAGGGAAGGGAGTGATGGAAATGTTTGGATCTTACAGAAATGCATAAGAAATATGGTGCCCTCCAATGTAGCAAAAATAATATTTTCTCGCACATTGGAAAATTTCTATGGAACATACTGTATAAAACTGAATTATAACATAATTTGTAGCTTTGATTGTTTTCAAATAAAATCAGACATCAATTATGAGAGCCAGTTTGGTCCAGTGGTTAAGGCAACGGGCTAGAAACCAGGAGTCTGTGAGTTCTAGTCCACCTTAGGCATGAAAGCCAGCTGGGTGACCTTGGGCCAGTCCCTGTCTCTCAGCCCAACTCACCTCACAGGGTTGCTGTTGTGGGGAAAATAGGAGGAGGAAGGAGTATTTGGTATGTTCCCCACCTTGAGTTATTTATAAAAATAATAAAAGCCGGATTTAAATAAATAAACTGAGACCATTCTAGAATTAATGACACGATAGTTCTACTAACCATGTTTTTATTTTTAAAAGATTAAAGTTACAGGATTTGATAGCAATCTGTACAATATTTGTATCAGATCCAATATTTGTATCTGTTTTATTGTAAACTGCCCAGAGTCCCCTTGTGAGAGTTGGGTGGTGATAAATCTAATAAATAAATAAATAAATAAATTTCTAATATATATTTTGTATGTGAGGAAAAATTTTCACAAAATAATTTGTGAAATTTTTCATTAGGGCTGTGCATGCTTCAAAAATAATTCAGCACGAGCATTACACCTCTTTGCTATTAGTTAAAGCAGCCCCTCTGCACCAGCCTAGAAAAATGTTTCTGCTTTAACATTTGTATTATCTTTAATGAGCTGACTTCTTAAAACAGCTGAACCTTTTTTAGTCTTCCACAGAAGTCTGGAGAAAAGCCATCTGCTTAAGGAACAAGACCAAAGCACTTCTTCCAAACAATTTCTAAACCTTGCACAGCCCAAATAATCACACAGGAAACATTACTGGATGCTTGTTGTATATGAAATCCATTAAGTAAATGTGGGGAACGGATTAAGTAGTGTTGTAGAATATAGAATATCCTTTAGTGTATTTTGCTACCCTTACTGATATGCCTTCTTTTCTACAAGAAATAGTCCAAATACCCTTACTGGCAGTTACTGTGTTTATCCTTCTCTTTGGTATATTGAAAAAAATTAGTTACTGTTTCAAGTGTACTGATAGCTAGAAATATTGCTCTGTAACAGTACCTATACAAAACAAAGTATAATTACACCCAGTGTCATAATAAAATAAAAATATTTAAGCACAATAAGCCAGTTCAGAACTATTATGGACCCGTAAGTATTGCTTTTGAGGAAGTCTTTCCAATTAAGGCACAATTATATAAGGGCCAGAAGGAGGAAGGAAGAAAAAATATTTGGTCTCTTCATTGTCAGAGAACCCTGCTCCTGATATCTTACTCCTCCACTTAAAATAAAATTTTATTTAAATGGAAGAATGTGAAAATGAATAAAAATAAATTTGGTACATGAATTCAGTCCTCTACATTCAGTTTAGATGTATATGTGAACCACTACAGCAGGGCTTTCCAAACTTTTCATGTTGGCAACACACCAACGGCGGCGTGCGAAAACCCGGAAGTGCCGCCGCCGTAGCGCTTCCGGGTTTTTGCATACCGCCGCAGCGCTTTTGGGTTTTTGCGCACCGCAGTGGCGGTGGTGTCCTGGTGTGTCGCTTGAAAACCTGGAAGCACTGATGGCCCACTGACGGTGGCGGCGCACCATCAGCGCTTCCGGGTTTTCGCGCGACACACCTGGGCCCCGCAGGCAACACAGTACTGTGTCGCGACACACAGTCTGGAAAGCTATGCACTACAGAGAGATCTTTCAATTATTTTAAACCGAGTTTAAAATAAACTCCATTATTTATTTATTTATTTATTTATTTGTCATATTTATATCCCGCCCATCTGCCCCGCAAGGAGGGACCCTGGGCGGTTAACTTTGAAATATCTCAAAATAATGAGACATCCAAAAGTTCAAGCTCTCAAAGTATTAATCAGATGTCTTGATGAAGCTTTTCAAGGCAAATAATATTTTGTCCTATTCTTATTTTTGTCATCTTCTCCTAGACTTCTGAGTTTATTTGGAACATTTTGCTCAGTATTTGGTAACCCTGTTAATACAGCAGTATTTAAATAATAAACCAACCTCATTTTTCCAAGTTGTTTGTGCTTTCTCATATTCATTCAGAAGATTAAAGAACTTTTCTTCATTTTCTTTTGCATTCCCCCTTTGCAGCTCATTATCTCTTTCAAGGGTCTGCAATAAAATTAATTATCCAAAAAATAATCAATACCACATTAATGAATTTTGATGTGTTTTATGTTGCTTAGACCTTTTCTTCTAACATGCAGAAAGTGCCATACAGATCAGTGATAATGTGCTATCACAACAATAATTTTCATAAATTAACAGGAATGTGCTTATAGTTTAGCTAACCCAAAATAGGAGGAGGTTATGAAAAAAATAGCTATAAAGGGGTATAAAAATACTTGCCATTATTCAGTTTCACTGCATAAGTTTTAATGTGCTGAAAAAGTAATATAAAGTACAGACCTAAGAAATATGAAATGTAGCACATTCCAAAAACCAGTGTTTATGAATATAAACACTATAGTAAAAACAGAACATATTTTTTTAAACAAAACAAATCTGAATTAGCTTTATTAATGTTGTATATAACTTAGATTTAAGGTTATTTTAAGGACTGTGAAACACAACAGCTATTCCACTGTGTGGTTTTTGTATTTAATTTATTTTTGTGGTTTTTAATTTAATTTCCCATTTAAATTAGTCCAATGACATGGGGAAAATGCCTAAAAGTAATACTATGCTCTTGCCCTTGCTGCTTAACATAATATAGCACCAACAAAGTGAGGACTTTGCACATTACATTTAGAAATTTATATTTTAAAATATTATAGCCAAAATATTTTGCTCCTATTCTCTTGTTAACTTTAACAGTACCACATTCTGCAAGCATGAAAGCCTGATCAATTTCTAAGAAGTACAGGCAGCCCTCACTTACTGACTGCAGTTGGGACCAGCAACTCTGTCACTAAGCAACATGATCGTAAAGTGAAATATCACGTGATGGTGCCCAACTTACGATGTCAGTTTGACAGTTTCTGCTGCGGTCATTAAGTGAATCACCCATGGCCATTAAGCATGATGTCACTGCTGGCTTCCCCATTGACTTTGCTTGCTGGAAGCCAGCTGTGAAGGTTGCAAACAGCAATCACGTGACTGTGGGATGCTGCGACCGTCATAAATGCACGCTGGTTGCCAAGTGCCTGAATCGCAATCACATGACCGCAGGGACGCTGCAATGGCCACAACTTCAAGGACTGGTCATAAATCACCTTTTTCAGAGCCATTGTCACTTCGAACAGTCACTGAACAAGTGGTCGGTAAGCGAGGACTACCTGTACAGGGTTTTGCAATTCACTACTTATATCCCATCTTTCAACTTTTAAAATTAGAAATCTTTATAATATTAATAATTTTATCTATCAAACTTATTGAAGAAACATATCAGAATATTTATACATGTGAACTGTAAGTGTCTACTGTACATGGTGAGGGTTTTATTGGGGGAATGAGAAAATGATACCACATAAACTGCATAAACGAACACAAACTAGGTAAATGTTACATGAAAAACATATTTTTAAGCTTGAATTTCAGGAAGAGTTGTTTCAATGAACTCCTTAGTACTTCTTGAATGTAGCATAAAGTCCAAATATAATCTGCATTACTAGAGAAATATACTAGGGGAAATCTTAGAGCAGTTTTGGAGGATATATGGTAGGCTTCAGAGGGAGAGAAAATTGGCTCCCTCCACTTTCCACTGACAGAAGCCATTCCATCAATGGGAGGAATTCATTGTATTCTACCTGATGTAACTTTTGCAAAGCATACTATAATTTTCATTTTAAGAACTCTTCATTTTAATTGTTTAGCATGGAGGCAGAGTCAACATTTTACCTGATATTCTTCTTTTAGTTTATTCAACTCCATCTCAATTCTGGTATTTCTTTCAGTCTGTCTGCAGAGCAGTTGCTGCATATGTTGTAGAGAAGCCATAATCTCCTGGTTTAATAAAAAAGGAAACGTACAGTACTTCAGATAATAGGATTACTCTGTAAAGTTCCCAATGATGGAATCATTAAATGTGTGTTGTGTTTGTGTGTGTGTATAAAAAAAAAATCCCTTCTCACCCCTATGGGTGGAATGTGTCTTCCCCAACCTCGGGTCCTCTACCAGAGGCCTGGGAGTTTGAGGGTTCTGCGCAGTATCTTAGCTGTTCCTAGCATTGCACTCTTCTGGACAGAGAGCTCTGATGTTGCTCCTGGGATCTGTTGGAGCCACTCTCCCAGCTTAGGAGTCACAGCCCTGAGTGCTCCTACCACCACTGAGACCACTTTGGCCTTCACTTTCCACATCCTCTTTAGTTCCTCCTTCAGGTGCTGGTACTTCTCCAGCTTCTCATACTCCTTCTTCCTGATGTTGCTGTCACTTGGCACCGCTACATCTATCACCACCGCCATCTTCTGGTCCTTGTCTACTACCACAATATCTGGTTAATTGGCCAGTACCTGCCTGTCTGTCTGGATCTGGAAGTCCCACAGGATCTTAGCTCTGTCATTCTCCGCGACCTTCTGTGGAATCTCCCATCTGGACTTTGGAGGGTCTAGCCCATAAGCTGTGCAGATATTCCTGTACACAATGCCAGCTACTTGGTTGTGCCATTCAGCGTATGCTGTTCCTGCCTGCATCTTACACCCTGCCACTATGTGTTGGACTGTCTCTGAGGCCTCTCTGCACAATTTGCACCTTGGGTCCTGTCTAGTGTGGTAGACCTCTGCTTCTATGGATCGAGTGCTTAGTGCCTGTTCTTGCGCTGCTATGATCAGTGCCTCAGTGCTGTCTTTTAGTCCAGCCCTTTCCAGCCACTGGTAGGATTTCCCAAGGTCAGCCACCTCAGCTATCTCTCAATGGTACATCCCATGCAGGGTCTTATCTTGCCATGGCACTTCCTCTGCTTGATCTTTCTTCCATGTCTGCTGCTGCTTCAGGCATTCTCTCAGCAGCTCTTTAGGTGCCACCTTACTGATGTACTCCTGGATGCTCTGGGTCTCATCCAGGATAGTGGCTTTGACACTCACCAGACCCCGCCCACCCTCTTTCCACCTGGTGTACAATCTCTGGGTGTTGGACTTGGGGTGAAAGCCTCCGTACATTGTGAGGAGCTTCTGGGTCTTCACATCAGCAGCCTCCATGTCCTCCTTTGGCCAGCTCACTATACCAGCAGGGTATCTGATGACTGGCAGGGCATACACGTTAATGGTGTGGATCTTGTTCTTCCCATTGAGCTGGCTCTTCAGGACCTGTCTTATACTTTGGTGGTACTTGGATGTTGCTGTGTTCCTTGCCTCCTCATCGTGGTTCCCATGTGACTGTGGGATACCAAGGTACTTGTAGCTGGTCTGCTATGTCTGCTATGTGGCCTGCTGATAGTTCCACCCCACCAGTCTTAACTACCTTCCCTCTCTTTACTACCATCCAGCCACACTTCTCTAGTCTGAATGACATCCCAATGTCCTCAGTGTAGATCCGTGTCAGGTGGATCAGTGAGTTGATGTCTTGTTCACTCTTAACATACAGCTTGATGTTATCCATGTAGAGGAGGTGGCTGATGGTAGTTCCACTCTTGAACTTGTATCCGTATCCAGTGATAATCTGGCTGAGGGGGTTCAAGCCCATGCAGAACAGCAGTGGGGACAGTGCATCACCTTGGTATATGCCACACTTGATGGCAACTTGTACGAGCTGTCTTGAGTTGGCTTCCAGTGTTGTCTTCCACAGTCCCATTGAGTTCTTGAGGAAGGTCCTGAGTGTCCTGTTGACTTTGTATAGTGCCAGGCATTCACAGATCCATGTGTGTGGCATTGAGTCGTAGGCTTTCCTGTAGTCAATTGTCAGGATGGAGGTTGAGTCCAAGTCAGAGGAGGACGGGCTGGTAAGGGAAGAGCTTGGAAGGCACGCCCCACCCGGTCATGCAGAGAGGGCATGCTACGGACCCCATCGGCAAAGGAATTCCATCTAGCGGGGTCCAGGAGGCATGCCTTCTCTGCAGTGGCACCCGCCCTTTGGAATATCTTGCCCCTGGAGCTAAGGTTCTGCCGCCTTGCTTGGGAGGGGAAAAGTAACAGTTCCTCCTGGGGGTGTCTGGCACCGTAGTGCCCTCCCTATTATCTGAGATTTTATCATCCCTTGGATTTTATACTTATTTATTCTATTTATATTGTAGAATGTATATTATTAATATGACTGTAATGTATATTTATATGTTTTTAATTATTGATTTTATTGTAAACTGCTCAGAGTTCCCCGTTGGGGGAGATGGGCGGTGATATAAATTTAAATAATAAATAAATAAATAAATACTGTATACAGTCTTGGCGATCACTCATAGCCGAGTAAGATTGTCTTCCAGGGGTAAAATCTTAACAGTGGATCCGTAAGTGGCTGTAAAGGCCAATTCCAGATCCGCACAACCTCCCACAATGAGGGCATAGGTTTCCAGGTGGAAGACGGTCACGATGAGGGTTTGCTTGACGTGCCTTCCTCTTAGCTCATTTCTCCCTTTCGTCCTGTACTCGTGCTTCTTCAAAGTCCATAGCGCCTTTAATAAAGGCTGACCTCCAATTGAAATGCCCATGAGATAGGGCTTCCCAGTTCTCAATGCTGATATTTTTTTTAAATTAGCTTTGAGAGTATCTTTGAATCTCTTTTGTTGTCCAACAAAATTCCATTTTCCATTCTTAAGTTAGGAGTAAAGTAGCTGCTTTGGAAGACGATGGTCAGGCATTCGAACAATTGAACATTTGAACATTCGAATATGGCCGGTCCAGCGAAGTTGATGTTGGATGATCATTGTTTCAACGCTGGTGGTCTTCGCTTCTTCTAATACACTAACATTAGTCTGCCTATCTTCCCAAGTAATTTTCAGAATTTTTCAGAGGCAGCATTAATGGAATCTTTCAAGAAGTTGGAGGTGGCATTTGTAGAGGGTACATGTTTCAAAGGTGTACAATAGGGTCGGTAGTACAATGGCTTTGTAAACAAGCATTTTGGTCTCCCTGCGAATGTCCTGATCCTCAAACACTCTACGCTTCATTTGGGAGAAAGCTACACTCGCAGAGCTCAGACGATGCTGAATTTCAGCGTCGTCAGGTTTTGTAGATAGATGGCTGCCAACATAAGAAAAGTGGTCGACATTTTCGAGTAACACACCTTTAAGCTGGATTGATGGCGCTGCAGAGGGATTGGTTCAAACTTGCTGGTAAAGCACTTTGGTTTTTTTAATGTTAAGCGAGAGGCCGAGCTTTTCATATGCTTCTGCAAAGATGTTTAAGATAGTTTGAAGATCTTCCTCTGAGTGTGCACAGACTACGTTATCATCAGCATATTGAAGTTCTATAACAGAAGTTGTAATTACCTTATTTTTTGCTTTCAGCCTACTAAGATTAAAAAGCTTTCCATGTTTGATATATAATTTCTACACCAGTAGGAAGTTTCCTTTCAACAAGGTGTAGAATCATAGCAATGAACATAGTGAATAAGGTTGGAGCAATAACACATCCCTGTTTAACGCCAGATCCCACTTTAAATGGATTGCTTTGAGAGCCATTATTATTCAGGATTGTTGCCATCATGTCGTCATGAAGTAGCCGCAAGAGGTTCACAAATTTATCAGGGCATCCGATTTTCAGAAGGATGGTCCAGATAGCACTATGATTTACAGCAGAGCTTTCCAAACTGTGTGTCGTGACACAAAAGTGTGTCACCACACACAGCGTGGTGTGTCGCCACACCACCTGGAAGCGGCGGCGCGCGCGTGCACGGTGGCCGCCATGTACGCGCGCACCGCTGCACGCCCCCCCACGCCGTCACCATGCACGCGCGCGCTGCCGCTGCCGCTGGTGTGTCGCCAGCGGCAGCACTTTGGAAAGCCCTGATTTACAGTATCAAAAGCTTTAGTCAGATCAATAAATGCCATGTACAGAGGGCGGTTTTGCTCCTTGCATTTTTCTTGAAGCTGTCGTGCAGTGAAGATCATATCCACTGTCCCCCTGGAAGGGTGGAAGCCATTTTGGGTTTCAGGGAGGATGTCTTCTGATATAGATAGGAGACAGATTGCGAGGATCCTTGCGAGGATTTTGCCTGCCATAGCTAGAAGGGAGATGCCTCGATAGTTTCCACAGTATGTTCTATCACCCTTTTTAAAGAGAGTGATAATTATGGCATCACTAAAGTTTGTTGGAATCTCCTCCCTCATGTAGATTTTTTTGATGAGCTTATGAAGTTTTTGTGTAAGTTCAGGCCCGCCTTCTTTAAAAACTTCAGCAGGAATCCCATCAGGTCCACTAGCATTGTTATTTTTCATTTGATTAGCGGCTTTACTGACTTCCTCCAAACTAGGGGGTACTGCAAGCTCATCTCTTATTTGTTTTTGCTGGATTTGTAAGACTTCATCAGCCACAGTAGAGTGACGATTAAGGAGATAGTAGTAATGCTCTTTCCAGCGCAGTGCAATAGACGCTTTGTCTTTAGAAGTTTGACACCATCTATTGAGCGTAAGGGATTTGTACCATAGTTTGTTGGTCCGTAGATGGCCTTTATGGCATTAAAAAAGCCCCGTGCTTCATGAGCATCTGCAAAATGTTGGATTTCTTGGGCTTTTTTTATCTACCATATGTTCTTAAGTTCTCTAGTTCTTCTTTGGACTTCTGCCTTTGCACTGGCGTAGATTTTTTTCTTAACGGCATAGTTAATATCTTTTTGCCATATCTGGAAGGCTTTCCTTTTCTTGTCAATAATATGTTCAATCTCACTATCGTTCTCGTCAAACCAGACCTGATGTCTATTAGTTTGGTATCCGATAGTTTGTTCACAGGCTGAGATAATAGAAGTCTTCAATTTAATCCAGTGTTCCTCAACATTTTCAGGAAGTTCCATAGGCAGATGTTCCTTGAGAGTTGATTGAAAGCAAGCTTGTTTAGTAGAATCTTGAAGGGCCAGTGTATTCATTTTACACCTTGGTTTTCTTCCTTGGAGCCTACAATGAGGGACAATTTTTATGGCCATCATGGATCAAATTAATCGATGGTCTGTCCAGCAGTTATTGGTGCTTGTCATGGCTCTGGTGAGAAGTACATCACGGCAATCTCTACCACAGACAAACCACTCAGAGTTCCCCATTGGGGGAGATGGGTGGTGATATAAATTTAAATAAATAAATAAATACTGTATACAGTATATATACAGTATATATATAATGTTGACATTTTAAACTATAATATAACATTCTAAAACATTTATTGTATTTTGTGTGTGCCAATTGTTAAATATGGGTTTATAATCTAGTCTTTAATAAGAACAGGTTGCTTACCTGTAACTGGTTCTTCAAGTGGCCGGCTGTACATTCACCTGTATCGATAATGTGCCTGCATAAAGCCAATGCCTGGAGCCCTGCCCTTGGGCGCGGCTCCCACTCTCCTCAATTGTCTAAAATTCTAAATTTAATGTGCAATTAATACAGAAAGAGTGGACTATATGAATGTATAGGTGACCAAAGACCCACAATTATAGATAAGCAAACTGTTCTTCTTCATCATGGTCTCTGTGCATCACACATATAGGTGATTAGCAAGTTTATCTAAAAGATGAAATAAGTGTTTTTCTTACGTCAACACAGAGAAAATTTCATTGAAAGGATGTACTGCCTGGGCTTGAATGCTGATGATATAATACCTGAGAAAGGTAGACAGTTAAGACTGTTTTGCTGCTTTACTCAAGTTTGGCAAAGAAATACCATGGAGAGAAATGGTAGAAATAACACCTCTGGTGTATTGTGTTCTGATGGGCAACAGTGCAGATTCATAAGATAATGCAATGATACTTTGGATCCAATATGAAAAACACTGCAGCAAAATCTTCTTCAGTCTTAAATAACAAAGAAAATATATTTGGGATTGACAGAAGGAAGCAGTGTGGTGAACATAGAAAGCCAGAGCACCTACTGAATGTCCAACATTTGCAGACACGGTTCAAGCATGGTAGCCGAATGGGAAAATAATGATAGGCTGCTTATACGAAAGACCAAAATCATTTTGGGAAGAAATAAGAGGTCAGATATAAATAGATATTTATCCTTGTGAAACTGTTGGTATGAAGGATCTGTTCACATAGCACAAAGCTTTTCAGAATAAATTGCAACAAGGAGTGCTGCCTTCAAAGTGAGATGTTGGAAGTCCATTATGGCCATACATTCAAATGTTCAGAGATGAAAGACATAGGAACTATGGAGATGCTCCAAGTAAGGATTTGATTCCAAACAAGGCAATACGTATTGCGAAGACTTTTTACAGTGGAGTCTTTAGTGAAAAAAACCTAAACCATTAAAATATGTTATGCGCTGCTGAAATTTCAGCAAGCTAAACTTTGAGGAGGCAACAGCAAGGCTCTGAGTTCTAAGTGAAAAAAGGAAAGGAAGGAACTACAAGGAACATACAACTGAATCAAAATTGTTTGATTTAGTGAAAAGTGAGGAACATTTCTATTAAACATTCAACAGCATCTAGAAGAATTCTTACATACAGCCTCTAGAATCACCAAAATCAGCTCTGAGAAAGACTAGCAGAGGACCCATACTATAAGATGAAAAGTCAGCAGACTGAAGTAGTAAATCCATTTCTTTCCCTAGAAAGCATGTAATTCCCAGAAAGGAGAGTGAAAAAGGCGCTGAGAAAGGGTACGTGCAGGACTGAAAACCATAATTATTGGAGTCACCGTGGTATTGGGATAAAGGAAGTGTGTGACCAAACCTTTGTTGTTGCAGGGAGACAGTGTGTGACCCAATCAAGAGGATCAAGGGAACAGCTTACAGCAATTATTAATTCATGCTTAGAGAAAAATGTCAAATACAAACACACACATCTACATATAGACAAACACACACACATAGGGGACATATGTCTTTAGGCCCCTCCTGTTCTACTGTAAGGAGAGGAAATAATTCAACTCTTGTGACAATTAATTCCACAATATGGGTCCCACTATAAAGAAAGCAGAATTGATCATTGATGTCAAACATAACCTGTTTCTCTTCTTTAAGTCTTGCAATTTCTTCAGTGATTTTTCCATTTAAATCTACTTCCTATAAATAAAATAAACACATTGGAATCAATTCCGCCGGTCCTTTTAGTTAATGCCGTTATACTATAAGCACGGCTCCTCATATCTAAAAGAGGAGCCAAAAGGTGGTCCAACAATAGGAAACAATGTAAGGGGAATTTAATGCCATTATTATACATTAATGCTTACTACTCAATAGTATGTTAATTATAATACACAATAAAATGTAACATGAACTTAAAATCTTACACCATGTAGGAGCTATTAAGCAAAATTATTTAACATTTAGACAGCCAGTCACAAATACATTAATTACAGCTGCCTAGTAACATAATATTTAAAGACACCCTCTAAAATAATAACTTCTTTTTCTAAATTAATAAGAAATATTAGCAAATACCACTGAATTTTTTTGCCGTAGTATTTGTAGCTCCTGTTCCTTTGCTTTTAGACTGAGATCTTCTCCCACTTTATACTGACAAGTGACCTTGGACTTTATCACATCTGATGTAACTTTCTTTAGTTCCTTAATAAATAAATATTAAGTAAACATTCATGCAATGCAAATAGCATAAAGAACATCATACTTCAATTAATGCCTTTCTAAAATGACCAGCAGAAAGGTGGATCAACTCAATTACAGCAGTGATAGGTGCACCATTGGAAAACCTGAAGGACCAGGTTAGGGACAGATAACCATGGAGAAAATCTATAGAAACGATCTATAGGGTTGTTAAAATTCAACACTGACTTGATACCTCACAATCAATCAAACAAAAAGACCAAGCACATTATTGGCATTAATAGAAGTTTGAAGAGCTAGTTTGATCTATTGGTTAAGGCACTGAACTAGGAATGGGGAGAGCTGGGTTTTAATCCTGCCTTAGGCACAGAAGCCAACTGGGTAACTTTGGGCCAGTCACCCTCTCTCAGCTCTAGGAAGAAGGCAATGGTAAACCACTTTCAAAAATGTTGCCAAGAACACTGAATAGACTTGTCCATGTAGCTGAGAGCCAGTTTGGTATAGTGGTTAAAGGCATGAAACTAGAAGCTGGGGGACCATGAGTTCTAGTCCTCCTTAGGTATGAAGCCAGCTGGGTGACTTCGGTCAGTCACTCTCTCTCAGCTCTAGGAAGAAGGCAATGGCAAACTACTTCTGAAAAACCTTGCCAAGAAAACTTCAGGGACTTGTCCAGGCACTTGCCAGGAGACAAGACTGACCTGAAGATGATGATGATGATGATGATGATGATGATGATGATGATATAAAAAACTATGACATCATTTCAGGAGTTACTGTATATTCACAATTAAATATATACTTTCTATATTCACCTATATGTTTTGTACATTGTTTTAGATGTGCATAAACAGAAAAAGTATTACATCACCACTGTTCTTTTTCTGTTTGAATACTACTAGAAAAAGGTAAATTTGCCTTTATACTGTATTGCCATATTACTAAAAGTTCTATCAGGACCTCCTGATCTAAATGAAGCAAATCAATCAAAGAAATAAAAAGATCAACACTCTAATGATTTAGCTCACTTTGAGATTTTTAATGATGAAAAATGGAATATAAATTGTATTAATAATCCATATAAATAATTATATGGCTAGCATATAAATAATTATATGACTAGCAGAACGCATCCATGAACACCAACTAGCAGTCAGAAGATATGATGAAAACTCCTTAATCTCATAACACATGGACAGACTTAACCATACTTTCAACTGGGAAACTGTGAGCATCTTAAACCAAGCCAAGTCCAAAAATGCTTGAGAATTCCTGGAAGCTTGGCACTCAGACAAAGCAGCCATCAACAGACACATAGAGGTAAAGAACATTTGCATACCATTCATAAGAGACAATAGAAAAGCCAGAAGACCAGAACACCTCTTTGCCAGCAATCAACAAGAGAGGCAAAGATTAACAGCAAGATTAGCAGCAGAGGAGCAATCAAACAACACAATAGACCCTAGTCAAGGAACTATTAACTCAGTCAATCAACCAAGCAGCAAACAACAACCCAATCAAGGTACTACCAAGGAGAGTACGACACCCCCACCAACACAGGCAGGACAAGCCAGGGTATATAAACAGAGAGCAAGTTCCACTCCCTTTTCGCACTGAAGATGTTGCCTAGCCTGGCAATGAAACGTCTGCAAGAAAACAACAAGGCTCAGAGAGCACCACGGACTCCATATAAATAATTGTTGACCTCATAAGGATTAAATATGCCTAGTTCAATTTATCTGAAATACTTATAAAGATTTTATTTTTAAAAAGTTAACATGCATTAAAATACAGTATTCTTTGCAGTTCCTTTTACATTATTCCTTCCTTTTTCTACCTAGTTTATTCACAGCAGCTAATGCAGCAAATAAACAGTACATGCTTTGAGCTTATTAAATTACAAAGTATAGATCCTAGAGTCATAAATATTGCATCTTTCCCATACCTCTTCCTTTTTTTGTATAGGGTAGCCTGTTTAATATCTCTCTCTCCTTGAGTGCTCTGACGTTTACTTAGACAAATAGCAAAGGTTATGAATGCTGTTTGTAGATAGTATCAAGAATTCTTCATAATGGCATAGCATTGAAGCAAATATTCAAATGGTAGTAGCTTTATCTAGGAGGAACTAAGTTTGGTCTGTTTAACTTTTCTTCATAAAAATGGAATTCCCCTTATCACAGTCCAACAGTTTAAATGTTCTGGACAAAATCATATAACAGTGGAAAATAGAAATAAAGATTATTCAAATTGCTGAACTTTATGAACACCAGGTCGTATAAATACAGCTACTTTTTTGATGAAAATTTATTTCAGTCATGGTTCAACGGAAGGTGATGTTACAAAGGGAAACTACTTCTAACCTGTGGTTCTCCTCCACTGTTGCTGAATTTTACACAATGAAGCCAGAATAAATAAAAAAAGCTAGGGACCCAATTTAAAACAGTGGAGTCAAAATAGCAAGCATGATATTCCTTCTGCTTGCTCTTACCTAATACAGCATTGCCAAAAAGCTTGGCTTGCTGACGTGACATTTCCTTTTCCTGTTTAGAAGAAACATGTAAGGTTTTTGTGGTGGCTTATTATCCCTTTGCCTCTAAAGTGATAGCTCTTGGTATGGCACCTTTTTACTCTCAGAAGGTGATAAGCCTCTCCCAGTAGAACTGAATGCTAAATCAAATATCTTTGGAAAATCTAGTAGAAACTAAGCTTCTAATCAACAAATCTACCTGTCTCAGCAGTTTATCTCATGGGGATTCCAAATTTATTTGTCCATGCCTTTGGACTCAAGATAATAGATGGAATTCATAGTATGCCATAATTTAAAACAGTTGGGAGCTAATAGTATTATTAAATGACTTAAAAATACATAAACATATTAATATTATCTTCTTTCGTTATACTTATTTTCTTTTAACCATAAAATGCGGCTAATTTCTGAAGGGATTTTAAAAGGCACTATTCTAACATGAACTTTGAGAAGCTGCATGTTCTGTTAAAAATTCAGAATAATAATAAATACAAGAAGAATACTAACAAATAAATTTGTTATTTCTCTTCCTATCAACACCTCTCCCCACTACAAAAATATGAACTAAAGAACATAGAAACATCCATCTTCTCTAATTCTAGCATGGGCATTTAGTGTACTTCCTGGAGAACTCAAGTCTTTCTGGATTTTGGCTTTCCCATTTTAAAAGACATTATATATAGTGCACTATACAAAAAATGTTAAATATCTTATTTATATGAAGCTGAGGTACATAATTTGTTCTGTGTCTTTCTGTATCACATTCCTCTATCATGTTCCTTGTCCCCCTTCAGCAGCATTTGTGGTAGGAGGCCACATCCACCATCTTTTGACCCTTCCATTGTGGATGCCACCGGCTACACTACAAAAAGTAATGGGTAGAGCCAAGACAAAAACTACATCTGACTAAATTTCAGTTACATTTGATTGTAATGAAAATTAAGTAGAATTAATATGTTCTCTACGCATATATTTAATCATTTTCCTCTTCAGGCATTTAAAACATTTTAATTAATAACAACTTTTAAAGGCTTCTGAGGGCCTCACCCAAGGCTTTAAGGGCTGCATGAAGTTCTGAGGCCACAAATTATGTATACCACTGATAAAAAGTAAGGGAAGTTTTTTTTATTTATGTATCAAATTTATAGGTTACCATATCTTCAAGACTTACCATGGCGTACAATGTAATAAAATGAATATATTCTACTATATAGCAAAATATTAAAAGTGCAATAGTCAACAGTAACAATAATTATAATTAATTGGCAGAGAGACAATGCTACCATCAAATCCTATGCTCTGGTAGGAGCATTCAGATGATAGTATATTCTACTCTAAGCCTAAGACAAAAAAAATAAGTGGGGGTAGATATTTGTTTCTAGGTGCCAAGCAAAAGGAGATTAATTATTTAGATCAGGAAAAGAGATGATTTAAATTTCTCACTGGATTGGAGAGTTGGCAGGGATCTGGGGATACTAAGGATCTTTCAGATTTTCAGCCTTCCCAATCTATCCCAAGCTCAATACCCAGGATACCTGAGTTTTCTGAGGCTAGCTATTCCTGATTTTTTAAACAGATAGCCTCAAAAGATTGGCAGAAAAGGGAGAAAGGGCATATGATGTTGGATTCCTTTGGGAAGTTTAAAAGCTTGCTTTTGAGAGGGAAAATTGAACAATCCAATAGCACCAGGTTTGCTGGCCTAGGGACATAAAATTGTATCCCAAGTGCTCTTTGACAGCTCCTATTATTTTTCTTTATCCCTCTCTTCTCCACCAGCATTTCTTGTCCCCCTTCCAGGAACTGGAAGCCCAACAGGAAATTTGGAATGTTCTTCACATATTGCAAGAATTCCTATTTCTATACATGTATGAAGAATAGTGTCATAGATAGAAGTATGGAACTCACTTCTATTTATTTTAATGATAGCATACCACAAGTTTCTAGTTTAGGAAAATCTCAGCCAAGTATTTCTCCACTTGTAATATTATTCCCCATATATGACAAATCAATTCTGTTTAGTGGTACACTGGATGGCATCAGATACAGAAAAAAAAGTAGGCACTGCCTTCCTAGGGATTACGCAACAAGTGATTTGGCAGACAAATCTTGATAACCTGCAACAAAGTATTGGAGCTGATTACTTTAATAGGGTTCCCATATGTTCAGATTGTAGGCCAACCTGTGTTTGGATGCCTTAAACTGTACTGGAATAAGTACTAAAATAAATGAAATGCACTTCATACCTACCTTTTTTAGGTTATTTATCTCAGACTCTTGTCTTGTATTAACTGCTGACAAGTTCTTATTGAGTTGAATTGCTTCCACAACTTACGGAAGGGATGGGGTAGGAAATAAAGAAACGAATATTAAAATATAATCTTCATCATGTTATATGTCTATGAAGGTTCTCAGTCATCCAGGTGGAATTGTCTGTAGCTTGAATCATGTCAACTGGATTTCTATTTTCTCAGTGGAAACGTTTCGCTCCTTATCCAAGGAGCTTCTTCAGTCTGAGCAAAGTTAGTAAGGGAATCCTAAATATGTTTCTAGGTAGCTGCTACCTAGAAACATATTTAGGATTCCCTTACTAACTTTGCTCAGACTGAAGAAGCTCCTTGGATAAGGAGCGAAACGTTTCCACTGAGAAAATAGAAATCCAGTTGACATGATTCAAGCTACAGACTTCATCATGTTACTTCACATATTCCACAGAGTAAGTCATTCTGGAGAATGTGTTTCTGGCCTTTTTTTCTGACAGGAAAGTTAAAATCTCTTTTTGAAGTCAGGAGCATTCTCCTTTAGTATCATTACTAACTTGTATTTTATTAATTTATGTCCAGAATTTATTACATATTTACCATTTTTCTCTAATTTCCCATGAGCACCTTTTATTATTTCAAATTGATTCATTATAACTGCATGGCATTTTTCAAATTCATTCAGTCTTTTCTGATAATCCTCCTTTGCTGAATTGTGCAATTGCATCTTGTGCTCCTGCAAAAACAAAGCAAAATTCTTTGAAATATTGTATGAGGTAATGTTCATAAAGCAATAATTCTAAATCGTTACTCTAGTGTTAGCCTTATTAAAAAAGTAGGCTTTCTTTCAAATAAACATGCATTTATCTGTAATAACCCAGAGTCATTGGGAGTCAGGCTGCATATAAATTAATAATAATAATAATAATAATAATAATAATAATAATAATCTGATATCCTCCAGCATCATCTTTTAAAATTTCTCAGTGACTTTGAAAAAATACTGTAGAACAATATCTTCTCTACTTTCATTCTACTCCCTTAATCAAAAGTGATACAATTGTTCATGATATTAAAAGTCACAGAGAGAGGCAGATAATTGGCAAGAACACACTCCATGACCCTCTCTCCCAGACATAATAATCAACCAGGGTAATAAGCAGATTCAAACATAAATTTGATACCATACAAATAGATTTACTAAATCATTCCAGTGTACTAACAGTATTTAGATGTTTTGGGCAGCCAGCCAAAAGAATGTAAATCAGTAACAGTCTATTTTCTATTCTTCAACATTTAAAATTACATTCAGAGTTCTATTGGTTCATCCATAAATCTAAGACATACTGTCATTCAATGTTCCTGATGTCTCTTACATTTTTATGACAGCTTTGATTCTTTTTCATGTTATTTAAGACTAGTGAATCTGTACCTTAAATTGTTCTTATATTCTGGCACTATGTCTTCCAGGTCAAATCTTGCTAGTACATCTAGTCTCTTCAATTTTCTATGTTTAAGATAATTCACAGGGTTCCCCAACCTTTTTGGCACCAGGGACTGGTCGTGGAAGACAATTTTTCCATGGACCGGGGGGCGGGGTTTGCAGGTTGGAGCCAATCGCATGGACTGGGAGGTGGGGTTTGCAGGCAGGAGCCAATTGTGCGGACCAGGGGGCAGGGTTTGCAGGCGGGAGCCAATCGCATTGACCAGGGGCGGGGTTTGCAGGCGGGAGCCAATCCCGCAGATGGGAGGTGGGGTTTGCAGGCGGGATCCAATCACGCGGACCAGGGAGCGGGGTTTGCAGGCGGGAGCCAATCACGCAGATGGGGGCGACGTTTGCAGGCGGGAGCCAATCACGCAGACAGGGGGCAGGGTTTGCAGGCAGGAGCCAATTGCGTGGACCACCACTGCTCACCTGCTGTGCGGCCCACTTCCTAACAGGCTGCGGCCCACAGATTGGGGACCCCTGATATTTAATACCAATAATTCATGGTCTGTCAACAGACTGCATTTAGAGATATCCTAGTTGATTGGATTACACTTCTTCATCTTTTCTTTCCCATTATGTACATAATTATGATTTTGATGTTGTGATATTCATGTGTAATATATATTATTACGTTACTTGAAGCAGGTGCTGGAAATAAACACTTTTAAACCTATCTCCTGCATAACTGTGTTTACCCAGTCCAAGAATTCCTGTTGTTCCACATTTCCACCTCCATGTTCCCTACATGGTTACACTGCATTCATTCCCCAACTTTCTGCACCTATAAACCTATTAACCACCACAAGCAATAGATGTAGAGATAGTTAGCAAAGGAACTCTGCACTTTTGTCTCCTTTCCTTTTCTAAGGATTCACTTTGTATATCTCTATAGCAGGGGTGGGCAACGTCAGGCCCGCGGGCCGTATAAGGCCCAGAGGGCTCCCGCCTAAGGCCCGCGGGGATCCTGCCCGCAAACCCTGCCCCTTCCACATGATTGGCTCCCACCCGCAAACCCCACCCCCCAGTGCTTGTGATTGGCTCCCGCCCGCAAACTCCGGCCCCCGGTCCGCGGAAATCCCAGAAATCCCACCCCCCACCCCCCTGGTTCCCGGTTATAAATATCCAAATGGCCCTTGGCAGAAAAAAGGTTCTCCACCCCTGCTCTATAGGATATGCCTCCTATTGGTTAGACCGATATTCTAAACACTTTCGTCACTTCTCTCCTTTCTCAATTCAGTTCTCTTTCTCTTCTGAATCCAACCTTAGCATTCCAGGTTCTTACCTGACTTCTTTTCTCTTTCCATAATGGAGGAAAGCATGCTATACAGGCTCTTAGCTGTAGATAGCCTTAAGTAACTTAGGCTTTCCTCTCACCATGTCATTTTTAAAATACATTCTTTCTGCTGTATAAAGCTAACTGCTATCCAACACTCTATATTCCAATCACCAGTTAGTGGTATTATGTCCTTTCTAAATGCATATTTAACATATTTTGTCATTTGCCATGGAATTCCTCATTGTCTGTTATTAGAATCCCATATTCTTGATTTATCATCATAAAATGAGTTGCTGAATACACACAGGGTAGATTATATATTCCACTTCCTGAGAATAGTTCACAGGTCAAATATTATTTCTGGAATTAGGTTTTATTAATATAATAGGGTTAATTATTCAATAAAGATATGGTCAAAACGACCTCAAAAATATTTCCTTGCATATACTGTATTGTTCTATTATTTCCCTGGCTCTCAGCTACTCCTGCTTATCTTTTGTTCTTGTGCTTAATATAGCAGTTCCTGTCCTAGGCACAACACAATAAGGAATAGGCATGGCTGGAATGCTGCATCCAGTTCCATGTGTCTGCAAGAGACAGAGTAATACAACTTTATATTAGCTCAGTTTGGATTTTTAAATGTATTACCCTATGGAACAGGCTTGATGCTTTCTAAATATGAAGGTTGTAGCACTAAAATTATATTTTTTCTCCTTTACATTAAAGTTTACATTTAATTCAATTTACATGTAAGGATTAATTTATACAACCAGAGTAGTCCTGCAGCAAGTTCAATTGCCATCTGTTTTGCGACAAAGAAGTTGTTTGATTGCTTTCCATGTTATATTTTAACTGATATTATTTATCTGAAATTGGATGAAATGTTCATGGTAGCCATTGATGAGATTAGGCTGGCCATAGTTGAGAAGAATAAATTCAGATTTTTTTCCCAGTATCATTAATAATTTTTTGGAATTCCAATAAAATGTGGACTAATCTCTCTATACTTTAGTAGGTAATTGTGATAAAAAATTATATATAGCATTTTCCCATAAAATATTAAAATCCCGGTTTTGCCATCACGCCTGGGGCGGGAAGGATAATAGGCATTCCTGGGGATGGCTAGCTCCCTAGAACGGCCTGTTTTACTTGCGGATTGATAGAGACTTTTAACCCTCTGGACTACATTACATTTGTATTTTATCATGTATTTATATTTGTTGTATTTTACTTGTATTATATTGTTATTAATTGTGCTTTTATTGTAAACCGCCCAGAGTCCCTCCTAGGGGGGAGATGGACGGTGATAAATTTGATAAATAAATAATAGCTAAGAAAACTGGAAAAAAATATCCAGAAATATAACATAGTTCTTATGTAAAGAAAGCCTTCATATGTGAAATGGGTTATTTTGCTCTCCTTATCCCTGTTCTACTTAGGGCTTTTTTCTTTTGTTTTTCTCCTTTCCTTTCCTTTCCTTTCCTTTCCTTTCCTTTCCTTTCCTTTCCTTTCCTTTCCTTTCCTTTCTTTTCTCTTTTCTCTTTCCTTTCCTTTCCTTTCCTTTCTTTTCTTTTCTTTTTACAATTACACATAATATATATATATCCCTAGGCAAAAACAACAACACAACCTGAAAAAAACAAAATAATGTTTAAGCATGATGTATGAAAACATTTAAAGTTTTAGTTTTCTGCTCAATTGCACCAAAACCAGCTAGATTATTAATGTGGCGTAAAGAGTGGGAAGCCATTATTTCCAAAAAAAGTACCCTACCTTTCCAGGTCACACAAATGCTAAGAACATGTTTACCACTGCTTCTGGGAGAGAAAATTAGCAAAGAATATTGAACTCTAAGGAAGTGTTGTGATATATTAATGTGTCATCCTTCCTCTAAAGCTCTGTTACTTTATTGAATGTTTTCAGTAAATGTTTTGTAATGTAATGTTTTACTGTACTCTGCAATGTGTTACAGTATTGAAATATTTAATATCTCCATAACTCGGATGGGAAGTGAGGCTTTTTCACTATCTCTTGCACATGGTTTTAGACTTAGATTGCTTCTCTCAGTCAGTTTTCCATATCTCCTCAAATGTTTTGAATTAATAATTCAGTCTTCCATTCCACCTCAAAGGATTCTGAAAATAGGTTAGGGTTCTTTGGGCAAAAGTGCCTGAACTTGCTCTTCTGTTTTATCATTCTCTTCTGAAAACTGATGAGTGACCCATTCTTCAGCCCAGGGATTGTCAACCTTTTTGAACTTAAAGGATGCACATGTTATTTTCTCTATTTTTAATTGACTAAAGATCAAATGGAACAGGGCAGTAGCACTGATTTCTATGGAGGAGATTGGATATTTTACCTTTTCCCCACTTTTTCTGGCATTTGGATTTTTTAAAAAATGCTGCATTTTCCTTGACTTCCTGTAGGTTTTCATTGGAAGATTGCATTGTCATTATGCAATAATTTGCCATTGAGTTTCAGTGGTACAATATTGAGAAAGCCTTTGTGGTATAAGAAGACACAAGGCTGAGAAGCCACATGCAGCTCATGGACCACAGGTTGCTCCTTGAGTAATTGTGTTATTTCTCCTCTAAAGGTTTCTTTTCTCTGCCAGTGCATTCCAAGGGAGCTTCAGGCATTTAACTAGACAATTGTGCAACTGAGTACAAACATGTCAAACTTGTCATTGAAATAGATGGAGGAATCCTTCAATACCACTTTTCTTTTAAGTGCAACAGTAGTAGTAAATGGCATCCAGACAAAAATAGGGAGTGTACTCATTCGAAAAATGAGAGCTACAGGATGAAGACCTGGATCTCCATCTATGATCCTTTTCCTCTATGTCTCTTGGTGAAGGTCTTAGTTTTATTCTTGTGAGAAAAGCAAAAGCCAGACTTGCTCAGTAACACAGTTGTTAGTATACTCCAAAGGGCTGCTTTATGCTTTACCGAACACCTGATTGTGTCAGAATGCTGTCCTGCCAACAGGTTTGCTTTCCATAGCTGTTCAAATAGCATGGTGAAAATTCTCTTCACCTTTAAAGTATGATTTCAAATCATTACTAACCAAAGCACTTGTATGATTCTGAATTTATTTGTAAATATCAGAATGTATCATCTTTACTCTAGCATATTAATAAATTATCAAATAACTTCCAAATCTACTATATATGATACATTAAAATTAAAGGTAAAATAAAGTGTCTTCTGTAAAATAAGAATTTAAATGTGTAATGATAACCGCCATATCTTTGTGTGTATGTATGTGTGTAATAGAACACAACTTAAATAAAGAATCTAACTTAAAAGTGAAATAGGACCAACACATTTTACATTGCCTTTGATCTTTAACTTGTAGCCTTATCTCTCAGGTCAAAGGACACATTATTCAATTTCACCATATTTTGTGTAAAATCACTGTAGCGTTGAAGATGACTTTCTGTACAAATGTCATGGTACTTAAGGCTAAACTGGACTCTAGTTTTGAGCTTCTTAATTAAAATAACAGTTTATAATGGTCTGACAATATTATCTTTGTTCTTTCCAGTTGAGCAGCAGCAGAATTTTCACAGCTTTTAGTCAATCAAGCTTAGCACTGTTTCAACAGCTCTCTTTAAATTCAAACATGGTTCAGAGTGAACTGGCAATCCAGGACTCTTATTTTTCTGTATAATAGTGAAAGAAAGCACTACAGTACTTTATATTCCTCAAAATTCAAATAAAATGAAAGTCTCCTATGCATATTTTAATTATAAATACTAGCTTGCAAATAGAAAACAAGATTCATCAAGACATGTAGCTTTAATTCTATTTTTGCTAATGAAAATATGTAATTTTACAAAGAAACTTGGCAAATGAGAATGCCCAGTTTTCACAAGAACAAAAACCAAATACTAAGATTTTTGGATGAATACTTTTAGAAATATTAGCATTCAATAAAAAGCTACTTGAGTTGCCTACCAACCAATGTCTGTGACGTATCCATAATCTAAAAGTTGCCTGAGTTATTAATTAGAATTACTTCACATAAAATGCAAAGTGTTTGGCATACAGTTCAGCTTTTTCTTTCATGACCAGAGGAAGAGTTGTGCTTGTAAAAAAATGCCTATCCATGAGCATAATGATATTATATGAATTGAATTTCCATTAACTGAACAAGAGATTAGGATTCCATTTTTTTCCTTAGAGTACTATCTTACCATTTCATTAAGCTTCTTTTCCAAAGTGTATTTTGAAATCTGTTATAATAAAAACAAATAATTTTTATCAATATTGTAGTCTACATAATTATCTTAATGCATTTAATATCAGTTAACAATTATTTGTCATTATACTACTTTAAGGAAATGATTAGAAATTAAATCTTTTAAAAGTTTTTTTGAGTACTGCGGCTTATCCGTTTTCAAGCTATTGCGCAAAACCAAGTCTTCTCTTTTGTGATCAAAAAAAGTGACAAAACAAGTCCATCATAAATGCAGCACTCAAGGCAGAGAGGATTTTCAGAGGTTTAAAAAGTCTTTTTTTCCTCCTTCCACACTTTATGCATATTGATGAAATAAGAATAATAATTTATAAAACATTTTTTTAAATGTCAGTCATGAAAATTGCATTCAAGAATCTTATTATTTATCTCTGCATTAAGTTTCTTGATTGGAAAAAAAGTCTGCTTGGATGTTTTCAGTTGTATAACATTGAAATACTAGGTCAATTTGTGGCACTGCAGATACTGCTGCATTCAAATTTCCGTGAGCCCCAGCCAGCATGGCAACAACACAGATTATAATATTTGTAATCTAACTACATCTGGATTTTAAGAAAAGCTTTCGCCAATCCCTTACCAAGACCCCTGAGCAAACTCAGCAGCCATAGGGTAAGAGAGCAAATGATCTCATGGATTATCATTAATATCTGGCTAAACAGCAAATAATGACTAAGAATGAATAGACAATTTTTGACTTGCAGAATTTTCAAAACAGGGTCCCTCCAGGACCAGAATTGCAACTAGTTCTTGTTAACTTATCTATAAACAATCTGGAGCAAAAGGGTGAACAGTGAGGCAACCAAACTTAAATGGGATTGTGAAGAGCTCCAAAAGGACCTTTCTATCCTGGGTGAATGGGGCTCAAAATGGCGAATGCAGTTAAGTATTACTCAAGTGTAAAGTGAATTGTATTGATACAAAAAAAATCAAGCTTCACATATACATTCATGAGATCTGTGCTGAGAGAGACTGAACAGGAAATGGATTTTAGTGAACTGAATTAAAATGTCAACATAGTGTGCAGCTGGTATATATCAAAAAAACCAATTCAAAATTTGGAATCATAGGAAAATAAGAGTAGAGTAGAGTAGAGTAGAGTAGAGTAGAGTAGAGTAGAGTAGAGTAGAGTAGAGTAGATGGGCTATAAACAGTATGTTCAAAGAAAGCTAAACCTAAACCTATTCACCTGAATAAATGTGAATTATGTGAATAAAATAATAATTAACCTATATTCCAAATGTTGTATATATACTATATATATTGAAAATAAGATTTCTCTGGTTGGCAAGCTTAGAAATGAAGAACAAATAGTGTAGGAAGGGAAAGCAAGCACTGGAGCAGCAGCTCCTTCCCTAGCTAGTGGGTGGGATTAAGTTAGTATCCTTGCCATGACATGGGAAGATAAGGTGCAGTTTCTCAATGGCCTTAGTAAAATAATCTGGTTATAGGTGCTGCTACTATCAGAATTGTATAACAGCGTGTTTCTCCTCTGAATAAAAAAAAGCCTGATAACTTTCCTGATCAGCTAAGTAAAGAAGCATTTTTGTATGATGTCTGATGTTCAGATACTGTTCTGATGCTGTATACATAATAGAATAAGTGAACTATTTTGATGCAACTGAGCTGGCTGAAATAAAATCAGAAGTGTCTCACTCAAAAGGCCTTTGTTATGATCAGTTTAAATAAGATTCCATCACTGGATGATATATTTTTTTCAAGTTTATCTTAGTTAAGAAAAGCAAGGGAGCATTTATTACTTTAAAACCATGTAACATGCTCACCCAACCATGAAGTACACTATATATCACTTCTGCTGTGTCATGAATTGAGCAGGGCATAACAAATCCTTTCAGCCTTTTGCACAGAAGGTCAACAATGTGAAGGAATTTGCTTTTACAATAATCTCAGCATTAACTGGATTATTAAATAAACAAAGAATGACATCAAAATAACCAAGCTATTTATAAAGTTAATGGGAACAGAGTAATCAGTACAGAATTAATGGCAGATAACATTTTTCCCATTGTTGCAGAGTAAAAAGCAACGGCACAAATAAATAATGCAAGGATCTTAAAGAATAAGTGTTTGGTAAAATGCCCTATACTCAGGAAGGAGTGGCTTAAAAAATTATGTATAAGTATTTAATAGTGAGAAGTTACTCTGGTTTCATATAGTTCCAAAAGATGTTTTCAGAATCCTTTTTTCCTTTTCTGATTGAAATATTTTGTTTTCATTAAATTTAAAATAGAAGAAGCACATCCAGGAAATAGTTTCTATTAAAGTAGCCACATTAATCTAAATATAATTATTCTAGTGTGAACGTTTTGAAAGTAAAAAAGAAGTCTCCCTGTGAAGTTTTATTCTTGTTGGCAAGAAGAAAATTATTTACTTCAGGATTAAGTACCTTCTTTTGCTGTAGGTAGAGCTGGAATTAAAAAATACTGCAATTAACAACCTGAAATAATCATTCTATATCTACTTCAAGAGTAAAAAAAAAAGAGCAAGATAAGATGTCCTCCTAAGTCCATAAGGATTTGGATTCTAAGATTCTATTTACAGAACTGCAGCAGGCTAACAGTTCTCATTTCACCAAGAAGATTGAAACATCACAAAAAAGTAAGTCCTTTTTTTAGTTGTTGTTAGGAATCAGCAGTTTCCTTTATGTTTTCATTAACAGAATCATTTCAGATGTAAGAATTTCATTGGTCCAGAACATTTATGTTTTGAGTGAATGAGGTAATAGTATTTTAAGTGGAGACTTTGCAAATCTTGTCCACCATAGAGTGTTGATACTAAAGGTTGCTAAAATTACAGTATGTCTGTTCTACCTTACTGCCTTGTTGAGAATCAGCCCTAAAGCTATCTCTAAGCTAGGAGTTCTCAAAATTTGCAAACTGCAGCCTCTCTAAAATATTACATGAATTTGTGAGCCCCATCTCATAAATAAAACACATTAATTCATTGGAGTTAGGGCTGGTCAAGAAATAAATATACTTCCTAAAGCTTTCATCATAGTTTCACTTGGTCTTACTTTTATCAGTAGCAATAAATTAGCCATCTTTAGCTTTTCTCTTACCACCCAAGAAGTTTGGTTAGCTTTAAAAAATGGATCATGATAATCCGTGCTCTAAGCAATTTAGCTAGGGTGAATTGAAGATTCTCTTTCCCATAGTAGACTCCAAAAGGAAACTCCATTTTTTAATCTCACCAAATAAGTAAATCTCATGGAATATAGTTTGGGTCTATGAGAAGAATCTGAACCTGATTTTGTCTGGCCTGAAAAAAATTCTAAAACATTTCGTACATCTGCTGGGTTCAACTAAAAGCAATCCAAACACAATCAGACTTACATGACCCCTTCTGGTCACAACCTATAGAAATATTTCCTAAATTGGAGACATTGCCTTTTGTCCATTCAAGATCAGTTAATATGCTTTGGTATTTAGAGTCCCTTGGAGATGCTCTGCTCTCAGAGCTTGAGACTGGAAATCTTTCTACTAAAGGAAGCACATTGCTTCTATGTAGGCCATTAGAAATCTCAGCTTATGTTTGTGACTTTCCCAAATATGAATCAGGTATTTTAGCTTATGTGTATTTTGTCTGTCTCCAAGTTACTGTTGAACAGATTTGTATTCATTCTCCAGATGAAAGAATATATAGTGAAAGGACAAAAAATAGAGAGACCTGATTGAGGAACTGAAGTGAATAAAGGCGTCTCTAGCTATGTGGTTCTTATAGTCTAGGCAGAACTACTTGGAGATTCTTACATATATCCTGTACCACTGTGTGGCATATGGGTTTTAGTAGCCTGGCATGGCTGTTGTTCTGCTGAAACTATGCGAAAGCCAGCATAGTTGGTGAATAAAAGGGGAAAAGCAGCTCAATTTTGGCCTTGAAGGGCAGTTGTGCTGATGAGCTAATCTGGTTGCTTGCCAGGGCTGGTGTGGCGAGATTTTGAGACAGAAGTCCCATTGGTCCAGCGTGGTATATGGGTGTTAGGGACTAGAGCCCTGGGGTGACACCCACCTCCTCAGTTGCTGCCAGTCTAACTAAAAATTGGAGAGAGAAGGAGAAGAGAGAAAAAGTCTGTGCATGGAGTGAACAGAGTGGCTGGAAAGAAAAGTTGGAGAGAGAAGTTAAGTGTGCAGAGCAGTTGTCGGTTCCTGGTCAGGAAGGGAGAAGAAAGGTCCAGGGGTGGCTTCCCTAGAAGAAAGGAAGTGAGGGCCTAGAGGGATGAGAGTTCCACCCAAGACCCAAGATGGGAAGCAAGAACCCGGTTGGCTGCAGGAGGCAGCTTCACCCAAGACCCAAGAAGGGAAGGAGGGGATCAGCTGCTGGTGGCAAAGTCCTGGTCTCTGGGGAAGGACTGGACAGAAGATCCTGAGAGAGGTTCTTCCCCCAATGGAGAAGCAGTAGGTATTCGGCTGAGCAGTTCCAGGAGACAGTCAAGCCATGCTGAGAACACTACAGTAAACCCAGCCCATTCCTTTCTTTTCACTCTTTCTCTCTTGTTAGCCCAGAAATGGGGGAGGGACTTAAAGGGGGAGGAAAGCAAAATAGCTAGCAGGAGAATTAGAGGGAGATATAGCCTCTGGGAAGACCTCAGAGGAAACCTGACACCCGGGACTGTGTTGTATATACTTGTTGTACGTAAATAGTTTGACTGTAAATGGTTGTGATGACCCCAACAACAATGCCCTAATAAACACTTCTCAATGCAGTTCATTAGAATGCAGATTAAGCTTTATTCAGGATACATGTTAATTGAAGCACTCCTAAAGATCTGAATGCGGGAGTGTGGAGCTTCCAAGTTCTTATTCTTTAGATGCCTCTAAAGAAGCCATCCTTTGGGATTGGGTAACTCTGGGTTTAGCAGTCCGTTTACCCATCCCTGCCTTGAGGCCACCTCCAATTCCCACGGACCACTCTGCACTGGCTTTGGCTCGACTGCCTCTATTCCACTACGTCTGGATCCCCTTTTAGATCCTTTCTTCTTGCCAGTTACTGGTTCAAAAGCCACCACCTTTTCCTCTTTGGAAACTGCTCCTAGGCCTGTAGAAGTGCCTGGTTGCGCTTCTTCCTTCGCCTGGAAACATTCCATAGATTCCTCCATTTTGTGAGTTACTTGGGAGAGTCGATTCTCACTAGGTAGGCACTAATTGTATTTAGCAATTGTAACCTCAGGATAAACCGACTAGATTGGGGATTCAGATCTTTCTGTGATGACCCCAACAACAATGCCCTAATAAACACTTCTCAATGCAGTTCATTAGAATGCAGATTAAGCTTTATTCAGGATACATGTTAATTGAAGCACTCCTAAAGATCTGAATGCGGATTCCCACCAAACTGTACCATCTTAACTTCCCCCTTGCGCGCCAAATTACCAACCGATGATCTCATTGTGCAAATGTTCTCAGCTCCACACTCCCGCAGGTGGGTGACCTTGACGAAGCCGTTTCCAGCCTCCACTAACAGACATAACACTCAACGGTCATTCCCCCTCCCAACAGTTCCCAAAACATCTCTAGCCTGAATCCCAATGACAGGATTCATAGACATGAACCCTGACAATGGTAAAAAAGCAAAAAAACCCACCACTGTCTTGTTTTCTGTGTCAATTAGAACAAAATACAGCTCCAGTTCAAAAAGAACCCCATCACACTGTGGCACATTGAGCCAACTATACACAGGATACCATGTGCTATGTATCACTCTTGAGAGAAGAAGTTGTGTGCCTGAGTTTGAGCCATGTGTATGAGCTTTTATTTCTCTGAGAATAGGAAGAATTATGTTATGTTCAAAAGTCTATCAGAACAAGCTCTAGTGTGACAGAGATACCAAAAATATCATATTTTCCTAACTTGACGGTGGAGAATAGATGGGATCCTATGACTCTCCAAAGCAGTGAGGAAACCAAATGTCAAGAGGTTAGTATTTTCTGGACTTTGCCCATTAGAACACCATCCTGAAGAGTTCTGTTCACTGAGTGATAACATAATTGTTCTGGAAAGAAGTGGCTATACCATATCTCCCTCTATGAAGAAAATATAATCTCTGATATTAGAAATCAGAAGAATTTCTTGCTTTTTCATGCTGACAAAAAAGTTACAGCCACAGTAAACCATGTTTACATTTTCAATACCTATAAAATATATGCTAATACATTTACTGTTCCATATTTCTGCATTTATTATATGTATCTGTGTACATCTGTTTGGGGGAGGGACTTTGTCTTGTTACTGTCTCTCATTCTAATCAGTCATAAATATTTGCTGTAGTTTGTAGAAGTTGACTATAGCAAAAGCAGCCAAGATCAGAGACTCCATGAAAGCTTATGACATAACACATTTGAACATTTTGTTGTGACTGACAGTGGGAAGAGGACTTCTTATTTTCTCTTCGAGTAAATATGTTGTTCTCCTCAGCTCTTTGCAGCATAGATAAATTTTTCAGCCTAATATAAACACATAAATAAAAGCTAAATCTACCAATGGGCTGGCTGGGAAAAGACTGGGATTCATGTTATGTTATTCTTCAGTGATAATCGGCAGAATCAGATTATTTACTTCACCCATCATGCATGGTCTTCACTGTTGTACTGTATAGCATCAGGACGTAAATAAATAAATCTTTAAATTCAATGTTAATGTACCTGTAATTTTTTAAATGTTTCTTTCAGTCCTTCCATTTCTCTTTCTTTTGATTCCACAACAAGCAGGTGTTTTCCCTTCAAAGAAACATTTCTTATGTCATGCATTTCTTGAATAAGTCTTCTGAAATATATTTATCATTATGGACAAATAATAATAAACTGGATATAAATGTGCATATTTATTTTGTGAGTACACATATTTGAGAAGGGCTGTCTCCCAAGGGATCCAATGGGGGATAACTAATGATATGTGTATAAGGATGTCATGATGAAAACTCTATAACTTACATACTATGCAAGTATGTAAAGACAGAAAGGGCGCAGATAGCTCAGCGGGTAAGATGCCAGGCTTGTTGATCGGAAGATCGCAAGTTCGGAGGTTCAAGACCCTAGTCCCGTGTGACGGAGTGAGCTCCCGCACTAGCCCCAGCTCTTGCCAACCTAGCAATTTGAAAGCATGCAAATGCAAGTAGATAAATAGGTACCATTTCCGTGGGATGGTAACAGCGTTCCGCATGCGTCATGCCGGCCACATGACCGCGGAAGCGTCTTCGGACAGCGCTGCCTCTTCGGCTAAGAAACGGAGATGAGCACCGCCCCCTAGAGTCGGACACGACTGTGTGGGGGAAAACCTTTACCTTTAGACAGAATTTGTATTGTGATGTCACACATGTCACTTTTCCATCATTGTAGCCAGCTGCAGATGCCTATGTTTCTCTGTGTTGAGTACTGTTACTGAATGGGATTTACTGTTATGCCAATTTGAAAGCTAGAAATGTACTTATTCCAAGGATATTGAGAATGATAATTTATTTATTTATCTATCTATCTATCTATCTATCTATCTATCTATCTATCTATCTATCTATCTATCATATTTATATCCTGCCCATCTGGGCGGTTCACAATAAAAAGTTTAAAATAAATAAAAATAAATAACACTGGTAATCAGTAAAAATACCTAATTACAGTCCAATCCAAGCAATGGTAGATCTTACTTATCCCATGGGCCAGTAAGGCTCGTCAAGGCAGATTGAAGAGACCAGCCAACCCCAAGACTGACTGTTCTCCTCCGCTCCCCAAGCATGGTGGCAGAACCAGGTCTTTAGGTTTTTTCTAAAGTCCAGGAGAGAGGGGGCTGATCTTATTTCAGGGGGAAGAATATTCCAGAGGACGGGGGCTACTGCAGAGAAGGCACGCCTCCTGGATCCCGTCAGATGGAACTCTCTTACAGACGGGGCTTGTAGCATGCCCTCTATGCATGACCAGGTGGGACGGGTTGATGTGACAGGGATGAGAAGGTCCCTCAGGTAACCTGGTCCCATGCCATGTAGGGCTTTAAAGGTGATAACCAACACCTTGAATTGAATCCGGAAGCAAACTGGCACCCAATGCAGCTTGCGGAGCAGAGGTGTTATGTGTGCTGATCTTGAGGCACCTAAAATTGCCCGTGCAGCTGCATTCTGAACCAGTTGAAGCCTCTGGACGCTCTTCAAGGGTAGCCCCATGTATAGCGCATTACAATAGTCTATATGGGAGATGACCAGGGCGTGAGTGACCATTTGAAGGGCCTCTCGCTCCAGGAAAGGGCGTAACTGGCGCACAACATGAAGTTGTGCAAAGGCCCTTCTGGCCATGACTGCCACCTGCTCTTCGAGCAGTAGTCGTGAGTCCAAGAAGACCCCCAAGTTACGCACCGGTTTCTGACTGGGGTAGTGCAACCCCATCCAGAACTAAGGATGGTAAATTCCTGGACACCGAGGGGCCATTAATCCACAGTCACTCTGTCTTACCAGGGTTCAGCTGAAGACTGTTGTTCCCCATCCAGAACCCCACATCCCCCAGGCACTTGGACAGGGTAGTCACAGCATCACTTACTTCCCCCGGGATGGAGATGTATAACTGAGTATCATCAGCATATTGATGATACCTCATCCCATGGAGATGGATGATCTCCCCCAGTGGTTTCATGTAGATGTTAAATAGGAGAGGAGAGAGCACTGAGCCCTGCGGCACCCCACAAAGGAGGGGCCGTGGACCCGATCTCTCCTCCCCTATCAACACCGATTGGGACCGGCCCTGGAGGAAGGAGGTGAACCAGTGCAGAACCACGCTGCCCACCCCCAACTCCCTGAGTCGTCCCAAAAGAATACCATGGTCGATGGTATCGAAAGCTGCTGAGAGGTCAAGGAGAGCCAGGATGGATGCACTGCCCCCATCCCGCTCCCGCCAGAGATCATCCATAAGTGCAACCAGTGCCGTTTCCATCCCATATCCCGGCCTGAAACCTGACTGAAAGGGGTCTAGATAATCCGTTTCATCTAGAATCCTCTGGAACTGCAACGCCACCATTTTCTCAACCACCTTCCCCATAAAGGGAAGGTGGGAAACTGGACAAAAATTGTCCAGTACAACAGTGTCCAGCGATGGTTTCTTCAGGAGGGGTCACACCAGCACGTCCTTGAAGGCCGTCGGAAACACCCCCTCCTGCAAGGATGCATTTACCATCGACTGGACCCAGCCACACATCATCTCCCAAGCTGATTGCACCAGCCAGGAGGGACATGGATCTAATTTGCATGTGGTGGCATTTACAGTCCGGAGGATCCTATCCACTTCCTCGGGTCCAACAGGATCAAACTCTTCCCAAATAACTGGGTAAGTACGTTCCTCAGGCATCTCCCTAGACCATGTTTCACACTTAGAGTCTAACTTAGAGCAAATTCGAGCAATTTTATCCTGCAGATGCCCAGAAAACTCCTCAGCATGGCCCTGTAGATGGTTTTCTGAATCCCCTTTCCCCAAAAGGGATCGGGTGATCCTGAACAGGGCCACTGTCAGGCCCATGGCCGCCATGGTAGCCATGAACTCCCGAGCTGCCTCTGAGGACCATCCCAGGGATGGCAGATTGAAATCCCCCAGAACCATAAGTCTGGGGAATTCCACCGCCAACCCTGAGACAGCCTCCTGCAGCTCAGGCAGGGAGGTTGCTACGCAGCAGGGAGATTGGTATAGCAGCAACACTCCCAACTGCTCTCGGGCACCCAACTTGAAAAACAGGGTCTCACAACCGGCTACTTGTGCAGCAGTGCCCCTGAAGGCCACAAGAGACTCTCGGATGACAACTGCCACCCCTCCTCCCTTCCCTGACATCTTGGCTGGTGCCACACCTGAAACCCAGCCGGGCACATCTCTGACAAAGCCACTCCTCCCTCTGAGCCCAGCCAGGTTTCGGTAATACACGCCAGGTTAGCCCCCTCCTCCATGATCAAGTCACTTATGAGGGGGGGCTTGTTGTTAACTGACCTGGTGCTAAGAAGCAGCAGCCAGAGGTCAGGGCCCCCACGAGTCTGCTCTTACTGAAAAATATATTGTATCCTGCTTTATATTCTTCTACAGTATAATTATTGTCTCTGTTTTGAAATTGTTATAAAATACTTCACAGATTCTGTTCTACTATGCAAGGAATGTATTATCCTATTTATTTATTCGAAAAATGTGACCTTTTTAATTTTCATATATGGTATTTTAATTTTAAAAAGCACAATATGCAGTGAGCCTCTAAATCAGAGCTTTCCAAACTGTGTGTCGCGACACAAAAGTGTGTCGCCACACACAGTCTGGTGTGTCGCCACACAACCTGGAAGCGCTGATCATCATCAGCGCTTCTGGGTTTTCCCGCGGCGACACACCAACGGCGGTGCGCAACAACCAAAAGCGGCAGCAGCGCTTCCAGGTTTTTGTGCGCTGCTGCAACGGCGGCACTTCCAGGTTTTCCCGCGGCGACACACAAACGGTGGTTAGTGTGTCGCCACGGGAAAACTTTGGAAAGCCCTGCTCTAAATTATATTCACACATTCTGCTATTTTACAATAACCTGCCAATTGCAAAATTCAGCTTCATCACTTCTCTAAAGTAATTACATATAAACTTCATTAATCCAGACATTCTGTAATTTTCTCTTTAGGCCATATTTTGACCGAAATCTAGAATGGCTTATTTATTTGTATCAATATTTATGTTATCACCCTATTTTGAAGGATCCGGTGTGGTTTACAACATAGTTTTTTTATTAAAAAATCCTAAACCATGAAAAACACAAAAACATTTTTAAAAAAAAGATTATAATGGTACCAAAAAGCATATAATGGATCCATCAAAGAATATGATGTATACTTAGGAATATATCTGGTGTTTCCTTCTGGAAGCATACACATGAACATCTGGGAAGCTATGTTGGAAGACCATCAACAATCTGAGTGGGACTTACCAGTTGTTGTACACATTGCTATTAGAATGTAAGAAATGAGCCCCTGCCAGTACCTTCCATACAAAACACTTAAAATCTCAACCACTAACTAAACATCCATTCATTGAACAAGTAAATTATACAAATGTTCATATTACCTTTTCTTCTTTCATAGCAATCATTTTTGCTTGAAACTTGAATGCCAAGAAGAAAAAAAATAATAAACAGTATGTTCAAACAATGTTCAACATTTTAGCCAAACCAGGACATTTTTATTTAGTTAATAGAAAATATTATTACACTGTAAGCTTCCAGCAAAATTTATTAGCTTTCACTGCAAAGGAAATTTCATTCCCAAATGGGAGCAGACCCCTCACTGAAAACTCTACAGGAAAAAAAAATATTTAACTCAAAGCTAGTATCTGTATCAGACAGGAATAAATCCCAAAGTTTTGTAATCCCAAAGTTGGTTATCTGTGGAAGAATACAGAACTTTAATATATGTACAAAATTGATATATATTTATTAATTACATTTATATTCTGCTTTTTGTAACAGGAGCTCAAGGCAGTGTACATAATGCTTCCTCCTCCTATGTGGGCTTCTGTAGCTGGGGGTAGATTAGAACCTGGGCCTCCCCACTAGTCCAACAGCTTAACCACTAGTCCACACTGGTTCGCAAGGAAAGAAGAAGTGACAGAAAGTAGTTTTGTGACTAATGAGCTAAGCTTCCAATCACAATTAATGATTTTATCAGATCACTGTGTTTTGGGAGGACAGATGTTAAAGCAATATATCATAGGACTATTCCAATATTCAGATCTCTTTGTTAGGTCCACCACCACCACCAATTAGCAGGAATGTTAAAACGGTGTTTGTGGATCTGTAAGATCTTACTTAGAAAATAGTAGATGCTCAAGTTGTTCTGCCTTTGCTACCATATCTATACACCTCTCCAGTTGTATTTTCTGTGACTTTGGTGGCATTTGATCATAAAACAGAAAAGTCTGCTTTTCATTAACTACAACTTCTTAACAACTTCCTTTTCCTTGGTTTGTTACCTAGAAATGTATCTATTACATATGCCATTTTCATACAAATCCTATCCTCCCATGGGAAGAAAAAAAGCAAGTAATTTCCCCTTCAAAATTGAAAGACTCTTATCTTGAAATTTTGCAGATTTTTAAACTACTAATATCCAGATTCTGTATTTAAATTTCATGACAGTTAAATTGTGGGATGTTCTCTGGGATGAGCAGGGACCGTCCATAATTACATCTGTTTTTGATATATTGGGGAGTGATAGATTGTTCTGACCCTATTAAAAATGTGCAAGATCTCCACTTTTATTTTAATACAGTAATGATAAACAATAAAATGAAAATTACAGTAATGTTTTCAAAAAAATTGACACTTTTTAAGTCATAGTATATTGTGTCTGCTCAGTATGTCCAACAGTGCACTGCTGGGTGCTTAAAGGCTTCCTTCCTGCAGCATCTAAAATACAACATCTGAAACCCTCAAAGGCCTACTAGGATCCATTTACTGGGTGTTTTGCTGGTGTAATCTCTTATGTTGACTAGGATTACAATATAGTGCATTATCTTGTTATGTTGTTATAGACAATTGTTGCAATCTGAGAATGTGAACAAACTGCTTGGAGGAGTGAGGCTTGTTGCTTGCTCTTTAGACCATTGCTCATCCTAGCTTTTGCAACAGGTTAGAGGTGTGTTGGGTGTTTGGGTCTTGGAGATCTGTGAAGTCCTCACAGCTCTAAAGGAGGCAATGGTGAAACATCAGCTGAAGAAGACAATTTTGGTCACACAGTTCTGGATAATTACTATCTAGTCTCAAACCTATCCTCCTTGGGCAAGGTGTTGGACTATGAGGATAGCCTTTTAATTCCAAGCAGTGTTGGATGCTGTTGACTATTTAGATCCATTCTGATCAAAATTTAGACTTGGTTATAAGATGGATACAGCCTTGATCAACCTGATGTATGACATACATTGGGGAACAAATGGGAGGAGTGTAACCCTATATGTTCTTCTGGATCTCTTAGTAACTTTTGATATTATTGACCATGAAATCAATAATGAGATCCTTCAACCCTCTAATCTGAGTTGAGCCTAGGAGGCAATATATCCTTCCTAATGGAATGGTCTTAAGTGTTGATACTAGGAGCATCTGTTGTACCACATTACCATTAACCTATGAGATTCCACCTCCCAATCTTTTCAACATAAAATTGTTGAAGAAAGAGGTTTGGGTTGAAATATTTTTAGTATACTGTATAACTCTTGAATCATTACATGAAAGTTATTTTGGTACAGATAAGGGTAAACAGGTTGACACTTAATTTATATAAAGCAAGCTAGACAGAAGCTGACATTTGATCTTGCAAACATTAGCCTCTTGCTTCCCTTCCAACTGAGTTCAATGTAACTCATTCCCAGGAAAGTGTGGATTGCAGCCTAAATCCGTTTCAAAACCAGCACTACAAAGATAATAACTCTTGTGAATTTATATGGCAATATTACTTTATTCATAAAGCTATAATTAATCTGTTCAGAACTATAATAATTATTGCTGAAGAAAAAGAATCTTACCTGTTTTTTTAAAGTTGTAATGGTTTCCGCATGCTGCTTCTTTAATGCTTCTTTCTCATGATGAACAGCTTCCTATTTGTTGACAATTATTTAAAATACGATATAGCGAAGCTGATCTTTAAATGCAACTTTTTAAAAGTTTTATCAATTATGATATATCACTAATACATTAATATTTAATTTTCATAATTTTCATAATCTTAGTTGATAATGATGATTCCAAAAGCAGGCAATAAATAATGGATTAAGTAAGCCACACAAGATAAAAAATAACAATTGCATTCTAATCAAGGTGCAAAGGAATAGGTTTATTTGTGTGACAAAAAGGTATATATTTTCTATAAATCAGTATGAAAGAGAAGCAACAGCCCAATAGGATAATCCTCCAAAGAGTATGAATCGATTTATATTTCTTCTTTCAATTCCTATATATAATCTGTTTTGCAAAGGAATTAGGTTATTAAGAGCAGTAGCAATCATTCAGTCTTGGACTGTATTCAGAATTTTCTGGATTAGATAAAAGTATAAAAGTGTACGGCATTGAAATACCAAATTTCTTTAGGTTTAGTTTTGCCAAATTCTAAAGCAGAGGCTTTAAACATAGGTAACATCTTTAAGATTCAGTTAATTATTATTTCCATTAAATCTAACCCTAAGTATTTAGTGGAAGTATATTAAATGGATCAAAAATCAGATTTTCCCAATTCTTAAACTTCGAAAATAATATCAAACATTATGACAAAGACACCAACCTTTTGCCATACAAGGTCCTGTTTTTCAGCAACATGCCTGCTAATTTCTTTCTCATAATGATTTTCTGAATCCTAATTTAAAAATTTAAAGAAAAATCACTGTTGTAATATATTCCTGATAAACTTTATTATTTTTCAAAGAATTAATAACACTAATTTAGCAATTTACGCTGAAAATTATTTCTTTATGTCATTGCATTTTCTTACTCTATCATCCTAAAAAACTCAAAAATTATATTTATACAAATGAGAATACATTTCAGGCCATGGAGAACTTTTTTGGTTAAAACAGTCCATGGCTGGGTATGACATCTTCCCCCTCACATAACGTCTGCAACTTAACTTATGGAAACTTGTTCACCTAATCTTTCTAGGACATGGAGTGGAGGGAGCATTACCAGTTCATGAGGATCTTTTTAGACACCGCGTGCATCTTCACAGTACAGCAAGACAAAAGGGATAGTTCATATGAGATTTATATATTCAACCTCTTCCATAGTCTGAAAGCAAAATGTTGTTTTGCTGCTGTCACATCTTCATCAGGGGAAGTGCAGCTTTATTTTAATTCACTGAAGCTTTCAAACATTTTTGAAGCTCATTTGAAATAACATCCATTGCAAAAGCTGACACTTAATATTACAAATATGTAATCCTTTTTAAGGAAAAGTCCACAGGTTTTCAATATCTCCTCATCTCCAACCTGCCTATTTGCTTGGCCCTCAGATGAGCTCCTAAGCAAGACTACTTCTCATGGATCTGATAAATCTAGCCATGAATCCTGAAATGTTCACATTTTTATCAGCTGAAAAACATTACCACCAATACTTAAATAAGAACACAGGAAACTGGCCTGGTATTGTCCCTTTAAAAAAAATCTTTCCCAGACCTAGGTTTTATGTGCTGTCACAAAAATGCAGGAATCTGTGTTTACAGTATTATTTGCAAAACATTACAATTACCAAGTGACATAAAAGTGAAATAAATATAAAAATGTAAGTTTCTAAAATATTCTTCTGTACACTTTGAAGAATACTCTGAATTACAACAAAGTTGTTTTCTATAAATCTGTAAATGCTGAATCTGAATGCATCTTCTATTATTCCCTTATCAAGAACAAAAGCCCACATGAAAAAAGCAATTTGGAAAAACAATTTTAAGTAGAAAAATGGAAAGATGGAAAAGGCCAGTTGCTTTCCCACTCTTAATCTCTGATTCTGAAGGCTTAATTTCATTTGAAAAAAAGAAAGCAATCAGATATTTATTAAATTTATATCATTAAACTGTTGTGCTAATAATCAAATATTTGAATAGGAATTATTGATGACAAACATCCTTTTCCCAAAATTATATAAATACTTGGATTAAGCTTGTTTCAGTAAAAGAATTGGAAATAGAGCTTTGAATAGTGAATGAAAGGAAATTAGATATTGTCTTATTAGAGGAAAAAATGCAATAATTACATAAAAGATATCTCAAAAAGTTGAAGTTTAAAAAACTAATCTTGAACTAAAAGTTAAAGGCATCCTTAAAATCAGCAGTGTTATCTGCCTGCCTGCCTGCCTGCCTTGTTTGTTTGTTTGTTTGTTTGTTTATTTATTTTTCAAATTTTGCCACCGCCCATCTCCCCCAGAAAAGGGGAACTCTGGTCGGTTTACAATAAGAACCATATTAAAAAGATAAATATAAAAACATCTAAAATATACATATACAATTTACCAATTGTATTTTTTACCAATTGTATGTTTTCATTGTAAATAGAACACTGATATTTTTTTTGCCTTGAAACAGACAGTCCTGTTGCTCTTTAAAAGGAAAACTTTCTTCTATTTAGGAGAAAAATGTATATCATTTTAAGAAGATAACAAGCAACATAAAACCTTTACAAGTGTTGCTATTTTATTAGCTGCCTTAGGACTACAAGGATTTAAGTGTTTTTTACAAAAACACCACCATAACAATAAAAGAGGAGTCATTTGATGGTTTATTTACTCTCTATAACCTTTAGAAAGTGTCAAGCCTTTTGTAAAATGCTTGCTTCAGGCTGTAGTTTTACAAGAAAGGCAGTGTATTGTTCAAACCCCCCTGATTTTTGACCCTGAACAGATTTAGGAATACAGTACAGCTGGCTCTCATCCAAACAGCCCAAACTAGGTACTTTTACTATCTTTTTCAAAATCATAATCCACCTCCTACAAAATTGCCACATCTGTTTTTTTATGCTACTCAACCAAACAGTTCTCAGACTTACAGATTCATAGTCTGTTTAGGATGCCCTACATAAACTAGCTCCTCAAGTAACACTTGTTCAAATTTAGTGAAAATTTCAAAGTTTAACACCCACTATAGCATGTCTTAAGAGAAGAAAAGTAGGTTCTCTCTTTGGTCCATATACACCAGTACAGAGGAAAAAAGAAGCAAAATATTAAACAACTGATGTGCTCAGTGACTAACACTGTTAGTGAATCTGATTTTCTACATATGTTATTTATATTTGATATTTGTATTGGCATCATCCTAGCATTCTATTTAATAAATGCTTTTGCTCTGAGAAATGCTGAAGGGGAGCAGTGTCATTGCAACAAGGAGTAACAGAATCTTCAGGTTAGCACCTGACTTTCGTGTACTTTTACAGTACCCTAGTCAGTGAATTCTCAACTTTATTAGGAGTCCACCAGTTTTCCTGCCATACCTGATTTTTTCTAAAATTCTTTTAATTAAAGCAGGAATGGCAAGATAACATGCTACAATGCAAAACATGAACCTCATGCACAATCTGCATTTCCAATAATACCTCTGGTCCCACATAGACCTCAGAAGCTTAGAATGAGATGCAAATCAGTTATTTATTTATAACTGATTTGTATATAATAAATAAATATTATTTATAACTGATTTGTATATAATATTATATTTGTTGTTCAGTCGTTTAGTCGTGTCCGACTCTTCGTGACCTCATGGACCATAGCACGCCAGGCCTTCCTGTCCTCCACTGTCTCTCGGAGTTTACTCAAATTCATGTTCATTACATCGGTGATGCTATCTAACCATCTCATCCTCTGCTGTCCCCTGCTCCTTTTGCCCTCAGTCTTTCCCAGCATCAGGGTCTTTTCCAGTGAGTCCTCTCTTCGCATTAGGTGGCCAAAGTATTTGAGCTTCAGCTTCAGCATCTGTCCTTCCAATGAGCAGTCAGGGTTGATTTCCTTTAGGATTGACCGGTTTGACCTCCTTGCAGTCCAAGGGACTCTCAAGAGTCTTCTCCAGCACCACAGTTCGAAAGCATCAATTCTTCGGCGCTCAGCCTTCCTTATGGTCCAACTCTCACAGCCATACATTGCTACTGGAAAAACCATAGCTTTAACTATACGGACCTTTGTTGGCAAGGTGATGTCTCTGCTTTTTAATATGCTGTCTAGGTTTGCCATAGCTTTCCTCCCAAGGAGCAAGCGTCTTTTAATTTCATGGCTGCAGTCACCGTCTGCGGTGATCTTGGAGCCCAAGAAAATAAAATCTGTCACTGCTTCCATTTCTTCCCCTTCTATTTGCCAGGAAGTGATGGGACCAGATGCCATGATCTGGGGTTTTTTAATGTTGAGTTTCAAGCCAGCTTTTGCACTCTCCTCTTAATAGGATGCAAATTAGTTATTTATTTAAAAGGGGGCCCACCTACCCAGCCATTTGCCATTTGAAGTACATTTTCTCTCCAATGTCCTAAACTGGGCTTGCTAACTATTTTTGAGCATTGTCTTGGTGTCACTAACTTTGAAAGCATCTCAGAATTCCAGCAGATATGCCAAAAAGCAGTTTCTGCAGTAAACCACAATGATGCAAAATAATGACACACAAACAATAATGTGATCAAGTATGCACGTCATGCCATTTATGTGATTATATCATCACATACATGCCATCATTTGCACCTCTTTGTGGATACTCATGGTACCTAAAGAGATTGTATGTAATTCTTAGTCAAAATCTAAAAATGAATATTTTAAAAATATCTGTTCCACACGCCAGATCTGCAACCAAACTGTGTGGTGCTAAGGTCCTGGTATGGTTTGGTTTTGTAAGGCCCTGGTAACTTTTTTATCTTGCTATTATTGTCTTGGCCTCAAGGATACACAAGGCTGTCAAAGTAGACAAGAATGAGTCTACTTTGAATCCCCCGGTTGGGGGAGATGGGCGGTGATATAAATTTAAATAATAAATAAATAAATAAGAATGACTATTCCATTTTGAATATGAAATAGTGGTCTATAAACTGACTTCTGACAGGTTCCAAGCATCCATTACTAATAAACAGATAAGGTACTTTGTATTCTCATTGTAATGAGGTGCTTCTGGATTCAGTTCTCAAAGCAGCCATATCAGCCAAAGTTGGTTCAAAACCTGCTGCTGCTGAACTCTTGGGAGGGGAGCATGTGAGGTTTCTGAACCCAATGCTCTGCAGCAATTCAGGCACTTGCTTGCCACAGGGCCTGCAGGTGCAGCAATTAACAACAGATTCAGAAGTTTGTACTTTAGTGATGCAAGTCTTGGCTACATGTCTGGGTTCTCCACAGTAGAAACACAAACTAAGGTCTGTCCTTCTCTGTTTTTAGTGCTATGGGCAGGAATCTCTTTACTGCTCCTATTTTGTGGGTCCTTCGGTGTTAGCATCCAAGGACACCACAGGGAAGGAGGACAGGGGTGCAGAGAGACTGTAAAACTTTATCCCCTTATTCTTTCTTCTGTGCCTCAGCTCCTCCAATCACCCATCAGTTACCACACAATGTTAGAACAGTTCTTCCAAATTCTCCAGTGTGTCTTATGTCACTAACCCATCTCTCAGTTCATCAGCAAGTCCTTCCCAAAACAGGATGATCACAGAGAGATGGTTCCATCCCATATCTCTGGCATACAATGGGAAATCCAATATGTACTCATGAACTCACATAAGAGTCCCTCCTTGAGGGAGAGAGGCAAAGATCATCGCAAACCATCTCCTATCTATATCAGAAGACATCCTCCCTGAAACGCAAAATGGCTTCCGCCCTTCCAGGGGAACAGTGGATATGATCTTCACTGCATGACAGCTTCAAGAAAAATGCAAGAAGCAAAACTGCCCTCTGTACATGGCGTTTATTGATCTGACTAAAGCTTTTGATACTGTAAATCGTACTGCTCTCTGGACCATCCTTCTGAAAGTCGGATGCCCTGATAAATTTGATAAAAGGAAGGCACGTCAGGCAAACCCTCATCATGACCGTCTCCCACCCGGAAACCTATGCCCTCATTGTGGGAGGTTGTGCGGATCCAGAATTGGCCTTTACAGCCACTTACGGATCCACTGTTAAAATTTTACCCTTGGAAGACAATCTTACTCGGTTACGAGTGATCGCCAATGAATGAATGAATGTACAAGTTATTTGTATATCCATTTGGTATTGAAATTGTAACAATGTTTCAGCAAGTTATTCTGTGGACAGTGGAGTGACCTGAGGAACTGGTGCAATCTCCATGATTTAAAGCAAGGTTCAATGCTTCTCTGATTAAAGAGTAGTAAGGCTTTCAAGACTGATGTCAGCCCTTTGAGGTAGACCAGGTCAGGGAACAGGTGATGCAAAGACTATTGGGATTCTTCTTCTTTTGTTTTAAGCTATAATAATAGAATCTTGAAAGCCTGTGAGAGTTTCCATCTGCCCCCTCTTATATCTAACAAAATCAAGGCAGGGTTACCTTGAGTTTCTTGTCACACCTCTTCCTTTCCAGGGCTATTACCTACTTATTTTATTTCAGGATTTATATAGCCACTCAACTAAAAAAATGTGACAGACTATTGTTGTACACGGGCACTGTACAACAATAAAAGCAAAATTGCAATATCTACAACAACAAAACAACCAAAAATCAATGAAGACAACAAGCAAACAGTCAGAGCACACCAACATATAACCTGCCTGCCAAGATGAATTCATCCAAATCCCACCCCAGTGCCTGAGGGAACAGCTAGGTCTTCAAAGCCTTCATAAAGATTAATAGGATTGGAGCCAACCAAATTTCCACAGGGCAGGTGCCACAACAGAAAAGATGTGTCTCCTGGGTCCTGTCAGATTACTTTCCTTCAAGGAAGGGACCTGGAGCATCCCCATTCTGTTGGAGCATGTGAGATGGGTAGAAACAACTGGAAACAGGCTGTCCTGCTAAGTTGACATTTACTTGTACCCTCTATATACCTCAGTTAATGTTAGCACCACTACTTAGAAAGATACAGAACTAGTTCTGATGGCTGCCTAGGTGGTTGCTTTTCTTTACCCCACTCTGACCCTGTGACTGAAATTGCTCATATAGATAGCTGAATGATGAGTGATTTATGCCCAAACTCTTTCAGCTTGCCTTACAAAATCTGAATATAACATTAATGATGTGCCTTGTAAAATGAAGAAGACAACTATTCTTCAGTCATCTCAAGCCAAAGCTCCATTCCAGATAACGGAGGTGGAGAAAATATGTATAAGCTTATTTGTTCTATTGAAATTGTGGATAGAAAAGAACGGGTGATGGTTTCCTTTCCAAGTTCTGATGGATTAGATAGAACTCTGATATATTGCTATCCCAGCAAAATCAGATAACAAGTTTTGAACTAATAGTGAAACTTCAGTCCATTTCTAAACAGATGGACCGTAAATTTACAAGTTGGGAAAGTGGCATATATGAGATTTATGGATATCTGAAAATCATGAATGTTTAAACTCTTTAATTTGATAAATTTAATTTAATTTGATAATTTGGAAATATCGAAGAGAATTATTATTTCTCATGAACCCATAATTAAGATTTTAGAAGAAATGGCTCAATTTCATGATAAGCTCGTTACAAATCTACAAACTGAATACTTAAAGTTCATGGGCAACTCACTAGAAATAATTTATAATAATTAAGCCATCTTTGGATGTTGACCAGCAGAAGACTTTATTAAATTATATGGAAGAATGGATTCAGGAAATCTTCTTTCTGGCTGATTTTAAACTTGAGATAATGAACAGTTAAAGAGAGCAAGAGGCAATCCCTCACAGAGATCTACCCCTTTAATTGTTAAATTTCTGAAGTCTACTACTAGAGGTCACCTTTACAACTTTTAAAACAAGCTATTGAATTGAACTAGCATGGCTATTATGATTTATCAAGATATTTCTTTACAGTACTTTATTTTGTATTCAGCAGTTTTCTGCCTCTCTCATGGAAATGAAATCAAAAAATTTACAAGCCCACCTGGCACTGAGGAATTTTTACAAGCTCTATGGTTATCTGATAAGTAACAGCTCCCCCTCTCTTTCATCTTTCATCTTTTTTTCTTTTTTGCTACTAAATAAGTTTATCAGCTACTTTCCTATATCTCTATTCCCAGGGTCAAAGGGGGTAAGTGGGGCTTAGCAGTAACCTAAACAAAACTGGAGGTTAAACGTGGAAAGTATTTTTTTCCCCTTTCCTTTTTCCTTTTTAACATTAGCACAGTTGGGGTGGGTGATTCCTTTTTTGTTTTACTTTTTGTATTCAGTTTCATTTCTTTCAACTTAGATCCATATCCGCCATTTAAATATTTTCTTTTTATGGATTTGATATTCCATAAGATTATTACAGTACACAATGATTCTATCATTGGGAAATTGACCTTGACAAACATTTTGTCTACAAGGAGGCGTGGTAATTAAAATAGTCAGTTGGAATGTAAATGGATTTCAATCAAAAAGAAAAAAAGGGACAAATCTGCAGCAAGTTCAAAAAATTACAACCAGACACCTTTATGTTGCAAGAAACACATATTCTGCCTAATGAACGCCTTTTTGATGCCTAGGAGCTGGATTGGAGAAATCTACATTAGTGGATACTCAAACTAAAACATATTATGTTTAACGGCAATTTAAAAATTGATGAATTATATGAACATTGTGATAGTGAAGGACACTTTTTTGATAGTAAAGATAGTTACTGTCACTATTGCTCTGATTAACATTTATAGTTCTATTAAGAACACTCTTGACACATTTCATAGCTGTTTCTCTAAATTATATTCTGTGAACTATCAATATATAATTTGTGCTGGAAATTTTATCATAATTCAAGACTATCAGTTACATAAAAGCACTTTTAAAAAGTTACTTTTCTTAAAATCGGAAAGTATTACAAGCATATATTTTGGAATTTAAGTTAATAGATATTTGAAGTTTTTAAAACCAAAACATAGAGAATACATTTTTTTCTCACATGGACATTAACATTGTTTTATATTATTTATTTATGTATTCATTCATTCATTCATTCATTCCACTTTGGTAGATCAACTTATGGACTCTTCAGTAGGCCCAGCTGCAATCTCAGATCATGCTTCAGTGACTCTAATTCTGAGATTTAATAACTATACAGATAGTCCTCATTTAGCGACCAGAATTGGGACCAGCAACTTAATCTATAAGTGAAGTGGTCGCTAAGTAAAACTGCGACTGTGCTTATGATCTTACTTCAGGTTTCCTTTGCTTTACAGACCTGCAAAGGTCATAAATGTGAGGATTGCTTGTAAAGTTATTTTTCATTGTAATTCTGTTGTAACTGTGAACGGTTGCTAAACAAGGCAGTAACTAAATGAGGACTACCTGTAATTCAGCCAATTTTAGATGGTCTCTGAATATTTCTCTTATACAGGATACTCCTTTTGTAGAATATATTAAGAAAGAAATTTGTTATTTTTAAAAAAATGAATCAGGGCTCTACCAATACATTAATCTTATGTCTTTAAGATCCCATCTAGGGATCCATTATCTGTTTTGCCTCAGCAAAAAAGAAATTCAGAGACTCTAATCTTATACAGCTGGAAAAGATGGTTAAAGATGCACTGTTTTATATGCAAGAAATCCTACAGATAAATCATATCAAGCATTTAAAGGAGCAAAGCTTAAATTGGGTCTACTACACTCAGAACAAAATGAATACTCATGGAAAATCTGTCAATCAGAAATATTGGGATCAGGAGAGAAAGTTGGAAAGTTATTGATTTATTATTAAGTTATTGAAACAACAACAAAAAAACAAAATTTTATATTCAGAATTCAGGCAGTTATTTGTTAAGACAGAATCTATCAATTATTAGTTTTGTAACTTATATAAATTAGGGACTTCTGTAACCGAACATCAAATTACTAATTTCCTGGGAAACAGTAAAACAGAAGTGATATCTCAAGAAAATAAAGTGGCACAACCATTGATAGTATAAAAAAATAAAGAGACATTTCAATCTATGAAACTGCAGAGAGCCCCCAGAATCAATGGACTTCCAGATGAAAAATACAGAACTGTCATAGACTTATTGACATCTATACTGTTAAAGGTCTATAATGAATCATGTTATCCCTCTATATTTCCTTTATAATTTTATGAAGCCTGAGAAAGAACATACTAAATGTGCTGGTTATAGACCGGTATCTTTGCTTATTGTGGACTCTAAAATACTAACTGCAACATTAGCCAGGAGGCTACAGAAAGTGATACCATCTATAATCCACCCATCTCAGTCTGGACTTATAAAAAATAGACAAGCTTCTAACAATAGCCACCTGATGATTGATATTTTGGGTATTGCATCAGATAAATTAGAATCAGCTATCCTAGTTTTGTTAGATACTGAAAAGGCCTTTGATCTGGTTCAGATTGAATTTATGAAGGGCGTTCTAAGAATATATGGGTTTCCACCATCTTTTGTTCATTGGATTACAATTTGGTATGTTCATCCAGTGGGTAGACTTATTACAGATGGATTTGTCTCTCAATCTATCAAACTATACTTTGGCACCCATCAAGGATGTCCCTTGTCTCTTTTAGTCTTCAGTTTGGTTCTTGAGCCATCCATTGGCTTCTTTTATTAGACAGTCTCATGATATTGAGGGTGTGGTGGCACTCAGTAATGAATATAAATTGTTTTTATATGCTTATGATATTATGGCTATCCTTGATAATTATGCCATTTCATAACTAAAGCTTATTGAAGTTGTACAACAACATGGGTTATATTCTGGTAAAACCATTAACTAGAAAAAGTCTAATTTTCTGCATTTGTAATCTATAGATATAGTTATAGATTACAGTAAGATATTAGGATGTACAATCTTTACAGATTTTATAAAATACTTGGGTTTCTGTCTTTCTCAGAATATATTACAGTATGTTGAATGTGTAAATGTATAGATATAATTTCAGTAGATATAACTTAACAGATAAAACCTTGGGGAAAGATTAATGTCATCAAAATTAATATTACATTGAGGTTAATGTATATTTTAAGAGGGACTCCACTGTTTATCCTATTAGATACTTTACACAGAAGATAAGTTAATGAGAATTTTTTTTATGGTGGGCTAAAGCCCCTCAAGTATCCTTGACCAAACTAACTTTATGATAATGGTGGCTGCAACCTATCATATTATTATATGGATATATAATATTATATATGGATTATATATAGGATAAATAATCCCTCATTGTGGGAGATTGCGCAGATCCAGAATTGGCCTTTACAGCCACTTACGGATCCACTGTTAAGATTTTACTCCTGTAAGACAATCTTACTCGGCTATGAGTGATCGCCAAGATATAGGATAAAGCAAAGACTTTCCAAGATGGCGACCGAGAGCAGACGCCGACCACTGCTGCTCTGAGGGGGAGACTCCTGGCTTTTCCTGACCCTCACCCCCCGGCCCCATTAGTCAGCTGGGTCTCAGAGGGGATTTTAGGATCTGGCCTTTATACCTGTCGGCCGGAGTCGGATGGATACCCCCGAACAGAGCGGTAGACTGCGGCAAGCTTGGGCAACCCTCGGTGGTGTGGCATAGCCCGGAGGACTGGCAGTGGACCAGTGGTGTGGCAGACTCCGGAGATGGTGCAGGGGAGCCTTGGGGGTGCGGCCTCCGGTGGTGTTGGATGGTAGGGCCAGTGTTTCTTGGGCCCATCTTCCAAGCCCCCTTGATCAGTGGTGTGAGCTTGGGCGGCACAGGCCTCAGCACGGCAGAGCGGTTTGGCAGCGTGGCAGAGTGACCTGGTGGTTTGGCGGCGTGGGAGACCTGATGCTGCAGTGGGCCTGGAGAGCGGAGTTGGTTCCAGCGGGCCTGGCAGCTCAGCGTGGCAGACCAGTGGGCAGTGCAGCGTGGCAGGCCAGCTGATTTCTGGGGTGTTACAGACCCCAGTGGCTGGTAACCCGACGAGACCGGTGCTACGGACTTGGGCGGAGGGAGGTGTGGAACTCTGGTCCCCCTCCCCTTCAGACCCAGAGCCAGAGCCAGAACCCCCTGGATGAAGCGGTGGGGGCGAATATCTGGGCGGCACCACAGACTACCATAGTGCAAGGGACCGAGGTTATACAACAGACCTTGGTGTGGCAGGCCTTGGTAGTGAGGAGCAGCAGGCTTGAATTGAGAACTGAGAACTGGTCATCCCCTCCCAACCGTCCCAGAGACGGCAGAGAGTTATCAGGGTCCCTCCAGGGTGAATGAGGGACTCCCCCCCATGTGTGAGAGATGAGAGGGGGAGTCCGGGAGTGGTTGATGGTATAAGAGAGCACTCACCTCCTGAGTGAGAGACAGGGGGTGAGGAGGAGTGGATGAGTGTTACCCCTGCCGACCAGTGAGAGAGGGCAAGGGGGGGCATAGTGAATGGGTGGCTGAGGGCTTGGCCTGATGGCACTGAGAGCAGGAGAGCTGGTGTGCCGGAGGGCCTGCCATCGCCCTGTGGGTGATTGAGAGTGTCTGAGGATGTATGAGTGGATGGAGGGATCCCTATTTCAAACCAGGTACTCCGGAGGTCCAGGATCAAGGGCAAATGGACTAGGAGTCTCAGGGGGCTGTAGGGCGGGTCACATCGTTGAGGTGGTGATGGGTCAGGGATGCTATGGTGGGAACCGGAGGGCAGGTCATCTTCGGGGAAGATGCCCCCGGTGTTTGCTACCAGTGGCGTCTTCCAGCCCTCTGAGTTCAGACCCAGGCCCTGGACAGCAGATCCATAGGGGCCCTTGTCTTCAGCTGCTGCTTCTTAACGCCAGGTCAGAAAACAACAAAGCCCCCCTCATACACGATCTGATCATTGAGGAGGGGGTGGACCTGGCGTGTATTACTGAGACCTGGCTGGGCCCTGAAGGGGGGGGGTGCCCCTTTCAGAAATAAGGCTGGCCAGGTTTACGGTATGGCACCAGCCGAAACCTCAGGGCACGGGAGGAGGGGTGGCTGTTGTCATCTGAGAGTCTCTAGAGGCCTACAGGGGCACTGCTCCACAAGTAGCCAGTTGTGAGACCCTGTTTTTCAAGTTGGGTTACCGAGAACAGCTGGGAGTGTTACTACTGTACCAACCCCCCTGCTGCATAGCAACCTCCCTGCCTGAGCTGCTGGAGGACATCTCAGCATTGGTGGTGGAGTTCCCCAGGCTTATGGTTTTGGGGGACTTCAACCTGCCATCCCTGGGGCGTGCCTCAGAAGTGGCTCGGGAGTTCATGACTACCATGGCAGCCATGGGCCTGTCCCAGATTATTTGGGACATGACTCGAGACAGTGGCCTCACCCCTGACTTAGTTTTCTTGTCTGAGCAGTGGCAATGTGATCCGAGGGGAGAGTTACATTTATCCCCATTGTCATGGTCAGATCAAGTCCTGGTGACCTTGAGATTCTCTTATGCCGCCCCCCTCCACAGGGAGGCAGGACCCATTCGATTGGTCCGCCCCCGGTGACTGATGGACCCGGAAGGGTTTCAGAGGGAGCTCAGGGTTATACCCAAGGATCTGCTGCATGGCCCAGCGGAGGCCCTGGCCGCAGCCTGGAATAAGGAGGTGGCCGGGGCTTTGGACAGGATTGCGCCTGTGCGACCTCTCTTGTCCCATCAAACCCGACACTCCCCATGGTTTACAGAGCAGTTGAGGGTTTTGAAGAGGATTAAGAGACATCTAGAGCACCGCTGGAGGAAGACAAAGACCGAACCCGACCAAACACAATCTAGAGCCGCTGTTAAGGCCTACCTTGTGGCGGTAAGAGTGGCGAAACATAAATATTTTTCCATTCTTATTTCATCCGCAGAATGCCGGCAGCCCTGTTCAAAATCATTCAATCCCTTTTGGGGAAAGTGGGCCCTGGGACCCACCTACAGGGCTGTGCAGAGGAGTTTGCTGTGCATCTGGAGGATAAAATCGCTCGGATCCTTTCCAAGTTAGACTCCAAGCGTGAGACATGGTCTGGGGAGATACCAGAGGAGCGTACTTACCCAGTTATCTGGGAACAGTTTGATCCTGTTGGACCTGAGGAAGTGGACAGGATCCTCCGGATGGCAAATGCCACCACCTGTCATCTAGAGCCTTGTCCCTCCTGGCTGGTGAAAGCAGCCCGGGAGGTGACATGTGGTGAAAGCAGCCCGGGAGGTGACATGTGGATAGGTCCAGGCAATGGTTAATGCATCCTTGAGAGAGGGGGTGTTTCCAACTGCCCTCCTCCTCCTTTTCTGTGTTCTTCATATTCAGACATGGTACACAGCTACTACAATATGGGTTTCATACTTAAGTTGTTACAATTGCTACTTGAGAGCTAGTTCTGTTATCCAATAAAGTTTTTTAACTGAATAAATTTACATTTAATAGCATACCCTGATACTGCTCATTTTCTTTATTATTGACTCAGTAGAGATTGAAGGCAAAAGGAGAAGGGGACGGCAGAGGATGAGATGGTTAGATAGCATCACCGATGTAACGAACATGAATTTGAGTAAACTCCGGGAGACAGTGGAGGACAGGAAGGCCTGGCATGCTATGGTCCATGAGGTCACGAAGAGTCGGACACGACTAAACGACTGAACAACAACAAGAGATTTTTGTTTCTATGTATGAAAAGGCTGCAGTGTAGCAGCCTCCTGGCTAATGAGCTAGTTCTCATGTGTCACTTGTAACTACTTAAGTTCGAAACCCTATTGCAGTAGCTGTGTACCATGTCTGAATATGAAGAACACAGAAAAGGCATTGAAATAGCTTTCTGCCAGTGACCACTCTGTTTAGTTTGGGTTTCCAATAGTTTGAGATGGTTAGGAATGGAGATATTTTAACTTGTTTTAATAGGTCTTATTGTATATTTCATCTTGCTGATTTTATTTCATTCACATTTGAAATTAATTCAAGAACTAAACATAAATAATAAATGCACCTACCCTTCTCATACGCAGTTCTTCTACTGCCTCCAGAAAAGTTGTTTTGAAATCTAGTAGCTGAATGGAAAGCAATGCTTCTGAGGAGTTTTGTAAGGAATATGCTGCTATTTCTTTATTTAAATCTTCATCCATTTAACCTATGGAATCTAAAAAAAAAAATTCTTAAAAATTTAATCCAGTATATTATTGATTACTGCCTATAAGAATATCAGCAAACAATTAGCAAAATTACAAGCAATAATATTAGGGACAATGTTTGACAAAGTCCCCCACTGCTGGATTAGTTGGAGGGTAACCCAGCGGTGCAGAAAGCATAAAGGCAGAGAAGAATGGAAGATCTTGCTGTGCCCTTGATTTAAAACTTTAAATGACATTAACTAATGTGCCCAAGGTCTATGCTTGTTATTCAGATTAAAGACTACATTTATCTTTGAATGGCATGCTGGAGCTTCTCACAAAAAAGTAGCCAGAGCCAGAACAAAACATGCATTTGAGTTAAATTTTAATTTTAATTACAAATAATTTAATACAATTAATATGATTACTTCCCATGTATTTAGCAATATTTTCTTTCAGTCTCAATAAATATTACAATTTGATGAATATTTTTGGATAGGCTCTGATTGGACTACACCCATGAATCTGTGGGAAGTAAAGGCCTGATGCTGCAGGATATACATCCTGGTGGAAGGCGTAATTTTATAGAAGCTTATTTTCAGAATATATTCACTAAAATCCAACTGAAAAATTACATGTTTGAACAAATCAAAAATGGGAATATATGTGAAAGGAAAGGAGAAATGGATGGGATGGGATGGGATGGGATGGGATGGGATGGGATGGGATGGGATGGGATGGGATAAGAAGAAAGTACAATGGAAAGTTGGATAAACAAATAAACTGAAAGAGAATCAAAGATAATTAAAAATAAATTAGTTTTGTCTGTTTTCTTCATATAAGAGAAAACACTGCTACACACACAACTGCACAAAAACAGATCCTGGGTAACAATGAAGTTTGTGGGTTACGACAACAAATATACATCAACCCATCCTAAAAACTGAGTCTGGGGCAAGTGTCCCTCTGATTTGAAGACAAACCTACCAGTCTCTAAACCCAACACCATGAAGATACCAAAGTGTTCCATCAAGTGCCAAATATTAAGATTTCCTTTCTTTTTTGGCAGGTGATACAATGCCCTAAACTTTCCAGAGTACTGAGATCCTAAACTACATTCCCGAAGGAGAATTCTGTGAAGAATGTTGAATTGGAGAATGCAGCTGTCTTAAAAATGACCAGAAATTGCCCAAATCTGCATTGGGTTCAAGATTCACGAACAATCTTAGTAAGTGTACAAAAATTATTAAAAATTATTAAACTGATAGGAAAATATGACACTGAAAAGATTTTATTGGTTTTTTGCACGTTTCTGGTTCTCATAAAAAAGCAAACATTCAAACAGGATTGTAACATCTTTTTTGAACAGGAAATTGGCAGATTAATAACTACTTATATTAGTGCTGAACAGATGGTTATTTTAAAAAGCACAGACACCATTAAGATAATTTCAGATAGAAATTTCTCAATAAAATTTTAATTTGGTATTCATTACAGCTACTTATTGCAACCACAAGGCTTTATGTAATCTCTTCGTGTAATATTCTTTGAAATGACCATGGAAACACTTGTGTTGCACTTTCCTGGCAATTCTATGGGAGAGGCTTGTTTTTATAGTTGGAAAAAATAATTTTGTCCACCTTATAAAGTTAACTAAGTTAATACTGCCTCAGTTAAAAATTTAAGGGATTTCCCTTAAATTTTTATATGGCTATGATTCACCTTCATAATGTTTGTCCTTTAATGTTAACAGGATATATCACTTGTATCTAGTTTTGTTTGTCTACTTATGGAATGCAGATCATGCAAAGGCTTCAACAACACAAGAGAAAAGGAGGTAATTTTCCATTTTTCCTCCTGCACCACCTCCAGTGAAACATCCTCCAATTTTTCAGGACAGTTATGAAAGTGTTATATTCTATGTTTCTGTTTCTCCCAGTGATTCAGAGGACTCCAAGGCAAAGAGACCATCATTTATTTCTGTAAAGTATAATTCAGGTACCTTTTGTAATTCAAAACATGTAACTCATTCAAATAAAATTGTTTTTAAAACCATAATGTAACATCTTGACAGTTTCCACTTACTACTAATCTAAGGAATAAATACATCGTATAATGAAACTATCTGTCATTAGTGGATAAAATGGCTGAAGCTGAATCTTAACTTGTGGGCTCCAATTCAAGATTGTGGGCTCCAGTTCAGGATGGTTTATCAACACAACTATTGTTCCATGACAGGAGAGCCATCACCATCACTTTCTCATACAAAAAAGAGCTATGTTCAATCCTAGGGATTATTGGCTCACTGGTTTCTTGAACACTATCAGTAAGATCTATGCTAGATATCTTTGCTGGAAATGGTCAGATTGGTTGAAGCAGAAAAATATACTGGCAGTATATACTGGCAGAAGACCAGGCCAGTTTTTAAGGCAGATTATCGATAACTGATCAGTGTTTGACTTTACAACATTTAGAAGAGAAATATATAGAAGTACCTCAAGAAGCCATCCAAGTTGCTTTTGTAGACTTTAAATCGGCTTTTGAGTTGACTTTGAGGAGCAGTTTACGGAAATAGTTAAAAGTCTCAATCACAGATCAGCAGTTCCTGGCATTAATTAAAATGCTGCATAAAGATTCCTATCTGCATGTTAGCTATGTAGAAAGGGATGGTTAAAGGGTAGAAAGCAAGGGCGCATTCTACGTCCATTGCTGTTCAATATTTACATTAATGTGTTGGACTCATGATAAAGAATACTTTCCACCTTGTATGGTAGGCAAACTTATTGTGGCAGGGCTGTACACTGACAATGAAGCACTACATTGTAGGGAAAATAGGAAGCAGGGGTATTAGGTACGTTCGCTGCCTTGAATTATGTATAAAAAGGTGGGATGAAATAATAATACATTCAACTCCTTTATTTATTTATTTATTTATTTATTTATTTATTTATTATTTAAATACATTCAACTCCATTTATTTGTTTGTTTGTTTTCTATCCCATCTTTATTATTTTTATAAATAACTCAAGGCGGCGAACATACTTAATACTCCTTCCTCCTCCTGTTTTCCCCACAACAATCACCCTGTGAGGTGAGTTGGGCTGAGAAAGAGTGACTGGCCCAAGGTCACCCAGCCAGCTTTCATGCCTAAGGCGGGACTAGAACTCTCAATCTCCTGGTTTCTAGCCCATTGCCTTAACCACTAGACCAAACTGGCTCTTTTACTGCCTACAGAGTATTAAGAATCTTGTCTCACCCATTCTTGCAGGCACATACACAGTTATTAACTATTAAAAGACCAAAGTTATAGTTTTTGTGAAGACACCAGTTAGATGTTGCACAAATGTGGGAATTCTTAATCCAGTGGCACTGAGTTTTCAACATGTCACGGTCTATTGACCATAACAGAGCAGTAGAATGTAGATAGTTAAGGATTTACTTTGTATCCCCTCTTTGTCTATCACTCTGCATGCACTTTACTAATCTAAGGTCACTTTCTTTTCCCTTTTTTCTCAGGCACACTCAGAAACACACACACACAGAATATGTACTCTTTTGAGGTACTAGGTTTTATGTATGTCCTGTAAATAAATCTCTGTTATAGTTATAAAACCTGCTTCACTAGTCATTGCTCAGATTAGATTCCCACTCTCAGGAACATTTATGCACACACACAAAACAGTTCAACCTTTATCAACAAACAAGGTGTCAAATTAAGGAGAACTCAAGCAACTGATAATATTTAGAAGTTGTTTTCATGTCTCAGTCTCCTTAAGGATTCATATACAAACAACACTGAGCCAGCACTCCTTCCAGCTGGCAAACACTAAAACTGGGAGTTAATGCCCTTTGCTACCTTAATTGTTTTTCATTTGTGATATTTGTGGGGGTTTTGGATAAAGAAAAAAGACACACACACCCAAAAGCAGCCACTGTAATGTAGCCAAAGCAAAGCCACTCCTCAGAATAGTCAGAAAGCTACAGGGGAATGGTGGCAAGGCGCATGGCACCTTTGCTAGAAAAGTGGAGAGGGAATCCCAGGAAACAGGAGGAACTATTTATCCCACAACTACAGAGGAAACAGAAAAAAAAATAACTGAATTTTTTGTTGAAGCTCTGTGTGGAGATTAGCACCACCCTTGCATGTGGAAGGATCCATAATCAAATCAATCATGGCTTTATATGCTTATCTGTCTGAAATGATGAACAGTTTTAACAGGTACCTTACCATCTATTAAAAATTGTAGAGTAGCCATAGTACATAGTAGGTATTAATACAAAACACAAGACTGTAAATACAGTACCAATAGAAGAGACTTTATCAAAATATTCCTGACCACTCAACCCACTACAGCACAACCAACACAAGCTATGAAAAAGGTAACACTGCTATAACATCCAGAAACAACCAACAGACTATTACAACCACATGGCACCACTGTAGCACACAAGCCATCTAAAGCCCTCCAAAACATCTTAAGTAAACCAAAAGACCCAGTAGCCCAAGAAGAAAAAACAGGAGTCATCTACAACATACAGTGTAAGGACTGTAATGGCCAATAAGAAGACTAGCAGAGCACATCCATGAACACCAACTAGCAGTCAGAAGACACCATGAAAACTCCTTAATCTCACAACACATGGACAGGCTCAACCATTGTTTCCACTGGGAAACTTTCAGCATCCTAGACAAAGCTAAATCCAAAAACACGAGGGAATTCCTGGAAACTTAGTATTCAGACAAGTCAGCCATCAACAGGAACATAGATAAACCTTTATACACCATTCAAAAGAGACAATAAAAAGCTAAAAAGGAAACAAAAAGCCCAGAACACCTTTTAGCCAGCATTAAACAACCAGATAAACAGGGATTAACACCGGGATTAACATCAGACAAACAATCAAACAGTAAACAATACCCCAATCAAGAAACTATCAACTGAGACAAACAAGCAGTAAACAACAGCCTAATCAAGGAACTACCAAGGAGAAAACAACACCCCCACCAACACTGACAGGGCAAGCCACTGTATATAAACAGAGAGCAAACCCCACTCCCCTCTAGCACTGAAGATGTTACCTAGTTCGGTAACAGAACTTCTGCAAGAAAACAACCAAGCTCAGAGAACACCAAGGCTCCACTGTAAATACAGTATAAAATTACTTTAGTCAAAGAAGGTAAATTTAAATTGTTGCTATTTTTAAGGCTTTACAAAGCCTTAAAACTGAAACGTAATAGTGTTTTAAGAACTTACTGAATAAGTCCTGACACTCTTTTTTGAGGTACTTCACTTCAGTAAATCACTTCTTCCACCTAAATTTGTCCACTCATTAACATAGTTAATGAAGCTACTGAAGTCTGATGCCTATAGAGCTTGGATAGGAACAAACAGAAGCTTTAGCCTCGTTTTGCCTAATTAGTGGATCTCCTGCCTAGGGAAGTCACATTGTTGTTTCTCTGTGGTGGCATTCTATCACATTGAATTGTTGTTTGTTTGTTTGTTTGTAGAAGACTTTTAGGTTATGGGAAAGGGCTGTGGCGATCTTGGTATTGAATATTAGAGCAGTACTATATAAATAGATTTTTTTAAACAACTGCTTATCAGTATTAATCTAGTTTTTCCTTTAGCTTTGCATTTTTCTACAGTGCACTCCATATTATTATTGCACTTGTTTTAGATACTGAACTCACACATCATGTTTAGCCATAGTTTCTTCAGTTGTGATTTACTGACTAAAGTACAATTGATGGGTTCATACAATATGCTAAACCATACTTTATAATCTGCAGGAACTGCGTTCACACAACACTTTAAACCAAACCCAAACATGTCACATTATAGCTCAGTGTGATGTACAAACATAGCCACTATTAGCTGCCTTAGATATTTCAGGGAAAACAGGGCAAATATTTTTAAAGCAAATTAACTGCTCGGGAAACAAAAATCTGCACAAAAGTAACAAAATATATTTTAGGTTAAATAACCTAACTTTATCTAGAAATCAAATATTCACTCTGAAGATCAAACAGTCGTTTACCTTTCCCTGAGCTGATATTCTGTTCTATACCTCACTTAAAAAGATATTTTTAAAATGTAATGTCAGTATTCTAGAATCCACAATATTTTTCACCTGATTTTAATAAAATATTATGACCAAAGTGTTGTGTACTGATGCAGGAAATTTTTTTTCATACATTTGGTAAGATTACCAAAAATAGAAATTCCGCTCCTCAAATGCATTATAAACTTTCCAAAGCAATGAAATAGTGCCTTCTGACAGCAAAACAGTTAAAAGCTAAAAATGATTTCTGTGAAGTATACTACATTCAGTGTCCTTTGATCATATTAAATAAATGATTTATTAGATCTCCTTTGTACTAAAGAATGTTTTTTCTATAAATTATTTGAATTGCTGATATATTATTTTGTATAAAAATATAGCAAAAAGGGAGGTTATTAAAGAAAACACTTTAATATAGCTGTGAAAATATATAATTTTAATAGGAAAATGCCTGTTGTAGTTTTAGACAATAATTTTCTTCTCTTGTTAAAATATTTCATTTTACATGAATATAGCAAAAAAAAAAGAAAAATGATCAAAAACACTGCGTTAAAATATCGATTGAATTTACTCTTCTATTATTGATTTTCAGTTTAGCCAATATTTCAAGGTAGAAGTTTTCATTTTACAATGGAAATGCATTATAAAAATATGTTTTTACCACACCCATAAGAACCATGTAGGTTTTCATATATTTGAACAACACTTATTAAAAATTACATATTAAATAATCTTCACTAGAAAGTAAAGCGGTAAGCCTGATAGGGGTCAAGGTAATAACACAGGATGGACAAATTATACTGTCATTTCACTTAAATTATTTAAGTTATTTAATTTGACCTGTAGATAGACTCTTGTCATCTCATCATGCCTGACTTTTAAGTGGGAGGTCTTCATTCATGATGATCCTTTAATGGAAGCAAAGCTTTCTCCATTTAACCCATGGTATTATCAATCATGTACAGGGATAAATGAGCCAGTAAGATTTTGCCAGTATCACAAATGACACGGTGACCTGAGGCCAACATCTTTATTTGCTTCTCCAGTGATTCACTTCAGCAGATATTAACCAATTTTATAATCCATGAAAGGCAAAATTAAAGGACACCATCCATAAAACAGAATAATTCCTATCAGCAACAAAGTGATGTCTGTATTATCTTATAAATTATATAGCCATATAGTGTGGAAATGTAATGAAGTAAAGATGGTAATAATCAAATGCCTAGGGCAAATGCTAATATGCATTTAATCACACAGCATGAAGCCATTTGTCACTACAGTTGAATGCATGTGTACATAAAATACATGAGTCACGTCCTTATTGTTATACTATAACAGCATCAATTTCACACTATCTTTTTTACTACTATAACAACTAGAATGATTTGATATTATTTTAAAAAACCAAACTGTACACCACAATAGGTGTCAGCACTTTAAGTCAGTCTGAAGTGCAAGTTTTCATATACTTGTATTTCAAAAAAATACATGCTGTGATATTTATTTAAGGCATTCACCAATAACTTAAGTTATATTTTCTAAAGCATAGTATCTTATGGTACTTTGGTACAACTTGAATCAAGTGTTACATTTGTAATATTTTTAATGAATAGGTATTTGCTTTTCATAGGTAACTGCTCATGCCTATAGGTTTAAATTCCCAAAGAAAATATGTATCTATTCCATTAAGTATTCAGGTTAAAATCCTATGCACAATTTTGGCTTTTAAAATCCCAGTATTTTCAATGTGACCGATGCAGCCTATGGAGAGGATTGTGTAATGGACGGCAGGAGATTTGTACTTTCATACTTGCAAGATTCTGTTAATGTAACCTAACAATAAAGTAGAATTTGCTCATCTGGTCATGTTTCCTGTCTGGTCTATTTGGGAGGCTGACATCAATCTTGCAACTCTGAAAGTACAAATCTCCCGCCGTCCCTTTTTACCACCTGATCAGTTAGGGCGGATCCTTTCTAAATCTCTTTCTCTGCCTGTTACCCAGTTGTGGGTTCCTCCCCCTTTTATCTGATCGCTCCCTAGGCAGCATGTCTTCCCCCTGTCTTCCAAAGTCATTTTCACATTCCATTACAGATTGCCATCTTATTTTTAAAATCAAGATAAATCAAACTACATGAATACGTTTATGTAGCTATGTAATGTTGTTGTATAATACTAATTATTCAGGGGCACTGCTCCACAAGTGGCTGGTTGTGAGACCCTGTTTTTCAAGTTGGGTTCCCGAGAACAGTTGGGAGTCTTGCTACTGTACCAGCCCCCCTGCTGCATAGCAACCTCCCTGCCTGAGCTGCTGGAGACCGTCTCAGGGTTGGTGGTGGAGTTCCCCAGGCTTATGGTTTTGGGGGACTTCAACCTGCCATCCCTGGGGCGGGCCTCAATAGCAGCTCGGGAGTTCATGGCTACCATGGCAGCCATGGGCCTGTCTCATATTATTCGGGACACGACTTGAGACAATGGCCTCACACTGGACTTAGTTTCTTGTTGGAGCAGTGGCAATGTGATCTGAAGGGAGAGTTACATTTATCCCCATTGTCATGGTCAGATCAAGTCCTGGTGACCTTGAGATTCTCTTATGCCGCCCCCCTCCACAGGGAGGCAGGACCAATTTGATTGGTCCGCCCCCAGCGACTGATGGACCCGGAAGGGTTTCAGAGGGAGCTGGGGGTTATACCTGAGGATCTGCTGCACGGTCCAGCGGAGGCCCTGGCCGCAGCCTGGAATAGGGAGGTGGCCGGGGCCTTGGACAGGATTGCACCCATGCAACCTCTCTTGTCCGATCGAACCCGACACTCCCCATGTTTCACGGAGGAGTTGAGGGTCCTGAAGAGGATTAAGAGACATCTAGAGCGCCGCTGGAGGAAGACAAGGACCAAATCTGACCGCACACAAGCTAGAGCCACAGTTAAGATCTACCAATATTTCTCTGCTCTTATTGCACCCGCAGAATGTCGCTCGAGGTCCCTGTTTAAGATCACCCAATCCCTTTTGGGGAGGGGGTCCAGAAATTCATCTACAGGGCCAGGCCAAGGAGTTTTCTGGGCATCTGGAAGATAAAATTACTCAGATCCGTTCCAAGTTGGATGCCAAGCATGTAGCAGGGTCTGGGGAGATCCCTGGGGAGTGTTCTTGCCCGGTTATCTGGGAACAGTTTGATCCTGTTGGGCCCGAGGAAGTGGACAGGGTACTCAGGTCTGTAAACGCCACCACTTGTCAGTTGGGGGTGGGTGGCATGGTCTTGCACTGGTTCACCTCCTTCCTCCAGGGCCGGTCCCAATCGGTGGTGATAGGGAGCGAGAGATCCAGCCCGCGGCTCTTCCTTTGTGGGGTGCCGCAGGATTTGGTACTCTCCCCACTCCTCTTTAACACCTACATGAGACTGCTGAGTGAGATCATCTGTCGCCACGGGATGAGGTATCATCAATATGCTGATGATACCCAATACCCGGGCCTTCTCTGTAGTGGCACCCGCCCTTTGGAATATCTTGCCCCCAGAGTTGAAGCAAATCCCCTCCCTCCCGACCTTTAGGAAAGAGCTGAAAACCTGGTTCTGCCGCCTAGCATGGGAAGGGGAAAGTAATATGGGGTGGTTAATTCCATAATGTCCTTCCTTTTTGTTAAGCTAATTCGCCAAATTGGATTTTATAATTATTTAATTGTATTAATCAAATTGTAATTTTATATTTTTATATCCTTATTTTAAATGTGATTTTATTGTAAACCGCCCAGAGTTCCCCGTTGGGGGAGATGGGCGGTCATATAAATTGAATAAATAAATAAATAAATTATAAATAAATTATACATCTCCATCCCGGGTGACTTAAGTGATGCTGTGACCACCCTCTCTCGGTGCCTGGAGGCTGTGGGAGCTTGGATGCGGAACAACAGGCTTCAGCTGAACCCTGGTAAAACAGAGTGGCTGTGGATTAGGGGCTCCCAGGTATCAGATAATTTACCATCTTTGGCTCTGAATGGGGTCGCACTGCCCCAGACGGATCCGGTGCGGAACCTGGGGGTTCTCCTGGACTCATGACTCCTGCTTAAAGAGCAGGTGGCAGACGTGGCCAGGGGAGCCTTTGCACAGCTCTGTATTGTGCGCCAGCTATGCCCTTTCCTGGACTGGGAGTCCCTCCGGTCAGTCACTCATGCCCTAGTCATCTCCCATATAGACTACTGCAATGCGCTCTACACCCTTGAAGAGTATCCGGAAGATACAGCTGGTTCAGAATGCAGCTGTGCGAGCAGTTTTGGGAGCTCCAATGAGAGCTCATATAACACCATTGCTCCGCGAGCTGCATTGGGTGCCAGTTTGCTTCCAGGTCCAATTCAAGGTGTTGGTTATCACCTTTAAAGCCCTACATGGCATGGGTCCAGGTTACCTGAAGGACTACCTCACCCCCGTTATATCGACCCATCACACCCGGTCAGGCTGAGAGGGCATGTTACAGACACTGTCCATGAGGGATTGCTGATTGGCAGGGTCCAGGAGGAGGGCCTTCTATGCCATGGCACCCGCCCTTTGGAATAAGCTACCCCCTGAGGTAAGGCAGGCCCCCACTCTCCCGGCCTTCTGGAAGTGGTCCGGAAGGACCTTGTTGGGCCACCTTGCTTGGGGTGGGAGGGGGGATAGCCATTCATGGGGGTGGTTGGTTTCTTGATGGGGCCAACGAGAAGATCTTTACCGCCATCTTGAATTTCAAATTTCATATTTTATATTCTGTATTGTTATTGTTATATTTATATAGATCTATACTCATATTTATTCTGTATTTTTTTAGTGATGCTATTTTATTGTCTGCAAACCACCCAGAGTCGTACATGGGATGGACGGTAAATAAATATGACAAATAAATAAATAAATTATAGTATTCAGTACAGTATATATTTCTAAACTCTCTTTCGAATATGTTGTTTAGACCCAGGACAGACTATGGGGAAATGCACACAAGCACCAGTTCACCAGTGATACCCTCTGCTGCATTTCAGAACTGCTGTACAGCTCCCTCCATCTGGCCAACTACCCACCACCTTCTTCACTATAAAATGACCCACCTCTTCCTTCATTATGTTTGCTTCTTGTGACCAAGAAAAATATATCAAAGTGGACATTCCATAAGGAAGTTCCAAAACTACATGGAAGGATGGAACTAAGCTACTAATGTGCCTTCCCTTCAAAAGCGAAGGAGGAACAAGGAGATTGAACAAAGCAGAAATTCACACCTGTATTGAAAACTTGGCCTTTTCAGCAGGTGTGATTTGTGAACCATTTAAATAACTGTTTAATTTTTGTTTATTTCCTGAAGCATTGTGATTATGGCGTTGACTCTATATAGTTTTTAAAGGCAATTTAAACTGTTATTGTATGCTGCTTTGAATCATTGGCAATTACGCTGCCCTGAGAATTGAATAATAGTAATAGTAATAATATAAGAAATTGCTTGCCTCGTACTCCCGAAGAAACACTACAAAATTATTTTCACAGCATTTCTCCAGAGCAGCAGCTGACCAAAAGTTGCAAGGTTCTACAGTATCAGGGGACACAGCCCTAGCGTGCGGAAAGGGATATATTTTATCCCAAAGAAAGTAGTTATTCACAATAATGTGTACACTTATTCCAACATCATAACTGAACAAACTTTGCAGAAAACATTAATTATACTGACATACATCACTTTCACCTCTCTAAAAACTAGTTTTCTCTAGTCTTAGTCACATATAAATGAGGCTGGCCTTACACTGCTTGAAGAAACCTGAAATGATAGTAAAATTAAAACATTAGATTTTCTTTTCTTACCTTGCCTCTCCTTACATTTATCATTTCTGGTCTATTTAATACTTACGTAGTTTACTACAATGCAATGATAGTATTCTGCAAAACAATGCCATTCTACATTTTTTGCTATAGTCTACAACATGCTTGATGATCTTGTTAAAAAACATTCCATTGAATCAAACACTGATTTTTCAATGAACTTATCTCAATGGAATCAGTCAAGCACTACATTCTTTTTCTTTAAAAAAATTAAGTGTCTTTTTCTTTATCACAGGGGTCAAGAATCTTTAGTTCTCCAGATGTTGCTGAATTCCAAATTCCATTAGTCCCAACATACTTCATGATCAGGGATAATGGGAACTGGAGTCCAGCAGCATCAGTAACACCATAAGCTTCCTATTTGTTTTCTACTTTGCTGTTGCCCAGAAAATTATTTGAAAAGCTTACCTGTTTTACAAGTAATTTGGCACAAAAACACCATACTATATATTATCACAAGATTATATTAGTTGTAGAATATGCATGTAGAATAAACACTGTATCTAACTTCTTCCTCATTTAAACACTAGAGAGTACTTGTAAAGTTCATGCTATGTACACTTGTAAAATATTCTAGGTAATATTTTTGAAAAGGAAATCAAGCCAAATTTATTCTTAAACATTTTTTATTTCAAATACTCAATCCATCAAATTGAATATAATTTTGGATTGAGTTTAGACACAAGAGACACCACTTGTTACCTACTGCTGTTAGTTTTTAAAATTCACATACTGACAGGTATCAAATAGAATTTCCAACACATTTCATGGCAGTTTGCTTTTTTAATATTGCTCACTGAGCAGCTAAGGCATATCAAAATTATACTTCAAGATGATTATTTAAACTGGAAATTCACACTAGAACTAATTTATCTTCCAATGAATTTAAATGCTATAGGCTATATTTATTTTTTTAATATTATCAGATGCTATTTATATCATGACTAAGTTAGAGAGCTATCAAGACAATCATTTAAGATTTTGTGTTGGTCTGTATTGGAGGGTGAACAAAAAAATTCTGAAAACAACACAGTATATCTGTAGGATAATAAACCTTGAGATGAATAGTATGATAATAATAACATGGTTATAATGATAACAGTAACATTAGTATTAGAAATTATACAATTGGTAGTTATTAAAATTATTTTGCCATTTTTGGGATAATTTTGTGAGTTGTCCAAAATTACCTTCCTCTGATTTGTCCTGGGTTATATGTAGCTCTGGCCTAGCCTCTTCATGGAACCAACCCAAAGGTTAGTTAAGAGTTAATTACAATTATATGTCAAATGCCATTAAAGGAAATGGGAGAGAAAATAAATTATATGAAATGTGCTAAGATAACAGGACAAGAGTTACTGTATGTATCAGATGGACAGGCTATTTCTGAAATCCCAGTGCAATTCATTCTTATGCATCACATGTAAATAAAAGGCTTTTAAGGTACTGCTGCAGTATTTTTAACCATCAGAGTAAAAAATACAGTTTCTGAAAAATATGTAAAAACCACTAGGCCAATGTAGAAATCACTGTACTTTTAATTTTGGGGTAAAGGTTAGTAGATTTATCCTGCAATAATTTATCCTGAAAAATACATCACATTTTGCAAATGTTTCTTTAAAATGCTATGGATTCCACCTGGTTGCTGCTTCACTGGCATAGTTTTTCCTCATATTACTTTGTCTTTCTCTTCCTGGACTAGCTACATTTTGACCCCACAATTAGGCATTAGGGCTGGGCAAAGCATTTGAAAGAAGTATTTTATCAAATATGTTATTGCAACAAAACACCTCTCTTCAAAGTGCTCACGTGGTTTCTTTGAAAATTCCTCCTGTCTCTCTCCAGCCACTTCAGTCCCAGCAGAAGTGTGTCTGTGTGACATGCAGAACAGAGGCAGCTTTCAGAGCAACTTTAACGCTCTGAACGAAGGTGCCTCATTGCACTAGCACAGCACAATTGTACATAATCTACCAGATAACGTTTATATTAATAACAATTTAAAACAATTTATAAGAACGTTTTCACAAGAAATAGCATATCTACTGTATATACTACTGAAACTCTCCTGTTTGTCTGTCTGAAACCTTCAATTAGCCGAAACGGTGCATCATAGCACAACAGTTTTTGAATGAAGGTTCCTCAAATCAGCTAACTTAAAGAATACATACAAAATCCAGGACCCATTACTCCTGTGTAATTGAAATTTCAAGGATCTTCACACCAGTTGTATTGGCAAAGTTGTGGCCGCTCCCTGCCAGCTCCCCACAAGAAAAGTCAATGGGGAAGCTGGCAGGAGTCGGAAGTCGCTCTCGCTCCCACTGCTTTTTTGCCCGTCCATGGTCATTCTGTTCATCTCTTTAGGTAAGTAAATATCTCTGAATCAGTGATCCAACAGGTCATGGGTTGTCTAGTAATTATTAAAAAGATGAAAAAATAGTAAAAGTTCTACTCCATCTAGAGCAGGGGTGGGAAACTTCCAGACCACGGGCCATATAAGGCCCGCGAAATCATTTGGTCTGGCCCTGCCAAGGCAACCACAGGCAGGACTTGAAATTAAATAAATCTAGGAGCTCCCACCCACAAACCTCGCCCCTTCCACGTGATTGGCTCCTGCTGGCAAACCCCACCCCCAGTGCTTGTGATTGGCTCCCTCCTGCAAACCCTGCCCCCACCCACTCGATTGGATCCCGCCTGAAAACCCCACCCACCCCAGTGCACGTGATTGGCTCCCACCCGCAAACCCTGCCCCCCGGTCTGCGAATGATGTTATAAATATCCAAATGGGCCTTGGCAGAAAAAAGGTTCCCCACCCCTGATCTAGAGAAATGCCCAGACACTTCCTATGTTATAACCAAATCCAAAAATTGTACTATTCTTTGTACCAATCAATTAATACAACTGAGTCCAAATTAAGAGAGAATAAAGTTTGTTTTGGAACTCATTCAACTGTACAAGTTATGCCAAATAGACTTCCCTGAAAACAAAATCAAATTAACAACCTACCTGTATAAAGATATAGATTAAAGGCACGAGAAGTTTTCTTTGTGTAGTAATTATGTGCTAACTTCAATAATATATGAAATTCCATATAACCCAAATATATCTGAAATGTTTGCTATTCCTTATTATGTTATAAAAATAGTGTACAAACAAAACACTGCAGTTTGCATGAACAAAGAAACTCTTTCCATTTTTCCTACTCAATGTTGCGTCAGACACTTCTCCTGCCACACTTCACTGCAGGAACTTTCCACACCTGGAAGTGGATGGGAGGCATCCTTTTTCTTTCCTCTGGTTATCTCTCAAATAATCAGCAGTATTAAAAGTGCTAAACTTTTTACTGAATAGAGGTAAGAGAAGGCTCCATAAGTAGCAAGATTACAACAGAAATATGTGATTCAGGTAGGGTTACCAGATGCCTGGCAAAAGGAGGACATGTCCTCCTTTTTGTCCTCATGTCCTCCATCCAGCAGGCACAGTCTTAAAATCAAATACTGTATGGCTTTTTGAAAGTCTTGTGTTTTTTTTTTATTTTGGACTGTTTGCACAACAGTAGTCATTTAAACTTTTGTGTATTGCAACCTTGTAAATTGTCTGCTTCTTTCTTTCCCTTGTCCGTCAGCAGACTCGACCACCTAGATTTACATTATTTAATTTATTTCCTGATTCCAGCAATCACCTTCAATCTAGCCCCTTCAAATTTATGATCTCTGTAGTCTGTAGATCACATGACTTATCATACATTTCTATGGTGAAATTTGGAAAGTGCGTCGTCACTGATTCTATATTATCGCTAGCATATGTTCTTGAAAATAAAGATTTGTTGGAAAAATATTGCAATTGAAAAAAACAGTCTTTCTGTTGCTGGAAAAAGTAACTTCATATACATGTAGGCCTAAGTACATTTTTTTGCAGTTTTTTGCTGTAATTTTTGTCACAGATGTCAAGAAAGTTAAACAGTGGGTGTATCCTCCTTTCCCACCCAATTGTCCTCCTTTCCAATTGTCCATGTTCTTTGCCTGTTCAGATACCTGGTAATCCTACCTGTAGGCATATTTCAATTCTTATTGATTTCAAAGTAAACACTAGATTACAATGTAGAATTTTACAAGGCTGAAGTTCTAATCGTTTTTTTCACCACCATCTTTCAATTAATTTTTATTGTTCACTCTTTTTATCGTTCACTAGTATTTCCAGACTAATATTACAGTCAGTGCAATATATTTGCAAGAACAGTTAATAGAGCTATATTCAAGTTGCATTATTTGCAAACCTTTGGGGATAGCTCCTATTTTTCTTCATTTTAATCCTAGGTTGTATTTTAACTAGAACAATCATTAACCACCATTGCTGAAGTTTTTGCTTGTGTGCTTTATAGAAAAATTGACAGTTGCAGGACTGAATTCTGTCAGGTAACATAACCATCTCTACTGTTCTATCTCTTTCACAAAAAATTAAATTGTCTTTTTATGCATTCAGAAAAAGGTGGGGGGGGAATTAGCTTCTGTGGTCCTGGGCATGGCAACCTTTACATGATTTAATAGAAACCAAGTTCCAGCTTTAAGCTTTCCATTGCTACTTTCACTAACTTCTAATTGCTCTCATTACAAAATAATTCTACATTCTTGGATTATAACCATAATCTGGCTTGTGTACTTTTCTCATTTAGCTGAGCATGTTAGTTTATAAACTAAACAAACATATGCCATAAATCACCATTCCCCCTTCAACTGAAAATACCAGGCACAACATGATGAAAAAACTAAATATGACAATAAACTATCCTAAAAATAAAATTATAAGAAAGATGATTTCTAACTTTACAAAATTAAGACTATAAGAAAATCCCTATTGGAAGGTGTCAAAGCTTTTTAAGACCAGGACCCTTTTTCCCAGAGTAATCAGGAAAAAATTAGTATGCAATTTGTTAATACCATTCAGAGGGACATTTCACAGGAATCATCTTCTGAAAATTTAGCTTCACACAGGTACAAACAACTTGGGAGACACAATTTCTATTTTCTCTACTTACAACAATAGAACTTTTTGAAGAAATCTGATTAAATTGCAGTTCTCTATCTAGAATATTAAACATTATACTGTCATCCAGTGGTCATTATAATGAACTACACAATTTCTACATTTTACACATATCAGTACAGTACTATTCAAGAATATTAATTATGTAAGTTAAACACAGAAATACTATAGACAGAAAATGTCTAATTTGTTAGTCTTTAAAGTCCCACAAGACTTTTCATTACAAAGATTAGACAGCTACTCCTCTGAAAAAATGAAAGACGTTTAAGTTAAAGAGTGTTGCATTATAAAATACAAGCAGTTAAAGATAGTGTATTAAAATAATAGGTTTCAAATTTATGCATTGAAGCAACTAGCTATGAAACAAATAAAAAAAAGAATGAATATGATATCTGACCTTGACAAGATGGAGACACTGTGGATTGGGTCTCAAAATTTGTAAATTAGTTTTTTCTCTGTTTTTAAACAAGATTGCACACAGCCTAAACTATTACTATAACAACTATATAACTATATATAGACAGCAGTGGTAATAGATGTAGTGGTGCCAAGTGACAGCAACACCAGGAAGAAGGAATATGAGAAGCTGGAGAAGTACCAGGGCCTGAAGGAGGAACTGGAGAGGATGTGGAAAGTGAGGGCCCAAGTGGTCCCAGTGGTGGTAGGAGCACTCAGGGTTGTGACTCCTAAGCCGGGAGAGTGGCTCCAACAGATCCCAGGAGCAACATCTGAGTCCAGAAGAGTGCAGTGCAAGGAACAGCTAAGATACTGCACAGAACCCTCAAACTCCCAGGCCTCTGGTAGAGGACCCGATATATATATCGGGAGGGAGGGAGGGAGCGGAGGGTGCCCCCCCCCCCGCACTGATCCATCACCAGGGAAAGAGAGCGAGAGGGAGGGAGGCTGAAATGACTCAGTAACTTTTGCGCTTGGATCTGCTTTTTCAAACCTCCCCCCATCATCACCACCACCCTCTTCCTCCTCCTCCTTCGTGGTTTGTTCTGCTAAAGCTTGGAGATGTATTTGGGGGGGGAGGGCCCGGGTGTAAAATCTCGGCACCGATCAGCTGTGCGCCGGGGATCAGCTGTGCGGCGGGGAAGTGACCCGCCCTATAAGACGACACCCGGCGTATAAGACGACCCCCGACTTTTGAGAAGATTTTCCTGGGTTAAAAAGTCGTCTTATACGCCGGAAAATACGGTATACACACACACACACAAACACTCATCATGCTACTCCCATTCAGGGTAACCAGTGTTATGCCAAATAGAGAACAGGAGTAAGGAATAGCAAACCAGAGAATTAGAGGTAAGAAATAAGAAAGGGGGAAGGAAATACACTTAAAACTACCGTACTCTATAGTTGTAAATAACTGAATATATTATATCACTTTAAAAAACTAAGACTTAGATCTAGCAGGGTGGGTATGCTTTGGGTACTCTTGGTGAAACAGTGTCACCTGATGGGGCCTTGGAAGCACGCCTTCTGCCATGGTGCCTGACTTATGGAACAGCCTTCCCCCAGAAATATGGATGGCGCCGACCTATTGGCCTTCAGGAAAATAGTGAAGACCTGGCTTTTCATCTACTGGGACCAGGATACTGATAGAGCCGACACAGGGTGATTGGTGAATCGATGTGAGTTTTATTGAGGCCCACAATGTTGTTTATTGTTTTAAATAGTCATTTTGTAGTATTGTGTTTTTATTTTGTTCACTGCCCAGCATTCCTTCTAGTTGATGGGTGGCTACATAAGTTTGTTTAATAAGTATCACTGTTAAGCTTTAAGCTAAGAGTAAGTATCAAGCACCATGGTCAGTACAGTACAAGTCACAGAGTAAAATTATGAGCTATAATAAATTCAATCCATGTTACTATGAATTTATTTGAATTTAGATGTCCTGTAACACTGAAATATACTATAGATTCTTTTTTCCCCTTTATTTTAGAAGAGTATAAAATGTAGGCAAAATACCAAGATACGCTACAATAACAAAGTTAATCTGAACAATCCTTAAAGTTAAAAATAATTTTAAAAAACAGCAAAAGAAAAGAGAAAAAAGGGGGGAAATCAGACAAACAAAAAAACTCTACTGTATTTTTAAACTTATAGATTTTTACTGGTTTACTAAAACTACCATATAATACTATAGTATAATCAGATACAAAATATTATTGTAAAATATCATAAAATCTGTACCAAAGAAGAACATATTGTTACATCCTTAACTAGTAGAAAATACTGTATTTTCCAGAACTGATAATTAATATGCAATATGTGGTCCATGAGGTCACGAAGAGTCGGACACGACTAAACGACTGAACAACAACAAAAATAGATTATATGCATTCATTCTTGGTTCTCTAAATGGCCCAGTCATCTTTTCTGTACTCCTTTGTCTTGTTCCACCCATCTATTTATGTCATGTAACAAAGTATGTTTTCCCCAGACTGCATTAATTCCCCAAACTCATAGCTGTTTCTTCCATTATCACCATTCATTGGAGTATAACATACAAGCAACTATCCCTAATGTATGGATTTGTACTTTCATGTTCACCGACAATGTAGATGATACCAATTCTCACTTCCTGACATAAATTTTAGTCATTTCATTCATCATTAAACCTACATTCTCACTTTCCTGTATGTATTCATCCATTCCAATCCCCAAGATCAGACTACCTATGTTCAGATGTATTGTATCCTTTCCCAATCTCTTACTTTCACAGAAATATATTTATTTATTTCATTTCAGATGTTAGTCCATGGCTGTTACCATTTTCTCCTCTTTCATTCCAAATTGCAACCTATGTCATGGTCATCACCAGAAGTACCCACTGGTATTGACCTCCATAACCCATCATGACTTTAAATTAATTGAGGCTTTCACAGAACTATTTTTAGAAATACAGAAAAGCTATAAACTAAGTTATCATACTTAGTTGTACTTGTGCCACATCAACATTCCCTGCTAACACTAAGGACAGTATTGATCATTTTGGCACAGTTTGACCAATATGCAGTATGCAATTGAAGTCTAGTTTTGCCCCAAGTATGTTCATACTATTCAAGGCAAGTTAGGATGTCTAATCTAGAGACTACCTCACAAGGGAACATATTGTACCTCCCACCAACTAGAAAATACATGCAATGTGCTGACAGACAGCATTCTGAGTTATCTACAGCTATTCATATAAGGGACACCTGTTTAAAAATAGTCAGACTTCATATTTAGCATTTTGTTGTTGTTCAGTCATTTAGTCGTGTCCGACTCTTCGTGACCTCATGGACCATAGCACGCCAGGCCTTCCTGTCCTCCACTGTCTCTCGGAGTTTACTCAAATTCATGTTCATTACATCGGTGATGCTATCTAACCATCTCATCCTCTGCCGTCCCCTTCTCCTTTTGCCTTCAGTCTTTCCCAGCATCAGGGTCTTTTCCAGTGAGTCTTCTCTTCGCATTAGGTGGCCAAAGTATTTGAGCTTCAGCTTCAGCATCTGTCCTTCCAATGAGCAGTCAGGGTTGATTTCCTTTAAGATTGACTGATTTGACCTCCTTGCAGTCCAAGGGACTCTCAAGAGTCTTCTCCAGCACCACAGCTCGAAAGCATCAATTCTTCGGTGCTCAGCCTTCCTTATGGTCCAACTCTCACAGCCATACATTGCTACTGGGAAAACCATAGCTTTTACTATACGGACCTTTGTCGGCAAGGTGATGTCTCTGCTTTTTTATATGCTGTCGAGGTTTGCCATAGCTTTAATCTAAATTCTCAAAATTCTTAACTCTTCAAGAATAGGCTGATTGACAAAAGTTTCATAGGTATAACTCAGCTAGATTAGTTGTGTTATTACAGAGAAGAATCAGACTACCTATGTTCAGATGTATTGTATTCTTTCCCATTCTCTTACTTTCACAGACACATAATATATTTATTTATTTCATTTCAGATGTTAGTCCAGATGTTATGTTATTACAGAGAAGAATGAAGCAATCTACAACAGATCTGCTCATAGCAGTATATACCAGTCATAGTTTATATATAGGTTTATGCTCCAGGGTTTAAATTCTAGGCTTTTTGGTGCATTTGGTGCAGCCTAGCACATAGCACAGTAGAAATAAGAAATTGCTTAGTGCATATTTTTCTAATATGCGTGCTTATCTTACCATGACTTCATCTGTATCCGAGTATGGAGTGCTTGACACCTACCTTGTATCCAATAATCTCTTTGTACTTTCAGTCTCTTTGTTCCTGGAAAGTAGATATAGCTTGTTTTGGGGGGGGGGGGTGTTTGTCTTTCACCTTGGGAGCGTTGCTAACATGTCCTTTGTGTGACTGACCAGGCTTTGCAGGCCTTTAAACTATTTTGGAGGGTGTGTTTTGGGTTCATTGTCTTGATTGAGTGGACAAATGAACTTGGATGAACCTCTCTGTAAAAACAGTTGAGAAAGGAGAGGGAGCTGTGGTGCTAATGAGTTTTCTCTCCAACAATTGGGAGCTTGTTTTCTCAATATGGGTCAGACCAGTCCTTAGCTGGCCCAAGAGAAGAGAACATTCTTCCCTAGCAAGTACGATGGACATTTTTTCCTTCAGTTCATCTCTACCAGAAACTGATCCTATCTTATCCAGGAGTTAGGTTAGTTGAAAGCGGGTAAATTACAAGAGCATAAAGGAATATCTCCATTAGGATTTGAATAATTCTCTTACCTGGAGAAGTTCTCTTGCATTGGGAGCAGCTGCACCGCAGAAAGAGACTCCTAGATTTGAAAAGGCAGAAGTAGAAGGGAGGGATACTTTAAGGATACTATCATTCAAAAAAATCAAATGCTCCCAGCACCCACCCACGCCATTATAAACAGTGAATCCAGAGTTCTCCAGGGTTAGCAAGATTGATAGGCCTCAGGCCTGCTGCAGGCTATAATGAACTCATATAAAACGGGGAGACAAGTTGAGAAATTAAGTTCTTGTCTGGTCCCATTAGCTAGAATAGTATATTTTTCTCTTTCATTCACACACACACACACACACACACACACACACACACACCTTAGTGCAAAACCATGAAGGCCTAACATTTTTTATTTCCTGCTGCTGTCTCCTGACTGGCATCACTCTGAATCAGTTTATGCCTGTAAGTGTGAGCCAAATTTAATTCATCACGTAGGCAAGGATATTTTCCCCCTTCAGAGTTAGTTTAATTAAATCGAGGTAAATATCTTTCTTTCCTCCACAGAACTGATTTGAGCAGGACAAGATTAATTTATCAGCTGAACCAAAATGGTAACATGCAGGGTTTAAACAATGTGGAAACTTATGCATATTTATATCTATAAAATATGAAAGGAAAAAGGGGCTTATGAGGGAAAGTTAGATGTTTCTTACACAGCATGCTGTTTCCCTGGTGATCTTTCCTGAGGTAGTGGACCTTCTGAGACGGATGGAAAGAGATTCAAACCAAGGACAAATGGATAGAATTTTGGCGGGAAAAGAAAAAAAATAATAGTAAAGGAAGTCTTTATTATTGGGAAAACAAGAAAGGGAAAACAAGAAAGAAAAAGAAAGAGTGTGTTTAGAAAAGAAACCCAATCAGCATTTTTTTCTGTAGTTTTCCATTTTGGTGGAGTGAAAATGTTGAGTTTCCTCCTTGTGCTGCTATGGACATTGAGCATAGGAGACAGCAATGGCCTAGACTTGCACTGTGTAGATCAAACAGCTGATTTTTTAAGCTGGAATGGGGCTGCTCAACCCATGAGCCACTTCCAAATGCAGCAGGGGTGGAGGCCTTCCAGAGACACATTATAGCAGAACTGAAATGGAAAATTCTATTCCAAATGCTGCATGTTTGCCTTCCATGTAGTTATTAATAGCATGCAGTTATAGCAAAAAAATGGCAGCCACCCTTTCAATTGTACCTTATTGTTTTTTATAAAAAAATTGCATTAAACACTCAGAGGTCTCTTTTGACTTGGGAAGCAATATAGAGATCAAATAAATTACACCTTGCAACAGAATATAATCCTGAATTCTCCTCCAAGATTTATTTATTTATTTGTCATATTTCTCTACCGCCCATCTCGCATACAACGACTCTGGGTGGATTACAGATGATAAAAAAGATACTCTGTTCCACTGTCCCATTTTTTTTTCTTATTTTTCTCTCTCAAGAGATAGCATTCTGTGGCCACTGAGCATGTTCAGGCATATTTTTTGATGTGATGTGATGTGATGTGATGTGATGATGTGATGTGATTTGTATGGCCGCCCATCTTAGAGCACAACAGTGGCTCACAACAACAATGAAACTACAGTCATAAAACCATAAATACCATGGCATAAAACAAAAACTAAAAACCGGTCTTCCGGACTTGAAATTATATTATGCAGCATGTTGTTTGGTATGGCTTAAAGAATGGATTGTTTTGAAAAATGAAAAATTATTGAATTTGGAGGGTCATGAATTAAGATTTGGATGGCATGGATATCTGTGGTATGACAAAGCTAAAGTTAATGTGGACTTTAAAATTCATTATATTAGAAGATCTTTGTTGAGGATTTGGAATAAATATAAGCCAACCTTATGTTATAAGAGACCCTTATGGATTTCTACGCTAGAAGCATTTCATAGAACAGAAGTGAGAAATAAGGATAAATGGCTGACTTATAAGGACTTTTTAAAAAAGGAGCAAGGGCATTATGTAATCAAAACAAAAGAACTTGCACAAGAAGGATATACTTTTCAATGGCTTTCTTATATGCAACTTATAGGGTCCCCGTTGGGGGAGATGGGTGGTAATATAAATCTAATAAAATAAATAAATAAATAAATAAATAGAGAAATTTAAATTAGATTAAAAAAATCTTGAATTTGAACAAACTAAATCGGAATTCGAGATACAATTATGTGAAACAGATGACCACTTAATTGCTAAAATGTATAAATTACTGTTAAAAGGAGAAATGGTGGAGGAACAAGTTAAGGATTGTATGATTCAGTGGGCAAAAAATATTGGCCATAATATACAAATGCAACAATGGGAAGATATGTGGAATAAAGGATTAAAATTTACTTTGTGCTACAACTTGAAAGAAAACTTTTATAAGATGATGTACCAATGGTATATGACCCCACAAAAACTTGCTAAAATGTATGGGACTGTTTCCAACATATGTTGGAAATGTAAAAAACAAGAGGGGTCTTTTTACCATATGTGGTGGACATGTAAGGTGGCAAAGAAATTTTGGACTGAAATACGCTCACTGATGCAAAACATATTACAAATACGAATTCCATTTAAGCCAGAATTATTTTTACTTGGATTATTAGATGTACAAATAGAAAAGCATTTCATTAGAATTATACAATATATGATTACAGCAGCAAGACTTCTTTATGCACAAAATTGGAAAAACCAAACTTTACCGACGATACAAGAATGGATGTTAAAACTAATGGATATGGCAGAATGAATATGACATGTTTACTAAAAGAAAACTCAAATCGTTATTATCTTAAAGAGTGGAAACCATTAATAGACTATTTGCAAAAAGCAGGTGGAGCAAAGCTTGCATGGGGTTTTGATGACTAGATTATACAGAAGTAAAACATATTCGACAAGAAATGTATATGAATATTATATTTAAAGCTAGCATGTAAGAAAGAATTTTTTATTCCTATGACCATAGATAGATCGGAAGTCGATTAATTTCTATGTCTTTTCTTTATCTTTCTTTTACTTTTCTACACTTTTTCTTTTTCTTTTTCTTTGATTTGTATTTCTTTTTCTGTTCTATTTCTAACTTTTAACTTTGTATATTTTAAAACTCTAATAAAATTTGTATAAAAAAAAAAAACTAAAAACCCAGAACCTCAACAACGATCCACAGGCTCTGATCACTCCACCACATTGCCTGGGTGAAGAGCCAGGTCTTGATGCCCTTCCAGAAGGCTGAAAGGCTGGGGGGCTGCAGGATCACCAGGGGAAGGGTGTTCCATAAGGTAGGGGAGCCACGGAAAAGGCACACTTCCTAGGTGCCACTAGATGACAATATTTCAGGGAAGGGAGTTGGAACATGCCCACCCTATCTGATCTGGTGAGACAAGCAGATACCCTCAGGGAAAGGCGATCCTGCAAATAACCTGGCCCTGTGCCATGTAGGACTTTAAAGGTGATAACCAGCACCTGGAATTGCACCTGGAAGGAAGCTGGGAGCCAGTGCAGCTCGTGCAATGGGGGTGTAACGTGGGCGAACCTAGGATCACCCAACACTGTGCGCCTCTGCAATCTAGACCAGTTATAACTTCCAGGTGGTCTTCAAGGGCATCCCCATGTACAGCACATTGCAGCAGTCCAAAACGGGAAGTGACCAAGGCGTGAGTGACCAGTCTTAGACTGGTTTAGCAGATTCCATTTCATTTGTGTTTTTAAAAACAAAAAACCTACAACTTTTTTCCTCCACCGCTGCAAATGTTGAGGTTTTCCCAAGCTTGCTGATAACCTCCCTCTTCTAAGTGAATGCATTTGGTGACATAAACAAGATATTCACTTGTGAACACCAAAAACAGAGAGAATAATTAACATGATTATTTATCATGATGATAAATTATTGGTGAAATTCTCCAGTTTCGTAAGAAGTTACATGCATCCTTCACACAGTTGCTTTTTAACACAAACATGTCAGGCACTTTTGAAACTGTGCTTTCTTTGACTCTTGGAATACCAAGTCTTCCATTATGTGATAAGAAGCCAAAATATTTTCAGATAAATATCTTTCTGAGTTATTCCAAGATATATCATTCATATATATATATATATATATATATATATATATATATATATATAATAAAAATTGGGGCGTGGTGGCTCAGCGGGTAAGATGCCAGGCTTGTTGATCGGAAGATCGCAAGTTCGGAGGTTCGAATCCCTAGCCCTGCGTGCGGAGTGAGCTCCCGCACTAGCTCCAGCTCTTGCCAACCTAGCAATTCGAAAGCATGCAAATGCAAGTAGATGAATAGGTACCACTTCGGTGGGTAGGTAACAGCGTTCCGCGCGCGTCATGCAGCCACATGACCATGGAAGCGTCTTCGGACAACGCTGGCTCTTTGGCTAACAAACGGAGATGAGCACCGGCCCCTAGAGTCGGACATGACTGCACAACTGTGCTGGGGGAACCTTTACCTTTTTTACCTATATCAAAAATAGCAAATATATTTGCTATGCATATATGTTTGTGTTCTGAGTTCCGGTAGAAAAGTTTAGAAATGTATGGCTGAGTATGTTATATTAATTTTCTGATATGAAGGAGTCAACTCTACCTATAACAGGAAAGGAAATTGGCTGCTTTATTTCTTCATTAAAATGTGGGAGTGAAATTAATTTTCTACTATGGTTTTCAAATTAATGAAGATAATTCTTCATTAATACAGGAATTTCTTGTCAAAATAATTTTCTAAATTAATTTTCAATTATTAAGGTTATGACCCTACATATTTACCTAGAATAAGCCCTATACAAACATTAACTAGGAAAGACTTTGGAATATAGATAAATCTTTAGGATTTTCTGAAAGGCCTATAGTGAGATGGGTGGTGGTTTGACAGATTTCATGTAGCAGCGTGTTCCATAGATGTGAGGTCATGCAGAAAAGGCTTCTCTTTCATACAGACTTTTCTCACACTTTTCAAAGGCAGGTAAACTAGAAGAGCCTCTGCTGCAAAATTTAAACTGTTCAGGCAGGAAGATATTGACCTCCAACTATTTAAGGCACTAAGGGTCCAAATCAACTCTCAAATTTTGTTTGGAAATGCACAATCTGCAACCAATGTAGCGGGAACAGTACATGTGTCATATACTGTAAACCAACCACCTGACTCTTGGGGTTATCTACATTGCTTGGTTTCCTTATCATCAAAACAGGCCAGCAACTATTTTTAGAGGGCAGGAACAGATGAAATCATTTTGTACTCCCCCCCCCCCCTTCCCATTGCAAATGCAACTTCTGGGCATGTTTTCCTGCTGCAGGTTTAAAGTAGTCTTTTCCTCCTTATGTTGCCTTGAGCATTCCTGTCCATTTTGGCTGGTGCACATTTCTGGTTAACCCCAGAGCAGGAATTCCCCTCAACTGAGTCAATGGTTGCCATGATCTCTAATGTCATCTAGAGCTACCTCCCTTACATCAAATGCATTTCAGAGTCCACCAACAGCTACTCTGACAATTCAGAATAAGTGAAGCACATAAACCAACAAATCCATGCCAAACATTCTGAGTGACTCATAGACCCAGTACCCAAAGAAGAAAAACAGGAGTTATGTATAAAATAGAATGCAAAAACTGTGAATACAGGAATTCAAAGAGATAAAGGGCCAGCGCAGCCGGTCATTACCTGCTGCCTGTGCGCGCCAAAGAGAGCTACCCCCCCACACCACGTGTAGTCCTGGACCCGAGCCAAGGGACGCCGCCGACTCCTCCTCCGCGCCAAGCCCTGCTGCCACCGCAGAAACCCATCCAGGCGCCAGCCCAGCTCTTGCCTTGCCGCCGGTTCCTGCCCCGTGTCCTGCCGCCACCACAGAATCTGCTCTGGAAGCCTGTCCAGCCTTTGCCTTGCAGCTGGTTCCTGCCCAGAGCCCTGTCGCCGCCTTCCCGGTCCTTAGAAGCGCCACGTCGGTAAGCACCGTGGCCTTGCACCCCTGCCCCGCAATAGAGTCAGTGCCCGCATTGATTTTCTTTTTTTAAATATTCTTAAGAGGGATATTATTATTATTATTATTATTTAAATTTAAATTTGTAGCACCGCCCATCTCCTCTACACCAGGGAACTCTGGGCAGTTTACAACAACAAGTTAAAAATATAAAAATTAGAACAACAATAACTTACATATAAAATCCAAATAAAAAGATGTTAATAATAAGGCTTTAATAATAAGAAGTACTTTGGCCACATAATGAGAAGACAGGATACCCTGGAGAAGATGCTGATGCTGGGGAAAGAGGAAGGCAAAAGGAAGAGGGGCCGACCAAGGGCAAGATGGATGGATGATATTCTGGAGGTGACGGACTCAACCATGAGGGAGCTGTGGGTGGTGACAGCCGACAGGAAGCTCTGGCGTGGGCTGGTCCATGAAGTCATGAAGAGTCGGAAGCGACTGAACGAATAAACAAAAAAAACAAAACAAAAAAATAAGGCGGGTTTCATTATTATACATAGGACAAACAGGCAGAAGATTAGCAGAATGTATCCAGAAGCACTAACTAGCAGTCCAAAGACACAGCTTGTATAAAATTCTAATACCAACACTGATAACTGTCCTGATACAAATATGAATTCTAGTTGTACAAAGAACTGTACAACACAAGTACTGTATATCTAACATCTGAACTGATTCTAATGTTTGGTCCTATAGAACAATCTGAATCTTTTATGGATAATGAGAAAAGACAGTAGAATACGCTGCTAAATAAGATGATCTGTAAAAGAAAGAATGTTTGGTTTACTGAAGTGGCTTCCTCGGAACCAGAAAACTAGAAGTAACTGCCAATGTAGATTTAGTCACATGCCTTCTATTTTCCTTACATTAAGAAGTTCTGGTAACAATACTTACACATTTGTTTGCAATACCACATCAAACTACTTGGAAGCAAAGCCCAATGAAATTACTAGGGCTCATATACAGTACGTAGAATTAACCATCCATTTCAATTGGTTGAGATCACTGAAAATCTGATTTATTTGTAAAGTAAACAATCTGTTTATTTGTACAATGCACATCTTACTGCTGAGCTTCTGAGACAGTCCTCATGGATAAACCCTGCTGGAAGGCTCTTGTTCTCACTCTTTTTCTTACAAACAAATAATGTTGTTACATTTGTTAATTCTCATGCAAAATCACCCAGTTTTGAACCAAACCCTTACAAATGTATTGTCCATTCAGGTAACAAGAAACAGTCATAAACTACCACTAACTTTCCTACGTACATTTAGAAGGGCTTATGTCTCATAGTGTGTTCAATGGGTAACAATAGGGGCTCTTCTAAATAAACATATATGGTTATGTTATAAGGTTCTTAATTAAATCACAGACTCCTATTTAGACTTACTTTAGGCAATGTGATTAAAATAACCTTTTTAACCAGGGAGGGCAATGAAAGGATATACAAAAGTGATTGTGAGTGTGTGTGGGATAAGTGTGGGATATGTTTCCACCTGCTTTAAAGAAGTTGTAAGACCTTTATTTAAAAAACTCTTACTTGATCCAGAAGACCTCTACAAGTATAGGCTAGTCTCAAATATTTCATCTGTGTCCTCAAAGCTCCTGATCCATTTGGATTAAATTGATTAACTGGACCCATTTTAATCAGAGGTTTGCCTAGGACAGGGGTCGGCAAACTTTTTATGCCGGGAGCCATTTTGACATGCTCGTGCACATTTTGAAATGCTCGAGAGCCAGGGGGCGGGGTTTGCAGGTGGGGGCCAATCGCATGGAAGGGGGCGGGGTTTGCGGGCGGGGACCAATCGCGCACACTTAGGGCCTGCTGCCGCCATGCCCGCCACGCCCACTGCATTGCCCACCGCTGCCACGCCTGCCCCGCCACGTCCGCCACTCCACCTCCCCCGGGGTCCAAGTAAGCCGCGACGGGCGGGCGGCGAGCGAAGCGTCGCCCCGCCTCCTCCCCCGGGGTCCTTCGTGAAGGGCTTCTCCTCCATCCTCACTGCTCCCGCCGCCGCTCCTTACTGCCTTCCTTCTTCTCTCCCTCGCCGGCACCCACCACCCCTGCCCCACCTCCGCCCACCCTTCTCCTCCCTCCCCCTCACAGAGATTTCATCTCTGTCTCCTTCTTCTGTCTGCCTGTCTCCTTCGAAGCAAGCAAGCGCCCAAGCGAGGGAGAAGCCGCTCTTTCTTTCTTCCTACGGCGTAGGACGTAGGAAGAAAGAAAGAGCGGCTTCTCTCTCGCTTGCACAGTTTAGAGGCAAGGAGAAGGGCCGTGAGGGGGCTAGGAGAAAAAGCACGGAGCCCAACGCGAGGGCAGGCGGCAAAAAAAATAGAGCCTTCCTTACAAAGCGTTCAGTAAAGCGGACATTAGAAAGCCCACCCGCGCGGATGTGTGCAGTGTCCTGAGGGTAAAAAGGCTCCGAGATCTGGGGAAAGAAACAAAAGAAGCTCAAGGCAATAGACGCGGCAGGGCGGCGCGTGGGTGTACCTGCGTGAATTGACCCTGTCAGCCTTACTCGCGAGGAAGTAGACTTGGGCTCTTGAGAGAACAGGCTTAGGATCCCTTCCAACCTCAGCTCAGTCAAGAGTTGTCCTCCTCCTCTTTCCCGCCCTGATTTGGAGGAAACGCTGCCCCCAAGTTCCTTTAGGTTTCCTTTTCTATTCCGTTGAAAACCAACGAACTGCTGTTCCTTCCTGCCCCGTTTGCGTCCTTCTCATTAATCCTCTCTTCTGTACGCCCGGCTTAGAGGGGACAGCGGCGAGGCGAAGCTGAGTTCTTCCTAACGCGGCCTCCTCCCTCCCCCTCACAGAGATTTCGTCTCTGTCTGACCCAGGTCTCGGCCTCCGCTCAGCCGAAGCCTCACGGCCACCGAAGAAGGGAAAGGCGCCGGCGGGAGGGAGGGAGAGCGGCCGGGAGGGAGGCGCTCCGGCCCTTCCCTCCAACCTCCCTGCCATCCCGCCTCGTTCCCCGGGCAGGCGGGCGGCGCTCGGGAGCTGCACTCGGGCTTCCTCGGCGGCGGCAGCGGCGCTCAGGGATAGACGCGCGGGCCCAGGTAGGGCTCCCCGACGCACCAGAAGTCGGGCGCCTGCGGTGTCTCCAGCAGCCAGAGCGGGCGCGGCAGGGCGGGCGCGGTGGGCGGCGGTGGCAGGCTCTGTCCGGCGGGCAGCCGGTAGTAGTGGCAGTCGCGGCCGCGCGCCGGGTCGTAGGGCGGCGGCAGGATGTCGAGGAAGGCGGCGGGGCCGCCCTCAGCCGCGATCTGGTGCAGGTTGTCGCGCTGCGGGGACAGCAGGCAGGGTGGCGCGGCGGCCGTGTAGAGGCGGTGCGAGCGCAGCAGGGCGCGCAGCCGGCGGGGTTTGATGGGGCGGGAGCGTGCACCCGGAGGGCCTCCCGCGGCCGCTTCTCCAAGGCGGGTTGCAGAGCCTGGTCGGGAACGCCTGGTCCCTCCGCTCCCTCCAGCTCCGCCACCAGCCCCAGCAGCGCCGCCCGCCCCGTCCTGCCGCCCGGCAAACCTCCGCCGGCTCCGTCCCCCCGCCGCCACCGCCCCAGCCAGGCCCCCTGCGCCGCCCTGCCGCTCGCGTCCCGGGCCCGTGCCCTCACCCAGCGCCTGGATGCCACAGAGCAGCGCCATCTCCAGCTGCAGCAGCCCCTGCAGCCGCTCCTGTGCCGCCTCCGACAGCGCCGCGTCCCGGGCCAGCAGCGCCTCCCTGCCGCGCCGGGCCTCGCTTAGTGTGAGAGCCAGGGGGCGGGGTTTGCGGGCGGGGGCCAATTGCGTGGAAGGGGCGGGGGTGAGTTCAGCTGCGGAAGAGCCACACTCAAGGGGCCAAAGAGCCGCATCTGGCTCGCGAGCCGCCATTTCCGACCCTTGGCCTAGGATATGGTATTCAGTTGGCTTTTGTTACACTTAAAACTAAATGGGAGGAGTGCAACTAGTTCTCCTGGACCTCTTGGCAACTTGGCACCCTTGTGGGCAATCTGGGGTTTTGCAATGGCCCCAGCCTTTCCCTGATGGACATGTTCAGAATGTGATGCTGGGGGAATCTTGTTCAACACCTAGGCTGTTGATCTATGCGGTTCCACAGGGACCGCATAGATCTTATCCCCTATGCTGTGTAACCACTGGGGAGGTCACTTGGAACTCAAAGTGGTGTGCTGTCAGTATGCTGATGACATCCAGCTCTACTGCTCCCTACCATCTAACTCCAAGAAAGCAATTGGCATCCTTCAACATTGTTTAGTCTCTAATGCATAGCTTTCCAAACTGTGTGTCGCGACGCTTTAGTGTGTCGCAACACACAGTTTGGTGTGCCGCAACACAACCCGGAAGCGGCGGCAGGGGCGTGCATGGTGGCGGCGCGGCGGTGGCGGTGTGCATGGCGGTAGCAGCAGCAATGACGGCAGCAGCACACCATTAGCGCTTCTGCGTTTTAGCGGAGGCCGCCGCTGCCGCCGCCACCATGCACACCGCCACCGCCGTGCCCCCCCATGCCACCGCCGCACGCGCCCCTGGCCCCACGCGCGCCGCCGCTGCTGCCACCATTGTTGTGTCGCCAACAGCGACACTTTGGAAAGCACTGCTCTAATGGATTGGATGAGGGAAAATAAACTGAAATTAAATCCAGAGAAGACAGAATTGTTGAGAAAGGAGAAAACAAAATTCAGGGATTGACATACATCCTTTTTAGGATGGGGTTGCACTACCACAGAAAATGCAGGTTTGCAGTTTGAGGTTGCTTTTTGATCCCCAGCTATCATTGACCTGCATGTGGTGAGGAAAGCTTTTGCACAACTATGTCTAGTACACTAATTCCTGAGTTGGTCAGATTGGGTAACAGTTACATATTTACTACTGCAACACACTCTACATGGCGATTGGTACAAACTTGGGGCAACTAGACTACTAACCAGTGCAAGGTATACAGATTGCAGATAGCTGTCCTGAAAGACCTACCCTGCCTACTGGGCACAACTTAAGGGTTGTTGTTGGCCTTTAAAGCCCTAAACACCAGCTTAAGGATTGCCCCTCCTGCAATGAATCTGCTCAGTTACTTAAACTAGCAGGAAATATCCTTTTGAAGATGCCCCTACTCCAGAAGCTCAGTTATTTGACATGCAAGAAAGGTTTTCTCTAATTTGACCCTAAGGCAATGGAATGCTCTCACCATAAAGCTATAATTGACCCACACTCTCCCAGTATTTAGGTAAATAGCAAAAACACATTTATTTCACCAAGATTTTAACTGTTAATTTATTTTAATGATATTGATTTGAATAGTATTGATTTTACTGTCATGTTTTATATTTTGTTTTCTTGAAATAAACAGCCTTAATTTAGAGTTTCCATCTTTAGGCCAAGTACACCAGATGGCAGCAAAATGATACAAAAAAAGTCTAACTCTTTGTTGCCATCTAGTGATCATCCATAGTAAAGGTAAAGGTTCCCCACAAACATTTGTGCAGTCATGTCCGACTCTAGGGTCTGGTGCTCATCTCCGTTTGTTAGCCGAAGAGCCAGCATTGTCCGAAGACACTTCCACGGTCATGTGGCCGCATGACGCGCGCAGAACGCTGTTACCTACCCACCAAAGTGGTACCTATTAATCTACTTGCATTTGCATGCTTTCGAATTGCTAGGTTGGCAAGAGCTGGAGCTAGTGCGGGAGCTCACTCCGCACGCAGGGCTAGGGATTCGAACCTCTGAACGTGTGATCTTCCAATCGACAAGCCTGGCGTCTTACCCGCTGAGCCACCACGCCCCTTGTGATCATACATCCCAGATACAAAAATCCTATGTTGACAGCTTATCTAAGCAAATAAGTAGATTTAAATACAATAAATATATATCTAAAATAAAACTTTTTTCACAATAATAAACTCACAGTTTCATATAGCTCCAGTAAGAAACTTCAAGTGCAATCCTATGTGTATCTGTTCAGAAGTGAATCCCACTGAATTAAATGAACTTTTCTTTCAGGTAAATAAATGTATACAGAATTTCAACTGTTCTTTACAGAGTGAAGTCAATCAGCTAATAAGGTCTTGTCTGTAAAACATGTGCAGGATACAAATCAAAGTGTATAGTACTAGAGGTATAAATATATACTGAGACCCAGCTGTACAGAGACAAATATTGGGGGGAAATCATTATCAGTAGCGTATATGTCTCTGGCTGAGCAAAGGAAGATAGATGCTTTTGAATTGTGGTGTTGGAGGAAAATTCTGAGTGTGCCTTGGACTGCAAGAAGATCAAACCAGTCCATACTCCAGGAAATAAAGCCAGACTGCTCACTTGAGGGAATGATATTAAAGGCAAAACTGAAGTGCTTTGGCCACATAATGAGAAGACAGGATACCCTGGAGAAGAAGCTGATGCTAGGGAAAGTGGAAGGCAAAAGGAAGAGGGGCCGACCAAGGGCAAGATGGATGGATGATATTCTGGAGGTGACGGACTCAACCGCGGGGGAGCTGGGGGTGGCGACGGCCGACAGGAAGCTCTGGCGTGGGCTGGTCCATGAAGTCACAAAGAGTCGGAAGCGACTGAACGAATAAACAACAAAATATGTCTCTGAGGTGAATGTTAAAAATTAATGGCTAATTCATTTCTAAACCTGTGGTCTTTAAATTATGTTAGCATGTGGTATCTGTAGCTTGCACTTAATTTTTGTCTTCTGGACCAAGGAATGTGCTGCCTGGTAGTTAATCTCACCAAAGACTATCCAGATTGGTCTGTGGCTGAAAAGGCCCATTAAAATGGTTGGCAGTTTTACTGAAATGAGGAACCAGAAACAAGTTTTGAAAAAGTTTAGCTCTATGGGCAATTATTATGCAAAATATTATTTATTTAGTTATTGTATTGCTAAATACTGCCATATGTTCAAATGATACCTAGCAGTTAACAACGTTACCTAATTTAAAACATCCACAATACAATTAAAGCATCCATGATAAATACAATAATATATTTATGTCAAGTTAATAACATTGTACTTCAGCAACAATAATAATGGAGCAATCACCCAAATAATAAAAATCTAAATGGTTTAAATCTATGGATCACCAAACACTCTTCTTCGGAAGTGTTCAGAAGAGCTCTCAGAAAGCCACTGCTGATAGAGTAAGTCCAACTTCTAAAAGGAAGCTGTCCATAGGACCAGAATCATAACAGAAAAGAAATGGTCTCAGCTCTTCCCCCACCCCACTTCATGAAAGAGGGGAATAATTAACAATTTCTCCCAAGATGGCCTGAGTGTACCTATAAGGTGTTATAGTTAATACTAACAGTTGCTAATAGGTAAATGATCCCACAAGGTGACATAATTTTACTGGTGGGACTTGGGATGTGCCCATTCTACTGGATCTAAAGGGACAGGCAGAAATAACTAGAGAGAGGTGGTCTCACAGATAACCAGGCTCTGACCCATTAAGGGCTTTATAGATGATGACCAGAACCTTGCATTCAACATGGAAGCCAATTGGTAACCAGTGCAGCTCACAGAGATAAGGTGTTACCTAGGTGAACCAAGGTACTGTATATACAGTACATAACTACTCATGCCACCACATTCTGGACCAGTTGTAACTTACAAATTGTCTTCAAGGACAGCCCCATGTAGAACATATTGCAATAGTCCAAGAACTTATCAAACCCTTTTTCCACCAGTGCCTTAATTGTCTTCTCCTCTGGGGTACTCTAAGGGTTATACTTACACTCTTAATCATCCTTTAATTTATATTATCTGGGCCTCTTTCAGTCAGGATTCAGGCCTGGGTAAAGGATGCAAATGGCATTGGTTGCACTGTTAGATGATCTTGGGTGAGAGTGGGATGGGGGCTGTGCATTCATCTTTGCTCTACTTGACCTCTCAGCAGCCTTCAATACCACTGACCATGGTATCCTTCTGAATCGGTTCTGGGGATTGGGGGCGGACAGCACTGTATTGTCCTGGTTCTCCTCCTTTCTCTGGGGTTGATACCAGTCAGTGTTGATTGGGGGCATGAGATCCCACCCTCGGCCCCTAATATGTGGGGTGCCACAGTCTTTGGTGCTATTTCCACTCCTATTTAACATCTACATGAAGCCACTGGGTGAGATCATCCATCACCATGGGGTGAAGTATCATCAGTACATTGATGATACCCAATTATACATCTCCGCCCCTGGTGAATTAAGCAATGCTGTTGATGTCCTATCCCAGTGTCTGGGGTCTGAGGGGGCCTGGTTAGGGAACAACAGGCTTCAGCTGAACCCAGACAAGACTGAGCGGCTTCGGGTTTTGGGGCCTTCTGGTTCTGGGACGTTGCAATCTTTGGTATTGGATAGGGTTGCACTTCCCCAAACAGACCCAGTGTGCAGTCTGGGAGTCCACCTGGACTTGCAACTCCTGCTCAAGGAGCAGGTGGCAGTCATGACTAGGAGGGCCTTTGCACAGTTTCGTGTTGTGCAGCAGTTGTGCCTGTTCCTAGATCTGGAGGCTCTGCTCATGGTCGCTCATGCCCTGGTCACCTCCCAAGTGGACTACATAGGGCTGCCCTTGAAGAGTATATGGAAGCTTCAGCTGGTGCAAAATTGGCAGTGCGGGCAGTTATGTGTGCTCCTATGTGTGCACATGTTATACCTCTGCTCTGTGAGTTGCATTGGTTGCCAGTTTGCTTCCAGGTCCAATTCAAGATGCTGGTTTTGACCTCTAAAGCCCTTTGTGGCATGGGACTGGGTTTTGAGGGACCACCTCTTCCTAATTACATCTGCTCGTCCTGTCAGGTCTGACAGAAGGGGTACATTGCGGGTCCTGTCTATTAAGGAGTTACATCTGGTGGGACCCAGGAGACGGGCCTTTTCTGGTGTGGCGCCCACCCTGTGGAACATCATTCCTCCAGAGGTGAGACTGGCCCTGTCCTTGGCAATGTGGCTGTGTCAAACAGGCTTGGGGATCTCAGGGAAATGGAGAACTGGTGAGATGGCTACCTTGTTTGTAGCACCAAGGATGCTCTTTTCTAGTCTTTTTAATAATATTGATTTTTTAAAATTATGATTTTTAATGTTTATTTCTTTTTTATGGTCTTTTTTTTATTGTATGCCACCCAGAGTCACATTTGTGAGATGGGCGGTTATAGAAATGTGATGAATAAATATAAATAAATAAATTATTAAATACTCAATCCAATATCATTGGCAACCTTTGCATTGGCAACCTTTGAGTTGAAACATTGCATTAGTAAGGTTGGTTTGGCATCAACAATCATCGTTAGGTGCAGGTTCTGGAGCCACACTAGGAAATGCATGCCAATATCTCATCTGTGTAATGCAAAAACATTTCAGAGACATGGTCATCTAATCCAGTTCCCTTGGTCAATGTAAATAATAATACCTTGTATCTCTCCAAGTTATACGCTGGATGTTGCTATATTATTATTATTATTATTATTATTATTATTATTATTATTATTATTACTACTATTACTACTACTACTACTACTACTACTACTACTTTGGTGCATTCGAGTCAGTGTTGTTGACTCCTGGAGACTGCCTGGACAAGCCCTTGCAGTTTTCTTGGCAAGGTTTTTTCAGAAGTGGTTTGCCATTGCCTGCTTCCTAGGGCTGAGAGAGAGGGACTGGCCCAAGGTCACCCAGCTGGCTTTGTGGCTCAGGCGGGACTAGAACTCAGAGTCTCCCAGTTTCTAGCCTGGTGCCTTAATCACTACACCAAACTGATTCTTTATAATCTAATGTAAGTCATTAAACTATAGCAGCAAGATGGAATTATATTTAGATACCTGCTGTTGGTATATTTCATTTTATGGTACTTTAAAATATTTAGAGTATTTTAAATCTGCTTTATAAGTATAATTCAAAAAATGGAGAGTACACAGGAAGGCATCAGAAGGTATAATATGGGATACTTAGTGAATTAATTTACAGTAAACTAAATCCAGTTCAAACAAGCACAACTGTTTTAAAATTTCACTAGAGGGCATTACAATTCCAATCAACTGCTCTGCGAAAATAAGTGTCAAAAAAAATTACAAATAGAGAGGAGGAGACTGGGGAGATGGGCCTAGTGATTGCAATGCCATTGTCTGCTCACAACAAAGCCAACTGGAGTAGGTCAAAACAGAGCAGACTTGAATCTTCGGGTCTTTGCCCTTCTATACAAGCACAGCCATGCACAAAACTTGAGGCAGTATGAAGGACAATGTCCAATAGCAACAATATCCTAGCCCAGTTCAATCTGAAGAGGAAGGCAGTGCAACAATGCCCCAAATACAACCATAAATGTGCTTCAGAGTACTGGGGTTTTTTTTTAGTTTATGCTATAAAGTAATCCAAAAATGCTAGAGAATTCCTGGAAGCTTGGCACTCAGACAAAGCAGCCACCAACAGACACATAGAGGTAAACAACATTTACATACCATTCATAAGAGACAATAGAAAAGCCAGAAGACCAGAACACCTCTTTGCCAGCAATCAACAACAAGATAGGCAAAGATTAACAGCAAGATTAGCAGCAGAGGAGCAATCAAACAACACAATAGGCCCTAATCAAGGAACTATTAACTCAGTCAATCAACCAAGCAGCAAACAACAACCCAATCAAGGTACTACCAAGGAGAGTACAACACCCCCACCAACACAGGCAGGGCAAGCCAGGGTATATAAACAGAGAGCAAGTCCCACTCCCTTTTTGCACTGAAGATGTTGCCTAGCCTGGCAATGAAACGTCTGCAAGAAAACAACAAGGCTCAGAGAGCACCATGGACTCCAAAGTAATCATAATATATTTAATTCAGCCAGTCTAGTAGCATTGTGTAATTCAACAAAGTTGCACAAAAAAACGTTGTTGTAAACATCATTATCTCTTGTGTGTATACTCACCCTTAATCACAACTAAATTAAAGCAACTTTAATTTAGGGAAGCATCTTCCCTTTGGGGGAAGATGGGCGATGATAGAAATTTAATAAATAAAATAAATAAATAAATAAACTTTGTGGATGAAATTTGGTCTAGTGGTTAAGGTGCTGGGCTAGAGACCAGGAGACTGAGAGTTCTAGTCCCGTCTTAGGCGTGAAAGCCGGCTGGGTGACCTGGGGCCAGTCACTCCCTCTCAACCCAACTCACCTCACAGGGTTGCTTTTGTGGGGAAAATAGGAGGAAGAAGGAGTATTAGGTATGTTCGCCACCTTGAGTTATTTATAAAAATAATAAAGGCGGGATAGAAAATTATATAAATAAATTTTCAATGGGTCAAAGCATAAAGTGCAGGCCACACATACTCATCTTATTAGGGTTAATGTAAATAATTCAGTATGTGACAATAGCATTTCTAGTCATTGGTCTAATTTAATTTGTACAGGAAAGAAGTTTATCAGTGCTCTGTTCAGATGGACTAGTAATTCCAGAAGATTTGGTGGCATCAAGAAAATGTGGTAGCAGCTTATTCATATTTTTCATACACATTAACAGGAGCAAAGACTAGTCCAACAACGCTGAAGCATTCCAACAGCTTATATTTTGTGCCAACCAGATTTCATAGTTCCTCAAGCAGCCAGAATTCATCCTAAATTTAAATGTTAAATTGCCATACCAGCACTACTAGTCAAATGAATATAGAGTGAAGTAGAAATAAAATCACACTTTATTTCAGATGGCAGATAAAAAGGTTTTGCAACCCTACAAGCAACATTTTGAATGATTCTTAAACTTATTGGCAATTACAGTCCACCAAATCGCAACACAATGCCACCCAAACCCAACTTTCCTCTCCTAATTTCTCGGATTCCAACGAGCATGTGCTCAACGCGTTACGCAAAGAGAGGAACAAGGACAGCAAAGTGCTTTGTTTCCCAGAAGACAGTCCGTTCTGAACCTGTAAAGCAGAGCTTTCCAAACTGTGTGTTAAGTCACACTTTGTTGAGTAAACCACAATGGCTGATTTAGAAAACATACTACATCAAAATTAAACGACATTATAACATAGCACATTGTATGGATCGGGCTATTGTGATTGCTAAACATTAGTGAGCTACGAAAGCCCAGCCCCTGTGGTTGACTCACATAGGATGATTAAAATAGGCTATCGTTTAATACAGTGTGTGAATCCAAGCACAATAAGGTGGTAGGGAGAGTTTGAAGCCATACCAAAGATCAGAGCTTTCCAAACTGTGTGTCGGGACACGTTAGTGTGTCAGCTGCAGTGTCTGGGTGTGTTGCGGCTGCTGCTGCCTCCGAGCCCTGCCAAGATTCCGCGCAGGTCCTCGTGCCTGCCTTGTGCCCTGCTGTAAGAGTGTGTCGCGAAATGATGTAAAATGATCTAAAAAGTGTGTCACCAACAGGAAAAGTTTGGAAAGCTCTGCTGTAAAGTAAAACTTGGTTCAGCACACTGCCTGCGAGCTGATTTAAGCGTTTAAATCTGCGCGCTCCCTTCCGCAGCCGAGTCCTCTTTCCGCCCGGAATTCAGGTGGGCGGTTACAAAGGCAGCAGTCGGGAAATCAGATGATCTCAGCCCCTCTCAGCCGCCCAGGGAGCTCTCGAAAGAGTGGGAGAGAGGATTCCTTCGCGGTGCGGACGAGAGTTCCAACAGTTGTGCATTGAAAGCAACCGGTAGGTGAACGCGAAGGCCGGAGAAATACCCGCTCGGAGAGGCCGTTCTGGGGCGGGAAGGTGAGCGAAACGAAAATCACGGAGCCACTCACCTCCCGTGGGATTTCCTCGAGCGACGGAAATAAACTTTCTCCAGCGAAAGGCCTTTCTGGGACTTTTGCTATGCCCGTCCCATTGCTTGCTCTGTTTCTAAATAATGTAGGACAGGGCGGGTGGGCAGCGTGACTTAAGCAGAAAGGTGCTTTCGTTCGCTCGCCGATAGCGCGTGCATGCTTACTTCCCTTTATCCTGCTTGTTCAAGGTATATCCTGCCCTTCCGAATCAGTTTCTTGGGGCGACGTTTGGCCGAAAACGAAATTATCTTGAGAAAGAGAGCTCGAAAGTTATTAGTGGGCGTGGCTAAGTCTTAGTTTCAGCGGGGATCAGTTTCCCTCGCGGAGAGCTGCTCTGATACAGTCAACTTTTTGTGAACCCACCAGCCAGCCCTCGAAAAACCTTGCCGTGATTGCAGCTAGTCCAAAGGAGCTTGGGGAGCAGCGTCCCTCCAGTTCACAGCCTCTTACGAAAGCGCGTTTCAGCACCTGGGTATGGGGAGGTATAGGGAGAAGGCGTAGTGGCTCAGCGGGTAAGAGGCCAGGCTTGTTGATCGGAAGATTGCAAGTTCGGAGGTTCGAATCCCTAGTCCTGCGTGACGGAGTGAGCTCCCGCACTAGCCCCAGCTCTTGCCAACCTAGCAATTCGAAAGCATGCAAATGCAAGTAGATGAATAGGTACCACTTCGGTGGGTAGGTACCACTTCGGTGGGTAGGTAACAGCGTTCCGCGCGCATCATGCCGGCCACATGACCCTGGAAGCGTCTTCGGACAACGCTGGCTCTTCGGCTAACAAACAGAGATGAGCACCGGCCCCTAGAGTCGGACATGACTGCACAACTGTGCGGGGGGGAACCTTTACCTTTTTTACCTATATCAAAAATAGCAAATATATTTGCTATGCATATATGTTTGTGTTCTGAGTTCCGGTAGAAAAGTTTAGAAATGTATGGCTGACCTTTACCTTTACCTTTATGGGGAGGCCGGGGTATTTTTGAAAGAGGAAAAATCAGTCAATCCATCCTCAGGGCATAGTTCCTGGCAATGTTTAAACTTGTTTTGTGGGTTCTGGTTACTATCTTCAGTAAATGCTGATTTCTGCTATGTCGTGTATGTCCTTTCATCTCTGTAGTTCAGTATCTCTTTCTCTGTGAATGGGATTTTGTGAGCCAGGCAACTTTCCCATGCAAAATTCTATCTGCAAAGGAAATGTGCTAGCAGATGGGTGTGCAAATGCTCAGCATGTGTAACCCTGTCTTTCTCTTCAGTAATAGTATTACCTCTTCCCTTCTGACGCTTGTGCAGTTGTGCAATTTCTGGGAACAATCTGTGTCCTTTATCTTACGAAACACAAAGGTTGTACAGGTTAGGCTAGTTTGTGGGCGTCCTATAACCTGTTTCCAATGCAGCGTTCATTGTATTTGACTTGTGCTGACTTGTGGCTGATATTCTTAGAGCCGCATTAGTCCTTTTTTAATGTCTGCAGTGACTAATCTATTAATGTTTTCTTGACAGGCATCAGGGTATGTTATATTTTTATGTTTTGCTACTTCATCTGCTTTTAAATGTGTCTGCATTTCCTCACTGCTCAAGACAATTCAAGGAATCGAAGGATGCAATAGAAGAAGGTAACTTATTTATATTAACCATTTTGAATCGGTTTGTATTAAAATTGTTTCTAATATGAAGGACAAAATCATCAAGGAAGTGTGCAATTATGATTGCATACTGTCGCCTAATCTAGATGCTGTTGCTCAAAAGGGTTCAGTTGGGAGTTCATTATTGTGGTATATATAAAGTCAAAATAATGAATTGCAGTAGTCATCATAAGGGATGAAACTAAAGATTAATTGTTTTGGATTTAAGCCAGTTCCTCCCAGACAATTTCTCTTTAGCATATTTTGCTGAAGATCAGAATAATATGTTACAACCAGTTACATGAATATACTGTATGTTCTCTCCTTCCTAGAACACCATTTCCCTATAATGCAAGTGGAATTCCCCAGCATCAATACTAATCCCTTAATATACCCAAAGATTTACCAGATTTCATCATTGGGCAGCCTCTAGAGCCCTAGCTAGTTTTGAAATCCCTATTTTCTCCCAAACTCAGTTTGACGATATATAACACGTATTCCTGTGAGGTTTTCCTTTACCCTTTCTATTATCACTTATAAATATATTAATGTTCAGTGGTTGAATTTTATAGGGTGTTCTTTCCTTCCTTTAACTGAATGAATATTTCGGAATAAAATGAGTAATCATGAAGGAATTTCAGTAAAATGTGACCATGTTTGTTCAAACTACCTATGAGTCAGGCTGTTCTTCTGGTTTTTGATGTGCTATGGAAATAGCTTGCCATTGCCTTACTTTCAGAATTTTATTTTACTTCCAGTTTATACAGTCTCAGGATTTCTTGTCTCCCATCCAAGTACTAGAGAGCCAGTTTGGTGTAGTGGTTACAGACACCATGCCAGAAACCAGGGGACTGGGAGTTCTGGTCCTGCCTTGGGCATAAAGCCAGCTGAGTAACTTTGGGCCAGTCACTCTCTCTCAGCCCTAGGAAGGAGGCAATGGCAAACCACTTTTGAAAAATGTTGCCAAGAAAACTGCAGGGACTTGTCCAGCTAGTCACCAGGACTCAAGGCAAATTCAAAAGCACAAAACAAACTAAATTCAAGTACTAGCCAGGTATAACCCTCATTATCTTTCTGAGATCAAGCCAGATTGTCCAACTAGATGACAGCAATTTTCCAATCTGCTCACAGTACCCTAACCCCTAAACATTTTCAAAGTTGCCTTGACACATTCCAGTCTCACCAAATTTGATAGTGGATCTTAATATATACCCTCTTTGAGCAAGTTCAGGTTCTTTTTAATAAATTCCTGCTGGTTATCTTCTATAATATTTTTGTAATAAGTAACTTATGTTAGGTAAAGATGAACAATGATGCAGTCTAAAAGTTCTTCCAGATCTGTACTGCTGCATGCTGATATAACACACAGCTATTGGAAGAACATTGCTATATTTTGTAGAATTAGACTTAGGTGGGTTATGGAGATTTGCTTCTTTCCCCTTGGGAAAAAAAGAGAACTGCCTTAATGGTTTTGTTGGGTGCGGAATTAAGGGTGACAGTGGGTGATTCCATTCCTCAAGCCAGAGCACAAGGTGATCTTGTTGCCCCTTAAACTCTCAGGCGTGCCGGCCACTGATTGCACAAAGGCAAAGGTGAGTAACATGTAAACTAGGCTTTGGGGTCTCTAATTATAGGAGGCACACTCCACACTTGCTTTCAATTTTTACTCCTAATTGGCTTTGCAAAATTAAAGGAAATGTAAAAACAATGATGGGTTTTGATGAATAATAAGGTAAGGTTAAACTACAAGGTGGGTTAAGAAGCAGGCATATCCATAATATCCATAGGTTTTCAATTATAACTCCAGTATGCTCTGACTTTTGGCCAAGCTGACATTTTGCAGTTATAGACTAGCAGGTCTATAGGACATAGGATGCCATGTCCATGTGTTCCAGTCCTGTGGTCTTAGAGAACTGTATTCCTTAGTTATTGGGAAATAAGCACATTTTCCTAAATATCAGAAAATCTCTGTGGGCAGCTATTAAGATCTGTGCACCCCACTACAGTAGCATAGGCTTCCCTGTGTATAATTTCTTCTTAATCTATAAATGGGGAATGGAACTGCATCAAAACAACTAGTTTTTTGTCATTAAAAACAATTAATACAAGTTAATGTATGTGTGAGAGCCAGTTTGGTGTAGTGGTTAAGGCATCAGGCTAGAGACCGTGAGTTCTAGTTCTGCCTTAGGTACAAAGCCAGCTGGGTGACCTTGGGCCAGTCACTTTCTCTCACCCTTAGGAAGAAGGAGGCAATGGCAAACTTCTTCTGAAAAATCTTGTGAAGAAAACTGCAGGGACTTGTCCAGGCAGTCTCTGAGAATTGGATACAATTGAATGGATAAAAAAAAGTATGTGTATTTTTTCTTGGGAATTCCATTTGTGTATATTAAAATATAAGCCGTATTTCCATCTGAGAAAAAATCAAGGCAACAGTAAATAAAATAATGCAGCCAAACAAAACCTGTCCCATCTTTTGTATTTCATAAAAAAATATAGATAGCTTTAAAGAGAGACCCGTTAAATTAAACAATACTGAGCCTATCTTCTGTTTCAGTTGCTTTGTTTGACCAGAACATTATGTCTATATCTTTTTAAATGGTAGGAATTTTTTAAAATATATTAATTTTTCTGGTATTCTCATATCTTAAACATAATATTTAAGTAAAAGATATTTTAACTCACAGAGTTCAGTAATAATAAATGACAATCAAGCAAAAAAATGGATTCTGGCATGTAGGCTTAGTACTTCCTAATCTTTCTCATGCTGCCATTGTTTCAGGAATGTGGAAGAAATAATGTATACGCCACAAGGACCACACAGTTTTCTGGTGTGACTTGGGAAACATAGGTTAAAAATATATAGCATGATTAAAAACAGATTCTCAGTAATCATTGAGTGGTATGTGACTTTCTCAATGTAGCTGTAGCTAAACAATGAGCATTTATGAGTTTATAACCATCTAAGAACTGAAGTGATGAGGGGTTTTAAATATTTTAACAAATCCTTGGCAAAAACTACTTGTATAAGTTCATTTATATTAGAAACAAAGCTATGGTATTAACATTATTTTAATTATTTTTTAGTATTCATCTTTGCAGATAAAGCCAATTTATTCATTGGACGACATCTTCTATACAACAGATTTGACTTTGAACTGATAACCCAGGGGGATCTTGAAAGAGAATGCTATGAAGAGCAATGTGATTTTGAGGAAGCAAGGGAATTTTTTGGAGATTCAAGAAAAACAGTAATTATTTAATTTTGATGACTTACATAGAGGACATATTAAATATCAGTGCTACTCACCATTTGACATATGCATGCTTATCGATTGATAACAGGTCAACAGCACACTCTGCATAGAAGCAACTGTTAATGTTTCTTATCTACCCTAATAATAAAGCCTTCTACGTTAGCTCAGGTCATATTTCTCTTCAGTTGTTTGAACTGCTATGCAGAGATGGAAACCATCCTGTTTAGAAAGTAGCCATCAGATACATCGACAAATGTCTTTATAAACCCAAATCCCTGGAACAAGCAGAGAATCTTTATCAAACAGATGGGGTGAACATGCAAAATAGGAATACCTACTCTACTCTTTATTCTTCTTGGGACTAAGAAAGCTGGCTATTCAAACTCTGTGTGGTCACTTTACTAGTGAAGGGAACTCACCATTTCACTTACCAGTTGATTTCTTACAGGGAGTAAAGGCTTTGAAATGTGTCGTGGTTGTGCAGATATGTATTTTCTTTTCTATTTATCTAGAAAAGTATGGCTCTCAACTCATACTGCAAATGAACAAAGGCAGTAAGAATGTAATTTTTAAAAATCTCATGGGGATGATGTGAGATAATCCTAAAGCGCTTTCCAGTTGATGCCAGTGGTGTACATATAATCATATTCTACCCAGTGCTTTTTGTAGGAAAATGTGTTTCTTGTAGAAACAGTTTCCTTTTTCCAGCATCAGATTATGGTGCCCTGGGTGCTGGTAAAACATAATATCCCTGCAATAGTGTTTGAATATTCACTCAAGTGGGACTCAAGGTGGAATGTAAATCAAAAACATCACAGTTCAGTTCTGGGGAACAAGATTCAATAATTGTCATGATCCCAACTATTTCATGATCCCAACTATTTCAATTTAAATCTTTCTAAGATTTAAGCCGAGACATCAGGGTAGGGGAGGTGGGGTGGCAGTTGTCATCCGAGAGTCTATAGTGGCCTTCAGGGACACGGCTCCACAGATGGCCGGATGTGAGACTCCTGTTTTTCAAGTTGGGTTCCTGAGAGCAGTTGGGAGTGTTGTTGCTGTACCAGCCTCCCTGCTGCGTAGCAACCTCCCTGCCCGAGCTGCTGGAGGCTGTTTCGGGGTTGGCGGTGGAATTCCCCAGACTTATGGTTCTGGGGGATTTCAATTTGCCGTCCCTGGGACGTGCCTCGGAGGAGCTCGGGAGTTCATGGCTACCATGGCAGCCATGGGCCTGGTCCAGATTATTTGGGACCCGACTCGAGACAGTGGTCTCACTCCAGACTTGGTTTTCCTGTCGGAGCAGTGGCAAGGTGATCTGGGGGGAGAGTTACATCTTTCCCTGTTGTCATGGTCAGATCATGCCCTGGTGACCCCGAGATTCTCATAAGCTGCCCCACTCCGCAGGGAGGCAGGACCAATTCGATTGGTCCGCCCCCGGCGACTAATGGACCCGATAGGGTTTCAGAGGGAGCTGGGGGTTATACCCGAGGATCTACTGCACGGTCCAGCGGAGGTCCTGGCCACAGCCTGGAATAAGGAAGCGGCTGGGGCCTTGAACAGGATCGCGCCTGTGCGGCCTCTCTTGTCCCATCCGACCCGATATTCCCCGTGGTTTACGGAGGGATTGAGGGTGCTGAAGAGGGTTAAGAGACGCCTAGAGCGCCGCTGGAGAAAGACAAAGACTGAATCCGACCGAACACAAGCTAGAGCCGCGGTTAAGGCCTACCTTGTGGCGGTAAGAGTGGTGAAACGTCAATATTTCTCCGCTCTTATTGCATCCGCAGAATGCCGCCCAACGGCCCTGTTTAGGATTACTCGATCTCTCCTAGGTAAGGTGGGGCCGGTGACCCACCTTCAGGGCCGTGCGGAGGAATTTTCAGAGCATCTGATGGATAAAATTGCTCGGATTCGTTCTAAGTTGGACTCCAAGCGTGATGCATGGTCTGGGGAGATGCCAAGGGAACGTCTGTGCCTGGTTATCTGGGAACAGTTTGTTCCTGTTGGGCCTGAGGAAGTGGACAGGATCCTCCGGACTGTAAGGGCCACTACTTGTCATCTTGACCCATGTCCCTCCTGGCTGGTGAAAGCAGCCAGGGAGGTGACATGTGGTTGGGTCCATACGATGGTTACTACATCCTTGGGAGAGGGAGTGTTCCCAGCGGCTTTTAAGGAGACGCTGGTGCACCCCCTCCTCCATCGCTGGACCCTATAGTGTTGGACAATTTTTGTCCCGTCTCCCACCTCCCCTTTTTGGGGAAGGTGGTTGAGAAAGTGGTGGCATTGCAGCTCCAGAGGATTCTGGATGATACGGATTATCTAGACCCCTTTCAGTCAGGGTTCAGGCCGGGATATGGGGTAGAAACTGCATTGGTCGCACTTACTGATGATCTCTGGTGGGCGCGGGATGGAGGCAGTGCATCCATCCTGGCCCTTCTTGACCTCTCAGCGGCTTTCGATACCATCAACCATGGTATCCTTTTGGGACGGCTTAGGGGGTTGGGGGTGGGCGGCGTGGTTTTGCGCTGGTTCACCTCCTTCCTCCAAGGCTGATCCCAATCGGTGGTAATAGGAGATGAGAGATCCGACCCTCGGCCCCTACTTTGTGGGGTGCCGCAGGGTTCGGTTCTCTCCCCTCTCCTATTTAATATCTACATGAAACCGCTGGGTGAGATCATCTGCCAACACGGGATGAGGTATCATCAATACACTGATGATACTCAACTATATATCTCCATCCCGGGTGAGCTAAGTGATGCAGTGGCTGCCCTTTCTAAGTGTCTGAAGGCTGTGGGGGCCTGGATGGGGAACAACAGGCTTCAGCTGAACCCTGGTAAGACAGAGTGGCTGTGGATTGATGGTGCCTCAAGATCCAGGGAGTTGTCATCTTTAGATCTGGACGGGGTGGCACTACCATGTTCAGACACAGTGCGGAACCTGGGTGTCCTTCTGGACTCACGACTCCTGCTTGAAGAGCAGGTGGTAGTCGTGGCCAGAAGGGCATTTGTGCAACTTCGGGTTGTACGCCAGCTATGCCCTTTCCTGGACCGAGACGCCCTCCGTACACTCACTCATGCCCTGGTCATCTCCCATATAGACTATTGCAATGCACTCTACATGGGGCTACCCTTGATGAGTATCCGGAAGCTTCAGCTGGTCCAGAATGCAGCTGCGCGTGCAGTTATGGGTGCCCCAAGATCGGCACATGTGACACCTCTGCTGCGCGAGCTGCATTGGTTACCAGTTTGCTTCCAGGTCCAATTCAAGGTGTTGGTTGTCACCTTTAAAGCCCTACATGGCATGGGACCAGGTTACCTAGGGGACCGCCTCATCCCCAGAGCATTGACCCGCCCCACCCGGTTATGCAGAGAGAGCTTGCTACGGACCCCGTCTACAAGAGAATTCCATCTGATGGGGTCCAGGAGGCGGGCCTTCTCTGCAGTGGCACCCTCCCTCTGGAATACTCTGCCCCTGGAGGTGAGGCAAGCCCCGACACTTATGACCTTCCGAAAACAACTGAAGACCTGGCTCTGCCACCTCGCTTGGGATGGGAGGTGTAATAGCTCCTCTTGGGGATGGCTTGCACCGTAGAGTTCTTTTAAACATAATATCAGAGCCTCTTGGGTTTTATATATTTAATTAATTTATATTATTTATTGTATTTTGTATGTTTCTATAAGTTTTAACTGCTAACTTTGTGTAAACCGCCCAGAGTCCCCTCTGCGGGGGGAGATGGGCAGTGATATAAGTTGGATAAATAAATAAATAAATAAAATAACTTACAATAATTTATTTAAAATATTCAATCCCATCTCCTCTGTCTTCCTCTTCTCTCCACCCATCCACCATCTAACTGAACTTTTTATTAGGGTTTTCATTTGAATTGTGGTTTTAATTTCCCAGTATCAGAATTGAAATTTCTTTAAATAAATGTGTGCATGTAATATATGTTCCAAAGAAATTGCTGAGATATTGCTATATTTAATGTCTAGTTTTAAGCATTTTGAAAGCAAGTAAAATTAAAAGCTAATCTGGCATAATCTGTCTACCTTCAGAAAAAAAATCTTAGCAAATCTTGGTTAGGCTCTTGTAGACCTAATCTAAGCACATTGTTTGTTGTTTGTTGTCTTAGATGTCTTTTTGGACTGAATATACTCTTAGGGGTCCTGGTTCAAAAACAGGTAAGACAAAAACAACATAGTCGTGTATTAGAATTCTTTTGACATATAGTATATTGGTTTATGTCTTCTATATGTGATGTGTTAAAGCTGGTCTTTCAATGGATTTGGTAGATGAGAGACCCAAGCTGTAATCAGTGTATTCCTCTTCTACAGTATAAGAAGTTCCTTGTGGTTCTTCTGATGTACACAATAGAATAAAGGAATCGTTGACACTGTCAGTAAAAGTGATTGAATTTATACTAGAAAAGGATATCCATGGTATTGTGACTGTAGCTTGAATCATGTCAACTGGATTTCTATTTTCTCAGTGGAAACGTTTCGCTCCTTATCCACTGAGAAAATAGAAATCCAGTTGACATGATTCAAGCTACAAACAATTCCACCTGGATGACTGAGAACCTTCATAGACATGGTATTGTGACTTGGTATTTTCTTTTTTAGATGCTGCATTTTATAATATGGAAACGTGTTTTCTCACAAGCTAGTAATGCTTAGAAGGGCAAGATTTTGTTTACTCAGATATTTAATTTTCCTGCCACTATCTGCCACTACCTGCTCTGTCATATGCTGTGATCATGCAAGTCATATATTTGTAGTAGACACACTGTGTTCTGAATTATCTGTGGGCTAAGGTATGAAGATTTTGAGCAACATCCAAATGTCATGCTAGCAAATGTCTGCTTATATAAGAGTTTCTGTTGTTCCCCCATTTGAATCTCCTCCCCAAAACTTTTCTAAGACACTGGTGCAAATTGGAAGATTAATATAAAACTTTTCTGACCCCTTCCAAGAGTTTGTTAATAGAAGATACTTATGACAAGCTGCCACTGGTCAGGCTGAACTTCCTGACATGCCCTAATCCAAGGGTCGGAAATGGCGGCTCGCGAGCCAGATGCGGCTCTTTGGCCCCTTGAGTGTGGCTCTTCCGCAGCTGAACTCACCCCCGCCCCTCCCACGCGATTGGCCCCCGCCCGCAAACCCCGCCCCCTGGCTCTCGCACTGAGCGAGGCCCGGCGCGGCAGGGAGGCGCTGCTGGCCCGGGACGCGGCGCTGTCGGAGGCGGCGCAGGAGCGGCTACAGGGGCTGCTGCGGCTGGAGATGGCGCTGCTCCGCGGCATCCAGGTGCTGGGCGCGGGCCCGGGACGCGAGCGGCAAGGCGGCGCAGGGGGCCTGGCTGGGGCGGTGGCCAGGTTTTGAGCCGGGCAGAGCGGAGAAGTTGCCCGCGGCAGCCGCTCTAGGAGCCGGCCAACCTCCACCGCTGGTTCCCAGCGCTTCCCCTTGGACAGGGAGTTCCCTCCCGCCGCCCCCCTCGGAGAGACAGGCCTGAAGGGGCGCAGAGGCCGGAGAGGGAGCCCCTCCGTCTCCCCTTCTCTCCCTGCCTCGCCCGCCCGCAGGGAAGGAGACGCGGTCCCGCCCGGTGAAGAGGGCGCAGCCTTCCGCTCTCCCGCGCCCCAGGTTTTGAGCCGGACAGAGCAGAGAAGTTGCCCGCGGCAGCCGCTCTAGGAGCCGGCCAACCTCCGCCGCTGGTTCCCAGCGCTTCCCCTTGGCGCGGGTCCCGCCCGGTGAAGAGGGCGCAGCCTTCCGCTCTCCCGCGCCCCAGGTTTTGAGCCGGGCAGAGCAGAGAAGTTGCCCGCGGCAGCCGCTCTAGGAGCCGGCCAACCTCCGCCGCTGGTTCCCAGCGCTTCCCCTTGGACGGAGTTCCCTCCCGCCGCCCCCCTCGGAGAGACGGGCCTGAAGGGGCGCAGAGGCCGGAGAGGGAGCCCCTCCGTCTCCCCTTCTGTCCCTGCCTCGCCCGCCCGCAGGGAAGGTCCCGCCCGGTGAAGAGGGCGCAGCCTTCCGCTCTCCCGCGCCCCAGATTTTGAGCCGGACAGAGTAGAGAAGTTGCCCGCGGCAGCCGCTCTAGGAGCCGGCCAACCTCCGCCGCTGGTTCCCAGCGCTTCCCCTTGGTGCGGGTCCCGCCCGGTGAAGAGGGCGCAGCCTTCCGCTCTCCCGCGCCCCAGGTTTTGAGCCGGGCAGAGCAGAGAAGTTGCCCGCGGCAGCCGCTCTAGGAGCCGGCCAACCTCCGCCGCTGGTTCCCAGCGCTTCCCCTTGGACAGGGAGTTCCCTCCCGCCGCCCCCCTCGGAGAGACGGGCCTGAAGGGGCGCAGAGGCCGGAGAGGGAGCCCCTCCGTCTCCCCTTCTCTCCCTGCCTCGCCCGCCCGCAGGGAAGGTCCCGCCCGGTGAAGAGGGCGCAGCCTTCCGCTCTCCCGCGCCCCAGATTTTGAGCCGGACAGAGTAGAGAAGTTGCCCGCGGCAGCCGCTCTAGGAGCCGGCCAACCTCCGCCGCTGGTTCCCAGCGCTTCCCCTTGGTGCGGGTCCCGCCCGGTGAAGAGGGCGCAGCCTTCCGCTCTCCCGCGCCCCAGGTTTTGAGCCGGGCAGAGCAGAGAAGTTGCCCGCGGCAGCCGCTCTAGGAGCCGGCCAACCTCCGCCGCTGGTTCCCAGCGCTTCCCCTTGGACAGGGAGTTCCCTCCCGCCGCCCCCCTCGGAGAGACGGGCCTGAAGGGGCGCAGAGGCCGGAGAGGGAGCCCCTCCGTCTCCCCTTCTCTCCCTGCCTCGCCCGCCCGCAGGGAAGGTCCCGCCCGGTGAAGAGGGCGCAGCCTTCCGCTCTCCCGCGCCCCAGATTTTGAGCCGGACAGAGTAGAGAAGTTGCCCGCGGCAGCCGCTCTAGGAGCCGGCCAACCTCCGCCGCTGGTTCCCAGCACTTCCCCTTGGCGCGGGTCCCGCCCGGTGAAGAGGGCGCAGCCTTCCGCTCTCCCGCGCCCCAGGTTTTGAGCCGGGCAGAGCAGAGAAGTTGCCCGCGGCAGCCGCTCTAGGAGCCGGCCAACCTCCGCCGCTGGTTCCCAGCGCTTCCCCTTGCACAGGGAGTTCCCTCCTGCCACCCCCCTCGGAGAGACGGGCCTGAAGGGGCGCAGAGGCCGGAGAGGGAGCCCCTCCGACTCCCCTTCTCTCCCTGCCTCGCCCGCCCGCAGGTAAGGAGGCGCGGTCCCGCCCGGTGAAGAGGGCGCAGCCTTCCGCTCTCCCGCGCCCCAGATTTTGAGCCGGACAGAGTAGAGAAGTTGCCCGCGGCAGCCGCTCTAGGAGCCGGCCAACCTCCGCCGCTGGTTCCCAGCGCTTCCCCTTGGCGCGGGTCCCGCCCGGTGAAGAGGGCGCAGCCTTCCGTTCTACCGCGCCCCAGGTTTTGAGCCGGGCAGAGCGGAGAAGTTGCCCGCGGCAGCCGCTCTAGGAGCCGGCCAACCTCCGCCGCTGGTTCCCAGCGCTTCCCTTGGACAGGGAGTTCCCTCCCGCCGCCCCCCTCGGAGAGACGGGCCTGAAAGGGCGCAATACTGTGTTGCCTGGGGGCCCCAAGTGTGTTGCGCAAGAATGCAGAAGCACTGATGCCGCACCAGTACACTGGCGGCGGCGGGCCATCAGCGCTTCCGGTTTCCAGAAGCGCCGCCGCCAGCTCGCAAAAAAGCCTCGGATCACTGCAAAAAGTGACGGGGGGGGGGGCGCCCAGGGGTGGAAAATATCCGCGCCGATGAGCTGTGCGGCCGGGAGGTGGAGGCGCACCTCCTCCCCGCCGCACAGTTGATCGGCATGGATATTTTCCACCCCAGGGCACCCTCCCCACCATCACTTTTTGCAGTGATCCTACAGCGGCTGCCGCGGGCAACTTCTCTGCTCTGGCTCAAAATCTGGGGCGCGGGAGAACGGAAGGCTGCGCCCTCTTCACCGGGCGGGACCTTCCCTGCGGGCGGGCGAGGCAGGGAGAGAAGGGGAGACGGAGGGGCTCCCTCTCCGGCCTCTGCGCCCCTTCAGGCCCGTCTCTCCGAGGGGGGCGGCGGGAGGGAACTCCCTGTCCAAGGGGAAGCGCTGGGAACCAGCGGCGGAGGTTGGCCGGCTCCTAGAGCGGCTGCCGCGGGCAACTTCTCTGCTCTGCCCGGCTCAAAACCTGGGGCGCGGGAGAGCGGAAGGCTGCGCCCTCTTCACCGGGCGGGACCCGCGCCAAGGGGAAGTGCTGGGAACCAGCGGCGGAGGTTGGCCAGCTCCTAGAGCGGCTGCCGCGGGCAACTTCTCTACTCTGTCCAGCTCAAAATCTGGGGCGCGGGAGAGCGGAAGGCTGCGCCCTCTTCACCGGGCGGGACCTTCCCTGCAAGCGGGCAAGGCAGGGAGAGAAGGGGAGACGGAGGGGCTCCCTCTCCGGCCTCTGCGTCCCTTCAGGCCAGTCTCTCCGAGGGGGGCGGCGGGAGGGAACTCCCTGTCCAAGGGGAAGCGCTGGGAACCAGCGGCGGAGGTTGGCCGGCTCCTAGAGCGGCTGCCGCGGGCAATTTCTCTGCTCTGCCCGGCTCAAAACCTGGGGCGCGGGAGAGCGGAAGGCTGCGCCCTCTTCACCGGGCGGGACCCGCGCCAAGGGGAAGTGCTGGGAACCAGCGGCGGAGGTTGGCCGGCTCCTAGAGCGGCTGCCGCGGGCAACTTCTCTACTCTGTCCAGCTCAAAATCTGGGGCGCGGGAGAGCGGAAGGCTGCGCCCTCTTCACCGGGCGGGACCTTCCCTGCAGGCGGGCAAGGCAGGGAGAGAAGGGGAGACGGAGGGGCTCCCTCTCCGGCCTCTGCGTCCCTTCAGGCCAGTCTCTCCGAGGGGGGCGGCGGGAGGGAACTCCCTGTCCAAGGGGAAGCGCTGGGAACCAGCGGCGGAGGTTGGCCGGCTCCTAGAGCGGCTGCCGCGGGCAACTTCTCCGCTCTGCCCGGCTCAAAACCTGGGGCGCGGGAGAGCGGAAGGCTGCGCCCTCTTCACCGGGCGGGACCCGTGCCTCTAGGAGCCGGCCAACCTCCGCTGCTGGTTCCCAGCGCTTCCCCTTGGCGCGGGTCCCGCCCGGTGGAGAGGGCGCAGCCTTCCGCTCTCCCGCACCCGTCCTGCCGGCCGGAGGGTGGCAGCTCTTTCTCCGCCACTCCCGGTGGGGCGGCCGGGCTGGGTTCGCGGTGCCGCTGGCTGCGCTCCCTCCCTCCGTGAGCCCTCCGTGAGCCCCCCGCCCCCTTCCACGTGATTGGCTCCCGCCCGCAAACCCCGCCCCCTTCCACGCGATTGGTCACGCCCGCAAACCCCGCCCCCTTCAATGCGATTGGCCCCCGCCCGCAAACCCCGCCCCCTGGCTCTCGAGCATTTCAAAATGTGCACGAGCATGCCAAAATGGCTCCCGGGGTAAAAAGTTTGCCGACCCCTGCCCTAATCTATCCAGTGGGAGAGTTTTTAGCTATTCTACAAAGGGCAATTCCCTTCAGCCAGAGCAAGGAAGGAATACTTTGTGGTGACTGAGGGGAGGGGAGATCCTTATGGGACTCGGGCCTATTGCTGCAGAAGCAGCAAGTCAGGGGACAAGAATCCACTGTATTCTCCTCCTCCTTCCTTTCTCCTGCCTGCCTTCAATTGCTGCAGCTTGGGGGAGAGGGGAGAAGATTGGTACCCAAGATCTCTCATAATTGAGCAGCCTAAGCAGAGAGGTTTATCTCGGGGCCGAGAGAGTTCTACCTACACCCTGATAGAAAGGAATATGCTTTGGAGCTTCCTGCATAACGGCCAGAAATTAGCCAGTCTGATGCCAATATTGAAACATAATGTGTAGCATCTAATCATGCAGCCTTACCCATGGATAATGAGAAATTTTCTTACAAAGCCAGCAAAGTTTACTAGAAATGGAAGCATGCAGGAAAAATAAGGGAAGGCAATGATCTCTCTCTCCCCCACCCCACCCCCCCACACAATTTCAAGTAAAATCAGTATAGTCAGCCTGGTGAAACTAGTTACTTATTACCTACTTGAATAAGTTATTGGGTTTCGGCACATTTTGAGAGTTTCTTATGCAGAAGAAGGTTGGAAGTCTGCTTCTCCTGCTTGTATGTTTCTATGCAGCCCTTATTGATTTATGTATGTATGTATGTATGTCTTCCTCAGTTTTATAGAATGTGGAAATAATTGAAAGTCAGCTCTTTGGGCAAAGCAATAGTCTGTGGAGTCCTTGGTACTCTCTGAGCCTTGTTGTTTTCTTGCAGACGTTTCATTGCAAGGCTAGGCAACATCTTCAGTGTGAAAAGGGAGTGGGACTTGCTCTCTGTTTATATACCCTGGCTTGTCCTGCCTGTGTTGGTGGGGGTGTTGTACTCTCTTTGGTAGTTCCTTGGTTGGGCTGTTGTTTGCTGCTTGGTTGATTGACTGAGTTAATAGTTCCTTGATTAGGGTCTATTGTGTTGTTTGATTGCTCCTCTGGTGCTAATCATGGTGTTAATCTTTGCCTATCTGGGTGTTGATTGCTGGCAAGGAGGTATTCTGGTCTTCTGGCTTTTCTATTGTCTCTTATGAATTGTATGTAAATGTTCCTTTACCTCTATGTGTCTGTTGATGGCTGCTTTGTCTGAGTGCCAAGCTTCTAGGAATTCTCTAGCATTTTTGGATTTGGCTTGGTTTAAGATGCTCACAGTTTCCCAGTTGAAAGTATGGTTAAGTTTGTCCATGTGTTGTGAGATTAAGGAGTTTTCATCATGTCTTCTGACTGCTAGTTGGTGTTCGTGGATGTGTTCTGCTAGTCTCCTGCCAGTCTGTCCTACATAGTGGCTGCTACAGTCCTTACACTGTATGTTGTAGATAACTCGTTTTTTTTCTTCTTGGGCTACTGGGTCTTTTGGGTTACTTACGATGTTCTGAAGGGTTTTGGTTGGTTTATGTGCTACGGTGATGCCGTGTGGTTGTGACAGTCTATTAGTAGTTTCTGAGATGTTTCTGATGTATGGCAGTGTAATCCTTTTCATAGCTTGTTGGTTTTGCTGTGGTGGGTTGAGTGGTCAGGCACTTTTTGATAAAGTTGCGTGGGTATCCATTTTGCTGGAAGATGCTATACAAGTGATCTGTTTCCTTTTTCTGGTGTTCTGGGTTGCTGCAGTGTGTTTGTGCTTGTCTGAATAGTGTTCTTACACAGCTCCTCTTGTGGTTGGTTGGGTTATTGCTTTGGTAGTGGAGCACTTGGTTAGTGTGGGTAGATTTCCGGTAGACTTGTGTTTCTAGAATGCCATCATTTCCTCTACTGATGAGGATGTCCAAGAAGGGTAGCATGTTGTTGTTTTCTTCTTCCCTTGTGAATTTTATTCCTTTGAAGATGTTGATGGTTTCATGTGTTTCCTCTAGTTGTTCCTTTTTTATTATGATGAAGGTGTCAATTTTAATTTCAATTTATTACGGTCACTGACCAGTACAAGTTGGAATTCTACAAGGTAAACACATTGGGCTTTAAAATATAAACCCTCTGATTTGAAATAGTTTTAAATCTAATTTAACAAGTCCCAATTAAATATTAAAATGCATTTATATCACAATGTAAATGAGCCCCTTATCAAATTTAAAAACAGTCTTATTCATTTACATTGTCATGACTAATATTCTCTCAGTTGTACATAATTATAAAAATATAAAATACAAATATTAAAATGATACAAAAATAAAATATATGTAATATATAATATATATACCACTTAAAATTATTATAAGGAATATCATACTACATTTTCAAATCATAGTCTGGCGTATCTTCATGGCAGCTGCACAGAATCTGTCTACTTGTGCCGTAACAGTTGGATATTCATCTATAAGTAGCATGATGGTGTCATCTACATACCGGATCCATACTTTGGGTTGTATGCATGGGAGTGCTATCCTTTCTAGACGTTGCATTACTATCTCTGCTATGGGTCCTGAGAGTGGTGATCCCATAGGTGTTCCTTTGATTTGTTGGTATATTTGTCCATCAAACTGAAAGTAGGCGGTGAGGCAGAGGTTGATGAGGTCCATGATTCTGGGTATTTTGATCTTGGTGTACCTAGTTAGGTTGGGTGTGTTGTGTAGAACTGCTGCCATGGATTCAATCACTAGTGCTTGGTCTATGGATGTAAAGAGTGCAGTGACATCAAATGACACCATAATTTCATTTTCATCTATTTTTAGGTCTTTGATTTTCTGGAGGCACTGTAGTGGAGAGTTGATAGAGTATTCACTCTCCTCTGTGAGATGCCCAAGTTTTCTTGTAAGTTCTTTAGCTATGTTGTACGTGGGGGTCCCTGGTAACGATACAATTGGATGGAGCGGTATGTCGGGCTTGTGTATTTTGGGGCGTCCGTAGAAGCGTGGGATGATGGGTCCACTGCTTTTCATCCGCCTCTGTTCTTCTTTTGTGATTTGACCTTTCTTGGTTAGGTTGTTGAGGATTCTTTTGACCTGGTTGTCCAGTTTCTGTATGGGATTGGTGTTTACTGGGATGTAGGTTTCTTTGTCGTCAAGTAAGTCTTTGGCTTTTTGTATATATTGCGATCTGTCCATAATGATGGTGGTGAGGCCTTTGTCTGCTGGGAGGATGATGATAGTTTAGTCCATCTTTACGTTTTTGAGGGCTGCTCTGTCCTCTGCTTTCAGTTGGTTCTGTTTCCATGTCTTTCTGGTTTGCGGTATGATTATCTGTCTTACGTTCTCTTGGGTTTCTGTAGTAAGTCCTGTAGTTTTCAATGCTGCTTCTAAAGCTCCAAAGAATTCTAATTTGTTCGCATCCTTTGTGTTGTAATTGAGGCCTCTCTGTAGGATATTGTGTTCTGCAGTGGATAATGGGCAGCTGGACATGTTGACCACCCATTCCAGTTCCAGTACTTCTTTGTTTCTGTGGTTTAACTTAAGTAGTTTAGTTTGGAGTTTAGCTTTCCTTTTTTTCTGCTTGTCTGAGTGATGTGGTCTTGATGGTAGTAGTCAGCATGTTGATTTGTTCAGGGTTCATAGTCTGTTCTAGTTGCTCCTTGAGGCTGTCTATTGTGTGCTGATATTTGTTTAATCTGAGGTGGGCATCCATGATCATTAGCCGTATCATTTTTCACCCACTTTGTTGTGCTATCTTCCATCTAGCTGTGCAGTTGATTGGAGGTTTGTATCTGACACTGGCGGGCAGGGCATGCTGTCATAGGAATTCATGCAGAAAGAACAGATGTTCTTTGGTGGAGGTTTGCCTACCTGCAAATTTCTCCCATTTGCGTGCTATCTGGAGCGTTTGACGCCCATATGTGGTACCAATCGAAGAGAATATTTGTAGCTCAGGGTTGAACTGTGGAGTCCTTGGTGCTCTCTGAGCCTTGTTGTTTTCTTGCAGACATTTCATTGCCAGGCTAGGCAACATCTTCAGTGCGAAAAGGGAGTGGGACTTGCTCTCTGTTTATATACCCTGGCTTGTCCTGGGGAGCAATAGTTTCCCCAGTCATGGAAGATGCTTCATTTCTGATGTCCTGAGTCTAGCCAACAAATTATAAATTATCTACAGGCTAAACCCACTTTGCTAACAACCTTTGCTGGAATTATAAAGATACAGTCTACTTTTCAATGGTTGTATCATTATATAAATGGAATTATATAGGAAAAAGTATTGGGGAAAACAAAAGCTGAATTTAATTTATTCAGGCCTTTCAGCATAGACTGAAAGAATTCACCAGGTACTAAGGGAACTCTGTTCTGCCATACCAAAAACTAGGGGTTTGTCACAAAGACCTACCAAATCTCTGCAGCAAATTTAGGAGATGCAGAGGAAAGGGAGAATCTGATTTGCTAGTAGAGTGGGTCTCATGGATGGATGGACACAGTTGTGTTTATCCACTTATTGTTACTTGTCATCTAATTCTTTAGCATTTAAGAGCTATAATTGCTCTTCAGAAGATGGGTAATGGATACAGTATATTGCTTTTATAAATGTAGAAAATAACTTAAGGAGCTTATCCCATATATTTATTGGCATACTATAATCATAGTTTTGGCAATATTGAGTTAAAGTATCTAGGGTATAAAATCTAGGGTAGATTAGGAAACAATGAGAGATTTGAATACACTTAATAGTCTTTCCTTCTGTGCAGGTGGCCAAGCAATAGAGAAGATTGATGTTATAGGACTTTTGACTGGACTGATTGCAATTGGAGTACTATTGATTATAATTGGATTGCTTATTTATTATCTGTGCCAAAGAAAGTGCAAACCAAGATTACCAGGGTAAGAAAATAAATGCTGCAGTTACCAACATCATTTTCAGTGTTGATATCAACATTAAACATATTGTTGTATCGGGTAGGTAAAGGTAAAGGCTCCTCCCGCACATCGTGTCCGACTCTAGGGGCTGGTGCTCATCTCCATTTGTTAGCTGAAGAGCCAGCGTTGTCCGAAGATGCTTCCGCGGTCATGTGGCCGCACAACGCGCGTGGAACGCTGTTACCTTCCCACCAAAGTGGTACCTATTCATCTACTTGCATTTGCATGCTTTCGAATTGCTAGGTTGGCAAGAGCTGGGGCGAGTGCGGGAGCTCACTCTGCACGCAGGGTTAGGGATTTGAACCTCTGAACTTGCGACCTTCCGATCGACAAGCCTGGCGTCTTACCCGCTGAGCCACCACGCCCCTTATCGGACATATTATGTATTTATCTGTTTACATTTGTCAGTTATATCCTGCATGGATTTATGCTATGCAATATCTGTATGCACCTGATAACATCTGGAGAATTGGTGAGGTGACAGAGGTTTGAAGAACAAATATAGTCCCAATATTCAAAAAGGTGAAGATGGTAGACCCAGGAAATCATAGAATAGTTCGTTTAATTTCTATAATAAAGCCATGTCGACAAGCATTAAAAAATGCTACCATTATCTGGAGCCGGCATGAATTTGTCAAGAACAAGTTAGACTCACCTTTTTTTTTAATGATAAGGTGACTAGTTTGGCAGACCAAAGGAATGCTGTGGATGTAGTATATCATACTCTCAGTAAACCAGGTAAATAAATATGAACTAGACAGTAATGGGATCCATAACATATGCAACTATTTGAATAACTACACCCAAAGGGTACTCATAAATGGTTCTACATCTTCCTGTGTTGGAGGTTCCAGCAAATCAGCATGCCTCATTAGCATATGGGTGATTGCTCTAGGAGGCAAACTCTATGTGCTTCTAGAGGAAGCTGCTTGTTGCCCCTCCCAATTCCTCTTTCTCTCTCTCTCTACCTTTTCCACCATCGGGGAAGGCAGCATGCATGCTTCCTCTCTCTCCATCTTGGGCCATGCGGTGGGCCTAGAATTCAGGAGGTTCCCCCTTTCTACACTCAGCTCTTAGCAGCAATGAGGGCTAAGAGTTAATTAAGTTTAGGGAACAAGAAAAGAAGAACTGAAACCAATTTTTTACTGAAATGGATGTAACTGAACTGGACCAAATAAAACAGTAAGAACTGCTTTGTACTTTCTGTGCGCTTATTGCCTCGCTGCACTAAGCTCTGCTCCATTCAGTGGTCCTAACAGTCCACTAATGGCATCATCCTGGAGGGAAATATTGATACTCTGGTGCTGTATTCTTAGCCCAATGCTATTCTACGTCTTTATAAATGACTTCAAAGATGGAATGTATGCTTATCAGATTTGTAGATGACCCCAGGTGATCGGGATTGACTAATACCATAAGCAAAAGCACAATTCAAAACAACCTCAACAGGCTCAAAGAAAATCCAACAGGAAGTGTAAGGTCCTGCACTTGAATAGATGCAGGATTGGAAGACTGTCTTGGCAGCAATACAGATAAGACTTGAGGATTTAAGAGAACTTGTGGACCACTAATAATTGGGAATTGAAGGATAGGATGAATATGGATAATATAACAAAGAGGAACATAGAAAGTGGCATTATGCTGAGTCCAAATGTTGGTCTACTTATTTCAGTAGAGACTCTACAATTCTCCAGCATTTCATTTTGGATTATTTCCAGTCCTAGCTAGACATGGCAGGGCTTGAATCTGGGACTTTTTCTTATGCATTGCATAAAATCTACAGTATCTCTGAGTTATGATTCCTTCCAGAAATTTCCTAACAGATTAAATAAAGCATAGAATCTTGAAGTTATGTAATATTTTCCTAAAGATTAAAACACATATTAAAACCTGTATATACTGTACATATTTTTCTTCAGATATTGCAATATGTGTACAGAAAATTAGCAGTTCATATTTTCTGGCAGTAAGGGGGCTGGTGTTTCAATGCTGAAAATAAAAAAAAGTAGGCATACCTTTTCTTAAGACACATGCATTACTAATGTTGTTGTACATCTCATCTCATCTCATCTCATCTCATCTCATCTCATCTCATCTCATCTCATCTCATCAGTTTGTCTTCGTAAAGGAGTGAGAAAGCTTATTCTTAGGGCCATCGGTTGTAAAGCATATCTAGAATAGGATTGTGGCTAGAACGTGGATGATTTTAGAATGTGATGTTCTTTAAACAAGTTGCTATTTATGGTTAAGTTCTGATGTCATCCCTTAACATGTTCTTCAGTAACAAAACATTGGGGGGGAGGTTTAATCCTTGAAAATAGTTTTTACTTGATAGCCTATGAAAGCATGAAGTAGCTTCTTAGAAATTGGGTAAGGGGATATTAAGCAACAATATAGTGTGACTGCTTCACCGATAATATTTTTACTAAACAGGAATGGTTTGAACGCTATTCTTTTGTGTTTAATGCTTTGAATGAACCACAGGAAGCTCTAAAAATCATGGCACGTAGTATCAACAAAACCCTCTTCTCTGCTTCTATGGAATATTACTGTTTCAAATTGTTCCAAGTTGTAGAAGAGACTCATGCAGATATCACACTCTATTCTGTCAAACAGTGGATTCAAAGTAATAACTTAATTGGTTTTCAGTAATCTTAGATACTAGAAGACCAAAACTTTCTCCATAAAAGTAGCATTTTGCTTTGTCCTTTATAGAGAATCAGTAGTGATTGCAAAATTTCACTGCAGTATGAAATATGACAACTCATGGCCCATATCTATTAGCTTGAACCATTTTGAAATGTCTATTATTTTAAAAATGTTTTTATCTTTATAACTATTTTTAAAACTCATATGCTCATCCTATCTAGTGCTAATCTGCTCATTATAGCCTAGAACAAATGGGTATCCCATCAAAAGATATTTGTAAGGATATATCAATCTGCATATTTGTGTCCCATGCAAAGAGAAATAGAGTGTAACCATTTCATTACCTATGTTTTGTCCTAAAATCCAAGTGGTTTCTGTTATTTGCTCTAGAAAGCTTTGCATCATTGTAATAAGCTGACACTTCTTCAGAACTTTATATGACAGTTAAAAATGTCATGAGAAAACTTAGTGAGATAATTAATGTTTAATTCAAGTTAATAACTTTCAGTTAATTTAATGTTAGATGAATACAAAAATGTATAAAATACAGTGAATTGCCTATTAGCATTATTTTTCATTTTCAAATGCAATGAGTCTTTTTTCCATAAACCCAAGAATGTGTGTGTGTGTGTGTGTATAAGATTATCCTGTATTATCTGCAAACAGTGTTATAGTTGTCAGTCACTTTCCAGAATAACAGTTTATCAATTATCGGATTTCTTATTCTCACCCCCTACATGTAAGCTACTTTATAGGTCAGTGCATTGTAACCATACCCAGAATAACCAGGAAGGAGGCATTTATAATTAGGTGTCAGTGAAAGCAGATAGTTCAAAGGTAACAAAATGATATGAAATAAACCTGAAATAGAAATATTGAAAGCATCTGAGAATTGAATTTAGACATTGGAGAAGTGCAGGTTATAGTTGAGAGAAGCGGCCTGTATGGTCTAGTGACTATGCTGTTAGAGTAGTTCTGTGAGTCTGTTTTCAAGCCAACCACGTTTAAGTTGTCCGTGTTCAAGACTGTCACTGGGTGACTATGGACCAGTCACTTTCAATTTAACCTACTTCACAAGGGTTCTTGTGGGGTTAAAATGAAGGCAATCCCCATGTAAGATGTTTTAAGCTCTGGCAGAAAATAAACGACAGACAGACTTTGAGAATTAGGTTGCATGAACCTGGAAACAAAGAAAAAACTATTTTCATTTAAGAGTAATTGTTCCTCAAAAGACAGTAATTCAAAGATGCATCTTAAAAATACACATTTATTTCAATAAAAAGGTATTCCAATGCCTCTAATTCAATATAAAATTATTTCAAAAAACTTAGCACTATCCTCCAAATGCCTAGAATAGTTAAATTTTTATCATAAAATCCTACTGGCATTAAAAACTCTGATGGGTTTATAAATAAACTATTTATGGCATTTAACAGTTTAACAGAAGAAATGGCCTTGACTTTGAGATTAATGTCTATTTGCTTCTGTGTGTCTCACTTTCCTGAAGCCTCTTGGAGGTCTCAACTCATGAAAGTGTGCCGAAAATTCTAACATTAATCAATAAACTTCTGGACTTAAAAGTTCATAGGGTACTGTGACTAAACTAGAATTATAATTCTGGCTTATCTGAAAATGAGCCATTTCCTGGTTCATATTATCATCACTCTCATTTGGCTTCTGTTGCTATTAGGCAAAGCTAACCAATCTGGTGATATCATCCATGCTTTGTTTAGTATTACGTATCAGTCAGGAATTTGGGCTTGTTTTTCTTGCAACAAGCAGACTCATAAGCTTTTTTCCCCTTGGTTTGTACTCTGATTTGTTGAGGGGTGATGCAATTGAAGAAATCATGGATAAAATTGTCCAGATTTCATGGTTCTTTCCATCAGCAGATGCTAAGGGAAGAACTGAGGGTTGCCTGATCCCATGACATTTTTTTTTCCAGAGTACTGGTTCACCACAGTGTACATATGTACACTGGAACCCAGAAGCGCTGATGGCCCACCGCCACTGCCCCTTGGAAAGGGCAGGCTCCGGGGACCCCAAAAATGCCCTCGTCTCTGGCAGGGAGGCGAAAAGCCTTGCCGCGTGCGGACGTTGCCGGGCTTCCTGGCTCACAGCTGATTGGCACGGAAAATTTCTATCCCAGCCCCCCCCCCCCGCTGATCAGCTGTGCGCAGGGAAGCCCAGCAGCGTGTGTGCGGCAAGGCTTTTCCCCGGAGCCAGCCCTTTTGAAGGGGCAGCCACTGCCGCAACAACCCGGAAGCACCGCCAACGGCGCTTCTGGGTTTTTGTGGGCCGGCCATTGGTGTGTCACCAACGGCAAAAGTCCTGCTCTAGGACTATCAAACTATCATCCCATGGTGTTCCACAGAATCTAAAGAATTAATGCATGAAGGGAAATATTGGGAAGCCAGATATTTTTAAAGAAAGAACTTTACCTTTCTTCAAAATAAATGAGAACTACTTTCCCCAAGGTGACCTCCTTTAGATGTATTGGGACAAATACTCTTAAAATTCCCACCCTGGAAGGTGCTAGATTGATAAGGCTGTATTAATTAACTTCTAAACTAGTAAGCTGAAAATGTTAATGTTAGCTGTTTCAATTGATTATTTAGCATGACTTGTGATTGTCCCTATTCATCAAAGTTGTTTTTTATTCTAGGCATAGAAGCTGCAGGAGGCATAATTCTTCCAACATCTTCCAAAGACAAGAAGAGTTTTCTTTAAATCCTGTCTCTCCTCGCAGTACAGTACAGATAGGATTGCCAACTTATGATCAAGCAATGGCATTAAGAGAACATTATGATTCTCCACCCCCACCGTATCCTGGATGTTCAGGAAGGTTCAAAGTGTTCAAGAAGTCTCTCTCTCTTCCAGGTCCTTAATGAACAAACATGACCTGTGAAACTGTTGAGAATTAGCCTTAATAAAAGATGTACAGCTGAAATGCTACCGTACTGTGCTCTAAGAGTGTGGAAAGCTCTTCAGCATACCTATGGCGGACTAAAGAGTGTCAGGTGAACAAGGAACCCACCTTTCTCCAGTGTGCTGATAGCTGCGGATGAAAGACTCCTTTTATCACGTTTCCATTTATGTGTGAAGAACTGTATTGAACTTGGCTCCTGTGCATTTTGAGCCATTGAGTAAATTGATGTGCTACTTCTCGTGTTTCTCTAACTGAAAAGTTTCATTTCCAATTCTAAAAATTGCACTAGTTTTCTAACTATTTTAGAGTAATAAGTAGTCAGTACTTTTGTTTTGAATAATTTTATCCCATGATAAAAATGTGTGTGTCTGTCTTTGAGTCAGTTTGTGACTCCTGGTGACTGCCTGGACTAGTCCCTGCAGTTTTCTTGGCAATGTTTTTCGGAAGAGGTTTGTTTGCCATTGCCTCCTTCCTAGAGCTAAGAGAAAGTGACTGCCCCAGGTCACCTAACTGGCTTTGCCTAAGGCAGCACTAGAACAGTCTCCCAGTTTCTAGCCTGATGCCTTAACCACTACACCAAACTAGCTCTCCTGTGATAAAAATGATAAAATACTAACACATTAAAGTTTCACATATCTCCAATTGAGTATTTAAGCTATATTTCTTATACCAGGAAGAATATATCCATGTAGGTGTTAATTTATAAAATCTTATTCTTTTTATTGATAAAGTAACTGTTTGTAACAAGTTCCACTTTCTTAATTACAATTAAAGAATGAATCTGAAGGAAAACGTCTGATATCTGAAAAACTGCCTTGCTTTATGAAGCCAAAGATCTGTTTAGATGATTAAACAGACTTTCATGGGAAGCTCACAAGGCATGATGTAAGGGCTCCTCTTTCATTGCTTATCTAGTGGGCAATATGGCTGCAAAGTAGGTGGGGTCACACCAAACAGAAGTGCAGCTGGATTTTAGGAAGAGGGAGGCTTTTAAAAAATAAAGATAGGCTTATTTTAAGGCATTATTATATGCCATGAAGTCAGCTACAACATAGATTTTCTCCATGGCAATCTGTCCCTAACCAGGTTCTTCAGGTTTTCCAATGGTAATTGTAAGCCTTGCAATACCATTTTTGTTTCTCATCTCAGAATGAAAGGAAACTGCCTTCAATTTTCAGCCCAGGTAGTCCAAAGGAACTCTTAAGGGCTTCATGATGCCCTGGGGCTGTGGTTTACCAATCTTTGTTCTGTAACAAAATGTTACATGCTGACATTTTGAGCTACAAAAGTATGTACAAAGTTTTCAGCTTTCCTTCTCAAACGTAATTCAATAAATTATGTTTGGGAATTAAACCAATTTGTCTGCCATATTCACTTATACAAGCTTGCTATAATTGCCATAGGAGCCATCTCTGCAGACCATTCCACTAGAACTCAAATCCTTTGCTCTCCACCGTCAAGATAGTTTATTTTCTATCCCGCCTTTATTATTTTTATAAATAACTCAAGGCGGTGAACATACCTAATGCTCCTTCCTCCTCCTATTTTCCCCACAACAGCAACCCCGTGAGGTGAGTAGGGCTGTGTGTGTGTGACTGGCCCAAGGTCACCCAGCCGGCTTTCATGCCTAAGGTGGGACTAGAACTCTCAGTCTCCTGGTTTGCCATTGGCTCCTTCCTAGGGCTGAGACACAGGGACTGACCCAAGGCCACCCAGTCGGCTTTCATGCCTAAGGCGGAACTAGAACTCTCGGTCTCCTGGTTTCTAGCCCTGTGCCTTAACCACTAGACCAGACTGGCCCTAGTTAAATGCAAGATTAAAGAATCTATTTCCTCTGCACAATTCACAGTGGCAATATTGTATCTCAAAGTCTGTGTCCTTTTTTTCAATGCGTAACACTCTTCAAAAGTTACACTTTCATATTTGAAAGTAGGTCCTTACATGCCAGAGTAAGTACTACAAACTTCCCTCAGCTGTTAATGTCAAATTGCATTGAACTGTGATTCCTATCATCCCCAGCTGCTCTAGGCACGTTGGAGAGAGCACAAAAGTTGGGAAAGTCTGTACTAGTACTTCTGTGCTGAAAAGATGTATCCTATTTGTTCATACACTATTACTGCCTCTGTGGATTTTTGGCAACATATAATATTCATTTTTACATCGGTTTGTTGTAGCCTCCTATAATTCTCAAACATTTGTAAATGCAAAGAATATGTGTGTAGCAGTGTCAGAACAGTCAAGCACAGATGCAGTAACATGCAGTAATTCATTCAATAGGGAGAGGATTCTCCTAAGCTAAGAAACATTGGAAGCATTTAAAGAACACTTCATGAGGTTCCATTGTTAAGGCATTTTACTTCTTCACGTGCATTCTGAAATAGTACAATAAAGAATATTTTCCACACATCCCTTTCATTTTAACCTTCAGACAAGTTTGCCTATTACCTGCCTACCACCCTGGATTTTCCATCATGTACAGGTACACTTAATAGAGACGCTAAGGATTCAAATGTTTCTAATTGTATGATACATGTGTACATACAAGCAGTTGAAGACATTCAGCATTAAATTTAAATCACAAATTGGAAACGGCAGAGGGAAAATGTGTCGTTTAAAGCTGACAAGCCTTTTTGGTCACAAGGCCACTTCATGCATTATTTTGTTAGTTTACTTAAGAAGGACATTTCACTTGCACACCATACGCAAAGGCGTAAAGCTACTACACAACCGCTTATAAATTCCAGCAAAGCTTTTCATCTACAGGAGTCGCGGAGATAGAAACCGCGGGAACGGAGAAAACCCCCCACCGCTTCGTTTCGTCGCCGCGGGAACAAAGTGAGTCGGGGCAATCCCTTTGCGCTCCCGCTCGGCGTCCTCCCCAGGGCAGGCGCCCTCTTCTTTCTCCTGCTACGGCTGCAACTCCAGCTTACCAGCGGCAGCAGGAAGAGCGGCGGCGGCGGGCGTCGTTTCCCGTGTCCTGAAGGCGATCAGCCCCAGTCAACTGCAGCAGGGTGGGAGGGGCAGCCTGGGAAAGCCACAGCCCGACATGGGTCTTCGGCGAGGCGGCTCGCAGCCCTCGCTGCCAACTTGGCCGCGGCGCACGGCAGCTCCCCTGGTTCTAAGCCGCTCTCCCGCCTCTCGCAGCGGAAATTGAGGGGAGGACCGGGTGGGGGGGTGGCCGCCACAGCTGCCCTCCTCCTGCGAGCGGGAAGGGGGAGTCGTCCCACCCTGCTCGGTCCTTGCAGCCGCCCCCCCTCCCCGCCCCGGCTGGCCGCTCCTTGCGCGCCAGGCCCCGAGCGCAGCCCCGGCGTCCCCTCCTTTCCCACTCGGATGATGGACAGGAACTACCCACCAGCCCCCAGCTACCCTGATCCATTGGGTTCGGCCGCAGCTGCCGCGTCTTCGCAACCCGCCACCGTCTGGGCCTATGAACGGGGCGCCAGCAGCCTCAAGCCCAGGTAAGGAGGGTCTGTTCCCCGCCAGCCTGGGGGGCTGCGTCAGGAAAGGCCGGGGATTGAGACGAGGCCTGCCTTCCCTCGCGCGCCCGCGGGACGTGCTCGCAGCGCCTTCTCCTCCTCCTAGCTGGGCGGCTTCCCTGCTCCGTGGCGTGGCGTGGGACGGAGAAGAGAGGTCTCCTGGAGAGGAGAGGGCAGGGAGCGTCCCCGGGGCTGGGCCCGCCAGTAGGGAAGCACTAGGGCCCTCGGGATCCCCATTGCTCTGGAGCTCGAGCGGGGATTTTAGAGGGGCGTAGCGAGATAGACTTGCGCGTGTAGGTTGTTTAAGGGACAATGAAAACAGGCGGCGTTGCGCGGTGCCATAGAGGAGGGACGCAGTGGAATTCGTGGCTGCCTTATAACCCCGAGCCACGCTTTCCCCTGTTCTCCACCACCACACACACGCTTTTTTCAATTGGAAAACGTGTGTGTCGCCCCGCCACCTCGGGAGAAGAGTTCAGCATGACAGAAGCCCCCTTCCCCTCTCCCCATCCTTCCGTTTCCCGGGTGCCCTCGTCGCTGCAAGCGCAGCGGAATCCGGGAAAGCTCTTGGCCTCCTTTCTTTGCTTCCAAGGTGCGTGCGGGGCAGGCCGTTCAGGTTCAAGAGTTCATGTTTACTTCCTGCGTTGCCTAGGGGAGGCATTTTTGAGGTCTCTGGGAAAAAAAACAGGGAAGGCCCCCCCCCACCCCATCTATTAATATAGTAATGGAAAGCAGTCCCTTAAAGAGAGGCTTTAAAGAAGGTGTGGCTCCGTTTGTTTCGTATCTGGAGTATCTGGAGCATAAAAAACAATATTATGCGTGCCTCCAAGGTTGAAAACAGAATTGCCAGGCTATAACAGTGGCAGGGATGGGGATTGCCAATTCTGGGTGATCTCATCTGAAAACACCTGAGACTGGTTTGAGCTCACCATACTGATTCCCAGTACCCCTTCATCATTTTGTGTCTTATTTTGCCAGTTTGCTCTTTTCTCTTTTTTTCATAGGTAGAGGCTCAATAGCCTTTGGTCTGTGTGCCCTACAGCTTAAAACTTGATTCATGCCGAAACTTGCTCAAGAATATTCATATCCCAGGGGCTAGGATAGTAACATAAAGAATATTGAATGAGATACTTTTCAAGGATATTTTATCAGGTAGAATAGCAAGTGGTTTTCTCATCCTGCAGGTATTAAATAAAATTTTTAAAACTGATTATTAAATAAATTTTAATATAGATGTAGTAATATATTTAATGGAGAATCTGTGTTGCTTCTTAAGAGACTTTGCACATGTTTACCAGTGGTTTGCATTGAACTTGAAATTTATTTGGGCTCTAATATAAGGGGCGTGGTGGCTCAGCGGGTAAGACGCCAGGCTTGTCGATAGGAAGATCACAAGTTTGGAGGTTCGAATCCCTAGTCCTGCGTGAGGGACTAGGCCCAGCTCTTGCCAACCTAGCAATTCGAAAGCATGCAAATGCAAGTAGATGAATAGGTGCCACTTTGGTGGGTTGGTAACAGCGTTCCACGCGCATCATGCTGGCCACATGACCGCGGAAGCGTCTTCGGACAGCGCTGGCTCTTCAGCTAACAAACGGAGATGAGCACCGGCCCCTAGAGTCAGGCACGAGTGCACAAATGTGCAGGGGGAACCTTTACCTTTTACCTATAAGTGTATAGTAAGTGTAAAACAACAACAAAAATACAGTAAATCTTCAGGCCAGTATGTCAGCAAGAATTAAATTAGCTTTGATTTCTTCAGTAGTCCTTCATCCTGTGATGGTTTATATGAGCAGGGAGAACTCTGCCTACTCTGTGTATTCCTTCTTCCTGTTCTGCAGCTATGTCTCTTCTGAGAAGAATCGCTTTATAGTTTAACTTACCAACATTTAGCAACATACAAATATCCCAAGGCAAGGAACACATTTCACTGAGGGAGTAGGCAGTTGTGCAGGTGGTATTTTGGTGAGGAAGCACAAAAAGGCACACCTGCAAGGTGAGAGGGTGGAGTAGGAAGCTGCCTGAAGCAGTGAGGAAAAAAACATTTAAAAAATAGGGGGGAAATGGTTTCTTATGTTGATGCTGATTATACAGTATCTGTTCATTTCTTTGGGGGTGGGGATGAGTGGGTTCCTGACTAAAGTGATAGATTTGATTCTAATGTGAAGATTAGTGGGAAAGATGACCCAGGATATCTGGAGGAAATTAATGTCTCCACTGATCAGCTTCCCTTAATCCTAAATTTTATTAACTTTTCTTTGTATGGTTTTATTGCAATAAGTAAATCTGTAGTGAGCTCTTTAATATTATCTCAGAATATATAATTTGGCTTACTCAAGAAAATAGTTTATGGAAAATAAAGGAATACCACTGGGTATGCCCCATGTGTGGGACCACTCAAACCTCAGTTGTTGACACTGGAGTCTGCCTTGCTTTGCCCATAGCCCACCCTCAGAAACCCTGTAAAAGCAAAATAATTTAATTCTAATTCATTCCATTTAGAAATGATGGTTTCAGAAAGCCCTTTAATTAAAGAACTTGTAGAAGTATCATGCACAAACTTGAATCAGCCTTCCTTATTTTGAGACAATAGCTCTTCTATGCTGATTGATGAGTTCAAAAAGCCACACACAAGGTGAGGGCAATGTAATAACTTGTTTCAAGTTTCCCACCTGATAACAGGGGGGGGTACAGGACTGTGACAGCAACTGTTCAGAATTCTTACTTTGAGAATGGAGAGCATGCAAATAATGACTTAATGATTTGCGTTTATGCACTGCACGTATGTAGTCAGAATGCCTAGAAGAACATAAGGACGTCACCTTTCTAGATCCCCTCTCCCTTGAGAAATCAATATTGGGAGGATATTTATTTTTACATACCTTGGAGATTCTCCCATGTGTGCAGAAAGCCTTCTCTTTTGCTGATTGTCCTGTTTTGCTTCCAAACCAATAACTGATTTTGCAATTATAAGGAACAAGAAAAAATGCCTCTAGCCCCTAAGAAGGTACTCCTGATCCATGATCCCAGCCATCTTGGGATGCAAAATTATAGCACTAGGTTTCTTGGTGTAAGGTGGGCTGAGGGTGGAATAGTTTTGTTCCATGAAGCTTTTCCCTGATAAACTCTGTGATGCTGAAGATAGTAGGTTTGGAGGTGATTATCATCTCCATACATTAACACTTCGTTGCTGTCAAGAGGATTGTTTGGGAGGAATTGTATAATGTATCACAGTCCCTAGTTAATTATCTCTTTAGCAGATTTAGAAGGTTAGTTTCCTCTATTTTCTGTGTTCCATTTATGTCCCAGCTTCAGTTCATACTAAAAATGTGTATATCTCAAATACAATCTATTGAAGAATTAAATCAGGAGTGGATGACATGTCACTCTCCTTACATTGTTGCAAACGCCTATCAGTCTTAGCCTGTATGGTTAGTGATAAGGGACAACTAAGTTGTGATACAGTCTGGCTTCACACAACATGCTAAATCAAAACCAAACCACATTGTGGCTGATTAAACAAATCACATCTTAGGGCAATGTGTGAATCCAGCCACCATCTATCCAGTTTTAGTTCTGTTGCACATCTTCTTCCCCTAGGATGAAAATAATGCTACCCATAAAAGACAATGATGAAAGCTTAGATTTTAGTCAGATGTGATAGGGCACCAACAAAAGATAATAGCCAAAAAAAAAAAACCTCCAGAAAGTTAAAATGAATGGCTTTATTATTTTAGTAATTCTGTTCCCCCATCTTTTTACTATTTATATGGCCATTTTCTGGTTAAAGCTTAAACCAAAAAATGTTATGATTTTTGTGTGACTCTGAAGATTCCTGAGTTTTGTAGAAATTCATATGTTGTTTTTTAGTGATCCAGGCTGCATTTAGTTTGATAGTTGACCACCCGAGGCCATTCCTGAAAGAAACAAATAGAATCTGCAACGAATTGTTTCAGTGTATTGGTAAGAGTGTTCAGCTAGTCACTCAAGCCTCCTTCAGTAGGCCACTCCATAAGCTCAGCCCCCATTTTCCATTTTTAATTTTCTGTCTCACACTCCATATTGTACAACTTACTGATCATGCTTAAGTCTCACTGAGCTATTTTGCATTTTAAGAGGGGGGAAGCCTTAGAATTTTTATTAACAACAGCCTAGTAGGCAGGCTGATATCTCTTGTTCTTTCCAGTCCCTGCTTTGGCTCCATCCAGCACTTCAGTTTCCTGTTTGAGATGAGTGATGATGTGGAATAATTTGGTTGCTAGATCTGCTTAATTGTTAATGATTGGATTCAGATATCATGCTATAGACCAAGGAACAATCCTGGGCATGCAACATACAGTATTAAGTAGAGACAATGCATTAAGAACCATAGTAGCCAAATTCACACAACTTGTTAATCCCAAACTGCAGTGCCTACATATTATGTATTACTCATAATATGCATTACACATATTATGTATTGGTGCTATGTATAAACCTAGCCATTTTGTTTTAATGCTTTGTTTGTTTGTTTGGATCCACACATGTTAACGTATCCTAATGTGGTTTAGTTTTGTTTTGGGGCAATGTACATAGACTCAGTCCCTGTGGTTTATAAACTATGGATTATGGTTTAGTTTAATGTGAATTCAATCATTATACAACAGACCATAGCTTAGTGGTGAACCCCAGTCTTTATTATTTTATTGACTGAAATCTATTTTTGGTTTTAAAAACCTTTCTCTAACTTGAGTGGCAAATATGAATGCTGAATTATAGGCAGATTAAGGAAATTATTTGTTAAGCCAAAGAGCTATTTATCCAAAATATAATATATTTCTATGTGTAGCTACATGTAGTGCCATGATCATAGAGCATTTTCATAGCCTTTCCATTTCATCATTGTGTTACTATAGAATTGAGTAGGTGCTTAAGTTTTTTCTTTCATCTTTAATATGGTACTTCTCTATTGGCTGATACATTTGAGATCCTATTGGGCAAGATAGAGATAAGCTTTTCAACCACATGGATATTTCAATATATACTTGCCAAACATCAATCTCTATCACAGAGCTTTCCAAACTTTTCATGTTGGTGACACACTTTTTAGACATTCATCATTTCGCAACACACTCTTACAGCAGGGCACAAGGCAGGCACTAGGACCTGCGTGGAATCCTGGCAGGCTCGGAGGCAGCAGCAGCTGTGACACACCCAGACACTGCAGCCGACACACTAACGCAGTGCTTTCCAATCTGCCGCCGTTGGCGACACACCAACAGCGGCGGGGGCGCGCACGGTGGCGGTGTGGGGGGTGCGCGGCGGCAGCAGCGGCGCACCAGCGCTTCCGCGTTTTAGCGGAGGCCACTGCCACGCAACCCCCCCCCCGCGCGCTGCCACCGTGCACGCCCCCGCCGCCGCTTCCGGGTTGTGTGGCTCACACCAAACTCTGTTGCAACACACTAAAGTGTCATGACACACAGTTTGGAAAGCTGTGCACTAACGTGTCGGGACACACAGTTTGGAAAGCTCTGCTCTATCAGTTCAATTACCACAGTGCTGTGTGGTTAAGGTCATAAGATAAGCAAGTGTTTATTTTTATGTCACTCATTCCTATTATGTTGTGTAGTCAGAGATTTCTGTGAAGAAAATTTGTAATGGCAGTCACTTACAGATTTGCATAGCAGTATAATGAACTCTACTATTAAAAAAACTCAATCTTTTGGAAGTTAGTGAAAGATCTTGTAAATAATATTTGAAATGCATTTTTTTATTTCTGTGTGAATCTGTCAGTGAGAATGAACCACGTTAGTTTCCACTAGAAGTATTTCTGAATAATTTAACAAATAATTTATTTAATTATTTTATTTGAAATGATTTAACAAATCTTCCCTTTTCTTTTTTAATAACAAGTATATTAATGTTGCTGGATAATAAAGTATTTTTCCTCTGTTTCAGCATTCACTTTTAATAATTTGGTACAAAATATGAAGGAAAGAAGAAAGTAAAATCGCAAACTTACTAAAATTGTGTCTGCTTTGTGTTTAATTGCATATTTGGGAAAGCTACATAGCTAGTTGTATTGAACTGTTTCATTGAACTGTTCACTCTTGTTCACAGGATATGACATCTTTTTTCTGAAATTGTGAATAGTAGTTTAATAACATGAATTTGACTGGATTTGCACATTTTAATAAGCAATAGTTTGTTTACCTGTGATTAGTTGAACAAGCATGTGTCTGGATACATTGCATAAACCATATACATTTATATGGATTATGAGTTTACCAGTAGTTGAACTTAGCCATTATGATTTGTAAATACAGTTTAAGATTTAGTGCTATGTCTGTGAACCAGAACACTATGGCTTGTCAACAAACGTTAAGACAAGCCATGTATTAGCAGAATAGCAATCCGGCCAACATTTCTTTTGGACAACGTACAGCCCATAAATAAAGGTTAAGGTTCCCCCACACAGTCGTGTCTGACTCTAGGGGCCGGTGCTCATCTCCGTTCGTTAACCGAAGAGCCAGCGTTGTCCAAAGATGCTTCCACGGTCATGTGGCTGGCATGACGCGCGCGGAACGCTGTTACCTTCCCACCAAAGTGGTACCTATTTATCTAATTGCATTTGCATGCTTTCGAATTGCTAGGTTGGCAAGAGCTGGGGTGAGTGCGGGGGCTCACTCCATCACGTGGGGCTAGGGTCTCGAACCTACGAACTTGCGACCTTCCTATTGACAAGCTTGGCGTCTTAACCGCTGAGCCATCGTGCCCCCTGCCCATAAATAGCCACACTGATATAGTTTAATTTTTCAAACCTTCAAGTTCCTTGATTTTTGCTGAATATATTTTTTGCCCTACAGAATCACCTCCGTATTGCATCTTGCTTGTTCTTTCACTGACCAAAATTAATGAAATCTAATCTGAACTACTGTTTGTTTTTACATTAATAGTACCATGATAAAATTTGAATAGTGTATTAAATATATATATTGTACCTATACATTTGTTTAGTGATAGTCCAGAAATCTGATTAACGTGTGGGTTTTTTTGCCCAAATGGATGGTGTTGCATGGAAACATGTTACAAATAAGTAAAACACTCAGGAGGAGAATTAAACTTTTATTTAGATATAGAGATAGCCGTCATTATTTATGAAAGCTCCTTTTCAGTCTAACAATCACAAATAACAAAACCATAGATAACAAGATCTTTTTTAAAAGGATGTGCATGTAAAGCTATTCACCATTTTGTACATGCATAAAGCACAAAAAGGTTCTAAGAGTTGTCCTCTAAATAGAACTGTGTGCCAAAAAGAGTGGATATGTGTACCCTTTTACCATGGATAATGTGGTCTGGTCAGTATTTACCAATGGGGAATAGAATTGCCAGTAGTGAGAACCACCTGTGCTACCAATGGAAAATTCTACAAAATCAGAACCAATTAAGATCCTTCAAAAAAAATCCATGCATTGATCTTTTTAAATCAAATGGTGGAACAAAATGTATCACCAGGTCTCACTGAGAACAAAATACATTACTAAATATCACTAAGAACCCTTTACTGAGTATGATGACATTGCTATGGATGAAGGGGAAGAAAGTGGGGAGGGAAGTCAATATAAGCTTCAAGACACAGAACTGTTGTTGTTACTGTTAAAAGTATTGTAGATTCTTAGTAGGCTTAAGCAGGCAAGTTGGTACTTGCTTTCTAGTATTAAAATATTTAAGATTTCTATTTTCCTTCAGTTTGTGCATAAGAATATTACACTAAAGTAGAGACTAAATGCCCATTTTAAATTATTCTTCTTATGAAATACGTTGTTTTATATATCATATTGCATATATTTATATAATTAGATGTCCATAAACCTTGTATCAAATCTTGTTAGGAAAACAATTAGCTTAAGTAGTATTTTCTCAATGCTAAATATGCAAGTTGTATTGTTTTTCAGCTTGTATGATTCTCAAAATGGTTAAATAACATAGGAACAAATCATTTAGTATTAATATTTTAAGACTAACATAGCATTAAAATACTGGTCCTTAAAGTACACTTCTAATGTTGTAGTTCTGTTTAATTTTGGGGTCTTGTACATTATGGGAGTTGGGAGAAAGAGAAGGAAATTCCTTATTTTTGTTTCTTTGTTAATTTTGTTCAGTTTCAAACATTGTAATTCAGATTTCATCCTAGGTGAGTAAGTTGATATAATATGTGCTGTTGACATCAGTTAAATGAGGTGAAGAATTTGTTTGGCCTATTTATGCCCAGTGTTTTTAGTACAACAGCAAGATAGAGCAATGGGTGGGACCGCTATTAAGGTATCCTGTCCAAGTTAGAATGTGGTCAAGGCATATTTTTAAAATTTAATCATAAATGTATGGCTGGGTCTGTATATCATCGTAAGCCACCATGTGATTTAACAGTGCACTGTGTGAATCTAGCCATTGTGGCTTTAAACCATGTTTTATTTATTACAAATTCATAACAAAAAATTGTTACATTTATTACAATTTTGGACTTGGTTTTTGCAAAAAAATAATTCCAAAATTACATACAATAAAACCAATAAATCTTATTGAAATTACAAAGGTTAAAATTGTAAAATAAGCAGGACCATGAGAATGACAACAGAAGTGTAGTGACACAAAAGCATACATTCATCCTAAAGTAGGCTGACCATATTTCCTTGAGACAAAAACGGGACATTGGGATGGCAAAAATGGGATGGGGTTAAACTTACGTAATATTCCGTATTCATGAAAAAGTAAGACGATAAAAAAAGTTTTAAAGAGTTTTTAAGATCCATTTGCTGGTCCTTAAACAGATTACTGTATATATATAAAAAAAATTGTTTTCATTAAAATGAAAAGGTTTTATTAAATGAACATATTGAGCGGCGCGACATGGAGGGTTCCGGGCGGTTGGCTTGAAGGAATGGCGAGGCAGGATTCAGTTTGGCAAGGCGACAGACGGAGGAAGCGCAGGGCGACGGAGTCGGAAGGCGGGTGGAAATGGCAAGGCAGGGAAGGCACAGGAAGGTGGGGTGTGGCAGCTGGCTGGATCGGTGAGGCTGGGTCAGGATCAGTGACAGGTAGAGAAGGCACAGGAAGGCTGGGTACAGCGGAGGAGGGAAGAGGTTCTATGGCGCCTTCAAGTTCGAGTTCTGCAGAGGCTTTGGCTGGAGGCAAGAGACGAGGCTTGAAGCAGGAGTCTAGTGAACGGTTGTCCCCGACAACCCGTTCCTCCTTTGGGCGTCCTTTTAAATTCTTCCCGCCGTTTTGGGATAGGAACCAACCGATTCGCTTTCCGTTTGGTGCATCTTGTTGCCCTTTTTTCCTTGGTGCTGATAGGCGGTAGCGGCTCCACCTTTTGATCACTGCCAGTCAGCTGCTACTGGTTTTCCCGCTGCAGGTTTCCTGCCAAATTAAACTCTTGCAATTTTCCAACCGTTGCTGCCGAGCTCCCCCTCCCTCAACTCTGAGGCTCCATTCTGACATCACCAGTGACACAGTTTTTTTAAAAAATGGGACAAAATAGACATTTTTATTAAAACAACGGGACAGTCGGGAAATGTGAAAAAAAACGGTACTGTCCCATTTAAAACTGTACATATGGTTAGCCTAGCCTAAAGTCTGAGCAAGGAAACGGGCCTTTAGTTGATTCCAGAGGTTAACTAAACTTGTTACCAACTGGACAAGGAGGGAATTCCATAACCCAGGTGGCCATGTCAAGAATGCCATTATTTCGGTTGACACATGATTATTGTCCAAAAAGTGCAGAATTCTGTGTTAATTTCCATGGAGATAGTAAGCAATATGGTGGTTCTTCAGAATTCCAAGACCTGAGTCATGCAGAGCTTGATGTTCATTTTTAATTTAGCTTGATAACTATAGGGAACTAGTGCAACTGATTCAGAACACTGTAATTTATTTACAATGTTGCCCCCTTCAGCAACCTAGCTGCAGTATTTTGCACTAACTACAGTCCTCTTGATCAGCTAAAAATAGAATTCTCTGAACAGTACATCACAATAATCCAAATTTGAGATTATGTTTAGCATTGTACAAACACAATTATTCAATAACAGTAAACCATGTTATAGTCACATAAGTTAAGATTTAAAGCAATAAATGAGCCCAGTCACTGTTCACATTTCCATATCCATTAACTTGTACCTGGTTTTACTTGGTCCTTGAATCTTTAATAAAAAATAAAGTAAAATCAAAAAGCTCGGAACCAACATATATAGTGTATGTATATATATATATATATATATATATATATATATATATATATATATATAGTATATATAGTATATACTAGTATATATAGTATATATAGTATACTAGTATATATAGTATACTAGTATATATAGTATATATAGTATATATATAGTATAGTATATCTATACCAGTACCAACATATATAGTATGTTGGTACTGGTATAGATAGCCTCTATGATAGCAGAACAAATAGCTGAAGTGTATTTTTGGTGAGGAGGCATGGTAGTAAATGTTGGTGCTTATATTAACTGGAATTAACTCCTGAGACAACAAAACAACAATAAAAAAGAGTAGATTAAAAAATTGATAGAATCTTGGGAAGTTAGGGAGAAGAAAACGTTAGGATTTTCAGCTATTATATGTAATACAGTAAACAGTGGTGATGAGAAGAATATACAAGAAACGTGTTGTTCATCAGCATGTATAGTATATCAGATCTCTACAGACTTCTACAGTATCTCTCACTATATAAAACAGGTCTTAATTCAACCCTATGGAGTAGGATAATATGAAAGATGATGAATGCCTACAATATAGAGACACCAGTGCTATCTGAACTTTGCAAGCGAAAATTGCCTAACATCAAAGAATGAAGACAAATGTATGGTTGGATTTGCTGGAATTTTGTGGTCTATGGCCTATGGGTAGCATAGTTTTTCCTATAGTTCTATAGTCTTTAAGAATTTATCAGGACTAGCTTAAATAATACCTATTACTGCTAAACTGTCAGGCTCAGCCCAAGAACAACGAAGAGTCAATCCATTCAAACTCCAGTTCTTTATTTGCTCACACCATATAGACAGAATCTTGCCAGACTAAAGCTACTCTAACTAACCTAAGGGGAAATAACCCGGGAGACTCTAGGGCGGGGCTATCCTGAACCTCTTCCTTTTCCCACCATTGCTTCCCGGACTGTGCCGCCTCTTATCTCCACCTCCTTGGAATGTGCTCCCTCCTTCCTGAGAACCAGCGGCACTGCCAGAATCCACCACATCAACAAAACCTGACATTTGGCCAGCTAAAAACCTACTTTGGGTAATGCATAACATTGATTCTGCATTTTTTAAGAGCATTTTTTTCCCTCCTAATTTGAACAGTTGACCCACTTCATATTATAAAGTATGTTTGGAACTCCCTGATTCTCCCCAAATTACCATGTGTTTCATAGGGATTGCTGTTAAAGAAACTGTACTGTGGTTCTTAGTAGTCTGTATATAGTTTATACCAGTTAATTGGTCAAATTAATAATTATGAAAACAAGTTTGAAGGAAAAAAATATAATTGCTGACATACAATCCTATATATATTTATTTGGAAATAATTATGTTGAGTACAAACTATAATGGCAAGGTTCACACAGCAAACTAAGCCAAAATTAAATAAATTACATTAGGTTTAGTATTTTCCATTCTACAGAAAAATAAGGTTTGGACTGCTTCCTTAAACTCTCAGTACATAAAAAAAATCTTCATTCCTATGAGAGCTGGTAAACTGTTAAGCTGGTAAAGTATTATTGCATGACTTAAACCATAGCTTTCCAAACTGTGTGTCGCGACACACTACTGTCTCACCGGCAGTATCTGGGTGTGTCGCCAAGACAACCTGGAAATGCTGATTGGGGGGGAGCCAAAAGAAGAGGCACCCCTGCCAATCAGCAAGCGTGTGAGAGTCCCTGCACTTACCTGGATGCCGGCCGACTTGCTGGGCTCGGAGGAGGAGGAAGAGCCAATCACGGGAGATGACAGGATTGGCGCGAAACCAACCGGAGATCCGGAAACGCTGATTGGCAGGGACTCTGAAAGAAAGACGCCTCCACCAATCAGCGCACGCCAAAGGAGAGCAGAGAGGCGGGCAGAGCAACGCGAAGCCCGATTGGGCCCCGCTCTCCCAAGGCGCGAAAAACGGAATAAAAAGCCGGCGCGACTTACCTCAGGTGCCGGAGACAACCGTTCTAACCGTTCTACGCTGAGGTCTCTAAACTCCGCGCCGGACCCTGCTCCCGAGCCTTGCCTTACTGCCGCCCCAGACCTTGCTCTAGAGCCCTGCCTTACCACAGTCCCGGACCCCGTGAACGAGCCTAGCCTTGTTGCTGCACCGGAACCGGATTCCACGCCTTGCCCCACTGCCGCGCCAAGCCTCAGACCCAAGCCTTACTTTGCTGCCGTGCCAAGCCTCGTGCCCGAACCTCTTCCATCCGCCGCGCCTCCGTCCTTGTTACCTGTGGAAGAAACCAGCGTCGGGGTAAGCGCCACCACCTTGCCTGCTCCTCTCCTGACTGCCCGAGCCACCGACTCTCAGTCGGAGCCAGCCGACGCCGGCCACCAGTGGGCTGCTTTTGTCGAGCCCCGGTCTACCCAGACTTCCACCAGCCCAGATCAGCAGTCAAGCCTAGCTGACGCCGGCCACCAGTGGTTTGCCTTTGTCAGGCCCCGGTCTACCCAGATTCCCACCAGCCCAGATCAGCAGTCAAGCCCAGCCGACGCCGGTCACCAGTGGGTTGCTTTTGCCAGGCCCCGGTCTACCCCCAGCCCCAACAGCCCAGTCAACTCCACGCCCGTGGACACATTGCCTGTCACCTCTGGTTCGCCGCCGGCTGCAGCCTCTTCTACAGCGCCCGTTCCCTCTCGGCCCCTTCCTGTCTGGCCAGGAGTATTTCCTGAACTCGCTGCTATCCAGCCTCTAGAAGAAGAAGAGGACTGTGTAAACTGGGCGGCTTGTGTATCTTGTAAATAAAGTTATTTCAGTAACGCTTCCGTGTCAGTCTTAGTCGGAACAGGACAGATTGTCTCCGGCCAGACTTCCACGGGGAAGGAAGGAAGCGTTATTGCCTGGTGTTACCTGTCGCCCTGACACCCAAGAAGCCATGGATGAACAGCTGTCAATGGAAAACGCGCAGCTATCCCAGCAGGTCGCCCAACTCAGCGACCAGAACAACCAATTGAGTCAAATGATCGCCCACTTGAGCACACAAGTGGCCCAGCTGCAAGGACAACAGGCGGCTGTCGCACCGGTCGTCAGCCAGAGAACCAAATGTCCGGTACAAGTACCAGAGAAGTTTGATAGTACCCTAGCCAAGTTTCTGGCCTTCCTGGCCCAATGTCAGCTCTATCAGAGCCTCCGCCCAGAGGAGTTTCCAACAGACTGTCACAAGGTGGGCTTTGTGGCCAGCCTAATATCGGGTTCCGCTGCAAAATGGGTCTCTCCGCTGATAATCCAACAAGACCCGCTCCTAGATAACTATGGTGGTTTTTGCGATCAACTTCGGGCAATGTATGTGGACCCGGTCAAGGTCCAAACTGCCGTCAGGCAGATAAAGGGATTGCGACAAGGGGCCAAGCCGGTAGCTGAATATATCAGTGACTTCAGGCTGCTAGCGCAAGACCTGGATTGGAACAAACCGGCCCTGGTAGACCATTTCCAGGAGGGACTATCGTCCGAGCTACTTGACGAACTAGCCAGGACCGAGTGCCCCAGAAACCTTCCAGACCTGACCCATCTGTGCCTGCAGATCGATGGACGATTACAGCAATGGAGGTCAAGGAGGCGCTTCGCCCAGCCTCCACCCTTCGTTCCCCGTTCCCTAACCATCGAGGAGCCGATGCAGTTGGGGGGCGCCAGACCCCGCCTCACGCCTACCGAGAAGGACCGTCATCGCCGGGAGGGCTTATGCCTGTATTGCGGGGGAGCGGGTCACCGTGCTGCAAATTGCCCCGCCAAGTCTCCAGTAGCATCCTTGTCGGGAAACGGACTCGGCTCAGCCTAATTGGGCAGTTAGGTTGGGCCGAGCTGGCGTCCAGCCAGTCACCATTGCCCGTTCCAGCTCCTCCCAAGCACCTCTCCATCGCCGTCACACTCCAGGTGCCAACGGACCCTACACTGAGGGCCCAAGCCATGATAGATTCGGGGGCTACTTTTAACTTCATGGACATTGGGTTTGCTGAGAAGTGGGGAATTCCCCAACGCGAGGTGCATCCTCCGCTGGTGGTCGAGACCATCAATGGCCGCACACTCCGTTCCGGTCCGGTAACCACCGCCACCCAGCGTATACTAATGTATGTGGGAAAACACCAGGAGTGGCTAGAGTTTTACGTGGTCACTTCTCCCCACTGCCCCCTCGTACTGGGATTAGTGTGGCTCCAGATGCACGAACCACAAATCACCTGGACAACGGGGAAGGTCGTATTCTCTCACCCTAGTTGCGTCGCCCACGTCAGCAAAACTCTTGCCGCGTTACAACTGGTCACCCCAAGACCCCAGCTTCCCGCACAATTCCGGGACTACGCAGACGTGTTTGATGAAAGGGAGGCGGACCAACTTCCCCCACACCGGCCTTACGACTGCTCCATCGACCTGATTCCAGCCGCAAGGCTTCCAATAGGCCGGATATACTCCCTATCAGAACCGGAGCGAGCAGCCCTCAAAGACTTCATTGACACCAACCTCAAGAGGGGATTCATCCGACCCTCTACCTCTCCGATGGCTGCCCCTGTGTTGTTTGTCAAAAAGAAATCAGGTGAGCTCAGGATGTGTTGTGACTACCGGAAGTTGAATGAGATCACGGTCAAGAACCGGTACCCCCTGCCACTAATACCAGAGCTCCTGGAGCGACTCCGCAATGCTCGCCTATTCACAAAGTTGGACCTGAGGGGGGCATATAACCTGGTCCGTATCCGACAGGGCGATGAGTGGAAGACCGCATTCCGCACTCGTTACGGCCATTACGAATTTACGGTTGTTCCATTTGGACTATCAAATGCCCCCGCAGTCTTCATGCATTTCATGAATGACATATTCAAGGATCTCCTGGACCAGTACCTAATAATCTACCTAGATGACATTCTGATCTTTTCTTCCTCTCCGAGCGACCATGAACAGCAGGTCAGAACAGTACTGCAACGGCTGCGAGAGCACCACCTATACGCAAAACTGGAGAAGTGCCAATTTGCCTGCTAAACCGTAGAGTTCCTGGGACACCAAATCTCTGCCACCGGCATCGCCATGGAACCAGGCAAGGTGGAGGCATTGCAAACTTGGCAGCCTCCACGTTGGGCCAAGGATGTCCAACGACTGCTCGGGTTTGCTAATTACTATCGGAATTTCATTCCTCAATTTGCAGGACTTACCACACCTTTATCAAACCTGCTCCGGAAGAAGACCAAGTTTCATAGGGGAGACACGGAACAACATGCTTTCGATAGGCTCAAACTAGCCTTTACCACGGAGCCTATACTCAGGCACCCAGACTCGTTCCGGCCATTCGTTGTAGAAACAGAAGCATCTGATGTAGCCGTCGGCGCCATCTTACTCCAGGCCGACACCCAGACCGGCACCCTTTGCCCTTGTGCTTACCATTCCCGGAAGCTCGCCCCGGCCGAGAAGGCCTATACCATCTGGGACAAGGAGCTCCTGGCCATTAAGGTGGCATTCGAGACATGGAGGCACCATTTGGAAGGGGCGCGACACCCCGTGGAAGTAAGAACCGACCACCGCAACCTGGAACATCTAAAGACCTCCAGGACCTTGAACCAGTGGCAAATACGATGGTCCCTGTTCTTCTCCCGGTTCGACTTCAGGGTTACTTACATTCCGAGAGGCCAGAACCAATGGGCAGACGTGCTTTCGAGAAAACCTGAATATGATCGCCTAGAGGCTCCAGCACCGCCTCAACCTGTCATCGGTTTGCTGCCATCACCGTACAGGGTGACCTAAGCCAATGGATTCGAGAACAACAAAGAGCCAACCCCTGGGCAAGGAAAAAGAGACAAGAGCTGGCGCACCTTCCCGTCGGTCAGACCGATCAGTGGACATGTAATCATGAGACGCTCTGCTTCCGAGGCCGCTACTACGTACCCCCGGGGGAACTCCGCAAACTGATCCTGCAACTATGCCATGACAACCCGGCCGCCAGCCATTTCGGGTTCTTTAAAACGCTGAACCTGGTCTCCCGGGAGTTTTGGTGGCCGCGCATACGGGATGACGTGAAACAATATGTATTCTCTTGCCCAGACTGTCGCAGGGCAAAAAATCAAATGGACAAGCCTGCTGGTCTCCTAATGCCCCTACCCACTCCTGAACAACCATGGGAGGCTATCTCTATGGACTTCATCACCGACCTTCCCAAGTCCCAGGACGCCACTACTATCCTGGTAGTGGTAGACTCCATGACGAAGATGGCCCACTTCATCGCGTGTAAGGGCTTGCCCACGGCCCAAGAGACGGCACGCCTGTATATCAAAAACATTTTCAAACTGCATGGCATAGCGAAGAGTGTGGTGTCAGACCGTGGCTCGCAGTTCACCGCCCGTTTCTGGAAGGCACTCCTCCAGAATCTAGGAATCCAGAGACACTTATCCACCGCATTTCATCCACAATCGGATGGAGGAACAGAAAGGGTGAACACCATCCTGGAGCAGTACCTGCGCTGTTACGTGAACTACCAACAGGACAATTGGGCAGACCTCCTAGCCTTGGCGGAGTTCGCGTACAACAACGCACAACACTCTTCGACCCAGATGGCCCCCTTCGCTGCAAATTATGGGTTCCACCCGTGCTCGTTTCCTCTCACTGCGCCGGACTCAGCAGTGCCAGCCGCAAATCAGTTCCTCCAAGAACTACAGGCCAGCCACCAAGTGCTTAAAGACCAGTTGGAAAGGGCTAAGGAGGACTACAAACGCTTCGCCGACCGCCACCGGAAGACGGGACCCCCACTAAAGGTTGGTGATATGGTGTGGTTGTCAACAAGACACCTATCCTCTGCACGACCATCTCAGAAGCTGGACCACCAGTTCCTGGGACCATTCCCAGTGGAAGCTGTAGTCAATCCAGTCGCTTTCCGATGGACCCTTCCGGGACACATGCGCATACACCCCGTGTTCCACAGATCCTTGCTGGTCCCTGTTTCAGCTGACAGCCCACTCAGAACCAGGAAGACACCACCTCCTCCTGTCATCATCCAAGGAGAGACCAAATACGAGGTTGCTCGCATCCTGGACTCCCGCAAACGTCGCGGCCGTCTCCAGTATCTAATAGACTGGAAGGGTTATGGCCCAGATGAGTACTCCTGGGAAGATGCTGCGGATGTCCATGCGCCGTTACGGGTACAACAATTCCATCGACAATACCTGAATAAACCCAGACCACAAAGCCGGGGGGAGGAAGGTCTTGTGGGGGGGGATAGTGTGAGACTCCCTGTACTTACCTGGATGCCGGCCGACATGCTGGGCTCGGAGGAGGAGGAAGAGCCAATCATGGGAGACGACAGGATTGGCGCGAAACCAACCGGAGATCCGGAAACGCTGATTGGCAGGGACTCTGAAAGAAAGACGCCTCCGCCAATCAGCGCGCGCCAAAAGAGAGCAGAGAGGTGGGCAGAGCAACGCGAAGCCCGATTGGGCCCCGCTCTCCCAAGGCACAAAAAACGGAATAAAAAGCCGGCGCGACTTACCTCAGGTGCCGGAGACAACCGTTCTAACCGTTCTACGCTGAGGTCTCTAAACTCCGTGCCGGACCCTGCTCCCGAGCCTTGCCTTACTGCCGCCCCGGACCTCGCTCTAGAGCCCTGCCTTACCATAGTCCCAGACCCCGTGAATGAGCCTAGCCTTGTTGCCGCGCCGGAACCGGATTCCACGCCTTGCCCCGCCGCCGCGCCAAGCCTCGGACCCAAGCCTTACCTTGCTGCTGTGCCAAGCCTCGTGCCCAAACCTCTTTCATCCACCGCGCCTCTGTCCTTGTTACCTGTGGAAGAAACCAGCGTCGGGGTAAGTGCCACCACCTTGCCTGCTCCTCTCCTTACTGCCCAAGCCACTGACTCTCAGTTGCTCTCTGCTCCGGAGCCAGCCGACGCCGGCCACCAGTGGGCTGCTTTTGTCGAGCCCCGGTCTACCCAGACTTCCACCAGCCCAGATCAGCAGTCAAGCCCAGCTGACGCCGGCCACCAGTGGTTTGCCTTTGTCAGGCCCCGGTCTACCCAGATTCCCACCAGCCCAGATCAGCAGTCAAGCCCAGCCGACGCCGGTCACCAGTGGGTTGCTTTTGTCGGGCCCCGGTCTACCCCCAGCCCCGACAGCCCAGTCAACTCCACGCCCGCGGACACATTGCCTGTCACCTCTGGTTCGCCGCCGGCTGCAGCCTCTTCTACAGCGCCCGTTCCCTCTCGGCCCCTTCCTGTCTGGCCAGGAGTATTTCCTGAACTCGCTGCTATCCAGCGTCTAGAAGAAGAAGAGGACTGTGTAAACTGGGCAGCTTGTGTATCTTGTAAATAAAGTTATTTCAGTAACGCTTCCGTGTCAGTCTTAGTCGGAACAGGACAACGTGCCAAAGGAGGGTAGAGAGGCGGGTCGAGCAGCGCAGACGCCCACCGCCGCAGTCTCCTTTGGAGTCCCGCCAAGCCCTTGCCATGCCGCCGGTAAGTGCCGCTGCCTTGCCTCTCCGCCCCGCCATGAGGCAGGCCCGCTCGAGGTCAGGGGCAGCCAGCCAAGTGCAGGTTTGGTGTGAGCGGTTCATGTGATGCTGCATGGGCAGAAGCCTCTTCGCTGGGCAATGTGTTTGGCCGGCCATAGGCCATGCCTCTTGCCCACTGGGATGCAGCTAGAGTGCGCGGGGTGCCTGGGGCTCCCGGTCCGCCACCTCCCTCGCCGGGCAAATGCTGTGGAACAGCCCAGGAATAACTTCAGGAGTAATTGGGTTTTCCTCCCAGGTTCGCGTTTACCGAACTATTACCTTGGATATCCAAATATTTATGGGGGGAGGGGATGGGTCCTGGTCCTGGGGTGCTGCATCCTGCTGGCTGCACTGAATTGAGTTTTGAAAGGGCATCTTGGGGAGCTCCTCTCTCCCTCCTCCAGGGGCTTCGGATCCGGGACTTTTGCAAACATCCCGAAGCCCCGGGTGTTCTTTGGGGGGTGCCGCTTCTTCTCGCAGCACCCGAGGACCAGGAACCGTCCCCTCCCCCCATAAATATTATTTGGATATGCAAGGTAATAGTTCGGTAAACAGGGTGTGGGCCGGGGGCGGGGTTTTCAGGCGGGAGCCAATCGCGTGGGCCAGGGGGCAGGGTTTTCAGGCAGGAGCCAATCGTGTGGGTCAGGGGGTGGGGTTTGCAGGCGGGAGCCAATCGCGGGGGGTGGGGAGCCCTGTTATTACTGTGTCGTGAAATGATGCATGTCTAAAAGGTGTGTCACCAACATGAAAAGTTTGGAAAGCTCTGACTTAAAACAGTGAGAGAACTAGCAGTTAGGTTTGTTTATTTTAATTAATTAGTGTTTTTGTCAAGAAATGAAACATCAAAGCCCTGCCTAGTTAGTTCATTCTATGAGAGGACAACTTGTGAAAAAGAGTACAGTTATCCAGTGGAGGTCCCCAAATTACAGGTTAGATTAAAAGTGGCTTGTGAGAGTGATAGGTGCATGAGCATGGTAGATACATTGAATTTTACCTTGCTACAGACACCTGTGGCACAGTCAGTAGCATTCCAGACAATCTCTTGACCTTGACAAACAGCTTGTAGAAGAGTCAGCAGTTAAATGTTCTTTCAACAAGCATTGTTCAAATTGTTATTTTCCAGATTCAGCACTCTTTATATTATGCTTTGGTTCTGTCGAAACTAAGAAAGGATACATTTGAAACATCTAATTGTGAATGAGACATTTCATGCTTTTACTGACATTTTACTTTACTAATTGCCGATACTGTCTTAAATTAATGTTTTTCATAACTTGTTCTTGTTAGATTATAGTGTTCTTTGTATTCAGTTTCTGTAACATATTATATCCCTTTACTATTTCTATCAGTCATTAACTTTGTGATGGTGTCTTTGATAAGTTAACACATCAGTAAGTGTTGCTAAATTCTACATTATTTGGTTTTTGATTCAGTGTTTTGGAATATGTGTTTTGGACATTCAGATGTATTTTTTTAAAAAACCTTTCTTGAAATCTGCCCTCCCCCTGCCCCAAAACAAGAACACCATCAGTATGTTAAAGCCATCAGCTTTCAATAGTTCTAATTTTCTAAGCATAGATTATTAAAATCAGATGGTGATAGATTATTTTTAATTTTGTTTAGTTGTTTAAGCATATCTATGTATGTGTTGTAAGAGAAGGTATTGAGTTGATATACTAGTAGCCTGCCTTAGTATAACTCTGTCAAATTTTTCTTCATCATTTTTCACAACTTAGGTATTTCTAAAATAGGTATGGTTATTATACAGCTGCTTGTGTTGGTAGACTGTGCATAAACAAATTTATTGTGTATTTGAGCTGGGGGGCCTTGATAGACCTTGGCAGCTCTGGATTGATGGTAAGCCCTCGTGTGGAGAGCCGGCCTTGATGTTGTGCTGAACTCCAACGCTGCAAAGTGAGACATGGCTATGCAACGGACTTTGATGGTGCAGGAAGGCCGGCTGGATAGTGCATGGGACCCAGGTGGTGGAATGGTTTGGGGTAACACCCTGTGGACTTTAATATCGTAAGGGCTCAGTGGATGGAGTGGAGGACTGACCACCACCCAGTCTATTTAGAGCGGTGGAGGGTTTTGGGTGAGTGTGGTACTTAGTGTGAGTGTGGTACTCCCGGGGGTGAGAGACACAGAGGGAGGTCCAGGGCTGTATGGTTTTGTGCAAGAGTACCTATCCTTGAGTGAGAGACAGGGTAGGTAGGAGTATCTGGGGTGCCCCCCATGACTAGTGAGAGAAGTTGAGGGGGGCACAGTGAAAGTGTGAGGCGGTGGTTAAGACCTATCAGAGCCAAGAGCGGGAGCTGGTGTGCTGGGGGCCCTGCCACCACCCAAGGGTGATTGAGTGTGAGAGGATGTATGTGTGGGGGAGGGGACCCCTACTTAAACCCAGGATTTCTGGAGGTCTGGGAGTAGAGGCAACTGGGCCAGGAAACTCTGGGGGCCATGGGGCGGATAATTTGATTGAGGTGGTGACGGGACGAGGATGTTATGATGGGAACCAGAGGGCAGGCCATCTTTGGGGAAGATGCCCTCGGTGTTTGTTACCGGTGGCGTGTTCCGGCCCTCCGAGTTCAAACCCAGTCCCTGGACACCAGATTCTTGAGGGCCCTGGTTTCCGGCTGCTGCTGCTTAACGCCAGGTCAGTGAACAAGAAGGGCCCTCTCATATATGATTTGATCACTGAGGGGGCAGACCTGGCGTGTATCACTGAGACCTGGCTGGGCCTAGGGGGAGGTAGCTCTCTCGGAAATGTGCCCAGCCGGATTTCAGGTCTGGCACCAGCTGAGACACCGGGGCAGGGGAGGAGGGGTGGCGGTTGTCATCCGAGAGTCTAGTGGCCTTCAGGGGCGCTGCTCAAGTAGCCGGTTGTGAGACCCTGTTTTTCAAGTTGAGTTCCCGAGAACAGTTGGGAGTGTTGCTACTGTACCAGACTCCCTCCTGCATAGCAACCACCCTGCCTGAGCTGCTAGAGGCCATTTTGGGGTTGGTGGAGTTCCCCAGGCTTATGGTTCTGGGGGACTTCAACCTGCTGTCCCTGGGGCATGCTTCAGAGGTGGCTCAGGAGTTCATGGCTACCATGGCAGCCATGGGCCTATCCCAGATTATTCGGGACCCGACTCGAGACCATGGCCTCACCCCGGACTTGGTTTTCTTGTCAGAGCAGTGGCAATGTGATCTGAGGGGAGAGTTAGATCTGTCACCATTGTCATGGTCAGACCACGCCCTGGTGGCCCTGAGATTCTCTTATGCTGCCTCACTCTGCAGGGAGCAGGAGAAGTGGAACACAGCTATGGATAGTGAGTTTGAGGCTTTGGTGAGGCAGAAAGTGTTTGAAGTAACTGACCTGCCCCCATCCCAGAAAGCTGTAGGTTCCAGATGGGTGTTCAGAAAGAAGATTCTTCCTGATGACACTGTGCAGTATAAAGCCAGGCTTGTTGCTCAGGGATTTTCACAAGAGAAGTTTGTGAATTATGATTTTTTTTACTTCTGCAATGCTGTAACGTGTAACTCTGCTTTATCTACAAGTAAAGATTTATAGCTTTGAAAAGCTGCTCTCTGTCTGTTTACTCTTCGCCTCCTCCCATTAGCCAGTATAAATCAACACTTTTCGACCTCTCAGTAGCTTTCGATACCATCGACCATGGTATCCTTTTGGGACGGCTCAGGGAGTTGGGGGTGGGTGGTGCGGTTTTGCACTGGTTCATCTCCTTCCTCCAGGGCCGTTCCCAATCGGTGGTGATAGGGGATGAGAGATCTGAGCCTCGATCCCTCCTGTGTGGGGTGCCGCAGGGTTCGGTTCTCTCTCTTCTATTTAATATCTACATGAAACCACTGGGTGAGATCATCCGTCACCACGGGATGAGGTATCATCAATACACTGATGATACTCAATTGTATATCTCCATCCCGGGTGAGGTAAGTGATGCAGTGGCTACCCTGTCTCAGTGCCTGGGAGCTGTGAGGGCCTGGATGGGGAACAACAGGCTTCGGCTAAATCCTGGTAAGAGAGAGAGGCTGTGGGTTGATGGACCCTCTGTATCCAGGAAATTATCATCCTTGCTCCTGGATGGGGTGGCACTGTCCCATTCGGACCCAGTAGGGAACTTGGGGGTCCTTCTGGACTCATGACTCCTGCTCAAAGAGCAGGTGGCAGTCATGGCCAGAAGGGCCTTTGCGCAACTTCGGGTTGTGTGCCAGTTACGCTTGTTCCTGGATCGAGATGCCCTCCAAACAGTCACTCATGCCCTTGTCATCTCCCATATAGACTATTGCAAAGTGCTCTACATGGGGCTACCCTTGAAGAGTAACCGGAAGCTTCAGCAGGTCCACAGTGCAGTCGCGCGAGCAGTTATTGGTGCCTCAAGATCGGCACATATAATACCACTGCTGCGTGAGCTGCACTGGGTACCGGTATGCTTCCGGGTCCAATTCAAGGTGTTGGTTATCACCTTTAAATCCCTACATGACATGGGACCAGGTTACCTGAGGGACCGTCTCATCCCCATAACATCGACCCGCCCCACCAGGTCATGAAGAGAGGGCATGCTACGGACCCTGTCGACAAAGGAATATCATCTGGCGGGGTCCAGGAGGCAGGCCTTCTCTGCAGTAGCGCCCGCCCTTTGGAATAATCTGCCCCCAGAGGTGAGGCAGGCCCCTTCACTCCTGGCCTTCCGGAAGAGTCTGAAGACCTGGCTCTGCTGCCTTGCTTGGGATGGGGGGGTAACAGTTCCTCCCGGGGGTGGCTTGCACCGTAGAGCCCTCCCTACTGAATAAGATATCACTGTCATTGGGTTTTATTTCTATTTATAGCGTTGGTTGTAATTTTATCTACTATGGTTTTAATTGTGATTTTACTGTAAACCGCCCAGAGTCCCCCTTTTGGGGGAGATGGGTGGTGATATTAATATAAATAAAAAAAATTAAAAAATTATCAGATGCGTTCCAAGTTGGATGCCAGGCATGGTGCAGGGTCTGGGGAGATGCCTGGGGAGAGTACTTGCCCGGTTATCTGGGAACAGTTTGATCCTGTTGGGCCCAAGAAAGTGGACAGGGTCCTTGGGTCTGTAAACACCACCACTTGCCAACTAGATCCCTGTCCCTCCTGGCTGGTGAAGGCAGGTCAGGAGGTGACGTATGGGTGGGTCCAGGCGATGGTGAATTCATCATTAGGGGAGGGGGTGTTTCCAGCAGCCTTTAAAGAGGTGCTGGTGCGCCCCCTCCTCAAGAAACCATCACTGGACCCCACCATTCTGGACAATTTTAGTCCAGTCTCCCACCTCGCCTTTTTAGGGAAGGTGGTTGAGAAAGTGGTGGTGTTGCAACTCCAGAGGATCCTGGATGAAATGGATTATCTGGACCCTTTTCAGTTGGGTTTCAGGCCCGGATATGGGACGGAAACAGGTTTGGTTGTGCTTATGGATGATCTCTGGCGAGAGCGGGATGGAGGCACTGCATCCATCCTAGCTCTTCTTGACCTCTCAGCGGCTTTCGATACCATCGACCATGGTATCCTTTTGGGTCGGTTCAGGGAGTTGATGGAACAACAGGCTTCAGCTGAACCCTGGCAAGACAGAGTGGCTTTGGGTTAGGGGCTCTCGGGTATCTGGGAATTTACCATCTTTGGTTCTGGATAGGGTTGCACTGCCCGAGACAGACCCAGTGCGGAACCTGGGGGTTCTCCTGGACTCACAACTCCTGCTTAAAGAGCAGGTGGCAGTCGTGGCCAGGGGAGCCTTTGCACGGCTTCGTGTTGTGCGCCAACTACGCCCCTTCCTGGATCGGGAGTCCCTCCAAACAGTCACTCATGCCCTTGTCATAGACTACTGCAATGTGCTCTATACCCTTGAAGAGTAAGGGTAGCTTACAGCTACAGCTGGTGCAGAACGCAGCCGCACAGTTTTGGGAGCCCCAAGGAGGGCACATATAACACCATTGCTATGCACGATGCATTGGGTGCCAGTTTGCTTCTGGGTCCAATTCAAGGTGTTGGTTATTACCTTTAAAGTATTACCCTACATGGCATGGGTCCAGGTTACCTGAGGAACCGCCTCACCCGTTACATCGACCCGTCCCACCCGGACAGGCTGAGAGGGCATGCTGCGGACCCTGTCCATGAGTAACTGCTTATTGGCAGGGTCCAGGAGGAGGGCCTTCTCTGCCATGGCACCTGCCCTTTGGAACAAGTTATCCCCGGAGGTAAGAGAGGCCCCCACTCTCCCGGCCTTCCGGAAGGGGCTTAAGACACGGTTGTGCCACCTTGCTTGGGGTGGGAGGAGGGATAGCCATTCATGGGGATGGTTGGCACCATGATGGTGCCAAGGATAAGATTTTATTGCCATCTTGTATTTTATATTTCATATTTCGTATTTTTATATTTTTATCTGTATTTTATGTATTTATACTTATATTTATATTGTAGTGTTTTTCGTGTTTTGTCATTTTATTATCTGTAAGCCGCCCAGTCTCGTTGCATGCAAGATGGGCGGTAGACAAATATGACAAATAAATATCTTACAATCACTCTGAAATATAGAAAGGTAATCCCTCTCTGTTTTGGATGTGCTAACTAAATTACAGCATTACCAGTGTATTGGTGCAAAAGGATTCTAAGTTACTATAATTTGTACTCTTGCAGATCAGTAACTGCTCAACCACTAAAGTTTAAACTTCTAATATTAATCTCTCTAAAATGTTTTGGTTAATTGTCAGAATTTTATCTTCATGTATGTTCTCTCCCTTTTTAATTGCCTTTCAAAGTTTAAACTATGGAGGAGGACATTCATCACACTCTGAAACGGATCTTCTTAGACAAACGTATACAACTTCTCAGCAGCTTCCTGCATATTCTACCACACCCCATCCTTCTGGTAATAATAATTTATGAAATGAATGCCTTTCTTCTAAAATAGTTTAAAGTTGAAAAATGATAGAATACATTTCATGAGAATTACTGAGATGTATGTTTATAATCTGTATACCTGTTAAAAAGTTTGGGATGGAGCAATTTCTCTGATCCTACTTTCTTTCCTGGAACTCTTAGCTTTTAGAAAGCACAGGAATTTAGAGAAGAGTGGAATTGGTGAAAATTGCCCATTCCCTCCCTCATTTCATCCTTCAGCTAATAGTGTGCTAAATACAACATAAATGAAAGTTTCCTTAGATACTTTGTTATATTATTGTCTATTTCCTCTCTTCAATTACTTTCAGCAACTTGTATGGTTAATTAAGTAAACTACCAGAACATTGTGGTAGAGCTTTTTGGCCATTACCAAAACTCTACTAGAGTGTTGTGATTGAGCTTTTTGATTTGACATTTAAGCATTGAGGTATTTCTCCCTATTAATGCTTGTGTATCACATCACTCATATGTGATATACTTTTTCACATAGGTCTTCCTGGAATTTTTGATAATACTACGCACAGTGGCAATAGCAACACTAAAGAAACATCAGCTATGAATTTTCTCTCTGCAGTTGAATCTCGCAATACTCAGACTGTTTCTTCAGGAACAACTCTTTTACCACAATTTAGGGCTCCCACATGGCAACCAGGTGACATTTTCCTAATATTTTGGTAATCATGTCAGCATATCTCTGTGTAAAAATCATTAAAGAGTATAACATTGACTTAGATCTAGAGCCATTCTTCTCTGAATAGGAAGCTTCTACAATCCACAGAAGACTTCTGGTTCACTGGATTGAGGAATCTTTGCAGCCTTATTATCTGCATAGAAATACAGTCTATATATGCTTAGAGAATTGTTCTAGAGAGGGGAGAATCCACTGCTACCATGGAGAACATTTGTGCTTGTGACAGTGGGAATAAATGGAGAAATTGCAAAACTCCCAGTGTATTCTACTGTGGGAATATTTTGAGTATAATTCTACTTGTGAATACTCATGTTGGCATAATAAAAAATGAAGCAAAAAAAAAAGATAGTTTCCAATGGGATGGGAAAGATTCCTGTCTCCTATAAAGCAACCTTTAATAGCTGAAACGGTCAAGACAGGAACCAGTGCTACTAAGGCTGGTCTGAATCATAATGACAACATTGAACAGATGCCTTCCAGTCTCAAGGTGGGGAAAAGAATGATCAAAAGTCCATTGACTCACAAGGGCAGGAAGAAAAGGCTTAAGGTTTAAAGCCTGGGATTGATGTACATATAGGGCTTGAATTTTGTGTTCTGTAGTGGGCAGGTTTGTATGTATGTTTGTATGTATGTATGTATGTATGTAATTAAATCTATATGGCCACCCATCTCACACAAAGTGATTTGAGGCAATGTATAATAAAACCAGCAATTAAAACATTCTATAACACTAGTTAAAAACAATGAACATAAATAAAGCAAGATCATGAGAGGGAAGATATTGCATATAATACAGCCAGCGCTCAGGCTCCCCCAGGCTTGCTGATAAAACCAGGTTTTAAGGGTTTTCCGGAAGGTCTCAAGGGTTTGGGGCTAACCTCACCTCGGGAGGGATGATGTTCCAGAGGGCAGGTGCCATGGCAGAAAAGGCTTGTCTCCTGGGTCCCATCAGATGGAACTCCCTCACAGACAGAACCTGCGACATGCCCTTCCTGCCAGACCTGATGGGATGGGTAGATGTAATTGGAAAGAGGTGGTTCCTCAGATAACCTGGCCCCATGCCATGTAGGGCTTTAAAGGTCAAAACCAGCACCTTGAATTGGACCCAGAAGCACACTGGTAACCAATGCAGATGAAGGAGCAGAGGTGTAATGTATCCTTCTAGGGGCACACATAACTGCCTGTGCCACCACATTTTGCACCAGCTGAAGCTTCTGGATACTCTTTAAGGGCAACCCCATGTAGGGCGAGTTACAATAGTCCATTCGGGAAGTGACCAGGGCATGAGTATATATGACTTTCTTGTGTTTGCAGTGAAGCAACTTACCTAGCATTGTCAAGTTTGTGAAGCTATTGCTGTTACCCTGTTAATGAATGGGTTAGGATTCCTGAAGTCAGTTGAGTTTCTGGACTGTAGAGATTTTGGTTGGCCTGAAGTCTAATACCATCCTCTGGGTTTCTATGTTAGATGTAAAAGGAGGACAAAATGTTTCACCCTATCTTCATCAGTCCTCTTAGCATGGGATAGAATAATTGAAAAGATGATATTTTGGTACTGCTTGCTAAATCTCATATAAACTCAGAATCCTGAGAGAACTTAGTGCTGCCTTTGAGTGCATCTGGTTTTCAAATACAGAGGTAAAATATTTTCTGTGATTAGGTTCAAGGCTAAATGAAATGGTTGGTTACCAGTTTTATATTTCCCTTTTCATTATAACTGATTACATCTCTTTTTATGTTTTTTTTTAAGCAGGCATGCATTCATCAGCTGAGCTTTTTGTTACTGGAACCCTGCCAACATCTGGAACCTTTCCATCAACCTCAGTTTATCAACATCCCAATGCTTTTAGCAGTAGAAACTTCGTTACTACTCCTTCTCTAACACTTCAGGATACAACTTTTAGTGCAACCTCAAATGGGCTTCTAACTGCTCATGACCCTTTATTGCAGATCAAGACATCCCAAGGCACAGTTCCCCCTGCACTGACATTTGAACGTCTGGGCAGCTACGTATTAAGTACCACCATACCACCACAGTCTTCAACATACCGTTCTGCTCAAGAGTCTGCACCACATCTCCTACAGCCACAGTTCAGTTTATTGCCTTCATCACTTGGTGGAGGAGCTCAGCAGACTCCACAGGTGTATAGCTCAACTCTGTTTACTGGTTCTACTGCCTCCATTGAAAGAGCACTGCAGCGTGAATGTAGTGTAATTAAACACCATCAGCGGCCTTCAAACACACAGTCTGTTCAGGCACAACTGACTGGTTCACAGCATTCCTTACAGAACTATTTACCAAGTACAAGTGAAACTGATTTTCAGGATGCATCCCGCCAATCATCTTGTAGCCCAGCTGGCGATGCTACTCAGGTGAGCAGTAGTGGTCCACAGCAGAAAACCTCTCAGGTTTCAGTGGAGCTTGCTCAGTCATATTCATCAGCAGTTCCGTCACCAGGTTTCCCATCTGTTTCCACTACAAAGGCAAAACTGTGTTCTACAAAGCAACCACCAAGGTCAACCAAGACCCCTAAACCACAAAGTGTAGCCCCTCCTGTACAGACACAAAGCTATTCCAAAATTGCACAGAACCAGAACTCTGTAATAGCTGGTCAAGCACAAATCTATTCTACAGCACAGCTTCCAAGTCTTTTGTCAGTAAGTCAGTCACAAAATTATGTTTCAACACAGTCACAGAATGTGCCACCTGTTAGTCATGCACAAGTATTCTCTACTATCAAGATTGAGAAGCTACCATCGTTATACAAAACACTTGCTTTTGCTGGGCAATCACAAGCTGCTACTTCAGATAGCCAGGCACTAACTTACACTTCTGATCAACAGGTATTGACCTCAGTTTCAAATAACAACTTCTCTGGGCAAACAAGGGATCTTTCTTCAAGCAGCCAATCTCAAAATTATTCTTCTAGTCATTCTCAGGGCATGTCAACAGTTAGCCAGCCGCAGATTAGCTATTCATCTCAGTCGCAGGTCTTGTCAGTTGTTAATCCTTCAGAAACTTTTTCTTCTCATGTCCAAAACTTGTCAACTACAAGCCCCCCCCAGAACTATATTTCATTACATTCTCAGGTAGAAGAGCCATCCTCTCCACAGTCTCAAAAATTTTTGCCAGTTGTACAGTCAACTCCGTTTGAAGTAACGCCTAATTCACCAGCATTGCAGAACAACAGATCTTCCTCAGATACAAAGTCATATATTAAAAGGAAATCTGATCCTAATTTGTATCAAACATCTAAACAAGATGATCAATTTCCAATGCATGATTTGCAGGCACTGCACCAGCAAACATCTCTTGATTCCTCTCCTCAGAGACTTACTGATGGTGAAATTAATGCTCAGGATACAAGTTACAAAGTTTCCAAAGCAGATAATCGCTACTCTCAAAGTGTAATCAGAAGTAATTCTCGTCTTGAAGATCAAATTGTTGGACTTACTCTTCAGGGGTCAAAAAAAGATGAAACAATGGTTAACTCTGTGGCACAAATCAGCCATATTACTAATACAGTGAGCCATGATATTAAAAAAGCAACTAATTTACTGTCAACAACGCAAGTAAATGCAGACAGTAAAGAGCTTAGCCAGCAGCAGTCTCTTATGCACAAGGTACATGAAGTTAAAGCCTCAGAGCAACAGGGTCATGCTGTTAGCTCACCGCCTCAGCTTCTTGCTCAGGCCATACGGCAGAGCCATCAGCTGTGCCTGCCTACTTCACAGGTACTTCTAGAGCCTGCCTGTGATTTACAAATGCTTCAGCAGTCAATATTGCAATCTGGGTTAGGATACACAAAAGGTCTTCCACAAGTGCCGCACGTTATGAATTCTCAGCAGTATCTACAAGCAGATGGTCATATGATTCAAGGTAATGGGAGGCATTCTCAGGAGCAGCTTCATTCGCAACACTCTGAAGTTTTGAAAATTAACATTTCTGAACCATCAAAGCCACTACAGCATCATTTGACATCAAAAGATAATTTTGGGCAGCCAAATCATGAACCTAAGAATCAGTTTGTTTCCCTCAGTTCTGTGTGTTTTCCAGAATCTGTACTTCTCAATGATGAAAGGAATATACTGTCTAATGTAGATGATATCTTGGCAGCCACAGCTGCAGCTTGTGGGGTAACACCATCTGAATTTGCAAAATCAACTGCCAATGAAGAAGAAATTCAGTTGGCTGAAAATGGAGACAGTCCTACATCTCAGTTCCATACAATAGATGTCAGACACGTGACTCCTAGCTTCAGCTCATCACCTGCAATTTCTGGAAAGCCGCTTAGTGTAAACAATATTTCTTTAAATGGAGGTCATGTTACCCTAAATTTAACAGCAATGTCTACAGTACAGACGAAAGGCAGGAACCTTGACCGACAACACATTGAGATTTCTGATCAAAGTATTCCTGCTAGAGTTGCAACTCTTGAGATTGAAAGAAGGCAGGAACAGGTTAAGCAACAGTCCAGCACCAGGATTGAATCTGAAGCTAAAAATAATGTTCATGTGGATGGAACATTAAACATGAAAGATATAGACCTTATTTCAGGTACTAGGACTCTAAATGAAGAGATTGCAGTGTCAAACACAGATTATAACATGGCAAGTGACAAGGCCGAAACTCCACTGCAACAAATATCTATGCAGCATCCAAGAAATGAAAATGGTAATAATGCTGAAGACAAGAGCCAACATTTACCAGAAGAGGACCTTCAAAAGCAAAAGGACAGAGGACAAAATCAAATTAAAAATGTCAATGAAGTTGATGCAAATCAAAAGCAACTGAAACGAAGTGGGCAGTGCAAACGTCAAAATTCAAGAGGAATTGATGCCAGCTTGCCTTATTCTCCTGTTCCTGAAAACTGTCATGAAACTTACCAACATCAAGAAAAAATGAGGCAGAAAATTAAAGAGGTGGAAGAAAAGCAACCAGAAGTTAGAACAGGATTTATTGCATCGTTTTTAGATTTCTTAAAATCTGGACCCAGACAGCAGTTTTCAGCACCTGCTATCCGTGTTCCTAATCGTGTGAGAAGACCTGTCACCCCCATTATTAGAGCACCTTTTCAGCTGTCAATCTCAAAAACTCAGATAGCAACAGTTCCTTCATCTTTTGATGACTGTGCTGAAAATTCTATTAAAAACAATTATGAAGAACCTAAGATAAAGTCAGAAGCCCTGCCTTTTTTTTCTTTTGATAAAGATAACATGGGGAGCAACAATGATCACCAAAAGAGTGTAAATTCTCCATTATCAACATCTGATAGAAAGATAAAGTCAGGTAAAGATTACTATGCTTGTGACTAGATATATTATTTTAATTTAAATGTAGCTTTAAAGATACACTTAAACCAGTCTAGTATTCACTCAGTAAATAGCTGTTATTTGAGTTAATGAGCATTTGGGGGGATTCAGAAATGTTTTTAAGGTAATTTAGTTTTTAAGATGGTTGGAAGTGCTTTTAAATGTCATTTAATCAAAACAGTTAACAAATTCATGTTATATAAAATTTGCATTAAAAAAAACTTTTTACAGACTACCTCAATTGCTTGTTTAAACTGAAATCTCAATAACCTACCAAAATGAGGAATTTTTTAAAAAGTCTCTACAAATAATTTTACAGTAGATTTGCCCATAACATACTGTAGATAATAGATACATTTAGAAAGTTGTATGGGAATTTGTTTGCTTTTTTCGTTTAAATATCTTCAGCACACAATTTTTCAATGACAAGGTCAGATATGTAGATATACTGCTTTTATTTGAAAAGCAAGATAAATGTTAAGCTTTTTTTTTCTTGTACCCTTTTTGTTGTTTATTCGTTCAGTCGCTTCCGACTCTTTGTGACTTCATGGACCAGCCCACGCCAGAGCTTCCTGTTGGCCGTCACCACCCACAGCTCCCCCAAGGTCGAGTCCGTCACCTCCAGAATACCATCCATCCATTTTGCCCTTGGTCGGCGGCTCTTCCTTTTGCCTTCCACTTTCCCTAGCATCAGCATCTTCTCCAGGGTATCCCGTCTTCTCATTATGTGGCCAAAGTACTTCAGTTTTGCCTTTAATATCATTCCCTCAAGTCAGCAGTCTGGCTTTATTTCCTGGAGGATGGACTGGTTTGATCTTCTTGCAGTCCAAGGCACTCTCAGAATTTTCCTCCAACACCACAGTTGAAAAGCATCTATCTTCCTTCGCTCAGCCTTCCTTATGGTCCAGCTCTCGCAGCCATAGGTTACTATGGGGAATACCATTGCTTTCACTATGCGGACCTTTGTTATCAGTGTGATGTCTCTGCTCTTAACTATTTTATTGAGATTTGTCATTGCTCTCCTCCCAAGAAGTAGACGTCTTCTGATTTCCTGGCTGCAGTCAGCGTCTCCAGTTACCTTTGCGCCTAGAAATACAAAGTCTGTCACTGCCTCCACATTTTCTTCCTCTATTTGCCAGTTATCAATCAAGCTGCTTGTCATAATCTTGGTTTCTTTGAGGTTTAACTGCAACCCAGCTTTTGCACTTTCTTCTTTCACCTTCGTCGTAAGGCTCCTCAGCTGCTCCTCGCTTTCAGCCATCAAAGTGGTATCATCTGCATATCTGAGATTGTTAATGTTTCTTCCAGCGATTTTAACTCCAGCCTTGGATTCATCAAGCCCAGCACATCGCATGATGTGTTCTGTGTACAAGTTGAATTGGTAGGGTGAGAGTATACAACCCTGCCGTACTCCTTTCCCAATCTTAAACCAGTCCGTTGTTCCGTGGTCTGTTATTACCATTGCTACTTGGTCGTTATACAGATTCCTCAGGAGGCAGACAAGATGACTTGGTATCCCCATACCACCAAGAACTTGCCACAGTTTGTTATGATCCACACAGTCAAAGGCTTTAGAATAGTCAATAAAACAGAAATAGATGCTTTTCTGAAACTCCCTGGCTTTCTCCATTATCCAGCAGATATTGGCAATTTGGTCTCTAGTTCCTCTGCCTTTTCTAAACCCAGCTTGTACATCTGGCAATTCTCGCTCCATGAATTGCTGGAGTCTACCTTGCAGGATCTTGAGCATTACCTTACTGGCATGTGAAATAAGTGCCACTGTTTGATAGCTTGAACATTCTTTAATGTTTCCCTTTTTTGGTATGGGGATATAAGTTGATTTTTTCCAATCTGATGGCCATTCTTGTGTTTTCCAAATTTGCTGGCATATGGCATGCATCACCTTGACAGCATCATCTTGCAAGATTTTAAACAGTTCAGCTGGGATACCATCATCTCCTGCTGCCTTGTTATTAGCAATACTTCTTAAGGCCCATTCAACCTCACTCTTCAGGATGTCTGGCTCTAACTCACTGACCACACCGTCAAAGCTATCCCCAATGTTATTATCCTTCCTATACAGATCTTCCGTATATTCTTGCCACCTTTTTTTGATCTCTTCTGCTTCTGTTAGGTCCTTGCCATCTTTGTTTTTGATCATACCCATTTTTGCCTGGAATTTATCTCCGATGTTTCTAATTTTCTGGAAGAGGTCTCTTGTCCTTCCTATTCTATTGTCTTCTTCCACTTCCATGCATTGCTTGTTTTAAATAATTCCTTATCTCTTCTGGCTAACCTCTGGAATTTTGCATTTAATTGGGCATATCTCCCCCTATCACTGTTGCCTTTTTCTTTCCTTCTTTCTTGGGCTACTTCCAGTGTCTCAGCAGACAGCCATCTTGCCTTCTTGGTTTTCTTTTTCTTTGGGACGTTTTTTGTTGCCGCCTCCTGAACAATGTTGCGAACTTCTGTCCATAGTTTTTCCGGGACCCTATCTACTAAATCTAGTCCCTTAAATCTATTTTTCACCTCCACTGCATATTCATTAGGAATATTAGTGAGCTCATATCTAACTGATCTGTGGGTCTTCCCTATTCTCTTTAGTCTGATTCTAAATTGTGCAATAAGTTCGTGATCTGAACTACAGTCAGCTCCAGGTCTTGTTTTTACCGACTGTATAGATGTCTGCCACCTTTGGCTGCAAAGGATGTAGTCAATCTGATTTCGGTGTCGACCATCTGGTGAAGTCCATGTATAAAGTCATCTTTTAGGTTGTTGGGAGAGAGTGTTTGTTATGCACAGTGAGTTGTCTTGGCAAAATTCTATCAGCCTATGTCCTGCTTCATTTTGTTCTCCCAGACCATGCTTGCCTGTAATTCCAGATGTCGTTTGACTACCCACCTTAGCATTCCAGTCTCCTGTAATGAAAATAACATCTCTTTTTGGTGTATTATCCAGTAGGAGGTGCAGATCCTAATAGAACTGATCTACTTCTGCTTCTTCAGCATCTGTGGTTGGGGCGTATATTTGGATCATTGTGATGTTAAATGGCTTACCCTGAATTCGAATTGAGATCATTCTATCGTTTTTTGGATTGTATCCAAGCACTGCTTTAGCCCCTTTATTATTAATTATGAAGGCTACTCCATTTCTTCTGTGGTCCTCTTGTCCACAGTAGTAGGTCTGGTGGTCATCTGATGTGAAGTGGCCCATTCTAGTCTATTTCAGTTCACTGACACCCAAAATGTCTATATTTAATATTGCCATCTCTCCAATAACCACATCCAATTTGCCCTGGCTCATGGATCTTACATTCCAGGTTCCTATGGTGTGTTGATCTGTAGAACATCGGATTCGTCGTTCACCACCACCACCGTCGGCCGCTAGCCGTCCTTTCGGCTTTGAGCTAGCTACGTAATCACATCTGGGGCTAGTTGAACTTATCCTCTGTTCCTCCCCATTAGCATTTTGACCATCTTCTGACCTTGGAGTCCCATCTTCCGATGGTATACCAACATATCTCTGGTTGTACTGATCTATTTAGTTTTCACGGCACGAATACTGGGGTGGATTGCCGTTATCTTCCCCAGGGATCGTATTTAGTCTGACCTCTCTGCCATGACCTTCCTGTCTTGGGTGTCCCTTCACAGTTTAGCTCATGGCGTCGTCATTGAGGTGCTCAAGCTCCAGCACCACGACAAGGTAACGATCTCCTTTGCTGGAGCTTGTACCCTCTACTGATCTTTTAACTTAAAGCAGATCTATGAAATATATGCACAATACGAGAAATCTGCTTATGTTATCAGGGCTGCTAATATTTTGCTTTCAGCAGTAATGTGTAGACTAAAATATTTGTGTTATAAATGTGAAAACGAATTCAAATTCTTACTGTTAAGTGCTTGTTTTGTACTTCAGAAATTGACAACACTGTTTCTCAAGCCATCACTAATACTGTTGCAAAGAAGGAAGCTTCCCATGTGACTGTTACTGTGGCAGATGATCAGGTGAAAACCTGTGGAGCACAATTTGAAAAGGAGAGCGTTGTTACAGACCACTTAGCAAAACCACAAGCATTGGTTGCAATAGAAGGATATGTTGAGGATGACCATGGAGACAGTGAAGGCGAAGGCATATACAGAGAGCGTGATGAATTTGTAGTGAAGATTGAAGATATAGAACCATTAAAGGCAAGTCATCCATTTTAATCTGTGTAATCTGTCTTTTATTTTTTAATCTTACTTATTGTTAAAATACTGAAACACAAAAGAAAAAGATATACATCAAATAGTGACTCTTTAGTGGGAAAAAACCTTAAATATATTATAGTAGCTGAATGAACTAAATGTAACCCACCCCCAAAAAAAAATCCAGAAAGAAAGATTAGCATAAACCCATATAGCAATGTACTGCGCCATCTTCTCATGTTTCAAACCCAGAGACTTCAAAAATATATATCATCCTCATAGCCTCATACTCCTTAAAATTGGAAGGTGACTTTCTTTCCTGTTGCATTGAATTATCCTTTTTGCCATACCCCAGGCTCAAAAGTTTTAGCTTTGGATAAAAGAAACTCTGTACCATTATTTTCAAATTTAAAAAGTTTTTTGGCAATTTTGCTGCTTGGGTTGTTTGATCTGATGTTTTTACTGCCACTGAAATTCTATATTGGTTAAAGGTCTTATAGTGATTAGCTGAGGTTTCTAAGCCAACAAGCTATCTGCATCAGAATTTGAAAGAAATAGATGAAAGTTGTGTTAATTATTTTCATGATTTGTGAAATAATGAGCTGCGATGTCCTATTACTGCAAAACCATGGCAGATAGGCTTAAAATTAAAACTACTTTATTTTGCCCTTAAACAAAAATGCATGTTTATAACACTTCAGGGAATGTTTAAGTTTGGTTACAGATGCCTTGCTATTGGGCGTGCAATTCAGGAGTTGAGATATTAATTTAGAAAGCTTGAGCTTATACTACAAAGATCTGACTTTAGACTGAAATTCACAAAATTGTCAATATACCATTAAAATAGTTACTTGTCGGAGATATGTATTCTGTTTCTGGATATCCCAAATATTTGAAACCGAGATGTTAAGAATTCCAGGTATTTCATGCATAGGGTAGCTAAAAGAATTACTATGCATCAGAAGAATAAATCTACACCTGACCTGCAGCAGTAGATTTCCAGCATATGGAACATTAACATTTTTGTCAATGTTTGAGTTAGTTCTTTGGGTCGAATTGCTTTGTATTGCTATGCCATACCCAATAGTTCAGATCAATGTAAATAAAAAAAAAACTGGAAGATTAAAAACAACTTAAGAATACTCAACAATGTGTGACAGAAAGAGATAACTAAGATAGTATGGCAAGGGTAAAAACCAAGAATTAAATATAAAACACTTTAAGATGCAAAGGAACGAGGAGGATTGGGACTGCCTGATTTGAAATTGTATTTTGCAGCCTGCTGCTTAGTCTGGATGAAAGAGTGGGTTTTGCTGAGAAATAAGAGAATTTTAGAATTAGAAGGGTGTATCTGAGGTTCGGATGGCATGGTTTTTTATGGTATGATAAAGTTAAAGTTAATGTAGATTTTAAGAATCATTATATTAGAAGTGCCATATTGAGAAAGAGCCATGGGAGATTATTTTCATATATGATTACTGCTGCGAGACTATTATATGCACAAAAATGGAAAGATTCTGAAATACCCACAACGGAGGAATGGTTGGTGAAGATGACAGAAGTAGCAGAGATGGAAAAATTAACTTGTTTGATTAGAGAAAGATCAACATTTATCAGTGACTGGAAACCCCTTACTGAATTTTGCTGAAAAAAGAGAAAAATGAACTTGTGATTTATGGGTTTGAAGATTAGAAAGGGTAGCTTATAGAAAGAAGGAAATTATGTTGTAACCTTGAGAGAGAAAGTAAAATATAAATGCATTTATAAACACTGTCAAAAATATCAGAAGCCGCTGCTTTATAATCTTATCTTTTCTATTTGTATTTTTATTTTCTTATTTATTCACTATTTTTCTTTGTTTCTTTTCTAATATTTGTATTGTTTTTATCTTGTCAAAATATCTCCAATAACAATACTCAACAATATTGATTATAATGGCACTGACCCAACGTAGGTAGATACCAACACCTAATATATCCCCAAATGCTCTTTCCCATAGCCACATTTTGCTTCTTTTTGGAAACTTATTAGGGAGGAGGGTTTTGTGTGTGTGTGTGTGTGTCAAAAGCACCAAGGCGTTTCTGTAGTGATTTGCCGGTGACATCACCGTTGCCTGGGGGACGGCCAAGGAGGCTCCTTTCATGTCCCTGTGACATCACAGGGAGGAGGTAGTTCTTATAGGCCACTTATGAGGCTACCCTGTTCCATAAGAGGGATGCCACCATTGATGTAAAGCATTTTCCAAAGACTGCATTAATATTTTCCATTATTTAACTGGATATAGTTTGTGGGTAAATATTTTAAATCTCCATTTGCACTTTTGCTGTCATCTGTTCCAAAGCAATGAAAAAGAATATAACAAATAAGGTGTAAGGGATAGCAATGCTAAGTTTACATATGAGGAAAATTCAGGTTTAGAGTTCAGCTAACTTAATTATGACGTGTGTTGAAAGCTCCTATGGAATGTGTAAGGAATTATTTAAAATATTTAAAATGTATTCTGAAATTAGCTTTATTTGAACGTAATAGTTGCAGTGTGTAAAAAGCAAATACTAACAGAATTGGTGCTTTTCATTTTGGTCCTTGTAGACTGCTTTAAAAAGAGGAGTAGAGCCTCCAGCCATCTGGAAAGTTCAAAAGGCTTTGTTGCAAAAGTTTGTTCCTGAAGTACGAGATGGACAAAGAGAATTTGCAGCTACTAATAGTGTAAGTATAATTATTCAATTAATCATGTTATATTAACTGGGGAGATGGCTACACTGTATATAATATCAAAGATGCTCTCTCCTAGTCTTTTTAAATAGTATTAATGTTTTATTATGGTATAATTTTTAATGTCTGTTTTTTTATGGTCTGTTTTTATTGTACCCCACCCAGAGTCACATACATGAGATGGGTGGCCATATAAATGAAATTAATTAATTAATTAATTAAACCATTGTCAGTAGAATTGGGTGGGATTTATTAAAAATAGAAACATTGTCTTGAAGTATTAACAACAAAACTCCCCCAGAAGTTACCACTAAGAAGTACTTTTTAATGTGATAAAAGGAAGAAAACTTAAATACACTGGGATGTAATCATTGGGCTTGTGCAGAAATTTGAAATGCTGCTTTGTGCCCCGTTTGAACCTTCGTACTTTAAAAGTCAAATTGCTGCATTGCTTCACTTTCCCTCCTCCAGTCGTTCCATTAGCCAGAAGAAGCTTGTATACAGGAGTTACATAAGTGCAAAAGTCTTCTCTGGTGCTTCCAGCAGAAGCCTCTTCTTGCTAATGAAACTCTCAGGCAAAGTTTTTAAGATGTCACAAAGTATCTCTCAGAGACATTATATGCAAGCTACTTGACACACCCCTAATATTTAATAAAATTTAAATAAAATTAACTTGGGGTTTTATCCCGGACCCATCCACTTTTTGTGCTTTATTTCTTACAAGATTATAAATTACTTACAAAGTTAGCATAATACATGTCTCTTTTTCCTTGTAGTATCTTGGGTATTTTGGTGATGCAAAATCGAAGTATAAACGAGTATATGTGAAGTTCATAGAAAATACAAACAAAAAAGAGTACGTCAGAGTATGTTCCAAGAAGCCAAAAAATACACTTGTACAGTCTGCAAGGTATTTTATTTTAATCCATTTACTCTGATCCTTGATGTGTCTTTTAATTGTATTTAATTTGGGGGCAAAATGTATTATTACTTTTAAAAATTGATTTTAAAAGGCACCTGTTTCATATTCATTATTTTGAAGGTTTACTACCTAAAATAGTTGTTGGTATTTTATGCTCTAGAATAGATCTGAAAACAAACCTACCTTCATTTAGATCATAGCTTTCCAAACTGTGTGTCGCAACACTTTAGTGTGTCGCAACACACAGTTTACTGTGTTGCGAAGCAGTGGCATGGGGGCGTGCGTGCAGCGGCAGTGTGCATGGCAACAACGGCAGCGGCGCTCCATCAGCACTTCCACGTTTTAGCGAGGCCGCTGCTGTGCACGCACGCGCCCCCCCGCGCACTGCCGCCGCTGCCGCCATTGGTGTGTTGCCAACGGCGGCACTTTGGAAAGCACTGATTTAGATTATGAGGAAAGAGCTGTAAAAAGCCATGAACATTTATCTGTCTTTAACATGAGAGGAGCTTGAAATCTTTCCTTTCCACTTTTCACTTAATCAGTTTCCTACTATATGTAAATTTCAGGAATCAAAGTTTAATCAAATGTGAAAGTAAAAGTTTTTACTCTATTTGCTGGCAAAGGATAGAGAAAGGAAACATACAATCCCGACACTTAACTCATGGATTAAATCATTTGTTTTCCAACCTGCTTCTCAGAAGTGTTGAAACTACATTCCCAGCAGCCACTGGCTATACTCATTTAACATTCTGGGAACTGCAGTCCCATCAGGTTTGTGAAGGATGGTTTTTAGATTATGATCATTTTGACCAAATCAATTCTCATTCTGTCCTTTAATCAATATAATTTCCAGGTATTCATTTCTCTAGCCAATATTCTACAGGCCAATATTTTTAAGGATTTCTTTCTGTTCTCTTTTCAAGAATTTGTTTACTTGTTAGGAAATTAAGAGTTTCCTTGCTAACAGCACATTTTATTTATTTATGTTTAGAGGTACTCTTTAGTTAATATGAGCATGGAGATTTAAGGCTAGCATCTAACGTTGCGTAAACCCTGTAATCAGATGGTTTAAACAATTACCTTAATGCACAGATGGATGAAGTATGGAAAACTGTAAGAAGAAAACTAATCAGCTAAGTGGTATGAATTAGATTTATACACATTAGATTTGTAAGAGTTTCTTTGAATTATTCTAACGTACAGAACTTCTCACTGTAAGCCAAGCATGAGCATCAACAAAGTTCCTGATCCCCCAGTGCCAAAAACTATTACAACAAAAGTCACTTCAGTGAAACCCAAAGCAAAACAGCCAAAGACAAAGGCTGAACCCCCACCAAAAAAACGCAAAACATGGAAAGAAGAATTGCCCTCTACTCCTCAGCTGCAGAGTGATGAGGAAGGTAAGCATCCCTATATCAGAAGAAATTATGAACATCTGTGATTTTGCATCATTTCCATTGTTGTATTGTCCCATTTATTAGTCACAATTTAGAAGGAGGTACATTTTTAATATTAATTCTATTTTAATTTTCCATATTAATTAGTACAATACGACAAACCCCAATGTATATATGGCATTTGTGCCTTTTTTCTACATATAGAAGAGGGAGTGGGGGTTACACTCCCTAGCTCATTCCCAGTGTCAGTAGCCCCAGCATCTCTAGTTGTTTGCTTGTTGATCCCAGTGTCTGCAAAAGTATGGAGCTGCACCCGCTCCAAACGGCCCAGTGGCAGGAAGCACCTCTGTGCTTACGGCTGTACATGACATCAGGAAGCCTCTTCTGATGTCGTGTTCAGTACAGAATCTGGAGGTCAATGTGTGCTATGTCCACTGCAGTGCCATGGGCATATTTGGGTTCCTGTTCAAAATTTAATAAATGTTTGCAGCAACATCTTTGCAGAGGAAACTATTGAAAAGGTAATACAATTCCTAATTTGTGTTTCAGAAACAACATGTCCACAACATCGGTGTCTATCCAAATTTAGATTATTTAAGCATAAATAATTGGCCTCAGAAGTTTTTAGTGTGGATAATAGTTAATTTTTGTCAGTATTAACAGCACAGCTTTCAGCCTTTGGGCAATTGTTGGTTGAAATTTCCCAACCAAAGTACAGACTTTTTTTATAATGGAGGAAAATGTAGTAGGTCAGGTTTACAACAGTGACATAAAAATAAAAGTAAAATTATACAGTAGTGTAAAATTAACCCAGTAGCTTCTATGGTTGGTTCATATTGAAATTACTTTCCAATGTATTTATTTATTTATTTAAAATATTTGTATGCCATCTGATAAGCAGTGTAGTTCCAGGCTCTGCATAAGATTAAAATGTCCTCAGTATAATCTAAAATAAAACATGTGAGATAAAATAATAGGACTAATAAAATACATAACCAGTGGCCGTGACCACTAAAACAGTGTCCACATGAAGTATCAGATATCAGTGTGAATATAAATATTACATCTCAGTCCTAATTAGAATAGGACTGAACTTCTCTGCAGAGTCACTAGAGCAATAATCAAGCTAGTGAAAGAATTAAAACACAATTAAACAATATATTTCTATTTTCGATATTTCAGACACTGAACCACCAGCACCTATTGTTGCTCGCTTTTTAAACACCAGAGCTATGAAGGAGACATTTAGGAATTATATGGAACTGCTTGTCAGCATTGCCTTGGACGCAGATACTATGCTGGCATTGGAGAAGAGTAATGGTATAGTGTGTTAAATCTCTTGGTTTTTTAAAAATAGTTTACCAATTTATGACTCTTGTTTAGAAGCTACCTATTGGTCAGGATTTATATTACAGGTATGTTGAATGGAACGTCTGAAGCTCTCGATCAGGGTTTTCCAACCTTGGCAGCTTTGGGATTTATGGCCATGCTGGCTGGAGAATTCTGGGTACTGAAGGCCACACATCAGGAAGTTGCCACAGTTGGGAAACACTGCTCCAGATGTTAGTGGCAAGAAGCCTAATAAGGTCCACTATTTGAGATGGGAGAAGGACCACTACTTTCTGATCTCCCTGCCATGGCTGTCCCTCCTACTGTGCACTTTCTGAACAGATTGCTTCTCTGCTGACACCAGAACACAACTTAACTCCTAGCCAACAATCAGCTGGTCATTTTACAGCAGTTGTTTGGAAATGGACTCAGTGTGACAGTGTGAGTGCATCCTACTCATAAGTCTAAGTCTTCTGATAACAAAACAACAACACAAAAAAGGAGAGTACAACACCCCCTCCAACGCAGGCAGGACAAGCCAGGGTATATAAACGGAGAGCAAGTCCCACTCCCTTTTCGCACTGAAGATGTTGCCTAGCCTGGCAATGAAACGTCTGCAAGAAAACAACAAGGCTCAGAGAGCACCAAGGACTCCACAACAAAACAACAGTTAAAACATTACTCTGAAACATACAGATGTAAAATACAGAACAGCAGCAGAAAAAAGCAATAATTAAAATATTGAAAATATTAGATAGCGGTTGATGAAAATTGCTAGTGACTTCATCTCAGACCATAAAACATTTATTATATAATGGCAAATTGTTGTGGAGAATAATACTTTATAAAATGTGTTGACTTTAAGCTGTGTTGTTGCTGCTCATTAAAATGGACAAGCTACTTGAAAATCTCTGGTCATGACAAAAAGAATCGATACCTTAAAAAGTCTAAAAATTAAATATACCAGAAGCCACAGAGGTGCATTTTCCCAATAGTGAAAGCACTTTCCATTCTTTTTAACAGCAAAAGTGTCTGACAAGGTGCTGCCAAGCTTAAATGAAATCCTATTTTATTACACGTTTTCTACTAGTTTTCCACTAGTAACAACTCTTAGGGCAGAAATTCAGAAGTTGTCTGAACTTCTACTTTTAATGCATGTACCAAGATGCTATGTTAACAGGAAGTGGATGTACAAATTTGAGCAAGAAAACCAAATGCCTTATTGCTAAAAATTAGAATAATGGCAGTGTATTATTTATGAACAGAATAAGGTATGTGGAGGCTAGATCCTATGGCAACACAGTTCAGTGATCTTCAGGTTAAGATCGCTAACATTTAAAGCAGTGCTTCCCAACTATGTGAAAAGATCACCCAAAAGATGCAAGACTATTTGTGACTTAATGGTAGTAGAGAATCAGTGAACCGTTAGAATACCATCAAGATTGATTCATAAATAGGCTATACATTCTAGACTTTTATAAGTTTGGTTTGCTCAGACTTGAGATGAACTCTTTAACAGGGAGAATAATATATGGGACTTCATATTCTATACTTTCCCTTTTGAGGGATGCCAAAATGAACCTGGGGTGGGTGAACCATATTACATGCTTACACATTCATAAAAATGCATGTCTACATACATACAGAGACCTTTCAGGATTCACTGAAACATGCCTGGCCTAACAGTGAAACTTTTAAAGATGGGCAGCACTTTGGATCCAGAGTCATGCCACATCTGTTGGCACCTCTTTAAAGAAGTTGCTTTTTTTCCTGGGCTCAAGCAATTGCCCACAATTCCAGGAAAATAGGTGTTTGAGTTAAAGAGGTATTGATGGCATGCCTGTGCCCATTCTGAAGGACATTGTTGCATCCTGCCAGCCCCTTCGTAAGTCAAACATATATTTTCCTCGGTTCATGCAGCTACTCTGCAAGTCTAGGAAAAGAAACCGCTTCTTTAAGAAGGTGCTTGCGTTGATACTTAACTACCATTTCAGCGCTCAGTCCAAAGCCCTGCATAACCCTAAAAACTCTTATGCAAGCTAATCCAAATCAGTTCCTGTTGTTCTTAACGCAAATTAAACTTTGCAGGCTTATGTACTTTCATTCAAAGGCATGTGCAGTGTGCATGCAAAAGACAGGGAACTAGGGTTTTAATAGAACTATTCAGTAGATGAGAATAGGAAAAATGTATGTAGTAGATTAAAATTTATCATAAGAATAGCTAATGAAATGAAGTAATTAGAACCTCTTTGTTCTGTATTGAGCTTTTTACTGAAAATGTTGGGCAATGGCAATGCTAGACCATGTGTGTGCTGATGCAATGGTATATATGAAATACCTGGCTTGTTGAGTATTCCAGATTCATTATGGTTTCATAGAGAAATGGTTGCTTTTATTAGGATTTTTTACACAATGCTTGTTTGGGTGGTGTCAGGGAGATAACGGGCGGAGAAGGAGGGGGCTCCCTCCAGGAAGGGAAACGCATGCGTAGTACTGAATCGCTATGTTTCCCTCCCAAGAGATTGAAGAAAGCCCCGCCCTAGGTTTGTGGACTTATTCTTTGGGCATTGCCACTTCATGTTAGTCTAGATGGATTCTGTTAGGGTAGTAGGATAATAAATCACTAGAGCTTGATTCCAGCCTCAGCGTGTTATTTCTACGCCCAAAGTCAGGACAGGTATTCCTTGTAAAGCTTATGAAACTACATGTTAAGGATTTGGGGCAGAGTTCATTGTTCATAAAGTACTTAGAAAATTATTTATTTGGGAGATCTTGCTTTCATTTTCTGTGTTAATCATTTACATTTGAGGTCCCAAGAGAATTTTGGTCAAGCTGGTAACTCAGCTACTTGAGCACTGAAGCTACAGCAGGTGCCAGAACCAGGACAGTAGGCTAGACTGGGATAGTAGAAACAACTTATCAGAAGAAGACAGTGGCCAACCACTTTCATACTGTTGCTAATACTATCTCCATATGGTCACCAGGAAACAAGTTCAATTTGAGGAAGTCTTTATCTTACTATATTGGCATGTTTTACTGTGTTTATAGTATTTCTTGTCCTGTACCAAATTGTTCCCTCTGCTTTGGTATGGTATAAGTAGGTTGATTATAGATTAATAAAGGAAAGGTAAGTCTCCAAGTTGAATTTGACTCTGGTGACTATATGAACGTGCCCATGCAGGGTTTTTTGGCAACAGTATGGAAGTGAATTGTCCTTGCTGTCTCACAAGCATCCCTTGGAAGTCTCCTATCTGCTTGACTTCTGAGCCCAGACAAGATCAGCCAGCCTGCAACTAATACAACATATCTTCACTGTTGCAGTAAAAATAGATATTTTTTAAAAAAAAATCTGTTCACACTACCTGAATATTGAATTAAAATACTAATTCAGTGTTATGATACAGCACATTTTATGACATTTAAGGACATCCAAGTATTGTCTACAAATAACAAACATCACATTTTAAAATTATTTTATGTTGAAATATGTATTTGGGACATAGCTATAGTTTGAGCCAATAAATTGATTAAATAAATAAATAATTTATTAAGTAAACTTATTTGAATAGAGATAGTCATAGAGTCATGAAACATAATACATTCAGTAAAAGGCATCTATTGCATTTCCTTTTTTAGATGAGCTGCTTTTGCCTCATATGAGAAAAATTGATGGCATGCTGAATGACAATAGAAAAAGGCTACTTTCCAAATTACGTTTAGAGCGACCATTCAAGGTATTGATAATTATGTTTTATTCATCATTTGCCAGTGTTCCATTAATTAATATCTTTATAGAAATTGAAAATTAGTGGTGCAAAGCAAATAAGCCACTATACAAATTTCTGCCATATTTCTAATTTGCTACTCTCTCTGAAAAAGTCTGTATTTTCAAATGAAAGGCAACGTCATTTATAGATCAGTAAGTAAGTGTAAATCTGTATTTATACTTGAAACAGGATTGCTTCCAGAAACTTTTTAAGGAACTGGCTGACAGCAATTTTTTTGTCAAGATTAGTTTTTACTTTGCTTTTTGTGGTTTTAAAATGGACAGATGGATTGCTGGAGATCTCAAACCTCCTTTCCCAGAAACTCTGGGTCTTCATCTTTTGGCCCTGCCTCCTGCTTTGGAGTAGTGGTTTGGTAGTTCCTGCTACCATCTACTATTTTCCAAGTGGCACCTCATATAACATCCATCTGTAACACTAGTGTGTTAGGGAGTTTTCATAACCTGTGCTTCCTTCATGACAATTTAAAGCTAAAAATGCAAAAAGTGAAATAATTTCATTAGGGCAACCTCTTGGCCATGAAACACTGAAGTGTGTGAGTAGCTTATTCAGCTCTACCTTCCTTTTATCACAAGAGATAAACAAAATCTTATCCCCATCACATCAGCCCGTCCCATCCGGTCATGCAGGGAGGGCATGCTACGGACCCCATCAGTTAAAGAATTCCATCTCACGGGGTCACGGAAGCGTGCCTTCTCTGCAGCAGCGCCTGCCCTGTGGAATATCCTTCCCCCAGAGTTAAGACAGTCCACCTCGCTCCTGGGCTTCAGGAAACAACTTAAAACTTGGCGTTGCCAACAGGCCTGGGGCGGAAAGAAGATCAGAAACTCCTGGGGATGGCTAATATAGTAGAATAGTCCTAGAATAGCCCTTCCAAGGCTGAAAGAACACATTGCCTTCTTAATTTTATTATATTTATGGTATTCTAAATGGTTGTTTTAATGTTTTAATGTTTAATGTTCGAGATTTTGATGATTTGTAAACCGCCCAGAGTCCCTTGAGGGAGTTGGGCAGTGAGAAATCGAATAAATAAATAAAATCAAACTTTATTTAAAAAGAAAAGCCCTGATTTACTTTAAATATTAAAATGTAAACATTTAGAGAGAGGATAAATTCCAGAGCTGTCTGGATCATAATAAAATAGCTGTTTCAAAGAAACATTTGAAAGAAAGCACAGACCACAAGATGGCACCGGTCTGTTTACAAATAGAGCAACTCAGCCAGTATCTCAGAAGAGAAGCTGCAAAAAGATTCCAAATTATATTATAAATTAAAAGAATAGTAGAAAGACAGTGTTATTTCTTTGTGCATATCCTGCAACATTAATATAATACCTGAGATTACACACAATTCCTGAACTTACCCGAGAAAATAAAAGAATAAGATTTGACTAATTGACAAGTACCACACAGAAAAAAGAAAGGGAAAATTAAAAAAAACTAATGCAGATTCCTGACTAGACTGGTTATCTATTTCTACTGAAATAAGTTTTCAAAAGCATACATTCTCTGCTTCATTTTCCAAATTTCTTCTAGCTTCAATAGAGATATTGAGGAGTTGTTAAACCCCCACTTTTCTTCAGCCCCTCCATGCACAGACATCTGCTGGAGATCTCTCCTTGAGTTCTGCCCATTGATTTTAAAATGATTCCAAAATCTCTACAGCAGAGGAAAAGTTTGGAGTAATCTGACTCTGTGTGACCAAAAGACATGCCTCATTTGTGGGTGTGGATTTTGTCTAAGCCTGTCTGGCATATAGGCTGGCCAGCTGTGAAAGTCATACTGTTTGCAGCCTTTGATTTTTTAACAAAAAGGATCCTAGTATAAATTCTTAACACATTAATTAGACATACTTTATAATTCTGTTTAATCTATAATCTACTGCTTTTATAACTTCCTTTTAAGGCTGCTTTGGAGTGTTTTCCTGAACTGACAGTAATAACTCGAGATTCTAAAGCAAAAATGGGGGTGAATGCAGTTTCTAGAATCAAAATGAATGGGAAAGCTTATAATAAGAAAACACTGAAGATTTCTAAAGCAACCACAAAATTAGCACAGGTATGTGTATGTAGTTTTTTTTTCTGCCATATTTCTGATGGAATGCTGATCTCAACGTTTTCTTGATTGCCTTGTATGTACTTTTAAGCAGTAGATTAGGAATAAATACCTTTTTAATTATAAGATTTAAAAAACTAAATTACAAGACAGTATTTTTAAAAAAACTTGAACTTTCTTTGTTCTTTATTTTTTTTAAAGCCAAAAAGACCTGTTTTTAAAAGATAGAAGCTCCTTATGGTTGAGCATCCTTACCTGGGATGAAGTGCCAGTATACTTAATAATTAAACATGAATAGGATTCCTCTGTAAAGGTCCTTCCTTGTTAGTTAAAAACACACCTTAAACTATAATTTCTAAATTTTCTTCCTGTGTCTGACTGCCTTTACCTGGACACTTTTCGGCCTATTTGTATTTACCACTGTAAAAACTCCTATCACCATAATTTTCATTTGAAAATGGTAAATGTTGTCTCAGAACATGATTTTAGTTGATACTGTAAGCAACCATGCTACAACTTTTAATCTCTTCTGTTAAATCCATAGTAGTTAGGGCACCGGGAGACAGTCTTGGGCACAAAGCCAGCTGGGTGACCTTGGGCCAGTCACTCTCTCAGCCCTAGGAAGAAGGCAATGGCAAACCACTTCTGAAAAAACCTTGCCAAGAAAACTGCAGGAACCAGTCCAGACAGTTGCCAGGAGTCAACACTGACTCAAAGGCACCAAAAATAAAGAAATTGCTTCTATAAATTTTAGGAAAACTTTCTTCAACAGAACCTATTTGGCAAGAAGGATCAATCCCAATTTGAAACTTCAAATTGATGACTTCTTGTTTAATAAGAATACATAGCATTCTGTGCATAAATTCCCCTTAAATAATACAGTCAGCAGATCTGGTCATGGAAGAACAGAGCAAATAATTGCAAAAGGAGCCATTTCTTCTAGAACAGCATTAAGTTACACCCAGTTATTTCCAGAAAAACTTTTCCTGGAATTTCATGATTACCAGTTGGTACTTTCTTCAAATGAAGAACAGACATGGAAATCTACAACCAGTTTTTTTTATTATTAATAGATTTTTATCCCACCTGTTGTTTTTTAATATTTGGTCAGCTCAACACACATACCTAATACTCCTTCCTCCTCCTATTTTCCCCACAACAACCACCCTGTGAGGTGGGTTGGGCTGAGAGAGTTTGACTGGCCCAGGGTCACCCAGCCAGCTTTCATGCCTAAGGCGGGACTAGAACTCACAGACTCCTGGTTTTTAGGCCAGCACATTAACCACTACAGCAAACTGGCTCTCTTATGTAGTTATAGTATTAGGAAACAAAATCTGGTTATTGGGGAGAGGATGGTTTATTTATCCTTAAACATAAAAAAAATCAGGACTCAAAATTACTAATGTATGAGTAGTAAAGTAAGGAACATTACTGTTAATTCTCCTAGACTCCAAGGCACACGGGCAGATTGCTCTCGGTTTCATGTCATTCTGTGATTACAACTGCATCATGTCTTAAATAGTCCTGATACTCAGCTATTCCCAGTAAGAAACAGGCAGAGAAACACACATGGAAATGAGGGCACAGACTGGAAGCAGTCAGGTTCTATATGCACAAATCTATTTTCAACTCTCTTGCTGTATTTATTAACTCCATTCTCAACCATTGCCACACTAGCACACTTTTTTTTTTGAAAAAGCAAGAGAATGTGTATTTATTTTTCTACTTAACCTTTTAAACCCATTTTTATAAAAATGAGAAATGTGTTATGTAATTCAGCATCCAAATATAGAAAATTTAGATTGGGTCAGTTTTGTGTAAATATGTAAACTGAAGGACATTTTATGCTGTTCCCAACAATAATAGTTATATAAGTGGGATGTATGCTGAGTCTGAGACCCAGCCTGAATGTGCAAGCATTCCTCCCATCCCCATGACTTACACAGTGTCACCTAACTTACGCAGGGAGGAGCACAACCAATAGTGGCACTCAATGTGTCTCTGCATATTGCGTGGTGTGGCAGTGATCTAAGCTAAAATACTGTCCCTTAAACTGGGCCTTAACCTTAGCACAGTTTAATGCGCTTCTACCAGCAGTTTTAAAGGGGAGATACAAGGGCATCCCATGCAGTTCCAGACTTCCAAATTCCAATTTAATGGGTAAAATCCAAGTATATAGTTCTGCTAATAAAAGTAAGTTCCAAAAATAGAATGGGAGAATGTTAATACCTCTTCCCCCTATATCCCCCTGCTTGAAGATTTCCCCAGATTTTGATGGTAGATAGGTAACTGCAAAAGAAGGAAAAAGTCCCATCACACGAGTGGAAATCTACTCCCAGCTCACATTCTAAGGGACCATCTGGCAGGTTGGGCATGCTACGGGTCCTGTCAGCCAAGGAATGTTGGCTGGCAGGGACTATGAGGCTTGCCTTCTCTGCCGTAGCCCCTGCCCTCTGGAACATTCTCTCTTCAGAGATCAGGATGGCCCCCACCCTGTTAGCCTTTCGTAAGGCCGTGAAGACCTGGCTATATGCCCAGGCCTGAGGCCCCAAGTGTGTTAAGGGCCCTGTTCCCTGGCTATATTTACATCTATGGCAATAGTTTTACTCAGCGACCATATATATTTATTTTGTATTGTTTTATGTTTTTCCATTGTACGCCGCTCAGAGTCACTTGTTGAGATGGGTGGCTATAGAAATCAAATAAATAAATATTCTTAATGATCAAAATTATTCACAGACTTACATGAAATAATATTATATAGGAAGTAAAACATATATGCATAAAATATACTTCTATTTTCATGTATGATTTTATGCATGGTCATGAGTACATTTTTATATCTTCAAATAATTATTAGTATCAAGAAACTTAATTACTAATGTGGTTTTTAAATAAATATTTGTTTCTGCAGGAGTTTGCTGTAGATCCAGAAAAAATACCATTGTGTTCTTTGTATCATTCACTCCATCATTATAAATACCACATGTTTCTCAGATGTAAAGTAGAGGTGAGTCTTTCTCTAGTTTATGTTATTATTTATTGTATTCATTAGTGCAGTACAATCAAAATAAATGCAACAGAATCAAATAGAAATCAGATGAAGATACACTATTTTCAGAAGATACTGAGCAGTTTTGTATTTCATAATTTGAATAAAATTTTGCAGATTTTATATGGTTGTAAAAAAAGAGAGCCAGTTTGGTGTAGTAGTTAAGGCATCAGGCTGGAAACCAAGAAACACTGAGTTCTGAGTTTAGGCACAAAGCCAGCTGGGTGACCTTGGGCCAGTCACCCTCTCTCAGCCCTGGGAAGGAGACAATTGCAAAGCATTTCTGAAATCTTGCAAAGAAAACTGCAGGGACTAATCCAGGCAGTTGCCAGGAGTCAAAAATTGACTAAAAGGCACACACACACATACAGTGGGGCAAAAAAGTATTTAGTCAGCCACCAATTGTGCAAGTTCTCCCACTTAAAAAGATGAGAGAGGCCTGTAATTGACATCATAGGTAGACCTCAACTATAAGAGACAAAATGAGAAAACAAATCCAGACAATCACATTGTCTGATTCGGAAAGAATTTATTTGCAAATTATGGTGGAAAATAAGTATTTGGTCAATATCAAAAGTTCATCTCAATACTTTGTTATAGATCCTTTGTTGGCAATGACAGAGGTCAAACGTTTTCTGTAAGTCTTCACAAGGTTGGCACACACTGTTGCTGGTATGTTGGCCCATTCCTCCATGCAGATCTCCTCTAGAGCAGTGATGTTTTGGGGCTGTCGCTGGGCAACACGGACTTTCAACTCCCTCCAAAGGTTTTCTATGGGGTTGAGATCTGGAGACTGGCTAGGCCACTCCAGGACCTTGAAATGCTTCTTACGAAGCCACTCCTTCGTTGCCCGGGTGGTGTGTTTGGGATCATTGTCATGCTGAAAGACCCAGCCACGTTTCATCTTCAATGCCCTTGCTGATGGAAGGAGGTTTGCACTCAAAATCTCACGATACATGGCCCCATTCATTCTTTCCTGTACACGGAACAGTCGTCCTGGTCCCTTTGCAGAGAAACAGCCCCAAAGCATGATGTTGCCACCCCCATGCTTCACAGTAGGTATGGTGTTCTTTGGATGCAACTCAGCATTCTCTCTCCTCCAAACACGACGAGTTGTGTTTCTACCAAACAGTTCTACTTTGGTTTCATCTGACCATATGACATTCTCCCAGTCCTCTTCTGGATCATCCAAATGCTCTCTAGCAAACTTCAGACGGGCCCGGACATGTACTGGCTTAAGCAGGGGGACACGTCTGGCACTGCAGGATCTGAGTCCCTGGCGGCGTAGTGTGTTACTGATGGTAGCCTTTGTTACGTTGGTCCCAGCTCTCTGCAGGACATTCACTAGGTCCCCCCGTGTGGTTCTGGGATTTTTGATCACCGTTCTTGTGATCATTTTGACCCCACGGGGTGAGATCTTGCGTGGAGCCCCAGATCGAGGGAGATTATCAGTGGTCTTGTATGTCTTCCATTTTCTAATTATTGCTCCCACAGTTGATTTCTTCACACCAAGCTGCTTGCCTATTGCAGATTCAGTCTTCCCAGCCTGGTGCAGGTCTACAATTTTGTTTCTGGTGTCCTTCGACAGCTCTTTGGTCTTCACCATAGTGGAGTTTGGAGTGTGACTGTTTGAGGTTGTGGACAGGTGTCTTTTATACTGATAACAAGTTCAAACAGGTGCCATTACTACAGGTAATGAGTGGAGGACAGAGGGGCCTCTTAAAGAAGAAGTTACAGGTCTGTGAGAGCCAGAAATCTTGCTTGTTTGTAGGTGACCAAATACTTATTTTCCACCATAATTTGCAAATAAATTCTTTCCGAATCAGACAATGTGATTGTCTGGATTTGTTTTCTCATTTTGTCTCTCATAGTTGAGGTCTACCTATGATGTCAATTACAGGCCTCTCTCATCTTTTTAAGTGGGAGAACTTGCACAATTGGTGGCTGACTAAATACTTTTTTGCCCCACTGTATGGTTGTATAAGTGTATTGTGTCTTGAGAACACAAAATACTTAATACCTACTAAACCTGAATGAGTACAGATCTCCTGGGCTAGGTGGATTGGACCTTAGAGAACTGAAGGACATTACTGATGATCTTGTTGAATCCAGTGTTCACTCTCTTGAATAATTCTGGAGAATGTGTGAAACTGAAGTGGAGAAGAACAAATGCGGCTATCTTCAAAAAGGGAGATAAGAGCACCCAGTTAGTCTGATGTTACTACCTGGGAAGATTCTGCAGCAGATAATAAATTGGTCAATCTGTAAACACCTTGATTTTAAGGGTAATAGTTATTCAAAGTAGGAATGGATTTTTCAAGACTAGTGTTCTTCAATGTTTTTTGACCAGTAACTTCCTTAATAGATTATGGGAATGCTTATATACATAATATATCTTTATTTCAGTAAAGCATTAGAGCAGGGCTTTCCAAACTGTGTGTCACGACACAGTACTGTGTCGCCTGGGGGCCCCAAGTGTGTCGCGTGACACACTAGGACGCCGACGCCACCACAGCGCGCAAAAAACCGAAAGCGCGGCAGCAACCCGGAAGCGCCGGTGCTTCCGGGGTTTTACACGCCGGCCGTTGGTGTGTCGCCAACGGCAAAAGTTTGGAAAGCCCTGCATTAGAGTATTCTGATTAACAAGCTAGTTAGATATGGGCTGAATGTCATGACAATTAAGTGGATCCATATCTGGCTTGAAATTGTTACTTCAATTTCTTCATTAAACTGGAGTTTGATCCTGAGCCGTATTCTTAAACATTTTCATACATGAATTGGATGAAGGAATGGAGTGAATGCTGATCAAATTTTCAGGTGAAGTAAAATCAGGTAAAAGGTAAAGGTAAAGGTTTTTCCCTGCACAGTCATGTGCTCAGTTTGAATTTTGTTCCTATGTTCAAGTATATTACCTAAAATCAGGTAGGATAGGTAATATACTTGAACATAGGAACAAAATTCAAACTGAGCTAAATAAAGCATTTGTCTGAAAATAATAGAATTAAATTGAATAAAAACAAATGTAAAGTTCTTCATTTAGGAAAAAAGAAAACATGCACAGATACAGGATGCAGTGTTCTGGTTTAATTATAGTCCACGTGAATAAAAGTAGAATCATATTAATTACAACCAGAGTATGAGTCAGCAGTGTAACATAGCTGCTAAAAAGGCAAATGCAATTTTAGGTTGCATTAGTAACAGTACAGTTTTTAATTCATAGGAAGTGATAGTAATGTGTCCTGTTGTGAGTTCAGGATACAGCCAGTTTCAACTCAGTAATTCTATGCACATAGCCTTTTAGTGACAGTTTGTCATTATTCCTTATTCTTTCAGTTTTGTGCCAACTTCTATATTTTAGCATATGCTATAGCAATGACTGTGGGTGATTGCTGTATATTGTATATAGCTACCTACAGGCAGTTAAAAGATTCCCATATAAGTGCAGCTTTCAGAGATCTCCAGGTGGTTTACCCTATCAGTCCATCATTCTCACTTGCACTATAATTGTTGTCTTCCCCCATGCTAATGTGATTGTGCTGGAGAATAAGATGCATGAGGAGAATAATCCTTACTCTTCAGTGATCAGAACCACTGAAAGGGACAAGATTATAACCTTCCAGTTCCAGAAATCTTGATTTGATATACATTGCTTATTGTCATAGCCAACTGGGAGTCCGTGAGTTCTAGTCCCACCTTAGGCACAAAGCCAGCTGGGTGACCTTGGGCCAGTCACTCCCTCTCAGCCCTAGGAAGGAGGCAATGGCAAACCACTTCTGAAAATGTTGCCAATAAAATTGCAGGGACTAGTCCAGGCAGTCGCCAGGAGTCAAGTCTGACTCAAAGGCAATCATCATCATCATCAATCATCCCACCTACTAGAAATATCCTAATTCACTTTTTCTCAAGAATGTTTTGAAGTTTAGCCCATAAATCCAAACTGCATCTCTGAATTTTCTTTGTCAAGATGTTGAATCTACTCAGGACTTGGTTGCTTGCAAGGACGAGCAAAATCTGTATTTTACCTCTCCTACAACCTGGCCCATAATAAATGTTCCACAGCTTCCAGGAAAAGCTGTTTCTGTCTCGGTGTTTTTCTTAGCATTTGTCCACTTGTTTTTGTGCTGTGCTGGCCTGATTCTTACAGCAAAGCTGTCAGTGTGTGATGGGACTTGGGGGGTATGGCTTGTAGAGCCTGGTGGTGTTTAAGGCTGAGATAGAGTGACTAGTCCAAGGTCACCCAGCTGCCTTCTGTGTGTAAGGGAGGACTAGAACCTGGGTCTGCCCACTCCTAATCCAGCCCTTAACCGCTACACCATGCTGGCTCTCATTCTTCCTCTCTAGTATTGCACTGAATACATTCCATCCCTTTTTTGTTTTAAAAACTTGTCATGAACAAAGTTTCCCATTTTGCAGTAAAACTAGTTCTCAGTCCTATGGTGGGGGCATGCATGTGGTTCTGATCTTGGCATTGTAATAATGCAAATTTAGTATAAATGGGAAGGGTTTGTTTCTTAGCATCTATTGAAGCTTCAGTGGTTTCCAGCTTGAGTTCCATATTCTGACTGGGGATAATGAGAGAGTGATTTAACAAGATCTATTAAAAATTTTGGGGATCCTGCCTTACCAAGTATTGTAATAGTTCATTAGAACATCAGGAAGCATACATAGAAGATCACTGAATAACCCTGAACTTTATTTATACTAAGGCTACCTCTGTCACTAAATGCAATATACTCTCACAGACTCTAGGAGAGAGCATGCATACATTATTAAGGTATTAGACCTTAGCGCAGGGTCCCCAACCCCCGGGCTGCGGACAGGTACCGGTCTGTGGCCTGTTAGGAACCGGGCCGCACAGCCCGCCCATCGAGCTCTGCCCATGGCCCACCCATCCCCCCCTGGTCCGTGGAAAAATTGTCTTCCACGAAACAGGTCCCTGGTGCCAAAAAGGTTGGGGACCGCTGCCTTAAAGCACTGGGAGAAATAATAGAAGACTAACTGTGCCGTTTCCTTTGTTCTCTCAATAGATTTCTTCTGTTCAAAAGAAGAATGCAGATCTAGGTCAAGAGGAAATTGTACAGCAGTGCATGAAAAATATAAAATGGATAGAAGATCTCTTTGAGAAGTTTGGTGAACTTTTGAATCATGTTCAGCAGAAATGTTCCTAACAAATATTGACCCAAATCTCACATTTTTTTTTGTTCTGTCCTACTCATCAAAACAAAACAATAGGCTGGTCATGCCAAGCTTTATTCTAGGTCAAAAGAGATCATAGTATTCTGGGTTCCTTGGATTCTAATAAGAAAAAATTATGCTGCCAAGCAAATGGAACTACAAACAAACCTGCATTTTTTAACTTGGAGAATATTTTTTCCTATTTTGTAAACTCTTGTTTTGAAATAACTTAGGTTTATTTTTGACAAATGATCAAAGCATGCACTAAAATATATATTTTGGCTATGATTAAAATAACTCTTTAAATGTCATGCCATTTTTTTACTCTGAACACTAGGAAGAGTCACAGTGGTAAACTCTGACATCAAGTAGAGTCTCAAATATTTTGCAGACAAATCTAATAGGACATGAATTACTGTATGTGAATAATCTCCATCCCCATTCAGAAATACCATTCTCCTTTATGGACTCCTCTTACTAATGTTATGTTCAGGAAACTCGGCATGGAGTTGGTGCAATCCTATGACTGCTATTTTGTGACAAATTATAATAAAAACAATGACCTTAATTATTTTCCCTGATTCTTGAAGAAAAAACATATTTTCCTTTACATTTGTGTTCTTTATTTTTCCCCTTTGGAAAGAAATCAATTGTACATTTTATCTCACAAACAGTTGTATTTTTCAGAGAGAAAGTATTGTGGCTTAAAATTGTTTCATGTACCTTTGTAATACATTTTCAAGTGTTTTATTGTTCATTTTATATATTAATTTCATATTGTAAGCTATGTATCTTGAGATAATCTCTTTGTTTATACAGGTTTGCTTCAGTGTTAACCATGAATGAGACATATTAGACTTCATAAGTTTGCTTTATGTATGGTTATATTGACACACTGCAGCTTATTTTCTGATACATGAAAGGTGATTTTTGTCTTAAAATTGCTTAATAGAAAATTTCAATAAACAGCTACTACATTTGTCTTCAGGAAAGTGAAGATTAGTAATTGACTAGGCTATATGCAGTGTTGAAAACAACTGATTTTTTATTTTTGTTATTTAGAATTGGTAATGGCAGAACTGTTCGTTTCTTGGTGCCTTTTCAGAGTCTCAGACATCTTTTATAAATGACTTTCTCTGCTGAATTATTTTCAATCAGAATCTGTAGTGCCACTTAAGTTACAAATGGGCTAAACTCACATCAATAGGAAGGTTTTTTTATTTGCCAACAGAATGCCGTACCTTAGCCATTGATTCAATATGTGTAGGTCTTCTTGTTTAGATTTTGTGAAAAGATTGAAGATATTGTACTTTCATCAAATAATATATAAAAAAAATCATTTCTCCTTTCACTGCCACTTAGTGCCTTAATTTCAGCCAAGAAAGCAGGTTTCCTCATTCACTAGCCAACCAGGATATTATATGTAGCATGATGTATTTTCTTTAGTTGTACGTATGTTCATGCACCTTAGATATGTAAACTACAATGAAGGGCTGTGTTCATGAGAAATTAAACTAGGATTTCAAAATATCAAAAGACAGCATTTTGTTATCTTAATATCTTACGTTATGTTCGACAACCTCTGTATTTTCAAAATATGTTTTAATGTTATTAGATGTAGTACTTCTCATTTCATTCCTCTGATGGGTGCAGTCAAAATATTGATAAAAATTGATAATTGGTCTTAAAGATTCTACTACTGCACTTGCCTTGAAAAAGTCAAGTTGTGATACTATGACTGTAAGACTGAGTTAACGCCTTGTGCTAAGACATGGCATGTTTTAGCTGTCATTTTGTTCCATAAGTGACAGTGGCTGAGTTTACACAGTTCTAACCCATAAACCATGGTTTACATGCTACAGTAGCTAGGTTCACAGATCACATTAAGCCAAAACAAAGAAAATTATCTTATGGCCTAGCACAATGTGTTAATTCAGCCCAAATGTGCTGTATTTCCACTGGTCCTATAGAAAGGTTAAAGACACGCAATTTTATGGTATTAAGACTAAATGTTGATCTTCTGCTTAAGAAAAATGTGTGGAATACATCTGGTGACAAGCAAGAAACCAGGATTGCTTGAAAGCATGGAATCTTCAGTATACGCACATTTACTGGAAATAGATATACTTCATTCTTACTTTAAAATTGCAATCCTATACTTATCTGGATACAAGTCCCATTTACTTACAGGACTTTCTTTTGGATAAATCAGTAGGGCAGCAGTGTAAGAATACTGTTCTGTATTAAGAAATTAGAACCTTTTTTTCTGCTATAGATGCAATAGCCTACTTATTTGGGGATGGGTATTTAAAGGAGGCAGAGCTCCCATATTTATTTCTAAAAGACCAAAAACATTTGCAATTGAAGGTTTATAAATGTAACCCAAAAAGAGCTCTTCTACAACCAATTTAAAATATATCTTGACAAAGGCTTATGTATAAAAGACGTAGTTGGAGCATGACTGGCTCATCAATTATAACACATTCTAAACTAGCAGTCAAAGAACACAGAGGACTTAGTTGACAGTACTTTAGAAAAAGATGAATTATATTTTTAAGTTAAATATTCCAAAGGCCTATCATTTTAACTCCCCACCCTCAGTTCTTAAATCATCTTTGAAATGTGTATTCATTTAATTAAATGAAGAGGCTTTCAAGTTCTAATTTCACACTGCAGTCTTACAATTGCATATCTGAGAAAGAGCTTCATTAAAACCAATGGAAATTTCTGATATGTAACCTATACAAGACAGATTTCATAACTATATGTGTCAGATTTCTATTTTATTCTTAGGGTAGATTACAACTGTCAAAAGATGGGGAAGCAGCTTCTCAGGATTATAGAAGTAAATATACAAGCTTTTGTGTTTTAATAAATCAGTGGGGTTTTTTTTATCTTAAGAGATTTCCCCATCAATTAAAATGACCTCAGTGTTTCACACAGAAACTTTGTATAATATTTGAGGTAAAAAGGTAAAGGTTCCCCCCACACATTTGTGCAGTCGTGTCCGACTCTAGGGGCCGGTGCTCATCTCCGTTTGTTAGCCGAAGAGCTAGCGTTGTCCGAAGACGCTTCCACTGTCATGTGGCTGCATGACGCGCGTGGAACGCTGTTAGCTACCCACCAAAGTGGTACCTATTCATCTACTTGCATTTGCATGCTTTCGAATTGCTAGGTTGGCAAGAGCTGGGGCGAGTGCGGGAGCTCACTCCGCACGCAGGGCTAGGGATTCGAACCTCTGAACTTGTGATCTTCCGATCGACAAGCCTGGCGTCTTACCCGCTGAGCCACCACGCCCCATTAAATATTTGAGGAGGTTGTTCTAAATTAGTTTAGGCAAAGCATTGATGAGGTTTGTTGTGTTTTGTCTTGGAAATGAACATGCATTTTGGAAGATACCTACTGCTTGGGTGGCATCATATTGTAAGGATAGATTTGTGGTGAGGACCAGAAATGTTTCACTGAACTTTTTGTTGAAAGTCATAGTAAGTTTAATGGGAACTCCAGTATTTGCTTAAATGTATAGAAACCTATCATACTAGACACCATTTGTGTTCTGGAGGTATTCAAAGTGCAGCAATTTGAGGTAGCAAATGAAAGGACAAATTTGTAGCAACAATCCATTTTCTTTTCGTTCAATTAATTCAAATTAATTTTTTACAGGGCCATTTGTTTTTATCCCACCTACATTTGGGGCACATTACTTAGAGATTTAAGACTTAAGTACAGTCCTTAGTCTGAAAAAAAGTTCGACATTCCTTCTTTAGAGAATTGTCAGCACAGTCACAAAAGTAGAGTAGCTGATATTTATACAGCTGGTGCATCACCTAAATGTTGAAATCATTGGGACTTGATTCCAAATTAATCTGTTGAAAGACCATGTTTTCTGTTTAAACTGAGGATCTGAATTATAAATTTTAGGTACTGTGTAAGATCAAAAGAATATTTAACTTTCTCAGAAGTACATAATATCCTGATTTTTTAAACTGTAACATCTGAATTTGTTCTCCAGTATAATTTAATCATACAGTTTCAATGAGAGAAAACAAATCCTGTATAAAACTAAATTACTACATCTTTATCTTGACATTTCAACAATCACTGTTTTGTGTTCTGAATTCTAAAAATGTGAATTATCTGATGTTTTTGATTCCAGATTTTGCTTGTATCAACAGAAAAACAACTCGGGTGTATAGCCTTTTCCACCAAAACACAGTTTCATTTTCCTTTTCCTTTAATAATATATGTTTAAAAGGAAACTCATAAACTGTCTTCCAATAAACAGTTGTAATAGAGAAAATATTTTTAAATATTTAAATTTTACTACTATTTAAAGTAATTTAAAAAATGAACAAGCCAAAACTCTTATGAAACTGAAAATCAGTCTATAGTCATTTATGATTTTGTTGATGACAGTGTTTCATGTCATATACTTACATACCTTTTTGTATATTATACAGTGCACATACTTCTTTATCTCTTCCTATTTAAGTTAATGCTCAGAAATGCATGATAATACCTATCCTCTGTGTACTGCAAACATGTAGGCTGGGATTAATAAAAGATACTTTCTACTCCAGTTTTCGGGTGGTCCACAATAATGTACAGACTTGTGACTTTTTCATAATTTTTTGTATTTTTGATTTGATGTTACTAAATTCATTAAAGTGAAAACAGTTTTTCAAAATACTGGGTACTCTGTTATTGGTCAGTGTGAAATAATTGCAATGCCTGAGATAAATGTGTTGTATTTATTAGAAAAAGACTTACTGAATTTTGTTAGTATGATGGTCCAGATATCTCTCTCTCTCTCTCTCTCTCCTTACAGGGTTAGGGTTAAATAAAGTGACTCTAGGCAGCTCCCAACAATCCATAAAACATAGTTAAAAACATACTCTTTCCTCCAGGTGCCAGACCATCCTCACAGCTCAACCCCCCATCCTAGCCCAATGCTTGAGGGAAGACCCAGGTCTTCACAGCCCTCTGGAAGGCAAAAAGGGTAGTGGTCCCTCTGATCTCCAGTGGGAGGCTGTTCCAAAGGACATGGGTGGCCACCGAGAAGGCACACCTCTGAGGTCCCATCAGATGGCAACATTTAAGGGAGTGGACCTGGAGTGCACCCACCCTATCTAACCTAGTAGGGTGTGCAGATACCCTCAGGGAAAGGCGATCCTGCAAGTAACCTGGCCCTGTGCCACACAGGGCTTTAACCAGCACCTTGAATTGCACCCAGAAAGCAACTGGAAGCCAGTGCAGCTCATGCAACAGTGGTATTGGTGGGGTGAACCGCGGGACACCCAAAACTCCATGCCACTGCATTCTGGATCAGTTGCAGCTTCCAGATGGTCTTCAAGGGCAGCCCCATGTAGAGCGCATTGCAATAATCCAAATGGGAGGTGACTAAGGCATGGGTGACTGTGAGCAAGGCCTCCCGGTCCAGGAATGGGCACAATTGGTTTTGTGCAAAAGCCCCCCTGGCCACGGCTGCCACCTGCTCTTCCAGCAGGAGCCATGAGTTCAAGAGGACCCACAAATTGTACATCAGATCTGTACAAGGGGGGTGTTTCCCCATCCAGAGTCAGAGATGTTAACTCCCCTGACCCCGGGGGGCCAAAAACCCACAACCACTCCAAATACTACAGTTCAAAGATGTGGCAAACTTGGCTTGACATTATGTGCCATCAAATCAGTGTCAAGTCAGTAACCACATAGATTTCCTCCATGATGATCTGTCCCTGTCAGGATGGAGCATCCTGCCAGCATAGTTTATGTCAGGATGGAGCATCCTGCCAGCATAGTTATGGGGGTGGACATAGTCTGGCATTCCTGCAGGGTCGTTAGGAATGTTTTGTAACAGTAGTCGGACGTGACAGCAAAGCCGCCAGGGATGTTGATTAGAATTGTGTAGTCAAACAAGCTGGCGCCAAGATCGGCCCGGATGGGCTGTCGGCTCATTTGAGAACGTGGGGAGGGCCTATCACAGTGGTTCCCCCAATTGGGGGGGGGGGGCTGGCACAAGGTAAAGAATGTAAATTCATTTGGTACGACGGTCCCTCATTCTAGTCTTTGCATTGGAATGGATCACTTGCTTTAATAAATAATTCTTTCATATCCTTGATGGCTTGTCGTAAGAGTTTCTGAATTAACAGCTGAAGGATCAGAACCCTCACAAAAAGACTAGAATCAATAATGGCTACCTTACACGGAGACATCATGTCTACCGAAGAAGGTCAGCAGCTGGAATACCCAGAGACCAAACAACTCTCTCTTGAAGGGGGAGAGAAAGGTGATGGGGTGGAATTGAAAGAAGCATCCAAATGAACGGCGAAAGAGGCTGGGAGCATTAGGAACCAGAGCGGAGGAGAGCAGGGTGAGTGTGAGAAGTCTCGCAACGAGCAGAGCCACACGAAGTCAGAAGAAGGATTCTTCCAACCCCGGAGGCAAAGACACCCTTATCCCGAACAGCAGGGGCAACCAAGCGTGCCTGGGCCCTGGAGGTGGGAGCACAAAGAAGGACCCCGCTCTGTGGGTAATGACGTGAGGGAGGGACCACCTCCCCTCCCTGCCAGTGCCCGGAGGACGGATGGAGAAGGTGGAACGGGAAATGAGTTCCCTAAGAGGCCAGATGGCAAATTTGCAGGGAACCATTGAGCAGCTACTTCAGAGTATGACTCTAGGAACAGCTGCCGGTGCTGAAACAGCGAGCTCCCAAGTGTTCACCCTACAGCCTGTCGTCGAGAGAGACCGCGGCATGGAAAGACATGGGGCGGCTGAGATCACTCACCCGCCTTATGGCTGGAGCCCAACGGAACTGCCAAGGGGAGTCCCAGGATTGAATGAGCCCTTCGAAGGAAGGGATTTGAAAGTAAAGTTCAGTGGGGAACCCAAGAACTTAGCTTGCTTCCTGACTCATGTAAAGGGTTTCATGGATGAGTTTGAGGCAGGTTTCCCCACAAAAGGCGAGAAAGTGTGGCACGTCTCTGCCTAGCTGGAGGGGGAAGCAGCGGATTGGCTCGTAGAATTGCATGATGCCGAGGCACCAGAGTTGCAGGACTTTGAAAGTTTCACGACTGCTTTCAGAATAAGGTTTGAAGACCACCCCTCTCGAATGAGAGCCAAGACGAGCCTTCAGCATATTAAGCAGGGCAGCAGGGCAGCGTCTGAATATGCCTTGGAATTAAGGAGATTGGCTGGAAAGTTGACAAACTGGCTGGAATCCCTGAAAATTGAATACTTTCAAGAGGGCTTACATCCAGAGATTTTAGAGTGGGCTCTAGCTAGAGGAGACACTGGAATCCTGATGGGGTGGATTTGCCTGGCGGGCAAAATAGAAGATATGAGGATTCGCATTAAGTGAAAGCAGAGGCACCATGCAGAAGGAAGGAGGCAAGTGGCACCGACTATTTCCCCAGCAAGAAGGGGAATGAGTGAATCATGGGACAAAGAGAAGGAGTGCCGGAGGAAGCAAGGATTGTGCTTCAAGTGTGGTCGAGAGGGCCACCGCATCGCCAATTGTGCAAAATCAGCGAACACAGTGAGAAATACGGTCGGGAGCAGCAGCACCAGAACCCTGGGACCAAAGGATAAAGGGGCAGCTGCCACTGCCACGGAGGGAGGAGTTTACCCTCTCCCTTTTGGTGGAGGGAATGCTGCTGAAGAAGAAGCTGAGCCATCAGGAAATGATGAGAGCCTGTTCTAAGTGGCGCCAAAGGGCAGGCTGTAACAGATGAGCGTGTGGATCCAATGGTGAGTGGAACTTGCCCAGCCATGTTCATGGGTTTGTGATTAGAGACACTGGGGGATGGGGGCAGCATGGACTTGGTAGGGATGCTAGACTCAGGTTGCACCAGATGTCTCATGCACCCTGCTATAGTGACTGGGCTGAGATTGAAAGTGGGGATACTAAGGAACCCAATCATCTACCCAACTTGATGGATCAGAGATGCGGGGGGGGGGGGGGGGGCAGTGGAGTATTATACAGAAAAGGTACGGATGCGGATAGGGAACCACGAGGAAATCTTAAGGATCATGGTGGCTCCAATCTCTACCCAGCCCATCGTATTGGGATTGGCTTGGCTACAGGCTCGCAATCCCCAAGTGAACTGGGCCACGGGGCAGTTAACGTTTGCTGATGGGACTTATATGGGCTTAACCCCAAAAGAACTGGGAACTGAAGCTGAGCTGATAGGTGCAGCATCTGAGGTGTTGGGAGGAGAGATGGCAGAAGACAAATCCAAGATGGCGACCGCAAGCAGACGCCGGCTCCTGTTCCAGGAGGATCCATAACCCCCTCAAACCCCCGCAAACCTTCCTGATACCCCCATAATTCTACCTCTGGGGGTCGGGAGAGGTGGTTTTTCGGTTTGGAGGTGGTGGATTTCTCCGGACGGAGCGGAGGTTGGCTGAGTCGTGGGAGCTTTGGCGGGGTGACGCAGAGCTTTGCAGTGGCGGCGGGACCCATTTGGAGGCTGCCAGAGTTGGAGGACGGCCCCCTGGGACAGACAACCCCCTGGGATAGACGACCAACCCCCTTGGGACAAACAAATGATGTTTGGGGGTGTGGCAACTTGAGTTTGACGGGGACTGATGGAGCCTGGCGCGGGGGGGGGGTTTCCCGAGCTGTGCCAGAGCTATCACGAGCTGAAGTTGTGGAGGTGCAGTGGGTCCGGAGTTGCCCCTTTCTTGGACGGATGCCCCCCCGAGACAGTCAGCCCCCCCCAGGACAGATAACCCCCCTGGGACAGCCAACCCCCCCTGGGACAAACAACATTGGGGGTGTGGCAAATCCCGGCGTTATAGTGGTCGGAGGCTGCCGGGGTTGGAGGCTAGCCCAGTGGAGTCGGGTGCTTCGTTTTGTCTTTCGAAGTCGCATAGGGGCTGTGGTGGAGTCCAGGCTGTAGGTTGAAGTTGTATCATGCTAATGGGCCCCGGTGAAGTCCAGAAGGCCCAGGAAGACTACTGGTGTGGCTGGCCCATTGCAGGAGGGGCTGGGAAAATACTTGGGACCCCCCCTCCTGGGCGAAAGAATGGATCAGTCTTATCAGCAAGCCAGAAAGACCAGAGTGGGACTCCTGTACGTTTGATGGACTCTGGGGGAGCCAGACTCAGACCTTTTTGGACTCTGGGGTTCTGTGAGGAATGGGCTGGAAGAACAAACCCGTAGTTTTGTGTCATCGCGGACTTTATATTATTTATATAATTTTAACATCGAATTTAACACCTGTTCTGCTGGGTGGATAAAGTGGAGGATCGACCACCCCCAGTTTATTCGGGCAGCAGAAGGCTGTGAGGTCCCTTGGTGTGAGTGTGGTGCCCCCCTTGTAAGTGAGAGTGGCGAGGGGGGGACTAAGACTGTATGAGTTATGAGAGAGTACCTACCCTTGAGTGAGAGGCAGGGTAGGTAGAAGTGTTTGAGTCCCTTGCTGTGGCTAGTGAGAGAGGCCACAGGAGGGAACAGTGAGAGTGGGTGAGCTGTGTGGGGTGGTTGGGGCTTACCAGCGCCGAGAGCGTGAGCTGGTGTGCTGGGGGCCCTGCCATTTACCCAGGAGAGATTGGGGTGAGAGGATGGATGCATGGAGAAGGGGACCTTTGCCCAAACCCAGGCTTTCCGGGGACTCAGGAGTGGAGGCGTCTGAGCCAGGAGACTCTGGGGGCTGCAGGGTGGGGAATTTGATCGAGGTGGTGACGGGTAAGGGATGATACGAAGGGAGCTGGAGGGCAGGCCATCGTTGGGGAAGGCGCCCCCGGTGTTTGTTACCGGTGGCACGTTCCGGCCCTCCAAGCTCATACCCAGGCCCTGGTAAGCAGATCTTTGAGGGCCCTGATGTCTGGCTGCTGCTCCTTAATGCCAGGTCTGTGAATAATAAGGCTCCCCTCATCTGCGATTTACTTGCGGAGGAGGGGGCAGACCTGGCATGTATAACAGAGACCTGGGACGGGCCTCGGAGGCGGCTCGGGAGTTCATGACTACCATGGCAGCCATGGGCCTGTCGCAGATTATTCGGGACCCGACTCGAGACAGTGGTCTCATGCCGGACTTGGTTTTCTTGTCGGAGCAGTGGCAATGTGATCTGAGGGGAGAGTTACATCTGTCCCCATTGTCATGGTTAGATCACGCCCTGGTGACCTTGAGGATCTCGTGTGCTGCCCCACTCCGCAGGGAGGCTTGACCTATTCAATTGGTCCGTCCCCGGCGACTTATAGACCCAATGCGGTTTCAGAGGGAGCTGGGGGTTATACCTGAAGATCTGCAACACGGTCCATGGGAGGTCTTGGCCACAGCCTGGAATAAGGAAGCGGCAGAGGCCTTGGACAGGATCGCGCCTATGCGACCTCTCTTACCTCGTTCGACCAGTCACTCCCCATGGTTCACGGAGGAGTTGAGGGTGTTGAAGAGGGTTAAGAGACATCTGGAGTGCCGCTTGAGGAAGACGAAGACTGAATCTGACCGGACACAATCTAGAGCCGCTGTTAGGGCCTACCTTGTGGCGGTAAGAGCGGCGAAACGTGATTATTTCTCCGCTCTTATTGCGTCCGCAGAATGCCGTCCGACGGCCCTGTTTAAGATTACTAGATCTCTTTTGGGTCGGACGAATTTGGTGACCCATTTACAGGGCCGGTCGGAAGAGTTTGTTGAGCATCTGCAGGACAAAATCGCTCAGATTCATTCCAAGTTGGACTCCAAGCGTGAGACAAGATCTGGGGAGATGCCAGAGGATCGTGCTTACCCTGTTATCTGGGAACAGTTTGACCCTGTTGGGCCTGATGAAGTAGACAGGTTCCTCCGGATTGTAAACGCCACCAGATGCCATCTAGACCCGTGTCCCTCCTGGCTAGTTAAATCAGCCCGGGAGGTCACATGTGGTTGGGTCCAGGCGATGATTAATACATCTTTGGGGGAGGGGGTGTTTCTGACGGTCTTCAAGAAGGCGTTGGTGCACCCCCTCCTCAAGAAGCCTTCCCTGGACCCTACTGTTTTAAACAACTTTCGTCCTGTCTCCCACCTTCCCTTTTTGGGAAAGGTGGTTGAGAAGGTGGTAGCGCTGCAACTCCAGAGGATTCTGGATGAAACGGATTATCTAGACCCCTTTCAGTCAGGTTTCAGGCCGGGATATGGGACAGAGACTGCATTGGTCGCGCTTATGGATGATCTTTGGCGGGAGTGAGATGGAGGGAGTGCATCCACTCTCGCTCTCTTGGACCTCTCAGCGGCTTTTGATACCGTTGACCACAGTATCCTTTTGGGGCGGCTCAGGGAATTGGGGGTGGGCGGCATTGTTTTACGCTAGTTCGCCTCCTTTCTCCAGGACCATTCCCAATCGGTGGTAATAGGAGAGGAGAGATCTGACCCTCGGCCCCTCTTGTGTGAGGTGCCACAGGGCTCGGTTCTCTCTCCTCTCCTATTTAACATCTATATGCAGCCGTTGGGCAAGATCATCCATCACCATGGGATGAGGTATCACCAGTACACTGATGATACCCAGTTGTACATCTCCATCCTGGGTGAAGTAAGTGTTGCAGTCGACACCCTTTGTCAGTGTCTGGAGGCTGTAGGGGCCTGGATGGGGCACAACAGGCTTCAGCTGAACCCTGGTAAGACGGAGTGGCTGTGGACTGATGGCCTCTCGATTCCCAGGAAGTTGTCATCTGTAACTCTGGATGGGGTGGCACTACCCTGTTCAGATTCAGTACGAAACTTGGGGGTCCTCCTGGACTCACGACTCCTGCTCGAGGAGTAGGTGGTAGTCGTGGCCAGGAGGGCCTTTGCACAGCTTCGTGTGGTGCGCCAGTTGTGCCCCTTCCTGGATCAGGAGGCCCTCCGAACAGTCACTCATGCCCTTGTCATCTCCCATATAGATTATTTCAACGCGCTCTACATGGGGCTACCCTTGAAGAGTATCCAGAAGCTTCAGCTGGTCTAGAATGCGGCTGCATGGGTAGTTCTGGGTGCTATGAGATCAGCACATGTAACACCGCTACTCCGTAAGCTGCATTGGGTACCAGTTTGCTTCCGGATCCAATTCAAGGTGTTGGTTATCACCTTTAAAGCCCTACATGGCATGGGACCAGGGTATCTGAGGGACCATCTTGTCCCGACCACATCCACCCGCCCCACCTGATCATGCAGGGAGGGCATGCTTCTGATCCCTTCATTAAAAGAATTCCATCTAGCGGGGTCCAGGAGGTGTGCCTTCTCTGCAATAGCACCCGCCCTGTGGGATAACTTGCCCCCTGAGGTGAGACTGGCACCTCGCTCCTAGCCTTTAGGAAGTCCTTGAAGACCTGGCTCTGCCGCCTTGCCTGGAGTGAAGGAAAGGATAGTTCCTCCTGGGGGTGGTTGGCTTAATGGTTTCCTCCTTTTAAGAACAGACCATCTTTTGGATTTTTATTTTTTTTATTTTTATAGTAGTTTTAAATGTCTAGGTTTTATCTTTTATATTCTGGTTGTAAACCGCCCAGAGTCTGCCACGGTAGAGATGGGCGGGGATAAATCCAAATAATAAATAAATAAATAAATACGATGCTCTCATTCCTTTACAGTACCGAAATTTAAAAGAGGTGTTAGGAGAGGTGGAGTCGAACTAACTCCCACCTCATAGAAAATCGGACTGCGATAGAATTGGAACCAGGGGCGGAGTTACCCAAGACTAAGTTGTATTCTATGGCTCCTAAAGAACTGGTGGTTTTACGGGAGTTTATCGACAAGAACTTGGAGCTAGGCTTCATTCACCCTGCCACCTCATCGATGGGTGCCCCTGTTCTATTCCGAACCAAGAAGGATGGGTCTCTGTGACTGTGCACAGTCTACCGGGGGCTCAATACCATTTGCACTTCCAACAAGTACCCCTTGCCGCTGATGAAGGACATGGTGGCCCACCTATCGAAGGGGAGGATTTTTACCAAACTGGATTTAAGGGAGGTGTATTTCCGGGTTCGAATTCGGGAGGGAGATGAATGGAAGACAGAGTTTAATTGCCAATTGGGGTCTTTTGAATACCTGGTAATGCCTTTTGGGTTAAAAGGGGGGCCTGGAGTATTCATGCACCTGATAAATGAAGTGTTACATGACTTTTTGTACAGGGGGTATTGGTTTACCTTGATGACATTTTAATTTACTCTGAAACGATGGAAGAGCATGTGCACCTAGTGAGGGAGGTGTTGAAACAGTTGTTGCAAAATCAATTATATGCCAAATTATCTAAATGTGAATTTCACAATTGGACTATCTAGGATATCGAGTATCAAGTAAGGGGATAGAAATGGACCCAGCAAAGGTGCAAGATGTAGTAACTTGGGAACTGTTGGGTTCACTCCGCTTACCTTGCTGCCGGCCGACATGCTGGACTCTGAGTCGGAAGAGGATCCAGTCACCAGAAGCAGCAGGCTTGGCGCGGAACCAACCAAAGACCCAGAGGCACCGATTGGAGGAGACCCGGAAGGAGGGACACCTCCACCAATCAGCGCACGCCAAAGGAGAGCAGAAAGGCGGGCCAAGCAATGCGAGGCTCGATTGGCCCCTGCTCCCCAATGGTGTGAAATTCGGCTTAAAAAGCTGGCACAACGAGCCCCAGTTGCCGGAGACAACCGATCATACCCGCAACCCGCACGCCTAGGAACCAGTGACCCTCCCGCCACGTGGACCGCCAAAGCCGGGACTAGTCGTGTTAGAGTTCTTGTGTTGACCTGGCGAATTATTCCTGTACAAAGCACAGCCTTCTCATGGTGACGTGAAGTGCAGGTGCAAGATAGCAACGGTCACGTGTGTATTGTTTTGAATAGATTGCATGGGAACAAGGTCTCCTGAATCCTTCCGTGGGAAGCCTGCTCCAGAGAGGGAGCAGAGGGAGGGGGAAATCACGTGCTCGCTTAGATGCAGCACTGCCATCCAATAGCAGGTCATGCTATGTGCTTTAGGCCTAATGCTTTGAGGCCTAGTGTGTGTAACAGCTAACATCCAGCCAATCAGAAAGCTAGAAGAACTGAATATACAACCATGCAAAATGGTGTTCTATGTCTTCTTGATTTCTAGTGTCTTAGCCATGTAGTTCTTCACGTGTTCACTTCCCGTGGACTGGGCAGAGTGAGCTATGCCTGGCTTTGGGTATAGGCCATGGCAGGAACTCTGGCCCTGGGATCAGTACACGGAACTCTGCTTATAAGTTTGTTTTGTTTTTCCTTTTACAATGATGTATCTTGTATATTCATCTTTTTCATATTTGCGATAATGTGATTGTATGTACATTATTGCCTTATGCTATCAGTAAACTCTGTTAGCCCCAACAAGCTGCATTCTTGTCTGTTTATTCTCAAGCCTCAGGTTTTTCCCCTTTAAGCCAGCATATATCCCATCAAGTCGAGCCACTTCCGCTGACCCAGCCTCCGTGCCAGACCCTGCTACCGCCGAGAAACCCGGACCAGGGAATCACCTTGCTTACCTTCTGCCGCCAAGTTCCGAGTCGCCTCCTGCTGCCGTGCTTCCATCTCCTGGGCCCCGCGAACCTCCCAACTACAAACGCTGCCCGGATTCTAACCAACCTGTCTCCAAACCCAAGCCGCTCCCTGCCTCACCGCTACCTCCCAGTGTCGCCTCCTGGGGCCCATCCACTGAGGGCATACCCATACCACGGCCGTGCCAACCCAACGCCAGTCCCAATTGGGCTGCCTTCGTTGGAGTCCAGGCCGCACCAGCTCCAACCAGCCAAGCCTGCTCCGCGTCTGCTGCTGCCTTACCTGCCACATCTGGACTGCTGCCCTGTGTTGCCTCATCCCCAGAGCCAGTGCCAGCTGGGCCTGTGTCCCCTGTGGTCTGCACTGGTGGGCCTGCAGGTCCAACCGGACTTGTTGCTCTTCTGCCTACAGAGGAAGAGGGGGACAGTATAGATTGGGCTGCCTGTGTATCACTGTAAATAAAGTTGTTTCAATAACGCTTCCGTGTCGGCCTTAGTCAGAACAGGACAGGAACCCCTGAAAACTAGGAGACAATTACAAAGCTTTTTGAGGTTCGCAAATTTTTACATTCTTTTTAAGAACTTTAAATTCTTACTGTTGGTGGTTGATCCTAGAAGGCAGAAACCATCTACCACTTCAATATCTTCATTATCAATTCTAAGGCTGGTTGTTGTACCTGTTGTCATTAGTTTGGTCTTCTTTATATTTAATTTTAGTCCCATTTTTTTCACTATGCTCCTTGACTTTTATTAATAGACTCTGCAGATCCTTTGTATTTTTGGCTATTAAAGTAGGGTAATCAGGATAGCACACGTTATTGATGTTCCTTCCTCCAATTTTAAAACCACACTCATCTTCTTCCAATCCAGATTCCCTTAATAAATATTCAACATGTAGCTTGAATAAATAAGGGGAGAGTATACAGCCTTGGCCTTGAGATTCTCTTTTGCCGCCCCACTCTGCAGGGAGGCAGGACCCACTTGATTGGTCCACCCCCGGTGACTAATGGACCCGATGGGGTTCCAGAAGGAGCTGGGGGTTATACCCAAGGATCTATTGCACGGTCCAGCAGAGGTCCTGGCCGCAGCCTGGAATAGGGAGGCGGCCAAGGCCTTGGACAGGATCACGCCTGTGCAACCTCTCTTACCACATCCAACCCGATACTCCCCATGGTTCATGGAGGAGTTGAGGGTTTTGAAGAGGTTTAAGAGACGTCTAGAGCACCACTGGAGAAAGACAAAGATCGAATCTGACCGAACACAAGCTAGAGCCGCTGTTAAGGCCTACCTTGTGGCGGTAAGAGCAGCGAAACGTCAATATTTATCCGTTCTTATTGCGTCCACAGAATGCCGTCCGATGGCCCTGTTTAAGATTACTCGATCTCTCTTGGGCAAGGTGGAGTCAGTGACCCACCTGCAGGGCCGTGCGGAGGAGTTTTCTAGGCATCTGCAGGATAAAATCGCTCAGATTCACTCCAAGTTGGACTCTCAGCATGAAGCACAGTCTGGGACATGCCAAGGGAATGTTCTTACCCTGTTATCTGGGAACAGTTCGATCCTGTTGGACCTGAGGAAGTGGACAGGATCCTCCGGATTGTAAAGGCCACCACATGCCATCTAGACCCATGTCCTTCCTGGCTAGTGCAGGCAGCCCAGGAGGTGGCATGTGGCTGGGTCCAGGTGATGGTTAATACATCCTTGGGAGAGGGGGTGTTTCCAGCTGCTTTCAAGAAGGCACTGGTGCACCCCCTCCTCAAGAAACCATCATTGGACCCTACTGTGTTGGACAATTTCCGTCCTGTCTCCCACCTCCCCTTTTTGGGGAAGGTGGTTGAGAAAGCGGTGGTGTTGCAACTCCAGAGGATCCTGGATGACACGGATTATCTGGACCCCTTCCAGTCAGGTTTCAGGCCGGGATATGGGGTGGAAGCTGCATTGGTCATGCTTACGGATGATCTCTGGCAGGAGCGGGATGGAGGGAGTGTACGGGATGGAGGGAGTGCATCCATCTTGGCTCTTCTTGACCTCTCAGTGGCTTTCGATACCATCGACCATGGTATCCTTTTGGGGCAGCTCAGGGAGTTGGGGGTGAGAGGTGTAGTTTTGCACTGGTTCACCTCCTTCCTCCAGGGCCAGTCCCAATCGGTGGTAATAGGAGAAGAGAGATCTGACCCTCACCCCCTCTTCTGTGGAGTGCCATAGGGTTCGGTTCTCTCCCCTCTCCTATTTAATATCTACATGAAACCGCTGGGTGAGATCATCCGCCACCACGGGATGAGGTATCATCAGTATGCCGATGATACTCAATTATATATCTCCATCCCGGGTGAGGTAAGTGATGCAGTGGCTGCCCTGTCTCAGTGCCTGGGGGCTGCAGGGGCCTGGATGAGGAACAACAGGCTTCGACTGAACCCTGGTAAGATGGAGTAGCTGTGGATTGATGGCGCCTCTGTATCCAGGAAGTTAACATCTCTAGTTCTGGATGGGGTTGCACTACCCCACTCAGACTCAGTGCGGAATCTGGGGGTCCTTCTGGACTCACAGCTCCTGCTCGAAGAGCAGGTGGCAGCCATGGCCAGAAGGGCCTTTGCACAGCTTCGTGTTGTGTGCCAGTTACGCCCTTTCCTGGATCAGGATGCCCTCCGTACAGTCACTCATGCCCTGGTCATCATAGACTATTGCAATGCACTCTACATGGGGCTACCCTTGAAGAATATCCGGAAGCTCCAACTGGTCCAGAATGCAGCTGCGCATGCAGTTATTGGTGCCCCAATATCGACACATGTGAAACCTCTGTTGCGCCAGCTGCACTGGGTGCCAGTGTGCTTCCGGGTCCAATTAAAGGTGTTAGTTATTACCTTTAAAGCCGTACATAGCATGGGACCAGGCTAACTGAGGGACCGTCTCATCCCCATAACATCGAACTATCCCACTCAGTCATGCAGAGAGGTTATTCTGCGGACCCCGTAGGTAAGGGAGTTTCACTTGACGGGGTCCAGAAGGTGGGCCTTCTCTGCGGTGGCGCCCACCCTTCGGAACATTCTACCCCCGGAGGTGAGGCAGACCCCATCACTCCCAGCCTTTCGGAAGAACTTAAAGACCTGGTTCTGCCGCCTCGCCTGGGATGGGAAGGGTAACAGCTCCTCCTGGGGATGGCTGGTCCTATAGAGCCCTTTTAAGAACAATTTTATTCCCTCTTGGATTTTATATTTAATTTATTTGTATTTGTATTTATATGTATTGTATTATATTTTTACTTATTTTAATTATTGACTGTAAACCACCCAGAGTCCCCTTCGGGTGAGATGGGGCGGTTATATACTGTAAATGGAATTATAAAATAAAAATAAAATAAATATTGTATATATTCCTTCAAAAATCTGAAAGTGAACTACAGTAAAATCAGTCCATGCAATAGACGAAGCAAAATGAATTACATCAATGGGGCTTTTAAGAAACTACTTTACTCAGGCCTTTACCAAGATATGTAAAGCCAAATGACCTCCCTAAATAATTTTAATTATTTTAATTTTAATTTCCTAGGGATACTATTTTAAGTAATTTTATTAAGTATAGAAAAATACAAAATGGCTTACTAGGGCAATATCTGCTTTAGGCCCACTTAATGCTAGAAACAGTATACATACTTCCAGGATTACCAGGTTTATTTATTAACAAGTCCCAAAAGACAGGAAGCACTTAGGTAAAGGTAAAGGTTTTCCCCTGCACAGTCGTGTCCGACTCTAGGGGGTGGTGCTCATCTCCGTTTCTTAGCCAAAGATCCAGCACTGTCTGAAGATGTTTCCACGGTCATGTGGCCGGCATGACACATGCGGAATGCTGTTACCATCCCATGGAAGTGGTACCTATTTATCTACTTGCATTTGCATGCTTTCGAATTGCTAGGTTGGCAAGAGCTGGGGCGAGTGCGGGAGCTCACTCCGTCACACGGCGCTCAGGTCTCGAACCGCCGACCTTCCGATCAACAAGCCTGGCGTCTTAACCGCTGAGCCATCACGCCCCTAGATAAGGAAGCACTTATCTTTGCTTTTTTTTAATAGAGAAAATATACCCATTAACTCATAGAAATCAATGTGGATGAAATGCAACAGGATAAAATTAATTCTCTCCATTTTTGGCACCAATCCTTTATACACTTATCTCAGAGTAATCCCCAAGGAATTGGATCTAGATTCATTCATGCATAGAATAACCCCATTGGAATCAATAATACTTAGTCATGAGTAACACAAATTCCATTAATGGGAGCTACTTTTGATAAATTATGCCCAGAATTGTGCATCTGTTTTGTATCTAGTGAAATAAAACAAGGACTGCAGTGTTTACACATATTCTGTTCTCTCTGTGCTGCTCTAGTTCTTCACGTTCTGACACACTGAAAAATTTTGTTGCTGGGTCATTTTGTAATTTGTTCCTCCATGAGCCAAGTACTATGTATGATAAATGCTGCTGCTATACAGCAATAAATTTAATATGAGAATCGTGAATGTTAGAATTACACCCATATTACATGGCAGTGTAAGCTTTTTTCAGAAGCTCCCTGAAAATAAATGGCTCCATAATTATAGCTTTATTGATCTGACTTTTCTGCTGAATTCCAGTTCTTAAATAGTAAGTTCTAAGTAGTAATGACTGTTGTGGGTCTTCCGGGCTGTGTGGCCGTGTTCTGGAAGTTGTGGTTCCTAACGTTTCGCCAGCATCTGTGGCCAGCATCTTCAGAGGGCAGGAGCACAGATAGAAGCAAAATCTCTGTGCCCAGGTAGAGTGGCAATGTTCTATTTATAGAGCTAAATTATAGGAGATTAGGTGGGGGTTTTTTGTTGTGTTGAAATGTTAACGAGTGGCTGATGAGCGTGATTAGCATGTTCATTGTGAGAAGTATTCCCATGACCTGGTGGTTGGACTGAGTTCGTTGACCTTTTGCAGGCTGTGTTTTTCAGGACTGGTAGCCAGGTTTTGCTAATTTTTAAACTTTCTTCTTTTTTATTGTAACTGTGCTGGTGTTTGTGAATTTCAATGGCTTCTCTGTATAATCTGGTGTAGTGGCTTTTGGTGCTGTCCAGTATTTCTGTGTTTTCAAATAGGATTTTGTGTCCTGTTTGCTTGAGAGCATGTATAATAATATAATATAGTATAATAGCACAAAATCCTATTTGAAAACACAGAAATACTGGACAACACCAAAAGCCACTACACCAGATTATACAGAGAAGCCATTGAAATTCACAAACACCAGCACAGTTACAATAAAAAAGAAGAAAGTTTAAAAATTAGCAAAACCTGGCTACCAGTCCTGAAAAACACAGCCTGCAAAAGGTCAACGAACTCAGTCCAACCACCAGGACATGGGAATACTTCTCACAATGAACATGCTAATCACGCTCATCAGCCACTCGTTAACATTTCAACACAACAAAAAAAACCCACCTAATCTCCTATAATTTAGCTCTATAAATAGAACATTGCCACTCTACCTGGGCACAGAGTTTTTGCTTCTCTCTGTGCTCCTGCCCTCTGAAGATGCTGGCCACAGATGCTGGCGAAACGTTAGGAACCACAACTTCCAGAACACGGCCACACAGCCCGGAAGACCCACAACAGTCATCGAACTCCGGCCGTGAAAGCCTTCGACAGTACATCTAAGTAGTAAGTTCTAAGACTTACTATTTACAGGTAAGTGCAGATTGCACTGTGCATCATTATCTCAGTAGTTTGCCCCAAGCAGTAAGCCTGGATCCCTGCCTCCAGCAGCTAAGTCCAGTGTGGCCAATGGCAGGGACATTGGCTGTTGTATGTTGGACTTTATAAGGCTTACTTCTGATATCTGATTATGCATTTGTAAAGCTGCATTTTAGCCACACTTATCTGCACTAGGGCACAAGTAGACATGTATATGTAGACTGTTAGAAACAGTCAGATCCTATCAGTACTCGGAGATCATTCTTACCCATTCAACCTGATCAGCGCCGTTCTCTTTCTTTCTAGGATTTTGTTTTTGTTGTTTATTCATTCAGTCGCTTCCGACTCTTCGTGACTTCATGGACCAGCCCACGCCAGAGCTTCCTGTCGGCTGTCACCACCCACAGCTCCCCCATGGTTGAGTCCGTCACCTCCAGAATATCATCCATCCATCTTGCCCTTGGTTGGCCCCTCTTCCTTTTGCCTTCCACTTTCCCTAGCATCAGCATCTTCTCCAGGGTATCCTGTCTTCTCATTATGTGGCCAAAGTACTTTAGTTTTCCCTTAAACATCATTCACTCAAGTGAGCAGTCTGGCTTTATTTCCTGGAGTATGGACTGGTTTGATCTTCTTGCAGTCCAAGGCACTCTCAGAATTTTCCTCCAACACCACAGTTCAAAAGCATCTATCTTCCTTCGCTCAGCCTTCCTTATGGTCCAGCTCTTGCAGCATTCCCATGGGGAATTCCATTGCTTTATTATTTTATTTTTTTATTTATTTTATTAAATTTATATTACCGCCCATCTCCCCCAACGGGGACCCTGGGCGGTGCACAGCAAAATAGAGATTAAAAATATATAAAATTACATAAATACAAAATATAAATTCCAAGAAGAATATTAAAATAAGTCACTGGGAGGCTTCAAGGGGCCAGCCATCCCCAAGAGGAACTGTTGACGTTTCCCTCCCAGGCAAGACGGCAGAACCAGGTCTTTAAGCCTTTCCGGAAGGCTGGGAGCGAGGACATCAGCCTCACCTCTGGGGGAAGAATGTTCCAAAGGGCGGGCGCCACTGCAGAGAAGGCCCGCTTCCTGGACCCCGCTAGGTGAAACTCTTTAAGCGATGGGGTCCGTAGCAAGCCTTCTCTAGCTGAACGGGTGGGACGGGTCGATGTTCTGGGGATGAGACGGTCCCTCAGGTAACCTGGTCCTATGCCATGTAGGGCTTTAAAGGTGATAACCAACACCTTGAATTGTACCCGGAAGCAAACCGGCACCCAATGCAGCTCGCGTAACAACGGTGTCACATGGGCCGATCTTCTGGCCCCAATAATTGTCCTCGCAGCCGCATTCTGGACCAGCTGAAGCTTCCAGATACTCCTCAAGGGTAGCCCCATGTAGAGCGCATTACAATAGTCTATGTGGGAGATGACGAGGGCATGAGTGACTGTTCGGAGGGCATCTCGGTCCAGGAAAGGGCGTAACTGGTGCACAATCCGAAGTTGTGCAAAGGCCCTCCTGGCCATGACTGCCACCTGCTCTTCCAGCAGGAGTCTTGAGTCCAGGAGAACCCCCAGATTCCGCACAGGCTCCGAATGGGGTAGTGCGACCCCATCTAGAGCCAAAGATGACAACTTCCTAGGACCCGAGCGGCCATCAATCCATAGCCACTCCGTCTTACTAGGGTTCAGTCGAAGCCTGTTGTTCCCCATCCAGGCCCCCACAGCCTCCAGACACTGAGATAGGGTGGCAACTGCATCACTTACTTCACCCGGGATGGAAATATACAGCTGTGTATCATCAGCATATAGATGGTATTTCATCCCGTGGTGACGGATGATCTCACCCAGCGGCTTCATATAGATGTTAAACAGGAGAGGGGAGAGCACTGAACCCTGTGGCACCCCACACAGGAGGGGCCGTGGGTCAGATCTCTCCTCCCCTATCATCACTGATTGGGAACGGCCCTGGAGGAAGGAGGCGAACCACTGCAACACCACACCGCCCACCCCCAACTCCCTGAGCCGTCCCAAAAGGATACCATGGTCGATGGTATCAAAAGCCGCTGAGAGATCTAAAAGGATAAGGATGGATGCACTACCACCATCCCGTCCTTGCCAGAGATCATCCATAAGCGCGACCAATGCAGTCTCCGTCCCATATCCCGGCCTGAAACCTGACTGAAAGGGGTCTAGATAATCCGTTTCATCCAGAATCCTCTGGAGTTGCGACGCCACCACTTTCTCCACCACCTTCCCTAAAAAGGGAAGGTGGGAGACTGGACGAAAATTGTCCAGAACAGAACGCTTTAACTATGCGGACCTTTGTTGTCAGTGTGATGTCTCTACTCTTAACTATTTTATCGAGATTTGTCATTGCTCTCCTCCCAAGAAGTAGACGGCTTCTGATTTCCTGGCTGCAGTCAGCGTCTGCAGTAATCTTTGCGCCTAGAAATACAAAGTCTGTCACTGCCTCCACTTTTTCTCCTTCTATTTGCCAGTTATCAATCAAGCTGGTTGCCATAATCTTGGTTTTTTTGAGGTTTAACTGTAACCCAGCTTTAGCACATTCTTCTTTCACCTTCATCATAAAGCTCCTCAGCTCCTCCTCGCTTTCCGCCATCAAAGTGGTATCATCTGCATATCTGAGATTGTTAATGTTTCTTCCAGCTATTTTAACTCCAGCCTTGGATTCATCAAGCCCAGCACATCGCATGATGTGTTCTGCGTACAGGTTGAATAGGTAGGGTGAGAGTATACAGCCCTGCCGTACTCCTTTCCCAATCTTAAACCAGTCCGTTGTTCCGTGCTCTGTTGCTACTTGGTCGTTATACAGATTCCTCAGGAGGCAGACAAGATGACTTGGTATCCCCATACCACCAAGAACTTGTCACAATTTGTTATGATCCACACAGTCAAAGGCTTTAGAATAGTTAATAAAACAAAAATAGATGTTTTTCTGAAACTCCCTGGCTTTCTCCATTATCCAGCGGATATTGGCAATTTGGTCTCTAGTTCCTCTGCCTTTTCTAAACTCAGCTTGTACTTCTGGCAATTCTCGCTGCATGAATTGCTGGAGTCTACCTTGCAAGATCTTGAGCATTACCTTACTGGCATGTGAAATAAGTGCCACTGTTTGATAGTTTGAACATTCTTTAGTGTTTCCCTTTTTTGGTATGGGGATATAAGTTGATTTTTTCCAATCTGATGGCCATTCTTGTGTTTTCCAAATTTGCTGGCATATGGCATGCATCACCTTGACAGCATCATCTTGCAAGATTTTAAACAGTTCAGCTGGGATACCGTCATCTCCTGCTGCCTTGTTATTAGCAATACTTCTTAAGGCCCATTCAACCTCACTCTTCAGGATGTCTGGCTCTAACTCACTGACCACACCATCAAAGCTATCCCCGATTTTATTTATTTGTTTGTTTGTTTGTCCAACTTCTATCACCGCCCATCTCCCCCCACAAGGGGGACTCTGGGCGGTTTACAACAAAGTTAGTAATTAAAAATATATAAAATACAATATAACAACTCTAAAAAATAAATTAGATATAAATATATAAAATCCAAGAGGCTATGGGGTTAAATTTAAAAGAACTCTATGGCACAAGCCAACCCCAAGAGGAGCTATTACCCTTCCCATCCCAAGCAAGGTGGCAGAGCCAGGTCTTCAATTGTTTTTGGAAGGTCAGGCGTGTGGGGGCCTGCCTCACGTCCAGGGGCAGAATGTTCCAAAGGGCGGGCGCCACTGCAGAGAAGGCCTGTCTCCTGGACCCCGCCAGATGGAATTCTCTTACAGACGGGGTCCGTAGCAAGCCCTCTCTGCATGACCAGGTGGGGCGGGTCGATGTTCTGGGGATGAGACGGTCCCTCAGGTAACCTGGCCCTATGCCATGTAGGGCTTTAAAGGTGACAACCAACACCTTGAATTGGACCCGGAAGCAAACTGGTAACCAATGCAGCTCATGCAGCAGCGGTGTCACATGTGCCGATCTTGGAGCACCCATAACTGCGTGCGCATCTGCATTCTGGACCAGCTGAAGCTTCCGGATACTCTTCAAGGGTAGCCCCATGTAGAGTGCATTGCAATAGTCTATATGGGAGATGACAAGAGCATGAGTGACTGTACGGAGGGCATCCCGGTCCAGGAAAGTGCATAGCTGGCATACAACACGAAGTTGCGTAAACGCCCTTCTGGCCATGACTGCCACCTGCTCTTCGAGCAGGAGTCGTGAGTCCAGAAGGACCCCCAGGTTCCGCACTGAGTCTGAGTGGGGTTGTGCCACCCCATCCAGATCTAAAGATGACAACTCCCTGGGTCCAGAGGCGCCATCAATCCACAGCCACTCCGTCTTGCCAGGGTTCAGCTGAAGCCTGTTGTTCCCCATCCAGGCCCCCACAGCCCTCAAACACTGAGAAAAGGCAGCCACTGCATCACTTAACTCACCCGGGATGAAGATATATATAGTTGAGTATCATCAGCATATTGATGATACCTCATCCCGTGCTGACGGATAATCTCGCCCCTTGGTTTCATGTAGATATTAAATAGGAGAGGGGAGAGAACCTCTTATCCTTCCTGTACAGATCTTCCGTATATTCTTGCCACCTTTCCTTGATCTCTTCTGCTTCTGTTCTCACTGGTCTAGTAAAAATCTAGGATTTTAGAAGACCAGTAATACAGGGCAGGATTTCTGCTGGACGGAAAAGAGAATTTCCCATCAGAAACCACTCATCTTTCCACACAGTGAGAAGAACTTTCTGAAGTTCTTTTTACATAACTGGATATGAACAGTCATCATCTTTTCTATCACATTCGATCACCCTCGGCAAAGCAAAGATTACCCATTATTCTACTACAGCAAAATAATAAGAGAAAATCACCCGAGGCATCAGCCTTTACAGCAGGTGGTAAGAGTCGCTCGCTACATCGCAGCTTCTAAATCTAGGAGTAGACATCCATCTCCTCTCCGGTGATCTCTATTTAGAATGGAAGGGTACGACAAGCGCCGCCCCCTAGAACCAATTTGGGCCAATAGCAATGGCCTCCGCATATAAGGCACCGCCCACTCACCCCTTCAAAGAGACCACTAGGAGGCAGCGATCGTTTGCATCATTCGTGGAGACGCGTTTACCGAAAGCAGCTGCGCTGATGGCTACGGTGAAGGAGAAGGCGGCAGCTTTGAATCTCTGCGCTGTGTATAGTCCCGCCAATAAACCCCCAGGTAACGGCGGATTCCCGGGGTATATTCCAGCGGGAGGGCAGGGGAGCTAAGGATTCGTTTACAGAGAAGGGCAAGCTGCTGGCCAAGGTGTCATGATGTCTGTAGAAAGGAGTAAGGAAACTCGACCGGTCGGGACGGATTCTTTAAAGCTAAGGTGGTGCTGCTGCCGCTGCTGCTGCTGCAGGGAAAGGAAGAATTCCCTCGTTTTGCTCCCGCGCTTCCTTCTCAGAGCTAAATAAGGACGGGAGAGAACTTCACGTCGGGTCTGTGCGCTTCTCTGTGCTGCTGCTGCTCTGAGGATGTGGGTCCCCCGCTCCCGGTGGCGCGGCTCTCTGTCCTCGCCGCCCACGCGCCCTTCCTGGGGCTGGACTCGGGGTTCTTTGCCCCGAATAGGTCGCGGGCAAGGACTAAGCGGTTCGCTGCCCTGATGCGCTTCCCTTTGCAGGTTCTTTGCGCCTCTCTTATCGGATGAGAGTTCGCCTTTGCCTTGGCAGGAGGAAGGTTGGCCCTCTCGCTACTCCAGGTGGCGTGGAGTCGGATCTGGGGGGAAGGGCTCGCCACCTCTCCATCCTCTCCAGCTGCTTTGGGCGAGGTGGCAGTAATATGCGGCTATTGCCCCGGGCCTGTGCCGGCTGGGGAGGGCGTGTGCTTAGACGGACTCCCTCTAACCTCCTTCCCAGTCCTGCTATCTTCGTGCAGGCTTCCTTTTATTTACTTGGTTTCAAAGGCTTCTCTCCACCGTATTATTCAAGGAGAAAAAGCCGTTTTGTAAGCAGAGATTCATGCCCGACCTTAACAGAAGTGGCTCCCCGGCTTGTCCGTTTCTCCCTTTCTCATAAAAAGTTAAGAATGGCTGCTGGTGGTGTTAGTTTGCTGCCTCTTTATGAAAGACATCAATAAATAATGGTTTATGTCAAGCTTGAAAAGCTCTATCTTTGCGTTTGGGTCCTTTTGGGAAGTTCTGCATTTGTACCGGATTTAGGGAGCTGAGGTAATCTCTTCCCACTTTGGGAATAGCAAACCAGGAAACTCTCCTGACTGAAATGTTGCTAACCAACATATGTAGTTCTGCCAAGAGTAAATTTAGCAAAAGTGCTTTGTTTCTTCTCCTTTCTTTCTAGTTGCTATAGGCCACCTTCACATATTGCCCTCAGTTAAAATCGGTTTTGCAGTCTGTCTTTTGAAGTTAACCCACTTTTTGTGGCTTCATTAGCAATTCAGGGTTAAATTTTGAGCAATCGGCAAACCAAGGCACATACACACAAAAACTAGCTCCATTTGTTTAAGCAGAATGCCTTTAGGTATATTACTGTGATTAATCTGATAAACGTGTTCTTGAAAGGTGCTATTTAAAGGTTCCAAGGTGAGGTTTCATACCTCATGATTTTCAGCCCTGGACAATTTTTTCTTGGGACATTTTCACCCTATTTACACAGTAAATCATTTTAATTACATCAGCATCCATTGTTGTCATATGGCAACAATTCTGCGAAATTATATTTAACCCTTGAGCAGGCACACTGGCTCACAATGTGCCATTACTGCTTTTCACTTTTTTATTGTGTTTTTCAGGAATCTTTTCAATTTTGGCGCCTCTAGGCTGCTGCCTACTCAGCCTTGGCCTGGAGCCAGCCCCTGCACCTCCTTGCCAATATGTCAAAGGAATAAAATATTTCTCAGGAGCACTTACAGTAGTAGCCTACTCACAATTATTACAAGCTGACTGTTTCTACTAACAACTGAATAGATGTGTCTACTACATACATACTACATGTCAGAGAAATTTGTTTTAATAATGTCTTATGTGAGTGATGGTTTGATAATTTTAAGGCACAACATATAATAATTGTAATAAACATTTTTGGAAGAAAAGTTTTTGTTACAGCAGCTTTGATCTTAAATAGAACCGGTTTTTGTTTCCAAAGGTCTTGGGTCAAAACAGCATCCCTCTATGGCACTGAGTTATCTTATTATCTGTTGTCCTTATGCACTGCCTTTTACTCAATTTTCCCACCATAGAGTAGTCTTTTTGCATGCTTTTTAACAAAAGAATCACCAATGACAATATATAGCTTGTTTTTACTGAATCGTCATACTGGTTTCTCTCAACATCTCCAGCACGATTTCTTCAAGATTGTTGGAGATTGGTACAATAACCCATGTTGATTGGGGATTATGGGAAACACGTACTAGCTTTCCCCAAACAGGTGTCTGTGTATTTGAGTACTGCAGAGATGAGGTAGCCATAGAAACTCGTAGTCCCAGCCAGCACAGATAAGGGATACAGGAAGCTGAAGTGTAGCGACCTCTAGAGGATGGCAGGTGCCTCACTGCCGCAGCACTAGAGAATTGTCTTTTCCCCATTCAGTTACCAGCTACTCTTTTCTTAATTGGCCATTGTGGGCTTTGGAGATAGAATCCTTTAATCCTTTACATACAACAGCATGCACTTTACAGTTGAATTGGTCCACCTTCTGATGACTTTTTTTCAAAGCATCATTTGCACCTTTTTCTTCCATGTCATAAAAATTATCAGCCAAATAAAGTAATTGCATCTACTTGGCTAAAATTAAATGGAATCATTCCTGAGAAAGGGGTAATATATTTATTATTAATGCCTTTGCCAACCTGTTGCCTTCCGGAAGTGCTGGACTACAACTTTGTGCTGGAACATCTAGAAGAAGAAGGGAATTTAGAAATGGGAAAGGCTCGGCTTATTGTCCCTTTAGGGCTGCAGCGTGGTCTGGAAAATGATGGCATTCCCATCTCCTCTTACCAGATTAGCGCCAACGCTGCTGGCGATCCTCAGGTTTTTTTGGTGGCCTGCACAGCCTACATGGATAGGGGCATTTTGTGCCCATTGTTCCATTGGAATGGAGTCATTGGGAGAATTTAAGAGTCAAAATTAGTAGCGGGCAGGTGCTTCAGGTATCAATTTCATTTCTTAAAACACCCAAGCCACTGCCACAGAATAGTCCATAGCCTAGCCCACTTCTGGAGTGTGGACTTCAACATGCCAAGCAAAACTTCTTGTGCTCCAATGGCACTAAAGGAAGTTGGTTTTAACTAATGTCACCTTAAGTAAGAGAAAAGCTTCCAAAGCAAATGTAGAATTTCCCTGGTAAATCATACCCCTTTTGGAAAGGATTCTTTAAAATGTGCAGTACATTATAGTTTCAAGAATGAACATGCATCTGCTAATGCATCTTCTGTATTGCTTCATAAGGCTTCAGCTTGGCACAGAGACCATTTGGAGCTACTTACGTTTGGAGCAGCATTATCCACGCACTTCAGACCCAAGTTGAAGTGAAAAAGCGACGTCAGAATCTAAAATGTTATAATGGCTGTTTTATTGGCTCCGATGCAGTAGATGTTGTCTATGCCCATCTTCTCCAAAACAAATACTTTGGTGACACGGATATTAACCGGATTAAAGTTGTACGAGTATGCCAAGCATTGATGGACTACAAGGTTTTTGAGGCTGTTTCAACTAAAGTCTTTGGAAAAGACAAACGGTCTGTGTTTGAGGATAGCAGCTGCAGCCTCTACAGGTTCTCAAATACAGTGAATCAAGTGGAGAGCCTCTGCGGAAAACAGCATGGTCATTTTATACAGCAAAGGTCTGTGTGTGGATGCTCAAGATGAAGTGTTGAGAAACTAGAGAGGAAGTTACATTTTTCTGGTTGGGCTAGATGCATCTTCCCAATTTCTATGCCCTCCTAGTTGTATGGGAGTACAAATCCCATAACACAGTGAGTATGGATATGTTGGGATTAAAAGAGCTGTTTTGTAGAAAGTCCTAGATGGGGGAAATACATATTAAAGAATTGAAGAATCATGTTACCATGTGCCTAGAAGCTAACAATGTAAGGACCACTCAAGTGTTTCTGGGGATAGTGTTTCACAGCTAGAGGGGCAGCCAAAAAAAGGCCATACCTTTGGTGCCATAATCTGACCTCAGAAAGAGACACCAATAAAAGTGTTTCCAAGGAATAGCTTTGGCTGACTTCAATGGCACTGAATGTTAATAACATAGCCACAAAGCTACCTGACTTAGCTAAAGTAAACCAGTTAGATATTAGCAAGCTAATTTATGAGTATTGGCAGGTGGTACTGGACTTGGATCTTGTATTGTTAAACAAACTCCTCCACAACCACTTAGTAGCTTTAGTCAAATTGCTGTTTTTAGCTTCAGCTGCCCATCTCTATATTGAAAATAACTAACTCCTTATGTGAGACAGGAAGCTTAAAAGTGAGGAAGCTTGCAAGCTATTTTGCATAATATAAATGTTGGCAATAATTCTACAATCTATTAATCATTTACCCTTGGAGAATGAATTTGTTAGGTGATCAGAATGACACCATTTATGGATAATGAACTATTGTAAATGCTCCTCCATGCTTGGTGGCAATGGAATGTTAACTATTAAAAGAAAGAACATGGAAAACCACTAGGGCAAAGTTTTTCAACCAGGGTTCCGTGGAAGGTCACTAGGGGTTCCCTGGGAGATCACAAATTATTTTATAAATTATTTCAAATTTGGGCAACTTCACATTAAAGAGGTAAGTTTCATTCTTTATTTTTAGTTTAAGAACACTGTTAATGCATATATACAGGGCTACACATGAAACAAATATAATAATTTTGTAACTTGTGGCCTGTATTTGAGCCTGAATGTGCAGGGGTTCCCTGAAGCCTGAAAAATATTTCTAGGGTTCCTCCAGGGTCAAGAGGTTGAGAAAAGCTGCACTAGGGGGTTGTGGTGGTGAAATTAAGTATTTTGAAAAGGGGCATTGTTGGCTGCTTTACTGCTCTGAATTAGAATCACCTAGAATGGCAATATTGTAATGGGCTTCATGTTATTAATAAAAAGGAATCTTCTGTCCAACTCTTTCAATTGCTGTTTCATCAGCAGTTAGCTGAAAGGGTTTTCTAGTTATCTAAGTTTAGATGGCCACTCTTGGTTGCTTTAATTACTGCCTCAGTGTATGGAGAAACTAATGTCAGTAAGTCTAACTAGGACACAATTTTAAGCTGCATAATGTTTCTGTTGTACTGATCTCTAGCACAAATATTGCCTTTTGTCTGCATGTTTGCCATATTAATTGAAGAGTATGACTAGAGAATAACTGCAGTCCAGTAATGCAATTTTAGATCAATCTATATAACTGAAGCTTATGGGTGACTGCAGTGGTAAAATAGCTAGATACTTAACTTTTCAAAGATTCATAAAGAAATCATGTAAGTTGCATAATAGTCCCAACTGAAGAGGTAATTTTTCTCTTTGATTTTGATTGGGCATGAATGAGACTAATTTCCACAGTATAAATCCATATATTACTGACCTAGCTTCTAGTCCACTCTCAGGCATAGAAGTTCAGTGGATGACTTTGGACCAGTCAATCTGTTTCAGCCCAACTTACTCACACGGTGGTGGTTGTGGGGAAAAATAGGAGTAAACACTGTGTGCCACTTTGAGCTCTGGTACAAAAGGCAGGATATAAATCAAATAAATTTATTGATAGCATTCAGTTTGTATTATCCTAGCTAATGGGAAAGTGATCTACTTGAGATCACATGCTTAAGATTCAGTCATATGGAATAATCATTATGATTAACTGGCAAGCTGTTTCAATATATTATGTGGAATAAAAGTGGATTTTTAAAATTGATGTCTTTAATAGGGAGGTACATGAAGATTAAGGAGTAATCTTCATGAGATTTATCTATATGATTTAGGGTTTTGTTTGTTTCTTGCATTTGAGATTTAACCAAAATGCTGTCCCAGTGATCATAAACAAACCAGAAAGAACTTTTGACTGCAATGTGCCGTAACCCTTGTGGATTATGTTGAACATGTTCTGTTTTCCTTTATCATTAAATGCTAATTGGATATGTGATTCAGGTTACAATCCTATGTCCATTTATCATAACTTCTAGCCCTACTGAATTCAGTTACGGGCTTCACATACCACTATACTAAGACATTATTTGCTTAAATATATGGTTAAATTGGCTACAATGACAAAGCTGTTATGGCTACGATTACAGTAAGCCATGTGCTAACTTCATACAATTTGCTAACCAAAATCTAGCAAACCAGGTAGCTTCTAGCTCCATGTGTGAAAGAATTCTGAGGCTTCCTAAATATAAGTACACATACGTAGAATTCTTTATTTAATAGAAGTATGCATGCAGTAATTTAATGTAAAGTAGATGAATTATGCAATTGTACACAACTATTTTCTGATATTTTTTTTAAGGGAAGTATATCTGTATCCATTGGAATTGTAGTAAGGTTGGCTTTTGTGTACAGAGACATAACCTAACTATTTCTATCAATACTGTTACTTGGATTGACCATTCCTTTCTTTTCTTTTTTTTTACTACAGACAGGAGAAAAGAGTGTTACTTGGTACACCATCAGTGAGATCAGAAAGTTTGGAAGATCTCTTGGAAAAATTGAGTCTCAAACCTGTTAATTCTCCTCAAGTAAATCCATCCTCACATTTATCTCGCCAAGGTAAGGGGGATAGACATCAAACTATTTCCAGGAAAGCTTTTCTGTTTCTTAAACTGGAGGCAACTAGTAATTTAATCTCCCTTCCATTATGTTCATTATAAAATGCAGAGCTCCAAGCAAAAGAACATGTTGTGTGAGGCATTTGCCTGAATTCTTTGCTGCTAATTTTCTCGCAAGCATAACAAATCAGATGAGTAACCTATAGTATGGTTTCACACCATGGTCATCTTAGGAAGTATGACTCTAACACATTAGAAAAAAAGGGGGTGTCTGACAATAATGACAGCCTAGATCACTGGTGACCTAGTTACTGACTAGACTAGACTGGTGATCTAGTTAGTGACTGGTTAGAATAGATCTTCGGCTAACAAACGGAGATGAGCACCAGCCCCTAAATTCGGACACGACTGCACAAATGTGTAGGGGGAACCTTTACCTTTTTAGATAACTGGTGAACAATCTGCAGCTCTTGATCTGGAAACAATTCAGACCAGAAATAAAATAGGCATGTTCATGCTAGAGATGGGGGAGGGAGAGTGATTTCTCAGGTTGTGGTCTCAACTCCTCAATAACAAAACCAAAGATTTCCATTTCACTCGTGTTTCCTTCTCCAGCACTTACTGCTGCCTCCCATCTTTCAATTTTTAAAAAGCTAGCGATACATGTTTTTGAAGGAACAGGAAACTTACTACTGTGGCCCTGTCTCATACTTTGGGCCTGACTTATGGCGCAGTTACCAAACCGCTTAGAGACCAGCAGTACAAATAGTCCATTCTTCCCAAGCCATAGCTGATTTAAACAAGATGATTGTAACATGTTGCTACCATGTTCTTTCAATCTGCTTCTGAACAAGAACAACATCTGATACTAACTTAGTGGCTAGTTCTATCGTTGTTTTGTGTCTGGCTTTGCAGATTGCTCTGAAAAAATGTAGAAAACCCCAAACAAGTTCTTTGTTTAGTACTTCAAGCTAAGGGTGTCATTGTTCCAGCTGGAAAAATGTTAACAAGGCTTTCTTTCTTTTATGCATCCTTATTACCATGATTTACGTGATTGGTTTTCCCATCTAGCTGGCAATTTCAACAGGGAAGAATGTAAAGCATTTTGGATACATCGAAATCCTTACTGTTTGCTGCATAAATCTCTATTGGTTATCTTTTTTTATTCTGAAGTACTCTTGTGGTTGACAGTAAAGCAGCAGGAATAAATTATTTTAATGTTCTCTGCAGCAGAATAGTCATTCCCTTTAAGCAAAAACCTACTGTAAGTACTGCAATATTGGATTACATTTCTTGATCTTTATATAATGTTTATTAACAATCTCACTATTTGGTTTGTCCCTTCATTTTTCCTAGTCATTAACGAAGTCTGGGGAGAGCAAACGATTGCCCGTCTCCTGCAGCTAATAGATCTTCCATTGCTTGACTCTTTACTTAAATACCACAAGATTGGATCCCAATTTCCACAAACCAAGCAGGAACCTGAATGTAGCATCACAAACAACTATCTAGACCGAGAAATTCTGAAAGCTTTTGGTGATGCTCAGTAAGTATATCTGTATGAATAGGAAGGCAAAAAGCTGATTTATCAGCAAAGTTTATTTGCCTTCCCAAGCAAATAATAGCTGTTTTTCAGGCAGGGAAGCAAGAGATTCAAGTATAGAGTATACCATAGGCATGGGCAACGTTTTGTGATTTGAGGCCACATTTTTAATTTTGGGGGGTTTCAAAAGGCCACAGGAGACATGTCTGGCCTTTTGTGGCCTCTGGGGAAAAGAGACCAGATGAGGGCCTTAAGAGAATACCAATTCTCCCCTTCAGAAAGTCCACCATTAGGAAACATCAATTGATGGGGAGGTGTGTTTATGAGTGATGAAAACATTAGGGTCCAGGCACCCATTTTATCCCTTAAGTCCCCCTGCCATAGCAGAAAGCTGAACACACTGGCCTCCCTGCCCCCCTGACACACACACTGCAGAGGTCTTGTGGGCCATACATGGGGTGCAAGTTGCTCATTCCTGGTATCTGGGAAGAGTTCTCCTCCTCTGAGTGCTACAATATAGATATAAATTTAATAAATAATAAATAATCCCTGCCTAATGTGCCCTGCTCAGTGGTTGCTTCATCTTCTTTAAACAGATCCTTTCATCATTGTTCATTTGGCCCTAACACCTTCTCTTGACTTCCAGTGGGACTTATTCACACCCAAATGTTATCTGCAGTAGAGCCGGTACCATAGTCAATACAGAATTATAGGAATTTTCTTTTTCTAGGGCGGATGAATGGCTCTCAGCAGCAATTGACTGTTTGGAGTATCTCCCAGATGCGATGGTGGTTGAAGTAAGCCGCAGTTTACCTGATCGGCCTGACAAAGTGCATATGGGGAAACTGTTGTTGTTTGATACTATTGGGAGGTATTACAGCCAAAAGAAGGAACCATTGCTAAATCATGTGCCTGAAATCCACCTGGGAATTGCTGAGTTGCTAGGTAAGTGAATGGATTTAACACACATGCTGTGAAAAGCAAAGCGCTTAATTTGTCATGCTTTCCCCTATATTAAGCAACAGTGGCTCTGTGCCGGTGAAATGGGGCCATCCAGAAGAAAGCAAGTATCCATGGGATCTCCAGGTATACTGCTTCTATTTTTGAAAAAAAGGGGGGAATGCAGAAAGGCTTGCTTATAAAGACAATGGAGACGCATAAATACAGTCTGTTACTTATTTTCTTGTAGCCTAAGATGTAGGCTGACCATATTTTCTTCAGACAAAAACGGGACTTTTGGGATGGCAAAACGGGACAGGGTCTTATGCCACCATGCCGGCCTCCAAACCCCGCCCCCCAGTCCACGCAATTGGCTCCCACCTGCAAACCCCGCCCCCATCAGCGAGATTGGCTCGGATTTTAATTTTTTTCCCCGATTTTTAAAGTTTTTTTTTTCTTCTAGCAGTAAATGGTGCAGCAGAGCTGGTGTGTTTGGGGGAGGCCAGAGTACACACACTGTGCACACAGCACCGTCATCGGCCGGGGAACAAGGGGAGGGGATGGAGGCCCACCACTGCCCCATCCCCCTTGGGCTTGGCCGAGGGAGGGAGGAGAGTCGCTGCTGCTGCCACCGCCGCAGAGCAGGAGGAGCCGGCTGCGCTCGGCTGCTTCAGCCACACCACTCCGCCCCTTGCTGCCCGCTGAAGCTCCCCAGGGTGGCCGGCTCCTGCTTCTCCTGCTCGGCGACCCAACAACTCTCCTCCCTCGGCCAAGCCCAATCAGATGTGCATACACACACTCACAGGACAGACTGCCCTCGGCAGGAGCCGGCCACGCTGGGAGGCTTCAGCCACACCACTCCGCCCCTCGCCGCCCGCTGAAGCCCTCCAGTGTGGCCGGGTCCTGCTGAGGGCAGTCTGTCCTGTGCGTGTGTGCATCTGATTGGGCTTGGCCGAGGGAGGAGAGTTGTCGACCACTCCGCCCCTTGCTGCCCGCAGAAGCTCCCCAGGGTGGTCGGCTCCTGCTTCTCCTGCTCGGCGGCCCGACAACTCTCCTCCCTTGGCCAAGCCCAATCAGATGCACACCCACACACCCTCTTTCTCCAGCCTCCCCATGACCAAATGCACCCGCACCTGTTGCAGGTGTGTGCGCGCGATTACACTGAGCAAGTAATCCCCGCGCGTGCATACACGCGCACCCCATACCCTCTTTCTCCAGCCTCCCTGCAACAGGTGCGGGTGCATTTGGTCATGGGGAGGCTGGAGAAAGAGGGTGTGGGGTGCGTGTGTGCGCGCGTGATTACTCTGAGCAAGTAATCTGCGTGTGCGCACACACACAAACACGCGCACCCTCTTTCCACAACCTTCCCGTGCCTGCTTTCCCTGGCCTCACCACTGCTGGGCAGACAATCTCAGGATCAGGTGAGGAGGCAGGAACCTGGACTGTGGTGCTGTGTCTGCTGCTGGGCTCGCACGTGGCAACTGGGCTTCCAGTTGCCGCGCTGATAGGGCCTCTTCCAGGCTGCCTCCAATGGCAAGTCCGGCTCCAGTCCTCCTTCCTGTCCTCCTTCCCGCCAGGTTTAAAAAAGGGACAAAATTGAGATTTTGATCAAAACGACAGGATGGTTGAAAAATGCTAAAATAACGGGACTGTCCCGTTCAAAACGGGACGTATGGTCACCCTACTAAGATGTGATGGGAATAAAAGGAATTGAGGTCAGATGTGCATTTAAAATACATGTATTTGGTTTCAACAAATGTATTATATTATGTTTCAGGTTCACATATTGCACTAAACCATGCTTTGTTTTACCATAGTTTATTAAGTGATCTATACAGTAGTGGCCAGGTTATACAACATGCTAAGTCATAATCCATAATTTAGAAACCACAGTGCCAGAGTTTATAGCTAAGCCAAAATCAAGCAACAACGACTTATCATGGTGTGTAAACCCAGTCTAAGTGAGGGCCAGTGATGGTGGGAAACTGTATATGAATATGAACTGTCTGCCAGTTTCTTCAATGTGCAGCATTGTAGGATACTTTCTCCTACTGATGTAATGATGTAACCCATAAAGCTTTACCTAAGTGAACCTATGTCATTGTAGTATCCTCTGTAACATGCAGAGGATCAATGGGATTTGTACACATGAAAGTGACCCTCTCCAGGTCAGAAGTTTGAAAGCCATGGGACCATTATGATCCTAACGAAAGCTACCTTTACTACAGGTGCCTGCAGGCCATGTGTTTGCATGTAATCCTTAATCATGACTGAGCTTAGAAGAATTAATTTCTAAAGCTAAACAGACAACAGACAATATGTGGACAGCTCATGTACTCTTTACAAGGGGGAACTTCCATAATGAACAATGGAAATGTATGATAGGGATTTGCCAGCAGGTTACATTCTGCCAGTTTGTCATACTGGCGGTGGTAGTGGTGTTATTGTTATTATTTATAGCTAACAAATAACTAGGATTCTAATTAGATCAGAAGCTGTGAGGTTTGATAAAGGGATCATTTTCAGAAATGGTTATGGTCTTACTAAGCATCTTATTTTAGTAAGAAGTAGACTATCATGCCAACTGACTGGCAGGGATCTTGTCTACAAAAGTTATCCTTGGAGACTGATTCTATGCCCGTTTTTTTCCCTAATGGTTCATGTGCACAGCATGAAAAACTGAATATTGATTTAATCAATCTGATCTAAATAAACTTATATTTCAGCATTCTTATATAGTTTATAATAAGAGGGAGATGGCAAACTCTGCACATTTTGGTCATTCAGTGTTTAAATAGAAAAGCAATGTAGCAATTTGGTTTTGTTTTCCTTCTAGTTAATGGAAAGACTGATCAGGCTTTGGAAGCCATTCAGCTCTATTTGAAGTTATTGGATAGCCCAACAAGGGAGGAGTTCAGGAAGCTGCTTTATTTCATGGCTGTGATAGCTCAGAATTCTGAACTTAAGCTGCAAAGTGAGGCAAGTACATCACGTGTGAGCCCTCTTCATGCTCTTTGGTGACATGGGAGGCATTGGAATGCTAATAGAGAACTTGGGGACCTTCAGATGTACTGAACTACAACTCCCAACAACCTCATCGAGAGCAATCAATACTGTAGTTCAGGAACATCAGGAAGACTGCAGGTTCCTGAACCTTGCATTAGACCAGAGCTTTCCAAACTGTGTGTCGGGACACGTTAGTGTGTCGCGGCTGCTGCTGCCTCCAAACTTGCTGTGATTCTGCGCAGGTCCTAGTGCCTGCCTTGTGCCCTGCTGCCTCCAAACCTGCTGTGATTCCGTGCAGGTCCTAGTGCCTGCCTTGTGCCCTGCTGTAAGAGCGTGTCGCGAAATGATGCATGTCTAAAAAGTGTGTCACCAACATGAAAAGTTTGGAAAGCTCTGCATTAGACAGTGGATCCTTCCTGTGTCACTGATTAGTAGTTAAAATCAAAGGCTATATAGGAAAAGACCACAATTTTACTTGTGAGCTGCCCAGAGTTGCTGGGAATTAGGCAGCATACATATTTAATAAATAAAGTAACTTTCTATGGCAGCATCATTCCTCCTGAGAAAGAGGAGCACTGAGAAGGTGACCTCGGCATGGATTTCTACCCCATGATTTTGAACTTCTAATATTGCCAAGCAACACAGGAAAGGATTACAATACAGTGGCTGACATAGCTAAGCACTGGCAGGGACTCCATGGGAAGAATGCAAAGCATGCTTGCATATAGGTTGCCCGGAAATAAATCAACCTCATTTGCATAATGTTTCAAATCGCTTGCATTTGTATAACTCTGGTTGACTGCACTTTTACAAGATGATCAATTTACTGAGAACTAAGGGGCACACAAGGGGCGTGGTGGCTCAGCGGGTAAGACGCCAAGCTTGTCGATTGGAAGATCGCAAGTTCGGAGGTTCGAATCCCTAGTCCCGCATGACAGAGTGAGCTCCCGCACTCGCCCTAGCTCTTGCCAACCTAGCAATTCGAAAGCATGCAAATGCAAGTAGATAAATAGGTACCACTTCAGTGGGATGGTAACAGCGTTCTGCGTGCGTCATGCCGGCCACATGACCGTGGAAGTGTCTTCGGACAACGCTGGCTCTTCAGCTAACAAACGGAAATGAGCACCGGCCCCTAGAGTCGGACACGACTGCACAAATGTGCGGGTGGAACCTTTACCATTAAGGGGCACGCATTTGAAAAGTGAGAATATATGCTGTAATTATAGCTGTAGGAAATGAGGTGGATCTAGCAGTACAAACTCTTAATCCTTTTGCTTTCTCCCCATGGTTTATAGAGTGAAAACAGGATGGTTGTGAAAAGAATGTTCTCCAAAGCCATAGTCAACAATAAGACATTATCTAAAGGAAAAACAGATCTTTTGATTTTATTTCTAGTGGACTATCAGAAAGACGTTTTAAAGGTAGGTATCCCTAAGTCATCATCTCCACACTCTTATACACTAGTATAATCCATTCTTAATGACTGACATGTTATTTTATTTTACTCAAGATTCCAGGGACCCTGCATAAAATGGTCAGTGATAAGCTTCTGGCTATACAAAGAGGCACAGATTCCAGTCTGAATACTGGTAAACATTATTTTCATAAGCTTTAGTCATGTTAATAATAAACTTTAATGTGAGCTGCTCTGGGCATAGTCCACTATGAAAATGAAGCTGCTAAATAAGCTAGTCTAGAAAAATCTCTTTGGGGGGGGAAGAGTGACATTAAAAGTAAATAAATAAATAATCAAGATGGACTATTCTACAGTATACTTTACATGATGCTTTAACCCATAGCTTTCCAAACTCTGTCACGACACACTACTGTGTCACCTGCAGGGCCCAGGTGTGTTGCGTGAAAACCCGGAAGCGCTGATGGCGCACCGCTGGCCATCAGTGCTTCCGGGTTTTTGCACAACACACCAGGATGCTGCTGCGGCATGCGAGAAACTGCGGCGCTGCCGCCATGGCACACAAAAACCCAGAAATGCCACCACAGTAGCGGCGTTTCCGGGTTTTTGCGCGCCGCCGTTGGTGTGTCGCCAACGTGAATAGTTTGGAAAGCCCTGCTTTAACCTATCCAGAAGAAGAACTGAATATCGTATTGCTTACCATTTTATAACACTAAACATCCTAAAGTTCATGGAAAGAAAGTTGGGATTAGTCTAGGTCCATGTGATCCCTTCAAGCCTAAAGTGGATTTTTCTATGAGAGGTATAAGAGGCTTAAGCAAGACAGATCCTCCACCTTTATCCGAGAAATGGAAATCTCCAGGATCGCTCTATGAATTGTACATAAGTGAATATTGTATGAACATTTAAGAAAACCTCTATAAACACCCCAAATTTCTATGATATTTTTAATAATGAATTTTATTCTTGTTCTAGGATATACTTTTTGCCAGAGGCTTGATGAATGTGAGTATCATTTCAGTGCCAAAAAGACTACAAAAGAGGAACTGGTGTCCTTACTAAAAACTATTGATGAGGACTCCAGTCTCTCCACAAAGGAGCGAAAGAAGTTGCTAGATCAATTCTATACTAGTAATCCAACTATCTTTTTGCAGTATTTTGGTGAGAGAGATGCTCCTGATGATGGTGTATAATGTTAGACCTGATGAATATAATGACTTCTGGAAATCTGTACTTTGTATCTTTATGAAATGGTTTTATATTGTACTTAAAAGTGTTCTGTAAATAGGGGTGGAATCCGCCTGCAAAACTACTCTTTGAAAACAATAAAACCTACTGATTCATATTCTAAATAGTGAGTGGGAATGTACGGTTTTTCTCCTAAATGCCCAGGGAATACATCACCAAAAGCTGAAAGCAAGCATCTTCTGACCTCTTTTGTAAGCACAATCCCTTTGAACAGGATGCAGTTGAGGGTAGAGGCAGATATGATTGGATTACTGATGGTTTTGGTCATAGAGTATGTTCTTGTTACAGTCACATGACCTCTGGCCATGTGTCTCGCTTCTGGCAGTCTATCCAATTTACTGTCATTTGATATATCCCAGTAGCATGCTGAAGTACAGCTGATACCCATGGCAGAAATGGTCCAGGTGAGTGGTTGACCAGTACTACAACACATCAGCTCAGAAAATAAGCAGCCATTCCTTGTATTTGGAGGCCAAATGCCTGAAAGAAAAGCCATTTATATTACATTAAAATAATTACTAAACCTTTGTAATGCCTTTTTTTTTACGACCCTAAAACTGAAGATGAAAATCTGGAATTAACACCACAAATATTTTTTTAAGCATGATCATGATCTATGCAATACATATATAAATCTATAGTAGAATTCTGCTTTACTGTGGCAAAGGAAGCTTTTGGGTTCCTTATCTAATTAAAGAGAATAGTTGTAAATCACCCTTGATGCCATACAACTAGTTCTGCCCTTACATGGAGAAAACAATTGTATCAGTGTGGAAAGATTAGTGTTGAATAAAAGGAAGTTAAGCCAAGTGTGAGTAAAAGTTTCCAATATATCCTGTGAAAGATACTCCATTCCCAGGAAACTCCTATGCTTAAGCCTCTTCATATGCTGTAGAAATGTTGATTATCTCGTAATATTTAGGTTCTAACACCTTTACATTACAAATACTTATTAAGTAGCAATTGACATCAAAATACTTAGACCACTGGCCGCCTGCATTAAATCAGATTTTAACTTGGAAATGTTTGTCTCTCTTTTGGAGTTCTCATTAGCTCCAGTATGCTACATTATATCTCTGGCAAGATATATCTGTTTTAAAATAATGCTATGGGCTGGTACTCAACATTATAGGTTTAGAAGGTTGCTTTCAAATATTTTGTGCAAAGGAAGAAGTTTGAAACTCAGAGTGGCAAAAATAAGCGATCAAGATGCATATCTTGATCTTTTTCTACTTTGGGACTAAACTGGATGTGGAAAGCATAGATTTATATTCTGGTTCAATCCTTTACTTGCTGCAGTTGAGTTTTGGGTATTTCCATACAGTAGTAGTTTTGCAAAGTTTATGCCAATTTCTCCAAGAGCATCTCCTCCAGGAAGAAAATTGGCAGGTTCATTAGTTTTTAGCAGCATATTAAAATGAGAGAAGCACAAGGAAGTGTTGCTTCCATAAAGAATATGAACTGTTAATAACTACTGGAGCTGGGCAGAGATCTGGATTCAAAAAGAAAAGTGATTTGGAGCATAACGTGTTGTACTTGTTGCTATATCCTTAAACCCATATTCTCCTAGGGTTGCATGGCTTCTCCTGTGCAATCGCAGGAAAAGACACAGCTTCTTTAAGGAATTGCCAGAAATGTTAAAAGAAATATGAGAAACAAATGGATTGCTACACTTTGTTTTTCTGATAACACTATTTCAAACCCAAGTTCATCAACTTATTAGGAAAAAGCCTTCCAAGAACATTAAACCACTGAAAATTATTTGGATGCCATTTTTTTCTCACCCAGTGACGATCATCTCAACATACCTGGTACCTTTCCATTCATAAATGTGTATCTATGACTTCAAGCATAAACATTTTCCATTATGTTGTCTTTATGCTCTGACAGACAATCTACTTCAGGGGTTGACAGACTACAGGCACGTTATATATTTTATGATTTTGAAAGAATCTGGAAAGTTCTGTTTTAAAAAGTCAGGCTGAGAAGTTTTTTTTCTGTTGGAGTCAGGAGGGCTCGTGTTTAACTCCCTCCTCAGGAATGTTAATTATTGGTGCCTAAAGGTCTAGCTTGAACTGACCAATCAGAATGTTACCTGATGTTTCTTTTCCAAATAAGTAACTAGGTGAGCTGAGTCAGGGTGGTCACATGTTAAACGTTGTCCACTCAGGTAATGCCAAGTTCTTATTGTAAAGGCTGTATATTGTAAATCTTCCTTTTGTGTTCAGCAACTGCAGCTGCAACTATGTAGTAATTGATATGTAAATAGTCATGTGCTTTTCTCGGCTGAGAAAAGGTAATGGGTTAACTTTAAGTTTCTGTTTCTTTGTTTCAAAATAAAAGCATTTTTTCTACTGCAAATGTTCAGTTTATTGATCTCTCAATATTTCTATAACTCTGATCTCAAAAATTATTAAAAACAATAAAAGGTTCTGGGCCCAGCTAATCCCAGAGAGAAAATCAGAGAGAAAATTATAGAAATATGAAAAAAGATCTGAACAATTTTATTTGCCAATCGAAGAGAATATGACAGATAATCATATGACAAACCAGAAGGACATGGAAACAGAACCAACTGAAAGCAGAAGACAGAGCAGCCCTCAAAAACCTAAAGATGGACCAAAATATCATCATCCTCCCAGCAGACAAAGGCCGCACCACCATCATTATGGACAGATCACAATATATACAAAAAGCCAAAGAGTTACTTGAGGACAAAGAAATCTACATCCCAGTAAACACCAATCCAATACAGAAACTGGACAACCAGGTCAAAAGAATCCTCAATGATCTAACCAAGAAAGGTCAAATCACTAAAGAAGAACAGAGGCGGATGAAAAGCAGTGGACCCATCATCCCACACTTCTACGGACACCCCAAAATACACAAGCCTGACATACCGCTCCGTCCAATTGTATCATTACCAGGGACCCCCACATACAACATAGCTAAAGAACTTACAAGAAAACTTGGGCATCTCACAGAGGAGAGCGAATACTCTATCAACTCCCCACTACAGTGCCTCCAGAAAATCAAAGACCTAAAAATAGATGAAAATGAAATTATGGTGTCATTTGATGTCACTGCACTCTTTACATCCATAGACCAAGCACTAGCGATTGAATCCATGGCAGCAGTTCTACGTAACACACCTAACTAGATACACCAAGATCAAAATACCCAGAATCATGGACCTCATCAACCTCTGCCTCACCACCTACTTTCAGTTTGATGGACAAATATACCAACAAATCAAAGGAACACCTATGGGATCACCACTCTCAGGACTCATAGCAGAGATAGTAATGCAACGTCTAGAAAGGATAGCACTCCCACACATACAACCCAAAGTATGGATCCAGTATGTAGATGACACCTTCATCATAATAAAAAAGGATCAACTGGAGGAAACACATGAAGCCATCAACAACATCTTCAAAGGAATAAAATTCACAAGGGAAGAAGAAAACAACAACATGCTACCCTTCTTGGACATCCTCATCAGTAGAGGAAATGATGGCATTCTAGAAACACAAGTCTACCGGAAATCTACCCACACTAACCAAGTGCTCCAGTACCAAAGCAATAACCCTACCTCTCACAAGAGGAGCTGTGTAAGAACAATATTCAGATGAGCTCTAACACACTGCAGCAACCCAGAACACCAGAAAAAGGAAACAGACCACTTGTATAGCATCTTCCAGCAAAATGGATATCCACACAACTTTATCAAAAAGTGCCTGACCACTCAACCCACCACAGCAAAACCAACAGAAGCTATGAAAAGGAATACACTGCCATACATCAGAAATATCTCAGAAACTACTAATAGACTGTTACAATCACACGGCATCACTGTAGCACACAAACCAACCAAAACCCTTCAGAACATCGTAAGTAACCCAAAAGACCCAGTAGCCCAAGAAGAAAAAACAGGAGTTATCTACAACATACAGTATAAGGACTGTAACAGCCACTATGTAGGACAGACTGGCAGAAGACTAGGAGAACGCATCCATGAACACCAACTAGCAGTCAGAAGACATGATGAAAACTCCTTAGTCTCACAACACATGGACAGACTCAACCATACTTTCAACTGGGAAACTGTGAGCATCTTAAACCAAGCCAAATCCAAACATGCTCGAGAATTCCTGGAAGCTTGGCACTCAGACAAAGCAGCCATCAACAGACACATAGAGGTAAACAACATTTACATACCATTCATAAGAGACAATAGAAAAGCCAGAAGACCAGAACACCTCTTTGCCAGCAATCAACAAGATATGCAAAGATTAACAGCAAGGTTAGCAGCAGAGGAGCAATCAAACAACACAATAGACCCTAATCAAGGAACTATTAACTCAGTCTACCAAGGTACTACCAAGGAGAGTACAACACCCCCACCAACACAGGCAGGACAAGCCAGGGTATATAAACAGAGAGCAAGTTCCACTCCCTTTTCGCACTGAAGATGTTGCCTAGCCTGGCAATGAAACGTCTGCAAGAAAACAAGAAGGCTCAGAGAGCACCATGGACTCCACAATTTTATTTGCATTTGAAAAGGCAAGTGAGGAAACCAGAGAAGGAGGCTTTTGTTTTTGAAACTTGCTGGAAGCTACAAGCAGTTTCTGTTTGAGGAGGAGTCAAGCCTCTTGATTTTCAAGCCTCGTGGTTTTTCCCAACAGGGGAGAAAGAAGCAATGGCAGCTGCTGTTTCAAGTTATCAAGGTATGCCCTTGGAAAGGCTTTCTAATACTAATTATTTGAACTGGTCTTTGAAAATGGAGAGTTTTTTTGAGGAGAGAAGATTTGTGGTCTCCAATAGCTGATCCTATTCCTGTTAATCCTGATCAAGCTTGGCTGACACGGGATGAGAAATGTAAAGCTTCTATTAGCTGTGCAAGATGACCAGCTTGTACATGTGCGTGGTGTAGAAACATCCAAAGAATTATGGGGCTCTCCACGTGATTTATATGTGAAAACTACTCCTGGAAGCAAGCTTATTTTAACCAAAAAGCTGTACAAAGCTTATTTGCCACAGCATGGAAATTTGCCAGAGCATCTTCATAAACTTCAGCAATACTTTGTGGAGCTTCAGGAACGTGATTTAGAGTTTACTCCTCTTATGAAAGCTTATATTATGCTGTCTTCGCTGAATGATTCCTGGGACACTTTAATTTGCACTATGGAGGGAATCCCTGAAGCTGATCTAACTCCATCGTTAGTGTCCACTCTCTTCTTGCTGAATGGGAGAAAAGGCAAGAGAAAGCTTTGTTTACTTCTTCAATAAAGCCTTCACGTGAAAATCCTAGAGAATGAAAAAGCTTTGAATTTCAAGCTGCTGCATTTTCAAGCAGGCGTTGCTTTCAATGTGGATCACCTGGGCATCTTTGCAAGTACTGTGACCAGTTTCTTAAAGGTAAGAAGATTTTTCAGAAGAAAGAAGCAACAACGAGAAAGAAGGCTCTGCAATCTTCTCATATTGCACAGGTTGTTGAAAACTGTGATAATAAAGAATTATGGATCTTCGATAGAGGAGCAAATAATCATATCTCTAATAATAAAGATTCTTTTGTGTCTTTGTCTAAAACTAACAAAGTGTTTCCTTAGTTGATGGATCTATGTCTAAGATCATGGGTCAAGGTGATATGTACAGTATCTTCCATGTTTGGGGGAAACTCTTAAAAATGTTTCATTTGTGCCTAATTTTGAAAATAATCTTTTGTCTGTGGGTCAGTTAGTAGCATCTGGGTATGTTATAACTTTTAAGAAAGAGGGTTGTGAAATTAGGAAGGATGGTAAAATGGTTGCCAAATGTCTGCAGAAAGATTCTCTTTACATTGTGCAGAAAGCTGAGAAGCAAACAGCAAAGGCTATGTTTGAGAATACTCCCATACATGACCAGTGTATTCATTTGATGCATAGAAGGTTTGCTCATGCTAATTTTAAATACATATTTATTTATTTATTTATTTATTTATTTAATTAATTTCTATAACCGCCCATCTCCCCCTATGGGGAACTCTGGGCGGTTCACAATAAATATCACAAATGCCTAGTTTTTCTGCTGATTTAAAATTAAAATCTTGTTATAGGTATTTGGATTGTTCAATTTGCAAGCAAAATAAGACAACCAGAGCTCATGTAAAAAAGGTTGCTGATAGAACCACTTCTAGACCTCTAGAAATAATTCATTCTGATGGTCCCTTCTCTCCTAGTCTTGGAGGAGCAAGATACATTTTGACCTTCATAGATGATTTTTCAAGGTACACATTCATCTATTTGTTGAAACATAAAGATGAGGTTTTTGACAAGTTTAAAGGTTTTGTAACTTGGGCAAATGAAAAATTCCCAAGGCCAGTGTCTGCCTTGCAATCAGACAGAGCTGGAGAGTATCTATCCTCAAAGTTTAAAGGCTTTTTGTTAGAAAAAGGGATAGAACACATTTTAGCTAACCCTTATACTCCAGAACAGAATTCTGTGGCAGAAAGGAAAGGGCGAACACTGCAGGAAGCCATGATGTGTTTGCTGAAGGATGCCAGTTTACCTTTTAGGTTTTGGGGTGAGGCTGTTTCTACAGCGTGTTATGTTCAGAACAGGCTGTTTAACAGTGCAATTCAGGATGTGCCATTTCATTTGTTCTATGGTGTGAAGCCTAAGGTAAATCATCTCAGAGTTTTTGGGAGCACAGCTTGGGTGCACATTCCAAAACAGCTGAGGTAAAGAAAAAGAAAGGTAAATAAAAGGTAATGGGTTAACTTTAAGTTTCTGTTTCTTTGTTTTAAAATAAAAGCAGCGTTTTTTCTACTGCAAATGTTCAGTTTATTAATCTCTCAATATTTCTATAACTCTGATCTCAAAAATTATTAAAAACAATAAAAAGGCATTCCCCGTCTTTTGTTTGAGTGGCCCTCAGAGCCCCCAAGTTATCACTGCCAATAGAAAGAAAACAGGCATGTTAATCCTCTAAAGTCTACTTTAAATTTTCTAAATGCCCCTCAAAGTTGAAAATGTGAGTACTGCGACTTCTAATGACATCAGCTCTATACTTCCTACAGATCTCAAATACTTCTTAAAAAACAGGTCTCCTGGATATACACAATTTGCCCACCTCTGCTCTATTGATTGTGTTTGTGGTATTTTTATACTGCCCAATAAGAGGAGTTCTCTTAAGATTCAGCACTGTACCTCTGATGGCCAAATGTTTCAGCCTCATTGTCAGAAAAAGTTATTCATTTCAGATTCAATGAAAAGTGATACTTTTTCATTGTCAAAAAAAGTGATACAATTCAGGTACATTTTCTACAAGTATATGCTGTATCACTGAGCTGTAGCCATTCCAATGTGTTGTGGGTAATATGATCTTGTAGCCAACTGTACTCCAGGTCAATTTGTGATAGTACTTTTCCAGGGTGAGAAAGTGTATATATGCTCTGGCCTGTGTATGTCTAGAGTAGCTCCTTAGATTGGGCCTGTAGCAGCTTGGGCTCTGAAGAACTGTCCCAGCAAAGAAAGCCCACTAACATCAGTAACTGATTTTTAGCTGCACAGATCACATATGGTGACAAGATATTACAGGAGATAGCTAGCTGAAATGTAAAGGCTAGCATGCAAAGTCCTGTGAGCTCTGGCTCCATCATGCATACCTGATTGTTGACACTTCCAGAAGTCAAAAACCTATTTATGTCCATCCTTTTCCTAAGCAAGAGGCTACACACTTTGTGGATGGACTGGTAGTGTCCATTGCCTGTAACAAATCAAATGTGTTACTTGTTTTCCAAAAGTGTACTGATGTCCCCTTTGTACTGACAGGAAAATGTAGGACAGTAGTAAGGCACATTTGGATTTGTTGCATCTTCTTGCTAATTCATGACAATGCCATACAGTGGCCAATGGTGGTTTAGATATAAATTTGAGCAAACTTTATGTAGGCATAAATGAACAACCAAGGAGTTTTGGAATCATGTATTCCTCCTTCCTCTCGCATGTAAGCAATTATTGTTTGAGGCAGCCCATGATCTGCAATTTTCACTGAAACTAGTGGAAGAGGGAAGGTATTGCCACACACTAGGGCAGGGGTGGGCAACATCAGGCCTGCAGGCTGTATAAGGCCCGCGGGGCTCCCGCCTAACGCCCGCGGGGCTCCTGCCCGCAAACCCCGCCCCTTCCACGTGATTGGCTCCCGCCCGTAAACCCCGCCCCCCAGTGCTTGTGAATGGCTCCTGCCCGCAAACTCCAGCCCCCGGTCCACGGAAATCCCAGAAACCCCGCCCCCCCGGTCCCTGGTTATAAATATCCAAAAGGCCCTTGGCAGAAAAAAGGTTCCCCACCCCTGCACTAGGGGAAGAATGAATATGTGAGTCTGTAGGATATGTCCAGGAATCAGAGTTTGTTATATAAGACTGTGTTCTCATGCACAATGGAGCTTGGCACTGTTAGAAGAGAGATCCTTTACCTTCCTTTGTTGCTAACAACATTAAAATTTTCTTGCTGATTGCCAATATTTAAGATACAAATTCCCAGACTCTTTTGGCCATTGTATTCACAGAATACATAAAAAGCCTCATTCACATAGCCAAAATCAATCAAAAGTGTGGAACATTCTGCTCCCAAACCATTTCAAACTTTGCTGCCGATAATATATAAGAACATACCTTCCATATTGTATCTCCAAATGAAAGATGTGTTATTTATTCTTGGCAGCAAGTTATGGGAGTTGAATGTTTAACTCTATTAAGTTACAAATGCTATAGTGGTAAAAATATAATGTTACAAAAAGAGAAGTGTTAATTTTCATCACTATCCTAGCTGCATCCTATAATACACAGAGTGATACAGCAGATTTTGAGCTTGAATTTGTCTTGTTCCCCAAAGTCTAACTCTTAGATGATAGCTACAAATAAGAGCTAGGAAAACATTTCAGCTTTTTCCTTTTCAGAACCATGGGGACCAATTGAGCACCACAGGCCTACAGCACCACTGCAGCTGTTCAGATGCAGCCACCAAAACAATAGCCTGGTTGTATTGCCCACTATAACAGGACTGGCTACCTACATTACCGCACCCACTTCTTGCTAGGTGCAGAGGCTGGACTGAGTCCAAGACTGTACAGTTTTTGCTAGCAGATATTTCCACAGAAGCTTCTAAAAAAATCATAGGTTTTCTCCATTGCAATTTAACAAAAAGTCAATGGGCTTAAACTTGATCAGTGCGGATTGGTCAGCCACTGTTTAGGGGGCTAAATGGTATTTTTCTAATGTCAGCTACTTACTAATGTCATTGCTTATCACTATTTCGTTATTTTATTGTTTCAATTTATGCATATGTTTTAAACTTATTTGACTTGTTCTGTATGCATTTAAAAATTTAAAAATAAATAAGTATCTTTCTACCAATATGTTTGGGGTGTATAATTCTTTTCTGTGAAACATGATAAATTGAAAGTGACCAACCCAAGACCATGCACTAGGCTTCCTGACTAATGAAGCTTCATTCACTGGTTCCTTCTATATATTCTTGTCCTATTCAATTTGGTTAAGCTTACTGGATAACCTAGGGAAAGTTTCTTCTTTGAGCTTTAGATTCCCTAATTATAAAACGAATAGTGTTATTTTATTTATTTGCATTTGTATACCACCTTCTAGTACAACACTATGAACAGCTTATTTTGATTATGTGCCACCAAATCACTGCCAACTCTTAGCAACCACACAGATTTTCTCCAGGAGGATCTGTTCCCACCCTGGTCCTTCAGATCTTCCAACAGTGCAACCATCGCCACTGTAACTGAATCCATTCACTTTGCTGTTGGTCATCCTCTTCCTATTTTTTCTTCCACCTTTCCCAGCATTAGAGCCTTCTCCAGAGAGCTTGGTCTTCACATTATGTGTCCAAAGTAGGATAACTTGAGTCTGGTCATTTGTGCCTCAAGTGAGAATTCTGGGTTGATTTGTTCAATGATTCATTTGCTCATTTTCTTGGCTATCCATAATATTCCTCGGAGTCTTCTCCAACACCAAGGTTCAAAAGTGTTGATAGTCTTCCTATTCTGCTTCTTCAAGGTCCAACTTTCACTTCCATAGAGTCCACAGGCAAAACCATGGCCTGCACTATTCTGAACTTTGTAGGTATAGATACATCCGGGCATCTGAATGTTTTCCAAGGCCTTCATTGCTACTCTATGAAGTGCTAGTTTGCAGTATATTTCTTGACTGGTTATTTTTTCATTGTTGATAGTTGATCCTAAAAGGCAGAAGAGTCCCTTGCAAGGGAGATGGGCGGGGAATAAATTGAAATAATAAATAAATAAATAAATAAATAAATAAGCTGTCCAACAATTCAATATTTTGTCAATTCTAACTGTGAACAACTAGAATCCATAAAATAAAATGCATGGATTGGGTTCACACATGCTAACCCATGAAAAATTTAACCCAGTAAAAAACAATCACATTGTGCAAATGCAGGCACAGTATGTCTTTAACTGACCTGGTTAAGCGTGTTCAGCAAATCCACTGATAAAACTGTTCAGAAGAATGATACATACTCCCTAAATGTGTATTTACAAATGTATCTTTAAACACAAAATAGTCCAATAATCCACCCCCAAACCCCACTATTCGAAGCTCCCTCACTTGATTCTATCCATAATCTCATGGAAGGCGTGTGGGCCTTTTACCATCAGAAGCTGGGTGGAGAGTCATCATCAGGAGGCAGGGCCTTCTTGGCAGTAGCAGACGCCACCATATATTTAGAATGCTCTTCCCAAGAAGCTCGCCAGGCACCAACTTTGATGCCTGTTTGGTGTCACAGACGGCTGTTGTTTATTTGCTTGGGCATTTTAGTATATTCTCTTGCTGTTAATTTAGGCTAGATTCTATTCATTTCGATTTCGGTGACTTCTAATGCTTCTTTGCCATTTATTACTCTGTGAATCCTTGCGTCTGTAGCGAAATCAGCTTGCATACATTTATAACCCCTTATATATATAAAAATACAGCAATATTCCTTTCAGCAAATGCCCTGCACAGAAAAAAAGCCACATTTACTCATCTCTTCTTAGCATTTATCAATAACCTGCTTCACAGGATCGTTAAAAGAATCAGCAAAGCCTTGATGCCTATTAATCCATCATTTACTAGTATTATTTTTCCCGCCTTCTTCTCTTTCTCCTAATTTAAAAGCCAAAGGCAGTGGGCTGAAAAGAGAATCGTTGGCTTATTTTTTTTTAAAGGTGTCATAAAGCTGCTATGCTTCTGTTCCGGAGCTTTGGGGGACGGAGAGACGGGCGGGAGTGCCTTCTGCTTGCGACGCACATCTCCCCGCCCCCAGGAGCACACATACATGGGGGCGGGGGACTGGATGCTGAGTCCGGAGCTGCTGGAATGGGCTCCGGAGAGACCCGGGCCGATCTCCTCTCGAGAGCTCTGCGGAGAGGGACCTTCACGCCTCGCCCCGTCGAGAGCAACGCCGCCGCGGATTGTCAGTTTCCCGCCGCCTCGCTATTGTTTATCCGGGCTCCTCGCGAGCCTCGGAACTCCAGCTGCAAATCGCCCTGCGCGGCCCTAGCTCTCGCCTCGGCGGGGCGCTGACATGGCGGCGCTCTGCGGGGAACTGACCGCCCCTTCCGTCCCACTGCAGACCTTCGGTTGGCCGTGAGAACCGCGAAGAAGCTCCGCGGGTGGCCTCCCGTGTGGCTGCTGTTGGTAGTGCGCTGCCAGCGCCGCGCCCTACCTCGCCCCTCCTCTCTCCATCCCGGCCTCGCTTGGGAGCTGGCCGCTGCGAGGGTGAAAAGTTCCGCCCGCTCAGGTAAGCAAGCGGAGGGGGGTGGAAGGGGAACGACCTAGGGCTGGCGGCCTGCCGGTCCTCTCCGCCAGCAACCCTTCGGTATCACATGGGCTGGCTAGCTGCGGTTACAGGAGGGCGCGAGCGGCTTTGCGAAACGGAAAGGGCTCCTCCCCGCCGCCTCGCTATCTGGAAGCAGCGTCAGATTCAACGAGGGCTTAGTCGGGGTGCAAGTCCCTTCGAGGCCGCGGTCAAGCGGTATAAATATATAAATAAATAAAAATAAATAAATATAAATAAACCATCCTGTCGCTGCAGCAGGAATGGGGAGAAGAACGATTTCCTGGCCAATCGCTCCGGCCGGGTGGCCAAGGGTTTCAGGCGCATGCGTTTCTCTCCAGACTGACAGCCTTGGACTCGGGAGAAAATAAGTCGGAGTAAACCACGCCGCGCGCGTCTTAACTGGAGAAGATGAGGCATTTTATCCAGCTCCACAGTACAGGCTGCCTTGGAGCAGTAGGAACCTGGCTTCGCGTTTGAAATGCTAACGAAAGGATAGCATGCGTATTACTTGAATTTATTTGGAAAGATTCCTGCCATTGTACCAGCAATTGGGAAATGCAGGTCGACTGAGACAGAAAAACTTAAGTTGAATTCAATGGGGCCTTTTCCCTGGATATTCAATTGAGGTATTAATCTTTTAGGGGGCGCTGGATTAATGTTAAGGGGATACTTTTCAGCAACAGTGGAAGTTTCCCTTCCCCCTCCTTTTCTACAGCTTCCCACTGTTTGGGCGATCCCAATACTCTGGAGCAAATTGGGGGTAGAGGAAGAAGGAGGAATTTTACCTGGTAGAGGTGGAGGTTGGACATCATTGGATACAAGCATGAAAGGATTTCAAATGTTGCTTGTTTATCTCCAAGTTCTTGGGTACTTTAGTTCCTGGGCTTGTGAAAGAACAAATGAGAAGGTAGAATGTTTGCATATCTTGTCGTCTGAATCTGACATTGAGAAAGGTTCTGAAGATAGATGTATATGTGCTTTTCTGACTCAGATTAAGGCTTGGTGCTTGCAGGGAAGAATGTTGGATGAAAAGGAGGAAACCAATAAATAAAAAGAAAAAGTTTGGAAAGGCTAAAATGGAGGAAGGAAGAGGCCTATGGCACTTTTGTTTCCTCAGTCTCTCCACAAATTCATAAATTGGTCAGGCCATCCTCTTCAGTCCTGCTGATCTCTGAACAGCAAAAATTAATGGGAACATTGCAAACTGGTACTTCCTATGATCAAAAAGAATTTGAAAACGACTCGGTCACCGTCTCAAGCATTGAGCTACGTATGGCAGCTCCTAGATTAACAAAAATATCGTCACCCTTGTTCTACACAGAAAAAGGAAAAATAACTTGCTGTCCTACCACTTTCTCCCCTCCCTGTGTTATTTGTCTGTTTTGGAAAACATCTGAGTAATTAGTATGAGAGGAAAACTGCTTGGCCACCAGAACATCATCCTTCCTACATATAAATTCCTATTAAAATTGCAACCATGGTTGTAAGTCGCAGTGTAGAGTTTTGGTGTGTAAGCATGGCAGGGAGGGGGGAAGTTAATAGCTTGCTTGTGTCAGAAGCTGGGAGGAGTGAGGCGAGAAGATGGTACATGGTGTTTATATAAACAGGGAAAATTGAGATGGCACTTTTTTACAGGGAGTATGGAACTAGTGAGATTCAGTTTGGTGCATTGGTTAAGGCATCAGGCTAGAAACTGGGAGACCAGGAGTTCTAGTCCCGCCTTGGACACAAAGCCATCTGGAGGACCTTGGGCCAGTCACTCTCTCTGAGCCCTTGGAAGAAGACAATGGCAAACCACTTCTGAAATCTTCCCAAGAATACTGCAGGGACTTGTCCAGGCAGTCACTAGGAGTCAACACTAACTCGAAGGCACATACAAATGGAACTAGTAAAAAGGATTAATATCAGATTAACTGATTTTAGGCATGAAAGCTGGTGGGTAACTCTGGGCCAGTCACTCTCTCAGCCCAACCCACCTCACAGGGTTGTTGTTGTGGGGAAAATAGGCAGGAGCATTGTGTATGTTCGCTGCCTTGAGTTGACCAAAGATAGATAGATAGATAGATAGATAGATAGATAGATAGATAGATAGATAGATAGATAGAAAGAAAAAGGCGGGATAAGAATCAGTAATAATATTGTGGATCACAACATCCACTAGACCCTCTGACTTGCAGGCGGCAGGAGAAAGCAAGAGTTCCCATCCTCCAATTCCTTGGAGTTCAGAGTAGCAAATTTCAAGTTTTGCCTTTCAGATTGTCCAGTAGCTGAGCTATAAGAACATTGGTTCAGCTGCCGAAGGAGGATAACTTAGTGGGAACCTTTTGGGATTGCGCCAATGTCAGATCAGCTGCATGTGGAGGAAGACAGAAGAATCAAGAAAGCTATATAGAAAATAAAGGAGGATGGAACAAGAAGGGGGGCATCAGAAAGGTGAAAACTGGTAGGTGGGTAGAAAGGATACCAGTATTACAACTAAGGGGACTGGGGAATTGAAAATAAAAGAGCTTGCTGTCAGCAAAGTAGGAGGTAAAGGAGCCTGTTTCACATTAACAGGAGCCATATCAGAAAGAAGGCAACAGCTCTGTTCCTTCCATTTTCCATGTGGAAGGTTTTGTGTTCTGTAAAGTGAAGTATTCATTCGTATAAATTTAATTTGTAATCTGAAGTGATCCAATTTAGATGCAAGTTTACAGTTCCAGTAAGATCTATTTGGTATGAGAACATGTCTAAAGTCCAGCGGGTGGGAGACATATATGATCCTTTGTCCAGGAACTGCAATGGTATACTGGGTAACAAAAAAGTAACGGAGATGTACAAAACCCTTTGCATGAGAACACCTCCTGTGAGGTTAGAACAGCCCATTCTGAGCTCCAGATGTTTTGAGTTTGTTTATTTAATTTATTTAATTTTTATCCCGCCTTTATTACTTTTATAAATAATTCAAGGTGGCAAACATACCTAATACTCCTTCCTCCTCCTATTTTCCCCACAACAACAACCTTGTGAGGTGGGTTGGGCTGAGAGAGAGTGAATGACCCAAGGTCACCCAGCCGGCTTTCATGCCTAAGGCGGGACTAGAACTCTCAGTCTCCTGGTTTTTAGCCCAGCACCTTAACCACTAGACCAAGGGTCGGCAAACTTTTTGAGCCGAGAGCCATTTTGGTATGCTCGTGCACATTTTTAAGTGCTCGAGAGCCAGGGGGCGGGGTTTGCGGGCGGGGGCCAATCGCGTGGAAGGGGGCGGGGTTTGCGGGCGGGAGCCAATCGCGTGGAAGGGGGAGGGGTTTGCGGGCGGGAGCCAATCGCGTGGAAGGGGGCGGGGTTTGCGGGCGGGGGCCAATCGCTCACACTTAGGGCCTGCTGCCGCCATGCCCGCTGCAGTGCCCGCCGCCGCCATGCCCGCTGCCACGACTGCGCAGGCGGAGCTGCCTGCCTGGCATTCGGGCGCTCTGGCTGGGGTGCAGCGGGACGGGAGCATCGCCGGCGGCCCGCGAGGACCGGCCAGGGAAGGCACGCGGGCGGAGCTCCCATCCCGCTGCACCCCAGCCGGAGCGCCCGAGTGCCAGGCAGGCAGCTCCGCCCGCGTGCCTTCTCTGGCCGGTCCTCGCGGGCCGCCGGCGATGCTCCCGTCGCGCTGCACCCCAGCCGGAGCGGCCCGAGTGCCAGGCAGGCAGCTCCGCCCGCGCGCCTTCCCTGGCCGGTCAAGATCCTTTCCCCGCCCCCAGCAGAACCAAATATGTTAAAAAGTGGGTAGGTAAAGCACGCTCGCGTAAACATCCTGGTTCCTTCATGATCAGTTGAGCAGCAGCCACGCGTCTTCGACAAATTGCTCTGGAAGGGGGCGGGGGAGGTTTGGAAGAAGAAGGGAAAGAGAGGCTCGACTGCTCCAGTCGCTTCTCTTCCGGAGCCTCTCACGCCCCCAGTCCAGGCAAAGTAAAGCTGGTGGGGAATCCAGCGCGGGAGCGGGGTTTGCGGGCGGGAGCCAATTGCGCACACTTAGGGCTGTGGGGTGGAAATGTGCTGCTTTTGCACGGAGAAAAAGAGTAAGCAGAGCAGCAAGGAAGAGGTTAAGGCAGGGCTTTCCAAACTTTTGCCGTTGGCGACACACCAACGGCCAGCCCACAAAAACCTGGAAGCACCGGCGGTTGTGGCTGCGGCGGCAATGGCTGCCCCTTCGAAAGGGCAGGCTCCGGGGACCCCGAAAATGCCCTCGGTTCTGGCAGGGAGGCAAAAGCCTCTCTTCCCTTCCCCGCACGCACACGCTGCCCTGGAGTGGGGTGGAAGTTCTCCCCGCAGAACAGCTGGCGCAGCTTGCGCGCAGCCTCCCTGCCTAAACTGAGGTGCTGCCCCTTCAAAAGGGCAGGCTCCGGGGACCCCGAAAATGCCCTCGGTTCTGGCAGGGAGGCAAAAGCCTCTCTTCCCTTCCCCACACGCACACGCTGCCCTGGAGTGGGGTGGAAGTTCTCCCCGCAGAACAGCTGGCGCAGCTTGCGCGCAGCCTCCCTGCCTAAACTGAGGGCATTTTCGGGGTCCCCGGAGCCTGCCCTTTTGAAGGGGCAGCACCTCGGTTTAGGCAGGGAGGCTGCGCAAGCAGCGCTCAGCTGTTCTGCGGGGAAAACGTCCACCCCACTCCAGGGCAGCGTGTGCGTGCGGGGAGGGGAAGAGAGGTTTTTGCCTCCCTGCCAGAACCGAGGGCATTTTTGGGGTCCCCGGAGCCTGCCCTTTCAAAGGGGCAGCGGCAGCAGCAGCAGCAGTGCTGCCCCTTCGAAAGGGCAGACTCCGGGGACCCCGAAAATGCCCTCGGGTCCGGCAGGGAGGCAGAAATCGCGCGTGCAGGCTGCTGGGCTTCCCGACGCACAGCTGATTGGCGAGGAGAATTTCCACTCCTGGTGGCCTGGCAGCGCGCGCGCACGCGATTTTCACCTCCCTGCCAGAACCGAGGGCATTTTCATCAGCGCTTACGGCTTGTCACGCGACACACTTGGGGGCCCCGGCAACACAGTATTGTGTTGACACACAGTTTGGAAAGCCCTGGGTTAAGGCGATGGGCAAGTGCCCGTCGTCAAGATGGCTGCCGGAGACGGAGGCTTCCAAACTCTCGCGAGACTGTGTGAAGCCTGTCCCCGGAGGAAAAAGAGAGGCTGGGCCTAGTATGCCCACAGCCACGCACACCATGCCCGCTGCCGCGCCTGCCCCGCCACGCCTGCCTGCGGAAGAGCCACACTCAAGGGGCCAAAGAGCCGCATTTGGCTCGCGAGCCGCCATTTCCGACCCTTGCACTAGACCAAACTGGCTCTCCAGTTCATTATGCTTTGTGCATCTTTAAAAAAAAATGCCTGCTGAAGAGAAACTGCCAGTGGGGAGTGCAGCAATTTTACAAGAAAATTTATTAAAGCAGAGCTTTCCAAATTGTGTGTCGGGACACGTTAGTGTGTCGGCTGCAGAGTGTGGGTGTGTCGCGGCTGCTGCTGCCTCCAAACTTGCTGTGATTCTGCGCAGGTCCTAGTGCCTGCCTTGTGCCCTGCTGCCTCCAAACCTGCCCTGCCAGGATTCCGCGCAGGTCCTAGTGCCTGCCTTGTGCCCTGCTGTAAGAGCGTGTCGCGAAATGATGCATGTCTAAAAAGTGTGTCACCAACATGAAAAGTTTGGAAAGCTCTGTATTAAAGTATTCCATCTGAGGAAGTAGTATAGAAAGCGTGGTTGGTAAGCATGATCTTTTTTTTCCTCTCCACTGCGCTTTTAATTGTCTCTTCCACTGCTTCAAAAATATTTAGCTGGGTCATCTGCTTCTACAATCTTTCTTCTTTATCCATGCCTGTGAAATTAATCTGCCTAAAAAGAATAGTGGTAAGGGTGTTGCCATTTTAAATTCTATTTTGCATATAAAACAGGTATACTATGCCAAGCATTCTAAAAAAAATGCTCCATGATGTCCGTGGTCATAGAACTCAGTTGACATTGGTTCCTTTAATATAGTTTAGACACCGGTTATGCTCTGAAAAATTCAATACATTGTGGGATTGCTGCATTTTAATTTGGCTGTTCAACACTGCCATGACATTAAAAAACTTAGAGTGAATTTTGAAATCATGGTTGAATCTAGTAAAATTCTTTTAGAGTTCATTATGTGAATTGGCTATTTTAAACCCATATTAGCTTAAGGAAATGTGTGGAAATGTTGACGAGAGGGCCAACCTGGCATGTATTACCGAGACCTGGCTGGGTCCAGAAGGGGGGGAAATATGCCCAGCGGGATTTCGGGTGTGGCATCATCTGAGACTACGGGCAGGTGTAAGGGTGTGGCGATTGTCATCCAGGAATCCCTTATGGCTTTCAGGGGCGCTGCACCACAGGTCACCGGATGTGAAACTCTGTTCATTAAGTTGGGCTCTAAGGGATCGGTTGGGATTCTTGCTGTTGTACCAGCCTCCCTGCTGCACAGCAGCCTCCCTGCCTGAGCTCCTTGACTCCATTTCTGGGTTGGCAGTGGAGTTCCCCAAACTTATGGTTCTGGGGGACTTCAATCTGCATTGGCTGCCAGTCTGCTTCCGGGTCCAATTCAAGGTGCTGTTTTTGACCTTTAAAGCCCTTCATGGCATGGGGCTGGGTTATCTGAGGGACTGTCTCTCCACAATTACATCTGCCCATCCCATTTGATCTGGCAAAGAAGGCATGTTGCGGGTACCATCTGCCAGGGACTTACATTTGGTGGGTTCCAGGAGGTGGTCCATCTCTGCTGTGGCCCCTCCTTATGGAACATTCTCCCCCCTGACGTTAGGTTAGCTCCATCCCTGCTTTCGTTCCAGAAGTCCCTCAAGACCTGTTTATGTCACCAAGCCTGGGGGTCCCAGGGAACTGGAGACATTCTTAGATGGCTCCACTGTGGTTGATATTTTAAACTTTGGATAATATTTTTATTTTTAATAATGATTTTTATATTTTTATAATTTTGTAATGTATTTGGTGTTTTATTTGATTGTTGTGCGCCAAAAAGAGTTGCTTTTTGTGAGATGGGCGGCTATATAAATTTATTTATTTATTTTCTATCCCGCCTTTATTATTTTTATAAATAACTCAAGGTGGGGAACATACCTAATACTCCTTCCTCCTCCTCTTTTCCCCACAACAACCACCCTGTGAGGTGAGTTGGGCGGAGAGAGAGTGACTGGCCCAAGGTCACCCAGCCGGCTTTCATGCCTAAGGCGGGACTAGAACTCACAGACTCCTGGTTTCTAGCCTGGTGCCTTAACCACTAGAATGAATGAATGAATGAATGAATGAATGACTGGCTTCATGGGATGATTAGAGGAAAAAAGGCAGTCATTGAGAAAAAGTGCTGGTGGCTTCTACCTTAAATTCTTATGAATCTTGATACTAAGTCTAGCATTCTCTACTTGTAAGAAAGTTGCATTTAAACAACAGGGTCTGTTATGCATTTTTTCAACTTCATCCTTTGCTCGTTGTCTTTATTTGTTTGTTTGTTTGTTTTAAAATCTAATTCTGGTGTGTATGTCTTACAGAACTCTTGATCCTGTTTGGCTTTACTGGCTTGAAATTGTCATCTTGTTTTGCTGGCTTTTTTCCTATACATATTCGATCTTACTACAAGGACGTTAAAGTGAAAAGTAAGTGTTATATATTTATATAGCAAACAGAAATCTGGAGTGATATGGAAAATTGATTTCAGTAGTCTGACTTCTATTCAGATACTGATTGTAGAAGTAAAGGCCTTTTTTAAAATTAATTTTTATTTTATTACTATAATAAAAAGTCCTATCAATTTTAATATTTTGTTCGTGATACAGTTGACCGCTATCTGTGCAGGAGATTCTGTGAAATATCATTCACATGATTTATGTCTTCTTCCTAGAGGGACATTGCATTCTGGATTATACAAGATAGTTTCTTTTGACAAGCCTAATGTAGTTTTGAAACAATGAACTAAAATAGGGCAAAGGTTTTTAGCCAGATTGTTTTTAGCCTCCAGTATTTGAAACACTTCACCTTACTGCATCCAGTGTTTGCATTTCAGCATGTATTTCAGCCAGTTTGGTCTAGTAGAGCCAGTTTGGTCTAGTGGTTAAGGTGCTGGGCTAGAAACCAGGAGTCTGTGAATTCTAGTCCCGCGTTAGGCATGAAAGCCGGCTGGGTGGCCTTGGGCCAGTCCTTGTCTCTCATCCCTAGGAAGGAACCAATGGCAAACCAGGAGAGTGAGAGTTCTAGTCCCGCCTTAGGCATGAAAGCCGGCTGGGTGACCTTGGGCCAGTCACACTCACTCAGCCCAGCTCACCTCACAGGGTTGTTGTGGGGAAAATATGAGGAGGAAGGAGTATTAGGTATGTTTGCTGCCTTGAATTATTTATAAAAATAATAAAGGCGGGATAAAAATTAAATAAATAAATGTGTAGTTTGTTAAAAGCCCAAACTTACTTATCTTGCAAGAGATTTTTTCCTGTTGTCTGTTCAGAATAAGGGACTTCCTTGTTGTAAAAATATAAGCTTCTCAGAAGAAAATTAGAACTAAAATTGTGCCTCAAAACATGGGTTCAGATTTAATTTTGAGATGGGACAACAGACCATTTTATACAAGACATGTTGCCCACATAAGTATATGTGTGACAAGATGCATTGTTACTGATTATTATGTGCAGATCACATACTGAGATTCAAAACTTTCTGCAAACCAAAGATTCCTAATGTGATAAAGTAGGTGCATGTTTAATTTTTATTATATTATATGAATTACACATTTATTCCTCTGTACTCCTGAAAGTACAGAAAATTGTTACAGGAAAAGTTGTGTACATTCTGTATATCTTTATTGGTTTTCTTGATCCACGATGAGGTTAGGCTCTACTAAATGTTCTTTTTCTTTTCACAAGCATTTTTCAACAAGGACATGATTAACTACATATCTTAATACAAGATTTAAGACTATGTCTGCTTAACCTCCAGTGTCATAGTAGGTAGCATAGTCTTGTAAAGAAACCCACAAAATTAATAGCATGCAAAAGTTTTCAATTATTAACAGTAATGATACTGTTGACACTCAAAATTAGGATTTGGAAAGCTACATATTGTATGCTGATAAACACTGAATGCATAATACGCCCTTACTTTGATTCTGTGAATCTTAATAATTTCATAATTCAAACAGTGATTTTCAAAATTTAGCCATTCAGAATTGCTAAACCACATTTATTTAAACTTGGTTGGTTAAATCAAAGGGAACTATTCATATTTACAAACCACAGCGTAAACAAATTAAGCTTCATAATGTCTTGCTTGAGAATAGTCATAACTGGTACCTCTGTCTGTTTTCTCCATGGTTAGAATGTCTAAGGATCTAAATTTTGGTACCTGCTCCTTATCAATTGCTGCATTGTGCCAGGATCTGCAGTGAGTTGGCATGTTTGTTCTGATTTTGCTCTCTTTACCGATAGCTATAGGTGACTCTAGTATTGTAAACAAAACACATGTGCTAATATTCACTCGGAGAAGGAGTATATCTTGAAACATCAATATTTTGAGGATAGGAAGTAAACTGCAATTTTCCAATATCTATTTGATAATAGTTACGCACAAAAACTTAACTATTCTTTGGAATCTCTTAATATACAGCATTTAAGCTTATAATGTTCACAGCTGTATGTGCAAATACAAATTATCTATAGATTAGAAAAGATTGACAGACTATCCTTCCTTTGCCAGCTTCTTTGGAATATAAAACGAACTAGTAAAAAATAAACAGCAACTGTAAACAAGAAATGAAACAGGCTGGTGGAATGTTTGTTTGTTTGTTTGTTTATACATTTATATGGCTGCCCATCTCATGTGACTCTGGGCAGTATACAATAAAAGAATCAAGTAAACAGTGTATAGACAACCATACTATTTCACTGGCCTGTTTGGCTTCAGTGCTCAGCACCCATAAAGACAGCTTTATCTGCATTTCTCTGGTGAGAGAGAGAGAGATCTGCCTGTCTGTTGCCAGTCAGTATGTTTCTCTGCTATGTGTGCAGGCATGCCAGCTATTCTTCCAGAATAAAAGCACAACAGATTGGTCATATGACCCACCTCCATTCCTTTTCCCTTAGCATCATGTATGTTGGTTTCCAAGTTACAGTACATACGAAACAGGGTGCTGTCCCATCAGCCAGCATGGAAATGCAGCAAGCTGTCAGAGGAGGGATGAGTTTTGTTTCATTTTGTGCTGGGCAGGAAGATGACAAAGCACACTTCTCCACACTCTGCTCAAAAATCAGTGGCTTTCAAAAAGGATTTTGTCTCTCCATTAGCAGTCAGTGCACTCAGAGAGATTGTAATTATTGATGTTTGCGGCAATCATAAGCTGAGGCAACAGATGCAAGGCCTAGGCAAGAATTCCTGTTGCAGGGATGAAAGATGCTATTACATAATACACTGTTCTACTTTATTTGAGATCAGTTTGGACCATAGCCATTGATATGTTGCCATTCAGCTTAGAAGTTAATTCTTTGGTTTGTTTGATCTTCAGTATAGTTACTTCAGTAGAATATTAGTTCAGTACTGCATAGGTTCACTGAGTGGTGAATGTTGCTTGCTTTATCACTTGATGTCTTAGATACTACATTTACCCCAAAAGAAAGTGGCGCTGAATTTAAGATGCCCTGCCCCAAAAGGAAAAATAGAACAAAAAAATTATAAACAAAAGGACCTTGTGCAGTGTTCCTCTTTCCCATTGTGTCTACTTATGGTTGTTAGTTTCACCTGAAAGCAATCCTGGAGTTTTCTTGTTCCCCAACAAAACACTTTGCCCAACCTGTGTGTGCGTATGCTTGTTATACTGGCCAGAAGCAACAGTCCAAAGAAAAGCAGGATTAGGGCAAAAAATGCTATTAATTGTATTAATAATGGTGGATTAAAATGAATTACTATAAAATAAGTTGCCCCATTTTTAAATCATTGGATTCATTATCTACAACCATCGACCATTCTCCTCTCTCACAAACTATTTTCATAAGTGACTGGATCACTTTGTAACCCTCTCCTCTCCCTAACCCTTTGCAAATTAAGCACCTGTTAGCAACTCCTTAAAGCAGCTGCCTTTAACTGCTGTGTGATCCTGGAAAAAGATGCCTTTAGTTTCAAGGGTTTGCAGATTGGTGTTACACATACTCTATGGCACTTTTTGCCTTCAAATCCAGCGTGCGTAGCCCTAATATTTATTATATGCACAGAGAGACTTGAAGAAAGTGGGTTACACTTGGTCAGTTTGACATATTCTTTTCCATTCCCATGCTACTGTTTAGGAAAATGGAAAATTTATTAAAGAATACATGTTTAAAATTAGAAAAATTCTTAATCTACAGAATCAAATACATCATGCTGATTAATATTTGAAATTATGATTATTTTAACCATTAGGGTGTTCTTTTAATATGCTACATTTCTCGCCTTTAAAGATTAGAAGAATTAAATCATTGTTGTAGGTGCAGGTTTGTATTGCACAACAGTTTAGTGTAGAATTTGGTAACAGTGATGAAATTATATGGGTAAGTTTAATTCTTTCCATCTTTTTCAATCCCAAAAGTTGAGGATGTCTCAGGATCCAAACATACCAAGTATAAACGAGGGAAAATCAGATGTGTCACAGGATAACCAGCAGGACCACTTGGAGAATGCAGAGCAGTCTGTCCGAAAGAAGATTCGACAGAACACACCAAGTCCCAGTAGAGACAACACACCTGAGGGTAAGCAGAATTATTCCAGTAGAATACCTTTTATCACAAGCAAAATATTGTCCAGTAAGTTTCCTTCTGTTCTATACAGCTGTATAGCCTTCTCCTGATAAATGGAACATTACCAAAAAAATAAAAGAAAAAGACCCACCTCATAAACACTCACTGTGAACCTGTTTTCCAAGAAAGTTACCTGGATCTGCACAGGAATTGGAGCAAAGCCTCTTTACTGCAAACGTGGGATCCATGGTGGACCTTTTTCTTTACCTAATTATCTTTGTAGAAGAATCTTTTCATTGGCCAGATTAAATGCCTTGCCACTTATGGTCCTGGAGGGAAGATTCAACAGTATACCACCACAAGGTCCCCTTGCCCTTGTCCAAACAGAATGATCAAGACAGTCTTGCACATTCTGTTGCACTGCCTTTTTAATCAGCCATAGCACTCTGAATTAATACTGCTCCTACTAATTTCTTGGTTGGTTTGGTCGGGTGAAAAAAAATGTCTACAGAAATGTCCAGGGGCTGCTAGGGTTTGTTTGATTATAATTGTTATATGACAGCTTTGACATTAATTTTGGCAATACCTGCTGGCAGATTTATCTCTTCCTTGATGGTTGATAATATTATTAATTTCCTGGGGAAGGTTTTCCCTTTTGCTTTTTTCCCCTGACTGTATTGTATTTGATATTTTAGTTTTGAGCATAAATAAACTAAACTAAATTAAACACATATTTAATAAAATGCATTATTTATACAATAGGACCTTCTCTATGATACTGCACCATGTTCCAATAAATGTTGAAAAAAAGGTAATTTTGTACTTGTCTTGCTAACGTAAAACTGCCCAATCTTCAGTCTTCCAATCTGGGAGTTTCTGAATTAAGAACTAAATGCTGATTATATTTTATATTCCCATTTCTATTTCTTCCTGAACAGATGGCCCTTTATTTATCTGTAATTTATGTTTACCATGAAATATCTCTTATTCATAGCATGGATGATGATGATGATGATGATGATGATGATGATGATGATATAATTTTTTTTTCTCTACCCAACGTTTCACCTTCCTTTCCTTTGGGGGAGACCTTCATTTTTAGACCTAGAAGCTTTCACTTTATCTTTTTTGTGACCATTTCAAGTTTTTTCTGAAAAGGGGGATGAAAATTAGTATGTTTGCTGAGAATAGACTAGATTTCTTTACAGAAAACCACCTATTAGCAACCCAGATTTTTGTTTCATTTCAAATGTAGTGAAGTTAATCTTGTGTGGACTGAGTATGGAAAATTTGAATTGGATCCTGTTGGAACTGTATATTAACATCATAATTACTTGGCTTAGCTGATATTGAAGACTTCCTTATACTTAGAATACTGTACTTATAGTGTATTTTCCCTCTAATACCCAAAATATTGGTCCTGATAACTGTACAACATGATCAGTTCTTAAGAATTAAATACCTAAAACACTTCAGGCTATACTTAATATGCTGGATTCAGCTGTATTTGTTAATTAATGTCTATAATTTATTTGTTAGTTTTGTATACCACCATTGTTCCCTGCATAGATAAAGCAGCGGTTGGGTAAGTGCTCATTGGCAGGGGGGTAGAGCCCATCTCCCCCCCCCCCCAATGTGGTTTCATCCCCAGTATTTCTCTCCCTGTCCAGATCTAAAACTGTAATTGCATTGAAAGTGCCTCTTTCTTACCATGTAATATATAGGCTTCCTCCACGCACATTTCATACATGAACAGGGCAGATACATGAAAAACAAAAGTGAAGCAACAAGGTACCATTAAAAGGTAAAAATAGACGTGGGAGAAAAGGAAGGCAAAGAAAGGAAAGAGAGTGAAAATAGATTGACTATAAGAAGAGAAAGTATGAGTGCTGTATTAAAAGATAGATGAATCTCCCAACAGAATGAATGAAAAGTAAATATAAGGAAGGATGATGTACGAGCTGCTTAGAACAGAATGAAAAGAATTATTTTGCAGAGTGCCACAGAAACATGTGGAATTTTGCTAATGGAAGTATAAAAAAGGATGCTCAAGAAGTAAAATAAACTGGATAAGAGGGATGGGAGGATGGATGGGAGGATGTGAAAAATGAGGTTGGGAAAAAGATTTCTGAATGTGTGTGTGTTTATGTATGTGTGTATATAAGCTCGCGCGCACACACACACAAAGATAGTTGCAAAGGCTATTCAAAGGAAACGAAAAATAGTTAATTAAAAGAGGCAGAGAAAATGTGAAGTGATTTGGATGGAAATAAAAAAATATTTTGGAAATAGGTGAAAAGGGGCTAAACATGGAGCCATCAGCAAGATGAATGGAATTAAGAATAAAGGTGATAAAATAATTTGGGATGAAAGTAAAGTGAAAGAATTTTAGAGATTTGAATGGGAATGATAATGATATGTCAAAGAGTGAAATTGAAATGAACTATAAATGTTAGTGTCCAAAAAAAAGAAAGTTATGAAAAATAAGTGATAGGTACTGTGATAAAGCTGAAAAATGGTAATGCTGCAGGTGTAGATGTTGTAACTGGCAAAACATTGAACCTTGGACATGCTTTGTTTATGAATGGCAGTGCAGTTTCTTTAATATATGTGAAGGCTGTATCTGTGCCTGAAGAATGGAAGAATGCCTTTATTGTTCCCTTATACAAAAGGAAAAATAACAAGATTAATGTAAAAATTACGAACAGATTAATTAATATGCTAAGTATTTTGGGGGAGGTGCTTGTCAAAATTCTGATTGAGCAAATGAGCAAAATTAGGGAAGTGCTGAGTGGCTCTATGTCTGACAAGGATGTGCAAGCCAGATCTAGGTGGTTTGATCATATACAAAGAGTAAATGAGGATCAAATTGTACAACAAATATATGAAGAAAGAGTGAGTGGGATGAGAGGAAGAAGATGACCAAGAACATTGTTTGTGTGTGGAGTTTATGAGACCCTTAAAAACAGAGTAGTAAGAAATTTAAAGAACAAAAGATCATCTGTGAATCACTATATAGATGTGGTGAAAGCTAGGATGGTTTGCAAAAACAGAAATGTGTTGAGAGGTATGAATGGTGTTGGTATAACTAGATTTAGAAAAAAAAAGATTTATTAACTGATATTGTTAATTTTCTTTTATTTAGTATTTCTTAGTTCTCTTCTCCACCTTGCATAAGGTTCTTTATCCTGAAAGGGAATAGCATGATGTATGTATGTTTGCTTAACACTGTATTACAGCTTCAGGTACAGCTCTGACTGGAATGATCAGATTGTACCTTTAATATTTTTCAACCAGTGGGATATTCTTTGCTGAAGCATATTTCCTTGCTCCACAGCTTGCCCTCCTCAGTTTGTGACAGTGGAGGAACTGATGGATACAGCAAAAGGTGTTACAAACATGGCCTTAGCCCATGAGATTGTTGTCAATGGAGATTTTCGGATTAAGCCAGCCAATTTGCCAGAAAACAGGTAAGAGGCCTGTTATCATGGGTTGAAAAAACCTAGAGCTGGAATATAGTTAATCTCTTAAAGGGAAAGAGGCATGACCAGTGGCTCCAAAAGTGAGGTCACTACTGCAATTAAGAAGTAGATTTCCAACATGCTCAGACCAATACTATGGACATTTTTTTCTGAAATGTCCTACAGTCTCTATTAGATTGCAGTCTTAGAGAGAACATATTTTTCTTTTATGGAAAAACACCCGTGGAAAACTTTAAGACTGAAGGCAGATATATTAGGACATAATCCTAATTTAAAGAAGATACTACCATCTTGATTTTATTATATTTATTGTATTTTTGAATTGCTTATTTTAATGTTTATTTAATTTTATTTGTATTTGTATTGGAGTTGGTTTGTGTTGGATTGTAAACCGCCCAGAGTCCCTTTGCGGGAGTTGGGCAGTGATAAATCAAATAAATAAATAAATAAATAAATAAATAAATAAATAAATAAATAAATAAATAATCAATCATTCATTCTTTTAACTGAAACTGCAAAAATATAATAATAATTACAAAATATACAATTTACAGTAAAAGAATAACACAAGTAACAATCCTCAGTATTAAAACTCAATAAGAATTGGATACGTCTTGCTAAAATGTTGATTGGTTTGGAGAAGGAAGAATAGTTGTCATGGATGTATTAATACAGAAAAATAAGAAACCTCTGCCTCCTCAAAATCATGGATTCCAGGTTGTGCCACTCTTTGTTTATAGGTGATATCTTCCAGAGTGCTGTCTCCCAAACCAAGCCAAGAGCTCCATTATTTCCTTCCAATAGCACACTTTATTGCAGGGCTTTCCAAAGTTTTTCCCGCAGCAACACACCAACCGGCGTTGGTGTGTCGCCGCGGGAAAACCCGGAAGTGCGGCAGCACGCAAAAACCCGGAAGCGCTGCTGCTGCTTTCGGGTTTTGCGCGCTGCAGTTGGTGTGTCGCCGCGGGAAAACCCAGAAGTGCTGATGATGATCAGCGCTTCCGGGTTGTGTGGTGACACACCAGACTGTGTCTGGCGACACACTTTTGTGTCACGACACACAGTTTGGAAAGCTCTGCTTTATTGTTTTAGCACCTGCCAGCAACAGTGAAAAGGTCTTACAATTTTTTTTAAGGGAATTCCATATAGAGACAAGCATGGGATAAAAGCAAACAACTCTTATGTGAGCTTGTTCTGTATGTAACACATGGAGCTTTCAAAACTTGGGTTGATTGAAGTTCTTCAGCTTCTCTGGTAGCTATTCCCTTCCATATATATGAATGGGTAAGAAAGCCCACTGAGTTTCTGTTACTGCCATCATAGTCACTGAGCCTAGCAAGAAATTCTCTTACCTTTTTCTTCTCCTCTGTGATTCCCTCTTGGATACATCATCTATGTGGGCCCTTTGGCAAGAGATTTCCCCATGCCTTTGCTATAATGTGTTTCTTAGTTAACTGCTCATCAGATCGTTTTTCTTCTAAGCCCCATATAGGTAGTCCTTGATCTACGACCACTCATTCAATGACCATTCAAAGTTATAGCGGTGCTGAATGAATGGTGGTTATGACTGGTCCTCGGAGTTGTGGCCATCCCAGCACCCCCATGATCACATGATCACAATCTGGGTGCTTGGTAACCTGTTCGCACTTACGACTGGTTGCCAAGCACCCCGTGATCATGTGATCGCCATTTGCAACCTTCCCTGCTGGCTTCTCCAGAAAGTCAATGGGGAAGCCGGCAGGGAAGGTCACAAGTCGCTAAGGTAAGTCTCACCACCATGCACTCTCCCGAGCCCCTCCCCAACCTGCGCCTCTCGCGCACCCTCCCTGACCTGGGTGGCACCTTGCGCACCCCTGTGTACCCTCCCTGACCCGCGTGGCACCTCTTTTGCGCACTTGTACACCCCCGCGTACCCTCCCTAACCCGCGTTGTGCCTCTCATGCACCCCCGCACACCCTCCCTGGCCCACTCGGCTCCTCTCACACCTCCTGCACACCCTCCCTGACCCTCCCCCCATGTACCCCCTCACTTCCTCCCCCATCCAGCAGCAGCCACTTACCTGCCTGCCGGCCTGTAACTTGCAACTTCCTACTGGCTTCCCCACTGACTTTGGTTGTAGGAAGCCATCAGGAAGTTGCCTTGCCTAATGCCTGTGGGATTCAATTAACAATGGCAACCAGGACTGCAGGAATTGTCATCACTAAGTGACGCGGTCACGCTTTATGACTGCATCGCTTAGTGACAGAAATTCTGGTCCCAATTGTCATTGTAAGTCAAGGACTACCTGTATGCTGACTATTTTTATATTAACATTATATTTTAGTTTATTTATCTGTCATTTTGCTTACCAGCCTTGAAAAAAGAGTAAGAGATATTGTCCACAAAGCTTTTTGGGATTGCTTGGAAACACAGTTAAAAGAAAACCCACCTTCATACGATCATGCAATTAAACTTGTAGGAGAAATTAAAGAGGTAAGATAGAATGCATTTGTTGTCATTTGCAAACTTTTAATGTTTCCTGTCTATCCACAAATCTAATTATTTAGGAATAACTGAAATAGCAGCAGTCTGTATACAACTTGGTTGTACAACCAGTGATCTCCAAGGTTTTTTTGCTAGATCACTACCCTCTCTTTATTGGCCACTGATATTCATTAAACTATAATTAAACATAATGACTTTGAGAATAGAGAAGGTGGGGGTGGTGAAAAAATCAGTGTATAAATGGATGGAGTTGAATATAATAATTATTCTGGACACTCCTCCTCTCCTCTGTCCCACTCACATCTGTCTCTTAACACATTCCAAGAGACCCATGCAGAACCCTTGACACCACAGAAAGTTATGCATCCATGCTATACAGATATTTGGAATTCCCCATTATTTCCTGCTTTCCATTTTAAAAACTGAAAAAGGAGGCTGTAAATGAGTTCACAAATCTAATAGAGGATCTAGGGTCTATCCAATTTTTTGTGGAGGGGTTTTCTTACATTATAGTACAGGTAGTCCTCACTTGACGACCCTAACTGGGACTAGCAACTCTATCACTTAGTGATGCGGTCATTAAGCAAAACGTCACGTGACCACTCTGCTTAGCGACGGCAGTTCTGGCAATCCCAGTTGCTGTTGTTGAGTGAATTCCACACGGTCATTAAGTGAGGACCTACCTGGATCCAAGCCATTCTTGAAAGAAGATAAGGGACTGCCTCCACTTCAACTCCCCCCATGCACCTATCTCTTCCCCATCTCTGCCCTTTTGGCCACCCACCTACCCACTCCCACCAGCTGCCCGCTGCTGTACCCACCACTACCATCTGGGGCCTTCTTTTGCGCCGGTGCAGCCGGGGCCTTCTTTTGTGTGCCAGCCAGGGCCTTCTTTCATCCTGGCGCAGCCGGGCCTTCTTTTGCACCAGCCTTTAGCGCGCTGGCCAAGTCTTTCGGGGTGCACGAAAGGAGGGCCTGGACAGCTTGCGAAAGGACCTGCCTGTTAGTGGCGCACGGAACGGCACGGCACACACCAGCCCACCCGTTGCTCTCACCTTGTGGGAGGTTTCCATGGTGCCTGCCCCACACATGGCCGGGATGGTGAGCCCAGAAGAAGGGAGGCAGGCAAAAACGAGGACGATGGTCAGCTGTGGGTGGGGGGCAGCAGCAGTGATAGAGGAGGTGGTCATAAATGTGAGTAGGCCCAAATTTTGTTCACATGAATGCGGGGGCTCTGCGACAGCCAGAACTTTGAGGACTGGTCGTAAGTCCCTTTGTTCAGCACTGTTGTAACTTTGAACAGTCGCTAAACAAATGGTCATTAAGCGATGACTACCTGTATGTGTTATCTTCCAAATGATCCCATTTACATTGTTGGCTAGTACTCTTAAAGTACTCAAAAAAGATGGGGTAGTATACTTGGATAACCAAATGAAAATGTAAAAATGGTCCTTTGCGTCCCTTTGTGAGTTTCAGATGCATTTTTTTGTACACTGTGAAATATGGTATGCTGGCTTAGATGGACTATGGTTTGATCCATTAAAGAAGTTTTTACTTTCTTAGAACCATGATCTGTTTAACCTGGTACCTTGTCTTCTTGTCTTTTGGAGACATGGATGGGTAATGCAAATCCTTCATTTGTAGTTTTGAAATACTTTTTGTTGCTTTGCCCTCTCACTCCTTTAAGATCTGCCATATACTGCTCTAAAATAAATATACTAGGACTTTTTATTTTCCCCTAATCTGATTTATGACCTGACACTACTGAGAAATTACGCTGGTCATTGTACTCTGCCACTTGACTGAACAAGCTTTTTCCCTTTGGCTGTAGCTGTAACATTTTAGATCAGCCTTTACCTTCTATATTGAAATCCTGTCCATTGCTTCTTTGTAGCATGGTATTGGTGGTGACCAATTGGTGGTGTTGGGAGGGGAAAGTCTTGCAAAAAGTACAGGACATGCAGAAGGAAAAGAGCTTAACCCTCCTCTGTTCCAGTTGCTTTTTTTCATTCCCCCCCCCCCAATTGAACTGCTAAAAGAGGCTTTAGAAAAACAGTGGAGCAAAAATCTGCACTCAACTACATCGTGAATATAGTTGGAGAAATGTCCAATTCCTATATGGGTATTTCAGTAAATAAAACTCTGAAACCGATTATCATTTGACCTTATATTTTTATATGACTACTTTTCATAGTAACATAATGTTGTCATGGTAGTTTTTATTTTCAAAATGGTGATGATAGCAGTGTGATAGTACCAGGAGCTAATAAAAAGGACATTACTTTCTTTCAGGCTCTCTTGTCTTTTTTGCTGCCTGGCCATACTCGATTAAGAAATCAGATTACCGAAGCTCTTGATCTGGAGCTGATAAAACAGGAGGCTGAGAATGGTGCCCTTGACATTTCTAAGCTGGCAGAATTCATCATTGGAATGATGGGGACGCTCTGCGCTCCAGCGAGAGATGAGGAAATTCAGAAGTTGAAAGACATTCATGAAATTGTTCCCCTGTTCAGGTACTAGGGGAGGGGGGAAGGAATAATTCTTCAGTTCAAAACAGCTTAAACAGCTGCATCATTTTGACAGGCATTAAATGCTGTGCAGACCACTTGAATATATTTTCTTCTTTGCTTTTTAATGGGGATGCTATGATGAGAATGCAGAAATTTGGAATAATAAAGGAAGATTGGTCTTTGGTTAAGGATAATTCTTAAAATGTTTTGCAGAAAGTTATCTTTCTAGCTCTTTGAGGTGAAAGGTCAAGCCCATTACAGCAGACCACAACCAGGATTCATACAGAGTTTCATTAACCAGGTTTAAGGTCAAGAAATAAGAGGTTAGCATACAGAATCTTGGAAACTAAGTAAAACTCCTGCCCTCATTTATGACTGAAATTTATTTATTTATTTATTTATTTATTTATTTATTTATTTAATTTTTAAATCCTGCCTTTGTTATTTTTTATAAATAACTCAAGGCGGCGAACATACCTAATACTCCTTCCTCCCCCTATTTTCCCCACAACAACAACCCTGTGAGGTGAGTTGGGCTGAGAGAGAGTGACTGGCCCAAGGTCACCCAGCCGGCTTTCAGGCCTAAGGCGGGACTAGAACTCTCAGTCTCTTGGTTTCTAGCCCAGCACCTTAACCACTAGACCAAACTGGAATTCATAATAGTGGGCTCTTTGTGAATTGTTTAAACCTCTTTTTCCCAGAATGTGAACCTCAAGGGCTAACTGTCCTTCTCCAGATAAACTCGGCATTGCAACATCCATCTGCTCTTTGTTAGTTGATGTTTTGAAATAGACCCTTTTCTTTCCCAGCCTCAGTGAATTCTCTTATTTAAAGGCTCCTCTGACTAAATGTGGATTTCTTTCACATAAAAAAACCCCCACATGTTGAGAGGAACCATACCAGCTTGGGATTCTGCTTCATGTGCCATTTTTCTGTGTAGAAGAAATTGTTTGATGGGGAGCATTTGATCATGGCAGATCCTCTTTCCTGGCATTCAGAAGCGGTATTGCTCTGAGACAGGCATATGATATCACTACATCTACAGTTATCAGAGTAAATATGGATAAAATCGTGCTATTAGTCGTTCTTCAGAAATAAATCCAAATCGATTCAGTGGAACTTGCTCCCAAGAAAATAGATACAAGACTGCAATTTAAAGATAATTTGTAAAATAATGAAGCTTTCTCCAATCTAGTACCTCCCAAATACGTTCTAATTCAAATCCCATGCAGTAATTTCCAACCACCGAGGCTGAAAGCGGTACTCTCTGTATTATGGGAATTCAAGATCAGCACTTCTAGTGAGTGATTTAAAGCATTACAATAAAGGATAATATAATATATAAAGCATTATTCCAACATAACTACTGTGTGGGTATTACTTTATTATTTCCATAAACTTTCCTTGAAAGAAGACTAATGCAGAAATTCTTCTTTTCCTTTTAACTTACATGCATAGTTAGTTTTCTTGACTGTTCAAGGCTTGTTTTGTTTTTTAAAAGTATGACTAAATCTTGAAAAGCTTAATGTCTTTTTATTTTTTGCAGAGCAATTTTCTCTGTGTTGGATTTGATGAAAATGGACATGGCTAATTTTGCTGTCAGTAGCATTAGGCCACATTTAATGCAGCAATCAGTAGAATATGAAAGAAAGAAGTTTCAGCAACTGTATGAAAAACAGCCAAGTATGATTTTTCTTGCCTTCCTTTACTAAATGACATACTTCTATTGTTAAAATAGAAAATTATGAAGTAGATTCAGCATAAATATTCAGTTTCATTTTTAACAACTTAAAAAAAAAGGTAAAGGTTCCTCCCGCACATTTGTGCAGTCGTGTCCGACTCTAGGGGCCGGTGCTCATCTCCGTTTGTTAGCCGAAGAGCCAGCGTTGTCCGAAGACGCCTCCACCGTCATGTGGCCGCACGGAACGCTGTTACCTACCCACCGAAGTGGGTACAATTTAACAACTTAACCGCCCAGGGTCCCTCCTTGCAGGGGAGATGGGCGGGATATAAATATGTTTCTAAATAAAAAATAAATAAATAAACTTACTTAACCATTAAGTAATCAACAAAACATTAAAATTTTAAAAAAAGATATGCAGGTCAAAATAAATGATAAAATACCACCAAATGCCTGCATAGCCAATGCTATTTGCCACATGTTAGTTCCAAAGAAAAAATTACACCAGGTTTCATGGGCTTTGCTTTAGTAAATCTAGTAGCTATTTGCAAAAGTGGAATTAATCTCTTGTGTTGGACTATTGTAAATGTCGTGTGAAAAATGGACAGGAATGATCAGTAGCAGTAATTATTCAAGCCTGTTGTGTTTTAGTTATGTTAATGAGTAACTAAATGGGCACGAGAAATGGTAATATCTATCAATTTTATGACAACTCCAACATATGACCCCTTCCACTTGTGGGCTTGATTCAAGCCCTTCCTGGTTCCTGTGGGGCTGGGTGTGCGTGATAATCTGGATTTGGGAGAATATCAATGCTTTCTTTGGATTTAGGTTGTTGGGGAAGGTTCTGGAGCACATGGTGAGTATTCAGCTGCAGAGAAATCTAGATCAAGCAGATTATCTGCATTTTTCCATCATGGTCCAGCCCTGGGCATCGAGCACCTATGGAGGTTGGGAATTGGGGCACTGTTCTTCAGTGGTTTCATTTCTATCTCAGTGGTCAGTTCTAGTCAATGGTAATATGGGAGGAGACAGTGGCCTACTGTTCCTGTGGTGGGGTACCAGAGGAGTTGATCTTTTCCCCCCTGTGATTAACATCTGTATGAAGCCACTAGGAGAAGTTATATGGGGGTTGGGGTACAAGTCTTGTCCTGGAGACTGGTGGGGTCTGGATAAGGTTCAAACTAGTTCAAAGTGCTAGTTTTCATTTATAAAGCCCTGTGGTTTACCATCTAGTACTTGCAGGACTGCCTACTCTAATCAGATTCAAACCATCATCTTCCCATATTTTGATGAGATTTTGTTGTATTTGAAAAGAGTTTTATATAATATTAAAGAGATTCCTTTGAGTTTAAATGAATTAAATATGTCACTCTACCAACATTGTTAATGTTCTTGATTGATAAAATCTCATGAGCTTGAGGAAAGATGAAACAAAACTAGATTTGTAATCAATTCCCATCAATAAGCATTTTTAATTAAATCTTCTATCTTCCCATTCCTTGATCATAATTTATCTGTGTGTTTAAAATTCAGGTAATAAAGGAATTGGAGAAGAGCAGAAGAATCCAGGCTCTGAACTTGTTTCTGCCTTTTCTAAGCTTCTAAGAAGTTTTAAACATGGATTTATGATAGTAGCGTTTAATTTCTTAGTATCAGGGAGGAATATTTTGCTGACAGATTGAGAGTCCAGCCTTAGCTCAACCTGTACCCACTGAATTCTTTTTGAGTTCCAAATAATGTGAGTTGCTTCAATCAAAAAACAGAAAAATAGTTGTATCTTTAACATGCCTTAACTTCCATTCTACTTTGCTGATACCAAATGGTTTCCTGATTGTAGAGGATTTAAACATTTATTTATTTATTTATCAGTATGTGTAATGTGCTAAACCATGTAAGGATATTGGAAATGTTTGAAACAGGGTTTCCATTTTAGGAAGAGTAGCCATTTTAATTACAGCTCTTCTGCCAAACAATGATAAATGAAGATGCTACCATGACTTAAACTCTGCTTTGACCTTTCACAAGAAAAAGTGGTGCTGTTTTCTGGAGCTGTCTGAACTCCAGTCACTAATATGATCCACTTTGTGAGGCCTTGCCTCAACATGGAAAAGCAAGGGGCTTTGCTTCCATACCTCCAATCAAACGGGTCAAGGTGGGCTATTTGCTCCGAGGAATATGCCTTATGTGTGTACTCATGTATAAAGGCCAGCAAAGTGACCAGTTGGACATCTTTGTCCATCTTTGATGTAGAACCACATCAGGGGAGCACTTTGAAGCCTTAATCCAAGTAAAGTGGCCCATTAAAGTGTTTGAGATTTTGCACAGGCTGAAGAGTTATTTTTCTTTAATTGGTGTGAATCCTTTATAGTATTTTTTCCTAATTATTCTTAAACTTTTGGGCTAATGAGTAGTCCAGTAGATTCTTGAAAATGTTTTGTAGATACTTAACTTGACAAATTTGCTAGAACCAGTCCACATAAATGGGAACAATCCTGATGGAAAACATGTTAGATTGCCTTGTCAGTCAAGCTGTATTCAACAACTTGTGAATAGAACAGATTCTTGACTGGGTCTGTAGGAAGATGTTTGAAGAGTACAGCTTTTAGAGACAATGGGTGATGTTAATAAGGTAACAATAATAATAATATAGAATATGTGTTCATATATGGGGGTGGTTGGCACCTTGATGGGGCCAACGATGACACCGTTATTTCACCATGTTGGATTTTATATTTTATATTTCTTATATTTATGTGTATTTATATTTTGTACTGTATTTGTTTTTAACGATATTTTAATTATTCTATTTTAATTTACTTGTAAACCGCCCCGAGTCGTTGCAATATGAGTTGGGCGGGAAAGAAAAGAAAGGAAGGAAGGAAGGAAGGGAAGGAAGGAAGGAAGGAAGGAAGGAAATAAATTTCTGTTTTAACCAATTTAACAGCCAACTGATTAATCCAATAAATTCTTTTGATTTGGAAGACCAGAAAAATTAGTTCCTTGGATGGAATGCTAGAAAATACAATTAGCACAGACCTTTAAGTTATCTTCTGACGCCCTTATTCAAGTACCTGCCCCATCAGAAATGAATATGGAATGATTAAGAGGTGGGCTTTCTTAGCTACTGAGCCTTGGTTACTTCCTTCCAAAGGAAATCTACCTGAAGCCAGCATTTTATTTTTAGGCTCCAAAATGTACTTTTTAAATTTAGGTCTGTTTTTGTATAGCGTACTGTATTGCATTTATTTATCTTGTCTTAGTTTGTAAATCACTCTGGACTCCGTTATGGAGAAAGGCGGTATAAGTTTGGTTTAAATAAATAAATTGGTGGGGAGATGACTGAATGAAAAAATCTCTCTCTCTCTCTCTCTCTCTCTCTCTCTCTCTCTCTCTCTCTCTCTCTCTCTCTCTCTCTCTCTCTCTCTCATAGATTCCTTAGATTTTGTGACTGAATGGCTGCAAGAAGCCATGGCTGCCCTACAATCCAGAGTTGTCTGTGCTAGTAATAATGATGTTGCATCTGCCAGTAGAGCTCCGGCACTGTGTCCTGTTGCTGTACAAAATCATGCATATATTCAACTGCTCAAGTGGAATCATCTGCAGAAACCTTTTCCAGAAGTAACTATATCTGTAATTTTTGAAGTCTAGATAAAAACAACTGCTTGGAATCTTAGGACAGATTTTAAACCAGCCTCGTTCTAAAACCCCTCTGGTTAAGGCAATGCAGAATTTCATCCAAGGGAATGAAGTAGTCTCCTAGATGTGAGTGGGTAATGATGGGGGAGGAGTGCTTACCTCCAGAAAATTATTGTATTTCTTTTATTGGGTATACGGGAAAATCATTGCTTCCTTCCTGCCCATTATGGGTGCTTAGAGGAGGCACAGAAAGCTCCATTTCCATACTGTTAGCCCATTTTATTTTTAGGGTAGCTGTGGAGGAGAGTATCGATACTCACAAGTGGTTGTTGAGAGAAGGTACTCTCCTTTCTCACTTTTTCTCCCCTTCAGGCTGCTCTGATTGATAAAAACCAGACAGCTCTCCCAAATGTCTAGCTTAGAAATAGGAGGCTGGCAGTGAAGTGGCAAAATAATTTGTTTCTGTACTCCGTGTAAATCTCCCCCTCTCCCTCCTCCATGTCAAAGGTAGACATCCATCCAGCTGGCCAAGGTGCCAAGCCTATTCCAGACAAGCCCATTGCTTTCTTTGTGTTGGATGTGCAGGTGCCAGAGCCTCCTGTGACCTCATCAAAGAAACCTAACAAACTCAATATTCTCCACTAGTCCACTACATTTTAAAGTTTGCATTTCTTTTCTTTTTTTAAATTAACATATTCTTTACTCGCAAGAGAAGCAGGCAAAGAAGTGAGTTTGATAGGCTGCTAACCAATGCAAAATACTGGAATCACATGGCATCTCTGTTGAAGGATATACTTACGTTAGTTTTCCAGGCACTATTTCAGGAGTTGACCTTTGAAGCCCTAAATACTTTGGGTCTTTCTGAGAGACTGCCTCTCCTCTTTCAAATCTATCCAGATAGTTAAGGTCTACAGGAGAGGCTGTCAGCCCTTCAAGGTAGATCAGACTAGGAATCCAATGTCATGCAAGTCAGTATTATTTTTATTGTAAAGCGATAGTAACAGAATCTTGCAAGTCTGAATGTGCTTCCCCCTCCCTGCCTTTATCTTCATGAGAACTAGGGAGGGGCTTGTCTGAGACATTTACTCATGTTACATTCTCCCCAGGCCTCTTTTATCTGACCATTGTCTCTTCCTCCTGGTCCTCAAGGACATCCCCTCTTCCCTCTACATTGGCCTGCCTCAAGAATTCCTTACTTTTAGAACCCAGATTTGGGGGTATATGGAAACAGCCTTACCCTTATGATTTGAACAGCCAAACTCTTAGGATTTGAAATGTGTTCCCTTGAGAGTTGAATTTGCACCCCTTTTTTTGTTTAACCTTCTAAATGTTAATAAATTTACCATTTGTATTTTGATTTGTTTTTATCCTGTACTTTTTATTTGTGTATGTTATTTTGTATGCATATATTATTTTTAAGATGTAAACTACCTTGAGTGTTCAGTTTGAACAGAAATAGGGAACATAAAGTTAATTAATTAGTTAATAAAAATGTAACTTTTTTGGACTGATTTATATGGCTGATTTAGATTATTGGACTAGCTAAAACCTTAAGATTGGCTACAGCATCACTGGAAAGTTATGAGGTAATATGAACATTTTGTCCCTGAAGAGCCAATATAGCTGGCATGTTGGACCTGAGATACCAAGATTGAGGTTCAAATTTCTACTCTACCATGAACCTTATTGTCTGAACATGGGCATGTCATTACCCGTTTTGTTGTTTATTCTTTCAGTCACTTCTGACTCTTGGTGACTTCATGGACCAGCCCACGCCAGAGCTTCCTGTCGGCCGTTGCCACCCCCAGCTCCCCCAAGGTTGAGTCCGTCACCTCCAGAATAGTCAATAAAACAGAAATAAATGTTTTTCTGAAACTCCCTGGCTTTCTCCATTATCCAGCGGATATTGGCAATTTGGTCTCTAGTTCCTCTGCCTTTTCTAAACTCAGCTTGTACTTCTGACAATTCTCGCTCCATGAATTGCTGGAGTCTACCTTGCAAGATCTTGAGCATTACCTTACTGGCATGTGAAATAAGTGCCACTGTTTGATAGTTTGAACATTCTTTAGTGTTTCCCTTTTTTGGTATGGGGATATAAGTTGATTTTTTCCAATCTGATGGCCATTCTTGTGTTCTCCAAATTTGCTGGCATATGGCATGCATCACCTTGACAACAACATCTTGCAAGATTTTAAACAGTTCAGCTGGGATACCGTCATCTCCTGCTGCCTTGTTATTAGCAATGCTTCTTAAGGCCCATTCAACCTCACTCTTCAGGATGTCTGGCTCTAACTCACTGACCACACCGTCAAAGCTATCCCCAATGTTATTATCCTTCCTATACAGATCTTCCGTATATTCTTGCCACCTTTTCTTGATCTCTTCTGCTTCTGTTAGGTCCTTGCCATCTTTGTTTTTGATCATACCCATTTTTGCCTGGAATTTACCTCCAATGTTTCTAATTTTCTGGAAGAGGTCTCTTGTCCTTCCTATTGTATTGTCTTCTTCCACTTCTGCGCATTGCTTGTTTAAAAATAATTCCTTATCTCTTCTGGCTAACCTCTGGAATTTTGCATTTAATTGGGCATATCTCCCCCTATCACTGTTGCCTTTTGCTTTCCTTCTTTCTTGGGCTACTTCCAGTGTCTCAGCAGACAGCCATCTTGCCTTCCTGGTTTTCATTTTTTTTGGAGACGTTTTTTGTTGCCGTCTCCTGAACAGTGTTGCGAACTTCTGTCCATAGTCCTTCCGGGACCCTATCTACTAAATCTAGTCCCTTAAATCTATTCTTCACCTCCACTGCATATTCCTTAGGAATGTTAGTGAGCTCATATCTAACTGATCTGTGGGTCTTCCCTATTCTCTTTAGTCTGATTCTAAATTGTGCAATAAGAAGTTCGTGATCTGAACTACAGTCAGCTCCAGGTCTTGTTTTTACCGACTGTATAGATGTCCGCCACCTTTGGCTGCAAAGGATGTAGTCAATCTGATTTCGGTGTCGACCATCTGGTGAAGTCCATGTATAAAGTCATCTTTTAGGTCGTTGGAAGAGAGTGTTGTCATTACCCGTAGGCCACCCTAATTTAACAAGCTCACTGAATTATTGTAATGAAAGGAAGGATTGTGAAGCACTAACAGTGGGAGAGCTATATGGTTGTTTATACTGTCTTTGATGTATTTCATCATTTTAAGTTTTTTTTCCCTTATTTTGCTGGTCATTGACCATAATTAAATAAATCTGCTCTGATTTGAGCTGTGGCTTAAGATATTCAGCAATTAGGGAGAGAAGACTGTGCTGAAACCTTTTAGTCAGTTATGTCTGTGTATGAATACAATTATCCTGAAATCATAAACAAGAATCTTGATTGTGTAAGCTTTATGATTTGGTATATCTTTCTCATCCATTTCTACTTTAAAAAATTGGTATACATTTTTCAGTGGAAGGAAAGGATTTTTTAACTGGCAATCTGTTATGTAACAATCTGATTTGTTATTTGCACAAAGAGTCATTCTTTTTTAACTAGTGGACAAGTTCCGTCCCGCCTCTAGCCTCCCCTTTTTGGAGAATGTTATGGAGAAGGTGGTTAGACTGCAGCTCCAGAGGAAGTGGATTATCAAGACTCTTTTCATTTAGGTTTCAAGCCAGGATATGGTGCTGAGATAGCAGTAATCGTACTTGGGGATGACTTCTGATGGGACCATGATATAGTGATGTAACTCTCCTGGTTCTTTTGGCAGCTTTCAATACCATCAGTCATGGTATTCTTTTGGACCGACTCTGGGGTTTGGGAATTGGGGGCACTGTTCTTTAGTGGTTCTTCTCATTTGAATTACTCTATAGTAATGTACTCTACATGGTGCTGCCCTTGAAGACCACTCAGAAACTACAGCTGATCCAGAATGTGGCTATGTGAATAATTATGAGTGAACGTCAGTATGTCCATGTGACACCTGTTCTTTGTACCATTTGGTTTCTGGATGCAATTTAAGGTGCTGATTATCACCTACAAAGGGCTTAATGGCTCAGGACCTGGCTACTATTTATAGAACTGTATTTTTCCAATTGTCTCCGCCAGTCCTAAAAAGATCAGACAGTGTGAACATGCTTTAGGTTCCTTCAGTAAAGCAGTGCTATATTGTTGGATCCTCGAAGTATGCCTTCTCTGTTTCTGCTCCTGCCCTCTAGAATACTATTCTCCCCACGCCCACCCCATTTGGTCCCAATCCTGCCATTCTTTGAAAAAAAATTAAAGTCATGTTTTTTTTCAACAGGCCAGAGGCCAGGGCAATCTGTAATCTCACTTGACTGCTGATAGATGATTGGAATTTTCTGTATTTCCCCAGTGCATTGCTTTTTCTGTGTCTGGATATGTGTTCTTATGATGTTTTTAATTCTGTACCCCACCTTGAGTCTTTCTGATTTTGCAGCCTTATAAATCTAATAAATTATTAATAATTAGTAGTAGTACTCCTTAGGGAGCAAACCTATGTGAAATTACATATAGATGGCATTTATACAGAATTCTTTTGTTTTCATAGAGAACTGATTGCTTTTTTATTATTGTGTTTCAGATTTTTTTTAAAGAAGCTATATATATATAACAAAGCAGTGTATTCATCTGAGAAAATGGAAATATTTAATAGCAATATTAGTAAGCTTACTGGCTATTTTAGAAGCTGCTGTGTAATACTTGAGCAGTTCAAAGCAGCACTGAAAAGAGACCTCAAAAGGAAGAGAATTCCACAGTTTTGAGCCATTACCAAAATAACGCTTTGTTTTAGGCATATGAGCCTAACCAAATGCAATGCTTAATGCGTGAATCAGTTCTTAGAATATGGTCTAGATTATGTAGATCAGAGATTGGTCCCAAGCCACCTAGGATTTTAAAGTTAAAACCAGAATTTATGAGTTGTATCAGTCACAGGAATTGCTGTAAATAAATTATGTTTGGATGACTCTCTAGTTGTTTTGATTGTTCTATTATCTTGATACATGTGAAATGTCTTGATTTATGAGAAATTGCTATCTATATTGGTTTCCTTCTCATACTATATCTTTAAAAATCAGCTAATTAAAAACTGGAACATTTGGTTCATTGGTATATGTACTTTGCACGAAATGTGCAGCAGATTTACAACCTCAAGGTAGGTGATAGGGTCTAATGTTTTTTATAGTACTATGTTGTTGTTGTTCAGTCGTTCAGTCGTGTCCGACTCTTCGTGACCTCATGGACCATAGCACGCCAGGCCTTCCTGTCCTCCACTGTCTCTCGGAGTTTACTCAAATTCATGTTCATTACATCGGTGATGCTATCTAACCATCTCATCCTCTGCCGTCCCCTTCTCCTTTTGCCCTCAGTCTTTCCCAGCATCAGGGTCTTTTCCAGTGAGTCCTCTCTTCTCATTAGGTGGCCAAAGTATTTGAGCTTCAGCTTCAGCATCTGTCCTTCCAATGAGCAGTCAGGGTTGATTTCCTTTAGGATTGACTGGTTTGACCTCCTTGCAGTCCAAGGGACTCTCAAGAGTCTTCTCCAGCACCACAGCTCGAAAGCATCAATTCTTCGGCGCTCAGCCTTCCTTATGGTCCAACTCTCACAGCCATACATTGCTACTGGAAAAACCATAGCTTTAACTATACGGACCTTTGTCGGCAAGGTGATGTCTCTGCTTTTTAATATGCTGTCTAGGTTTGCCATAGCTTTCCTTCCAAGGAGCAAGCGTCTTTTAATTTCATGGCTGCAGTCACCGTCTGCGGTGATCTTGGAGCCCAAGAAAATAAAATCTGTCACTGCTTCCATTTCTTCCCCTTCTATTTGCCAGGAAGTGATGGGACCAGATGCCATGATCTGGGTTTTTTTAATGTTGAGTTTCAAGCCAGCTTTTGCACTCTCCTCTTTCACCCTCATCAAGAGGCTCTTTAGTTCCTCTTCACTTTCTGCCATTAGGGTGGTATCGTCTGCATATCTGAGGTTGTTGATATTTCTCCCGGCAATCTTAACTCCGGCTTGTGATTCATCCAGCCCGGCATTTCTCATGATGTACTCTGCATATAAGTTAAATAAGCAGGGTGATAATATACAGCCTTGTCGTACTCCTTTCCCAATTTTGAACCAGTCGGTTGTTCCATGTCCGGTTCTAACTGTTGCTTCTTGACCCACATACAGGTTTCTCAGGAGACAGGTAAGGTGGTCTGGTACTCCCATCTCTTTAAGAATTTGCCACAGTTTGTTGTGATCCACACAATCAAAGGCTTTAGCGTAGTCAATGAAGCAGAAGTAGATGTTTTTCTGGAACTCTCTTGCTTTTTCCATGATCCAGCGAATGTTGGCAATCTGATCTCTAGTTCCTCTGCCTCTTCGAAACCCAGCTTGCACTTCTGGTAGTTCTCGGTTCACATGCTGCTGAAGCCTAGCTTGTAGGATTTTGAGCATAACCTTGCTGGCATGTGAAATGAGCGCAATTGTACGGTAGTTTGAACATTCTTTGGCATTGCCTTTCTTTGGAATTGGAACGTAAACTGACCTTTTCCAATCCTGTGGCCACTGTTGAGTTTTCCAAATTTGTTGGCATATTGAGTGCAGCACTTTAACAGCATCATCTTTTAGGATTTTAAATAGCTCAGCTGGGATACTGTCTTCTCCGCTAGCTTTGTTGTTAGTAATGCTTCCTAAGGCCCACTTGACTTCACTCTCTAGGATGTCCGGCTCAAGGTCAGTGACCACACCATCGTATTTATCAGGGATATTAAGATCTTTCTTGTATAGTTCTTCTGTGTATTCTTGCCACCTCTTCTTAATCTCTTCTGCTTCTGTTAGGTCCCTGCCTTTTTTGTCCTTTATCATGCCCATCTTTGCACAAAACGTTCCCTTGATATCTCCGATTTTCTTGAAGAGATCTCTAGTCTTCCCCATTCTATTGTTTTCCTCGATTTCTTTGCATTGTTCATTTAAGAAGGCCTTCTTATCTCTCCTTGCTATTCTCTGGAATTCTGCATTCAGTTGTTTATATCTTTCCCTTTCTCCCTTGCCTTTTGCTTCCCTTCTTTCCTCAGCTATTTGTAAAGCCTCATCAGTCAGCCACTTTGCTTTCTTGCATTTCTTTTTCTTTGGGATGGTTTTAGTTGCTGCCTCCTGTACAATGTTACGAACCTCCATCCATAGTTCTTCAGGCACTCTGTCTACCAGATCTAATCCTTTAAATCTATTCCTCACTTCCACTGTATATTCATAAGGGATATGATTTAGGTCATACCTGATTGGTCTAGTGGTTTTCTCTACATTCTTCAATTTAAGCCTAAATTTTGCAATAAGAAGCTCATGATCTGAGGCACAGTCAGCTCCAGGTCTTGTTTTTGCTGATTGTATAGAGCTTCTCCATCTTTGGCTGCAAAGTATATAATCAATCTGATTTCGGTATTGACCATCTGGTGATGTCCATGTGTAGAGTCGTCTCTTGTGTTGTTGGAAAAGAGTGTTTGCTATGACCAGCGTGTTCTCTTGACAAAACTCTATTAGCCTTTGCCCTGCTTCATTTTGTACTCCGAGGCCGAACTTGCCTGTTATTCCGGTTATTTTTTGACTTCCTACCTTAGCATTCCAGTCCCCTATGATGAAAAGGACATCTTTTTTTTGGTGTTAGTTCTAGAAGGTGTTGTAGGTCTTCATAGAACCGGTCAACTTCAGCTTCTTTGGCATCAGTGGTTGGGGCATAGACTTGGATCACTGTGATGTTGAATGGTTTGCCTTGGATTCGAACTGAAAGCATTCTGTCGTTTTTGAGGTTGTACCCCAGTACTGCCTTTCCCACTCTTTTATTGACTATGAGAGCTACTCCATTTCTTCTAAGGGATTCTTGCCCACAGTAGTATATATAATGGTCTCCTGAATTAAATTCGCCCATTCCTGTCCATTTTAGTTCGCTGATTCCCAAGATGTCGATGTTCAATCTTGTCATCTCATGTTTGACCACATCCAGCTTACCTTGATTCATAGTTCTTACATTCCAGGTTCCTATGCAATATTGTTCTTTACAGCATCGGACTTTCCTTCCACTTCCAGACACATCCACAACTGAGCGTCCTTTCGGCTTTGGCCCAGCCGTTTCACACTTTCTGGAGCTACTCGGAATTGCCCTCCGCTCTTCCCCAGTAGCATTTTGGACACCTTCCGACCTGAGGGGCTCATCTTCCGGCGTCATATCTTTTAGCCTTTTGATACTGTCCATGGGTTTTCTTGGCAAGGATACTGGAGTGGTTTGCCATTTCCTCCTCCAGTGGACCACGTTTTGTCAGAACTCTCCATCATGACCTGTTCTTCTTGACCTGACTTCATTGAGTTACGCAAGCCCCTTCGCCACGACAAGGCAGTGATCCATGAAGGGGTAGTTCATAGTACTATGAACCGGGCACTGTTCAAGCTTTCTCATGTTTCTTAATTGAAGAAGCTCAGTGGTGCATTCTAGAGAAGTGTGTCTTGAATTGAGATATAACAGTAATTGATCAGAAAGAATTATATTACATTTGATGTAACACCAATACCAATGGGTGTTGTATAATTTGTACATTTGCTTTTCTTCTTACTTCTCTGGAAGTTTTGTATGCACGAGGGCCTTAGTTATAGCCAGTTATGAAGTTGACGGCATTGAGGTTTTTGGAAAAGGATCCATGTATGTATAGCATAACTAGATCAAAAAGATTGAGAGGTTGACAGAATAGAGTTTGGAAGTTAACTGTATTAAGAACTCTGAAGAAACCCACTTGCATTAGGCTGTGGGGTTCCCCACTTCTTTCTTACCACACCTTGTCATTCTTTCTATTCCAAACTTAGATCCATTTTCTATTCTGAAAATATTTTTACAGACTGTGCTAATGGACCAAAGCCGTTTCCAGGAAATGCAGTTGGAATTGGACCAGCTTATTCTAACTGGTGCTATTCTTCTGGTAACCTTCAATGCAGCAGGCACAGCTCTTTCAGATTTGCCAGCTTTTACCAATCAGCTCAAAATGGCTATCCGAGTATTGCTGACAGGGCTACACATTCCGTGAGTACAATGCAGATTTTGGCCTCTTATAGTATGATGCAGAATGGTATTGATGTGAAACTTGGAGCTTAGGCCTGCCTATTTGAAAGGATCCAGATGTTTTCCTGCTTCGGTGGTAGTAGAAAGCCTTAAAGGTTACTGGGAATATTTTTCTCTATAAACAACTTTGTAGAAATTTCTGAACTTGGAACAAGGAACCTGTTTAAAATCAGCTGACCTCAACCTTACCCAAGTTGGTAGCTTTTAGATGTCTGTCTGTTGGGTCTGCAGATTCTGTATTCCCAGCCAGCTAACCTGAATCTATGAATGAACTAACATGTGCATTCTGAAAAATGCAGGGTTGATTTTTTCCCCCTGAATCATGATTAACTCCTAGTGTAAACAGGAAATACTACTTTCCATCACTGTCATTTCCTTATGAATTTAATTTCCTATTAATTTAAAAGAAACAAAAATGATGGGACAGTTTCCACTAATGTCACTTTCCTCTGCAGGGTTTCTTAGTGTTTTTTGTTTTTGTTTTTGATTATGATTTTGTTTGACAGATAAATCAGTTTTAATGTTTCATGTGAGCCATTACAATATATGGAAGCTTTTATCATTCTTCAATTATCTAATCTTTCTCTAGTTCCTTCAACTTGAGTGAAACTTTGGCTGTCATAAGTGAAAAGATTTGTGCTGAAATTAACAGTTGCCTTTCCCAGCATGGCTTTACACCTTTCACACCTGAAAAAGTGATTGTGCTTAAAGGACAAATCCAGGCTCTTGCCAATCCTGATAACACAGTATGCAAACTGATAGGTATGTACTGTAGATAAACTGAGTTTTTGTGGGGAGAGTTTCCCAGTGTTAATAATTGTACAATGTCTGCAAGTCAAATTCATATTTGAGAACATGCCATATGTTAATGTTATAAAAGACAGGAAATTAATTGAGTGAGGGTAACCCTTTGTGATAGGCCATATCTTTTAGTATCCATAAACAGTTTATTTTAGCAAAGTGAACATGGAGGTTAAACTAAATAAAGGTTTTAAAAGATTAAGGATTTTTTCCCGAGATAATTGCAGAGGTATAGAAAACAGGATATTTTATGTCTTTGGATGCAACAGTAAAGCAAAGATGCATTGGGATGTTTGGAGTGAAAAGACAATTATGCTGAAGGAACTATTACTTATAACTGGCCTAGGCTTCTTGAATCCGATAGCAGCACAATCTTTTGACTTGTTTGATACATAAGCTTAGTTTGGCTCTTACGAGATAAATTAGGACCTCTTACGATGTCTTATTAACTTACTCACTTCTCTTCTCAAGATTCAAGGATCCAGTTGTTTTTGGAGAATTACCTTGCTTGTGGTCATCAGAAATCCCTTCCTCCTGTGCCTGGTGGATTGGGCCCTATTCAGAGAGAGCTGGAGGAGATTGCTGTCAAGTATATTCGCCTTGTTGACTACAACAAGATGGTTTTCAGTCCTTATTATGATGCAATTCTCAGCAAAATATTGAATAAAGAGTTTCCTTAGCTGTGAAGAAAACTGAAAAATGCCAAACCCATTTGTATGCTGTCCCTCAACAATAGGGCTTCAGTCCAGGGCCAGATAAGAGAAGGCTGTTTTACTCTGCTTTTACACTTGTTTTTTTTTTTGTCAGAATGATCAGGGCTGGAAAATGGAAGCTTCCTTCATAGACCAGTTGTTCATTTAGGATCCCCACAATCAGTCTTGCCATGTGCTGCACCCTTCTGTGTCACCTCTCCTAGGACAGCCCAGTGCTGTTCAGAAACTTCTCTTTGAAACATTACACGGGACAGATTCATTTAGGTATTAGGGTAAAATGCAATATCTCAAAAATTGTGCTGATCATGCTTCGTGGGACTTTCCAGAAGTCCCCAGCATGGTTAGTTTGCAACATTTCACTCCACTTGTTCCTTCTGGCCAGTAGCTTAGGGATACAGACAAGCTTAGGAATCAAGTGGTTTGCTGTATTCTGTCAAAGCTGATTCTTACATGGGAAAAAATCCTGAATCAATGCTTGGATCATTACTGTTGACTCATTGTGGTTAACTTTATCTATTGTAGAAACATTGAAACCTTAAAAGAAAAAGGCTTTCCAACAGAAGTTTCCAAATAATTCAATAGCAGTGATCAAATATCAATATGTAAAATATACATAAAAATATATTGGCTTAGTATTTAACTTTGTTGGCCATAATGGCTAGTGGCAACATAAAAGGGTAATTATGGAAACCATCCTATTAGCATGATCCAAAAGTACATGCTAACAGGTTCTTAATTATTATTCTTCCTATTAGCATGATCCAAAAGTACATGCTAACAGGTTCTTAATACACATGGTTCTTAAAGCCTGTTCTAAGTACTTCAACATAAATTTCCACATATTCAGAATTTGAATATTGGTAGTTAAAGCACTTTATATGTATTCTGTGAGCCAAGGCTCTCTTGTGTTTCTGTATTTGCAGATTCTTGGTCAAAATCATATATATTTTTGTAGAGTATTTTCCAGTTCTTTATTTCCCTATTCATAAGAATGCTATCCTATAGACTCAAGGAGATGTTTTTCTTTTGACGTGTGAGAACTCTTTTGAAAAGAGAGGTGTCTTAGTTTTCTATTAGTGTAATGGGAAATGCTATTAAAGACAAACCTTTAGAGCTGAAGCAGTTGAATAAAGGTAGATCCACTGAATCTTATTGCTGGGTTTTGTTTACATACAGAAAGCTTGGGATTAGAAGAGAAGATGGACTAAACTTCTAGCTTGTCTCATCCTCAGTAATAAAAATATCAAGCTCCCAGTTCAACTGCTATTTTCATATAGTTGCAAATACAAGGCTTAGCGCACTCATTTGTCCAAATGTTAGTAGACAGAGGCAGATTGTGCCTCACCTTCCCTGTTGGGCCCGCAGCACAGAATTTCACATGCTCATGACCCAGTGGTCAATCCATAGGGAGAAAAAGATGCTTCTATGCATGCATAGCGCTTGCTCAGTTGGATGCAAAACATTTATTGATTTATATGTTACAGATTGTTAAGATAGTTCTTTTCTTATACAATTATCATATTCTAAGAAATTTATTGAAATCTGCTTGGCTGTCTTAAAAAATAATTTCAAGAGTTCATAAACATATAGCATCCTGCGTTTTTGACAAAATAACTGGGTTTCTGAAGCAGAATTACCTGTGGATTGCTTTCCAGTATCAAAGTTTAGTAAAATAAATTATATTTATTTATTTATTGTATTAGTTAAGGCCCAAATCTTGATAAAATAGTTAAGAGTAGAGACATCACACTGACAACAAAGGTCCGCATAGTTAAAGCAATGGTATTCCCCGTAGTAACCTATGGCTGCGAGAGCTGGACCATAAGGAAGGCTGAGCGAAGGAAGATAGATGCTTTTGAACTGTGGTGTTGGAGGAAAATTCTGAGAGTGCCTTGGACTGCAAGAAGATCAAACCAGTCCATACTCCAGGAAATAAAGCCAGACTGCTCACTTGAGGGAATGATATTAAAGGCAAAACTGAAGTACTTTGGCCACATAATGAGAAGACAGGGTACCCTGGAGAAGATGCTGATGCTAGGGAAAGTGGAAGGCAAAAGGAACAGGGGCCGACCAAGGGCAAGATGGATGGATGATATTCTGGAGGTGACAGACTCGACCGTGGGGGAGCTGGGGATGGTGACAGCCGACAGGAAGCTCTGGTGTGGGCTGGTCCATGAAGTCACGAAGAGTCGGAAGCGACTGAACGAATAAACAACAAAATTAGTTAAGGCCACTGAACTAAAAATTATTTGTTAGAATAAAAATTATATGCAAAAGCAGGAATAATAAAGCATAGAAGCTTTAGTTGGAAAGACAGATGCAATATGGGGTCTGAACGTGTAGTGGCTGTCTGTTATGACTGAGCTTTGTCAAATATCGAAAGATTGTAGAGCTGCAGACCTGTTTTTTCACTTAAATAATCCCTTTAATGATTGGAATTACTTAAAAACAAAATATTTGGTCATATTCTAAATAACTAAACAGTAATTGGTCTGACATAGCACCACCAAACCAATAATTTTTTATTGGAATGTTTATTGTTTTTATTGTAATTTCTTTGATTGTTGTGAGCTGCTTAGTCATTGGGAGTCAGGCGGCATACAAGTTTAAATTATTTATTTATTTATTTCAGTCCAGCAATATGTTCAGTACATATCATTGAACCCTTTTTGAAGCTTTTTTTTAAATTTAAAGAATACTCCTGTAAATGCGTTCCTTTTGAAATTTAATGCTTGCAGAATTTTAATAAGCAAAAATATGAATCCAAATGTTTTTGTTTTATGTAAACAAGTATCAGTCTAAAACTAGTATTTGTAACATTAAAAGAAAAAATTGTCACAGACAGTGAAGCCAAACTTAATCATTCAGTCTCATGAATTCTAGGAAAGTTAGTCCTTACTTTAATAAAACTTTTTCACTAAGATCAGTTAGACTTTGGATACTTACCTGTTATCTAATCTTTAGATTTACCTATCCACCAATTTTATTGCTTTAAGATAGAAAGCAATGGAAAAAAACCCTATTGATGGAAATTCAGTATTTTATCAGAATTGTTTGACATGTTTGTGTTTATGGGATTCCTTGAATTATTAATATTTCAAACTTGATGTTTTTTCTCAGTGTTGCTGTCATCTATGCCGTATGTGCATCTTTAATATGAGATGGTAACTCATCTGTAATAAATAATAGTTATGCTGTATGTATGTTGTGGTTTCCAGTAATTAGCATTTACCCCATTTTTGTTTTATTTTCACCATTTTTCAACTTTTGTTTACTTCACAAATGCTTGCTGTAGGTTTGGGTTTTGCTTGATTGTTCCCTTTAGAGTTTTTATCACCACGCTAAGTTTTATCACCCACAGGAAAAACACTGCATATAAGATTGGCAACTCTTCAAGGAACCCAAAGTTTTCTAAAATGACCCACACATTGTGGGATGAAGTGACAAAGGGGGAGGAGGGAACAGGGATGACCAGGAGTACTGAAGAACTGAAATTCCATTCAGGTTTGGCCCAACAAATTGAACTCTTCAGTTGTGTCTACCTTGTGTGCCTGGTGCTCGTGGATGGATCTCGGTGTAATAACAATAAGAATCCTACAGGCCTGAAGTCTATTGACCCTTTGGCCTAAAAAGCAGTGAAAGGTGATGGAAAAAACTTACAACGGGAGAAGGGTAGCTTTAAATTGCATTGCTGCGTTAATGTGCTAGTCCCTGATGGTAAATAGCATTATGCATTAATGATGTTGAGGCTACAGGCAACCCTTTTTGTGATTGCAATTGATCTTTAATAGCTGTAACAAGTGGTGGTGATGAAATTATTCTATTTCTGGCTAATACCATTTTCTCATGTCTTCACAACTGATTTTATGTCTGCAGTAATCTGGATTTTTAAAAATCTAGTTTACATGCTCAGATTCCTTCAGCGTATCTCCACAGAGACCAAAGTGTGTGTTTCTTGCATGGAGCAGATGGAGTGGAAACTGATGCTAAGTTACAAAGGTCTTATCGCTCCTCTCAAAATCCCAACAATGCACGTGCTAGGGAATATATGTATCTTCTTCGGTAATCACAGCAGCTCTTCTACTTAAAGTATCAGTACACACAGGGATCTCTGTTGCAATAAAGAGGGAGTCACTTTTCATATCAAACTGCATTTTGCAAACTTCAGCTTGAAATGTAAACTGTTATCCTGAGTGAATTAAAAGTACTGAGAAAGGGCAAAATATTAGGTTGTAAAGATAAATCCTATAAATAGCTGTATTGAGTACAGAAATATTAAATTTGAAATTGTGATTTACATTGTAACTAGTACCTCCCATACAAATAAAGGTAACAGGCAAGTAGCATCCTAAAATCTTCTCCCTTATCTTGAAGCTGGCTTGCATGCTGGGAAATAGGAGTTATCAGTAGCTGTCAGTAGCATGCATGCATGTCAGTAGCATGCATTTTTATTTCATAATTTTTTAAAAATACCAGAAACCTTTTCTGCATAGTTACTATTTACATAACAGAAACAAAACTTACGTTAACCTTGTGATTGACAAAACAAAAAAGCCAGTTGAATCTCCCCTAAATCATCAGTGACTACTGTGGTGTGCCGAGAGTATTTGCTGACTGCCATTAATTTGAGTGTCAATGTATGTTGGAACTTTTCAGTTAAAAAGGATCTCAAACCATATTTTCTATTTCTATACCTCTGTATTATTTGTTTTATTAGCAGAATCCTATATACTTTTGTGTGTTAATTTTCATACTCTGGACAAATTACCTATTTATAAATACTGTGATATGATTATTAATTGCATCTTTAAATTTCAAATATTCAGTTTCTCTTCAGAGTTTCAGGTCACCTTGTCACTTAACAAGCAACTCTATAAGGATGGATGAACAGGAAATGACTCTTAGAAAAATAATGCTGAAGACAATACTTAAACATACACTGGTCCAAGGAAAAGTAAATGCTGGCAGAGCCAGCCAACATCACTCCAGTATTTAGGGTGATTAGTGGTCTTGAGGTACTGACATTTAATCTATGAATCAGCTAGAACAAAACTCCATGAGACATAACTTTTATGGAGATCCTTTATTTGAAAGGAATGTTTTTTTCTATTTTAAACTACAAAACAGCTTCCATTCATTCTGCCATAAATAAAAATGAAGAATAAGGCAGGACAGACACGACATGAGCAAAGTGAGAATGGTTTGTTTTTCAGAAATGTGAATTTAAAATATCTCCCCATTACATAACCTTTCCAGTTTTTAAAAATAAAACTCTCAGAATCCCCACAAGAATTCAAGTGGTATGTGAGGATACAACTGAAGACCAACCAAATACATGTCAAACATTTTGCATGGTTTGTGTTCCAAGATGTAGTTTCTGCCAGAGCTCAAATTTGCTCATTCTAAGGATCATCTGCCTTTTTCCTTTTCTGATGAAAAAACAGCTGGTAAAAAAGAGGCACCACAGTAACAAAACAACCTCAGTTGCAAGATGCATGTTAGAAACTTCCAATTCCTTTTAAACATTTGATTTGTTGAAAGACAAAATATTACAAGTTCTTTATTTTCACAGTTGAATTTGCAACACGTCTCACCGGATTCGCTTCTGTTGTCGTGCTCTGTAAATGTCATGAATGGGAGGAACCACTGAACCTTTTTCCTCCTCCTCATCCGAATCTTCATTTGGTCTTTTGACAGATTTATTGAGAAGTGTGTTATTTTCCAAAGGTCCATTCCCTTCCACTGAAAGGTCAGTCAAGCCTCCCGTAATAATCCGTACAGCTTCATCCACAGCTTTGGAAGAGGGAAGAAAAGAGTTCGTTTTGTGAAAAAATGTTCGCTTAATAGTTGTGATCATATACATAATATACAGAGATATTATAGATGAACCACACCCATTAGTGATTCCTGAGAAAGGGATAGAATACTGTCCAAATATTTTTGCTCAAACAGCCATCGCCCAAAGTTAAGGCTGACCCTGTTCATACAACACCCTTAAACCAGTCGGCCATTAACCCAGTCAAATCTCCTTACTGGTGGTCACCATAACCAGATCTGTAGTTTCCAATTTCTGGAACATAGACTACCCCCATCCAGTTTCCCTAAGAACTGTCTGCTGTTCCAGGGCAATCCTGGCAAAGTTCTATTACATCACCAGCCCTGTCCCCATTGGCCAGGACAGCAGATAACTGGGATAGGGGAGAAATACTCTGATGTGGAACAGGGACAACACAAGTGATAATGTACTACCACTGGATATTCCCATAATGAGGGCCAGAGGAAAAACAACTTACTGTCTGGAAGTTTGCATCTTCTGACAATCTCCATGAGTTCATCCACTTGCACAAATGGACCCTGCAAGAGAAAAAAGATTAGCCATTTAATAGGAATATTGTCATATAAGCACTATAATTATACAAATGGAATATTAATGAACTGAAGCAGTAAACAACCAAACTGCAAAGTTTTCAGAAGATTTCATTATATTACAACTAACCTGAAAACACATAGGAGGTGGGAGAAGTTTCATTAGAACTACAGCAGCAGGTGGGACAGGAAAGACACCACCAGGAACTGGATGTAAACCTGGAGCTGGTGGATAATAAAACACAATTAACTATTAACACTCGTATCAAAAGTAACAAGATAAGGCTTGATTGGAGTTATGTCCTTTTGATTTTGAAGATGAATCTTGCAAAGCACCATACACAATGAATAAAAATCTGAGATCAAATTACACAAACTCAAACTTTGTGCTGTACAAGTTGCTAAAAAGGTTCTCCCCGTACATTTGTGCAGTTGTGTCCGACTCTAGGGGCCGGTGCTCATCTCCGTTTGTTAGCCGAAGAGCCAGCGTTGTCCAAAGACGCTTCCACGGTCATGTGGCCGCATGACGCACGTGGAACGCTGTTACCTACCCACCGAAGTGGTACCTATTAATCTACTTGCCTTTGCATGCTTTCGAATTGCTAGGTTGGCAAGAGCTGGAGCTAGTGCGGGAGCTCACTCCGTCACGCAGGGCTAGGGACTCGAATCTCCGAACTTGCGATCTTCCGATCGACAAGCCTGGTGTCTTACCCGCTGAGCCACCACGCCCCTTATACAAGTTGCTACATGGTCTTAAATGAATATATGCATAAGGGTGAACTACAAAAACATTTTTTAAAATAAAGAATCAGTCAGAATATAGCAGAGAATGTTTCTTCTTATCTTGACAAAATTTTGTAATGAGCTTACGTGCTAAATGTCTTGGCTGAAATGGAATCATCTGCTGTGTATCTGGTTTTGGATATTCTGGCTTTCTGTCTACTTCATCTTTTAACGTAGGTACTATTGAAGGTGCCACAACAGGATCTGGAATTATGGTTGCTAGCTTTGCACGGGAAACATCCTGGAAATTGTATTAAAACCAAAAATATTAATGAATCCATGTCACTAAATAAATTTTTAAAAAATCTTTAAATTATGAAAGTGTGCAATGGACACAGTGGAATGTCCTCTACTAACTTACCTTATAACCAAGAGCTTTGAGTTCGCTGGCAGAACAAGGGTACAGATCCATGAATTTATACCTGTCTACCAGCAAAGCTGTTTCTTTGCCCTCATATTCCTCCTTGAAAGCTGTAAACCTTCGCTTCTCAACTTTTAATATGCTAGCCAGGTCACCAATATTGCTTTCGAAAGCTAAAAATCGAGCCCATATTTCTCTGTATAGGAAAATACAGAAAGAACAAATATTCCAATGACAACTAATTCATATGCTCAACAAGAGACAGAAAAATCAAAATTTGGAAAACATACTTATTTAAGCATATTCCAAATATGCTCTCTAAAACAGTTCTAATGCCTTTTGCAACTGTTCAGTAAGCAGCAGGCTTCAAGTCCAATTTACTGCAAGACTTACCAGCTGCATGTTTACTAACTAAAAAAATAACCCTTACCTGTTTTCTCCAGTGGCTTGCTACTCTATACAATCAACTCTGTCGTTGCATGAAAAACGATTCTACATGTTAAATTGTAGGAATTGTAGACAAATACCAGGAATTTTTTTCCTATAACCACAACAATTGCCCACAAGTTAATTTTAGCTGCCTTCTTTTTCTTTAAAATGTTTACTTTAGATCCAGAAAAAGCGACAACAGTGTTCACTCTACATGTTGCTCTGGTAAGGAGGGCCAGTCAAAAGAAATGATTCTGTACTTATGTTGATTCAGGTTGAAAACTAATGGCAGCCAGTCAGTTTATGTATAAAGAGGGGCCGTGGTGGAGCAGGGGAAGAGCTATTAAAAGCAGAGTAGAAACAAAATGAGCTGCATGCATAGAGTGTACAACAATTCACTACACTTGGGAGCAAAGTGGCAGACAAAATATGAAATAATCTACCATTTAACTAATTCCCCAGCACTTTGGTTCCAAAGTACAGGCTCCAAGCAGAAACCACTAGTTAAAGGGAATAGTTCTCAGTGAGTAAACATACTGTAGATGAGATGGGGAAGAATGTATGGAGAAAGCCAGCAGGGAGGTAGGATCATGACTGATGTTGTGTGTGTATGCATGCAGGCCAAAGTACCAAAGCACTCCAGGTTTATATTCCTCAGATCAGAACGCCATCAAAGCATTTTCAGGCATCCAGAGAATGAATGCACACAGAATATCCTACATTCTTTGCTTCTCTTAGCAGCTTTCTCCTTATTTACAACTACAACACAACTACAAGAGATCACTTGTAGGAAGGAGCTCTGGCAAGGCTTACCCAGATTTCTCCGGCGGAAGGCTCCCTGAGGTCAACACACGTTCGAACAGGACTCTTGTATTATTATCCTCTATTTAAAATAGAGTTTAAAAGAAATATGAAAACAGATTTCAAATATCAGTCTTATTTTTAAAAAATAGAAATTATAGGAAAAATCATTTTGATTCTTTGAAAATTCCTATTTACTCCACATGTTGTTTATGGACAGGCCAAGGTATTAATGGCTGCCTTTCCTATCATAAAAGCTGAGCAAAAGGGGCTTAAGGCTGAAAAGAAGCTAAAGAAACTTAACTTTTAACTGTGGAGTCCTTGGTGCTCTCTGAGCTTGGTTGTTTGCTTGCAGACGTTTCATTGCCCAACTAGGTAACATCATCAGTGCTAGTGAGTGTGGGGTTTGTTTCCTGTTTCTCCCATTTGTGTGCTTTCTGAAGCATTTGACGCCTCCCATTTGCGTGCTTTCTGAAGTGTTTGAGTGTGAGGAGCAAACCCCCCACTCACTAGCACTGATGATGTTACCTAGTTGGGCAATGAAATGGGCTAGAAACCAGGAGACCGTGAGTTCTAGTCCCACCTGAGGCATGAAAGCCAGCTGGGTGACCTTGGGCCAGTCACCCTCTCTCAGCCCAACTCACCTCACAGGGTTGTTGTGGGGAAAATAGAAGGAGGAAGGAGTATTGGGTATGTTCGCTGTCTTGAGTTATTTATAAAAATAAATAAATTCTCTTCTATCGAAAGCTTGAATCATGTCAACTGGATTTCCATTTTCTCAGTGGAAACGTTTCGCTCCTTATCCAAGAAGCTTCTTCAGTCTGAGCAAAGTTTGTAAGGGAATCCTTAAATATGTTTCTAGGGTGGCTGTGTGACCTTGCACCTGGGGCTAGGTCATGGTTATTTTGAGATGTTTATTTCTAAGTCCCTTTATCATCCAAAGGAGGATCGTTAAGATTACCTTGCTGTTGTTGAGATTGTGAAATGGTCTTAATCTTCCTAGGCACAGAAGACAAAGCAGGAAGGAAAATAGGGGAAAGATTGTGCCTGAGGCCCCCACCTCTATTCAAAGAAGGATTTTCCAAGTTGGCATAAATGGATTCCTTGACCCCTCTTTCAAACCACTTATCTTCCCTGTCTAAAATGTGAACATTAATGTCCTCAAATGAGTGTCCTTTTTCCTTTAGATGTAGGTAAACTGCTGACTCTGGTCCTGTGGTGTTGCTCCTCCTGTGTTAGGCCATCCTCCTGTACAAAGGTTGTTTGGTTTCTCCAATGTAGAGCTCAGAGCACTACTCACTGCACTGGATTGCATACACTACATTGCTTTTCTTGTGTTTTGGAGTTTGATCTTTGGGGTGTACAAGCCTCTGTCTCAGTGTGTTGGTGGGTTTGAAATATACAGGTATGTGGTGTTTGCCAAATATCCTTTTTTATCTTTTCAGACACGCCAGCCATGTAAGGAATGACCAGGTTCTTCCGTTTACTCTTGAGTCTCAGCCCTGTCTGTCGCTGTTTTAGGTCTGGTAGACTTAGATTTGGTGAAGGCCCAATTTGGATATCCACAGGCCTTCAGAGCTGTTCTCAGGTGCTGATTTTCATTCTTTTTGGAATCCATGAAGGTGGGGATGGTTTCTGCTCTGTGTGACAATGTCCTGATGACCCCTAGTTTGTGCTGTAGTGGATGGTGGGAGTCAAACATCAGATATTGATCTGTGTGTGGGGGTTTCCTGTAGATCCCTATTTCTAGCTTGCCACCGGTCCCAATGAGGACTTCACAGTCTAGGAATGCCAGTCTGTTCTTGGTGTCTTCTCTGGTGAACCTAATGTTGGCATCTATGGTGTTTATATGGCCCGTGAAGGCCTGTACTTCCTGGGCCTTGATTTTAACCCAGGTGTCATCCACATACCTGAACCAGTGGGTGGGCGCTGTTCCCTGGAATGTGTTGAGTGCTTTCTTCTCCACTTCTTCCATGTATAAATTGGCCACAATGGGTGACACAGGAGAACCCATGGCACAGCCGTGTTTTTGTCTGTAAAAGTCACCTCTGTATGAGAAATAAGTGGTGTTGAGACACAGGTCCAGAAGATGGCAGATCTGGTTTGGGTTGAGATGGTTTCTCCTTTCAAGGGTGCTGTCCTCTTCTAGTCTCTTCCTGACAGCGGATAGAGCATGAGTGGTGGGGATGCTGGTGAAAAGGGAGGACACATCGAAGGAGACCATAGTTTCATCTGTATCCAGTTTCAGGATCTTTGCTTTGGAAACAAATTCTTCCGAATTATGGATGTGGTGTTCAGAGTGTCCAACCAGAGGTGCTAGTATGGTAGAGAGGTGTTTGGCAATGTTGTATGTTACCAAATTAATGCTGCTGACTATGGGTCGAAGGGGTGTTCCTTCCTTGTGGATCTTAGGGAGTCCGTAAATGCAGGGGATGGCTTCTCCAGGATACAAACGGTGGTAGGTAATCCTATCGATGGAGCCATCATGTTCCAATTGTTTCAAACTGTCTATTACCTTTTTCTTGTAATTGCTGGTGGGGTCTCTTTTCAGTTTTTCATATGTATGGTGATCCTCCAAAAGTGAGGTAATTTTATTGTGGTAGTCTGCAGTGTTTAGAACCACTGTACATCTTCCTAAATAGAAATCCAGTTGACATGATTCAAGCTACAGACAATTCCACCTGGATGACTGAGAACCTTCATTGACATATCTTCTATCGAAACTTAACTTTTAACTACACATTCATTATAATCATCTGAAAGATGAGCATTTAAGATAGAGATAGAGATACTGTATCATATTAAAACAATCCAAATCTCAACGTAAGAATTTAAAAGTCAATTTACAATTGTTGACAGCAGCAGGATGTATAGGACCAAACAGAAAGAGGTGTTTAGTTCTTGTTAGGATTACAATGGCCTTTGGCTCATTTAGTCTCTGCCTGCCTTATTCTCATCTGAAATTTTCATGCAGTTTATTCATTCTAGATAATCTGTAGAACTGTCATTTTTAAGCTGGATGTGAAGGTCGCAAATCGCGATCCTGTGACCCCAGGATGCTGCAACCGTTGTAAATGTGCAGCGGTTGCCAAGCACCTGAATCGCGATCACGTGACTGTGGGGGGAATGCAACGGCCCAAGTTCAAGGACCAGTTGTAAACCTACTTTTTCAGCACTATTGTAATTTTGAATGGTTGCTGAAAGAGGCAGTTGGTAAGTGAGGACTACCTGTACATTTGTCTATGAGGGGAGATTTAACCAAAAGTCTTCCCAGTTCATCCTAGTGCTCTGCTATATACTTGTCCTCAGATTTTTCTGAGTGTAATAACCCTTCCTAGCACAAATCCTTATGAAATAAACTTTATGTAAAAAAAACCCACTAAATTGTAAAAGTCCAGTTTCTTATTAATGAATTACCATACTAGAATGCCTATACAATTATCAATCCCCACCCCCACCAATTTTTACAAATTAGGTGCTCAATTTGGGAGGAAACATTTATTTTATTTATACAGAAAAAAAGGCTTTCTAGCGTTTTCACTGCATTCAGGGCAGTTAATAAAAAATAAATAAAAGAAAAGAGAGTGAATTATAACCTCCAATTTAATTACTTCTCTGAGTTCCTGGGACTTACCATTCAAATGAGAAAGATAATCAATATATGCCAAGACATATTCTGGAATGTCTCCATATTTCTTCAAGCCCAGCTCAAAAATCTTAAAAGCCACTGACTTGTCCTGTAAATTTAGAAGTGTTGTTAGTTAAGTGAAAAATGAACCATCTAAAAAACTGATATAACCATGTCGCTCACTATGAAGAATTACCTTGCTGCAATAATATTCCATCAGAGCAGCTGTAACATAGACATGATGACGGGTCCGGGCATCTTCTCGTGCTTTCTTAAATATCATTCGGCCTGATTTTATACCTTCCGCTCGCCTTGCAAACTTCATGTATTGAATGTAAACCTGAAGAATGGGATAATCTTTAAGCTGCAGTGCAGTATTAAGAGATCAACACTTCTTTAAAAATGTGGCTTTGTTGCACATTTAAACTTCTCTCCATTTTGAAATTCAAGGGAGCATATATATTTAACGTGTTTCAGTTCTGAAGCATCCCAAACTTGACAACACATAAATTGTCTAAACTTATATTGCCTTTCAAATTCCTTGGGTGTCAAGCACAGCTCAACACAGCAAGTAACACTTATATCCAATTCAATGACTGAAAGTCTCTGCTACCACACTGCTAAAGTGACTGGCCCTAGAGCTGGAAATATAACCTGTAGCTGTTCCCTGCCGCAGGGGGGAAGGACCTGTCTGATCAGTCTGCCTCAGGCACCTGATGGGATTGAGGCACTGATGCATGGTTTGACTGAGGCCTTAATTGCTGCCTGAAATGAAGGGGGCAGCAACACCTCTGGATTGGATTGTACCTGTGTGAACATTTTCTGCTTGTGGATCCCAGAAATCCCCTTGGTTTTCAGAGGAGCTCTGGGAGATAAAACAGCAGCAGAGATGCTAGAGTGCCTCTGGAGGATAACTAAGAATGAATCTGATCAAGAATGTGATTATTTCTCTTCTCTTATCATGTCTGCAGATGTGGCCTCCTGTAACTTACATCCATGTCCCTCCTGGCTGGTTAAGGCCTCTTGGGAGACAACGTGTGGTTGGATCCAGGCAGTGGTGAAGGCATCCTTGAGGGAGGAGACGGTTCTGCCTTAAAGTGGTGGTGGTCCACCCCATCCTAAAGAAACTATCCTTGGATCCAACAGTTCTGGAAGATTTTCACCCTGTCTCCAACCTTGAGAAGGTGGTACGCTTGCAGCTCCAGAGGGACCTGGAGGAAACAGATTATCTAGACCCTTTTCTGTTGTGTTTCAGACTGGGATTATAGTACTGATGTACCATGAATTGCACTTGTAGATGACCTACAGCAGGATGATGCATCCACCCTGGATCCTTGATCTTTCAGCAGCCTTCAATACCATAAATTATGGTATCCTTCACAATTGGCTTAGGGGATTGGGTGTGGGGGGTACAGTGCTGCAGTGGTTCTCTTTCCTCCAAGGTCAGTTCCAGAGGGTTTTGATGAGAAGGAGAAATATAGCCCTAGACTTCTGCTTTTCAGGTTTCCTTAGGGCTCTACCCTTTCTCTGCTCCTATTTCACATCTACATGAAGCCACTGAGTGAAGTCATCCATCAGCAAGAGTATGCTGATGATATATAGCTTTACAATTCTACCCTGGGCCAACCAAATTATGCCAGCAAGGTTCTTTCAAAGTGTCTGTAGTCTGGGTGTGTGTGTGTGTGGATAGGAAAAAACAGGCTACAGCTCAATCTAAGCAAGACTGAGTGGCTGTGGGTTTTAGCCCCCCCTGCATCTGTAGATTTTCCATCTTTAGTTCTAGTGGGGTTGCATTCTCCCAGAAAAAAATTGGTGCACAATTTGGAGGCCCAATTGGACTTGCAGCTCCTGCTTGAAGAGCGGGTGGCAGCTGCGGGTAAGAGGGCTTTTGCACAACTCCATCTTGTGCATCAATTGTACCCATTCCTGGATCAGGAAGCACTGTTCACAGTCACTCATGCCTTAGTTACCTCTCACTTGGACTACTGCAGCTGTACATTTATTTATTTATTTATTTTTATTTGAATTTATATTACCGCCCATCTCCCCCGTCGGGGGAGTCTAGGCGGTTCACAATAAAACAGTAAAAACATAAATAAAAAATTACAATATTAATAAATAATATAAAATCCAAGCATAAAAGATGTTAAAAAGATGACAATACTGGGGAGCTTCATGGGACCAGCCATCCCCAAGAGGAACTGTTGGCATTACCCTCCCAGGCAAGCCGGCAGAACCAGGTTTTTAAGACTTTTCGAAAGGTCGGGAGCGAGGAAACCCGCCTCAGCTCTGGGGGTAAGATGTTCCAAAGGGCGGATGCTACTGCAGAGAAGGCCCGCCTCCTGGACCCTGCTAGATGGAACTCTTTAATTGATGGGGTCCGCAGCAAGCCCTCTCTGACTGATCGGGTGGGACGAGTCGATGTTCTGGGGATGAGATGGTCCCTCAGGTAACCTGGCCCTATGCCATGTAGGGCTTTAAAGGTGATGACCAACACCTTGAATTGGACCCGGAAGCAAACTGGTACCCAATGCAGCTCGCACAGCAGAGGTGTCACATGTGCTGATCTTCTGGCCCCAATAACTGTCTGCGTGGCCGCATTCTGGACCAGTTGAAGCTTCCGGATACTCCTCAAGGGTAGCCCCATGTAGAGCACATTACAATAGTCTATATGGGAGATGACAAGGGCCTGAGTGACTGTTCGGAGGGCATCTCGGTCTAGGAATGGGTGCAACTGGTGCAAACCCAAAGTTGCGCAAAGGCCCTCCTGGCCACGGCTGCCACCTGCTCATCAAGCAGGAGTCGTGAGTCCAGGAGAACCCCCAAATTCCGCACTGGCTCCGAGTGGGGCAGTGCCACCCCATTCAGAACCAAGGATGACAACTTCCTACATTCCGAGCAGCCATCAATCCACAGCCACTCCGTCTTTCCAGGGTTCAGCTGAAGCCTGTTATTCCCCATCCAGGCCCCCACAGCCCCCAGGCACTGAGATAGGGCGGCGACCGCATCACTTACTTCACCCGGGATGGAAATATACAGCTGAGTATTATCAGCATATAGATGGTACTTCATCCCGTGGTGACAGATGATCTCACCCAGCGGCTTCATATAGATGTTAAATAGGAGAGAGCACTGAACCCTGTGGCACCCCACATAAGAGGGGTCGTGAGTCAGATCTCTCCTCTCCTATCACCACTGATTGGGAATGGCCCTGGAGGAAGGAGGTGAACCAGTGCAAAACTACACCGCCCACCCCCAACTCCCTGAGCCGCCCCAGAAGGATGCCATGGTCGATGGTATCGAAAGCCGCTGAGAGATCTAAGAGAGTAAGGATAGATGCACTCCCTCCATCCTGCCCTCGCCAGAGATCATCCATAAGTATCCAGAAGCTACAATTGCTCCAGAATGCAGTGGCACGAATAGTTATGGGGGTACCACAGTACACCCACGTAACACCACAACTTTTTGAGCTGCACTGGCTTCTGGGTGAAAGTTAAGGTACTAGTTATCAGTTATGCTGTTTTATACTGTGCTGTGGTGGTTTTATATTTATTAGTTATCTTGCCTTGCTTTTTAATCCTATTTTAGCCATTCAACTTTGTATTTAGTGAGCTGGCCAGCCAAATACATAGTCTACATACAGTACATACATACATACATCCTCTTAAACAGCTGAAAAAGCTATACCACCAGATCTTCTTTTTGAGTATGGTTTTCCCCCCAGCTTTGATACCCATACACATATCACCCCAACTGAAATAACAACAACAACAAATTAAACTTGTATGCCACCTGACTCTCAGTGACTCTGAGAGTAAAGGCAAAGACAAAAGAGATCCAGATGTTATGAAAATCTTATTTTGTTTCTTGGTAACAACTCTTTTCTGCCAGGATATTCTAGCATCCTTTATGACCCTAATGCTATTGGTGCCAATGAAAATACTGTTAACAGCGATTCCACTTACTATTCTTCTTAAACTCATGTAGAAACAATGTGTAATATTTTTCATATTTCCATAATTATAAGCACGAGAGCATAATCCTTACCATAGCGACAAAACAGCTGAAATAACATATAACTGATTATATGAAATGTGGGATACAAAATAAACACAAAGGGGGGAAGTAAATATGCCACTGAGCTAGTTGACCTCAAACGGATTACAGTGTTAGGAACTGAGCTAAGAGAACTCACGCTGGACAACCTGCAATCTTTCATTCCGTAGACAGAAAGGGGAAGTACTATTGACTACACGTACCAAAGTGGGATCAATGTCCTCAATGGCCAAGAGTCTATTATATATGCTGTGCACTTTCTCATACTTCATGCGACTCTGCACAAATTAAACAAAAAAAATATTTGATTAGTTTAGGGTCAAAATGACCAGCATAATGGTTTGACTGTATTTTTTTGGAGATTAGGATCTCTAACCAAGGTTATATAGGGGAGGAAAAGCTGATTTCATTAAAGTTTGAGAGAATAAAGAAATTGCTGATTCACCTCTTCATAATCTGCATATGCAAAATAAAGAAGCATGTTCTTTTTTAATAAAGTGCTGATTGCTCTTTCATAAATATTTGCTGCTTCATCACTGAAAAGTTTAGCATTGTTCATATCCTAAAATAAGAGAAAATAATGAAAAAATAATGAGAATTTGTCAGGGAAAATAATTAGAAAAGATAGTCAGAAAACAATTTTCAGCCACTTAAACCATGCTCACTGAAAAATTGTAATAGCATCATAAACTTAATTGGACTGCATATCAAGAACGTAATAAATAGCAAACTTGACTGAATTCTAATTAGATATTTGAGTATACACACACACACACACACACACACACACACACACATACATACAGGCATACATATACATACACACACACATACACATACAGTACTGTGCAAAAGTTTTAGGCAGGTGTGAAAAAATGCTGTAAAGTAAGAATGCTTTCAAAAATATATAGTAATTGTTGATGTTTATCAATTTACAAAATGCAAAGTGAGTGAACTGAAGAGAAATCCAAATCAAATCAATATTTGGTGTGACTACCCTTTGCCTTCAAAACAGCATCAAGTCTTACACTTGCACACTTTGTACACTTGCACAAAGTCAGGGATCTTGTAGGATTAGAGTCAGGTGTATGATTAACAAATTATACCAAGCAGGTGCTAATGATCATCAATGTCATATGTAGTTCGAAACACAGTCATTAACTGAGACAGAAACAGCTGTGTAGGAGGCTTAAAACTGGGTGAGGAACAGCCAAACTCTGCCACTAAGGTGAGGTTGTGGAAGTGCTGGTTGCATCAGCAAGGTCTCTCCTAGGCAAAATCTCAAAGCAGACTGGGGTTCAAGCTCTTTTGAAGAAGTACAAAGAAACTGGCAATGTTGAGGACCGTAGACGCAGTGGTCGGCCAAGGAAACTTAATGCAGCAGATGAAAGACACATCATGCTTACTTCCCTTCGATATCGGAAGATGTCCAGCAGTGCCATCAGCACAGAACTGGCGGAAACCAGTGGGACCCAGGTACACCCATCTACTGTCCGGAGAAGTCTGGCCAGAAGTGGTCTTCATGGAAGAATTGTGGCCAAAAAGCCATACCTCCGACGTGGAAACAAGGCTAAGCGACTCAACTATGCACGAAAACATAGGAACTAGGGTGCAGAAAAGTGGCAGCAGATGCTCTGGACTGATGAGTCAAAAGTTGAAATATTTGGCTGTAGAAGGAAGCAGTTTGTTCGCCGAAGGGTTGGAGAGCGGTACAATAATGAGTGTCTGCAGACAATAGTGAAGCATGGTGGAGGTTCCTTGCAAGTTTGGGGCTGCATTTCTGTAAATGGTGTTGGAGATTTGGTCAGGATCAATGGTGTCCTCAATGCTGAGAAATACAGGCAGATACTTATCCATCATGCCATACCATCAGGGAGGCGTGTGATTGGCCCCAAATTTATTCTGCAGCAGGACAACGACCCCAAACATACAGCCAATGTCATTAAGAACTATCTTCAGTGTAAAGAAGAACAAGGAGTCCTGGAAGTGATGGTTTGGCCCCCACAAAGCCCTGATCTCAACATCATTGAGTCTGTCTGGAATTACATGAAGAGACAGAAGGATTTGAGGCAGCCTACATCCACGGGAGATCTGTGGTTAGTTCTCCAAGATGTTTGGAACAACCTACCTGCCAAGTTCCTTCAAAAACTGTGTGCAAGTGTACCTAGAAGAATTGATGCTGTTTTGAAGGCAAAGGGTGGTCACACCAAATATTAATTTGTTCTCTTCTTTTCACTTACTTTGCATTTTGTAAATTGATAAACATAAACAATTACAATATATACTGTACTATATTTTTGAAAGTATTCTTACTTTACAGCACTTTTTCACACCTGCCTAAAACTTTTGCACAGTACTGTATATAGGCTGAAAAAAATTATGTCATACAGGTAGTCCTCGAGTTACAACCACTTGTTTAGCAACTGTTCAAAGTTACGACAGCACTGAACAAGGGGCACTTATAACCGGTCCTCAGAGTTCTGGCCACTGCAGCAGCCCTACAGTCACATGATCACAATTTGGATGCTCAGTGCCCAGCTCGTGATTGCAATGTCACAGTGAGCCACGGTCATGTGATCACGATTTCCGACATTTCCTGCCAGCTTCCCACAAGCAATGGGAAAGCCGGCAGAAAGTCAGAAGTTCTCCCACTCCCACTGCTTTTTTGCCCACCCATGCTCCAGAGTGCCTGCCCACAGCAACCCCCATGGTACCCATGCACCTGCCTATGATCTGTAGCGCCTGTCCACGGCAACTCCTGCCCCCCCCACAGCGTCTGCCTGCACACTGGAGCGCCTGCCTGTGGCACCCCCGTCCCCCCATGGCACCCCCGCTGCAGCACCTGCCAGCCTGGTACTCCCGCCTCTTCCCACTTAACGACCCACGTGGTCTGTCGCTAAGCAATGCAGTCACATGACGTTGAGCTTTATGACTGCATTGCTTAGTGATGGAAATTCTGATCCCAACTGCTGCCGTAATCAGAGGACTACCTGTAATAAATTCACAATATTGGTTACTTTTGTTTCCTTACAACTTTTTATTTAAAACTGGATTAACATATTGAGCCAAAACACTGTTTGCATATACACAGACTATCAATTTGAATATAATTAACAGTGTTAGTATGAAATAACAGTGTGTAATGAAAACGTTTTATCTATGTCAGTAGTGTACATGTAGATATTTTAACCCTTTTTCTTACCCCTTTCTCAGCTAGCAGCTTGCTGGATTGCTCAAGATACTGTGCAGCTTCATACCAGATATCAGGATGATGACCCAACACTAAGAGGCATTGTTCATATGCAAACATAACTAGAAGACATTGAGCCAATAATTATTTGTAGCATGCAGCACTTTGCAAAACAAATAATTACTTATGTAAAATAAATAGTTCACAAACCTAAACACAACGTTTCTCCAAGTTCCACCTTAACCAATTTATATATTGTCTGTACAGCTCTGAAAAGTCACACCTTATTGCCCACCAATATGTCTGTAAATTTTGGGGGCATTATCACGAATGCATTAGTTATTTTGTATTTTTAGTAGTTTTATCGACATTTAAAATTGTTGGTGGCCCAAGCAACATCACATGTGTTCAGCACACAAAGGAATCATCCTTGTATCTTGCAATCTAAGCAAAGCTAGATTTACTGTTCCAAGCCAAAATTATCGGATTCTGTTTGTAAATGCTTTGCATTATTCCCATCATGGGAGTGATCTGGGCAGTAAGGCAAGGGTTAGCACACAGCCCAGTACTCTAGGTTTAGAGAACTTCCAGAAGCAAGGCTGGCTGGGGAATTCTGGGAGTTGAAGTCCAGACATCTGAAAGTTACCAAGGCTGAGAAACACTGGTCTAGACTCTATCAAAGTATCTGAAAAGCAAAACAAAAAATGGAGTTACCTCTCTTTGTAATGAGGGTTTGGTCTTCAGTACGTAGAGGGTTACTCTTTTCCCACTGTATGTATTTCTTCCACATGTCTACCTGCTGTGCTTCTTGCGGAGTATTTTGTGGTGGGACAGAGGGAGCATTACGGTCCAGACCTTTCATTACAGTCTCATACTCCTAAAAGACAGGTAGGTATTATAACAGTTAAAAGGAGACAAATAATTCATTAATGTGTTCTCTTTTAAATATTTGAAAGTTGTTCTATCACATCACATATTGCAGTTCAGTGCTTCACCAAAATGTATTTGTAAAAAGGAGAACAAAAATTAACCAACATCCATACCTTAGCAACACGTCTAGCATTCATATAATCTCTACTACGATCTTCAATCATTTTTTTGGCTAAGTGGATATTGATTCCCTGGAAGAAGAAAACAAACTGTTAAACTCTGAAAACCTGTACTTGCAGAGGTTCACTGAGCTCATTGAGACCTCCTGTTATGTGTTTTATTAAACAAGTTATATACTGTATGGTATATATCACTCTATAATAGAAGTAGTAAAATTTAAAAAGAAAAGAAAAATTGAAAAATTTGACCAGACCAGATTTCTTGCTCCTCCATCCAAAAAAAGAAAAAAAAGGAAAAATAAAAAGGGGGAAAAAAGAGACTAGCTTAAACGTTGACAAACAATACTTACTGGAAATCTACTGCTACAAATCAGATATAGATTTTATAGTAATAATTATTTTGGCCATTCTCATGTATGAAGGTTCCACAATTATTGATTCCTTAATCAGTTCCAAATATAAGGGGCATAGTAAAGAAGAACATATGCATCCTTGTGACAAGCAGAGAACACTTAACATCATGTTGACAATTCACTGAATTTCAGTCCAAAATATGACAATAGCAGAAAAGTCCAAATCATATGATCAACCTCTAAACTGCATCTTCACTAACAAGGAGATTATAATCAATTATTTTTGGAGCCAGGAAGGTGAATATAACCAACCATTGTTGAAAATTTGGGGAGAAGGAAGGAAGGAAGGAAGGAAGGAATTTTTAGACATCACATTTTTAGATGAAAAAGAAATTAGTTTCAGTTTTCAGTTTTTAAAACCACCAACCACTGGCTTGTCGAGATAAGGTATTCATACTTGTTACTGTAACTGCTACATAGACAATTCATATTAATTCCATCTACTTCTTTCTACTTTTAATAAAGGTAAGTTGTTGACTTGGGAACATCAGTTAATTCTTATAAGGTTTTTAAGAAAATAAGCAATTTCAGAAGTAGCCAGATAGTAAATGCTTAAGTTTAACAAACTTTAAAGAAGCATTCAGAGGTCAATCAAATTCAGATTTGAACGTTATAAAAAATTTAAAATCTACCTGTTTATGATGTGAAAAATTAAGTTTGCTCCCCAAAGGATTCATCAGCTATTCTTAAGCTAGGCTTATCACATAATATAAACTTCGTGGGCAAAATGATCAAAAATATATCTGCAATCCAATATTCTCCATATGTAAATCTTGCATCATTGAGATCAGGTACTGAAATCAATTCCTAGTCAAACAACGATCCCAGAGATTTCAGCGTGGTAGGACTTACTTTCTTGCAAATATGAATGCCTTTCTGAAGCTAACTCAGCGTTACCAAATAATGTGTTAGCTGTCAAATTCTCCAGACTGTTAATCATCCGAGATGATAAATAAAACAACAAGGGGAGAGGAATATAAATGGTTGATCTTAAATGCAGAAGACTGATTTTAATTTTGAATGCTATGAGACTAGAGTCTATTCACCTTGCCTTATCAGAAAAAGCTCCCTGCTGCAGAGGCAAGAAAACAGCTGTGTTAGATTCACTCAAGTTGGAATGCTAGCATCTTTTCATTTACCTCTTCATACTTGTTATAATCTCGCCAGAGCTGTTCAATGTTGATCATAGGGTTCACACAGCCTCGCTGATAAACCCTGCGGACAGCTGTTATCCTCTGGTTTTCTGCGTAGGACCCTACTGCTTCACTAAATAGTGAGGCGAGACAGTAACATGTCAGCAATTACACTTTGCAACCTGTATGAATATCAACATTGCATTAATTGCATTAAATTAACACAGAAGAATTATTGTACTTACACGCCTTTCAAAAAATTGATGTAATCAACCCAGATCTATGTAAAAAGCAGTCAAAATTTAGTTTGTCATTACTGTTCAATATTTAACAAAGAAATATTTTCAAAAAATATTTACAAACCTACCTGATATGACATTATTTCCATGCCAATTTTATCTAGAGCAAAATCATATGCTTGAGCCATTTTTTCTCTGTAGAAAAATACACAAACAATTAAACTCACATGAAAAAATACTTATTAAATTCAATTACTTTAAACAAGCACGTTATCATATATAAAAATACGATTCCAAGCTTTCCATGGGGCACAGTCTGACATGCTTCAAGAGGATCTACACTCTTGGGAGAATTCCCTCATTAAGGAACCTATATGTTGCATTCTAAAGGATTTTTTTAAAAGGACACTGAACTTCTTTGGGAAATAACACACCTCTTTTAGTGTTTTGAAAGAGCTGAAATAAAGCAGCTTTAATAGTATTAAGACATTTTGCTGTTCATTGCAACCTTACTCTGGGATTACATTACAGTCATATAATTGAAAATACAGGTAGTTCTCATTTAGCGACCACAATTGGGACTGGAAACTAGTTGTTAAGCTAAGCAGTTCCTAAGTGAAACTGCGACTGTGCTTGTGATCTTACTTCAGCTTTCCTTTGCTTTACAGACCTGCGAATTCATAAATGTGTGGACTGGTCACAAAGTTACTTTTTCATCACTGTCATAACTAAACAAGGCAGTCACTAAATGAGGACTACCTGTACTGCAAAATAAAGTGAAATAAGATTTTAAAAGTAGCACTGAGAATGATTACTCCTCAAACAACCTTCAGGTTAACTTCAAACTGCTTTAGACTGATAGCCATCTGGACATTTGATTCTCTTATATACTGTATGTATGTATGTGTATATGTGTGTGTGTGTGTGTGTGTGTGTGTGTGTGTGTGTATGTATGTGTATGTGTGTGTGTGTGTGTGTGTGTGTGTATGTATGTGTGTGTATGTGTGTATATATATATATATAAAAAAGAGGAGGACGAAGGAGTATTAGGTATGTTCACTGCCTTGAGTTATTTATAAAAATAATAAAGGCGGGATATAAAAATAAAATTAATACAATAAAATTATATATATATATATATATATATATATATACACACACACACACACACACACACACACACACACACACATATATATATATATATATATATAATTTTATTTTTATATCCCGCCTTTATTATTTTTATAAATAACTCAAGGCAGTGAACATACCTAATACTCCTTCGTCCTCCTCTTTTCCCCACAACAACCCTGTGAGGTGAGTTGGGCTGAGAGAGTGACTGGCCCAAGGTCATCCAGCCGGCTTTCATACCTAAGGCGGGACTAGAACTCACAGACTCCTGGTTTGCCATTGGCTACTTCCTAGGGATGAGAGACAGGGACTGGCCCAAGGTCATCCAGCCAGCTTTCATACCTAAGGCGGGACTAGAACTCACAGACTCCTGGTTTCTAGCCCAGCACCTTAACCACTAGACCAAACTGGCTCTCCAGTTTGTATGTTTGTTTGTTTGTTTGTATGTATGTATGTATGTAAATAATTTTTATTAAAATTTTTAAGAGAGATTTGATTCTCTAAAGAGCAGGATGCTTGCAAAAAATTCAGAGTAGTTTGGAGTAAAGTAAGATGAACTAGATGCTCAGAGACAATAATCATGCACAACAATTTGCTACAGTTTAAACCACTAAATCAAGCAAATTATCTCTGTGGTATCCTTATACCAGAAACACTACTGAGCAACAGGGTAGTTCCAAGGTTATTGTTGCATCAACATCAGAAAAAAAAATTAAGTGCAAGCAGGAGGTGAGAAAGAGGAGGAAGAGGGAAGTACCAGTTCTAGACCAGCACTATTAGCACCAATACACTCTAAGTAATCTTCCTACAGTGCTGAGTCACCAATTCGTGCCTTGGCATGTCCATGTGAAGAACTGACTTTGGCAGAGTTTTCTATTTTAAATCACAGGCCCAGAATAAGTTACCAATAAACCATATCTACTTACTTATAACTGGGTAGCTTCCCTTTTGTCTCTCGCACATATGAAAGGTAGCACTTCCACAAGTCAATGTGTAAGACTTTCATAAGGCATCGCTGAAACAGCTATTTATATTGAGAGGAAAAAGAAATAGGAGTCCATCAACAGGTCGGAGCAGATTTTTTCCCTCAACTTTGAACAAAAAAAAAAGGTCACCCTCTACATTCTTTTTAAGAAACTTGGGCAAAGCCTCATGAATTACAACTCAAAGTCTTCACACCAGTGTTAAAAATATTAGAACTGTAAACTGCAGCAATTTGAGAGAAAAGATTGACAAAATCCAGTACTGTAGCTTACATGTTCTGCTTTCCCTAATGGAATACCTTCCAGTTTTGACTTTCACTTTATACATCTTAAAGCCTGTTTAAGACCTTTAATTTACTAAAGACATATTTCTAAGCAGCCCACGTACTCCTTACAGACCTGCCAGGTATCTAAACCAAAGTTTAGAGGACCAAAACCAAGGAGGGCCTTAACCTTGGCATAGTTTAAGGCACTTCCATCAGCAGTTTTTGAGTGGACATACAAGGGCATCCCATTCAATTCCAGACTTTGTGGTGAAGGAGCTATTGAAACCACCATGTTTTATTACACTGTTCATTTTATGCCAACACCCGTGAGCTGTTAACCCCAAACCTAATTAAATATCCTGATCACACTAGCGAATTTTATTTAAAACTTTTCCTTTTTAACATTTTTTCAAATGATTCTACCTGTTTAAGGCCAATGTGAGATGAGCAGTTTGATTGATCTGTTTAGCTAATTTAGCTAATTTAATTGATCTGTTTAGCTAACCCGCCCCACTCGGTCATGCAGAGAGGGCATGCTTCGGAACCCATCAACAAGGCCTTCTCTCGATAGTGCCCGCCCTTTGGAATATCTTGCCCCCCGGAGGTGAGGCAGGCTCATATGAGATTTTACCATCATTGGATTTTTATCTATTTATTTTATTATACTAGTTTGGATTGTAATTTTATGCTTATAGGCTTTTAACTTTGATTTTGTTGTAAACCGCCCAGAGTCCCCTGTTGGGGGAGATGGGTGGTGATAAATTTGAATAATAAATAAATAAATTGCTAATCAATATTATTTACATGTGTTTTATAGACTGGTCATGGACCGCAATAAAGATTCTTGTCTTGTCTAACTGGGACTGGGTGATATGAAGGCCAAAATAAATATTGTATCAACTTTACTGGCTCCCAGTCAGTTTCTAGGCCCAATTCAAAATCCTTACTTTGTCTTTGCATGCCTAATTCATGCCCCTTTCTAGACCATAAGTTCTTACATGCAGTAGATACGCAGGGCCTTCTCAGTGGTAGAACCCTATTATATTTAAATGTCTACACGTTCATTCGTCCAATTAGATTCAAGAGTAGTGTAGAAAAACAGAAATGTACTGCATTTGTGGAAAGAAATCAAGACCGATATAATTGGAACCTATCCTGATATTACTTCTATGTCAGGTAAAGCTTAATGCACATCCTGCTGCAGACATGTAACTTTATCTAGCCAATAGTTTTAATGTTTTTAAAGCATGTTGTATTTATGTTAATTTTTAAATTTATTATGAACAATGAACACACTTATAGACTAAGCATATGTACTTTTCCTGGGAACACCATGGAAGTGGTTTGCCACTGCCTTACCCTGTGATTTTTTAAAAAAAACTTTCCAGTGTAGCATATTGTCTTGGGATTTCCTGATGGTGTCCCATTAAAATGTTAAAACAACTCCAATCCTGTTTTGCTTTCATGTTAACTAGGAAGCATATACAAAACATCTCTTTTTGAAATGTTAAGGAAGCTATGTTTTTCCAGCTTGTGCAGCTGCTTCCACCATGCATGGGAAAAACATGAAGCCAAGTGGGTGTACATGCACAGACAACTGGAAGCAGTTTTAAAGCAGCCCCAAGCATTTGAAGAAAACATGGCTGTTTTGATGTTTGAAAGGAGGAGCTTCTTACTGCATGTACTCCTATATGAAAGCTCTCAGAATGGCAATTTATCTAGAAAGCTACTGCGCTTAACAGGGTTTGGGGGTTTTTTTTGGTGCCTTTGAGTCAGTGTTGACTCCTGGTGACCGTCTGTAGAAGTCCCTGCAGTTTTCTTGGCAATTTTCTTCAGAAGTGGTTTGCCCTTGCCTGCTTCCTAGGGTCGAGAGAAAGTGACTGGCCAAAGGTCATCCAGCTGGCTTCATGTCTAAGGCAGGACTAGAACTCAGGGGCCTTAATCACTACACCAAACTGGCTCTCTAACAGTTACTATTGTATGCAAATTGTTATAAGCAATTGTAGAGACCACTCTAAGTTCTATTGTCTACTGCTATTATGAATCAACCACCATTTCTTTTTCCCAAATCACTGAGGCTCTTCAACTTAATGACATATGGTGGGGGAAAAAAATTCCATAACCATCTTGATTATTTGGCTCGTAACTCCAGGAGTGCAATAAGGTAAAAACTATAGGTATGGTTCATACTAGAATGTGAGCTTGCAAGATAACAACTTTGACACAGAGGCACCATTTGTGAAAACTGGAACATGTATATAGCTGGAATGATTTGCATAATCTGATTTGGCTGAACAAGCATTATTTATGGAAAAAAACATGTAACATGTGGAGGTACTGATTCTCACACATAGCAGGAGTAACAAGTCCAATGACGGCCCATGCATTCCTGAGTGTCCCATTATGTCTGTACCATATCATAATGCTAAACACCTCTATGGATACCTTACAGACTTCCTGTGTTTCTCACTTTTATATTTTTGGTGCAAACCAACAGCCATATGGAACATTTCATTCATGATCCCTCAAAAATGCCAGGACAACTTAGTTCAAGGTAGGCACATAACTGTCATTCTCACACTGGAGAGAATGCATATTCTAATTGGCTGTTGTGGGTTTTCCGGGCTGTGTGGCCGTGTTCTGGAAGTTGTGGTTCCTAACGTTTCGCCAGCATCTGTGGCCAGCATCTTCAGAGGGCAGGAGCACAGATAGAAGCGAAATCTCTGTGCCCAGGTAGAGTGGCAATGTTTTGTTTGTTTTCTATTTATAGAGCTAAGTTATAGGAGATTAGGTGGGGTTTTTTGTTGTGTTGAAATGTTAACGAGTGGCTGATGAGCGTGATTAGCATGTTCATTGTGAAGTATTCCCATGTCCTGGTGGTTGGACTGAGTTTGTTGACCTTTTGCAGGCTGTGTTTTTCAGGACTGGTAGCCAGGTTTTGCTAATTTTTAAACTTTCTTTTTTCAAATAGGATTTTGTGTCCCGTTTGCTTGAGAGCATGTTCAGCTACTGAAGATTTTTCCGGTTACTGTAGTCTGCAGTGTCTTTCGTGTTCTTTTATCCTGGTGTGAATGCTTCGTTTTGTGGTTCTGATGTATACTTGTCCGCAGCTGCGTATGCATATGCATATACATCGGAACCACAAAATGAAGCATTCACACCAGGATAAAAGAACACGAAAGACACTGCAGACTACAGCAACTGGAAAAATCTTCAGTAGCTGAACATGCTCTCAAGCAAACGGGACACAAAATCCTATTTGAAAACACAGAAATACTGGACAACACCAAAAGCCACTACACCAGATTATACAGAGAAGCCATTGAAATTCACAAACACCAGCACAGTTACAATAAAAAAGAAGAAAGTTTAAAAATTAGCAAAACCTGGCTACCAGTCCTGAAAAACACAGCCTGCAAAAGGTCAATGAACTCAGTCCAACCACCAGGGTTGGACATGGGAATACTTCTCACAATGAACATGCTAATCACGCTCATCAGCCACTCATTAACATTTCAACACAACAAAAAACCCCACCTAATCTCCTATAATTTAGCTCTATAAATAGAACATTGCCACTCTACCTGGGCACAGAGATTTCGCTTCTATCTGTGCTCCTGCCCTCTGAAGATGCTGGCCACAGATGCTGGCGAAACGTTAGGAACCACAACTTCCAGAACACGGCCACACAGCCCGGAAGACCCACAACAGCCATCGAACTCCGGCCGTGAAAGCCTTCGACAATACATATTCTAATTAATTACTATTCTGATTTTTCAAATCCATTTAAAATTAAGTTATAAACTTACCTTTTCTACTTTGTCATAATTTTTTGCTTTTATCTGAAAAACAAAACAAAACAAAACCCTCAAACAGTTAGGTCAACCTTTAATTGAGCGTGGAGAAGTATTCCTTTATTCTTTAGTTGGAATAGATTTGGCTTTTTTTTAAAATTAAACTACAAAATAGTTTACAGGTTAATGAAGGCTTTTGAAAAAGATAGTATTACTTTCAGTAGCACAAGGAGAATTAGGGAAAGATATACAGTCACATAAAGATTTGCTCAAGAATATGTTACATTCCTGGTAATCAAGCATAAATAACACATATTTGTATTAACATGGAAGGTAATTTTAGAAGTCATGTTTCACAGTAAGTTTCAGAGTTTATATTCAGATCCCAGCTAGCATAGAAAAAGGCAATAATCCTTTATTAGATTAAATTCCAATACAAATTTAAGATGAAAATTTATGTTGTTTTGTAACTGTTTATTGACTTTCTGATAGCTGATTAAGACATTTCATTATAGCTGGTATTACAGAAACCAAATCAGCTTCTGATGTTCATTAATAATATAATGACCATCATACAAAACTTCCTGAAAGTGAGATCCCTTCAGAGTTTATTTCAGGACATGGAACCAGCTATAAAAAAAAGCTGCTGAGTTATAGCATTAATTGAATACACAAATAAAATAAATATTCAGAAATGTCTCTGCCATGCAATGTTCAAATGGCTTCAAATCTTTTTGAAATAGATATTTCTGTATATTGTTTCAATGGATTAATAAAAATAATCGCTGAGAAGTCTCTCCATACAGTATTTGGTTTCAAACACTATTTCTTTAAATTTAGGGAGAGACCATGGAGGGTGCAATTCAAACAAAAAGTAACAGGGCTTTGGAAATTACTGTGGAATCTAATAATAGGATGCCCTATCAATGGCACTTCTTGGAGTTCTGCAATGTTGGTTCTGGTTTGAACAAGGCAACAGTGAAGAAATGAATGCAAATGCTTTAGTTGGCTGTATCATTGCAAAGGAATGTGAAAACCTAGGAACTTCTGCAGTTTTTGTTTTTGTTTATTCTGGGCAGCACTATAATCTTTAAAGGCCAAGTCGGGAGGAGGAAACTATTAAAAATAGGAGCACTTCCAGAATCTTTAAACTGTATTGGGCTTCCCAGGAGCAAATACTAAACGTCTAAAAAGACAAGTGAAATAGCAGAAGCTAATGAAATGGAAAGGCACTGCTGTGAAGGGATGGAGTAACCTTTATGATGCTGCAACTGGGGAAGGTTAAGAGTGCAGGAAGGCAAGGCAGAGTGCTGATTCACTCAGCCAACTCCTGCCTGGGCTGATTGGCAACGGCTCTTCAGGGTTGCAGACAGAGGCCTTCCTTAGCGTTGGGTGGGTGGGTGCAGGGATATCTGGGACCTTCTGCGTGCAAACCATGTGTTCTCTGGCTGAGGCGTCAGTGACAATTAAGCAGCAAGGTAAACAATTACCTGCTATAGCATTTAAAGCAGGAGGATACTCCACATCATCTGCAGGCATTTAAAAATAAAACATGTTTTAAACTTAAATTCAGTTTATAAAGCTGAGTATGCACCAGGGCGAGTATGTTCTTTCCCTCATCAATGTAAAGAAATAGAAATAATATTTAACATCAAGAAAAAACACAATTCTTCTGCAAACACTACCTGCTTATTTATGCTATAAATAATGACCTGGAGCAGTAATTTCTCAATCGGTTACCCTCATGATATGTTGGAAAGCAACTCTGATTATTCCACTGCTTTTGGGAGATGATGGGAACTGCAATCTAATACATCTTTAGGCACCAAATTTAAAAAAGCTCTGATTTCAAATTTTTTACACGTAAGAAAATGATATACTGATAGGGGCAACATTTCAAAGAACATTTTGTTTGCACTGGCATGAATGCTAATTGTGTAAAAGTATATCAATACTGTTTCAAGAGAACTTGAAGAACTCTGTAGTAGAATGTTCCCTTTTATCAATTCATACGGTCTTTCCCAAAAACAATAAACCTGTAATTTTTTTATTTAATTGAAGAAAGCACAATTTCCTTATACAGCTATTTATACATCCAGAATTATGGTTCTGTGTGGTTTTTAACTCATTGTGTAAGCATAATGCTTTGACATCAGTATTTGTTTTCACAATTTTAGCTTTTTTCCCTTTTCTTCTTGATTTTTTGTTTCTACTCTAAAATTTTTAAAGTATATAGCTTAGCAATATTTTAAATGAAATTAAATTTATTAGTTTTGTTCCTGTTATTCTTTGTACCACCTGTCTCATTAATTGTATTAGTTTAAAATTCAGTAAAAGTAACAGGCTTTCTCACACACACCCAATTTTTTTAAAATTCAAAATAATGGCTCAGTATGTAAATTGAAGCCAGTAGTGGTAGTCATATCGTATCATATCTATACATATCCACTAAAAAAAAAAGGTAAAGGTTCCCCCCGCACATTTGTGCAGTCGTGTCCGACTCTAGGGGCCGGTGCTCATCTCCGTTTGTTAGCCGAAGAGCCAGCGTTGTCCGAAGACGCTTCCACGGTCATGTGGCCGCATGACGCGCACGGAACACTGTTACCTACCCACCGAAGTGGTACCTATTCATCTACTTGCATGTGCATACTTTCGAATTGCTAGGTTGGCGAGAGCTGGGGTGAGTGCAGGAGCTCAGTCCACACGCAGGGCTAGGGATTCGAACCTCTGAACTTGCGATCTCTTCCGATCGACAAGCCTGGCGTCTTACCCGCTGAGCCACCACGCCCCTATATACATATCCATATATATCCTATATATATATATATCATATATCTAATCTATATGTATATCTGTATCTATATGTGTGTGTATATATATATATATGTATGTATGTATATATATATATATATATATATATATATATATATGTGTGTGTGTGTGTGTGTGTGTGTGTGTTTTATATATATATATATATATATATGTATATGTGTATGTGTATGTATGTATGTATGTATGTTTGTGTGTGTGTGTGTGTGTAGATAGATAGATAGATGATAGATAGATAGATAGATAGATAGATAGATAGATAGATAGATAGATAGATAGATATCCACTAGTTGGCAGCAAAGAGTTCGGGTTTCCTGTATCTCTTTGCTGCCATCTAATTGTTATCTGTATTTGCATCCCAGATTCATAAAATAGTAATTAAAACACATAGTAATGTGTCCTATATCATCTAAAATGTCAGTGAATGTATGCAGACCTTGAAAATATGGCTTGTTGGTTTCTTTTGAAGTATGGATTGTTTTCTACTCCTATTTTCCTATGATTTCAAACAGGGACATAATAGGCCTGTGTAATACTTGAGAAATTCTTACAAAAATACCTCTACTCAGTTCAGACAATCAAAATTCATTACTCCCTTAATATCAGGAAATGTAAAAAAAATGTAAAATAACTCCTATAATTTTAAGCTGTTTTCTGAAAATTGTAACCATAGTTTTCTGGAGTAATAAAATGGGAAACCATAGTTAAAAGCTTCCTAGTTTAACATAGCTTGCCAGAAAGAGAAAACTGAAGGGCCTGGGTATGTGGAAAAGACATGTATATATCTTGACATACTAAGCTAAGGAATAATCATACAACACAACCATAAACCATTTTCTGTTTGGTCTTCACTTACAAGAGTTAGTGGGGCAGACTGAAGACGGCTCGACAAAAAGCAGAGCCGACGACCACAGCAGAATGAAGAGCTGGCGAGTAGACCTGCTCTTCAATAATTCCTCTCTGGACAAGGAGAGGACTTGAGATCGCCCACAAGTGCTTCAGACAGCTGCTCCTCACAAGATAGCAGTCTCTGATGGGTTTAGAGCTCTGGGAAATGAGGGAATAGCCATCTTGCTCAAACCACAGTCTGTGCCTTTGAAAGGACACTGAGTTCGTATACTTCCTTTTCTAATCACTTTTGGAAATTGCTTGTTAGATGCTTTTCAGCTATTAGGAACCTTTGGATCCACAAGTTCGACAGCACCGGGTGAGTTTCCTTCAATCGTTAGAGAAAGAAGTTTTATCTACAAGTTTAAGAACTTTATTTTATTTTTTGAATAAACAGCAAAAGGGTGATTAAAACTTTGATTTTAGAAAGTTACAAATGGACTAAGGGTCTGGATAAATTTGAAATAAGAGTTTGGAATTAATTATAAAGAATCCTTCCCATGGGAAAATGCTTTTGTTTTGAAACATAGTAAGATTTTAAAAATTGGGACACTAGAAGAAACTAGAGGGAAGTAAAGGTTACAATTAAAGGAGGAGAACACTTAAACTCGAATTACAATTACAGAATGAAGCAAAATATTTTAACATTGGACATATTGAAGGATATTTTTGAACAATGGACCCAGAAGTTAATTTTAAGAGTGTCTGCCTCTATAGATAGACTGTGTCTAAAAGATGTTATGGAAAAGCAGCAAGTTCTACCTGACAAGATTGAGTTGAAAGTGGATTTCTACAGGAAGGACATGGAAAAAGCTGTTATACTGGACATACAAAAGAAACCGGCTGATGTCTTAATAATTAAAAGAGATATACAAACAACAAACCAAGAGAGTGACCTGGATAATTTTCCTATATTGGATTTACAAAAGAAGCTTCTTAAAGCTTTGAAGAATTTTGTGAGAAGGGACAAAGAAGAAATGAAGTCAAGTTCTAGGACATTATTTGAAGGGACTAAAGGTCAAGATTGTTAAAAATAAAAGGAATTTTAAGTTGGTTTATTTGATCAAGGTTAAAAGAGATATGTTATCTGGTAACCCTTAATGGACTTTTGCTGACACCAAGACTGAAATAACGACGCTTTATGGATTTGTTTATCGATAAGAGATGGGATATGGGAAGAAGAGATCATTTGTTGTATTTTAAGAGAAGATAATCTACTAAAATTGTTTATTATTTGTGATGAAGGTGGGAAGTCATTTCTTTATATATTTCTTTTCTTTTTCTTTATTATATTTTTTCTTTCTCTTTCTTTTCTGCAGCTTCTACTCTTTTTATTCTTCTATTTTGCAGTTTGTATTAGTTTTTACTTTTGTAATTATAATCTTTAATAAAACCATTATAAAATATATAGAGTTCCTCTGATTACAAGATTCTGAGGGTCCATGCATCTAGACAATGGCTAACTAAGAATAGTAACTGCAGGTTCATTCCCTGTTATTAGCATTCCATTATTCATTAGATGAAAGGTATTAGACAAGTACTATTTGCTTTCCACCATTTGCCAAATATGACTTAAATCTGAGCAGTGGATATTCTGTTGTTTTTCTTGCTATGTTCTGGGGCAGCGTGTAGTTTTCTGCTCAAAGAGTTCATCTAAACATAGCAAAAAAGGAAAGAATGGGGAAATAAAATTTGCAATCTTCCTGCCCTCAGAAGAAAGTACTTACTTGCACATGAGTCTAGTCATGATAGGAAACATTAGAGTGGGCCCAAAATTACACTGCTGAAGTATAGATTCAGCACATATATAAGTGACAGCAATTTAAGTGCTTCTTATGAAGGAAAAATGGTCAATTGTAAATCTGCAACATCCATAAAACTCCTTTCCACAAAAATAGTAAAATTGAAGCTGAACTTGTAGATCTCAAGGAAAGCAATTTTATCAGAGATATTATAAAAATGTTATTAGTCCAGGAAGAAAACAAATGAATACTGAAGAAATTAACTGACAAAATATCAGTTTAAGCATTATTAGCACATTGCCAGAGAGAACTGCACCAGAAATTAACTGACAGTGTCAGACCAAAGAAAGTAAATTCAAAGGGATTTCAGTTAAGTTTCTTTACAGAGATAATCATTATAAATAAATAGGCTTCTACATAGGAATCAGTAGCTTGCTTGAACAGCATCAAAAGCTCTGTTAAATTTTATGGTGCATCATCTGAGTGTATCTGAACTGAAATCCATTCAGTAAAATGGGATTTATTCCCAAGCATGCAAAAAAAAAAAAGCTATCTTAGTTAAATAATTGCATTCAGACACCTGATTTAATTTTGGTTCAGACATGTAAGCACTGTCTGAAAAAAAACAATTTCAAAAAATAATTCCAATATTTTATTGAACTTTTTTCCTAATTAGGGTCAAAAGTGATAAATTATTAGACCTATTTTTATATGCCTTTGTTGGAACTTTATCAGCCACATTTGGTGTACTAATGGAAAGCATTTCACTCAAAGTAACTGCTGTTATTGTCATGATGCAAACAGTCCTGTTTTCTGAAACAGATAGTGAGAAAATATAGCCTTAGCCTGTCCCTCAACAATCACTGAGCTGTTTAATACTTTTGGGGGAGCTTTCAGGCCAGGTTTTGTTTTGTTTTTGAACACCACCTAAAATTGTGACTACAACAAAATAACTTTGAGCTGAGGAAAAGAAATAGGTATTTGTATAAATAGGTATTCAAGTAGGGTTTAAGATAATAGAACATAGGAAGTTTGGTTCTACCCATTTTTACACAGCACTGCAGTGCAATACGGGGGCCCTTACATGCTTCCTGTGGAAACACACTAAAAACTAAGTTTAAAAGCTGTGAAATTTATCATGAATGAAAACTTATGTTTGCAACCTAGATATTATTGGGATGATATGTCATTTTATTCTAGGAAATGTGCTAATATATTTATCAGATGCTTCATGCATAAAATCTGAATCAACATAGAATTTACTGTAAAGAGTTGGAAAAGAACTGAACTTTGGGTTTCCAGGACTATATACTGTAACTATTTGGAAATTCAGTGTTTGGTAAGTTTTGCATAAAGAGTGACTATAGTGAAACATACAACATTGTTCCTTTACTGCAAAGTTATCACTGATTGATTGTGGCTATTACTTTAAATTAATAAGTGGGAAGATATTTCTATCTCTTTCAAAATCAAAGACTCTAAAAGTCTATAATTGGCTTGGTGATGTAAAGCCAATGTCCAGTCAGATCTAGAGGGAATCTAGAGACCTATGTCCTTACGTAACTTGTTCCTTGATAGACGAAGTCGATAACCACATACATTTTAGTGGGAAAACTATATATAAAAGACTTGAGCATTCTGAAAAGAAGCTGTCTGTGATCAGTTTGGGAAGGATATTAGTGATTAGTTAGTTAATTGCCCCATCTCATAGCTCTCTCACCTTTAATTCACCCACTGTATCTCATGTCTCACAGTGCTCCTCCACTACTTCACACCTGTTCTAGTTTGCTATTTGAAACCCACTTGCTCATTGGCTACTGCCACAGTTCAAAACTTTACACTTGCAATAATGTTTGATTAACACATCTAAATTAAAAAGATTCTTATGTTATTAGGATTTAGTCTCTGGACACTCATGCAGCTAAATGGATTAAAAAGAAATTGGAGATGTATGAACTAACTTCAGCTAACAGCCTGCTTGGCTAATGAAATAGGAAGTTGTCTTAAGCCAATTATCACAGTTGCTGCCTCTTCCACACCGTTAACCATTTACAGCCATAAAATAGGCTGAGTTTTGACTGAGAACAGGTGATTCTTAAATCACACTGAAGATTGGAAAGTTCTACATACTTTAAAGATCTTACTATGAATATAGTTACTAAACGCTAATTGTTACTGCATCTGTACAACAAACTTAGCTGTCTGGAGTGATGAATGGCCTAATAAAACTATGACATTTCTATGAAATTATTTTAACCTCTTGCAATACTAATAAATCTGAAACCTGCTTTGCAGTTAAAACACCATTGATTTGAATATGTGACAAAGACCTGAGAATGTCAGTGCTGTAAAGGAAACGCTAATCTAATGTTTGGCATCTTTATTCTCATTTACTACCAATAACAAGATTGTTCTTATGAAAGGTTGTTCTGAACTCTGATTGATGGAAGTCAATTATGGGAGATTAAGCTTTTTGCTTACAAGGATGATACAATTATGTAGATAACTGTAACAGTTATGTATCATATTCTGCATGTAGATTCCCGGCTACATCCGATTTCCCCATCTATTGTAATTTCTACTGCAAGTATCGTATTTCTAATCACCGGCAACTTAGTTTTGACCTAACAAAGGTGCTGATTACAAGATAATAAGATCTGACAGATTTCCATGTATTTCTGGTCATTTCATTTAAGAAGAATCAAGCAAATGGTAACTATTTGTTATTCCAGTGGCATGCTCCCTATTAGGTCTATAACTTCTTCAGTATTTGTATGGTTTCAGAGCAAATTGAATAGAGACAAGAGTCCATAAACAGAACTTGGTTCTTCTCTTCTGGAGCTGCTTATGACTGGAAACTGCATGCTGCTTATGTCTGGAAACAACTATGTTTAAACTAATTGAACTTGGATGCAGATTTATCAACAGCAGCTTACAACTTGGGACAATTTAAACACTCATTATGAATGGGAACCATGATGCTCTAACCTGAAGACTTGGTTCCATTCCTAAATACTCAGATTGAATTACTAGCAAATTTACTTGTCCTTAATTTTCTTCCTTATCTATTTATTTATTTATTTTTATCCTTTTATTATTTTTATAAATAACTCAAGGTGGCGAACATACCTAATACTCCTTCCTCCTCCTAGTTTCCCCACAACCACCACCCTGTGAGGTGATCTAGTGTCCATAATTTATAGTTCTTCAATTTCAGTGATAATTTTAGCTCAACATAGGTCTGCCCTAATAGGTTTGTAAGCCTTATCAGGAGCAAAACACTTATCTGCTTTCTGACTTAAAGCGAATAATCTAAATAATAATTTAGAAGACTCCAGCATCTAAACCAGATTTCTACATGAGCAAATAAAAGATAATGAACTGTTATGACCTAAGCAATCTGGCAATCTGGAGTGGCACAGTTAAACTGCCCTTTGAGTATTCTTATCCCCATGTAAAGTTGATTTCTAGAAACCAGGAGGAGGCTAGGCAAAATTATAATCATAAATAATGTATCACATGAAATTGTATGCAGTGTATTTGGGATGATTATGAAAGGGAACTAGAAAAATGGAAAATACAGCAAGTTGTTTTGGTGACTATAGATTATCTCTATAAATAAAGGCAGTTAAATAGCAACTTCCAAATAACAAAATGAAGACTGTTGTTCTGATGTTCAGTTAGCTTCCAGGATGCGTGACTGGCCACTGTATGATACATATTGAACTTATTAAGTCTTTTGGCCTGATCCAGGTGCTCTGTTCTTATGCATATAGGCATATTTATGTAAATACTGGTGGGTCTGTACATAAACTACACATATAAATACAGGTAAAGTAATAGCATTTCCTTCCTACATCTCGCTTCTGAATGTTAAGGCTATGCAACTTATATTTTCAAGTTTAGTGAGCAAGAATAAAATATAACCTGGATCTCTTTCTTTGAAATATTGACTTTAGATTTCATAGTTTAACTAGCATGAGGCAAGGATGTTCAAAGCTTCCACATCATGTTATTTTTTTCATTTTTTTTAAAAAAAGGTCCATATTGTAGAAATAGAGTCCAGTTAGAATTTTGCTATATTTAAAGTTAATCTCACATGCTTCCTCCTTGGCTATACTGCTCTCCTGCACAAGAGTTATTTTTAATGATGACTTTTCTTCTTTTTATCAATTTAGAACATATTTCCGTTATCTCTTCAGCTATAGCATCATACTCTGAATTACCATAAACACAGTACACATTACTTCCTCAGTTTTAATACAAGCATTGTTAGATTTCCTTTCTGCCTTTTTTAATTAGCTTTTTCTCTCGGGTTATTGATTTTACAGCAGAATTGCTCTAAAATATAGTCATTGTTGCAGTTTGAGATTCTGGAAAGAAGGGGTAGAGCGAAGGTAGCTGTAACAAAAATTAAGTTGTCCTACCATTCTTCATTTTTGATGGAGTTTATTGAGGCAGGCCATTTAATATCTTTGTCTCTTCTTTATTTTGAAGTGTTGAACATGGCAACCTTTTTTCCAAGATACATTTTCAAATATAGCAATCCAATTGCTATAAATTCTAGCATAATAGAATGAGATAGTATTTTACAAACTATCTGTGAACTGATAGACTGCATAATGTATAGAAGACTGCTCTATGAATAGTGTGTACATTTAAAAGTAGAATGTGATTGATTCAAGCAGCAATGACGTTCTAATAACAATTATATTTGGGAAGAACTTCAACATGATGGAAATAGTCATCTTCAGCAATAACACACAGATTATGCATAAGAAATAAATTGTTGAATGCAGGACATTTATTCCCGAAGCTATCAAAAAGTGACGATCATTACCCTTGACATTAGAAGATTTTACATGAAATGTTCCTTGTGCTATTTTCAAACATTCTAACATTGGCTATAAATAAAATTCAAAGCTGCCTTTTAAAGAATTTCATTTTCAAAAACATCCAGAAGTTGTTTGAAATTTGTAGAAGTTTCTGGACTCTGAAAGAAAACTTTCTCAGTACTCTATAGTCAAATAGAGTGACCAATTCCTGCAATAGTAGGTGTAAGTATCTTCCAAGTTTTGTCAATTATTTATTCCAAGCCGCTAATATAAAGTGACTGTTCCATCTTTGTTCAGATCCTTGTTAAATAAATATAAAGTACTCTTGATGTGCTCTGTTCATATATCTCATTATGGTGTCTACCTTGAACTATAATCTAAAGGATAACTGATCCTTGTTAATTAGGAAGAATGAGAGTAACTGAAGTTTCTTGAGTTGTGTGGTATGCACAAAAGGTATTAAAATGTATAAATGTTGTGTCCTGCCACTACAAGCTTCCATTATAGTTATACTTTAGACCCTCCCTTTAATGACATAACTATCAATATGTATTTTCCAATTTCTAGTGTTCTACAGCCTACATTATTTTACAATTTGTGGAAATAAGAGATCATCTGCCCGATGCTATCCATTGGGTGATGTAGGGCAACGGCAACTCAATAGTCTGCAGCAAGTTTGTCGGGAGAAATGGGAAAATGCTTTTTCCTGCTTCTTGGTGAACCTGCTCAAATCTACTGGCTCTCTTTGAAATTAGCAGTAGAAAATAAATAATCTGAAATGGAGGAGGTGGCTTTTCTCCTTCCAATGACCCTGTAAAAAGGGATTAAATGATATTATATACTATGTCTACTAAGTTGTATGAGCTTTTTAATTGTCTTTCTCATACAACAGGTATGGAAAATTATTTTAAAATGTTATAATGCTGCCCAACTAGCATTCTAGAATAGTTTTTTAAAAATAATTTACTCAAGAATTAAAACCAATAAACAGAGGATATGGGATAGAACAGTAAATATGTTTTCAATAGTTAATTTATTTTATCTAGAATCCAGAGTTGGAAGAGGTTATTTAGGCCAAGGCCAACTTCCTGCTCAGTGCAGGAATCTAACTTAAAGCTAATGCTTTTTCATCCTCTGACAGAATGTCTCCTGTGAAGGGCAGCTCACCACCTCCCAAGTTAATTAGTTCTACTGATGAATTGCTCCCACTGTTAGAAAATTCTAATGAACACATGCTGCCAATTCTTCTATAAATGCAAAAAAAGCACTTCAGCATTTATAAACTATCAGTATAGTAAAAAAAATACTAGTATGATAATAATTGACAGTAGTTGATTACTAAAAGGAATTTAGAAGAACTGTGATCAGAATGCAAGCTTGGCACAATCAAGATTCACAATGGATATGAATGGTGAACAGAGAGATCCCTTCTTAAAAGTAAATTGCACAAGTAATGCCAAATGTGTGTAGCAGATGAAAGGGGCAGTGAAAATACTGTACCTGAAATCAATGTAATATGCAAACAGTTCTCCTACTATCATTCAACAATACTTATCAGGACACATTTGTTACAAGTCATGATTATGCATAAGCTAAATTGCTATCAAAGTTGAAGAGGGAAGAACCATCCCTATTTGTTAAATGGTTGAAATGTGAAAAATCGTCTCCCATTTCACATTTTTCACAATTACTTTAGTGTTTCCTATATCTAAATGAGAGTGCCATCAAAAGTATTATGATAATAATAGAGACTACTGCAAACAAATTTTGGACAGGGTAAAGGATGGAATGGAGGAGCAGAATCATCTTTTTTGTCAAAGTTTTAGAATCAAATTGTCAATTACAGCATGGAAGAGTTTGGCTAATTCTACTTTCAAGTTTCACATCAACAAATGTTAAGCAGGAACTTTTATTCACATATACTGTTCGTTCCTCTATTTTAGCTGGCAAAATAGTCTATACTCAAGTGTTTCTTTCCATCAAAACACCTCACATTGATAAATAAATGGGGCCTAAAATTTAAAAAGTATTAGGAGACAGAGCTGAAAGCTGTTAATTTATCCCACACCAATTTAAATGTGATTTGACAGTGTTACAGTTCATGGAATGCAAGGAGTTCAACAATGTAGGTAAATCTAGTGAACTCATGTACAGTAGGAAGAAAATCCTTCCAACTCTAGCAGTAACAGAAGTCAAGAGATAAAAATAGTACGAAAAAAGGTATCAACCTAATCCTTTGGACGGAATATAGACAGAAGAGGCAGCAAAGGAGAAAAAAGATAGTAACTTGAGATACAACAAAGTTTATTGTGATTCTGAATAAGTGTATCTGCTCTAAAATTTTGTGTGGCCTACTATTTACTCTTAATTATATGAAAACAAGATGTGGATTTTGTTTTATGGCGCTTATGTGTGTGAATGAAGTGCTTTGACAGCACTTCCTTTACTGTAATGTTTTAATGTTTACTTATGCTTGATGATGAACCAAGTTTCTGGGATTTTAAACTAAATACCATGGATTTATGGATTTTAAGGCTCTGGCTATTAAAAATCAATGTACCAAGTGGATAAATCTCACATTCAAATTAAATACTTTATTTAAAAAGCTTTAGTTATAGAACAGCATGTCATTTATACTACATATCAGGATAGGTCTGACTTACAGTAAAAAGTGCTGCTCATACTGAACTGAAAAACATTAATGGGTTTTTTCATAGCAGTTACATTTCTATTTTAAAATGCATTTTACAAATGTGATTACATGCATAGCAGTATGGAAAAATCTACTTTGAATATTATAAATTTATAAAATAGATCTGATTGGAACAAAGCTAAGCCTATTAAACAGAACAGTATTAACAATGCGGTGAAATATAGTACATTGTACTGAAATATAGCAAATTGTTTACATTTCATGAATACTAACAAAACACATATACTAAAAGGCAATGTATAGACACAATATTTTTCAGTATAGTTCATTTGGTATGGAATCAAAATAGAGGGATGTTACACAGTTGCAGGAAAATAACATGTGCAACCTGCAGCACTATGTTTGTAAGTCTTCCCACGTCCCTGTTTTTTGTGGGATTTTGCTTTCCCAATCATTACATGGCCACTAAAAACTACTCCCATTTCACTGGGTGTTTTAAGTAGTTTAGGCTACATGAGGATCAGAGAACTAAGGTCTTTCTTCATATATAAGGTAAGTCCCACTAGCTGACCATGTTATCTTTACATGAAGACAGCAAGAGAGTATTAAATTAGTATGACTCTTAATCCATTATTAGATAGGTATGGCTGTCTAGATAGGCTGCTGAGAGTTGTAATTCAGCAACATTTGAAGAGCCCCATTTTCTTCTCTCCAATCCTAAACTGTCACAATATAAAAGGATTAAATCTAATCTTACAGTAGTCTTATTTCTAAGTTGAGAACACTGTAAATTTACCAGAATATTCCTGTCCTTAAAATAATTTGTTTCATTTTTTTAAAATTAATTTCAACTTAATTACATTTATGTGCTATTTTGAGGAAAATGAGTTCCATGTTAGTTTCTTTCTATTATGCTTCCTTTAGCTGTCATGGATGTATTATTTTCATAGAACTATGAATGTCTCTCATATTCAATTTGCATATGAATTAAAATCAAATGTTTTTGCTTACATGACTAGAGTAAACAGCATCTCATTTTTAAAAAAAAGTGTTTTCCCACAAACAATTATCCTTTGCAACCAGAGCTTTAGTTGCTTAGGAAAGCAATATATCCTGGATGGAACTACAGAAATAAAATAAAATAAAATAATAAAATAAAATAATAAAATAAAATAATAAAATAAAATAAAATAAAATAAAAACTTGTGCTTCTTGAACAGCAGCTTGTATGCTGCATGGCAGATAATTTGGAACTGTGATTTTCAAGCCAGTCAATGTGAAATGGACACTTGCTTTTCAAAAAATAACAAGATTTACAACATATGTTGTAACCAGAGATGTTGAAGATACAGCAATGCACAGATCTCCCAAAAGCATGGAAAATCCTCAATGCTACAGTAACTGTACGGAATTTATTTAATTAAAAAAATCAGTTTGGAAATGTTGAATAGACAAAAAGATAAGCTGTGTGGTTTTAAGTAAGAACAATTCAATATAGGAAATGTTAACCAAATGACATTTGGACTGATTCAAACATAAAACCACAGAGAAGGAAAGAATTTATGTTGCACAGAATTTCACGAAGTTAATCCTGAATATTAAAATAACTGAAGAAAATTGATAGATTGAAATTTCATAAAATACTCCACAAATTAAGTTTACAATATATGCTCTCTCTATATAGATTCACGTGAAAGTCAAATATTGTACACTGCAGAACATGAGATTGAAATATTATCACTTTCACACATGCCACTGGGTACAAGATACTTTTGTTACAAACAGAAGTGAAAATAAAACTAAGCAATCATTGAGTGAATAATTTTATATGGGTATTTGGAATACATACCAGTATAAAATTATTCACTCAATGATTTGGAATACATAAGGGGCGTGGTGGCTCAGCGGGTAAGACGCCAGGCTTGTCGATTGGAAGATCGCAAGTTCGGAGGTTCGAATCCCTAGTCCTGCGTGATGGAGTGAGCTCCTGCACTCGCCCCAGCTCTTGCCAACCTAGCAATTCGAAAGCATGCAAATGCAAGTAGATGAATAGGTACCACTTCGGTGGGCAGGTAACAGCGTTCCACGCGCGTCATGCGGCCACATGACCGTGGAAGCGTCTTCGGACAACGCTGGCTCTTCGGCTAACAAACGGAGATGAGCACTGGCCCCTAGAGTCGGACACAACTGCACAAATGTGCAGGGGGAACCTTTACCTTTTTTTGTTTGGAATACATAGCATGGTAAGAGTCTAAACTTAATGGCAAGCAAATTGTCTGAATCCTGAACAGACCATATTTGAAAAAAATAAAGTCAAATAATGGAAGTATGTGTATGTTAAGTTGGCTCTAGCTCATCATGAGAGTATGATTTGCATTAACCTTGACTCTAATCCATGCTTATCATTAAAAGTCATGCCATGGCTGTGAATGTTTCTATGCACGTTTGCACTACTTTTTTGGGGATCTGAGCCAGTCCACTGGATCACCAGAAAGTATATAAAAGCAACATTACAAGCTTTTGAGATGGAAATCTGGCTATGCATCACACCTATATATTGAAAAGCAGTAATCTTATTTATTAGTGCAATATAAATCAGAAGCTGTGTATAAAATATTCTTCATATTTTGAGACTTGATCTTTTACTCTATATGATTTAATATATGTCATCTTTGTTCATGTTTCTATTTAGCAATTATATACCTGTACTAAGATTGCAAAAAGTGAAATACTATTATATCTATAATGTGGAAATAATATGGGATGGTTAAAACTTTTAACGTAGGTCACAGAAGTCAAAGCAAGAATGTAATTCTAACTCTTTTGTTCCTATATTTACAGAATAACTAATCTGATCAAGAAAAGGCCAGTCATATTAACTGCTTTAAAAACATAACTATAGTTAGCTTTTAAATAATAAAATTAGTTTGGAAAAACTATATTTGGTACCTAGTCTGTATTCTCCATATAAATACACGCTTATAACCTTCTTTAGACCTGTTAATACAAATGTGATACTCTACATTAACACTGAAGATCAAATTGAAAATAAATAACGAATAAGCAACTTACTAACATATAGGCTTTTAAAGGCATTTGAATAACCGAATCACCTCTTTATTCAAGAAGCATGGAAGAATCACTGGCATCTGAATGATGGGGTTCCTCCAAAATCTTGGATTTAATCCAGGAGATTTCATTAATTTATTTTCTACCATGCAGCAAATCATAAGTATAATATTCAATGACTTAATGAATGTTACATTATTTGAATACTTAATATATGGATGAAGTGTATGCTTTCAAAACTTGAGAATAATTCTGATTTTAATTATATAACCTTTTAACAAAAATGTTCACTCTTCTTACTCTGATATACTGGAAAATGTATGTGATAAATGTATCGTATATTTACTTAATTTAATCCTCAAAGTTATTCTATGTTAACATTTGCCAATGTAATGAACTATCCACCTTCACTGTCTGGCAGCAAAATGGCTATTTTGTAGTCACTCTCTGGTGGTTTTATACATTTGGGTGGGGGGTTAATGGATCATTACTCTCATCTTTAATTCCCTTCCAACTCCTCCCCACAAAAAAAGTTCACCCATGCCCCTTCCAGAATGGAATGCTATGAGCCTCTATGAGGTTGAGTTGCTGCTTCCAATCCCACTGACACAGCTAAACCTACCCAACTCTAAGAACAGAATGTTAAGTTGCATTAAAGAGAAAAATCTAATCTGTTGCACTTTGCCAGCATGGAGCAACTAGAATTTCCACCCATGCCACCTAAACAGAATAGTTTCACAATTTTGATTATAAATTTGGGGTTGATAATATATTGAGAAGAACCTGACAATAAGCAATGAAGAGATGGAGATAAAATGGACAAAAAAACCCCCAACCTTGGCCTAACTTATTTGAAATTTCAGGTGTATACTTTCTTGTAAATATTTATGTGCAGGACTTTAACTGTAACACTATTTTAACCTGGAAGCATAATTTGAAAACACTATAGGCAAAATGCTATAATGAATGGTATGAGACTTAATGCCCCATCTAAAGTAATTTGGATGATCCAGTGCCTACCAACTTTAAAGAAAATGGCCTTGCTGAAGTCTAAGTGAATATTTTACATAATTAGGGGCTTCCTAATTACACAGAGGTCTACATGCATGCAAGCTGAAATAATTTTAAACACCCCGATAAAATCAAGATAAATTCTTAACATATAGAATACTGATTGTAAGAAAGTCTAGAATATGGAGGAGGTAAACCCTGAACAGATTGTGCAAGTTAAAATTGAGAAAGAACATGTAAAAGCATTATGGGTAAAAAAGAAACAAATACAGTGAGAAAAAATGGAGCTAACAACTTTCAGAGGACAGTGGAGGAGGGGGAAGTAGCATCAAGGAAAATCATGCTCTGAGATTCAACCCCCTCCCACTGGATTATATAGGAATGTTGCAGGAAAGAACCAAGAACCCTTTTCTTTTCCAGTAATTACCACCCTCAACTCTACTTAAAATACTTTTATTTGGGTTTGAATTTGTAGCATATAAAGAAAGTTGTTGCTTTGCTCTCTCTTTATCCTTACATTCTACTTTAGGTGAACAGGCACTCTGCTAAGCAGCTAAGGATATATGCAAAACAGTTTTGACTTCACTTGAAAACCTCAGTTGCACATCACTAGCAAAAACCTCATAAAACAAAAACTTGAGTAGGCAGGAGAAAAAGAATACAAACAGCATGTTTAGGAATAGTTTATAAAGAGTTCGCAAGATTCTATTCATACATTTCAAGAAATAAAATATTCCTAATTATAGCAATCGTTCAATCACGTATCATAATGCACTAGTGCTCTGTAACATTACGAACAGCTCAGTGCTATAGTGAAGCAGTCATCCTGTCATGTAAATTCACTGTGTTGTAAAGGTAGATGTGAAATTCCATCTGTTCCTCTCTGGATAGAATCATGATCAGAAACGGTAGACGGTATTTAAGTATAAGAGTGGGGACTAAATCTAGCACAATTTTTATTAAATTGTAGTAAAAACTAAATGGATACAATCAGGCTGAAGGTGCTGCTAATTTATGTCTGAGGTTGAATAAAAAGTCCACTTGCAGATGTATGGAAAAAAAACATAAGTATCAGGAAAATATTGTTCAATGTAGATTTTATTCTTCCCTAGAAAAATACCTGAGATACACAACATAGTAAGTACGCAGCCTTCCTGTAAATGAAGTGTTCTGATAATCCAAGATTTTTTTTAAATATCCAGGTAAGAATACCAATTCCTTAACTAGGCAGAAGAGGGGTTTTAGTCCATTGGACTAGATGTCTTATACGTGCAACAGCTTTCTACCTTCAGTGAAAATGTATTGCATAGGTATAGTGCACTATGGCGCTGCATCAATTTTTCTTCTGCTTCCTTGAAACCATAAGCTTTTTATATTTTCAATATATATTTGTCCCAGTGTCAAAAATAGCATAGCAGTGGTGCTGTGGCCCTTCCTTCAATTACTGCATGTGGAATACTGGAATATGAATTGTGTGGGTTTTCTAAGAAAGCTTAGCTAACATACGGTGGAGTATGCACTAATGAATGGAAGTATTTGTGACAGGGTAGTGTTTTATTTTACTGAGACTTATTTCATGCCTAGAATACTAAATTACCATAAAAGAGTAGATACAAAATAATAAGTACTCTTTTTAAAATGTCTCTTTATTCTTTGAGGAAAAAAGTTCAATCACATTCATAACACTATGCATAATTAATACAATTAAATAGGGCATATTTAAGTATCCATAATTTCTATAATACTCAAGCGAACTGCTCAGAGCTGAAAACTTGGGGATAAAATAATAGTGCATTGCCAAAAACAGCACAGGAAAATGAGCAATTAAAAAGGCTGCCTGTCCATAAAACTTAACTGCACATGAACAGAACATATTATTAATCATAATAATCATATATACTGGTTTGGCTCTAAATACTGAATGTAGAGTGCAAGAAGTTTCTTGCTAAATCAGAAGAATTATCTTAATCAGCATTTTTATTTCACTGATGGCCAACTAGATGATCTGAAATTCATATAGCTCATGATGAGCCTTTGAGCATATCATATAGGTAAATAATAGTTTACTGTAACAAAACTACAATATATATTGATTACAATATATTGAAAACAAGGGACAAAATTAAGTCTTAAGTGGAGACAATCTGTATTGCCTAAAGAAGGACAGCCTTTTGCTCCTATGCAGAATCTAACTATGTAAGCAAAAAAAATGGTATGAAGTAAATAACTTTTCTATCCCTATGCCATTTTGTATTCTTGACGATGACCTGACTTAGATGCCTTTTCAATTTGCACCATTAAAACTTCAAGTATCCATCTCTTCTTCAGTTTATATTCATTTAGTTCAATATAGATGTTCTATCACCATAGATTTCCAAAATATAACCATTACCTTATTCTACAATAAAACCAGATTTTATCTGAACAGGTAAAATCTAAAGCATAAAAGATTTCACAAAAGTTAATCATTTCTTTGAAAATGGAGTACATGGAGGGAAGGGGAGATAAGGAATCTGACATTATTCTGTAATTTAGGCATTAATAAAGGAAGTTCAAGCTTTAGAAACCACCCCATCTTTGTCTTATTTGATCTTAATTTCATGCACTGATGAACAAATACATATAAAAGAAGGTATTCAGAAAGAGATGAAGTTTGCATATGTTTTTAAGGACTTCAATTTCAGTAATTAAATCTGTAGGTTACCATATTAAGAAATATTGTTGGCAACTCCCCTGCCAATTCTTAAAATAAGTAAAACTACCAAAATTGTTAGTATCAGTTGAAGGCACAAACTGATTCTGCTTTTTAAAGAGAAACATAGTTCCATCACAAGATTTGAAAAACTTCATTACTTAAAAATTACCTTATATGAAAATGAAATGCTATTACATTCCCTAGCATTACTGGATCTACGTTTGAGCGTTACAGAACTTTCTAATAGCGCTAAATTTATCATTCTGATTATTTAATCCTTTGTATCATTTTCCAAAATTCTAGTTTTTGCAATGTGTAAATAATGCTGAATAAATATTCAGAAGATAAAGCTAACCTTTAATTGGCAACAAGGACTTAAGATGTGCAGTTCCTTGAAGCAGACTGTATACAGAAAATGAACATGCCTATTTTTAATTTATATATTTGGCAAATTTATTACATGTAAATAATTAAGGCTATTAAGTGAAGGGTATACGGTCCTGAGGATATAAAGCCTGCAAACTCTGGCCCCCGAAATCCCAGAAACCCCGCCCCCCACCCCCCGGTTATAAATATCCAAATGGCCCTTGGCAGAAAAAAGGTTCCCCACCCCTGATATAAAGCAAATAGTTTAATATCCATCTTCTATCATTGAACAATGTGTGGCTCCAACCTGCCTATCTCTAGAACTTTCTTGCATAAAACTGTTTAGTCAAAACCAGAAGTTCTGAAAATAGGGGGGGGGGTAAAGAAATATATACTCAATTGTACTATTGTTGTTTTTAGGATGGTTTATACTACATTTAGCAACTAAAATATTCTAATAGCCACTTTAGGAACCTGAAATATATTTAGAAGGAAAGTAATAGTTTCCTTTGACAGGTAAGACTAAATCTTTACATACATTTAAATAAGAATTGCTGGGGAGGGGCCAACACAGTCTCAAAATAGAGACAAGGTAATATGTGAAAGTAAAAGGAACTGGATAATCTAACACAGAGCTTTCCAAACTTTTCATGTTGGTGACACACTTTTTAGACATGCATCATTTCGCGACACACTCTTACAGCAGGGCATCATTTCGCGACACACTCTTACAGCAGGGCACAAGGCAGGCACTAGGACCTGCACGGAATCCTGGTAAGGCGGGTTTGGAGGCAGCAGCAGCCGACACACCCAGACACTGCAGCCGACACACTAATGTGTCCCGACACACAGTTTAGAAAGCTCTGATCTAACAGTTCTGTAATTCAGAACTTGGTTTCTTCAAGCTCAATTGTATGACTGATTTTTAGAAACAAATTTGTTAAATCTTTGACAAAAAATTAGACATGCTTAAGAAAAAATGTTTACGTGATCACATCTTCATGATATAAAAATGAAACTGAGTAGCATTTTACTATATGCAGCCATTTCAACTTCTATGCTACATTTTTCATTTTCCTGAAGAAAATATTACCTCATATTAGATTATATTAAATAATCCCCATAATTCACCTGACAAATTACTTTTGTAGTGTATATTTTAAAAATCAAAGGAACTGCATCTTCTGTGATAAACCTGTTAATTATTATAGTTACTGTTACATTTATTTCTTAATAAACAGTTAAAAAAACCTGGGCCCATTACAAACCAAATCACATTTGATTTCTGATGCAAAACTACAACAGACAGACAAAAAGTAATGTTTATTAACAAATAGGGAAAAAACAGGCAAGTACATTTTTTAGAAGATCAAGATTTTAGGGAAGAAATACTTAAAATATCTAAGAATAATTGCTTTGTACAGAGAATCCACACACCACTTTAAAAAGACAAATGTAAATTACAGAGCATATTAATGTAAGTTCAATGGACTTCTACCAGTGGGAAAATATTTTACAATGAAGTAATCCAAATCATGTATTTCTCACATTTTTTCTTAATGTCTTCATATGGAAAGAGATTAAGGAAAAAATAAGAAAAATTAAAAATAACTCCTAAGTCCTAAATTTTCTCTAGCATCTACTATTTCTTCACTTGGTAAAGTATCTGCCTACCAGTCTATGCTGATATTCATCTGAATCTAAATGTTGGTTATTGATATCCTCAACTGTAAAAGATATTAAAATTCTGAAGTACTAGTTTGAAATTGATAATCAAATTTAAGTTTCTAAAAATCGTTTTAACAAAAGTTTATATGTATGAAGGCATATCATGATCTTTAACTTCTTTAAATGTGGAATGAAAAACTGAAATTTTACTTCAACTTAGTTAAATGTAATTGTACATGATAGTTTTTTATGAGTTAGAGGATGTCACGATTTTGACTAAATATTCATCTAAGTTATACTGTTCAATCACCTAAGATACTATATTTAGTAGTGCTACTTTGTATAGAGCACAATAAGATTTCTTCTCCAACTCCAACTGCCACTTCCTTTCAACTTTACAGAGCATATTTGGAATGAACAGGGAGGGGACAGTGAGAGAAGGGAAAACAATTCTTGCCAACTACAGCCAAGAGCGTAAGTGACTTCATCCATTAATTTTTATTTCCACTACCTACTGAGCAGCTGAAGAGTTATCATGGCCAAATAAAAGTTCGTAATATATTTCCTTAAATGGTCTATTATAAAGAGCTAACTTAGCACTAAGTAATACTCTAAATTATCACTAAATAATACTCAGGCACATGTGTGTATATGTGGATAAGTGAGTCACTGGGTTGAGATGGGTGGCTATATAAATTGAATAAATATATAAATATAAAAACAACTTTTTGAAAAAATCAGGCCTTCAGATAGTTTAACTATCATGTATCAGTGTCTGAATAACCAACATCTGCTTTCTCAATATTAATACATATAGAGTAGTTTAGATTTTTACAGGAAACCATAGTTTCCTGCCTTGTGAATGAACCAAAGAACTCCTTTCATTTTCACAGCTCTACAAAGATCAGAAGTTACCATGTTCAATTGTAAAGGTTTAACCAAAATGTGCTATGGTATAAAACTTAAAATATTTAGTAAATACAAGTCAGGTATCAGATTCATCCAGTTTCTTCTTCACAGCCATGGGGGTTGGGGAGAGGGGAAAAAAAAGAACTAGAATGTTTACTGAAACTTGTTTGCACAGTAGAAAATAATTTTACTTCCTACTAAGTATGTTTAGTATTGTACTATAATTCATCTATCCATTCTAGAAAATTAAGCCAAACCAATAGCTTTGCAATTTAATATATTATTGTCCCTTTCGAAATACATCCCCACAAATAAATGAAAAATTTATAGATTGATAAAGGACCTGAAACATTTAACTAAGCCTCACAACAACCCTGTGAGGTAGGTAATAGTATCTTCTGGATGAGAAACTTTAATTAAACTTACCAAAAGTGATACAACATATGACAAGAGAAAGGAAAAGAAAGTTCATCCATCCGTGTGTCCCAGGGAGATATATGAAACTCTCAGTATGTTCCTTTAGCTGAAAGCATTGCGTTATGTGTATAATGTGGAAGTAGCACTTTTTAAGTGTTCACTTTTAGTTACTACCCTTAAATAATGTTAACTATGTTACAACTTTTTAATAGCTTTGTTCAGTTTATCAAAAATCCTTACATATATAAATAGTGCCCCAAGTAAAAATAAACTTAACAGATTAAAAATTATTCTTATAGTCTTATAATTTTACAAAGTTAGATTTCCCTATCACTGCTCTAATACACCAAAACTAAGTATGAAAAAACCCTTCAATTTCCTTTATTTTAAAGTTTAATTTTTAGATCAGAATATGTATAAATGCTTACTGTTAGCCTCTTAAGAACAGGTTTATGTAATTAAATCCTTTTACAAGTACTTCAAACATTATAAAAATGTTTATAGAAATAGACAGAATTTATGTCAATTGGCATAAGATTATATTTTCAAACCTTTACAGGTGGATTCAGATCTTAAACCTATTCCAAACACCAACCACATGGTCAACAGCTGAGCGAATGGAGTTTGATGCTGCATCAAAGTAATAAACCAATGCAAATAAATGGGGCAAAGCAATATTGAAGATTTTGAAGTTTATCCAAGAATATTTCATTGCTCTATGAAATTGTGTTCACAGAAGTATGTCAAAGAAGATAGAAAAAGTCAGTTTCTTCAGTTTCCCTAAGCTGAGTAAGAGCCCATGATCCAACAAAGCTTTATTCAGGAACTCAACATGTAGAGTCTGTCGCTACTAATATAATCAGCATCTCCATTGAGAAAAAGGCATACTTACTTCAGAGAGTTTCTGGATCAGCAACCCAAAAATGCAGAATAGCATGCCTTCTTCCCACACCTTAAGGGCCCCCATTTGTTCTTCTCTAGAGGGCAGGCAATGAAATGATTTAGCTTAGTTCACAAAGGCATGTTGATGATATATATTTTATTTCCATTATAATCTGTACTGGTGTATTCATTTGTAGATATAAGTGAAAGCGTATCAGTAAGAGATTCTGCCTATTGTGCTGGGAAGGGTCTACTGCCTCTGGGTATTTTCCCTACCCAGCATGAGTGAAAATTAGCTCATCAATGCAGTCTTCCTAGCCTGCACAGGTGCAGAACCCAGGAGAATGACTGTGCAAAAATGTCTAAGAGGAAGATGAAAAAGAGATGAAGATAAATAAATTTTGTAATAGTGATATTAATCTATACCTTAAGCAACTATAAATTTAGACAATGTTGTGAGTCAAGAGAGTATTTTTGGATAGAAAAATAACAGAAATTTGAAAATAGAAATCTCTATGGATACAATGCAAAACATTTTTGAAGAAAGTGATTTCGGCAAGCAATGTAATTGTGCACTGTTCACACAAGACAGCATACAAAGATAGCAATTAGAACTGAAGACAAAGGAAGTGATATTCTGGAAGACAAGAGATATTAATCCCCCATTCTCTTTATGCTTAACACTGCTTAGGCAAGAACTACAGAACAGATACTCTCCCTTTCTTATCATGACAGTAAAATCTATGACCTATTTTATTTATTTAATTAATTTATGAGACCACAACATGCCTATCATATTGCCAAAAATCTCCCTAGTTCCATTTCAGAGCACATATATATGAAAAAGATCCCAGATTCAATCCTTGGTATCTCCAGGTAGGGCTGGAAAAGCCTGTGTCTGAAACCTTAAGACTCACTGCCAATGAGTATTTCAAGTACTGGACCAACTGTGTGACTTGGTACAAAACAATTGCTTATACAGTGCAGGCTATTACTTTAGACCTGCTGACAAATTTCTCATTTATAATGGGCACACATTGGCACAAAGGGCTCATAATGTTCATGATCTGTCCTAATCAAAATGCAAACTTATATATGGGGAGAAAAGGGAAAGCCTTTTTTCACCTTTCCTGTCAGAACTTAGTATGATAATAGAGTAAACTTCCCCATTGACTTGAACAATGACCTGTCATTATTGCTTTGGTCATTGTTGCTTCTGTTTGGATAACAGGATTGTATTAACTTGGGCAAAAAGATAATACTACCTTATTGTTCAAGCAAAATCGTAAACAAAGTATTTTTTTCTTTTCCACTGCAATCAGCTTTATTGACATTAGTAACTCAGACATGCATTTCTCTTACCCACATTCTTAATAAGGCTCAGTCTCTTAATACAAAGCCTTACCCAAAAATTCTCATGAGCTATTCTTGATCATGTCCTCAGATCTGGCACAGTGACAACTTTGTTTAAGGTTAGGGGTGGAATCAAACTAATGAAGTGGAAATGATACTGCTTATAAATGTAAGAGTTTTATCACTTCAGAATTTAATGTCCAGAATATTTTAATATATATACTATATATATATATAATTGAAAAATTCCCTGAAATGAGTTGGAGAAATACACTACAGAAGAGAATTCCCAGAACACTTTCTCTCTCTCTTTTTATTTCAGTGAAGCAATTCTTCCTCTTTCAACATATCCACACACATTCAGCATTATAGGTATGGATGGAAAAGCAGAAAAAAACAAAAATGCCGTAAGACCAATCCTTCCTCGAAAAAATGGAAATGAACATCAGGGAGCTTATAACACATAATCTAGTCTTAATTATAGAAATAAAAGAAAAATACTAGCAATATGTTATTCAAAATGAAAGAAATGAACTTTCCACATATCTAATCACTGAATTCAATGAAACTATGACTGATAAGGAAGAAGTGATGTTCTGCTTTATTTACCTCTTCTGAACATACAGGTAGTCCTCACTTAACAACCATTCGTTTAGTGACAGTTCAGACATAAGACGGTGCTGAAAAAACTGATTTACAACCGGTTCTCACACTTATGACTGTTGTGGCGAACCCGCAGTGATGTGATCATGATCTGTGCGCTTGGCAACCGGATCGCATTTATGACTGTCACAGCATCCTGTGGTCATGATTGCCATTTTTGACCTTTCAGCTGGCTTCTGGCAAGCAAAATCAATGGGGAACCGCGTGATTTGCTTAACAACTACATGGTTCGCTTAATGCCTGCGGTGATTCGCTTAACAACTGCCCCAAAAAAGGTTGTAAAATCAGGTCAGATTCGCTTAATGACTGCTTTGCTTAGCAACCGAAATTCCGGTCTCAATTGTGGTCGTTAAGCGAGGACTACCTGAACTGTCCAGTTCAAGAAAAATGGCAAAGGTTCACTGTCTCTCCTGTCATTTACAGAAATCCTGCCAACGACTGTGTTTTCATAAGTGGAAAGGTATACTAATTATTTTGCTTTCAGAGCAAATTGAAAATCCTTGGAATTAATGAGGAAATGCTATTCAAATGTCATACACAAATCTTTAAATATTAGATGTTAAAATAAATTATCTATAATTTGCACTGGCTTCATACTTACAACATACTTTAAACTACACTGCAGATCTAGTTATGCCACATTTATCCCTAAACCATTAATATGAAGGAAATTGGGAACCACTGGCATAGACTGGAAATATGCTATACTCTGCAATATTTTTAACAGTGCAGCTCACCATTACCAGTACACAGTCAATTTTTAAGTACTGGTGTGCAAATATATTTCACATGGATCATGGCTGCAGAAGGATAAAAATAGAATTGTTACAAGAACTAGTCTACAATTGGAATTCAAGACTTATCTGCAAAATTCCTCTTCCTTACACATCAGTTCAAAAAATTCTTTCTAGCAATAGGCTACACTGGTTCTTTTCTTCCACTACCATACTAATTTTTAAGAATTCTAGTAACTCAAGATTCAAGCTGTTTCCGACTTCCGGTGGGGACATGGCAGACTGAACAGCTGTGCCCGCGGGCTTAGTGGGCAGAGCTGACAATGCAGCAGTTTTTTTGGGCCCAGGCAGGTTTTTCCTGAAGCCCAGGAGTGCTTTTCCAGATAAGGAAAACACCTGGAATCAACCCATCTGTCCTCCGGACGGCTACTTGCAGCCAGAAAATCGCAAACAGCGTTCACGCTCGACTGTAAGAGCAGCTAGGAGGCTAGGACGTCACCATTTCCAAGCCGCGCTGTAGCCTTAAAGGGACACTAAGACCCCATTTCTAAATCACCCAATTTATATTTCTTTTAAGTACGTGTACCCTAAGAGAGGCTTTCTACAGCAAGGAGAAGTGGTTTCTCTTGGTGCTTATTGTTATTCTGGGACTTTTTAAAATTATTTTTAAGTTTTGGACTTGTTTTCCATCCAAATATAAAGGAGGACTGAGAGTAAATAATTGTCTCCCTGTTATTATTTTTGTACTAAATTTGAAGATATAAGCATTTTCCTACACGTTGAATCGGCTGTTTTAAACTTTCAGTTTTCTGCTCCTACTTTCCCTGGGGAACTGTCTCTTATCTCACTTTCACTTGTGTAAACACATTCCAGAATTCTTCATATCTTCGACTTTCACTGGTTAAGCTCCTGGGGGCGCCATAATCTACTGCTTGAGACATGGAGGAGTTTAAGCAGACATTCTCTGACTTTCACCAATATTTTAAACAGATTCTTTTGGATTTCTGTCAAGTTTTTATGCAAGGCATTCAGGACATTGTGGAAAATATGAGGTCTAAAATGTGTCATCTGGTTGGGGATGTTGTGGAGGAAACTGAGGAATTTAACAGCGACAGAAATGTTTCTTCTAAGAGCAAGATCGGGACTTCTGTTGAAATACTGGATGAAGATCCGATAGTCGAGTTGAAGAAATTAAAGGGAGAGATCAAGTTGCAAGCCATAAGGGGTTATTACGTATGGGAGGTTTCTTGAAGAGAAGTCGGGAGTTTTTGACGGGGGCAGTTGGGCTGTTTGATCTTTTCAAGAAAAAAGCTCTGTGCGTATTGTGGGGATACGTAAATGCTCCTGTTTGTTTATTTTGAAGTGGGATAAGGGTTTAAGAATATTTATCTGGACTGCTTTTAGGGTTTGGCTGATTTCATTTATCTTTAACGATTTGGATTAAGATTATTAAGGTATAATAAAAATAATAATAAATGTTTGGTTTTGGGTTTAATATGATTAAGATTATTAAAATTGTTGTATTATCAAGTATAATGGCAGACAATTTATATGTTTTTAGTTTGATCTTTATTATAGTAGACAGGAATTTCTGCAAACTCAATAAACTACTTGGTGACATACAATAATTATAATATCTATAATGTAAATAAATTCTTTACACTCTTTATTAATCCTATTTCCAAATTGAAAAAAGAAATACATATACTCTCCTTCCAAATGTGCGGGACTATAGCTCTCAGAATTTCCAACCAGCATAGACAACATCTCGCTGATCAGGAATTATGGAAGTTTCAGTTCCACAAATCTGGCAGGCGTCAAATCAGGGAAGGAGGATATAAAATATAAACTCAATTACTGCTTTGTAGACTTTTGCCCTTACATGTATCCTGACTGGCTGAGAACCTGAGTTGTACAGAGATGTTCATGTGTAAAGAATTTTCTTATAATCATGGAAATGGAAAAAAAAATCTTCCCCTTCATATGTTGTAAGTGCTGCTTTGTAATGACTTAAGGGATATTTTGTGCATCACAGATGATCAGGAGAGCTGGCAGTAAATATGATGACAATAATAGACAGTACTTTGGATCCTGGCCTTTGATCAAATGCCGTATTAGGATGAATACAGATGATTACTAAAAGGTTCTATTCCTATTACAACTTACCATTTACAACTGTTCTATAACTAAAGTTACCAGGTTCTGATCATGTTCTTTTAACAAAAATCTGACTTACATTAAAAGCAAGTCAACCTTTTCTTAGCATACAGGAAAAAATGCTCAGGCAAAAAAACCTTATCTTAATTTCTATTGTCAAGTTAAGTTCAAGGTACTGGAGTATGTTAGCAGAAGTTAGCAACTGCTTATTTTAAAAAAAACCCTCAGAATTTAAGTGTTATTAATGAGTAAAACTTAAGAAATGCATATAATTTTGATTTAGTTTTGCCATTCACTTTTACAGATGTCCCAATATTTCCACTAAGAAAAAAACAATACTATTTAAGGCGGCAAATGTACTATTGTAACCAAGATTTAAATCTATCATACCTCGTTGAGACCCCCACCAAAAAGTAAACAGTTCTTCAAGTCTCATAAAGACAAACAGAAGAACTAGCATGTCTACTTGATCTAAACCTGTGACAAACCATACATAATCATGTACACAAAAGAAGAAATATAGGATAGTATCGAACACTTTATCCTGGGAATGGGAGAAATTACTATTCATGGAACAAAAATGCTGGATACCACAATTTTACTCTCTTAAATAGTTCTGGACAGAGAGGTTGTCATAAATAGAAAGCTGTCCTAAAAAGAGATTTTAACATCAGTGCATATTAATCACAATGTATTCTCTTAATTGGAGTGACATATATGCTGCTGGCTGGGTTGGGGTATGTATCCCTACAAAGGGTAACATGTAACTGAGTATCTCTATATTTGAATGGGCCTTATTTGCTTATTCCAACAATGTCAACCATAGCTTTTAATGTAATATCTGAAATGCATTTAACATAGCTGCATATCTTATAATAATCTATAAATACTTTCCCATTTTTTCTTAAATAGCTTACATTACCTGATTAATTTTATGCCATATATATGACATAATGCAGATATTCAACCCAGTTTACAGATTATATAAACTAATGTAATGTTATTCTACAAATAAGCTAATATCTATAATTTTTTAAAAAGTATATAAATGTAACCTTTGCACAGGAGTGAAAGGCCTAAAAATCCAGATAAAGAATCAAAAAAAAAAATTAAAAAATTCAGAGAACATTGCTTTAAGTTTTTCAAGTCTTCCTAAACTTTTAACAGAACAGGATAAAAAGCTTGCCTGTTCTGGTTATGAAATATTTTGATGTATGTACTTATACACTTGACTCCGGATAAATTTGCACTTAACACATTTAACTGTTTTTCAAATAAAAATTGCCTGCATCTCCAACCCCCACCCCAGATAAACATTTCAGATACCGAAATCAGCTTAGGAAATACTATTAGAGCCCAAAAGGTCATACAACCATTTGTTAACTTGCATGCACAAAAAGGAGCTCTAAATAAATGACACAGGAGGCAATAAATTGACACATGACAAGTAAATAAAAGGCTAAAGCACTCCAATACCATTGAAACTGTTTTAATGTTGTTGCAAATCCACAATGCAACAATCACCAGATCATATAGACCCAAATATTTAGATTCACTTTAATTACCCTTTTCTCCTATTTTACATAAATTATGAAATGTTCAGCTCCTCTTTTACCTGAATTTGTGTATGCACCTAAGAAATAATTTTTCAACCCTACTTAAATTCTTATTATATGGTTAAGAAAAAATATGAAAATATTAACCTCAGCTTCAATGTACAGTTTCCAGAATCTGCCAGAACTTGGGAACTGGGCAACAAGGCGTTCATAGGTCTTCCGTGCTTTGTCTATAGGTTGATTCTAAAAATTAAAAACCAATAATATTTACAATATTTATGATGTAAAATGTATTCACATTTACTTGAGAACCAATCACTGTGAGTGGACCCACTGATAAGGAAATGTAATCCTATGTCACTAAACCTGTGCCTCTCGAATGAGAATGCTCCAAGCGTCAAGGTCATATGGATTCTCTTCTAGTTTCTTTTCAGCTTTCTTTACTTTTTCTGGGACATATTCAGCAGCCTAGAAAACACAGAGCAGAAGGTTAAGAGCCAACAAATAACATGATAAATCCAATGCCATCCACAAACCTGTAGCTTTTATCTTTATATAATCATAGCTATAATTAACAATTGACAGATTTTTTCCACCATGGTACTTAAGCATGCATAGAGGAACATATGATGCACACACAGAATGTACGACATTGGATGAAATGTTTAAAGCCACTATTTAAAGTGTTAAATCAAATCTACTACAGCATTCAAAATGACTAGAAAATAACTTTAAAACAGTGGAACTAACTTGATAGACAATATAATGCAACAAGCACTATTATCCTTCTAAATTAATGCCAAAAGTAATGTATGCCAAGACTGAATAGATTTGGATGAAAACATCTACAAAACCCGTTTCCCTGCTCCAAACACTACTAGAAGATACATTTAATATTAATCATTGAAAACTGTATCCTGTTTAAAATAAAAATTTCTTCATTATTTATTTATTTATTTATTTTTCAAATTTGTACCACCGCCCATCTCCCCCAAAAAGAGGGACTCTGGGCGGTTTACAATAAAAGCAATATTAAAACAATAAATATACTAAAATACAATACAATTTCCAGACTTAAATACAAAACAAAAACAAATATAAAATCCAAGTGGTGCAAGATGTCTAACACAGTGAGGAGGGCTCTACGGCGCTAGAAACACCCAAGTATGGCTATTCGTCTTCCCACCCCAAGCGAGGCGGCAGAGCCAAGTCTTCAATTTTCTACAGAAGTCCAGGAGAGAGGAGGCTTGCCTTACCTCCGGGGGCAGCGTTCCAGAGGGCGGGAGCCACAGCAGAGAAGGCCCGCTTCCTGGAACCCAAGAGAAATTCTCTCACAGACGGGGTTAGTAGCATGCCCTCTCTGTGTGATCGGGTAGGGCGGGTCAATGTCATAGGGATGAGACGGTCCCTCAGGTAGCCTGGTCCCATGTCATGTAGGGCTTTAAAGGTAATAACCAACACCTTGAATTGGACCCAGAAGCAAACTGGCACCCAGTGCAGCTCGCGTAATAGTGGTGTCACGTGTGCTGTTCTTGGGGCACCAATAATTGCCCATGCCACCACATTCTGGACCAGCTGAAGTTTCCGGATACTCTTCAAGGGTAGCCCCATGTAGAGTGCATTGCAATAGTCTATATGGGAGATTACCAGGGCATGAGTGACCGTTCGAAGGGCCTCTCGATCCAGGAAAGGGCGTAACTGGCGCACAACACAAAGTTGTGCAAAGGCCCTCTGGCCACGACTGCCACCTGCTCTTTGAGCAGGAGTCGTGAGTCCAGAAGAACCCCCCGATTCCGCACTGGGTCTGTCTGGGGCAGTGCAACCCCATCCAGAACTAAAGATGACAATTTCCCGGATACAGAGGAGCCATTAACCCACAGCCACTCCGTCTTACCAGGGTTCAGCTGAAGCCTGTTGTCCCCCATCCAGACCCCCACAGCCCCCAGGCACTAGCCACCGGATTGCTTACCTCACCCGGTATGGAGATGTATAATTGGGGATCATCGGCATATTGATGATACCTCATCCTGTGGTGGCGGATGACCTCACCCAGTGGTTTCATGTAGATGTTAAATAGAACAGGAGAGAGAACCGAACCCTGTGGCACCCCACAAAGGAGGGGCCGGGGCCTAGATCTCTCGCTCCCTATCAACACCAATTGGGATCGGCCCTGGAGGAGGAAGAACCAGCGCAACACTGCGCTGCCCACCCCCAACTCCCTCAGCCGCCCCAAAAGGATACCATGGTTGATGGTATCGAAAGCCGCTGAGAGGTCAAGAGCAGCCAGGATGGATGCACTGCCCCATCCCGCTCCCGCCAGAGATCATCCATAAGCGCGACCAATGCAGTCTCTGTCCCATATCCGGGCCTGAAACCTGACTGAAAGGGATCTAGAAAATCTGTTTCATCCAGAATCCTCTGGAGCTGCAACGCCATCACCTTCTCAACCACCTTTCCCAAAAAGGGGAGGTGGGAGACGGGACAAAAATTGTCCAACACAGTAGGGTCCAGTGATGGCTTCTTGAGGAGGGGGAGCACCAGCACCTCTCCCAAGGATGTATTAACCATTGCCTGGACCCAGCCACATCACCTCCCGGGCAGCCTTCACTAGCCAGGAGGGGCATAGATCTAGATGACAAGTGGTGGCATTCAAAGTCCTGAGGATCCTGTCCACTTCCTCGGGTCCAACAGGATCAAACTGTTCCCAGATAACTGGGTAAGTACGTTCCCACGGCATCTCCACAGACCATGTTTCACGCTTGGAATCCAACTTGGAACGGATCCGAGCAATTTTATCCTGCAGATGCTCAGAAAACTCCTCCGACTGGCCCTGTAGGTGGGTCACTGGGCCCACCTTCCCCAAAAGGGATCAAGTGATCTTAAACAGGGCCGTTGGACGGCATTCTGTGGACGCAATAAGAGCAGAGAAATATTGACATTTCGCCGCTCTTACTGCCACAAGGTAGGCCTTAACAGCGGCCCTAGCTTGTGTTCGGTCGGATTCGGTCTTTGTCTTCCTCCAGTGGCGCTTTAGACGTCTCTTAACCCTCTTCAAAACTCTCAACTCGTCTGTGAACCACAGAGTGTGTTGGGTTGAGTAGGGCAAGAGAGTTCGCACAGGCGCAATCCTGCCCAAGGCCCCGGCCACCTCCCTATTCCAGTCTGTGGCCAGGGCCTCCGCTGGACCATGCAGAAGATTCTCTCAGAAGATTATTTCATAGCTTACAAGAGTCACTGAATCAAAGACTTTTTTATTTACAATTTAAGCGAGGATATGTCAATTTCTGCTGCCATGAAATTAACTCCAACGTCTTCTGTGCTTTTTTAAATTATTACTTCATTGGTTCACACATTAACATTAAATCATAATTCACATACAGATTATTTGGGTGGTTATTATGTGTGAATTTATCCACATGTTTTAAACCATGTTTTTTGGAGTTGAATATCACATTAAACTAAAAAAACACCTTAATTTAAGCCTAGATTTGTGAATCCCTACTACCAAATTATTTATGGTTAAAAGAAGTCTGTGCACAGAACACTAGATGCCATAGATAAGAGAGTGGTTTTTCTTATCAAATGGCAAGATAAATCCTACTTATTTTTTAAAAAAATCCAATTTCAGAGACTAAAAATGGTTAAGTTACTAGACTCCTCTCAAATTTCATTTCATTATTACATTCTATATAGCTGCCCATATCAAACCAGTGACTCTGGGTGGCTAACAGTCATAAAAGCAGTCAAACAATTAAAACAGTACAAAAGAAATTAAATACAAATAGCAGCCAAGAAATATGAAAATCTGTCGGTGTCAGCACAACCAAGAAACGGGGCCCTTCACACACTCGGGACCCCAGGCCCGGGCACATATCCAGGTCTTCAAGGCCTTCCAAAAAGCCAGTAGGGTCAGGGCCATCCTAATCTCAGGAGGGAGGATGTTCCAGAGGGCAGGCGCTACGGCAGAAAAGGCACATCTCCTGGTCCCTGCCAGCCGACATTCCTTGGCTGATGGAACATGGAGCATGCCCATCCTGCTGGACTGGATTGGACGGGTAGAGACAACTGGGAAAAGACGGTCCCTCAGGTAACTCAGTCCCAAGCTATAAAGGGCTTTAAAGGTGACAACCAGCACCTTGAATTGCACCCAGAAACACACTGGCAACCAATGCAGCCCCTGAAGCAGTGGTGTTACGTGTTCCGAATAGCCAACACTATTTACAACCTGTGCAGCTGCATTCTGTGCCAGCTGAACTTCCAAGTGTTTTTCAAGGGGAGCCCCATGTAGAGCGTGTTGCAGTAGTTCAATTCTGAGATGGTAGCTTAAGAATAAACCAGGCCAGAAAGATATACATGAAACCTAGAACACATTCTTGCCCAAACAATTAGCTTGTTATTTAAGCATGGAGTATTTGAGAGACCCAAAAAACAAACTGAAGAATGCAACACTTCAGATAACACACCCAAGCAGATTCTTTTATGGGCCTAGCAACTATGTTTTTTATTAAATTCCCTAAAACTGTAAGAAAATAGAAATGACTAGTTGAATAGCAATTTTCTGCTGCAGCAGAATATAGTTCACATTTAACTGAGGTTTCTAAGCATCTTAAATCTAAAAAGCCATAGAACAGAAATTTGATTATCATGTTCTACAGCAGAGGTCACTTTAACCACTCTAACCAACCTGTCCATGATCCAAGCTGGTTCAAGTTTAGGTGTGTTTAGCTGCTAACCGTGGAACTTAAAGCTAATTTAAGTACAAGAGTGGGTGTTGTCCTTTTTGGGACAGATCTCAATATTTTGCTTTACAGAATTTACCACCTATTTCCTTTACAGAAATGTTATTTCCTCTGCTCCACTTCCCTCTTGAAAAGGAGCATCTATCTATCTATCTATCTATCTATCTATCTATCTATCTATCTATCTTTTCTCAACTCCTACTAGATAGAATGAGCAGTTACGTTAGGGCGGGGTGCACTTTTTAAAATGAAGCATAAAGCTTCAAATTAGAGGCAAAGCCCCCTAAAGAAGAAAGGAAGGGCACAGAAAGTAATTAAAATAAGAGGCTCTTAGCTGCCCTTCCCCCATTTCAAAGAATTTAAAGTAACCTGCTCCTCATGCTGACACAAATATTTCACAGCAATTAAATGTAAGTCTTCCCCATCTCCTGAAAGGGCAGAAAGAAACTTAAAATTCCCATAAGCTTAAAATTTTCTGTCCCAAACATGGCACGATATATAGAACAATTCTATAATGGGAAAGGTAAGAAACATAATACCTGCATATATCCTCTGAATAAACAAAGTATCTTACAAATACATGCAATTTATTTTATTTAAAAACTTTAAACTGACCAATATGAGGCATGGGGACAGCAGAAGAGGCTGAGGATTACCTAGCATAATGAGAAAAGTAGTGCAACCAAATAGTGCAACAGGACAAATAGTGAGATTGACAATGGTTAAGAGTCAGAATGACCAAGAATGAAAAAAGAAAGGGTGAGACTAACTTGGGTAAGGAGAGCTACAGAAATCAAGGATAAAGAATTAGAAAGTCTCTGAGTCAACTCAATAAGAAAGGGTGTATACACGAGTTTGTATGCACATGAGACAGCACTCAGGAGCTGATCTTTAAGGAGAAAAACTAATGAACTGCAAATATGGGGAGCACACTGGACTATCCCTACTTCCAAAGCTCAGCAAGCTCATGTAGGACAGGAAAGGAAATAGTTAACTGGGTTTTTAATTTCGCAAATATTCATTATGAAAAACAAAAGAAAACAATGGAGAGCTACTAATTTAGAAAATTTATTCTAGGCTGGCAAAGCTGAGGGACTGTATCTAAGTGCCTCTCACAGGCACTAAACCTAACCCTCAGGCTGTGCATGGCTTAAATCAGGGGTCCCCAACTAGTGGGCTGTGGCCTGTTAGGAAGTGGGCCGCAAGGCTCCCGCCTGCAAACCCCGCCCCCCGGTGCGCGCGATTACCCCGCCCCCGGTGCACGCGATTGGCTCCCGCCTGTAACCCCCGCCACACCGGACCGTGGAAAAATTTTCTTCCACGACTGGTCCCTGGTGCCAAAAAGGTTGGGGACCGCTGGCTTAAATAATCAATTTTGCCCCACAAAAATGGGGGAAAAGTAGTCTAAAAATGTTGGTTCTGCTGACTCAGGTGATGTCACTGTATCACCAGCCATGCTCCGTGTTGCTCACCGGGAAGGCAAGAACCAAGAAGTACAGCCCCCGGGCCAGAAGGGGTTGCCCACATCTGCACTAAAAATTCCACAATATTCCTTTGGCAAAATTATTTTTTCTATATTGCTTATTTAATTTATACCTCACCTTTCCTGCAATCTGATCATCCAAGGTGGCTAAAAATCAATGCAGAATAAAATAAAAATGCAAAGACATTAAATTCAATGCAGAAATTAATAATTAAAAATCTGAAGAAATGCATGTTTCTTGGCTATTCTGCTAAAGGAAAAGAGGTGGGCTGCCAAATGCAATTTCTGAAGGAGTGTATTTCATGGCCTAGTAGCAATACATCTCCACATGCCAGATAAATGAGAGAAAGGGCCTCAGCTATGGAGCTTAATGGTCAGATAAGTTCATAAAAAGTCCCTCAGATGGTCAGGTCCTAAGTAATTTAGAGAGTTTAATGCCAACATCCTAAATTATACCTAATAAAATGAGAAGGAGTTCAAGTCATTGTGAACCAGTGCAGACTTTTTAGTACAGACATCATGTGACACCAGTTAGCAGTCTAGCTGCTAAACAGTTAGAACATCCATCACTAAATCTATTTTTCTGTTGACCAGACCAACAGACCAACATCTTGCCTGGATTTAATTTTAATTTCTTTTCTCTCCCATTTATCCCAAATTAACAAAACTTTCAATGGTATCAACTGCTTCCTAGGTATCATTAGCATATCCTCTCTGAGAAGTTTTATGTCAATGTTCAATAGCATGAAGAATGGAATTCTGTGAGAACCTTTTCTCAATGGCCTAGGAACTGGAAAGTACGCCAATGCCACCCTTTGGACATGGGACAACAGGATGAACTGGAACCACTACAGTCTAGAAGGCTACCATGGTTGATATAATCAAAAAGTTGCTGACAGGTCTGGAAGTGTAATGGTATGTGGGAAAGACCTTGGGATACTGGGCGAAGAGATGCTGACAAGGGAAAGGTCAGATGAGAGACAGCATAGCCCATAGCTGGATAGTGGGCAGCACAAGAGGCTCAGAAGAGACCCTCCCTAGTTTCTCAGGCTGAAAAGGAGACTGGGGGCGGGGGAGGGGTGAACTATACTTGCAGACTTGCAAGATTCTGTCAATGTAGCTTTACAATAAAGTAGAATTAGCCTATATGGTTGTGATTCCTATCTGGTTTACCCTGCAAGGCTGACATCAATCTTGCAAGTCTGCAAGTACAATTCCCCTCCCCCCCACCTCCTTTACAGCCCGAGAAACTAGGAGGGTCTCTTCTGAGCCTCTTGCCCCACCCACTATCCAGCTACGGGCTATGCTGTCTCTTATCTGACTGTTCCCTTGGCAGTGTCTCTTTGCCCAGTCTCCCAAAGTTTTCCCACATACCATTACAGGAAAGATAGCACTCTACCCATTTTTCAGAGTACATCATTCACCAAGTACCATATTATTAATCCATGCCTGTAGACCGTCCTCCCCTGCATTTCCACCTTCCTACCCTTTCAGAAAGCTAAAAGTGCTGATTTAGCAGCAATAGACATTTGGCTATTATTTTTTCCACCAATGATAGCTACTAAAGTCTAACTTACCAAGCAACTCACCTAATACGAACTAACAAAGTATAGTCACATCTTAATGTTTTTAAAAATAATACTGTATTTGAAAATCAAAGAGGATCCTGAACTAAACATAACCATTCTGACAAAGCAAAGTTAGGTATTAAATTTTATGTCAATATTTTATGTTTCATTTGAATATTAAAGTAATTGCAACAGTAACATTTTCACACATTATTCTTCTACTTCAGCTGTTAAGCACGGCAGATCTTTTAAAGATACTGTATGTCTTATTAAAAATAAAGATTCTGATTAGAGTCAAGCTTGATTTGTTTCTCATATATTTCAACACTATAATTTAAGAACAGCATTGATTACAAGTTTTGAGATATATCAAACCCTAACCCTAATAAAAATCAGGAATATCTAAGATTTTGAATATATGTTAGAATTCTTCTAGACCAGTGCTTTCCAAAGTCCCGCCGTTGGCGACACACCAACGGCGGCGGCCTCGTGTTTCGCGCTAAAACCCGGAAGCACTGATGGCATGCCACCAGTGGCGGTGACGTGCCATCAGCACTTCCGGGTTTTGTCACGACACACTAAAGTTTGGAAAGCTATGTTCTAGACAAACTACAGCTTCTAAAACTGTTGTAGATTAGAAGCTCAGCTGATTGCTAAAATGGCATGCCATAATTTCATGCAAATTTACTCAGAAATAAACATTCTAAATTCAATAGGATTTACTTCAAATTAAACATAAATTAAAGCTTTAGATTAAATCACATTGTGTCCATTTGATCATGGAACAATGCTGATTTGTGAACCATGTGCCCCTCCCCTGGTCTATATATGATCTGAAAAACTGGAGAATCCTCTTGTGCAGATTTTAGGACAACAGAAACTGCAGGATGGCTAGAAGAACATAGATGGAGGCAAGGGAACTTATACCTTTCACTTTGTCTTAGTATTCTTGAAGTCAATTAGACTTCTTAGCACACATAATTCAAATTGAAAAATGCATTTAGGTCACAAAGACAAAGCTCAGGGATCATGTTGCTACACTGTATGCACTCCATTTAGTTTCATTTATTTATTTACTTATCACATTTATTTCCCTGCCGATCTCACTCAGAGAGTGACTCTGGGCAGTCACAAATAGGTGTGTTTTATTGTTACAGAATTGAAATATATGGCTATCTCATGAAAATACTATATGGGCAATACAAGAAAGGCTACTGAACACTTCTGCCCATAAAAAATGTCATTTGGAATATACATTTTCAATTCAATTTTTACCTTAGCTAATGATATCAACTAGGTTACAAAATGTCAACCTGGTTTACATATTAAGCCCCAAGTTTTAATAAGAACTACCTATGACCCTATCCTTAAGAAAAAAAGGAGTCCAAAAATAAAACATCCTTTCAGTATATTCCTTATTTTTTATTAATTATATTGATTAGAAATCTTAATGAGATGTACAAACTTATAAATGATTTCATCATTTTTCTGGACTGGGATCTCTTACAGAAAGTCTTAGAGTCAGTGTTCAGTCTATTTCAATATTTGGTCTTATTTACATTGAATTACATTTTCATAAAGATATATTAGAGAGAAAGATAGTAAGACCTTTAAAAATCTTACATTTTCTATGAATTTCATCTAAAATTATTTTTTCTCCCTGTTGTTTCAATTTGATACCTGAGGAGAAATCTGCCACTCCTTTTCTTTCATGGATAAGGGATTTCTTTCACAATGGAATAGAACCAAAGCACATTAAAAACCTTTTCCTGGATCTTTGGACCAGCTCAAACACTTCAATCACTAGTCTCAATAGAACATAGTTTAAGAAACAATACACTAAGCCATTCTGTATAGTTCAAAGAATTGTATCATGGAGCCATCTTATCTCCTTTAACTTACCTAAAGCTAAGCTCTACCGCTAAACCTGAAGCAACTATCACTTCTGCTTGGTGTTAAGTGTTTTGGTTTATGCTAATCAGAAATGGTGACTAATCCAGGTTTGCATGACACATTTAATTCTGTATAAACCCATATGTGATCCCATAAAATTGGGTTAAGTGAGTCATTATTAAACTCACCATGGGAAGTGACACATGAACACAGCTATTGAGAAAGGTTAGAACCCTTCAACAATTTGAAAGCTAATAAAGCAAAGATGTCATTTCCATGCTTCTCAATTATTCACATCTTCATAACACCATTCAACCAAATGCTATGTGAATCCAGGAATACAATACCAATGCTACTCCAGCAGTAGATACTTGGATCTCGTTAGTGAATAGCTATTTATGTTTTGTACAAAATAAATTTAAATACTTGGTTTTTTTAAAAAAAACAGTGATCGGGCTACAGAATTAAGCATGAAGATTGTATTTCTAATGTTGTTTCCACATTCATGTATACAACAGAAAACCCTGTTAAGACTCCCTTTTTCTTCATTATAAATTACTCTAAAACAGTGTTTCTCAACGTTGGCAGATGAGTGGACTTCAATTCCCAGAATTCCCCAGCCAGCATCTTTACGTTGCCTAAATTGAGAAACACTGCTCTAGAACTCCAATCCTCCAGATGTTTTGGAAACACATTCCACTGAATCCATCAGTTCTGAACCTCTAAAATTGTGCTTAGAATTGTTCTCCACGTCTTTTTAATTTGGAAATGAAAGAAAATGTTCTATTCAGCTTGATGAATATTCCCAAAGAGTAAAATCTCTTTCCTGTATAAAGATGCTACTTTTCACAATGTTCTGTGCCCACCCTACAATGAAATGGATGTAAGACACATCTGTATAATGGAGAGCAGTTGTGCCTCTCTCAGGAAAAAAGAGCTCCAGTTGATTGATTCTAAAACATTTTCAGAATATAATATAAAAATAGCTCCTATTTTGGGTAATTTCCATCTCTAAAGTGAAATAAGCAAAAGGCTAAGCAATGTGTTTCTGTATATCCAACTTTATGTATTTCTCTGATTGGTAAGTATTCAAAACAGTATTGGACTCAATTGTCCCTTGTTCCTTAGATATCTAGGTCTTCTTCAATGCCAGTGTAATGAGCGAGGCAACTGCAGCTTGAAAAAATGTCTGCAGAACATGACATCTCCAAATTGTTGTGCTGCTGGAACAATTAGGCCAAGCCTCCAGCTTACATTCAATGTACCACAGCAAGATGGGCAGCAGATAATAGCTTAATAGTTCCAAACTTTATGCAGAAAAGAGTTCTCACTTCTGATGTTTCAGTAACTTGTGAAAGCTAGGGAATATCACTAAATAGCAGTTGCTAGTACAGGAGGGAATTCCTGCCTTTAGGCTTTGCCTGTGAACTTCTGGAGACATCTGACTGGCTTTAGTGGGAAACAAGAAGCTGGACTAGATGAACTTTTGTTTTTAGAATACAGTGTAAGTGTGCCACCCAGAGGATCTGTTACTACCCCTGAAAGTTAAATAGAGCATGCCATAACCACATCTAGTACTCTGGGATTTTTTTTAATCAGAGAATGTAAACTTCCCATAGAAAAAATTAGAAGTCAGGTTGTGTGTCAGTATGTGTGGTTCAGCGTGTCCTCCCCAACCCCGTATTACTTTACTGTTCCCAAACTCTGCATCTTTTTTGTTCCCCAAACCAAATGGAAGATACTTATAATACCAAGAAATATGAGAACTCAGAAGACAAAAAAAATTGTTTTTAAAATCTCTTTGTAAGTATTCAAGACTTTCAAAACTAATTATACAAAACATCCAGAAAGAGGAAGCCATCCTTGACATTCACTGTTTCCACAGAAAACAGTAAAATGTTAATTTCTTAATGTTTACTTTAAAATGAGTGATATTTTAAGTTTATAAATATAATCTGCTTACAAGTAAGTAAAAATAATTCAACAGAACAGCTTAAGTTGTATCATATTTTAACATGTAGCTTTAGAAGTAACTGAGGGATATCTGTGAAAAAACTAGCTCCCATCATGAGTCCAATGAGTTTGGACCTTCACTAGTGGCTTTTGCATGTAATTTCCTTGGATGTACCACCCCCCCCCACACACACAAAACATACTCTCTTTCATAAAGGACACATTATTTATGTAACATTAATGCATTTATTAACAAGTCTGTTACATCAGTTTAATTTAGATTTCTAAAAACATCTACCTTAATTTTAATATACAAAATTAAGTACACAGGGCTCAAAATTACATTATGAAACATTTTACAAATCTTTTAACCTATTTTTATGAAGACATAATGCATAAAACTCTAGGTTGTTTTATTTTAGAATTCAGCACATAATTGTTACCCACTTTTTTTTACAGTATTTAAAAGGAGAAATATTACTTCAGGTTCCAAGTAAACAGAGTTACTAGGAGTGCATGGTAAAAGTATGGTCCTATACATATTTATGGTAAACTTCCTTGAATTCAATCGAAGTGACTCTCGAGTTAGCAAGATCAACTTTAACCTAAAGAATCTTTAGCAGGAGAGAAAAACTCGGCGGGCTGGTGTCTATATAAGCCTTTGGAGACTATACTAATTGGAAATAATTACAGCAACTGGGATCGTGGAGCAGAAAGTTTAGCAAATATAGCAGGTCCATACCACATGTATGAATTGAGGTGAGCGGGGGCGAAAATGGAAGAAAGAGGTACAGCCCTCCCCAACACAAAGACGCGCATGTTAATATAAAAAGGCCTATTCCTCATCATCCTAGAAACCGCCATTTTTACTCCCTGGAGCCTCAGCCGAGCCCGTCACACCCCTTCTCGAAACACGTTCCCCGCCAACTGCCTCATTGCGCTAGGAAGGCCCTGGTCGCTCACCTGGTCGCCGGCGGGAGCTTCTCCAGACATGGCGCGTTAAAACGGTCCCCGGAAGTAGCGGGAGAGCAGGAAGCAGCGTCCGATATATATATATATATATGCCTATTTCTTTAACCCTCCCACCCACCCACCTCCCGTTCTCTTCCCTCGCAGAATCCCCGGGCAGCTAGCAAGTGAACTAATCAACCCTGCGTGCAGCTTCCACTCGTCCGAGGAACAAAATGGCGGCTCAACCGCCCCCCAACTCTCGCCTTCCTCAGCAAAGGAAGGGGGCGGGGCCGAACGGAAAGCACGAGTGCGCAAGGAATAGTGGGGAGAAAAAATGGACGGTTGCGCAGGGAGCGGCGCGCAAGGGGTTAAACAAACAGAACTCGAACAGGAACGGAGGGAGTGGCAGCAAGAGAAGAATGCTGGGAACGAAGGAGGCTAACGAGCCATATACACGCGCATCAGTCAAAGGAAAGCAAACCGGGCGCATTTTAATTTGGCAGATAGTAATATGTCGGAAGGGTTTAAACGTAGAGGATGTTCGATGAGGCATGTGGATAAATCACGTGCATGTGAGAAACAGACACTTCTGTGTAATGTGATTGTAAATTGATCTGCTCCCTCTTTCGCTTTTTCTCCTGTCTGCCCTAGAATTTTTTATTCGTTGTGTGCTATGGGCTCGTAGCCAATGTAATGTAATGTAATCTCGGCATCTAACCCCCACAGAATTTCAACTCTATTATTCATATGAATCCATGGGGCGAGATCGCCGAGAATGAGATGCTCTATTATTAGGCTGACCATATTTCCTTGAGACAAAAACGGGGCATTGAGAAGGGGTCTTATGTAATATTCCGTATTCATGAAAAAGACAGGGGTCCCAGCCCCCCGGTCCACGCGATTGGCTCCCACCTACAAACCCCGCCCCCGGTCTGCGCAATTGGCTCCCGCCTGCAAACCCCGCCCTCCTTTGCCACGTGCTGATAGGTGGGAGGGCTTCCTCTTCCGGGCTGCCTCCAATCGGCAGCTCTGGCTCAGATCCTCCTTCCGCGCCATTCCCACCGGGTTTAAAAAACGGGACAAAATTGTGATTTTTATCAAAACGGGATGGTTGAAAAATGCTAAAAAAACGGGACGTATGGTCAGCCTATCTATTATGCTGCAGATAACCAGCTGTAATGTTGGGTCCCCTAAGATGATTTCCCTTGCTTATTGTGTAATCTGATAAGGATTCTGCTGCCCCAGTTATGGCTTGTGCACCCCCTGCAGCTGTTCCTGAAAAGGTGGGACATGGTAGGAGGTTTTTTATTATTATTATTATTATTATTATTATTATTATTATTATTTGCCATCAAGTCGTTTTCGACTCCTAGTGACCACATACAGTAGATAGATTTTCTCCATGACGCTCTATCCTTAACCTGTTCTTTCAAGTCTCCCAATGGTGCACCCATTGCCACCGTAACTGAATCCATCCACCTTGTTGCTGGCAGTCCTCTTCTTCTCTTTCCTTCCACCTTTCCCAGCATTAGAGCCTTTTCCAGAGAGCTGGGTCTTCGCATAAGCATCCGAAGTAGGATAATTTGAGTCTGGTCATTTGTGCCTTGAGTGAGATCTCTGGATGGTAGGAGTTACCTGTTTGCTATATGTATCTCGGTCTGCTGGAATTGATTTTGGTAGGGTTACCCATGAATAATAATAATAATTTATTTAATTTATATGCCGCCTGACTCCCAGCGACTCTGGGTGGTTTACAGTTGTTAAAACATTTAAAAACAAAGAACAATACGAAAAACACAAAAACAGCACAAGACAAAACAACAACAACAACGGCAAAGAAAACAAACCCAGAAGGAAACAGAAAGGAAAAAAGGGGCATCAGTAGTCTTCTCCAGCGGCCTGGGTGAAGTTATCAAATGAAGTTGATAAAGTCATGTATTTTGGATGTCGTTAGTCGATTTTGTATCGTCGTTGCTCTTCACCTGTAATGCTAGAACTCAGTTGTCCCTTGAAGTGGATTAACTGTATATTCAGAATATAAAATGAGTTTTTTCCCCACATAATGCATCATATGGTAAAGTAACAACCACTAGTTTGGATTAACTTGCATACTTAAGTGGTCTCTTCCAATTCTATATGAGTCAGTTAACGTTTAAAAAACCAATAGGGAAATTTGTGGAAGATAACAGCTGTCAACATTATTAGCTTGATAATGGGACGTATCCCATTATCAGAAGACTGTATACTTTCTATACTACTGACAATTTGTGTGGAAGCAACAGAAGGAAAATACTATTAGGTCTTGCTCCTGGGTATCCTAGAAGTTATCTGTCCTGTAAGAAGTAGGATGCTGGAGTAGTAAGATTTTTAATATGATTCAGGAGGACTACTATTTATTACTCCCCTGTGTTTATCTGCCAACTGAAGATAACACTTCATACATCTGATGAATTCTATTCCATGAATATTTATACTGTAATAAATGTTTTTTTTTAAGATGGAATGGGACCGATTGCTTGTTCTCAGTTTATTGAATTAAAAAAAACCCTTTGAGTGCAGGTGCTTCACTCTAATTTCTTCTTCCCCCATTATACATTCCTCCAAATATGTGGAACAAAAAAGACAGAAGAACCAATGTGAGATTTTCTTTGATGCTGCTTAGGCAAAAGAGCATATTGCAATTTCAAATTACGAAATATATCAACAGCTGGATATGGAAGAGCAGGCCTTAATATAAGCATAAAAGGAGCCCAGGCCGCAATATCTAGTGTGGGTGTACATGCTCAGCTTTGGGCAACATAAATTAATAACAGGTGCCCTTTCAGCACTTGCACCTAAAGAGCAGAAAATGTTCTGGTGATTTTTTTTCTTTTTTCGTTCTTTTTGTTTGCTGTGCCCTCAAGTTATTGTCTTCATTTTGACCCCAGCCCATGACTGAGACAGCCTTAAGTCATTCTTAGCTGTACCAGTGTTAAAGTAGTATTTCCCCCCTTTTTGTTATACCATCCAAGGCAGCCTCAAAGTGTATAAAATCTGTTCGGCTTTGTCACCTGTTACCTTGGAGAGCAGTTAGATAACTGCAATGACTTCAAACAGAGATAATAGGAGTCAGCGAGGGGGGCAAGAAATGTCATGTCTGTAGTTTTCTGTTGACTTAAGGATGGGTGGATAGCATTCCAGCTGAGCAGAGAGGAAGACCCAGATAAATTTTGCTTCATCCCTGAAGGCACACGCAGGCTTCTGGGGCAAGCGGAAGGGGAACAGAAATTGTAAAACTTTGTTCTTTCATGAAAGTTTGAGCCTTGTGCAACTTGTTCTTATGCAAGTTTGCTAAGAGGTTGTTTCATTGGTGTGGTTGCATGGGAGTGCACTTTAGGCATATTTGGAAAAAGCAAAAACAGGAGGGCTGAACTTCCTAGCTTAGCTGCCTTACATTAGGAGGTACTCTCAAATGACTACACAGTATCCACACGGATTTTTTTCCTCTGATCTCTGTAGCTCACAATTATTTTCCTTTTTTTGAATCTGTTTCATGCTATGTATGTATTACCAATCGAAGAGAATATGTATGTATTGTTCTTTTCCCTTCCATCACCTGACCTCTGCTAGTGATACACACACACACACACACTATAGATTTTAAAGTTCTGGATCTAATTCCAACTGCATCTGGAGAATTTACTAGGAAGAACTTTCAACATAAACAGTCAACCAATCCTCCTCCTTTCTTCCTTCCAAAAAGGCAATGCTTTAGTATACTAGGGGTCATCTTGCCATTCTGCTCTTTATTCTGTTATGTAAAAAGCATAATTTTATCTTAATTCAGTTCTAGGGATTATTGAGATGGTTCAGGAATGCGGATTCAGAATGAAATCTTGCTTTTAATTCATTCTACTGAAATGTGTGGAGTGGATTTTGGGATCTGTTTTTCATTTTTTTATCTATTGGATTATTGTTAAATTTAAATTATTACTATTATCTCATTTCCTCTCATTTCCTTGTTATATTACTCTGAGAATGTTACTGAAGGATGGAATAAATATTATTTAAATAATTAGGGTTTGGTGTTAAAATGCAGAATCAATTTTTGAACATTATATTCTTGGATCTAAGGAAAATAAAATAAGGATTCCTGTAGATCATAGCTTTCCAAACTCTGTGTTGTGACACAATACTGTGTCGCCTGCGGGGCCCAGGTGTGTCGCGTCAAAACCCGGAAGTGCTGATGGCGCGCCGCCGCTGCAGCGCGTGACTGCGCGCATGGCGGCGGGCCATCAGTGCTTCCGGGTTTTCGCACGACACACCAGGACACCGCTGCCGCCACCGCTGCAGTGCACAAAAATCCAAAAGTGCCGCGGCGGCGCACAAAAACCCGGAAGCACCGCTGCAGCACGCGAAAACCTGAAAGCCCCACGGCGGCAGTGACGCTTCCGGGTTTTTGCGTGCCACCGCCACTGCAGCGCTTCCAGGTTTTCTCGCGCACCGCCGTTGGTGTGTTGCCACGGGAAAAGTTTGGAAAGCCCTGCTGTAGATTATACCCTTAATTGTGCCACAGTGGGGGTCACTGCAAGTTAATTTTTCAAATCTGTTTGCAAAAAAGTCTTTTTGATGGCAGTGTGTGTAGTTCTAGGTCAGTGCAATGGAGTAGTTTATATTGACCTACCCATATGGTTAAACAGTGGGACATGGAGGTTTTCCCTTCATCATATAAAGAAGTCCTAAATCATGTAAAGAAATAAGGAATCAAGGCTGCTGAAGTCTTGCTGGGGTCAGCACAGGAAATGATTTCCCACTATTAATTAGAGGTCATGAGTTTTTATTTGTTTATTTATCAAATTTTATCACCACCCATCTCCCCCCGAGGAGGGACTCTGGGCGGTTTACAACAAAAAACACAGTTAAAATGCAGTATGATTATATAAAAAACTATGCCAACTGATGTATCAAGTAACAATTAAAACAAATGCCATAAACATAGAATTTGGGGATTCCTAAGACTTTAAACAAAAATTCTTACTGACTTTTGGGGGATTTTTCTAACTTCTTAGTAAGACTTTATATGGTAGCTATACCACTAGATGGCAGACTGACCCAGATTCAGGATACTTCCATCTTTTATAGAGGAGCATATGGGAGGAAATCAACTTCTCTTCCTCATTGGTTCTTAGTTTTTTTCCTAATATTTTAATCTGTATTTTTATTTAAATAAACTGGAACCATTAGATGCATTTTTCCTCCCTATGTGTACCATTCCAGAACACAAGGGTTTGCTCTATGCCTGCCAGTACCATTTTGGGACAGGGACATTGCTGGGTACTTAAAAGATTCCAAGCATAAGCCCACATATTAGCAGGTGCTTATATAAGTGTATATAGTAAAAAAAAAATTAAAATATGCAAAAAAGAACTGTTAGAGGGCCTCTGAGAATATGCAGTTTGTTTTCCTGTCATCACTGAAAAATGTGTGGCTTCCATCATCAATGTGCATTTATGGAGCCATGGAGTAGCAACAACTGTAAATGTGGACTTAAAATGTAATTATTTTAGGGAGCCTAATTTTTAGATGGCAATGAATAAATTCTTCACTTATCTTGTACAACAAATAAAACAGTCATCTCCACTTCCACAGAGAATACTGTGCAAGTTTAGTCAACAGGAAATACTGCTTTTTCACAGAGTTTGTTTCAAGGTAAAGGCACAAATAATAATTGCAGCCAAGAAACCCTCTCTTTCAAAATGAATATATATGGGAGATGAGAGACAAAACAGAAACAACAGTCTTGGTATGTAGTTTATGACTTAGCATACTTGGGCGTAATATATGCGTGGCTTCAGAGCCGCCCCCCCCCCCCCCCATTGTTGGGGCTAAAAGAGGATGCTTCAGTGACAGTCTTGACATGGTCAAAGACTTCTCTGTCAGCTGTCTGTGCTGCTGCTTCTGGCACGGCTGATGTAGTTTTCAAAGGAGGTATTACAGTAATTTCTATTTACCGTATCTCATTCATATATCCTCCACCAACTAACAGAACAGTGGTAGACAATTCGTTGCTATCCAATTGTTCTAGCTTCCACTCCCACCAACCTCAGACCGTATGGTCAGTGGGAAGGGATTATAGGAGCTGTAATTTAAAACATCTGAATGATACCCAGTTGCCAATCCTTGGGTCAAAGACAAGTGATTCGACTATTGGATGTGCCTTGGATTTAGAAAAAGTAAATGTCTTGAGCTATTAAAACTTTTGTTAAGTGCCTTGAATTAATTCTTAAAGATGCCTACTTACATTTATATAAAAAGCAACTGCTATTTAAATCTTACCAGCTGATTTTCTTTCATTCTTTTTTTGTATTTAGGTCCTTTTCAGAAAGACTATATACTGTGGTGTGAGCCATGAAATATAGAAGGGTGTGTCTCCATATTTGCAGTAGGCTTGTACGGTATGTTTGTGAAAATAAAAAGTCTGGCTCTAAATCTGAGCTTTAATTATCAAAAACCAATCTGTTTTTAAAATGTCATCTTAATATTTTTATTAGCACAGTCTGATTGTCCAAAATATCAAGTCACATAACCCTGGCCTTTTAAGTGCTTTGAGTAATTCCAGAAGTTTCTTTTCATTCCTGAAAAGAAATTTTAGTCTGCATGTGTTCAATAAAGTACTCTAAATTTCTAGTCTAAAAGGAGCCGATGCTTGTATGGAAAGACAACTCATTTATGTAACCTGAACTGCCACAAAATGCTCCTCCAATTTCTCACCATCCCAAATTATCCATGGATAGAAATGTAACTGATGTTCAAAAGAGTTGTTTTGATTTCTGACTGTTTCAGAAGTATTTCAAACTCAAAGCAATCTATTCTGAACTTACAATGTTTTGCCACCCTTAATGTCCAACCTCCTGAGGACCATGGATTCCACACTCCTTGCAGCATTGCATTGTGTGTGTTTTCTGCACTTTTGAGTTGGTCTTAGTTGGAACATTTTTTCTATTAAAGACTGTATAACCATGGGAGCAGTCAGGGGTTGCTACCCAAGGAACAGGGTCGTCCTTTTCTCTCCCTTTCTGCCAGCTCTTTTATGTTTTTCCCTCTTGACCCTGCAGATGCCAAGGGAAAAACAGATTGCTCAACCAATGGGGCTTCCAGAGGTCTTTTGAAGTCAGGGGAAACAAAGCATGCCGGCTGTGGGCCTGCAAGTTTGCCCACTCTTATTTTACATTCAGAAATACAGTGTTCCTTTGTCATGGCAGGTAGCATCACTTATTTATTTATTTTATTTATAAACATATTTATATCCCGCCCATCTCCCACGCAAGGAGGGACCACTTAGCTGACTTTGGCTGATTTGAAAGAAGCCAAGAAGTGTAGGTTCTGATTAATACATAGAGGAGAGACCAGAAAAATCACTTAGACTATCAACTAGGTTGAGAAATTGAAAAAACATCCTGGAAGAAAACAGTGGCAAGCCACTTCCATATGGTTGCCAAGAAAATAACAGGAATCAAGCTTGACTCAGACTTCCAGTGGGAAATGGCGGACTGACCAGCTGTGCCCGCAAGATCTGCGGGCAGAACTGGCATCATGGCAATTTTTTCGGGCTCAGGCTGGTTTCTCCTGAAGCCCAGAGCATTTTTCCAGATCAAGGAAAACGCTTGGAATTGACCCATTCGTCCTCCGGACTACAAGTTGCAGCCAGGAGATCGTAAACAGCGTCTGTGATCGATGGGTAAGACTTCGCCAGGAGGCTGGGAAGACATAGTTTCCGAGCCGCGCTGCAGCATTAAAGGGACATTAAGTCCAGCCACCCCATTTCTAAAGCACCCAATTTATTTTTTCTTTAAGCATCCAAACCCTAAGAGAGGCTTTCTACATTAAGGAGAAACTATCTCTCTTGGTGCTTATCGTTATTTTTGTGATTAATTAAAATTTTTTTTTTAAAGTTTTGGATTTTGCTTTCTATCCAATACTAAGGAGGGTTAAGAGTATGTTATCGTCTCCCTGTTATTATTTCTGCGCTAATTTTGAAGATTTTAGCATTTTTCCTACACATTGAATCTGCCATTCCGAACTTTCACTTTCCTGCCACTACTTTCTCTGGGAACTGTCAGGAATCGAGCTTGACTCATGAGATGCTTTACCTTTAAAGGTATGAGCAGACTAATTTATCTCAACATCTAATGGGAAGTCAGTATTTTCAGATGTTAATTTCCCAAAGAAGGATTTAAATGAACTTCAGTCTTCTCAGACACCAAGTGGATGTCTTGGGGAAAAAAAAATAAAAAATTACTTTATTTTTCCCACAAGGCTTGGTGAGAGAGTGCAAAGTACAATCAGCTGTCTGTCAGTTCTGATTGCTGAGATATAGTATGAGACATAACTGGCCTCCCTTGAATGATGAAGCTGGACATCCCAGTCACTCTGGCTGGAGTCTTGTGCCTTTTTATTTTTAAATCTGAACATGTATATAGAGGCGTCTTTGCTGCTGAAACGAGACAGGATATTCTTTGTAATCTCCACTGAAATTACTATTTACAGTGAAGTGCCTAAGATTCCTTTTGTCCTAATTATATTTTTTTCAAATGAATCATTGGAGCTAAAACCCGTGTTGGAATACTAATTCAAAAATATGTTGAATTAGTCCTGCTTTCAATAGACTTTGCTAATTTTATAGCAAGCTCTACTCTAGAAAAAAGATTAATAAAGTACTGGATTGAGAAGCTACCAGTTTAGTGAGCAGTTTAATCGGCAACCAATGCCAAGCTTTCAGTGTGATAGTGTGCTGTACATGGAAGATTTGTCTAAGCCAGAGCTTTCCAAACTTTTCATATTGGTGTGCATGTCTAAAAAACTTTTTAGACATGCATCATTTCGCGACACACTCTTACAACAGGGCACAAGGCAGGCACTAGGACCTGTGCGGAATCACAGCAGGTTTGGAGGCAGCCAGGCACAAGGCAGGCACTAGGACCTGTGCGGAATCCTGGCAGGGCAGGTTTGGAGGCAGCAAGGCACAAGGGAGGCACTAGGACCTGCTTGAAATCCTGGCAGGGCAGGTTTGGAGGCAGCAAGGCACAAGGCAGGCACTAGGACCTGTGCGGAATCCTGGCAGGGCAGGTTTGGAGGCAGCAAGGCACAAGGCAGGCACTAGGACCTGCGCGGAATCCTGGCAGGGCTCGGAGGCAGCAGCAGCCGCGACACACCCAGACACTGCAGCCGACACACTAACGTGTCCCGACACACAGTTTGGAAAGCTCTGGTCTAAGCAGCAACTGCAGACTTTTGAATCCTTATTTGTTCATCTTTCTTCTACCCCAAAGAGACACACATATACAGACACAGAAATAATTACTATGGGAAATACCATGGTACAGTACCTGTTTGCTGGGTAAGTATGAAAAAGCTTCTTTGAGCCTGTGTGCCCATTACATGCAGATTTGACATTTTTCTTTCTTTAACACAAAACTTCACACACTCACTGGACCATGAACAAATCATACTTGCTGGGCCTGCAAAACACACTAGGCTAAAATGCGGTTGGCTAGCATAGCTTAAAGCCAGTCCACCATGTCCAGAGGTACAGTTTGGGGAAATTTGCAAAAAATGATGGGAAGCAGAGCCATTTTTACATTTCATCTCTCTCTTTTTGCTCTCTCTTTTGGTGGCCTCATGAGCAAACACAAAATAGAGATTTGCAATATGAAGAGCACATTGGATAGGTAAGTCTGACTTAGAATAGATCAGGAAGGGAAATGTTAATACTGTAGTCTCTCCAGTGACGACTTTCAATAGTTTAAAAAAATAGATGCTGCTGTAAGAATTATTTTGACCTTCAACTGCAGGTTTCAAGGTTTCCAGGTGAAAGCAGGGATTTTCCGTCAAGCCATTTCCATACTTAATGCAGTTGATTTTCCAGCTTCATATATTGTGCACATCCATTTTACATAACTCGGGCAAGAACTATGGCTTTATTCTGTGAGTTCAGTATTTATTCTGCAAGTTCAGTATTTACACTATTGGTAAGACAGGCTCCTTTGAGCTAAGCTTAGGTCCTGGTAGCTACAGGGACATATTTTGGGGAAGGATACATACTTAGATTTTTGCGATCTGCTAAGACAAGAGTTGCTTTTAACTGGGTGTAACAGAGTATCTCAGCAGACTCGTTCCTTGCAGGCATGATCATATTGTTTTGTGTTAATTACTTTTCTAAAACAGCAATTACTGTAACTGAAGATCAGGGTTGTTCCATTTCAATGCAGTAGTGGCGGTGAGGGGAGGCTGTAGAGGCACCAAGGTAAGCAGTGTGGTGTTCAAGCACCATCTATGTACTTTGCTCTTCCTCTGTATGCTGTGCTTTACAAAGAACAGGCTTGATAGGTCCTTATCCAAGAGGCTTGCAGTCTAAAAATAGACACAAGAAAAACAGAAGAAAAGGAGGGGAATAGAAGCAGGAGTAAATGGGAAAATATGTAATTACTTTAGATAACACCATCTTAAGTCTAGTTAGGGACTAGCACTAAGAGGCAGTTCCAAAGGCTTCTTAGGAAAAAATGAGCTTGGATTTTAATGTTTAACATGTGATTACCTTGTAGAGAGGAGATATGTGCTAGCAATGCTGGAATGGGCCCACCCTGAGCTGACTGTGGGGACAGAAAAATGAGGGAGTTGCTCCCACTGAAATATATAGTTAGACTGTGAACTTTGTGGAACTGCCAGAACAAGGAAAACTCCTCTCAGGTAAAAGCAGCAAGGCCATCTGCTTGTTTTCACTTGTTTGCATGGGGGAGGGGAGGCTAGTTCTCAAGGTGAATGTTCTTTTTCATCACTCTGCAGAATGACTACCTAGCTTGCATAACCTCACGTTTCTTGTACCTGGGAATCTAATGAGAAGCTCTTTCCAAAATATATTGTTGATTTCAGAGCCTTTTTCTTTACTTTCTTGTACTACATAATATTAACATCTGATGGCATTCCAGTAAAGCATTTGCCTCTTTTTCTGTCTGACTGCCATGAGTTCAGCTGGGAATCTAAACATGAACTGTACTCGTGTTTGCTTGAATGTGAGTACAGCTCTGCACACAGTCAGGGCTCTGCTATATTAGGGTCTTGGATCACATGGAGAGGGTGCTCATATTTATGATAATGTAATTAGACCTCCCTTTCCAACCTTCAGCGGAAAGTGTGGAAGTTGGGAAGAGTACAGCATAGGATTGTACACATTCTTGTCCTCTACCCAATTGGAAGCCTTCCATGCATTCAACTAAATGCCCACACAGAGCTTAAGTTAGAAGCCAAAGGTGCACTATGTATCAGCACCTGTGTGATCAACTCTTTCTTTCAGTCTTCCTTCCCTGCAGCAGCTTTGCAGCTTTTAGGAAAACACAGTTAACTATGGTTTCTTTGGCACATTTTTTTTTGCATTTACATGACATATTTGAACCATAAAATAACCATATGAACTGGGTTTGCATAACGTGTTAAGTTAAAATGTGATTGCATATTTTCCGGTTCAGTGGCTATGTTAACACAATAAGTTCACTCATAGTTAACTGAAGTATGATTTACTGAATAACCTGGCTAGAAGAATAAATTGAGCCACAAACTTGTATTAAATGCTATATAGGATAGATGGTAAATTTTAGATATTGATGAATGCATAAGCTTGCTTTAAGGAATTTGCATATTAAAGTTCCTTTCAGAGACTGAGCTGGGAAGACAATAGTTCTATGAGATGATAGTTGCTTGTTTTAATAACAAAGATCATCAAGTCAGGATTCCTAGAAAGAAGATCCCTTCATTATGTTTGCTTCTTTTCCCAAACCTTGTTAACTCTTTACCACTTAGGAATGTAATAATGAAAGAGAACGAGGATGGGAATGTAAATGAAATTTCACAGAATACTCCTGGGGGAAAAATAATAGAAATCACACTTAATTTTATTCACCTGTTATTGTGGCTTTTCTTATTAGACTTCTGTGAATTGAAGGATCACCGTGGGGTGCCTTCAAAGAATACCTGGCCAGAGCAGGCAGATAGATAGATAGACAGATAGATAGACAGACAGACAGACAGACAGACAGACAGACAGACAGAGACAGACAGACAGACAGACAGACAGACAGACAGACAGACAGACAGACAGACTCCCCTGAAACTTAAGAGTCAGCCTTCCTAGAGTCTTCTGAATGGCCTGAAACCAGGGATATGTTCCCAATTTGTTAATAAGGGGATCTCCAATCACAGAAGGTGGAAGAGGAGGGTGTAAGAAAAGTCTTGACTTGGTGTTCCAGAAAAACAAAGACATACTTTCTCTCATTCTTCCTGGAATTAAGTTAGTGAAGAGAAATGACAGTGATTAATAATGCTAGGTAAGAATGGGCTCACAAAACCTCCTGAGCCAGTGCCTAGAGCAGAGCTTTCCAAACTTTTCATGTTGGTGACACTTTTTTTAGACATGCATCATTTCGCAACACACTCTTACAGCAGGGCATCATTTCGCAACACACTCTTACAGCAGGGCACAAGGCAGGCACTAGGACCTGCGCGGAATCACAGCAGGTTTGGAGGCAGCAAGGCACAAGGCAGGCACTAGGACCTGCGCGGAATCCTGCCAGGGCTCGGAGGCAGCAGGAGCCGCGACACACCCAGACACTGCAGCCGACACACTAACGTGCCCCGACACACAGTTTGGAAAGCTCTGGCCTAGAGGAAGAGCCAGGACTTCAGAGCCTTTCAGAAGGCAGGCAGAGTTGGGGCCATCCAGATTTTGGGAGAGGGGTGTCGGGATCGAGCAAAGAAACACACTGAGCCGATATTCCAACTCTAAATCTTTATTGCTCTACCATAAAGCAGAATCTTGCCAGACTAAACCTATCCTAACTACCCTAAGGGTAAATACCCCAGGAACTCTAAGGCGGGGCTACTCTAACTCTCTTTGTCTGCCGGTCAAGGCCCTGAAGGCTGTGAGAACACTTATCTCCTTGGAATGTGCTCCCTCTTTCCTCTGGCCCGAAATCCATCACATCGGGGAATGCTATTTCATACAGCAGGTGTGGCAGAGAAGGCACATCTCCTGGAGTGAGATGACACCCTTTCAATGCTGGGACCTGGAGCATGTCAGCCCTGTCGGATGTTATCAGATAGGCAGAGGTAATAGCAGACACGTGGTTCTGCAGATAGCCAGGCCCTGTGCCACGAATGCTTGATAGGCGGCAACAACACCTTGAACTGCACTTAGAAGCCCACTGATAACAGGTGCAGCTTGTGAAGCAGTGGTGTTACATGGATGTATCTTTGGAACAGCTTCCCAATGGATATCTGGGCTGGCTCCCACTTTGACCGTCTTCTGGAAACAGCTAAAAATGGAGCTGTTCTAGTGGGTGTTTGGGGTGTGATACCATCATGACTGGGTTATACGTTGGCTAATTTGTATTCTTCATTTATTAATTGCCTTGTGGGTCTTTTAATTGTGTACTTTTACTGTGCATTGTTTATTGTGTATTTTATCTTGGGAACTGCTGAGAGTTCTTTGGATTGCAGTGCTCTACAAATGAGATTAATTAATAAATAAACAAATTGCCATCAGCATGGCAGTGACAACTTTTTCAAAGAAAAGCTTATTTAATATTGTGCCTATGGGACTTATTTCCCAGAGGAAAATGTTCAGCTTCAATTTACAGGTTCTCTTGTCCCAGCTTCCCAATCATCTTTTCCCTTCTTAACAGTAAAAAAGTAGCAATAGAAAAATTACTTATTTTTAAATATATCTCCTTCCCTATTCAGTATACTTGCCAAAGTTGCTGCCTCTGGCCTACTTGTTTCCTGCTGCCAAAAATGGCCCACATTCTTTGGGTTTCAAATTCAGTACTCAAATAACTTTATGTCTCTGTTCAGAATCCTCAAACCCGAGCCTTGGTTTTTGTAAACAAGCCTGCAGAACTGCATCACCAATCTTGGATTCTTTCCAGGTTACACTTTGTACTCTAATAATTCATTCCTACAGCACCTAGATCTGTGAGAGCTCACATTTTCTGTGAGAGCTCAGAGAATGCTTTGCAAATGATAAAGCTAGAAGACATGGCTTTTAGCAAAGATTATGAAATGTATAACATAAGACACCTAATGGAAAAATGAGGCCAACCTCAAACTAAATAGAACTCATTCCCAATAGCCCCAGAATGGGATTAGTTTAATGCCTACAAGTGTGCATTATATGCTATCTTGCTACTGACCTTGCTTTTCTGCATTAGGTCATCCATTCCCAAAGTCCTATTTATTCAGTTGCTGAAGAGACTGGGATAGGACAGAGGTAAATTATGCAATTGGCAGAGCTACAGCTTTGTGATGAAACACATCATACTAAATTGGCCTAGTGCAGTGTGAGAGCCTTGATCATGTCTTATACTCCGCATTGCTAGCAAGTGTGGTAGGCTTTCTCTTTTTCTTACCTCATGTTGATTGGAAAAGAGATTGGTGGATTACTGGATGTGAAATCTTCCTATTGATGAAGCTGATAAACTAAGTAGGTGTGGTTGCCAGGACTGGTAGAGTAGGAGCTGGGCAATCTAAAATATTTTGCTGCCCAAGGCAGAAAATTCCATCTGTAAACAGAAGTAAAGGTGTTGCTTATAGTGCAAGAGGTCAACAGGCCACCGTTATGGTGCAGGACAGACCAAATATCATAGGCATTTAGTCACCAGCAGAATAAACCATGGTGTTCAAAAAGAGTAGCGGGTATTAGTGTGGACGCTACTACATAACAACATTCTCCAGCAATTGAAATTGCTTTCTCACTTTACCATACCTGTGGAAGGAGGGCTGAGGCTTTTTTTCTATGATTTGGACTGTTGCTGTTAATAACGAAGCTCAGAGAGACCAAGGGATCAGATTGGAAAAAATATTGAAGCTTTTATCAATAGTCTAAAGTAAAACATCAAGTTGGATGTCCATTCAAAGAGGGTGTTCAGGGAAACTATCTGTATAAAAAGGAGGGTACATAGAAGAGCACCATGTCAGAGAGAGAAACTCAGAGCTTATTGGAATTGTCCAGGTATTTCAGTTACTAAATGAATTAAGTAATTCATTAAAAGGATGAATTACTAAAAGGATTGGGGTTAGGATTAAGCCTCAGTGATGAGAAATCTTTACTCTGTACATGCATAGCAGTCTTCAATAAATTCTAAGATACAGTTGTGTTGTTAACTAAGGAGTCTGGAACTAAGCCCTAGCACAGATCAAGCTTTAATCGCACACTGTATTATTCTGCCAATTTTATAAGAGAGTGTATTTGAAAATCTTTATATGTTATTAGTAAAAATAAAGTGAGAATACAATACTGTCAGAATTCACACCTAGGCTTGGCAATAAATCACAGATCTCCACACATTTACCCCATAGTTCAGCTCTCAACCTGCTGCAGTGCAAATAAGGGTTCTAGGCTGCTTCTTCTTGCCCTTCTGAATTAATTGATAATTGGGAGGGCCATAGGGTGGCCTTTGGCAATTGAGTTAAATAGTAGACTTCTCTATTCCCACATGTTATTCCCACATAACAAAGTGGTCCAAAAAAAGTTAGCATCTCATTCTGTGAAGTGGAGAAATCTGGTAGGGAGCCATACATGAACTCCAACGCCATGAGCATGGTCAGCAGCGTGCTTGTAGGAGGCCATGGCACAATCCTGTTCCTTGAGGAGAGACTATGTGCCTTGAAATATCTGGAGGCCCCTGGAACAGGGAAAGTCTGGAAAGCATTTGGCAGCAGGCATGAGTGGTAGCCATGGATGGCCTGAAATGGTGATACCCAACTGGAGACCTGTTATTATAGGCAAACTCTGCCATAGGTAAGAGACCAGGTTACTTATCTTGCTGGTAGCTTACCTAGCAATGAAAGTATTGCTTCATAGTGGCGTTTGTTCTCTTTGTTTCCCTATCCCACTGTGGAGGGTAAGCAGAGGATAGACGGAGGTTTACATCCCACAATTGAAACTGAGCTTCCCCAAAATGTGCTATGAACTGTCAGCCTCTGTCAGACATAAAATGATCAGGTAAGCTGTTTCAGGGACAGAAGAGAGCCCCACAAGAAGGAATGAAAAGAGCCATTTTAGACAAGGGATCAACTACCATAGAATGGCATAAAAGTCTTTGATACAGGGTAGTTCTGTCTAGAGTCCAAGGAAACTATATCCAAAAGCCTCTTTGAGAACTAGAGAGGATAGAACAGATGGTTGCTGGTATGGAGACTTGGCACAGTGACAAGTGTAGCATGAAAAAAGTTAGATCTGACATCTGCTCTTATGAAAAACCAGCAAAAGTCTTGGAGAAGGAGATTTTAAATACTCCAGCGTGTCCAGCTGATGGTTGTCATGGCAGAGCTACAACACTTTTCCCCCCTAAAGAAGAAAGGACATATAACTCGTTGCTGTGGTGCAGTTCTCCCTGTTCCAGAAGAATGGAAACGGAGAAGGCTCCTTGCGGGTCATTTATCCAAGCCCACACATATGGGTTCCGCTCTTGCTGAGCATGGATTCACTTCTGGCCCCTAGGGCAGTCCAGTTATCAAAGGCGGGACAGAGGCAAAGTTTTCCTGATACAGGATAGAGGTTGGAGCAGGGACATTAAAATACTTTGACTTACAAGATGAAACATCGGCCTCCTTATTTTGTGATCTAGCAAGTTAAGTGTCAGCCCCACTAGGTAGACCAGACCAGGAAAGCAACTCCGTGTTCAACTACTTTTATTGAAATTGGGTATAATAACAGAACCTTGCAGGTCTGATTGTGTTGTACCCCATCCTCCTTCTAATACCTCAGTGAATTAGGGAGGTGTCTGCCTGAGCTGCTTCAGAATGTTATCTCATTGAAGACATTAAAAATAGGTCATCCCGTTTTGCCTAGGTAACTGTTTCTGCGTATCTCTGTCAGTGTTATCTTCCTTAGTCTCTACACCAGTGTTTCTCAAACTTGGCAACTTTAAGATGTGTGGACTTCAACTCCCCATGGTGGCAGTGGAATTCTGGGAGTTGAAGTCCACACATCTTAAAGTTGCCAAGGTGGAGAAACACTGTTCTACACCAAGATATATGAAAATTAAATGAGAAAAAAATGCCCAGTTAACTCGGCACTGTGTGAGCTTGTGAGAAGTTTTATAAGTATTCCAAATTCTTGTAGGTCAGTTTGGTGTTCTAGAGGATATTCAGCATTTTTGAGGAGATAGTGCCAATGCTGGAAAAATTCTTTGCTGATCAAAAGCTCTTTATTAAAAATAACATTGGTTGTTGCAGTTGGGGGGAGTTGCTTGGAAAGAAAATGAGAGCCTGTCTTCAAATTGTAGAAGCACAGGTATAAGAGTTGGTTGTCACACTGATAAGGAGGCTAATAGCCATTTGTAAACAGTCTCCAGATACAAGCAAGTTAATCTTGTCAAAAAAGACAAGTCTCTTCCCATTTACCTCAAAATAGCTCAAGAAAAAGTCAGAGCCTTTCTTTCTTATATATAGGTTTCTCATTTGAAAATAGAATAGACATTAGATTTTTTTGTTGCTATTTTTAACCTGCTTCATAATAAATGTACTAATCAGTGATCTGTTGTTCTTGGGATTAACCACTTACAATTCACTGTAGCTTGAATCATGTCAACTGGATTTCTATTTTCTCAGTGGAAACGTTTCGCTCCTTATCCAAGGAGCTTCTTCAGTCTGAGCAAAGTTAGTAAGGGAATCCTAAATATGTTTCTAGGTAGCTGTGTGACCTTACACCTGGGGCTAGGTCATGGTTATATTGAGATGTTATTTTTAAGTCCTTTTATCATCTTAAAAATAAAAAAAAATAACATCTCAATATAACCATGACCTAGCCCCAGGTGTAAGGTCACACAGCTACCTAGAAACATATTTAAGGATTCCCTTACTAACTTTGCTCAGACTGAAGAAGCTCCTTGGATAAGGAGCGAAACGTTTCCACTGAGAAAATAGAAATCCAGTTGACATGATTCAAGCTACAGACAATTCCACCTGGATGACTGAGAACCTTCATAGACACACTTACAATTCAGGCAGTTAGTGGGAACTTTGACAACAGCTCCCCAGGGCAAAATCTAAAGAATCAGGGGCAAGAGAGATCTAAATTGTTGAGAAAGGGCTGAGAAGTAAAAACCTGTTTGAGTTGAAAGGCTTTGTGGGCCTTGGAAATCCACTCAGAATAGATTAGCCAATCGTCAAAATAAATAATCAAAAACTTGTCCAGAAAAACATTGAAAATATTAATTATAAATCTTTGAAAAGCCAATGAACTAGTCCTCCAAGGACATTACTGTATATTCAAACTTCTCATAAAGAAAACCTAAAAGTGGATTCAGTAAAGTTGCCCATGATTCCAGAATCCACTAAGGCCTGCAGTTGCATTCTAGCTCCAATCTGGGTCTGTAGAGTAATAGCAATTACTAAATGTTGCTGCATAGCTCCGCAGTTTCTGAGCTCCACATAATTTCTAGTTACTTCCAGCTTCTGGGGTTTTGAAGTCTGGGACTATCTCAGTTCCCCCCAAAAAAACAAGTTTAGAGCTTATAGAAGATCTGCTTGCAAAATACCCCCCACATGTATGGTACTTTGTTGATGTTTTAGAAGAGGAGGCCTTAAAAAGACATTCACATGCAGAGTGGTCAGGTTCTCCACAATGCATATATAGGCCTTGTGGGTGTCAGTGCAACTTTTATCAGGGACCTAGCAGAATTTTGCTAGCTTCCAACTACATGGGTTCAACTTGGATAGTCTCTAATGTGTGGGTAGAGATGGGGAGGAGGGAATCAAGAAGAATTGTGGTATCTTCCCTTCCTGTCCATACTTCACTGCAATTCTTCAAGTCTTCCATCAATACCTAAACAGACCAAGATTAATACTGCATAGTCTCAGGGGAGCCCTGATGAATGAGCCTGTCTTGTATTTCATTTGATTTAACTGGTCAGTTGAACTGGTCAATTAAAACTTTTTAATTCCAGCCAAGCTAACAACTGAAACTTAGCAGTAAATTCTTGTCCCAAATGCTTAAACTGATGAAGGCGATGGATGTTATGTTTGGCAGTGAGTTACCTGACAGGATCCTCAAAGTTAACTCTCAGGCATGCCACAATATTGCCATAGTTGTCTAGATGTGGGCTAGGGAATTGCCTGCTTTATAGCTTCCTCAGCCATTAGGCTAATTATCAATCCTATGCAGATTTGATTGATGGAAAAGTCATTTTATCTTGTAGAGAAATGTAAGTGAGGAAGGCAGTCAATTTGCTGGGATTCTTATCACATTTGTCAAACAAGGAGTCTGGTACTGTGGCTGCTCCAGCAGTGGCTGCAAGATCTTGGGCTGAGACTGGTACAAGAACCATGTGTAGTGACAGATTTGACCCCACTATTTAGCTATCTCATCCTTCTAGGTCACTGCTTGGCTGTAATGTTGGGGCAAGGTTTGGTAACTTTGTTGACATTCAGGGTTGCTAGAAGGTCTTTAGCCGTGGCATTTGAGTTAAGGAAAAGCCAAAGCATGCCTCCGCCTGCCCTGCAGCACTTTGTTATGCCCTGTTGGCATCTTCTTAACTCAAACACATATTTTTCAGGGGTGACATCTACCGTGTGGGCCCAGGAAAGATACAGCTTCTTTAAGGAGGCATAGATAGATGTGAGATGTGCATCCTCTCCTGCTTTGAAGCACCTTTTCAACTTTAGATTCGAAGTTCAGCACATTCCTGATGAGAATCTTTATTGCAGACAAGAGTGAAGCCTCAGTCACCACAGTTGATTGCCCACTGCAGTGCAACAAAGCCAGAGAGTATATACTGTATGTATTCTCCAAGGTTTAAATGCTAGGCTTCTACCTCCCACTTTTCTATATTAATGGATACTTGGCATGTTGCTTGGTGGCACTGGGCAGTTGATTTGAGATCTATGAAATGGCGCTGATGGTATTTCCTGTTAAACTGAAATTATATGGAATTAATAGATTCCGGTCTATATGTATTGTGCTATAATACAATTATATTTAATGCTTAGAAACAGAAGTGAAAGGGTGGGGTCAAGATACATACAGTAGATTTAATATGTATCAGCCATTCCCCAACTTGTCACCCATTCGATGTCTCAAAAAACCTAGCCAGCATGAAATCAGATTGGTAAGACTATGGACAATCATTTAAGACAGGGGTCCCCAACCTGTGGGCCACAGCCCACTAGTGGGCCGCGGCCTGTTAGGAAGTGAGCCATGGGGCTCCCTCCTGCAAACCCCGCCCCCCGGCGTGCACGATTACCCCGCCCCTGGTGTGCGCGATTGGCTCCCACCTGCAAACCCTGCCCCCCCCGGTGCGCACGATTGGCTCCCATCTGCAAACCCTGCCCCCCAGTGCACGCAATTGGCTCCCACCTGCAACCCCCCCCCCAGTGCGTGCGATTGGCTCCCACCTGCAAACCCCCAATCTGTGGAAAAATTTTCTTCCACGACCGGTCCCTGGTGCCAGAAAGGTTGGGGACTGCTGATTTAAGAAATATCAGCAATAAAATATATCCATGTTTTTAAAACATCTCCTTTATGTTAAATATCATATCTTGCTGTCCCAGCTGTTTGTAAGCCAGGTAATATAGAGAGAGAGAGAAAGAGAGGGGGAAGAAAAGAGGGAAGATGGAAAGAGCAGCATTCAGATTATGGGAAGGCATTTTTTTGCATGCTCAGATGCACACATTTAATTTGTGGCCCAGTCTGGGATTTGGATTTGTTCCTTATTGATTTAAGCATGTGTCAGTTGTATTTTCCTTCTCATTCTTTTCATGGACCTTGGCTGGAATTATGAGAGTTACAGGAAGGCACTGCGCTGGGGAAGGCTGGTGTAAAGACCTATCAGTGGCCAGATTAAGGAACCATTATGAGGCAGCACCTGTTTGGATCCTAACTGAATTCAGTCCTTCTTTCAGCATTCCAGTTGGGGCTGGCAGTTGCTCTAGGGATTAAATTATTTAAAGCCTTCAGCTGGCCAGTGTAGGCAAGCAATAGCCTGTAAAACACTTAATCTATTTTTTAAAACTCTTTGCAGGTTGGCTTTACTTAGACTGTAAAACTATATGCAACTGTCAGCTGCTGCTGCTTTTCTTTGTGGATACTTGAAATGTAGATTCCTTAAACAATTATCTTCTCTGCCTCTTTTTAGAATAAAAATAAAATAGAGTAATTGCTTCTTGAAAGCCATCTAAAGATAGTTTTACAAAGCAAACTCTTGGGAATGTTTTCCCAGTGCATTGCTTTTATCACTTTTCCACTTACAGGTGCTGACATTTGGTAGTGTTGCTGGGAAAAAAAGCAATGAATACAAAAATAAATACCTCCTACCCTGTATAATCTGAATGTGTTTATAGAAAATGTTATTTTATTTTAAAATTGTAATGTATTGCACTAGAGTGAATGTTTTTCTATATAGGCAAACAGAATATTGATTGATTTATTTATTTTCTATCCCGCCTTTCTTATTTTTATAAATAACTCAAGGCAGCGAACATACCTAACACTCCTTCCTCCTCCTATTTTCCCCACAACAACAACCCTGTGAGGTGAGTTGGGCTGAGAGAGAGTGACTGGCCCAAATTCACCCAGCTGGCTTTCATGCCTAAGGCGGGACTAGAACTCACAGACTCTTGGTTTCTAGCCCGTTGCTTTAACCACTGGACTAAACTGGCTCTCTGGCTTAATTAAAATCTGACTTTGTATAAGATTCAGTATATCTGTTTCTGGGATTTGGGAGAACAATTTGGTACACTAAACAAGGCCAATGCATCTGCTAAGATTGCACATGCTTTCAACATTGTTTGGAACATGTATTTTAGAGTGCAGAAGAATGCAAACAGCATCACCCTAAAGCAAGACTGAGAAAAAAAAGCTGCTTTAGTGAGTTGCTTCAAGTTAGAAAACACATCTCTTTACATTTTCAAACATTTGACTCAATATATGTAAAAAAATAACCATTTTAAGTTGGCAGACATTTATAGGCAGAATATAAATTAGACAGTTTGTAATGTTTACCCTTCTAGATACAGAAAAAAATAGATGCCGTATCTTCTACTTTTTGTTTTATTGTATTTTTAAATTGTGAAAAAACCATTGCCATTGGAAAAAAGATAAATAGTGATTTTAAAGAAAGAAATCTTGGTAGATTATAATGATTAGAAGAAACTAAACATGACAAAAGAAAAAAAACCCAATAAATTAACAGAAAAAAGATCCATGTAATAACTATAGGTAATAATATAAAGTGAACTCAATCCTTTAGCTTATAATGAAATCTAGACCATATAGCTTCATCTTCTCATTTCTAGAACACAGATACTTCTGAAAACTAGACAACAAACTCATATCCTGGAGTCATTTCTTAAAATAATAAATATTTGAACTTGTTTCCTTACAGAAAATATTGTTTCAATATTGTTTCAATATTTTCTGTAAAGGAACTAGGTAAAATACCTAGCATATGCTTTTATTGTATTTTAATGATCTTTTAATTTTGTTTTTATTGTAAACCACCCAGAGTTGCTCTCTGAGTGAGATGGGCAGTGACTAAATTTGAAGAACAAACAAACAAACAAACAAATATAACTATGCTATATATCAAAGTGATATATTGTTTAAAATGTTGGATTAGGAATGGGGAAGTTCAGTTCAAGTCTCCCCTCAGCCATTAGAGCAGTGTTTCTCAACCTTGGCAACTTGAAGATGTGTGGACTTCTTGAAGATGTGTGGACTTCTTGAAGATGTGTGGACATGCTGGCTGGGGAACTCTGGGAGTTGACGTCCACACATGTTCAAGCTGCCAAGATTGAGAAACACTGCGTTGGAGCTACCACTTTCAGCCCAATCTGCTTCACAGGAAGGTGGTGGTTAAAAAAAAAAGGAAGAGGGAGTGCTATGTTCACAGTCCTTTGCTGCTTGAGAAAAATTTAAATTTAAGAAATAATAACTAATCACCTCTAGACCAAGAACAGGCAAACCTTTGGGTTGGGTGGACACAGTGGGAATATTGAGGACACATTGTAGACACTGCCACAAAATGGCTGTCATGTGATGGGCTTGCTGGTTCTCAAAATAACTGCCCTGTTGAGCAATGCCAGTCACAAAATATCAAAACGCAAACTGGGCCTCTTACTTTCTCTTCCATATTTTCCTTCCTTCCTTCTTAGCAAGGCACTGAGCTGCAGAAACCAGCCCATATATCTGTGGACGCAGAAGCATTCTTGAAATTAAACATTATGTTAGAAGCTGGCATTTTGTGTTGCAGCAGACCAGCTTCCTAGTAAAAAAGAAAAAAAATGAGGAAGGTCAGAGAGCTGGGCAGTTACCAAGGAAGGCATTTGTAGGCACACTGACATGCACTGATGCCGAGATGGAGAAGTATCTATTTAGCTGTAATTCAACCATACCCTGAAAATAAAGTCAATATTGAGTAATCCAAAATAGCAGATCCATACAATTATTTAAAAGTTTGCTTCTAAGAACAACATACTAGAATTATAGGATGGAAATCTTATGCAAGAGACAGTCTACAATCCACTGTTTATTTACAATGACAACTTGCTCCTCCTGTTACAAGTTTGCGCCCCTCTTAACTGAGGGCTCCTCTGTGTCAGTACAGGAAGTCCTCGTTTAGTGAATGCCTCATTCACCACCTCATGACAGTGGTGAAAAAGTAAGTTTACGAGCAATCCTTGCATTTACAACCTTCGCAGGTCTGTAGAGCAAAGGAAAGCTGAGGTAAGTTTGTAAGCACAGTCACAGTTTCAATTAGCGACCACTTCACTGAATGACCAAGTTGCCAGTCCCAATTGTGGTTGCTTAAAGACTACCTGTATACATATACAATATCAAGTCATCTGGTTCAGAGAGGCAGAGTTCATTTAATATACCTTTTCTATATAAGAAATTTGGGATGCATAATTTATAGCTAGAGCTAATGATGCATTTTTCAAATTTGGCAAGCTAAACTATAACAGCATTTGAAGGTATATTCTTTGCCTGTTATGTGTTAAACTATACATTTTACATTTTAAGAGTAATAATAATGCCAGTTAAAGGAAATATTAAATACCTGTAATAAATTGTGTACACGACAGACCTGTTGAGAAGGATATAGGCATTGTGCTTATCACCACATTGAATTCTCCTCGCTCAGCTGCTTAAATATGTGAATGTAGTAAGTTTGGTTGCTCATTAATCATGAATCTTCACTTTCTCATTATTCTCATGCTCAATGGCTTCATTTTGAAACTTCCTGTGATTCTAATCTACAGTATTTCTTTTCCTTCTCCTTCTTCCATGCATTGTTTCTTGCTTAAGTCACAAATATTTTTGAGGATCGGTAAGTTTCTAACTTACTTCTTATCCCATTGTTCCTTAAATGGAAGGAGACTTACTGACACTTTCTGTTATTGTATGCTCAGGAGGATAGGGAGCCATTTTGGAGAAGAGCCGTCTGTAATCTGTGGCATTCTTCTATACAAATACTGATATCTTGTATTCAAGGATTGTGGTGAATATAATGGTTTAGTGTTATACAGATGGGTTGGGCTTTGGTTCCTCTGCTCCAGTGTGGCTGTATACAGGACTTAAAAAACAAAACAAAACAAAAAACAAAGCTAGTCTTAAGTATAGGTTATTATAACAACCCAGACAAAGGTGCCCACACGGTTTGGTCAAAAAAGTCAAGATGGCCACAGCAGTGATCAAAGCTCCGCCTGCTTTTTATGTGTGTTGCACACAAAACAGGTGGAGCCATGATTGCCCTGTTGTGGTTGCCATTTTAACTTCTTTACCATACTCTGCGGATACCCTGAAACCAGATATAAACTACAGCTTATGAAGATGGATTCTTACTAAAATACAGTTAAGATTAACCACAGTGTAGACAAGGGTGGTAAACTTTTTCAGGTGGGGACAGTACTTGATATGGGGCCAAGTTAAAACTCCTTTTTAAGTATTAATTTCAAGCTGTGGTTAAGAAAAATTGAAGCAAATGTTTCTGATTTCTTCCTTGTAGCTCTGCTGGAGATAGAAACAGGCAAGAGGAGTGCATAAGAAGAAGATTTTTACTCTCTTGTTCTTTTAACAGTAACCATGATTTAATAATTATGAATGTAGTCCTCATATATTTTTAAAGTTGACTGGAGGGCAAACCAGAGGGGAGGTCCAGAGAAAGTCAAGTTAAGAGTTGAGACCAAGGTAAAATTCAGAAATACCAAACAATTAAGAATTTGGAGACACCTTGTTGTTAAGGGAAGAAATTCCATTCCCTTCATTTTAGGCAAAGTATAAGTAAGAAAGCCTTCACCTTATTCCAAGCAAGTTGCTAATATCACTTTGGGCTTACAGGTAGAAACACAGAAACCTGTCTTAGGCCAAGTCAAACCTTTGGTCAATCTAATATAGAATGATCAATACGCATTACTAATTGCCTTCTAGAGTTCAGGCAAGTTTTTTTAAATCTCTGTCTAGAGATGCTAGGAATGGAATTTGGGGCCTTCTGCATGTACTGTACCCTTGGATTCTGATGCCCCGTCTCTCTTATTTCCAGCTTGCCTAAGTGGGAAAAGGTCAGCAGTTCTCAATCATATTTCAAAGAAACTCAAAACATATACATGGGAATTCAGTTTATTTTATTTAATATACTGGCTTTCATTTAATATATTGATGGAAACTGCCATTATAGTACTCATCTTAGTTTTGTTATACCTGTTTCCCATCCATGGGAAAAATATTTTGCATTTTCTTAAATATTTATATGATACCTTCATATTTTCCTCTTGTTAAAAGAAGCTATTAAAAGAAGATATTTATTTTGAAATAAATATCCACCCCTTAAAGCAGTAAAGGTTATCTATACTTGAACCAAGCTTCTAGACATGGGCACTATTTATGGATCAGCAACTGAGTTTACAAACTGGGTATAGATGTGGGTCACATTGACATATATATTTAGATGCAAGACATTAAATGCAGCAATTTCTACTACTGAAGGCAGTATCATTTATAAACATTTATACCCTGATCTTCAGCCTGGAAGACTTATTGAGATGTTTATGGAAAATTAAAAACTAGACAATCCCTACTTTCAGGCCTGCAATCCAAAAAATGTAACCCAAAAGGAAAGAGGATGGGGAAGAGAAAGGAAAACAAAAGGAGGTTTCCATGTACTCATTCTTAATGTTTTGTGCCTCTTATAATGGCAAGCAGTAACATGTGAACTGTGCAGGGGAATTGTTCAGGTAATACAGTCAGCCCATCACCATCACCAGAGTAGGTGATCCTCTTGTTTTAACTCACAGAGCACTGGATCTCAGTGCAGCCCAGCTGGTAACAAATAGAGTTGGCAGTTGTTAGCTATCTCTTGGGGAAAGGAAAGGAAATTAAATTTGCTAATGACTGCAAAGTATTTTTTCTCACTGTGCTTCCAGTGTACATTCTAAACTGCTTTCTGACCCTGTTTGTATGACACAGCCAAGCTAGTGATCATTCATTCCTTTCTGGAGCATGTGATCCAAAATTGGTTAGTTGGCAGACGTGTTTTTAATACTTCCAGTCACTGAAAAGAAGATTGAGAAGCTGCCATTTTCCACTACTACTGTATTTTCTTACTTCATAGTGGCATGATTGGGGCCAGCACTACCATGGACATGGCTAAGGGTGCTGAACCCACTCCCACCTGTTCCTGCTCCTTTACATCCTCTCGTGTAGTCATGGGGAAGGAATGAAAACAGAACAGGCCAGAGTGGTTGGATGACCTAAGAAGCGTTAGTTGACCGGGGAGCATCAATTTAGTCCAAGTAAGACTGGATCTGTGATTAAATGTAAAACTCTCTGTGTTAATTGGCTGGATTTGGAAGTTGGCCCAACACGCTTATCTCCCCCCACCCACAATGCAATTGTGTGGTAAAAACAGGGCCTTTCCACATACATGATAGAAGGCATCCATGCATTTAAAATGCATGGATTAATTGAACTGCTCCTAAACTTATTTAATATCTTTGTGAAGGACCATGTGCATGACAAAACTTCTGCATGAGGACAGAACCTGGCTGGAGATGCTCCATTTGCTGCCATGTGGCCCCTGAGTGAGTAGGTGAGTAGCCAAAGCGTGCATCGGTGACAGGGTTATATAACATAACATCATAACTCACACATATGTTCTCTAAACATGTGAAGGGTTCATTTGAATTTCCTCATTCCTGGGCTTAAGCGTGCTTGGGTTTCTTGGAAAATATTGATCAATAAAATATTAGAGGAATTTAATCTTTTATTTAATTGCCAAACTAAGATCTAGCCTTGCCTTTTCTCTTGGGAACTGTTCGGAAAACATTTATTTAAAAGCATGGGTAATAAATTTATTTTGTCAGTTGTGTTGCCTGCCTCGGTCTAGGTCAGGGCTTTCCAAAGTTTTCCCGTGGCGACACACCAACCGCCGTTGGTGTGTCGCCGCGGGAAAACCCGGAAGTGCCGCCGTTGCGGCAGCGCGCAAAAACCCAGAAGCGCTGCTGTCGCTTTTGGTCTTTGCGCGCCGCCGTTGGTGTGTCGCCGCGGGAAAACCCGGAAGCGCTGATGATGATCAGTGCTTCCGGGTTGTGTGGCAACACACCAGACTCTGTGTGGCAACACACTTTTGTGTCGTGACACACAGTTTGGAAAGCTCTGGTCTAGGTAGTTAATTCTTGTTTCCATCTTTTTTTTTAAACTGTGGCACAGTTGTATAGTGAAAATAGTTGTTTCAGAAGGGTTACATTCTTTCTGTGGTAGCTCATGTTATTTCAGCATGTTATGGAAAATTCTACTATGAGAGAAAATTACAGCCACTCTTAACATTTTAAATAGACAGCCTGAAATGTTAAGATGGTTATGAAATCAGCCAAACTTTGTTTTTCCATTCTCCCTACACACATACCTTTACACACACATCAGTTTAAAACCATCTCTGTTTAATATTCATTTTTTTCTGTTCCTCATTCGATATCAATGATCCAAAAGAAGTGGCAACAACGCAGGTTTAGTTTAGATTAAAATATCTTTGGAAGCAAGAACAATTTTTATTATGTCTGGCATTATAACTTTGTTGGCCATGACGAAAACCACTTGATACTTAAGCAGTAAATTATATTATTATTAGGACAGCTAATGATATTAATTTTCTGATAAAGGCCGATGTAGCCAGGACATGTTCTCAGGATGTGTTTATTTCTCCCCAAGCTGCTCTGCTTTTCACTCTCCTCCTCCATCTCGGGCCTTACTTACAAAATATTTGTATTGCATAAATCTGCAATAAACTGCAAACATTTCCTCCTGTGCAATAACAGGGAGGAGAGTTTGCAGGATATATTGTATTAACCATATTTGGTACGTAATTTCCAATCTTCAGCCCAGCTCTAGATATGGGTACTTAAATTCCACTATTTTAGGATCTTGATATAGATAAATGAGAGTTCTATCAGGGACTTGTTTGGATTGTTCAAAAGTTGGCCTTGACTCCAAGATTTTATAGGCCCCACACCAGTGGATCTCAGTGCCCTTTTAGGTGTTGCAGACTTGGGGCCAGTCAGAATAGCAGCAAGAGCTCCAGGTTCAGAAATTAATTTCTGTTTATACTTTGTGTTATCGAAATAATAAAAATAGCTAAGTTAGAAATATAGTTTAGAAATATTTATAACCATCAGTAAGATCTTGAAATTGATGAACACCAATTTCTATTGATGAAAATGTATGAACTTTTTTGTAAGCAGTGAAACCATTTTATGTTACTGTGTTTTTAGTAATGTAATAAAAAAGAAAAATATTACTATGAATATTTTGTAACAGAATCTTAATGTAACCGACATAAATTAAATCATGTTTTAATATTTGTGTTTTAATTGTCCTTTAGGAGTGTTGGTAATTTTCTTTAAGATGGTTTTCTTATTATTTTGTAAGAATGCTCTGGGCTGCTTTGGATAACAAGATCAATAATAACATATTCTACTCTAGGCCCATTAGACGTTTTTCTTTTCACAAGGTCAAGATCAGCTGGTCCTAACCATTTGCCAGTGAACCAGATAAATTCTCTGAGATTTGCTTATTTGTTCCTTCTCAGAGCAATGTCAACTGTGATTCCTACTGTTACTAAAACAGCAAGATGAAAAACAGCCAAAGTATACATTATTTTGAAACTTTATACCTCAGTTTGCAATGCACGTCAATTCAAAAAGTGAGGTTAATAAGCTTCCATGGGCCACCATGTTGCCTTAAGTTGCACACAGCTCTTTAACCCAGTTTTGTGGCTTATGGTAACCTCTCAAATCGAAAGAGTTGCCATTTGGTGTTTCTTGAAACCAAGACCTCCCAATTTCTGGAAACATAGTGGCCATTTGGGGTCAGGTGACAAGGTAAGCTTCAAAGTTTGGTTAAAGAATAGTGTATGATGTGAGCGTATATGCTAAATTATGTCCTATCTATCTGGTGTTGGAGAAGACTCCTGAGAATACTATGGATAGCCAAGAAAACAAACAAATGGGTAATTGAACAAATCAACCCAGAGTTCTCACTCAAGGCACAAATGACCAGGCTCAAATTCTTCTACTTTGGATGCATTGTGCAAAGACTTAGGTCTCTGGAGAAAGCCCTAATGCTGGGAGAAGTGGAAGAAAAGGGAAGAAGAGGGTGACCAGCAACAAGGCGGATGGACTCAGTTAAAGTAGCGATGACTGGTGGAATTGCTGAAGGACCAGGTTAGAGACTGATCATAATGGAGAAAATCTATCTGTGTGGTCAGTAACAGTCGACACTGCTTAATGGCACATAATCAATCTGCACCCATTAACTAAATGTTTAAATTTAGCATGTCATTTGAACAGATATAATATTTATTTATATTTCTAACTTATATCACCTTATATCATAATATGCTGCTGTTTTTGTTTAAATGCTTCAGCTAAGGCAAGAGCTGATACAATTTTAGGATTGCCACAAGCAAAGATAGAATAATTTTCCATACTAAAGTCACTATTTCTGTGGGAAAGCAATCCTTTATTGGCATCAAAGGAGAATCTCTCAATGGGAATAAAAGCAGTTTCCCTCAAGTCAAGCTTGAATTCTAGTGTCTACATAGATGTGTCCAGATGGCATTTTTAGCAACAAAATGGATGTGGTTTGCCACTGCTGTTTTTTGTTTTTTCAACTTCCCAGTCTATGCTACAGCCATGCGGCTTCCTGGTAGTCTCCCATCCAAGTGCTAACCAAGCCAGGCTCCGATTCATTTTTCTAGATCAGCCAAGGTTGGCTCAGTAACGCCACTTGTTACGGAATAAATAATTGGGTTGAAAAAGCAATTTTTATGTGTATCACAGTACTGAATCATCTTCTCATGAGTTGTAATCTGCTGTATCTCACCTGCTGTAATTTATTTTTAAAGTCCAACTGATGTATTAAAAGTCCAACTTTTTTTTTTAAAAAAAACTTTTTTTTTTTTAAAAAAAAGTCTGGATATTAAGTGAAAGTTTGCATTTAAAGATAGTTTGGTTTGGTGCTCAGTTTGACCTGGCCGCAGATTTTCGGTAGATGACAAAATACTTCTGAAAAGTGCAACTCTAACTCTAAATAAGCCTAACAATTACAATAGGGGCTATTACTGTTCCGCTTGGAGTTGCCAATTATGTATATGTTTTATGAAATTACAAATATTTTAATAATCTACTGTATTAAAAGGGATAAATAAAATAAACTCTATCTCCAATTAATTACATGAATCTATTTTTTATTAAAAAAAACATCCTACTAGACAGCACTCAAAACAATATACATATACACACAATCTACACAAAAATTTAAATTAGCTAAAGAAGATGTGTATCAAAATCTCTATTACTTAATAGAAGACTGCATACAATTTATAAAGCACTTGTGAACCATTCTACTGATGTACTGATCACTATTAAGAGTGAGGATGGTGTTTTTTATTTTGTGAAAAATATTAATGCAATTTCTGCTGACAGTTGTGTTTGCCCATGGAATAATGTTTAGATAATTTAGGTTTGGAATACAGGCATAATTGCTAGTGAACATAACCAAATTCATAAAACAGGGATTATCTCATAATAATTTCTTTAAAAGTATTTAACTCAGAGTAAAAACTACAGTGAGATAATTTATCATGTTATAAATAGCAATGTTCTTTGAATTTTCTTTGAATTTTCCTGGCTTCTAAACACATGATTAAGACATGCTAGGCATACTTATCTGAGACCACAGTGGGCATAATATTTACAGAATTAAATATTGGTGTGATGGAATGTCTCTCTGAGGGAGAAGGTAGTGTGATGGAGATCGCGGGAGAGGAAGGAGGTGGTGCTTTCCAGGGTGAGAAGCGCTTTCATAGCACGGAAGACCTTGGGCAGCCATCCAAGAGAATCAGTCCGGACCCGCCTTAGTGTGTTTGGGGTTTTTTCCCAGTGAACTGTTCAGGTGGCTTAGTTTGGTAAGATTCTGTGTAAGGTAGAGAATAAAGATCTAGAGCTTATCTCTGAGGCTCAGCGTTGTTCTTCGCCTAGCCATAACAATTATGCTGAATAGACACACATAATTGGGATGTATTAACTGTAGTTTTAAACAGGCTTATTATCCAAAGTTGTTACAGTATGGGGTTAACTAGTTTTCCTTCAGCATCTCCTGCAGTACTCCTAAGACCCAGCTTGGAGAGCAATCTCAGAGGGATACCATGGGAATGGGACTGAAAGCTGCTAAGGGATCCAAAGAAACCAACAAAGGTTATTTCAGAAATTTACATTGGTCATTTTTTGGCCCCAGAACAAGCTAGCAACCTAAATGAAATATGTTAAGAACATCAGTTTCCAGAACCAGAGAGCCAGTTTGGTCTAGTGGTTAAGGCTCCAGGCTAGAAACCAGGAGACTGAGAGTTCTAGTCCTGCATTAGGCATGAAAGCCGGCTGGGTGACCTTGGGCCAGTCACTGTCTCTCAGCCCACAATGTCAGGCTTGGGCAACAAACCTGTCAGTTAATTCCTGTCACAACTAACGGATCAACATTCAGTTGATCTGAAAAAGTGGACCCTGTGCCTGCGGGAAAATCACTAGGAAGAAAAAGAAAATCAGTTTCCAGAACTAGTTGGAGTGGACTAATCATCACTTGTTCTATCAATTTGCTCACAAAGAGGCTATGAATCATTGGCCTATAATTCTTGATATCTTCCTTGATCCACAGTAGGTTTTCATCAGAGTGGTAAGATAACCATTTCATATAAAAAGCTAGGACTCTTCCTTCCTGAAGGAGGCATTTACAGCTTCCTAGGTTCAGTTGGAGAACCGTTTCTCAAGAGATTTTCAGCACCTGGAAGATCAAGGCTTTAGTATACAGATGACTGACCAGACAACCAATTACCTCATCTACAGTACATTCTCAGGATCTAGCAGCTGAAAATCATCTAATACACCTGGCCCAGTAGACACCTGTACTGACCTGATGATATTTGTGGAATTAAGCCAGAGTAGATGCAAACAGTTGTTTTAAACTGTTTTGCAAATATGCCAGTGTAAGCTATCACAAGGTCATTCCAATTATGTCAGTGTGATCTGTCATCAGTTCTGTAAATTGCACATTTAGCCTCTGGCAAAAGGAGGAGACCCAGACTTTTCACAAGGCTGCTCCCAAGCAGCCTCTTTCTGTGCATCAGTCAGTTGACTGAAGAGTTCCAGGCATTGAAGGAGCAGAAATTACACCTAAAGCATTGGTAGAAGAAGTAAAAAAAAAAAAGAACTTTATCAAGTCATAGGTGTCCAGGGGTGGTGGGGGGAAAAGAGGCAAGGAAGATAAATTATGAAACATGCATCATGACATTGTGATATATACTCGACCCTTTTTGTACATGTGTCATGATGTCACACACAAATATGTATGGGTTAGAATTTTCATCACATCACAGGGTACATTTCATTATACCGTTGAAGGCTTTGGAATCTGCAGATGTCTTTGGATTGAGCACAAGTACTAGCTCATGTTTGAGCTGACACTGTAGCAGTAAGGGAGGCAAAGTGTTAGTACTCCTCCCTTACTGCATCACTGAACTGTCAGCAGCCTTGTTGAGGGTGGCAAATTCCCTGTTAGGAAGGGATGAGCGGGTAGTTCTCCCACCTGGCCACTGTGCCCATTTTGCATTTTGCTGGTCAAGTCACTCAGGTTTGAGAATGCCTTGGCTCTTCCTGGGCAGAGTCTCATGTGGTGAGTGGGGCAAAGTTTAGCTGTGTTATCTGCAACTCCTTTTGGCTTGTATGTTTTAAGGAAGTGGACAGGGTGCTCACTCTGTCTCAAGACTCCTGCCATTTGTGAGCTTGATCCAAGCCTCTCTTGACTCTTATGTGGGTTTGATGAGTTGGATCTGGAAGGTGTTCACTTGGGTGGAGGGATGCTGGCAGTCTTGAAGGACACTCTTGCGGGCTACCTCCTCAAGAGGCTCTGGATCCAGCCCTTTTTGATAACTATTATATTCCTTAATTGATGGTCTGTCTTATAGCCACCTACGGATCCACTGTTAAAATTTTACCTTTGGAAGACAATCTTACTTGGCTACGAGTGATCGCCAATGAATGAATGAAATGAATGAATATTCCTTAAATTTTAAATTATTTAATTTGTATTTTAACCTATTTATAATTGTACATTAATGATTATATTTTGTTGTAAACCGCCCAGAGCCAATCGCGCAGAACAAGGGCGGGGTTTGCAGGCGGGAGCCAATCGTGTGGGCCAGGGGGTGGGGTTTGCAGGCGGGAGCCAATCGCGTGGGCCGGGGGGGCGGGGTTTGCAGGCGGGAGCCAATCGCGTGGACTGGGGGGCGGGGTTTGGAGACCGGCATGGCAGCCCGGTTCCTAACAGGCCACAGACCGGTACCAGTCTGCGGCCCGGGACCCCTGCCCTACTGAACACAGTAAGATATTCTATCAACTTTACACTAAAGTGTAAACCTTTTCACTTTTCTTCCTTCAGTAAACTCCTATCTATACTCTGAGACTTGAAAAAAATAAGTAGGTGGGAAGGGAAGGGTCAGGTGAGAACAAATGTGGGATACTTTCTACATTGAGAAAAATCTTCTGTCTGTTCTTGCCATATCAGATTTATTTATTTATTTAAATTTATATCACCGCCCATCTCCCCCAACCGGGGGACTCTGGGCGGTTTACAATAAAATAAGATTACTAGATACAATGGTTAGATTCTGAATTTTGATAGGATAAAAATTAAAATGCAAAACAAGGAGCAGCAGCCTGTTAGATCAGGTGTCTTGTGATCTTATTATAGAACGTTCAGGGGGAAAATACAGAAGGGGAGCAAAAAGCCGTTTCTTCATTTCCACATATTAATTGCTGTTTCCACACTTTTCCATCTTGACTGTCATACTTTCTACACCAACAATTAGCACTTCGGAGGGAGTCTAAGTGGGAAATGATAGGCTTTAAGCTTCGCTAATTTCCCCTTTGCAGTTGGCTATTAATTTATTTACTTTTATAATTATGGCCCCATTACGCCAGAGTCAAGATTAAAGAACCTTCCCTGTAAAAAACAGCAACCACCGTATTTCACTTCACTGCTCTTCTAAATCTGTTTTACCTCACGCAGATTACCAGTGCTTGCTTCTGAAAGGACTAATAATTTATTCTGACATTTTGAAATTAGTGACACATATGTACTGGAGATTTGTAAATTGCACATTTGGGTTGTGCTAATGAATTGTGTTATACTAGTTCTTTAAGCGAAGTAGGACTTCTGCATAGTAATGCTTGTTACTCTCTAAAAGTGTGTGGCGGTGAGTCACCTCCACTGAAATTGTATGGGTCCTTTCTGGTAATAATTATTCACTTTGCATCATAAGTCAATATTATTTAGCAGGCTTTGCATTTCTCTTTTTATTCCAAAATTATTCTTGTGACCTGGTACATTTTACAGCAATTTAATGCATTATGAGAGTCATTTGTGAGGCAAACTCAGCCTTCACCTTATTCCAGGTTACATCACTATTTATTCAGAATAGTATTTCAACATTGGATTTCAGTCCTATGTAAGTTCTAGCTACAATTCATTGTTAAATTTAAGGTCTATTAAAACAGGTTGATAGATTATATCTCTGGCATGTGAACAGTTAGGTGTTTCTGCTCCTATCCCGCTAAAGGTGACATGTAGTAATGAAGATACGAATCGCTGGAAAACACATAGAAGATTCTTTTCTCCTTTCCCAAGTAATTCTGGCCCCAAAGGGGCTGAGGACTATTTTATATACTGGTGTTTAAGCAACCCAATCATATTCTTATATATTGGCATGTGAGTGTTAAGAAAGTCCAGTGGAACAACAAAGAACAGTAGCTTTTCCAGCTATGGGAACATCCCAAAGGCGTTTAAAAACAAAACACAGTGGCAGAATGATGAGCAAATGTTTTCTACCTTGATTTATGTCCAAAAGGTTCTCACAGTCATAGTAATTTATTTTTCTTTGTACTTTACAATTGCAAAAATAACCAGCAGTTTAAAGGAACAGCCCTATAGGAAAGATACGTGGTCGGAGAACTGCTGTGATTCTGTAGAAGGCATACTGTGCTGGTGAAATGCAGGATTACACTATAATGGGGGGGGGGGCAGTATGCACCAATGTTACATTTCAAGGATGCAATGTAAATAATTTGTGACCTGGTTCAGATAGAATGCTAAGGGATAAGGTGGCATTTTTGTGTTTGGCTTAATGTGAATTCCACCCATTATGATTTACCATTATGTGCAAGTAGGGTTTGCAAATCTTCCTTCTGTCCAGAGGAGTTACAGCATAAATGGGGAGTGATGTTTCCTAATTTCATTATCGATTTTTCAGACTTACCCTCTCAAAATGGGGGTCATTAACAATGGTATTTGTAAACTCTGACTGGCTTACAAGCAGTGGACAGTGCCAATAGCCTTCACTGGGGTGAAGTATCAGCTCAGCCACTTTGTTTTTCATATCTGAAAAGAAACCCGTTTTTAAAAAGTTAATTCAAGGAGTTTGAAATTTCTTCTGAAGCAGTAAATGTTACACTATGAAGCTGTCTGTTTTTTTCCATTGTTTTTGTTTTAAAAATAAAGAAACAAATTGCTTCCAGTGGCTTATTTTCAGTTCTAATGGATGAAAAACACACCTCAGGAGCTATTTTCTGAGTTAGCGAATATTTACCAAGCTTCCTGCCAGCCTATAAATGTACAAACATGAACGTGGTTACTCATTAGCTTTCTTTAGAAAGGAAGGCATAATAATCATGTTGAAAACTGGTTATGTATGTAGTTTTAACTGAACGTAAACAACAAAGGGATCTTTACAGATTAAAGCTGTTTTTCAGAACTGTCTAAATTGATGTGAATTTTTTATGGTGGTTAACTTGTTTACTGGAGTATATATATCTCTCTTTGGGCAACAGCTTAGCAAGATTAAGTCCATTGAATAAAAATGTATGTATGCTTTTTAAGAAGATGTAACAGTCCTAGGAAGTGGTTATGGATAATAGAAACAGGCTGATGCAATGCTTTGCTCCAAGGCAGTACCTTGAGTCTTCCCTCCAAAAAGGATCCTGGAGTACTATGCAGTTTAAAGAAGTGTAGATAGCAAAATCCTTTCTGGTATATTTAAAGGGGATCTATCTTCTCTGTCTTACATCTTCTCCATTTGGGTCCCCTAAAAAGCTTAGCAAGTCTGCTATTTTGGAATAGATAGTATGATCAGTAAATTGGCCCCACATACTTCTAGAAAGAAGGACTTTATCACATACATAAGATCATGTTCCTGTTTTTGGTATGATGATGATGATGATGATGATGATGATGATGATATGATGATGATGATGATGATGATGATGATGATGATGGTGAATGTAGCTTATAGTCTCTTCATTTGTAAGGATGCATTGAAAGAGTGGAAGAAGTAACTGTTTACTCCAAAATCCCATCACTGGTTATTATACAATAGCACGGAGGGGAAGGGCTTATAACAGAAAATGTGAGGCAATATGCATGCATACATGACTGTCATAAACAATATAACTTAAGAGGAATTTCAACACAGAAATAGATTGTGTGATCCAAATTTGGTAAAGTAAGAAGCCCTGCCTGAGGTCTGCATTAAGTTGCCACAGATGGGTGTCTGAATTCTTTTCTAAATTATAATACTTGCATATGGCTAGTGAACATTAATAGTGGGAGTTGGGGTACTGTGTTAGCCACAATGGAAAAGAATACTGGACTAGACAGGCTTTTACTCTGATCCAGGAAAACTCTTCTCATGTTCTTATTTTCCTAACCTGACTTCAGCAGAACCAATCCAAATCCATTTTTAAATTTATTTATTTATAATTCAAATTTTGCCACCGCCCAGAAAAGGGGAACTCTGGGCGGTTTACAATAAGAACCATATTAAAACGATAGGTATAAAAACATCTAAAATATAAATATACATACATATAAATGCTCTCTTACATACCTATTTTGTAGTTCCTTAGGTATAGGACTATTAAGTGACTTTGATTGGTATCCATCTATGAAGTCTAGAATCTTGAAAGAGAGTCTGAATGTGTAATATATGAATTAATGTGCCTTTATACAGCATAAGAATACACAAACTGGATGAAGTGGAATCTTTTGTTTGGTAATATAGTGGTTGGTATAGACTCGACGGCAACTAACAACAACGTAGTGATTGGTATGTTGGCATTTAGAGTCTTTATTCTTATTGGCGGAGTCTGTAGTAATTGTCTGTGGATGTATATACATCCTGTGGATGTATGGTGTAAAGACAACTGACCATTCATACATTGACATTTAAGAAGACTACTTTGTGCCCTACTGTAAGCTTGAACTACCCTATAGTGCAGGGGTGGGGAACCTTTTTTATGCCAAGGGCCATTTTGACATTTATAACATCACTCGAGGGCCGGGGGGTGGGGTTTGCGGGCGGGAGCCAATTGCGCGGAAGGGGGCAGAGTTTGCAGGCGGGAGCCAATCGTGCGGAAGGGGGCGGGGTTTGCAGGCGGGAGCCAATCGCACGCACTGGGGGCTGTCACGCGCGGTGCCATGCCTGCCGCGCCTGCCACCGCCACGCCCGCTGCAGCGTCCCTGCCCGCTGCTGCCATGCCTGCCGCCACGCCCACCATGCCCGCTGCCGTGCCCGCTGCCACCACGCCCACCATGCCCACTGCCTCGCCCGCTGCCCCCACACCCGCCATGCCTGCCGCTGCACCTGCTACACCCCTGCTGCGCCTGCTGTCGCGGGCCGGACCAATTGGTTTCGCGGGCCTTATATGGCCCGCGGGCCGGACGTTGCCCACCCCTGCTATAGTGGAAGGAAGTTAGGTGAGATGGCTCTTAACTGCTGCCATATTCTTCAGCCACTACTTGAAAAGTGGCTACATTTGCAGAGAATCTTGAAAAAATGTTGAACCTAGAATGAATTAGTCTGGCTAGGGAAATCTGAAGATGAAGCTCTATTAGTTTATTTCAGGTATCTCTATAAAAGGCCATATATGAGGACATGGACCAAAGTTTCCATTACTTCAGTTCTATAGAGGGCAGGGTTTTAGTTTGTAACACTGGCTTCTAGGATGGCTAAGGGTAAAGCATCAAAACGAGAGCATAAAGGCTTATGGATTTAGAGATCACAAGTTGATCTAAGTACAGTACCTGGTTGGTTTTAAAGCATTTGTTAATATCCCTAGTGAAATAACAGTAAAGATGCTGCTGCATTCAGTTTGATGTCCATGTCTATCATCCTTGATCTAAACTCTGCCCTGGTAGCTCAAAGCTAACAGCGATGGAGGGGAGAATCCATACTGTAACAGTTTAATTTCTATGCTATTTATCCAGGAAGATTGTCCAATTGTTCAACTGAGGGGCCAAATCTTGTGACTGGAAGTTTATTTTAGTCAATAGTAAAAGATAATAATCCAGGCCCTAGTCTCTACTTTGTTTATGACAGCTTCAGTGCAGAGTGCCATGCTTAGGACATTTCAGGCTACCTCAAACAATTACCTTATGAAATTAGACTGGATGGCTTGCACTTTGATATTGTAAGAAAATTTATTGAGGCTTTTTTTGGGGGGGGGGTTCCCCAAAGTTTATAGTTTCAGTTTTTTAAAAAGTTAATTTCTAACAATGGGTCTTAACTAAAAAGTCCTGTTGCATTGAATGCTCTTTTTAATCCTGCTGAGATTTCCAGTAGAATCACCATACTACTGGGGTATAGCAAAATTGCTATTTGGTTATTTACTAATTTGGGAGTTAATGTTCCTTTTTATTTAAATCATCCACTATATAATATCAAAATTAAATAGGAGAGGAGCAAGGATGTAGCCTACTGATTAGAATAGCTGATAGAATAGCTGATTGGCATGTGTTTGATAAAGTTTTGGTGTTAGTTGACTGGATTTTCCATCTTACTCATTTATTTTATTGTTCTTTCTACGTTGTTTTTTATATTGTAAACCACACAGAGTCGATTTGGAGTCAGGTAGTGCCAGAATTGAATAAAATAAATAAATAGTTATCCTGCTGGATTACATCTAATTCTCAGACTGGCATTTACATAAAAATTGTGAAAGCGAGCAAGCATTGATCGATCAAGGAGACCTTTAACTTCTGCCATAGTACTTTCCAGGAACTGGAGCCAAAAGCCTGCTTAATGTCTATAAATACTGCAAATATAACCATTTTGGGGCTAGGCACATATGTCCATCAGGAAATAGAAAATCAGGCCCTGGCCTGCTGTGGAGTGCCCTGATCTGAAGTCAGCCTGTTTGTCTGCTCAAACGTTCTTTGTTACCAGCCAATTTTGCAATTTCCAGTACATTTTTTGGCATAGATATTGTCAATTATAATTAGGAAGCTTAGGAGTTGATCATTTGCTGGAAGATATTTTTTATGTTACTTGTAGATGAGAATAATAATGGCCCCAAATCAATCTTTAGGGATTTCAATTGACTTGTCAATATAAGTGAACAGGGAATCAGTACTTGAGCATGATTTTTACATAGCTAAAGAAGTATGCCATGCCCTCTTGGGACCTCCCCCAGTTTCAGTTGATTGATTAATTTGGCTGCTTTCAAAACTGAGACAGGTGGCCATGTAGGCAAATTGTACATGCCCTCATCCACTCACCCATGCAAATAGGCCTCCTAAGCGGCTGCTGGGAAGTGTCATTCATTACTGGACAGCTCAGTGTTCAGAGTTGGTGCAACTGATCTCCAGAAAACAGCAAACTCTTTTGCTTTTCCTTATATTTTCAATTGCTGCCAAGCTTCTTTGGCAGCGTCTCTGTTTTTTGCTGTTAGGAGGAGCTTAATTTTCCCCCCTAGAGATTTACTGTCAAGTAGGAGGTGGGTAGGGGATTTCATTTGTATCTATGGTATGTAGGAACTAGGGCCCTCCTAGCTTGTATGGATTCATGATCAAACCAGATTTGAGAGTGAGTACAATTAAAAGGCTGCTTTTAGGGAAGGTCTATAGCAGAGCTTTCCAAACTGTGTGTCGGGACACGTTACTGCAGTGCTTTCCAAAGTGCCGCCATTGGCGAGACACCAATGGCGGCGTGCACGTGCACAGTGGCGCGCGCGGGGGGCGCACGGCGGTGGTGTGCACGGCGGCGGCAGTGGCCTCGCTAAAACGTGGAAGCGCTGATGGCGTGCCGCTGCCGCCGCCGCCGCCATGCACACTGCCGCTATCGTGCGCGCCGCCGCTTCGCGACACACTAAACTGTGTGTTGTGACACACTAAAGTGTTGTGACACAGAGTTTGGAAAGCTATGCGTTACTGTGTCGGCTGCAGTGTCTGGGTGTGTCGTGGCTGCTACTGCCTCCGAGCCCTGCCAGGATTCTGCGCAGGTCCTAGTGTCTGCCTTGTGCCCTGCTGTAAGAGTGTGTCGCAAAATGATGCATGTCTAAAAAGTGTGTCACCAACTTGAAAAGTTTGGAAAGCTCTGGTCTATAGGATACTCTTAAGTGTCACATTTAGATTTATTTTATTTTATTTATTTATCATATTTATATCCCGCCCATCTCCTTCACAAGGAGGGACCCTGGGCGGTTCACAATAAAACAGTTTAAAATCAATAAAAAATCATAAGTAACACCAATAATCAGCAAAAATACATACTTACAGTCAGATCCAAACAATGGTAGGTCTTACTTATCCCATGAGTTGGTAGGGCTGGTCGAAGCAGATCTAATAAACCAGCCCTATTAGATTAAATTCTCATAATCTATGAGAACATTTTTTTCATTATTTGTGATAAAGAAGAAACATCTTAAGAATCTGAGTCCTTCATAGCTACCCTCTTCAACCATCTTTGGCAAGAGGCCCTTAGTTCTGCATCTCATTGACCATATTTTGCATCTATACTTCATAAAGATACATCTGCATGTAACATAGGCCTATGAGGAATTAACAAATAGGGTGATGAGTCTCTGGCTCAAAACTAGGACCAGGTGATCATGATCCAGGCAACTATCAATGGTTACTCTCTGGAGAAACAAAAGTGGTAGATATTAAATCATGCTTCTTTTTGTTCCTGCCCAATGTGCGATTTCTCCTGGATAATGCTTATTAACGGCAGCATTTAAGATGAAAACATTTAATTTAGTGATGGTCTCTGAGAGGCAGAGTCCAGCAAAATTGCAGTACCAGTAAGTAGTGGATGGGCATTGTAGTACCCACATGCTTTTGGGCTTAGTTTTAGTTTGACCTATTGTGCACATACAGCCTATGAAAAGAACAGGTGGGATCATCATTGTACATGTTTTTGGACATATCCTTGTTACCCAGCACTTTTGGTCAGTTGGTCATCATGGCCTGAAATAGGGAGACTAAGGCTTCACTTTCATGTTGGTACTGTGTGCAAAGGAGAGGAAGTTCTAGTTGCAAAACCCATTGCTTATTAAAATTTAATTATTAAAAATGTTCCTCAAGCAAATGAGAAACAGGCTACTTATAACAAGCAGATGGAAGTGAAAACAGCTTTGGGGCTCTTTCAGAGATCCATTTGCAAATCCGGAGTGTAGCCATTATGTTGACTTGGCTTTTGGCTGCAATCCTAAATCCCCTTAACGGCAGCAGGCCCTTTTGCTCGTCCTACATGAAGGTCGGTCTTGGGGCTCTGAAAAGAAGGGCAATTTCTTCCCTTACCCCCCCCCCCCTTGACAATCGGTGCCACCAGCTTATTGGGGTGTTCTGCCAGAGTCGTACAAGCGAGGGCAAAATACGTTCGCCCAGGGAAGAAGGCGGGTTTGGGATGGCGAAATCCAGCGAGGCGGCGGCCAGCAACCAGCCGGGGGCGCTACAGCTGCGGAAAAGGGCGGGTCGCTTGCGCTCGCCAGGAGATCCCCGCAGGCTGGAAACGGAACTGAGACATGTCGGAGCGGCGTTGAGGAGGCTGCCTCAACTTCACAGCCCCGGGAGCGGAGTGGGCGGCTCAGGGCTACGACGGAGGAGGCAGCTGCGCTCGTTCCCGCAGGCCCCGCCGCCCAAGAAGCGGGAACAGAACAGCCGCCGGAGTGGGCGGCGGCAGCAGAGGAAGTGGCGGCGGCGGCGGGCTGGATCCCTCCCCGGGAAGATGAGGCAGAGGCCCGGGGAGCTGAGCGGGCTGAGGTGGGGCGCTTTCCTCGCAGCCGCCAGGACAAGATGGCAGCGGCTGAGGAGGCGGCGGCAGCAGCAGAAGCAACAGCAGCCCGGGGTTGAGTCGGGCCTGGGAGGCGCCTTCTTGTAGTAGCTCTCCGGACATGCCGAGGGCTGCGGCGGCGGCGGGGAATCCAGCGCTGCCCGATCTGTGAAGGTAAGAGGCGGGGAAGGGGAGGAACCGAGCCAGCCTGCTTTTCTTCCCCAGGGGGCGGGAAGGGCGAAGCCCCCTGGGCTTATCCTTCCCACCGCTGATCTTTGGGGTCGAAAGTGTGGGGTTGGGCTGGGGTGGGGACGGGGCCGAAGCAGTTCGCCCCCTGCCCTCAACTTCTTAGCTCTTCCTGGGGTTTCCACGCTTTGCTCCTTCTCCCGACCCAGCGCGCTCGGAATGAAGCTGCCCTGTAGGGGTGAGTTGGGTTGAGAAAAGTAGGGGATCAGCCTTGGTGTTTCCCAGAAGGAGGAGAGCAGAATCTGCCCCTAAGCAGGTGGGTCTGGAAGGAAAGCAAAAGCCCGAGGAGGATTTTAGCCCCGAAGGCTTGATTGCTCGGATCTTCATCGCCGCTGGGGTTTAGCTTAGGAGAGAGATTAGAGCACGTACCCGGGTCCCAACTGAGCTCCGTGTCTCGATATGAGGAAGAGGGCTTGCGACGGTGCCTTTTAAACACTGCCCTGGCAGAGTTCAATTGCAAATTTTCCACTCTTTCTGGTAGAATAGATTCTGAACAAGGGTGGCTTTTTGCCACGGCTGGGCAAAACATTATTAAAATCTCTCCCCCCCCCTTTTTTTTTTTAGCATTAATTACAGAGTGAAGTACGAACGGGCTTTCTTGCCGCCGGCGTATCTGAGAGCACCTAGTTTAGTCTATAAATAGTTCATTTCTCGCTTTGCTTCCGTTCTCGCTTTCTGTGCAGGTTTTTTTTTTTTTAACTTTGGGAACCAGAAATTTCCCTTTCGTGCGTGCGCCTGTCTCTGCCCCCGCCCTCACCCTTCCGTGCCCTTTTGCTAGATTAGTTTTACACTGGCCAAACAGGCTAATCTTTATGATCGCTGCGTATGAAAGAAGAAATGTGACACGACTGCTCCCCTTGCAGCTTGTTAGAGCAGCAGGAAGGCGTGGTCGCAGTCTACTCTTGTTACAAGGAATTATTGCCTCTCTTCGGGACTCAGAGGTAACTAGCAACAATGGTTTGGGGAAGGTAATGACTATTTTCATGCCAAGGGGAACAGTCTAACTCAGAATGGTATGTGGAGTAATCACTTCATACTGGCAATCATTTAAAGCTAGTTGGGCTTTAGAGTTGATGTTAAGTTTAATATTACCTTAGTCCTTAATCCTGATCTTTTAATCCTGATCTGTTTAATTTGGAGATTGCCTTTTCCCTTATAAATCTTTTTCAACAAAACAAAACAAAACAACCCTGTGGGAATTACCTAGTATTTGGAGTCATAGGCTTTATTATAATAAAGTTTGTTATAATAATAATAATAATAATAATAATAATAATAATTGGCTGCAAACATCAAATCTTATTTGTGTTGTGCTTTCATTTTTAGTAATTTTTATTAGGCAAGCATTTTATGATTTTCTGTGTCGAAGAGTGCTTGTAATACAGCAATTTTACTTTGAAGCAGTTTCCATCCTAACTGATAACTTGTAACATTATTTTTAGGAAGAGTATTATACTGAGATAATTAAAATTCTTTTTCATCTAAAGATATACTTACCTGAATTTAATTTATACAGGTTTTTTGTGTTTTATATGCTAAACATTGAGTTCTCCTGGCCAGCAATACTGGTGTCTTATTCGCATGTGCCTTGTGAAACCAGATACTTGGATATGCATGTAGCTAATTTTGTAAATGCACTTATATTAAGCCATGACTATGCACTAAGTGCTATATAAAGGGTACTTGAAATCATTGACTCTTTGTTCGGTGGTATTAACATCACATTTATTTTTAAAAAACAACAAATGAAGGACCGTAATCTTAGCTGTCTCACTTTGGTTTTTTGCTTTACTGGCTCTTTATATGACTTAGGTCGTCTGTTGGAATGTTGTACTTGAAAGAGAAATTAAATCTTACTCTTTTTTTATATTCTCACCTTAGAAGGCAATTTACAAAACTCTGTTGCTCAGCTTCCTCCATCTCTGGCAATTAGGAAACTGAATATAATTAAGGTTCCCTACAATTCCCTAGCTCTAAGGGTTGTTATGGTGCTTTTTGTATCATGTACATGTCAAGTGCTAAGTTTTAAAAACTTGGAGACATTTTACAAGTGAATAGTATTAGAGAAGAAATCAAGCTATGATATCACTATAGAATTACTAAGAGGCTAATTTTAATAAATGTGTCATCAAGCAAATAGATTAAGTAGCATGTAATCAGGTCAGGGCTTTGTTTATTTATTTATTCACTCACTTTGCTTGTGTGCCGCCCATTCCTGAAGGCTCTGAGTGGGTAATAAAGTCAACATATCGAAAAATTAAAATAATGATTCAACCCCTCCAAATGCATATAAAAATGAAAAAGACAAAAAAATTAAAAAACAAAAACAAAAAATACAAACACCATGTGCCTGTGAACTCCACCTTCAATTACAACACCATCTCCTCCTATGCAGGCCAGAACAGATAGGTCTTTACAATTTTCCTAAAGCCCAAGAAAAATGCTGTGAAGAATGAGTTTGTGAATTAGTCTGATTCTTTAATAAAGACAGAATTCTATGGGGGAAAATATTCCATTGGGTATTTATTAGATTTATATCTTGCCTTTGACATACTAAACTTTTGTAATATATGCATTTGTACATAATCTATTCATAGATAAGAAATCTAGCTTTTGTATTAGATCATCAGTTATTTTAACTATGGTTTGTTTAAACCATACAAGTGGTCCACGTGTTGCATTAAAGTATACAGTACAAATGAAACAGCTAGATGCACACAAAATGTCAAAGCAGTCTACATTAGGACTCAGGATGTTGGAAACTAGTTACAATCTGGAAGGTTTGTCTTAGCTTGATGTGTGAACCTGTTTGATTTAGGATAATAATGTAATCTTATCAGAAGTTTCATTGAGTTTAATAGAGCTTATTTCCAAGTAATGGGTAATTAACTAATTGCAGCTATAAAGTTTTTTCATGTTTAAAGCTTACCAAGATAAGGAATTATTTCTAGAGCAAAACACACATACTTTTAATATTTTCAAGACTTTATGTCATGAAACATGTTCTCTAATAAATTGTTAGCCATTAACATGCCACACCATTGCTGATATAAGTATGGAAAATCTGAAACAATGCATATTAATACTTTTCAAATGCTGATAACATACACAAAAGTATGGAATACAACATGTTTACTTGGTGAGCACTTTGGCACAAAATAGATAGTAGCATGGATTTTAGGATAACTGAGTAATACATTATTTCATTTTACACTACTGCTTGCACTTTAAAGGATGCACAAGCAAAACAAAGCCATGCATTCTTTATACTTTTTCAATTTTGAAGATTATTCCAATACTCTAGTGGTGAAATTCACATGTTTTTGTGGAAGAGTTTGCATCTATTTATAGATAGCAATACCAAGTGAAAAGTTTATGTCCAGTAGTTTCTTTACACCAGAAGGACGTTGAGATTATGTATCTGATGAAATGATCAGCATGTTAGAGAAGTAAGGGCTGGCACTTAGTGGGGAAAAATAAAACATGCATCTTTTCTTTGTGATTTCTTAAAACCCAAGTAGTTTGGAGAAGGAGAAAGAATGGGAAAGGCTGTATAACCCATTATTTTTAATTAAAATTCCCTTTTTCCTAGTGGCCATTTTATCAGTTAGGTTGAGGTTTGTGATTTAGGGACACCTCATGCCTGTGATTTCACAAAGAACTTCCTTTCTTAAAAATGTAGTTATTGACCAGGGACTCTAAATTATCTCTATTATCTAGCCTTTCACATCCAGGATATTACAGCTTGCTGATACATTTATTACTTATAAAATCTTTGCAGACCAACATTGTAAACAAGGCAGCCAAATGTATTGGCCTGCTGGCCAGCCCATGCACACACTGTATACCAGAATTCCTCATTTATGCCTTGTTAAAGGCATGTAAAGGTGAAAATATGTTACATTCTCATAGACATGAGCTTACTTGTCAGGTTGACCCAGAACAGTTGTTATTTGCCAGAAGTTAGTTAGAAAAGTATTGGCTTTGGTTTAGTGTGCTCTATGGATTCAACCAATTATTATTTATATTACAAAAAGCAATACAGCGAATATATTCCTGCTATAGTCATTATGTGTGTTCTGTGTTGCTTTTTTTAATATAAACAAAATGTGCCTTTTCTTTTGCTCCGCACTGTGGACATCTGCCTCCTGAGGTAAGGATGGCTCTTTCCTTATAGACATTTAGGCGGGAATCCAAGCAGTTCTGTTTTAGGCTTTTGGGTCTTGATTTATGGGTCTTGCTGTTATTATATTTTGCTGGCTGTATTTATGAATTCTATTCTTTTATTGTAATAGTTTTATTTTTTTAATTACTGTAAACTACCCAGAGTAGTATGATTGGAGCAGCTTAGAAATCGTGTAAAATTAAAAACGTCCTTTCCCAAGTATTGCTGTTATTTTCCAAGTAATAGTTTGGCACTGTGGTTCTGGTTGATGTAATTTAAAATAGTATTAACTGGTTATGCGCAAGCATCACATGTTTAGCTTAGTTTTATAAATAATTGGTTTTCAGTACTTGGGGGGGTGTAGATTGGGTTTTAGAATTTTTATTTTTTATTGTAAATGCAGTTCAGTTTCTATGACAATTATATAATCTGTTTTAGATTTTATAGATTCTGTATTTAAAGAGTAGTGTATTAAAAGCATAAACTTCTAATTTTTTTTGAATGAAATAAGGTATTATTTTTTGTTGGCAAAAGTTTGCATAATTGTAATTGTATAATTTTTCCATAACCAAAATAGATTATAAAAGCAACTGCAGTAAGGGAATCGGATCTTGAACTGAACATGGAATATTTCCTAAATTTGTATTAGAACTGATATAGTAGAACATCACAGGCAAATGTTGTGCAAACAGTTGGCTCTTTACTTTGGTTATTGAGGTTCTTGAACATTGCAGTGATTGGTAGTCCTTTACAGTCAGGACTGTCAATCTGAAATAAGAAGGTTTGTGTCTTCATCGTAATGAAACTTGCCAAATCAATTTTTAGTACAAAGTTGTCAAAAGGCTGAAGACTGAATTGTTTGGGGTAGGGAAAATGTATCTTTGAGACACTGTCATATCAATATTGAGTCAGTAAGTAGTTAATGGGAGAGACCTCTTTATTGTGGCTTGACGGCATTGTATCAGCATTGTATCTGTGTTGCTGTTGAAAATGGGCCTTTTGACAAAAGATCACATGTTGTCAGCTGTAAATATCACATGTGTTTCAATGCTTTTACATCATGTTGCAGTTAATGTGGGATTATAGCTTGGCTCTGTTGTGCTGTTTTACTTGATCATCTTGATTTTTCTCTCCATCTTCAGAAGCACTATAAAATGCTGTCCTACTAGTAACAGTTTGTTTTGATTATTTAATCTACTTAATATGTGCCTTTGGGCAAGATAAAGTAGAAAAAATTAGGCAGATGTGTTCTCAACTGCTAGAAGTGTAGGTTCTGTGCCAAAGATGCAAATATGAAAGTTGCAATATGTTTCAAAGAAATCAAATACCCAATAGAAGAATGGCTAAACTTTTAAAAAAGTAAATTAAAAAGTGGGTAGTCCCAGAAGAAAGATTAGTATCTGAGCTGATTTGATTTGATCCTGAGTATATGCTTTAATCTGTGGTATTAGTAGAATGTTGTGCTTATGGCAGAGTAGCTGAGACATGCCTATTCTAGGTTGTTTATTTTTGTAAATCTACAAAAGACGTAGTTACCTTATTTGTGTGAACAACTTCCTTCTGATTATTGGCTTGCCCAATGTAGTAGACATTTTTGTGTATGGGTTGGTGACATGTTCTTCTGCATGAATTGGTTGGAATTTATCTGCTTTAGCATGCCTTGAACTACTTTCCCTGAAGCAAAAGTGGAGGCATGAATTGCACGCCTAGACTGGAGTATGTTTCTGAAGGATCTTGTTTTTCTTACTCATCTGTAGAAAAAAAATTGTTAACAAGTTACATCTTTTGCTTTGCTCTAAGTATGTCTTTTTAATGGATTAAGACAGGATGGGCAACCATTATGGAGTTGGGAGCAGTAATTCTAACATTCTTTGGGGGTGTGTGTGAATGAGAGTGGCAGGGATCATAGGGATGATGTCATAATGTGGAAGCAAGACAGCCCATATTTTAAGAGATGTTTGAATGCTGGTTTAAGTTTTCTTTTACTTCGGTTATGCACATTTACAAATCTGAAGGCCTGCATACAGTTTTTCCATGATTTTAAAGTGAAAATCAGTAAGAAATTACACCACCACCATTTGGTAATTTCAGTGACACATTACTGGAGTTTTAGGATACTGCAGAGGAAAAAAGTGAGGTGGGATCATGTCTGAATCATCCCTGGATTAAGTTTATTTACATAAGCTTGGTTCTGAATATGTATTAACAGCCCGATAACAGCTGTTGTCTACAAACTGTTAAAAAGTTTGTCAGTGAATCTGCTGAGGATGCAATAAGCTATGCTGGTTTGGCTGTTTTGTAGACAAGCTTTGCTTTTATTTAAGCATAGGCGTACATATGCCAGAACCTGGATCCCTTTTTTTGCTGTATTTCCCAAAATCCTTCTCTGGGCTGGGGAGTTCTATAAGAGCCAAACTAAGCATTATACAAGAGGCATATCTGACAGTATCCAAAAAAGACATAGAAAGCAGATGAGAGGTTGCCATTGGAAATCAAAAAAATTGCAGGAGGACTACTTAATCCTTTTTTCTTCAGTTGTCTTTCCATTTAGAATTGTGCCCCCAAGTTTTCTTTATTTCTTTATTCCCCCGTAAGAGTTAAGCAACTTCTCAACTTGCACTATTTTCCTGCTGCTGCTGCTGCTGGTCTGCTGTGGCTGCTTTTCTTTTAATTCCATCTGGGCACACAAGTAGACTCCCTCCGCTCCCATGTCATATCTAGCTAGGCCTTGGGAAGGGAAGGGAGGGGGAAAAGGTGCCTGGAAACGAAAGCATAGCAACCTAGTTGTTGTATTGCCAATGTAGGTGGGATTTTTATTGAAAGTTGCCATGGCTACACTTACATCAACATGGGTGGATCTGTAGCCATGATGTTATGGTCTTGGCTTTTGCTGTCTAGGAATATTGCTGTTCCTGTTCTCCAGACTGCTTCCCTTTCCCCTTCCATTTGAGACGGTGGGTGGGCATAGGATTGATTGACTTTCCCAGAGGGTAAGATTTGATCTTCAGAGGGGGGAAAAATCTAACATTGGATTCTTCTGCCAGCTTTTTGAGGGTGGCTCTTCTGATGTTCTGATGGGGCGTGGTGGCTCAGCGGGTAAGATGCCAGGCTTGTCGATCGGAAGATTGCAAGTTCGGAGGTTCGAATCCCTAGCCCTGCGTGTGGAGTGAGCTCCCGCACTAGCTCCAGCTCTTGCCAACCTAGCAATTTGAAAGCATGCAAATAGATTAATAGGTACCACTTCGGTGGGTAGGTAACAGCGTTCCGCGCGTGTCATGCGGCCACATGACCGTGGAAGCGTCTTCGGACAACGCTGGCTCTTCGGCTAACAAACGGAGATGAGCACCGGCCCCTAGAGTCGGACACGACTTCACAAATGTGCGGGGGGAACCTTTACCTTTTACCTTCTGATGTTAAACAGTGGACAAAACTAAAATGAGTGCTGATGAAGATTAGATGATATTGAGCACATCCACACATCTAGGTATTCTCCCCAAATTAGAGCTGTTCTAATTTTATTTCCTTTCATTACCTGTACAGTATTTACTTCCTCTCGTTGCTCACAATAAGGTGGAAGAAATTAAAGGGAAAAAAACCCCTCTTTTAGGAAAAGGACAGAAAAAGGCAAACATCTCTCTGTCAGTGCTTGCATCTCTTGCTGACAGTCTACAGCGAGCAGGATGTGCTGTCTTTGGAGTTCCATGAATGAAAATGCATCTATTGAAATGTACTATAATATACAGCTTAACCAACTTCCTATATATACTGAAATCACACGTTAAACTATATAGCAAATGGGGATCTGTTTTTAAGAGTAGTAAGATTGCCTGTGTGGTGACAAGGTAGTTGAACTCTCTGGTTCCTGTTGTTCAACTCCTTGCAACGTTTTCCTGCAACCCACACAGATTTCTCCCAATTTAAGTTTATCTGTTATCAGAATTTGGCTGTGGAGAAGAATTCTTCAGCTGTTGGTAGGGAGAAGCTCTAGTATATTCTGCTGCTAGGCACTTTTCTTCTGTTCTCCTATTGCCTTAATAAGTGATTGAGGTAGTCTGGATTTAAACTTGGACATGCTGTCATCATGCATAGTTTGAGTTTGTGTATCAGTTTTGCTTGGTTTCAATTCCAGCACGCCAAAGAGTTGCAAACCAAAGAAAATGTATTTAAATTTGACTGGAAGAAAGAAATGTAAAAGAACAATTGTTAGGCAAAGATATTTTAGTGTTAAAATATGTGGTCTCTAAGGTTACCTTATAAAGAGGCAGGCTATTTGTTTATTTAGATCTCTCTTGTCAACTCAGAGTGGTAGCCCTCTACTATTTGAGACAAAAATTACTCTTCCCTAACACTGCGATTTGAGATCTTTTACCTGGAGTTGCCTTGGTTTAAAACAGATATCTTTAAGTATGCTCCTAAAAAAAATGCCTGTTCCATTCCAAATATAAAATTGAATTGTCATGTATAATATGTGTTATTTTATGCAAAAGTGAACTGTATTATATCATTGTTTTTGTTACTTTTGAGAGTCATCTGCCTTAGAAATTGAGATCTGCTAGTCCAACCTGCTACCCACGGCAGGAATCCTCATGCCATTCCAGACAAATGTCTGTCCAATTTTTGCTTGAAAACTTCCAGTCATGGAGCACCCCCAATTACAGGAGAGAAGATGTTCTACTGTTTAAAACAGTGGTTCAGAAACTCGGGTTAATTATCCCCCAAGGGGGTAATTTGGACATATCCTGGGGGTAATGGAGCAATTTGTAATTGTTGGTGAGTCAAGGATTCAGTTTGGGACTGTCCCTGTCAAAACTCTTGTGTAAAACAACAGTCTTTTTTTTTATGAGGGTAATGACATTATTTGAGATGGGGAAAAGGAGCAATTGGGTGAAATAGTTTAAGAACCACTGGCTTAATAGCTCTCACGGTTAGAACATTATTCCGTATTTCATGTTTGGATCTCTCTCTGTAAAGCTTCTACCCATTAGTTCTTGTCTTATCCTTGGGAGCTATGGAGAAAAAAATAATTTATTTTTGACTTATTTATTTATTCATAACAGCTGAGGAAGTATCACAGTCTACAGCAGGGCTTTCCAAACTTTTCATGTTGGTGACACACCTTTTAGCCATGCATAATTTCGTGACACAGTAATGAGGGGTCCCTGACCCCCGGCCCACACGATTGGCTTCCGGCTCCAAACCCCGCCCCCCGGCCCACACGATTGGCTTCCGGCTCCAAACCCAAAGTTTGGAAAGGTATGGTCTACAGTCTCCAAAACAGCCAGGAAATAGGTTCCTTCACACACTCAGGGCCCCAGGCCTGGGCACGGAACCAGGTCTTTAGGGCCTTATGAAAGTCCAGCAGGGTCAGGGCCATCTTTGAAGGGAGAATGTTCCATAGGATGGGCACTGTGGCAGAAAAGACATGCCTTTTGGGCCCTGCCAATTGGCATTCCTTAGTCGACAGGACCCAAACCACGCCCCTCCTGCCTGACCAGATGGGATGGGTAGAAACAGTCGAGGACAGATGATCCCTCAAGTAACCTGGTCCCAAGCCATGAAGGGCTTTAAAGGTGACAACCAGCACCATGAGTTGCACCTGGAAGCACACTGGCAATCAATGCAACTCATGAAATAGTGGTGTTACATGCGCTGAGTAACAGGTGCCATTTACTACCCATGCTGCCGCATTCTACACCAGTGAAGTTTCTGAATGCTCTTCAAGCATTCAGATGTTGAGCGCATTGCAGAAGTCCAGACAGAAAGTCGTGAGGGCATGAGTGACAGTGAGAATGGTCTCCTGGTCCAGGAACTACACCCTCTTATCTCTGATAGCCTTTCAGGTATTTAAAGACTGCTGTAACGTCTCCCCTTTGCCTTTTCTTCTTTAGACTAAACATACCAAGTTCCTTTAAATGTTCTTAATATAATTTAACCTCTAAGCCCCTCACCATCTTGGTCCCTCTTTGTAGAGAGCCACAGAAATGACCTTGGAGGAACCATGCAGAAATGGTTATAAAAACAAAAGCGTACTCTAAGCCTGGGAAACAGAAAATGTGAGAAAGACACTCAGGCTGGCTCCACTCTAATTCACTGGGGTATAAAAGAGAGGGAAGGGAAACCACAGTCTGGCTTTCAAGATTCTGTTACTGTAGCCTATATCAATAAAATATAGTTCCAGTCAAACTTGTGAAATCTCTTTCCTCACCTTGCCTGCCTTGAAGGGCTGACATTCTTCTCTGCACACTCTCTAGTTGCTCAGTGTCCTTGAATTCTGGTAATAAGAACTGGACACAGAATTTCAAGTGTTGCCTGACCAGTGTAGCATAGAACTGAATTAGAATTTCTGGTCTCAATACTATACCTCTGTTGAAAACCAAGACTGCATTAGCTCTTTTGGCAGTTACAGCACACTGCTGGCTGATGCTTAATCCAAGGTCTACCCGGATGCCCAGATCCTTCTCACAAATAGAGTTGAGTCAGATACCACCTATCTTGTACCTGTGCATCTGTTTTTCCTACCTAAGTGCAGAACCCTATATTGCTTGTCACTGAACTGCATTTCTTTGGATAAGGCCCAATGTTCAAGTCTATCAACATCCTTTTGAAGTTTGAAAGCTGTCTTCTGAGGTGTTACAGTTCCCCCCCTCCACTTTCCCAGCATTTTTGTTGTCTGCAAATTTGATGAACATTCCTTCTGTCCCCTCATCTCAGTCATTATGAAAATGTTAAAGAGCAGTGGTCCCAGGACAGAACCCTGAGGTGTCGCAGCACATAGCTCCCTCCATGTGGACATAGACCCATTAAGGACTACATGTTGGCTACAGTTGTTCAACCAACTGCAAATCCATCCAGAAGTGGGACCATCTATCCCACATTGTTCCATTTTATCAAGAAGAAGGTTATGGTCAACTTCATCAAACACCTTACTGAAGTCTGAGTGAACTACAACAACATTCCCTTGGTCGCTTTATTTAAAAAAAGAGTAAAATTTGTCTGACACAACTGTTTTTTAACAAATCCATCCTGGCTTCTAGTAATCTCTTTTTCCTTTCTGAGTCTTTCAAACTGACTGCTTGTTGATCTTTTCTAGGATACTCCCAGGTGCTGATGTCAGGATGACCTGTCTGTTGCTTTTTTTCCTCCTGAAAAAATGTCTCTTACTTTTTTTCCTCCTGTTTTTAAAGATTGAAGAACAATGTTACTTCTTCTTCAGTCTTCTGGCATTCCCCTAGTACTCCACCGGAGTTCTCAAATATTATAGTCAGTGTTTCTGAGATCACTTCTGCCAGTTCCTTTAACACTCTGGGATATAATCCTTCTGGGCCCAGGGCCTTAAATTTATTCAGAGCAGCTAGGAGATCTCATAGCAGTTCCTTACCTATCTTGATCTGCATTTCTCTTCTACAACCCCCCCCCCCACTCATAGTATAGCTTTGACAGGTTAGATCACCTTTTCCTGTTACTTATTTTACTCAATTTATATGGCCACTTTTTCCTTTTGTGAAAAGACAGATGAATAGAAATTAAGCAGTTTGGCCTCTTTCCTGTTGCCTGTCACCAGCTTGCCATCTTCTCCAATCAGTGGACTAACTGCTTCCTCTTCCTCTTGTTCTGCACATACCCAAAGAATGGGTAGTCAAGTTTTGTTATTTCTGGCATTCATTTCAAGCCTCTGCTTATTCTGAGTGTTAGCTTTCTGACGCCGTCCTTACAGATTCAGACTATTCTCTGATACTCTGGTTTTTGTGTGTGTGTGTGGTCTTTTCCCATTTTTTAAACTCGTCCATTTATTTCTCAGCTTATCAGCTTATCTTGATGCAGCCATAGTAGTTTCATTGGGTGCCATTTTTCTTTCTTTTTGGAATTATTTGTGTTTGGGCCTTAATTATCTCATTTTTTCAGAATTTTCCAATTTTCCTAAACTTTTTCCCCCCTTCAGGATTCCTAACTACTTTTCAGGTGCTTTCTGCAAGGTGCTGTGTTATAATATTGGCTACTGTATGTAGTTAAAAGAATTGGGAAATTTTCCTTAATTTATCTTAAAAAAAGAAGAAGAAAGAAATTTGATGCCAGGATTATTTTAAAAGGGCCTAAGTCAAGTGGCTGGTATAGTAATTGCCTTCTGTTTGTATACCATATGTCTGAATTTAAAATACTTAATACAGTTTTCAAAAAACTCCACAGCATATTATAAAGTTAAAAAGACTAAAAACATAGCCTAAATAATCAAAGGCTCTTCCACTTTGCAAAAAAGAAAAAAATGCCAGATGACAGATGTAGAAAATGAGTTATAGTGTGGAGAAATGGAAGATTTTTTCCTATCGTAATACTAAAATATAGGGTTATGCAATGAAATTAATTACAGAAGGAAGTATTTCTTCCCACATCACATAATTAGCTTATGTAATTTGTTATGCTAACCTTTGCTATTTGAATTTAAAAGAGATTAGGTTTCAGAACTTCATGGAGGATGTGATTTAGAAAAGTAGTGAACTAGGAAAATGGTTTAAAAAAATTTCCCCCATTTTTTGAGTTCATTTATCTCCTTGTCTTTCCCGGGTATTTATATCTCTAGCTAGATTTATTATTTGTAATAGCTTTATAAAATATCTGTTAGATGTAGTATACTTCCAAATATTAGTTTCTGTAGGTGTCATACTGTCTTTAGAAGTGGAAAAAGCAGTGGAAAAAGAAGACTAGTGCATGAGAGTCAGGAGCCCCTAAACCCATTTCTCTTGCACTCCAATCATTCAAGATCATGCTGTAAAAATAAGTAGCAAAATACAATTTTTAACATGATTTTCACTGTTTTTTAAAATTTTATTTATTTATTAAATTTCTCTACCGCCCATCTCACGTACGACGACTCTGGGTGGCTTACAATAATAAAAATGGCAGATCGCTAAGAACAATTCAATATAACTATAACTATAAATACATACAAATACAAATACAGAATATAAAATATAAAATTCAAGATGGGAAATAAGATCTTATCCTGGGACCCTCACGGGGCCAACCACCCCCATGAATAGCTGTCCCCCCTCCCATCCCAGGCCATGTGGCATAACCACATCTTTATTCCCTTCCGGAAGGCTGGGAGAGTGAGGGCCTGTCTTACCCCAGGGGGTAGCTTGTTCCAGAGGGCGGGTGCCACGGCAGAGAAGGCCCTCCTCCTGGACCCTGCCAATCTGCAGTCTCACGGACAGGGTCCGTAACATGCCCTCTCTGCCTGACCAGGTGGGACGGGTCGATGTAGCAGGGGTGAGGCGATTCCTCTGGTAACCTGGACCCATGCCATGTCCCATGCCATTTTTATGAAAATAACAATGAAAATAAAATCATCTAGGCTTAAAATTTCTCTATTTTGCATCCCGAGAACTCCCAAGACCCCTCTGGAAAGGTGCTGAAAATTTCGGTCCCTAAAGTTGCTCACCCCTTGATCCATAGAATATATAAGAAAATATCTATTGTATCACCTCTAGGTGCAAGAAAAGACTATGCTTTCTGTATGTCTAAAACAGCAGCTTATATCAGACTTCAATCCTTTTATTTATCTTGCCTTGAATATGTGTATTCTGTACAGTAATGTTTTGTATTGATGCAGCAAATATGGATGATGGAATACCTGGGTACATTGTGTCCTTGAAAAAATTGTTGCAGACAATTCAGTTTTTGAATAGTGCATATATGATTTACACTCGCATTTAAAAAAAAATCTGTCCATAAACATATTAAAGATACCAAGATTGGGAAAACAGTATTCTTGGATTTTTTCCCCCTAGTATAGATTTGAAGGCTAAAAGGGCAAAATTTCTGATTTTCTTTCTCTTTTTTTCCCTAAAATTTTCAAGCACAACCCTCCAATTTTTAATATTTTAGTTTTCTGTCCCTTCATATTGCTAGTCAAGTTCAACTCTTTGGTAGATAAATCACTTTAAAAAGATACTAAGATTCAGTCAGCATTTAAATACCTGCTAAGAGTTTGTTACTGAAGCAACACTACTTTAGTAATTTTTGCTAAATTGCATTAGTTCTGAACAGCTTCATGTCTCAAGTGGTTATTTATATTTGGGAAGGACATAGGTAGTTATTCACAGCCAAAATCTGTAAAAATATATAATCAACTATTGTTTTTGGAAGAAGAGAAAACTTACCAACCTTTAAGGAAAGTAATGTATTAACTCTCTCTCAGCCCAACTCACCTCACAGGGTTGTTGTGGGGAAAATAGGAGGAGGAAGGAGTATTAGGTATGTTCGCCGCCTTGAGTTATTTATAAAAATAATAAAGGCAGGATAGAAAATAAATAAATAAAATATTTATGAGTGGGAATCTGTTGCCTTAGTCAAATTAATGTTAACAGGCTGTTCTGAGTAAAGGAAAGAAACAATCTCAGGTAACCTGTGGGTCATGAGTTTGGAGCTTATATCTAAGGTAAAGCAAACTATGAAAAATGTAAAACAGGTTGTAAATCAATGTGTAAATGCATAAATTTGCTGTGATTTAACATGCAGAGAAGTGATATTATCAGGGCTTTCCAAAGTTTTCCCACAGCGACACACCAACCACCGTTGGTGTGTCGCCGCGGGAAAACCTGGAAGTGCTGCCATTGCGGCAGCGCGCAAAAACCCGGAAGCGCTGCTGCCGCTTTCGGGTTTTTGCGTGCCACCGTTGGTGTGTCGCCACGGGAAAACCCAGAAGCGCTGATGATGATCAGCGCTTCCGGGTTGTGTGGCGACACATCAGACTCTGTGTGGCGACACACTTTTGTGTCACGACACACAGTTTGGAAAGCTCTGGATATTATTATTAGAACAGATTTTTTTTCCTGTAGTGTTAGCTTTATTAGAAGCTTTGGGGAATTAAAAAGAAGCAAGGTCAATTCTTGTTTAATGGCCTAGAATATTGTTGTGAGTAATTGATTTTTAGTCTGTTGTATAAATCCAGCCATTATAATTTACTGAACTAACTCTGGGTTAGAATAATCTGTAAACCTAGCCATAAAATTATGGTTAATCTAGCTATACAGATACTCTATCTGAGTCTACCACCAGATAGAGACCAGCAGGAACTTTTTCTCAGTGTACAATCCAGAAGATAGGAAAGTGGTTTTTAATTATAGTTTGCTTAGTATAAAGAAGTACGCTTCCACAGTAGCCATGCGGCCCTGGAAACGAACATGGCTGCTTTAATGAGTTGCAACAGTATTGGGTTGCAGCAGTATAGTTTACCATTCCATATATTCTGAAGCACATCTTTCAAATCACACCCCAAACATTGCACAGCCCTCAAAGCAGTATTTAAAGCAGATTCAGATGTCATGATTTGGAATGTTGAAGGTTCACATGATACAACTATTAAACTAAAATTTATGGCTCCACCACCATAACTTTAATTTAAAAAGGAACATTTTAGTGAATGAAACAAGAAAATAATCTATGAAATGAGCTCTTTTGTTACCTGTATTTATTTCTCCACATAATCTCCACCATTCGCTACAAACTTTTGCCAACGATGGACAAGCTTCTTAAAGTTGTCATGAAAGAACTCCATACTTTGTCTCTTCAGACAGTTCTAGACATTCCTCTCCAACTCTTCATTTGAGTCAGAGATGCCCACAAAGGTGTTCCTTCAATTTGGGGAAAAGTTGCATGGCACCAAGTCTGGACTGTATGGCAGATGGGGTAAGATGGTGAGATCCAAATTCACAATCGCATCTTTGGTGGCTCGTGAGGTGTGAACTTAGCATTCTCATGTTGCAGCAAAAATTCATTATTGTGCTTCTGAACTCTGCTTAACCATTGTTTCAAAGTGGCAGAGGTGGAAAGGTTTGGATGTTACAGGAAGCTATTGTTAATTGTGGCTACATCACTTCTTCCTAGCCTCAAAAAAGAGAAGCAGTGATCTTAAGGTGGTCATCAGTTCCATATCTGAACCATATTTGGATATTGGCATTGCAAAAACATATCTTCATCTCTCCTGAATGGTACACGCTTCTTTACTTGGTATCTATTAAATATCATGTAAATAATGTGCTATCAAAAACAATTTAACTACCATTTTTAAATAATGGCAAAATGCTATTAGTATTACATTAATAATGTTTTTCTATACTGCAAATACATTTTAGGATCTTTTAAGTTCCAGTTTTATTATATGTGCTGCTGAAGTGAGCATAGGATTTATTAAGTGTGATTATGTATTAAAATCTAGCATATATTTTATTTATTTAAATTTGTATTACCGCCCATCTCCCCCAACCGGGGGACTCTGGGTGGTTCACAATAAAACTAATAAATTTTAAATTTTAATTTTTAAATTGTAATATTACTGTTTTGAGATGTTAAAAAATCTGTATAACCATAGTATTTTATATTTATTTTATGTATTATTTTTTATACCTATATATTGCTAGAAGCAGTTTTACCCTGATTAAATCTGCACTGGTCAGCTACAAAAGACACATTGGGTAAGCTTTCTGATTGTGTTACCTCAGAAAAAAAATGCTTCATGAGTTCTGTACACAATATGATGGCAATGTAGAAACCTATCCAAAATTTTATGTGGAATAGTAAAGAGCAGTGGAGTTGAAGGTGATTGGTTACAGAAATAGCTTCAACATATTAAGCTCTTGTTAGATGGAAGATGAGTTAAAATATGAGTAAATAATTTATATAACTACATTAACAGTCATAGCAATAGCAAGATGATAACTGTGGAGTCCTTGGTGCTCTCTGAGCCTTGTTGTTTTCTTGCAGACGTTTCATTGCCAGACTAGGCAACATCTTCAGTGCGAAAAAGGAGTGGGACTTGCTCTCTGTTTATATACCATGGCTTGTCCTGCTTGTGTTGGTGGAGGTGTTGTTCTCCCCTTAGGAGTTCCTTGATTGGGGTGTTGTTTGCTGCTTGGTTGATTGACTGAGTTAATAGTTCCTTGTTTAGGGTATATTGTGCTGTTTGATTGTTCCTCTGGTGCTAATCTTGGTGTTAATCTATGCATAACTGGGTATTGATTGCTGGCAAGGAGGTGTTCTGGTCTTCTGGCTTTTCTATTGTCTCTTTTGAATGGTATGTAAATGTTGTTTACCTCTATGTGTCTGTTGATGGCTGCTTTGTCTGAGTGCCAAGCTTCCAGGAATTCTCTAGCATTTTTGGATTTGGCTTGGTTTAAGATGCTCACAGTTTCCCAGTTGAAAGTATTGTTGAGTCTGTTCATGTGTTGTGAGATTAAGGAGTTTTCGTTGTGTCTTCTGACTGCTAGTTGGTGTTCATGGATGTGCTCTGCTAGTCTTCTGCCGGTCTGTTTTCCTTTGGCAAAATTCATTTTCTTAAAATTTCATATCTTTCATATGTGGCATTTTTGTAATAGGTCTACAAAGATAACTTGCTTTCTTAGAATTTGAAAAGAAAAGTCACTGCTGAGATCTGATTTAGGAAATCAGATTGAAAGGAGAAGGTGGGATAGTTAGTCTGTCCACCATAGTGAATTGTCTCCATTATTGATAAAGGACCTGTGTTTTTTAAAAAACCCTTTAATCTGTTTACTTGTTGTTGACAGAGCAATTCTTTGTTTATCAATTCAAAAGTATATCCACTCAATTAACAATATAAAACCAAAGAGAATGAAGTATCAATCAGGTCTCCAAATTCCTTGTATTTGTTAAATAGGCAAACTGTGGACAATGGTTTCATCCTTCTTCCAGCATTGTGTCTGTTTTCAGAATAAAATTTGATCATTTAAATCTGGAAATAATAATAATGATTATTTATTAAACTTGTATGCTGCCTGACTCCCAGTGATTCTGGGCAGCTCGCAACCATCAAAGAATTACAATGAAATCAATAAAAGGAAAAAAAATGATGGCAAGTACGATAGACCAGATGGAATGAAGCAAGGGGTCTCAGTCTCCCTCACCAAAGGCCTGGTGAAGAACCAGGTCTTCACCGCTCTTCTGAACAACAGAGTGGGGGCCATCTGGATCTTGGGGGGGACCTCATTCCAGAAAGCAGACACTGCTACAGGAAAGGTGGGCTTCTGGGGTCTCAAAATATGACATTGTTTAATCGAAGGAACCCAGAGCATGCCAACTCTGCAAAATCGAAGTGGTTGGGCAGATACTATGAGAGGTGGTCTCTCAAGTAACCAGGCCTATGCCATGTAGGGCTTTATAGATAACAACTAGCACTTTGAATTGCACCCAGAAGCAAACTGGCTGGTTTTTAAAGAAAATATAAAGCTGTTTGGAACAAGAATTTTACTGTAAAAAATCACTTCATTGCCATTCTTTTGTCTGGATAGTAGTTATTTAAAAGGTATAATCTTGTTCCACCCTTCTTCCAGAAGTTCAAAGCTGCATGCCTAAGGTATCCAGGAGACTTCATATCCAAGCGTCGTTGACTCTTAGATCTGTTTAACTTTTGCAGTGAAACAGCATCTTAGCCTCATTTGTCTTCATTCTTCCCTTTCCCTGTATCCTTTAAAAGCCTATCCTCTGAAAAGACGCTCTGGGCAGGAGTGCACATTATGGAAATGTAAACCTTCCTCCCTCCCAACATGCTTTATAGCAGTAGAAGAAGTGGGTAACTACTATCAAGCACTGAAGTGGCTTGGTATCTCTGTTTAGCACACAAGCTCTGCTATGTACTTAAAAGTCAGAAATAATCCTCCTCCCAGTTTATTGTCCTGAAATATAAACTTTAATCTTTGAAAATCAGTTTACTGCAAGAAAAGCTTGCAGGAACATGCAATTCATATAATATGCTGTTTACCTACTATTGTATATAGTTTATATGCATTGGTACAGAACTAGAAAAACAGAGAGAAATATAAAGAAGATGTTGGATTGAAAGTCCTGTTCGGGTTGTCTTGGGAACAAATGGATACTCCTTTGTACTGCTGTCTTTCTAGTTATAAAAATAAACTCGGGAGCCATTTTTACTTTCTTGTTGAGAAATTGGGGGTTAAGGTGACTATAATGTTCTTAACATTATGAATATCTTTTAAATTCTTCTGTGTATTATCATATGAAACTAGTGGAAAAAGAACTTCGAAGTCCAAAGGCGAGTCTGATTTGGATGAATGCATATTTAAGGCCATCAGTAGAGAATCATGAGTTGGGAGGAACCATAAACTTTTACCTAGTCTAATTTTGTGGTGATACAGCCACACAGTTTAATCACTGATTAATTTCCATTATTGAGTTAATCTGGAGAAACAAAGTTTCTTTTGTATACATTAGTCACAGTGAAAGTTATTGGCAAACACTTAAATCTTATCCACATTTGTGACATCAATTTATACTGGATCTGCTATTACAGTTGTGACAGTTGTTTCAGAGTAGATAGCCGGCTGGGTGACCTTGGGCCAGTCACACACACACAGCCCAACTCACCTCACAGGGTTGCTGTTGTGGGGAAAATAGGAGGAAGAAGGAGTATGTTCGCTGCCTTGAGTTATTTAAGGCAGGATAGAAATTAAATAAATAAAATAAATAGTTGCTCTTATCACTGTGCTGTAACTTTGAAAGTTATTTTTACTCAGATAGGTAGCTGAGTAGTAAACATTCAAAATTATCTGTTTTGGTATATTTTATATCTTCTGTAAAAGCAGAGAGTATTTGTCCATTACTAATATATAAGCAGTGTAAAATATGTAGCAGCTTCCTTATTTAATGTACAAAATGGCTTGGATTTTTGTGAGGGGGGAAGCAACATATTACCTTAATATTTTCTCTCTCTTTCAGGTATGGCCTCACAAGTCTTGGTCTATCCACCATATATTTATCAAACTCAGCCAAGTGCCTTTTCTAATGTGAAGAAACTGAAAGTGGAGCCAAGTAGTTGTGTGTATCATGAAAGAGCCTACCCACAGCTCTATGTAAATAGTAACAATTTTGGAATCACTCAGCCTCCCAGTAGGGTTGGTGCTTTCTTGCAGGCTACAAATATATTTGACAGACCTCAAAGAGAGACTTTTTTGTTGCAGACCAGCGCTGTTGGTTTAAAAAATATTGCAGGTGCTACAAAAATCTTAGCAGTGCAGGCACAGCAACCTCAAGTGGAGGCACCTTGGCCTGGGACACAGGAAAGTGAGTTGAACGTCTTGGACCGTCCCCAGCAATGTGGATTGAAGCGTAAGAGTGAAGAGTTAGAAAACCAGAGTGGCGCAATGCAGATTGTTGATGAACTGCCTATATTGCCTGCTATGTTGCAAACAAACTTGGGAAACCCAGTGACAGTTGTGACAACTACTGCAGCTTCAAAACCAAATGGTACCAGTGGTGATGGAGATTATCAGTTAGTGCATCATGAGGTATTATGTTCTGCGAAAAATACTTACGAGGTTCTTGATTTTCTTGGGCGAGGGACTTTTGGCCAAGTAGTAAAGTGCTGGAAAAGAGGGACAAATGAAATAGTGGCAATCAAAATCCTGAAGAACCATCCATCTTATGCACGCCAAGGACAAATAGAAGTGAGCATATTAGCAAGGTTAAGTACAGAGAATGCTGATGAATTTAATTTTGTGAAAGCTTATGAGTGCTTTCAACATCATAACCATACTTGCTTAGTTTTTGAGATGTTGGAACAGAATTTGTACGACTTTCTGAAACAAAACAAATTTAGCCCTCTTCAGCTAAAGGTAATTCGGCCTATTCTGCAACAGGTGGCCACTGCACTGAAAAAACTAAAAAGTCTTGGTTTAATACATGCTGACCTCAAACCAGAAAACATTATGTTGGTGGATCCAGCACGGCAGCCTTACCGAGTTAAGGTAATTGACTTTGGATCTGCTAGTCATGTATCAAAGACTGTCTGTTCAACGTACTTGCAATCTCGCTATTACAGGTATGTACCTTCTAGCTTATAATTGAAAGTTTTTTGAGTTTCCTGCAGTGACTTATTTAACAAAATTAGTTTATTTTCCAGGGTCCTAAATGGGTATGGTTTGGTAGGAGTACTTCTTTAAATAGCTTCCTGCAGTATTTGACTGATTAAGTAGAACCATATGGTTTTGTTATGCATACAAATCCTGACAGGCACATAATCAGATTAACTATTAGATGCTATACTTGATAATTAAAGAACTATTAGCTTACTCTCTGGATATGTTCTTTCACTTCCAGTGCTGAGAGTATCTGCAAAACTGGAATATCTGCAAAACTAAAGATGCTTTATATAGATTGCAGATCATGAAGTGATAGTTGGCAGCTAGGCTTGATGAGTCTGCTTTTGCACCATTTAAAATCTTAACATTAAATCAAAATAAATAACATGAATACTGTGTGAAAAAGGTTATCTACAAGTGGAAATAATCAAGTCTGTCTTCTGAGATTATCTGACTGGGGAAATGAAGCACACTCAGGACTGATCAACACATTGTTTGCAGATATCAAAATGGTTTCTAATTTATCCTGAGGTTTTGGGGAAACTTTGAATATAGCCAGCAAGGGTATTTTGTTCAGGCATGTATATGAAGAGCATCCTGGGAACAGATGTCTTGTCCTCGTCTTGGATAAATCAGCCTAATTTTGTCTGCCTGTATTTCACATTGTTAATTGAGCTAATGGGTGGGTATTCTGTGACTTCTTACCCCCTTTTTACATAACACCAAAGTTCCTTTGACTAAAAATCAATCACATGGTTTTCCACCCTTTCCAATCAGGAAACAAAAGAAAAGTACAGTGTAAGCTTTTACAAAGGAGGTCCAACTTTGTTCTCCAACCATAATACCCATGGCATGGCCCTGCTCAGTTTGCTTCATCATTCCCCTCTTATATCCCTCATCACTCCAAGACAAAAACTCTGTGCCCCATAATTATCTATTCCTTCTGGGCTAAAGGAAACTTAATATAAAAAGCAGAAATTATAACTCTTTTGATGCCCTTACCCATCCTCTGTTATGACACATTAATCAATGGGATTTAGCAGGAAAGCAGTGACATCATCTGTGAATGGTACCAGGTCATAGAGAAGTGTAGTCGGCCAGAAATTGAAGATCAGGAATGGGACAAGCAGGAGAGAAAGTCTGATACAAATATAGCTCCAGCACTGCTCTATTCTGAAGTTGAAGGTTTTTCTGCCTATGAATGCAGGATCTTCTCTCAGCTCCACATCTGCTCATTAAATGGTTGGGAAGGCTGTTCAGTGATCCAGATTCCAAAGAGAAAAGGTAATTAAGAGAGTTTGTGGATGTGTACATTGCACCTGTTGACAACGCCTTCAAAAAATCTCATTTAAGAAGGTGCCAACAAGTGTGTAAGTGTACCAATGCATGCTCTGAATTACTTTTTCCCCTTTGGAATCTGGATCACTATACAGCTAATGGTTAACTGGATAGAGAGTTTACTATGAGCAAGGGCTTGTTTTTGAGTAGACCTGTTACTGCTGTGAACTTCCTTTCACAGCTAAGCATCCTGATCTCTTAGTCTTCTGGCTCTGGACTGTCTTGGGAGAGTGCGAAAAAATCATTGCCTCTGGGTCAGAGTTAGCTATTGGGATTCATGCATTGTAGAGGACGGTCCTGATGGACCCTTCTCCATAAGTCTCATAAGTTATCAAGGCTCTACTTCTTTCTCTAAGGGAATTCTGGGGGACCCATGACACAGGATGGACTCTCAAATGTGATTTTTTTTAAAACTTTACAATAGTTTCTGATTGGATAGATAAAATAATGTAATAAGAAAAATACAGGTAGTCCTCATTTAGCAACCATTTGCAGTTATGACAGTGATGAAAAAGTAACTTTACAACCAATCCTCGCATTTACGACCTTCACAGGTCTGTAAAGCAAAGAAAAGCTGAAGTAAGATCATAAGCACAGTTGTGGTTTCACTTAGCGATCGCTTCGCTTAATGACCGAGTTGCCCACCTCAATTTTGGTCGCTAAATGAGGACTACCTGTAATGAAGCACATCCTGATACTTTGTTAGACAGATTAGCTATTTCACATTAGCAGTATCTATGGTTATTCAGTGAAATCTTTATTAGTGGACTAACTATTGTATTGGAGCCAGTTTGGTCTAGTGGTTAAGGCAATGGGCTAGAAACCAGGAGACTGAGGCCAGTCGCTGTGTCTCATCCCTAGGAAGGAGCCAATGGCAAACCAGGAGTCTGTGAGTTCTAGTCCCGCCTTAGGCATGAAAGCCAGCTGGGTGACCTTGGGCCAGTCGCTCACTCTTGGCCCAACTCACCTCACGGGGGTGGTTGTGGGGAAAATAGGAGGAGGGAGGAGTATTAGGTATGTTCGCCACCTTGAGTTATTTATAAAATTAATAAAGGGATAGAAAATAAATAAAATAAAAATAAAAAATAATTGTGGGGAATGGATGTCTTTTACTGAGGAAAGTCTGTTGAATCAGACAGTAGCAAAGGGCATTGAAGAAATTTCATTTGTATCAATTTATATCATTTCTATGATTATATTATGCAAATGACAAATTGATATAAATGATGTAAATCACAGTGGGGGAAAAACCACAAACCCAGCCAATTTTCTATCACTAGAAGTTTGTCTTTTGATCAGGGGTTCTGGGAATTATTATTATTATTATTATTATTATTATTATTATTATTATTATATACCATAGACCAGGGGTTCCTAAAATTTTTGTCATCACACCTCCCTTTAGTGTAATCTTACTGTGTATACCTCCCCTAACCATCCAAACATCAAAATGAACACAATGAAAACAATACAATGAAACTTTGGGAAAGGTGGATTTCTTGTAACAATGTACAACTAAAAGGTTCCTCACACCTCCCCTGGACTCTGTCTGCACCTCCCCAAGGGAGGCACACCTCACAGTTTGGGAAACCCTGCCATAGACTGAAAAAGTTTGAAAATCCCTAATTTATGACAAAATATTTAAGTGGAATGTTATTTTTTTAATATTAAATAGAAAAATGGCAAGAAACCTCTACTATAGCATGTATTATGTGTGTGTATGTATTTTTTTCTGTATGTACGACCATGGATTTTCTTTCAGGTAGTGATTTTTTAAAGTTTATTTTTTGATTGTAATGTTGTAAATCATGATACATCATATTATTTCAATGCAGATTTAAATGTAGTAATCTTTATATAATATGATTAAAATTATTAATATTCTATTATTTAAAAATCTTAAAGTATCAAAAATAAAAAGAGAAAACTAAAAATTCTATCAGTATTATTGCCATTTAAGATGTCAGTGTTAGAAGCATAAAATTATTTAACTTTTCATCCAAAGTTGAATATAAGATAAAAGAAAACCATTGCAATTCACATCAAACTATTAGTTATATGATAACAGTTTCAGTCTTGAACTAATTACTTACTATTAAGTTTAAGATAGCAGTTATGAGAGTCAGGAGTACTTGCGTTTTAAATTAACCACCTCTAGTAATTATTAACGTGATAGAACTAGATTTTTAAACTATATGGCTCCTCTTTGGGGGTGGGTTTAATTATTGTTTTGTGGGATCAAACCGTACAAACGTGGAGTAGAAGCAGTAAATGAAAACATATATACTGTTGTAACTGTAACTGGAAGTAAACTGCTTCTATATATACTATATGAAGAATTAATGGTGGGGAGGGGAGTTTAAAATGGAGGAAGTTCATGAACTTGGATATCTGCTGAGTACTAAACGGGAAATATTTTAGGTATCTCCTCTGAGTCTTGCTGTCAGAGAACAACTTCCAGAAGCTGGTCCAAGCTACAGAAATTATTTAAAATTCCTACATACATTTCTTTTTAAAGAAATGAGCAGCAACAATGGGGCTAGAATTAGGATTTTCCAGTCCAAGATTAGATGAAAAATGATATTATGAAGGTTGGTTGATTAGTTGTTTTATTAACTAGAATGGCATTTCTTTGTGGTAAAAGGTATAATTTTAAAATAAACTAGTGATAAATTTTTGCCCTTTGAATTGTGTCAGTTTGGAGAAACTTACTCTAAATAGATTGATTTGAGAACATTTCATGATCAGTCCCACAAATACAGTAAAATCAGATGTTGTGGGCATTTGTTTAATAACAAAATATAGATGTGAAACGCTATATACGGTACTATGAATGAGAAGTTATCTTTATTTTTTTTTCATCTTTCCACATATTGCTATGATTTAGTTAACTTCCATAAAAGAACATTTTCCATACCTTTTGATTTAGTTGCTCAGGGATTATTCTGAAATACTTTATTTGGGCTTTGGAAATAAAAACACAGAGTGCAGTCATTGATGAAAAAAGCAGCGCATGAGAACAGGACCAAGATTCCTCTGTAAACAACTTGAGCTGGAATGTGGCCTCCGATGTTATTCTATCACTTTGAACTGTGCATCACTGAAATGTTGTGGGGGATAGCTTAAAATAGGCAGGGGGTGGTAACCAGAAACTGTTGACTACTATAGATGGTGAGGCTGCTTCACTGCTGCAGTGAAATAAGCCAGAAGTACACGCAGCTAAGTGCATTCATTTTGCTCAAGGTCAGCCTGCTCAGAGTCAGCTGTTACATTTGTAAGAGTAGTTACTGTCAAAGAGGCCACAGCTATTACACAAGTAAAGGCAGCTTGTTAAGATAGGCTGTCTTTAGCTGAAAAGCGTTATCATACAAGAAGTTGGAGGAGGCGGAGGAGGACCATGGGCGGGGGAGATGATCTGGGCTCTACTTTTTTCCCCTTTTTTTATTCAAGGCTGAAAACATGATCTGGTTCAGCTGGCTGGTATAAATGTAAACAAACTGAAGATGGTATTGACTAAACATGCTGCTGCTTGACAGATTTTATTGTTTGGGCACTTGTGTTTTCTCAAGCAGCCTACCTGAACTGATACCTTTTTACTTTTCTTTTGAACAATAAAATGGTGGCATAATGGTCGAAGTGTTGGACCCAGGAGACCTAGATTCAAGTCGACACTTGGGCATGGAAGCTCATTGGGTGACTTTGGGTCAGTCACACACTCTCAATCAAATATTCCTCACCTGTTATTGTTGGGGGGAAAATTTGAGGGAGTATTATATGCCACCATAGGCTTATGGAGGAAGGGTGAGATAAAAATCTAATAAATATAATTTAGAGCATTCTCATAATTTTTTCTTGTGCATCTCTTGTTTTTGCTGCTTTCTGTAGGATAGCATTTGATATTTTTCTCTTAATCAAATACATATTTTAGGCTCATTTGCATAAATGTGTCTTTTTTCTTTTTTGCTTTAAGTCAGTCTCCTACCAGACATTGCTAAGGACTGTCTGCTATAGTCTTTTGCTGATCTAAGCAATTTTCCAAATGGAATTTAGATAAGATTACTTTAAGTAGCATTCACATCTGGTATTTTTCCTGTCTTCCTGTTACTGTAGTTTTCCTGAGGAACTCAGCTGTTCTGTGGCAAGTTTACAAAAAAAGAAACTCTACTCTAGAATAGATACTAGGTTTTATAGTGAAAAACTATTGGCTAGTTAAGGCTGCTGTACCTCAAAAAAGGAAAACAAAATTTGCTTATAATATACCCTTATTTTATTTGCCTGGTGGTATTCCCATTACAGCTGACAGGAAGCTCTGGCGTGGGCTGGTCCATGAAGTCACGAAGAGTCGGAAGCGACTGAACGAATAAACAACAACATTCCCATTCACCAGAAATGAACAGTAAATAAAGCCTGCATTTGGTTTATTAGCACAAGAATAAATAATTTCATTTAATAACCATTATTTATATTTGTTTATATTTCAAATTTCGTCACTGCCCATCTTGCTCAAAGCGACTCTGAAGTTAAATTCCATAATATTGATACTAAATCCTTTTTCCTTTATATACTTTTCTTGGTTTCTAGTTCCTTGCTTTCATTAAAAGTGTTGCTAAAATAAATTTGGTTCATTGGTAAACAATTTGTAATTTAATGACGAATTAAAATAACAGATCACTAGAGTTTGAATTGAAAAATTGATCCGTCAGGTATTATGAAATACTTGTTTTTCATATAAAAAGTTTTGGAAAGGGCCATTTGGACCTTTGAGTCAAACTCCCTGCTCAGTGCAGGAATCCAAATTAAAACATCCCTCATTGATTGCTGTCCAACACATCCAGCAAAAGTGAGAATGGAGCTATTACTTCTTGTGATTTGGAAACTAACTTCTTTAAAAGGAGCCTAAAACTTGCCTTTGAGGGCAGCTGTGTCATGCTGCTGATTTGTGTTTCAATTTGCAATTAAGCTTAGTTCTAAGATTCTTTTCTCACAGATCATTTTAACAAGCCAAGTATCTACCATTCTTCGCCTTTACATTTGAGTTGGGTTTTCTTTCCCTAAGTGGAGAACTTTGCATGTATGTCTGTTGAACTTAATTCTGTTATTTTCTTCCAGTTTCAGTAACTATCAAGAAAACTTAAATTTTTCTGTCTTGTATATTAGCCCTCTCACAGATTTATTACACTCTAAGGAAAAAAAGTAACTAGGATTAATCTGAAAAGATTTGTTTTTACAACTATGTGCTGTCTTTGGGTGATTACTCTTAGGGAGAACTGAGCCAAAATAGTAGTTGAATAGTAGTTGAGTAGTTCTGTCTTTTTTTCATTATTGGTTATACTTTCCCATCTGCACTAAGCAGGTAGTATACCTATTTAATCTAGCTTTTATTTTGAACATAATGAAAAATCAATTTTTTTGCTTTTGGTTTTCTGACACCATCATTATAAATACAGCTTACCTGTCTGTAGTTTTCCTTGGAGAACTATCACTCTATCTCCTGTATTTATAATTTTGAATTTTCAGATCTCTGCTAGGTATTTGTACATTGATTTCTTGTACTACTTTCTCCCTACCCCCTCTTGGGAATAATATATTTAGGTATGTTTTGTTGTATATGTTTTTCAAGTGGCTTTTAGCTAAGCACACAGACATTTTGTGTATGTACATATTTAAATTCAAATGGCAGTAATTAATAGACTGAAATGCTTAGCTGAGCATAAGATACTTTGAAAATGTTTAGATAATAGTATATATTTTATATTGGAAACTGAAAATAATGATATGAAAATTGAAGATTCCCATAGTAGAAAAATAAATACTGCTATGCAAAGCATAATTTTTGGAGAACTAATTGTGCTTGGGGTACTCAGCTAGAATAGGAATGGTAACGTGCCTCAGTCCTGGTCAAGGCAGGTAGAAAAGTTAATAGAAATTGCAGTCCAACAGTATCTGGTTAGCTGCACACTTTCCAGTTATGTTTAAGAGGTTACAAGGCTTACCATACCACACTCACATCTGATGCTGGTAGAATGCTGACATTGCAATCTGTCTCCCCGATGGGGGAGATGGGCGGTAATACAAATTTAAAATAAATAAATAAATAAAAAAGCTACACATAGTTCAAAACGGGGCTTGCACTAGCAGAAGACATGAAATATAAACTTGTTCCTTTTAATGTTACTAATCTTTATTTATGCAGTACCTTGAAGCTTTAAGACCTAATGCATTTACAATTTGCAAAGAGCCCATTTCTCTTAAGTGAATTAGCTTACTGCTTATACTGATTGTTTCTATTTAATGTAAATTGAAAAGTGCTGATCTCTTGTATAACAAACCACTTGATTGGACTTTTAGTAGCCAATTAGTAACTTTTATCATTTTTCTTATATATAATTTTTATAGAAGTTAATTTTTTTGTAAGCTAGAAGGTAATTGTTATCTTCTGTTTTGTATTAATTTAACACTTTCTTCTTTGCTAACACTTTAGCAAGATATTCCAAAATACTTGTTCTTTCAAAATGAAGCTATTACATACTATAATACTAAGCGTATATTTGAATTTGGAACAGTAATGAAGAATTTTGATTCAGTCTTGGATTATAAGTATCTTGTTAACATTTAGACAAGCCAGATTTCATTCCTTGCACATAGATGTTAAGTTAAATGCAGCAGAGCTTCTTCGATAGTTTTTATCATACTATATTAGCAAAAGAAGCCAAGTAGGAGAATTTGGACAGGATGAACTAATGCAAGGGTCGGAAATGGCGGCTCGCGAGCCAGATCTGGCTCTTTGGCCCCTCGGCTCTGGCTCTCTCTCTCTGTGCGGCCCCGCCGCCGCCGCCCTTTCTCTCCGGCTCAGATCCCGGGAAGGCAGCGGGGGGCCTCGCGGAGGGAGGCAAGCAGGCAGGCAAGCGGGCGGGCGGCCCGGGCCGCCTCCTCCGCCGGCGGGAGAGGAGGAGCGGCTGCCCGCCTGCCTCCGCCCGCCCTGAGGGGACCCACCCGGCGGCAGCGGCTCCCCTGAAGCGCGCCGCTTGCCGCCGCCGCCCGCCTCGTTTCCCGCCCCCATCATTTCCTTGGCTCGACGTGGGTGGGCGGAAGTGGCAGCCCCGCCCGCGCCGAGTGGCGGTAGCGTGGCCCCGCCGCTGCCCTTTCTCTCCTTGGATCCCGGGAAGGCAGCGGGGTGCCTTGCGGAGGGAGGCAAGCAGGCAGGTAAGCGGGCGGGCCGGCGGCCTGGGCCTCCTCCGCCGGCGGGAGAGAAGGAGGAGCGGCTGCCCGCCTGCCTCCGCCCGCCCTGAGGGGACCCACCCGGCGGCGGCTGCGGCTCCCCCGCGCCCGCTCCGCCCGGCCAGACATGCCCCGCTCTGGAGGCCAGGCTCGCCGAGGAGGACCCCCGACCCTCCCAAACAGATTCGCCCTCCCACCCGCCCCAATAAGCCACAAGGGGCAAATGATGTTAGGCAGAAGAAGGTCAGGCCCTCTTCCTCCCTTCCAGACAGGGATCCTGTCCTCGGTTACCGAAGGGCAGCGGGGATGGTGGCCAAGCCTCCCTAGCAGGGAGGGAGGCGGACGGGGGATCCGCTGACCCCGAGCAGTGGAGGCTCCCCGGCGCTGCTGGAGCACAGCAGCTTCACTGGGGCTTCGGTGAGGCTCCCTGCGCTGCGCCGGGCTGGGTTCCCGGGCGCCTCCCAGCCTTCAATTCTCTCCCCGGTGACCAAGAGGCTGCTGTCGCCCGCCCGACCCACTCGCGGCGCCGGGAGACGATGCTGGGCTGGGTCAGGTGAGCCTCGGCCTGAACCCGCCAAGGCCGAACCTTCCCCGCCTGGCCTCGGGTCGCTTTAGAGGAGGGCCCCGCCCCCTTCCCCGGAGGCTGCGGGTGGATTTCCCTGGCGGCTGGGCTCGACAATGGCCCTTTGAGCGCCGGGCGGGGCTGCCTCCCTCCCCACCCCGCAAAGGCTGCGCGACCATCCCAGTTCCCAGCAGACAGCGCCAGTGATCGCCTCCGCTCTGCCGCGCTTCGTCCGGGGGGCGAGGAGGGAGACCGCAGCCAGGCGCAGCGCTGCGCGACGGGCAGGGACTGGCCTTGCTGGCGCCGGGCCTCTGGGAGCCGCAAGAGCCCGCCGCCCAGTTGCGCTCTGGCCCGGCCTTCGGGGCCGCCGGAGCGCTCCGTTCTCACGGCCGGAGCCCGGGGCTGCGCTCTCTGTCAAGGGCGGCGGCGCCCTGGAGCATCCCCATCCCTCGTCGCTCCCTGCGCGCCTCCAAAGCCCCGCGCGCGCTACAACCGCCCTCGTTTCCGGGGATGGGGAAGCGGTTGCTCCGGACAAAGGGCTGCGTGCCAAGCCGTTCCTTCATCCCCAGAGCCCGGCCCACGCCCAGGACACACAGCTCCGTCGAGGGACGGAGAGAGTCCAGCCTCGCCACTTTCCGCCCTCCCATTTTGCAAGGGGGAAGCTAGTTTAAGATACTGTACTATGTTAATTAACATTTGGGATACAGCATTACACCCTACTTTTTTGCACGGCCTAAAAAACACGGGAAAGCAGCCCTTTGCACGTGTCGCAAACGAAAAATAGGAGGAGGAAGCACTGGGAACGCCGCCTTGGGCTCCTGTTACAAAAGGTCGGATACAAACGCGATAAATACATTCGGGTGGGGTGGGGAGCTGCAGCTACATTTTGCCACCCAAAATTGTTTTCAAGGCTCCCGCCCACAAACCCTGCCCCCAGTACGTGCAATTGGCTCCTGCCCGCAAACCCCGCCCCCTTCCACGCGATTGGCTCCCGCCCGCAAACCCCGCCCCTTCCACGTGATTGGCCCCCGCCCGCAAACCCCGCCCCCTTCCACGCGATTGGCCCCCGCCCGCAAACCCCGCCCCCTGGCTCTCGAGCATTTCAAAATGTGCACGAGCATGTCAAAATGGCTCCCGGCATAAAAAGTTTGCCGACCCCTGAACTAATGCATTCTTGGCTAGTTTATATATTGCACTAAGCCATTGTTTGTTAATCATTATTGAATAACCACAGTTCATTAGATTAAATGAGCAGGGGAATACAACCCCATTCAAACTCAGAAATGGAATTTCCCTGGAATAAGTTTATGGCTTATTAAGATGTATGAACCCAGCCGTTGTTAAATGATACGCTAAATAGTTATGTGGCCTCAGCTAAGAGATACTATTTTAAAAGTTGAGGGTGTTTAGTTTGTTGGCTTAGAGCAGGGCTTTCCAAAGTTTTCCTGCAGCAACACACCAACGGCGGCGCACGAGAAAACCCGGAAGCGCCGCTGCTGCTTTCGGTTTTTGCGCGCCACTGCCACTGCGGCGCTTTCAGATTTTCACGTGCCACAGCGGTGGCGGTGTCCTTGTGTGCTGTGCGAAAACCCGGAAGCGCTGATGGCCTGCTGCCACCGTGTGTGCAGCGGTGCACCATCAGCGCTTCCGGGTTTTGACGTGACACACCTGGGCCCCGCAGGCAACACACTTTTGTGTCACGACACACAGTTTGGAAAGCTGTGGCTTAGAAGATCACCAGTGGTGGCAATTGGAGAGAACAAGTAAAAACAAACATCAGATACTTCATGCCCTTCATGGCATGGGACCGGGCTATCTGAGGGCTGCCTCTCCCTGGTTGCATGAGCCTGCCCCATCAGATCTCGCAGAGAAGGTATGCTGCGGGTACCATCGACTAGGGACCTGCATTTGGTAGGTCCCAGGAGACGTGTCTTCTCTGCCGTGGCGCCTGCCTTACGGAATATCCTTCCTCCTGAGATTACATTAGCGCCATCCCTTTTGATATTCCGAAAGGCCCTCAAGTCCTGGTTATGTGATCAGGCCTGGGGCTCCCAGGGAACCGGAGACTTGCTTGGATGGCTCCATTGTTGAGGGGGCCATTTTTACCCTCCTTTCGCCTATGGTTTTTATCTTTGGTTTTTATGATATTTATTAATGTGCCTTTTATATTTTTATCTGTTTTTATATTTGTTGTTTTATCTGACTATTGTATGTTACCCAGGGTCGCTTTTGGTGAGATGGCTGGCTATATAAATTTGCTAAATAAATAAATAAGTTAAGTAAATAAGTAAGTAAGTAAAATACTTGAAAGAGAATCATGTTCTTGAATGTGAGTGGACCCACAGGAAAAATTAATTGAAGGAATATTATATGCCCCAAAATGATAACCAAAATAACCTTATCCATTATTTTTCAAGATTTCAGTTGATTTTACCTAAGGAAGAAAGTAATTTAATTAAGCAACACTAGAACGAACATTCTGTGGCTTGAATCATGTCAACTGGATTTCTATTTTCTCAGTAGAAACGTTTCACTCCTTATCCAAGGAGCTTCTTCAGTCTGAGTAAAGTTAGTAAGGGAATCCTTAAATATGTTTCTAGGGTGGCTGTGTGACCTTGCACCTGGGGCTAGGTCATGGTTATTTTGAGATGTCTAATCTAACTGTTCCAGCTGGATGACTGAGAACCTTCATCGACATATAGAACGAACATTGTATCCTTCTAGTACACTATTTATATGGGAAGGAGAAATCCTTTTTACTGATGAACCAGGAATGAGAAAGTAAACTATTTTCAAGGTGGGGACTAATTAACAAAGCTCCTCTAGGGTTACAGGATCTTGAACAAAGTCTATTCCAGGCCTGCACAGCATATGGCCCATTGGCTACATGTGGCCCAACAAACATCCCTGTGCAGCCCACCAGTGTTTTTTAAAACCTCAATAAATTCACCACCAAATGTCGCCACTGCCAGGAAGGATCCACTCCTGTGCCCAAAAGAAACGCTGCCAAGCACCTCCAATGCCTCCAGGCCTCACCGATGCTGCCAGCTCCAGGGCTGCCAGCACTCCACTAGCCACCAAACAGCTGATTGGCTTGCCAGATATTACTTTGTGGCCTGCAATTATTTTAAATTTATCATTGTGGCCCTTTTCCCTCTACAAGTTGTGCAGGCCTGATCTATTCAGTCTCCAAAAGCTATATTCTCTGGTAAAATGCTTGTTCTTCCCAAAGTGAGGCAGTGAAACCAGCTCTTAGGATAGTATGAGTGGGTGCATCTTTTGAGGAGAATTGGTAGTCTCTATAGTAATGCTAGAAAGTCAGTGTTCATTCTGTACCAGTTCATAGGGTTGACATGTCAAACTGACTCAAGTCTTCCCCCCCCCCCCTCAAAAGAGATCTACCGGAATTCCACTCATTATTTATACAGCATGGAGGTTGTAGGACCCTCACTTTGCAATTTAGTAAAGGAAGTCATCACATTAGGGGAAAATCTGATAAAAATATGAGATAGATAGATAGATAGATAGATAGATAGATAGATAGATAGATAGAAAGAAAGAAAGAAAGAAAGAAAGAAAGAAAGAAAGAAAGAACACATATCCTTCCTTATTGCTAGGATCAAATGAGCATAATAGGCTTTGATCAGATTAGCAACAGATACTCAGGCATTCTCAGAAATCTTCATAGGAACAACCCAACATCAACAAGTTCCATTAGCCTTTGTTCTCCCTCTTACCCCCCACTCCAAACCTTGTATAATAAGAATTTGTTATTTAAATTTTACAGACAAGTTATCACAGACAAGGAGTTGCCTCGGTTGTTCCAAGCTATGGAAGATTCATAGGTAAAAAATGTGTCCCCAAAATGAGTGGTCTATCAGAACTGAGATGGGTAAATTTCACTTTCATGAGATGTAAGGAATCATGGTTCATGCTGAGATTTAACTATAGTTAATTTCTGTTTTGTGATTGTGAGCTATAGTCTTGTATTATGTCCTTTAAAACTATTGATAAAGAATTTGTCACTTTACTAGCTAGACTTCAGTTATATATCTCTTGAATATTTATGGAAATAGGTTTAAGCCTGAATTTGCAGAGAAATTACATGATAACCCATTCTAATAGACATGTAGATTGAACAGAAAAAGCACTTGATAGTGTCAAGTCATCATTTCATGAACAAAACTATCTCAGTATTAGAGTTCAGCCATCAATAGTGTATTAGTTCATAAAAGTGGAAAGCCTTTACTAGGGAAATACACTAATTGTGTGGGTAAAACCATCCCTTATAAAAATTATATTTAAACATGAGCATTGTTTAGTTCTATCTAAATATTCATTGAATGATGCCTGTATTTTCCGCACAAATATACTGAACTATATGTTGTCCGTGTTGAAGCATGACAGTAGGCAGTGGTACTTATTTATTATTCTGTTTCTCTAGTAAGTAAATATACACATCAGGGTGTATTTGTATGCAATACAAATTTTTGGTCAGCATGTCTGTATACAGGATAGCTTCTGCTCAGACTGTCACAAAGGTTTCTGATATGTTAGTTTAGGATTTAAAATAACAGCTGGAAGATGTTCTGTCATGTATTATGGTGACATGATTAACCAGCCACAGACTAATGTTTTGTACAATATACTGCTGCAACTCCTTGCAGGAGAAGCTAACAAGTGCAAATACAACATCAGAATATAATTTTTAAAATCAGTTGAAATGTCACCTGGCAGAACTTTAGCTGCTCTGAGACAACCTTTCTTACATGAATGAATTCCAGGTACTCTTACTTGCCAGCATATAAACAGGAGTGCCATCACTTGAAAGCTCATATAAAGTTAATTTCCTAAATTTATTTATTGAGAATAATGATAACACATGGGCAAAATGGAAGACTGACCTACAGGTTGTTGTTAAAAAAAATTAGAAGACACATAATCCAAGCAGCCTGTTAACTGTGGCAAGGGACTAAGAAACAGTGGCAAAAGATCTGCTCAAATGTGCTTTCTCTCAAAAATGTCAGAAATTATGAAAGTAGAAGATACCTATTCATACATAATTGGAATGTATCAAAACGTTGTCACATTGTTCATAAATTGGACTTCCCAAATTGTTAAAAAGTTTATGGTCTCATATTCATACTTAAAATCCTCTTGTGATTACATATTGTTATTACTTACTTTCTGTGAACTATACTTGTATGGTAATATTTTTTCACCAAAAAGCATTTGCTTCTGAAAATATAATCTGAGCCCTATGTAAATGATTAACATATCAATCTAAACATTAATGGGAAAATATACATTCATGCTAATTAGAATCTGCAGGAGAAATCCCCAGTATCTATTGGGCATCCAGAAGAGGGCCTTCTCATACATTGCTTCCAGCTACAGAGTGCATTTCCCTGAGGGTTGCATTTGACTCCCATTCCCACTGCCATTAGAAAAGCAAGATTGTAAGATGAGTCGTGGTTTTACTTAATGACCAAGTTTCTGGTCCCAATTGTCGCTAAACGAGGACTACCTGTAAGTAGATTTTTACCCCAGAAATTAAAGCAGTGCTAGTCTGAGTCTGGATATAAAGGAATGCTTTGAGTTAATTGGAACAGGTTGATTTATGTTAAGTTCTTTTAGTAGTGATTAACAGCAAGTGAACTATCTTATTAATGATAATACATCTATAATTCTTAAACATTTCTGCAAAAAGGATAGGTAAGTAGCAACTGGAACAATTAGAGGAGGTTAGTTCAGTTCTAGTCCACCTATGATTCTGCCCTTTGACTACCTACCATTCAGTTTGCTCATTTATGATACTTGTGAACAAAACATGGCAACTGAAATGAGAGATGCATATTGATTTACATTATTGACAAATTATATTTGTGGGATATTGCTTCCTTTAACACAATATCTCCTTATGCAAATTCTGTGGAAGATAGTAAAATGATGTGGATACTGGATAATGTTTAGTCCTATTATGAAAAACATATTTGCCTCTTTGCAAAGTGTAGAGATTTTCTCTCTACAGTATGGTACAGTATTTCTGGTACTAGACACAAATATGGACATGCAAATTTTGGCTGTTCCTGGTGACTTGGTGAAATGTATGTATGTGAAAATCCTGAGCGTAGGCTAACAATATAGTACATGCTGTATTTTAGTGGGGTTTTTAAAGCTCAGCACAAAATTAGAAACAATTTTTTTCAAAGTTAGAGGAGTATGATTAATTTCTATCAAATTGCACTTCAGTTGTATTAACTGTAAAGTAATGCACTTTTCTGCCAAAAATCCTAACTACAGTATACATGCAAATGAATGGGATTAGAGCTAGCAGTGATTGAAGAGGAAAGAGATCTTGGAGTAACGGTAAATAGTTCGGTGAAGGTGTGTATCCAGTGAACAGTGTGCATCCACTGGAGGAAAAAAAGGCCAAAAGCATGTTAGGAATAATAAGAAATGGTCTTGAAAATAGAGATGCCAATGTCATAATAGCCTTATACAGTGGGGCAAAAAAGTATTTAGTCAGCCACCAATTGTGCAAGTTCTCCCACTTAAAAAGATGAGAGAGGCCTGTAATTGACATCATAGGTAGACCTCAACTATGAGAGACAAAATGAGAAAACAAATCCAGACAATCACATTGTCTGATTCGGAAAGAATTTATTTGCAAATTATGGTGGAAAATAAGTATTTGGTCACCTACAAACAAGCAAGATTTCTGGCTCTCACAGACCTGTAACTTCTTCTTTAAGAGGCTCCTCTGTCCTCCACTCATTACCTGTAGTAATGGCACCTGTTTGAACTTGTTATCAGTATAAAAGACACCTGTCCACAACCTCAAACAGTCACACTCCAAACTCCACTATGGTGAAGACCAAAGAGCTGTCGAAGGACACCAGAAACAAAATTGTAGACCTGCACCAGGCTGGGAAGACTGAATCTGCAATAGGCAAGCAGCTTGGTGTGAAGAAATCAACTGTGGGAGCAATAATTAGAAAATGGAAGACATACAAGACCACTGATAATCTCCCTCGATCTGGGGCTCCATGCAAGATCTCACCCCGTGGGGTCAAAATGATCACAAGAACTGTGAGCAAAAATCCCAGAACCACACGGGGGGACCTAGTGAATGACCTGCAGAGAGCTGGGACCAACGTAACAAAGGCTACCATCAGTAACACACTACGCTGCCAGGGACTCAGATCCTGCAGTGCCAGACGTGTCCCCCTGCTTAAGCCAGTACATGTCCGGGCCCGTCTGAAGTTTGCTAGAGAGCATTTGGATGATCCAGAAGAGGATTGGGAGAATGTCATATGGTCAAATGAAACCAAAGTAGAACTGTTTGGTAGAAACACAACTCGTCGTGTTTGGAGGAGAGAGAATGCTGAGTTGCATCCAAAGAACCATACCTACTGTGAAGCATGGGGGTGGCAACATCATGCTTTGGGGCTGTTTCTCTGCAAAGGGACCAGGACGACTGTTCCATGTACAGGAAAGAATGAATGGGGCCATGTATCGTGAGATTTTGAGTGCAAACCTCCTTTCATTAGCAAGGGCATTGAAGATGAAACGTGGCTGGGTCTTTCAGCATGACAATGATCCCAAACACACCGCCCGGGCAACGAAGGAGTGGCTTTGTAAGAAGCATTTCAAGGTCCTGGAGTGGCCTAGCCAGTCTCCAGATCTCAACCCCATAGAAAACCTTTGGAGGGAGTTGAAAGTCCGTGTTGCCCAGCGACAGCCCCAAAACATCACTGCTCTAGAGGAGATCTGCATGGAGGAATGGGCCAACATACCAGCAACAGTGTGTGCCAACCTTGTGAAGACTTACAGAAAACGTTTGACCTCTGTCATTACCAACAAAGGATATATAACAAAGTATTGAGATGAACTTTTGATATTGACCAAATACTTATTTTCCACCATAATTTGCAAATAAATTCTTTCCGAATCAGACAATGTGATTGTCTGGATTTGTTTTCTCATTTTGTCTCTCATAGTTGAGGTCTACCTATGATGTCAATTACAGGCCTCTCTCATCTTTTTAAGTGGGAGAACTTGCACAATTGGTGGCTGACTAAATACTTTTTTGCCCCACTGTATAAACCAATGGTGCAGCCACATCTGAAATACTGTGCGCAGTTCTGGTCAAAAAGGGTATACTGAAGCTAGAGAAAGTTCAGAGAAGTTCAATAGAACCAGATGTCACTCAAAGAAATTGAATCCTGGAGGAATCAGGAGAGACAAAAGGAATTATTTTTACACAACACATAATTCAACTTGGAATTCACTACCACAAGATGTGCTGCTGGCTGCCAGCTTGGTTGGCTTAAAAAAAAGTGTTGGACCAATTCATGGATGTAATGGGGATCAATGGCTATTAGCCTTGATGGCAGTGTGACTGCCTCCAAAGGCCACATGCTGGGGGACTAGTGGACTTCCTTATGCCGTTGGGTGGCAACTGTGAATACAGACTGCTGGACTAGATGGGCCAGGGGTCTGATCCAGCAGGGCATTGTTCTTATGTAACAACTTCTCAAAAGTATAAGGCAGAAAAGCCACAATTCTCCCAAATTTTCCTTAATCTGTTGATAGGTGCAGGTTTTCATGTTTGAAGAGCTTGAGGTTCAGTGTAACCCAGTCATATCTCCTACCATTGTGGCGTATTTAGGAAGTGGGTAAGAAGAATCTCAGCAATTTCCGTGTACTTCTAGTCTGTTTGTAATGCTTTGTAACTGTTAACTCTTTTATCATTTTCACTGAACAGCTGGTATTTTACTTCCTTTTTTTCCTTTTATTTTGACCATATCTAAGAAAGGTCTTTTTGTTTTTGGCGTCCTGTGCCAGCCTCAAAACATTCTAAGCTTTAGCTTTCCTAACTTTAGCTCAGATGGTTTTGACTATTTCCAGGAATAGGAAGAAAGGACAAAGAAAGCTTTACTAGACAAGATAATGTGCATCTTATACAAGTAGTCCTCAAGTTACAATGGCAATTAGGGCTAGGATTGCCGTTGTTAAGTGATGCGGTAGTAAAGCGCGACATCACGTGACTGCATTGCTTAGCAATGGCAATCCAGACGGTCGCAGTTGTAACCCAAGACATGCAGGCTGTTAAGTGGGAAGCAGAGGGAGTCCCAGATAAGGAGCGTGGGGGTGCCACGGGGGAGGCCTGGCACAGGCCGCATGTGAGTTAGGGAGGGAGGTGCTGCGGAGTGGTGTGCGTGCAGGAAGGGTGGGGGCAAGAAGGGTGCAGTGCATGCAAGCAAAGGGTGGAAGGAGGGCATGGTCTGTGTGTGTGCGCAAGTGAAGGGAAGGAGGGTGCTGTGCGTGCATGTGAGCAAAGGGGGGAAGCAGGGTGCCATGCGAGTGAAAGGGAAGTGTGAGTGCAGAAAGGCCGGGGGGGGGGGAGAGACTTACCCAAGCGACTTGCGACTTTCCCTGTCAGCTTCCCCATTGACTTTGCTTGTTGGAAGCTGGCAGGGAAGGTCATAAATGGCGATCACGTGACCACAGGACACTGCAGTTGGTCGTAAGTGCAAGCTGGTTGCCAAGTGCCCAAATTTTGTTCACATGACCGTGGGGGTGCTGCAACAGCTGGAACTTTGAGGACTGACCATAAGTCCCTTCAGCGCCATTGTAACTTCAAATGGTCACTGAATGAATGGATGTTAAGCGAGAACTACCTGTATATACGCTTGTCACCATGGCTGGCTGGCTGGCTGGCTGGCTGGCTGGCTGGCTGGCTGGCTGGCTGGCTGGCATGAATGAATGAATGAATGAATGAATGAATGAATGAATGAATGAATTGAATGAATGAATGAATTGAATGAATGAATTGAATGAATGAATGAATTGAATGAATGAATGAATTAATGAATTAATGAATTAATGAATTAATGAATTAATGAATGCTGGCTGACTGGTTCAGTCCAGTCTGTATACCCTTTCTTCTTTCCCTCCCTCTCTAGAGAGGACAGTTTCCAAGTAATTCACACTTGGAAGTTTGCAGGTTACCATAGTGCTACCAATTTTGGGTGGTAAGCATTTTGGGGTCACAGATAGCCTATCCATGACCTATAAATATGTTATCTGTCATTGCTAGGAACTGTATTTTCATTAATCATAGTGTGTATAGTTGCTGTGAAAATATATATTCCGTAGAGATTATTAGAAAACAAATATGAATATGTGATTTGTGATATGATTATAGTTGGGATATTGTGCACAGTCTTGGTCACCATACTCCAGAAAGGACATTGCAGAGCTAGAAAGATACAGAAAATGGTGAGTCAAATGACCAGTAGAAAGAAAGATTGCACTCATTAATAAATCTCTCTATTAACTGGTGTGAAGAATGAAGCAGTGCAAAATCTGAAGTATTTTAATTTGTATAAAACGTAAATAAGGTAGGAAGCTATAAGAAGTATATTAAATCATCACGTAGAAGAAATGAATAGGGTAATTTTATTTTAATTGATCAATTTTGAATCTTCCCAGAATTTCTAAATATTGAAAACATTCCAGAGTGGTGACATGGGGTATTTATCGTCCTCAGAAATAAATATTTTTTTTCTCTGGCTCCATGAAGATTGTACTAAAAATAACAATTCCATCATTTCAGATATATTTAAACTATTTAAATTCAGAAGCAAAAGAACCACAATAAAGACCTTATGCTGCTACCATTTTTGGCTTTTCATGGGAAACTTCTTCAGCATGAGTGTCACACCATTTTAGGATGTGAAGCATAACTTTTAAATATATGTAAATTAAGGAGTTCTATTTTTCAAGACGACATGAGTTAAAGTTTCTGAATTAACAGCTGCCTTTGGTTTTTATTTCTATGGCACCCCACTGGAATGTCACCCAGATAATTTTGAAAATCCAGTTTTATTTGTTGTTGTTACTGTATTGAAATAAATACCCGGAGAAAGTAATGAATGGGGTAGATTAATAAATAAAATCCAGATTTCTACTGTCAAATATAAACTGAATTCTTCATAGGCTTTTACTACAGAAAAGAGAAGAACATTAATATGTCTATATGCTAAATATCAACTAAGTTAAGCATGGCCCAAACACTGAATTTCTCAAATAATTTTTCAAGAAGCAAGATAACATCCAGTATGCAACTTCAGTAACATGCAATTTAATTAAATTAAACTATTTAAACTATTCAGATTTTAAAAAAGGAAGAGGAAGGCAGAATGTAAAAGGCACGTTCTTTATATAGCAGGAATAGAAAGCCTAAGTGGCCTGATACTTCAGCATTGGGTGTGTGTGTTTATTTATTTATTTATTTATATTTGTGTTCAATTCAATGAGCCATCATACTACTTCTGTTTGCAGAGCACCAGAAATCATATTGGGTTTGCCATTCTGTGAAGCCATAGACATGTGGTCATTGGGCTGTGTGATTGCTGAACTATTCCTCGGATGGCCACTATATCCAGGAGCCCTTGAATATGATCAGGTAAAAGAAAGACTGCATTGGTGCTATAAGATTAATGATTTTAGTTGTTTAAAACTATAATTTGGTCAGTAGGGAATTTAAATTTCATTAATATGATAAGAATTTTAACGTATAAAGTATCAGCATATGATGGTAACTGAATTAAACAATTGCACAGAGTCAATAGTAAGGCTGTTCCTGTGGATTTCAGGTACAGATAGTCCGACCATTCGTTCAGCAACTGTTCAAAGTTACGATGGTGTTGAATGAGAGGGACTTACGATGGCTCCTCAGAGTTTCAGCCATTGCAGTATCCCCACAGTTACATGATTGCGATTTCCAACATTCCCTGCTGGCTTCCCACAAGCAAAGTCAATGGGGAAGCTGGCAAGAATTTGGAAGTCGTGATCACGTGAGGTCCTTGCTTAATGACCCGCGTGGTCCTCGTTTAATGGTGGCAGCCAGAACTGGAATATAGTTAGATTGAATTCAGTAACGAGTTTTCCTACACTTAAACTGTATAAATGCAGAGGTGACTAATGTAATTTGTAAAACAAAACTATAACAAATGAGCATTGCTGTAGTTATATACTTATATAAATGCATGAGGAAAGAAAAAATATACAGTACTGTGCAAAAGTTTTAGGCAGGTGTGAAAAAATGCTGTAAAGTAAGAATGCTTTCAAAAATACAGTACAGTATATACTGTAATTGTTTATATTTATCAATTTACAAAATGCAAAGTAAGTGAACAGAAGAGAAATCCAAATCAAATCAATATTTGGTGTGACCACCCTTTGCCTTCAAAACAGCATCAATTCTTCTAGGTACACTTGCACACAGTTTTTGAAGGAACCTGGCAGGTAGGTTGTTCCAACCATCTTGGAGAACTAACCACAGATCTCCCATGGATGTAGGCTGCCTCAAATCCTTCTGTCTCTTCATGTAATTCCAGACAGACTCGATGATGTAGAGATCAGGGCTTTGTGGGGGCCAAACCATCACTTCCAGGACTCCTTGTTCTTCTTTACACTGAAGATAGTTCTTAATGACATTGGCTGTATGTTTGGGGTCGTTGTCCTGCTGCAGAATAAATTTGGGGCCAATCACACGCCTCCTTGATGGTATGGCATGATGGATAAGTATCTGCCTGTATTTCCCAGCATTGAGGACACCATTGATCCTGACCAAATCTCCAACTCCATTTGCAGAAATGCAGCCCCAAACTTGCAAGGAACCTCCACCATGCTTCACTGTTGCCTGCAGACACTCATTGTCTGGGAGAGACCTTTCCAATGCAGTATAACTACCTTGTGTCTTGTTGCAGTGCTCAGTCTTGCCATGGTGTATGACCTGTAACATGAAACTCTTCCACAACCTCACCTTAGTGGCAGAGTTTGGCTGTTCCTCACCCAGTTTTAAGCCTCCTACACAGCTGTTTCTGTCTCAGTTAATGACTGTGTTTCGAACTACATATGACATTGATGATCATTAGCACCTGCTTGGTATAATTTGTTAATCATACACCTGACCGCATTATGCACTGCATTATTATAAGCAACCTCAGCAAACGGCAATAGATGGCCCAGTCATTTTGTTGATAACTAATATAGCACCTCAAATATTGCTCTAATACGGCATTCAGACGTTCAGTCGCATCATCCGTCTGGGGATGAAATGAAGAGGTTAAACTTTGTTCTGCTCCAATTAATTTTAAAAATGCCCTCCAAAATTTAGAAGTAAATTGGCTTCCGCGGTTGCTATTTACCTTGGGGACACTGTGAGGGTGATAGACATGCTGAATAAAGAGCTTTGCAAGCTGGCTAGCAGAAGGCAGACCTTTACATGGAATAAAATGCGCTTGCTTAGAAAACAAATTCGTGACAACCCAAATCACAGTCTTCCCTTTGCTTTCTGGTGGATCTACTATAAAGTCCATAGCTATTTGCTTCCAGGGTTGAGAAGGGTTTGCCACTGATTGTAATAGCTCCACTGGCTTTCCAGTTGATTTCTTTGTGGTGGCACACATAAGACAAGTAGTTACATAGTCTTTTACATCTTTCCTCAATGGGGGCCACCAGAATTGCCTTCTGACCAAATGCAATGTTTTTACAAAACCAAAATGCCCAGCTACTTTATCATCATGACACTGCTCGAAAATGCGCTTTCTTAAGACACTGGGAATGTACAGTCTCTCCCCATTCCACCACAATCCATTGTTTCCTTGAAGAGTTTGTTTATTAGCCCCCCACCATGGGTCTTTCTGAATTTCCATTCATAATTCTCTCATTAAGGTTGTCTCTAAAGGGAGATCAGGTGGGGTTTTTTTTTTACTTCAGGTGATTGCTGCTTTCCCCACTTGTGGATCTGGACCAATCTCTAATGAATCCTTTGCTCTTTCTACTTTATCTTGGTCAATACCAAGTTGCTGGGGAGGCATTACAGTGTCAATTTCTTTGGCTATCGTGTTGTAATCTAGAAAGGGCGTCTGCTAGAAAAATTTTCCCTGCGGGGATGTACGTTAACGTGAAATTGAATCGGCTGAAGAATTCAGCCCAGCGCACCTGCTTTGGATTCAAGTTGCATGGTGATTTTAGTGCTGCTAGGTTTTTGTGATCAGTCCATACTTCAAAGGGGTGAGGAGAACCCTCCAATAAGTGCCTCCAAGTAGCCAATGCATGGCGTACTGCAAAAGCCGCCTCCTCCCAAACATGTCAGCATGTCTCAGTTTCTGAGAATTTGCGGGATATGTAAGCGCAGGGTCTTAATACATTATTAGAGTCTCTATTAGATCCTACTGCAGTATCTGAAGCGTCAGTTTGAATGATAAATGGTTTCTCAGAATCAGGGTGTTTTAAAATATCTTGGAGATAGATATATATATATATATATATATATATATATATATATATATATATATATATATCTTGGATATTAACATTTATAGCATTCATTTCAATTCGATTCTTCAATACTGCCATCCTTCCTCTATAAATCTTAAAAATATTCCTTCCAACAGCCCTCACTTCATTTTCACCATGTATAATTTCATTATTTTTATTTTTAATTCTGTTTACTCTTCTGGAGACTCCTTGTTTAGTTGTCTTCACACTTCCAAAAATGTTTTATTTGCATCATAATTGTTCTACATTTTCTCTGACTCTTTTAAACTTAACTGTCTTTGCTCCCTTTGACTATATTCTTTGAAAGCATTTTTTTCCACTCAGTCACATTATAGAGTAAGTTTCTCTGGTCCTCATTTTCTGCAATCATTCTCTTATATCATTTTTCTCATTGTGGCCTCTTTCATTTCATCATTGCCTCGAGCATCTTTTTTCATATTTCCTGTTACTGGAACCCTTCTGTGGCATTCTGCAATACATGTATTGCACTTGATTCTAAGTGGAATTTCAGACACTGGTGAACCTAAGAAATCACAGTATAGCTTGTGATATTGTGTGTAGAAAATGAATGTGTTCCATACCCACTGATTCCTGGAAAAAACATAAGTTATTTCAGGCAGTGACTTTTGCTACTGGTAACTATCATTCTTTTTTGGAATGCCTGACTTTATTTGCAGGTATATTGCTAGGTTTGGGCCACTTGCTAGAGGCTTTATTCCTACTGTACCTAAGAAGTGGTTCCCTAATGAAACTCAAAAGGTGACTTGCCACCTATGCAATGGCATTCCTGGTTTGATGAAATGCTTGAAAATACTTTGACAAACAGGCCAAATCCAGTAGCCATTTATGAATATATATTTTTTAGGTTCAAATCAAATGTTCTTTTAAACAATGCAAATAAAGTGTTTTGTTAATTATCTGATATGTATAACTTAATCAGTGCAGAAGATGAAACTGTTCTGAAAGAAAATGTGTGATGACCATATTCCATTTCTTTAAGCGGAAAAAAAATCATTTAAAAGAATTCAGTGCTTGGCTGTGAAATTGCTGAGCATAGCTGGACTTTCAGATATTACAAAATGTGCTTGCTCAGGTGGCACTTAGTTAAAACAGTTCCTAATGCTATAATCCTGGATATTACATCTGTTTAAATTGAATATTAGGTCTGTTTAAACAAAATAAGGTAAAGGTAAAGGTTCATTTGTGTAGTCGTGTCCGACTCTAGGGGCCGGTGCTCATCTCCGTTTGTTAGCCGAAGAGCCAGCATTATCCGAAGACGCTTCCGTGGTCATGTGGCCGGCATGATGCACGCGGAACGCTGTTACCTTCCCACCGAAGTGGTACCTATTCATCTACTTGCATTTGCATGCTTTCGAATTGCTAGGTTGGCAAGAGCTGGGGCGAGTGCGGGAGCTCACTCTATCACGCAGGGCTAGGGATTCGAACCTCCAAACTTGCGATCTTCCAATCGACAAGCCTGGCGTCTTACCCGCTGAGCCCCCACGCCACCCCCCCTTAAACAAAATACCCACTTTTAAATATTCTATGATAGCCTGGATTTGATCATTCTTTGTTGTTAAGTCCTTGAGCCATTGTGATATTCTATCATTTAGATTAAGTACAGTGAAGTGCTTGTTTAGGCTCTAAAACTGATAGATGTGTATGTATTGGTGAAAAAAGTGCTATGATACTTTTATCTCTGTAGATTCGTTACATTTCACAAACACAAGGATTGCCTGCAGAGCAGTTGTTGAACATTGGAACGAAGACCACACGATTTTTCTGTAGAGAAAAAGATGCACCATATTCTGGTTGGAGATTAAAGGTAGTGATAGTCCTCATGAGGACAAGTTCCCGTGTTCTATGCTTTTGGCTATGTATTTCAGAAATACAGGGGATATTTTGTCACTATTCTCCCTGAAATGTCTTCCCTTTCTTGATAACGATTTGGAAAACACAATTTTGCTGTGGATTGTTTGATTTGCTTCCCAACAGTCAGTTGAGTTTATTTAAAATAGCAGTTGGCTGCAGCTTTAGTGCCATTATTTGGTTCAAAATAGCCTTTTTAAAAATTTGATAATATAGGACACTGTATGACAATATAACTTGTACTTGGAAAGAAAGTTATTTTTTCAAAGCTTCAGGGCTTATAAAAGCAGTAGATTATCAAGAAAATATATGTGTTATATGGGTGTATGGAGAAGACTCTTTTAAGTTCTGGAGCAGGAGGACCCTGTGATAGTAACTCACCTCCAGAACTGACTACTACAGTGCACTCTACATGTTGCTGCCTTTGAAGACTATCTGAAGCTATATTGGTGCAAAATGTACTGGCTTGTTTATTGAAATAGACCTCCAATTTTGTGTTTGCTGCAATGGCTTCTGGTAGGCTTCTAAGTACAATTCAAAGTGCTAATGTTAACCTATAAAGCCCAAATGCCTGCAATATTGCCTGCTTCAGTTAGAAGTGACCTGTCTAATTTACATCTCCCAAATCAGGATGTTGAAGGTTTCTCTCACTCTTCTCCATCCCTGTTAAATGTCTTTTCCCCTGGAAGTTCAGTTGGCACCCACTTGGATGGACTTAGGAGAGTAGTTAAGATGGAGCTTTTCTGCAGAACATCTAGGATGCTGTTAGAATGGGAACGCCAGGTGGACTGTTGATTTTGTACTATGATTGTTGTCTTTACATTACAATTGTTAATTTTATATTATGAGTTCTGTGTATTTTATGTATTTGTTTTTATTGGTTCTGTTTTTATAGATTTTATAAACTTCTGGAGTCTTAGGTGGATATATATCATATCACATATCACATATCATATAGATATAGATAAAGATTTTAGTTCTATATATAGTATAAACTTCTGGAGTCTTAGGTGGAGTCAGATATAGATATACTGTAGATATAGATATAGATATAGATATATAGTTTTCCATTCTCCTGAAAAGTATTTTCTATGCCATATATGTCAATTATAGAGCATTTAGTATGAAGGAGAGAGGGATAGTTTTGATTAACTCATCTTATGAAAGAAGTAACACTAGGTATTAGCACACCATGGAGTTAACACTGAACTAAAAGACAGATTGCAGTGTTCAAAAATCGACATTATGCTTTGTAATAAATCTAGTATAAATCTAGAGCTATGAAAGATCCAGATTAAGCCCAGTTGTGCATTTGTTTGAATTTGCTGTGACCAAGTTCTACATATACTTACTCTGGAATTCATTAAAATAGATACTTTCCCTACCTCTCCATTTTTGTAGAGGTATTGCTATTCCCATTTTATAGGAATACTACTGAAACGTAGAGTTCATCTGCCTATGTAAATTCAAGCAAAATCCATACTTAGATGGCAAAAAATGCAGTATTATATATCCCAAATGCAGTTACCTATATATATTGATACAACATTCCTAAATAATGAAGGATTTGCATTTCCCCAGTAGCATTTAGCTTGGTGTTAAATTTGATATGGTTATAATAGTCCAAGATCCAGGGATGTTTCTGAAAATTCCAAGAAAAATAATGACAAGATAGCCAGTTACCAGCAGGAATCATTTGTATATTTTTCTAAACAAAAGAATTGTGTGGTAATGTATGATTTAAACACAGCACCCTTTATATTTGGAAATGGCCATATACTTATAATAGCAAAGAGAAAACATAGTAATCTCTACTGTCCAGTTTTATGCACTGAACACTAGTATATTAAGAATAATATATGAATCTCTCCCCTACCCTCACATTTCTGAAGACACTGGAAGAACATGAAGGTGAAACAGGTATGAAATCCAAAGAGGCCCGGAAGTACATTTTCAACTGTTTGGATGATATAGTGCATGTGAGTACATGTGTATACATTTGAACTATGAAGCTAAATTTCTGTATTTTATTGCTTTTTGTATTGACAGTCTTTTGCCTCTAATTTAATTTGTAGTAATTGTTCTCTGTTCACTTTTTAAAGTTCTCCCATTTGTTTTATTTGTAGTTTTGCTTACAGGAAGTACACTGCTCAAAAAAATAAAGGGAACACTGAAACAACACAATGTAAGTCCAAGTCAATCACACTTCTGTGAAATCAAACTGTCCACTTAGGTAGCAACACTGATTGACAATCAATTTCACATGCTGTTGTGCACATGGAATAGACAACAGGCGGAAAGCATAGGCAGTTAGCAAGACAGCCCCAATAAAGGCGTGGATCTGCAGGTGGTGACCACAGACCACTTCTCAGTTCCTATGCTTTCTGGCTGATGGTTTGGTCACTTTTGAATGCTGGCGGTGCTTCCACTCTAGTGGTAGCATGAGACGGAGTCTACAACCCACACAAGTGGCTCAGGTAGTGCAGCTCATCCAGGATGGCACATCAATGCGAGCTGTGGCAAGAAGGTTTGCTGTGTCTGTCAGCGTAGTGTCCAGAGCATGGAGGCGCTACCAGGAGACAGGTCAGTACATCAGGAGACGTGGAGGAGGCCGTAGGAGGGCAACAACCCAGCAGCAGGACCGCTACCTCCGCCTTTGTGCAAGGAGGGACAGGAGGAGCACTGCCAGAGCCCTGCAAAATGACCTCCAGTGGGCCACAAATGTGCATGTGGCTGCTCAAACGGTCAGAAACAGACTCCATGAGGGTGGTATGAGGGCCCGACGTCCACAGGTGGGGGTTGTGCTTACAGCCCAACACCGTGCAGGATGTTTGGCATTTGCCAGAGAACACCAAGATTGGCAACTTCGCCACTGGCGCCCTGTGCTCTTCACAGATGAAAGCAGGTTCACACTGAGCACATGTGACAGACGTGACAGGGTCTGGAGACGCCGTGGAGAACGTTCTGCTGCCTGCAACATCCTCCAGCATGACCGGTTTGGCAGTGGGTCAGTAATGGTGTGAGGTGGCATTTCTTTAGGGGGCCGCACAGCCCTCCATGTGCTCGCCAGAGGTAGCCTGACTGCCATTAGGTACCGAGATGAGATCCTCAGACCCCTTGTGAGACCATATGTTGGCCCTGGGTTCCTCCTAATGCAAGACAATGCTAGACCTCATGTGGCTGAAGTGTGCCAGCAGTTCCTGCAAGACGAAGGCATTGATGCTATGGACTGGCCCGCCCGTTCCCCAGACCTGAATCCAATTGAGCACATCTGGGACATCATGTCTCGCTCCATCCACCAACGCCACGTTGCACCACAGACTGTCCAGGAGTTGGGGGATGCTTTAGTCCAGGTGTGGGAGGAGATCCCTCAGGAGACCATCCGCCACCTCATCAGGAGCATGCCCAGGCATTGTAGGGAGGTCATACAGGCACGTGGAGGCCACACACACTACTGAGCCTCATTTTGACTTGTTTTAAGGACATTACATCAACGTTGGATCAGCCTGTAGTGTTCTTTTCCACTTTAATTTTGAGTGTAACTCCACATCCAGACCTCCAGGGGTTGCTTACATTTGATTTCCATTGCTTTTTGTGTGATTTTGTTGTCAGCACATTCAACTATGTAATGAACAAAGTAATTAATACGAATATTTCATTCTTTCAGATCTAGGATGTCTTATTTCAGTGTTCCCTTTATTTTTTTGAGCAGTGTACTTTGAATTGCATGATATCCATATTTATGTATTCATCTGCATGGTCCATCACTGCATGTGAAATTAATGGGATTTCATTTTTTTAAGTAATTCAATTTGCCTCTTGCTCAATCCCATCCCATCCCTTTGGTATGAGGAATATGTTGTTAATAATGTAGAAGGGTTCCATGCTTCCAAGGACTTTGAAAATCTAGATGTTAAAAAGTACTTGCTTGCCATTTTTAGCGTCCATTGTTTTATAGTGTGAATCATCCTTTATTGAACTAATATGGTAACCAGAGAGCCAGTTTGGTGTAGTAGTTAAGGCATCAGGCTAGAAACCAGGAGACCGTGAGTTCTAGTCCCTCCTTAGGCACAAAGCCAGCTGGGTGACCTTGGGCCAGTCACTTTCTCTCAGCCCTAGGAAGGAGGCAATGGCAAACTACTTCTGAAAAACCTTGCCAAGAAAACTGCAGGGACTTGTCCAGGCGGTCCCTGAGAATCGGACACAAACAGAATGAAGGAAGGAAGGAAGGAAGGAAGGAAGGAAGGAAGGAAGGAAGGAAGGAAAGGAAGGAAGGAAGGAAGGAAGGAAGGAAGGAAGGAAGGAAGGAAGGAAGGAAGGAAGGAATGTTTGAAGTACACTTGTTGCTTTAATTTACCTGTTTAATCCTGTGATAGTTTAAGCTACTTCTTTATTAGCGGTTCCTGTATTTCTTTGAGCACCACTGTTTATCACTCTTCTGAATATAAAGAGGAGAGCTGCTGTAGTGTAACATTATTGAACTTGGTCAAGGTCACCATGTTGAAGTCTGGAAGTCCCCAGAGTATAATGGGTGACTTTGAGCCAATTGCACTCTCATCCCGGTCGTCTTCCCAGGGGTTTTCAAGGGAATAAAAATGGGGAGACCTTGAATTTCTAGACAAAAAATGAGATATAAGTGGTATAATACAATGCAGAATGAAATATTTCTGGTAAAATAATTGAGATTTACAGAGCTTGCTACTGTTGTTGCTGTAGTTCTATTATATGATGCTGTTTTATTAATATTTATTTGGAAAACAACATGAACAAACTTTTGCATCTAATTATTCAATGCTAGGTGAACATGGTGATGGATTTGGAAGGAAGTGATCTTTTGGCAGAGAAAGCAGACAGAAGAGAGTTTGTCAGCCTTTTAAAGAAAATGCTGTTGATAGATGCTGACTTGAGAATCACTCCGGTTGACACGCTGAGCCATCCTTTTGTTACCATGAAGCACCTCCTTGATTTTCCTCACAGCAACCAGTATGTTCTATAAAACAATTTTTACAACAATCCTGGGTGAGCCTTTTTGACTGGGTTCCATGCTGCATTGCGTATTGCCTGTGGTGTTGGATTCTGGAGCACCTCCTCCTGAGGATTATGGTAGAGTCAGAAGCGATGGTCTCTTCCAGTATATGAACATTCATTTCATGATGATTCAGTTGAGGCAGCATACCTATTACAGGCAGCTTGCAGACGGCTGATATGTGCATGAAAATTAGAAGTGTTTTTCTCGTGTCTCAGCAAAGGGCAGCACCTGGCCGAACTTGTTTGGGCCTGGTTCGTACTAGGATGGGAAGCCTCCAGGGAATCTTAAGGCTAGACTGAGAAGTAAAAAAAAAGTCCCAGAAGAAGGCATTGGCAACCTGCTTGTGTCCATGAAATCACCAGGAATACAAATGAAGCTTCATTTACTTTCTTGTGTATTTTGTACAACCAAACATAAACAGAATTGACTCTCTTATCCCTCGATACCCTAATAATGTTCTCATTTATGAAGCTGATGTAGTCTGTTGCATAGAATAAAATAATACTAGTATAGGGAGAAATCATACTTTTCTAACAGTGTAGAGCAGGAAAGCAAGATGCTCTGCCTGTTAAATACATGCACTGTTTGCATCACTACAGCACCTCAGTAGTCACTGGCATATAAAATCTAATAAGTAATAAAATTGCTGTGGTATAGTCCGTGTATCTCCCACAGTGAGCATGCATTTTAGCTACATTTTAAAATTCATAGTTTGTTCAATCCTCCTGACAATTCCTTTTTCCTCCTCGTCAACAGTGTGAAATCCTGTTTTCATATCATGGATGTTTGCAAGTACCGATCAAATTCATATGAGATAAGTAATTGCAATAAAACAGTGCATTTGGGACCAGTTGCTGCAGGCAACACACTCGGTCTGATGCCTAATTTCACCAAGATTAGCGCAGTACAGAATCAGGTAAGCAATTTGACAGAGCTTTCTTACTCCCCTTACTTCTATCTGAGGCTTTAGAATGGTGCAAGTTGGTAATAAAAGCATCAGGGTACAAGAGGGAGAGACACTTTCAAGAGGGAAGATGTGAACCTGCATTTTCATTGCATGGTTGGATAGTGTAGGTGTATATTTCATCTCATGTTGTGCAATCTAACTTGGCTATGCTTTGAATTGAATTGTAAATTAAACGTTAGAAAAATCAGCACTGGCACCATCCACTTCAAGCATCTGATGTAAGCTCTTACCCACAAAAGCTCATACCCCGATAAATGTGTTAGTATCTTCCTTAGTTTACATGCAGAATGTTGGATATGTTGGAAATACAAAGGAAACAGGAAATGCAAGTGCTTCACTATTCCCATGCTTGTTTGTATTACCGTAAATAGAATGTTCACATTTCCTCCTCAGAGATCTCTACGTGACAGCCCTCATAGTAATCATGCAGGTTTCCCCTTGGGTGAAGATGTGGAAGTTCTGTTTCGTGCATAATAAGAAGTACAGAGAGGCCTGTGTGCTGCTTGCGGCCATAAGCATTACTGTTTGTCATGCCTGAAGTTCCTTGGACTTTTCCATGATTGAAAGTATAAATAGTTGAGAATCCAGAAGGGATTACATTTTAGCATTTATCCTACTTCTGTCTTGGCTTCTTACTTGATCCCTTGCTCAAGACAGAGGAGAGCTACACTGATGGTCCTTCATTTAACTCTAATCTGAAGTAATAACTAAGTTCAGTAATTTCATTTGTTCTCTAGAACAGGGGTTTTCAAACTTTTTCAAGCTGCAGAACCTGTTTGTTTAAAAAAAAAAAAATCCCCTCCCCCTTCCCCCAGCAGGAGGTAAAGCTGTAGTGAGAGAGAATTGGCAATAAAATAAAACTTGTGCCAAATGTATATGTTAAAATTGTTTGAATTCCACAAAAATGAATGCCCCAATTACTGTCCCAGAAAGTTCTTCCACTTTTCAGATGTATAAAAAGTAAACTGTTTATTCTACATGCAAAATTATCTTTTCCAATTATCTGGAAGGTTAATGTTTTAACCAAGCAAATCCATTTTTAATGATTGGGGTATACAGGTAGTCCTCACTTACTGATGGTAATTGGGACCGGGAACTCTGTCTCTAAGCAACGCGGTCTTACGACGGGAGTTCCTGTTGCTGTCATTAGGCAAATCCCGCGGTCATGTGATCACTCTTCTGACTTCCTTCCAACTTCCTCATCGACTCTGCTTGTTGGAAGCCGGCAGTGAAGGTCGGAAATGGCGATCACATGACCACGGGACTCTGCGACGTCTAATTGTGAGATGAGTGCCAAGCACCCAAATCGCAATCACGTGACCGCGGGGGTGCTGTGACGGCTGCAACTATGCGGACCCATCATAAGTCCCCCTTGTTCAGTGCCGTCGTAACTTTGAATGGTCGCTGAATGAGTAGACGTTAAGCATGGACTACCTGTAACTACTTTTCCTTAGAAAAATTGCTGTGGATGACCTTGGCTGCATTTGAGTGATGTGGGTGGGGAGTAATCTCTTATGGAACCCCATGAAGTTCTTTTGGAACCCTAGGATTCTAGGAACAACACTGAACAACACTGCTCTAGAACTTCTCTTCGAAAACATTTTACAAAAACCAGGCCAAACATAATTGAAGCTGTATATTCTAAAATGTTTTATTATAGTGCCCTCGTGTGGTCAAATGCTGGTTTTGCTGGTTTGTGCTAAGTACCAAATTGAATTTCTTGTATGGTGTTTGTTTCCCACTGTCTAGTAAGTGCATTATATAATCCTAAAGTCGTCATGGTAAACCAAACATTTACCTATTCATATGACTTAGGGGTCTGTTTTGTTTTGTTTTAAGCAAAATACATTTAAACTTAGCTTTAAAAATGTGACAGCCTGATTGCTGATTGATAATATACCTATTCTTTCAGGCATTAGCTGCAACAGCCCACTCGGTTATGCACCCTGGAATCCCCTTACAGGCAGGAACTGCTCAGTTTGGTTGCAGTGATGCTTTTCATCAAACACTGATTATATGCCCCCCTGCTGTCCAAGGTTTGACCTAATTTTTAATGTTTCATTTTTTAAAAATGATTTAAATAATTTTACCGTTGAAATAGACTGACACGGGTCCTGAGTTTGCTCCCACCTGTAGGAGCATCTTGCTAATGGAGTTGTGTTCATGGGATGCTCTTCGTGGGGAAAGAGAGAGGCTGTATCTGTGGTCAGTGCAATGCAGTGGTAAAAGTGTTGGGCTAGGAGTGAGGAGACCCAGTTTAGTGGAATAGCAGGTTTTAGTCCACCTTTAGGCATGGAAGCTAAGTGACCTTGGGCCAGTCATTACCTCTCAGCCCAATCTACCTCACAGGGTGGTGGTTCTGGGGGAAAAAAAAGGGGGGGGAGAGCAGTATATATGCTGTTCTGAGCTCCTAAATGAAAGGCAGGATAAAAATCTAATAGATAAAATAAATTGTGCCAGCTCTTCCCCTTAAAAGTCTATTCTATATAGCTGGTGACCCTTTAGAATAGAGGATGGAGGAAGTCTGCTGAAGGAGAGCGAATAGGAATAAATGCCCTCTTCCCTTTTATCAGCTGGATCATCTGCATTTGCTGCCTTCTGTAAATGTTTTATAACAAGCCCTGCATTCATGGAAAGTACGGTTGAGATCCAAGCCTGTAATGGCCGTGGCTAGGGGATATAAACTGTTATAAATGTTGTAAACTCTGAGAAGTCACTTAGTTGATATGCTTTATTTTAATGGCTATAGCTTTATTTCTGGGGGTGGGGGAGGACAAACCGTTTTCAAAACAGCTTCAAATTCAATATCACTGCTAACACTATGTTTGCATAGCATGCATGCATTTCTATGATCAGCATTTCTATGATCAGAGTCCCAGAAGATCTGGAGGTATCAGGTTCCTCCTCTGGGTTTAAAAATAAGATTTCATAAATCACTGATAAAAATCATTTTCATTGGTCACTTAAATATATTTTATGTGTGCTAGAGGAATCAAAACCTGAATACTGCTTGCCATTTCAGCTAAGCTGAACTTTACTGAACCCTTTGACAATCATGTTTCATACCTTTTTTAAAGTTGGCAAAATAATGAGCTAAAAAACTTACTGAAAGGATTCCACTGGAAAATTGGTTAAATGTGTTCTTTGATCACAGACATGATGATGATGCCGCTGCCTATTGGAATTTTGAGGGTGTGCCTTGATTGACACTTAGTGGGTTGCTCATGAATACATTGTGGGCCTGTAGGTGCTTGTAATTTGTGCTTGACAGAGGCTGTTGGGTCATATTATTTAATGAGAATCTTAGTCTAGTCTTTTTGACTTCCCTGTCAAAGCATCTGTTATCATGCATCTTTATCATTCATGTTTAAGACTGTGGTGCTAAAATGGTGCAGACTTTGGAAATTCTATTACTGCTACATTTAAGCAGTGTCTCTGTCTGCTAGAACTTGCAGCTAAGCATTTGCTGGCTGCTTAATCCCAGAACTAAAAAGGGTATCACTGATGAGTGAAGGGTTTATTTGATACAGCCAACACTGTTCTATAATTTGCAGTCTTGTATATCTTTCTGGAACTGGATGTTAAGCTCTACTTCAGTGTAGTATTTCAGGATTGCTTAATTTGCATTTGAGGCATGTTACTGATGCCTCTCTCTGATTGAACCAGCACAGAGACACGTAACCTTTTGGCAGCTGCTTATTTAGCTTCTGACAAGCTATGAGTCCTGGAAACCATGATTTTCCTTGTTCAGTTAAGACAGTGAGTTCAGCCTCCTCAAATGACAGCTGGATGACATGCAGACATGCAGGAATGTTTCTGGTTGGTAAATTATGATCTGGTAATCAGGTTGGAGCCAAATAAAATGTACTGGGAAAGAGGAGGATACATGACTCTCAACCCCATATGATTTCTTTAAAAGTTGGGGAGTGATTTCTGAGTAAAGATCTTGAACCCTTTCCTTCTTTGTCTCCCGCTGTCAATTTTTTCCTCAAACTGCTCATAGCCAAACAGGGGTAGGGGGGATCTGCTCTTGATCCAGATGTAACTCAAAAAGTAGATACAGTTTATATTTGGGAGAGGATGAGGGAAGAAAAAGTTCTTCCTTCAGGGTTGATTCCAGTCAGTGTTGATGGGGGTGGGGGAAGGTCTATGCCTTGACCCTTGCCCTGTAAAGTGCCTCAGGACTTGATTCCCTTCCCGCTCCTATTTAACATCTAGACAAGGCTGCTGGGTAAGGTCATCTGTTGTCATGGGGTTAAGTATAATCAATATGCTAATGATACCCAGTTATATATCTCAAGCCCTGGGCGGACAAGTGATGCTGTTGAGGTTCTGTCCCAATGTCTGGAAGCTCTGAGGGACTGGATGGAGATGAACAGGCTTTGGCTCAACCCAAGTTATGGCTGGGATCTGGAGACTTTCCCTCTTTATCTCTGATGGGATTGTACTCCCCCACGCAGCACAGTTTGGGGTCCTCCTAGATTCATGACTCCTGCCTGAAGAGTATATGACAACTCTGGCTCCTCAGAGGGCTTTTCAACAAATCCATCTTGTGCACCAGTTGTGCCCATTTCTTTATTGGGAGGCCCTATTCACAGTCACTCATGCCTTGGTCACCTCCTGTCTGATTACTGCGATGCGCTTTATATGGTGCTATCCTTGAAGAATGTCCAGAATGCAGTAGTGCAGGTAGTTATGGATTACTACTTAATGAGCTGCATTGTTTCCCACTTGGTTTCCAGGTGCCGTGAAAGTGCTGTTTATCACCTTTAAGCCATTCATGGCCAGGGCCTGTTAATTTGCAGGACTGCCTGTCCCCAATTACTTCTGCCTGTCTGATAAGTTCTGAAAGAGTTGGCATGCTCTGGGTCCCTCACTTAAGCAGTATCATCTCGTGTGATTGAGGAGATGTGCCTTCTCTGTCCCCATGCTGCCCTATGGAACAGCAGTTACCCCAAGATCCAGATGGCCCTGTCCTGGCCTGCCTTGTGTAAGACTTTGAAGGCCTGTTTTTTCCCCCAGGCATTGGGTCAGGAGATCTTGTGAGCTTCTCTTGATTGATTCTTTATTATTTTTTCAACTGCTGCTGCCACAAAATGTTTATTATTTTGTATATTGTAATTGTCATTTGTTGTTTTTCATTGTGTACATGGCTCTGAGTCACACGTTGAGTGGGCAGGTCTATAAATTAAATAAATTCTAATCTCATATAAAAATTAATTTTGTTTCCTTATCATTTTGTATCCTTGTTAAACATTATTTTTTGTCTGAATTAGGGATTCCTGCTAATCACGGGAAGCCCAATGGGTACTCTGTGCGAGTAGATAATGCAGTGCCATTGGTAACACAAGCCCCAACCTTACTCCAAATAAGAGGAGTCCTCTCTCAGGTATGTTAATTAGTATTCTACTACAGATTTCACGTTTTCAGAACTGCACATATTACTTGGTATTGTCTAAATTTTTAGGGCGCATCATGTCCATGGTAAGGCATTTGTTTTGCACATAGAAAATTTAATTAAATTTTCCACATCCCCACATTCAAAAACCTCTGATATAAAAACTGAAACAGTGTCTTACCTGAGTCTTTAGAAACCTTCATTCAGTTTATTCCTGACAGTACTAGATGGACCAATGATCCAATTTTATTTACGTGATAGTTCTCCGTAATCCTTTTTGTGTTTACAACAGACGTGGTCTAACAGAAGTCAGCAAATATTGTTTCCTGCATGGCAACACATAACTCCTGTGGCTCCTGCTACAACACTTGCTTCTGATTCTGTGGCTGGCCCACAGAGGCTTGGAGAATGGGGGTATGTTGAAACAGTGTGCTTTGTTTTATATAATATATTTCTTGTTTAAAGACACCACTTATTTGAATAATGCATTATTTTCTCTGCCCTATCCAGGAAGATGATTCCCCATGGCAACCATTACAACTCAATGATGACCCAGCCACTCTTAACCAATCAAATAACTTTATCTGCTCCTCAGCCATTCAGTGTGGGTATTGCACATGTAGTGTGGCCTCAACCCACACCTACCAAAAGAAATAAAGCCAGGTTGGTATTCCATATGATTTGTGGTTAGTTTAAATGCTACCATACTTTCAGAATCCCTTTAAAAAGGGGGCAGTATATTAGAAATATTACATGCTCATCAAGTTGTTGATATACCTAAATGTTTGCTTAGTACTTTTGTGACTTTAAACATTAAATATTGTATTACAATACAAATTTGTTCGTAACCTGTTGATTAAAACCAAAGGAAGCAACCCAGCCCTCCCCCTCCCAAAATGTGTAGAATTTTGCTGCCCTCTGATGTTATCTTTCCTTATGACAGTGGCGGCTTCAACTGTGTCTAGGGCAGAAATATATTTTGGTTGGGTTATTTTTTTAAAGAAACTGGTAGCCCTAGTTAGTTGTTCCTAAATTTATGTGCATGAGGATTTATCAAGTTTGAACTATTGAAATTAGCAACATTATATAATAATAGTCTTAATATGACTTAGAATAGTATTAAGAATAGTCTTTCTTTTGCTGGCAGCAAGAAACACTGTAAGTGCTCTGTGGAGAAAATGTACCCCATCACTACAGAAGTTATTTACAAAGGTATGGGACATTTCAGTAATGGAGAAACCTAAGACCGGGAAGGACAGTTAACTGTGTTAAGTAATCCCTGATTCGTGTCCACTGAAGTCATTGAATGTCGTTCCTGATGATTTCAGTGGATTTTGAATCTGATGCAAAAATGTCTATGGTGTCCAAGCCAGCATTTCTTCATTTCTCCTTTCCTTTTTTAAAAAACAGTACCTTCAGTGTATTGTTCTACATTTCATGATAGATCCAACTCCGAACCTTGCATTCCAGCATATGAACAACCCTGCTTGTGATACACAATAGTTATCCAAAAAGTTTTCCATTATTATTCTGGAAAACAACATTTTCCATGATACTTGTATGTTCATTGTTTTATGTTTCATATGTTGATTTATATTCATTGATGTTTCAAAGTTTTATGTTGTAGCTTAAATTAATTTGGTGAAGGTAAATAAAGTTAGTAAATTTATTCCATAAAAACACTCTTACAAAGGTTCTAAATAAATGTCTTCTTCACAGGAGTAACGCGTTACAAAATACCAATGTCCAAAATTCGGCATTTGTGTCTCCAAAGATAATTAATATGAAGGCTGATGAAAAACTACGTTTGGTAGAAACACAGGACAATCATAATTCAGAGAGGCAGAAAAGCAGCTATTGCACACCATCTGTCAGGCTGGATCCTGACCCATCTGTTTCAAATAAGCAGCGCCAGGCTATCATCATTGCAGATTCCCCAAGTCCAGCAGCCAGCGTGATTACCATCAGCAGTGACACAGATGAAGATGATGTGATGCAAAGGCATTCAGTTGCAGAGTAAGTAGGTGCTCCTGATGTATTCTGACTTCTGCTTTAAAAAGTTTTTTTTAATTAAAAGTTGTACTGCACTTATAATATTGATGTGCTAGTGCTAGTAACGTGACATCCTAAATAACCTTGCATTAATAAATGTTTCCATTTTTAAAAATCAGGAGTCCAATGGATTTTTTGTTTTATGTTATATTCAACAGATCATTTGAATCAGCTTTTCTTATCGCTTTTTGAATTGAAGTTTGCATGTGTAAACTAGAAGGACTCTGTATATGACAAACAAAAATGGAGCTCATGTATGTGTGCCTGTTCAATAATACGTATTGAAAAAACCCCCACTGAAGGGCATGTATGCACAGCATGGCATTGCCAAGCATGTACTGTATGTAGAGAGCCAGTTTGGTCTAGTGGTTAAGACAACGGGCTAGAAACCAGGAGACTGAGAGTTCTAGTCCTGCCTTGGGCATGAAAGCTAGCTGGGTGACCTTGGGCCAGTCACACTCTCTCAGCCCAACTCACCTCACAGCGTGGTGGTTGTTGTGGGGAAAAGAGGAGGAGGAAGTTGTATTAGTTGTGTTAGCTGCCTTGAGTTATTTATAAAAATAATAAAGGCGGGATAGTAAATAAGTAAGCAAGCAAGCAAGCAAGCAAGCAAGCAAGCAAGCAAATAAATAAATAAATTGTATAGCTATAGATTTACCCAGTGACTCTTCTACAAATGGCACAGCTGCAACCATTTCTGGGGTATGAAGCCACGGAAAAGAGGCCTGGGACACTGGTGGAGGAAGACAAAAGTAAATCTGATCACGCACTGGTACAAGCTCAAGTTTGAGTCTTACACAGTTATCAGAAGGGAGGTGAAGTGTTGCTACTTTTCCTCCCCTGTTGGGTTGGTAGGCTGTTGTCCAGCTTGTTAGGAAAGAGATGGTCAGTATATCTCCTGCCTGGCTGCTGTGACCTGTTACTACAACATTTTGCTACTGAAGTAACTTAGATTTGCCAACCTAGATTTCCCTTGATTCCTCATGGGAAACGTCCTTTGTGGTAATTGGGACAGCCATTTACTGTGTCATCTGGGACTCCTTCTGGTCTGTGAATTCTGATGAGGGTAATAATAATAGTAATAGTGAGATGCATGAGGGCTGAATGTTAGTTGATACAACATGAGTTTGTCCCTTGTTTTCTTTTTCAGATGCAAAGGAAGTCTTGATTGTGAAGCTTGCCAGAGTACACTAAATATTGACCGTGTGTGTTCATTAAGTAGTCCTGACAGCACTTTGAGCACAAGCTCTTCTGGACAGTCAAGTCCATCCCCTTGTAAAAGACCTAACAGGTATGAGTTGTAAATAATTCACATATAATACTAACCTTCCAATCCTGGCCTATTGAGGCATGAGGGGCATAGTACTATATCTTTGGAAACAGATCTTTTGCTGCTATTTTGTTCTTCTTTGGTGTCAACTCAAAACCAAGTTTAATAAGATCTTGAATTTACACCTAACTTGCTGTTACATATGAACAGGAACTAGAGTTAATGTTTTCAAACAAGGCAAGATCTGTTTGAAAACAGGTAACCATAATATCTGGTTTTTATGTAACAGCCAGAGTTGGTTTTCCCACTTAAAGATTGAAGTATTTTGTTCATGCATATCAAGCTATATTAACTCAAAGGCTTTCTTGCAACTTTTATGTGGGAACTTTATGTAAGATCTAAGGGTCCTGATGTTAAAAGTATCAATTCAGCAAAGCTATAAATATGTGCAAAAAACATGGTTTTAAGGCTGTAAGCTACAGAGTTCTTGTGGCTTTGAATTCAGCAGTTATGAATAAATCTTATTACTTATTCTTAAAACATAAATGATTACATTTTGAATAGTCCAACAGAGAGAACTAATATGAGTAGTTATGTTCAGTTGTGAGTGTCTTGGAAGTCTGATCATTTAAATACATACCATAAAATTATCATGCTGCTCTGACAATTGCCATGACAACTAGGTTACCCTAATTAAAAAGATCAAAAGTATCACTAAGGCTGAGGCAAATGATTGATGATTTTTTGTTGGGAAAAAAGGGAAAATCTTTACCATGGCAGTTGTTAGGTTAAAGACTATTAACATATTTTCAGTCCTCTTAGCAGCATTGATTGTCTACAGTTTAGATGTCACGTTTTGTTTGAAAATCAGTTTTTTCCCCTCCTAGTAACCACCAGTTAGATTTGGTTACAGTATATGAAAACATCATTTAAGGTAAATGAAATTAGCAGTATTGCAGTTGCTAGGTAGAAGAGCTATTTTGAACAGTTAATGGCACTGGTGCTGCAGCTGATCAAGACTGGAAAGAAACTGCTACTGCTTTAATAGCAAGGGATGGCATGAATATAGAGTTTGTTGAAGACTTCCCCAAGTAAAGCCTGCCTTTTCTTTTGAAGGTGTGATTGATAATCCAGCTAAATTAGGCCAGCACTCAGTAAATCAAGGTTAAAATTCTGAATTTGCTTAGAATTATCCCTTTTCATAATTTATGGCTGAAAATATTTATTTTTTTTGGTACTGATCTATATCTTTGGATTTTGAAGATGCTGAAATGTTTCTCAGCAGTTCATACTTTAAAGCTGTCTTAAAAATTAAATGTGAAAGTCGAGATTGTTAACTTCAGTCTCAGTTCTTTGCTGAAACTTCAAAATATTAAAATATGAAAGAACTTCTGGTATTCAGTTTAATATGTTTTGAGTATCTCTCTGGATGTATACTGCCAAATGTAGAAACCCTACATAAGAGATAAATTCTTAGTAGTGCTTTACTTTATATTATAGCATATCAGATGATGAACAGGAAAGTGGCTGTGATACTGTGGATGGTTCCCCCAGCTCCGACTCTTCAGGCAATGACAGCCCATTTCTAGCAAATCGTTTTTCAGAAGCAACCAATAAAAAAACAGAAACCAGAGCCTCTGCTAACCTGGAAGCCAAACCAACTGTATGCACTGTGGTTGTGCCACCAATGAGGATAGAGAACAGGTTAAATGTAGATGAGCAAAGGACAAACTCAGGTACTTTTTCGGGAGGGGGGTGAGGTTATTTTCTTGGTTAGTCTGTTCAATATTGCTTGCTTCCAAAGGTTGGTGAATTGAGAACTGCTTGTGTAATTGATTATTCCTGTCTTCATTGCTCCCAAATCCTCCAGAACAGGGGTCCCCAACCTGTGGGCCGCAGCCCACTAGTGGGCCGTGGCCTGTTAAGAAGTGAGCCGCACAGCAGGTGGTGAGCAGTGGTGTCAGGAATGAGCCTGTCCCTGCCGCCATGAGTCGGAGGAACAGCAGCCGGTAGCAGGAAGAAACTGGGAAGGTGCAAAGACAGAGCCTGAGCCGGAGCAGATTGGTGGGGACCCTGAAGGGGAAACACCTCCACCTATCAGTGCGCAGCAAAAAAGGGCGGAGAGGCGGGCCGAGGAGCATGAGGCCCGATTGGCCTCCGCTCGTAAACCCCGCCCCCCGTCCGCGCGATTCTCCCCACTCATAAACCCCGCCCCCTGTCCGTGCGATTGGCTCCCGCCTGCAAACCCCGCCCCCGTCCACACGATTGGCTCTCGCCTGCAAACCCCGCCCCCCGGTCCGTGGGAAAATTGTCTTCCACGGAACCGGTCCCTGGTGCCAAAAAGGTTGGGGAGCCCTGCTCTAGAAAATATCTCTGGAGAATTAGGATGTCCTCCTCAGTACCTTGGCATGAAGGTCTTCAGGCAAGGGGCATGTGGCATTTGTAATCTTAGTGCTCGAAAATGTTAGAAAGTGCGGGAAAATCCTTCTGCAAGTGGAGCTGATATTCCATATTCACTAATTGTTTCGTCATTGACGGTTCCTCTGGAGAGGTTTTACTGGAACAAAGACAACAGGAAAGAGATAAGATCTATTATGTGTGTGACTTTCCATTGATACAGACTTTATGTAGAACCTGATATCAGTAATTAAACCAATTAATGTCTGTATAATCCTTCCCGCCCCCCCGCATAGTAATCAGGGGTGGTGAGGTCCTCTTCCCAAAGCCTCCATAGAATTGTTCAGGTAATGTTTAATATCTGCAGTGAATATAGAGGTTTTCTTTACTTGAATAACAAAGTGAAAATATTAGAAGCAACTCTATTTATATTTTCTTAGTTAATACCTGCCAACCACTGGTAAAACGTCGATCTGCTCGTGTAAAAACCAACCATTCTGGCTTGGGTAATCGTCAGCGAAAATTTATGTCAGCATTCCATCAGCAGCATTCAAACCTCAGTCAGGTATGTGTGAGAATATTATACTGCAAATAGTTAGGTAGAAACCAGGAGTCTGAGAGTTCTAGTCCCGCCTGAGGCATGAAAGCCGGCTGGGTGACCTTGTGCCAGTCCCTGTCTCTCAGCCCAACTCACCTCACAGGGTGGTTGTTGTGGGGAAAATAGGGGGAGGAAGGAGTATTAGGTATGTTCCCCACCTTGAGTTATTTATAAAAAAAATAAAGGGATAAAAATTAAATAATTCATTCATTCAGGGTGCTCATTTTGAACAGTGGGTCTGCCACTGTTGTAATTATTTTCTTGATGTAAATTCTTGTAAATCAAGCAGCAACATCAATACAGTGTATTTTCTGCGATTGCAGCAAAAATTGTATTTATAGGGCAAGATATATTGTGCTCAAGGCTTGAAGACCTGTTAATTTAGCTCTATATGAGCTGCTGCTTCAGTTTAAATGGATGCAGTGCCACAACTATCTGAATGGAGTTAACTGATTGTGTGTGTGCACACATGTATGAATTTCCACACACACACATATATATGGAAATCTATCTGTAAACTCTATGGGTCGGTTTGCGTGGGCAAGGACCCAACGTGTGGGTGCTACAGTGGATATAAAAAGTCTACACACCCCTGTTAAAATGCCAGGTTTTTGAGATTAAAAAAAAAATCAGACCAAGATAAATCACTTCAGAATTTTTTCCACCTTTAATATAACATACAAGCTGTACAATTCAATTGAAAAACAAACTGAAATCTTTTAGGGGGGGAAATAAAAATAAAAAACTAGAATAATGTTGTATAAGTGTGCACGAGGGGCGCGATGGCTTAGCGGGTAAGACGCCAGGCTTGTCGATCGCAAGTTCAGAGGTTTGAATCCCTAGCCCTGCGTGATGGAGTGAGCTCCCGCACTCGCCCCAGCTCTTGCCAACCTAGCAATTTGAAAGCATGCAAATGCAAGTAGATTAATACCTACCACTTCGGTGGGCAGGTAACAGTGTTCCGCGCACGTCATGCGGCCACATGACCGTGGGAGCGTCTTCGGACAACGCTGGCTCTTCGGCTAACAAACAGAGATGAGCACCAGCCCCTAGAGTCAGACACGACTGTGCAGGGGAAACCTTTACCTTTTTTTTTTATATAAGTGTGTCTTATAAATAGGGATATGGCTATGTTCAGAATTAACCAGTCACATTCAAACTGATGTTAAATAGTAGTCAGTACACACCTGCCATCAATTAAAGTGACTGATCAAGCCCATATAAAGTTTGGCTGTTCTAGTAGGATTTTTCTGACATTTACTCAGTTGCCTCTTACAGCAAAAGCCATGGTCTGCAAAGAGCTTATAAAGCATCAATGGGATCTCATTGTTGGAAGGTATCAGTCAGGAAAAGGGTACAGAAAAATTTCCAAGGCATTGGATATACCATGGAACACAGTGAAGACAGTCATCAACAAGTGGAGAAAATATGGGGCTCAGGCAGGCTTTTCCTGAAGCCCTAGAGCGTTTTCATGGACAGAAAACGCTTGGAATCATCCCATTTGTACTCCAAAACGTCATCTTGCAGCCAGAGAATCGCAAACAGTGTTTGCTACGATCCGGTAAGAGACGACGGGGGGCGGGACATCACCATTTTCACGCTGCACTGTAGCCTTAAAGGGACATTAGGTCGAGCCACCCCATTTCTAAATCACTCAATTTATATATTTTTTAAAGTTTTGTACCCTAAGATAAGCTTTCTACAGTAAGAAGAAGTAGACTCTCTTGGTGCTTATCGTTATTTCTGGATTAAATTTCTAAAATCTTTTAAAGTTTTGGCTTGTTTTCCCATTTAAAGATTAAGGAGACTGAGAATAAATAATTGCCTCCCCACTATTATTTTTGTATTGAATTTGAAGGATTTAATATTTTCCTACTCGTTGAATTTGCTGTTTCGAATCTCCAGCTTTCTGTTCACTTTCCTTGAGAGCTGCTTGTTAGCATACTTTCTCTTGTCTCAATTTCAAACGGAAACTTTCCATTAACTCATTAACTCCTATCTGTGCAAGTCAAGTATCTAGGGGGCGCCATAATCTACTGCCTGAAGCATGGAAGATTTCAAGGAGACTCAGAGTTCTGTGGTGAGCTTCGCTCTGACTTTAAATAGAACTTTTATGATGCCTGTCAAGCTATTCTGCAGAATATTCGGGACATTGGGGAAGATATTATTTCTAAAGTGTGTCATCTGACTGAAGATGTTATGGAAGAAGATGAAGATTTTGACAAGGATGGAGATCTTTCCATTGACAGCGAGACTGAAGTAATGCCAGATGAAGACTACATTTTGGTGCTGAAGGGGTTAAAGCGACAGTCTGAGCTACAGATAACAAGGAGAGTTGTTTTTCTGAAGGGATTGAATATGGAAATTGCTGTATATTCTTGTTGGAAGTCATTTCTTTATGTCATCTTCAACATTCTTTATTCTTTTTCACACCTTTTTAGTTTTTTTTCTTTTTGTAGTATTTTTCTTTTTTGTAGTTTTTATCTTTGTTTCAAATTAATAAAATTCTTATTAAAAAAAGCAAGTGGAGAAAATATGGCACAACAGTGACATTACCAAGAACTGGATGTCCCTCCAAAATTGATGAAAAAACAAGAAGAAAACTGGTCCGAGAGGCTGCCAAGAGGCCTACAGCAACATTAAAGGAGCTGCAGGAATTTCTGGCAAGTACTAGTTGTGTACTACATGTGACAACAATCTCCCATATTCTTCATATGTCTGGGCTATGGGGTAGGGTGGCAAGATGGAAGCCTTTTCTTACAAAGAAAAACATCCAAGCCCAGCTACATTTTGCAAAAACCTACATCAAGTCTGACAAAAGCACGTGGGAAAATGTGTGATGGTCTGATGAGACCAAGGTTGAACTTTTTGGCCATAATTTCAAGCAGTATGTTTGGCGCAAAAACAACCCTGTGCATCACCAAAGGTACACCATACCCACAGTGAAGCATGGTGGTGGCAGCATTATGCTTTGGGGCTGCTTTTCTTCAGCTGGAACTGGGGCTTTAGTCAAGGTGGAGGGAATTATGAACAGTTCCAAATATCAGTCAATTTTGGCACAAAACCTTCAGGCCTCTGCTAAAATGCTGAAGATGAAGAGGAATTTTACCTTTCAACACGACAACGACCCAAAGCATACCTCCAAATCAACAAAAGAATGGCTTCACCAGAAGAAGATCAGTTTTATTTTTATTTTTTTGCCCTAAAAGATTTCAGTTTGTTTTTCAATTGAATTGTACAGCTTGTATGTTATATTAAAGGTGGGAAAAATTCTGAAGTGGTCTGATTTTTTTACATCTCAAAAACCTGGCATTTTAATAGGGGTATGTAGACTTTTTATATCCACTGTATCTAGTAGTAATAGGAACTTCTGATGGTGCTAGTTATGTAAATTTTATTTATATCCCAGTTACAACTACTCTTTCCATGGCCTCTTTTCTCCTTCAGATTTTAATTAGAAGGTGGAGTGAGGTTGGAAAAAGAAATATGTTTCTTCCTTTTATAATGTTAGGAATTGGAATAACCCAATGAAACATACCAGCAGTACATGCAAAATAGATGGGAAAATGCTACTAATCAGTGGGTTGGATCTGCATTTGGCCGTATTTGGGAACAGAATGTTGCCTGAAATAGATATTAAACCAAAAAAATTTTTTTTTACATTATCATTATTGAGATGGTATATTAGTAAAAGGAGGAAGAAATATACTTCCTAGGGTATTTGGGGCTGCATTAGTAGGACAGAGAGAAAGGATTCATTTATCATTTAAAATTAACTACCATTTCTCTTGAGACAGGTTCAGCCATTTGGATCCGGGTCTCAGGAGTGGAATGGGAACTGTGGTCATTGGAGGCAGCAGACGTACATCCCAAATAATGTTGCTGGTCATGCATTCTCTCTTCCACATGGAAGTCCCACTCATACTTCAGTTCATGCACAATTGGCTGGAAATACACACCTTGGAGGACAGCCCGCAATTCTACCTTACCCATCATCTGCATCCCTCAGTACTGCTGCCCCTGTGGCCCACATCTTTGCATCACCATGTACCTCAAGACCAATATTACATCATCCCAGTTACAGTATCTCTCATCACGGTGGCATAGTTCATCAGGTCCCAGTGGGCATAAATCCCCGACTGCTGCCTTCCCCAAACATTCATCAGACTCGGTATAAACCAATTTTCCCACCACATTCTTACATTGCATCACCTGCTTATACAGGATTTCCATTGAGTCCAACAAAACTCAGCCAGTATCCATTTATGTGAGACTCAAGTTACAGTATGCTGACAAAGTTCAGATATATATATCTATATATCTATATCTATATATATATATGAATGATTTGAGAGGAAAACATGGTATTTAATAAATATTAGCCATGGCACAAGAAAATTATTTTTTTTAATCATGTTAGACTTGGGTGCAATTTAAATAACCTTGAGCTTTAACTCACGTTTAATGTGTGTTTTGCACATTTGGTATAAATTTGTCTTTAGTCATGTTACCTTCTTACAAAATAACTCCAAACAGGTGACTTAAGGGAGTAAAAATTCAGTTTTGCTCCTACTATTTTTATAAAATTGCCTTCTGATCTAGTGCGAGGCACTTCTACGTTTGGGAAGCCATTGAGTGTACAGGTTTAGAGCAACAGATGCACACGTCATCAGTATCATGTATGTATGAGTAACTTGTTTGTATTACGTACCTTGATGTTCCGTGTTGAATCACGTATCTAAAAAGGTTGAGCTATTCTCCACATTGCATGTGTCCTTTGCATGGGCAAAAATACAGTTGCCTAGAAAACTGCTCTTAATGTTGGTGTCCTGATAATCTCAGCTGCGTTGTAAACGGTTCCCACATAGTGCCTTAAATATTCAAGGTTGTTAATGTCACTGCAATTATAAATGTTGAGGACTGCAGCACTTAACACTCAGAGTTGTTGATTCTTTGATAGATTAATGCACGCTCACTACTTTCTTTTCTTTCTGTTGTGCGTGGTATGATTTTAGTATGAAATCGTGTGAGATTTCTTTTTTGGAAGGCAGCATGTGTTGCTGTTAAATGAATTCCGCTGTCTGATAGTTTCCCTCAAAATAAGCTTCAAGAAAAGCATTTTGTAGTGTTTAGGAAAAGTTTATTCATTAGCTTGTTGAATTTAAAAAAAATGGTGTTTTATACTGTTTGGTGGAACTGCAATACAATCTAAAGTAGTTTATTTTCAAAGTGTTTTATATCCAACTGGATTGAATAACCTGTTTAAAGGTGCAGTAGGAATTATCTGGGTAGATAATGAAAGAAAATAAAAGCAAAATGCTTGTTGATTCATGCTGTGGTTTCATCTTAGCTTGAGCAAACCATGCAGTATTTAATAAATAGTAGCAGAATATTTACTGTTGAAGCTTGAAATGATGTGAGTACTTTTTGTGCAATTTTTCATTTATGCATGGGAGAGGTTTTAGCTTTTTTACATTATGGTATTTGTTCTAGAGTTTGGGGAGTATTTTCTTATTTAATACATTCCATCAGGGACAACAGATGACATGCATTTTCCCTAGGTAGTCAATTTCTGTGTTTATTTTGTTCAAATGAAATTGCTTTTGCAGCACCAAAGACTTAATCATCCATTTTCTATAAAAGGTAGCTACTTTTTTCATAGACCTCAAATATACTGTAGTGCTATGGTGGATTTAAAGGAAGATACTAAAGTGAGGCTGTGATCTAGCTTTTGAGGCAAATAATAAATTGTATCATTTATCTTGAATGTATCATAGATAAGCTGCTATATAATGATTGCCACTTCAAATAGCTGTGAAATTAGGTGATTTAACTAGTTTTTAGCCTTCTAATTTCTGTATGAGTCTAATTACATGAAATGGAAGTAGAGGGTTGATTTTGTTTTGTTTCCTTTCATGTTTGGAGTGTTGTAACTACTATATTGTAAACGATGGAAAACAATTTGCATATGTTACTTTGTGTGTGTTATTTGCATCAGTATTTTATCTCTATTAACTATCATTGCATATAAGTGGCTGTATTCATGTAATATAATTTTTATGTGTTCATATTGACATTGTGCAGACACTTAAACTATTTACTTATCTTTTTTTAATAAATGTTCCTGGAATACAGTTCTTGCAGCATAGACTGGAATAGGAGTGGAAAGAGTTTCTTTCAAGCACAATCCTAAGCATGTTTACTTAAAGGCGACCCTACTGATTTTAGTGGGGCTTGCTTCTAGGAAAGTGTGCGTGAGGTTGGAGCCTCAGTAGGCTAGCAGTCGAAAGAGTTTTTTCTTTGCTCCATTAACACAAGCAGTGTTTTATTTAATGAATGTCTAAGTGAAATAAATGTGCCTACATCTGAAATACAGCAGTATTAGTTCATTTAAAAAAAAAAACAAACCAAAACCAGCAGTACATTTTAGTGACTGAACATGGTATAATAAATTCTATCTTTCCTATTACGGTTGAGCTACAGTCAGAGAGCCACAGCTCTGCAGGATCAGGGGGGCCGTTTTGCTACCTGCCTTGTCAAGCAAAAGCTCTTTTGAAATACTGAAAAGATTAACAACCAGTTTGTGGAATTGAAAGAATTGCTACTGAAATAAAAAGTCTCAGTGGGCCCATATTAGTCATTGAGTGTACCCAAAGGAGTATGCTGGATTTCAACTTCAGTGGTTTTTCACACATAATTGTATGTATTTTGTATAAACAGAATTCTCTCTCTGCATGTATCTCTCTTAAAACAAGAGTAACCTGATTACATTTGAAAACTTTTTGGCATTTTCTGAAACTTACATAGAGGAAATCCAGAATCACCAAGTAGTTTTGTCATTATTCTTAATATTTATGGTTCCACAAATTCCTGTCTTAAGTTCCTGGTATTGGGAATGGGGTTTCTTGAGTGCTGTTTTCATTGCTGGCATTGGAGTCCTCAAGGGCCACAAATACCACAAGTTAACTTACTTTTTACAACAATTAAAAAGAGAAAAATGTTCTCCTTAAAAACTGGATCTTCCTTTTTCTGAAATATTTACTTTTTCAGTTGTGTTCAGGATATAAAGCTAATGTACATGGAACAATATGCCAGGTTAAACACTAACATCTTCTCAGTATACTCCAGAGCAGAGCTTTCCAAACTGTGTGTCGCGACACAAAAGTGTGTCGCCACACACAGTCTGGTGTGTCGCCACACAACCCGGAAGCGCTGATCATCATCAGTGCTTCCGGGTTTTCCCGCTGCGACACACCAACGGCGGCGTGCAAAAACCTGAAAGTGGCAGCAGCGCTTCCGGGTTTTTGCGCGCTGCCGCAACGGCGGCACTTCCGGGTTTTTGCGTGCTGCCGCAACGGTGGCACTTCCGGGTTTTCCCGCGGCGACACACCAACGGCGGTTGGTGTGTCGCCGCGGGAAAACTTTGGAAAGCCCTGCTCCAGAGGAAGCGTATGGTTCCTCGTGTACTGTAAAAGATATATTTTTAACTTTTCAGAAGTGAAAAATAGGATCTACCACAACCAACACTAAAAATAACGTACAGCCAGTTCTTTAATGAGATTTTCAAAGAAGGACCGGATTGTATGCCCTCTCTCGGGCTGTAATCCGTAATTTCACTCCAGAGCAGTGCAGTTGACTCTGGTTAGCTGTGGAATAGCTTGGCTACTTGGTGGCTGTAGCTAATGCCTTTTAAATAAAACACTGCACGGTAACAAATTGCATACTATTTTTAATTTGGAGAGTAATTTTTATATTAATTCCTTGTATTCAGTTTTTAACTTTAATTCAGGGTGTGTTACTGATCAAATATACTACTGTATTTACTAATTATTTGTTTTAATTTTTAAAAAATACTCTGTACTTACTGCTAAATTTAACTTGGTTTCTGTTAAAGCTAAAAATCACACTGCAAACTATAGAAAGATTTGTTTTAGGATTGAGTATATAGATTTGGTTATTAAGTTTGAACTGTTATCGCTTAATAATGATTTGTAGACTTGTGGCTTTTTTGTTCCTGATTTCTGTGCTACACTAGTTTGTCATGTAGCAATTGCACTGTGCAATATTACAATAAGAGGACTGGGAAAATTTTTATGGATATAATGTTTCCTACAGTTTGCGATAGTATTTCTCTCTAGTTCTCAGCGATTTAAATGTGACCAAGCCTTCTGTACTTTGTCACAAAAAGCGGGTTTTCCAGGTGACTATTTTGGTGAGTGTCAAAATAAGAATTTATGGTGTATTACTGTCAAGATTCACTTTGAATTAAAATATATATTGCAGCAATTGATACTTGTTGGCTTTTATTTATATCTTTTTTTTTAAAAAATCTAAATTTGTTGGTGTATCCCAACTCATAAGAGCATAGCCTCCTATGTTTAGAAGGGGAAGATCAGATCTCCAACAATAGTTGGATTATGTGCTGACAGGAGAAGGTGCAAAGTGGTGGGAAATTATTTGTGTTTACAACTTTAGTCAGAGTGATAGAGGAAAACAAATGTAAGAATATAAAGTCTGTAATGTTAATATTATGGGGAAATATTTATTTTATTTATTTATTTTATTTCTATAGCCATTGTACATGCCATTCCTATGTGTAAAATTCTCTTCCTAAAAACATGAGATTTCCACATAAAAACAATTAACTCTTATGATGAGAGAGTTGAAGCCCCTAATTTAAGAAAGGAAAACAGGGGAAGAAAAGAAATAAATGTGACACATTTTGTGGTGAATGTTGCACCATTCTATGCATTTATTTATTTATTTTTATTATTTAAATTTGTATTACCGCCCATCTCCTCCAACCAGGGAACTCTGGGCGGTTAGGGTTAGGGTTTAACTTAAGGTAGTAGAAAACCTGCCTTGTATGTACAATGCCCAGAGTTTTCCAGGCTATGACAAGAGTCTATTTCTAGCATAACACTGGAGACAAGAGAAACAGACAGGAAATATAAAGTATAGCTGGTTTAGGACTATCCAAATACAAAGGTTCGGACATAGCCGAGGAAACAAAACTCACAGGTGAAGCAATATTCTAAACCAAGACGGAGTGGGTTTGAACTCTCATAAAAATCCGTGTGCATTTCCAAGCAGTGGTGAGCTCTTTATCCCAATTGTTCCTAGCTTTCCTTCTGTCGTATAAGAAAAATTCTGGTCAATTTCCTCTTAATGATTCTGGATATATTTTGTTGCATAGAGAAAACAAAATGTTAGGCTCTGATTTATGATGGCCATTTAGTTTCCTGTAGAATTGGCTTTGCAGAAGTGAAAACAATAACGTATTGATGGTAAGGATTGTATTATGTATTATGCTAGTACTTTGCCCTTGACATCTTGTTCTGTGCTGTCAGCTACACACAGAAATAGCTTCTGCTACAAACTCAGGATGTTTAATCTATAACAACCACAGTAACACAAAAGCACGTTGCAGACTTAAAACTTCCTGCTGTATGTGCATAGAAAACACCAAACTTACTTTTCCAGAGAGAGAAATCACAGGTTCAGGAAGTATCCAAGAGCAGTCAGTATCCAATCCACAGTCCAACCAGGTAATCCAACACAGCAAAAGAGTTTTAGGAAGGGAGCAGTGAAGTTTTATTTGCCCCAAAAAGCCGGTCAGGCAAATATCCTTTTCTTATAGCTCTGACTGCCATCTTCCAAGTAGGTGGCTTGACTTTCTTGCTCTATCCTTCGTAATTTGTGATTTGTTGCAGGGCTCAGGAACTTGCCTAACTCAGATTCTGGGTCAGCTGACCCAGCCTGCACCCATATTTCCTCGAGTGCCTCTTCCACTGGGTCAAGGTGAGACTCAGCCTGGTCAATCTGAATCAGTCTGATCCCTAAGTCATCTTCAGGTTCCATCTACTTCTTGATGTCTCGTTTGTGCTTTTTTGTGTACATCTGTAACATACATGGCATAGAAAGAAATAATCGAGAATAGAATCCTTTTATATTTAATTACATGATCCCATCAGTGTTTTACATACATACTGTAGTAACTTGAATGCCAGATAACCCAAAATGTTTTTCTCATATGGATATTGTTTTTGCAGAAATAAAGCCATATAGTGGGTTTGTGAATGGCATTTCAAAGAATTGGGGAATAAATACTGTTATTAAAAAAAATGTAAAGGTTCCCCCCGCACATTTGTGCAGTCGTGTCCGACTCTAGGGGCCGGTGCTCATCTTCGTATGTTAGCCGAAGAGCCAGCGTTGTCTGAAGACGCTTCCGCGGTCATGTGGCTGGCATGACACACGCGGAACGCTGTTACCTACCCACCGAAGTGGTACCTATTAATCTACTTGCATTTGCATGCTTTTGAATTGCTAGGTTGGCAAGAGCTGGAGCTAGTGCGGGAGCTCACTCCACACGCAGGGCTAGGGATTCGAACTTGCGATCTTCCGATCGACAAGCCTGGCGTCTTACCTGCTGAGCCACCACGCCCCTACAAAATACTGTTATAGTGGGGAATAATTCAAACCATTTCAAATCTGGTTGAACAGATTGTTTTAGTAGAACCTACAAAAGAAATATGTGGACTGGGGAATATACTCAATACTAGCATGCAGTTTTAATAATACTAACAGAAAAAGCTAATAAGAGTTTGCCATATAAGGAGAGGAAAGGGACATAAACAAATGGGAAGGTAAGGATTATTATACACCAGGAAAGATTGGATATTAGTGAAAGTGGAAGGCTGCGGGACAGAAATTAGAGTTTTAGGCAGGAACAAAGAAATGGAGCATGTTAGCCTTGTTACAGTTACTTTGTTCCACAATAAAGCAAATGCAAATGACTCCATATCTTTATTGTCATGGATATGGGTATAAGCTATCTTTTAGTACACAACTTGTGTTTATGAATTCTAAAGGGGCAGAAAGTATCAACTATTTTTGAAAACTAATTCTTAGTAAAGGGATGAAATAATCAGTCATGATCAAGTATCTGCTTGATTTAATACTGCTGATAGCAACTTTCCAAACTGCAGAAAGATAAAAGACTTTGCATTGCTTACACATTAAAGATACTTGTTCCTATGAAACTGATACATGCAAGATATCATCATTATCATTGGGGAATTAATGCACCAATGTTATCCTATAATTTTTCCTTCAAAAAAAGAAAATGGCAAAACAAACCTGCTGAAAATTTGTAACTCTTTGCATATAAATTTCAGAGGTGTGATCCTAAATGGGTTCAGGGACTGCAGAAATGGAGCTGGGAAGTTATGTGTGGGAGGCCCCATGTTGCCCAAATCTAGATCAGGAGGAAGGATTTGATCTTGTTTTTTGTGAATGAAAAGTATCCTCAGGAAGCTACTTAGCTATTAGTTTTATTTACATCTGATTGATAGAGTAATTAAGCCATGGTTTGAAATCTAAGTAACTCCTAATATGAAAAGGAAATGTATCATGAGGGATGCTCCACTGGTATTCTGATTTGCTCTCAGAGTGGGAACATTTCAGGACCAGGTCATTCCACCTCTTCGCCCCAAGGCTGTGGACTGTCCAGTTAACAGGGACCCCATGGATACTAGCTGGATGGGTGGTGATAGGCAGTTTCATGTACTGTATCAGCGAGGTCGTTATTCTTGTTCCTAGCAGCATCTGTGGCTTTTTCTGGAACAAACTAAGATTCTTCAAGCAGGCTTTCCATGTAATGTCAACACTATACAACGTATAGCTGCTCATTTCAGAGACCTAGAATAATGTCTAAGCTTCTTGGTTACAATTCCAATGCAGTGACACAAAAACTCCCTGCATATTAATGTATTCATTTATAAAAATAGATAGATATAGAAGTAACTGAACATATAAGAAGTGTGCTAAGATCCTGGTACAGCATATAACATTTTAAATTCTCCTTTAGGCTATTTGTTGCAAAAAATAATGTTTGAAAAAGAATACATTAAGTAACAGAATTTACTATTTGGTGAATACCACCAGAGGTCTCAGCCCTAATGGCTGGCATTGGTTGATAGAGCTATACTAGCATGACATCATTCCTACTTCCTTGTGGAAGTTTCAGACAACATATGGAAGGTTTTGTTGTTGTTCAGTCGTTTAGTCGTGTCCGACTCTTCGTGACCTCATGGACCATAGCACGCCAGGCCTTCCTGTCCTCCACTGTCACCTGGAGTTTACTCAAATTCATGTTCATTACATCGGTGATGCTATCTAACCATCTCATCCTCTGCCGTCCCCTTCTCCTTTTGCCTTCAGTCTTTCCCAGCATCAGGGTCTTTTCCAGTGAGTCTTCTCTTCGCATTAGGTGGCCAAAGTATTTCAGCTTCAGCTTCAGTATCTGTCCTTCCAATGAGCAGTCAGGGTTTTTTTTTTATTAAAGTTTTATTAAAGTTTTAAATATACAAAGTTGAAAGTTGAAAATGAAACAGAAATACAAATACAAATTAAAAAGAAAAGAAAAGTGTAGTAAAGTAAAAGAAACAAACAAACAAACAAACAAACAGAAATTAGATAACTTCCGATCTATCTATGGTCATAAAAGTAAAATAGATAGTTTATTCTTACATGCTGGCTATTCATATAACATTCATATATATTTCTTGTCTAATATATACTATTTATATATATTCTAGTCATCAAAACCCCATGCAAGCTTTACTCCTCCTGCTTTTTGCAAATAGTCCATCAAGGGCTTCCACTCTTTAAGAAAATAATAGTTTGAGTTTTCTTTTAATAAGCATGTCAGTTTGTCATTTTCTGCCATCTCTAATAATTTCAACATCCATTCCTGTATTGTTGGTACATTTTGATTTTTCCAATTTTGTGCATATAAAAGTCTTGCTGCTGTAATCATGTATTGTATTATTCTAAAGTAATGTTTTTCTATTTGTACATCCCAAAATCCAAGTAAAAAAAATTCTGGTTTAAATGGTATTCGTATCTGTAGTATATTTTGCATCAATGAATGTATCTCGGTCCAAAATTCTTTTGCAATTTTGCATGTCCACATATGGTAAAAAGACCCTTCTTGTTTTTTACATTTCCAACATAAGTTGGAAATATTCCCGTACATTTTTGAAAGTTTTTGTGGGGTCATATACCATCGGTACATCATCTTATAAAAGTTTTCTTTTAGATTGTAACACAAGGTGAATTTTAATCCTTTAGTCCACATGTCTGTCTGTCTTTCTCTTTCTTTCTTTCTTTCTTTCTTTCTTTCTTTCTTTCTTTCTTTCTTTCTTTCTTTCTTTCTTTCTCTTTCTTTCTTTCTTTCTTTCTCTTTCTTTCTTTCTTTCTTTCTTTCTTTCTTTCTTTCTTTCTTTCTTTCTTTCTTTCTTTCTTTCTATCAAATTTATCACCGCCCATCTCTACCACGGTAGACTCTGGGCGGTTTACAACAAATGTTAAAATTAAAGTTAAAAATCAATAATCATTAAAATACAATAAACAGTACAATAAATAAGAATATAAAAATCCAGAGGATGGTAGGATCTTAAAAGGAGGTCATTATTAAACTAACCACCCCCAGGAGGAACTATCTCTACCTTTGTCCCACGCCAGGCGGCAGAACCAGATTTTTAGGGACTTCCTAAAGGCCAAGAGGGAGAACGCCTGCCTCACCTCTGGGGGCAAGATGTTCCACAGGGCGGGCGCTATCGCAGAGAAGGCACGCCTCCTGGACCCCGCTAGATGGAATTCCTTTGTTGACGGGGTCCGCAGCATGCCCTCCCTGCATGACCGGGTGGGGCGGGTAGATGCAATTGGGATGAGACGGTCCCTCAGATAGCCTGGCCCCATGCCATGTAGGGCTTTAAAGGTGATAACCAACACCTTGAATTGGACCCGGAAGCAAACTGGTACCCAATGCAGCTCGCGGAGCAGTGGTGTTACATGTGCTGATCTTCTCGCACCCATAACCACTCGAGCGGCTGCATTTTGGACCAGCTGAAGCTTCCGGATACTCTTCAAGGGTAGCCCCATGTAGAGCGCATTGCAATAATCAATATGAGAGATGACAAGGGCATGAGTGACTATTCGGAGGGCCTCTTGATCCAGGAAGGGGCGCAACTGGCGCACAAGCCGAAGCTGTGCAAAGGCCCTCCTGGCCACGACTGCCACCTGCTCTTCGAGCAGGAGTCGTGAGTCCAGGAGGACCCCCAAGCTCCGGACTGAGTCTGAACAGGGTAGTGCTACCCCATCCAGAATTAAAGATGATAACTTCCTGGAGGCCGAGGGGCCATCATAGCCACTCCGTCTTACCAGGGTTCAGTTGAAACCTGTTGTTCCCCATCCAGGCCCCTACAGCCCCCAGGCACTGAGATAGGGTGTCCACTGCAACACTTACTTCACCCGGGATGGAGATACACAATTGAGTATCATCAGCATATTGGTGATACCTCATCCCGTGATGACGGATGATCTCACCCAGCGGCTTCATGTAGATGTTAAATAGGAGAGGAGAGAGAACCGAACCCTGCGGCACCCCACAAAGAAGGGCCCGTGGGTCGGATCTCTCCTCTCCTAGTACCACCGATTGCAGCGACCCTGGAGGAAGGAGATAAACCAGCCCAAAACTACACCGCCCACCCCCAACTCCCTGAGTCGCTCGAAAAGGATACCGTGGTCGACGGTATCGAAAGCCGCTGAGAGGTCCAAGAGAGCGAGAATGGATGCACTCCCTCCATCCCGCTCCCGCCAGAGATCATCCATAAGCGCGACCAATGCAGTCTCTGTCCCATATCCCGGCCTAAAACCTGACTGAAAGGGGTCTAGATAATCCGTTTCATCCAGAATCCTCTGGAGTTGCAGCACCACCACCTTCTCAACCACCTTTCCCAAAAAGGGAAGGTGGGAGACAGGGCGAAAATTGTTCAAAACAGTGGGGTCCAGGGAAGGTTTCTTGAGGGGGTGCACCAGTGCCTCCTTAAAGACTGCTGGAAACATCCCCTCCGCTAAGGATGCATTAATTATCCCCTGGACCCAACCACATGTAACCTCCTGAGCTGATTTCACCAGCCAGGAGGGACATGGGTCAAGATGGCACGTGGTGGCGTTTACAATCCGGAGGATCCTGTCTACTTCATCAGGCCCAACAGGATCAAACCGTTCCCAGATAACAGGGTAAGTACGAACCTCTGGCATCTCTCCAGATTGTGCTTCACGCTTAGAGTTAAATTTGGAATGAATCTGAGCGATTTTGTCCTGCAGATGCTCAGCAAATTCTTCCGATCAGCCCTGTAGATGGGTCACCGTATCTTCGTGACCCAAAAGAGATCTAGTAATCTTAAATAGGGCCGTCGGGCGGCAATCTGCGGACGCAATAAGAGCGGAGAAATATTCACGTTTCGCCGCTCTTACCACCACAAGGTAGGCCCTAATAGCGGCTCTAGATTGTGTCCGGTCAGATTCAGTCCTCGTCTTCCTCCAGCGGCGCTCTAGACGTCTCTTAACCCTCTTCAAAACCCTCAACTCCTCCGTGAACCACGGGGAGTGACGGGTCGAACGAGGCAAGAGAGGCCGCGTAGGCACGATCCTGTCCAGGGCCCCGGCCGCCTCCTTATTCCAAGCTGCGGCCAGGACCTCCGCCGGACCGTGCATCAGATCTTCGGGTATAACCCCCAGCTCCTTTTGAAACCTCATTGGTTCCATCAGTCGCCGGGGGCGGACCAATCTAATAGGTCCTGCCTCCCTGCGGAGTGGGGCGGCACAAGAGAGCCTCAGGGTCACCAGGGCGTGGTCTGACCATGACAATGGGGATAGATGTAACTCTCCCCTCAGATCACATGTCTTCCCATTGTTGAAGTTGTATATTGTGACCAATATTTTTTGCCCATTGAATCATACAATCTTTAACTTGTTCCTCCACCATTTCTCCTTTTAACAATAATTTATACATTTTAGCAATTAAGTGTTCATCAGTTTCACATAGTTGTATTTCAAATTCTGATTTGGTTTGTTCAAATTCCAATTTTTTTAAATCTAATTTAAATTTCTATAAGTTGCATATAGGAGAGCCATTGAAAAGTATATCCTTCTTGAACAAGTTCTTCTTTTGATTTTATTACATAATGTCCTTGTTCTTTTTTTAAAAGGTCCTTATATGTCAACCATTTATCTTTATTTCTTACTTCTGTTCTATAAAAAGCTTCTTGCGTGGAAATCCATAAAGGTCTCTTATAACATAAAGTTGGTTTATATTTATTCCAAATTTTCAACAAAGATCTTCTAATATAATGATTTTTAAAATCCACATTAACTGTAGCCTTATCGTACCACAGATATCCATGCCATCCAAATCTTAATTCATGTCCTTCCAGATTTAATAATTTTTCATTTTTCAAAACAATCCATTCCTTAAGCCATACCAAACCACAAGCTGCATGATATAGTTTCAAATTCGGGAGTCCTAAACCACCTCTTTCTTTTGAGTCTTGCAAGACTTTATATTTTATTCTTGGTTTTTTCCCTTGCCAAATGAACTTAGAAATATCTTTCTGCCACTGTTTAAATGGTTCCTCTGATGTCAATATGGGTATTGTTTGAAAAAGATATAGAATTCGTGGTAATATATTCATTTTAATTGCTGATATTCTACCCAATAGTGATAATTGCAGCTTTCCCCATCGATCTAAATCTTTTTTAATATCTGTCCAAAGTGGGGTATAATTATTCTGAAATAGTTTGACATTCTTCGATGTTAAATAGACTCCCAAATATTTTATTTTTTTCTCCATGGTGTATCCTGTCATTTCTCTCTGTTTCTCTTGTTGATGGTAATTCATATTCTTGGTCAAGACTTTTGTTTTCTGTAAATTAACTTTAAACCCTGATAACGACCCAAAGTCTTTCAATTTCTGCATCAATAGTTCAATTCCATCCAGTGGATTCTCTAAGGTAATGACTAGATCGTCAGCAAAGGCTCTTAATTTATAAACTTCCTTTTTAACTCTGATGCCATGAATACCATCGAGCAGTCAGGGTTGATTTCCTTTAGGATTGACTGATTTGACCTCCTTGCAGTCCAAGGGACTCTTAAGAGTCTTCTCCAGCACCACAGTTTGAAAGCATCAATTCTTCGGCGCTCAGCCTTCCTTATGGTCCAACTCTTATGGTCCAACTCTCACAGCCATACATTACTACTGGGAAAACCATAGCTTTAACTATACGTACCTTTGTCGGCAAGGTGATGTCTCTGCTTTTTAATATGCTGTCTAGGTTTACCATAGCTTTCCTCCCAAGGAGCAAGCGTCTTTTAATTTCATGGCTGCAGTCACCGTCTGCGGTGATCTTGGAGCCCAAGAAAATAAAATCTGTCACTGCTTCCATTTCTTCCCCTTCTATTTGCCAGGAAGTGATGGGACCAGATGCCATGATCTGAGTTTTTTTAATGTTGAGTTTCAAGCCAGCTTTTGCACTCTCCTCTTTCACCCTCATCAAAAGGCTCTTTAGTTCCTCTTCACTTTCTGCCATTAGGGTGGTATCGTCTGCATATCTGAGGTTGTTGATATTTCTCCCGGCAATCTTAACTCCGGCTTGTGATTCATCCAGCCCGGCATTTCTCATGATGTACTCTGCATATAAGTTTAATAAGCAGGGTGATAATATACAGCCTTGTCGTACTCCTTTCCCAATTTTGAACCAGTCGGTTCTTCCATGTCCGGTTCTAACTGTTGCTTCTTGACCCGCATACAGGTTTCTCAGGAGACAGGTAAGGTGGTCTGGTACTCCCATCTCTTTAAGAATTTGCCACAGTTTGTTGTGATCCACACAATCAAAGGCTTTAGCGTAGTCAATGAAGCAGAAGTAGATGTATTTCTGGAACTCTCTTGCTTTTTCCATGATCCAGCGAATGTTGGCAATCTGATCTCTAGTTCCTCTGCCTCTTTGAAACCCAGCTTGCACTTCTGGTAGTTCTCGGTTCACATACTGCTGAAGCCTAGCTTGTAGGATTTTGAGCATAACCTTGCTAGCATGTGAAATGAGCGCAATTGTACGGTTTTCTAATTGTACATTTTCTAATCATATGCTTTACTGCATGGAAGGTTTACCCATGCAGTAAAGCATATGATTAGGAAATAGTTGTGCAACAGCATTATCCTATGCCTGTTGTTGTTTTATTTGTTCAGTCGCTTCCGACTCTTCGTGACTTCATGAACCAGCCCACGCCAGAGCTTCCTGTTGGCCGTCGCCACCCTCAGTTCCCCCAAGGTCGAGTCCGTCACCTCTCTTGAGCATTACCTTACTGGCATGTGAAATAAGTGCCACTGTTCGATAGTTTGAACATTCTTTAGTGCTTCCCTTTTTTGGTATGGGGATATAAGTTGATTTTTTCCAATCTGATGGCCATTCTTGTGTTTTCCAAATTTGCTGGCATATGGCATGCATCACCTTGACAGCATCATCTTGCAAGATTTTAAACAGTTCAGCTGGGATACCGTCGTCTCCTGCCGCCTTGTTATTAGCAATGCTTCTAATTCTCCTATGCCTATGTTCTCTCATTTCAATTTGATTTCAGCCTGGTTGAATGCAATTAGTTGACCAGGATGAAATGCTTTTGATCATTCTGTTTAGTGGCTTGTGTTATGTACTGTAAAGGGGATTGCATGTGTATTTTGCATACCTTGCATGTGCAGCATGTCCTGCTGATGTCCTATGGAGCTGCTAACCTTCATTGTATTTTTCCAATCATGCTGAAAATAATTTTCACAGGAAGCTTTACCGTGTGGGTTGACTTACACCGATTTCACAAAATGGTCTGAGACAAATGCCACATGTTCTTGTAGGTTGAGTCCTGAATCACAGAGAGATTTTTCAATGGATTTTGCAATATTTTCAGCATCTGGGTTCCTCTAGGCCAGTGCTTTCCAACCTGCCACTAAAACACGGAAGCGCTGATGGCCTGCCGTTGCTGCTGCTGCCGTGCACACCGCCACTGCGCACGCCCCTCCCGCCACTTCCGGGTTGTGTTGCGACACACTAAAGTGTCGCGACACACAGTTTGGAAAGCTATGCTCTAGGCATATCTCAAAAGTAAGTCCTAATTGAGTCTTGAGAATCTTTAAAAGGAGGAACCTGTCATCCTTGTCAGAACTGCCAGTTGTACTTAAAAATGTTTATTCGTTCAGTCACTTCCAACTCTTTGTGACATCATGGACCAGCCTATGCCAGAGCTTCCTATCGGCCGTCGCCACCCCCAGCTCCCCCAAGGTCAAGTCCGTCACCTCCAGAATATTATCCATCCATCTTGCCCTTGGTCAGCCCCTCTTCCTTTTGCCTTCCACTTTCCCTAGCATCAGCATCTTCTCCAGGGTATCCTGTCTTCTCATTATGTGGCCAAAGTACTTCAGTTTTGCCTTTAATATCATTCCCTCAAGTGAGCAGTCTGGCTTTATTTCCTGGAGTATGGACTGGTTTGACCTTCTTGCAGTCCAAGGCGCACTCAGAATTTTCCTCCAACACCACAGTTCAAAAGCATCTATCTTTCTTTGCTCAGCCTTCCTTATGTTCCAGCTCTCACAGCCATAGGTTACTTCAGGGAATACCATTGCTTTAACTATGCAGACCTTTGTTGTCAGTGTGATGTCTCTGCTCTTAACTATTTTATCAAGATTTGCCATTGCTCTCCTCCCAAGAAGTAAACATCTTCTGATTTCCTGGCTGCAGTCAGCGTCTGCAGTAATCTTTGCACCTAGAAATACAAAGTCTGTCACTGCCTCCACGTTTTCTCCCTTTATTTGCCAGTTATCAATCAAGCTGGGTGCCATAATCTTGGTTGTTTTGAGGTTTAACTGCAACCCAGCTTTTGCACTTTCTTCTTTCACCTTCGTCATAAGGCTCCTCAGCCCCTCCTCGCTTTCAGCCATCAAAGTAGTATCATCTGCATATCGGAGATTGTTAATGTTTCTTCCAATGATTTTAACTCCAGCCTTGGATTCATCAAGCCCAGCATGTCGCATGATGTGTTCTGTGTACAGGTTGAATAGGTAGGGTGAGAGTATACAACCCTGCCGTACTCCTTTCCCAATCTTAAACGAGTCCGTTGTTCCGTGGTCTGTTCTTACCGTTGCTACTTGGTCGTTATACAGATTCCTCAGGAGGCAGACCAGATGACTTGGTATCCCCATACCACCAAGAAGTTGCCACAATTTGTTATGATCCACACAGTCAAAGGCTTTAGAATAGTCATGTATGTTTTTAAATCATTAGAACCTTGAGGTAAGTGCTTTTGTATGACTCCATGTTCTGTGTTCCAAAGCAGTGGATTCAATAACTGGGTTTTGTGAATCCATATGTTACTTAGCTGTTTCACCGTCTGGAAACACCAATAAACTTCCTTTGCAGCAAGTTATGTATAATTAAAAAAAACCTAAACTAAACCTGAAAAAATGCTTTGTCCATTATTGGATTATGTGGATTAGAGCAAAGGGTCATCAGCACTTAGTATATTTTAAACTCTCTTGACTTCCTGCATTTCTCCTCTGCTTGACAGTAGCTATAACTGTCTTTGCAACATGATATTGAAAAGTTTTAAGTATATTTCACAAAAGGTATGCATACATGTTTTCTTTTCTGCCTGAGTAAAAGTTCCCTACCCCTGCAAAATAGGAAAAAATGAATATACTTTCACCATATTTTTGCTTCTGTATGGGCACAGCAATACAACTTTGGAAATAAAAATGGTGTTAAATGAGAAAAGAGCTTAATGTCAACTCTAAATTTCTAACCCTATCCTGCCTTTCCCATGGGAGCTCAAAAGAAAACAGAGTGAAGTTTTTCTCAAGAACTTCAGAACTGGCCTGGAGTCACCTAGAAGTCTGCATGGTTGCATGGTTAAACCTTGCTCTTTAACCAGCACACTAAATTAAAATATTGTTTTGGATCAGGTGAGAGTTTGATTCAGGTCTCATTATTTTTGAAAAAAAAATGCTGTTTGGGATAACAAATAAAGGAAGATATAGCAGGAGACAGGGAGAGGCTGTTCTCAGGGAAGATGAACTCATTACCTTATACTGAGTCTGTCTTCCAGCTTCCTGGGCTCAGCCACAGTACAAAGTCATTGGATCCTCAGTGGCCCTAGTCTCTAGCTGTTGCTCCCGAATGCCAGGCTGGCCTGCAACAAAGCCTTCCTCATCCAAGATCTAATCATGAATGATAGGGCTGGCCTGGTGTGCATAATTGCGACCTGGATTGGCATGGGAGGGTTCTCATGAAGATGTGCCCAAACAAGTATGGCATCAGCTGCAACCACAGGGCAGGGGTGGTGGAGTGACTATTATCATTCAGGGGACTCTTATGGCTTCCAGAGACACTGCTTTGCAGATAACTGGATGTAAGCCCCGATATTTGAAATTGAGCTTTAGGAAACAAATGGGGCCTCTGCTGCTGTACTGGTCTCCTTGCTGCACAGCAGCTTTCCTACCTGAGCTGTTCAACTCTGTTGCAGGGTAGCAGTGGAATCTTCTAGCTTCATGGGGCTGGGAGATTTCAACCTGCCTTTCCTAGACATGGAGTCTGAAACAGCTTGGAAATTTATGGTCACCATGACAACCACCAACTTGACTCAGATTATCACTTTGTGCACATTGGTGGTCACACAAGAGATTGGTGATTGTCTTAGAGCAGGGGTCGGCATCCTGTGGTCCGCGGCCCACTGGTGATCCGCGGGCTGTTAGGAAGTGGGCCGCAGGGTGAGCCGGAGCAGCTGATTGGTGGCCCAGAAGGTGAAACACCTCCACCTATCAGCGCGTGGCAAAGAAGGGCGGAGGCGGGCCGAGGAGCACCCCAGCCAATCAGCCTCCCCTCACTTTTCGCCTCCCTGGTGCTCAGTACAGCATTTTTTCGCAGAACCGAGGGAATTTTCGGGGTCCCCGGAGCCTGCCCTTTCAAAGGGGCACCCCGGTGGTGCCCCTTTTCTCGCCTCGGATCACCGCAAAAAGTGATGATGGGGGGGCGCCCCGGGGTGGAAAATCTCTGCGCAGATCAGCTGTGCGACAGGGAGGCGGAGGCACGCCCGAGCTACCCTGGCAGGCGCCGAAAAAAACACAGGGAGAAAAAGGGGGGAAGTCTGCCCCACGCCCTGCCGGGGTGCCCCTTTGAAAGGGCAGGCTCCGGGGACCCCGAAAATGCCCTCGGTTCTGCAAAAAAACACACCGAGCGGCAGGGAGGTGAAAAGCCTCGCCTGCAGCGCCTGCTTGGCGGGAGCCAATCACGTAGGCCAGGGGGCGGGGACCCCAAGAAATAAAGTGCACAATAGATGTAATGCTCCTGCCTGCAAACCCCGTCCCCGGCCCACGCGATTGGCTGCCGCCTGCAAACCCCGCCCCCCGGTCCTTGGAAAAAAATTTCCCACAGAAGTGGTCCCTGGTGCCAAAAAGGTTGCCGGCCCCTGTCTTAGAGCAGTTGTAACATGATCTGAGTATGTGAGATACTAACATCAGTCTCTTGTCATGGTCTGGTCATTCTTTGATTGGTTTTGAGCTTTCCAGTGCTGCTGCAGACTGCAGTATGGTAGAACCTCTTTGATCGGTCCTCCCCCAAGCCTGAGGGACACAACTGGATTTCAGAGGGAGCTTGGGGAATTCCCTGAGTCTCTGATACACATTTTAACTGAGGCCTAAGTCGCCACCTGGAATGAAGAGGTGGCGATGACTTTAGACTGGATTGCACCAGTGTGGCCTCTCCCCATCTGTGGGTCCTGGAGGCTCTCTGGTTTTCAGAAGTTCTCTGGAAGATGAAATAACAAAAAGGATGCCTGGAAAAGAAATAAAGTTGTTTGTAGTTTGGTGTGACTTTTTCCTGGGAGACAATAGCGTAACTTGGCTATGCCAATATTCAGGAAATATGAGTAAAAGGTTTCTACTTCCTCAAAAGTACAAGCCATAGTAATTTTGACATAGAATATGACATAGTAGCTGAGTCTGTTGCTACTTCTGAGCAGACACCTTTCTGAGTGATCCAGTATCAAATGACTGATGAAACCTGCAGGTGTCTTGGTTAAATCTGCAGCAGTCATCTTGTCTGGTATCCCAGCCATATCTCAGATGGTGGTGTGGATGATGTTTTTGAGTGTGTGCAAAAATAAAAATAATTTGAAATGAAATGAAATAAATATGGCCCAATAGGGGGTTGGACCCTCCAGGTGTTGTACTATTTCTGTGCCCAAAGGTAAGTAGAAGCTAAAGAGCCTAGGGATCAAAACAAGCCAATCCAAGCCCTCTGTTTTCTCTGTCAGATAGTACATAGAAAGCGTACTACCTGAGTACGAAGAAGGTATAATGTATTACACATTACTGGTCTTGGGCTCAACCTGACAAGTTCAGAATCCTCTTTTTTTCCTCCTTCCCTTCTCTCTCTTTCCTGGAAACATCATAAAATGTTTGAACGTGTTTTTGTCTTAAAAGGTCACAATTTATTGGCTTCAGACTTCAGAAAAGTCCTGTATGACTTTTTCCATTGGCTCTTACCCACAGCACAAGTAAGACTGAGCAACATTTTCTTCTGCTGTGTCCCCATAGCCAACCCATGAGGCTTAAATAATCTTTAGCTATACTGGGGTTAAAGTCAAATCTTCATTATTTTGACACAGTTCAATGGCAAAATCTGCTAGGCTTTGCCACCCACTTTTAGGGAAATCAGGTGACATTCTTTAAAACCTGAAGATATTGATTAATATAGGGTGCACCAATTCTGTATTCCAAATTTCTTGTATATTGTCCAATTTTATTTTTTATTTTTAAATTTTTTTTGTAACAGTAAATTGTCAGTTTAGTTTCAGTAAACGCCTTCTCCAGGCCTTTCAGAGTTTCAGAGGCAGCAAGGGCATTGTTATGTAAAACAACGTACATAACAAGTGTTTTAATTGTATTGCCATCTAGCCTGTCTAGGAAATTGTATTCCTTTTGTAAAATCTGAAATGTTTTAAAAGTATCATTACTTAATAGTTTTTTTTTTTTATCCATAAGTTTTATTAATTTTAAAATACACATTAAAAGCTAATACAAAAGAAAAGAAATAGAAATACAAAGTAAGAAAAGGGAAAAGAAAAAGTGAAGTCAAAAAATAACAAACAAGAAAAAATATAGAAAATAGATGTCCTCCAATTTATCCTTGAACTTTAAGTACAACAATTAACTTTAAATGTTAGTCCTTAATACAATACACAGAAACTTTTCTTTGTCATATACCCTTTGATTTCTATAATCCAATCTTCTGTTCTTCATATAGGTTTCGCCTTTCTTGATATCTTCCAACAATCCATCTCTGGTTTCTACTCCTTAGAATAGTAATCAAATGTTCGTTGTTGCATCAATTAAATGTTTTCCATTTGCTCTTTCCATTTTTACATCTATATTTATATCTTCAATAAAGTCCAATTAGTATAACAAATAAAGGCCTTATCTACGTCTAATAAAATACAGTATATTCTGTTCATGTTATGACTATATATTCCATTAATACATAATCTAACATATTACATAACATAATACATAATATAGCAAAAATACAAAACCTAACATAACATATAACCTAATACATACAACATATTCTTGTAATAACCTACATTCTAATTCCATCTCATCATCTCATTGTCTTCTCATAAATGTGTCTCCAGAAAGAGTAATATATAATATCAACATATTTATTTATAATCTTGTATCTTACACTTAAAATATCATGTTTTTATGCATCTGTAAATTTCTCATATCTGTGCTTACTCTGTGTACAATACCAAATCCACATTTTCATTCACCTTGCATTCCAAATCAATATCAATAAATCTCCTGTTTAGGTTATGCCAATATCACAATATGCAACTTGTTTATTTCTGTAACTCATGTGGGATATCAAAATGTTTATTTTGCCATATCTATCAATTTGCATATTAAAATCTTCCTGTCTCAGCTGCCACAATGTATTTATGCCCAAACATTTAATAGACCACTTCCTGTAAGATATCATAATCTTCTTCTGTACCAATACATTCAAAGTCCTCTTTCCCTGTTTCTCTACTGGTTCGAAAGATCTTTCCTCTGTTTCTAAATCTGTCCCTTGTACCTTCTGTTCCTGAGCCACCAAAACTATTAATATACGTTCTATGGATTTCTTAATTTGCAAAAAATTTTTGCTGGTTTCTTCCTTAAAATCCTGAAGTACTGTGAGAAAGGCCATTATTTATTGTTCAAAGCGTAATCAACTGCCGTAGACAAAACAAAAAAATTTCTCAGGGAGCAAGGAACAGCTGTTCTATTATTTATCAATAATGTCTATTTCTTTAAGTGAGAAAAGCTTTTAAAGTAAGAGATGAAAAAATTCCACAGAGCAGTATTTCAAACAGTTTGTAAAGGGAAAGATGAAAATATATTCCAAATGAAAAATAGTCCTTTCTAAAAAAAAATAGAAAAGAAGAAAAAAAAAGGTAGAGAGGCACACATTCTCTATACTTTATTCTTTATTCTTCTTTATTCTTCAGGCTGCAAGCTGCTTAACCCAAACAAACAATTTCTCAAAAGTCAGTAAGTTTGTCGAGTGAGAAATACCAACAAAGTCTCTTAAGTCCCAATTTCTCTGATACAAAAGAAAGGCAGAAAAATACAAAACTTGTTCACTATGTTGCCAAAATAAAATCTATCAAACTTCCACCAAAATTAATTATAGCAAAGAAAACACAAAATTAGCCAACATTTTGAACGAAGTCCAAAGATAAATTTTAGAATAATAAAAATGTACTAATCTAAAAAGAAAACTAATATAAGGTGATCTAAAAGCTGGCTGTCACTCTTGTGTCTCCCAAGAGACTTACTGTTCTCTGCAGAGCTAGAATCCTCTTTCGGCCATTTCATTGCACCCCCCCGTTCTTCTCCGCGGTGGAAACAACAAAGAAAAACAGGAGTGGGCAATTCCAATGGCTCTGTGAGCAATCTTCTGGTTCCCCCTTCTCCAGGGGGAAACTTCAGTGGTCCGTAGACCCCTGCAAACAAGATAGAAAGTTAGCCAGGTCTCAGAGCTCAGAGCTCTGAGAAACTCTGACTTGTCGAGCTGCCAGCCAGGCTTGGAGTCCCGTATCATTACTTAATAGTTGATTAAACATAATGACCCCATTATGAGCACATATCCCCACCCCACAAAGTATTACTAGCCATCATAAAATAAGAATTGGTCCAAATGTCTATTTTATTTTAAAGGAAAAATCAGGTTTAAGCATTCTACTCAATAAGCCCAAAATACAGTATGTCTGTCTTCATTGCTGAAAAAGCAACCGAATTCTGACTACAGTTAGAACCAAGATGGCAAGATGCTAAATAATATCCCTCAAACTGGGTTCACTGTGAGGTTGACAACTAAATCTAATGGTATTGTTTAAAATCAGGAAAATTAAAAGCACTACCCTAAGAATGACATAACTTTAATAAGGAGATATTGAATAATTTAACTACTATCTTAATCTGTTTAAAATATTTAAGTGAAACCAATATATGTATTGCTTTCAAAATATCAATGTTGTTGCAAAATTCATTTTCACAACATTAGTTCTTTCCCACACTTATGGATATTTTCAACCATCAATAAATATCTTCTTTCATCTGGGTGATACTGTTTGCAGTGTTCTTATCCACTAAATTGGATGTATAATTTTACCTAACTGCAGATGTTTCAAAGGAGAAGAAGGAGAATTTCCCAGGTTTTTCCCGTTTCTAATACATATGTTTCATTATTAAAATCCATGTCTAAAGCATATCATTGGCCCAACTCCAAATCAATAGATCTAAAAGAATTATAAACTTCCAGTAGCATATTCTTTCAAGGCTTCTTTTACTCCTAATTCAAATTTTCTGGGTTGTGATTCATGTATCTTTTTCCTCGAGGAGGTACAGACTATCTTACAATGAATAAATACTTCAAAAGTATTCCAAACTATCTCCAAATTTGATAAATAACTCTAATTGAGTCATACATTTTAATAGTCTTGCCCACTGCTCCATATTTGAAGATACCTGAACTGTCTGTCCTACTTCCCTTCTAGAATATTAAAGGTCCACATGTCTAGTGTTTCCCTTCTTGGCATTTTCCTTTAAATGAACTGTTGAAAAGTACTGGGTTTTTGTTTTGTTTTTTTGCACTAGCCATTTCCAACCTGGTGTCTGTGTCAGAAGCACTGGCACCACAATTTTCAAGCTTCCTGGTCATATGGGGCAGCTGCTTCACATTATCCAGTTTTGTTTATTCAGATTCTTAGTCAAAGAAACAAGACCAAAAGTTGAAGGAATGCAGGAAGAGAAAGTATGGGCAAAAGTAGCAAAAAGTATTAGAAGACAGATTAATCTCCCAACAGCATGAATAGACTACGGATGCAAAGAAAGAGGATAAGTAAACTACTTGGAAGACATAAAAAATAATTATATTTCAAAGTACCTCAGAACTTATTTCCTTCCTTCCTTCCTTCCTTCCTTCCACTTATGTGGACACCCAGCTTATGTGCCACAACTCTGGACAGCTCACAAAAACAACAATAAAACCAGCATCCAAAAACAATTCTGGGCATCCTAGACAAAACTCCCCAGTACATCAACAGTTACAATCACTGGGCTCCAGCCTCATCCTATCCCAATGCTTGGGGAAGACCCAGCTTTTTAAGGCCTTCTGGAAGACTAGAGTGGTGGGGGCCTGCTGGATCCAGGGGGAAGGTTGTTCCAAAGGGCAGGAGCCCCAAGTCCTGGAGGAGCCCCAAGTTGCTCACCAGCTCTGTCCAGGGAAGTACTACCCCATTGAGGGTCAAATATAACACATCACTAGATCTAGGGGGGGGGGGGCAAAAACCAAAAGCTACTCTGTCTTCCTAGGGTTGACTCAGAGATGGCTCCTCCCCATCCAGCCTCTCACAGCCTACAGGCACTGGGTCAGAATGGTATTGCCAGGGGTGGAACTGTATGACTGGGTATCATCAACATACTGATGATACTTTACCCTGTGCCATTGAATGACCTCATCCAGTGATTTCTTGTATATATTGAAGAGTGGCAAGATACCCAAACCCTGAGGCACCCCACACCACAGGGGCCTAGAATTAGACTTCTCCTCCCTCAACACTGACAGGAACTGGCCATGGAGGAAGGACGAAAATCACTGCAAAACAGTGCCCCACATTCCCAACCCCCAAAGCTAGTCCAGAAAGATGCCATGGTTGATGGTATTGAAAGCTGCCAAGAGATCCAGGAGGGCCAAGTGGGTTGCACCACCCCTATCCCAAGCCCTCCAGAGGTCGTCTACAAGTGTGACAATGCTGTCTCAGTATTGTAACCAGGCCTGAACCCTGCCTGGAAAAGGTCCAGAAAACCTGCTTCCTCCAGGGCCTTCTGTCCTGACTTCGATTGTAGGAATAACACGCTGAGGCTTGGGATAGAAGCTCTGTGTTTATTGTCCTACCTTCTTAACAGAATCCAGCTAAACTAACATAACTAGTAATGCTCAGAGAAAGAGTCCACGAATTCAGGGCGGGGCTTTCTTCAGCCTCTTGGGAGGGAAACATAGAGATTCAGTACTATGCATGCATTTCCCTTCCGGGAGGGAGCCCCCTCCTTCTCCGCCCGTTATCTCCCTGACACCTTCTGAAGCTAAGCGCCTACCACCCTCTCAACAACTTCTCTAGACAGAGAAGGTTGGAGACTGGACAAAAGTTATCCAACACTGTTGGATCCAAGGATGGCCTCTTGAGAAGGGGTGTATAACTGTATCCTTCAAGACAAGCAGCACTAACCTCTTCCACAATGAGGCATTAATCACCACTTGGACCCAACAACATGTTAACTCCCAGGAGTCCTTGACCAACCAGGAGGGGCTTGGATCCAGAACACAGGTGGCTAAACTCACAGCAGTGAGGACCCTGTCATCCTCAGGATTGACTGGTTTAAGCTCTTTCCAGATACTGTAACTCAGCTCAGACGTGTCTCGGGCACTTCCAAAGAACTTGCCCAGCTTGAGTCTAACTCCACTTTGCCTGACAGATGCTGAGAATATTCCACACTGCAGTTCTGCAAGGGCTCCCCTGGCCCCTCCTTACCCAGAAGGGGCCTGGTCAACTGAAGCAGGGCTGCTGGCCAGTTGTCTACAGATGCAGTAAGCTTGTTTTGCTGCTCTTGTCACCACAGGGTAAGTCCCAATAAAGGCTCTTACCTATGCCCACATGACTTCACTCTTTACCTTTCACCAACAGTACTCTAGGCATCTCTTGTGTCATTTCATCTCTTGGAGCTCCTAGGTCAGGGGTCGGCAAACCGCGGCTCGCGAGCCACATGCGGCTCTTTGGATCGAGTGTGGCTCTTCCCCAGGCAGGCGTGGCGGGGGCAGGCGCGACAGCGGCATGGTGTGCATGGCGGCGGGCATGGCAGTAGCAGCAGGCGCGGCAGTGGCATGGTGTGCGTGGCGGCGGGCATGGCGGCAGCAGGCCCTAAGTGTGCGCGATTGGCTCCCGCCTGCAAACCCCGCCCCCTTCCACGCGATTGGCCCCCGCCCGCAAACCCTGCCCCCTTCCACGCGATTGGCCTCCGCCCACAAACTCCACCCCCTTCCACATGATTGGCTCCCACCCTCAAACCCCGCCCCCTGGCCCTCGAGTGATATTATAAATTTTATAACTGTCAAAATGGCTCCTGGCATAAAAAAGTTTGCCGAGCCCTGTCCTAGGTGAACCAAGAAGCTCTACAGGATCCGCAACCACAGAATTCCACAGAGGCACAATCTGGTCCAGGGCTCCTGCCGCATGCTTATTCCAAGCTGCAATGACAGCCTCCGCTGAACTGTGTGCCAGAGCTTCAGGAAAAAACCAAGTTCTCTCTGAAACCGGACTGGGCGCATGAGTCGCCTGGAGTGGGCCAATTAAATAGGCCCCATTTCCCTGCAGTGGGGGGCAGCCATAGAGAACTCCAGGTTCAGAAGGGCATGATCTGTTCATGTTAAAGGACTAATATTAATATCCCCCAATCCCAGATCGTCATACCACAGCCCCAGGAGAAAACCCAGATCTAATGTGTGATCTGTTCTCTGAGTTGAACCCTTAACAAGTTGGTTGCCATGGCAGCCATGAACACCTGCACCACCTCCAACTCTGGGCCCAAAGAAGGCAGGTAAAAGTCTCCAAAACCATAAGCCTGGGAAACTCCACAGCCAACTCAGCCACAAAGTAGGGATGCTCAGCTCGGGTAGGGATGCTGCTGTAGGAATTCTGAAATGCTAATAACAGAAATCCATGCAGCTTTTAATTAGTTTATAGCAGAGTAGAAGCGTGCCAGTAACTTGCACAAGGCTTAATCAGTTCAAAAACACAAAATAAACACACTTCACACGTTAAAGTAACATAAAAATAGCTTACAGTTTATTGTAGATCACAGTTTCATGGTAGAAACGGTCCATGCATGCGAGCGATAGGTTCTGGCCAAACCCACAGTCTTCTCAATGTGGCCTTGCTGAATGGAGGTATGAGCTACGAGGACAGTCATGGATGACCATCCTTCCCGGTTGAGATTCAAACAGAAAAGGGAAGAAGGAAATGAAGGAGAGGAACAGGAAACCGGGATTCAAGCCCCTCCCACACAAAGCAGTAAGATTAGGTTGCAGCAGAGCTGCCCCTCCTTCAAGCTTGTGTGAGACGTGCTTGGCTGAAACCCGATATCTCTAACAGCTGCTACACTGCTGGGAGGAAGGTAGGTTGGTAGCAGTCCGAACTGATCCTTTACAGCCCTTTCTCAGAAAGTGGGTCTCACTTCCAGCTATATCTGGGTAGTACCCAGCAAGGCCAGCAGATACTCTCAGATGTCAATGGCCACTCCCCACCCCTGACCCGGAGTTGTGGCTAGTGCTGTACCTGAAACCGAGCATACATCTCCAAGGGGGGAATGTCCCCTCTGTGTCCACCAAGTTTTAATGATGCAAGTCAGATCAGCCCCCTCATCCATGATCAAGTGGTGGATGAAGTGAGCTTTAGTGCATGCCAGCCTATTATTAAGAAACAGCAACTTGAGTCTGGAGCTAGCAAAGAGCCGGAGACCAGGTCTTGGAGCTAAGCACAGGAGGCTGGAACACAGTATCGGTCCTAGACACCGAGGCTGTCTTCCCTGTGGGCGGCCTTCCCTCTCCCCTTTCTCAACATCTAACTTTCTTCTACCTCCAAACCAAGATAACCCATCCAAGCAAACACAAACAGGGACAGATAAGCCCCAACCAGGTTATGGGTGCTTTTACCAAGTATTCAGCAGCTTAGCCTGCCCCATTCCATATCACCCAACAAACCAACAAACCACACTCCACTCCCACTATGTTCCTATGCTCTCACCTTGGTTGCAGGGAAAGCCTCATAGCCAGCAGGCCTGGCAGGTAGAATCTCTCCCCCCCGCCCTGCCCCCCCCCCCCGCCCCCATCTCCATCTGTCACTTGAGGGCAGCAGCCAGCCCACACTCCAACAAACAATCTACAAGACTATCTTTGCTGGTTACACTAACTGGAAGTCTGAAAAAGGATGCTTAGTAGAATTATGAAGTAAAACAAATAGTGGATAAGAAAAAAAAAGCTGAGGCTAAAATGTTATTGCTGCAAAAAATGAGAATGAGAGATATTGTATACTGTGTATGTAAATAAAAAGATAATTGCAAAGAATCTAGTCAAAGACAGCATTACTTAGTTAACTAAAAAGGCAGACAAAAAGAAGAGTGATTTTCATGTAAATAAACACATGTCTTGGAAGTGGGGGAAGAGGGCTAAACAAGGAGCCTCCAGCAGGGTGAAGGATATTAAAAATAAAGATGATGAAATGATTCGGGATGAAACTGAAGTGAGGGAATGCTGGAAGTATTTTGAAGCTTGTATGTGAATGACAGTAATCAGTCAAAGAATAGAACTGAAATTAATGGTGAAAAGGAAATCATAAACACTATGGGAATTTTGAAAAATTAAGACTGCAGGCATAGTTGATATAGCTGAATAAATGTTAAAATATGGATGTGGCTTGCTTAGGGAGTAACTGTGTAACTTGTTTAACCTATGTGTGAAGACTGCATCTGCACCTGATAATTTGAAAAATTCTGTCATTGTCCCCCTATACAAAGGAAAATTAGCAAGAGTGAACGCAAAAACCATAGGAGAAAGTTTGTTGAATGCGCCTGGGGAGTTGTTTCTGACTGAAAGGGTTAGTAAGTTACTAAGTTAGTAAGTGACAGTAAGAAAAAATTGGGAAGTTCAATGGTGGCTCTACCCTGGGCAATAATTTGTAGATCAGCAGGTTGTTGAGAAAATAAGTATAAATATCTGAAAGAAAATTTATTATACATTTGTTGAATTAGAGAAAGTGTAAGATAAAATGAATTGGATTGAATTATATAACAGTTTATGCAAGTATGAAGGTTGGTTGCTCTGAAAAAAGCAACATATGATGGAAATTAATATTATGTAATAGATGATGGAATATTTAAGCATTAGAATAACTGGAATGGTTAGCAAACACTTCAACAGGTTATGTGATACCTGCTTAGTAGTTTAATGCATTTGTGGATAAATATATATGAAATGCTTGTAGCGATGTTACATATTGGGGATGTGAATATATATACACACACACACACACACACACACACACACACACTTTGTATGCAGATGATGCTGTGTTGTTGAACCCAAATGATCTCCAGCAAATATTAGATAGTATAATACAACAAGGACTATGGATCTGAAAATTATCAAAGATTAAGGTAATTATATTTGACAGGGAAAATGGAACGAACAATTGCAAGTTATAAACTTGAGCATGTAGTGAATTTACATACCTTGGTAGAATGTTTTCTAAAGATGGGGAAAAGGATGGAGAAATGTTAAGATGTGCAAATGCTGATAAAAGGTAGTGAGTACTATGTGGTCTTACTATGAAATAAGTAAGAAGCAAAAATGGCTACATATAGGAATGCGCTTCTCTCCACTTTGTTATATGAAGAGTTGGGTTTTTCAGGAGAAACACGTAAGTTGAACTTAGTGGGAATGGTGTACTGAAATGTGGTAAAACAGAGATCAAGAATGAATGAATCAATCCTGAATTAATACAGAAGTGAGTGACCATTAAAATTATACTGTGGTGGTTTTTCTTACCTCACGCTTTTCATTTCTTTGGACTACTATGTCTTACTCCTTTCCTCCACTTTGCATAACATTGCTTGCTCTGAAAAGGAACAGCACGATCAGTATGTATATAAATATGGCTTCTGTGTGAGGATTCATTTTCTAAGACCTAGATGAACTCCAGTAGGCCAAGCGGCACGATACTCATTTTTAAAAGTTGGAGCGACGAATGACTATCCTAACCAGTGGGGGAAGGCGGCTTTAGCATGAAGGTGTTTTGCATCCCCTGCTTGGTTTTACGAATTCGCGGCCCGAGAGAGAGAAGAATCACGGACGCGCGAGCCTCCCCCGGGATCGAACAGGCCTCTGGGATCGCGCCGAGCCATTCGCGCCCGAAACTTCTCCCAAGTGAGGCCTTGAGAGCCCAGAAGAGGTCCCCCTCGGCTTAGGAGCGCCGCCATCTCTTGCGACTCTGGAGCAAGGAGGGGCGGAGGGTTGCTACGTGATTCCTTTGTCGATGAAGCGCCGTTTCAGCGCCGCTATCACAACTCCCGTCCGTTTGGCGTCTGCTGCCAGGCTGAGGCGTCCTCCGCGCCCAGAATTAGGCTGGAAGGGCCTAGCGGCGGGCGGCTGCACCAGGAGGCTCTCGCAGCACTCTCTACACCTTCTGCTGTAAGGCAGGGACGGCTCGCCGCTTGCCTCCTGCTTTGCCCTGCCTGGCCTGGCGGAGGCGCGCGACTATGGGAACCCGCGCGCCGTGACAGGAGAACAGGCAGGCGCCGGACCCTCGACGGGAATGTGCGAGCTGAGCCGGCCCACCAATGGCTCTCGGGGAGGATGCGGTGGCGGTGGCGGTAGGCGCTGCCCCGAAGTGTGAGTGCCTGCAGGGACTCCTTGCAGCAGGCATCTCGAGGGCTTGGGCGGCCAGCGCTGGCTGTAGTCTGCCGATGCTCTCGCCGCTGCCGCCACCCCCGCCATGCCCTGATCGGAGAAGCACCGAGCCCGCCCCGGCCGTCAGAGGATCCCTCTTCAAGGCTGTCATGCTCTTTGGCGTGCTTTTAGTCCTTTGCCAGCGGGTCCAGGCGGAGCGAGGTAAGAAACGCGTCCGCCGATCCGGGTGGGGAAAATCACTGAGCGGGAGGTGGGAAGCAAGTCTTTAGTGATGGATAGGTAGTGGTGACGGTCGTTTGGCTACAAGCCGCTGGATGCAGTTATTGCCGAGCACTTCTCTGTCTTGGAATATGCTGCCATTGTCTACTGAGTAACGGGGTTTGCATGAAGCTTTGCGCTGGGTTGTAAGGAAAATGTAATATCTGCTATCAGATACTCCCTTTTTTAGCATGGAAGGAGTCCCTTCCATGTAGTGCAAAGGGGCCATGTTCTTTCATCTCCCGTCTCCTCGTTGTTACCTTCACAGAAGTTAACCCCTATCTATATAACAGCTGCACTTTATTGCAATATTCAGACCCTTATTTGTGAGGCCATCGGGTACATGCTTGGTTTTGCGAATGCGCTGGAAGGCTTTTAATATTTTAAGATCACCATAGATTCGTGTGTGTGCGTGCGCGCATAACATGGCGTTACTTTTCAATAGGCGTTGGGAATTATGGTTCTAAAGTTACCGACGGTGTAGGGAGTGCTCTGCGATCTCTCGTTCTAGTTCTCTTCCTTATCTGTTTTATTTTGCAGAAAAAAGGACTGAAAGAGATAATTGTGATTGTTACCTCAATTACTTTCTTTCTGTGATTTGTTTGTCAGAAGGAAGTTGGGCCAAAGGAGATGAGGGTGATATATACATGCACATGCACATGCACATGCACATGCACATGTACATGTACATGTACACACACACACACACACACACACACACTCTGCTGAGTTAGTATTATTACTTTTGGTCAGTTTTTTGTAGTAGTAACAGTGCATACATTGAGATCAGATGAAGTGCTGCATATAATCACAGACTTTTATCTTAGAAAAAAATAGCATAAATATGCCTGGGTGACACAATTAGCATGAAGGTACCTTTTCTGCAAAATACGTATCTACCATAGTTGTGGTATGGTGCAGTTTCCAGACCCCCTGTGGAGTCTGTAACAGTAGAATAAGGAATTAAAAATCTTTGGTTGTCTAGGAAATCTGGAAATTCTAGTCCAGTGTTGATAAAAGACACCAAGTTGTGGAAAGGCGTTAAACTTCTATTCAGTTTCAAGAGCACCTGAACAGGTGCTTGAGAGGGACTGCTGTTGAAAAGTATTGGAACTAGTTTCACGGGGATTAATTTTTTTATTCAAATCACTGTTGTTAATATTAATGGTTTCTTATTGATTGCCTCATGTTTTGCAAACTGTTCACTTTTCCACCTTTGTGTTTCTAACAGAGGTGGTAAGCAATTGCAGAGAGTTAGAAATTGTTGATGAAGTTTGTGGCTTTGTTTTATTTTATTTTCTGGTTTTATTAATAGAAATTGCTTATTCAAACAGCCCATTTAAGTCTTGAATACCTTTTGGATGTGGTAGGTGTTTTTGCACATTAATTGGCAGCTCTCCTCTACTTTAAGTTCATTGGACCATTTTGTGGCATGGCTTCCTTTGATTGTTTTGCTCATTGCCTCTTCCAAGTAATAACATGGATTCTCATTCAAGGTAAAATCAGAGAAAACTAAGCCTACTTAAATCATACAAAAATCACTGAGACATGTCATTGTGCACACCAGTCGCATGTTAATTACTTGTTCTTACACTCTTAGACTACAAGACTTTTGATTAACTTTTATTTTTCTTAGGATGCTATTTCTTTAGTATGCTGCTCTTTATAGGAACTAATTCTTAAAGAAAATCCCTAATGAAATTCAGAAGTGGTATTATAGGTAAAGGTTCCCCCCGCACATTTGTGCAGTCGTGTCCGACTCTAGGGGCCGGTGCTCATCTCCGTTTGTTAGCCGAAGAGCCAGCATTGTCCGAAGACGCTTCCATGGTCATGTGGCCGGCATGACGCACGCAGAACGCTGTTACCTTTAACATGGATCTAAATATTGCTTAGACTCTACCCGGTAGAGCAGGGCTTTCTAAAGTGCCGCTGTTGGCAACACACCAACGGCGGCAGCGGCGGTGGTGTGGCGGCGCGCGGGGGTGGGGGCATGCACGGCGGTGGTGCGGGGGCGCGCGTGGGGGTGGGGGTGTGCATGGCGGCGGCAGCCTCCGCTAAAACACGGAAGCACTGATGGCGCGCCGCTGCTGCCGCCACCGTGCACACCCCCGCTGCCGCTTCCGGGTTGTCTGGCGACACACCAGACTGTGTGTCGCGACACACTAAAGTGTCGTGACACACAGTTTGGAAAGCTGTGCGGTAGAGGATTATCTCCAATTGACGTGCTTAGTTTCAGATCCAGTAAAGAAATCCACTTATGAAAATTGTTTTGGCTCATAAATGTTGCACTTATATTTGTATAAATTTGTATAATATATGTAAAGTAGATTTGAATTAGTTTGTATCAATAATTCTTCTTTGTGGGCAATGTCCAATAGTCTTGTAAAGATATAAGAGCTCCAGACCTCTTCAGGCTCTTACCTGGCTGGTACGTGATTAGCTTTAATAATATAACAGAATTGTGCAGATTGTTTACTGGGTCAGAGATTACATTAGGTAAAGTATGTTAGAGTCTGCAGGAAAAATGCCAGCTATCTTGGTGTAACTACGTATATCTTTCTCTGCATAGTTATATGTATGAAACCTCTGAGAATTTATGTTCAGTCTAGTAGCATTGTGCATGTACTTCTGTGATAGAGGAGTAGATAGATACGGTGACTGTGAGTTCATTTTCTGTTCTCTCTCTGTGTAATATATAGATTATTTTCCACATTTTCACTCTACCTGTGCATGGTTTCACGTGAGAGTAATAGAAATTAAAACTTTGCTTGTTTGTTTAAGTATGAGTAACACCACAATTTTTTTAAAAAGGGATATCTTTCTTTCTTTCTTTCTTTCTTTCTTTCTTTCTTTCTTTCTTTCTTTCTTTCTTTCTTTCTTTCTAGAAAATTCCTAAAGATGAATGAAAAACTTAGAAATAGACAGGAATAAGCACTTATGTGTTGTACATGTTGCATAACATTTTATATCCTTATACTAATGAAATGTCTTTACTTGGAAATATAGGTGAATAGTCTGTGGCTATCTGGCATATTCTATTATACCATATATTGTCTAATATGATATAATAGAATATGTTGCTTAAAATAGTAGAAAACTGGTTTTATGAGATGTTAGTTCAATAAAAGAAATAAAATCACTCTGCATTTTCTCATCCTTCTTTAATTTTTAACTGTTCCTTGCTCTTTTTGACAATGTTCTTTTCAACTATAATTTTCCCTCAATACACATTATACAATATTTTCTTTCCTCCTTTTTAGTAGCTTTCTCTTGTATATGTCTGTAGCTTGAATCATGTCAACTGGATTTCTATTTTCTTAATGGAAACGTTTCGCTCCTTATCCAAGGGGCTTCTTCAGTCTGAGCAAAGTTGGTAAGGGAATCCTAAATATGTTCCTAGGTAGCTGTGTGACCTTAAGCCTGGGGCTAGGTCATGGTTATATTGAGATGTAATTTTTAAGTCCTTTTATCATCTAATGGAGGGTCGTTAAAAACACCATGCTGCTGTTGAGCTTCTGAAATGGTCTTAATCTTCCTAGGCACAGAAGACAACACGGGGAGGAAGATGGGGGAGAGTTTGTGCCTGAGGCCCCCACCTCTATTCAAGGAAGGATTTTCCAAGTTGGCATAAATGGATTCCTTGACCCCTCTCTCAAACCACCTATCTTCTCTGTCTAAAATGTGAACATTAATGTCCTCAAATGAGTGTCCTTTTTCTTTTAGATGAAGATAAACTGCTGACTCTGGTCCTGTGGTGTTATTTCTCCTGTGTTGTATACATTATTTTTTCTCACCCATAGCTACTTTCACTTCATCATTCCACCAGATATCATTGGTTTATGTATATTATATACACTGTGTACCATATTTTTCTCTCATTCTCATTTTTGCAGCAATCATGCTCCTTTTATGCACATCTTTATTTATTTATTTGATCGATTTCTATAGCCACCCATCTGACATACGTGACTCTGGGTGGCTTACAATAAAAATAGATAAAACAAATGCAATACAAAAAATAACACACAGCAGCCAGGACTCATAAAACAACCATTAACATAACCAGGCGACGGGCTTTATTACCCACCTGGGGGTCCTGGCTGGGGCCCAAAACCAAGGTTTCAGGGCCTTGCGGAAGGCCAGCAGGGTCAGGTCCAGTCTGATCTTCAGAGGTATGATATTCCAAAGGGCAGGTGCCATGGCAGAAAAGGCTCTCCTCCTGAGCTCCACCAGCTGGCACTCCTTAGTCCAGAGCTTTTCAAACCGTGTGTCGTGACACAAAAGTGTGTCGCCACACACAGTCTGGTGTGTCGCCACACAACCCGGAAGCACTGATCATCATCAGCACTTCCGGGTTTTCCCGCGGCGACACACCAATGGTGGCGCGCAAAAACCTGAAAGCAGCAGCAGCGCTTCCGGGTTTTTGCGCGCTGCCGCAATGGCGGCACTTCTGGGTTTTCCCGCGGCGACACACCAACAGCAGTTGGTGTGTCGCCGCAGGAAAACTTTGGAAAGCCCTGCCTTAGTCAATAATATTTTATTTATTTATTTATTTTATTAAATTTATATTACCGCCCATCTCCCGATCAGGGACCCTGGGCAGTGCACAATAAAACAAGATTAAAAAATATGTATAAAATTACAGTAATACATAATATAGCATCCAAGAATAAAATGTTAAAAATGGAATACTGGGAGGCTTCATGGGACCAGCCATCCCCAAGAAGAACTATTGGCATTTCCCTCCCAGGGAATAATACCTGCAGCATGCCCCTCCTGCCAGATTGGATAGGATGGGTAGAAACAACTGGGAGAGACCGGCCCGTAGGTAACCTGGTCTCAAGCCATGAAGGGCTTTAAAGGTGACTACCAGCTGTTTTCCCCCTCATATGCAGCCTCTTTACTTTATAATACTGCTAAGGATCATTTTTCATGCTTCCCGTTAGTGTGACTTCACATACTTTTGTGGTATTCTGTAACAAAATTCTTACTGTGTTCCAAGCAGGCTCCACATCTTCTTATACAGGTAGTCCTCGCTTAATGATGGTAATTGGGACCAGCAAAATGGTCATAAAGGGTGACATCATGTGACTGTGCTGACTTATGACGGCAGTTGTGGCAGTCCCAGTTGCCATCGTTAGGCGAATCCTCCACGGTCGCAGCTTCCCGCGGTCATGTGATTGCCATTTGCAACCTCCTGCTGGCTTCCCCATTGACTTCGTTTGTCGGAAGCTGGCAGTGAAGGTCACAAATGGTGATCACGTGACACTACAGTGTTGTAATTGTGAGCTGGTTGCCAAGCGCCTGAATTCTGATCACGTGACTGCGGGGACACTGCAATGGATGCAACTATGAGGACTATGTAAATCCCCCTTGTTCAGTGCTGTTGTAACTGAACGGTCGCTGAATGAGTGGTCATTCAATAAGGACTACCTATATTCACTCTCTGTTCATTCAGCTTGGAGATTAATCTGTCTTAGAATTTTTCATATGGGAGTCATCCTTTCTCTTCCCGCAGTTCTACATTCTCTGTGGTTTCTTTCACTTCTTTTCTTCCATGTCCATTTTTTCCCAAAATTTACTATTGACACTGCTAAAGAATGGTCTGTCCTATATTCAGAACCTCTTATATTCCTGGTATCTCACAAGTTCTCTTTGATCATAGACAATCACATAAATGTCTTTAGATTTACAGTACATTCATTCCTTTAATGTGTGAATGGATGTGTAGCTTATGCTTAAACTAGATATTCAAAACATACAGCCATTATTTATTTATTAAACAAATTTATATGGCTACCCATCTACCAATGGAACTCTGGGTGGGGAACAAAAATAAAAACGTAATGGAATTATGAATATAATCTTTTAAATAGATATTGACAAACAGTCACCATTCTGATTCATTATTGGATCTCTGAATGACCAGTAACATTTTCTGCACTCTCTCATCTCATTCTTACCTATCCATTTATGTCACCTAGCAGAATAATGCTTTCCTCTGGGTTGTATTCATTCAGAATTTTGCAGTTTTTTCCCCAGAATTCATATTTGGTTCTTCCATTATTACCATTCACTATAATATAACTTGCAATTATCACCCGTCAATTTTCTACTTGTATTTACACCTACAACATGTTAAATAACACTCTTTCTGACATACATTTTAGCCCTTTCATTGATGACCAAACCTAGACTTTTACTTTCCTGCATCAATCCCAATCCACAAGATCAGACCACCTTAATTCACATCTAATATACCCTTCATTTTATTTTTACAGAAACACATTTCATTTCATTTCATTTCATTTCATTTCATTTCATTTCATTATTTCATTTAATTTCATTATTTCATTTCATTTCATTTCATTATTTCATTTCATTTCATTATTTCATTTCTGCTCTTTACTATTTACTTATCTTACATTCCAATTTGCAAACTTCCATATGCCATGGCTATCACTAGATCAAAGCTTTCCAGACTGTGCTTGGAAACACTTTCCAAACACTTTAGTGTGTCGCGACAAAACCCGGAAGTGGACATGCACGGCGGGGGCATGTGCAGCGGTGGTGGCGTGTACGGCGGCAACGGCAGCAGCACGCCATCAGCGCTTCCAGGTTTTAGCAGAAAATGTGAGGCCACTGGCGCTGCCGCGTGCGCCCCTGCCCCGCCACCGTGCATGCCGCCACGCTCCCCCCCATGCCGCCACCGCTGCCACTGTTGGTGTGTCGCCAATGGCGGCAGTTTGGAAAGCACTGCACTAGATAGATAGTAATTTCTGCTCCTCATCATGGCTTTGCTCAGTTTAGGCTTTCACATAATGCTTTTTACTATGATAGAAAAAGTGTAGACTAGGTCACCAGCTATTATACTTGTGTTACATGTAGCATTCCCTGCTAATAGTGAGTTCAGTACCAATAAATTTTGCTGTGTTTTGGTCAATATGTAAGATACTGTATATAACTAAAGCCTTTTTTTACCCCAAGCAGGATCATCCTATTCTGTGCAAGATGGGATTTCTAATTTAGAGATTACCTTGTAAGCCAGAGTAAAGATTCTGCCATTTGGATTTTACTATATTTATTATATTTATAAATTGTTAATTAAGGTGTATTTTAGTCTATTTATAATTGTATTTTAATGAATTATATTCTCTTGTAAACTGCCCAGAGTCCCCCTCGGAGATGGGCGGTGATAAATCTAATAAATAAATAAATAAAAAATGTTTACATCCCATCAAGTATAAGATATTTGCAGTGTACTGGCACAAACTGGATGTGCAAGACAAACAAGAAAAAATACTCTACAAGGAGGGCTTGTTTTTTTTAATTTGTTTAGAAATACAAATGTTTCTAGAAAAGAGGAGTCTGAATGTAGAGCTTGAATGTAGTGTAAAATGAGGAATTATCATTGAATAATGCTCATTATTAAATACTTGTTTTGAAGTAAATAGAAGAAACAGGAATTTTTCAATGAGCATAACACAGTGCTGAAAAGCTAGTTTAAAAGAAGCTGTTACAATCTGACTAGTCCAATCCTCTGATTTCTGTTTAATCTGATAATTTATGGAAGTAGTTAGATGCATTATTAAGAGTTTGTTTTATAAGACTTAATTTGAGAAGAGTCATAACTGTTTTAAAAATGAAATAAGTGAATATAAATTGCTGTAATTGTGACTTAGAAAGAAAAGGCTGTGGGCCTTAAAGTTGCTGCAGCAGATTTCCACAAAATGCTTACGCATTTTTGTTTGTTTTGGTTTTCATTAAGAATTTCTACTTCTTTGCTATTACCATTTCAACTGTATTTGTCACACCAGAATGTAAGTCATTCTGTATATACAAGTTTATCGATGTTTGCAAAATGTAAGGGTTCTAATTTGTCAGAGATACTTAGATACACCAAAAATAAAAATAGATTTATATTAAAATTTAATAGTATAACTTTTGATACTGATGGCTGAGTGGAAAATTATACTTGTAAAAGCTTCAGATTTAAATCCTAGTTTATATGTAAACTAAAATCCGTTAGCTTACATATAGATTTGAGAAGAATTACAACTGATTAGTAAGGGTCTGATTTTTATGCCTTACTTTTATGTTCAGGGACTACATGTCATATGCATAGATGAATAACAAATCCTAATGGCCCCTTTTTAAATGAAGAGTACATTCAGGAAAAAGACAGTGGTATAGATGGTATGTAAGCACTTCTCTCTTCCCTCCCATGTTTCCACCCCTGATTCCACCAAGATGTTTTTTTGGGGGAGCTATCAGATACCATACTAAGTTTATCCCTGCAAATATATGTTTGGACCACTAGGAGAGGACCCCCCCCCCCAGCTTTTAAGAAGTGAATTTAGAGCAGAAAAGTGGCAGGTGGAAGAAGAATTAAGTACTTGTTTTATTCTTCCCTACCAAAGTTAATCTCTATATTATTAGGTTTGATATTATACGTTTTGGTAGTGTTTGAGAGGCCATATATAGCTTTTAACCTGTGATAATTGGCTTTCTCTTTTTTTATCATAAAGGGCAAATAAATTGCCTACTTCTTGTATTCTTACCTGTCAGGTTTTGGTTTCTTAATCAAAGGGTGATCCATTGCACATATGCTTTGTGATTGTATTTCTGCAGTTTGGCTGCAAACCTTTGTTATGACAGCTCCTAGTAGTACTTGAGCTGTCTTCCTTGAACTTCTTCTCTATAACTGCCTTCCAGAACTGCAGAAATGTTTTAGTTGATTCCAGTTTATTAATTAGCACATATTAAGGTTATTGCACCAAATTCATGAGCTAATAGGAAGTTAAGCTGTATCACATGCATCATGTGAGGGTTTTCCTCTGGAGAGTTATGAAGGCTCCTCTCCCAGCAAACATGGGGAAGATGCTGGAAAATATAGAAATCCCACACAGAATGAATATGAGTTGTTAGATGTCTTTCTCCTTCCATTATATATTCAGGTAACCATTTTTCCTTATAAAAGAAAGTGAGAGTAACAGCTTCTTCAAGGTGAGTAGAAAAATATATAAAAAGAAATCATTTGTATTTTTTTACAGGACATTTCTTTGAATTCTGCACATCTGCATGTGTTACTCTTAAATGACACTGTAAGCTCTAATGATAGGATCCCCGAGAGACAGGAAGTTATACTCAATGCAGCAGTGTAGTGGCAACGCGGAAGACCATTGTTATTTTGAGGAGTTTAAGTGACATATTTTGATTTTTCTCCTTCACACGAAGAAGCTTAGAGTTTATTTTGAGTTATACTAATGTTTAACTGGCTTGTTTTGATTTCTGTTTGGAATGGGGGGGAGATAAGAAAAAAACCCAAGATTGTTTATGTTAACACTAGCTTATCTGTATAGCTTCCCAGGCTCTTGGATTATGTCATAAACAGGTGCTCCAGATCCTGGGAACTATCCCGTCAAGGTCAGATCCTGCAACCATGGAAACAGGGTCACGAGGCTTTAGGGCCAGACTTTGATAAAAACCTTAGGATTGCCTTTTGAGTTTGGGAGCTTCTGCACAGACCTGAGCGCTGCGTGCTGTGGATATTGAGCCATCCTGGGTAAGGAGCTCCTGACAGCCTATGGGAGATAGGGTTTCAACTTGCTTGGTATGTAATGATTTTCTTTTCTTTATGCTATGCTTTTAATGCTTCTGTTTAATCTGCATAAACTGTATTTCTGGTTAAACTGTGTTTCTGTTTAAATTTGTTTGTTTAAGTTTATAATAGAGCTTAAACTCTCTTTATCCACTGGTGTGCTTATTGTCTCTGGATCTAAAAGAACCAATGTCTGAGCACCTGATCACTACTTGGACACTTGGCAGAACAAGCAGATGTTAAATAAAAGCATTGTCACTAGGAATGATTTAAATAAGAAACAACCTATAGCTGGCTGCTTCTCTTGATGTCCAGAGGAGATGGAGAATTCACCATGTTTGCAACTAACATCATGCAAATACTTTTGAAGCCACCTCTGATGCACAAGATGCATAGAATTCAGATTTTTTTCCTCTAAACTTCTCTATAGATTAATACTGGTAATAAACTTTGTTTATTTTTGTTTCAGTGCAAATATAGATCTGGGGAGAACCTTGGATTATATCCAATGATGTCCTTCTGCCAGCAGAATGAACTGTGCCAGCAGATGAATTTCCCTTCCAATCTGCTCCAGGGGATCTGGGGACCCTCCAAAGCAGATTTCAAGGGCACATAAATAAGGAGAGGAAGGAAAACTGTTATTGCTTGAATTGAAGTTTGTTCATGTAATGTTGCTTCAGTATTCCATCTGAGCTTCTGTTTTATCCAGAACTTCAACTTACCTTTCACAAAGGTCTTTTCAAACCTATTAGTCCATTATACTTTGTTGGCAGCCAAGGGTTTTGTTTGTTTTATAGAATTTGAAAAGCCAGCATTACTTTGTTGACAGTCTTACTGACGTCTTGGAAACATTTCTAACTGCTCTTGAAATACAATTCTGAAAGTTAATTTTGTGCTCGCTCTAGTCATTTTTAATTGCTTTATAGTTTGCTAAGGAGTAGCTTGTTTCTTGCTCAATGTAATACTTTTAATTGCCCATTTGCATTTTGCTAATGCTTATTTGATATTGCTATTCTTTGAATCAAGATACTATTTTAAAGATCTTTTTTCACTACAAACAATTTCATTAACTTTCATTTCATTATATTATGTATATATGATGTCTAGTATACTACAACAAAAGACCACTCTCTTGGTATAAAATTATTTTCTTAGTTGCCAACTTCCTTATTTGATGCTTGCTTGATTGCATACATTAGAAATCTTGTTTATCAGTTTGTAATACATAATTGTAAATTGTTTGATACAAGTCATGGTTATGGTGACAGATGTCATGAGTTACTGGTAGAGTATATGATTTGCATATAGAAATCCCTGGTATTTCCAAGGTAGAGTTCAGAGAAAAGTCCTTCCTGAAATGCTGTAAAGCTACTGCGAGTCAGTGTTTATAATACAGGATTAGATGGATGAATGGCCTGATTCATACATCAAATTGTATTTATAATTTTAGTCCTTGTATCTCCCACTACAACATCAGTTAACCTCCCAATACTGCATCACAGTTGTGCAGCATTTCAGTATTCAAGAATTTGTACTGTCTTATTATATAATTTTGGAAAATCCAATTCTATCACTACTTTCCTACCCACCAATATGAGTTAATTAGAATTCTGTTGCTTAGCAATGCTTGTTTTAATAAGGACTTCTCCAGATGGTAAATTTACTTCATGTTGGCTGCAACCATATTTTACCCTTTGTGCAACTGTTTTGCAGTGCCACATTTAAAAACAATACTCCAATATCTAGTTCACATGGAGCAGATGGCTGAAGTGAGATGATAGATGATAGATAGATAGATAGATAGATAGATAGATAGATAGATATGGCAGGGGAGATTGTATTTTTCCACCCATCACTAAAAATAAAATATAAAAATACTGTATTATGGTTCTTGGGATTTGATAAAAATATTAATTTAAAAATATTAAGCAGATCTCAATAAGTAAAAGTCAGAAGCTCTGATGCGGGGGAGAGAATGGAGGACTTAATTAGATACCCCCTTCTCCTTTTGGTTGATGAAAAAAATTCAATTTATAGGAGGACTTAATTAGATAGTATCTGCAACTTTTATTTCCAGAGGGAACAGGCATTCATGAAAGGAGAAGCATTGAGTATTATTTGTATATAACAATTATACTGCTTTTTTGTGAAATCATATGTGAAGAAGCTTAGTAGAAAAGAATGTGTATATGTATGCACACAGATGTAACAGCGTTAGATTCTGCTGCCAAATATGCATGTGCCTTCTAAATGGCAGTGAGCAAGACTTGATTCAGCTGAAAGAAATGCTCATTAAATCATTGCTGTATGCATTGAAGAAAGTTCTGTGGGTTGATATGCACAATTTGTAGTATATACTAGACAACCCTGTGACCCGTTGAGTCAACTTTTGAGAGAAAGGTAGTGCAGTCTGATGTGAACAGAATGGACATTAAATTTTAGGCTGACCATATTTTTTTATTCCAATGCTGGATGGTCCCATGATAATCTAAGTAGAGTATATATCATAAATAGAAAAATAATTGTAGTGGCAAATGAGCTTGAATAATAAGGCAATATTTACTTACTGTACCTAAACAGATAAACAGAATGACCACAGGCAGGTAAAAAAGCAGTGGGAGCGGGAGTGACTTCCGACTTCCTGCCGGCTTCCCCATTGACTTTGCTTGTGGGGAGCTGGCAGGGAGTGTCAGAAATCACGATCACATCACCGTGGGGACGCTGCAATGGCCACAACTTTGTGAATAAAACTGGTCTGAACATTGTGGAAATTTCAATTCCACAGGAGTAATGGATCCCAGATTTTTTACACATTCTTTAAGGATGCAGTTTTTAGGTTCCTTGATTAAAAATTGTTGCAGAATAATGCACTGTTTGGGCTAACTTGAGGGGACAAACAGACAAACACAGTGAGAGTTTTAGTAGTATATAGATTTGGGCTGTGCAGTATTTTGAATTAGATTGCAAAACATGCTTTGGAGTGCACAGGAGCATGAACATAGCATCTGTTTGCAATTTGTCAAAGCTGCTTTAAGGAAGGGAAAAGACATGGCTGCTTTAAGGAACTGCTAAGTTTGTTCCATTGCATGCTCTGAAGCACTAATATGGAATTGAATCTGAACTGCAGATCAGCCCACATGTATAGTTTTTTCTTTCACAATCATTTGTTCTTTATACAGTACACTGCAGTTGTTTCATTATAGATCAGAAAGTTTATTTAAAGAACTACAGATTATATAAGCTTTAACTAAAGCAGTGTGGAATCTGTAATACTCAGGAATAGGTAGTTGCTCTGACTGACAATTACAGGAAAATAATACTACCTTCCCTTTGACTTTGGCAGTGGGATTTTAACAAGTGTTTCAGGGAGTCTGCCAAGATCATTGCTTACGAAAACAACCAGATGATATTCTGAGTAAAGAAACCTTGCCTCATCTTTAGCAACTTTTGGTTTTTTATTGCTATGAATATTTTGCAGTTAAATGAAGTTGGTGTATGCTTAAATGCCAAGGTAGCTTCTAATTTGATTTCAGAGGCACTGTTTAACTGGTCATTACTGCTTGAATTGCCTAATTTTATTTTGAGATAATGCCAACTATGTGTTTGATTAAAGTTTATTGCTGGAGAAACAGATGTAAATTAACAGCTTACCACTAAACATTTATACTGGCTTATTCAACCTGTGTTGGGTTCAAGAAGAGGCAGATGAGTGAAAATGTACATCTCATGGCTGTGAGAGATTCATACCCTTTAAATGACTGGAAACAAACTTAATAGTACAGCTGCTAGACAAACTGCCTGTGGGATAAAATTTCATCCCTCTTATTTAGATGAGTTTGCCCTTCATGTGCTATCACCAAGATTCTTCAATTTTTAAATTGATTTAGAAACACAAATCAATTGAGAATATCATGAATAAGTCATACAATATACCATTCACACATGTTGATAATCTTGCACTCTTGTTTCTCAAGTATGCAACACAGATAATTAGTTCTTGTTGAAATAAACAAGAACTGCTAACTGTTTGAAAAATAGCTTATATTTTTTATGGAATGGAGACTAGAGTCCAAATAATGTATTTTTCCTACTAAAGAGAACATTCACTACATATACTCTTTCAATCCATAATATATTTTAATTGGTTTATATTGTATGTTAAATGTGCACCACTTAACACTGCGGGTATATTTTTATGAAGTATTATTAAACAAATTATAGTGGTTTGGGCTTGGCATTCAAAGCATGTATGGATGAGTAAAGAGATACTTTCATTCTTGATATCTTGATATCTTGTGTTTGGGTACAAAATGTTCTTGCTTATATTCCATACTTTATTAAGGAAGGCTACTTTTTAAAATATTCTTTCTTAGTATATTGAGAGATAATATTAAAATCTACCTACCTACTTACCTACCTAATACCTAGAGAGCCAGCGTGGTGTAATGGTTAAGGCACTAGGCTAGAAACCGGGAGATTGTGAGTTCTAGTCCTGCCTTGGGCACGAAGCCAACTGGGTGACCTTGGGCCAGTCACTTTCTCTCAGCCCTAGGAAGAAGGCAATGGCAAACCACTTCTGAAAAACCTTGCCAAGAAAACTGCAGAGATTTGACCAGGCAGTCTCCGAGAATCGGACACGATTGAACGGATTAAAAAAAAAACCTAATACCTACTTTGAGTCACATTTTTCAGTCAAGCATGTTATAAAAGCATTATTGTTGCTTACCCAGAAACTGGTCAGTCTCATGTTCTTCCCTTTTAAGAAAACTACTTGGGTGTACAAATAAAAATGCCTTTAAATAGAATGCTCAGCACATTAATTTTGAAAAGTTATATTCTATCAAACTAGTGATCCACTGAAACTATTCTGTACTTGCTTCTGACAGCCCCTGGTTTCTCAGCAACAGGCAAAAATTGGCTTGTTTATAAAAAAAATAGAGAGTATTTTAATATTGTGTTTTATTCAGGAGCATTTTGATTATTGAACACTCATTATGTGTTAGTAAACTTAATCATTGGTTATTTATAATGTGTGGTCATTTTCTATTTCTGCTCTATGGTTCAGTATTATTCTGTAGCATATATTAAGCAGGATCCTGGCACAGGTACTAGTTCCACCAATTTCATTGGAAAATGGGAGGTTTCCACCTCAGAAGTCAATTACTGGGGGTTACTTCTAAGCAGACATATGAAATAAAAATGTCATTATCTAAGACATTAGATATACAGCAGCAACATACAGCAGATAACTGATATTAGCGTATGAGTGGTTTTAAATTGAATTGTAAGTGACAAGAGGTGGCCTTTTTTTTTTCTTTTGAAACTATTCAGGGTTTCATAGATCTTTCACTTGTTCTGAAAGATTAGCAGTGCTCCTGATGTGTTATACCAGAGCTTTCCAAACTGTGTGTCGCGACACAAAAGTGTGTCGCCACACACAGCGTGGTGTGTCGCCACACCACCCGGAAGCGGCGGCGCACGCATGCACGGCGGCCGCCATGCACGCGCGCGCTGCCGCACGCCCCCTGCACCGCCACTGCGTGCGCACCGCTGCACCCCCCTGCGCCGTCGCCGTGCGCGCGCGCCGCCGCACCCCCCCGCGCCGTCGCCGTGCGCACACGCCGCCGCACGCCCCCCCGCGCCGTCGCCGTGCGCGCGCGCGCCACCACTGCCGCTGGTGTGTCGCCAGCGGCAGCACTTTGGAAAGCCCTGTGTTATACAGTAATATGACCATCATATACGTGTGTGTGTCTGTGTGTCTGTGTGTCTGTGTGTATAATCTCATATGAAATCTCATAGGAAAATCTCAGGAGCAATCAGAATATTGAAAACACTTCTGACTGTTGTATTGCAAAAGTATTACTATAAAACTGGAGAAAAAGAGAGTGAAAATGTCCAGAGGGCAAGAGAAACTTAATTAGGAAAAAAATAAATAAAGCTGAAATTTATAAAGATATACTGTACATGAGATGGACAAAGTAAGCTGTGAGAAGTTGTGACAGGGTCATCCATAAAGCAAATTGGTGGGAGATTTTAGACAGTCAAAACACAATGCTTGTTTATGCAGTACATTGTTAATCTTGGAATTCCCTTCCATAGGAAGTTGGTAATAGCCACTGGTTAGATAGGTTTAAAAGGGAATTGGGTGCATTTATGAGGACATAAAATGGCCCTTCATTGTGGCACTTAATTCTGCCTCCAAATCCTGAACACCAGTTGCTGGGCAGCACTGGAGTCATAACAATTCCATGAATGTTGGCCTAGGTGTCTGGTTGTACAACAGAGATCTCTTGCACTTGATCTGAATTTTGCACATAAGTTTTGTATTTTGTTGCTTGGATTTTTGTGGTCAGAGATGCCAGTTGTACCTAATAATCTTTAGGTAGCAGACTCAACCTGGTTTGTGAGAATAATTTCAGTGTTTGTTATCCATAGAAGGCAAATTGTAAGGTCAATATTGTTGCTCTTGGATGGAGGTCTCCTAGTGCTACCATTAAGAACTGTTTAACTCTTCTGTCTTACTCTCCTTAGCACATTATTTCTTTTATGAAAAGAAATAATTAACACACGAGAGAGTTACAAATTGAGGATAATAACTTCTAAACCTTCCACCTATTAAGTGAACAATAATAATCCATTTAATAGCAAAATTGTTAAGACCTCTGTAAATGCTGAATAAATTTTCAGGGACAATTGTGGATGAAATAGTTGTGCTAAAGAGTTGTGCTTACACCCTTGCAGCAGTGTAATTTGATCACAATATGTAAAGAATAGTAAAACCAGCTTACTGGCTGGTTACTGACATAGTTGACTTTGATGTTGAATTTAGGGGCAAATTAACAAAATGTGAAGGATGAGCAGTTGTTAAAGATATATAGAGAACAGACTATGGGGAAACATTTTTTTAGGTGATTAGCCAATTACACTTTTTTTAAAAAATGTGGCTTTTAGGAACATAATGTCTTTCTTAATTCTTAAAAAAACATTTATTGTTAATTTCATAAACCTTATATATATTTATGTATTATGTATTAAGAACCAGAAGGCTTGACATCCCTCTTATAGATTATTGTCATCTGAGGATGTATGCAACAGAGATTTTGCTGAATGAATTCATGCCTGAAGTGCTATTTCTGGCATGCAGCCATGGATATCTAACTTGCTGCAGTGATCAGCCATTTGTGTTGCTTAAATATTTAATAGAACCCTGTATTATAGAATCTAAAAATGATAAATATTTTACAGGACTATTTATATTGGTAATTAAGTGATATATTTTCTACAATAGAATAATAAATGTAATTATTGCAATTAACAGCAGATAGTAAATTGAACTGATTGCATTTCTAGCTTGGAATTCTCATTAATCAGATGGAGCATTGATTTTCATATGTATATTTAAGACAGTGATGTGTCATAAATGGGCCTCTTTGAGATGTACTGTACTTTTTACAAGGCACCCAAACTCTTCATTGCTAGGGATTTTTTTTTCATTTCAAAACAAGAAAGATTGATTTTATGAAGAGAACTGGATATTATATAACAGTGGACTATTGTACTGAGCACTATCAGTACAATTTTTATCCTTTCTTTTTGTTCTAGAAATGATTCTCATATTTGTGAATGATATTAACATTGATACAAAAAAAAGATACAAAAACCAGGAATTATTTATACATCTATCCTATAGCAACTGCAAATATTCTCATATTATAACAGATGAGGGGCGTGATGGTGGTTAAGACGCCAGGCTTGTCGATCGGAAGGTCGGCAGTTCGAGACCCGAGCGCCGCATGACGGAGTGAGCTCCCACACTCGCCCCAGCTCTTGCCAACCTAGCAATTCGAAAGCATGCAAATGCAAGTAGATTAATAGGTACCACTTCGGTGGGATGGTAACAGCGTTAAGCGCGCGTCATGCTGGCCACATGACCATGGAAGTGTCTTCGAACAGCGCTGGCTCTTTGGCTAAGAAATGGAGATGAGCACCGTCCCCTAGAGTCGGACACGACTGTGCAGGGGAAAACCTTTTATAACAGTTGAACTAGAGAAAATGATAGATATCTGTGTATGTATTCCTGAGTCCTGGATTATGTAGCCAAATTTACATAATCCAATCCATTGAGATGCTCTGATAGCCTCAGCTATCAGTATTTTAAAAATGATGGAATAATTATAAGAGTCCTCTGGGCATTCCTGGGCTATAATTCTCCTAATTTCTAGCTGGGCTTGATGGGATTTGTTAGATAGGACTAAGTTGGAATGTTACTGGTTGTAACCCTCTGGCCTATATATCTGATGGCTTAGTGAAATGTCTGTTTTAAGGTATAGTGTATTTATTATGCTTTATTGAAAATATTTTAGTCTTGCTCCTTATCAAAAGTCTAGGAGTGGCTTTAATGAATTCAGATAGCCCTTGCCTTCAGGCTTATAGTCTAACATTTGTAACGCAGGAAGATAAAGTGGACAAGGAAGAACGAAGAACCTGTGATCCCACTGAACAGATGTTATGGACATGACAGCAGGGAAACTTAAGAAGGACAGTATTAAAAGGCTCAGGTGCCTGTACACCAATGTGCAGAATATGGAAAACAAACAGGCAGAACTTGAAGTCCTAGTACTGGTGGGCAGTACTGGTGGGCAAATATGATATTGTAGGAATTGCTTAAACTTGGTGGGATAGCTCTCATGATTGGAGTACAGTATGGAAGGATATAATTTGTTTTAAAAAATGGAGATTCAATGAAAGAGGAAATGGAGCTGCATTATATGTAAAGAATAACTACACATGTATGGAAATTCATGACCCCAAGGATGAAAACCCTGCTGAAAGTGTCTGGGTGAATATTAAGGGAAAAAGAAACAAATATATCATTGTTGTGGTTGTGTACTACAGGCCGCCCAACCAAGCAGAAGATACAGATATTTCATCTATATCTTCTGCTTGGTTGGGTGGCCTGTAGTAGACATTTGCAATCCAGATGGCCAAGGTACCCAGGAAGTATACCACTGTGGTAATGGGCAATTTCAACTACCCTGACATCAACTGAGAATCAAACTCTGTAGTAAGTGGGAGATTGGACAAATTCTTGACATGCCTTGCAGACAACTTCATTGTTCAAAAGGTGGAAAATGGAAGTAGAGGATCAGCTATATTGGACATAATATAACTTACAGGGAAGAAGAGGTCAAAGAAATGGAAGTGGTAGCAACCTTGGGAGAGTGACCATGTAATTCTGAAATTCACCATACTGCAAGCAGGGAGAACTGAAGATAGCCAGATTATTGTTCAAGATTTCAAGAGAGGAGCTAAGGCTGCTGTTCCCAATCTGTGCATCATGTTGACCCAGGGCACCACAGTGAACTCACAGGGGCACCACAGGATATTTTACTACTTATTAAATGGGTCCTAATTGTCCCTGGGGTGCCACAGTACACATTTTGGGAACCCCTAGGGGTGCCATGAAAAAATTACGGAGATACTAAGGTTGCCGTGAACTATGAAAGTTTGGGAACCACTGACCTAAGGGAAAATGTAGGAAAGATTCCATGGATGGAAATCCTGAAAGGAAAAATGGTTCAGGAGAGTTGGGAAATTCTGAAAAATAAGTTAATTAAGGCCCAAACACAAACAGTACCAGAGAGAGAGAAAGAGAGAAAGGGGAGACAGCTGATGAAACTGACATGGTTATACCAAGATCTGTTGGAAAAACTGACAAACAGGACAAGTTTAAAAAATGGGAAGAAGGGCAAGTATAATAAAGGCAGAATATCAGGAAATAGCCTGAATCTGCAAGGATGGGATCAGAAAGGCTAAGGTTCAGCATAAGGTTCAGCCTAAGGCTTGTTATGAATGCCACAAATAACAAAAAAATGGTTCTTTGTGTATGTATGGAACAAGAGGAAAGCCGTGGAAATGGTTCGCCCACTGGTTGGAGAAGATGGCAAGATGGTAACAGGCAACAGGGAGAAGGCTGAACTGCTTAATTCCTAACTTGCACCTGTCTTTTCTCAAAAAGAAAAAGCAGTCCAATCTGTAGAAGCTGCATTGTGGGGAGCAGAAGAGAAGAGAGCAGATCAAAATAGGTAAGGAATTGGTGAGAGAACCCTTAGTTGCTTTGAATGAATTCATGTCTCTTGGACTACATGGATTACATCCCAGGGTATTAAGATGTCATCTCAGAGCCAATGACTGAAATCTTTGAGAAATCCTGGGGCACAGGGGAGATGCCAGAAGACCAGAGAAGAGCCAAAATGATTCCAGTATTAAGAAAGGGAAACAAGGAGGCAAGAAGGAGGGAAGACAAGATGACTGCCTACCTGGGAGCTCTGCCACCACGGGCCTTATGAGGAAGAGGCTGAATAATCAGAGCCAAAATCCAGGAGTCAAATGAAGAGGCAAACTAAAAGATAGATGAGGCAACAGGAAAGGAGGCAGGAACTGGGGAAACTGGGGAGAGAGATGTTTATTTCCTTCCCAGACTGGCATGAGGTAAAAGTTCTTCAAGCCATTTCCCCTCAGATGCAGTAAAGATTCATAAGAAGAGGAGAAGAATCAAGAAGCCCAGCCAGGAACAAACAAGCAGAAAAGATTAAGAAAAAGTAAAGACTTTGACAGAACAGAAATAGAAAGCAGAAACTAAAAAAGATAAAAGATTGAACTCTTCAAGCTTTCCTGTTGTAAAATAAAAATCTCCCCCCATCCACTGAAGGGAGACACAAAACCCAATCAATTGTCCGAGTTTCCAGTGCTTTGTGTCTGTTGAGTCTGAGTCAATCTGGTTATTAGTGGTTCAAAAAAAAAAGGAACCTGCAACATACCCTCCAGATGTGTTGTTTTGGAATTTCCAGCCAGTGTGACAATTGCTGATAATTCTGGGAGTTGAAGTACATATAACTGGAAGTCACCTAGATTGAGAAGAGCTGGCCTTGATCAGTACTGAGGTCAGCACAGTTGACTTTTCGAGTATACGTGTCTGTCATGCTAAATAGTCATTGTAAAAACATCATGATCCTTGGAGATTTATCAGTGCTTCAGTAATTTGTTGCAATACTTCCATTTGCACTAGGAAGGCTGTTCCACAGAACTGCTTAACACAATTAATGTTGATGATGAATAATTTTTTTTGTAATAGTTTTATTGAAGTTTTTAATAGCATAGTAAAAGCAAATACAAACTAAACTAAAAGGTTAAAGAAAAGTAAGAAAAAAGTTTAAAACGTTCAAGAGAAAGAAAGAAAGAAGAGAGAAAATAAAAGGAAGAGGAAAAAGAAACAAAGACAATAACAAAGAAGTGGCTTCCAACCTTCATCACACTAGCACAAGCTAACATAATAACTCTTCACCCTCTTTTAAAATTACAAACAGAGAACTATTCTTCCCATAACCTCACTCATATCTATACGCAATTCAGAAATCTTCATCTTTTCAGTCCTGGTTCAGCAAAAAGTCCATTAGAAGCTACCAGAAATATCAAGCAGATAATTTATCCCTGATCAAATAGTCCAACTTTATACCCCTTCCTTTTGCACTTCACAGTCTTGGCCTTTAATTCATTCCAGTGGTGTCGCAGGATTTGATCTTTCATCAATCTTTGGCATTCCAAAAGATTCTCCAGATCCTTTGTTGTTGTTCAGTCGTTTAGTCGTGTCCGACTCTTCGTGACCTCATGGACCATAGCACGCCAGACCTTCCTGTCCTCCACTGTCTCCCGGAGTTTACTCAAATTCATGTTCATTACATCGGTGATGCTATCTAACCATCTCATCCTCTGCCGTCCCCTTCTCCTTTTGCCCTCAGTCTTTCCCAGCATCAGGGTCTTTTCCAGTGAGTCCCCTCTTCGCATTAGGTGGCCAAAGTATTTGAGCTTCAGCTTCAGCATCTGTCCTTCCAATGAGCAGTCAGGGTTGATCCTTTACCAAACTACTTCGTAAGTCCAGTAAAGAGGCACTGTCCAGGATTTCTTATTGCAACTGCTCCTTGTTCAAGTCCTTTTCTTGGTTTGTCTTTTGTCTTTCCATTTTAGTAATCTTTTCAGTTTTCTTATATTACGTACTTAAAGGTTCTATTATATCTGTGTCGGGTATCAGTTGCTTTTTAAAATCTTTCCTAAAATCTTCTAAAGTTTTAACCATTGGAAGCTGTATGCTTTCTAAGATATTAGTTATTAATATCTCAGTCCATTTTTCGAAGAACTCTTTTAAGTAACTCAAAAGTTATACCAGGGTTAGCAATTTTAAAACCTTAGTTTAAACATTGATAGATGCACTTTCCCTTTTTTTTCTTTCTGCCTGGTCCTTTAGTCCCCTCTAGTGTCCATTTGCAACATTAAAAGAATCTCAGTTCCTAATATGGATTTAGTTCCGTTTCAGTCATTTCCCATGGGTGTATTATTTAATTATATACTTGTTTCTCAAATCTTACAGCAAAAGTACAAATGTTCCAAATTCCTCTGGTCTCCTAGTCCATTTATAACTTTCTTAAATCAAAAATTTTTTTTTGCTTTTTGCCAATTATATATTGTTTTTAAACTCTTAAGTCTCTATGTAAAATTCCTTGTATCAAAGAAAGAAGGTAATACTCACCAGGATGAAGGTCTCTAATATCCATGAGATAGTTAAATAGATAATTTCTGAAGGTGATTAGAAAGTGAGTATAGCTGGTTTAGTGTCCTTTTTAAAGGCTCCGCCATGTCTGAGAGCAAGATGTCATCTCCCTCGTCTCCGTGCTCAATCCCATGGGGGACTGCTGTTCTATGACCCCCTCACGAGGAGCTGCCATTTGGAGCACTTGTGGGCAATCTCCCGTCTTCTCCTCCTCCTGAGAGTTTCCGAAGGACTGGTCTACTTGCCGGTCCCTCGTTCTTTACCATGGTCAACATCTCCAGTCATCCATGCATGACTCATCTGGAAGCCAATGATGAATAACGTTAATGAAGGATAGAAAGCCTTTTTAAAAAACAAAAGCACTATTAGGTGCCAACTTACATTTTTTTTCTAAGATGACCTCTTTTAATTGTGTATTTCTAAGTTATATATATGACTTACTTTGTTTAAATGTATCTACACTTTATGGGTACAGGTTATTTTGGAAAATATATACTATTTGATCTCAACTCTTCATTACTTTTCTTCTGTATCTGTATGTTTTTTGAGCCATCTGCCATCCACCAGCATCTTCCTCTGAATTGGCAGGATATCTTTCATCCTCTCTAGTTGTGGCCCAGGCAGATGCCATTTTAATGATTATAGTAACTGAAGTTCTTCCTGAAAGGAGGTAATGAGAAAACCCTCCCACTCTTTAGGAAGGCATACATTTAAACTGTTTCTTGAATGCAAAGGAATATCCCAGGACATCTGACAGCTGCTCCAGGTATTCAGCTAAATGTGTGGAAGACTCAAACTGAGTAGAAAATGAGGCACAGGTGTAGCTTTCTATCTGATTTGGGACCCTACTTCACTAGGGTCCTGGATTGGGCAGAGAAGTGTCTTTGTATTAAAGCCTACAAAACCATAATTGGTCTAATGTTCTTGTATCCAGCCATACAGACACTTTGTAAGTCTCTCTTTACATTGCATAATTTAGATAAACAATTTTTCTGTGCATGTATTTCTGAGGGCAGTCATGTCTTAAGGAGTATATAGGTTTGGGAAAAGATACTGTTTGAAAACTGTGAATCCTCTACAAGAGTCCCTATTTTTTTTTACAACTAGTGCATGTGCCCCTTTGTTCCTTGGTACCAATACAACCTGAGTTTTATTGAGCACAGTATCCATATATTCCAAAATATATAGGTTTTATCTAGAGAAATGTGATTGATATTCTTCCTGACTTGCTTCAGCCTATTCTATTACTTGAAAATACTCTTCTGGAAAGTGAAGGAGCTCTCTGGAATGGCACTACAGATATTGCAGCTGGAGGAGGAATAGAAATAAATTGTATGGATGAAGATATCTTTTGCATAATCAGGGAGATAGTTAGCATTCCCCTATTATAATTGGATTGTCACGTGGGAAATTAGAGTCCAAGGTTTACTGACTATTTTACAGGAACTTTAGACTATGTCTTTACCAGTGGATCATGCTATCGGATCATACCAAATGGCAAAGCACTACAGCAAGTGGCAGCACGTAACTGACTTTGACCAATCTAAACAAAACAAAAAACAAAACACCCCAAAACTAAGTAGGGTCAGAAAGTTGTAACTGGATTGGGAAATTGAAAAAAAAAAATCCTTGAAGAAAGCAGTGGCAAATCACTTCTGTGTTGTTGTCAAGAAAACAATATGGATGTGCTGTGTAGTCATTCAAAGTCAAGATTGATTCCAGAGGAAGAGCAGACTTTTACTGGCAAAGCAGACTTTAACATAATTTGTCCTCATATTAGCTGTGTTGAAGTAATTAGAATTAATTGCTCACCAAATCCTTAAAATCCAGGAATAATCTAACACTTGGCATCTAAAGATAATTAAGCTAAAACTGTACAAATTCTTGACAACTTAATTGAACTTATTTTTACTAACAGTTGACTGACTGGTTATGTGCCATCAAGTTGATGTCGTTTCTTAGTGACCACATAGTTAAATTTTCTCAAGGACGTTCTGTTCCCAGCCTGGTCCGTCAGATCTTCCAACGGTGTACCTGTTGCTGCTGTAATTGAGTCTATCCACCTTGCTGCTGATCATCCTCTTTTTCTTTCTTTACATTTTTCCCAGCAATATAGACTTTTGAAAAGAACTATTTTCTTTCCATAATGTGCCAAGACATTATAATTTGAGCCTGGTCATTTGTGCCTTGAGTGAGAACTCTGGATTGATTTGTTCTATGATCTATCCATGGTTTCCTCAGGAATCTTCTCCAACACCAACATTCAAAAGCGTTGATACTCTTTTTATCTTGCCTCTTCAAAGTCCAACTTTCACCTCCATAGAGTGTCCCAGGGAAAACCATTGTCTGCACAATCCTATTCTTTGTAGCTGTAGATGCATCACAGCATTTGAAAGGATATTCAGATAAAGGTCTTCATTGCTACCCTACCATGTGCTAGCCTGTGGCATATTTCTTGACTGCTGGTTTCTTTAGTCAGTCATAAAAGGCAGAAGCTATCCACCACTTCAGTGTCTTCATTGTCAATTTTAAGGCTGGTTGCTGGACCTCTTGTCATTAGCTTGGTCTTCATTGTATTTAATCTTAGTCCCATTGTTTCTAAAACTATTCTAAATGCATCTTGAACATCTGGCATCTCCCTTTCCATGTAGAGCTCTAATCTGTATTAGATGACCCTAAGCATTATTTTGCTAGCATGTGAAATTAAAGATATTGTATGATAGTTTGCACATTCTGTTTTATCTTCTTTCTTTGGTATTGGTATGTAGACTGACCTCTTCTATTCTGTTGGTCCCTGTTTCATTCTCCAGATTTGCTGACATAGTTCAGTTAGAACCTTTATAGATTCTTCTTCTGTTACTTGCCATATTTCTGTAAATAATCCATTAATTCCTATAACCTTCTGACCCAAGTGCTGATCTAACTTCATTGTCTAGTACTAGACATTCTTGATAGTAGGAAATATCTTCTAAGGTATCTTGGACGTTGACATCTCTATTATACAGAATTTCAGTATACTCCTTCCATAATGGTTTGATCTTCTTTGGATTACGGTGATCAGTTATTATAAATAAATTTTATTAAAAAGCTTGGGATGGAATTAAAAGCCACTGATTAAAATCAAGATTGATATTTGTGATCTGAATTGGTTGATTCATCAAAGTTTGAATTTAATTGCTTGCTTTTTTATTCTAAAGATTCAGGCAACAAAAAGTTATGCTAGCTTATCTCTCTTTAATACCAATTCAATATTTTCTTTTGAAGTATGAAAATGTTGTGCAGTATATGTTTAGCAGAAATGCCATTGGAAGTTCCAGTGATAATTTCAGCTCATATCTCAGATTCAGTCCTAATACTTCGTTGATTTTGCAGCCAGAATACTTCATCAGATGTTTATTTTGACAAAAAGACATACTTCTCCAGAGGATAGTAATGTTGAAGAGTCCTCTGCTCTATTTCTTTACTGTGAACTTACTTCCTTTAAAGAGACATGTCTCATATTTTAGTATTGGACCTCTCAATAGACTTCTGACCAGTCCTGAGCATTGTTCCTGAAGTTGCTTGCTTATTGGTCCAGATCCTTCTTGTTATCCTTAGCCTAAAATGTTCTGTATAGAGTGTGCTATCTGCTATTTTATGTAACTGCTAGCTAGCATCATGTGCACACTTACTTTGGAATCTAAAATTTGGATGCTTACATGTTTGCAAATTGAAAAGAAAGTAGACTTAGTTTTTCCTCATTAAATGAAGATGATGAATACTCAAAATATTGTGAATAAAATGAAAGGATTGAATAAATATTTTAAATAACCCTGTTCTCCGTGCTTGAGGGTTAATCCTGGGTTGCTTCTATGTATCATATATTGTGCTTAACAATGTGATTGTTGGTGATATGGTAATATGAAAAACAACAAATATTAGGCTCCGTTGTGAGAAAATTCAAGGAAGGGTAGGTAAAAAGTAAAGCGAGAATGGGCAATGCAGACAAGGAATTTGAGGTAAAGGCTAAAAGAAGAGATGCTCCTGGAAAATTAACATAAAAATAATTCTAGGGATATTTGTCAGAGGACAAAGAAATAAAAAGAAAGAACAAAATTGGTAGCTTTAAAAGCATAAACCTGATAAATACAAATATTACAAAAGTGAAGATAGAACCAGGGTAAAAACAGAAAGGCTTCTTATAGCGAAGGGAATGCAGGTTTGCATGTCTATTGATATGAATTCTGCCTCTTGTGGATTCTTCCCCCCCCATTCATTGAAATCTGTCAATCATGAAGATTAGCCATAAGGGCATGAGAATAGAAGAGGGCTCATTCTTTGGCAGTAGACTTTTTGTTGAAGGGTTGCAATATTAGTACATGTGAGAGAAGAGTACTTTAGGATGAGATGTCTTTTATATTGGATCCACTGGAATCAGTGAGAAAAATAGAGTTATTTAATCAGAAAAAATATTGAAAAGAAGATATCTTTGCTAATAGCCCCAGCTCTGTTACCTTAAAGATTTCATATTTCAAAAAACAAGCATATGTGATCAGAAAAACTACAGAGTGAAAAACTTACTCCCTACTCCAAAGAAAAACTGGTGGAATTGAGAAGTAATGTGTAATAAAAAGATATTTCTAAAAGTTCACAGGTCTCAATTTGTTTTGTATTTTAAACTGATTTGTTTTGCATTTTAGTTTTTAAAATATTTTTTATTAAAGAAATTTTTAACAAAGTAAAAACCATAAGAGAAAATAAAGATAATAAAGAAGAATAGTAAATAGTGGAAAAAGGTATATTTTACATCTGGTCTTGAATTGCAACTTCAGCTAGTAGGTACCAGTAATATATGAATTACAATACATTTAATTTAGCTAAGATAATTTTCTGAAATAAATACAGTTTCATGAGTTTTTATATTCAGTATACTTTTTAATGCTCCAGTGTATTTCACAGTAATTTTGCACTATCCTTTATGTAATTTAATTTTTTTCCCTTTTATTCACTCACAGCACCTTCAGCGTAAATAAACTTTAATGTTTTATTTATTTCTTTAATTACATAAATTAAATGTGATTTGTGCCCTCTTCAATTAAAAATCTTTTGGGCTTCTTGTTAGAAGCTACTATTTGGGGAAGGCAGCATCTCATTTTTAAAATTAAATAATAGAAAACCTCATAATGGATAAATGAGTAATGGGTTGCCCAGAGACCTATAGAACAAAGTAGCCTTTCCCAGCCTGGTGTTTCAAAGGTGCATTAGGTTTACAACTCCCAGAATTTCCAGTCAGGAATCTCAGCTTAATTTATTGAGAAAGTATCAAGTTGGAGAGAATTGGAAGAAGTGTTATTGTGACTAGATACCCTTTGTAAAAAGTTAGCAGAAGTGAATGCAGTTTACTGGTTTTCATAGGTGACCATCAGCCTGTAGATATATCTATTTGCTAAGATATCTAATCTTAGATCTAATGATCTGGTACAAAGTTTGCCATCAGTATGCAGCTGAATAGCCATGTTTGACAGCTTAGATGCTGTTCTTCTGTACACCTTCAAGAAGCCCGTATCACAGTGCTCTATGTAAAAATTCTAACATTTTAAATACTTATGTCATGCACATATAAAATTACTCATAGCATCATTGTTGTCCTTCAAGATATATCAACTCTGTCATGCATACTTTTACACATGATTGGATGATGCATACAGGAAGGAACATTGGAGCATTGCCACTTTATTAGAATGTTGCCCATGGTAGCTGTTTTTTTTTGTAGCTTCTGCCTACAACATGTATAAGTCTGAGCCAGCCTTTTCGAACTGGGAGCCTTCTAGTTGTGATGGAGTGCAACTGTCATTATTCCAGCTAGCAAGAGTTGGTTGGGAATTATAGGAGTTATAGCTGAATGCTTCTGGAGGGAATTGGGTTGAGTACAACTATTGGATTCAGACTCTGTTCTCTGTAGGTACACGTGAGAGGACAGGTGAATGAGTATGCCATTGTAAAGAAGTGCTACCCATATTACTAAAGTTTCCAATGGTTGACCTTTAGGAACTTGCATTGTTTAACTAATGTGAAATGTTTCTCAATCACCGTAAGTGGCATTCTCAGCAGTTGAGAAGTGTTTGAAATAAGTAATATAGAGATAATAGGACTGGAAAGTGGGTGGATAGTTTTCTCATTAGAGAAGCTGGATACAGCTACCAACTTTCAATTCTTGCCCCTAAACTTTCTCTACAGTATTTTCCTTTCCCCCCAAGTGGTCACTTTCTTGGTTAACATTTCTCATTCCCATCTGTGAATCCCTCTTGTCCTGGCAACACTGAGACTCTTACTCTGCTGCAAGCTCTGCTGTAACCCCATCTTTCATAATTTGTTTCTGTCTCAAGGCAGCCTCCTATGCCTTATGCAGCTGTTGAGAAATATTCATAAATTAACCGTCTCTTTCCGTCCTGTTATTGAAAATTATTTTCTTTTAGCAGTTATAATCATGTAAATGCTTTCTGCATTTTGTAACAATTTCACATCATTATGCAATAAGCCTGAGTTAATTTTTTAAGGATAACTTCTTAGTTTAAATTAATTTTCTTACTAATTATGGTAATATTGAGATCCAGAATTGTAACATCTGGGAGTAATTTGAAAAAGGTGTGATTCCCAAAAAAGCATGGAATGAATTCTGAGAGATCTTTATCTATTGGATGCCTAATTTGTTGTTTATTCGTTCAGTCGCTTCCGACTCTTCATGACTTCATGGACCAGCCCACGCCAGAGCTTCCTGTCGGCTGTCACCATCCCTAGCTCCCTCACGGTTGAGTCCGTCACCTCCAGAATATCATCCATCCATCTTGCCCTTGGTCGGCCCCTCTTCCTTTTGCCTTCCACTTTCCCTAGCATCAGCTTCTTCTCCAGGGTATCCTGTCTTCTCATTATGTGGCCAAAGTACTTCAGTTTTGCCTTTAATATCATTCCCTCAAGTGAGCAGTCTGGCTTTATTTCCTGGAGTATATACTCATTTAATCTTCTTGCAGTCCAAGGCACTCTCAGAATTTTCCTCCAACACCACAGTTCAAAAGCATCTATCTCCCTTCACTCAGCCTTCCTTATGGTCCAGCTCTCGCAGCCATAGGTTACTACAGGGAATACCATTACTTTAACTATGCGGACCTTTGTTGTCAGTGTGATGTCTCTGTTCTTAACTATTTTATCAAGATTTGCCATTGCTCTCCTCCCAAGAAGTAGACGTCTTCTGATTTCCTGGCTGCAGTCAGCGTCTGCAGTAATCTTTGTGCCTAGAAATACAAAGTCTGTCACTGCCTCCACTTTTTCTCCCTCTATTTGCCAGTTATCAATCAAGCTGGTTGCCATAATCTTGGTTTTTTTGAGGTTTAACTGCAATCCAGCTTTTGCACTTTCTTCTTTCACCTTCATCATAAGGCTCCTCAGCTCCTCCTCGCTTTCAGCCATCAAAGTGGTATCATCTGCATATCTGAGATTGTTAATGTTGGATGCCTAATAGGAGGTTGAAATTAACAAAAGCTTGCTTAATATTACATGTGGAATTACTCCAAGTTAAATATAATCTTTGGTTATTGTCTGTGTAGTATGTAGACTGTAAAGGATTCTTCACTTTCAGTCCATTAGGAATGTTGTTTGCATTTGGTTAGAAGAATAGTGTCTGTTTGTATCTGTGCTAGTTTCTTGGTAAATGTTATGGATTTCCACTCCATCTGGTTGAATTTGGTGTTTCTCATTATTAGGAGAGGAGTTAGTCAGAAAAGGTGCTACTAGATTCCACAGCGTGACAGCCTTTCCTCCTACATTGTCCAAGTTAAGTGTAATCTTATCTGGTTGTATGAAATTAGCTTATTTTGACTGGTAGATTTAGTATTGTTTGTGGTGTATCGCTTCCTTCACTTTCAGCATTACATTACAAAATACAAAATTACATTACATTACATTATATAATTATAAAATTACATTATATAAATTACATTATATAATTATAAAATTACATTACAAAATACAAAAGCACCTCGGTGCTTCTGACACGGAAAAAAAAAGCATTACGTTTTCTCTTGACTACATTGCTTCTAGTCCTCCTATCTCTTTCTGTCTGTAAATCAGGGCAGTTTTAATGAAGACCCTGGAATCTAAACAACTTCAATAAGATGGCACAAGACTCTTGGATTTTTAACTAAAGACAACCAGTTTGACTGAAGATGAACATTGCTAAAAAAAGAGCATGTTCTAAAGATCTTACTATTGGGTATAGATCTTCCCCTGTTCAATATCTTCATACCATGTGAAAGGAAAAATCCTGAAAATAATAGTGCCCTCAGTCATGTTTCAAGGCCTTCTGTAATTTAAGAGGGATTTGAAATTTCCATGATATTTCAGAAAAGTATAGCTTTGCTAAGGCTCATCTTAGTCCATCATTTTGCTTCTTAAATAGGCCAATGTGTTTGTGAGCCTTGGGTGCTCACAGTGGGAAGATGAAGACAACCTTTTCTCCCACTATTGTTTCCTTGCAACTTGTATTTGGAGACATGGTGCCTCCAACCCAGAGATGACATTGAGTTTTCTGGACTAGTCTTCCTTGGTAGACCTGTCCTCCATTAATTTATCTGATACCTTTTAAAGTGATCTAAGTTAGTGGCTGTCCATCTCATGATAATGTATTATTATTATTATTATTATTATTATTATTATTATTATTATTAATTCAAATTTCTATCACCACCCATCTCCCCCTAAGGAGGGACTCTGGGCGGTTTACAGGAAGAATAAAATTTAAAATTCAATAAAAACACTAACTAATACATTAAATATAACTACAACTAAAAAATAAAAATATGAAATATCATACAATTCAGATGGCAGCAAGAATCTACTTCAGTCCATGAATATGTAAGGGACCAGCCAGGAGGGACATGGGTCTAGTTGGCAAGTGGTGGCATTTACAGACCGGAGGATCCTGTCCACTTCCTCAGGCCCAACAGGATCAAACTGTTCCCAGATAACTGGGTACTGTAAGTACGTTCCCCAGGCATCTCTACAGACCATGTCTCACGCTTCGAGTCCAACTTGGAACGAATCCAAGCAATTTTATCCTGCAGATGCCCAGAAAACTCCTCAGCACGGCCCTGTAGATGGATTTCTGAACCCCCTTTCCCCAAAAGGGATCGGGTGATCTTGAACAGGGCTGCCAGGCGGCATTGTGCAGATGCAATAAGAGCGGAGAAATACTGATGTTTCACCGCTCTTACCGCCACAAGGTAGGCTCTGACAGCGGCTCTAGCTTGTGTTCGGTCGTGTTCAGTCTTTGTCTTCCTCCAGTGGCGCTCTAGACGTCTCTTAATCCTCTTCAGAACCCTCAGCTCCTCCGTAAACTACGGTGAGTGTTGGGCTTGATGAGGCAAAAGAGGTTGCACAGGCGCGATCTTGTCCAAGGCCCTGGCCGCCTCCCTATTCCAGGCAGTAGCCAGGGCCTCCGCTGGACCGTGCAGCAGATCCAAGGGTATTACCCCCAGCTCTCTCTGAAACCCTGGTGGGTCCATCAGTAGCCTGGGGTGGACTGATCGAATGGGTCCTGCCTCCCTGTGGAGGGGGGCGGCATAAGAGAATCTCAAGGCCACCAGGGCGTGATCTGACCATGACAATGGGGACAGATGTAACTCTCCCCTCAGATCACATTGCCACTGCTCTGACAAGAAAACCAAGTCCGGCATGAGACCACTGTCTCAAGTCGGGTCCCGAATAATTTGGGACAGGTCCACGGCTGCCATGGTGGCCATGAACTCCCGAGCCGCTTCCGAGGCATGCCCCAAGAACAGCAGATTGAAGTCCCCCAGAACCATAAGTCTGGGGAACTCCACCGCCAACCTGAAGACGGCCTCCAGCAGCTCAGGCAGGGAGGTTGCTATGCAGCAGGGAGGCTGGTACAACAGCAACACTCCCAACTGCTCTTGGGAGATGAACTTGAAAAACAGGGTCTCACAACCTGAAGGCCACTAGAGATTCCCGGATGACAACAGCTACCCCTCCTCCCCTGCCCTGGGATCTTGGCTGGTGCTATACTCGAAATCCGGCCAGGCCCATCTCCGAAAGGGGCACCCCTCCTTCTGGGCCCAGCCAGGTTTCGGTAATACACACCATGTCTGCTCCCTCTGTGATCAAATGAGGGGGGCCTTGTTGTTGACTGACCTGGTGTTAAGAAGCAGCAGCCAGAGACCAGGGCTCTCACGAACCTGCTGTCCAGGACCTATGTCTGAGAACGGAGGGTCGGAATACGCCACCGGTAATAAACACTGGGGGTGTCTTCCCTGAAGATGGCCCACCCTCTGGCTCCCGTCATAGCATTCCCGACCCGTCACCACCTCAGTAGCATGCCCCGCATATCTATCTATCTATCTATCTATCTATCTATCTATCTATCTATCTATCTATCTATCCATCCCTCCCTCCCTCCCTCCCTCCCTCCCTCCCTCCCTCCCTCCCTCCCTCCCTTTTCATCCCTATGGATGGTATGTGTCTTCCTCAACCTCGGGTCCTCTACTAGAGGCCTGGGAGTTTGAGGGTTCTGCACTGTATCTTAGCCGTTGCTATCACTGCACTCTCCTGGACAGAGAGCTCTGATGTTGTTCCTGGGATCTGTTGGAGCCACTCTCCCAGCTTAGGAGTCACAGCCCCGAGTGCTCCTACCACCACTGGGACCACTTTGGCCTTCACTTTCCACATCCTCTCTAGTTCCTCCTTCAGGTGCTGGCACTTCTCCAGATTCTCTTACTGCTTCTTCCTGATATTGCTGTTAGTCGGCACCGTTACATCTATCACCACTGCTGTCTTCTGGTCCTTGTCTACTACCATGATGTCTGTTTGATTGGCCAGTATAATTATATAATGTATATAATTATATAATATACAGTATATAATTATCCTATTCTACTGTTTCTTAAAGGGTTGAGTTCCTTGATTGTTTTCAGAAAGAGAGAGGGAAAAAAGAGGTAAATTGATCATAGCAAACAGAATAATTAAAATCCTTAATTGTAAAAGGTGTCTGAGCATTTGAAATGTAATAAAATGCTTCAAAAATTAGAACAATTATCTGAAGGCATTAGTAAATGATAGTTAAATAGCATTTTCTTCTTTTCCTAAATGGTAGTAGCCAGTATTAATGTGGACTGCCTCTGACTGCTATATCAGTCAGTAATTATTTCATAGGAAGTTACAGTGTCTGTGTTTCCCGAGTATAAAAGACATTAGAATCTATTAAGTCCTTTTATGTTATTCTGTGAACAGAATGTTTTCTGTGATACTCTATTGGTAATGGAATCAGAATCAACCCTATCAGTGTTTGGTTAATAGCAGCTGAAATGACATCATAAATACGCCGTTTTGTTAATTGTGATCTAAATAAGCAAGTTACCTAGTCTTCCCTTTCTATTACACTGTTACAAATTCTCTCAGAAACCTCTGCTTTGCAGTCAGAGTATATACCAAAGTTGATGCTTTTGTTAGAGTGTCTAAGTAATTATATTAGCACCTAATTTGAGACTGAATGGTAAAGCTCTCCTTTAGAAAGAACTGATTGATAATGAATCAGTCTGAAAAATGAATCAATTACACCTCACTAGAGCCTATATGAAGTAGACAGTATTTTCTGTGAAGAACCCAGAAACATGTTTTATCTTGGCAAAATATTTTAAGGCCTTTTAGACTTATGACCCAGAAAAGTAGCAAAGAAAACTATGTGATTTATTGCATATTAAAATATTATTTGAATTCCTGCATGACACAGGAAAATTGTTTAAACTAATTTTCTTGCACTTTCAGTATAAATTAGCCACAAACGCTTCCTCGTTGTTGTTTTTTTGTTTATTCGTTCAGTCGCTTCCGACTCTTCGTGACTTCATGGACCAGCCCACGCCAGAGCTTCCTGTCGGCCGTCACCATCCCCAGCTCCCCCATGGTTGAGTCCGTCACCTCCAGAATATCATCCATCCATCTTGCCCTTGGTCGGCCCCTCTTCCTTTTGCCTTCCACTTTCCCTAGCATCAGCTTCTTCTCCAGGGTATCCTGTCTTCTCATTATGTGGCCAAAGTACTTCAGTTTTGCCTTTAATATCATTCCCTCAAGTGAGCAGTCTGGCTTTATTTCCTGGAGTATGGACTGGTTTGATCTTCTTGCAGTCCAAGGCACTCTCAGAATTTTCCTCCAACACCACAGTTCAAAAGCATCTATCTTCCTTCGCTCAGCCTTCCTTATGGTCCAGCTCTCGCAGCCATAGGTTACTACAGGGAATACCAGTGCTTTAACTATGCGGACCTTTGTTGTCAGTGTGATGTCTCTGCTCTTAACTATTTTATCAAGATTTGTCATTGCTCTCCTCCCAAGAAGTAGACATCTTCTGATTTCCTGGCTGCAGTCAGCGTCTGCAGTAATCTTTGCGCCTAGAAATACAAAGTCTGTCACTGCCTCCACTTGTTCTCCCTCTATTTGCCAGTTATCAATCAAGCTGGTTGCCATAATCTTGGTTTTTTTTTTTGAGGTTTAACTGCAACCCAGCTTTTGCACTTTCTTCTTTCACCTTCGTCATAAGGCTCCTCAGTTCCTCCTCACTTTCAGCCATCAAAGTGGTATCATCTATTCAAACGGCAAATTGCAAAGCCTCGGTGCATCTGCAGTACAGTATTTACAAATGAGTCTTTGATCCAGAAGTAAAGGAGATGAAAAGTGATTAATTCATCCACAATTAAAGGAGATAGAAGGGATTTTTAGACCATTCATCCTTACTTAAGTAAAAAAAAAATATCCAAATTCCCCAGAGGCTGCTATCCAAACTCTGCTTGAACATATATAGTTGTCAGACTTCACATTAGTCATGGAGATAAAGAGATATTACCAGTTGTAAATATTCTATAGTTCCCAGTTTATGGCAAAGCTGCACCACTTCTTCCCTCAAGGATGGATGTAGAGATATGGCAATTGTGGCACATTTCTCCCCATTCTCCCCCGCCCCCCAAATACTATGTGTGGATTCAGTTTGTTAGGTGAAGAGACTCCTTTGTGGCCTCAGGAGTCTCACAAGGTGGACTAGGTGTCAAGGGATGGCAACAAAGTTTTCCAGTTGCAGAATGGAGATGGGAAGAGGTTTGTAGGATAAGAAATATTCTGATTTACATTTAAATTAAATGGGGCGTGGTTAGTCTGCTGACCATAAGGTCAGCAGTTCGAATCCGCGTGGCGAGGTGAGCTCTCGTCACTAGCCCCAGCTTATGCCAACCCAGCATTTTCGAAAACTATAAGCAAGTAGATAAATGGGTACCACTCACGTGGGGCAATATGCTGGTGTCCTGTAAATGAGTCGCCCTCGGAGTTGAAGACAAAAGATCTGGAGAAGCCCATGATGGTGGCTGAGGACGGAGGCTGAGGACGACGGATCCAATTACAACTTCCGGGACGTCAGCATCCGGCTCGGAAAGCAAAGCATTCTGGGGCTTGTAGTTCCAATGCCTGAAAAAGAAGAGTCGGTTCCCTTACCCCGCCCCTAATTGCGCGCGGTGCACTGCAATGTATATATATGAATGTATAATTAAATATGTATGAGATTGTAAGCCGCCTAGAGTCCTCCATTAGGGAGGGGATAGGCGGGGTATAAATAAGATAGATAGATAGATAGATAGATAGATAGATAGATAGATAGATAGATAGATAGATGTCTATCTGCTTGTTCTGTGATCTAGAAAGGCCATAAATGTGAGAGATGGAAATGTTAACATGTAATGACCTGGTGCTGTGTGAACTTGTGATATTTTTTTTAATTCCTGTGGTGAGTTTGGACCTCTATAGGGTATTCAATGCCTTAAATAATCAAAGTAGTGCTGAAAAGCTTCCTTGATGGCCAAAAACTGTTTATTAAAAACATGTATTTCCTTTTGACTGGAAGAAGCTACTTGAACAAGAATGTGGAAGGAAGGATGTTGCTCTCAAATTTGGGAGAGGATTTTATAAATATATCTCCCAAGGCAAATTGTGACAGCATAGGGTAGGGTGGCAGATGTTGGATGACAAAGGATGGGCTGAGAAGGGAATGCCTATCTGAGTTGAAAGAAAACTTGTTGAGTGTTGGAATCCTAATTTAAGGGATCCTTTTCTTGGGGCGTGATGGCTCAGTGATTAAGACGCCAGGCTTGTCGATCGGAAGGTCGGTGGTTTGAGACCCGAGCGCCGTGTGACGGAGTGAGCTCCTGCACTCGCCCCAGCTCTTGCCAACCTAGCAATTTGAAAGCATGCAAATGCAAGTTGATAAATAGGTACCACTTCGGTGGGATGGTAACAGTGTTCCACACGCGTCATGCTGGCCACGTGACCGCGGAAGCGTCTTCGGACAGCGCTGGCTCTTAGGCTAAGAAACGGAGATGAGCACCGCCCCCTAGAGTTGGACACGACTGTGCAGAGGAAAACCTTTACCTTTTCTTGGTAAGAGAATAAGTGATGTGGTTAATACAGAAAATTAGGTAGGCAGAAATTTATGGAAAAAATGGGAAAGACCAAAATGCTGTATGTTCCTGAAAGTAGGGACGGGGTAACTTCCAAGACCAGATGGATTTTGCCTTAGCTCAATCAATCTCATGTGAAACAGATTACTAACCCCTCTGAGATTCAACTTGGTAAAAATGTGTGCCTTCTGTAATTCTTCCAAACTTCAAAAATGAGAGGAAAAGACTAGTGATCCCTAATGCTTACAGAGTTCAGGAACTGTAATCATGATCCAAAGGTTGGGAGCCATCTTGATAAAAAAAAAGGTTAAAGCATTGGTGGTGGAGAAAGTGGTGTAGACAAAACCTTTCTGTAAGTTCTTATTGATAAATTCTTCTATGCAGGCTAACTCCATATTGGGTGCTGCTATTTTTCAAGAATCTCAGCTCTAGAAATAATATTAAGAGCAGAGTCATGGAACTAATGGTTAAGGGAGGGTGTGCGTTTCTCACTTCTCAAACATATCAACGTAGTTCACATTTGGCAGGCAATATAGGAAGGAACTCCTGCTGGGGATTTGAAGCCTTGCAGGCTATGAGTTTTGCATGCTGGGGGATCAGGTGACCCAGTGAATACGTGGATTGTGAGTGTAAACCAGACTATTCCCAAGACTATTGGAAAATGTAATGAGGAGGCTAAATAAATGATGATTACTGTTAGTGACTTGTAGAGGTAGATATGTGACTTGTATTCTGTGATATACTGTATTTGTTTCTTTCTTTTTTCCTCCAAAGTGCACTGATATATTTGCCATGTATACTCTTTGAGTGAGATGGGCGGTGATGAAATTTGAAATATAAATAAAATGTACACTTTTTCTCGATATATGTAATTCACTCTCTTATTAAAGTTACAGTCCTAAACATAGTTATTGGGGAATCACGTGAAGTAAAGTTTGTGGGACATAACGCTGAGAAATGTGCTTAGGACACAAATGCTCCATTAACTGCAAATAAACAAATAAACAAACAAATGCTCCATTAACTGCAAATAAATAAACAAACAAATAAATAAATAAATAGTGTTTATTTGTGCACACACACACATGGATACATATACACATACACACAGAGAGAGCCCCCATAATTCAAGGCAAAGATTACATGAAATGCAGTCTTCTATTCTTTGTGCTCAAAATTCATGTATTCTGCTGATAGTTATATCTGCCCTTCATTTTAAGGAAGCTTCTTTCTCAAGGGATAAGCTTAAAATAGAATGACTCATTTCACATAATGCAGTAACTTCCTTATATGAACAGATGTACCTCCAGTATGTTTTATACATCTGCTATTTTATATTTTATCCTTTAACTTTGGTTTTATGATTTATCTGTTGAATAACTGTTTTTATAGTGTGTATGTTTAATTTGTCATCTTTGTGAGGACTTTTACAATGGATTCTAAATTCCTTAATCTAAGTTATGCATGGCTAAATCTAGTTAACGCTTGGATGGGAAATCCTGATTATCTGAAGACTCGACTAGAAAGTTGAAAAAACATTCCAAAATAAGGCTTCCAAAAATAAAATGGAAGTGTTCATTAAGACATCAGAAGAGCTGACTTGAACAAGACTTCCCTGATAATTATGACATTTGCTTTATGAGTTCATACATTATGACTGATCATATGACCCCTAAGAATGAGTGAAATATTCTCATTCATTCTCTCTCTCTCTCTCTCTCTCTCTCTCTCTCTCTCTCTCTGTATGGTACTGAGAGGGAATCTGGTACTTTCATGTTATTATTATGAGAAAAAATAGCCTATTTCTGGTCATTAATTTTCTGTATGTAGGTATGAAATATGAATCCTGTATGTGTACTGTATATCAAAACCAAATATGCCTTCCTTCAACAGAGAAGGATTGAGAGCTATGTGGGTTTGTGCCATGCACAGGAAACCATCATTTTGATATATATGGTAAGGGTTAGAAAGTGACATAACTTTGAAAATAGCAGGGACAATCTGGAAATCAATTTATTGTGTTTACTGCCACTATTCTTTTCTTCTGAACTGAGCTGTGGAGGAGGAGGGGAGGGAAAGCCATTGCTGTTCTGGAAGTTGCAATAAGCATTGCCTGAGAACAGTACTGATTGTACAGTGCCAATGTGACCAGCCAGAAAACTCTCTCTCCTGATCCTCTGAGTAGTTCTGCACTTCTGAAACCCCCCCCCCCTTTATTTAAATTAATACGTTTACGAACAAGGGAGATGAGGCTGACAATGGAACACCATGTAATTTTCTGCCCTTATATGGTGTTCAGATGTTTTCCTTACTGAATGTGAGCTGCTTATTTATAATCAAGTCTTGTGCGACTGGGAAATTAGGACATATGCATGTAGTGGGAGCTATGATTTTCTAAAAAAATAAAATCAGCACTCTACCCAGCATGGTACTATCTTTATGAAAAAGACTCTGTGGAATAAGGTTCCATATGTGTGTTGGTTCATTTAAAGGTTCACCCAACTGAGTAGAAGTGGTTTTTAGATAACATCCCTTACATTGTGATCTAAATGCATTTTAATATTTAATTGGGACTTGTTAAATTAGATTTAAAACTATTTCAAATCAGAGGGTTTATATTTTAAAGCCCAATGTGTTTACCTTGTAGAATTCCAACTTGTACTGGTCAGTGACCGTAATACATTGAATTGAATAGATAACATCCCTTTAGTTGGGAAAAGGACTGAAGGGCACATAATATTCTCCTTCAACTTGTGAAACTCAGTTCACTGTGCAACCAAATACCCCACTGTGATTTCTCTTCACATTTCTCTTCACCCTCTGTACAATCTAGAAAATAAATCTGCTGTTCTGAAAAAGCCAGTTAAGTTAAAGGTACATATGCCCCGGTTATTATTCACTCATCCTTTTGCCCACAGTAGCGATGTGAAGTGCTTTGGATTCATTATAACGAGATGTTTTGGAATGCTCAGGAGTGCAAATACAGCACCGGCTGGTGACCTGTCAAAAAGCTGTGTCTTTTTCCAGGATCACGTGATTGCTGTGGGGAGACTTCTGCTGTAGCCACACAATCCTGGAAACAGACATACCTACTTTAATGATTTGCAGCTTGGTATTGCTGTGTGTTCGTAAGCACCTCTTCCAAATCAAACTGAAGCATTGCACATCCCTTGTCCATACTGCTTTGGCAGTATTAGAACGGGAAAGAAAATGACCCTATTCTTTTATCTTTATCTTTTTTATGGCCTTACAGCCAGAAGACACAAGATACATCAAATATGTATATCAAATATGCACAGAGACACAAACACCTACAATCTATAGATATAATAAAAGGGAAGCATAAAATACAATAAAATTACATAAAAATAAGAGATAATAGTCACCAAGATTTACTGTATATAATTATTCCATCACAAGTAAGATAAGAGAACAAAGTGAAACACGAAGTGAAGCAACCTGGGAGGATAGATCAAAATCCTAGTCAGAGAGATGAAGTGACAAATAAGCTTTCTACACTGATTTCTTCAGAATGAGATAGATAAGTGTCATCTGAGATTCCCCGTTAAGAGCAACATAGGAGCATGTGGCTCAAAGCTTCTACAGAACTGAACCATATTTCATACACTTTCATAGTATAGGAAGTTTCATTTGTTCCTAAAATTCAGTCTGGGGCTCTTGTAGCCTATAGCCAGTTGCAGACTAATTCACTGATTGATTTAGATTTATATTCCATCTTTTGTACAGCAGCTAAAGGTGACATACATAGTTCTCCCACCTTTTATTTTCCCCCGCAACAACAGCTCTGGAAGGTATATTAGCCGCATTACACCACACTAGCCCATTAATCATATACAACATGATTCAGAAAAAAATTAAATACCTTGAAAATACACTGATTGCATATTTTTAATTCTCACACTGAAAGCAATGAAATTAAGGTTGTGCAAGTTTGGCTGGATATAGTCCATATGTTACAGAGAAATCAAATTATAGTCAATGATTTGTTTTTGTTACCTTTGGGATTTTTTCTGAAACTTAATACAGTCATAGGTATTTTCCAAAAGAGACATTACAACTGACTAATTTGGGATTTATGACTGGATACAGATTGATCTATATTTGCAAGCAACAAGAACATTATATTAATATATGGTTGAACAAAACTGGACTCAAATGTATGGTTGGGTTAAGGTTGAATCCTGGATCTTAAATGGCTGAAGTATATCTGATTAAATTATTTTTTCTAAATAAAAGTGAACCTCTGTTTAAGATCACTATTTTGAGCTGTGTTAGAACTTAGTGAAGAGGTACAGAACTTTTTTATGTATACTCCTGCAGTTGTAGAGCAAAAGAAAATGCCTAAGTATGCACAGTGACTTAGGTGGAAAAGTATTTAAAACTATTGCCCAAATCTGTTTATTACTTTATTTGTTTAACATCATTATCAGTCCCTAATCTAGCCAACAGTTTGATTTAATAAAGCAGTCCTATTATCGTCACCTCCATTTTAACATGAAATTAATTCCTTGATAATATTTCTCTGAGTTATGTGTAGACCAGACAAATATAGGAACATAGTGATGGGAACAGTTTGTTCTGTATTATCTAGGTTGGCTTGTATTTGTCCTTTTCAGAATGTTAAGAATGGGAGAAATTACATCAGTATGTCTCTGCACCTTCACAGAGAACAACATCAGACTTCAGTAGCTACCCAGTAACTGTTGGCCTTGTGGGGCAGACCAGATAGGAAACACAACCAGATGAGCTCATTCTACTTTATTGTAAAGCTACATTGACCGAATATTGCAAGTCTGAAAGTGATTTCTCCTCCCGTCCCCTTTATAGTCCAAGAAACTAGGGAGGGTCCCTTCTGAGCCTCTTGCCCGACCCACTATCCAGCTGCAGGCTATGCTGTCTCTTATCTGACAATTCTCTTGGCAGCATCTTTTTGCCCAGTCTCCCAACATACCATTACAGTAACTCACAACATGAACACTACAGTAAATTAAATGCATCCCTGTGGCATGAAATAGTGGGTAATATTTGTCAAAGTATCTTTTTTAGAGTTAGGCCTGAAAAGTAAATAAAAGGAACTAGTGGCACTCTGTAGACCAGAGCTTTCCAAACTGTGTGTCGCGACACAAAAGTATGTCGCCACACACAGTCTGGTGTGTCGCCACAGAACACGGAAGTGCTGATCATCATCAGCGCTTCCGGGTTTTCCCGCGGCGACACACCAACGGCGGTGCGCAAAAACCGAAAGCGGCAGCAGCGCTTCCGGGTTTTTGCGCGCTGCTGCAACGGCAGCACTTCCGGGTTTTCCCGCGGCGACACACCAACGGTAGTTGGTGTGTCGCCGTGGGAAAACTTTGGAAAGCCCTGCTGTAGACAATCAATCAATTTTTAAGGATACTATAAATTAGGAAAAAAAGTTACTGTTCTGAACTTATTATAAGTTTCAGATTTGTGGCAGGTACAAATACTTCTTTTTATTCTTTGTTTGCAATTCCCTTGATTATTTGGAGCAATGTCAAGCAAGGAACTGTGATAGTTATCTTGAGTGTGTGAGCTCCCCCCCCCCACACTTTCTCAGTGCGTATTGATTCGCTGGATAGGAAGGACAGCAGCATGTAGTTTTCTGTCCTGGATTCTGGCATGAAGCCTGTTCATATGAGCATCCTTTATTTTTATAAAGACAGCACAAGTTGTGTTGGGGTTTGAATAAATACCCAGAATTTACAGATAGATTAATTAGACAGGAGAGGTAAATAGGTGAGAGGTAATACTTTCTGCAAGTCATTCAATTAGCAGCCATTGTTGAAGTAAGTTGTGACACATACTGCAGCTGATATAGTTTAAGCTGGGTGTGGCAGATAATTTGTTTGACCTATAAGTGATTGGTTGATATTTGTATAAAAGTAGAGAAGTTCTGGTGTTCACTTCTTCTCATTACTATATTCTCATCTGTATCTGTGTTGGACGTTATTGGACTGTATTGTACTACGTATGTATATAGAGTAAATAGATTATTTTATCTAATCTCTTGTGAGTGTCTGCTTACTCAATAGAACATATTGCTCTGAGGTCTAGAAGGAACATTGGCAGCCCCAGCGCTGTGTACTCTGACAAGTTGACCTTTTCAGTGGAATATTTTTGTTGTACCAATTGTATGCATGCTCAAAGTATAAAAAAGCAATTGACAGGAAACTGCTCACATACATTAAAAGAATAATTGTAAATGGGGTGGGTATAAGGTAAAGTAGTGGACAATCTGCCACTTTCAAAGACTGGATGATGTATGGTGGTCAGAATGGGAAGTTATTTATTTTAAACCTTTGGCGTTTTATTATTTTTAAAAATCCACTTCATTAACTATGGCAGGTTAACATGTTAACTGGCCTATGCCTGGGGTTCCAAGAGAAAAAAAGGGGACTTTTTATTCATTGTATTCAAAGCCAATGATTTTCCAGAAAACACATTTTGAAGTCTGCTTCTAGAGGGAGTAGGTCCACAGACATATTGTGGTAGAAATTATCTTCCTGTGAAATTGGTGTAGGAGCAGTTATTCCCATCCTAACTCATTCCTAACTTCAAATATTCATTGATGGAATCTGAAAGGCTGAGATAAACATGGAACGAGATTTAAGGTTATGCGTACTGAAGACCTATCTAAGTGCACAGCAGCTGTGAAAAAGAATAATCCCATGCCACAGTTAAATACTGTTGCTCATATCATAATGTCCTTTTTACCTACTGTAGCATAAGTATCATGTTTTGAGATACTTTATCTATGATGAAAAGCTATAATAGTTCAGTTTACACTGAAGATAATTTGGGTGGTGGTGGAATGAGGAGTGAAGAAAGTGAATGGAGAGACTCCTTTTTCCACCTTGTCATTGAAATTTTAAAATTGGATTAATGAAAGAATGTATAGTAATAAATAATAATCTAGTGAAATAATTAGGACATAAAAAGACAATAGTTTTTCATAAAAAACACAGTTTAAAGAATTTGCTGCTGCATACATTTAATGGATAATAGCTTACACCCACTACTTGTTTAGCGACTGAGTTCCATTCCAGCGCCCATGTTGTTAAGTGAAATCATTGCTAAGTGAACACGTGACACACAGAGAGAGAGATGCTGTGAAGATCACTGGTTGCTGCTGTCTCATTCAGATAAATGAATAAAATGATAAATGGCTGTTGTGGGTCTTCCGGGCTGTGTGGCCGTGTTCTGGAAGTTGTGGTTCCTAACGTTTCGCCAGCATCTGTGGCCAGCATCTTCAGAAGGCAGGAGCAGATAGAAGCAAAATCTCTGTGCCCAGGTAGAGTGGCAATGTTCTATTTATAGAGCTAAATTATAGGAGATTAGGTGGGTTGTTTTTTTTGTTGTTGTGTTGAAATGTTAACGAGTGGCTGATGAGCGTGATTAGCATGTTCATTGTGAGAAGTATTCCCATGTCCTGGTGGTTGGACTGAGTTCGTTGACCTTTTGCAGGCTGTGTTTTTCAGGACTGGTAGCCAGGTTTTGCTAATTTTTAAACTTTCTTCTTTTTTATTGTAACTGTGCTGGTGTTTGTGAATTTCAATGGCTTCTCTGTATAATCTGGTGTAGTGGCTTTTGGTGTTGTCCAGTATTTCTGTGTTTTCAAATAGGATTTTGTGTCCCGTTTGCTTGAGAGCATGTTCAGCTACTGAAGATTTTTCTGGTTGCTGTAGTCTGCAGTGTCTTTCATGTTCGTGTTCATGTTCAGGCCGTGAAAGCCTTCGACAATACATTAAAATGATAAATGAATAAAATGATAAATGAATGTGTTGTGAGCACAGCAACGTTTGCACTTTTTGCGTCGGATGAAGAAAGTACATCTCCCATCTTCCATTCTCCTTACTTTCTACAGAGGCACTATAGAGAGTGTACTTACAAGCTGTATTTCCATCTGGTTTGGAGGCTGTAGGGCCTCAGATAGAAAGTCTGTGCAGAGAGTGGTAAGGGCAGCAGAAAAGATAATTGGGATATCTCTGCCCCTCATCCAAGATTTAGCACATGCACGCTGTTTGTCCAGAGCTCGAAAGATCATCAGTGACGCCTCCCATCCTCATCATGGTTTGTTTTCTTTGTTACCCTCTGGGAAGAGGTTCCGCTGTATCCAATGTAGAACAGCCAGATTGGGAAACAGCTTTGTCCCCCAGGCTATTGGATTCTTGAATGCCAAATAGGTTCTTTTGTGAGTTAAAGAATGTATATTTTTTAAGAATGTATATTTTATAAGAAAGGGTATTTTATAGTAATTATGGTTTTTTATTATTATCATTAGTATTTTATTGCTTGAGTGAATTTGTGAGCCAACTGCAACGAAATTTCATTCTATTGTGCACTTGTATAGTGGGATGACAATAAAGTTATTCTATTCTATTCTATTCTATTCTATTCTATTCTATTCTATTCTATTCTATTCTATTCTATAAAGTTCTCTTGTACAGCTACGACAGTGTTATCTCACTCTGGTATGCATTGTTGTCAGGCTCACAAAATTTGGTTGTAAATGAGCACATTGGTGGGAAAATGAATTTTTTTATTACCATCGTATTTGCAAATGGTCACTAACCGAGGTAGTCACTAAATGAGCAGTGGGTGTACTATGAAATCAAAATGGGATTGGACTGATTCAGGAGGGTAAAGCTATCAGTGGCTGTGGGCTCCAAGATGGCCGCAGACGGTGACTGCAGCCATGAAATTAAAAGACGCTTGCTCCTTGGGAGGAAAGCTATGGCAAACCTAGACAGCATATTAAAAAGCAGAGACATCACCTTGCCAGCAAAGGTCCGTATAATTAAAGCTATGGTTTTCCCAGTAGTAATGTATGGCTGTGAGAGTTGGACCATAAGGAAGGCTGAGCGCCAAAGAATTGATGCTTTTGAACTGTGGTGCTGGAGAAGACTCTTAAGAGTCCCTTGGACTGCAAGGAGGTCAGATCAGTCAATCCTAAAGGAAATCAACCCTGACTACTCATTGGAAGGACAGATACTGAAGCTGAAGCTGAAATACTTTCACCTAATGCGAAGAGAGGACTCACTGGAAAAGACCCTGATGCTGGGAAAGACTGAAGGCAAAAGGAGAAGGGGACAGCAGAGGATGAGATGGTTAGATAGCATCACCGATGTAATGAACATGAATTTGAGTAAACTCCGGGAGACAGTGGAGGACAGGAAGGCCTGGCGTGCTATGGTCCATGAGGTCACGAAGAGTCGGGCACGACTAAACGACTGAACAACAAAAAAAGGTAGTCATCTGCTTTAGAGGCAGGATGTGTCTGTATTTCAGAGTCATAGTGTCACAGTGATTCTGAGGCCTGTTGCCTGATTCCCTAAGCATATATCTTTGGTCTAAACAGTAGAATAGCTTATAGTTATATTCCACTGTAATTGTATTATTTTCAACTTGAGATCAGATAAAACAGGCACTGCCTTACCAAAATCAAATGTGCCATTTCAGTCTGAATATCTCAAGTGGGGCTTTTGAGAGTTCCCTTCCCTATGAGAAGTACGTGGAGTATGGGTGAGGGGCCAAGCCTTCTCCATAGTAGCCCCATGCCCTGGAGATGTGTTCAGCCCCCTCCCTCCGTGCATTTCACAAGGTGGTAAAACATTACTCTTTCACCACCTTTGTTGCTAATTGATGTGGATATGCATGGATCTTACCATTTTTTAAATTTTCCTATTGTGTGTTCTATTTTATTCATGGCTTTGGTGTTCACTGCCCAGATTCTTAATTGATTAGGGCAGCTTATAAATATTCCAAAACAAATAAATAAATTTTGGGCAACAAACATCATGCATATGAACTTGGGATGTTGGTACATTCCATTCGATTATTCTTAATTTTGTTTATTTACATAACAGATTGCTTGATGAAAGAAGGGGACTGGAAATTCTATCATTAACAAGGTTGATCTGGAAGGAGTCATTTTAATGCTTCCTTTGCACTATGTCTTTATTAATTTACATGACAATTTCAAGATAGTTTTGAAGTTCTGGAGTATTTCATAAAAACATTTATTTGAAGCAGTCATGTGAGCCTTGGAAAGGAGATAGCTGCTTTATCGTTGCTTTGCAGAGCCCTACCAAAGAGTAATATGGACTTTCAAATGCTTTGCATTGCCTGCCCCAAATACTGTTAATAAATTCTTTTAAACATAATTGCTACATGCTATATATATATAGCCATCTGCCCCTATTAATATGAACATTTTTCATAAGTTTTAAATAATAAGCCTATTTTGATATCCTCAACCTTGTAAGCTTGAATAGTACATAGTCATTCACAATTCTGAGCTATATATGTATATTCTATACCAGGGTTTCTCACCCAGGGTTCCATGGAACCCTAGGGTTCCACAAGAGGTCACTAGGGTTTCCCTGGGAGATCATGATTTATTAAAAAAATTATTTCAAATTCAGGCAACTTCACTTTAAAGAGGTAAGTTTCATTCTTTCTTTTAGTTTAAGAACACTGTTAATACATACAGTAAATATAGGCCTACACATGAAACAAATATAATAATATTGTAATGTCTGGCCTATATTTGAGCCTGAATGTGCAGGGGTTCCCCGAGGCCTGAAAAATATTTCAGGGGTTCCTCCAGGGAAAAAAGGTTAAGAAAGGCTGTTCTATACTGTCTTTTTTAGATGTTATTTATTGCAAAAATATACTATCTCCAACTGGTTTGACAGATATTTAACTTTTTATTTTTAGCCCTCAACCACCATACCTCTCTTATATGCTTTTATCCCATTAAACTGTCAGTTAGGATGATTTATTTTATTACTAGTGGAAAATGGTGTCATGCCAAGTAGTATTTACAGTGAATTTTTAAAAAGCTGGGAAGGTGAAAGAGTCAACATACAGCTTTAAAAATGTGCTATTACCTTTTTCTGGTCAGTAAGGGAGGCAAAATCCTCTAAGTGAATGTTAATGATCTGTTTTTCAGCTTCACAAAGCCTAGTGAGCCGCGACCAAAATGGCCTTTCCATGTTATGTTTAGAATGGTGTTTCGATGAAATTTATTGTAAATCTGCAAGACAGTAGACTTTGCAATTAACAACATCGTGTATTGGAAACATTTCATTTAGGTATCAGTAGCAAGTCTGGTATTTACTGTTTTCTCTTAAGTGGTGACTGTAGATTTCAGTAAACCAGATCTGCAAAATCTTAGCCTCTATTCTGTTGTGCTAATCCAGACTGCAGCAGCATTTTTTTCTTTCTCTAAAAAGAGTTAGTTTTCATAGCAGTGATTTCTTCTCTCATTAACATAAATTTCTTCATTGCAGCAATTGGTCTCTTCTGGGGTCAGTTTCCCAAGATAATTTGCAATGAAATATACTCAGGACTTAATGAAATATCTGAAAGTATAACTCCCTCCTCAGGTTATGCTGGCTGAAAAAAGATAGAGTTGCAACACAACCCAGTTTACTGTATTGTGGTATAGCGATACCATTATTTCATTGTACCCTGAAAAGTATGTCCTGTACTGTGCTGTACTATCAGTAATGGTGGCTATGTAAGAGATAAAGGAATAGAGTTGTATGTAGTATTAGGAAGGACTGGCTTGCTTAAATGGCATTCCATTCCATTTATTATCCCCAATAATAAAGTTATGGCAGCCATAAATAATTTTTTTCCATTGGTGCCAAAAGATATAGTCAGCTCTTACTTATTCCATTCCATATCTATGAGTATAGGATGCAGGATAAAAGGATATCATATTTCAGACAAGATATTTGTACCACCTCTGACCCCCCCACCTTACCCCTAAAATGCTCCTCCCAACTAAGAGAGAAAGAGCATAACTAGAGAGTGTTTTATTCTATCCTTTATATCCTTGGGTGAGGCAGGGGGGAACACATGTAATTGCAAGGAAAACTCAGTTTTCATTTATAACAGGTCCCGTAATGTGCCACACACAGAAAAGATAAGAAAACAAAAGAAATTTCTTTTTTGGCCACAATTCACAAATTTCGGTAAACTAAAAGGATGATGGGGAGTTTAGTCTCCTTCATCGGTAGTTAATAATAACTTAATTAAATAATAAGCATTAATTCCAACTATTAATATTATAGACTTATTTACCTTCTATCACATATTCTTCCTTTTAGGATAGGGTCCTGGAAACTTAGAGTAGGACAGACAGGGACAGCTTGTACTGACAGGAATTTATTTTCCCTAATCTGATGTACTCCCACAACATCATAGGGTGAATGCAAGTGCAGTTGTGATTAAGGAATGAGTTTAGATTTTTAGGCTAAGACCCCGTATTGCCAAAACTCTCTTGCAACTAGGCATCTAAACCTAATAATAAAAACCATTTGTCACAGTTGCTGCTTATTATTTGTCACTATCTCCATGTTTTTGATATATTTTCATAGGCAACTGAAGACTAAGCTATCTTTTAGTGTGCACAGAAGCAGGAATATCTTTCTTCTACTCATGTTACAAGTGAGATCTCCAGCAGCACAGCTTTCATATATTTGAAAGCTGTTTAAGAGACAGTAAGAGGTGCATGCTCTGCCCAGGATGGGAATACAGTAATGATTGTGTCTTTGCTGGCAAGCTGTTTTCAAATACACTGGAATCCTGATAGATAAAATAATTTGGAAATCCATTTGTCCGTTTCATTGTCAGAACTCACTGTAATAGCAACGCTGTTCAGTAAAACAACTTTCACATTTTTTTGTTATGAGAGGTACATAGGGAGTCAATAGCAACATTGCATGACACATTTAACCACAAACTAGCCAATCATGTTGTGTTGTAATATATCATTTTGACTCTAGTGTATGTGGTTAATTAATAGTTCACTTTGTAATGCTTGTCTTCAAAATTGGCTTAATTAAAAAAAAAACATAGCTAAGTTAACCATAGGAAAGCATTTTGTATGCTCCTTGTTACTTACCTCAGCTGTCTTCAAGGTGGAGCATAAATCAGACAGACCTCACAAAAATTCTCTCCTTTCACAATTCAGCAGAACTTAGAGTTTGTACTTTCTCTAACCCAGATTGCTTCCAAGGATTGGGGGGGCAAGCTCTAACACTTCCATCCTTGCATCCCTTCTTGACAAGGTACCAAAAAAGGGAGGGAGTGGGCAAACTGGGCAGTCTTTTAGGACTCAGTTGAAGTAGATAGGTACCTGATTTAGACCATTGTTCTTTATATCTTTCACGCTGCTACAGCAGTACAACGCCTTATGTGTATTTTTTCTCAACCTTTTCTTCCATGAGTCATTGATAAAAAATGGGATCCTGAGGTTTTTCTTTCTGAGCCCAAGTTAATCCATTGAGTCATCTCTACATATTAGGAAATGGTGATACTCTAGTAGCATAAGATTGTCACGTGCATGGGAATGTGTAGGAAAGAATGCCTCCTAGGAATTTAAAAAATCCATCTTGAGATTCTTTATTGTCTGTTCTTATGCTGTATTGTTGTTTGATAAAATGGGAAAAGTGGATTTTAGTCCTGTTTCTTCTTCATTTTTAAGTTAAAATAGTTGGCAGCCAATTCTGTCCCCCAAACAAACAATCAAACAAACATTCTATTTTCTGGAAACACCAATGAAGAATAACTTTTAAATTACACTAAATGATCATTGCTTTGCCCAATGTTTTCCCATCATAATCTTTTCAACAGTACTTTAAAATAACCCCTTCATTTTGTATTTCTTTGTTTTCTATATCAAAGTGGTTTCATTTGTTCCTCTCACAAAAACGTTAGTACAGGGATGATTTAGGCTATGTTGCTAGAATTACTTTTGTAGAATTCTTAACTTTGCTGCACCTTGGAAAAGTTTATCTTTGTCACCTGTGTATTCTATATGCAGGCTTTTTTCCTGAACTCTGTGCTAAATATATGATTTACAGTAAATAGATGATTTACTGTTATGGTTGTAGTGTCACTGTGTCCTTCCTTCTGTATTCCAGGCATTTCCCATGTTATAAATATGGTTAGATGTTGGTTGTGGGGTGGGCTCCCAAGTAATTTGAACTACATTTGGTAGGGACTTCTAGAACTTTCATTTTCTACATGACAGGTGCTGTCATCCTGAACCCTGGGATACAGTGTATGGTGTGAGGTAGAAAGAAGAAAAGTATGATCTTCTGTATTCTTCCTATCACTGTTGCATATTAAATGGGGCCACTAGAAGTGAGGTGCACAACCTGCAAATTCCTTCTCTGACCATGATTGCTAAAAATTGGTGGTGCAGTTTCCCTCCATTCTGAGGCAGCAAACACATGAAAACTGTCGTCTATACCATAAAGTAGCCATGTTGTTGTTGTTCAGTCGTTTAGTCGTGTCCGACTCTTCGTGACCTCATGGACCATAGTACGCCAGGCCTTCCTGTCCTCCACTGTCTCTCGGAGTTTACTCAAATTCATGTTCATTACATCGGTGATGCTATCTAACCATCTCATCCTCTGCCGTCCCCTTCTCCTTTTGCCCTCAGTCTTTCCCAGCATCAGGGTCTTTTCCAGTGAGTCCTCTCTTCGCATTAGGTGGCCAAAGTATTTGAGCTTCAGCTTCAGCATCTGTCCTTCCAATGAGCAGTCAGGGTTGATTTCCTTTAGGATTGACTGGTTTGACCTCCTTGCAGTCCAAGGGACTCTCAAGAGTCTTCTCCAGCACCACAGTTCGAAAGCATCAATTCTTCGGCGCTCAGCCTTCCTTATGGTCCAGCTCTCACAGCCATACATTGCTACTGGAAAAACCATAGCTTTAACTATACGGACCTTTGTCGGCATGGTGATGTCTCTGCTTTTTAATGTGCTGTCTAGGTTTGCCATAGCTTTCCTCCCAAGGAGCAAGCGTCTTTTAATTTCATGGCTGCAGTCACCGTCTGCGGTGATCTTGGAGCCCAAGAAAATAAAATCTGTCACTGCTTCCATTTCTTCTCCTTCTATTTGCCAGGAAGTGATGGAACCAGATGCCATGATCTGGGTTTTTTTAATGTTGAGTTTCAAGCCAGCTTTTGCACTCTCCTCTTTCACCCTCATCAAGAGGCTCTTTAGTTCCTCTTCACTTTCTGCCATTAGGGTGGTATCGTCTGCATATCTGAGGTTGTTGATATTTTTCCCGGCAATCTTAACTCCGGCTTGTGATTCATCCAGCCCGGCATTTCTCATGATGTACTCTGCATATAAGTTAAATAAGCACGGTGATAATATACAGCCTTGTCGTACTCCTTTCCCAATTTTGAACCAGTCGGTTGTTCCATGTCCGGTTCTAACTGTTGCTTCTTGACCCACATACAGGTTTCTCAGGAGACAGGTAAGGTGGTCTGGTACTCCCATCTCTTTAAGAATTTGCCACAGTTTGTTGTGATCCACACAATCAAAGGCTTTAGCGTAGTCAATGAAGCAGAAGTAGATGTTTTTCTGGAACTCTCTTGCTTTTTCCATGATCCAGCGAATGTTGGCAATCTGATCTCTAGTTCCTCTGCCTCTTCGAAACCCAGCTTGCACTTCTGGTAGTTCTCGGTTCACATGCTGCTGAAGCCTAGCTTGTAGGATTTTGAGCATAACCTTGCTGGCATGTGAAATGAGCGCAATTGTACGGTAGTTTGAACATTCTTTGGCATTGCCTTTCTTTGGAATTGGAACGTAAACTGACCTTTTCCAATCCTGTGGCCACTGTTGAGTTTTCCAAATTTGTTGGCATATTGAGTGCAGCACTTTAACAGCATCATCTTTTAGGATTTTAAATAGCTCAGCTGGGATACTGTCTTCTCCGCTAGCTTTGTTGTTAGTAATGCTTCCTAAGGCCCACTTGACTTCACTCTCTAGGATGTCCGGCTCAAGGTCAGTGACCACACCATCATATTTATCAGGGATATTAAGATCTTTCTTGTATAGTTCTTCTGTGTATTCTTGCCACCTCTTCTTAATCTCTTCTGCTTCTGTTAGGTCCCTGCCTTTTTTGTCCTTTATCATACCCATCTTTGCACAAAACGTTCCCTTGATATCTCCGATTTTCTTGAAGAGCCATAAATATAAAGTAGCCATAATATAGCTTAAAAATAGAGAAACACCTCAACATTCCTCCCTGGAACCTAGGAAAAACAAATCAGAAATCATGGCCTTAGCTATTCGTCGCCCCTTGCATTCCTCTCATATATTAAGTGCAACCATCAACCTCCCAAATGTTGTCAACCACTATATTTGGGGAACAATAATATGGTGCATGGCCAGCAGTAGAATTCCTAAGAGCTCTTGGGGAGGGACCATTGTTGTGGTTGCATTGCTTTGTCCCCTTATCCTGAGGGGCACTGAGGCTATTGTAGGATGGGAATGATGGCTTGGTAGCTATACCCTTTAGCTCAGCATAGTGGTGAAGAACCAGTTAGCTGCCCCATAGTATTGCCTCGGATGTTAGAAGCTGCCACCCCAGCATTTTTCTCCTGATGTTTTACAGCTAGTACTTCAGTTACCATATTGATCTAGTTATCTTCAAGATTGTTTTCTAACCTAGTGCTTGAAGCACTGCCTGTGTTAGTACAGAAGGAAAGCCAGGCAGATAATTCAGTTAAAGCCTACTAGTGGAAGCAGTTCAACCTTTTTTGTTAGCTCACAGCTTGTGTTCAGGCACAGCTTGCTGAATATATTCTGAGAGCTGAAAACGGAAGATTAGAGATGCATTTCTATGCCTCATGGAAGCAGATGTCTTTGAAAAGTGCTTGATCTGAATTGATCTTAAGATTTTTAAAAATGTTGATTGTAATAAGGTTAAGATGAGGGAAGTGGGGAATAAAAATAGATTGTATTGGATACATGTGGTTTGCTTACGTTTTCCCCAGAGAGCCTTGATCTCTATTAATGAGATTGTCAGATTCTTTGTTTTTTAGAAGTTCCATTTTCACGCTTATCACCTTGCCACAGAGGTGCTACTAGAATGCACAGCAGGAACATTTTTTAGAATAGTGTTCTCTTGAAAACACTCATTTTCTTCATTCTTCACATGTTGATCAGTTAAAATTTAGTAGTAACATGGGTTTTATAAATGCACTGTCTCCTTAACCTTTGTTAAATGATATTTGCTTCTCTCTTTTTACATTTCTCACAATAAGCTTTATTTAACTATTATTAATCAACCTGCCATTTCTTGGAAATCGTGACAAAACAAGTGTCAGTTTTGGTAGAATAAATGTATTTTATTGATTACGTACTCTAGTGGGGAACAGGGCATTTCCCAACTGTGAGGCATACAATTCAGATTTTAAGAAGTTTATTGTAAGAACTTGCCTGTGCACTGCTGTCACATTCACATTTTATAGCTTTAAATGGCTGCATTAAAAATGAAAAGTGGAAATACAAACTTCTGATGAGGAATGGAGAACTAATGCCCTGCATTCTCTCCGCTCCATGGATTGCGGGGGACTTTATTTATTTATTTATCACATTTCTTCACCGCCCATCTCGCCAAGTAACTCTGGGTGGTTTACAATTCAATTAAAATAGCAAGAGATTAAAATCATAAAAACAAGTGCATCATATAAATATAAAATATAAAATCCTGGATGGAGAAACAATCTTGATAAAATTCCTTGTGGCCACATCATGGCGCCAACCACCCCCATGATTGACTATCCCCCCTCCCGAGGTGGCAAAGCGAGGTGGCAAAGCCAGGTTTCCACTCCCTTCCGGAAGGACAGGAGAGTGGGGGCCTGCCTCACCTCTGGGGGTAACATGTTCCACAGGGCGAGGGCCACGGCAGAGAAGGCCCTCTTCCTGGACCCTGCCAGTTGACAATCTCTCATGGACAGGGTCCATAACATGCCCTCTCTGCCTGACTGGGTGGGACGGGTTGATGTAATTGGGGTGAGGCGGTCCCTCAGGTAACCTGGACCCATGCCATGTAGAGCTTTAAAGGTGATAACCAACACCTTGAACTGGACCCGGAAGCAAACTGGCACCCAATGCAGCTTGTGCAGCAAAGGTGTTATATGTGCCATCCACATTCTGAACCAGCTGTATCTTCCGGATGCTCTTCAAGGGTAGCCTCATGTAGAGCACGTTGCAACAGTCTATACGGGAGATGACTAGGGCATGAGTGACTGACTGGAGGGCCTCCCGATCCAGGAAGGGGCGTAGCTGGCGCACAACATGAAGTTGGGCAAAGGCTACTCTGGCCACAACTGCTTCCTGCTCTTTGAGCAGGAGTCGTGAGTCCAGGAGAACCTCCAGGTTGTGCACTGGATCTGTTTGGGGCAGTGCAACACTATCCAGAACCAAAGATGGTAAGTTCCCGGATGCGGAGGAGCCCCCAACCCACAGCCAGTCCATCTTACCATGGTTCAGCTAAAGCCTGTTGTTCCCCATCCAAACCCCTACAGCCATCCCCAAGCTTGACCACTTTCCCTCTTGCCCCAGGCGAGATCACAGAGCCAAGTTTTTAATTTTTTCCTGAAGTCCAGGAGTGAAGAGGCCTGTCTTATCTCTGGGGGAAGGATGTTCCATAGGGCAGGTGCCGCTGCAGAGAAGGCTCGCCTCTGAGACTCCGCTAGACGGAATTCTTTCATAGAGGGGGTCCGCAGCATGCCCTCTCTACAAGATTGGTTGGGATGGGATAATGTAATGGGGATGAGGCGGTCCCTCAGATAACCTGGGCCCATGCCATGTAGGGCTTTAAAGGTAATAACCAACACCTTGAATTGGACCTGGAAGCAAACTGGCACACAATGCAGCTCACAGAGCAGAGGTGTTATGTGTGTCGATCTTGGTGCACCTAAAACTGCCCGCGCGGCCACATTCTGTACCAGCTGTAGCTTTCAGATATTCTTCAAGGGTAGCCCCATGTAGAGTGCGTTACAGTAATCTATATGGGAGACAACCAGGGCATGAGTGACTGTTCGAAGGGCCTCTTGGTCAAGGAAAGGGCGTAACTGGCGCACAACACGAAGTTGAGCAAAGGCCCTCCTGGCCATGACTGCCACCTGCTCTTTGAGCAGGAGTCGTGAGTTTAAGAGGACCCCCAAGTTACGCACCGGATCTGTCTGGGGTAGTGCAACCCCATCCAGAACTAAAGATGACAAATTCCCAGAAACTGAGGGGCCATTAATCCACAGCCACTCTGTCTTACCAGGATTCAGCTGAAGCCTGTTTTTCCCCATCCAGACCCCTACAGCCCCCAGGCACTTGGACAAGGTGGTCACTGCATCACTTACTTCACCTGGGATGGAGATGTATAACTGGGTATCATCCGCATATTGATGATACTTCAGTCCATGGTGATGGATGATCTCGCCCAGCGGTTTCATGTAGATGTTAAAAAGGAGCGGCGAGAGTACTGAGCCCTGTGGGACCCCGCAAAGAAGGGTCCGTGGGTTGGATCTCTCGCTCTCTATTAACACCAACTGGGATCGGCCCTGGAGGAAGGAGGTGAACCAGCGCAGAACTACGCCGTCCACCCCCAACTCCCTGAGCCGTCCCAGAAGGATACCATGGTCGACGGTATCAAACGCCACTGAGAGGTCAAGAGTGAGAATGGATGTACTGCCTCCATCTCGCTCCCGCCAAAGATCATCCATAAGCGCGACCAATGCAGTTTCCGTCCCATGACCCGGCCTGAAACCTGACTGAAAGGGGTCCAGAATCCTCTGGAGCTGCAACGCCACCACCTTCTCAACCACCTTCCCCAAAAAGGGGAGGTGGGAGACTGGACAAAAATTATCCAGTATAGTGGGGTCCAGTGATGGCTTCTTGAGGAGGGGGTGCACCAGCACTTCTTTGAAAGCTGTCGGAAACATCCCCTCTTTCAAGGATGTATTTACCATCGCTTGGACCCAGCCACAAGTCACCTCCCGAGCTGCTTTCACCAGCCAGGAGGGACAAGGATCTAATTGGCATGTGGTGGCATTTACAGTCCGGAGGACTCTGTCCACTTCCTCGGGACCAATGGGGTCAAACTGCTTCCAGATAACAAGGTGAGTACGTTCTCTGGGTGTCTCCCCAGACTCTGCCTCACGCTCAGAGTCCAACTTGGAGCGGATCTGAGCGATTTTATCCTGCAGATGCGTAGAAAATTCCTTGGCTCGACCCTGTAGATGAACTTCTGACTCCCCTTTCCCCAAAAGGGATCGGGTAATCTTAAACAGGGTTGCCGGGCGGCATTCTGCGGATGCAATAAGAGCGGAGAAATATTGACGTTTAGCCGCTCTTACCGCCACAAGGTAGGGCTTAACAGTGGCTCTAGCTTGTGTTCGGTCAGATTCAGTCTTTGTCTTCCTCCAGCGGCGCTCTAGGCATCTCTTAATCCTCTTCAGAACCCTTAGCTCTCCCGTGAACCATGGGGCGTATTGGGTTCGCTGGGATAAGAGAGGCCGCACAGGTGCGATCTTGTCCAAGGCCCCGGCCACCTCCCTATTCCAGGTAGCAGCCAGGGCCTCCGCTGGACGATTCAGCAAAGTTCCGTCCAGTCTCCCAACTTCCCTTTTTGGGGAAGGTGGTTGAGAAGGTGGTGGCGTTGCAGCTCCAGAGGATTCTGGATGAAACGGATTATCTGGACCCCTTTCAGTCAGGTTTCAGGCCTGGTCATGGGACTGAAACTGCATTGGTCGCGCTTATGGACGATCTTTGGCAGGAGCGAGATGGAGGTAGTGCATCCATTCTCGCTCTTCTTGACCTCTCAGTGGCTTTCGATACCGTCAACCATGGTATCCTTCTGGAGCGGCTCAGGGAGTTGGGGGCAGGCGGCGTTGTATTATGCTGGTTCGCCTCCTTCCTCCAGGGCCGGTTCCAGTCGGTGTTGATTGGGAGCGAGAGATCCAGCCCACGGGCCCTCTCTTGTGGGGTCCCGCAGGGTTCGGTACTCTCTCTGCTCCTTTTTAACATCTACATGAAACCGCTGGGTGAGATCATCTGTCTCCATGGGGTGAGATATCATCAGTATGCTGATGATACTCAATTATACATCTCCATCCCAGGGGAAGTAAGTGATGCAGTTTCTACCCTGTCCAAGTGCCTGGGGGCTGTAGGGGCTGGATGGGGAAAAACAGGCTTCAACTGAACCCTAGTAAGACGGAGTGGCTGTAGATTAATGGCTCCTCGATATCTAGGAAATTGCCATCCTTAGTTCTGGATAGGGTAGCACTGCCCCAGACAGACCCGGTACGTAACTTGGGGGTCCTCCTGTACTCGCGACTCCTGCTCAAAGAGCAGGTGGCAGTCATGGCCAGGAGGGCCTTTGCACAACTTCGTGTTGTGCGCCAGTTACGACCTTTCCTGGAACGAGAGGCCCTTCGAACGGTCACTCATGCCCTGGTTATCTCACATATGGACTACTGTAATGCGCTCTACATGGGGCTACCCTTGTATCTGGAAGCTTCAGCTGATCCAGAATGCAGCCGCATGGACCATCTTGGAAGTCCCATATCGGACACATGTAACACCATTGTTACGTGAGCTGCACTGGGTTCCAGTTTGCTTCCGGGTGCAATTCAAGGTGTTGGTTAAGACCTTTAAAGCCCTTCATGGGATGGGACTAGGTTACCTAAGGGACCGTCTTATCCCCATTACATTGTCCCGTCCCATCCAGTCATGCAGGGAGGGCATGCTATGGACCCCATTGGTTAAAGAATTCCATCTAACGGGGTCACGGAAGCGTGCCTTCTCTGCAGCAGCGCCTGCTCTGTGGAATATCTTTCCCCCAGAGTTAAGACAGTCCACCTAGCTCCTGGACTTCAGGAAAAAACTCAAGACTTGGCTCTGCCAACAGGCCTGGGGCTGGAAGAAGAGTATAAACTCTTGGGGATGGCTAACATCTTAGAATGGCCCTAGAATTGCCCTCCCAATATTTTAAAGAAGACATCAACATCTTGATTTTATTGTATTTTCTGTATTTTAAAATTTTCTATTTTAATGTTTGGTGTTGTATCGAATTGTAAGCCGCCCAGAGTCCCTTGAGGGAGTTGGGCGGTGAAAAAGTCGAATAAATAAAATAAAATAAAATAAAATAAATGACACTGGGTGGTTTGCAACAAATTAAAACAATAAAAATTAAATATCAATTAAAAAGATACATTAAGAATATAAATATACAAATATAATAATTAACTTCAGTTATAGAAGCTGCTCGAAAACTTTGAACTTGTTATACTCTTACAGCCCAACCTCCATTAGAGGTCTCTGTTGTGGGTTTAAATGGTGGAAGGAATGCTATATAGACTACCTTGAGTTCCAGGAGGAAAGACAGGGTATAAATGTAACAAATCAAGAATTAACAATATGATTTGATTCAATGTACAGTGGCTTCATACCCAATCAATTCAAGGTGGCTTCCTCCTATAGTTCTACTCTCAGAAAGGGGAACTTGAATTTTTTAGCAACAATTAAAGATATTACAATACCTCCAGAGCAACAAAATAATTTTAAGCATGTTATCTTCATGATGTAACTCAGCTTCAGGACCTGGGAGGTCCTCATCTGAGGATTCATCAGATGTGGACATGACAGTGTCTTAGTTGCATATCTGTCTGGCTTCAGAGCTGCTGTTCAGCTCTATTAGGTAAGAATCTTCTACTTAGATAAAGCATCTCTGCACATGGAAAGGATAATTTCATTTTGGCTGATGTAAAATCTAGGTAGATGATCTCTTCTCCAGACAAATATTATATTCACCAAAAAAATCAATTTTGTGTGAATTTGTTAATTTAGTATGGATCATGTATCAATATAGTGATATGGATTAAAGCACTTAGATTATTTATTTTATATCAAGCAATTTTTAAATGAATGCTCGTTAAATGCACTTTGCATTGAGCTTCAACAAAAATACAGTAAGAGTGTCCACTAGGAATCAGAGGCTAAAGTGAGTGTGCTTCTAATTGAGACTAATTGAGGCCAATAGAGCTACAGAATGTTTGGTATTCTAGATAGCAATAATTGTCTTATTACTAATAATTAGTAATTATTACTAAAAATTAGTAATAATGTTCTAGATAAGACAGTGTGCTGTGAAGGTTGAGGAAACCTTTTGCTCTTGGTGAATCCTAATGAGATCCCTGCTAGTTCCTGCAAAGTAGAGAGAGCAAGTACACAATGAAAGCAGGGCCAGTGGCCAGGAATGTCTGTAAGTCTGATTTATCAAGATTCAAGTTTGATACCATTGACTGTGGTATTATTCTGGACCACCTGAAGGGGCAGGGAGTTGGGAGCACTCTTACGGTGGTTCTGCTTCTACCTCAATGGGTGGATCCAGTCAGTGGACATGGTGGTCAGTGCTCGAAAGTCCTGGAAACTCCAGTGTGAGGTGCCATGAAGCTTAGTGCTCTCCTGCATGTTACTGATGCCATTTGGTAGTTTGGATTGAGTTGTCATCAAAACACTGATGACACCCAGTTATATATCACCAACCCTGAGCTGACGTGGCTGTTAAAGTCCTGGAGAATCTGGATTGGGTGAAACAAACATTAATTCTTGCCAAGTTGCAGTTGCTTGTTGTCAACAGATATCTGGGCAATCTAGTAACTGGTTGTAATAGTTAATTTTGAGGGGCTGTGTGCACCTTCCCCCTGAAGAAGTAGGTTTGTGACTTAGGGGTTTTCTGGACTTGCAGCTCCTGCTGAAGCAGCAGGCGGAATCAGTGGCTAAGGGAGCCTTTGTCCAGCACTGGCTGATAAACCAGTTACAGCCTTAACTAGATCAAAATGCCCTGGTCAGGATATGTCATGTCTTGATCACCACTTGCCTAGATTGTGCTCTATGCAGGGAGATGACCCAGAAATTACAGCAAGTACAAAATATAGCAGATAGATTCCTGATAGGGCCTCCCCAACATATGAGAGTAACACATATCTTGAAGTCACTTATTTGATTGCCAGTAGGCCTTGGACCTGATTCAGGGTATTTGTGGTAATTTAGAACCCCTCTATGATATAACATCAGGTTACATCAACAGTTCCTTGCCAGAGACAGATCTGCGTGTCTGGTCTGATCATCGGAAAAGGGCCATTTGAAGGTTCCCTTTCCTTATGAGATGAACTAGGCAACATACTTTCTCTGTAACAGTGTCCTGGGTAGGTGCAGAAATAACACACCGAGGCTTGGAATCTAGTCTCTAGTGTTTATTTGCTTCCTACATACAGAATCCTGCTAAACTGATAGGGCTCGAAGAATCCCAGAGACATGAGTCCAATCTAGGGCGGAGCTTTCCGGAAGCGTTTGGGAAATAAGGCCAGGCCCTCCAAGCTTCGTGCTCGCTTCCCTCCCGTGAGTAAGCTCCCCCCACCGCTCTCCTGTGTCTCCCTGACAAACAGCCCCCATTCTATTGAATGCTCTCCTTCTGGCAATGTTTATGGTATTTCACAAATAATCCAAATCAATTTTGTTCCACAATGTGTTCAGATCTTAGATTACTTTTTTTTCAGGTGTCAATGATTATGCCTATCTATTATTTATTACTACTATAATTTTAATGGATACACACACACACACACCATTGGGTCACAAAGAGTCGGACACGACTTAACGACTGAACAACAACAAAAAAAATAGCCTTTTTTGTACTTTTTTGTCCAAACTCTGTAGGGATTGGGCCAGGTTGTAAATATTGTAATATAAATAAATAATAAATAAGCTGTAGTTAAAATGAAGAAGCAAAGGAGTTCAAACATCATGCTATATCAAAAACAAGTCATATTTTTTGTTTAGTATTTACGTTTTAACCAGTTTTGTTTGGGCTTGGGGTTTGTAACGGAAGAGTTGAAAGATTAGAATTGAAGCTAGCCATGCCTATTTAAGTACATCAGGGTGATGTACAAAGCATTTCAGATTAGTGCTAAATCAGGTTAAAATCAATGTAGTAAATCAAAGTATTACAAATTAGTTCAAGAAGAGTCACTGCTCTGTTACTGTAGCTTTTGTAAATCAGCAGCCAGGACCCTGGATAGCTCCCATTATATACTGCTAACTGACCTAAAGCAGGAAGTCTCAGAGAAGGGAATGAAAACATTTGATGCTTGAGGGAAGCATACAGGATCAAACTTTGGAGTAGGTGTGCCCCATGGAAGAGATGTTGATACTCTTTAAAAACACTGGCACTGAATGTGAACTCTCCTGCTCTTTTGTTGCCTGGAGTAGAAGAAACTGCAAGTGAATCAGCCTTTGAGATTGAAGAGAAATCATACCCTTTGGCAAGGTGGGTATAAAGGGACGGTCATAGGTTCCCGCATGTATGGATGGCATGCTATTCATCTGAACCTGAATATTCTTGAATAGTATTGGGAACTGGATTGTGGGAATATTAGGTTCCAAAATGAACCTACAAGCTTATGGAATGTTTTTTATATTACTGATGGAAGGGGAAATGAGTTGTGTTTTCTACCTTCCCACAGTTATGGAGGGTCTTCAACTTTTGGCAAAGTTTTGGAGTTCTAAGGAGTGTTGTGGAGAAAGGAAATCAGTAAATGTCACCTCCATTCTTCCAGCATTTGAATCCAGGCTATATGATTTATTTTGAAATATATTCCTTCTGTTTTAGCAATGGCAATTATATATTCTTCCTAGTGCTCAGTTACAGTGCTGAAATCGCCTGTGATATCAGAAAAATTAAGCTAACAAATAAGAGCCATAATATAAATACTATCCAGGTTTTTTTAAAAAAATCCCGTAGATTAAGAGATACAGAATAGTCTAGAGTTGAAGCTGGAGAAATCAGAGGAACAGAAGTTATGCATGCAAACTGATCAGGAAGGTTTTAGTTGCTAATGATTGTATATTTCCCAAGCTTTGGACATATTTAGTACCTTGTGAGGAAAAGGAGTATGTAGGACAATAGGGCTGTAAATAGTAATTGTTATTAACAACAGTGGGCCTGACAATAGCAAGTGTTTTCTTTATTAATTTCACTTTTTCCTTGTTAGCCTTTTTGTCAATGTCTGTTTAATTCAGTGCTATTATACTGGTCTTTATTGCATGCTGTATGTGTCTTTGGAATGCATTAGTATTCTCCAAGTTCTACAGTAGAACAGGAGTTCTACAGAGTAGAAGCATAAACTTGTGTGCCCTTCTTTTTCAACACCAAGGCCTTAGGGAATTGAGGATGAAGCATAATGATTTTTAAAAGGAGTTTGGATGATCTCATTATTTGCAAGTTACAAAGCCAATTCACTAAAAATTCTTCACGCTATACCCCTCTGTATTCTGACAGACATTTATTAAGACATTATCAAGGAACTTTTGAGGTATTGTGATAGAGAACACCTCGAAATAAACTACCCAAAAATAAAAGTTTTTTTTTCCAGAAGACACTCTGATAATCCATCAAACTGGACAGTTAATGGCTGACCCATTGAGCAGGTGAAGTCATTTAAATGCCTAGGTATTCACTTTCAGTCCTCCACATGCTGGGGTCATCAAATAAGAGAATTAGCTATGAAAGCTCAAAAAGTATATCTAGCAATCAACACATTTGCTAACTGGCAGAGGAACAACTTCGTCTCTGCAGCAGTTAAACTATTTAAGGCCAAGGCATGCTGCTGTATGAATCTCAGATGTATATTTACAAAAACTTTTCAATCCTTGAATAAATACAAACAAAATTCTTAAAATTAATAGCACATATCCCATACTCAATTTCTAATGCCATTGCCAGATTAGAACTAGGTTGCATCTCATTTGAGACCCAGGCAAGATGATATCATCTATGATTCTGGGCGAAACAAACCATTTGGGGAATGTCATTGGTACATCTCATTCTATATGATATATACCAGTCTACTCTGAAAAAACAAATCGACCAAGATCTGAGACAGTGTGGACTGTCAATACTAGCCCTACTTGTTTTAGGCCTAGAAAAAACCTTGGTGGAACTTAAGCAGAAGGTACGGGACTTAGACATTCAGGCAGAGTCAAACTTTCCCATCTCTTATAGAGAGAAATTGCTCTCTTCCCCTGGACATTCCCCAGTTACTTCTATAAGATTCTGTATGCCCCACATAGAAGGCTCTTCTCCCTAGCCCGTAGAGGAGTTCTCCCTACTAGGGTGACAGGTGGTCAATATGCGAACCTTCCATATGAAGATCAAGTATGTATTTGCTCTTTTTTTAGTTTATATTTATTAAGAATTTTTCCCATAGAATAAATAGAAATTAAAAGAAAAAGAAAAGAAAGAAAAAGAGAAAAAAAACAAAGTGCAAGTAATGAAAAAGAAAGAAACTAAAGTTAAAAAAACATATAAGTGACTTCCAACCTTTTTTTCAACGAATAATTACAATCTTATTATCCCTCATCCGCTTAGATGTTATACAAGTCCCTTCAGTCCCTCATTTAATCCATGTCTTTCTTAATCTTCAAATCCGTAAATCATCATGTCATTTCTTTCTTCTTTCAGCAAAAAGTCCATATAAGGTTTCTAGTCTTTCAAGTATGTATTTGCTGTAATATAGAGGTTGAGTCTGTTTCATACATCCTTTTAAAGTGCCCACTGTACTCGTACTGGCAATCAGAGCTAATAGACCCACTCTTTCATCTGATAAACTCCACTCATGATGAGGAGATTGAGGTGTTCTTATTATATGACCAATACCCAGGTGTTTTGAAGGCAGTAGCAAATTTCTGTTTACTCTAGCCTTAGCTTATAGAAGCTTTTTGGTTCCTTCAATGAAATTTTAACTTTACAGGGTTCCTTCCTTTTACAACATGTACTATATATAGTTAGTCTGGGGCACGATGGCTCAGCGTTTAAGATGCCAGGCTTGTCGATCGGAAGGTCACAAGTTCAGAGGTTTGAGACCCTAGCCCCGCGTGACGGAGTGAGCTCCCACACTCGCCCCAGCTCTTGCCAACCTAGTAAGTCAAAAGCATGCAAATGCAAGTAGATTAATAGGTACCACTTCGGTGGGAAGGTAACACCATTCCGCGCGTGTCATGCCGGCCACATGACTGCGGAAGAGTCTTCGGACAACACTGGCTCTTCGGCTAACAAACGGAGATGAGCACCGGCCCCTAGAGTCGGACACGACTGTCCAGGGGAACCTTTTTATATATAGTTACTTATGCATATATTAATGGTGTGCTGTATTTTTAAATTCTGTGACTTGGTCTTGGACCGTAACTAAGTAAATATAAATTATTATTATTATTATTATTATTATTATTATTATTAGTAGTAGTAGTGTGTATGTGGAACTCCACATTTTATAAGGATTGGTTTACTCTAATGTATTTTGGAAGATTTCTAAAAGCATGAATAATTATTGCTACTATTAACATGTCATTTAACAGTAGGTACAGTATTTGTTTAAAACATTAAAACACAATAGATATCTTATATATCTAAATCAGTTATATCCATGACCTTTCAGATGGGCAGTTGACATACTTCTGAATCATGTTTTTCTTCAATAAAGTGTAAACAAAATAAAATCAATGTTTATATTTGAACGGCCTTTTTTGCTTTTGCACTGTTCATTGCCACTGTTCTGTAATTTTTTTGCTGTGGCAGCCAGCTGGCTACCCTTGGCAGTGCCAGCAAGAATTAGGGAAGCAGCCTAGTAATGATGCCTTAGGGAGAGGACCATCAGCAATGCTGAGTAAAGCTCTAAGTTCTGCTATAAGCTCAACTTCAATGTCATTATCATCTTAAGGGGAACAATTCCACTCTGATGATACATAATTAAGATGTTGCCTATGTGAAAGAGAATGCAACCCAAAGCTGTAGGTTGTCTGCACTTGCAATTATATACAGGCTGCTTGACACTTTATGAACAAGCAAGGGAGGACCATTACACCATAAGAGCAACACATCTAGAGTCCCCAAAATTAGGAAATAGGTGTGCCTGTGTCAGATGCCTTGTTAGTGGGGGAGGTAGGTGTTAATCCTTGGGCTGATTGGTAGCAATGTATTTAACAGGGTATGAGATGAGGTCATGGGGGAGGGGGCAGCTGTAGGCTTAGTCCAGCTGAATATAAGAACAGGGCATTGCCTCCCTTCTTCCAGTATTTGAATTCAGACTGTGTTAAAGAAAAGAGTCCCTGGATTAAGAAGTCAGAGTAGGTAAGGTTGAAGCTGGAGAGATCTGAGGAGTAGAAGTTGTGCATGCAGACTGATCAAGAAGGTTTCAGTAGCTCATGAAAGTATTAATTTGGAGTGGTCTGGTAAAGGTATTTCCCCTAGGGTATCTATGCATCCTTTTTCATGTGAGCTGGAGTTGATCTGTGACTGGCTATTTCATCCCTTATTTTCTAGTAGTTAGCACATTCTGCCAGTGGTAGTGACCACAGCTTCAAATGTAGCCTTTTCCCTCTGTGTCTGAGCTACTTCTAATTCTTCAGTTCCTTCTTTGTTAGCATTCTCATGCATGTAAAGCTGGGACACTGTGAAACTTTGAACATAATACTATTGCAGAAAAGCAGAGCCACTGCTTTTATCTTCGTATTTTGAAATTTATTTAATTTTTTAAATGTATTGAATTAATTCACTTTCTGAAAACAATTCAAGGTGAATCATACGTCCATTGAAATAAAAGTTAGTTTACTTTTTTCATTCTGGGAAATGTTACAAACTAGTTAGCATATCTTCAGAGGAGGGGATCAGGTTTTGTCTAACTTTTACTCCTGTCCCCTTTTTGTCTACTACCTTTCCTTAAGTCCCTTATCTTCATTTATTGCCAATAGTTAGTCATTTTAGCAAGATAATTCACCAATTTTTGAGAGGATATATGGTAACAGTAGCTATACTATCCTTCCCCAATCCTGATGCTCTCCAGTTATGTTGAATTTCAGATTAGGCCAAGTAGGCTGGGAACTATGGGAATTGAAGCTTATAAACTAGAGGTTGGGGAAGGTTGGTATAGAGATAATCCCCTACTCAAAGTACAGATGGATTTTTTTCCTGTTTTTTTGCTTGTCTTCCTATCTGTGCTCATCTTTGTATGCCACATTTTTGGTACCATTTCACTTCCCAAAGCAGTTAATTATACAGTTCCACTCCCTTCCCCCAATTGCTGTCATATGAATAACTTTAATAGCATTGGAAATGGAGGATTAATGTAATGGCAACTTGAAAATGCACTGATATTTCCCTATGTTATGAAAGGTTGATGGTCTTCTAATTATTAATCTATTATCTTGTCTTCCCTGCCAGCTTTCCTAAAATGAACCCCCTGCCTTCACTGACAAAGTTGCTTAGGCAGAGACAGCAGATTTTCAGATGTGTGGGATGCCATCATAGAACCTAAAACTATAATGCCAGTTATTAATCTTTAATAACTATTTCTTACACATTAAGGGCATGATCCAGCATATTTATGTTTTATTGATTAAAATAAAGGAGTTGACTTTGTAGTTTAAGGATTCTGGTTTGAATGAGTGAGACTTCAAAGAGTCTCTAGACTTTAGCTAGATTGTGTCAGCTCTTTTAGTTAGTGTCATTGTAAGTAGAGAAATCAAAATGGAGTGTTCTTTATATCTCTGGATAATCTTTCTATCCCTTTTCCCGTTTGGGTTTCTAAGTCTTTCCAACAACTTCCCTCAAGACTTTGGATTACTGACATTGCATTCAACTAACATATATTCAGAGTGCCAAAAGTTCTTGGAGTTCTTGTACTTGATTAAGATGAGGTGTGAACATTCCCTCCTTCCCAGCCCTCACAGGGATCCACCCTAACTTCTCTGCACATTGAAAATATTTCTGGATCGATGTTCATATTCTTTGTTAACGTCTTTGTCTTTTATTTGTCAATTTTAAAGCCAGCTAATACCCCAAAATCCTTTAGTTTTTCCATTAATATTTCTATTCCTTCAAGAAGACCTTCCAAGATTATCACCAGGTCATCAGCAAATGCCCGTAATTTATAAGTTTCTCTTTTAATCTTCACTCCAGCAATTCTCTCATTTCACCTATTCTCTATTCAGTATTTTCAAAGCTAAAATAAATAGCAATGGTGACAAGGGATATCCTTGTCTAGTCCCTTTCTGTATCTCACAAGGTTTTGTTAATTCCCCATTTACAATTATCTCTGCCTTTTGTGAAGTGTAAATCAATTTTGCCCATTTGATAACATTCTCATCAAAGTCCATATCCAACAAAATTTTAAACAACGAAGTCCAGTTCAAATTGTCAAAGGCCTTTTCTGCATCAAGAAACATCAACGCTCCTTGTTTTTCATTATGTTGTTCCAAGTATTCCAAAATATCCAATACATTTCTAATATTTTCCCCAAGCTGTCTTTTAGGTAAAAACCCACACTGATCTTCATCAATAAAGTCCTGTAAAACCATCTTCCTCCAGCAAAGGAGATCGTTACCTTATCGTGGTGCTAGAGCTTGAGCACCTCAATGAAACCATGAGCTAAACCGTGAAGGGACACCCAAGACGGGAAGGTCGTGGCAGAGAGGTCAGACTAAATACGATCCCTGGGGAAGGTAATGGCAACACACCCCAGTATTCTTGCCGTGAAAACTAAATGGATCAGTACAACCAGAGATATGTCGGTATACCATCGGAAGATGGGACTCCCAGGTCGGAAGATGGTCAAAATGCTACTGGGGAGGAACAGAGGATACGTTCAACTAGCCCCAGACGTGATGACGCAGCTAGCTCAAAGCCGAAAGGACGGCTAGCGGCCGACGGTGCTGGTGGTGAACGACGAATCCGATGTTCTAAAGATCAACACACCATAGGAACCTGGAATGTAAGATCTATGAGCCAGGGCAAATTGGATGTGGTTATTGGTGAGATGTCAAGATTAAATATAGACATTTTGTGTGTCAGTGAACTGAAATGGACTGGGATGGGCCACTTCACATCAGATGACCACCAGATCTACTACTGTGGACAAGAGGACCACAGAAGAAATGGAGTAGCCTTCATAATTAATAATAAAGTTGCTAAAGCAGTGCTTGGATACAATCCAAAAAACGATAGAATGATCTCAATTCGAATTCAGGGTAAGCCATTTAACATCACAGTGATCCAAATATACGCCCCAACCACAGATGCTGAAGAAGCAGAAGTAGATCAGTTCTATGAGGATCTGCAGCACCTACTGGATAATACACCAAAAAGAGATGTTATTTTCATTACAGGAGACTGGAATGCTAAGGTGGGTAGTCAGACGACACCTGGAATTACAGGCAAGCATGGTCTGGGAGAACAAAATGAAGCAGGACATAGGCTGATAGAATTTTGCCAAGACAACTCACTGTGCATAACAAACACTCACTTCCAACAACCTAAAAGACGACTTTATACATGGACTTCACTAGATGGTCGACACCGAAATTAGATTGACTACATCCTTTGCAGCCAAAGGTGGCGGACATCTATACAGTCGGTAAAAACAAGACCTGGAGCTGACTGTAGTTCAGATCACGAACTTCTTATTGCAAAATTTAGAATCAGACTAAAGAGAATAGGGAAGACCCACAGATCAGTTAGATATAAGCTCACTAATATTCCTAAGGAATATGCGGTGGAGGTGAAGAATAGATTTAAGGGACTAGATTTAGTAGATAGGGTCCCGGAAGAACTATGGACAGAAGTTCGCAACATTGTTCAGGAGGCGGCAACAAAAAACGTCCCAAAGAAAAAGAAAACCAAGAAGGCAAGATGGCTGTCTGCTGAGACCCTGGAAGTAGCCCAAGAAAGAAGGAAAGCAAAAGGCAACAGTGATAGGGGGAGATATGCCCAATTAAATGCAAAATTCCAGAGGTTAGCCAGAAGAGATAAGGAATTATTTTTAAACAAGCAATGTGCGGAAGTGGAAGAAGACAATAGAATAGGAAGGACAAAAGACCTCTTCCAGAAAATTAGAAACATTGGAGGTAAATTCCAGGCAAAAATGGGTATGATCAAAAACAAAGATGGTAATGACCTAACAGAAGCAGAAGAGATCAAGAAAAGGTGGCAAGAATATACGGAAGATCTGTATAGGAAGGATAATAATATTGGAGATAGCTTTGACGGTGTGGTCAGTGAGTTAGAGCCAGACATCCTGAAGAGTGAGGTTGAATGGGCCTTAAGAAGCATTGCTAATAACAAGGCAGCAGGAGACGACGGTATCCCAGCTGAACTGTTTAAAATCTTGCAAGATGATGCTGTCAAGGTGATGCATGCCATATGCCAGCAAATTTGGAAAAGACAAGAATGGCCATCAGATTGGAAAAAATCAACTTATATCCCCATACCAAAAAAGGGAAGCACTAAAGAATGTTCAAACTATCGAACAGTGGCACTTATTTCACATGCCAGTAAGGTAATGCTCAAGATCTTGCAAGGTAGACTCCAGCAATTCATGGAGTGAGAATTGCCAGATGTACAAGCTGGGTTTAGAAAAGGCAGAGGAACTAGAGACCAAATTGCCAATATCGGCTGGATAATGGATAAAGCCAGGGAGTTTCAGAAAAACATCTATTTTTGTTTTATTGACTATTCTAAAGCCTTTGACTGTGTGGATCATAACAAATTGTGGCAAGTTTTTGGTGGTATGGGGATACCAAGTCATCTTGTCTGCCTCCTGAGGAATCTGTATAACGACCAAGTAGCAACGGTAAGAACAGAGCACGGAACAACGGACTGTTTTAAGATTGGGAAAGGAGTACGGCAGGGCTGTATACTCTCACCCTACCTATTCAACCTGTACGCAGAACACATCATGCAACGTGCTGGGCTTGAGGAATCCAAGGCTGGAGTTAAAATCGCTGGAAGAAACATTAACAATCTTAGATATGCAGATGATACCACTTTGATGGCTGAAAGCGAGGAGGAGTTGAGGAGCCTTATGACGAAGGTGAAAGAAGAAAGTGCAAAAGCTGGGTTGCAGTTAAACCTCAAAAAAAACCAAGATTATGGCAACCAGCTTGATTGATAACTGGCAAATAGAGGGAGAACAAGTGGAGGCAGTGACAGACTTTGTATTTCTAGATGCAAAGATTACTGCAGATGCTGACTGCAGCCAGGAAATCAGAAGACGTCTACTTCTTGGGAGGAGAGCAATGGCAAATCTTGATAAAATAGTTAAGAGCAGAGACATCACACTGACAACAAAGGTCCGCATAGTTAAAGCACTGGTATTCCCCGTAGTAACCTATGGCTGCGAGAGCTGGACCATAAGGAAGGCTGAGCGAAGGGAGATAGATGCTTTTGAACTGTGGTGTTGGAGGAAAATTCTGAGAGTGCCTTGGACTGCAAGAGGATCAAACCAGTCCATACTCCAGGAAATAAAGCCAGACTGCTCACGTGAGGGAATGATATTAAAGGCAAAACTGAAGTACTTTGGCCACATAATGAGAAGACAGGATACCCTGGAGAAGAAGCTGATGCTAGGGAAAGTGGAAGGCAAAAGGAAGAGGGGCCGACCAAGGGCAAGATGGATGGATGATATTCTGGAGGTGACAGACTCAACCATGGGGGAGCTGGGGATGGTGACGGCCGACAGGAAGCTCTGGCGTGGGCTGATCCATGAAGTCACGAAGAGTCGGAAGCGACTGAATGAATAAACAACAACAAAAACCATCTTCATTCTCTTAGCTAAATTTTATTTATTTATTTGATTTCTATCTCAACAAGTGACTCTGGGCAGCATACAATCATAAAAACATAAAACAATTAAAATTTTAACCTCCATTTCTCTTACTGTTAACAAAGACAACTGCCGTTGTAAAAGTTTAATTTGTTATGAACATCAAAAAACAAAAGGAATTGATGGAAAAAACTGGTTTTAAGATTGAGAAAAAAGTAAAATACTTGGCTATCACTATGACTAATATGGATTGTACATTATACCAGAATACTTACGTTAAGACATGGAATGAAATCAAGAAGGACATGTTAAGATGGGAGAAATTACAATTGTCATTGTTGGGGAGAATTTCTGTGATAAAAATGAAGGTTTTGCCAAAAATGATGTTTTGTTTCAAACAATATCTATTTTGACAACTGATGTACCATTTAAACAATGGCAGAAAGATATATCTAAGTTTGTATGGCAAGGGACAAAACCAAGGGTTAAATATAAAATACTTCAAGTTGTAAAGGAATTAGGAGAATTGGGACTGCCTGATTTGAAATTGTATTTTGCAGCCTGCTGCTTAGTCTGGATGAAAGAGTGTGTTTTGCTGAGAAGCAAGAGAATTTTAGACTGAGAAGGGCCCGATCTGAGGTTCGGATGGCATGGTTTTCTATGGTACGATAAAGTGAAAGTTAATGTAGTTTTTAGGAATTGTTAAAAGTGCCATATTGAGAATATAGAACAGATATAAACCCAGACCGTGCCCGAAAATGCCTTTATGAGTCTCAGCACAAGCAGCGCTTTATAGGAAGGAAACAGTAGGTAAAGAAAAATGGTTAACTTATTGAGAATTGTTAGAACAGGAACATAGAGAATATAAGATGAAATCAAGAGAACAACTGGCTGCAGAGGGATTTAGTTTTCAATGGTTTTGGTATGCACAGTTAAGAGAAAGATTTAAGGTAGATAATAGGACATTTGGAATTGAGCAGCAGAAGACAGGATTTGAAGTTCAGCTATGTACAAATAATGAACATGTAATTGCTAAAATGTATAAATTTGTATTGAAATTTGAAATGGAAGAAGAACAAGTGAAAGACTGTATGATAAAATGGGCTAAGAACTTTGGACATAACATATTGATGGAACAGTGGGAAAATATATGGTTAAAAGGATTGAAATTTACACTACGTTGTAACTTAAAAGAGAATTTTTATAAATATGACTCCATAAAAATTGTCTAGAATGTATAAAGGTACTTCAAATTTATATTGGAAATGTCGACAACATGAAGGGTCATTTTATCATGCCTGGTGGACTTGTAAAAAAGCCAGAAATTTTTGGGTTCAAATACATATAATGATACAAAGAATTTTAAAGATTAACTTTCAACTGAAACAAGAACTTCTCTTGTTGGAGTTAATGGACAGTCCATTAGAAAAAAGTCATGGTAGATTATTTTTATATATGATTACTGCTGTGAGGATATTATACTGTATGCGCAAAAATGGAAAGATTCTGAAATACCCACATTGGAGGATTGGTTGGTGAAGATGACAGAAGTAGCAGAGATGGCAAAATTAACCTGTTTGGTTAGAGCAGCCTTTCTCAATTTTTTGACCCTGGAGGAACACTTGAAATATTTTTCAGGCCTCAGGAAACCTCTGCACATTCAGGCTCAAATATAGGCTAAAAGTTACAAAAGTATTACTGTATATTCGTTTCATATGTATGCCTGTATTATGTGCATTAACATTGTTCTTAAACTAAAAGAATAAAACGTACCTCTTTAATGTGGAGTTGCCTGAATTTGAAATATTTTTTTCAATAAATTGTGATCTCCCAGGGAACCCCTAGTGACCCCTCACGGAACCCTAGGGTTCCACCAAACCCTGGTTGAGAAACCCTGGATTAGAGAAAGATCAACAAGTACATTTAATAGTGACTGGAAACCCTTTACTGGCTTTTTGCTGAAAAAAGAGAAAAATGAACTTGTGATTTATGGGTTTGAAGATTAGAAAGTGTAGTTTATGGAAAGAAGGAAATTATGATGTAACCTTAGAGAGAGGGTAAAATATAAATGTATCAATAACCGCTGTCCAGAAGATCGGAAGCCACTTGTTTAGAATCTTTTCTTTTTTTCCTTTTCTATTTCTTTTTCACTTTCTTATTACTTTTCTTTATTCTTCTTTAATTTGTACTGTTTTTAATTGTGTTGAAAAACTTCTTCAATAGAAATTATTTTTTAAAAAAGAAAATATTTCTGGATCTACGTGGGGCAGAGAAGATGTTTCCTTTTTCCAACCTAATCAGATGAGAGTCTTTCTAATCTTTTTGACATCTTTTGAGGTGTGTAGGAGGTGCTGCCGCCAAAATAAGCTAAAAAAACTGGTATGCATGCACTGTCTGCAATCTGCAGCTCATTGGCTCCTTTTTTTTTTGTCAGTATTGCTAATATTTAAAGTGTGCCTTTTGTTTATGTAAATTCCTGAAGCAATTAATTCAACATTCCTTTTATTTGTAGCTGCTGGCTTTAGCCTGGTTTATGGATTAGCAAGGAATAAATCTCACAAAAGGATACAAATGAAATATTTATTTATTTAAAATGTTTTTGGATTGCTTTGGTGAAGGGATGAAGCCTCCACAATAGTTTGATAGCATTGGTAGCTCCCAATGCTAACAGCAAATGGCAAAGTAAATAAATCTCATTGACGCTGATAACATAGACAATCCATCTAAAAAGTCCTAAAATCAAAAGAGCCATCAACAATCCCTTAAGAACTAACACATAACAAAGGAAAATAAGCCTTTCTTGAAGGTTTTTGCTATTGGGTCTTAGAATGAATGTTAGTTGGTAATGCATTCAAATGTCATGGGGCCATTGCAAAAAAGGCCATTTCTTTCCTATATATTAGACTGAGTAGTCTCTGAAGAGCCTTTGTTTGAGATTTTTTTAAAAAAAGTAAATCTCCACTCCATGGAATATAAAGGCATAAGGACAGCAGTTCATTAAAAAATTGTGTTTTTTGATCAAATGCAAAAGGATGTGTTAGAAGTAAATTTTATCTTACCAAATTCGTTCCTGAGCCGGGAGTAAAGAAACTGACGAATTGCATGAAGTTAGGAGTTTATTCACCCAAGAGCAAAAGCAATGACAGCAAGCTGTTAGGTGGGCGGCCGCGCAGGACCCGCTTCCTACAGCACATTATATAGATTCCATTCAACTCCTCCTTTAGAAGACCACCCCTTACTCAGTTACCCATACTCCACCTTACCCTCATCCCATATTAGGAATTTCCTTCCTTCACTCCATATTACGAACTTCCTTCCATCCTTGCTAGGGCCCCTTGACCGTTATTAAACAATATATTTCCTCTGGAGAAGCTATCCTTGGAAAGTACACTTTATATTTCTATGGGAACAGCTATCTATCAAGGCCTGTTAGAAAGGAAGGGCAAGAAAGTCAACAAAACTCTTCAAGGAAATACAAAATGGTTTCAGAGCCATAATACAAGTGCATATGTTTCTAATATATGAATATGAAATATATTTGTATTTATATATACAGAAATATAAGAATATGTTTAGAATCCAACAGATGTCAGAGACCATTCCAGAAAAATTATTGTGAAGAATACCCCAAAGCTGCAAGGCCAACATAGAATAGGCACCCCCACCAATCCACCTTCTGTACTTTATATAGTAAAGGTAAAGGTTCCCCCACACAGTCGTGTCCGACTTTAGGGGCCAGTGCTCATCTCCGTTTGTTAGCCGAAGAACCAGCGTTGTCCGAAGACGCTTCCGTGGTCATGTGGCTGGCATGACGCACGCAGAATGCTGTTACCATCCCACGGAAGTGGTACCTATTCATCTACTTGCATTTGCATGCTTTCGAATTGCTAGGTTGGCAAGAGCTGGGGCTAATGCGGGAGCTCACTCCATCATGCGGGGCTAGGGATTCGAACCTCCGAACTTGCGACCTTCTGATCGACAAGCCTGGCGTCTTAACCGCTGAGCCAGCGCACCCCTACTTTATATAGTAGTGGGAAGAAATTTGATTTTCTGCTAGCTTATGAGTAGAGTAAGAGACTTACGGTGTTTGTAGCATTTTATTTGTATTGTGCAGCTGATTTTTGCCTTGTTTTTCTTATGCTTTTATGGATGCCCTTATGATTTTAAGTCTCTATCAGAAATACTCTTGCCTGAAGGTAAATTTATTCCCATAGAGTTCTTGATACAACAGAACCTTATGTATATAGGCATCCATAGGTATTCATAATGATGAAGACATGGTGATATGTCATGATGCAAACCCCATGTTCTTGTATTTACATTCTGGTGTCATATGCAAGTATGTACATTATGGGCTTTGCATAGTGACATGACATGCTTGACTCACTTTTCCCTCCCTGTGCTTTTATATGGCATATTTGCTGTTTGTGGTAATAGAGTTTGGAGACATATAATTCAGCTGTTCTCAGATAACAATCACTGCATTTAGAATATCAATTGCTATCTTCTTACCCCAATGTTATTTTCATTTTTTCCATCCGTAGTTTGTTGAGAATGCCTTGTTATGCAGTATCTAATTGGTTAGTGTCTATGGGTTGGTGTTGAATAATGGAAGCCATGAGTGCACTGCAGTAATTTAATTTGGGCTGTTGTTCTTGATCACATGAGTGAGTGATGGTATCCACACTGCATCTCATTATTAGTTCCTAGTTAGCTATCTGTTGAACAAGAAAGATGGTTTATATTAACTCAGTTGAGCTACCCATTAAAACATCTACTTTATTTCATGCAAAGTTTCAGTTACATTGGCAACATTCTGTGTTACTTCTTCTGTATTCCTCCCCTTATTCCTGTACTTCATTTTTCTTTGATTTCATTATCTGTTTCAATTTCCTGTGCCTGGGCCATGCCACTTTCTGCTATATCCCTTTTTTATTTTCTTCCTTGTTGCAGAAATACTATGGTGCAGTTAATGTACTGTATTGACGATGTAACATCTTTCCCTGAGATAAGGTGGTAGTTGTACTGGATGATATTTAGTAGAAAAACAATGCTATATATATTAGTTTGCGTGGAGAAATTATACACTCCTGGAAAGCTCACCTTTCATACATAGTATGTATTCTACCAATTTACAGTATATTGTAGTTATGTCAGCTGAGTAATCGGCATTGGAGGGGGCTTCTGATGGCTTGACAAAGTTTTTTTTAATCAGCTTTTTTTTTAAAAAAACTGCTGCCGCAGAACTTTGTGAATTTTTCCAATTTGTAGTTTAAAATAGACAGAATATATGTGTGCATGTGCATTATTTCTTGATTGCAGACCTTTCTGAAAATACAGAATTCATCTAAATCTGGGTCAGCAAACTTTTCTGTAAAGGGCCAGATCTTTACTGACTCCAAAATGGCTGAGTTTGTAAATGCCATATTATTCGGTGGAATTTGTTTCTGCCTACATATGAGGGGTTCCTAACATCCTTTGTAGTATCAGTAATTCCATAAGACAAATGGTACACAAAATGCTTTGAATTTGAAATATTTCAAGCTTGAGACACCTAGTTTTGAGTTCAAAACCAGTTTTACTGAAAGTGTTCTGATGCTGCTCTGAATATACTAGAAGTGTTCCAAACTCATAATATTCCTTTGAGTTTGAAATAATTTTGGAATGGTCAGGACAGCTGTTTCTATTTAGCACACTGAGACATTCTGATATACAGTATATCACACTTTTTAAATATACTGATATACTGAATTAACATATTATATCAACTATATTATAATTATATTTGCTGACTTTCATGTTAAAAATGGATTTGTGCAAATATGAATATAATTTTTGTAGCCATTTCTGATATATAGTAAAGTGCAACTACTTATTTATTATAATTGAAAATATCTGTGAAGTTTTGCATTTTTGTGTTTGTGTTTGGGTATGTACTGTATGTCTGCGGGTACCCTTACATGTGCATCTACATACCCAGAGAGTTATTGGTACATTTTAACCTTTATTCTCCTTTCTCTCATTTTGTTTCCTACATTTTTCTTGCTTTCATTTCCTGCATGTAATTGTATACATAATTACTGCTGGCAAGATAACACCTACAGCTGCTCCATGAAGGAACCCAGCCAAGGCTGACAATATTCCTATGCAGCATAGTTTGCCAAATCACCGATACATACTTGTCAGCATTTCTTTCATTTGTTTAGCTTCTGACTCCAACTTTCTTAATATGTTGGCATACTGTAGCTGATAACAACATTGGGAATCTTGTCAAGTGCAGCTTGGTCAGGCCTTTGTAGTTTATGTAAATGGTAGCAGGGTTAACAATCATAGGCCTTTTAGGCATCCTGTCCTATGATTTTCAGCATATTAACTGCACTTATAATTCACCTGTAGTTTATCCTTGCTATCGGTTTTACCTTTCTCTACACTTAAAGTGTCAGAGAAACTGTTGCCCAGAACTTTATTATTCCCCCCACCAGAAGCTTTCTCTTCTCTGTGAGAACTTTTCTATTCACCTTGAGGAATAGGAATACTCAGCTTATCATTTTGTCTACCTATTGTGGATATACTTTGAGCCTCCTGTTTCCAACTGTATGTTCTATTTGCAGCAATGAGTAGATGCTGACAAAAATCCAGGGAATTGCATTTTTTATGCCAACATAATCCATCCTTGACCAGTCTGTGCTCCCATTTGAACCCAAATTGAGTTTCCTATTTGCAAGAGAGGTGGAGGTGGATGGGCAGTCCCTTTCTAAAGAAAATGCAGGGAGCATGTTTGTGTTTTAATAGGAGAACTTTGGTAGGTATTCATTACAAATGTATTGTCTTTCAGGTACTGAGCAACAGCGGATAAATGTTGCTCCCTCTTCAGAATCTTTTACCAACTGGAGAGCTGCATTATCACCAACATGGCCTTCTAAAGAACTTGAGTCTTCCTCAGTGAGTGACATTTCAATGAGGCAAGCCTTGGAGAATGCTAATCTGCTTCAGATAATAAAAAGTACATTAGCAGGAACTCGGACCAGGTCTATGGACCAAACTAGGTTTTCACCAAGTCTCTATCAAGGCAGTGGCAACAGTGCATCCCAGGAGCCTTCTGAGGTATCAACTGAATCACCAATGAAGTCTCAGGAAGCTGATGAAATGACTATTGTATCAGGTTTGCCTCAAATTAGTGTGCTGTCTGCATTGTCTGCATCACCATCAGTGACACATCCAGCTACTACTGTGTCATCTCAGATAATTCCATGTACAACATCTTCCATTTCAAATGAAATCACATTAAGATCAGATATACTTCCAAACCTTCCATTATCATCCCCATTGTCATTGATAAAAGATACACCTCATATCATTGTTGTTTCCAAGTTGTCTGTGCCATCCACCAAAATGCCTTCGTCCATAAATGTGAAACATTTATTCAGCATGAACACAGCTAATTCTAACTTGAATAAAAAATCAGGTAATTCACTGAGCACAACAAAATATGTGTTATCCAGAAAGGTTGGCAATGAATCTTTGGTCGCTACCTCCTTTAGTTATAATTTTGGATTGATTAATAAGCATCCCATAGAAACTACCAAGAGTGAGATATATCCAAGGAATAGGAAATGGCATCCATTTGCTTTCCATGCATTAATACCCAGTCAGTTTCTTCATGTATTACCTACTCAGGTAGCTGCACTGAGTTTTAGAAAAAATAATTCTTTTTCTGGATTAATTCATAAAGCATCTTCTACCACAGTGCTCACAAGTAAACCAGTGAATATCATGACATCTCAGAAAAAAAGTAGCATCTTTGTACCCACATCATACCCAATTCTTAAGAGCAAGAAAACAATTCCATGGATTTCTACATCAGCTCTCCGTACCTCAGGTACTCTGTCTTCAATATCAAAAACCATTACTGGTGTGTCTTCTACACTACTGTCAAATTCTACAAGAGAGAGAGCATTAACATCTCCTGAAAGTCAAAGACTTTCTCATTTATTGACTAGTGTGTCTTCCTCAACAGGGCCAACTATAGTTATTTCAGAAGCAATAAGAAAAGATAATGCAATAGCACAAATACCAGCATTGACAACTGTTCCCGCCTCGTATTCAACAGATGAGGTTCCTTCCTTTATTATGAGGACAAATTGGCCATTTTACGTAGCAGCCCATTCTAGTGTTTCAACATCAAATCCTAAAGTTGTTTCAGAGATTAATTTAAAAAATCCTCATGTCACAGAATCAACCTGGGTTTTCAAAAAAGATACTCCTGATAGAAATTATGAAGCTACTATATCGCCGCCTATTTTTTCTGTGAAGAGATTATTGCAACGACAATCTTCCACAAAAGATTCTACGAAGTTCACAACTGTTGGTGCTAATAATATCCCTCCATACTGGTTCCTAGGGACACCGTACACAAACTTTGCTCTAAAAATTCCTGTCAGCAAACAAACACCATGGCAAAAAATGCTTCAGAATGTTTTTTCACAAGAAAGAACAACCCTTACAGCTTTTCCACTTGCGCTGCCAATTTCTTTTAGAGACATTTTGAAATCTCACTCTACTGCCACATTTTTATCTTCACTTAATTATTCTAGAAAGCTAAAGCTAATAGAATCTAAAAAAGAAAACCCAACTCTTAGTTTAACAAAACAAGAGAAAAAATCAGCAGCATTCATCACTTTAGCCTCACGTTCAAAACATTTATCTCAACCACCTTTGAGTAATTCTGCTGCTGAAATACGTGAAAATTCACATATGGCTGACACAACTTACAAAAGTACTGTGGCAACTTCAGACATTTATGAGTTGGCCTCAGTTATTTCATCAGAAGAACATTTGAAAACCCCAGCAACATTTTCCTTGGTACTTTCTAATGCCACTTCAAAAAGCAACTTAGATATGTTAAATAAAACTTTAGTTCCTCACTGGGACAATAGAGATTGGCGGTCCACTACTGATGGCAGTCTGTCTTCAGGAAAGAAAAGAGCCCAAAAATTCCTAACTACAAAAGATTATTCAAGTCACACAGCTTTAGAAAGAACGTATTCAAAGATTCCGGTCTTGGAGCAATCAACCAGTTATGTAAATAACAAACCTTCCAGTTCTGCAGCATCACTCATTAATATAACTGCAACATCTGCTCAGGATGTTTCAATTTTGCCTTTCAGTAAAATGAAGTCTAAAGGTGTCTCAGAATTTAACATACCCTCATCTTCCATAGAAACACCTTATTCATCCTTTTTTCAAAACCAAAGCACCCTGTCACAGAGCACAGAAGTGCCATCATTACAATCAAAACCACACATATATACATCTCAAAGTTTCTTGGAAAATTTCACAGTTGGGAATACTGATTTCGCTTCTGGATCTGAAAAGCAGTCCCATTCTACATCTAAAGATTTCACTGCTACTAATACTAGAACATCTAATCTGGATACATTTTCTACAACTTTGCCAACACATTATCACTCGTGGCTGTCTGTTTCTTCTGACAAAATCCACACAACACCCAAACCTGAGACAACTAATTCTGAAAAGCTCTTTGCATCAACAAACATCTTTTATACATCACTTCCATTTTCATTGGCTTCTCATTTCATTGCTAAATTAACTGTTCCAGTAAATAATGAAATTAGTGCTATTAGTAATGAAAAAGCAACAGTTCCTCCTATCCCAGTAGTAAGCTCAGTGCCAACATTAAATGTCACTGAAGAATACTCAACTTCGAGAATAACAACAGAGTTTGTGAATAACTCAGAAACACATACTCAGTTGAGCAAACCATCTACAGCATTAACTACAGGAATGTTGTACACAAATGATAGAAATAATACCCAAGGTACAGTTAAAATGCCAAATGAGGTCACTACAATCACTCCATTGCAAATACATACCACTTTTGCAGCTATCATAACTTCTATCCATGCATCACAAACGCAACTAACTTCTTTGTTGCCAACAACCAACTTTACTCATTCTGTCATTACAGTGTTACCGTCTGTGTCTCCTGGTGTAGTACCATCTCTAGCAACTTCAGAAGCAACACCAGTTACAGGAAAATCAGCTCCAACATCACCAATGCTGACTTCATCCTTGTTCTCACTGAGCACTGACAATTTACCATCTGTGATGGCATTAAGCACGTTAAAATCAACATTAGCAAAAAATAACACTGTCACAAAAATGGCACCAACTTTAAGCCCAGTAGTAACACATGTAAACTTTCCAGTTGTATCAAGGGATGATTCTACAATACCTGTATATATCACTAGTTCATCCCCAATTCAGAAATTTAGTACAGTTGCAGTGCCCACAACACATGCACCAAGACAAACTGAAACTTTACTTGACACCAAGAAATCCACAAGCCCAGACATCACTAAAACATCAACTGCATACCCATTGACAATGACAGCAGCTTTGACATCTATTACAGCATCAGCGAAAACAGCTAGACTTCTCCCTACACCTGCTGAAAATGCTTCTGTTGCTGTTACTGCATCAGTGTCAACTGCAGCTTTTGTTAATGTGACAACAGTTCTCCCTTTGGAATGCCAGCTGTCCAGAAACCTGCTTGTTAAGACAGGTATGAATATGTGTACATTTGGGTGCTAGATACTGATTTTGATTTTGATTATGATTATGATTATGAAAGTGTAATATTAATTTCAGTTATTTTTTTAATTAGTGTAGTAAGTGAAAAGGGTAACCGATTGGGTGGATAGATAACATGCTTTTTGGTTTTTTACACTGTATAGCTCAAAGTTCTTATAGAACAGTTCTAAAACTAGTCATGTTTTCACTAATGCTGGATGGCTGAAATTTCTGCTTAATCTCAAGGCCAAGAGCTATCTAGTAGATTGAGAATCTTGGTGTATTACATGGGTGGGCCATCATTTGATGGTTAAGGGCCACATTTTGAGGCCAAGGACCGCAGGAAGGGTAGGTCCATATACACGTAGGTCACTTTCTCACCTCAAAATAGCAGGAAACTGCTTTCCAGGGGATGCAAAGAGGTGACTTGAGGCCGCAGGTTGCCCTCATTGTATCAGATAGAAAGGGAGCTGTCCAGCAAAGATGTCACAAGCACACGTGGGATAATGTGCTGGTTCATTAATCAGCCTTAGGAGCTTTATAGCTGATGTTATTGCCTCATACCTACCATCAGCCTTCTTCTCGCTGGTACTAGACCTAGAATCATACTGATGAGGATTCAAGGACACAGGTCTTTAATAAGTAAGATTATTACAAGAATTATAGAAGCAGTTAAGAATAAGTTCCAGAAATTGCTTGGTATAAAATGTAAGCCTTATTTTTTAGTAAATTCAACACTTGATCTTTCTGACTCTTCTCCCACCCAAGTGGTGCAGGGGGCTTGAGGCCTCCTTCTTCAAGGAACAGTTTTCATCTGTCCCTATTAAGTTTAGTCTGTTTGGTTCTGAACTTGCCAGAACTAGGTCTTATACCTTCCTAATGTATAGGAAGACCCTGATTTGGACTGTATGAGAAGCATGCCTTTCCATGATTATGGGTAGGATTTGGGAATTGGGAACATTGTGTTTCTAGATGGGAAATTGTGTCTTTGATTCTAGGCTTCTATTTGAACATACTATTACCTCTGTTCCTGTGGATAATCTCTGCCTGGAGATAAAGGATGGGACCAGCTAGGGAACATTGATTTCCTGAACCGCCGGATTCCACAAATGGTATTTTCTAAGGTGCTGGCTATATCAAGGTCTGCTTGATTCCCCTGTGTATACAGGGACAAACAGTATTGTCTTCTTCCTCCTCCAAGGCAGTCTTTCTCAAGCTGGCTCCTAGATTTCTGACAGTTGCAGTACATTTGGAGAGTTCCAGGATAGGAGAGGTTGTTCTGAGGTCACAACACCAGATATTTTATTCATGAGAGCATTAGATGTACATGGATCCAGAACAATTGCAACATTGAGATCACATAAAAAAGCTAATTTTATTAAAATGCCAAAATAAGGAGAGAAGACTGTGTCATCAAGTAACAAATTAGGAAATTTTATGAGAAGTTACAGATTCTTGTAGGCTAGAAATATTTCTCTGAGAAATGGTTATCAATAGGGATTTATAATGATTTAATTATGCCATGGTTATGATGACACAGTTTGCCTTTGTGGGTTTAAATAACTAACAAATAATGGTATTTGACTGTAAATAATCATCTTTACTTGAGTTCAAGTTTTCAGTACTGAATGTAAATTCCCTTGCAGAATTCAGCTTGTTTATATGGCCAGCTGTTATGATTTGTAAAAAAATACTGAGTAAATGAACAATGGGTAGTTGTAAATAAATATACATGTTTACATTCTAGTATTGTTTCTGAATACAAGAAGACTGCTGCTGAGTGGCTCCTTAAAGCAAAATGTCACTAAAGGTCTCACCCTGGCATTGCGACAAGCTTTCAATCAAAATGTCAATGCCCAAGTAAGCAAGTTTTGTCTCTGTTTTATAATCAGATTAAGAACACAAGCTTGGGGTTCTTTTTAGCATGTTTGTGAAATGCATAGAATTGGTGGAATTGTGAGTTATAAATATGAAAACAAACTACTTTCATTTACCAGTTTCTTTTAAAATATATTTTCTTGATTTTAGGCAGAGCAGAGCAGGAGCTTTTATTATTAAGATAGAAAAATCGGGGCAGTTTGCAGTGAGCAGTCTATGTCATTTGAAAATGCAGTGTCTAGAATGGAACATGCAAGTCAATCCAATGGGTTGGGACTTCTATTATTTTAGACATATTTTCAGCTAACTTGTTGGAAAGGTCAATTAACTTGTGGGAGAGGCAATAAATCAATCTGAAAATAGGGAACAGCATACCAAATTTAGTTTTAGTGTATTCAAAGAGATCCAATAAAGAACTATTACTGTTGTTAAGCTGCTCTGTAGCTTGCATAATATTTTGGTTTCTGCAACTTTAGTATTCCTTCTGAAGAAAGCAACATTTTTTTTTGTGGGGGGAGGTTGAGTAGCCACATTAGTTTCTGCCTATATTATTTACTTAGAATAAAGTTACATAGATTATAAGTACTGCTGTAAACAGAACTCTACAATCTGTTACATTAGCACCTGGAAGGAGAAGTTTAATATAGGCCAGAAGATTCTGGATACAGTTATAAGGAAAGCATATTTTTACAAATACCAACAAGAAAGGAAATAATGGAGGGAAGGCAAAAGGATCATATTTAGATTTGCCATCCAAATTAGAAACCACAGTGTTTTCTATTAATAAGATAGGCAATTGTGATTGAAAAAAATGAAAACAGTTGGGACTTCTGGGGGTGGTATGGCAAACTGAAGATGTCTCCGCAAAAGCGGAGCTGGCTGCGCCAAAGACCAAGGAAATGATGAGTTGACTGGTTCTTCGTAACCTCTCCAGATAAGAAGAGGATGGGAGATAACCCACATGTGCTCCAGATGGCTGCTCCTCACGAGGAGACCCCAGGACAGCGGTTTTCCGCAGGTTTGAGCACTGGGAAACGAAGGGATCAGCCTTGCTCACAACTGGTGGAACCTTTTAAAGGACACTAAGTTCACAAGCCTCACTTTCTAATCACTTTCAGAAATTGTCTATTAACTATCTTAAAGGTATTAGAGACCTTTGGAATGACAAGTTTGAAAAGTCATCTGGTGAGTTCAACTCTGAATGAAGGAAAAATTAATCATAAGCTTAAGAACTTAAAGAATTTGAAATAAACAGCAAAAAGCTAAATAAGATTTTGATCTAAGAAAGTTATAAATGGATTAAGGGTCCAGACAAATTTGGAATATTGACTTTTACTATAAGATTTTGGAATTAACTATAAAAATAAATAGCTTCTTGTGGGAAACCTGGCTATTGTAAGTCATAACAAAGATAAATTACTTTATTTTATTTATTTATTTATTTATTTATTTATTTATTTATTTATTTATTTATTTATTTTATCATATTTATATCCTGCCCATCTCCCCCACAAGGAGGGACCCTGGGCGGTTCACAGCAAAGGTTTAAAATCAATAAAAAACTATAAATACCAATAATAAACATTAAAAATATATATCATACAGTTCGATCCAGGAATGGTAGACCTCATCCCATCGGTCGATAAGGCTGGTCAGGGCAGATCTAAGGGACCACCCAACCCCAAGACTGGCTGTTCCCCTCCCCTCCCCAAGCATGGTGACATAACCAGGTCTTTAGGTTTTTTCTAAAGTCCAGGAGAGAGGGGGCCGATCTTATTTCAGGAGGAAGAATATTCCAAAGGGTGGGGGCTACTGCAGAGAAGGCACGCCTTCTAGACCCCGTCAGATGGAACTCTCTTACAGACGGGGCTCGTAGCGTGCCCCCTCTGCAGGACCGGGTGGGAGGGGTTGATTGAACGGGGATGAGACGGTCCTTCAGGTAACCTGGTCCTATGCCATGTAGAGCTTTAAAGGTGATAACCAACACCTTGAATTGAATCCGGAAGCAAACTGGGACCCAATGCAGCTCACGGAGCAAAGGTGTTATATGTGCCTAAAATCGCCCGCGCGGCTGCATTCTGAACCAGCTGAAGCTTCCGGACACTCTTCAAGGGTAGCCCCATGTAGAGCGCATTACAGTAGTCTATCTGGGAGATGACCAGGGCATAAGTGACTGTTCGAAGGGCCTCTTGCTCCAGGAAAGGGCGTAACTGGCGCACAACATGAAGTTGTGCAAAGGCCCTTCTGGCCACGACTGCCACCTGCTCTTCGAGCAGGAGTCGTGAGTCCAAGAGGACCCCCAAGTTACGCACTAGGTCTGTCTGGGGTAGTGCAACCCCATCCAGAACTAAAGTTGATAAATTCCTAGACACAGAGGGGCCATTAATCCACAGCCACTCTGTCTTACCAGGGTTCAGCTGAAGCCTGTTGTTCCCCATCCAGACCCCCACAGCCCCCAGGCACTTGGACAGGGTAGTCATTTATGATTTTAGAAACAGGATACTACAGGGGACTAAAAATTCTAAGCAGAAGGAAAAAAAATACAAGCCTGTTCTTGATGTCAGTTAATATTGGGACTTACAAAATGATACAAACATTTCAACATCGGAAACATTAAAGGAGATCTTTGAAGAATGGAGCCAGAAATTAGTAACTATATCAATACTGTCAATAATGATGTCTGCTTCTATGGATGGTCTATGTCGAAAATTTGTTAATGAAGGAATGACAGATATGGAACAAATTTTATCTGACAAGACAGAGAAAGTACCGAAAGTGGAGCTACAAAGAACATGCCAAGAGGATGATTTGGAAAATGATGCTTTACTGGATTTACAAAAGAAACTGGCTGAAGTTTTAAAAATTAAAAGGGAAATACAAATGATAAACCAAGAGAGTGACCTGGAAAATGTTTTCTTTCTGGATGTACAAAAGAGGCTTATTAAAGCCTTGAAGAAATCTGGGATAAAGAAGAATTGAAGAGAATCAAATCCTACAACAGTATTTGATTGAATTAAAGATTAAGACTGTTAGAAGTAAAGGGAAGGAATATAAAGTTGGTATATTTGATCAAGGTTAAAATAAGACTTTTTTTTTTTTTGCAAAATTCTGGCAACCCTTTATGGACTTTTTGCTGACACTAAGATTGAAAAATTGATGTTTTATGGATTTGCTTATAGATAAGGGATGGAATATGGGATGAAGAGATACCTGTTGGTAACCTTATAGGAATAAATCAACAGTAATAACATTTAAGGGCATAATCTTCATCTATTAGCTCTAACAGCCATGAATGAATGGATTACTTTAGTCAGTCTTGAAAATAAGCAGCCAAAACTACAATCACTGACAATTGCTGACCATCTGTGGCAAAGTTGACACGTGATATAACAGAATTTTGCAACATTTTAGGAGATAAAATTATCATTGTGATCGAGTACATAGCACAAATCAAACATGTCAGAGTGCGCAGGAATTCTCTTATCTAGAGAAGAGTAATCAATCCAAAACTGCTGTGAGGAGTGCGTTGAAATGGGCCAGAGTTAGAGCTCTTTTAGATTTGGATGCTGAAATTTGATAGAGATATGGAGCTGGTTTGAAATCTGGAAGTTGGTTATTTGTAGATATATCACAGGGGCAAATGGCAAAATTCAAAGTGACCTTCTGGATCTAAAATCCATTGTTTTAGTATCAATTTACCTTAATCTGGCCCCAGAGAAGTTGGTGTTGTCCAAGCCAGCGCTGCTTTCAGTGAGGAGGAAGTGACTACTGTATAAGGTTTGGCTTTGAAATCCCTTCCATTGATGCTTTTCCTTTATTATAGAGGAATGATAGTTTGAATTGATTTGTGGACTGCATAGTTAACATTCCATTGTATATCAGGAAAAAAATCTTCCACTGTCTTGTAAGGCAAGCTCTTATTTCATATTTGTAAATGGTATAAGATAGAACCAAGGAACTTGTCATATATATTTTGCTATAGCAACTTGCATTTTTCCAAGATATTGTAACTGGGTATAGTTTATTAATATAGGACTAATGAATACTGAGTTAGTGAACAAAGAGTATAGCCATTTAAAGTAAGACAGGTCACCATAAGGCCAAGTTGTTTCCACTTTATGCTCATTCTTCAGTGAGTCTGTTAATTTAAGAAAACATTTCTAATTACTCATAATTTTATTGAAGGGGCAATTTTGTCTTGATCATTTCTTTGAGACTAACAGTTTAATGTTTTTACTTCATTGAACAGAAGAATCATGCAGTTCTCTGAGTGATCTGAATCAAAACTATTATTTGTAAAGAAGATGAAATGCCATTCTTCCATCTGCTTTTTTTTTCAGATAGAAATTCTGGAACAGTCAAACAACGTGACAGTTGGTTACTATGTTACTCAGGACAGACTGGTTTTCATACCCACTGTGGTTATCGAAATGCTAATTGCTTATGGTGTTACTAATGCCACTTTAGATATTAGGAAACATGTGCCAAATCTTCATTCTATTGCTGTGTTAGCCTTGCCATGGAACCCACTGCCAGCTTACCATTTTCAGCTGAAAACAGGCAAGTTGTCTCCAATGTACAATCTCTGAGGTAATAGGGTTATATCTGTTAGTACAGCTATAATTTCAGTGATAAGAACAGGAAATAAAAGGGTCTTTGTACATCCCAGGTTTTTCTAAATTGGAGTAGGGAACTAAATTTGGCCCAAAAGATAGATTGTGCACCAGTAGTTGAAATGTATTAGAAGTGGGGATTCCTCCCTTCCCTGTTTAAGGCTTGTTATTCTGTCAGATGGTATTTGAGAGCAATTGGGTCAATCTGCCCCTTGAAAAGTGGTGTTTAATTTGATAAAATTAGTTAATTTCATTGTAATAATGAATCAGCTAATAAAATTTGCTTAAATTTGTTTTAAAATAATAGCTCTGGGAGGGCCGGAGCAGGCTGTGCATGAGTCATGGGAGGCTGGGGCCAGGGAGGGCTGGCAGAGGTTGCACACAGGTACGGGGTGCTGCAGGTAGGGGAGAGAGGAGGAGTAACTTGTGACCTTCCCTGCCAGCTTCCCCATTGACATTGCTTGTGAGAAGCTGGCAGGGAAGGTCGCAAATGGTGATCACATGAGCACGGCTCACTGCGACATTGGAGTCAAAAGTGGGGGTGCTGTGATGGCCGGAACTTTGAGGACCAGCAGTAACTACCATTTGTTCAGCGCTGTCATAACTTCGAACGATCACTGAATGAATGGTTGTTAAGTGAGGAGTACTTGTACTATATATTTAATGCTCTATTTTAATTCCAGATTATGAAATCACGTGCACTGAATTTTGTGCATGTTTATTTAGAAGTAGTTTTGAATTCAGTGAGCTTAATCCTGATTAGTGTGAGTGTGTCTTAATAGGTGGCAGTTATGTGGCTGACCTTGTCTGGGCTTGGAAGCTAAGCATGGTTGGGAAATCTCCATGGAATATCAGGCTATAGGCTAGACAGGCGGTGTGGTGGCGTAACGGTTAAGACTACCGACTGTTGACCGAAAGGACGGCAGGTCGGCAGTTCAAGACCCAGAAGCACCGCGTAACGGGGTGAGCTCCCGTTCTCGCCCAGCTCCTGCCAACCTAGCAGTTCGAAAGCACATAAAAATGCAGGTAGATAAATAGGTACCACTCCGGTGGGAAGGTAACAGCGTTCCGTGCGCCTTGGCATTCAGTCATGCTGGCCACATGACCACAGAAGCGTCTATGGACAACGCTGGCTCCCTCGGCCGAGAATTGGAGATGAGCGCCACCCCCTAGAGCCGGATACGACTGGAAGGGGAAACCTTACCTTACCTTAGGCTAGACAGGGAAGTAAAAATCATCCCAGAAGAAGGAAATGGCAAACTACAGGAAGTCCTCACTTAACAACCATTCATTCAGCGACCGTTTGAAATTACGACAGTGCTGAAAAAATGGATTTATGACCTGTGTCCAAAATTACGACTGTTGCAGCAACCCCACAGACATGTGATCAAAATTCAGGCGCTTGGCAGCCCGCCTGCACTTACGACTGCAGGGGTGCTTCAACTCCCCCCACCCACCTATCTCCCCCCCACATCTCTGCCCTTTTGGAAGCCCTGCACCCTGCCTTGTGTGGCAGCAAGCAGACCCAGAACCGTGTGGCTCTGGGACTGCAAGGAACTCCTGAGCCACAGCACAGCACAAAACTGCAACCGACCCAGCACAGCCGCCCCAGAACAGCCGCCCCAGCCCAGCCACCCCAGGAAGCTTCAGCCACCCCAGCCTGCATTCATTCACCCAGCTGCCTTCTCTCCCAGTTCCCCACACCGACCTTGCGCTCTCTTCTCAGAGCTTTCGGAAAGAGGGGGCAGCTCTCCAAAGTCTTTTAAGTATATTAAGCTCTGACAAGAGAGAGCAACTTTCCGAAGACAGTGTTCCAAAGGGAGCCATGTGAAGGAAATGTTCACCGGAGAAGCTGGGTCTGAAAAGGAGACTTTGAAGGAGAATTGAAGGCAGTCACTTACCTAATGTCCTGACTTTGGGCATAGAAATAACACGCTGAGGCTGGAATCAAGCTCTAGTGATTTATTATCCTACTACCCAGAATCCAGCTAAACTGATACGGCTTGACAAAGCCCATAGATAGAGTCCAGAATCTAGGGTGGGGCTTTCTTGAGTCTCTTGGGAGGGAAAGATAGATTCTCAGTACTACACATGCGTTTCCCTTCCTGGAGTGAGCCCCCTCCATCTCCGCCCGTTATCTCCCTGACACCTAACTGAGGTTCGGGGCTGGGAGGGACCAAGCCCGGAATGGCTTGGATTGGGGTGGGTGCTCGGCTAACAACCGGTAAAATTCACTTAACGATGGCAAGAGGAATTGCCACGATTGCCGTCGCTAAGCAATGCAGTCACATGACATCTCGCTTTACGACCGCATTGCTTGGCGATGGAAATTCCGGTCCCAATTACCGTTGTTAAGTGAGGACTACCTGTACTTCTGTACTGTTGCAAGAAAACTACCCAATTGTGTCCATGAAGTCACCAGGGGTAGAGTTTGACTTGACTTTGACTTGAAGGAAACTTTATTTTTTTAGGTATGTGTACAGTTGCAGCTTTTGACAAGGCAAATAGAAAATATATTCACTAAATGAAATGGCTCTTCTTCATCTAGAATTGCAGTTTGTGGATCAATCAGACAATATACAGTCATGCAGATTTGTTCAGACTATGGAACAGAGATTGCAGAAAGCATTTCAAGATGCTGAGAGGAAAGCCTTGAATACCACTAGCAAGTTAAGCGTTCAGGTAAAAGTTCTTATCTTTATCAAACTATTACTGTGCATTACAGATGATGATTCTTTGCAAGGCTTATGTTGATCATATTGTTATCAGTATAATTGGATTATACTGATTATAAATATATTTTATAATTACCATTTATCAGGAGAAAATTCATGAGTCATATGATGCTTAGTTGTCATTTATTATTCATTTATTTCATTATCATTCATTATCATTATTCATTTATTTATTAGATTTATATCCTGCCTTTTTTTTTGTACAGGAGCTCAAGGCAGCATGCATAATGCTCCCTCTTTTTATTTTCCCCCACAGCAACTCTGTGTTAGGTTGGGCTGAGAGAGTGTGACCAGCCCAAAGTTACCCAGTGAGATTTCATGGTTGAGAGCGGACTAATCTAGGTCTCCCTTCCTTGTCCTTAACCACTATACCACGCTGCCGCTCCCAGTACATTTTTTTTCGTGTCAGAAGCACCAAGGTGCTTTTGTAGTGAAAGGATTTGCCGGTGACATCACCGTTGCCCGGGGGATGCCCGAGGAGGCTCCTTTCATGTCCCTGTGATTTTTCCCACCGAAGTGATACCTATTTATCTACTTGCATTTGCATGCTTTTGAACTGCTAGGTTGGCAGGAGCTGGGACTAATTGCTGGGAGCTCACTCCAGCACGCGGCTCATGCTCTGGGTTTCGAACTGCCGAGCTGTCAGCCTTAATGGCTTCTGACTCAGCGTCCTAACCACTGAGCCACTGTGGTCCCACTCCCAGTACATTAAAAGTACTGAATATTTGTTACAAATAAATCTTCTGTAGAATTACTTGCTAAATATCTCTCTGGGTGAAGGGATGAGTCCTCCCCAGTTTTAGATAAATAGGGGATTGAGAAATAAGCTGCTTTAATAATGGATATTTATTGAAGTAAAAATTGTGAGTTTCTAAATAGATAGAAACAGGGACTTCTGTGGAATGAGCGTCGATGATGGATTGGATACCTGTTTTTTCTTGATCTTGTTTTTTTTCCCTTGTTTGTGTTTTTATTACTTGTTAGCCACCCAGCGTTGTGTTCCACAAGATATAAACATTTTAAATAAATAAATAAACAAGCTAGCTAGCTAGCAAGCAAGCAAGCAAGCAAAACTACATTCTTGTAGGACTCCCACGTATAGTAATTAGCAACGACAGAATTCATCTCAATCTGGTCTCCCTATACAAATCAGAAAGAAAAAATGGGGACCAAAATCCTCTTCAGTGTCTGCAAAAACAATAGAATTGTTTTAACTGGCCAGTTCACAAAGCAGAGGGCAGCAATTAAAGTAAGTATAATATGATTCTGCATTTGAAAGCAGTTAAGGTGTACGAATAAAGGGTCTTAGCCCCTTATTTGTAGTTATTATTGAAAGGTTACCTAAGAAGGTTACCTAAGAATAGCAGAGAGTAAAACTTATTGGCTGCATTTCTCAGATGCTGTAAAGCTAAACCAGTTGCCCTTTATTTTATGGATAGCTGAATATTTTAAAAGCTGTAACTAACAGCTATACATATAAATGCATCATCATAATAATTTTTCCTAAAACCATCTACTGATTGATGAAGGAATCAGAGAACAATGTGGGTTACAAGATGGAGCAATGGCAGAATGCAAACAATAATCATTTCAAACATTTTTCAAAGTTTTACATTCAGTTAATTATATACTCACTTCCAGATATGTAGTTGTATTCTACACACTGGGTGGTAAAAATCTGAAGAAAATTAGATAGGATCCTTTCTAGTTGAGTAGTCAAGCCAGAAATCCATAGGGGCATGCCAAAAGAAAGAAGTGTCAAAATTTTGGCTTGATAAGCTTGACTGGCAGAAGGTATGAACTGTTTACCTTGTGTAGAAAGAGTATGAACCTTGTAATTGCATTAAGAAAAATTCCTGTGCTCAGAACAGGAAATAATTTATTTGGCATTTGAATAACTTTTTTATATGAGTAATCTGATCTACTGTATATCATTATCAATTTGCACTTTTAACACCTTTTGGTATCATTTATGTTACTTTGTTTTATAATTAAACTGTTCTTAGTGTAATAGACCCTCAAAGCAAATAGGAAAAAGAAGCCAGCAGTGGACAAGCATAGAGTGATTTGCCCTGATGCCAGTCTCTTCCTCCCTTACAATGTTTTTGCCCTTCATCAGTACAGAATCTTGTAATAGCATCTTCCTATCATAGATGATATATTTATCTCATTGTGTTAAATTTGTTTGATTTTTCGTACATTTAGAATGTGCCTGTAAGCAAGGATCAGTTTGGTTTATTTAATTCATGCATGATGCACAGCATATTTTTGGCACTTTTTAAAATAATAGAGATGAGGAAGAGTTATGTGTGCTCTTTTGCTTCTTCTTTGAGCATCAGAAAAGGATGGCAGTCTTGTCTGCCCCAGATGTTTGCTGCAGGTCAGTGCAATTAGACCTGCACAATATGCACTGAAAGCATGTGGGAAACTTTGTGGGTGTAATATTACTCTGCTGAAAATGGCGTTACTATAAAGGCAAGATACATTTCCCATTTGAACTTTCTCCACTCCCTATTTGTTCTAATGGAAGAAATCTCTGAAATGAAATATTGTCTCACCCATGCATGGAATATGCCATTTTTACTTCTCCTGCCCATTCCCTTTTATCTCAATTCTACTTTCCATAGTACGAAATCTGTATGTAGGGTTACCCCCACCAGTATTGTTTATAATTTGCACAGTTGACAGCCCTGCAAATTAGATGGGTGAGAAAAACTATAAGAATCAATGGGATTTGAATGTTTTGAATGCTCAGTTCTTAAAATTTAAAATGGAGTAGAACCAAATATGATAATAGAAACATTACCATTTTCTTACATACCTACAGGCATCCAAATGACCCAACATTATGCACATAAAGGATGTGCTTCCAAGATGGGTTCTTGTTTTTGAAGTAGAAATACTTCTTTCTCCTGCCTGTGTTTGGTTGGATTGTCTATCCAAAGAGTGAAAATACCCAGGAGCATGTATCTTTTACAATAATGGCATGATTAACATTTTACCCTTGATGTTTGCACTAATATAATAATACATGGAAATAGCAGTAAACCAAAATGAATCTATCCACTTTTTCTCTACGGTAATTGTTTTTTCCCCCCCAGATCCTGAACACATCAAATGTTTCTCAGGCTGTCACTCTGTTTTATGTGGTGAGAAATGAAAGTACAGTCTTAAATGGCACGGTGTCAAGCAACCTACTTAATCAGCTTTCAGCAGAACTGGTGGGATTCTATCTCACTTACCCACCTTTAACTATTGCTGAAGGTAAGGCTTTACATTCTCTTAATGCTTGCTAATCATTCATATTGAATGAGCGTGCAGGAGGTGATAGTCCCTTGCTGGCCTTGGCTGATCCCAGAAAGCTAAGGAGGGTGAGACCTCATTTGTCCCTCAAAGGGAGACCATTAACAAATACTAGGGTTGCAGGCAAGATTGTTAAAAAAGTATTCTGGGAAAAGGAGCAAACCATTTCCATATGCTGCCCCAAAAAACTACATGGGCAGAACCAAAAAGTCACTAAGAGGTGAGTTCAGCTCAAGAACATCTTTATTAGTAACTGACAGGCTATTTGGAAATATTTCCATTAGTATTAAAGAAACACTGTTTTACCTTGCTTCAGATAACTAGTGCTCCCTTAATTTACTTTGCCAACTATCTTTCCTAAGAAGGGAATATGGGGAAAATCTCTGTTTAAAGCACCTGAGAAGAAAGGCTGAAGGGGCTTCATAAAATTAAGTAATACCAGTCTACAGAACTGGCTTCCAAAGTATGTCATGGCAACTAATTTTTATAAACATTGAACAGTATGATTTAAAACAACAACATGTAAACCCTAATCAAGTGAGTTTTTTTTAATCCATTGAATCGTGTCCGATTCTCAGAGACTGCCTGGACAAGTCCCTGCAGTTTTCTTGGCAATGTTTTTTAGAAGTGGTTTGCCATTGCCTCCTTCACAGTCTCCTGGTTTGTAGCCTGATGCCTAGTGGTGGTGAAGTTCTAGTCCCGCCTTGGGCACAAAGCCAGCTGGATGACCTTGGACCAGTCACTTTTTCTCAGCCCTAGGAAGGAGGCAATGGCAAACCACTTCTGAAAACCTTGCCAAGGAAACTGCAGGGACTTGTCCAGGCAGTCTCCAAGAATCGGGCACGATTGAACGGATAAAAAAAAAAATGTCAACCCTAATCAAGTGAGTTACTTTGTTACAAAATAAACTCTGTGAGTTGGATCCATTTATGTCCATCTGTTGATGGAACAAATTTGTCCTACTCTTTCAACCCTTACCTCCATGCTCTAACTCTGCCTCTGAGCACTATCATAGCTCCATCTACTGAAGAAAAAAAAAGCTCAATGCATTTCTTTCTTTCTTTTGGAAACGAATGGCCCAAACTAAGCTAGAATCAACAATGCAGGTAAGAAATGAAGCAGAGAAAAATGGGTAAAAAAAGGAGCATCAAAGTGAGTTAGGAGAAGCGGAGGCAGTGTATAAGCACAGAGGGATGGGGAGGAATCAGATGGAGAGACAGTAAAAAAAAATTGGTAAAAGGCATAGAAGGAAAGAAAGCAGTTGCAGAGTATTGGGAAAGAGTGAAAGGGAAATCAGGAAACCAAATGTTTTTGGAACAGGTGAACTGGGGATGAATAGAGCTTAGAGGCTGCATTTGTTGAACTCCAGATAAGCATGTGAGTGGTATTACACAAATGCTGGTTTTTCTTTCTTGCAAAGTATGCAAGTCACCACATCTTATAAGGCCTCATGCAAAATTCTATGAGGTATAACTTCTTGGCCACATTCAATGTAACATGAAAAGCTGAAGTTTTAGGGAGAATAATAAACAGGTTTTAAAAATGCAAGAGTGGTCTTAGCTTAATCATGGCACTGAGGAAGAATCTTTCAGAAATTTCACCTTTTTATGTTTATCTTCGTTATATTGCAGGCCTCTCCTGTTTTTTCACAGAATTATTTGCATTTTTTTTTGCTTCCTTGCTATGTTGTCTAGTAAATCTGCAGAGCATACAAGGTTCATGATTTCTCTTCTGTAAATATTAATTTAGAAATAGTCTATTAATGTGCTACTGTATAATTTTAATTTATTGGGTAAATGCACTGAGCATTTCCAAACTAGGTCATTTTCCTTTAGGCTGTAAAATGTCCTTAATAGACAATTTAAAAAATCAGAAATAGAGTAAAATTGCTGCAATGAAATTTATTTCTGAGAATTGTTGGTTCAAAAAAATTGTTTGTTCTTACACGGCATATGTGAATGTTGGCAAATCAGTGTACATGTCTCTTAAATTAAAATGCTATTAATGTTGCATTAATATATTAATTAATAAATTAGTATTTATTTTGGACATATTATCTGTGTGGATGTGCATTTTTACTCACATATAAATAATGGGACTGTTGATTGTGTACATCAGTTTTAACCAATCTGGATTGCAATTTTCATCATCCCCAGTATGGCCAAAATATATGGGTGGTATCAATTTGGAGAAGACTTGTTTGTTTGTTTGTTTTCATATTATAACCTGCCCCAATATTGAAGGGCTCTACGTGGTTTATAGCAACAAAGAAAAACAACGACAACCACAAAATAAATTAAACCCCAAGATAGATGCTCTCACTCAGTCAACCAGGGGTTAAAGTTCACAGGAACAATACAGTTTTAATTTCTTGGCAGAATATTAACAATGCAGGGGCTACATGAACCTCCATACAGAAAGAGTTTCATAAAGTGGAGCTGCTGCAGAGGAGGCCTATTGTTTAGCCCATACACTCTCTCCTTGTTTAGCGACTGCAATCTGTTCCTTGAATCAGAAGTGAAATGTAGCAGAGAGAGAGAGAGAGAGAGAGAGAGAGAGAGAGAGAGAGAGAGATGCTGCAAAGATCACTGGTTGCTGCTGTCTCATTTAAAGTTCTCTCATACAGTGTCCTATGCCTGACCCATTTTCTTCCTTTTCCCTCCATTTTTTGCCACCTGCAGGGTGGAGAGATTAAACAGGCTATCTCTTCCTGAGCTGTGTTTCTGTGCAGTGCAGCACTTCACTAGAAAGTGCTAACCACAAGTTAACAAACTCAGCTCTGTAACCTTAATTAGTTGATTAGAACCCTCCCGCTAGCTGGCGCTGCTGCCTGAAACTGACCAGACCATAATCACTGAAGGAAGGAAGGAAGGAAGGAAGGAAGGAAGGAAGGAAGGAAGGAAGGATGGATGGATGGATTTATCTATCTATCTATCTATCTATCTATCTATCTATCTATCTATCCATCCATCCATCCATCCATCCATCCATCCATCCATCCATCCATCCATCCATCCATCCATCCATCCATCCATCCATCCATCCATCCATCCATCCATCCATCCATCCCCGCCCATCTCCCGAATAGGGACTCTTTTGTTGTCAGGCGCACAAAATTTGGTCGTAAATGTGCCCAATGGTAGGAAAATACTATTTCTAAATTACCGTCATATTTGCGAACAGTCGCTAAATGAGGTAGCCGCTAAACAAGGAGTGGCTGTACCTCATGAACCTTGTAAGAAGGGGGACTTTCAATAGGTCTTCTCTAGAAGACCTGCCTGGATGGGGACTGCCATACTCGTTTCCCAATCTTAAACCAGTCCGTTGTTCCATGGTCTGTTCTTACCGTTGCTACTTGGTCGTTATACAGATTCCTCAGGAGGCAGGCAAGATGACTTGGTATCCCCATACCACCAAGAACTTGCCACAATTTGTTATGATCCACACAGTCAAAGGCTTTAGAATAGTCAATAAAACAGAAATAGATGTTTTTCTGAAACTCCCTGGCTTTATCCATTATCCAGCGGATATTGGCAATTTGGTCTCTAGTTCCTCTGCCTTTTCTAAACCCAGCTTGTACTTCTGGCAATTCTCGCTCCATGAATTGCTGGAGTCTATCTTGCAAGATCTTGAGCATTACCTTACTGGCATGTGAAATAAGTGCCACTGTTCAATAGTTTGAACATTCTTTAGTGTTTCCCTTTTTTGGTATGGGGATATAAGTTGATTTTTTCCAATCTGATGGCCATTCTTGTGTTCTCCAAATTTGCTGGCATATGGCATGCATCACCTTGACAGCATCATCTTGCAAGATTTTAAACAATTCAGCTGGGATACCGTCGTCTCCTGGTGCCTTGTTATTAGCAATGCTTCTTAAGGTCCATTCAACCTCACTCTTCAGGATGTCTGGTTCTAACTCACTGACCACACCGTCAAAACTTTCCCCTATATTATTATCCTTCCTGTACAGAACTTCCGTATATTCTTGCCACCTTTTTTTGATCTCTTCTGCTTCTGTTAGGTCCTTGCCATCTTTGTTTTTGATCATACCCATTTTTGTCTGGAATTTACCTCCAGTGTTTCTAATTTTCTGGAAGAGGTCTCTTGTCCTTCCTATTCTATTGTCTTCTTCCACTTCCGCGCATTGCTTGTTGAAAAATAACTCCTTATCCCTTCTGGCTAACCTCTGGAATTTTGCATTTAATTGGGCATATCTCCCCCTATCACTGTTGCCTTTTGCTTTCCTTCTTTCTTGGGCTACTTCCAGTGTCTCAGCAGACAGGCATCTTACCTTCTTGGTTTTCTTTTTCTTTGGGACGTTTTTTGTTGCCGCCTCCTGAACAATGTTGTGAACTTCTGTCCATAGTTCTTCCGGGACCCTATCTACTAAATCTAATCCATTAAATCTATTCTTCACCTCCACTGCATATTCCGTAGGAATATTAGTGAGCTCATATCTAACTGATCTGTGGGTCTTCCCTATTCTCTTTAGTCTGATTCTAAATTGTGCAATAAGAAGTTCATGATCTGAACTACAGTCAGCTCCAGGTCTTGTTTTTACTGACTGTATAGATGTCCACCACCTTTGGCTACAAAGGATGTAGTCAATCTGATTTCGGTGTCGACCATCTGGTGAAGTACATGTATAAAGTTGTCTTTTAGGTTGTTGGAAGAGAGTGTTTGTTATGCACAGTGAGTTGTCTTGGCAAAATTCTATCAGCCTATGTCCCGCTTCATTTTGTTCTCCCAGACCATGTTTACCTGTAATTACAGGTGTCATTAGACTGCCCACCTTAGTGTTCCAGTCTCCTGTAATGTTAGTAACATCTCTTTTTGGCGTATTATCCAGTAGGTGCTGCAGATCCTCATAGAACTGATCTACAACTGCTTCTTTAGCGTCTATGGTTGGGGCGTATATTTGGATCACTGTGATGTTAAATGAGTTACCCTGAATTCGAATTGAGATCATTCTATCGTTTTTTGGATTGTATCCAAGCACTGCTTTAGCTACTTTATTATTAATTATGAAGGCTACTCCATTTCTTCTGTGGTCCTCTTGTCCACAGTAGTAGATCTGGTGGTCATCTGATGTGAAGTGGCCCATTCCAGTCCATTTCAGTTCACTGACACACAAAATGTCTATATTTAATCTTGACATCTCACCAATAACCACATCCAATTTGCCCTGGCTCATAGATCTTACATTCCAGGTTCCTATGGTGTGTTGATGTTTAGAACATCGGATTTGTCGTTCACCACCAGCACCGTCGGCCACTAGCTGTTCTTTCGGCTTTGAGCTAGCTGCGTCATCACATCTGGGGCTAGTTGAACTTATCCTCTGTTCCTCCCCAGTAGCATTTTGACCATCTTCCGACCTGGGAGTCCCATCTTCCAATGGTATACCGACATATCTCTGGTTGTACTGATCCATATACTTGGGTGGGTTGCCGTTACCTTCCCCAGGGATTGTATTTAGTCTGACCTCTCTGCCATGACCTTCCCGTCTTGGGTGTCCCTTCACATTATAGCTCATGGCATCAATGAGGTGCTCAAGCTTCAGCACCACGACAAGGTAACGATCTCCTTTGCTGGAGAGGTTGATCTTAGTCACTATTAATTCGAGGGCTAATTGCTCCTTCAGCTCCAAGATATCTCAGATGTGCACTAGCACAACTTCACAGAGCCAAGATCTCAGTGAATGTAACAAGGAATCTATGTTGCAGCAAGTTTTACTGATCCTAACTTGTGCCTAAATTACTAGAGCTAGCCCTGTTGCTTCTTGTTTGGGAGGAATATACTTTTATTGTGTTTTGGAGTTTGATCTTTGGGGTGTACAAGCCAACACACTGAGACAGAGGCTTCTACACCCCAAAGATCAAACTCCAAAACACAAGAAAAGCAATGTAGTGTATGCAATCCAGTGCAGTGAGGAGTGCTCTGACCTCTACATTGGAGAAACCAAACAACCTTTGTACAGGAGGATGGCCCAACACAGGAGGAGTAACACCACAGGACCAGAGTCAGCAGTTTACCTTCATCTAAAGGGAAAAGGACACTCATTTGAGGACATTAATGTTCACATTTTAGACAGAGAAGATAGGTGGTTTGAGAGAGGGGTCAAGGAATCCATTTATGCCAACTTGGAAAATCCTTCTTTGAATAGAGGTGGGGGCCTCAGGCACAATCTTTCCCCTATTTTCCTTCCTGCTTTGTCTTCTGTGCCTAGGAAGATTAAGACTATTTCGCAATCTCAACAACAGCATGGTAATCTTAACGATCCTCCTTTGGATGATAAAGGGACTTAGAAATAAACATCTCAAATAACCATGACCTAGCCCCAGGTGCAAGGTCACACAGCCACCCTAGAAACATATTTAAGGATTCCCTTACAAACTTTGCTCAGACTGAAGAAGCTTCTTGGATAAGGAGCGAAACGTTTCCACTGAGAAAATAGAAATCCAGTTGACATGATTCAAGCTACAGTTTATTACTTACAGTGACTCAAAACCTGGTTAACAAGTCCTAAAGGGAAGTATGACTCCCGTTTATATGCCAGATAGGGTTAGCAATAAATTACATCTGAGGCTTGATTCTCAAAGAGCCCCAACTCAAATATCTTCTCCAGTATACAATTTATAATGTAATTTTCATAAAACTTATTGGGAAAGTATGGATGATCTTCTGTGTGATTTTCCCTTTTTATGTGAGTATGTCTGCCTGATTCTAGAGCTTATTGAGGCATTTACAAATAAGGAATACTTACCTGACATTTTGCAGAAGAAATATTTGGCATAGCACAAGTAAAAAAAAAGACAGTTTGGGAAATGTAAAGCAAGTTGAGTGTTTGATTGCTTGTCTTTTTTGTTTTATTTTAAAGCATTGGAATATCCAAATCTCGATACATCAGAAGCAACTAGAGATTACTGGGTGATTACAGGTAAAGATTTATTTTTTAAGAAAGTCTTTCCCCAATTTTCTTGATTCTGATTTCTTTTGACATGAGAGAACTTAGACACTGTGAGAACTGTTAAAATGAGTGGGATATCTGCCATTTTTAGTTAGCTAGTAAAATATTGAATAGTCTGAGACTTCTGCAAATTGTTGCCTAATTTGGTTAGTTCTTAAAAAAACAACACCAAATACCAACTATGAATTCCATATCCAAAAATAGTATGCCCAAGGTCTACAAGTTTCAGAACCTTAAAAAAACACCAAGATATAATAATTTTAAAATGTTGATTTATAAATACATATGAGTCATATATACACCTTGCTGTCTCATAGCAACACGCTTACACTATTCCTCTCAGCATGCATATGAGAAGGGGTGATTTTCCCTACTGCTAGATCTCTTTTTTCCAATAATCCCCACACACATACCCAATAACTCCCCCAGCGGTTGATTTCCTCAGAAAGTCCAATTTGTCTAACTGAATAAAAGCCACATTCTTGGAAAAATACAGGTGGGATTTGTTTGGGTTTTTTTGTTTCTGTTTTTGCTAAATCCTGGAACACAGTATTTAAGAAAACATTAATATTTTCAGTATACAAGGTTAACTATGCAAGTTGCATATTTTCTCTGCTTAAGAAAGTAAGAATATGGAACAATATTTTTTTCTGTAATGCAGCTATGATTTGGCATTCATGTTGCAGTTTTGTAGAGGAATGAAACGTTCTAAATCTGCAGGTTTTGTTCTTGAAAAAGCTGTGCTTTGGTTTAAATTACTTACACAGAGAACATTTATCAGTCTCCTGAATTAAAACAAATACTTGGTTATGCAGCCTGATTACTTCCAATTTGTTTCGGCTGCAACGTAAATAGTAATTTCTTGGAGGGACAAACGTTTCTTGTATTTCTATGATTCCCAGTGCAAATCTAATTGAACCACAGTTCTCCATTTCTCAGTAAGTAAGCTACCACTCTATTTCTCTGGCCTTTTAGGGATTTTTCTCTTTCAGCACTTCCAAGTATTGTGTGCATGTCTTTTATGTATAACGTTCAGTACAGCACAGGATCTGCACATGTGTTCAGGTACTGTTTGTTATCTCACAGTGACCTTTAACAGTTGCAACTGCCCATAAGAACTTTCAGTTCCAAAAATGTTTTATCCTTTTTGGTTTGGTGTTGCTTTAAGTTATTGTCAGGGAGACACAGGAGAGTGGAGAAGAGGGCCGGGCCATGAGAGATAAGCGGGCACGCAGCTCAGAGTGCCTGGCCTATTTTCCCAAACGTCAGAAGAAGGCTCCGCCCTAGGTTGGACTGATATACTTGGGAATCTGTAGGCATCCTTAGTTTAGCAGGATTTCTGTATGTATGTATGTAATAAACACTAGAGACTAGATTCCCTGCCTCGGCGTGTTATTTCTGCACCTACACACGACATCAATCCTGCTAAACCACAACTCCCAGCAGAAGAGGGAGGAAAAAACGAACCAGGAGAATGGCTTCTCAGACAGAGGAATTGCAACAGGCAATAATTCAGCTCGCGGCAGCATTAACACAACACCAACAGCAAGTCGACGACCAGATTAACAATTTGCAAGCAGCAATGATACAACAAATGCAGCAACCAGCCCCAGTCGTCCAGCAGCCGGCACCAGCAGCACCACCACCACCGGTCGTTCTGCGATCCCCAGGGTGTTTACCAGAGAAATTTGGGGGAGAGACAGCGCAGCTCAGGACTTTCGTCGCCCAGTGCACCATGTTTTTCGACAGCAGACCAGCCGAGTTCCCAACGGAGAGGTTCCAGAGTTACCTTCATTTTAAGTCTGCTGAAAGGCTCAGCCGCAAGATGGTCCATCCCCATGGTGGAAGCTAACGACCCAATTCTGGACAACTACCAGAATTTTATGGCCCGTTTCAGAGCCCATTTTGATGATCCAATCAGAGAAGTCACTGCCAGCCGAGAGATCCGACAGCTCTGACAGGGGAACAGGAGGGTAGGAGCGTACATCGCAGATTTCAAACTGCTGGTAGGAGATTTGGGTTGGAATGAGGTGGCATTGAAGGATCAGTTTAAACAAGGACTGGACGAAGAGATTAAGATGGAATTAGTGCGGCAGGGCACGCCAGCTACATTGGAAGGCCTATACCAGTTAACAGTCATCATTGATGCTCGATTGGAAGAGTTAAAGCAGCTCCGGCCAGGGAGAAACAGGGCAGGAACCCGACCAGCGTTTCCAGGTTTTGCTACCCCCTCTAACTCGTTTGTTCCCCTGAGCGCAGAGGAACCTATGCAGATAGGGGCCACACAAAGGGGGGTCTCTGAAGCCGAGAGACAAAGGAGAAGGGAGAATGCACTTTGTTTCTATTGCGGGGGGCCAGGGCACATCGCAAGGGCTTGCCCGGCCAGACGCCAGGCAGCTCCAGTAAGATTTGCAACCCAAAGCACAGAGCAGGCCCACATACCAGCCGCTTCTTCCCAGCAGTTAAACTTCAACGGCCCCCCTTGCCAGAGCCCCGCAGGGAGGCCATCCAGCAATTAAGAAGGGCTCAGGCGGCAGAGTACAGCCAAGATTTTTACATTGTTCCAGCCACGCTGACTACAGATTCCAAACACCTATTACCTGTAAACGTAATGATCGATTCCGGTGCGACAACCAATTTTATAGATGGGGAAGCGGTGGAAAAGTTTCAGATTCCAACGATTGCACTGCCAAACCCCATGCAGGTTGAAACCATCGACGGGCAATCTCTCAAGGCAGGCGCCATTACACACTGCACCCAGCCAATTCAACTATCCATCGCAGATCACACGGAGTGGATCCAACTGTATGTTACTGCTTCCTTGCAAGTCCCGGTCGTCCTCGGGGCACCATGGTTGAAACTTCACAACCCCCATTTGGACTGGATGACCGGAGCAATTTCTTTTCCTTCTCAGGACTGTCTACACCACAAATTACAGGGCATTACCCGATCCCAACCGGCAGGTGCAAGCCGGGAAGCAGGGAGGGCTCTCCTACCAACAAAGTATGGAGACTATGCAGACATCTTCGGGGAACAAGAGGCCACGGTATTGCCCCCCAATAGACCTTTTGACTGCACAGTAGATTTAAAGCCTGGAGCCAAGATCCCAGCGGCAAGGCATTATGCAATGTCTCCAAAGGAGCTAGCTATCCTAAAGGAATATGTGGATACCAACCTAAAAAAGGGTTTCATTCGGCCATCGACATCGCCTGTATCTGCCCCTACCTTCTTCGTGCCTAAAAAGCCCGATCCTTTCGCCCCAGCAGCACAGGCTGGCGATAAGGGACCCCCCATGCGCACGGTGCATGACTACAGCGCACTCAACGCAGTCACCGTTAGAGACCACTACCCTCTTCCAGTGATATCGGAATTGCTAGATCACCTACAAAGGGCCCGTATTTTTACCAAGCTAGACCTCAGGAATGCCTACAATTTGATCAGAATAAAACCAGGCCATGAATATTTAACGGCCTTTAACACCAGATATGGTAAGTTTGAATATCTAGTCATGCCTTTCGGACTAAGTAATTGTGGGGCAGTATTTTCCAGATTTATGAACCATATTTTCTCAGACTTGTTAGATAAATATGTAATCGTGTATCTCGATGACATTCTGATTTATTCTGAGGACCCCACCTCCCACATAACTCATGTGCAAAACGTTCTGCAGAGGCTGAGGGAGAACAAGCTTTTTGCCAAGGTAGAGAAGTGTGCCTTTGACTTAACCCAATTAGACTATCTGGGATACAGGATTTCCACAGAAGGCATAGCCATGGATCCTGCAAAGGTCTAAGCAATTCTGTCCTGGAAGCCTCCCCGTAATGTCAAGGAGGTCCAGCAATTTTTGGGGTATGCAAATTTCTTCCACAAATTCATTGCCTGATATGCGGAGAAAGCGCGTCCCCTTACTCAGCTTTTAAAGAAAGACAAACGCTTTTGCTGGGGGGAACAGCAGCAAGCTGCCTTCCAGGAATTTAAACAGCTGTTTGCATCCCCACCACTCCTGAGGCACCCCAACACTCTAAGACAGTTCCACGTCCATTGTGACGCATCTAACTTCGCCGTCGCCGCCATTTTGCTCCAAGCAGCGGACGAAAGAGGGGAAGCTTTGTTACCTTGTGCCTATTTCTCTCGCACGCTGTCACCAGCAGAGAGGAATTACGATGTTTTCAACAAAGAATTGCTTGCCATAAAGTCAGCCTTTCAAGAATGGAGGCATTGGTTAGAGGGAGCGACATTCCCAGTCAAAGTTTACACAGACCATAAAAACTTGGCTCTTTTGCAGAGCTCTGGATCCCTCACCCCCCGTCAGGTCAGATGGAGTCAATTTTTTTCACGCTTCAATTTTGTTATCTCGTACTTGCCAGGCAAACAAAACAAGCTGGCTGACGCCTTGTCTAGGCAGCCGCAGGACATTGCAGAACCTGACCAAGCCACCCAAGCCACAATCTTGCAGCCTCAAAATTTTGAGGACTCTCCCGAGGGGGACCAAGTAGAGATCTTGGCAGCAGTCAGGCTAGCAGACAATCTCCTTGTACGAATCAAGGCTCAGCAGAGACAAGACCCCTATCCACGGGCTAGGCTGGAGGACCTAGAAGGGGTCCAGAGCGGAACAACGTCCCCGTTCACAGTGGAGGCAGGGACCCTTTGGCATAGTGGGCGGCTTTATGTTCCCAAAACCCTGAGGGAAGAAGTTCTACAGCTATGTCATGATAGCCCAATGGCAGGACACGAGGGGGTGTTCAAGACGCTGCACAGAACACTCAGAGATTACTGGTGGCCCAAGATGGCAGCGCACATAAAGACTTACGTGGCCTCTTGCCACGTATGTAGATGCACTAAAACTGTTGCAGGGAAACCAGCAGGCCTCTTGCAACCCCTACCCACGCCTCCCCAACCTTGGGACACTGTCTCCATGGATTTCATCACTGACTTGCCACAGGCACAAGGCTTCACTTCCATCCTGGTAGTGGTGGACTGTTTTACAAAGATGGCACATTTTATTCCCTGCAAGGGCCTTCCAACAGCACAAGCTACAGCACAGCTCTTTTTGGACAATGTCTTCCGATATAGAGGTATGGTTAACCACTTGATCTCAGATCGAGGTTCCCAGTTTACTTCCAGGTTCTGGGGGGCGCTTTTTCAGACATTGGGGGTCAAGATACACTTATCCTCTGCGAATCATCCTTGCAGTAATGGCAAAGCTGAGAAAACTAACTAATTATTGCAGCAATATCTCAGATGTTACATTAACTACCGCCAGGACAATTGGCCAGAACTCCTCCCAATGGCAGAGTTTGCTTACAACAATTCAGTACATTCCTCAACCAAGATGTCCCCTTTCCAGGCACTCTATGGCACAGACCCGAGAGTGTTGCCTCTTTCCTCCCAGCAAACACCTGTTCCTGCAGCCACGGATTTCCTGGCAGAAAGGCAGGCAGCCCATCAGCTGTTAACGGAGCAGCTTGATATGGCGAAAGCAGCCTATAAAAAGAACGCAGATGAACACAGACAGGAAGGACCTTCCATCTCACTGGGAGACAAGGTCTGGCTCTCTACTAAGTTTTTGCAATCTAACAGGCCTTGCAAGAAGTTGGACGCTAAGTTTGTTGGCCCTTTCCCAGTGCTACAGCAAATAAACCCTGTGGCTTATCGTTTGCAACTTCCCCACTCCATGAAGATCCACCCGGTGTTTCACAAGTCCTTGTTAGTCAAAGATTCCCCTCCAAGCGCCTTGCGTTCGCATACCACCCCCCCACCTCCGATACTTGTCGAAGGGGAACCGGAGTACGAAGTGCAAGAAATTTTGGATTCCAGAAGGAGGGGCAGGGGAATTCAGTATTTAATACACTGGAAGGGGTATTCTCAGACAGAGCGCTCCTGGGAAAATGCCAAAGACGTTCATGCCCCCTTGCTGGTGCATAAGTTTCATCAGCTTTTCCCTCACAAGCCTCGACCAGCTCGACTCCCAGAGCTACAGTCCCCAGCTGGAGACGAGGAGGCCGGCCAGCCTGAGGTGGTAGTAAGTTGCCAGCAGCCATTTCTGCTCCCTCCGCCGGAGCCAGCGAGGGGGGAGGAGGGGGATTCTCGCCCGTCCACCTCTGGTTTGCAGTTCCCAGGCGGGGGGAGGGAGAGCCCTGCTAACGATTTAGCTGTTTTTCAGGAACAGACAGCTGCATCCGAGCTATCTGATCAAACAGAAGGAGAGGATGACTCCCCGGACATTCCTTTCGTAGACGACCTCCCTTCTCTGCCCAGCTCCCAGGAGGGGGAGGAGGAGATGGACACTTATTCACACGGGATTGTACCTGACACCAAGGACGAAGGAGGGGGGGTTGTTTTGGAGTTTTTGGCTGGAGAGGGGGGTGGTGTCAGGGAGACACAGGAGAGTGGAGAAGAGGGCCGGGCCATGAGAGATAAGCGGGCACGCAGCTCGGAGTGCCTGGCCTATTTTCCCAAACGTCAGAAGAAGGCTCCGCCCTAGGTTGGACTGATATACTTGGGAATCTGTAGGCATCCTTAGTTTAGCAGGATTTCTGTATGTAGGTATGCAATAAACACTAGAGACTAGATTCCCTGCCTCGGCGTGTTATTTCTGCACCTACACACGACAGTTATCCACTTGGATGCTGTAAAGAGATGATTGACCAGGCTCCACCCCCCATTTTTCATAGATATGTATGTTTCAGCATGCAAAGTCATAAACAGTAATTTGAATTATCACTGGTAAAGAACAATATACAGGCATGTTGTTAGATTTTAAAAAATTTTTTAAGGATGACCCTGGTAACTGAGCATTGTATTTCTAGTTGGTCATTTTTACTGTTTGTGTTTTATTAGTTTTATATATTTTTATGATCATTTTGATATGGTAATTCATTTTTTATTGTAATTGTCATCTGTTCATAATTTATACGGGTGGTCTCCACATGGAGATCATATTTAAACCATATATTTAACAAGAATTTGCAAAGAGAAGGGATGCCAATAAAACAACTATTTAGCCTTTTAGACGGTAAGTGTAGGTTAAATACTATATAATCTTCTAACAATAAGATCAGCTCTAAAATGGAATAAGCTGCTGTCAACACATGGATGTGTGAAACTTGCCTCCTAGGTGCTTTTCATGAAAAATGTTTTACAGGTATGTTGCAGGTTTAGGATATATTTTAAAGACCCAGTTTGTTCCTCCCTATGGTAAATTTTCTTTAGCATACATGTTTATATATCTTTAACCCACTACTACAGCATATTTTTCCCTTCTATTTTTGCAGTTATACTGGGAGTTGACATTACATTGCTGGGGGTGAATAACCAGAGTTTCACAAGACTCATGGAGCAACGTTTAGCACCACTGTTCATGATGTCTCATCAACAAGGAAGACGATTTAAGCGAGCCACTACCATTGACAGCTATACTGTGCAGGTAGAGAAAAGAACTAAAGATAATTCTTACGTTTCTCCCTGGGTATCAACCAGAACCATCATATAGTAATGAAGATTATGACAAATTAAGGTTTATCTGTTCATTTTTATTACAAATTTTTATAGTTTAAAATTAGAACTCACAATTGTTTTTTCTCTCTCTTTGATCAAGAATGAGACAAATAGAAGTATTTCAGGCTTTATCTATATCTGTTCTGCTAAAAGCTTGTATCATTAGTACGGTAGCTAATGGGAGAGATTTTTACACCAAACAAAAGTTTTCTGTATCACATAGGTAATATGAAATGTTGCCCTGAATATCTTAATGTATCTAATCGAAGAGAAGGAAACAGCAGGCTTTTTGCTGTATCTATAGCACAATGTATCTATAGCACATGTAAATAAAGGTATTCCATGTTGGGGGAGGGGCTTTCCCCAATTACTCTTCCCCTCCCATTAGTTGGTTATCTGATTTGCAAATGGTTGGATAAAGAATCTAAGAGCAGGACTGAGGATCTTGTTATTAGGTGTGTGAATTACTTATTTATTTATTTATTATTTAAATTTTTATGACCGCCCATCTCCCCCAATGGGGGAACCTAGGTGTCTGCCTGGGGTTGCATTTTACAAGTGTCAAATCTCTTTTGTTTGGAGCAGAGCTTAAAGCACCTAGAAGCTGGAATCACCCAGATTAGATAAGTACCTAGAAAGTGGAAATGTGAGAGGAATGCAAAGAAATTTGCAAGGAATTAAGCTGGCAAGGCAGGAACAAACAGTTCCCAGAATAGAGAGAACCACTATGTTAGCATAGATCAAGTGCCTTTCATGGACAGCAAAAGAACAGCCAAACAACCAAAGTTCTGCTGATGCTGAAAGGTGGAAAGAGAAGGCCTAGAATGCACATCCAGTAGTAGGTTTAGACTCCTGTGTACTATAGGAGAGAAATGTTGTATGTTTATATGGGTTTATCCATAAACAAACTAATCTAGTCACATCTTGTTTGTGAGCCTTCTGCCAAGGAAATCAATTCCTGAACAAAGAGTTAGTGTCTGGAAAGCTGAGATTTGCAGCTCTGATTGTGTAAAACCTGTCAGTACGGGATACAAACAAGTTCCCCCTAGTATTTCTGCACGAAATAAGTTCCTTCTGAATATTTATGAATTCTGCAAATTTAATTGAAAATGTAAATTAAATTTATCAGCCTATTTACAAACTAATGTCTTTTGGGGGCACAGAAATGAGAGTATTAACATTATAGATGTAATTGTTTTCCATTGTCTTTATTTGTGTTTTTTTTTTCATAAGATGGTAAAAATGCAGCGAATTCCAGGTCCCAGGGAGCCTGCTGAATTGACTTACTATACTTTATACAATGGGAAACCTTTGTTGGGCACAATAGCTGCCAAACGTTTGAGCACGGTTGATTCACAACGGATGGCCTTGACCCTAGGATATGTTGTTCAAGTACAAGCTGATCGTAAGAATTATTTTCTGTGCTTCCCTCACCTCCTTTTAAATAATTCATTATAATTATTTTGATTGTTGTGAAAATGTTACAAAAACCTTCCAGTACATTGGCTTATTAAAAATGTTACCTTCTGTAGTTGCTTATTAGTTGCTTTTTCCTCTTTGAATACTATATCACATTCTTTCCAGCAATAACATATGGAAGAACTTTCTGAGAATTTATACACATATAGGATGTATATGTAATTATATATGTGTGAGTGTGTCAGCGTATGTATGTGTGAGATCATCATTCATACTGACCTTTTGTATTAAAAGAAGTGTTAGCATGCCATACTATTAGCCTAGGTGAAGAATTAAAAGAAATCTAGGATATAGCCTGTTACAAATGCAGTAAATGTGACATGAACTGTAAAACATATTAGTCTTAGTTCTGGATTGCCATACTGTACTTTCAAAGTGTGCCTTAGTGTCTTTTTGCCCCCTCTGACATGATTTTTTAGATTCATTTAATTTTAAAGAAATTGATAGATGGGAAGCTGCATGCTGTAAAGCATGCTGTTATAGTTGGTAGTAAAAGATATGTGGTTTATATAGCAGCAAAAGGCTGAAATCTATATCCTGCTCATTTCTTAGAAGTCAATTTTTGTATTTGGACTGTCAGTATCTTGGCTTATTGAAGCAAGAGATGAATGACTTCAAGAACCTGTGTGTACCTGCTTTGCTCCTTCCTTTGTTTAAGCAAGCAAGCAAGAAAGAAAGCCATCTATATCTACCCTTAACCAACATTTATCTAGACTTTTCTATAGATTTTTGTTATGTACAAAGTGAAAAAGTATAGATAAGCTAGAATGTGAAGTTGTTTGAAATTGGGTTTCTTGTCCTTGCTTATTTGGAAGCTGTTAACCACATTTTTGTTGTTTGTTTTCTGTTTACTAACAGTTCCTGTTTGGAACATAAGAGGAGTATATAGATAACTGAATAACCTACCTTGTACACAATACTTGCTGGTACAAAGGAAGACCTAAGTGGCTGCATAAAACTGATCAATATCTTAACTTGTTAAGCTAAGATCCTGATACTCTGAAATAGGTCAAGATACCCTCTCCAGAGCAAATGGTTAAATTGCAGTTAAGCACTGGCTGTTTGTCTATAGTTTTGTCAAGACTGAAATTATGTATATTAATTGTAGATAAAATAAGAAGCTTGTGATAAATTATTCTGACATTGGAGATAGTCTCTATGTTTAATTATTTCCACTCATTACAGTGTATTCCAGGTTGCTGTGGACACACTTATGTTACATAACTGATTTTAAGGACAGAGCCACTCTTCCTACTTCCCCAGCATGAGCATGAGCCACTGATCATTTCAAGAAGGGCAGGGACACTTTATGTCATCCTCAACCCCCCCCCCCCCCCCGCCTGCAGCAAATGCGACCTCTGCCCGTGTTTTCTGCATCTTCTCAAAACTTTTCCATTTTCTGATGGAAAAAGGGAAGGTGACCCTTTTGCCTGCTGAGCTTTTTGGCATTTCAGGCGAATGCCTCTGTTTTGATTGGGTAGTGTGCACAGGGATGAGAACTCCCTCTTCGGTTTCTCGTTGCTGCCCTCCACAGCCGTTTACTCTTCGGCTGCCAGACTGAATGTCCCTCTCAGAATGGTTTAATACACTGAGCTCTTAGCTTTCCTGAAGGGTCCGAACTGACATAACCCGTTTGGTTTTTAATTGATCTTGATACATGTATGGAGTGAATAAACCCTCTTATTCATGCTGGTGGTTACACAGCCTCAAAATATCCCTTTATTTATCATTTATTATACATTTTGAAAAACAATGCTGTTTACAAAGTTAAAACATTAAAATGCACAAATGTGCGTGCAAAGCAACCAGCTTTAAAATACAGGTTCCTTTTTTACGTTTTCCTAGGTTTGGCTTCCTAATTGCTGCTGCAGCAGCTTCTGCTGTAGTACTATAATGGTCATCACATTTGCTTGACATGTGAAGGATCCCTGATTTGAAACTGAGCAGAAACAGTTATTCCTTTTTTTTTGAGCTCCTCACTTTACAGCTCCTTTGTTATGTTTCGAATCAATTTTCCAGTTCAACCACTTGCTCTCACTTGAGGTAGAAATGGAAACTAGCAAATTCTTGTCAATTTCAGTCAGCTCCCTAATAGCCCAAATGGATCAGTGTTGCAAAGTATTATCACTGCATTTAGCTAGGGCAAGTTAAAAGAAGAAGCAGTTGCAGTCTTCAGCAAATTGATTTAAAAAAAAAAGGCTGGTGGAAAAGTAGTTTACAATTTGATAATATCACACATAACAAAAATAGAATTATTGTATTAATAAATATAACAACAATATTGAATAACATGCCATTTGAAACAATAGCAGCTTCCTCTTTGTTACCAAGAAAACACCCTCATGAAGCACCCAACTCCACTTTTCAGTCCGCGAAGGCCCTGCAGAAAAACAATGTTTTCAAGACTTCTTAAAGATCATCAGGGAAGGGACCATCCTCACCTCAGATCAAGCTGTTCCAAAGAACGGGGGCCATAACAGAAAACCATCACTTCCCAGCCCCCATCTGTCTTACCTTCCATTGGGTGGGGAGTTACAGTATACCTTCCCTGCTGAATAGTACTGGGCAGACAGATTCTGTTTGGAATAGACAGTTTCGAAAATTCTTAGTTCCCAAGCCTGAGGCACCCATATTAGAGTGGCCAAAGGCTCAAACACTTCTCCCCCATCTACCAAGTCAAGAAGGAGTCGAGCCACTGCAAAACAGTGCCTCTACTCCAGCCTTTGTAGGTAGTCAGAAGTATTCCATGAGTGATAGCATCCAAGGCTGCTGAGAGATCCAGCAAGACCAAGAGGTCATACTACCCCTATCCAAGTCCTTTGACAGGTCATCCACAAGAACAACTGTTGTAATTTCTATCCTGTGTCAAGTCTGAGTCCTGACTTGAAGGGATACAATAATCTGTTTCATCCAGGAACCCCTGTAACTACCGCCTCAACACATTTGCAATAACCTTCCCCAGGAAGGGGAGGTTGGAGACAGTGCCATCATTATTTAGCATTACTGGGTTGAGGAAGACTTGTTGAATAGAGGCTGATAGCTCTTCCCCCTCACTCAAAGAAACATTCTTTACAGCCCAAACCCAGTCCCTCATACATCCAAGAAGGGCAAGGATCTAGCCCACAGGTGGCAAAACTCATCTCACAGATAACTCTGTCCATTTCATTGGGTCCAGTGGATCCCAGGTGTCATTGCAAGATGTTAGCCCTTTCACCTCCTTGAACTTCAACCAGCCAGTATCCAATTCTATGTGAATATGACTGAATTTATCTGCAAGATGCTTAGCAGCTCTGGAATCATCACATGCGTAAACCCACTTTGTCCTTGCATTACATTACCTATACTGCTAAACATTCATAACTATTATTGCTTGAATATTAATAGCACATTCAATTAGTATTGTACTGAGTTTGTACCAGGGAAATATAGTAACCTCTATCACAAATGAGAATTAAACAATTGCCCACATAAACTATTCTTATATTGGATCCAGTGGAAATAGTAACTGTCATATTTAGACCATTGAACTCAGTATTATTCATGAAGACTGATAATATCTCACCCAGATTCCTCCCACGTGTTCCAAAAAATATCTGTAAAAATAGTGGAAGAGAAACCTAGTAGTAAAACTCAATTTTTGTAGAATTTATGACCACTTTAGGTCTAAAAGAAGACCAAGATTTGTCTTGAGTATCACTGTACAATATTTCCCCTTTTTAGGTGTTAAGACCACTTTCAGATTGGTTGCTTATTTGTCAGATATCTTCATATTGAAGCAGCAACAACTTTTACTCTGGGCAGAGTTAATACTATGCCAATAGTGATTTTATCATGTAGATCAGAGCTTTCCAAACTGTGTGTCGGGACACGTTAGTGCAGAGCTTTCCAAACTGTGTGTTGCAACACAAAAGTGTGTCGCCACACACAGTCTGGTGTGTCGCCACACAACCGGGAAGCGCTGCTCATCATCAGCGCTTCCGGGTTTTCCCGCGGCGACACACCAACGACGGTTGGTGTGTCGCCGCGGGAAAACTTTGGAAAGCCCTGCGTTAGTGTGTCGGCCTTCAGTGTCTGGGTGTGTCACGACTGCTGCTGCCTCTGAGCTCTGCCAGGATTCCACGCAGGTCCCAGTGCCTGCCTTGTGCCTTGCTGCCTCCAAACCTGCTGTGATTCCGCGCAGGTCCCAGTGCCTGCCTTGTGCCTTGCTGCCTCCAAACCTGCTGTGATTCCGCGCAGGTCCCAGTGCCTGCCTTGTGCCTTGCTGCCTCCAAACCTGCTGTGATTCCGCGCAGGTCCCAGTGCCTGCCTTGTGCCTTGCTGCCTCCAAACCTGCTGTGATTCCGCGCAGGTCCCAGTGCCTGCCTTGTGCCTTGCTGCCTCCAAACCTGCTGTGATTCCACGCAGGTCCCAGTGCCTGCCTTGTGCCTTGCTGCCTCCAAACCTGCTGTGATTCTGCACAGGTCCTAGTGCCTGCCTTGTGCCCTGCTGTAAGAGTGTGTTGCAAAATGATGCATGTCTAAAAAGTGTGTCACCAACATGAAAAGTTTGGAAAGCTCTGATGTAGATACTTGAAAATCCTGTGTTAGCAGAACCTTTGCCCAATATCTGCTGTAGAATTGAGATAAATTTAAAGTGGCAGAGAGATTTTAATCCTAAAGTTCTGCTATAGACTTGAGATAAATTTAAAGTGGCAGAGAGATTTTAATTTTAAAGTTACATTATAAATTTTATTGTTGGCCTCTAACAATGGAGGACTCATATATGCATATTCCTGTAATGTATTCTGTATTTATAATGTGTTATTTATGTGCTTTCTGTTTGAATAACTAAATAAAATTGATGTTGATGAATATAATTGTGTGTGAGGGGCAATCTATTTCTTGATGATAGAGCATAGTTTGAATGCTTAGGGGTCCAGTTCGTGTCAGAATATTTTCAGTGAACATAGGAGAACTAGAAAAAAAAATCTGACTGAACTGTCACTAACTAGACCAGGCTTTTCTAAACTGATATTCTCCTGATGTGTTGGGCCTTTAGCACCAAGAATTGCAGTCCCAGTTCATCTGGAGGGATACTAGGTTGGAGAAGGCTAGAGAAAATTTTATCCAGTCAAGTGGATCATTGGTCTGTTTCATTACAAGGAAGTTTTATAAGTTTATTTTTTTCCTTTTTTATGTATGCAGCTGTAGTTAAAAACCCACCCAACAATTTATGGATCATTGCAGCAGTGTTGGCTCCCATAGCAGTTGTTACAGTCATCATCCTTATCATCACAGCTGTTCTATGCAGGAAGAACAAAAATGACTTCAAGGCAGACACCATGATGAACTTGCCACAAAGAGCCAAGGTAGGCAATTTTCATCCTAGGCTCAGGGATATGAATTTGTTTCTTCAGACTCATGTTCTTCATCCATCTGTGCGAGATGAGTAATCGTGCTCTGTTTAGACAAGTTTTACCAAGGAAGTAATCTGTGTTCAAAGACAGATGGAAACCATTCCTACTGACAGGAATTAACATGATTGAGATCCGAAGAGGCCCCGCTTGTTTTTGATAATTGGATGAAAATGAAGTAAATATAGGCTTGTTAAGTCTCCCTGATTCATAGTAAGAAGTCTATATTTTATTCTGGGTCCTTTTGTTCCAAATCATAGAAAGTGAAAGGTAATTTTTAGTTAATTTCCATATCATTAGAACTGGAAGCAGTGCTGAACTTCAGAATTCCCCAACTCAGCCCACTCCCCACCAGTGGTCACTCAGAGAATTGCAAGTAATGAGCAATATCAAATGGGCCTTGTATGTCAAGACTGCTGAGACCTACTCTACTCATTACAGCATCTTTTCATTCTTTTTTTTTTTTTACTTTAAAAGCGTATTTTGTAATAAGGGGCTAGTCAGCCAGGCATGTACATGGCATCGGATGCTTGTTTTATTATTTCTGCATCAAAATTATGGTTGAGTAAATGAGTTTAGTAAACTGATAGAAGCAAACTCTATTTTATTCTTGTAGTAATTATGGTGCTATCATTTCAGTGTTTAAAACTGCAAAGGTTGGCAGATAATGTGCATATGTAGAAGTCAGTATGGATGCTATGCAGCATACATGATTCTTAGTCCACCTCCCACAAAATGTCATGTGGATGCTTTTCAATTCTCTCTCTCTCTCTCTCTCTCTCTCTCTCTCTCAATCTCAATCTCAATCTCAATCTCAATCTCAATCTCAATCTCAATCTCAATCTCAATCTCAATCTCTCTCTTTTTAGATTTTTTATCCCGCCTTTATTATTTTTATAAATAACTCAAGACAGCGAACATACTAGTACTCCTTCCTCCTCCTATTTTCCCCACAACAACCCTGTGAGGTGAGTTGGGCTGAGAGAGAGTGACTGGCCCAAACTCTCTTTGCCTTTCTAGTTCCATAAAACTGCATATTGCTTACTTGGAACAACCAAAAAATGTATTAGTGCCCATGTATTAAGTGCCCGTAGTCTTAAAGACTATGGATAAACTCAGAATATTAGGATAGTATGGTTTCAATGAGATACAGACATTTATTCATTTATTGAGTCAGCATGTCAAACCAAGCTGTTTCCACCATGTCAAAATCATGAATAAAATCTGCTGGTCAATATCTAGATTCATATTGCACATTTCAGATTCCCAAGTAAGTGATTTTTAATATTTATCCTAATTGAAGTTAGGGCAATTGGACTAATTTTCCTCAAAACAAACAAGAAAAAAAATCCCCTCAATAGCCATTAAAATAACTTTAAACCTTCTCTTTTATAGTAGTCTCTGTCTGTCTGTTCAGTCGTGTCCGACTCTCGCTCACTTTGTGGATCAATGCTTTCCATACAAAATAATTTAGGTATAAAACAAATATTGATGTTAACATCAGACAGTGCAGTTTTTATTTTATTTTAGTAAAAAAATAGGAGTATTTAGTAGGAGGCCAGTAGCTCAGTTAGGTCAAAACTATTTTTAGTTACTATCTTAGGATGATATACTTTGTTATAAATTTCAGAAACATGACATCTGAACAAATGCTGGAGAGATCTTCAGTAATTCCCGTGCCTCCCTCCCCCCCATACTATGACTTTACAGTGATCCATTTCATATTATCTGTGAGCATCAAAGCACGTTGTCTTTAGAGGAGGTTATAGCTCTGACTGGGGGCGTGGTGGCTCAGCGGGTAAGACGCCAGGCTTGTCGATCGGAAGATCGCAAGTTCGGAGGTTCGAATCCCTAGCCCCGCGTGACGGAGTGAGCTCCCGCACTAGCTCCAGCTCTTGCCAACCTAGCAATTCGAAAGCATGCAAATGCAAGTAGATTAATAGGTACCACTTTGGTGGGTAGGTAACAGCGATCCGCGTGCGTCATGTGGCCACATGACCGTGGAAGCGTCTTCGGATAACGCTGGCTCTTCGGCTAAGAAACGGAGATGAGCACCGGCCCCTAGAGTCGGACACGACTGCACAAATGTGCGGGGGGAACCTTTACCTTTACCTATAGCTCTGACAGACCTAGAGACCAAGATAGATTAATAGTTTATTAGAATAAGTACCTTTTGACAAATTGCAGTTCTCCTCTCCAGTGTGAGTTAGTTGTGGCTCCCCTATTGTTTTAAAACTGTTAGTAGCAACTGTGTTCATGTATGTGAGCAAAAATTCAGATTGTGTTTGGGATGCCTTAATGCCTTATTCCTGCACTATTCCTGAATGGCATTGCCCCACAGGTAGTAATCAGTAATTCTGAGTAGGGGGAATCCTATCATTCAGGAAAATGACTCCCATCTGAATCATTACTTTATAGATTCCTCTGATAGCTGGGTGTTTGATTAATGAAATTAGATTTACATTTTCTTTTCATTTTAACCTCCTTACAACATTGACCTCTGATCATAAAAGGAAAGTAATTGCTAGCCAATGGTTAAATATAAAAGTTTTGCAATGTAAATAGTTGTTAATAATAGTGCATAGTATGTTGAAGTATGCTGTATATTATTTCTCTAGTTATTTTTTTTTAATGCCCGAAACTACTTGCAACCCTTCTGGATTAAAAATCTGTTTTGCGGTGGAATTATTTATTATTTTAAAATCCTTTTTAAAATATATATTGCTGCTTGTATTTTGAATATGGCTATTGAGAACGTTTTGGGTGCTTTATGTTTAGGGATGCATGATTCAAGCTTTGTGACAAGAAATCTCCTCAGTTTGTGTGGCTTGCAGTGCTGTGGAGTATCTCTGTTTTCCTTGCCCAGCTTGCTCTGATCTCAGGACTCCGAGGGGAACAGGGAGCACAGAGCTGCGTAATCAGTCCTGTATTCCTGCTACGAACAGTGTACTGTGCACACACAGCAGCTCTTGGCACAGAAGGTCTGCCTACTGGACCATTTCATAAAAATCCTCCCTCAGTGAATGGATCTAAGCAGTTCATTAAGCCTTTAGATTAAATACTGCAGTGCATAGCAACCAGGAGCAGAAAGGTTTTGCGGCACCTCTGAGGCTGCACTGTAAGAACAGCTCTTTAAAGGAATCCAGACAAATGGCTGTCATTTGAGAAAGATCAGTGGCTTTTTAAAAAAGAGTGCAGCGTCTTGAGAGTACTTTAATTTCTTCACCATCCTTATTGATTGTGCTTCAAATAACTTAACTACAAAATAGGGGAAAAGTGAGGGATTTTTTTTACATAAGAAGTGAATCAATGCATATACAGGCATACCTTGTTTTATTGCACTTCACTTTATTGCGCTTTATTGCGCTTTGCAGATATTGCATTTTTTTTACAGATTGAGTTTGTGGCAACCCTGCACTGAGCAAGTCTATCAATGCCATTTTCCCAACAGATTAGAATTTTTTAGCAATAAAACATCTTAATTTTTTTAATTAAGGTATGTACATGTTTTAGACATAATGCTATTGCACACTTAATAGAATTGATGGGATATACGCTGGCTTAAAGGGAAAAAAACCCGAGGCTTGAGAATAAACAGACAAGAATGCAGCTTGTTAGGGCTAACAGTGTTTACTGGTAGCATAAGGCAATAATGCAGATGCAGTACATTATCGCAAAAATGTTAGTTGAATATACATGGTACAGCATTGTAAAAGGAAAAACAAAAACAAACTTATAAGCAGAGTTCCGTGTATTGATCCCAGGGCCAGAGTTCCTGCCATGGCCTATACCCAAAGCCAGGCATAGCTCACTCTGCCCAGTCCACGGGAAGTGAACACGTGAAGAACTACATGGCTAAAAGACACTAGAAATCAAGAAGCATAGAACACCATTTTGCATGGTTGTATATTCAGTTCTTCTAGCTTTCTGATTGGCTGGAAGTTAGCTGTGACACACACCAGGCCTAAAGCATTAGGCCTAAAGCACATAGCATTGGGTGGCAGTGGCTTGCGTCTCAGCAAGCACGTGAGTTCCCCCCCCCCCCTTGCTCAGGGGGCCTGGGCAAGGCTTCCCACAGAAGGAAATCAGGAGGATTTGTTCTCATGGGAAGATCCCATTGCTTGTGTGGGCACTAGTCATAACAATACACACGTGACCGTTGTTATCTTACACCTGCACTTCACGTCACCATGAGAGGCCTTTGCTTTGCTGGTAAAGGATGCAATTTGCCAGAACACTTCTCATATGGGTAATCTGACAAGAATACAGTATAGTGTAAAGATAACTTTTATATGCAATGGGAAAGGAAAAAAATTGGGTGACTTGCTTTATTGCAATATTCGCTTTATTGCGGTGGTCTGGAACTGAATCCGCAATATCTCTGAGGTATGCCTGTATGCATTTCTCTTCTTTTTACATTTGTTGAAAATGAGGATAGCCAAATTTGGTTTTCACCTGATGCAACCTGAATATTTCAAAAGAATGAATTACTTAATCTGAGTGCACTAGGGGTCTTTTTATTTTTTAATCTTTTGACTTCATCACTATGGTAGCACATCCTTTGTTCCTTTTAATTAGTAGCATCAATTTGCAGATAATGGTTTTAAATTTGAAACTCGAGAGGTAATGCCTTACTTTCTGCCAAGTCGATAAACGTATTCCAATTTTCAGATTAAAGCCAAGGAAAATCCCATTTCAAAATGGCCAGATAGAAATGGTTGCAACAGTTGGAAGTTGGAATGAAATTAAAAACCAGGGGAAAAAAGCCTCTTTTGAAACAAGAAATAGAGCAGTTTCAGTCAATTAATTATTTATCTACCGGTCCATTAGACTCTCCCCACATCCTGCTGTGCTGCCTCATTGTGGTGGGGAGGCAGTGTTCCTGGGAAGAATGAGCAAAGATCACTGGGAATGTATGCCAAGAATATATAATCCCAACAGGGTCACCCAAAACATGAAGGACCTCCCAGCTTTGCAGCTAAAGCAAGCAGGCACCTATATTGGGCAGCAGCAATATAGGAAGATGCTGTAGATGGATTATCACTTTAAGTATATTTTCATACTGTGTGGAAAAGGCAATGGTTAACCACTCCTTTATTTTACCAAGAAAACCATATGGATAGACAAGATAAAGTGAGGGATGATATCAATCCAGATAATGGGTCTTTCAAGTTGGATAGCACTCAGCATGCTACTGAGGAAGAGCTGAGGATCTTTCAGAGTACTGATGGTATTTATGACATGGCTAAATTAATGCCATTGGGATGTTTTCTTGCTGATATTGGCATGCAGGAAGACAAAATTGAAAGCTGCAAAGACAAGAATAGAATAGAATAGAATAGAATAGAATAGAATAGAATAGAATAGAATAGAATAGAATAATAACTTTATTGTCATCCCACTATACACTATACAAGTGCACAATAGAATGAAATTTCGTTGCAGTTGGCTCACAAATTCACTCAAGCAATAAAATACTACTAATAATAAAAAACCATAATTACTATAAAATACCCATTCTTATAAAATATACATTCTTAAAAAATATACATTCTTTAACTCACAATTTCAGTCAAACATTAAAATACTAATAAAAGTCCATAATTACTATAAAATATACATTCTTTACATATCCAACATATTTCACCTAAAAGAACCTATTTGGCATTCAAGAATCCAATAGCCTGGGGGACAAAGCTGTTTCCCAATCTGGCTGTTCTACATCGGATACAGCGGAACCTCTTCCCAGAGGGTAACAAAGAAAACAAACCATGATGAGGATGGGAGGCATCACTGATGATCTTTCGAGCTCTGGACAAATAGCGTGCATGAGCTAAATCTTGGATGAGGGGCAGAGATATCCCAATTATCTTTTCTGCTGCCCTTACCACTCTCTGCACAGACTTTCTATCCGAGGCCCTACAGCCTCCAAACCAGATGGAAATACAGCTTGTAAGTACACTCTCTATAGTGCCTCTGTAGAAAGTAAGGAGAATGGAAGATGGGAGATGTACTTTCTTCATCTGACGCAAAAAGTGCAAACGTTGCTGTGCTCGCTTTACCAAAAATGTGGTATTAAGGGACCAGGACAGACTATTTGTTAAATGCACCCCCAGGAATCTAATGCTACTGACTGACTCCACAGCTATGTTATTGATAAAAAGTGGAGTGTGACTGCACCGGTTCTTCCTGAAGTCTATAATAATCTCCTTAATTTTTTCCACATTTAAAACCAAGCTGATTTTATTGCACCACTCCACCAAACCCTTTACCTCCTCCCTATAAGCCCACTCATCCTCACCCCTGATAAGACCCACTACAGTTGTATCGTCCGCATATATCACAATGGAATTGGTGGTATACTTGGCGCAACAGTCATGTGTCATCAGGGTGAACAACAATGGGCTCAAGACACAGCCCTGTGGGGAGCCGATGCTTAGGGAGATAGAGCTGGAAGTATTATATCCAACTCGCACCGACTGAGACCTCTCAGTAAGGAAGTCAAGTAGCCAATTACACAAGGGAGTACTAAAACCTAGAGAACCCATTTTGTCCACCAAATGCTGGGGAACAATCGTATTGAACACTGAGCTGAAATCTATAAACAGCAATCACACATAACTGTTCTTCTCCTCAAGATGTATGAGACTCGAATGAAGAACAGAAGAGATAGCATCCAATAACAGTGGAACATGAACTTAAGAAGCATGAACATTGGAAAGCTCAACATAGTGAAAGATGAATTGACTAAGATTGATATCTTAGACATTAGCAAATTGAAATGGACTGGAATTGGATACTTTCAGTCAGAAGATCACACTGTTTACTACTCAGGGCAGGAAAAACAAAGAAGGAAAAGTGTTGGTTTCATAATTAGGAAGGATATACTGTAGCTAAAACATTTCTTCGGTATAATGCAGTTGGAATAATATCAGTTAGATCTCATGGACAATCCTTTAATACAGGGCTTTCCAAAGTGCTGCCGCTGGCGACACACCAGCGGCGGCGCGTGCGCGCACGGCGACGGCGTGGGGGGGGCATGCGGCGGCGCGCGCACGGTGGCGGCGCGGGGGAGCATGCGGCAGCGGGGTGTGTGCGGCGGCGCGCGCGTGCATGGCGGCTGCCGTGCACGCGCGCACCGCTTCCGGGTGGTGTGGCGACACACCATGCTGTGTGTGGCGACACACTTTTGTGTCGCCACACACAGTTTGGAAAGCTCTGCTTTAATATGACAGTTATCCAAGTTTATGCTCCAACCATTGATACAGAAGAAGAGGACGTTGAGTTTTATGGTCATGTTTAATTTGAAATGTGAGCAAGATGTGCTGCTTGTGATTGGAGACTGGAGTGCCAAAATTGGAAATAGTATAGAGGAAAATGTAGTTGGATTGTATGGCCTTGGAAACAGAAATGAAGCAGGAGAATGATTTAACAGTTTCTGCCAATCCAATGATTTCTTCATTACTAATGCATTCTTCCAGCACCTAAAATGTTGCCCATGTATATGGACATCAGCAGATGGAGTAAAGATGTGGCTAAGGCTGACTGTAAAGGCATAGATGGAAATTGTCACAGAAAAACAAGGAAAGTCTCCCAAAAGATTTCCAAACTCAGCAAGAGATTTTTATCTGGAATTAGTATGCTAAAGTATTCCAATGGAGAGAGAGTAACTGATTCAAAGAAGATCAAAGAAAGATGGAACATGTATACTGAAATTCTGTACAATAGAGATGTCAATATCCAAGATATCTTAGAAGGTATTTCCAACTAGCATGAACCTCTAGTACTAGAAGTTAGATCAGCACTCTGGTCATTATCAAGTCTGAAGGTTACAGGAATTAATGGAATATCTGTAAAAATATAGCAAGCAACAGAAGGAGAATTAGAAAAGTTCTAACTAAGCTATGTCTGCTGATCTGGAGAATGATACAGTGGCCAACAGATTGGAAGAGGTTAGTCTGCATACCTATACCAAAGAAAGGAGACTTAATAGAGTGTGCAAACTGTTGGACAATATCTGTAATTCCACATTCTAGGAAAATAATGCTTAGGATCATCCCACACACATTACAATCCTACATGGAAAGGGAGATGCCAGCTGTTCAAGATGGCTTTAGAAAAGGCTGAGAAACTAGACATTATTTGCTAATGTATGCTGGATAATTAAGATAGCCAAGGAATATCAAAGAGAAGTTAATATATACTTCATTGATTATATATTAATCAGTTTTTCTGAAAACTTGAAAAAAATAGTTATTTTGGAGGGCCTTTCCTTGAGCCTAGTAAAGGTAGGAGCCTGATGCCATCTTGATTTCTGTTTCTTCTTTTCTTCTTTGTTTTTTGTTGTTCTTGTGTCTTTTATGTTACTGTGTGAGGCTGATAGGCCTATTATCCTAATTGTTCTTTTTGTTTTGATTGGTTTTAACCCACCATGCATGTTTTAACTTTTGTTTATATAACCTCTAAGCTTCCAAGAGTTGTTTGATTGCAGCAGGAAAAAATAATAATAATAAATTAAATTAAAAAAAATAAAAGTTTCATGCATGGTAACATTTTGATAATTGATTGATTATTGACTTGACACGTCTTGTTTATATTAAAAAAAGAAAACATGTTATGTGTGTTAAAAATTGAGAAAGGATGAGAAACCTTTGCCTGTACTTGTTCAATCTGTTATATTTTTCTTTTTAAAAATAAAGAACCAAAAATTATATGGTGTTCTGGATGATTCCAACAGTTTATTTCGACAGAGTAATTTAACGAATAATTTCAGGTTGGAGGAGCAGTAGAGTTTGATGAACCAACTCTTTGAAAATTTAGATGTCCAGTTTTCTTTTAAAGGATGTTTGAGTTCAGTGGAGAAATAGTGCTTGTGATAAAAAATAATTTGAAAGTGTTAAGCGTTAATAAAGCGTTGCTGATTTCATTCACCATAGAATCATCAGATTTGGACATTATTGGCCCCACAAGCATTAATTGTTAAGACTGAGGAAGAAGCTGTGATGCTGATAACATTTCTATTCCTCCTAGGATTTTGTTCAGTAAAGTAACAATATAAGTTTTCCTGTTTTTTCCCTGGTTTGTTTTTTGTCATATAGAAATAGGGATTTTCTATTGTGGTTAAATAGTCTCACCCATGTATGAATAGTGACAAGTTTCAAAGGTGCTAATACTTACTCATGGTTCAGTTTCTATAGGACAACATCAGTGGAGAATTAAATTGTTTTTATATCTAAGATTTATATACAAAAGCATATTATATACAAGTTGAGCATACAGATTCATAGCATTATTTCAGTCGATTTTTGTTCCACATTTGGAGTGCTAGAGGATCATAGACAAACAGCCAAATCAGCTTTTTACCTTCTTTTCAGAACCAGTTCCAGGATTACCAGTTTGGTCTAGTGGTTAAGGTGCTGGGCTAGAAACCAGGAGACTGTGAGTTCTAGTCCCGCCTTAGGCATGAAAGCCGGCTGGGTGACCTTGGGCCAGTCTCTCTCTCTCAGCCCAACCCACCTCACAGGAGGAGGAAGGAGTATTAGGTATCTTCGCCGCCTTGAGTTATTTATAAAAATAATAAAGGTGGGATAAATATAAATAAATAAATAACCCTATCTTCCTGCTACATACACAAACCACATTCAGCTACCTATCCTGGTCAAACCATGTTACTTAGAGATGGAGAGGGCTTCCCACTAACATTATATACCTGTATAGTTCTAGCACTGGATGCTAAGGGATTCTGAAAATTTATTCACTCCAATCCCGAATGTATGATAGTATGTTTGGACATTGGATGTTGTAGTTCTATCCCCTGGATCTATTTTATATCCCTTTTCTGAACCTGTCCTGCCACCCCCTTTCTCTAGATTACCAAGAGTCAGGAAAAGAGAAAGCCATAAAGCTTAAGCCAAGTATCTGTAGCTTGAATCATGTCAACTGGATTTCTATTTTCTCAGTGGAAACGTTTCGCTCCTTATCCAAGGAGCTTCTTCAGTCTGAGCAAAGTTGGTAAGGGAATCCTAAATATGTTTCTAGGTAGCTGTGTGACCTTACACCTGGGGCTAGGTCATGGTTATATTGAGATGTTATTTTAAGTCCTTTTATCATCTAAAGGAGGATCGTTTAGATTATAAAAGGACTTAAAATAACATCTCAATATAACCATGACCTAGCCCCAGGTGTAAGGTCACACAGCTACCTAGAAACATATTTAGGATTCCCTTACCAACTTTGCTCAGACTGAAGAAGCTCCTTGGATAAGGAGTGAAACGTTTCCACTGAGAAAATAGAAATCCAGTTGACATGATTCAAGCTACAGACAATTCCACCTGGATGACTGAGAACCTTCATAGACTTAAGCCAAGTACCTACACTATCTTCCTTTTACTCATATATAAGACAAGTGTGATGGTTACAGGTGAATATTTGTTTTGAAAAATATTGAAATAAGAATTCTGTTTCCATTTGTTTTAAACCATGAGTTACAAATTGTAAAGATTAATCTTAATATTTATTTTAAAATAATGTATTATTTTAGAACTTGTGTACCTGTGTTATATTTAATGCATCTGTTATATAATTTACTGTCATAAGAGGAGTTAGTGTTTACACAAAGCAGATGGTATTGTGGATAACAGACAATTGTGTCCCATTGGTAAAGTTTAAAAATGGGTATGTTCCAGGATGCAGTTAAAAAGTGTGAAATGTCTGGTTTATGATTTAAAATATCATTTATTGCCACATTGGTTTCTATTTTGGAGTTCACAAGATATATTTTAATGTTTCAAAACAAATGATTTTTTCAAGGTCAAAGTATGTCCTCCTGAATTTTCTCTTTTCTTCTTTTCTTCTTTTCTTCTTGTCTGATTCTTTTTATTGATTTCGTTCGTCTGTTTAAAAGTAAAATTGTGCCAAATATAATATCATCCTGTGATGCTTTTCAAAGGCTCGCTTGTTGTTGCCATTGTTTTCTTTTCTTTTTTACCATCACTATCTTGGAATATTTTGCCTTTGTTGCTGCTTAACTGCAACTCATATGAGGATGTTAGGGATGCCAAGAAGTGGGACCACATCAATCACTTCAGCCAAAGAAGGAGGCATGAAATTGGAGTAATATTACTTTGTTTAAAGAGGTGGATGTTCTTCTTTGTGCAAAGAATATAGTTTTAAGTTCAGCCTTAAAATACTTAAAAATGAATACAGATTCATTTTAAAAGCAATGTTACATTTAAAAGTACAGGTTTTCATCACTGTTAGATACATGCAATGTACATCATCGATGCAAGGTTCTCCCCTCCCTTTTTTTTTTCTTTAGCCAGTTCAAGGCTTTGACTACGCCAAGCAACATTTAGGCCAACAAGGGGCTGAAGATGATGTTTTGCCTGTCACCCAAGAGACAGTAGTATTGCCTCTTCCTGTGAGAGATGCTCCTACATCCCAGGAAAGGGAAATTGTTCAGGATGGGAGCACAGCAAAAACTGCCAAGTCGAATGACACAAGAAAGAGGTGAGCAATACCAGCAGAAAGACTAGGACTTAGATGGTTGACAGATTTTTGTAACTTACAACTTGAGACTTTTCACAAAAAAATCTGCTCAAAACTCTATGGTACAATATGGTACTGAATACATAGATTTAAAAAATGGTATCAAGAAAAAAGTTGATATAATAATCCATTGTTGCAATATCTGCCCATGTGAGAACTGTTCAGCCTGTCCTGAACGGAATTACAGGCCCTTCAAAGGATCTGGTTCATAGTTTGGGGGTGCCCCTAGATGCCCAAGTGGCTTCCATGGTACAGAAATCCTTTCCCATTTCCCATTGGTGCACTAGATCCAAACCCTTCTGAACAAAGACAAGCCAGCATTTGTTACCCAATTTCTGTTTTTTCCAAAAATTACTACCATAATGTATTATTCATAGAACTTTAATTAGTTTACATTATAAGTGCCAAATTGCTCTTTGGAATGGAGTATATCATTCCCTGGTCTTCTGGCAATTTCCTGGCACAATTTTATATATGTATTAGGTTTGCTTTTAAAACCCAAATGGGATGGTGCCCTTTAAGAACTGATTTTTTTCCCCAAGCTAAAATTCCTGACTTAACTGGTTTACTTTGAATGATCAGTATACTCCTCACAGAATTTATTTGCACATTCTTTATCCAAATAGCTCAGACTACCCTGGAACCATACAGTATAGTTTACCATAGAGTCTGAACCTAGCTTACTGCCCGCCCCCAAGCCCCAGGTTTCATTAATTAAAAAAAAAAAACAAAGCAAAACAAACAGACAAAAACTCAGGCATCAAAAACATGCATTTTTGCCAGCGAGAAACCAGGAAGAACACCTTAAGATTGGAAGATTGTTAGGTCTGTCTTACTGTTAAAGGTACTGTCAACAAAGGGCTATTCTGATACAAGTACACAGATACAACACAGTATATCTTGGAATAGATTAGGAGCAGGATATTTTGCTAAGGTTATGAAAGAGCTTAGTTTCAGATAGACACATGATCTTCCCTCTGCTGGGAAAATCGGAGCATAGAATACATCAAACAAAATGCATTCTGTTTTTTCCTCAGTTACAATCTCAGCAGAACAGGGACAGAGAATAGTCAGAGTAATACAGTACCTCAGAAAACTTAAAGAAATGGTTGTGGGTTGTCACTTGATATTTCTTTGAAGCATCTGGGGTTCATAGGTAGGTATATACCATAGTTTAGCATTCTATACATGCCTTAGGTTCGTTCACCTGTCTTATGCACAGTCACATAGAAGAGATTACAATTTTTACTTCATCCCCAGTAACTAGTTTGCTGTTATGTTCGGACCTGGACATGGGGTGAACAGTGCTAAATAAGGATTAGTGGAATAGGTTCTGTTCAAAATACAGTTAATAATCATGGCTTGTTTTAATAAGGGAGTGTGATGGTTGGTTTGGGCATACTACCTTATGGCTATTTTTAAAATGTAAGCAGATAGTTCCCATTTTCTTGCAGATTTGACTATTGAACCAGCTATGCTCTGTTGTTTGCTTTACTGTTTTAAAATATGTGTGCACAACATTTACACAGGCTGTTAAACTGGGTAGTGAATATGAATCCATATCTGAATATCCCTTCTTTATACATTCACAAAAGGAAATCTTGCAGTGGTAAAAAAATATAAGCTCTCTCTCTCTCTCCCTCCCTCCCTCCCTCTCTTTCCAGAGGCTATTAAACATTTTAGATTATACAACCCTTCATCCTAATGCTATTTTTGAAATGTAGCTAAAGATTAATTCCTTACCTGAAAATACTCTTATTTCTCTTTGGATTGTACAAAAAGGCATGGAATAAGTCTATAGCAATATTCTAAACCAATATTAGAATAAAGATGCATATATTGAGAATTATTTATTTAATGGCCTCTCTATGAAGGAAAAAAACCCTTTGTCTTTTTACTGTTGCAAGATTTTCCCTTTATTATTGTGAGTTTATAAAGAAAGCAGTCATGCATAGACATTGTTCCAACTTTTGGTTGTTATAACAACCCCCTCCCCCCTCCCCTAGAAATATTGTGGATGCCTTCCTGCTGTTATTATGTTTCTTCATTGCAATATATTATAAATATTTATTTGTCTATAAAAATCAGACCTGAACAGTCAGTGATGCAGGCCAAGCAAATGCAATAACCTTGAAATGAGGAATATGCAGGAAAAACTTAGTCTTCTTCCTTGTTGCTATGGTTACTTGCAGCCGGTCGCTGAGTGAGAATGGTTCTGTCATCAGCAACGAATCAGGGAAGCCCAATTCAGGCCGAGGCTCTCCACAGAAAGTAACGGCACAGCAGAAAGTGACAAAAGAGGAGGGAAGAAAGAGAAATGGTGAGAAATGTGCCCTGGTGAATGATCTACTAACATACCTTCCATGTCCCCGATGGAGATAGACTACCCTAGAAAATATAATATTGCAATTAATTAGAATTAATGCCCTGTACCTATCTGCTGTGTACTTCTACATAGTATTTCCTCTTTTTTTTTTGCTTATGCACCTTTTTTGGATTCTGTAGACCATACTTTAGTATGACCTCAGTCTTTATTTTAACTTTGATCACTGCTGGGTTTCCTGGTGCATTGGGAAAAATAGGGCATCATGGTCTGAATCTAAATTTGATTTGTGGGACATGGTCTTTCATTTCTATTTTGATGTTGCTTTAATTGGACCAAATTTGTTGATGTCCCTTAATTATGCTAATTGAGTATACAAATTGTGGTAGCAAGTTGTAGCATGCTATTGTTTTACTTAAACATTGCCCCTTTTGTTCTGTCTTTCTGTATGGTCCTAAGAAGAGAAGTAGGCTTTCTGGTGTAATAGTTACCAGCTATATTTAATGACAACTGGATATTAATTTTCAGTATTCTATGTAATGTTGTTCAGGTTGTGTAAACTGTTGCTTCTTTTCTCTTGAACTCTAAAAATTGTAAAAAATAATTTCTTCTGCTGATGAAAATGACTTAATCTGAAAATTCACACCCTCTCTTAAAAATGTGCAGAAAGAACTTCTGAATTAAACGTATATGCAAGAAGCAGGATATGGTTGAATTTATATAATCTTAAAGTGTTAGGATCCATCCTCAAACCGCTTGATATGGAAAAGATGCATGGTATTATAGAATATTTTTCTGAATAAATTGGTTGAAAATGATGCTGTTAAATGTGAATAGTCCAGTGGCATTTTGCAGAAGTTCCTACATTTATAATTACTAGAAAAATGTCCACAAATTAGTGTATTTCCAGATATGTATATTAACTATTCACAGTAAGTGACCTCTAGTAGTAATTCTCATAAAGTTCAAATCTTTAATGATTTTGTGAAAAAATAACTGTGTGTTATCTGTAGCTTGAATAATGTCAATTGGATTTCTATTTTCTCAGTGGAAACGTTTCACTCCTTATCCAAGGAGCTTCTTCAGTCTGAGCAAAGTTGGTAAGGGAATCCTAAACATACTTAGGATTCCCTTACCAACTTTGCTCAGACTGAAGAAGCTCCTTGGATAAGGAGCGAAACGTTTCCACTGAGAAAATAGAAATCCAGTTGACATGATTCAAGCTACAGACAATTCCACCTGGATGACTGAGAACCTTCATAGACATAACTGTGTGTTACTTTCCATTCATGATATTTTAATGTGCTAAAAGGCTATATTTTAAAAATCCTTTCTTGAATCATTCAAAAATGCCATCTTATTTGTTCTATATTGCATATATTAGTAAGGATATGTTGTTTTCTGTGTGTTTGTTTTTTATTTACCTTTCAGTTTTAAGTCCTCAAAGAAAATTAGTTGTAGTATTTTAAGTAAAATTGTACTAATGTATCATTTGATCAATGCTCACCGTAATTCTAATCAATTGTTACAATATGGATAATTGCTATTGAAATTCATTCATAACAAGATTCTTATTTAAGAAAAGAAATCTTTGCATTAGGTTGCATCCACATGTAAACTTACTTAGAGAAAAGCTATTGAAATCACGAGAGTAAGATATTTATAGTCAATATATAAGAAGAGCCCTGCAGGATCAGGCCATACGCCATACTGGATCCAGCCTTCTGGGTCACAAAGCATCCAACTGGAGGCATTTGGGGAGCTTATTAGCCTGGATTGGAGGATGATAGCCCCCTTCCATTGTTACTTCCTGGCAACCAGTATTTTAACCATACTGTCTATGTTTCAGGAGGTAGTAAAGAGTCAATATTAGTCAGCACTGGGAGCCCATCCAGTCCTCGTTTAATACGAGCGATAATACTGCCGCAACTGCTGATAGCAAATCCCACTTTAAGTATGTGGTATATATGGTCCTGAACCCCCCCCCCCCTCTTTTCTGTCCCACCTTTATTATTTTTATAAATAACTCAGGGCGGCGAACATACCTAATACTTCTTCCTCCTCCTATTTTCCCCACAACAACCACCCTGTGAGGTGAGTTGGGCTGAGAGGGAGGGACTGGCCCAAGGTCACCCAGCCGGCTTTCATGCCTAAGGCGGGACTAGAATTCTCAGTCTCCTGGTTTCTAGCCCGTTGCCTTAACCACTAGACCAAACTGGCTCTCTCCACATTATCTAGGTCATGCACAATTTTATCAACTCTTTCAAAACTCCCACTACCCTCCTTCTCATGTTAAAGAGCTTCAGTAGCTGTAGTCTTTCCTTTTAGGGGAGCTGCCCTGACCCCTAATCATTTTGGTTGCTTTTTTTTCTTTGCGTGTTTTCTTTTTAAAGTGCATTGACTCCAAGTGTATTCTTACCATAGGTTTTTATAATGTCATTCTCATTATTATTATTATATAAGGGACTATTTACTAATTTTAGAGAGATTCTTTGGGAGTTCTTCACAATCCTGTTTCAATTTTACCACTCTGAAAAGTTTTTTTTATCATCAGGCATCATGGCCACTTCATTGCTCAGTCCCAACTCCAGATCATTTATGTACAAGTTAAAAAGCATCACCAGTCCCTATGCAAATCTCTATGGGGCCTCACTCTGCACATCTTGACAGTATTAAAATTGGCTACTTTTTCTCTCTGTTTTCTGCTCTGTTGTTGTTGTTGTTGTTGTTGCCAGTTGTCAATCCATAAGAGCACCTATTGATGTACCCCATGGAAGCAGGATTTGTTCAATGGGTTTTCAAGAAGAACTTTGTCAAAAGCTTTTGAAAAAACCAAGCATACAGTGTAATGTTTTTACTGGCCTTATAGGCATAATTAGATCCATGTCCCTCCTGGCTGGTGAAGGCAGCTTGGGAGGTGACGTGTGGTTGGGTCCAGACGATGGTAAATACATCCTTGCGAGAGGGGGTGTTTCCAGCTGCCTTTAAAGAGGCGTTGGTACACCCCCTCCTCAAGAAACCATTGCTGGACCCTACTGTACTGGACAATTTTCGTCCAGTCTCCCACCTCCCCTTTTTGGGGAAGGTGCTTGAGAAAGTGGTGGCGTTGCAGCTCCAGAGGATTCTGGATGAAATGGATTATCTGGACCCCTTCCAGTCAGGTTTCAGGCCCAGATATGGGACAGAAACGGCATTGGTTGCACTTATGGATAATCTCCGGCGGGAGCGGGATGGGGGCAGTGCATCCATCCTGGCTCTTCTTGATCTCTCAGCAGCTTTCGATGCCATCCACCATGGTATCCTTTTGGGGTGACACCTTTTGGGGGTGGGCAGCACAGTTTTGCGCTGGTTCACCTCCTTCCTCCAGGGCCGGTCCCAATCGGTGGTGATAGGGGACGAAAGATCGAGCCCGCGGCCCCTCCTTTATGGGGTGCCGCAGGGTTCGGCACTCTCTTTGCTTCTTTTTAACATCTACATGAAACTGCTGGGTGAGATCATCCGTCTCCACAGGATGAGGTATCATCAATATGCTGATGATACTCAATTATACATCTCCATCCCGGGGGAAGTAAGTGATGCTGTGACTGCCCTCTTTAGGTGCCTGGGGGCTGTGGGGGTCTGGATGGGGAAAAACAGGCTTCAGCTGAACCCTGGTAAGATGGAGTGGCTGTGGGTTAATGGCCCCTCGGTATCCAGGAACTTGACATCTTTAGTTCTGGATGGGATTGCACTGCCCCAGACAGACCCGGTGCGGAATCTGGGAGTCCTCCTGGACTCACGATTCCTGCTCAAAGAGCAGGTGGTAGTCGTGGCCAGGAGGGCCTTTGCTCAACTTTGTGCTGTGCACCAGTTACGTCCTTTCCTGGATCGAGAGGCCCTTCAAACTGTCACTCATGCCCTAGTCATCTCCCACATAGACTATTGTAATGCGCTCTACATGGGGCTACCCCTGAAGAGTATCCGGAAGCTACAACTGATCCAGAATGTGGCCCCACGGACGATTCTAGGTGCTCCGAGACTGGCACATGTAACACCTTTGTTGCGCGAGCTGCACTGGGTTCCAGTCTGCTTCCAGGTCCAATTCAAAGTGTTGGTTATTACCTTTAAAGCCCTACATGGCATGGGACCAGGTTACCTGAGGGACCATCTCATCCCCATTACATTGACCCGCCCCACCCGGTCATGCAGAGAGGGCATGCTACCAACCCCGTCTTCAAGAGAATTCCATCTGACGGGGTCCAGGAAGCGGGCCTTTTCTGCAGCAGCTCCTGCCCTTTGGAACATTCTTCCCCTGGAGGTGAGGCAAGCCCCCTCTCTCCTGGACTTCCGTAAAAAACTGAAGACCTGGTTTTGCCGTCGGGCCTGGGGTAGGGAAGGGAATAGTCATTTTTGGGGATGGCTGATGCCCTAGACCGGGTCTTTATACACTTACGGTCTGTATTAGAACTTACCATCATCTGGATTTTATTGTATTTTATATTTTCATCTTCTGTTGTATTGTTGATAGTTTTGTATTGAGTTTTAGATTCTGTTTTTATTGTAAACTGCCCAGGGTCCCTCCTTGAGGGGGAGATGGGTGGTGATAAAAATTGGATGGATGGATGGATGGATGGATGGATGGATGGATGGATGGATGGATTGATTGATTGATTGATTGATTGATTGATTCAAGGAGAGTCCCACTTCAGACTGGCTCTCAACTCAGCCTTATTGCAAAAACAAATGCTTTGTTAAACTAGTCATATAAGACAGTACAATACATTCAGCATGATCTCCTAAATTCCATTCAGATACAGTATATAACATACAATATGTGTTGGATCATCCTGACCTTCGTGATAGTTGATATAATACAAAACATAAAAAAAAGCCTGGAAAAACCCTATATAAATCTGTTGTAAGTGTTGCTAAGCCTGAATTTAAATTAGTGACTATAAACATTCATGTGGCCGGCATGACACATGCGGAACGCTGTTATCATCCCACCGAAGTGGCACCTATTTATCTACTTGCATTTGCATGCTTTCGAATTGCTAGGTTTCGGGTCTCGAACCTCCGACCTTCCAATCGACAAGCCTGGCGTCTTAACCACTGAGCCATCATGCCCTGAATTAAAGTTATAAACCATTATAATTAAGGTTATAAACCAGTCTAATCCTCCTCTCAGAGAAAAAGACTTACAAGATCCCAGGGAAAAGGTGCTTGACTAAAAATGAGAATTGAGCTACTTGGATGAATTTTTGTTTGCTTGTCTCAAGTTTCCTTGCAGCTTGGGGCAAGAAAGATAGGAGTAATAGTGGCTTTATATATTTGGCTGCAGTCAGTATATTTTATGCTCTTCCAAGTTATCTTAGCTAACTTCAGTACATAAAGAAAGACACTCCTCTTTTCTCCCTGATAAAAGTCTAAGGGATAATTTGAGACACCTAATATGACTTCACTACATTTCTGTACATAAAGATTAAGCAAGCAGCATAGAAGCAAAATACTCCTGAAGGTCTATTGCAGAAGAACTAAATTCAATTATAGTTTCAGTTTTGAAGGCAGATACGAACCAAATACTGAAAAAGGGAATCAGAGCTGAGAGAAGACATCAGGTTCAGGAAGATCTTCTTGTTCAAGTCCTAGCCTCCTCTAGTTAAACCAGATGAATTCACTTTTTCAAGGTACAATTCAATAGACCAATTGCGTCTTTTTCAGTCAAAACCAGCATCTTCTGCCAGTAGCATGTGCTCAATTTCAGAGTGTCATGGCATATACCTTCTAATGGCAAAATCAGCTGTACATACTCAGTGTGCCAAATATATGATGCCCCCTGCCTTTGAAGTGAGTGTTTTTTCATGTATACATAAAAAACCTTTCATATTAGAACAGTGAATGATAAGAACAAACCATTAGAACAGAACTTTCCAAACTGTGTGTCGCGACACAAAAGTGTGTCGCCACACACAGTGTGGTGTGTCGCCACACCACCCGGAAGCGGCGGCGCGCGCGTGTATGGCAGCAGCGGCAGCGGCGCGGCATCAGTGCTTCCGCGTTTTAGCAGAGGCTGCCGCCGCTGCCACTACCGCCACCATGCACACACGCACCGCCGCATGCCCCCCGCGCCGCCACCGTGCACGCGCGCACCGCCGCATGCCCCCCCGCGCTGCCGCCGTGCATGTGCACCCCCCCGCGCCACCGCCATGTGCACGCGCGCCACCGCCGCCGCTGCTGGTGTGTCGCCACCGGCGGCACTTTGGAAAGCCCTGCATTAGAACAACCCAAACAAAGCTAGTTGGTATAATATTTTACTTCCAGAAGAGACTTTATAAATACAACTAGTAAGCTACAAGCTGTAAGAAATGAAGGCTGTGAATTTATGAATATTCTGATAGATTAGCTGAGCAACCTTTTAATGCATGGATTAAATGCATATATTTTCTCTTAAAAAAAAAACAGGCTTTGAAAATGAAGAAAACTGTCTTTATTGTCCCCATTGGTAAATATGAGACTGGTTCATTGGTTGTCATAGCAACAAACCAATTTTAGATACTATTTTTCTGATTAAGAGGAAAGCGACATCTCATGGTTACTATTAAATGATAAGCTTTAATCTTCTTAAAACCTTCCCTAATTTAGGCATACAACATCTTATCAAGATGTGTGAATAAAGAAATAGGCATTTGAAGAACTAGTAGAAGCAGAAAGGCTCAACTGTAGAACTTGTTATTAGGATTGGGAATTGGATTTAATAGTGGGAAACTAATTTAAACTCTGTCCTTCTCAGTTTAATTATGAAGAAAAGTTTTTCATGGGTCATTGGGCAATCATTTCCTACCAAAGTATTTAGTAAGTAGCAGCATATTTTTAATGCTGTTCCATTTTCATGGTGATATCCTATAATACTAATTTTCCTGAATTTAATTTAGGCAGTCTTCAGAGCTTTTAAGACTTGCCAAGTTCATGTAGGACTCATCCTTCTCTGGGCTAATAGACAGATGAGCTAATGTATGAGCAGGGCACTTCATTTGATGCTTTATCATATTCAGACTTCATTGTGTGCCATTTTTTCTCTCATTTAAAAATGGCTTGGCAATCAGCTCCTGCATTGTTGCACTGAGAAGAATTTAGTGGGACTTGTAAATAAAGGGACTCAGCTAAAATTGGGGAGGTTACAAAACTTCATATCTCCATTTTGATTTTTTTAAATATGCATAATCCTTTGGTCTCTGTCCATAAATAACATTGTTGTTGCTGTTATATGTAGAACTGGACTGCATAACTGGACCAATCCCTGTAGTGTAGTTAGATGATTGTATGATTTGTATACTGGCGTACTTAGGAAGTTTTTAAATAAGGATTTTGTTTTGGAGTGATGGAATATCTTATACAAACAATTTATAAAAATCCAGGATTATGGAAATAGTTTTATATGAAGATTAGTTATTTATTTGTGTTTACAAATGGTCAGTAAGTTTTGTTACTCTCAAAGACATTTGTGGCGGCTTAAAGATGAATGGCATGAACTTTTGTGATCTAAGACCCACTCCATCAAATGCAAGTTAGATTAACTACATAAGTCCTTGGAGACTGTCTTTTACCACCAAGCCAGCTGACTATTGTCAATCCTTAATAAACAATAGACATTGCAGAACCTTTGCTCTGGCTAGATTCAACACACACCCTTTGGCAGTTATTGATGGTAAATACAAACAAATTCCCTTCCACAAACAACTTAGCCCCTGTGTGAGGTATTAATTCAGCCCCTCATAAAGGAATTCCTAGGGAGAGACAACCAATGGAGAAATGAATAATGGTACATCTCCAACCTTTTAGCAGACCATAAAACCACTACTGTACACCCATAATGTAGCCAAATTTTGCCTCAGTGCTGTAAGAGTGAGGCAACAAATATTGTCCAATAAAACTGCATTTCTTTGATAAAAAGGTAAAGGTTCCCCCCGCACATTTGTGCAGTCATGTCCGACTCTAGGGGCCGGTGCTCATCTCCATTTCTTAGCCGAAGAGCCAACGTTGTCCGAAGACGCTTCCACGGTCATGTGGCCGGCATGACACACGCGAAATGCTGTTTCCTACCCACTGAAGTGGTACCTATTATTTCTTTGATACCTTTACATTTTCTCCTCCCCTCCCCTTCCCTTCTTTTCTTCCTGTTTAACTCATTTAACTTCTTTTAATTGTCATTTTAAATGTATATTTTATGTATTTTGTTTGTGTGTTCGTTTGTAATATCTGTGTCTCTGTGTGTATATATACACACACACATACACACACGTACATGTGGATCAAAGACCGCAATAAAGGTTTACCTACCTACCTAAGTTAGCAAGTAGTTTTTAAATTGGTAGTAGAAGGATATAAAATGGTAAGCAATCACATATAATAAGTTTGCTGAGAAATCAAAAAGTATGTTTGGTTTGATTCATTGTATATTAGTTCCACGTGTGTCATGCGGCCACATGACCGTGGAAGCGTCTTCTGACAACGCTGGCTCTTCGGCTAACAAACGGAGATGAGCACCGGCCCCTAGAGTCGGACACGACTGCACAAATGTGCGGGGGGTACCTTTACCTTTACCTTACATGAGCCTGTACAGTGTAATGGCTTAGATCCAGTTTAGAAAAAGATACAGATAAAAATAAAGTGTATGTTTTGTAAGTATTAGATTAAATTGTAGATATCTGCCTATGCCTATTGTAACTTGCTTATCTCTAAATAATCTAGAGATTATTATTAAATAATCTAGAGATTATTTAGAATAGCGGCTATCAGCTGACCTCAGATTGTGACATTCTAGAGCTTATTCTCTATCCTTGCACCTTGACCTAGAGACCACCAAATGTTTATTATGAAAGTAGTTTGAAAAAAATAATGCACATAGCTACTACAAATAATGATCTCTTTTTATTTATCGTCAGTTCTTTGAAAAATATTTTGCACTCTATTTAGTGAGTGCACAGCCCACTATTTCTGTACAGAATATATTTGTTTGTTTGTTTGTTTGTTTGTTTATTTATTTATTTATTTATTTAGTGTCCAGATCAAACTTTACTCTGCCAAAATGTAGCCACCACCACAGCTTTGTCATTAGCTTGCTGTAGGTCATCGACAGTACAAGGCTCCGACAATAATCGACGCACCATCAGATGCTCTGGGTCTTGGATTTCTCCGCATTCACATAATGTATTGTTGACAGCCAACAACCCCCACTTAAATAAATTTGTCTTGCACCTTGGTACCCCCACCCTCATCCTATTCATTGTCCTCCAAACTGTATAAGGGAGATTGTTTCCAGCAGCCATTTCTTCCTTCGGTAAAATATTCAAATCGGTGAGCTCATTCCTCCATTTACTTATTTGATTCTGTTCTTTGGACCCCTCTAGGGTATTAGTTCTTGCCATAAAGCTCTTTCTAGATTTAAGTCGACGAATTGGAGGAGCATATCTGCTCAGAGGGTGACGAGAGTCATTCTCTTGCTTGGTTCTTTCGGCATCTGCTTCTACTTCCCTTCTAATCTTAGGTGGAGCAATGCCAAGAAGGGGGTATAGTTTATTAACGGGCGTAGGTTTGAGGCATCATGTCACTATGTGCATTGCCTCATTCACAGCGATATCTACTTGCTTCGCATGTGCCGATGTGTTCCATACTGGTGCCACATATTCGGCAGTAGAGACACTCAAGGCCAGAGCTGATACTCGTAACGTAGCTGGCTGGGCTCCCCATGCATAGTTTGTCAGTCGTTGGATGATGTTACTCCTAGCACATACTTTAGCCTTGGTATTCAGGCAATGTTGCTTAAAGGAAAGCGTTCTGTCCAACGTAACACCCAAATATTTAGGTGTTGGGCAGTGTTGTAATCTGTTCCCTCTCCACGTAATATCCAATTCAACCCCTGCATCTCGATTGCGAAGATGAAAGGCACATACTTGAGTTTTGCTTGGATTAGGTTTTAAGTTATTATTATCATAATACCGCTCCAGTTCTTCTAGAGCTCCTGATAATCTTTCAGCACACTCATCAAAACTCAGTTCTTGTAAGGCCACTGCTGTATCATCTGCATATATGAACATTTGCGTATTGGTCGGGGCGGGTTAGTCGTTAGTATATATATTATATAAAATCAGAGAGAGTACGCTGCCTTGTGGTAATCCATTCTTTTGCTTCCTCCATCTACTATTCTTACAATTCAAAGTCACATAAAACCTTCTATTTTGAAGGAAACTCCCTATAACCCTGGTGAGCTTATGGTCTCCAGTAAAGTTGTCTATCTTACACAGCAATTTTCTGTGATTGACCGTATCATATGCCGCAGTAAGGTCAATGAACGCCACTCCAGTAATTAGTTTTCTTTCATAACCGTCCTCTATGTGTTGTGTAAGATTAAGTATTTGTCCACAACATGACCTTCCTGGTCTAAAACCAGCTTGCTCCTTCATGATCTTTACATCAAGAGTCTCTGCCACTCGATTAAGAATCATTCGCTCCAACAATTTGTAAAGATGACAGAGGAGTGACACTGGTTGATAGTTCTTTGGATCAGTTGGTTCCTTTCCAGGCTTCAACAAGGCTACCATTCTAGCCTGTCGCCAAAGCCTCGGAATCCTAAGTTCAGTAATACAGGTGTTCATCATTTGCCGGAGCCACTCCAAAGTATTAGGTCCAAACTATTTTATCTGTTCCACCCTTAAATCATCAATGCCCACGGCTCTGTTTTGCTTCAGGCTTTTTATGGCTCCTTCTAATCCGAGTATTGTAAAAGGGGCACTGAGGAATCCGTCCTCTTGCTCTTCCGCATTGATAGCCGGTCCTCATTCTTTTTTCCCTTGAATTTTCCCATTTTTCAGGAGTTGACTAGCTATTTGGTCTGCTTTTACATTAGTTTGATTTTGTTGGGGTTTGGTTAAATCCCCACCTAGGTTTTTAAGCAGTTTCCATGCACATCTGCTATTCTGTTTCATATCAAGTTTCTCTACTAACATACACCATCGTAATCTCCTATCTTCAGCAATTGCTTCCATCAGTTGTTCCCCAGCCTCAATTGTATCCTCCCTAAAAGGATCTTGATCAAATATGGACTGGTATCTATCTAACAGAGGTTTGGTCTCCTTAGTCAACCCCGGGATATAGTGGATACGGCATCCTCTTGGGATAGTTTTCCTTGAGATTCGTTTCACAAGATCAATGAATTGATCATACTTCTCTGGGCGTGGAAGTATTCTCCCTACATCTTTGTCCAGTTGTTCTTGAAAATTTGTCCAATTAGCTTTCTTGAAGTTAAACTGCCTACGAAAAGGAACCTCTTGTGGTCTCACTACGGTGTTAACCACACACCCAATAGGTCTGTGTTGAGTACGAGGGATCGGAACGTCAACAAATTTCATGCATTGTGCTGCCATTTTCCTGCTCACAAAGATGTTATCTGGGTTATATCCCCTCTTCCATCTGCCACTATTGAAGGATGCAGGCAGCTTCAAATCATTAATAAGTTGAAAATCATTGGCATCTGCCCATGCTTCAAGTTGTGCACCATCTTCATTAGTCTGGGGATATCCCCATGCTTCACTATGACAATTAAAATCACCCATAATAAAATTATCTGATCATACATAAAATTATCTGGTTCATTAAAAACAAAGGTAGTATCTGGTGGCTTATATATTGAAGTAACTGAGAATTTGGGAGTTCAAATAGTGAGGACTTCTATATTATTCCTTTCTGTCAATGCCGTTGATGTTATATGAAGCCCAGGCTGTGTAAAAATTAGACTCCCATACTGGTCATGTGGTCTCTCAATCACCACCTCCATTCCAGCAATTCTGGGTCTATGACTAGTCATTCCCCGATGTGTTTCCTGGACCAAAAGTGTATCATATTTGTGTTTCCTGCACATGTCTGCTAATAAAATACTCTTATGAGTAGAAAATCCCTCAATATTTATTGAAATCATAGTCAGGGTTGGTCGTAAAAATGACCGTTTTGGTGGATTCATCTTCCGCTTAGCTGTGGTTTGATCTGGTGTTAGAAGGATTAGCCGGTGCAATTCACCGTTTCCAGGGTAGGCCCGATTGTATTATTTCAACAATCTTCGGGGAGGCTCCTTCTGTGTACCCCAGAATATTGATAAACAAAATAACTTAATAGGAAAATATCACCTAATGGACTTTAGGATAAGAAGTACATATATTCATTTAAAACATATGCACTAACTCGTATTCATTCACTGGCATGGATCAGTCCTAGCTGGATTTGTATCTACTACAGGTAGTCCTTGGGTTAAGATGGCAATTTGGACTGGGAACGCTGTTGCTAAGTGATGTGATTGTAAAGTGCGATGTCACATGACTGCATCACTTAGCGACGACAATCCTGGCAGTCCCAGTTGCTGTCATAACCCCAAGATGCGTGGGTTGTTAAGTGGGAAGTGGTGGGAGTCCCAGGTAAGGAGTGTGGGGGTGTGCCATGGGGGAGGCCCTGGGAGGACTGATGCATCTGTGTGTGAGCACAGAGAGGCCGGGGGAAGCAGGACGCGGTGCTGCACGTGCACAGAGAGGCGAGGGAAGCAGGCTGCAGGTCGGTGTGAGCACAGGGTGGATGGGGAGGACTTACCGGGGCAATTTGTGAACTTCCCTGCTGGCTTCCCCATAGACTTTGCTGTGGGAAGCCAGCAGGGTAGGTTGCAAATGGTGATCACATGACTGTGGGGCACTGAAACTGTTGTAAGTGTGAGCTGGTTGTCAAGTGCCTAAACTGCGATCATATGACCGCGGGGGTGGTGCAACGGCCAGAACTTCGAAAAGCGAATGGTTGGTGCTTCGAGGACTACCTTTATTATCTACTGTTTTTATCACTGGATGCATTACCACATATTAGAACAGAGACAACTTTCCTGAAGAGGAAACCATAGTTCTGGATTTGTGTTCATAACATATAATCTCAAACCCTAACCTGAAAGATCCATAAATTTACGTGAGGGTTTTCTTGCCTTTACAAATTAGCATCCTTTATCTTTCAATAAGCAGGTGTAACCTTGGACTCAAAATGTTTGTTCTATAAGTTGGAGGTAGGATGAGGAGGTCTGCATGCAATTTTGTGCAATCCCAAGTGATACTGCTTTGCTGTAAACATCATTAATCTTGTCAGCATAAGAGTGTCAGTACAAATATGCAGAATATTTTTTTTAAATGAACTGCAGTTTCTATAGTAACTATCCTATTTTCTAGTAAGTGCTTAGTGTACCTGAGCTTTGGAAAGGGTAGTTGGATGTAATGAATATAAAGGATGCTGTAGAGGTGTCTACAAGCAAAAGGTAAAACAATAGCTTTAGATAAAGGCTGTGCTAATCTTCCTTCCCCTTTATGATATTTATCAGAATGCACAGCTTGGTTGAACAGCTGTTGCTCTAACAGTCAAGAAACGTTTGCCAAAATCCTTTGCAAGTGAATTTCAAAGATCTGTAAGAGACCACATTCTGTAGGTGCAAGTGATTTCCTCTTAAAACCATTTATAAATATAACTCAAATTACTAGTGAATTCTGCTTGTGTCCCATCTCAATGGAGCATGAATAATCAAATCAAGACTTATATATGATGGCAAACTGAAGCTATCATTTTGATGGACAACAAACTGTATGTTCCAACCCAGAGCTTTCCAAACTTTTCATGTTGATGAAACACTTTTTAGACATGCAACATTTCGCGACACACTCTTACAGCAGGGCATCATTTCGCGACACACTCTTACAGCAGGGCACAAGGCAGGCACTAGGACCTGCGCGGAATCACAGCAGGTTTGGAGGCAGCAAGGCACAAGGCAGGCACTAGGACCTGCGCGGAATCCTGGCAGGGCTGGGAGGCAGCAGTAGCTGTGACACACCCAGACACTGCAGCCGACACACTAACGTGTCCCAACACACAGTTTGGAAAGCTCTGTTCTAACCTATGACTTTCCCAATAAATTCACAAAAACTGCTCTTCAGAGACTGATTAAGCTCACCCATGACATCAAAATCATCAAGAACTTATAGTGAAAATAAAATGAAAAATGAAAAATAATTCATTTTCTAGGTTCCAATCCATCTTGATTTCTGAGCATGTAGCATCTCTGATGTGTATAATACTGTTATTTTGCCTACGTGGCTTTAAGGTAGAAAATAATGGGTTTTGTCATTTTATTAGCACATTGGATTAGTACTTACATTTACCCTGCTTTCAAAACCCAAAGGATGATCTTACTTTGAGGAAGCTTTCTTGTTATCAGCATATGCCTGGCACATTTATAAAATTACTGTGGCTACTCTAGCTGTTCTGATGAATTGCTATTACTTTATTAGATGTACGTTTTGACTTCAGCTATCTTCTTAACAGAATGAAAGCAAGATGAAAGAATGTTGCCTTATTGCACGGAAGCTGTGAATCCTTGTTTAAGCCCTAAGTATAAAATAATGGACTGATTTAGCTCCTTTCCCTGCACCCACTTTGCAGAAATCTATATCTTAGCTCATCTGAGGCAGATGGAAGACTGCAGAAGACAGAGGAGAATACCCCTCCTGTTATGTCTTTGACAGAATTTTATTAGATACAATCTCAAAATCAACCAGAAGAGCCACAATTGCAGAACAAGTATTTGAGAATTTGTGGCTATGAAATCTATATATTTCTCTATATATTAAATATATATAAATTTATATCTATCTATCTAGAAGCAGCTGGATAGTAGAGTGGTTAGAGTGCCGCCCTTTGACATGGTAGACCAGGGTTCGAATCCCGGCTGGTACCTACCTTACCAGTAGGGGTCCTTGGGCAAAGACCCCCTAACGCTTCACCTGCCTACCTCAGATATGAGAGTGACACAAACTAAGAGAGTCATGCCGGCTCAGGCATCACCCGGATTAACAAGGTCCATGCCAGATGTTGGGGAACTAGGACAATCTGACAATAAGTGGGCTACTGGAACAAACCATACATGGACAAGACAAGAGAACCTGGAACTGATGGAATGCTACTACAACAGTAGACCTAATGAGAGGGGATATATGAAACGTATGAGGGAACTATGGATGGGCGGAAGACCTACATCAATGCTAACTGAGATACAGCTAGTTACCCAATGCTTCAACGTAGTGAAGAGGAAACTGCTCTCACACCTTGAGATAGACCAACTACACTTTACATCCCAGTCTCAAGAAGAACCGGAAGAACAACTGGATGTTCAGCCAACACCTGAAGCTGGAACTTCATTGCCACCCCTTCCATTACAAAGCACAGCAGCTGATATGAGGCATAAAATCATGGATAAACTCAAAGTCAACCTTTGAGACCGATTACCAAGGCTCAGTGGAGAAGTACTATCAGATAGTATTTATTTATTTACTTATTTTATTAATCAAATTTATCACCGCCCATCTCTACAGCAGTAGATTCTGGGCGGTTTACAATAAAATATTAAAATTAAAAACCTGTAAATCATTAAAATACAATATCATAATAAATAGAAAAAATCCAGAGGATGGTAAGACCTTAAAAGGAGGTTATTACTAAGCTAACCACCCCCAGGAGGAACTATTATTTGTCCCAAGCAAGGTGGCAGAACCAGGTCTTTAAAGACCTCCGGAAGGCCAGGCGCGAGGGCGCCTGCCTCACCTCTGGGGGCAAGATATTCCACAGGGCGGGTGCTATTGCAGAGAAGGTAGTATGCTAGAAGATGTCAATAGAGCCCTCACAACAATCCCTACTACCACCATATCTCAAACCAATGAACTGGTAAACGCTACAGCTGCTGTAATCCTGGAGATGCTTTGCTACATGATCAAGAAGAACAGCAGTACATACCCCCTCTGGAAAATGAGGTTGGAGGCTAAGATCAAGGCAAGTCGGAGAAAAGTTAGCCAGCTGGTAGAACTACAGAAGGGTGTGGAGATTAAGGATAAGGCTCGGCTACTGAAAAAATACAAGGGCCTGACTCCATCTGAAGCCCTAGAGACTGCTAAACAAAGGCTCACAGCACTGGTGTAATGACTCCAACTTCAATGCCCCAATAAACACTTCTCAGTGCACTTCATTGAAATGCAGAATAAGCTTTATTAAGGATACATGCAAATCGAAGCACTCCCAAAGATCCGAATGCCGGATTTGCGCCAAACAGCCCTAACTTAACTCTCCCCCCTGTGCACCAATTTCACAGCACCTATGATGTCAATGTCCATTGCTTTCACTCTCCATTCCCAGGCCTCTCTCCGACTCCTGCAGGTGGCCGACCTTGGCGCCGCATTCCACAGTCTCTGATGGAAACCATAACACCATGCTTGGCACAGCTCGCCCCCTCCTCACATTACACAAGCTGACACTAACACTACACAATTAATGGCAGGATTCAACTTTGAACCCTGACAACTGGCTACCAGGCTAAGGAGATACACTAGAGAAGCAGAGGCCAAGAAGATAAATGCCCTGTTTGCCAAAGAACCATCCAAGGTGTACTCCCAACTGCTGTGCAACAACACAGTAACAACAGAGCCACCAACAGCAGAAACTGAACAGTACTGGAAGAACACATGAGAGAAAGAGAAGACACATAACACCAGTGCAGAATGGCTGCAGGACCTGAGAGCAGACCACAGCAATCTCCCAGAACAGGAACCAGTCACCATCACAGTAGCAGACATCCAATAGTGATGGAGAAGTACCAGGGCCTGAAAGAGGAAGTAGAGAGGATGTGGAAAATGAAGGCCAAAGTGGTCTCAGTGGTGGTAGGAGCACTCGGGGCTGTGACTCCTAAGCTGGGAGAGTGGCTCCAACAGATCCCAGGAGCAACATCCGAGCTCTCTGTCCAGAAGAGTGCAGTGCTAGGAACAGCTAAGATACTGCACAGAACCCTCAAGCTCCCAGGCCTCTGGTAGAGGACCCAGGGTTGAGGAAGACAGATACCACCCATAGGGGTGAGAAAGGAATTATTATATATTTGATAAGCAGCCTCACTCCAGAGGCTCTACACCAGGGCTTTCCAAAGTTTTTCCCGCGGCGACACACCAACCAGCGTTGGTGTGTCGCCGCGGGAAAACCCGGAAGTGCCGTCCTTGCGGCAGCGCGCAAATACCCGGAAGCGCTGATGCCGCTTTCAGGTTTTGCGCACTGCAGTTGGTGTGTCGCCGCGGGAAAACCCGGAAGCGCTGATGATGATCAGCGCTTCCGGGTTGTGTGGCGACACACCAGACTGTGTGTGGCGACACACTTTTGTGTCGCGACACACAGTTTGGAAAGCTCTGCTCTACACAGTATGCAAAATAAGTTCATAATACAACACAATAATTATACAATAAAATACAAAATAAAAGTAATATCACCAATGACACAAGCCTTACAATGGCTGTTAATCTCTGAAGGGTAGCCTCAAGAACGTCAGGCATCCTTGTTTTGAAAATACCAAATTCGCTTTGTCTATTGCTAGCCAATCATAGACAATCTTGAAAAAACTGAGCAGGGTTAGAACTGGTTATTTTATGGATGTGCATCAGGAAATTTCAGAGTAGGAAATTGGAAAAACATCCTGTAAAAAGGCAGTGGCAAACCACTTCCATGTTGTTGCTAAGTTGTTGCTAAGAAAGCTACATAGCCATGTCCATGTAGTTACTAGGAGCCAAACTCAATGAGAGAAAACCTTTACCTTTACCTTAAATTTATCAGTTTTCAGCCCCTCAGTCTGATTCTTTTAAATGTTCTCCTATAATGTAGCTGTTAATGAAGTCATGTTTATGAATATGTATTTTATAAACATTCTTTTCTACCTTTAATGGGATGTATTGTAGTCCAGTGTTTCTGAATTTGTGGTATGCAGGAGTAGTTTAGGTAGGACAAAACTAGAAAAGAGCCTACAGGAGAGAAATGAAAGCAGAGTAGCCAGTCCCCAGTTGAATATACTGAGGGGAAGGGAACAGAGCATCTCAGCAGAGCCCTCTTGGATTGGAGTAATCTCTGAAAGGTTAGGTTAGGGATCAAAATATTAATGACCTATGAAGGTTTACTTAAGTCACAATGAGTCACAATTTGCAATTTGGGTGAGATAGATGGAGAGGGAGGGAGGGAGGGAGGACAGACCAACCTACAATATGATGGTAAAGGGACATAAGCAGGAAGTACATGTAGAAGCTTGGTCCTGAATTTAGTAAATGGTTCCAGAGTGTATTTATTGTTAGTGAGCTGATTTTTAATCATCTGTGTGCTTTAGTGGTAAAAAACAGTAACCCTCCTTCCCCTGAAATTATGGCCTACTTAACAGGTGGTTCAGATTGTAGAACCAGTTTGGTATGATGATGAAGGTGCTGGACTAGAAACGGGGAGACCATGAATTCTAGTTCTCCCTTAGCATGGAAGGCAGCGGGTGACTTTAAGCCAGTCACTCACACTTTCTCAGCCCAACCCACATGACAGGGTTGTTGTGAGGAAAATAGGAAAGAGGAGCATGATGTAAACCACCTTGAGTTTACTAATAAAGGTGAGATATAGATCTAATAAATAAATCATCTAAGCCTTGCCATGGTCTAAAAATTCATGAACAAATTTGGATGAGACACCCCCCAGCCTCATTGAAAAAAACAACTGTTGATTATAGCATGCAAAGCAATACTGCACAGTTTCATTTGGCAATTGACATTCTTATTATTGTTACAAATTGTTCTTGTAATTTCTGATACTTGAATCTCACAAAATATGGTAGAGGATACCATACGTTTCATTGCCCTTTATTTTAAAATGAATTGCTATTTAAAAATATATAACCTTGTAAGGAAAAATAAAACCTTTAATAGTTTTCATTTCTGTGGTGATTCTAGCTAGAAGAATTAGCTTTCCAGTATAGTGTATCTAGTATATTTTACTTTTACTTTTTCCCACACTGACCCACATATAAAATGCCAAAATAATATGTTGACTAAATTTTAACTTATTTTAGTGCCTCTAACTGATGAAGAGGATGGAAGCATGCTGTTTGATAATGTGACTAAATCTGCCGTTGATCCCTTTGACACATCTTCTGGATCTGTACAGTTGATTGCGATAAAGCCTGTAGCTTTGCCTCCTGCACACCCAACAACAGACAGGAGCCAAGAAACAGCTGTCCTTAATGGGGAGGTAAGAATGCATCCCATAATTGGTTTTCTGTTAGACATTGAGCTTTGGTAGGTCTGTAAAGAAGTGCTTTGAGGAGGGAATACTACCTGGCTACTGAGCCAATTGGTGACTTGTGGCAGCAAATACTAAAGATTGTTTGTGGAATTGTCCAATGGCTCTGGCTGCCAATTCTGGAGAGGCAAACCAAAGAAATTAAACTTCACACTGTCTTTTGTACTAAATATGTTTTCCTCTGTTATCTTTTTGAAGTGATAAGTATGTACAATTCTTAGAGGAGAAATTCTTTAACTTTTTTCCCCCCTCCATTTGTATTGCATGTACAAAGACAATGTTAGAGGCTTCTGAGAGCCTGGGAAAGTAGGTAACATTTTGAAATACACTATTAGCTCAGAACAACTGCATACTCCCCTGTTATCAGGAAAACAGGATCTCCCTTGTCCATCAAACAGTTGTTAGCAAGATGATTAAGTAGTCCCTGACCCAGCAAATTTAGAGATAAAGTGTGAGCTAAAATGAAAGTATCTAGTTGTCTAAAGTTTTCTGTAACCTCTTTTCTCTTTCAATAAATCCAATTAAAAAAAGAGACTTTGTGAGAATCTTGTTTTTTATTGCCAAGAGCTTGACACATAGTGTCAAATGGAAGGAAAAATATATATGTCATCATAGATTAATCTTAAGATTTTCATCAAACAGGAGAAACTGAAGTAGCATTATTATTCCTTCTATACATTTACACATATATTTAAGTTTTGACTTTTAACAAAGTAGATCAGCTAGAACGGAGCTTTCCAAACTTTTCATGTTGGTGACACACTTTTTAGACATGCATCATTTCGTGACACACTCTTCCAGCAGGGCATCATTTCGCGACACACTCTTACAGCAGGGCACAAGGCAGGCACTAGGACCTGCACGGAATCCTGGCAGGTTTGGAGGCAGCAAGGCACAAGGCAGGCACTAGGACCTATGTGGAATCCTGGCAGGGCAGGTTTGGAGGCAGCAGCAGCCACGACACACCCAGACACTGCAGCCGACACACTAATCTGTCCCGACACACAGTTTGGAAAGCTCTGATCTAGAAGGAAGACAATTTTTGGAGGAGGATGAAATAGAAAGGTGGCAAACTTCTGTTGTTTTCTTCTCATACAACTGCCCTATCAATATGCAGCTTTTATGTAAGGAGCTTTTTGATGATAAATATGAAATTCTGATTTAAGATTATGATTATACCAATTTCTGTAGATGCCATATCCTAAGTTACAAAGGAAAGACTGAGTATATCATTGCATATAAGTGTGAACGTATTCCCCTGTGTGAAAGTTAAAAGAAACTAGAGGATAAGAGGGATAATGAGGCTTACTGTAGGTTATGTACATATGTCAAGGTGTTCTGCTTAAGAGGACGTACTATGTAGTACACATCTATTCTTGTCCTAAACTGTCATATTTAAAATCTATATTCCCTTCAACTATGCCTTGATCTGTGAAAGTGTAACAAGATTATTCTTTATTCTTAAACAATCTTGCAAAACTGTATTGAAATGTGTTCCATTCACCTCTGCTGTGATAAGGTGATTTGACAATCTTTAATTAGTATCCTTGCAGCCTGAAGTTTACACAAAAAGTTGCATAGTAACACGCTTTATCTGAAAGCCTTAAAAATAATTGTTAAAATGTTCTCAGTGGTGTGGCTGAATGAACTACAATTATGTTCATTGTTTCAGAGAATTAGTCACCTTAAAAACTGATAGTATAATTTTATTAATTTGTATATTTTCCCTTTTAAATTTTATTGTCAGATTAACAAAGCCTTGAAACAGAAGTCTGATATAGAACACTATCGCAACAAATTGCGACTGAAAGCCAAGCGGAAAGGCTATTATGATTTTCCTCAGGTTGATAGCAACAAGTGTTTGGCAGACAGAAAAACGATGTATGAAAAAGCACAAAATGAAATAGACCATATTCTGGATCCTGATACAGATGGATCCTCTCCATTTGTAGAACCCAAAAACAGGTGAGTGGTTTTTGTATGTATATTTGTAGACTGTCATACCAATCTTCATGTACCACAAAAAAGACAAAATGTGCAAATTGCTGTCTTGGTGTCATATGGTAGGTGCTAACGTGAAGTGACAAGTTTATTTGCATATGAATAATGTTTTCATGGTGTGCCATCTTCTGCTGAATGAGTTGTCATATTTTTTTTGCTGATAGGTGCTTCATTTTTGAAGGAATAAAACTGTAATAACACGATAATTTTAAAAAGTTGAAAAGCAGTATGTTTTTAAATGGAATAGTGTTCTATCTTTTTTGTTGATTATGACTGAAAATTACTATTATCTCCTAGTATTGAGAATGGAATAAGGGCCTATCCCAAAGAGTGCTGTTCTCTGCTACTTTGTCACAGCACTGAGTAGGGGGTGAAAACAGGATGCAAAAAAAATAAAATAAAAACAAAGCCAATTTTCAATGTATTAGTCAGTAGAGGCCTACATTTCACAATGTAGTGAAAATGCTACAAAATACCGTTATAGGGATTTGCTTAACAGCTTGTGAGTAAGACCTGACATGCATAGCAAAAGATAAAATAATTCCTGAATTATATAGAAGGCTTTTTTAAAATTAATACAGACTACTTTAGAAATATAAATGAACTACGAATAGATTCATAGTAATCTATGTAGAGAATGTAATGTGCTGGAATCATGACTAGAAAGTTAGAAAGAATCAAAAGTGTAAGAGTCCTCCACTATATTCTGCATAAGGTTTTAATATTATGTTATTACCTATGTGGAGAATTATTTGCTTGTGCACAGTGTAGAAAACGACCATGGGAAATATTTTTCAAGATACGTTTTAATGTTTTATTTGTTATTTTAGAGAAATACATTGCTACAGTCCATGCTTTTCCCAGTGTTTCACTCCCAGATACATTTGAATTAATTTTGTGGGCTATTGTTATAGGCAAATTAAGAATTAAAGTCAGTTTAGGGTGATAATATAAATGAGCCTACAGTCATCTGTATTTCTCAGACTGAATTGTAAAAAAAAAATGTTAATAGTCCTCAGGAGCTGAAGTTGACATGATTCCTTCCCTTTTCAAGATAGATAGATAGATAGATAGATAGATAGATAGATAGATAGATAGATAGATAGATATCCAATTTATGGAGTACACATTTTGCTTACTGAACAGTGACATTCAGAATTAGATAAATGTTAAGGTTTTGCTGTTCCTAAAATTGCTTAGTTGCAGTTCATTTAGCAGTCTTGAAAGGGAATGGTTTGTCCTATTACTTGTTCCACATTTCCTTCAGCTTACTCTGAATTGTAATGTAATAATTTCATTTCTCAGAGCAGCTAACAAATGGAAATTTGTAATAAAAATACAGTTCAAAATATTTTAAAAGATGTAGTATAAAGACCTTGATACTACAAAAAGAATAATTCAAATGTGGGTTATCGATAAATCTAAGTTACACTAGATAGTGAGGGTACACAATACTTGAAGACAGTTTCCATCTTTTGTTGCTTCTGTATTATCAACCACTCTGGGTTTTGGTAATGAAGAGGGGTGGTATATAGAAACTTCAAATAGTGTTTTGTGGGAAAGTATCGTTTTAAAAAATAATATTAAAATATTAAATTACACGCTTACATACACATACACATGCATATCCATCCATCCATCCATCCATCCATCCATCCATCCATCCATCCATCCATTAGTGTGTTCTAATATCTGACTTTCCCCTTAATTCTTTTGCCTATTGACTCTGTTTTGTAGTATGAGAAAAACTGGCAAATAGGTGCATTTGTTTTGCTCATCTTTTCTTGCACTTGAACCCTATAATCCCCTCAGTCCTTCTAAATGGAAGCACTTCTTTCTCTAATGATTTCTACTGGCCTTTTCTAGACCTTTCAGAACAGATAAATTTACTATTACAGTCATTTTAAAGTGCTGACATCTCATCCACCCGCATTATCTGTCACTGATACCAGACAATCCTATGAAATTTTTCTACAAGAATCAGTTACCTAGAAATTCAAATTAAATTCAAATTAAATTCAAATTCAGATTAAAAACTACTCAGTAGCCATATGTCGATGAAGATTCTCAGTCATCCAGGTGGAATTGTCTGTAGGTTGAGTCATGGCAACTGGATTTCTTTCTTTTGGTTGAAACGTTTCGCTGCTTATCCAAGTAGCTTCTTCAGTCTGGGCAAAAGTTGGTGAGGGGATCTCATATATGTCTTCCAGGGTGGCTGTATTGACCTTACACCTGATTGGCTTGTTAATTGGGCAATTGAGGTGTAGATAGTCCTTGGGATGTCCTACTCCTAAAACCTTTATTCATCCCCAAGTGGATCGTTAAATGTGGCCTTGCTGGTGAACTTGTGAAGTGGTCTTAATCTTCCTGGGGACTAATGAAAGAGCAGCATGATAAATGGGGGACAAGTTGTGCCTGAGGCCTCCGCCTCTATTGAGGGAAGGATTTTCCACTTTGGCATGAATGGATTCCTTAACCCCTCTCTCAAACCACCTATCTTCCCTGTCCAAAATGTGAACATTAATGTCCTCAAATGAGTGTCCTTTTTCTTTTAGATGAAGGTAAACTGCTGATTCTGGTCCTGTGGTGTTGCTTCTCCTGTGTTGGTATATGCAATCCAGTGCAGTGAGGAGTGTTCTGAGCTCTACATTGGAGAAACCAAACAGCCTTTACACTGGAGGATGGCCCAACACAGGAGGAGCAACAAAATTCAAAAGGAGGACGCTTAGTTCAACCTGCACTTAAGATCTACCAAGGGAAAACAATATCACAGTTGATATATGGAGCCCCAATTTGGGGTTTTAGTAAATTAGATGAATTAGAAGTGGTTCAAAATAAATTTGTGAGATCAATCTTAGCCTTACCATCATGTGTACCAGCGGCAATGTTGAGATTAGAAGTCGGCTTCCCATCAATTAATATAAAAGTAAAGAAGGCAATAATTTTATATTATAGGAAGTTAACATTTAACATCACAGTGATCCAAATATACGCCCCAACCACAGATGCTGAAGAAGCAGAAGTAGATCAGTTCTATGAGGATCTGCAGCACCTACTAGATAATACACCAAAAAGAGATGTTATTTTCATTACAGGAGACTGGAATGCTAAGGTGGGTAGTCAGACGACACCTGGAATTACAGGCAAGCATGGTCTGGGAGAACAAAATGAAGCAGGACATAGGCTGATAGAATTTTGCCAAGACAACTCACTGTGCATAACAAACACTCTCTTCCAACAACCTAAAAGACGACTTTATACATGGACTTCACCAGATGGTCGACACCGAAATCAGATTGACTACATCCTTTGCTGCCAAAGGTGGCGGACATCTATACAGTCAGTAAAAACAAGACCTGGAGCTGACTGTAGTTCAGATCACGAACTTCTTATTGCAAAATTTAGAATCAGACTAAAGAGAATAGGGAAGACCCACAGATCAGTTAGATATGAGCTCACTAATATTCCTAAGGAATATGCAGTGGAGGTGAAGAATAGATTTAAGGGACTAGATTTAGTAGATAGGGTCCCGGAAGAACTATGGACAGAAGTTCGCAACATTGTTCAGGAGGCGGCAACAAAAAACGTCCCAAAGAAAAAGAAAACCAAGAAGGCAAGATGGCTGTCTGCTGAGACACTGGAAGTAGTCCAAGAAAGAAGGAAAGCAAAAGGCAACAGTGATAGGGGGAGATATGCCCAATTAAATGCAAAATTCCAGAGGTTAGCCAGAAGAAATAAGGAATTATTTTTAAACAAGCAATGTGCGGAAGTGGAAGAAGACAATAGAATAGGAAGGACAAGAGACCTCTTCCAGAAAATTAGAAACATCGGAGGTAAATTCCAGGCAAAAATGGGTATGATCAAAAACAAAGATGGTAAGGACCTAACAGAAGCAGAAGAGATCAAGAAAAGGTGGCAAGAATATACGGAAGATCTGTATAGGAAGGATAATAATATTGGAGATAGCTTTGACGGTGTGGTCAGTGAGTTAGAGCCAGACATCCTGAAGAGTGAGGTTGAATGGGCCTTAAGAAGCATTGCTAATAACAAGGCAGCAGGAGACGATGGTATCCCAGCTGAACTGTTTAAAATCTTGCAAGATGATGCTGTCAAGGTGATGCATGCCATATGCCAGCAAATTTGGAAAACACAAGAATGGCCATCAGATTGGAAAAAATCAACTTATATCCCCATACCAAAAAAGGGAAGCACTAAAGAATGTTCAAACTATCGAACAGTGGCACTTATTTCACATGCCAGTAAGGTAATGCTCAAGATCTTGCAAGGTAGACTCCAGCAATTCATGGAGCGAGAATTGCCAGATGTACAAGCTGGGTTTAGAAAAGGCAGAGGAACTAGAGACCAAATTGCCAATATCCGCTGGATAATGGAGAAAGCCAGGGAATTTCAGAAAAACATCTATTTCTGTTTTATTGACTATTCTAAAGCCTTTGACTGTGTGGATCATAACAAATTGTGGCAAGTTCTTGGTGGTATGGGGATACCAAGTCATCTTGTCTGCCTCCTGAGGAATCTGTATAACGACCAAATAGCAACGATAAGAACAGAGCACGGAACAACGGATTGGTTTAAGATTGGGAAAGGAGTACGGCAGGGTTGTATACTCTCACCCTACCTATTCAACCTGTACGCAGAACACATCATGCGACATGCTGGGCTTGAGGAATCCAAGGCTGGAGTTAAAATCGCTGGAAGAAACATTAACAATCTCAGATATGCAGATGATACCACTTTGATGGCTGAAAGCGAGGAGGAGTTGAGGAGCCTTATGACGAAGGTGAAAGAAGAAAGTGCAAAAGCTGGGTTGCAGTTAAACCTCAAAAAAACCAAGATTATGGCAACCAGCTTGATTGATGACTGGCAAATAGAGGGAGAAAAAGTGGAGGCAGTGACAGACTTTGTATTTCTAGGCGCAAAGATTACTGCAGACGCTGACTGCAGCCAGGAAATCAGAAGACGTCTACTTCTTGGGAGGAGAGCAATGGCAAATCTTGATAAAATAGTTAAGAGCAGAGACATCACACTGACAACAAAGGTCCGCATAGTTAAAGCAATGGTATTCCCTGTAGTAACCTATGGCTGCGAGAGCTGGACCATAAGGAAGGCTGAGCGAAGGAAGATAGATGCTTTTGAACTGTGGTGTTGGAGGAAAATTCTGAGAGTGCCTTGGACTGCAAGAAGATCAAACCAGTCCATACTCCAGGAAATAAAGCCAGACTGCTCACTTGAGGGAATGATATTAAAGGCAAAACTGAAGTACTTTGGCCACATAATGAGAAGACAGGATACCCTGGAGAAGAAGCTGATGCTAGGGAAAGTGGAAGGCAAAAGGAAGAGGGGCCGACCAAGGGCAAGATGGATGGATGGTATTCTGGAGGTGACGGACTCAACCATTGGGGAGCTGGGGATGGTGACGGCCGACAGAAAGCTCTGGCGTGGACTGGTCCATGAAGTCACGAAGAGTCGGAAACGACTGAACGAATAAACAACAACAATAGGAAGTTAGTTCTCATGCCAAATAACTATCTGGCAAAAAAATGCCTTTACGAACAAGTTAATAATAACAGATGGGCGATTCTGTGCCAGAAACTATTCTCTAAATTAGCTCTAGATCAGGAACTGTTTAATGACACAAATTATCATACACTATTGAGGGACTATTTATTTTTTAAAGATTTTAGTCTGGACAGAGATCAGGTATGCAAGCTTAGGTTGGCCAAGTGGTACCATCTTTTTAAAAATGGACAAGGAATGTCATATTTCTTACAGTCTCCCATATCCCAGTCCCTGAGACAAGCTTTCACAGAGCTTCATTTTCAAACAATGCCAACAGCATATTTAGATGGAAGATATAAGGGTATGTATGTATGTATGTATTTATTTATTTATTTATATTTATATTTATATTTATATTATCGCCCATCTCCCCCAACGGACGACCCTGGGCAGTTCACAATAAAAACAAGGTTAAAACACAATAGATAAATAAACAAATAGATCAGTGCTTTCCAAACTGCCACCGTTGGCGACACACCAACGGCGGCGGCGTGGGGGCGCATGTGGTGGTGGGGCCATGCACGGCGGCAGCACAGGGGGCGCACAGCGGCGACGGCCTCGTGTTTTCCGCTAAAACTTGGAAGCGCTGATGGCGCGCTGCTGCCGTCGTCGCTGCCCCCACCGCCGTGCACGCCCCCACCGCCGCTTCCAGGTTGTGTCGCGACACACTAAACTGTGTGTTGCGACACACTAAAGTGTCGCGACACACAGTTTGGAAAGCTATGCAGTAGAAGGTCAGAAGTCACTCTGTAGTAGTTTTGTTTGTATTTCCACACTTTTTAGTTTTTTCTCTTTTTCTTTGTAGGTTCTTTTGTTTCATCCTTTTTAGTTTTTATCTATATGTTGAAAAAATTTAATAAAGTTCTTTTAAAAAAACTTTAATGGTTTCTAAAACCACTTTTCTAAAATCAGAAAGATAGTGAGAACAGTGAGCAAATAAATAAAAATATAAAGCATACATATTTTGTTGTTTTAAGTATAGAGGAAGGACCTGCAATCAAACTCAATAGAAAACCAGAGAAATGTCTGGGAGAAGAATGTACAACCTGTGTAGTAACATATACAATCTGTTAAATTCTTCCGATATTTGAGGTTTAAACTATACAGGAGTCATTTTGTTAGAAATAAATTCCTTAATGAGCTTTGATTCTTTCAAGAGTATACAATATATTTATTCAACTTTTTAAAGCATTGTTTATATTGAGTTATATTTGTTATGATTACTGTGTACTGGAAAAGATATACTTCAGATCAGTTTGAGGATCACATGAGCAATCAGCAAATCTGATAGGCGGAATCAGGAATTGAAGCCAGAGTTCAATTAATTTTGTGTTGTTTTGTTTATTGGTTTACTTTATTTGTTTATCAGATGCCAATTTAAATTGGGATAATGGGTTGTATCCAACATTTTTTTAATGGATTTCCACTCAAAAGGAGATCTTTTGCTGTCATGCACTCTTGCACCTCCTCAAATCTTCCCAAGGAAGTACAAAATGCTCTGGAGTGGTAGACTTCATTCCACCAGTAGATGGACATAATCAGATCCAGTCCTATGTATTCGTTTCTAAACTGGGATTTTGAATTGAGTTGTCACTTTGCTGAATGGTCAGCTAATTTAGTTTAAAGGTTGTTTGGGTTAATCCATCATTCTTGATGTTTCTAGTGAATAAAGGTCTAGATGGTTATGTTAGTTTAAAATTGTAGATTTGTATACAAATATTCACAAGGCAATTTCCAGTTTACACCTAGGTCTCTACCATCACAAATAATACATAATTTGATTCAAAGATTGCTTAGATGTAGCTGTACTTTTTTGTATTGATACATATAGGACTAAATAGCTAAGTAAAATACTGTATGTCAATAATATTTTTTCATAAATCAGTACAGCTAAATGCCAGAATGATCTACTAATGTTTTGTCCTATTTTGTCCACATGTAAATACTTCCTTCTTCTGTAGACAACAAATGAAGAACTCAGTTTACCGAAGCAGACAGTCTTTGAACAGTCCTAGTCCAGGAGAAACTGAAATGGATCTTCTAGTTACACGTGAAAGACAGAGACGTGGTATCCGCAATAGTGGATATGATGTAAGTGTACGGAGATTGTATTTGTTGAGCACATTTCACCATTAATAATTTGCTTTAGAAGAATTACAGTACACATTAAGCTTGTCTTAGCAAAATTATGTATTTACATACTTGCAGCTTTGAGTCCACAATGGGAATCAATATTTTGCATTTCCAGGATGAGTGAATTCAGCAGAAGGAATAGAAAATCAGCCCCTGAAATCAGCCCCTGAATTTTATATGTTCATTTATGGATTTAAAAGATTCGTGTATGCACACATTCTTTCCAAAAGTTTAAAGGAACTACCATTTGGATAATGTTGTTTTACGGAATAGTCTGTGCATTGTTAGTTATACCTTGATTATTATTACTGTCAGGATACTTAATGTAAATTTAACCAAAACCCCAATATAAATAAAATAAATACATAAATTATGGTTCCTATTTTATTGTGCTATAAGGGTAGCTCTAGCACTCTACTGCAAGAGTCACAGCAGGAACATTAAGATTTGTACTGGACCTAAAAAGCTATTTCCTAAGAATCTCAGTTTGCTTACCTTGTTTCTTTTAAGTAAGTTGCTAAAGCTTTAGGTAGCCTTTCCCAGTCTGGTGACCTTAAAATGGATTGGATTATAACAGGCCGGCATGACATATGGCCTGCGGCCTCCATGTGGCCTGCCAAGTAGCCTTGTGCAGCCAGCCAGCATTTTTTGAAAGCTCAACAAATGTTAAATATACCCTTTTTTTGGAAGTGAACCTTACTGTATGTTTTGTGTGTCGTGAAACATCCCAGAGGAATATAATCTCTGATGACATTTTGAGACAAAACATCATGCCCTTGCTAAATTAGACTATAATGAGAAAAAAATTAAAGTTGCTGGTTTACTGAAAAACCTCTCTAGAGAAAAACAGATTTTCAAGAATATAAGCCCTGAAATTGAGACTGTTACGACCCTTAAAATTGCAAGGGAAATCACTGTTGCTGGGACATGTTTTATAGAAGGCAGATTTTTAAAGAAGTGTATGCAGATTGCTGTGTCCAGTTTTTGCCCAGAAAAGAAAGCAATATTTGATAATATTAGATTATCCTGAATGACTGTTCAAAGAATAATAGCATTTTTTCCAATCTTAGTGTTCAGTTATCTGAGAAATTAAAGAATTTCTCTTTCATTCATTAGTTTTTGGTATAAGAACTGATTTAAAAGACACAGCAAAATTACTCATTTTTATAAAAGGAATCAGTACAAACTTTGAAATCACTGAGGAGCTTCTAGAATGTGCTCTATAACTGGTCATATAACTGGAAAAGAATTTTGTGATGAAGTCATAAAATGTCTTAAAGAATCGTTGAAACTTGATCTGAAGAATTTGATGTGGATTTGCACTGATGGGACTCTAGCCATGAATGGCAAAAAGATTGGAGCAGTTGCTTCTTGAGCACTACATCAGACAAGAAAAACCAAACACCACTACATTATTCATATGTATGTTTTGTGCAGTAAAGTTTTAAAATGTGATCATGTGATGTTGGGGGTTGCCTCCATTGTTAACTATCTCTGCAGTTATGAACTAAAGCTCACAACCTTCCAAACCTTTCTTCAAGGAGCAGAATCTGAATGTAATGACTTAATTTATCACACAGACATAAGATTGCTAAGTCAAGCACACGTGTTCAGTGTTTTGTTAGTATAAAAGATGAAGTAACAAAGCTTCTTGCAAATGAGAAAATTCGAAACAGCTTGAAAATGAAGAGTGGAACTGTAATCTCTTTTTCATTTGCAATATCACAATTCATCTAAATAATCTGAATCTGTAGTTTCAAGGAAACAATCAACTTATCTTTAAAATGTATAATTCAGTAAAAGCGTTTAAAATGAAATTACATCTTTTTAAGGGACAACTCAAGAAAGGAGACCTGGGTCACTTTCCTACTTATGTTCAGCATATTCCTCAATGCAAGTTCACTGAGCTAGGAAAAAAATATGGAGAGCATGTTAGCCTTCTGTTTGAGGAATTCGACAAAAACTTCACTTTGACCAAAGATTCAATTAAATATGATTGAAAATCCATTTTCTGTAAATCCAGAAGAAATACCACTAGATTTCCAAATAGAAATAATCGAGTTGCAATGTTCAGGAACTGATAAATCAAAATTTAGGGAAAGCAGTTTGACTTTTACAAATGTTTAGAGAAGGAAAAATTTAGAAAGCTCATTGAAGCTCAGAAAACTTTTTGTATTTTTGGAAGCATATTTATATGCGAACAAACATTTTCAATCATGAACATTAATAAAAATAGACAGCATTCTTCCATCATTAATGAACATTTGCAAGACAGTTTAAGAATATCAACTTCTCATTTAACCCCACAATACAAAAAACCTGTTGTTGAAAAAAGATGCAATGTATTGCATTGATTCATTCATGTTTTTCATACTATAAAAATAGTGTCATATTCTTCATATTTTCTACTAATAACCTATTTTTCTCAGAACTATTCCTTTCTGGCCTGCAAGTGTTTTTAATGCGTCAGTGTGGTCCTTTCCCCTCTATGATTTGTGCAGGCCTGGATTAAAAGTTTTCCTTACATCCTACTAGTAGTAGTCATCCTGGTCAGGGCTTTGAAATCCTAATGCAGGACATGATGTTAGGCAAGCTGCATTACAGAGTTATAGACTAAGTTTCAGTTTCTTACACAATGGTACTTCAGTGGCCCAGATATTTGTTCTTTCTTATGATAGATATGCAGACTAAATGGATGCAACTATATCCTATGTTAATTATAATTTGTGTCTGAGTATCTTGTTACCAATTTATGTTGCACGTGGAGAGGTGAAAAGAACACCTCTCATATGGCAACCTATAAGATAATACTTTATTTCTAGATAACATTATTATTTTCTCTTTTTCACTATGTTTTACTTCCTAATTTAATATGTGACCAAAATTCTTTCAGTCATAATCCTAACTATTAAAAAAAAGGAGAGAGGACTTGCTGGTGAAATCTTCAAGTATATTGTCAGAAGTGATGTCATACAAAAGCTCTTGTTTACAGCACAGAAAGAAGCCATAAATGGAATTTCGTCTATTTTTATCTGGCTCAGCACATCATGCTTACTATGGTGGAAAAATTATGGGAGAGCAAAATGAGTGAATTACAATTCAGAGTAATTCTCTGGAGATGCCCTTAACTGTAAAACTTCTAGAATCAGCATTATGATGTATAGTAAAGAAATCTAGTGGAGCAATAAAATGTACTAATGTACTAATTATATTTAGTGAGGTTAAAAAAGGATGTCAAAAAAGAATATGCTATGTAGTAAAAAGAAGAGGTTTCAGATTAAAGTGAATCTGACTGCTTAATCTGGGGGTCCTTCTGGAAGAGCAGGTGGCAGTTGTGGCCAGGAGGGCCTTTGCGCAACTTTGTGTTGTGCGCCAGTTATGCCCTTTCCTGGATCGGGAAGCCCTCTGAACAGTCACTCATGCCCTGGTCATCTCCCATATAGTCTATTGCAATGCGCTCTACATGGGGCTACCCTTGAAGAGTATCCAGAAGTTACAGCTGGTCCAGAACGCAGCTGCGTGGGCAATTCTTGGTGCCCCAAGATCGGCACATGTCACACCTTTGCTGCGCGAGCTGTATTGGGTACCAGTTTGCTTCCGGGTCCAATTCAAGGTGTTGGTTATCACCTTTAAAGCCCTACATGGCATGGGTCCAGGTTACCTGAGGGACCGTCTCATCCCCATTACATCGACCCGTCCCACCCAATCATGCAGAGAAGGCATGTTACAGACCCCGTCTGTAAGAGAATTCGGTTTTATGGGGTCCAGGAAGCGGGCCTTCTCTGCAGTGGCTCCCGCCCTTTGGAACATTCTTCCCCCAGAGGTGAGACAAGCCCCCTCTCTCCTGACTTTCTGGAAGAACCTGAAGACCTGGCTCTGCCACCTCACTTGGGGCAGGGAGGGGAGTAGTTATTCTTGGGGATGGCTGGCGCCTTAGAATGTTCCTGACATATATACGAACTGAACTGGATCTTTTATTGCCATCTGGATTTTATTTTTATTTTATATTTATATTTATATGTTGTATTTGTATTTATATTTTATATACTATTTCTGGTTATTGCTTTTAACTTGTTAGTTTTATTGTAAACCGCCCAGAGTCCCTCTTCTGGGGGGAGATGGGTGGTGGCAAAATTTGAAAAATAAATAAAATAAAATAAATAGTGCTTAAACATGGTGCTAAGTATAACTTCTAGGAGGACACTAGACATGGTAGCGTCAGGTAGACTCTAATGATCCAATTCACTTAGAGATCGTTTTTCATCAATAGAACAGAAAGACCATTTTTTTTCCTCATTGAAACTGCTCATACACTCTCAGAAACTGATCTGGTGATTTTGATTGATTTATTATGTGTCATCAAGTTGTTTTCGACTCCTAGTGACCACATAGATATATTTTCTCCATGATGATCTATCCCTAACCTGGTCTTTCAGGTCTTTCAATGGTGTACTCATTGTCACTGTAACTGAGTCCATTCACCTTGCTGCTGGTCATCCTCTTCTTCCCTTTCCTTCCACCTTTCCCAGGATTAGAGCCTTTTCCAGAGAGCTAAATCTTTGTGTAATGTGTCCAAAGTAGGAGAATTTGAGCCTGGTCATTTGTGCCTCGAGTGAGAACTCTGCGTTGATTTGTTCAATGATCCATTTGTTTTCTTGGCTGTCCATGGTATTCCCAGGAGTCTTCTCCAACACCAAAGTTCAAAGGCATCAATACTCTTCCTATCCTGCTTCTTCAGAGGACCATCCAAATCAGTGTTTCTTAAGCACTAGACTCTCAGGGGTCCACAAAATCAAAATTATTTGCCAGCCTATGTTGAAAAATAATACAATATTAAAATCCCATCAAACAATCGTGAGAAGCGGTAGTGACAGCGAATGCATCAAGTTTAATTTTTAATATGGTAAATATTGATAAATATAACCCATTTATTTATTTATTTATTTATTTATTTATTTATTTATTTATTTATTTATTTATTATTTCAATTTATTCCCATACAAACAGAAGCTCTTTTGGGGTACTCCATATTTTTTAAAAGTGGGAAGGGGTCCTGAGAGAAAAAAGTTTAAGTTTTAAAAAAAGTTTCTTAAACATTGATCTAAATCATGGGGAAGTTTGGGGAAAGGACAAGAGAAAATGGGAGCAAGTTATTTCTGAAGGAGAATTTTCAGTATCAGAATTTTTACTATATTACAGTGTCTAAGATCTTTTTTCACAAATCTTGATAAGTAAACTGGTATGAAACTATTAAAGATTTGTTGCATGGATGAGGCCAGAATGTGGAAAGCCCCATCAGCTACAGTCTTCAAAATTCCTATGCTATAGTTCTGTGAAATAGTAAAATATCCCTTTCTCCCTTTCTTTCCATAGCCTTTTCTGTTTAAATGTACGATGACATTTCGTTTTAATGGATTAATTGGAGGGACTGTCTATTAAATAAGGAAGTATATCATCACAGTGATTTATGTCATTTGCATGATGACATCATTATCCAAATGATGCAAGTTATTACATTTGAGTAATGATGTCATTATGTAAAAGCAATAAATTGGCACAATAGACATAATTTGCATCATTCACTAATGATATTATTACACAAATGATGTAAATCACCAGGGAAATTTGGTCCATCATATGCAAGGTCCATTTCATGCAAAGTCCATTTATTGAGATCCAGTAAATCAAAGTTTCACTGTAGTGTAAGCACTACTACAATGATCTAATGGCAGATAAAATTAATTAAGCATTTTGTTTGCAGTAGAAGGAAATCTAGGGAAGTTTTTTTCTTCCCAATTTGTAAGATGATTTGGAATTATGTCAAGATCAGACCATAGATGTATTTGGAACTATGTCAAGAAATCAGACCATGGATCTATTTAGTTGTTTCCAGCCTTGACCAGCCAGTTTTTTCAATATGGTCTGATTTATATTTGGTTTTTGCCTTTTACACTGCTGTACATTGACCATATATCTTTGAGTGCCAGAACCCAAATACAAAAAAACAAAACAAAAATTGTAGTACTTGTGAGGTAATAAATAATCTTGCTGACCATTGGAGTATAGTGATTCTTTACTATAATATTTGTCGGGATTCAGGGAACTGAAACGTCAACTGTGAAAAGGATTGTCTGTGTTTTGACATTATCTGTCACAGTACATAAATCATAATATGAAATGCATCTAGGATTATAGTGTGCTATGCTTCAGTGTGCTTCACTGCAGCAGCAATGTAAAGGAACAATCTACAGTATGAGATAAAGCTGGCTTTGCTGTAGTTATTCATATATAGTATCTCCCTGACTGCAGTATTTCCTTGTGTGTGTTTTGCTTTGCAATTAGGTCATTGTGTATTTTTGTTACATTATTGTTATAAAGGCTAATTTAAGATCTTATGGACACTGGTTTTTGCCATTGCTTTGTTTCTATTAAGTTTACTTCATCTTTCCATCCCTCTCCATTTTCTGTTCACAGTGATTATGTGGGGCAGAACTGATTAAGAAATAGTGACTAGACCACAATTACCAAATCATCTTCATTGGAGGGATATAAATCTATGACTCATTGGTCCCAACCAACCACTGTCAAAAAAAAAAGATAATTACAAATCCAGATAAATTAAATACTAGGTACAATTTGATCAGTTTAACACACATCAAATAAATATATCTTCCACCAGCAACAACATGGAAGCAACCTCTTTTCCCTTGCCTCTGTGGGCTTTTGGGGGATCTTATGGCTCTGGGTAATCCTATGTTTGCTTCCTATATTTTAATAGAGGAATTAAAATAGAGTAGTTAATGTCAGCTGTTTATTTAATGGATCACTTGTCCTTTAAAGAATTTGGTTTAATTCTTTCCTAGGAATTACCACTTTCATCTGGTGGGAGGACTCATTATCTTTGGTGATTTTGAGAATATTTATTTATTGATCATATGGCACATTCACAAAAATAAAAAAAAATATTTGAGAATAATGTGGGTGGGAGCAGGAACTCCTGTTATGGTCACCTTTGCTTGTAAAATACAAAGGAAGAGGTGAAACTAAGAGTAATCTATTGGGAGTGAGGGCAAGTAGGTTTGTGCAAGTATGTAGGAAATCAATACACCTAGGAAAAGAAACTCCAAAATTAAATCTAGAAGAAGGCAAAGGCAAACCACTTTTGTGTTATTGCCAGGAAAATTGAATGAAACATTTAGTTCCAGTTGGTTTCAAGATGATGAGACCCTCCAAGTTCGAAAGCACTTGTCTAGTTACTAGATAAGAATGTCAGACTTTTAAGATATTTTATTCAATTTTGCTATTTATTGACTTTTGTACGTTGATGTTGATTTGGGCTTTCCTTTTAAAAGGAAAAATTGAGTATAAACATGAAATATAGTGTTATGTTGAATGTTTAGGGGAGTGCTGAATTTGAAAAATTTGTTTGCAAAATTTTTAAATAGTTAAGTATTCATATCTATGGATTGGTTGACAATACTTGTGACTCTCAATGTAGAGAATATTAGTACATATAAAATAGGTATTTTTATCAGATACTTGTAACATATAATCTTTATAGGATATGGATTTCTTAAACAGCTAGTAATTCATTGAAATCAGAGCTAGATATTCTCTTTTTCTTTCTAAGTTCAAATTTTTTATTAGATTTTAATTTTACATAGATAAAAGTTTGAAACAGAAAAGAAAATAGAAATACAAATCAAGAAAGAAGAAAAGATAAAAAAGTGTAGTAAAGTAAAAAAGAAAAAAAGAAAAAGCTGAAACATAGAATTTAGTCAACTTCCGATTTGTATCTGGTCATGGTATTTTAAAAATTTTATCTTACATGCTAGGTCTATATAAAACATTAAAGAATATTTCTTGTCTATTACATCAATAAATATATATATATATATATATATATAAGGGGCATGGTGGCTCAGCGGGTAAGACGCCAGGCTTGTTGATCGGAAGATTGCAAGTTCGGAGGTTCGAATCCCTAGCCCTGCGTGCAGAGTGAGCTCCTGCACTAGCTCCAGCTCTTGCCAACCTAGCAATTCGAAAGCATGCAAATGCAAGTAGATTAATAGGTACCACTTCGGTGGGTAGGTAACAGCGTTCCACGCGTGTCATGCGGCCACATGACCGTGGAAGCGTCTTCGGACAACGCTGGCTCTTTGGCTAACAAACGGAGATGAGCACCGGCCCCTAGAGTCGGACACGACTGCACAAATGTGCGGGGGGTACCTTTACCTTTTATATATATATATATATATATATATATATATATATATATATATATATTAATCTTCAAATCCCCATATAAGCTTTGCCCCTCCTGCATCTTGTAAATAGTCAGTTAATGGTTTCCACTCTTTAAGAAAATAATTATTTGGATTTTCTTTTAATAAACATGTCAATTTATCATTCTCTGCCATATCCATCAATTTTAACATCCAATTTTGTATCATAGGCAATATCTGATTTTTCCAATTTTGTGCGAAAATAAGTCTTGCTGCTGTAATCATGTATTGCATAATCCTTGTAAATTGCTTCCCAGGTTGTCCATCAATTATTCCCAGTAAAAAAAATTCCGGTTTAGATGGAACTCGAATTTGTAATATATTTTGCATCAATGCATGTATTTGAGTCCAAAATTTCTTTGCAATCTCACATGTCCACCACATATGGTAAAAAGACCCCTCTTTTTTTTTTACATTTCCAACATAAGTTGGAAACATTTCCATACATTTTAGAAAGTTTTTGTGGGGTCATATACCATCTGTACATCATCTTATAAAAGTTTTCTTTTAAATTATAGCACAAAGTAAATTTTAGCCCTTTGGTCCACATATCTTCCCATTGTTGCATTTGAATATTATGGCCAATATTTTTAGCCCATTTAATCATACAGTCTTTAACTTGTTCCTCTACCATTTCACCTTTTAACAATAATTTATACATTTTTGCAATTAGATGATCATCTGCCTCACATAGTTGTAACTCAAATTCCGATTTGGTTTGTTCAAATTCAAAGTCTTTTTTATCTAATTTAAATTTCTCTACGAGCTGCATATATGAAAGCCATTGAAAACTGTATCCCTCTGATACCAATTCTTCTATTGATTTAATTATATATTGTCCTTGTTCTTTCTTTAAAAAGTCTTTGTAAGTTAACCATTTATCTTTATTTCTTACTTCTGTTCTGTAGAATGCTTCTTGTGTAGAAATCCATAAAGGTCTTTTATAACATAAGATTAATTTATATTTATTCCAGATTCTTAACAAGGATCTTCTAATATAATGGTTTTTAAAGTCCACATTAACTTTAACTTTATCATACCACAAATATCCATGCCATCCATATCTTAATTCATATCCTTCCAAATTCAATAATTTTTCATTTTTCAAAACTATCCATTCTTTAATCCAAACCAAGCAACAAGCAGCATAATATAATTTCAAATCTGGCAGACCTAGTCCTCCTCTTTCTTTAGAGTCTTGCAAGACTTTATATTTTACTCTTGGTTTTTTCCCTTGCCAAATAAATTTAGAAATATCTCGCTGCCATTGTTTAAAAGGTTCTTCTGATGCCAATATAGGTAGTGTTTGAAAAAGATATAAAATTCTTGGCAAAACATTCATTTTGATTGCTGAAATTCTACCTAATAATGATAATTGCAGTTTTTCCAAATGTTCCAAATCTTTTTTAATATCCATCCAAAGTGGAATATAGTTATTCTTAAACAACTTAACATTTTTAGTTGTTAAATATACTCCCAAATATTTTACTTTTTCTTCCATTGAATATCCTGTTATTTCTTTCAATTTCTCTTGTTGGTGGTAATCCATATTTTTAGTCAAAACTTTTGTCTTCTGTAAATTCACTTTGAACCCTGCTAACGACCCAAAGTCTTTTAGTTTCTGTATTAATATTTCAATTCCTTCTAATGGATTCTCCAAGGTAATGACTAGGTCGTCAGCAAAGGCTCTTAGTTTATAAACTTCTTTTTTAACTTTGATACCATGGATGCCATCATCTTGTCTAATATCTCTAAGTAAAACCTCTAATACCAATATAAACAAAAGTGGAGATAATGGACAACCTTGTCTAGTGCCTTTTTGTATTTCACATGGCTTACTAAATTCTCCATTAACAATTATTTTGGCAAATTGTGGAGTATATATTGATTTAATCCATTTTATAAAATTTCCTCCAAAATTCATATTTTCCAATACTTTGAACATAAAAGGCCAATTTAAGTTGTCAAAGGCTTTTTCAGCATCAATAAATATCAAGGCAGCTTGTTTATCATAGTGTTGATCCAAATATTCAATTACGTCTGCTATGTTTCGGACATTGTCTCGAATTTGCCTCTTGGGTAGAAAACCAGCTTGGTCTTGATGAATAAAGTCCTTAAGTATATTCTTCATTCTTTCTGCTAATATCGTTGTAAATATCTTATAGTCATTATTCAATAAAGATATTGGTCTGTAATTTTTAGTTAATGTTAAATCCTGTTGTTCTTTAGGTATCAATGTTATATGTGCTTCTTTCCAAGTTTCAGGCATAATTCCTGTTTCCAAAATAGAATTCATAGTCTTCTGCAAAGGTAGACATAAATCCTCTTCAAAACATTTATAATAGGCTGCTGACAATCCATCCGGTCCAGGAGCTTTTCCACTACTAATTTTCTTAAAAGCTTTTATCAATTCTTCTTTTGTTATAACATTATTTAATATCAATCTTTGTTGGTCATTAAGAACAGTTAATTTTTGTTTATTCAAATATTCTTCAATCTCATCCAAGTTGACATCTTGTTTTTTATATAATTTAGAATAATAGTCATGAAAGGTTTTTTGAATGTCCATATTATTCACCAGAGTTTTTCCTTCATGCTGAATATTAGTAATCAAATTCTTTTGTCTTTGTTTCCTCAATTTATAAGCCAGCCGTCTACCTGGTTTATTTGCATATTCAAAATATTTTTGTTTTGTAAATTTCATTTGAGTCTCTATCTCTTGAGTTAATATCATTGATACTTGCTTTTGTAGAAATTTAATTTGAGTGAGCAAAGTGTCATCCATTGGTTTATCTCTCAAATCTAACTCTTTATTTTTAATTTCATCTAAAATCAATTGAATTCTTTTTTGTTTTTTCTTCCTCATTTGAGCATTGTCTTGAATAAAATAACCCCTCATATATGCTTTACTGGCTTCCCATACAGTTTGAATATTAGTCCCTTTGTTCAAATTAAATTGAAAATATTCTCTTAATTTTTTTTTGCATACATCAACTACATCATTATTCCGTAGTAGCGACTCATTCAATCTCCATCTAAATACATTCCGTTTCCCTTTAAGAGTCAACATTACTGGATTATGATCTGATAAAGTCTTAGGTAATATATCAACTTTGTTAATATCCATCATCAAATTTTTAGATATCAAGATCATATCTATTCTAGAATGTGATTTAAATCTCTCTGAATAATATGTAAATTCTCTGGAAGTCCCATTCATACATCTCCAAATGTCTTGTAAATCCAACATCTCTTTCAAGTCGAAAAATGTTTGTGGCAATTTTCCCTGTGTTTGCTTCACTTCTTTTTTGTGACTGTCCTGTCCAGTCTGGGGTAAATTACCCCATTCCAATCCCCCATGAAACACCAATTGTCATAAGTTAAGTCCAGAAGTTTATCCATCAGGTTTTTATAAAATACTCCTTTATCCATATTCGGTGCATAAAGTCCAACTATCAGTGTTTTAGTTCCTTGTATGTTAATTTCTACTACAATGTATCGACCCTCTTCATCAGCTAATATCAATTTTGGGTTTAACTTTGGTTGTACATATAAGACTACCCCTTTAGTTTTTTTATATCCAGCTGAAATAAATTCTTCTCCAAGCTGTTTTTGAATCAAATATTTAGTATCTTTTTTACAAATATGAGTCTCTTGTAAACAACTTATGTCCAATTTCTGTTTTTTCAAAAAATGAAATATCTTTCTTCTTTTCTGTGGAGAATTAGCTCCATTAATGTTCCATGTCAGATATTTAAATTCCATTGGCGTTTTGTTCTTTAAAATCCCTTTGTTAGGTCCACACCTGTAGCTCCTTTCTCAGATAGATCTTCAGTCTTCTCTTTGTCTTTCGATGTTTCTCCTCCTTTTGTCAATTCTCCTTCTGGTAAACCCATTTCTTTCTTATATTTCTCTAAAAAAGCTTTTGCTTTTAAAATGGAAGTTATTTTGAATCTCTGTCCTTTGAACTCAAACGATACGCCTTTCAATTTTTCCCATCTGAATGAAATACTATGTTGCCTTAATTTGTCTGTAAGGAAAGAATAGTCTTTTCTTTTCCTTATTATTCTCAAAGGAATTTCTTTTAATAAAATTATTTCCTTCCCTTCTATGTTTAATCTAGTATTATAATGTTTCCTTAAGATTTGCTCTTTTGTCACTTTTCTTACAAAATATATCAATATGTCTCTAGGGACTTTTCTTTCCTTAGCGTAACGTGAGTTTACTCTGAATATCTTATCTATCTCCAAATCTAAATCTTGTTCTCTTATCTCCAAAAATTTAGCCAATTCAAAAATCATCCTTTCTCTCACATTTCCATCTACTTGTTCTGGAACTGCTCTAAATCTCAAGATATGTTCTTTGTCTCTCATTTCTGCTAAAGCTGTGATATCTAGATTATGTTCAATCTCTTTTATAGCATATTCTGATTTGTCTTCTAATTTTTGCATCTGGCTTTGCGTATCTTTAAGTTCTCCTGACAGAGAATTGACCACTTCCTTGACTGTTTGAATTTCTTTTTTAAAGTCTTGCTGAATCTCTCGGGTTATTTCTTTCTTCATATCGTCCATTTTTTTGTCTAATGCTGTAATCTGATCTGCCATCTGCTTCGTGGAGTCATCCATTTTCTTATTTAATGCTGTATTCTGATCTTCCATCTGCTTCGTGGAGTCATCCATTTTCTTATTTAGTACTCCAACAGCTTCTAATATCTTTTTCATTTCTGGTAATAAAGTTTCTGAGGCAGATGTAGCAGGCGTAGCAGAATCAATAGGTAGTCCTCCAGTCTCCTTCTTCTCCTTTTCCACCCGTCTTGTTCCCAAAGACGCCATAATCCTGCAAAAAAAAGAGAAAAGGGAGAAAAGGGGAAGAAAGCACCATATAACAATATAACAAAAATTATTTTAAAAAAAGGGAAAAAATTTTAAAAAAAAATTTTTTTTTACAGGTAATAAAAAGAAAAAAGAAAAGGGAAAAAAGGAAATATCCAACAGGTTAAAAAGAAGAAAAAGAAAGAAAAAGAAAGAACTAGAATTTTTTTTTTAAAAAGGCTCCTTTAAAATTTTTCCTCTTAGTTCATTTATAATCCCTTATATATAAAAGTCCACAGTGTTCCAAACATCCAAGATAAAAGCCTAGGACTTTCTGTTCTCCTGTAGTCAAAATCCAAGATAAGAATAGTAAATATTCCCAGGGTTTCTCCTTCCCACTTGTAATTCTTCAATCCAACCACAAGTCAAAAAGAAAAAATGTTACTAGAAACATGTAAAAAAGCCTCTATTTTCCATATAATAATCCAATAATCTAAATTAAACGTTAAATAACTTGACTTTTTCCAAAAAAATAAATCCAAACAGAGTTCAAAGTTCAGAAAGAAAAAGAGGAACTTGTATATATATAAAAATATTTAATAGAGTTCTTTTTTTCCTTTTCAGGCAGCAATCTCAACATCAAAGTCTTAAAAATAAAGTATTAATCACTCCATTTAAATCCAGGTTTTAATATAATATTCCAGAGAACAAAAAGAGAAATACTAATAATTGTCCATAAGTAAAAAACTCAAGCCAAACTAAAATAGTAGTAAAAGTCACTTTCACTTCTAGCAAAGCCACTTAACTTTCTCTTCCCACCGTTTATTCTTTCTTTAACAAAAGAAAAAATATAACACCAGCAAATATAAATCAAGTCCAGATACAAATCTTAGCACTTAATAGAAAAAATAATAATATTTAAAAGTAAAAAAAAGTGACTAAAAGCCTGATGGGCCAGCTACTTATCTTTTAGAATCACGGCTGCTGCAGAGCTCCGTTTTTCTTCCAGTCTCCTTTCATTGCTCCTATCTCCCTCTTCCCGCGGTGGAAATTACGGGGGTCGGGGGAGAGCAATTACTCCGGAGACCCCTTGTGGTTAATCTTCTGATCTCACTCTCTTCGAGTGTGATTTTTTCAGCGATTTTCTTCTCCCAAATCGCTGCAAACAGCTTAGCCGTGGAATCGAGGCTAGGAGCCCCGGTTCTTCGCTGCGCTCCGATCAGTACTCGGAAGTGAAAGTGATATTCTCTTTTTCTTTCAATAGAAAATTCTTAGTTGTGCAAAATGTAGAATAGTCAATCATAGCCTAAATTCATTTTTTCTCTAATTATAATTTCTCTAAGTTTTTTTTCTTTAAACCAAATAGTGAATAACAATGCTTGTGTCATTGATAAAAATGTAAAAGAGACTTACTAAGACTGGGGCAAAGGTAAAGATCTGTTCCCACTGTAAGAGCTACCATGGAAGTTGTAGTTTGCTTGGAGACAACTGAATTCACAGTCTGCTTTCTGGGGAAATGTCTGTATTATTTATTCATTGCATTTATATTCCATCTTTTTTATGGGAGCACAAGCGCCACAGACCTGTCAAGCTCCCTGATTTTATGTTCACAGCTGGAACCCCGTGAAGAAGGCTGTGTTGAGGGAGGATAACTAGGTGAGAATCTCTCAGGAAGCTCTGTGGTTGAATGGAAATATGAACCTGATCCAACACCTTATCTCCATTACTTCACTTCTCTAATTAAATGACTATAATGGGCAAGGGGGAGATGAAGAATTGGACAGGAAGAAATGCAAGCAAGCTTGGGATCTCTTGTACTGTTGGTTTCCTTGCTTCCTTGGGACACTGTACTAGTATTTTTCTAACAGGACATAGCTATTCTTCTGCTATCTATCAGATAACACAGATCCTTAAAGGGGTTTAGGATAATGAGTGAACATATCTGCTCTTTGTACATGTGTATGAACACTATCATAAAAAGTGATTGCAATAGTCTCCATTAAATACTTATATTTTATCCAACAGACTGAGCCTGAAATGATAGAAGAAACAAATATTGACCGTGTCAATGAACCTCGAAATTATACCAGAGCCCATCAAGCAAAAGGCCATTCAGAGACTTCAACTCTGAGTTCTCAGCCATCTATTGATGAAGTCAGGCAACAAATGCACATGTTACTAGAGGAAGCCTTTAGTTTGGCTTCAGCAGGTCATGGAGGACAGAGCAGGCAACAAGACACTTACAATTCTGCACAGAATTTGCCATACTCTGAAGTTGTGACCAGTGCTCCTGGTACCATGTCTCGGCCTAGAGGCGGAATACAGTGGGTGCCAACATATAGACCAGAAGTGTATCAGTACAGTTTACCACGGCCTGTAAGTGACCACTTACATATGATACATAAAGAACTATTATGGGCTTGTTTCATATGTTTCCAGAGAAAATCCCTGTGTGTTGGTTGAATCTGTGCCCATTTCATTGCAGAGCCTTCTTATATATGGTATTTTACTTGCATTTTGAGAAGCTTGTCTTTAAAGTCACATTGTATATTTCATGTAAGGTTATATGTGTGATTTTGGAGTTACATATTAGTGCAAGCTGAATTACCAAACTTGACAATTAACCCAGTATGAGGTAATAGCACAAGCACAGTAAAAATAAACAGCATTTTTCAAGGCATAGATAATGTGATTATATTGGAAGTTTATAAGAAAGACTTCCTGTCATTGTTCTGGTTCCTGTAACTGAGGCTAGAGTACCAGTAATCCCGAGTTGGAGGGAGCAAGAGGGATAGACTGACTCATTCACAAAGACTTGTGCAGTATTTCCAGTGGCATGGACTGGGTTCATGGATATGTACTGCCAGAACAAGAGCTCAGAGACAAAATACCTCTTGTTAAATCAACACTCTGAAGATCACACAGGTAGAATCTATGCTTGCAGTGTGCTTTGCATTCAAGGACTTAAGACTCATATTCCATTTTATGGCTGTTGTGGGTCTTCCGGGCTGTGTGGCCGTGTTCTGGAAGTTGTGGTTCCTAACGTTTCGCCAGCATCTGTGGCTGGCATCTTCAGGGGGCAGGAACGTTCAGAAACGTTAGGAACCACAACTTCCAGAACACAGCCACACAGCCCGGAAGACCCACAACAGCCATTGAACTCCAGCCGTGAAAGCCTTCGACAATACATTCCATCTTATCTCTAATTATGTTAAAAAATATGGCCTTATGAGTAGAATCATGAAATATTTTAATTAAGTATTTGAAACAGTTACACTGTCTTTCACCTTCATTCAGAAAACAAAAAGAGTTCATCCTGCCATATATTTATGCCAGAAATTTCCCTTATGATACTGGGAAAATACGGTTATTTGTCCAAATTTGTGGGATGTGGGTTGGGATGCAAATGATTAGAATTTTTTAAAAAAGAGATAGGAATATTACAAACTGGCCTTTTCTCTATGACTTTGCATGTGTGTAGCACTTTTAGTATCTGTGTGGCCTTAATTCCAAGACCCATTAATCCTGAACGATTAGCAACCAAGTTATAGATACTGTATGCAATTTTAAACCAGATATTTTACTTTTCTGACAAAGGAAGAATGAGAAACACTTCAATGCATCTGTTTAAAAATAGGTTGTGAAATTGTGAAGTGAAAGAGGATTTGCAATTTGCTTTAAGAAAAACTTGTTTCATATCCCAATATAGATAGTATTACTGTTTTATGAAAAAATAAATGTCAAGCTCTATGATAAAATCTGGCAGAAAAGGAATATAGTTAGAATTAAATAATTTCGAGTCCAGGGTATGGAAGTAAACGGAGCTCTCAGTCCCTCCAAACCAAAATCACTCCTATTTACTACAATGGTTCATTATTTTTCAGCAATATAAAAGTAGTGTTGCCAGTGCTGGTTCATTTTATTGTGATTGTTAAACATCTGAGAATCAGCAGTCTTTGCCAGGTGACTGCAAACTACTCAATGACCTATCAATAGAGCTTCGTTCTACTCACGATTGATTTAATCTATTGCATATGTTATTTTCAGGTTCCAGTTCTTAGGCAACATAATCCTAAACTTGCTTACTGGGCATGTGTATTGAAATCAGTTCAACTTATGTCCATATGACAATCTATTCTCACATCAGTATATGTTGGCAATGGGAAAATAAATGTTTATCATGATCTCTTGTCTCTTCAGATTATAGCATCTTGCACAAAAGGCTATTCACCAAAAAAAGATGTAATATGAGTAAATATTGAGAATATTTATGACCATTGCATAAGATTTGGTGTAAAATAATAGTTAGAGGTGCAAAGGAGGAGTGCATACTCATTTAATCTGAGTAGCCGTGAACAATTTAAGACAAATATAACTTACTCATAAAGTTTCATGTTTTTCCCCAAGAAACATAATTTAATTTGAGATTCTGTGCAACACTTCTGACAAAGAATGGGAATGAAAATGGGGATCCCCAAATTGAACTATACCTCATTTTATACAGTATTTGTTAAATGTTCTTATCTTAAAAAAAGATTCACTCTTGGTAAAATGAGCATAACTATAATATTTTACAAAATTAATACGTGAAAGCTTTTGAACACATTGAAAGCCTACTTTTTATAATTTGAAGATGGACCCTCTATATTAGTCCTTTGAGACCACTACCTCTGAATAGAGTATGTTGTGGAGTTCAATCAAATAGTCTTTGTAAAATGTACTTCTTCTGTAACGCGGAGAAACACAATGTAGTATTATTTTAATAATTGAATTTTTTTTGAGGAAATGCCTCCCTGATTTCTTCACAGGCATACAGGTGTTCTCCACTCCCTGAAATGGTGATGGGTTCTCCACCTCCTCCTGTGCCTCCCAGGACAGGACCTGTCGCTATAACTTCTCTCAGGAGGTACTACTTAAATTTCTTAGTAACTAATGCTGAAACTCAACTACATTACAATGCTAAGCTAGCTCCTTATATTTAACACAATGCTTCTGAAATTCAATCAAATGGTATAATTTCAGACATAATGTTATGATTAAATATTTAAAACTATAAATCTTTATTCAGATGCAAACTCCTTATATATGCAATAAATATGCAAAATCTATGCTCTAGTATTATCTAAACCATGATTTAAATCCTTGATTATAAAGGTATAGTGTCAAGGTGACTGTGCTATCAAAGGATTGAATAATTCATAAAACACCCTGTTTTGTTATTTGAAATAACCAGATACAGGCAGCACAAGATCACTGGATTATTTGATAATTTTTGGGGGGCACTCAAGAGAAATTTAGAACATTTTTACTAATATTACTTACATAAATTTTATAACCATAATAAATGTAGACAGGTTTTAACATGCTTTAAATATTTAATGCACAATTCTCTGTTCATTTTAATCTGGTGGACAGTGCCTTTTAAATTTTATATTCTCACATCAAATTAACTTAATAATGCATCTCATGCATGAATAGCTGATTATTGTTGTATGGTTGAGTCTTATGAAATCACTTGGTCTGTCAAACAGTGCTTTTTAAAAAAAACCACATTGGAATATACTGCAAAGCCACCACATAGTATGAATGATGTATTTCACAGTGCATTGGTAAAAGAATACAGAAGCAGCTGAGCTGTCCTCATTGGCTGTCAGTGATGTCATAATAGTTGTGCAAAACTATCAATGAATTGTAGAGCACTGGCAACCAGACTCATCCTTCATTGTCAGATAGAATGATAATAAGAGTAAGCTTAGCATATACCGTATCTAGGAAATTTCTAACAAAAGGTATGTCTTTATTAACATTAGTGTTTTTAAATGTTGTTATAATTACATTTGTTTATATCAATATAGACAGATTTAAAGTCTCACTAATTTGCATTTTCTGGTGTTTACATTACCGTAGCAAAATGCAGGACAGGATAAAAGATATATAAACTATTACCTAAAGCAAACTTAGTTTGAGGCAGTGGACAGCAAAGCTGCTATGACTTAGCCATTAATGAAAAATGTCAAAATGATAATCAATATTTTCTTACCTTCTTTCACAAACACTTAAGGCAATCCTGCTTCTCTGGATGAAATGGTTTTGTTCTTTAATGAATTTACTTCAAAGTACTTAAATGTTCTGCTCCAGAATAAATGGGTTTTAGACTTTGGCCAAGGTATATTTGATATTGACATGACTAATCTTTCCAATATGTATTATACAGGTCAACTTCCGATATTGGCAGCAAGACAAGAGTATCAGAGTCCAGTGGGACTGAACAGATACAGCCACATGATCATGTCCCTTTTGTCCCAGTATCAAAAGCCCCAGTAACTGTGGCTCCATTGGATCAATCAGCTTTGAATTACTCAGGTGAAAAACGCATGCGGTACAAACAGAGACCACATCTAAGTCTGTATGGCATAGAGACAAGTGTATGAGATCTAACAAATACTCTTGTTTAGAACTGTGTTAATGGTTCTCTTGAAGGCTTGAGGAGGAGGATTGATAAAAGGATCCCCACACATACCTTCATTTATCACATGAAGTATATTTCTAACATATAGGAGAGGAATGGAGAGAAAGGACATGGTCTCTCTATTTGAAGCACCTGGAATTAGCATCTTTCTAAGACAGGATCTTGGAACTGCTGGTGTGTTATAGTACAGAAAACAGATGGCCATGTAACGTAATCTATTTTCCTTGCAGTGATTACTCTTGAGCTGAATGCACTGTGTGTAGATTCAAAGGCCAGGCACTCTTTTTAGAAAAAGCTAGTGCAAATTGCTGTTCCCAGCATAGTGTGTTGAAGCCAATCTGAACTGATGGTAAATGTCATGTGGTTTCATTGTGTCTCCAACTTGCAAGCTGTATGTCCTTGCAAAGTGTTCAAAAGTGAATTTGGTGATGGTATTCCAGTTGGTGCTTGAGAAGTTTCCAATATGGCAAATCAATTCAGATTAACTTCATTTGTCATTAATAAGCTGAATATGATTATACATGCAAGCATATTTGCCAGAAGAAGCTTCAGCAGATGATATTAACACATGAAACCTCCTCACGTTGAGTTAGATCAGTTCACCTAGTCTACTATCACCATTTATAATTGGCAGCAGCTCTTCAGGATTTCAGACAGACATCTTTTTTCATACTGCCTGAGACCCTTTTAATTGGAGATGGTAATGACTGATCCTGAAACCTTATACATGCAAAGGAAAAGTAGTTATATTATCATTTGCAGAAGACTTTGGGAAGGCAAGATTAGTGGTTGTATTCTACCATTGAATTGTAGCTCCAAGACATTTCTTTGATTCAGTAGAATTCTTAACCAACTGATCAAAATCCTTCTTACATTAAAAAAATATCACTGCAGTCTATCAGATACTTTGGACTTTTACATCCTTATGTTTGTATATGCCTATGTTTCAATGAGTTGGGAATATATCCTGTTTTACATTGTAAAGCTGATCTCCCATTTTGTTGATGTTCCTATGATGTTCCTAATATTACATATTACTGAAGCTCATGATTTAAGACTTTAGAGGAAAATTATTCTGAATGGTCAGTAAGTCAGCCAATGAAAAATGTATTGTTTTCAAAGAAAGAATAGTTGTGTTGCTGGTTTGCCTCATATGCTTACTTGGATGATAAAGAGGTTTAGAAGAAGCAGATTTTTTAAAGGATGCTGCTACTAAATATTTATTCTTAACCTGACTGATACAGCCTGTATGACAAAAGGAAGGTAAGCCAACTAGCTGTTTCATCGTGTGCAAAAGGCTTGGCGAAGATTTTTTATTTTATTTTACTAAATTGCTTCCCCCCCCCCATCCCACTCTCATCAGTAGACAAAAACAGTAAATATCCCCCAAAGTTTTGAAATAATTTTCTTTGAAGCGTTTCTTGAAAAGCCACTTTGTAAATTAGACATTAGTTTCTAAAAGAAAAGCTTGTTTCTACTCTCAATGGCCAATTTGGGTAAATAAAATCTAAATGGAAAAAAATGTGTAGGGGAAAATGCTGACTTGCTTATTGATTAAACAGTATGACGTGATGCCACACTTTTTCTTTGGATTTTTGTTCCTTACATTTTGTGGTTTTAATAACATCCTGTGTTCAAATACCGTGGGTGCCGATCCAGATACAGGCAGTGGCTGTTGTCTGTTCTTTCCAAATCCTTCTGCCCTAGACTGAAGTTCCTCTTTTCTACCCGCTATTGTAATATTTGCCCTTCCCCCTTTCCAAAGGAAATAATAATATTTCTCTTCTGCTGGTATCTCTTTAGATGATATTAATAGCAGTAAATGTCAGTGGAGTAAAACTGCATCTCTAGCCATTTGTCTGATTGCCACAATAAAAAAATAGTCAACAGTGTATTAGAAAGTTTATGAAATACTTAACTACATGGAATATACATATCTATTCTAGTGATTAAATGTGCCACTACTTCAAATTTCTTGAAGCTTTTATTAAAGAGGAGGAATGGAATATTCTAGTTGTTAAAATTTGGAAACAACTTAGAGCAGGGCTTTCCAAACTGTTCACGTTGGCAACACACCAACGGAAGTGCGCAAAAACCTGGAAGTGCTGCCACCGTGGTGGCGCTTTTGGGTTTTTGTGCACCGTGGTGGCGGCACCACAGTGGCGGCCTGGTGTGTCGCGCGAAAACCTGGAAGCGCTGATGGCCTACCGCTGCCGCACACGCTGCCCTCTGCGGCGGCGGCGGTGTGCCATCAGCGCTTCCGGGTTTTCTCGTGACACACCTGGGCCCCGCAGGCAACTCAGTACTGTGTCGCGACACACAGTTTGGGAAGCTATGTCTTAGAGAGATTACACTGGCTGAATGAACTGCTGGATTTGACAAATGTTTCCCTTAATTTTTTTAAATCTGAAAACATAAGGATGGAAGCTATTATAATGTTTTCCTACATGTGTAATATATTTTTAAAAATCTAACCTAATATTCTTCGAAAGATCAACATTTATTAATGCATCAACAGATGATAGCTTTTTCTTAAACAGATGCCCTGTAAAGTATAACATAAATAAAAGCAGCTTAGGCCACACTCTTAGGTGTGCTTACATGGAACCAATGAGTATAATTATATATACAAGTATAATTATATACTTGTATAGCATTATAGTTATACTAAATATAACTATACTTGGTATAATATAGTATTATATTTATATTAAGTATACTTTCATGGAAACCAATGGAACTTGCAATGTTTTAATGATTGGGATAAGCTAGCTAGCGCGCTCTCTCTCTCTCTCTCTCTCTCTCTCTCTCTCTCTCTCTCTCTCTCTCTCTCAGAATAAAGGGCTTGAAAGAAGTTTCACTATATTGCCTTAGGTTATGATCCAGTGGCGCATTGAAAAATTTTACTTAACTTTACGCATGTAAATAGTCCCAGTGGGGCCACTCGGCACAGTTTGCATGTTGTCAAGAGATGTTTAATGCTCGTGTGTTCTTTTACTCACAGGTCTCATTAGCTTTGAAGGCTTCTTTTTTTATTGAAATAGTCATTCATCAGATAGAGTCCTTTGGGGCAGTCTACTGCCACAGATAACATGGCATAGGTTGCTTCTGAAAAGTTCTCTTTTGCTGAACATTTTTGGAACTGCTCTGTAATGGGATTGTACAAAACGGTTACAGATTTAGACACTATCTAGTTGCCTAGCGCAGTGGTTTTAACCTACATTTTAGGATATATCACTTTACCCCAACCTCTAAAATAATTAGTCCATTCAGCTCCTGTTTTTCCCCTTGCTACTTTATTCTCCGTTCTAATTTTTATTTCCAGAAAGCTAGGTGACTCAGCCGAGAGTATTTCTCTTTGAATGTCACACAATATTTTGGAAACCATGTGCTAGTAGTGGCTTGGTTTTGGTTTGTTTTTACAAATAGTGTAGAACAATGCATATTACATGCTTGTTTAAATATTTAACTGTTGGTCATTTTAGAATTTCAAGATTGATACTTCAAAATGGATATTTTTGATGCAGAGGTATCTGTGTGTGAGTCATGTGTAAAGTATTACTGCCATGACATATTTATATATTATCAGTAGTTTGCTGATAGTAGAACAAATTGAGATCTTTTTGACCCCTGTCTGGAAAAGATGGAATGTAAGATACTGTCAGTAAGATAGAATGCTGATACCTACAGTTTTATGGGAGAAAAGAACTGATATGATGAACCAGTCATGTTTCAAGTAGACCTACTGAAATCAGAGAACTTAAGTTAGTCATTACTAATATGTTCCATTTGATTTTAGTGAGCATACTCTAAGCCTGAATAAGTGTGATTCCAACTCTGTAATTAAAGCTCAGATTTAACTGAAATGGGTAGCAATCTTATTGATTCCTGGACATTTGAAAAATCTTTCATTATACAGGTAGCCCTCATTTAGCGACCACAATTGGGACCAGCAACTTGGTCATTAAGTGAAGCGGTTGGTAAGTGAAACTGCAACTGTGCTTATGATCTTACTTCAGCTTTCCTTTGCTTTACAGACCTGCAAAGGTTGTTAATGTGAGGATTGGTCGTAAAGTTACTTTTTCATCACCACTGTAACTGCAAACGGTCGTTAAATTAGGCAGTTGCTAAATGAGGACTACCTATATTGAGTTTTCCCAGTTTCCTTAGGAATAATTATTTTAAAAAATTATGTAGATATTTCAGCATTACTTCATATTTGCAAAAATATTCTAGCTTATTTTCTGGGAAGAAATACAATGGCCCTCTAAATGTTTATGCCAAATTCTACTTTATCAGTGTTGGTTTATAAAAACTAATAAATAAGGTTAACATGCCCTTAAAAAGAGAATAAGAAAGGGACTGACTGAAAATCCCAGAGATATTTTAAACTGCCTTTTATTTGAGCACTAAGGCATGCTTACATAGTCATCACACTATTCTGTTTCAGGATAAGCAGAACACAGAAAACGAGAAATAGTAAGCCAAAGAAATTAAATGAGCAAGATAAAAAAAGAAAAGAAAATATGACTAGTTCACTATAGCTCTCCATACCTTTTGATCTTTGCAAAACCATCCTTGCTTCCACCACATCCATACACTGATTCATACATTGACTTTTGTTCTTTAGACACATACATCATATAATAACATCAAAATAGAGAAAACTGTAATTTCAATCAGTGTTAGTTTTCAACAGGATTTTTTTTTCCTATGGAAACCTTGTAGCTTGTGCATAGTTTAAACGAATACTAGAAGCTAACAGGGATGGGGTGGTTGGAAGATAATTGGGTAATACACTTCCATTTTAACATACTCATTTTTGATGTTTTGAAAGTTTGTTTATGTATTCTTTCAATTTCTGCTCCATCTCCCCCGAAGGGGACTCTTGGGTTGTTGGTTAAAGGTTAAAGGTTTTCATGTACATGAATCTGTAATACCAAAGCAGTTTTCAGCTTATTTTTTTTAAAGGCAGAGGGAAGCACTATGGCAGTGCATGTAGCTTTCAAGAAGTCATGCAGCTGTGATATTCAGAGGAATTATTCCAATCTAGAGTCCCATCCCACTAGATTCTGTTGAGCTTCTAAGACAGATAAGGGGTTTCAAGAAGTATCCTTTAATTATCTGGTTTCATTTATAGCTGGAACCTGCAAGAATATATGTATGTTTTCATCTGGCCAGAAGGTCATCACATTTTCTTGAAATCACCAAAAATAACACGAACATGCACACTAAAATAAAGATAAGCAGTTCAACTGGCATCACTTAGTACAAGAAGTAGTTTGGGATTCTCTGTCCATTTTGACTACCTCAGAAAAGGGAATCTGTGAAAGATAAGAAGCTGCATCTTGGTCTCTAGCCCTATTAGGAAATGTTGGGTGAATAAATGGTTGTTAAGCCATTTATTCTGGATTGAACAGGTAACATATACCCTGAAATTGGCCTAGGGTTTAGGATTGCTTTCTGTTGAGCCAATTTATATGCTTCTGGAGTGATTCTTAACTATCAGGGATTCAAAAAGTTAGCATGAAATCCCCAAAATATAAACACCTTTCAACCAGTTGTTTGTATGAGAATAAACCATCTATGGCAGCTTTACAGTTTTAAAATTACCTGCTACTACTACCGGTGTTTTAAGATTTCTGCTTGGCCACGTGAGTCTGGTTTGAGTGGTCTGCACAATCATGATCACAGTTCTTCCCTTTTTCAGGAGAAAAAGTTTGAAATGTAAGTTACACATTTGTATTGATGGTGAATTCTTATACGGGTCTTAATTCTGAGTGATCTTTTCATATTTACACTAGAGCAGCTGTCCCTCCCCCTGCTGCTTTTCTTTGTCTAACTTGAGGATGGAAGGAATGCTCACTGCTGCTCTTCTGCTCAAGGTCATAATGGTGGAGAAGACAATAAAGTTTCCATTCCCCCTCTCCCCACCCTCCAATCATGGATTAAAGGTTAATCCTGCTCTACTTTTGTGAAGTTTCTGGTTTGCATCCTTCTAGTTCTGGGAGGTGCATATCGGTAATTGTAACTACTCAATGGAAAATTACAATTGCCCCAGCAGGAGAGCACATCCTCACTAACCTTATCCTGGATTTAACGTTACAAGCCATCTCTGTGATTGTAAAGTGTGGTGTAAATATACAGCTGTGGTATAAATATTGGTACTGGAAATGCCTTTAAGCAGTAAAATACTTTCTAATTTCATAATTTACTTGTGTTACATCTAATCATCCCAACCTATGAATTCAAGGGACTCTGTTTGTAATATGATATCTCCGTATTATTATTATTATTATTATTATTATTATTATTATTGGAATGGCTGTTTTTAGAATTGTTGTTGAGGCCCATAAGGTTAAATACACCTTCTGCTATGCTCATTCAGGGGTGTATTCATCAACGGAAGAAATAATTTCCTGAAACCTTTCAAATTCAGAGTTCAAGGTCTCACCCCAGAGAGATCATTAAAGAGACGTAACTCAAGGAACATATGGGGTTAACTTCTAATATTCTTTCCCAAATGAAGGTTGCTTGGTTGGTATCCTTGGTTCCATTTATAACTTGTAAACCCATAAGCAACATTTGCGCAATTTTGAGAAGCCCATTGTAGACAAAGGAGGCTGGAAACTGTGCTGTAAATTGAAATGGAAAAATGGAACTTTATCTTATTAAAATACATTGTTTCTGTTTAACATCCTGTGTGTGTGAAGTGTTTTGTTTTGAGGTACTCAAATATATTTGTCAATAAGACACAAGGAGAGAGCAGTTTTGTTTAATAAACAAGCTCTTGCAAAGGAAATAGCAACTATTAATAGAGGTACAAGACACACGTTCCACTATTCAATAGAGGATCTTATGAGAACCATATTGGCATCAGGACATTTTACCTAGATACTGTGAGTTAATGAACTGAAGAAAGAATGAAAATGAAGTTATAGTATTCATAAATATGACACTGAATTTAGAACTTAAAATGACTGTCTAATTCTTGATTTTGTCCTTCACTTGACAAGTTTTCACAGGAAGCTTACAATAAATTTTACTCAAATTCCCATAATATGAATGTAAAACTGAAATATTATTTCAACAAGAGAAGTAATGTTTTGCATGGTAAAGATAGTTGTAGCAAAGGTAACATATGGAGACGGTTTCAAAATTAACATTGCTCTGGAGGGATCTTCCTTGGGAAGAAAGTCTGAAACTGTAGGCCTTTGTATACTTACATAAGAATAAGTTCCATTGAATTCAGTTAGTTTATATGGATAGGATCAGACCCCAATAAGTTCTATGAATAGCAACTGCAAAAAGTTCTAACAGTATGCCAAAGCAATGACCAAACAATATCTTTGGACTCAGAAAATAAATAAGTAAGGTGCTAATAGGACATGCTACTGGCTGTCTCCTGAGCATGGGCTTGTAGCAGAGATACTTTCTTTTCAGCAATTAACAAAAAATGAAAACCAGTCTCTATAATGTTTCTACAATTATTTAGATTTGAGTTCCAAAAAAAGATGGTGAGATAGTGTAGATACCTGTGGCATTTAACACACTAACATGTGAACAACTGATATGTGCAGTTTGTAAGAGCAATGCTGCACTGACCAGAACATAAAGATGGGTTCATTTTTAAAAAATATTTTGCAACATTTTTGCTGAAAGCAGTGATGTGATACCAGCAATTTGACGAGCAGGTCCCAGAAGATACCAGTGACAGACACTGAAAAATCTATTCATTTGTCAGCTGATCAAGAAGATCATCCATGTGGACAAGTAAACTGTTCATGATGATACGTTAGAAAGCATCGGGAAACAGCAAGATTGTGACTAAGTGACAATATATATTCATTTAAAATTACTCAGACAATTGGATCTTTCACTGGAGTTGAAGATTTAAATAACATTAAATACTATGTTTATTTGAACTACCTAAAGTCTGAAGCACACAACGTAAGAAAGTCACATCTATATTTAATGTTATTCCCTTACTCTTTCTAATAATCCAGCAATTTTACTCAAAACCTGTCTAAACACAAAATTTCACTCAGGATAATTCGAAAGATTCTGCTCCCTTTTGCAAATGTACAAAAGCACTCTTGCACACAAACATATTTCACAGAGTTGAGACAGATGGTTACAGTGCTTTCCAGAAACTTAACCCTGTTGTGATTGCTCATTGTTCAGTAATACTCTGTTGAAAAATAACTATGTTGGTGTTTCAGCTAGTAATTTGTACAAAAGAAGCAACCCTTTTAGAGGAACACTAGAATCTATCTTGTTTTTCATATCACATATACTCTGTGTATACTCCCAAGTCTCTTTGAAACATGCCCAGCCACATCTCCTTCTCTTTCTACTCTGCATAAATCCAAGAATCTGCATCGGCATTGTTCCCCTGATTGAAATGGTGAACTAAAAGCTGCTAATTCATTTGGACAATGAACAAGTACCACGACTAGTTGCGTCAACATAGCGCTGCTGTCTCTGCGGTATCAAAAGCAATGTCAGTGCTGATCTACCTTCTTTATACAGGTGTATTCTGTTTTGGAATGGCTTATCCTACAACAGTGGCAACATGGCACTAGGGGCAGATGCAGTAATATGCGTGATCTACTTTTGGCAAGAGGCTCCCCATTGCCAATTAAAAAATGGGATCTTCTATTTGGAACACCTCAGATGTCCTTTAAAATGTTCCTCTATATTTGTAAAACGTGTTTTGATTACTAACTATCTTCCCTATTTTTTGATAGGAAATACAGTTCCAGCACTGTTTGCCATCCCAGCAGCAAACCGACCTGGGTTCACAGGTTATTTCATCCCAGCACCACCTACAGCATACAGAAATCAGGCTTGGATGTCTTATGCTGGAGAGCATGATTTACCAGGACAATGGGCTGACTCGGTAATGGAGCAGATTTTATTTTATTACTTGCATCTCTGAATAAACCAGTACATTTTTCTTTTTTTAAAATCCATTTTTGTTGTTGCTATTATTATTATTTCAAGAAAAAGGAATAAACCTGATAGAAATACACTAAATACAGTACAATAAAAATATAAGGAAAGAAAAAAACTAAGGAACAGAGTAGAAGTGGATGATCAACGACTTGCAATTAACCAGCAGATTGACGATACCATATGGCTGATACATTCTAGTTCACCATTAACAACTTGGAGTAGTAGAAGACATATCATACCCAATTTCTGGTCAAAAGATATCTCTGCTGAATGGTAAAAATACTGTACTGAACCATAAAAACTGTGTTTAATTTAACACAATTAAAATCATTGAGAGAAAAAAGTAAATGGTAAATAATACACTAAGAGAATACTGTAAATAATGTGTAGACTATGTGTCTGATTAAAATATAAACTCTAGACCCCAAATTTAGACTTTGGCACAATTGAATAAGCTAGTAGTTTTCCAAAGATTTGCTTTCAAATAATCTGGTGAAGAAAAAAGCATTTTCACATACATAATGGAATACTACTGATCCTGGTTGCGCAATTGCTGATTGTATTACTCAGCTATCTGGCCATGTCCAGAAGACAACTTAGACCAGAGCTTTCCAAACTGTGTGTCGCAACACAAAAGTGTCGCCACCCACAGCGTGGTGTGTCACCACACCACCCGGAAGCGGCGGTGCGCGCGCCGCCGCATGCCCCCGTGCCACCGCATGGCCCCCGCGCCACCGCACCCCCCCCGCAGCGTCGCCGTGCGCGCACGCCCCCCCCGCGCCGTCGCCGTGCGCGCGCGCCGCCGCACGCCCCCCCGCGCCGTCGCCGTGCGCGCGTGCCGCCGCACGCCCCCCCCTCGCCGTGCGCGCGCGCCGCCGCATGCCCCCCCCCGCGCCGTCGCCATGCGCGCGCGCCGCCGCACGCCCCCCCGCGCCGTCGCCATGTGCGTGCCGCCGCTGCCAGCGGCAGCACTTTGGAAAGCTCTGACTTAGACTATGATGTTAGAGTTGGACAACAGGAGGTTCGCTTTGCTAAAGTCATTAATGATTCAGGGTCCTTTCATAAAACTTCATTAATGTAAAGTAATAAATGGTTGCTACATACATTGTTCAAATTTTCCAGTATGCCTAAACAGAGTTTAAGTTAACTGAATATTAGAACTATAAAACACACACCCATATACAACATCTTCCAAAATTAGCTAAGCAGTATGGTTATGATTTCCCAATGTACTTGGAAAACAATGCAAAGAAAAAAGCTAAGAATGATCTGGTTTTAGTGATTGAGTGATACACAGCACCAAAACAGAAGACTTACTTTATATAATTATTGATACATGTCAACTAAATATTTAGTTCTTCCACTCGTACCCACAGTATTGATGAGGATACGGTTGGTGTCTGTTTTATTCTGGCCTGATAAGGCTTGTAAATAAATAAATAAGTAAATAAATAAATAAATAAAAATAATATAAATAATAATAATAATATAAATATAAATATTATATGCCACCTGACTTCCAGTGACTCTGAGCAGTTTACAAATTGTTAAAAACATTTAAAAACAAGGTAATTAGAAAAAAAACCAACAATAACCAAAAAATAAATATGGGAACAAAGATTCATTGTGTATAAGATCTTGTGTGGAAAATATTTAGTTTAGGGTTTGTTTGTTTTTACATGAAAATGACTAGAAAATCAACACTGAGAATTCTGCTCTGGTGTTGTGTTGAAATCACCTTGTAAGCTTTTAAATGAAGAGTTGAAGTAGATTCTTAAAAAACGAATAAAATAAATTGAAAACTCCAGTACTGCAATTTTGGGTGTCAAATTAGACTTCTAGATCATTTATTTTTGGAAGAACATAAAACACCATCTTATATTTATTAGTTTCTTTGTAAAATACAATCTGCAAATGAAATACAAATCAACTATTAAAATAATGAAAATGTATTAGTAGTACACCCTCTCCTTAGCAACCGCAATCTATTCCTTAAATCAGAAACAAAATGGTCGCTAAGCGAACACGTGACTGAGAAAGAGAGATGCGAAGATCACTGGTTGCTGTCGTCTCATTCAGCAAGTTCTCTTGTACAGTATCCTGTGCCTGACCCATTTTTTTCCTTTTTTTCATCTTTGCAGCGTGGAGAGACTGCTTAAACAGCTATCTCTTCCTGAGCTGCTTTTCTCCGCAGTGCAGTGCTTCCCAAAAAAAGCTAACTGCAAGTTAACAAGTGCAGCTCTGTGACCTTAATTAGTTGATTAGAACCCTTTGGCTCCCACTGCTGCTTGAAACTGACTAGATCTTAATCAGTTTCACACTGAAGGTTTTTGCTGTTAGGCGCATGAAATTTGGTCGTAAATGCACACTTTGGTCAGAAAAATTATTATTATTATTATTATTATTATTATTATTATTATTATTTATTATTACCATCGTATTTGTGTAGGGGCGTGGTGGCTCAGCAGGTAAGACGCCAGGCTTGTTGATCGGAAGATCACAAGTTCGGAGGTTCGAATCCCTAGCCCTGCGTGCGGAGTGAGCTCCCGCACTAGCTCCAGCTCTTGCCAACCTAGCAATTCGAAAGCATGCAAATGCAAGTAGATTAATAGGTACCACTTCAGTGGGTAGGTAACAGCGTTCCGCGCGTGTCATGCGGCCACATGACCGTGGAAGCCTCTTCGGACAACGCTGGCTCTTTGGCTAACAAACGGAGATGAGCACCGGCCCCTAGAGTCGGACACGACTGCACAAATGTGCGGGGGGTACCTTTACCTTTTTACTATTTGTGAATGGTGGCTAAATGAGGTAGCCACAAAACAAGGAGTGGCTGTAAAAGCAAAAACCAATGAGAAGTGATAAAACAAATGGTATTACCAATAAAATTTATTGCAATAGGACATTAAAATTTGTTACTACAAATTTAAACATTAATGAGAATTATTTCTATTTATTAAAGTACCTCCCCATTAGCCAAATTTCACTCATGCTTTATAAATATTTGATCCTCTACCTTCACTAGTGCTTAATTATATTTTTGTACATTCTCCTGGTATCTATGGATGAAAGATAGAATAAAAGCATTTTAATCAATAATTATTAAATATATTAACCTTCCCTTTGTATAATTTTATTGAAAAACTTAAACACAAGAATAAGACTAATACAAACTAAAATAGATCAAAAAAGAGAAGGGGAAAAATGAAAGAAAAAACTAAAGGTGCAAAAAGAAAAAGTAGCAGAAAAATAGAAAAGAAAGAAACAAGATATAAAGAAGTGGCTTCTGATCTTTACAGCAGTTATAAGTACTATTATAAATTGACCTCTCTCTCTAACGGTACATCATATTGCCCTTCTTTCTATAATCTATCCTGTCCAATCATCAAAACTATAAATTTTAAGTTCATTTTTTTCTTTTTTATGCAAAATGTCCATAAGGGGTTTCCAGTCACCAATAAACTTAGATAATGTCTTTTCTTTAATCAAACAAGTCAGTTTGGCCATTTCAGCAAGTTTTGTCATCTTCACCAAGCATTCATCTGTTGTAGGTATTGCCAGACCTTTCCATCTTTGTGTGTGCAATAATTTCGCTGCAGATATCATACATAAAAACAGTGTTCCATTACTTTTTTCCAAGTGCTTATCCATCAGTCCCAAGAGGAAAAGTTCTGCTTTCAGTTGAATGTTAATCTTTAAAATCCTCTGAATCAATGTATGTATTTGAACCCAAAATTTTCTAGCTTTTTTGGAAGTCTACCAAGCATGATAAAATGACCCTTCTTGTTGTTCACATTTCGAACATAAATTTGAAGTACCTTTATACATCCTAGATAATTTTTATGGTGTCATATAGCAAGGGTCGGAAATGGCGGCTCGCGAGCCAAATGCGGCTCTTTGGCCCCTTGAGTGTGGCTCTTCCGCAGGCAGGCGTGGCGGGCGTGGCGCGGCAGCGAGTGTGGCGGGGCAGGCGCGGCAGCGGGCATGGTGTGCGTTGCTGTGGGCATACCCCTGGCAACCTGGCAGCCGTCTCCGGCAGCCATCTTGACGACGGGCAGGGCTTTCCAAACTGTGTGTCGCGTGACAAGCCGGAAGCGCTGAAGGGAGTGGAAATTCTCCGCGCCAATCAGCTGTGCGTCGGGAAGCCCGGCAGCCTGCCCCCGCGATTTTTGCCTCCCTGCCGGAACCGAGGGCATTTTCGGGGTCCCCGGAGCCTGCCCTTTTGAAGGGGCAGCGGCAGCAGCAGCTGCAGTGCTGCCCCTTCGAAAGGGCAGGCTCCGGGGACCCCGAAAATGCCCTCAGTTCCGGCAGGGAGGCTGCGCGCAAGCTGCCTCAGCTGTTCTGCGGGGAGAATTTCCACCCCAGGGCAGCGTGTGCATGTGGAGAGGGGAGGTTTCTGCCTCCCTGCCGGAACCGAGGGCATTTTCGGGGTCCCCGGAGCCTGCCCTTTCGAAGGGGCAGCGGCAGCAGCAGCTGCAGTGCTGCCCCTTCGAAAGGGCAGGCTCCGGGGACCCCGAAAATGCCCTCGGTTCCGGCAGGGAGGCAGAAACCTCCCCTCTCCACATGCACACGCTGCCCTGGGGTGGCAATTCTCCCCGCAGAACAGCTGAGGCAGCTTGCGCGCAGCCTCCCTGCCTAAACTGAGGGCATTTTCGGGGTCCCCGGAGCCTGCCCTTTCGAAGGGGCAGCACTGCAGCTCGGGCAGCAGTGCCCCTTCGAAAGGGCAGGCTCCGGGGACCCCGAAAATGCCCTTGGTTCCGGCAGGGAGGCAGAAACCTCCCCTCTCCACATGCACACGCTGCCCTGGGGTGGAAATTCTCCCCGCAGAACAGCTGAGGCAGCTTGGCACAGCCTCCCTGCCTAAACTGAGGGCATTTTCGGGGTCCCCGGAGCCTGCCCTTTCGAAGGGGCAGCCGTTGCCGCCGCAGCGACAACCTGGAAGCGCCGCCGCCGAAGCAGTCGAGCCTCTCTTTCCCTTCTTCTTCCAAACCTCCCCCGCCCCCTTCCACGCGATTGGCTCCCGCCCGCAAAACCCGCCCCCTTCCACGCGATTGGCTCCCGCCCGCAAACCCCGCCCCCTTCCACGCGATTGGCCCGTGCCCGCAAACCCCGCCCCCTGGCTCTCGAACACTTCAAAATGTGCACGAGCATGTCAAAATGGCTCCCGGCAAAAAAAGTTTGCCGACCCCTGTCATATAGCAATGGTACATCATTCTATAAAAAATCTCTAAGATTATAACATAGTGTAAATTTCAGTCCTTTCAACCACATATTTTCCCATTGTTCCATCTGTGTATTATAACCAAAAATTTTAGCCCACTTTATCATACATTCCTTAACTACTTACTTCTGTTTCAAATTTCAAGAAAAGTTTATACATTTTAGCACCACATGTTCATCATTTGTACACAATTCTGTTTCAAAATTAGTCGTACAATGTTCAATACCATAAATTATTTTATCTAGTTTAAATCTTTCTGATAACTGTAAATAAGAAAAACATTGGCAACTATGTCTCTCTGCCATCAATTGTTCTCTTGATTTTATTTTATATTCCCCTTGACGGAATTCTGGTATCTCACAATATGTTAACCATTTGTGTTTGCCTATTATTTCTTGTCTATAAAATGCTTCTTGTGCTGAGACCCATAAAGGTGTTTTTGGGCACAACCTGGATTTGTATCTATTCCATATTCTCAATATGGCATGTCTAACATAATGATTTTTGAAATCTACATTAACGTTGACTTTATCGTACCACAAATATCCATCCCACCCAAATGTCAGGTCATGTCCTTCTAACTCAGTCTTCTATTTCTCAGCAACACCCACTCTTTCATCCACACCAAAAAACAAGCTGCAAAATACACTTTCAAATCAGGTAACCTTCCCTTTGGAAAATACTGATTGTCCCGTGGAAGGCATGTTATCACCACCATTCATATTTAGAAAAAATGGAGGGCTTTTTTTGACAATGGCAACAATGATCTCATGAGAGAATATAGATTTGCAGATGCTTTTGTTGGTAAAAGAGTTTGAATCTCTGGATTTCTCAGCATTGTAGTTATGCTTTACCATTTTTTATGAACCTAAACTAGAGAAATACTGGCCTCTAGTGCTTTATTCTAACACTTAGGTTTTTTACAAGTTTGACTTGCAGTTAACTGAGTAACATGAGCATAGCTGGATTTTATCTTTAAAAAATCAGGTATCCCGTAAATTTTAATTTTATGTTGCAGTCTTGAGCAGGATTGAACAATATAATGGCATGATTTTGTGTTATTTAAATAGAAATAAAATTCCAAAGAATCTTGCAATTGCTTTTCATTGTTTTGAACTACTGTATATTTTTAAAGGTGTTCCTTAAGTTTCAAATACTTGTTTAATAAAACAGAGTCCTAAATTAATATCCAACACAAAACTGCAAGCAGAATGAAGAAGTTTTGATATTTATATATTTATTAAAGTATTTATATTCCACTCACTAGGAACCTTAGGGAAGATTACAATTCTTAAAATATGTAAGAGAAACCAATCAAGTTAAATTAAAATACCTTTAATAGTTAAAAAATGAAGCAACACAATAAGAGAGAGGAATAGATTATTACATGGGAAGAGGTTATGGCTTCTCAGGTACTTGAAGAGAGCTACCAGATCTCCCCTTAGTCTTCTCTTTTGAAGGCTGAATATGCCCAGTTTCTTCAGTCTCTCTTCATAGGATTCCATTTCTACTGCTCTTGTCATCCTTGTTGCACCACTAATCCCATTCCTGATCAAAGCAGAATCAATTGGAATAGTTACTTCCTATTATTTGGAAGCTACTGTTGATGCAGTGTAAAATAACATTTCCCTTTTCCACAGCCACATCACAGTGCTGACTCTCATGAGTCAGTTTGCAACCAGGTTCTTTCTCACAACTACTATTGCCAAGCCAAGTATCTCCCATATTGTACCTGTACAGTTGATTTTTAAGTTAAAAACATGGTATTCATCTAAATCCAAGTTAAAATCATATATTAATTTCAGCCCATCTTTCTAAACGATCAAGATCATATTAATGCTATTTTTGCTTTCTAAGGTATTAGCTATCCCACTCCATTTTGTGTCATTTTTATATTAGGTTGTTCCTTTTACTTCCTCATCTGAGTCACTATTAAAAACACAGAAATGTGAAAGGTCCAGGACTGAATCTTCTTGTACACGGTCAATACTTTTCTCCAGTTGGATGAGGATGCCTATAGCCTTCTCACAATCAGTTAAGGAAGTTATACGATCAAAAACTGAAATAAAGTTAGTCTTTACATACCTGTATGGATGGATGGATAGATAACAGTTATAAGTATAGTTACCCCTTCTGTGGGGATCATGCCTCCAGTTTCAGATATATATGTGCATGTATGTTGTGGTTGTTAGTTATACCCTTTTGACTTTCTGCAAACTGCTTAAGATTAGATTGTCCTCCAGACTGAGGGCTAGGATAGTGGTTGAACGCCATTGTTTGGGTTTTTTTTTTTTTTTTGCTAAATTTTCTTTTTGGGGTTTTGTTTCCAGTCAGTTGTCTTCTTCTCTTGATATATTTTGTTTTCTTTTTCTTTTTCTTTATAAGCCACCCAGAGTTAGGAGGCCTCAAAATTGAAATAATAAATAATAAATAAAAGTAAATAAATATTCTTAGTTTTGGCAGTTTCTATGAAAACTAGGGGGCGTGGTGGCTCAGCAGGTAAGACGCCAGGCTTGTTGATCGGAAGATCGCAAGTTCGGAGGTTCGAATCCCTAGTCCCGCGTGACGGAGTGAGCTCCCGCACCAGCTCCAGCTCTTGCCAACCTAGAAATTCGAAAGTATGCAAATGCAAGTAGATGAATAGGTACCACTTCGGTGGGTAGGTAACAGCGTTCCGCGCGCGTCATGCGGCCACATGACCGTGGAAGCGTCTTCGGACAGCGCTGGCTCTTCGGCTAAGAAACGGAGATGAGCACCGGCCCCTAGAGTTGGACATGACTGCACAAATGTGCGGGGGGAACCTTTACCTTTACCTATGAAAATAGCAGACTTTGTGGAACTCTACGAAATTTCACGAGGATGCTTATTGTGCTAGGGATCACCAAGAGTGCTTTTGGAATAGAGAATGAACTATAACAGATTCACTGCTTCCAATCTGTTTATTGGAGTTAATGAAATTAATGCTTTAAATTGTCCAATGGGTTGTGTAATGGAAAAGGAAGATTGCTGGCAAAGGATTGGGAAGTTGGGAAAAAATTGTTTGGAAAAATGAAAATTGATTGAACTCCTTGATTGAAAGGTTAAGAAATCATATATGTACACACTTTTAACAAATAACTTCTCTTATGCACTCTGGCAGTCAAAGCTTTTCAAATATTGACTCAGCTATGAGATAGAAAAGTGAACTGCTCTAAGTTAATGGTTACCACATCTGTGCTGCAAACATCAGGATGACCACTAGATTACAGCAGAGAGGTGGAGTTTTCTGTGTATTATCTAGTGGTTGTCCAGATTTTACAGTCCATATCCAGTAGCCCTATTGTAAGCAATATTTCTTCTCTGAACTAGTGTGAAGATTTCCTTTCATACTTCTTTATATCATGTGAGTAGAAAATAACCTTTTGTTCTATCAGTTCTCCTCTTTCTGCAATTTCCTTATTTGAAAAAGCAGATAAGCTAATTTTAATGTAGATACTCTGTTTGCCTTTCGACCATTCTCCAAGTCACTTAAAGGTTTTGGGAAGGTCCAGATTCAGTTTTGGTTGCTTTGGGGGGAAAAAGTTATAGAAATATACAGAATCTATGAAGAAGCCTGGTTTGCCTTGGCCTTTAAACAAATCTTATGTCCTCTTTTATGTGTATTGTATCAATGGAATGAAACATCAGCTTAGAAAGACAATACTGTTCTATAATTTTTGAGAAAAGGTAAATAGCTTAATATCTTTCCAATAAAATATCCTTCAAAATTGTCATGCATAGGAGCTGTTGACTTCGCTAGTAAGATTATTAGGAACAGATGGACAGTTTTATTTTTGAGGGTATAATCTATTGCTAGTTTCAAGCTTTAGCTTTGGGGTTATTAAATGGGTAGACATTAACTATTATACAAAGTTTATACAGAACAAAATGCAAAGCAATCAATTTAATTTCCACTGAGTGAATACAGAACAGTGACCGTGTTAAATGTGTGAATTCCCTTTACAGTCAATTGCTATAGTGCCAGAGAAGTTGGCTCATAAGAATGACAAAGAAGCCATACGTTGAGAAATCTGAGGAACATCATTCAAAAGCAAAAACGACACTTTGTCAGAATCTAGATGGTAGGAGCCCATATCTTAAACATCTTTTCCCACATGGAGTTAATGGGAAATAGAGAGAGATAAAGGATAACGAAGCAAATACTTTCTATCTGGGACTAGGAGTATATGCAGAATATTTGTAGCAGTGGGATTTGATGATATATCCTATTTTAAAAATTATTAAAATGGCAGTAAAATTATTTTTTAAAAATAGATATCAATGTCTTGTCTACAAATTCTACTTAAACACAGCCTCTACAGCATGCAGAGATTTTAAAAACTAACAACAATAATCTGACAGAACAATACCCAGAATATCAGCTCTACTTCCAAACTAATTCAAAGCCTTATTAACATGCTAGTCTCATGTTTGGGGATAATATATATCTGTTTTAATTTAGTGAAAGCGGATTCACTATATTGGTAATGAAATGAGAGATCTTTCCTGTTTTGAGTTGGGGTGTGTTCCTTGGCGTCCAAGGACCAGAGATCTGGAGAAGTCTCCTCTCCTTCATTCCAATTAGAGGAGTTAGTGCCCCTCTGTGTGTGGCTCAGAATACATCACCATGTTCCCATCATATCATTCAGTCATGGAAAAGCATTGTTTTGACAAGGAGCATACTGATTTCTAATGAAAATGAATGAATTCAATAATTTCCACTCAAAAATGGCTTTTTATTTTGAATAATTAAACCGATTATTGTACAACTTTCTTCCCAAGTGATATATTTCTATGAGGCAGGCATTGCAGCTGCTCTGTATTGTTGTTTAAGTGAGAGGAGTTCATGTTCTACTTAAAATCTTCTGTAGGTTCCGCTCCCTGGCTACATAGAAGCATATTCACGTCCACGCTATCAGCACAACTGTCCTTCGAGGCTTCCTCCTCAGTATGGTGAACCAGCAGATACGCACCCAAGCAAGGAACAAGCTCTGCGCCCTTCTACAGCTGCATCTCGGCAAAGCATAATAGAAAAGGACGCTTCAGACAACCCTCTCCCCAACCTTTCTACAACTGCCCTGGTGAAGGCAATAAGAGAAGAAGTAGCAAAGCTAGCCAAGAAGCAGACAGACATGTTTGAGTTTCAGGTCTGATGGGTTTGTGCTCTGTAGGTTTTCATCACTAGGAAGCCTCTAGCTTTTAAATTAGACTTGTCAAAGGAATGCCCTATTTTTCCAATTCTGATAGAGTCAGTACTGGACCTTTTAAAATGATAGCAAATATAACATCAGTTCCATGCCTGTTATGATAAGTATTCCCTGGCAATCTTTGTGAAACATTGATATATTATGAGCAAGTGTCTCTTGTTTGATGACATCTCTGCCCCTGGAAACATTAGTGAAACCATATGCCTGTTTATTGTTCCAATATACTAAGAGCTAGGGAAGCACAAATATAGATCACTCTGTAGCAACATGTGCATGTAAAAAGTAAATTTATCTTTCTGGGTCAAGAGGAAACTAATACTGTGATAATTAAGGGCAAGTAAGTTACGTTTTGGAGCACAGTATAAAGACTGATTACAACAAAGCAATAGAGCTCAGTTTTTGCTGGAAACCACATTTGGACCACAAGAATTTGATATGAATGAACTTCACAGAGTGCTTTATAAATGTCCTCAAATGCCTGATCATTGTTTATAATCCAAAAGCCAGAAAAAAGAGAACTGGTAAGAAGTATACTAGCATAATTAGTGTCTAAAGTGCTGGTGTAATGTTACTTTTGAGTTACACAGAAAGGTTTTCAATAGTGTCTCTGTTGACTGTCAAAAGGAAAAGAAACTCGACAAGAAAACAGGTGTTAAAAGCTCTTGGAATCTTCCAGTGAAAACAAATTCTGTGTGTGCCCGATACTCAAAAAGGATTTCATTCTGAACAAAGTGAAAATGGTGAATTTGAGAACCTTGAGCCTGACTCGGTTGGGAATAATGAGTGTACTTCCCTTTACAAGAAAACCTCTGTTTAACACAGAGCTCTATTCTTTTTTCTTGAGCAAATAATGAGAAGGCTATGCAAACCATGTTTGTATTGTTGCCAAGAAAACACATGGCCAGAGCTTTGGCCATGCAGTCACTGAGCAGGAATTGAGCATGACTCAAGGGAACTTTCTCTTCATAGCCGGATGACAATATTAAGGTGTGAATAAGTAAATAATTCTGTTGGTTGAACAAAATAATACGTTGTAAATATTTTGCTGAATGATTTCAACAAATTGTTCTGCTGAAACTGTTGATATCAAAAATGATTTTGCCAAATCTAGAGTTATATATTTTGAAAGATAAATGTAATTCACTGTTTTACTGCAGTGTGATGAAAATAATGCGTGGAATGAAAGTAGAATGCAACTATATGCTGATTCATTTAGGGTAACTGTGAAAACGGGAGACTGTTACAGAAAAAAAAGTTATTTATAATGCAATCTTAAGAACTGAGATTGCTTATGGGATAACAATCTGGATGAACGGATTTTTGTTGGAATAAAACATACATTTTAGCCAACTCATTTCTTCAGTTTCCATTTTGTGGTGTCTTGTGATCATTTCATTTTCTGTTATTTTCTTTGACCTTTACTAAAGCAGGTAAAGAGGTAATGTAGTTGTACATACATTACAAACATAACCATCACACTATTCTCTTTTGGGGTAAGCAACATTATGCAAAGCACAGAAAAGGAGTAAGAAATTGTAAGCCCAAAGGTGTGAAAAATAGTAAGTCAACTGAAATGGAAATATAGCTTGACCCTGCCTATTCTTGTTTTAACACATACTTCTTAAGTATCCCATTGCCACTGGACTTAACTTTTATGTTTCTTCTGACATACCCAACTGACTCCCATAGAATAAAGCAAGGAATAGCATACCCCTAAAAATAGCTATTTTTGCTTTTTATTGGGGGTGGGGGCAAAGATTCATTCCTTGCAACAGATCACATAATACCCATTCTACCAGCATTTGTACATCTTAAAATGTCTCCATTTCCCCCATCTTTAGCAAACATTCAACCAAGGTACATACAGGTAGTCCTTGTTTAGTGACTGCCTCAGACAGTGACTGCTCGCAGTTATGACAGTGATGAAAAAGTAACTTTGTGACCAATGCCCGCATTTACAACCTTTGCAGCATCTCTCAGTCACATGTTTGCCATTACAGTCAATACACATTATCCTGTGCCTGACCTGTTTTTTCTTCCCCCCCCTCGCAGAGTGGAGAGATTGCCTAAGCAATCTCTTCCTGAGTTGCTTTTCTTTGGCACAGCGTGTCCCTAAAAAGTGCAAACTGCAAGTTAACAAGCTCAGCTCTGTGACCTTAATTAGTTGATTAGAACCCTCCAGCTGACTGGCACTGCTGCCTGACACTGACAAGGCTCTAATCCATTTCACACTGAAGGCTTTTTTGCCTCCTAAGTGGCTTGGGGCTTACAGCCCCAAGCATGCTAGGCAAACAGCTGGTGCTAGCGCATTCCTTTTGATATGCATTTCCCATTATGTGCCTGCTTACTCTCTTGTAATCCCTCTCCAATGAATGTAAATACAAACATCAATTCTCTTCTTGCTAATTATCCCAGCCCTGGGGTGAGCACTCTGAACTTAGCAACTGCTTCACTTAACAACCGAGTTGCCAGTCCCAATTGCAGTCACTAAACAACTACCTATAATTAATTTACATGCTGTAATTTTTTGTCATTTGTGCATAACTTGCAAGTTTTCATTTTCTCTTGACAGATACCAATACTTTTGGCTCAAATGCCTTCATTTTCAAATCTACACTTGTTCCATTATACAGTTTATCTATTTGCTGCAAATCATTCATATTTTCAGCTGATAACGTGGCTGAATACCTTAATCATTGTGTTCCTCCCAGCTCAATGTTGAACTATTCAGTAAGCAGTCCAATTATTCTTGCATTACTCCCATAATAAACAACTCTAATCACCTTCAATAACCATACTCATGCAAAACTCAATAATTCAAAACTCAATAATTCAAAACTATATACTTTATTATAAGCATTCTTTAAATAAACAAATGTACAATAAACATCCTTTTTTACATTCATACAAGCTGCTGAAGGGCAAACATCTGGTATGTATGCCTTGTTTAGCCCTTTTCACTCATTTCCAAAACACATTTTTATTTCAATGAAAATTGCTTTTATTCATCTTCAGTGTCTTTCATTTTTCTACATGTATTCATCAACTCCATCTTCATTTATTCTGCCCCTTCCTCTTAGTTTCACAGACAAATAACACACCTATTTTTCTTTCTTACATTTCAGTCATTCATTCATGTTCTTGAATATTTATTCCTCTTACATTTCAAGTTACAGTGTTCTGTGTGCTATGGTGTAGACCAGCCTTTCTCAACCTTTTGACCCTGGAAAGAACCCCTGAAATATTTTTCAGGCCTCGGGGAACCACTGCACATTCAGGCTCAAATATAGGCCAGAAGTTACAAAATTATTATATTCGTTTCATGTGTAGGCCTGTATTTATGCATTAACAGGGTTCTTAAACTAAAAATAAAGAATGAAACTTACCTCTTTAATCTGAAGTTGCCTGAATTTGAAATAACTTTTTAAATAAATTGTGGTCTCCCAGGGAACCCCTAGTGACCTTTCGTGGAACCCTAGGTTGAGAAACCCTGGTGTAAACTGTTATCATCCATTATCTGTACCACATGCAGCATGCTCTGCTAATGGTATGCATAGTATTAGTTTAGACATATTTCAGCCAGTATGTCATAAATGCAATCAAAGCCCAGTTTTTCCCAATTCTAGTTTAGAGACCACTTGCAAGCCAGCATACATTCTGTGTTCCACAAACTAGATATATTCAGTTAGTGACACTCAGGACACAAATATAATTTATAGGTTCAAAAAACAGTACATACATACATACAGTATACATACACACACACACACGCACACACACACACACACACACACATATATATATATTCTCAAGATTGCTAATTAATTATGTTGATACACATTATGATCTCATCAAAAGTCTTAGTAATTGCAAAACCTTTCACTGTACTTGCTTTTTATTATATTATAAATATAACCAAAATAAAATATATTTTTTTCTAATCATTATGTAACCAGTATGTAAATATTCAACCTACAAGAATAGTAGATAATCATGAATGAACTTAAAAAAATTAATTAAATACCAATTTTATGATTGGAGGTTCTATATAACCATAAGTAGAGCTATGGTATTTGGGCTGCAGAAATGTTATATGTGTATGTATGTATGTATGAATGTGTGTGTTTGTGTTTGTGTAAAAATCCAGCAGCCATCAATATTAAACTATAAGGTATAAAGCCTAGTGGAAATGCATGCAGATTCCTATTATCACTGAGCGCATTTTGGAGCCACTGCCGTATCATTCAAAAGAACTGAGCAATCGCAGCTGACTTTTCTAAAAGACAAACTCAGTAGAACTGAAGGCCCTTTTCCTAGGCATGTCTTGGTGCCAGTAAAACTCTTAATCGCTTGCATTTCATTCTCTTTCTCTGGGTGCCCTAAAGTAAGAGTCCCAGGCTGGGACTCTTCCAGTTATACTCTCTTAAAGGTATTTTTAATTAACCACAAGTAATAGAATGCCTGTAGAAATGTTACATCACTATTACATTTTGGGATCTTGAACCTCAGGCATGCACATTTTTAAGTGAATCTTTTCATGTTTAAAAGACTTTGGTTTTCTCCATATGAAAATGGTTGCAAATCCAGAGTAATATATTGAGTTCCTGCTAATTTCAGTGGGAGACACAAGTTACACTGGTTTCTGATTCATATAGTTGCTCATAAAGGAAAAAAAAACTTTTTCCTAACCTGTTGAGAGAATAGATGTTGAAATTCAACATATCTGGAGGACAAGTAAGGGAAGCCTTTTTTAGCTACTAGTGTCTCTATGCTTTATATTTCATGTAGCATCATATGTTGGAATTTCTAACATGCTATAAGAATGACCTCTGTGGTGCACTGGATAGATGGCAGAGTATTCATTCCCTAATTTCAGCAGTTGATTTTGTTTATAGTATGCCTGTGTAATTTGCAGAAGTTGTAAATAAGATAATTTGGTTTGAAACTAAGGAGGAGAATTCTGAAAAGAGAAACCATGTTATTACATGTAGAATCCATGAACACAATGAAGTTGCATAGTGAAAAGAGACAGATACAAATAACCAAATATTAAATATTTTGTACAGTAATAATTGAAACATTGTTTTTCAGTTTGGATTTTTAAAAAGAGTTAATGTATCACCACCATCCTCCAAAAAAGCAATCTTTCTGGAAGCACATTCTACTGTAGAACAACACTGTGGAAATTCCTTTATTCCTCAAATATTCCAAATGTTAATAATGTTAATGAACATGAAAATGTATTGATCTATTTCATAAAGGTAAGCAAACATTGTCAAAAATCAGCAAGTAAAGAAACCCTCCCTAAAATTATGCAAACAGTAATGATCAGCAACAAGTGTTTTAACTTTGTGAATTGCATTAGTTGTCAACTAGTATATAATTAGTCAACAGCCATTTAAATAATACTTCAAAGAAGCAATTTCCATCCAAGACTTTTTTCTGCCACTTTCCACTGCACCAGTGTTCTGTATCTATCTGCTCATTCATACTTAGCTAGCATATGCCTCCAGCTCACTTGTTTCCAGCCCTTTATGCCTCCCAAGAAAGGATTTTTTTTCTTTAAACTGAATTTCCACTGGCTTCATAGCAATTGAACTAATTTCCATCATTCTCTGAATAGAGAAGAACTAAGTGATCTTGCAGGAATAATCAGGCCTCAGTCATGTAGAGTCCCTAAGAAAAAAATCCTGAGATCTAGGATAGATTTTAGGGTGGCGTCAAGACACCCAATTACCCACTGTCTGGTACAGCTTTTATAAGCTGCTCAAAAAAATAAAGGGAACACTGAAATAAGACATCCTAGATCTGAATGAATGAAATATTCGTATTAATTACTTTGTTCATTACATAGTTGAATGTGCTGACAACAAAATCACATAAAAAGCAATGGAAATCAAATGTAAGCAACCCCTGGAGGTCTGGATGTGGAGTTACACTCAAAAATTAAAGTGGAAAAGAACACTACAGGCTGATCCAACGTTGATGTAATGTCCTTAAAACAAGTCAAAATGAGGCTCAGTAGTGTGCGTGGCCTCCATGTGCCTGTATGACCTCCCTACAACGCCTGGGCATGCTCCTGATGAGGTGGCGGATGGTCTCCTGAGGGATCTCCTCCCACACCTGGACTAAAGCATCCCCCAACTCCTGGACAGTCTGTGGTGCAACGTGGCGTTGGTGGATGGAGCGAGACATGATGTCCCAGATGTGCTCAATTGGATTCAGGTCTGGGGAACGGGCGGGCCAGTCCATAGCATCAATGCCTTCGTCTTGCAGGAACTGCTGGCACACTCCAGCCACATGAGGTCTAGCATTGTCTTGCATTAGGAGGAACCCAGGGCCAACCGCACCAGCATATGGTCTCACAAGGGGTCTGAGGATCTCATCTCGGTACCTAATGGCAGTCAGGCTACCTCTGGCGAGCACATGGAGGGCTGTGCGGCCCCCTAAAGAAATGCCACCCCACGCCATTACTGACCCACTGCCAAACCGGTCATGCTGGAGGATGTTGCAGGCAGCAGAACGTTCTCCACGGCGTCTCCAGACCCTGTCACGTCTGTCACATGTGCTCAGTGTGAACCTGCTTTCATCTGTGAAGAGCACAGGGCGCCAGTGGCGAAGTTGCTAATCTTGTGTTCTCTGGCAAATGCCAAACGTCCTGCACGGTGTTGGGCTGTAAGCACAACCCCCACCTGTGGACGTCGGGCCCTCATACCACCCTCATGGAGTCTGTTTCTGACCGTTTGAGCAGCCACACGCACATTTGTGGCCCACTGGAGGTCATTTTGCAGGGCTCTGGCAGTGCTCCTCCTGTCCCTCCTTGCACAAAGGCGGAGGTAGCGGTCCTGCTGCTGGGTTGTTGCCCTCCTACGGCCTCCTCCACGTCTCCTGATGTACTGACCTGTCTCCTGGTAGCGCCTCCATGCTCTGGACACTACGCTGACAGACACAGCAAACCTTCTTGCCACAGCTCGCATTGATGTGCCATCCTGGATGAGCTGCACTACCTGAGCCACTTGTGTGGGTTGTAGACTCCGTCTCATGCTACCACTAGAGTGGAAGCACCGCCAGCATTCAAAAGTGACCAAACCATCAGCCAGAAAGCATAGGAACTGAGAAGTGGTCTGTGGTCACCACCTGCAGATCCACTCCTTTATTGGGGCTGTCTTGCTAACTGCCTATGCTTTCCGCCTGTTGTCTATTCCATGTGCACAACAGCATGTGAAATTGATTGTCAATCAGTGTTGCTACCTAAGTGGACAGTTTGATTTCACAGAAGTGTGATTGACTTGGACTTACATTGTGTTGTTTCAGTGTTCCCTTTATTTTTTTGAGCAGTGTATATAAGTTCATATCTACATCCTGAGTTTTTATAACATAGCGATTCTAACACTAAATCTGGTCAGCAGAGTTTCACAATGACCTGGCTAAGGAAATAATGAATACATTTTTTCAGGTGAGAAACATAAAGACTGTGTGATAAGCAACTGCCAAAATGTATCTTCTCAGCACCTATATTTGCATTCTTAAGCACCTACAGTAATCCCATTTCACAGCTGGAGAATAGTAAAGCTTAGAGATATAAAACTTGCCCGTGATTCAGGCTAGGAAGTGCATTTTAGGTTTTGTATACAACTGAGCTCATACATCTTTGCTGATATACTGCAGACCTCTCAAAGATCTCAAGTCTCCTTTCTATTCATATAAGGTCTATTCTCTCTCTCCCTCCCTCCCTCCCTAAAATAAAAAGTTGTATCTCCCTGTGTGTTATGAGCACCTGCTACTGGCTTTTGTACATTGCAGCACTGCAATGAAGAAGAAATAAAATACACAGGACTGTAAAATATGTGGCCTTTGAACTGGGCACATGACTAAAATTTCTGATTTTACAAAAACAGTCTTCGTCTGCATCCACTGTAATCAATTTCATTCAGCTTTTTCTATATTCTGTCTTAGCTTTAGACAGTGGAATACAATTTATATAAAAATATTTTATAAGACATAGCCTTTTGTCTTTCCAACCAACATATATTTCATTGTGTCTCTATTAAAAAATAGAGGATTTACAGTCAATATTAAAAGATCCACCTGCTCTTTGGAACATTCTGCCCCCGGAGGTGAGGCAGGCCCCATCGCTCCTGTCCTTCCGGAAGAACTTAAAGACCTGGTTTTGCCGCCTCGCGTGGGACGGGAATAGGAATAGTTCCTCATGGGGATGGCTGGTGCCATAGAGCCCTTTTAAAGATCATGGTGTTGCCTCTTGGATTTTATATTTAACTTATAATAATAATGATTGTATATTGTATTTTTATATTTAGTAATAGTATAATTTTAATTTTTGTGTTTGTAAACCGCCCAGAGTCCCCTTAGGGGGAGATGGTGCAGTGATAAAAGTCGAATTATAAAATTTTCAAATTTGGAACACTGCATCCTCTCTAATACAGCAAGTTTCTTTTTAATTGAGGCTGTTCGAACTGAATCAAAAACAGAAAACCTTCCATAGAGTTTTGCAACAGACAAGAGTTTCCCAGAGTGTTCGGCAAGTATTGTTTTCACCTTGCAGGGTCAGCCTGTCTTTCCTCTCCTTTCATACCTTATCTAGAGCTTGTGCTTAAAGATGAGTCACATTAGACTGTCCCTATTTGCATTTATTTCAGCTGAAATGAATGCAAATTTATTTTTAATTTTTTTAAAGTAGAAGGTTGTGCTTTTAAATCAGAGCTTTCCAAACTTTTCATGTTGGTGACACACTCTTACAGCAGGGCATCATTTCGCGACACACTCTTACAGCAGACCACAAGGCAGGCACTAGGACCTGCGCAGAATCACAGCAGGTTTGGAGGCAGCAAGGCACAAGGCAGGCACTAGGACCTGCGTGGAATCCTGGCAGGGCTTGGAGGCAGCAGCAGCTGTGACACACCCAGACACTGCAGCCGACACACTAATGTGACACACAGTTTGGAAAGCTATGTTTTAAATAATTACAATTTTAATACATGTGATTCAATTTCAAATTTTGCAAAACTGCCCCGGGGGGGGGGGAGGTTTTCATCATGTTGCAAGCACCATTCAGTCTGTAGAAGGTATAGTTGGCTATTCTTTCAACAGCAGGCTTGCAGAACTGTACATATGACAAAAGTATTGTGCAAGAGATTCCATAATGTAACACCTCTGTCCATACAGCATTAACACACAGCATCCCAAGGGCTGAAATTCCAGCCCTGCCCAAGATACACCAGGTGCAAAGCACACACCATATTCAGGTTACTCCATGCACTGCATTTTTTCCCCTTTGTTCTTTCCTGTGGTACTATCCACTGAATGTTTACAATTCCTTGTAACTGTGTTCAACTTTCCAAACACCAGGCGGTGGCAAAGATTTATCATTCTTTGTATGACTGCATCCAAATGCAGATGAGATGCAGCTGCTGGATAAATGTTGGAGTTTGAAAAATGGGTTTTGCTATAGAGATTGATGTGGGCACTGTAAACTACCCTAAGAACATAATGTGTGAACAGAAAGTGAGCACTGGTCACTGGGAAGGGAATTCCCCACCTCACTGGCTACAGAAGTACAACAGCTGAGTCCTTTCTATTATACTTTCAGTTACATGCCTTAAGCCAGGGGTGGGCAACGTCAGTCCCATGGGCCGTATAAGGCCCGTGGGGCTCCCGCCTAAGGCCTGTGGAGCTCCTGCCCGCAAACCCCGCCCCTTCCACGTGATTGGCTCCCGCCTGCAAACCCCACCCCCCAGTGCTTGTGATTGGCTCCCACCCGCAAACTCTGGCCCCTGGTCCATGGAAATCCCAGAAACCCCGCCCCCCACCCCCCGGTTCCCGGTTATAAATATCCAAATGGCCCTTGGCAGAAAAAAGGTTCCCCACCCCTGCCTTAAGCCAAGGGCAGGATACTCAGTTTCAGGGGTTTGGACTCTGTACTGTAGGTAGACTGGTTGACAGTTTGACCTTTTGATCATTAAGTGGCAGCTGGAGTTTTGTATCTCTTGGTTGCTTGCTTGACTGCCTATTGGGTTGATGAGTCACCTGCACAATGAAACAGAGAAGATATGGAGGACCTTAAAGAATTAAGTTTTTCAGTCCATAGTGTTCGTGAAACTGGGATCAGTGTAATCCAGTGTTTCTCAACTTTGGCAACTTTAAGATGTGTGGACTTCAACTCTCAGAATTCCCCGGCCAGCCAATGGTTAATGGTCTGTCCATGTGCCAGGGCAAGGATATGGGGCCAGGGTATGGATTCTCTTTACGTGGGGTGCACGAAGAAGCTATTATACTAACTTATATGCAGAAAGATGAACAAATTACCTTTTCTCCTCTTGGACTTCTGGTCTAGGCAATCAAAGGCTTTCACTTGGGAGAAAGAAGAAGCCTGATGGCTTCAGGATAAAAATTGTTTATACCAAGCACCTGAAGACTGCATCTCTTTCCTTTCCCTTGCTTCCTTAACTACACTTCTTAAAGAGTAGTTTCCTTTATCCTTTGCCTCAGGTCAGAGTTTGAGACCTAGACAGAACCAAGAGGCTCTGCAATGTGATTATTGGATACGGGTCTGGGTGCAAATTCTATACCTAGTGATGGCAATGTTTTGTGATTCAAGAGAAGGTATCTCCTAGCACTCTTGGATTATCTGGTTTCTAGACAGTAGAAGCTTCCAGTTGACCAACAGGGGACACATTTTGCCTGTGTTTTTCTTATCAGTGCCAGAATGGCTTGGGATGCTAAAAATTCTCCAAAACATCTAGAGAGGAACCAGCTTGTCTGTCTCAGCTGCATTTATTGTGTATGAGTCTGGCACTACTGTACTGGATTTACAAAACACAAAGAACAGACTGGTAACAACAACAAAACCAAAATCCAACCAATGAACCATTCATTAAGGCACATGAGTCATTCATTTTAGCCTCCTATATCACTACGTTTATGGGTACATTTACAAGATTGTAGGAGTGTCATTAAAAAGGCAACATCTTTTCACCACTCTGCACTGTTCAGTTCATGAAAGGGTAGACTGGTGTCCTCTGTTTGTATTGGATTTCAGCACCAAGCAACCCAGGCACCAAACAACCCAGCACCAAGCAACCCAGGTTTTGTGGGACAAAACACCTTGAGGACATCAAGTTGCCTACTGCTGAATTCTTAAATAATACATATAGCGAATATACTGTAGTTGGCATCCCTAGAGGTAGTTTTCCTTCTATTGTCGGGTTTTGTTGCATCTGAAAATGGTATTTATAAAGTCTTGCACCTTCAAAGGCATTTGATTTTGCATTTACCTGGAAGGGAACTCATAATTACGTTAAAATGAATAGTCTGTCCAAAATGTTTACGTTAATGCTATTCCAGAAGAAACAGTACAAGATTCAGTAGATCCCAAGTGGTTGTAAAGGAAAAAAAATGCAGTTAGATCCAGTGATATCTTTCTTTCCAGACACACTTAAAGAGAGAGAGAGAGCGAGAGAGAGAGAGAGAGCGAGAGAGAGAGAGAGAGAGAGAGAGAGAGCACTTTTCTTTTTTGGCACTCAAAATATATGCATTATATGAGAATATTGGACATAATGAAGGATGCATGTTCATTTTTCTAAAATATATTTGTGGTAGTTTTTGGCTATGAAAGAAACCGAACTTCTTTTAGAGGAGATAAAATGTCAATTTATTATCTTTATAGTCAAATATATATCCTCCTGTGAAATTTCTTCTATTAACAGAATTAATGTTGAGTTAATATGTTATAACATTCAAAACAGATAATAGTCATTTTAAAGGCATAGCTTTTTTTTAAAGCAGGAGTATGGACAGCAGAACAATTTAATTAGCAAAGCCCATCCTTTTTTCTGGCAACAAACTAAATTCAAAGACTTCTTTGTCTCGTTTTCAAATCTAATTGTTCCCATCACCAAGGAGCCAAAATAGTATTAGATTTCTGAAGTAGAAGAATTTATTGCATTCCATGGAGGGAAGGCATGAATATTACTATAGGCATACTGTACTATGCCCAAAGGTATTAGTTTCAGTGTCTGTTACAGTGATAGCTTTGTATAGGACTTAAAAAAAGAATAGGAATTATCAGGCATCCTGAAATGAAGCAAGTAGGTCCCAGACATTTTTTAAAATGTTATCCTTAATCTTCCACAAATGCCTTTCCTTCAATTACAGTACAGATTGATGGGTTGTTTCAGAAAATTGTGTTTCAGGATGTGGATCAATTGTCCCTGAGATACCGATTGGCCGGAGTGTAGGAAGAGAGTGGATATTTCTCTTCTCCTTCCTGAGCAGTTATGTATAATTCTCTTAAAATTAGGGACTGAGTGAAAGGCCATGGGGAATGATCATACCAGCTGTTAAACTATTAAGCAGTGGGACAGCCTTTCTCCTGGAGTCATGAGTGCTCCATCACTGGAGGTTTTCAGATAAAAGTTGGACAACCATTTGCCTGGAATGGTCTGCGGATTCTTGTCCTGATTGTATGGGGAAGAAGGAATTGCCTTGAGGGACAGGAGGAAGAGCTGCTACCAAGGCAATGGTCACATAAAAGGGGTCGGAGTCTAGGGCAAGAATGTAATGTGAGTAAACATCTCAGACAAGCCCCTCCCTAGTTCTCATGATGATAAAGGGAGGGAGGGGGAAGCACATTCAGACTTGCAAGATTCTGTTACTATCGCTTTACAATAAAAGTAGTACTGACATACATGGCATAGGTTTCCTGGTTTGATCTATCTTGAAGGTCTGATACCTGGACAGAGGGTTGGATTAGAAGACCTCTGAGGTCTCTTCCAATCCTACGATTCTATGATTCATTGGGGGTTTTCATCTGGGCTCAAACAGATTAGTCCCAGTTTAGATTCTGCATGTGTCCTCGCGGCCAAGGCATTTGGCTACTTGAGGTAAAGCACAAAAAAGCACCAATTTCTATTCTAATATCAAAGAAACCCAATAGAATCTGCAAGTGAAACAGCCTACATGACCAGAATTGGGAGGGTAATATTTTATCACAAGCCAGTTTGGTGTAGTGGTTAAGGCACCAGGCTAGAAACTGGGAGACCATGAATTCTAGCCCTGTCTTAGGCATGAATCCAGCTGGGTGACCTTGGGCCAGTCCCTCTGTCTCAGCCCTAGGAAGGAGGCAATGGCAAACCACTCCCAAAAACCCTGCCAAGAAAACTGCAAGGACTAGTTCAGGCAGTTGCCAGGAGTCAATGCTAACTCGAAGGCACACACAAAAGAACAGACATAACCCACCACACTTTATTACACTTAATAGCAATAGTTTAGCTTCTGGGATGAAGGCAGTCCCTGAAGTGCCCAACAATTAGCCTGACCTTGTCTAAGGCAGCTGCTAGAATTCTTAACGTGATTTTGAAATTGGATACTTATTGTGCTGAATGTCGATGAAGGTTCTCAGTCATCCAGGTGGAACAGTCTGTAGCTTGAATCATGTCAACTGGATTTCTATTTTCTCAGTGGAAACGTTTCGCTCCTTATCCAAGGAGCTTCTTCAGTCCGACAGTCAGACTGAAGAAGCTCCTTGGATAAGGAGAGAAACGTTTCCACTGAGAAAATAGAAATCCAGTTGACATGATTCAAGCTACAGATTATTGTGCTGAACTTCTTCCATGATCTAGTGCAGGGTGGGCAACGTCTATTATACTTTCAGTTACATGCCTTAAGCCAGGGGTGGGCAACGTCAGTACCGTGGGCCGTATAAGGCCCGCGGGGCTCCCGCCTAAGGCCCACAGGGCTCCCGCCCGCAAACCCCACCTCTTCCACGTGATTGGCTCCCGCCTGCAAACCCCGCCCCCCAGTGCTTGTGATTGGCTCCTGCCCGCAAACTCCGGCCCCTGGTCCGCGGAAATCCCAGAAACCCTGCCCCCCCACCTCCCCGGTCCCCGGTTATAAATATCCAAATGGCCCTTGGCAGAAAAAAGGTTCCCCACCCCTGATCTAGTGGTTTTGAATGAAAAGTATGGCTCAGAGGAGCTGCTGATGTAACTGTGAAGCCTCTGATGCCAATGGTTTGGCAGGCAGTAAGTAGCCAATGAAAAATATAGCATGGTATGTCAAATATTTGTGCCAAATGAGTCCTAAATTCAGTGGCTGGGTAGGAAGTTTTTTTTTTTTTTAAGATAATTTAAACTTCCAAAGGTAGAAGTTTTGCTGCATACTGCCATCTTGTGGGACAAAATCATTTTTAAAAAAATGATAATTCTGTACAAGCTTTATTATTTTTGAGAACTGCACAATACATTTGCAGCTCTCCCAATAAAGCAGAAAATTGGAGGCGGATTTACAATTTTCTGTGGAAGGAGGAGAAATATGGCATGGGAATATGTGAGGAACTCCAAGGCAATTTTCTCTGTAATGGAATTGATATCTGATCCGTGCCCAAGGCCAGGCCGACATACAGTAGATGATACAGGGAAGAAAGGTTTAGACTAGGCATTAAGATGAACTTTGGAGAAAAGATGTTGGGGATTTCCAGTTCAGGATTAACCATCTCCAAGAAATGTGGATGAAAATACTTTTATTGTCAAAATGAGAATATTGTAGAAACAGTCCAGGAGGGGGCAATCGGCAGACTGGGCCCAGTGTCTCTCCCTATAGCTTTGCCACACCACCAAATTTCCCAGCTCAGATGTAAGTAACTCTCATGATGCAGGTGAATGTTTCTTCAGGGTCAGTCCTGTCATTACATCTTGTGTCTTTTCATCTTTTAGTGCCTTCAGAAGCTTATCTGAAAAGTGTGGAATTTAACATTAGCAATGTACAGATGAATGCAAAGGCATGTGATTCTACAGTAATAGCAAACAGCAAGTCACAACTGCACTGGAAATGATTTTGGAAAAGGTGAGCTTATTCAAAAATTAATGTTTGGGAAAGTGGCTTTATTAATAGTTTGCTGTTGTACCTTGCAACACACACAAGAATTGTGACAGAGCAGATTCTAGACCTCTCATATCTTTGTCTGGGGTTGTTGTTTGTTGTTGTTGGTGGCAGTATTGTTCTAGAGCTCATTTGCCCAGTGATGGTGTGATGCTTTTGCATGATACATCAAAATTACACCGTATTTCCCCCCCAAGGTATCCTTATGACTGCTGATGTTTGCTGGAGCTTTTTCACAAATTTCCAAGATGAGTGATTATATCCTGCTTCCTTTACTACAGATGGAACAGGATTGACTTTAGGAATATGTCTTAACAGCATAAATCTCCCAAAGGATCACCAGTAAGTACCAAAAAAATCAATTTTCTAACTTTTCTCCACAATTCTGACAGAAATATATATTTATAGCTGCCAACTCAGTATGCAATCTTCTATTGCATAGCTTTCCAAACTGTGTGTTGCGACACTTTAGTGTGTCGCGACACAACCCGGAAGTGGATGTGCACGGCGGTGGTGCAGGGGCATGCATGGTGGTGGCATGTATGGTGGCAGCGGCAGCGGCGACAGCAGTGGCGACGGCAGTGGCGCGCCATCAGCACTTCTGGGTTTTAGTGGAAAACGAGGCTGCTGCCGCCACACACCCCCACGCCGCCACTGTGCATGCCCCCACCGCTGTGCACGCCGCCGCTGCCGTGCGTGCCCCCACGCCGCCGCCGCTGCCGCCGTTGGTGTGTTTGGAAAGCACTGTTCTATTGATACAAATAATTCCTCTCTTTCAAGTAATCTGCCTTCAATCACCTTGATGAAGATTTACTTTGTAATAGGTTATTTTATTTTTTATCCATTAGTTTAAGCATTGGGATTTTTCATCAGCTGGACATCAAAATGATTGGTTCAAATTTCTTGGAGTAAGCCTGTTATCTACTTGCATTAAGAATAATCAAAATAGCCTGCCCCAGCATGATTGTTGCCAGGTGTCTTGGAGTATAAACTCCACTTTGCTCAGCCAGGACAGATGGGAGTAGCATTGCAAGACTTCTGGGATACATCAGGTTAGAGAAGGCTGATTAAGAAGACCACAAAGGTTAGAAGTTATTTTAGAAATACTTTCCCACCATAGTAACATAACTTTTATAAAAAGTAAATCACTTTAAAAACATTTCTTCCTTCCCTGGTTTCAAAGTGCATAGGTCTGGATTCTAAGCAAGCTATGTTTATGAATTGGTCAAGATCCAGCAAAAGATCTTGTTAATGGAAGGGTTTTTTTCCCCTGATGTCTGTTTCCCATGGTCTGTAAGATCGCAAAAGCCTGCAAAGGGAAAGAGAAATAATGAACATTGCCTCCCCCTTTACACTTGGACTATCCATGAGTAGAACTGACTTTAAAAGATGTTCCCACTAATGGGTGCATATTTGTGATCGAATATAGGATTTCTTAGTCAAAACATTCAGATGTTGTATTGGAAAGTTTGCCAAACATTTAACTATATCCACAGACATTGGCAGTGTGTTGCATTTATCTTAAACAAATGGTTCTTCAAACCCAGCTGTGGTCACAGCTTCAAGCATCTCTTTATTGACTGATTATATAATATTAGACAGGAGGGAAAAATGGAAACATTCAGTCTGGATATTTGTAGATCCTCAAAGATTCAAATATGCTTGGATACTGGAGACACCAGAGTGGTCTTTCTAATCTGCAAAGCTCATTAATGTGTAAATATCTTCAGGGTAGGATGACTCTAGATTTCGGGCCTTGGATCAATTGCTGAGAGGACTCCGGACAACTGTCCTGTTTTTTCAAAATCTGTAGACTAGTAGTAGAAATTAGCTATCATGATAACCCTTCACTATCTCATTACTGACCTTTAGCCTTCTGTTACTTTGGGATAAACTTTGGGGTAAACTTGGTGTTCTGTGACAACTATGAATGACAGGACAGAACTGGGGAAATAATGGCCAGGAGAATATGTGTGTGGGGGTCACCCTCTTCTCCACCATATACTCAAGACTAATTTGGGATTACAACGGGGCAGATTTGGGGCTGGCAGATTAACCCGTTCTTTTTTAATGGAAACGATTCATGGAATTCATAAAATTGTTATGTGAAAGTACTGGTATTGGAAACTCCAGGTTTCTTGAATAAAAATGTTGGACTTCTGAAAATTTTTGTAGGGGAGAAAATATAGATAATTGCTTCTCCTCTTCAAATGGTATTGCTTTTGAACAAGGAGGTTTTCTTATCTGTGCAAAAAAAGGTCACAAATGTAATCTGGTAATCCTGTTGGGAAGATTTTCTGGTACCTATAGGAGAAATAAAGAAGTTTTGAAGCCAAAATATTAGGTTCAGGAAAGAGATACTAAATATAAAGTTGACTTATTGGACCGTTTGGTCTTCTATTCTGGTAGTTTAATGGGCCATTTGAATTGCACCTTTCCATACTTTAAGGTTTCAAAGGTGTTAACAAGCAAGAGTTTGAGGAGCCAGACTTCAGTTACTCACACTGCTGTGGGTCTGAGCCATCCCCCGTGAGTGCCAGCAGTTCCAGCTCCTTCAGACGGATGCCAAGCTCACAGATTTCCCCATCCGGGTGTTGTAGCTGGTGTGCCTCAGTCCTCTCTGAAGCAGGACAGAAGAAGCGCAAAGGCTCGTAGGGAAGGGGAGCCAGGCCAGCTGGCCAGGGAGGGGGGCAGCAACGCTCGCTTGTGAGTGGCAGGAGCCCAAGCCCAGGGGGAGGGCGTTGAGGCCCGGCTGGTGCTGCTTCCCCTCCTCGCAATGGCACGAAAAGCTTCCGCCAGAGGGCGCAATCGGCTAGGTTAGTGCTTTGGGTAGTTCGGTCATAGAGGGAGGGGAAGAATACAGGGGGTGGTGGCTGAGGGGGCAGAGGGGGCTGCTGCTGGTGGCTCATGGAGCTGCTCCTGAGGGCTCAGCAACTACACTGCTGCTGCCATGGAAACCCCAGAATCTAGAAGGCGTCATGGAGATTTAGTGTTCTAGAGCAGTGCTTCTCAACCTCAGCAACTTTAAGAGGTGTGGACTTCAACTCCCAGAATTCCTTTGCTCCAGTTTTGCCTTGGTGGCAGTCATATTTCATATTTCTGCAGGCTTTAATTTCACAGCAGCCTTGAGCAATTACGTTTTAAACTACAAGATGGGATATATTCTCTTTTAATAAAATAGACAAAGCTGATTTGTTATAGTCATTATCTGTATCTGCATCTACATCATCTTCTCTGTTGGACCATTCTCAGATTCTATGCTTCTCTGGAAGCTCTAAGGAACGAATCTAGGATGGAACTGGAGTCCCTGGGTATAAGGAGTAGGCATAGACTACAAAGCATTGATCTCCCAGGTCTTCCCCTTTACTTTTTATCACAGTGGAGAAAACTGAAACACACCATTTGGACAGTGGTTAATTACAAAGGAGGGGGCGTGGTGGCTCTGCGGGTAAGACGCCAGGCTTGTCGATTGGAAGATTGCAAGTTCGGAGGTTCAAATCCCTAGCCCTGCGTGTGGAGTGAGCTCCCGCACCAGCTCCAGCTCTTGCCAACCTAGCAATTTGAAAGCATGCAAATGCAAGTAGATAAATAGGTACCACTTCGGTGGGTAGGTAACAGCGCTCCGTGCGCGTCATGCTGGTCACATGACCGCAGAAGCGTCTTCGGACAACGCTGGCTCTTCGGCTAACAAACGGAGATGAGCACCGGCCCCTAGAGTCGGACACGACTGCACGAATGTGCGGGGGGAACCTTTACCTTTACCTAATTACAAAGGAGGAGGTCCAAGATCACTACCTTGTCTTTTTCCAACTCTTTTAGCAGTGATATATTTCAGGATAGTCTGTGAGAAAAGCATGTTCTTGTGGCTAAAATTATTGGAGAATCAGGCATGGGGATTATGGTTTTCTTTTAGACCATACTTACTTTTCTTCCATATTTTTTTACTGTTAGTATTGGACTACAACCTGTACTCTGCCCTATTTTTACTGAGAAGGTGGAATGTGTTAGTGTGCAAAGCGTGTAGAAATATACGTCCATGAAATATATAAACCATCTTTTTGAGCACTCTCCATCCACCGTAGTCACCAACGCTAGTTTTGATAGCATTCTCATGAGCAAAATTTTTATTGCAGAAAAAACCATCATTTTAGATGATACAGGTTTGGGATGATACAGAGTAACTTGCAGAACTGATTTTCATCCAGCAGAGGGAATCAAACACTTACAGTCTGGCCATGTGTATGTATGTATTTATATCTGTGCTTGCTCGTTGCATTTAATATGCTACCCATTTTCTCCCATTAGTACATAATCTCCATTGTAGTGAAAATATGGGCATAACATGCCTGAAGAATATCCAATATTTTTTCTCATATTGATTTTTGGGGGAAAATATATGTGATGTAGGGCAGTAACTTTTTAATCAGGAAATCAAGTAACAAACAGCTTTCATTTGTTAATCATTGTTTTACTTGACTTAAGAAACTAAGTATAATTGTTTGTGGGAAGTGAGGCAGTTAGGCTGCTTTGATACTGATGTGCTACTGGAATTTTAAAAATATATTGTTTGGGGAATTGTGTGGTGGTGTGTTAAATGGGAGATTGTTGACTGCTTAGGCTTTCACAGAGTTTGCTGTAGCTCTTGCAGTGACTGCATAGTTACACTGTGGAATTCACTTCGGGGAAATTCATGGAGGATAAAGCTATTCATCACTATGGTCATGGTGGTTTTACACCGCCTCTATTTTCAGAGACATATTTATTTACCAGAAGAGGGAAGTTACCTTCATTATTCTGCTGGTAGACTTCCCATTGTCTGGCAAGAATAGATTCTTCAGAAAATAACAGAAGCTATGGGCTTGTAACATCTTATTTATTTAGTGGCCACTGACGGGAGTGTGCAAAGCGTGTAGAAATATACGTCCATGAAATATATAAACCAGAGCTTTCCAAACTGTGTGTGGCGACACAAAAGTGTGTCGCCACACACAATCTGGTGTGTCACCACACAACCCGGAAGCGCTGATCATCATCAGCGCTTCCGGGTTTTCCCGCGGTGACACACCAACAGCAGTGCGCAAAAATGGCGGTTGGTGTGTCGCCAAGCCCTGATATAAGCCATCTTTTTAAGCACTCTCCATCCACCATAGTCACCAACGCTAGTTTTGATTGTGGGCAGCTTACAATTAAAAATAATAAAAAAACCAAAGCACACACAAAAAAAGAACCATTAATGGGCCCCAAAATAACATATAAACAAAGAAAACCCATCCAGCAGCAGCTCAAGCTTTACTCTACCCCAGAGCCTGGGAGAATAGCCGGGTCTTTAATAGCTTCCTGAACATCATCAGGATTGGAGAGATCCAGATCTCTGGGGGGATATCATTCCAGAGGGTAGGTGTTGTGACAGAGGAGACACACTTCCTGTGTCTCACAAGGTGACACTGCTTAATCAATGGGACTTGGAGAATGCCCACTCTGGGCATGACGCTGGACAAGCAGAAACAACCAGAGACAGGCGGTCCTTTAAATCACCAGGTCCTTTGCCATGAACAGCTTTATAGGTAAAAACCAGCATCATGAATTGCACCCGGAAGCCAACTGGTAACCAGTGCAGCTTGTGGAGCAGTGGGGTTACACAGGCCTAATGAGGCATGCCCGTCGCTGGGCTGTACCATGTACAGCACATTACAGTAATCCATTTGTGAGATGCCGAGGGTATTGAATGACTGCCTGAAGGGCAACCTGGTCCAGGAAAGGGTGCAAGTGGCGCACTACAGTAGATGCACCTGTGCAAAGGCCACAGTTGCCACCTGATCTTTGAGCAGGATCTGTGAATCCAAGATGTCCCCCAAGATGCACACCAGTCTTGAATGGGGATGTGCAACCCCATCCAAGACCAAACATGGAAGATCTCCAGAGCCAGGGGACCCAAATATCTGCAGCCACTCAATCTTGTCAGGATTGAGCCTGTGCTTCCCCATCCACACAACCTCTGGACACTGAGATAGGACTTTGACAGCATTACTTGGTCAGCCAAGAGGCATAATTTGAGAGGCATAATTTGGTATCATCAGCATACTGATGGATGACCTCATCCAGTGATTTCATGTAGATCTTAAACAGAAGGAGTGAGAGCCTGAGGCACCCACAAGTGTTTATTTCAGAATGGGAGCACAGTTTTAAAAAATTAAAAGTAATTGTTTAAATGCTGAACCCTCTACAACAGCAACATTTTCCTGTTTGGGCAAGAAATATGAGTTCATAAAATCTCTCAAAATGTGAAGGTTTTTGTTCCTTGAACCTTCTAACTTCCTAAAAATGCAAACAGTTGGGTCAAAAAATGTTAGCCACACCAAATCTTGTGATATCATGACATCATAGCTGAACTGTTGGATTGTGATAATGTTTGGGACTATGTGTGAGAGGGGGTTATTTGTCATTAATCTACTTACAATAGAACAATGATAAATTGCTTTAAGTATGTAGTGTGTAGCAAGATATATCTGGTATTTTGGTATTTCTATCATCCATACCTATTATTATTATTTCTTTAATTTTTAAATTTGGTTTATTTCCTATTTTTTCAATGGGCATTAAATAGAGTGCAATTTGCATTATTCTTGTACTGGCTGACTTATCAATAACTATAAAACATGTTATTTCTAAAGCGTTTGGAGTATATTATAAATTAATATGCAAAAAATTATGAAATAATTGCTCAGGAATGCATAAATCCTACTTATTTTTGAATCTATGGTTGCATATTCTTTAATAAATAAATAAATCCTACTTGTTTAAAGTGAAATGTCTAATCTACCTGTTTTTTTTTTAAATGCCAACAAGATCAATGGAGCACTCATCAATCACTTGCATATGAAGCTGCTACCTGTCAGTTTTCTCTGCATTTCGTGCAACACATAGCAGTTCTTGCCAACTTGAAAAAAAAACTTAAAAAACCATGATGGTCTGTAAGATTGGAAGGAAGGTTACAAGAAATAATGACATTTGGAGATAAATTCAGCCTCTTTATGTTTTTGTTTTTATATAATTTTACTAAAATTTAATTTTTTTAAATTTAAACTAATAGAAACTAATACAGAGTAAGAAAAAGAAAAAAAAGAAATCAGAGAAAGAGTTAAAACTGCAAAAGTAAAGAAAGAAAAAAAATACAAAAAACTGGCTTCTGATTTTCTTTACAGCAGTTATAAGTATAATTATAAATTTACCTCTTACTCTATGGTTACAACATAGCTCTTTTTTTCCTATAATCTATTCTTTCTAATCATCAAAACCATAAATCATAAGTTAATTTTTTTCTGTTTCATGCAAAAAGTCTATCTGGGGTTTCCAGTCAGCAATAAACTCAGATATTGTCTTTTCTCTGATCAAAAAAGTCAGTCTGGCCATTTCAGCAAGTTCCATCATCCTTCACCAACTATTCCTCCATTGTGGGTAGTACTGAATCTTTCCATCTTGGTGCATATAATAATCTCGATGCAGTTGTCATATATAAAAACAAAGTTCCATGACTTCTTTCCAACTGCCTATCAGCCCCAAAGAAAAGCCTCTGGTTTCAATTGTATATTAATCTTTAAAATCCTCTGCATTAGTGTATGGATTTGAATCCAAAAAATTCTGGCTTTTTTACACATCCACCAGACATGATAAAAATGTCCCTTCTTGTTGTTCACATTTCCAACATAAATTTGAGGAAACTTTATACATTCTAGACAATTTCTGGTGACATATACCAACGATACATCATTTTATAAAATTCTCCTTAAGATTATAACATAATGTAAATTTCAATCCTTTCATCCACATATTTTGCCACTGAATATAATATTATAATATAATAATATAATATAATATAATATAATATAATATAATATAATATAATATAATAATATAATTATAATATAATAATATAATTATATAATAATATATACTATAAGCAAAAATTTTAGCCAACTTCCTCATACATTCTCTCACTTGTTCTTCTTCTGTTTCAAATTTCAGTAAAGGTTTATAAGGTAAAAAGGTAAAGGTTCCCCCCGCACATTTGTGCAGTCGTGTCCGACTCTAGGGGCTGGCGCTCATCTCCGTTTGTTAGCCGAAGAGCCAGCGTTGTCCGAAGACGCTTCCACGGTCATGTGGCTGCATGACGCGCGTGGAACGCTGTTACCTACCCACCGAAGTGGTACCTATTTATCTACTTGCATTTGCATGCTTTCAAATTGCTAGGTTGGCAAGAGCTGGAGCTAGTGCGGGAGCTCACTCTGCACACAGGGCTAGGGATTTGAACCTCCGAACTTGCAATCTTCCGATTGACAAGCCTGGCGTCTTGAGCCACCACGCCCCTAAAAGGTTTATACATTTTAGCAATAACGTGTTCATCATTTGTATACAATTCCATTTCAAACAGTCTTACTATGTTCAAAACCATGTACTCTTTTATCTACTTTAAATATTTCTAATAATTGTAAATAAGAAAACCATTGACAAATATATCCCTCTGCCACCAGATCTGCTCTTGATTTTATTTTACATTTCCCCTTGGCAAATTTCTAGTATCTCACGATAAGTTAGTCATTTGTATTTGCTTATTATTTCTTGCCTATAATATGCTTCTTGTGCTGAGAGCCATAAACGTGTTTTTGGGCACAACCTGGATTTGTATCTATTCTATATTCTCAGCATGGCACGTCTAACATAATGATTTTTAAAATCTACATTAACCTTAACTTTGTCGGACCACAAATATCCATGCCACCCAAATCTCAGGTCGTGTCCTTCTAACTCCAAAATCCTTCTATTTCTCAGCAGCATCCACTCTTTCATCCAAACCAAACAGCAAGCTGCAAAATACAATTTCAAACACAATTCTCTTCTTTCCTTTGCATTTTGTAACACCTTTATATTTAACTCATGATTTTTTCCCCTGCCACACCAATTTAGATATATCCTTCTTCCATTATTTAAATGGTGCATCAGTTGTCAAAAACAGGTATTGTCTGAAACAAAACACCATTCTAGGCAAGACATTCATCTTAATCACAGAAATTCTCCCCAGCAATGCCAGTTGCAGTTTCTCCCATCTTAACATATCTTTTTTAATTTCATTCCATGTGTTAACATAATTTTTTCTGGTGCTAAGCCAATATTTTTTTATTAGGCTTGTCTTGATCCTTACATTCTTCAATTTTTGCTCTTTCATGTTCTTTAAATTACTCACATCTGCTCTTAATTTCTTTAACTTGACCTCCAGTCTGATCTTCCACTTTGGGATTGAATATGGTTTTGCTTTTGGTTTTCTAATTTCGATACCCAGTTCTTCTGTAACCACCACTGCTGTACTGTAGGCAAGCTGTCTGGTCTGTTCAATAGATGTTATTTTAATCCTTGCGAGCACCTTATTCACATCCTTCATTATAGGTGCCTGGACTTTTTTGGGCACTACTTTAAGTAGTGCTGGCAGTCTTTGTCTTTCTACTGGTAATTCTGCATACGCCAAAATTTTCCGTTTTAATTCTTCTTGTTGGGCGGGGGCTCAGTTCATAGGTTGTTTCAGTGCTGGCCTGTACTGGTTTTGTTGTTATTATTTCTTCTAAGTTATCATTTCTGTAGTTCGTATCAGTTGTTCCCTCTATATTTCCAATTATTATCTGCATTTCTTCTACTATTTTACTACTGTTTTTGGTTCTTCCATTTTCACAATTTTTCTGAATCTCTTCCAGTTCTTCATTTCTGAATATTTTATTTCTAGTAAATAAAATTCAATTATTTCTGGTAAATAAAATAAAAAATATTTTTTAAATTTCTCCTTTGATCTGCTAATCATTGTTCAGTGATATTTGATTCTGGATAAATTCCTTTCCACAATTCAAACATTTGCTTTAAGTAGCCCTGCTTTGTTGGTTCCGATTTATAATAGCAGGCTATAATGGCATGATTTTCAAACACAATATACTCTTGCCTTGTCTGTGGTTGTTGTTCTTCCAGTAATGCTACAGGGCTAAGCCCTGGTTGCCCAGCCATAGCTCCTGATTCTTGTTGCCCACTTGTCGACAGATGCCCAGGAACTCTAGCACCTGACTCGGTCCTTGTTGATCCAGGTGACGACTGATCCGGTATAGGGTTCATTTTCTACTTTCTCACCGTAGTGAGTGGGTTGATGGATACACTTGGTCTGGCTCTTCTGCTGAGGCCTGTCTGGCATGGGTGACCTTTCCGGTAGAATACACGACCGCCAGAATCGCTCTCAGCCTCATCAGAGCATCACAAGACCCTCCCCCACAACAAGGGGGTATCCATGGAGGGGCAAACAATAACAATAATAACAACAACAACAACAACAACAACAACTATTTATTTTAAATTTATTGGCCACCCATCTCCAGTGGACTCTGGGCAGTGCACAAAACTAAAACTTATAACTTATAGGGAAATCAAGGTTCAAAATTCTTATGTCTGTTTGTACAACTGGCTAGATTGGCTCTCTTTTGGATGAGATTTTCATCTGTCTCTTCTTTTAGTAACAGACAGATCTGGTATCGGGCTGTTTACTTTTGACCATGTGAGAACTAGTTCTTATATCTAGGAGCTAAAAGGTGTGGTTTGGCAGGAATTTTTGGTAATAGAAAAATGGATTACCCACAAACTTTACAAGGACATAGAGCTTTAAAAAAAAGGGCTAGTTTTATTGCAGCTTCAAATACATTGCAGCTGAAGTCAGAAATTTAACTTGGCATCAAATACAACCAGCCTAATGGGATCACAGAAGTGCAGAGCTGTTTTTGAAATGGAACAGAGAAATGTCTTCCATGGTAGCTGGCAGTATTGACCATATTCCCCTTCAACATTTTTATAACAAAATAAGGTAAAGATGTCCTTCAGACAAGCTCAATTTCTGATGACTTCATGAACACACATGTCCCTTTTCTTGGTTTGCCACTGCCCTCTTCCAAGATAATTTATTTATTTTATTTATTCATTGCGGGCATGGTGGCTCAGCAGTTAAGACGCCAGGCTTGTCGACCGGAGGGTTGCAAGTTTGGCGGTTCGAGACCTGAGCACCGTGCGATGGAGTGAGCTCCCACACTCATCACAGCTCTTGCCAACCTAGCAATTTGAAAGCATGCAAATGTGAGTAGATAAATAGGTACCGCTTCGGTGGGAAGGTAACAGTGGGTGCAATGTAGACTAGCCTCCTCGTGGTGCACCCCGGGCAACGTGACTTGTCACGGCTAAATAGTCTACACATCCAGCTGCTGGACCTCACAAGGGATTTCCCAGCAAGAAAAATGCCATACGAAATAAAAAATAATTTATTCATTTAAAATATTTGTATGGCCACCCATCTTAAACTCAACTCTTGGTGGCTCATAACAATAAAATCATAAACCATAAAACCATAAAAACAAGAAACAAGAAACAAGAACAAGAATACAGTGCCTCAATCATCCCTTTGGGATGCCCCACAACCAGGTCCAGATATCCTCATTCTATCCCAGCGCCTGGGTGAAAAGCCAGGTCTTGATGGCCTTCTGGAAGGCTAAAAGAGTGGGGGCCTGCCAAATCACCAAGGGGAGGGTGTTCCATAAGGTAGGGGCAGCCACGGAAAAGGCACGCTTCCAAGGTCCCAATAGATGGCAAGGTTTCAGGGAAGGGACCTGGAGCATGCCTACCTTATCTGATCTGGTAGGATGGGCAGATATTCTCAGGGAGAGGCAGTCCCGCAAATAACCTGGTTCTGTGCCATGTAGGGCTTTAAAGGTGATAACCAGCAATTCTCAACTTTTCAGTCTAGCCCACAGCCCTGGTATTCCCTGATAGTCTCCCTCCAACTGCTACTCAGGTCCAGCCTCACATAGTTTCCAAGCTCAGAAAAGTCTGGCCTATTGCTACTACCAGCTGAGACCTTTTGAAACCATTTGTTGTTGTTGTTCAGTCATTTAGTCATGTCCGACTCTTCGTGACCTCATGGACCATAGCACGCCAGGCCTTCCTCTCCTCCACTGTCTCCCAGAGTTTACTCAAATTCATGTTCATTACATCGATTATGCTATCTAACCATCTCATCCTCTGCCGTCCCCTTCTCCTTTTGCCTTCAGCCTTTCCCATCATCAGGGTCTTTTCCAGTGAGTCCTCTCTTCGCATTAGGTGGCCAAAGTATTTCAGCTTCAGCTTCAGTATCTGTCCTTCCAATGGGTAGTCAGGGTTGATTTCCTCTAGGACTGACTGATTTGACCTCCTTGCAGTCCAAGGGACTCTTAAGAGTCTTCTCCAGCACCACAATTCGAAAGCATCAATTCTTCGGCGCTCAGCCTTCCTTATGGTCCAACTCTCACAGCCATACATTACTGCTGGGAAAACCATAGCTTTAATTATACGGACCTTTGTAGTTGAAACCATAATTCCTTATAAAAATGTAAGGTTCATTGTCCTGACCACTGAAGGAGCTAACAATAACTAATCTAAGTTGTAATAACTTTACTTCAGAGAACTATAGTAATGCATTTTGATGCAGTTCCAAAGGAAGTAATTTTTACAGAATGGCTCTAATGCTGTGAGTGTTTAACTGCTAGATGATTTTCTTTGATGAAATGATATGGTTTGAAAATCACAGCTCTGGTTACTCTAGACCAGCCTTTCCTACTAGTGCTTTCTAGATGTACTGGAACAACAATACCCAGAATCTCCAGGAAGCTGGGCTTGCCTTTTACTCTTCTGCAAGCATCAGCTGGGGTTCTGCTGGAACATGGCTACATTCCAGCTGTACTGTCATGTGTAATGGTGTGTTGCGGCACTTGGAATGCATTCATGTTCCTGTCATTTTCACTGGGACTAAGCTACTTCTGGAACATGTGAGTTGAGGTTTGCTACCCTTGCATGTTAATTTTATTATTGTAATAGAATGATGTGGAAAAATGTAGTTGAGGCTGTTTACAGAGTCTCTAAGCACAGTGCTAGTGAACTTAAAATCAGCAGTGAGGAACTAATTAAAACTACACTGGTTAAAGAGAAAGCTAATTAAAATCAGTTTAAAAAGATATATCTTTATTTGAAATGTGGATCTAGCTAGAGAACCTGGTGTACCAACAGAAATTTGAAAGATGAAAGGAAATAATAATACTTTTTTTAAAAAAAATCATCAAAAAGCTTTAGTTCTCTCTCTTTTTCTTCTTTAATCAACTGATTCACAGGAAATGAGAATAGTTAGAATTAAAATATGCCATCCCAAGGGAGTCCCTGAATTCAAATTTGCAGGCAGATTGGAAGTAACACCTGGAGGTGTCACACTGTAATGGAAAGATTAGATGGATGTAGATGAGTTCAAGTAGCAGCTCCATTTCTATTTTCCAAAAAGAAGGGATCAGCCTTCTTGATTGTTCACCTGGGAAGCCCTTGGGAAGAACCTTAGATACTACCTAAAATCACCTTAGCATGTGCCAAAAAGTAATTTAAAAGCCACTTCCCCCATTCCATCAAGACTTTAACATCAGCATTTTTTTTTCTTCTTTCCTGTTTTGGCTTGCTTACCATCTTAGCTGATGAAGAGTTCAGGGAAATCCTAAAGGCTAGCATTATTAGGTAGCTTTTGCCACGTTCAGGCAATGCAGAGAAGTGTAAAAAGCATGATCTAGTAGCTCTGGGCAGCCCTTTCCCTCCCTAAGTCATGCTGGTGACATCTCATACTCCATGGGCGCAGAGCAGTTTTCTGCTGCCAGAAGTGTTTGGCTGAGAAGCTGCACAGCTTTCTGGCTGATGTAGAAGGTTTGGCTTTGCTTCAAAATTAGGGAGCTGGGTTAGGACTTCAAAAGGATCTGCTTGAGAAATAAATTGTAACTTCTTATCAATATTTTAGATTATTAGATATTACAGCACACGTATATATTGTTAATTAGTTGTAATATTGATCCAGCATCTAGTTTTAGACCTATAATTAAGTTTATGCTTTTTTTCCCTCCCCTTCTTAGCTAGCTCTAAACTTTAGTCTTAGTTTTTGTCTTAATAGAGTTCAATGCTTCATTATTTTATTTATACTTTATTTCATTCTGGCTGGAACTTCTTATACCTTGTTTGAAGCTGGTAATTGACTGAAATAAAGTTATCTATTTATCTACCTAAACATGAAATCAGCAGATGACATTACCACTCATCCCATCTCACAAGGCTGTTGTGATAACAAATGAAGAAAGAGAATATCCACCTATACTTCCCTGAGCTCCTTGGAAGAAGGGTGGGATATAAGTATAAAGAAATAAACAGTCCTAAATAAATAAGTAAATATTCACATTGCTGAACAGCTACTGCTTGAAGTTTTAGTCAAGTGAAAATGTGCCAGTGCTCCTAAGTTAAGAAATGAATTGCCGGGCGCCTCCCCTCTCTTCACCTTTTCGAACAGTGTCAAGCTCTTCTTGTCATCTAGGCCTTTTGAGTCGGATTAAGGATGATTTGAGTTGGTGTTTAATTGCTTCATATTCTGTTTTGCTTTTCTCTGTTCTTCACCTTTAGTGCTCTAAGGCAAGGGAAGTTGGGTATCAACAGACAAAAAACTGAAGCACATAAGTACATTTAAAAAAAAAAGCAGTGAAAAAGAACCATTGTAGGAACAATGGGCCATAACAGCTATATTGAACACCCAGGACAGGAAGCACACCTATGAATGCCAGATGCTGAGGACGAACATGGTAGAAGTCAATATCTTTTGTGCTGTGCTTGTGAATATCCACAAACATCTGGCTTGCTGTTGAAAAAGACAAGGCAAAATACAAGATAGGGAAAACATGCATGGTGTCTAGAGTTCTTTCCAACCCGCTTACCAGCAGTGGCCATAGCACTGTAATTTGTTCTATGTGATGAAGCAATAAGTTGCATCCCTGTGTGTAATGTGTGTGTATGCATATGTGCAGCATATGCTTTGCTCCTGGTCCCAGGACCAAGCGGGACAAGAAAGGGAGGCTTAGAATGGAGCAGTTGGCAGCATTCCGAACTGCTCCCCTGCCTTCTCATAGGGATCCAGTGGGGTATATCCTTCTGGATTTTTCTTTCCCCAATTTCCAGCCTAATCGGGTCCATTTTCTAACTGAATCTTTCTTTTGTTGGTTTCTCACCACACACCGAATTTTGATCCCATGTGTTCAGTTTTTGGACAATTATCCTGTGGAGTTACTGACAGAATCCTGAGCCCATTTAGATGATTTGTTTTCAAACCGCTGTTAGGTTAGAAAGAATAAAAACAGATCCACATTGTTTTCCTGGCAACAATATAGAAGTGGTTTAATTTATTTATTTATTTAATTTATATGACCGCCCATCTCCCCCAATGGGGAACTCTGGGCGGTTTGCCATTGTTTTCCTTTTCAACCTTCCTAGCTTATAGCCCTGATAATTCCTGGGAGTCTCCCTTCCAAGTACCAAAAAAGTCCAAACATGGTTCACTTTTTGAGATCAGCCAAGATTACCCATGATTTGCCACCATGTTGGGCGCTGTTTTTGGAAACAGAATACTAAATAAGAGGGACGCTTAATCTAATCCAGAAAATTTTCTTTTTTAAACCAAATTTAAAATAATAAATGCTTACAGTGTTTATGTTTTGGTATAATGTTTCTAATGTTATATTTTATTACTGTGCTGTGCTCTGTCAGAACTCCTAACAATCATCTTGGATGAAGGGGGAGAGAGAACACTTCCCTGCAAAGCCCTTATGGACTCCTCTTGATATGGTGGGAGTTATGCAAGTAAGCTCCCATTTATCTTTTTTTTAATAAGAATTTTATTAAGTTTGAAACAAAGGTAAAAACTACAAAAAGCAAAAAAACCTAAAAAAAACCTAAAAAAGTGTGAAACACAAGAAAAAGAATTTTAAAGATTACATAAAGAAGTGACTTCCGACTTTCAACAACAAGAATATACAGCAATTTCCATAGTCAATCTCTTACTCTATATCAAACTAAGATCACATTATTTCTAGAAAACATTCCATTAACACATTATAAAAATCACTAAATACAATTGCTCCTTCCCCTTATATTAAAAAAAAGAAAAATATATAAACCTCCAAATCAACTCCCCCCCCAAAGCAACGTTCATTCAATTATTTCCTTCCTACCACTATTCTATACGTTTCTGTCCACTACAATAAAAATCAAATTATAAAAATATATAAATTGTCTACTTCTATAATTAATAATACTATAACAATCTTAACCCTATTAAACCTAAAACCAAGCAATAATTATTATACCTTATAAATCTTAAAAATCAAACAAATCTTAAAAGCAATCTGGTAAATCTTAATCCAAATCATTAAAGAAAAATAGAATCATACAAGCCTTAATATCAATACAGATAAACATTCTTAAATCTTTACCCGACTTCAAAATATACTAAAGCAATTACATATCTCCATTTTATACACAAGGCATTTTTCATGCAGAAATCAAACAGCCAACTGAGACTCAGACTTCTCAGCAAAAAACCTCCCACAGAACAGAGCCACTTCTTTCCCACAACATTCCATCAGAAAAACAACTCCTTTTGTAATTTGCAACTCAGAGAATTCCTTTAACCCCTTCAACACCAAAAATGTAATTGTCTGGGATTTCAACAGAATGTTCAATCTTGCTGTCAGTAGACACATCTCTATCTTTATTAAAATCTTCATCTTCTTCCAGAAGGTCCTCAGCCAGATGACACATTTTAAAACTGATATTTTCTGCAATGTCCTGAATATCTTGCAAAATAGTTTGAGAGACATCATGCAAGAACTGTTTAAACTCGCAATGAAGCTCACAATGAAACTCTGAGAAAGTCTCCTTGAAATTCTCCATGCTTCAGGCAGTAGATTATGGCGCCCCCTAGATACTTGACTAGTGTGAATAGGAGTTAATGAGTTAATGGAAAGTTACCGAAAATTGTTGTCACAAAAGAAAGTATGCTAACAAGCAGCTCCCAGGGAAAGTGAACAGAAAGCTAGAAACTCAAAACAGCAGATTCAACATGTAGGAAAATGTTAAATCCTTCAAATTCAATACAAAAATAATAGGGAGGTATTTATTTATTCTCAGTCCTCCTTAATATTTAAATGGGAAAACAAGCCAGAGCTTTAAAAAAAATTTTTTTTAATTAATCCAAAAATAACAATAAGCACCAAGAGATTTCGCTTCTCCTTGCTGTAGAAAGCCTCTCTTGGTGTACATAAACTTAAAAAATAAATAAATTGGGTGATTTAGAAATCGGGTGGCTCGACTTAGTGTCTCCTTAAGGCTGCAGTGTGGCTTGGAAATGGTGACGTCCCGGTCTCCCGGTAGCTCTTACCCGATCGATGCGAATGCTGTTTCTGATTCTCAGGCTGCAAGTCGCCATTCTGGAGAGCAAATGGGATGATTCTGAGTGCTTTCTTTGCTGTGAAAGTGCTCCAGAGCTTCAGGAAAGAGCCTGCCTGAGCCCAAAAATTCGCCACGATGCCAGTTCTGTCCGCAGAGCCCGCGGACACAGCTGCTCAGTCTGCCATGTTACCACCGGAAGTCCTAAGCTCCCATTTATTAAAAGGAAAATTAAGGCTCTAGACTTCAGAAATTAATTAAGCTGTTTTGATAAGCTCCATCAAAGTCAAGCTGACTTTATTTTCTGTGTGCATTTGGTTGGCATATGTCAAGTAGATGTTATTAGAAAGGCCTGAAAGGTGTCTGGGGAATTTGCTTGCTCAGACAATAACTAGGACAAAAGGATCCAAGGCCTTATGACAATCAGAAGGAAGTTTCCCCAGTGCTTGTCATCATATATGAAACCTTAACCTCCTTAAATCTTTGAAAAATTTGCACATAAATGAAATGTTTATATATTTATATATGTGACTGATTTGCATCTAAGGTAAAATTATTGCAATGTTTTGGTGTCTGCAGGGGTTTCTGCAGGGAGTGGGGGGGGGCAGACAGCCAAAGGCAGCATTGTAGCATCACAACACAAGGCTACCCTTTTCTACATGTGTTGCAATGTCACATGGCTCCCCAAAGGGTGTCCACTTCAAAGTAGACTGGCAGGATGTACCTCCCTCCTGTCGCCGTGGCAGGATATCACATCCTGACAAAGGGACAGGGCTTGTGGGGTGATGCTGAGGTGCTGCTTTCCTCATTCTGACCAAAGCAGTCAGAGCCTGCTGGGTAATATACAACTATAAACAACAGTAAAAGATGAGGAAGTCACTTCTAGCCCTATTTCATAGGTCCATTTTCTGCCATCTATGGAGCACCCATGTTTTTATTCTCTAATACAGTGTTTCTCAACCTTGGCAACTTTAAGCTGGGTGGACTTCAACTCCCAGAAACACTGCTCTAATACCTCCAAGCATTTTGAAGCCAGCTGAGCAATGGTCTCAAAATTCTGAGAACAGGAAGGGAATCCCGTTGGCCAATCACTGCTCCATCCAGCTGACCAATAAAAGAGGGCAAAACTCACCATTCAATCAGTGCTTCATCCTGTAGAAACAAAACTTTCTTCACTCCCATATCATGCAGAAAAAGAGAAAATGCTCATCCCCTGCCCCAACAGCATTGGTTGGGCTGTTTTCCAAAAACATTGAGATGGTGATATGAGGGGGAAACTGCCTGGCTGTAAGAAGTTGTTCTTATTCTACATGAATGTGTAATACATTGGGTTATCTATTAAGTATGCCTGTGATCTTGTATTGGTGCTCAGTTTCCTTGGCTTAACAATATGTAAATATATGTTATAATTCTTGCAGACTTACTAGAAGTAGTTATTCTAAAAGTTTCAGTGAAGGAAGCAGCAGAAAACCCTAATCCTGACTTGAGTGTTTTTTGTTTGATCACTAGAAAAGAGAAAATAGAATTCCTCTGAAAGCTGTGATGACAGCATGACACTAATTTTGAAGCCAGGCTTTCCCCCCCCAACAGTTGCAGTCATGGTTGTAGGTTGCAGTGCAGAACCTCCCTCTCTCTCTCTCTCTCTCTCTCTCTCTCTCTCTCTGTGTGTGTGTGTGTGTAGAAAGAATAATGGCTTGACTGAGCTCAGAAAGATGAAAGCAGAGTGAAGCAGGAGATCCCACAAATGAAAAATGGCTGACCCAGAGCTTCAGAAGTGAAAATGGAAATTTTGTAATTTGAGCTGTACCATGGCTGAGCCTAAAGAAAAACAGTTTGGCTGTTCCAGAAGGATAACATTGTAGAAACACAGGGATACAATACTGATGCTGGATTAGCACAAATTCTACATGTACAGGGCTTAATATTAAGAAGTTTTGTTGCTGATGTGCATAGTCTCCCTGCTCAGTCTCCCTATCTGGCAAAATCAAGAAGGCAATTCAGAATCTGCCATATTACTGCTCTCTAAGACTCCTATATCAGTAATTAGGAGCCAAGTCCACAGATTGCATGAAATATGAGGACTTATCTTATTCAAAAATGGTAGAATGAAATTAAATGAGAGTAAAATGAAATTTTTGGATGCATTCATAAATTCAATATGACCCACTATAACTCTCTCATTTTCCAGTATTTTCATACAATTAAAAACAGAGATAAAAATGTTAATTAAAAAATCAACAGGATCTCTTCCTCTCTTCCTCTCTTTCTCCCTTTCTAGCTAAACAAAGCTATATTTTTCCTATTGTGTGCATTTTATTATCTTTACTAATCAATGGGGGTCCATAAGATTGGATTTTTAAAAATATATTCTGTTATTAACACATAATAACAAAGGAACACATAAATGTGCTGAAGACTTGACACAGGTAAGGATATCTTTAGAAGGACAAATTGAATTTGTCCTTCAAAATCCACCCAGGAATCTAATATTTTGCAGGAATTTAATAACTTGAAGGAATCAAATGAGATACAATTGTGCCTAATATCCAAAGAATAAAAATATTTGTTCGCTGGATCTGCATTAATAAGACAGACAAGAGCCAAAGCTTCAAGCTGTAAACTTAAGCTTTACTTAAGTGTGATCAGGTGTAAAGTGAAAACACGCAGCATGATAAAACAATGAAATTAGTTAGAAAGATAGGAAAAAAAACAAAGCAGATCTCCAAAGTTATCGAAGGGCATAATGCACTTTAGCAAAGCTGGTAAATCAATCATTTTTTGGCAGCAGAATTTGATGTATCAGAAAATAGACACATTGTACCAGACAGGAATCATAAAAATTAGACATTGATATTTGGAGAAGTGCCTCTGTAAATGTTCCATTTTCTAGAAGACTATTAGTCTAGGTAATAAGTATACATAGTTAATACCCTCATCCTTTAAATATTAAGCTGTCAAAGTGGAAAATAAGTTAGCAATAGTAGTGATAATGATAATATATATAAGCTTGATGTTTAGTGAAGTTTTCTAAAACCCTAGTCCCTATCATAGCTGTCCAGCTATGTGTTTATTGGGCATTATTAGAATGATTGCTTTTCATAGAATTTTTATTTGTCTGTGACATATATTATTCATCAAACAGTTCAACTTATATTATGTGTTAATTGTAATTGAGAATGATGAGAATGATGAGATCCAAGATGGTGACTGCAAGCCGACGCCAATTGCCGCTCCAGGGGGAAGACTCCTGACACCCTCAAACTCTCCCTGACCCCATAATCTTTACCTTTGGGGAAGATTATTGGAGGACTTACATCTGTGTTGGGGGGTGGACGGACCCCCCCGGATGGAGCATTGCAGCGGAGCTCAGCGGAGGTTGGAGTTTCAGAGGCCTCGGCAATGCGGAGCTCGGCGGTGCAGTGGAGCCCAGCTTGTGATGCCGGGGCATTTCCTGGGCCTGACTTCAGAGCTGGCTGGTTGAGGCTGTGAGGGCAATGAGCAGCGTGGTGAGCCCCGGGATCAGCCTTCGCGGTGGGACAAACTCTGGGGGCGTGGCGAGCCCCAGCGCTACAACGAGCGGACCTCGGCGGCATGGGGGAACTCAGTGACGGTGGAGGCAGACCTCAGCGAGGGCCAGTAGCTTGACAGGCCACTGGTGTGGCTGACCCCGCTGCAAAGAGCAGGTTTTGGTGGGACTATAGACCAGGCCCCCGGTGTGGGGAAAGGACTCTGACAGCGCAGCAGGCTTGGGGGTATTGGATGGGCCTTAGTGATGTGGTGGACCCCGGCAGTGTGGCAGATTTTGGGGGTGGCAGACAGACTGATGGCCGTGATGGCATGGGCCTCAACAGAAGGTGGGCCTTGGCAGCGTGGTGGACCTGGACGGGGCAGGGACCAGGATAAATAATGATCCCTGGTGTGGAGGACTTTAGCAGAAGGGGAGTGACATTCCTGGACTATCTTGATCCCCTCCACCCCTGGTTGGAGTGGTGAAGACCCCAAACAGTGCATCCTGGCGGCCCTTGGGAGGACGAAGTGGAGGACTGCCCATTTCCCATCGTATTTAGGGTGGTGGAGGGTTTGGGGGTCCCTTGGTGTCAGTGTGTAAGAGTACCCACCCCTGAGTGAGGGACAGGTGGTGGGTAGGAGTGGCTGGGTTGCCCCTCTTCGATTAGTGAGAGAGGTTGAGGGGGGCACAGTGGGGGGTAAGGGTGGTGGTTAGGACCCAACAGTGCTGAGAGCGAAAGCTGGTGCATTGGGGGGCCCTACCATCACCCAAGGTTGATTGAGTGTGAGAGGATGGATACGTGGAATAAAGGACCCTTGTTTAAACCCAGGATTTCTGGAGGTCCGGGAGTGGAGGCTACTGGACTAGGAAACTCTGGGGGCTGTAGGGCGGGCTATCCGATCAAGGTGGTGATGGGTCAGGGATGTTATAATGGGGACTGGAGCCATCTTCGGGGAAGATGCACCTGGTGTTTATTATTGGTGGTGTGTTCCGGCCCTCCGAGTTCAAACCCAGGCCCTAGACAGCAGATCCTTGAGAGCCCTGGTTTCTGGCTGTTGCTTCTTAATGCCAGGTCAGTGAACAACAAGGCCCCCCTCATTTGTGACTTGATCAGAGAGGAGGGGGCAGACCTAGTGTGTATCACCGGGACCTGGCTGGGCCCAGAAGGGGGAGTAGCCCTTTCGGAAATGTGCCCGGCCGGGTTCCAGGTGTGGCATCAGCCAAGACACCGGGGCAGGGGAGGAGGGGTGATGGTTGTCATCTGAGAGTCTATAGTGGCCTTCCGGGGCACTGCTCTGCAAGTGGCCGGCTGTGAGACCCTGTTTTTCAAGCTGGGCTCCTGAAAACAGTTGGGAGTGTTGCTACTGTACCAGCCTCCCTGCTGCGTAGCGAACTCCCTGCCTGAGCTGCTGGAGGCCATATCGGGGTTGGCGGTAGAGTTCCCCAGGCTTATGGTTCTGGGGGACTTCAACCTGCCGCCCCTGGGACGTGCCTCAGAAGTGGCTCGGGAGTTCATGGCTACCATGGCAGCCATGGGCCTGTCCCAGATTATCCGGGACCCGACTTGAGACAGTGGTCTCATGCTGGACTTGTCTGAGCAGTGGCAATGTGATCTGAGGGGAGAGTTAGATCTGTCCTTGTTGTCGTGGTCAGACCATGCCCTGGTGGCCCTGAGATTCTCTTGTGCCACCCCACTCTGCATGGAGGCTGGATCCATTTGATTGGTCCATCCCCGGCGACTTATGGACCCAATGAGGTTTCAGAGCGAGCTGGGGGTTATACCTGACGACCTGCTGCACGGACCAGCAGAGGTCCTGGCCGCAGCCTGGAATAAGGAGGAGGCCGGGGCCTTGGACAGGATTGTGCCTGTGTGACCTCTCTTGCCACGTTCAACCCAGCACTCCCCATGTTTTACGGAGGAGTTGAGGGTTTTGAAGAGGTTTATGAGATGTCTGGAGCGCCACTGGAGAAAGACGAAGACTGAATCTGACCGAACACAATATAGAGCCGCTATTAAGGCCTACCTTGTGGTGGTAAGAGCGGTGAAACATGAATATTTCTCCGCTCTTATTGCATCTGCAGAATGCCGCCCGATGGCCCTGTTTAAGATTACTCAATCTCTTCTGGGTCAGGTTGATTCAGTGACCCATTTACAGGGCTGTTTGGAAGAATTTTCTGAGCATCTGCAGAATAAAGTAAGTGTTGAAGTAAGTGTTGCAGTCAACACCCTGTCTCAGTGCCTGGGGGCTGTATGGGCCTGGATGGGGAACAATAGGCTTCAACTGAACCCTGGTAAGACGGAGTGGCTGTGGATGGATGGCCTCTCGGTTTCCAGGAAGTTGTCATCTTTAACTCTGGATGGGGTGGCACTGCCCCATTCAGATTCAGTCCGAAACTTGGGGGTCCTCCTGGACTCATGACTCCTGCTCAAAGGGCAGGTGGCAGTCGTGGCCAGGAGAGCCTTTGCACAGCTTCGGGTTGTGTGCCAGTTGTGCCCCTACCTGGATCGAGATGCCCTCTGAACAGTCACTCATGCCCTTGTCACCTCTCATATAGATTATTGCAACACGCTCTACATGGGGCTACCCTTGAAGAGTATCCGGAAGCTTCAGCTGGTCCAGAATGTGGCCGCACAAGCAGTTACGGGTGCTATAAGATCAGCACATGTAACACCGCTGCTCCACAAGCTGCATTGGGTACCAGTTTGCTTCCGGGTCCAATTCAAAGTGTTTTTTTATCACCTTTAAACCCCTAGATGGCATGGGGCCAGGGTACCTGAGGGACTGTCTCATCCCAATCACATCTTCCCACCCCACCCGTCCATGCAGGGAGGGCATGCTTCGGACCCCATCAATAAAAGAATTTCATCTAGCAGGGTCCAGGAGGCGTGCCTTCTCTGCAATAGCACCTGCCCTATGGAATATCTTGCCCCCAGAGGTGAGGCTGGCGCCCTCGCTCTTGGACTTCCAGAGGTCTTTAAAGACCTGGTTCTACTGCCTTGCTTGGGACAAAGGAAGTAATAGTTCCTCCTGGGGGTGGTTGGCTTAGTGGTGTCCTCCTTTTAAGATCTTACCATCATTTGGATTTTTACTATTTATTATTGGATTGTACAGTATTTTAAGATTTATAGGTTTTTAGTTTTAATATTTTATTGTAAACCGCCCAGAGTCTACTTTTGTAGAGATGGGTGGTGATAAATTTGATAGATAGATAGATAGATAGATAGATAGATAGATAGATAGATAGATAGATGATAGATAGATAGATTCGCTCAGATCCATTCTAAGTTGGACTCTAAGTGTGAGGCACAGTCTGGGGAGATGCCGAGGGAACGTATTTACCCTGTTATCTGGGAACGGTTTGATCCTGTGAGGCTTGAGGAAGTGGACAGGATCCTCTGGACTGTAAACGCCACCACATGCCATCTAGACCCGTGCCCTTCCTGGCTGGTAAAATCAGCCTGGGAGGTGACTTGCGGTTGGGTCCAGGCGATGGTTAATACATCTTTAAGGGAGGGGGTGTTCCCGGCTGCCTTTAAGGAGGTGCTGGTGCACCCCCTCCTCAAGAAACCATCCCTGGACCCTACTAAGTTGGACAATTTTCATCCTGTCTCCCACCTGCCCTTTTTGGGAAAGGTGGTTGAGAAAGTGGTGGTGTTGCAACTCCACAGGATTCTGGAGAAAACGGATTATCTAGAACCCTTCCAGTCAGGTTTCAGGCCGGGATATGGGATGGAGACTGCATTGGTTGCACTTATGGATGATCTCTGGCAGAAGCGGGATGGAGGGAGTGCAACCATCCTGGCTCTCTTGGACCTCTCAGTGGCTTTCAATACCATCAACCATGGTATCCTTTTGGGGCGGCTCAGTTCTGTTTTGTGGGTGGGCAGCATAGTTCTGCGCTAGTTCACCTCTTTCCTCCAGGGCCGTTCCCAATCGGTGGTGATAGGAGAGGAGAGATCTGACCTGCGACCCCTCTTGTGTGGGGTGCCGCAGGGTTCGGTTCTCTCTCCTCTCCTATTTAACATCTATACATGAAACCACTGGGTGAGATCATCTGTCTCCACGGGATGAGGTATCATCAATATGCTGATGATACTCAATTATACATCTCCATCCCGGGTGAAGTAAGTGATGCAGTTGCTGCCCTATATCAGTGCCTAGGGGCTGTGGGGGACTGGATGGGGAACAACAGGCTTCAACTGAACCCTGGTAAGTGGCTGTGGATTGATGGCCCCTCAGTATCCAGGAAGTTGTCATCTTTGGTTCTGGATGGGGTAGCACTGCCCCATTTGGAACCAGTGCGGAATCTGGGGGTTCTCCTGGACTCACCACTCCTGCTCAGAGAGCAGGTGGCAGTCATGGCCAGGAGGGCCTTTGCACAACTTTTGGTTGTGCGCCAGCTATGCCCATTCCTGGACCGAGATGCCCTCCGAACAGTCACTCATGCCCTTTTCATCTCCCATATAAACTATTGCAACACGCTCTACCTGGGGCTACCCTTGAAGAGTATCCGGAAGCTTCAGCTGGTCCAGACTGCAGCTGCACGGACAGTTATTGGTGCCGTAAGATTGGCACATGTGGCACCTCTGCTGCACGAGCTGCATTGGGTACCAGTTTGCTTCTGGGTCCAATTCAAGGTGTTGGTTATCACCTTTAAAGCCCTACATGGCGTGGGACCAGGCTACCTGAGGGACCGTCTCATTCCCATAACATCGACCCGCCCCACCCGGTCATGCAGAGAGGGCATGCTATGGACCCCTTCGACAAGAGAATTTCATCTGGCGGGGTCCAGGAGGTGTGCCTTATCTGCAGTGCTGCCCACCCTTTGGAATATCTTGCTCCCAGAGTTGAGGTGGGTTCCCTCTCTCCCGGCCTTCTGGAAGAATTTGAAGACCTGGTTCTGCCGCCTTGCCTGGGATGGGAAAGTCAATAGCTCCTTCTGGTGGTGGCTGGCGCTGTAGTGCCCTCTTGATTATTTGAGATTTTATAATTCCTTGGATTTTACGCTATTGATTCTATTTATATGGGTTTTAAACGGTAATTTTATGTTTATATGTTTTTAACTTTAAATAGGGGCACGGTAGCTCAGCGGGTTAAACCGCTGAAGCTGTAAGACTGCCGATCAGTAGGTCGGCAGTTTGAACCTCCGCGTGGCGAGGTGAGCTCTCGTCACTCGCCCCAGCTCCTGTCAACCCAGCAGTTCGAAAGCTAATTGCAAGCAGATAAATGGGTACCACCTTAAAGTGGGAGAATTTGCTGGCGTCCTGTCAGGGGTCGCCTCTGGAGCGAAGAAGACCTCGTGAATGGTGGCAGAGACGGAGACGACGGATCCCAAAGAGCAACATCCAGGACGTCAGCAGACGACTCTGAAGCAAGGTATTCTGGGACATGTAGTCCAATACCCATGGAAAAAGAGCTGGTCCCCTTACCCCTTCCCTGAGTGCGCGGTAAAAACGTTAATATATGAATGTATGTATAAATATATGAATTGCAATGTTGTAAGCTGCCTAGAGTCCTCCGATAGGGAGGGGATAGGCGGGGTATAAATACGATAAATAAATAAATAAATAAATAACTATTGATTTCATTGTAAACCGCCCAGAGTCCCCCGTCTGGGGGAGATGGGCGGTGATAGAAATTCAGATTATAAGTAAATAAATATAGTAAATATGAGGATATTTTAGCTTCATATAATAACTTTTAGTTCAGGTAAAAGACTTGTCCATCAAAACCTGCTATCGTGATGGGATAAAAGTAGCGTTCTGTTCATAGATTTGTTTGAATATAACAACAACAGCAACAACAAAATCACAGAGATGGAATCTTATGCCTAAAAAAAAGTCCATAGATGTGATATGTCACCCTCCTGGATTTAAGAATTGTAGCAAGTTAGAAGTATATTGCAAAGTTTATTGTTTTAACAAAAACCAATAAAATATGTGATGTCTCTAGCAGTCTATTTTGGATGAAGAATGTCTTATTTTGTGGCTTCTGAAGCTGAACATTTAACATAACATTTGTTACAGGATCATAGCAGAGTTTCTGAAGTTATCAATCATGTAAGAAGTTGGCAAAATGATTTTTAATACCATTTGTTATTGGTAAACCTTGGAAAATCATGGCAAAAAACATTGGGTAAATCTCTGCTCCAGTTTCCATAATATAATTTTTGAATTTGCAATTTTTTCTAACTTAGATAAGGACCTAATTTCACATGATTAATTTAACAAATATTTCTGGTGCATTCTAGAAATAGATTAAATTATTGGCATAATATATACTAGAATCCCTAGTATCTCCATCCATCCATCATCTATCAATCTATATCATCTCTCCAATAGTATAGATCTATTTATATTCTCTGCCTCTAGTTTTACTGTTTGCAATTAACAAGCGATCCTTGTGATTAATTATATTAAGGTACTTTCTGATTGCAAAACATTTGTAAAGCACCATAACATAGCAAATTGAAGGCTACATAAACAGATGCTACATGTTATAAAGGAAATGAAATGCATCTGGAAAATGGAGGAACCAAGATAAACACATGATTTTAGCAGATTGGGTATTCATAATTAGCCCTGAATAGTTTATTTTCATGAGTAAATAGCTATTGATGTAATTAAATGTACAAAGCTTACACCATGGCTCAGAATGCTGCCTTTCACTGTCCTGCCAGCAGATGTCTGCCTTGATTACTGCATAACATCACAATGAGTTAATCTATGCTGTTTAAAAAATAACAGCACCTCTTTTTGATTGCTAATTAAGTAAACCTCCACCACATGCTATATGGCCAGGAAGGCCGTTAAGCAGAAAGTGAGGAAAAAAAATGTGGTATAGATGTAAACACAAAGAGATGCCAAGACATAGGTGTGCAAAGTGCTTCTATTTGAGTTTTAAAAATAAGAATTGACAGGCTATGGCAGAGCTTTCCAAACTTTTCATGTTGGCGACACACACCAACAGCGGCGGTGGCGGCATGGTGGTGGTGCAGCCTGTGGTGTCCTGGTGTGTCGCACGCAAACCCAGAAGTGCTGATGGAACCAGAAGGAGCGGCACCCCCGCCAATCAGCGCCGCCGCCGCCACTGATTGGCGGGGGTGCCGCTCCTTCCGGTTCCCCCCATCAGCGCTTCCAGGTTTGCGCACGACACACCAGGACACCACAGGTGACACAGTAGTGTGTCACGACACACACTTTGGAAAGCTATGGGCTATGGTAAGACCTGTGGGCAAATGGAAAAGGAATCAAGTTTGTTAGTCCTCTAACAAAGCAAAAGCTCCTGAGAAAATCCTAACAAATCCTGGTTAATACTAGAGAATGGACCTATTAAGTTATAGATGAGTACAGCGCTAGTCGTGAAGAATGATTCACGACTAGAATGATTCAAACTTGATTCCTTTTCCATTTGCCCACAGGTCTTACCATAGCCCATAGCTTTCCAAAGTGTGTGTCGTGACACACTACTGTGTCACCTGTGGTGTCCTGGTGTGTCGTGCGCAAACCTGGAAGCACTGATGGGGGGAACCGGAAGGAGCAACACCCCCGCCAATCAGTGGCGGCGGCGGCGCTGATTGGCGGGGGTGCCGCTCCTTCCGGTCGCAAGAATGATTAGGAAAACATCTACTTAGCCCTGGGATGGACAAGGGGATGAGAAAGAAACTCAAGATTTCCTTGCCTTGATTCTTTTTAATATAAGAGGCAGAGGGAAACTCTGTCAGGTTTTCAAGTTGCTGTTATTGTGTCCTACAACTGATAGAGTTCCAATGGTGGTATCTGTTTCTGACCTGGCCTGCAGCAAAGACCTGGCATACTGGCACTGGATTAAATAGAAGACTTCTATTATTTCAGCCTGTGAACAAACTATCGGATACCAAACTAAGAGACATCAGGACTGGTTTGATGAGAAAGATAGTGAGATTGAACATATTATTGACAAGAAAAGGAAAGCCTTCCGGATATGGCAAAAAGATATTAACTGTGCCATTAAGAAAAAAATCTACGCCAGTGCAAAGGCAGAAGTCCAAAGAAGAACTAGAGAATTTAAGAACATATGGTGGATAAAAAAAGCCCAAGAAACCCAACATTTTGCAGATGCTCATGATGCACGGGGCTTTTTTAATGCCATAAAGGCCATCTATGGACCAACAAACTATGGTACAAATCCCTTACGCTCAATAGATGGTGCTAAACTTCTAAAGGACAAAGAGTCTATTGCACTGCGCTGGAAAGAGCATTACTACAATCTCCTTAATTGTCACTCTACTGTGGCTGATGAAGTCTTCTTGCAAATCCCGCAAAAACAAATAAGAGATGAGCTTGCAGTACCCCCTAGTTTGGAGGAAGTCAGTAAAGCCACTAACCAAATGAAAAATAACAAAGCTAGTGGACCTGATGGGATTCCTGCTGAAGTCTTTAAAGAAGGCGGGCCTGAACTTACACAACAACTTCATAAGCTCATCGAAAAAATCTGGATGAGGGAGGAGATTCCAGCAGACTTTAGGGATGCCATAATTATCACTCTCTTTAAAAAGGGTGATAGAACAGTCTGTGGAAACTATCGAGGCATCTCCCTTCTAGCCACAGCAGACAAAATCCTGGCAAAGATCATCGCAAACCGTCTCCTATCTGTATCAGAAGACATCCTCCCTGAAACGCAAAATGGCTTCCGCCCTTCCAGGGGAACAGTGGATATGATCTTCACTGCATGACAGCTTCAAGAAAAATGCAAGGAGCAAAACTGCCCTCTGTACATGGCATTTATTGATCTGACTAAAGCTTTTGATACTGTAAATCGTACTGCTCTCTGGACCATCCTTCTGAAAATCGGATGCCCTGATAAATTTGTGAACATCTTGCGGCTACTCCATGACGACATGATGGCAACAATCCTGGATAACAATGGCTCTCAAAGCGATCCATTTAAAGTGGAATCCGGCGTTAAACAGGGATGTGTTATTGCTCCAACCTTATTCGCTATCTTCATTGCTATGTTTATACACCTTGTTGAAGAGAAACTTCCTACTGGTGTAGAAATTATATATCGAACAGATGGAAAGCTTTTTAATCTTAGTAGGCTGAAAGCAAAAAATAAGGTAATTGCAACTTCTGTTATAGAACTTCAATATGCTGATGATAACGTAGTCTGTGCACACTCCGAGGAAGATCTTCAAACTATCCTAAACATCTTTGCAGAAGCATATGAAAAGCTCGGCCTCTCTATTAACATTAAAAAACCCAAAGTGCTTTACCAGCAAGTTTGAACCAATCCCTCCGCAGCGCCATCAATCCAGCTTAAAGGTGTGTCACTAGAAAATGTCAACCACTTTTCTTATCTCGGCAGCCATCTATCTACAAAAGCCGACATTGACGCTGAAATTCAGCATCGCCTGAGTCTGCGAGTGTAGCTTTCTCCCGAATGAAGCGTAGAGTGTTTGAGGATCGGGACATTCGCAGGGAGACCAAAATGCTTGTTTACAAAGCCATTGTACTACCAACCCTTCTGTACGCCTGTGAAATATGGACCCTCTACAAACGCCACCTCCAACTACTTGAAAGATTCCATCAACGCTGCCTCTGAAAAATTCTGCAAATTACTTGGGAAGATAGGCGGACTAATCTTAGCGTACTAGAAGAAGCGAAAACCACCAGCATTGAAACAATGATCATCCAACATCAACTTCGCTGGACCGGCCATGTTGTTCGAATGCCTGACCATCGTCTTCCAAAGCAGCTACTTTACTCCCAACTTAAGAATGGAAAACGGAATATTGGTGGACAGCAAAAGAGATTCAAAGACACTCTCAAAGCTAATTTAAAAAAATGTAATATCAGCATTGAGAACTGGGAAGCCCTAACTCATGAGCGTTTCAATTGGAGGTCAGCCTTTATTAAAGGCGCTATGGACTTTGAAGAAGCACGAGTACAGGGCGAAAGGGAAAAAAGAGCTAAAAGGAAGGCACGTCAAGCAAACCCTCATCATGACCGTCTCCCACCCAGAAACCTATGCCCTCATTGTGGGAGGTTGTGCGGATCCAGAATTGGCCTTTAAAGCCACTTACGGATCCACTGTTAAAATTTTACCCTTGGAAGACAATCTTACTCGGCTACGAGTGATCGCCAGTGATGATGATGATCTGTTTCTGACCTGGCCTGCAGCAAAGACCTGGCATAATTGGATATTTTCAGTTACCCAAATGTCTATATACAGTATTTATTGGGTAAAAGGTAAAAACAGGCTTGTATTGACCAGTTGGCAGTATGAGGCAATAGGAATCAGAATATGTAAGCTGTAATTGTAAGCTGTAATTGAAGAATTGTAATTGAATACCAAGTCATCTTGTCTGCCTCCTGAGGAATCTGTATAACGACCAAGTAGCAACGGTAAGAACAGAGCACAGAACAACGGACTGGTTTAAGATTGGGAAAGGAGTACGGCAGGGCTGTATACTCTCACCCTACCAATTCAACTTGTACACAGAACACATCATGCGATGTGCTGGGCTTGATGAATCCAAGGCTGGAGTTAAAATCGCTGGAAGAAACATTAACAATCTTAGATATACAGATGATACCACTTTGATGGCTGAAAGCGAGGAGGAGTTGAGGAGCCTTATGACGAAGGTGAAAGAAGAAAGTGCAAAAGCTGGGCTACAGTTAAACCTCAAAAAAACCAAGATTATGGCAACCAGCTTGATTGATAACTGGCAAATAGAGGGAGAAAAAGTGGAGGCAGTGACAGACTTTGTATTTCTAGGCGCAAAGATTACTGCAGATGCTGACTGCAGCCAGGAAATCAGAAGACGTCTACTTCTTGGGAGGAGAGCAATGGGAAATCTTGATAAAATAGTTAAGAGCAGAGACATCACACTGACAACAAAGGTCCACATAGTTAAAGCAATGGTATTCCCTGTAGTAATCTATGGCTGTGAGAGCTGGACCATAAGGAAGGCTGAGCGAAGGAAGATAGATGCTTTTGAACTGTGGTGTTGGAGGAAAATTCTGAGAGTGCCTTGGACTGCAAGAAGATCAAACCAGTCCATACTCCAGGAAATCAAGCCAGACTGCTCACTTGAGGGAATGATATTAAAGGCAAAACTGAAGTACTTTGGCCACATAATGAGAAGACAGGATACCCTGGAGAAGAAGCTGATGCTAGGGAAAGTGGAAGGCAAAAGGAAGAGGGGCCGACCAAGGGCAAGATGGATGGATGATATTCTGGAGGTGACAGACTCAACCATGGGGGAGCTGGGGATGGTGACGGCCGACAGGAAGCTCTGGCGTGGGCTGGTCCATGAAGTCACGAAGAGTCGGAAGCGACTGAACGAATAAACAACAACAATTGAAGGCTGCTGCAGGGGCTGCTGGTTCTCCCAAATGTCACTGTTGTGAGTAGGAGAGTTAGGATAGCTAAGGTTGTGGGTGGGGGTTAAAAATCAGTCCAGGACCATTTCAAGCTGTTCTTTTGTCAATACAGGTAGTCCTCGGTTAACAATGGTAATTGGGACCAGAATTTCTGTCACTAAGCAATGTGGTCGTAAAGCATGACATCACGTGACCACATCGCTTAGCGACAGCAATCCTGGCAGTCCCCATTGCCGCAAATGGTGATCACGTGATTGTGGGATGCTGCAACTGTTGTAAGTGCAAACTGGTTGCCAAGCGCCCAAATCGTGATCACGTGACTGTGGGGGTGCTGGGATGGCCAGAACTTCGAGGTCCAGTCATAAGTACCACTTGTTCAGTGCTGTCGTAGCTTCAAACAGTTGCTGAACAAGTGGTCATTAACCAAAGACTACCTGTAATTCAAAACCAAGTCTTGTGTGGGGCTCAGTTCAGCTCCATCTAGTATATCTTTATATGATAGAGAACTGAAGAAATATGATGGTATGAAGATCTCTCTGTGTTAAAAAGATAATTAACATACACATATAGCCTACAAAGGTCGTATGTGCAATTCCATCCAGTAGATATACATGGGTGTAGTGTCATCAACACTTCGAGTAACATTCAAGAGCTTTTCTTCCTTTGAAGTATGATGTGCAGTCCTATACGTTCTGGTTCTGGAGCATACCCATTGAATTAAGTAGGCTATGTTAGTTATTGTCTCAGCAGGCACTTGGGTGACCTTGGTTGATCTAGAAAGCTAAGCTGGGTCAGAAGTGGTTGCTGGTTAGAATGTGGATGAGAAACCACCACTGAATTCCAGGGCTTTTGATGGCCTCTCGGGTTCCAGGAAGTTGTCATCTTTGGTCCTGAATGGGGTTGCACTGCCCTATTCGGAGCCGGTGTGGAACTTGGGAGTCCTCCTGGACACACGTCTCCTGCTTGAAGAGCAGGTGGCAGCCGTGGCCAGGAGGGCCTTTGCGCAACTTCGGGTTGTGCTCCAGTTACGCCCATTCCTGGATCGAGATGCCCTCCGAACAGTCACTCATGCCCTTGTCATCTCCCATATAGACTATTGCAATGCACTCTACATGGGGCTACCCTTGAAGAGTATCCGGAAGCTCCAGCTGGTCCAGAATGCGGCTGCGTGGACAGTTATGGGTGCTGTAAGATTGGCCCATATAACACCCCTGCTGCGCGAGCTGCATTGGGTACCAGTTTGCTTCATTGAATTGGGTCCAATTCAAGGTGTTGGTTATCACCTTTAAAGCCCTACATGGCATGGGACCAGGTTACCTGAGGGACCATCTCATCCCCATTACATTGACCCGCCCCGCTCGGTCATACAGAGAGGGCATGCTACGGACCCCATCGGCAAAAGAATTTCATCTAGCGGGGTCCAGGAGGCGGGCCTTCTCTGAAGTAGCACCCGCCCTTTGGAATATCTTGAGCTGAGGCAAGTTTCTTCACTCCCGACCTTCCGGAAAAATTTGACCTGGTACTGCCGCCTTGCTTGCGACGGGAATGCCAATAGTTCCTCTTGGGAGTGGCTGGTGCCATGAAACCCGCCTTATTATTAACATATTTCTATTTGGATTTTATATGTAATTTATTGTTGTTGTAATTTTATATTTTTAACTTGTTTTGTTGTGAACTGCACAGAGTTCCCTGGTTGGAGGAGATGGGCGGTGATACAAATTTAAATAATAAATAAATAAAATAAATAAAACCAGGAAGCTGAAAAAGACACAACCATCCTGGATAAAGGCAGTGACAAGCCACTTCTGCATTGTTCAAAGAAAACTGTATGGATGTGGCTGTCAGAAGTCAAGCTTGATTCAAGGGAGTCTCTTTTATTAGTTTTAAGTTTATACAGACTGAATGACAAAACAGTAACTATTATTGGCAACGTAAGCTAGGAATGGAAGTATAAGTAAACATTATAGCTCCAGAAAATCTTAGTCCTTAGTACTTGAGAGTATAAAGTAGATAGGTATATCACACTTTTAAAACACCAGTTTAATTTTAACACTGCCTTCTACATAACACATACCATCTGGGATTGCCTTTGAAAGAAGTTTGGAGGTTTCAGCTACCATAGGATGCTACAGCCAAATAGTTGACTGGAGCATGTGATTTTCTTATTAAAACAATGTTCCCGATTTCTGGTCTATTTTGGAGCAATTCAAAGTGTTGGTTATGACCTTTAAAGCCCTAATATAGGACCAGGTTATATAAGACCATATTTCCCCTTATGAAGCAGTTTGGGCTTGAAAATCTTCTTCCTAGTCCTGCCATCATCTAAGGCAGCCTTTCTCAACCTTTTGACCCCATAGGAATCCTTAAAATCTTTTTCAGGCCTCGGGGAAACCCTGCACATTCAGGCTCAAATATAGGCCAGAAGTTACAAAATTATTATATTCGTTTCATGGGTAGGCCTGAATACATGCATTAACAGTGTTCTTAAACTATTTTAAACTACAAATTTGTATTTGTATTTTATATTTATTGTATTTGTGGTTTGTTTAGTATTTTAATTGTGGTTTTATTGTAAACTGCCCAGAGTTCCCCCTTTGGGGGGAAGATGGGCGGTGATAGAAATTTAATAAACAAACAAACAAACAAACTAACTAAAAATAAAGAATGAAACTTACCTCTTTAATGTGAAGTTGCCGAATTTGAAATAATTTTTAAAATAAATTGTGATCTCCCAGGGAACTCCACGTGACCTCTCGTGAAACCCTAGGGTTCCATGGAACTCTGGTTGAGAAACCCTGATCTAAGGAATGTCGGGTGAGATGATGAAAGCTTCTCACTGGCTGCTTCCAGGTTTTACAACCAGCTGCCAAGAGAAATCAGGCTAGTTTCCACTCTGTTCTCCTAATGGGGAGAAAATTAATTTATCTAGGTAGCCCTTTGCTGTGGATGCTGTTTTTTGCTGTTGAAATCAAGGGAGAGGTGCTGATTTTTATTATTGTTATTAAAAATAATCTATTATTGAATATTGTTTAAGTTGTTAATTATATTTAAATTCTGTATTTAAATTAAACTATTTTATTTTTATAATCATATTACTTTACAGCATGTAAAGTATAAATGGAATAGATAGATGAATAATCCCTTTTTAGAACGTAAGATGATAGCAAAAGTATGATAAAAAGGTAAAGGTAAAGGTTCCCCCCGCACATTTGTGCAGTCGTGCCCGACTGTAGGGGCCGGTGCTCATCTCCGTTTGTTAGCCGAAGAGCCAGCGCTGTCCGAAGACGCTTCCACGGTCATGTGGCCACATGACGCACACGGAACGCTGTTACCTTCCCACCGAAGTGGTACCTATTCATCTACTTGCATTTGCATGCTTTCGAACTGCTAGGTTGGCAAGAGCTGGGGCGTGTGCGGGAGCTCACTCCGCACGCAGGGCTAGGGATTCGAACCTCCGAACTTGTGATCTTCCGATCGACAAGCCTGGCGTCTTACCCGCTGAGCCACCACGCCCCTTAAAAGTATGATACCATTCCCCAAAACAAAATGATTTAAAAATACGTTTAAAACTTATTCATTGCATTTATAGCCTGCTTTTCTTCTGGAAGCTCAGAGCTTCCATGTTGGGTTTTCCTCTCATCAGTCCCTACAACAATAACCCCTTTAGAGAGAGTGATTACCCCAAAGACACCAGTAAGCCCTCTTGTCAGAAATGGAGAGGCAATAATCTCCATACTACATTAGCTCTGTTGGCAAAAATAAAGGAAGAAGTAGCATCTCAAGAGGTTCCCCAAGAATGGAAGTGCTCTGTTTATACTCCCAAATTTTTTGGAAATAATTCAACATGGTTGTGAGATAGATGTGAACAGAAAGGAGGAAGGTACAATAGTAGAGAGTAGCTGTGCAACAGTATCAGAAGGAATTAACGGTTTATCTAGTGTGCAGCTAGCCTGGTTTTCTTGCATTTGTAATAACATCAGTTTAACTTGGCAAGCTATGATATACCTGCACAAGTTGAGCTGTTTTATGTTCCAAAGAAAATGCAGTTCAGAATTGGTCTCAGTGGGAAGACAAAAGTTAAAGAATTGTAAAAGAGTTGAAGCCAGTGAGTCAAATCTGCAACTCTGGGCAGCTGGAGGAAATAATATAGTTTTTGGGATTTGAAACAATAAAAGGTATTAACTTTTTATTCTTTATATCTTTTAAAGTTTTACCATGTTGGCTGGGAAATTTTGGGAGTTGAAGTCCACACATCTTAAAGTTGCTAACGTTGAGAAACACTGACTTAGACAAAGCCCTCAGGTTATGCCTGGCAGGGGTAGTAGATATAACCATGAAATGCTTCTCAAGTGAGATGGCCCTTGAGCTATACAGAAGTGGTTCAACTTCTGAAGCATCATTAGATGTGCAGTACAAATATACATCTACTTCAGATGTTGAAATGGCCATCATGCTTACATGGAAGAGAGCCTACCAAAGAGATGCACTGGCAACTTTTATCACTACTTCCATTGAGGTGGTAATGCCTGTGTTGACTTCAACATGGGAGAGCCAAGGAGCAGCACTTTCCCTCCCCAAGTCATCCCAGAGACACCACTGAAGGGTTGGTTGTCCATGGATGTGGCATGATTGTTTGCCGAGGAGAACCCGACAGTGTTTAATTGCATTTGAAAGAATATGTGCTGTGCAATTTATAAGCTTTTGTGGATATTGAAAAATCTGATTGACTTCCGTTTTTGAGTTATGATTGTTCTGCATTTGTTGCAGCTGGAATATTTGAAAATATTTGACATGATTTTAAATGAAACAGTGGCTAGGTAGATGCCAGTAGAAATACTTTTCCCATCATATACATAATCAGTACAATATTTGAATAGCTCTTCCATCAAGTAGTAATGTATATGCATGATGTGGTTGGATCCCTTTTTTCAGATAAGCATTCTGAATAATTTGTTTCAATTGCATAACAACTTTCCCCAATAAAGCACAGTGCAGGAAGTGCAGGAAGGTTGATAGTGGCTGCCTAGTTGGGATTTGTTATCTTTTTAGCTTATGCACCTTGGTGCAAATGTTCCCTGTGTGGTGGCTCATGGTGCATGTGGTGCATAAGAAAGGTCCTAGGTTCATATTTTTGGTTTTTCATTTAAAAAAAGGATCCTAGAAAGCATGGTAAAGACAATCCCCAAGGCTTTGGAGAACTTTGCCAACAGGACTGTATACAGGACTGACCTAAATGCTTCATAAGTTGGCATAAGGTAACTTCAGGTCTGTAGCTTGAATCATGTCAACTGGATTTCTATTTTCTCAGTGGAAACGTTTCGCTCCTTATCCAAGGAGCTTCTTCAGTCTGAGGCTCAGACTGAAGAAGCTCCTTGGATAAGGAGCGAAACGTTTCCACTGAGAAAATAGAAATCCAGTTGACATGATTCAAGCTACAGACAATTCCACCTGGATGACTGAGAACCTTCATAGACGTAACTTCAGGTGTTCTTCAAAAATTGAAACAACAGTAACAGACTCTTACTGAAGGAATTTTTGATGTAGTATTTCAAGAGGGCACAGGAATTAGGAAGTTTGCTTCTCCTCTGTGGGGTGACACTTCCTCAGAAAGAACAAGTACTAGATTGACACTGAAGGCCCAGATTTCCTTCATGAGCTGGTGTGCCTATGACCTATCAACTATACCCTTTCCTGGGCAGGAACAGCCCATTTCCTCTTACACATACACTGATAATGCCATGCTTAGATTACACCATTACCGTAATGTGCCGAAAATGAGTCTCTCTTTCTCTTTTGTCTATATATTTATTGTTAAAATATTGAAATACTAAGAAAATAGGAAAAAGCAAATACTAAACTACAAAGAAAGAAAAGAAAAACAAGATCCAAAAAAGACTGCTACGTTTGAATTTAAAAAAGTGAAAAAAGAAAAAGAAAAAGTAAATTGCATCCTCTTCTTCCCTTCCCTTCCATATCTCCAACCATGAGCCACAGTTTAGGTATTTGAATTCTGTATCAAACACTCATAATTGTTAGTTTTTATTTGAGCCCTAAAAACCATATTACAGATATCTACATCTGTGATACATCATATGAAAGGGAACCATTCTTGCTTGAATTTAGTTAAGCTTCTGTTGTGGATTTGTTGTTGTTGTTGTTCAGTCGTTCAGTCGTGTCCGACTCTTCGTGACCCCATGGACCACAGCACGCCAGGCCCTCCTGTCCTCCACTGTCTCCCGGAGTCTACTCAAATTCATGTTCATTACATCGGTGATACTATCTAACCATCTCATCCTCTGCCGTCCCCTTCTCCTTTTGCCCTCAATCTTTCCCAGCATCAGGGTCTTTTCCAGTGAGTCCTCTCTTCTCATTAGGTGGCCAAAGTATTTGAGCTTCAGCTTCAGCATCTGTCCTTCCAATGAGCAGTCAGGGTTGATTTCCTTTAGGATTGACTGGTTTGACCTCCTTGCAGTCCAAGGGACTCTCAAGAGTCTTCTCCAGCACCACAGCTCGAAAGCATCAATTCTTCGGCGCTCAGCCTTCCTTATGGTCCAACTCTCACAGCCATACATTGCTACTGGAAAAACCATAGCTTTAACTATACGGACCTTTGTCGGCAAGGTGATGTCTCTGCTTTTTAATATGCTGTCTAGGTTTGCCATAGCTTTCCTTCCAAGGAGCAAGCGTCTTTTAATTTCATGGCTGCAGTCACCGTCTGCGGTGATCTTGGAGCCCAAGAAAATAAAATCTGTCACTGCTTCCATTTCTTCCCCTTCTATTTGCCAGGAAGTGATGGGACCAGATGCCATGATCTGGGTTTTTTTAATGTTGAGTTTCAAACCAGCTTTTGCACTCTCCTCTTTCACCCTCATCAAGAGGCTCTTTAGTTCCTCTTCACTTTCTGCCATTAGGGTGGTATCGTCTGCATATCTGAGGTTGTTGATATTTTTCCCGGCAATCTTAACTCCGGCTTGTGATTCATCCAGCCCGGCATTTCTCATGATGTACTCTGCATATAAGTTAAATAAGCAGGGTGATAATATACAGCCTTGTCGTACTCCTTTCCCAATTTTGAACCAGTCGGTTGTTCCATGTCCGGTTCTAACTGTTGCTTCTTGACCCACATACAGGTTTCTCAGGAGACAGGTAAGGTGGTCTGGTACTCCCATCTCTTTAAGACTTTGCCACAGTTTGTTGTGATCCACACAATCAAAGGCTTTAGCGTAGTCAATGAAGCAGAAGTAGATGTTTTTCTGGAACTCTCTTGCTTTTTCCATGATCCAGCGAATGTTGGCAATCTGATCTCTAGTTCCTCTGCCTCTTCGAAACCCAGCTTGCACTTCTGGTAGTTCTCGGTTCACATGCTGCTGAAGCCTAGCTTGTAGGATTTTGAGCATAACCTTGCTAGCATGTGAAATGAGCGCAATTGTACGGTAGTTTGAACATTCTTTGGCATTGCCTTTCTTTGGAATTGGAACGTAAACTGACCTTTTCCAATCCTGTGGCCACTGTTGAGTTTTCCAAATTTGTTGGCATATTGAGTGCAGCACTTTAACAGCATCATCTTTTAGGATTTTAAATAGCTCAGCTGGGATACTGTCTTCTCCGCTAGCTTTGTTGTTAGTAATGCTTCCTAAGGCCCACTTGACTTCACTCTCTAGGATGTCCGGCTCAAGGTCAGTGACCACACCATCGTATTTATCAGGGATATTAAGATCTTTCTTGTATAGTTCTTCTGTGTATTCTTGCCACCTCTTCTTAATCTCTTCTGCTTCTGTTAGGTCCCTGCCTTTTTTGTCCTTTATCATGCACATCTTTGCACAAAACGTTCCCTTGATATCTCCGATTTTCTTGAAGAGATCTCTAGTCTTCCCCATTCTATTGTTTTCCTCGATTTCTTTGCATTGTTCATTTAAGAAGGCCTTCTTATCTCTCCTTGCTATTCTCTGGAATTCTGCATTCAGTTGTTTATATCTTTCCCTTTCTCCCTTGCCTTTTGCTTCCCTTCTTTCCTCAGCTATTTGTAAAGCCTCATCAGTCAGCCACTTTGCTTTCTTGCATTTCTTTTTCTTTGGGATGGTTTTAGTTGCTGCCTCCTGTACAATGTTACGAACCTCCATCCATAGTTCTTCAGGCACTCTGTCTACCAGATCTAATCCTTTAAATCTATTCCTCACCTCCACTGTATATTCATAAGGGATATGATTTAGGTCATACCTGATTGGTCTAGTGGTTTTCTCTACGTTCTTCAATTTAAGCCTAAATTTTGCAATAAGAAGCTCATGATCTGAGCCACAGTCAGCTCCAGGTCTTGTTTTTGCTGATTGTATAGAGCTTCTCCATCTTTGGCTGCAAAGTATATAATCAATCTGATTTCGGTATTGACCATCTGGTGATGTCCATGTGTAGAGTCGTCTCTTGTGTTGTTGGAAAAGAGTGTTTTAATCTGTTGTGGATATATACTGTCAATTTTGTCATTGCAGCATATTCTCCAATTTTAGTCTCTCAGTCTGATATCATAGGCAAGATATCTCTTTTTCAATTTTGTGCTAGGTTAATTCTTGCTGTGATCAATGTGTATCTCAGCAAACTGTAATATTTTTCATTTATGTTTTTTTAGAATAGAAATGTCTGTGGTTTCAGTTCAAATTTTATTTTTATAATTTTGGGTTTTTTAAAAATATATTTCTTTCCAATACTTTTGAATTTTTTTGCATGACCACCACATCTGGTAAAATGTTCCTTCTTTGTTATGGCATTTCCAACATTTGTTGCTATATGCTTTAGCTACTGTACCTTGGCAGTCATAGATGGAATTATACACCATCTGTAGAACATTTTATATCAATTTTCCCTTAAATTGTAGCTTGGAGTAAATGTTATTGATTTTATTGCCATAGCTCTTCCCAGAGGTCCACCGTAATTACTTCTCTCAAATTTTACATCCATTTTATAAGACAGTTTTTAATTTGTTTTTTTCTGCCTAATATTTCAGTAAATTATGTCCTAGTAAATTATCTTGATTTTGCATAAGCATTTCAAATTTTGGCATCTTTCTCAAAGTCACTCCTTTTTTGAGATTGGTTTATATTTTCTGGTTATTTTTAAATATATTAACCATGATAAACTCCTTCCTTCATTGTGTAGTTTCTGTTGTGTCTTTAAGTATATTTTCTGAATCTGGATATCATATTGGTATATGTAATTAAATCTTTTTTTACTGTAATTGTTCTTACAGTAAAAAATCATTTGATGGTGAGGCTAGTGGTGAAATTGCCAAACTTATTCTTGCTTTTAAAACATTCCAGATTTTTAACAGGCTTTGGCTTATTATACATCCTTTCAACAAGTAGCCGGTTGTGAGACTCTGTTTTTCAAGTTAGGTGCCCAAGAGCAGTTGGGAGTCTTGCTACTGTACCAGCCCCCCTGCTGCGTAGCAACCTCCCTGCCTGAGCTGCAGGAGGCTGTCTCGGGGTTGGCGGTGGAATTCCCCAGACTTATGGTTCTGGGGGACTTCAACCTGCCATTCCTGGGACGTGCCTCGGAAGCGGCTTGGGAGTTCATGGCTACCATGGCAGCCATGGCCTGTCCCAGATTATCCGGGACCTGACTTGAGACAGTGGTCTCACCCCAGACTTGGTTTTCTTGTCCGAGCAATGGCAATGTGATCTGAGGGGAGAGTTAGATCTGTCCCTGTTGTTGGGGTCAGACCATGCCCTGGTGGCCCTGAGATTCTCTTGTGCTGCCCCACTCTGCAGGGAGGCAGGACCCATTGGATTGGTCCATCCCCACTGATTTATGGTCCCAATGACTTATGGTTCTGGGGGATTTCAATCTGCCATCCCTGGGATGGTCCTCAGAGACAGCTCGGGAGTTCATGGCCACCATGGCGGCCATGGGCCTGACTCAGATTATTCAGGACCTGACTAGAGACAGTGGTCTCACACCGGACTTAGTTTTCTTGTCGGAGCAGTGGCAATGTGCTCTGAGGGGAGAGTTACATCTTTCCTCTTTGTCATGGTCAGATCACACCCTGGTGGCCTTGAGATTCTCTTATGCCGCCCCACTCTGCAGGGAGGCAGGACCTATGTCTATTCGATCGGTCTGCCCTGGTGACTGATGGACCCAATTCGGTTTCAGAGGGAGCTGGGGGTTATCACCGAAGATCTGCTGCATGGTCCAGCAGAGGCCCTAGCTGCTACCTGGAATAGGGAGGCAGCCGGGGCCTTGGACAGGATCGCGCCTGTGTGGCCTCTCTTATCCCATTGAACCCGACACTCCCTGTGGTTCACGGAGGAGTTGAGGGTCCTGAAGAGGATTAAGAGATGCCTAGAGCACCGCTGGAGGAAGACAAAGACTGAACCCGACTGAACACAAGCTAGAGCCGCGGTTAAGACCTACCTTGTGGCAGTAAGAGCGGCGAAACGCCAATATTTCTCCACTCTTATTGCATCCACAGAATGCCACCCAGCGGCCCTGTTCAAGATCACCCAATCCCTTTTGGGGAAAGGGGATTCAGAAAATCATCTGCAGGGCCATGCTGAGGAGTTTTCTAGGCATCTGCAGGATAAAATCGCTCGGATTCGCTCTAAGTTAGACTCTAAGCATGAAACATGGTCTGGGGAGATGCCTGAGGAATGTACTTACCCAGTTATCTGGGAACAGTTTGATCCTGTTGGACCCGAGGAAGTGGATAGGATCCTCTGGACTGTAAATGCCACCACATACGAACTAGATCCATGTCCCTCCTGGCTGGTTCAATCAGCTTGGGAGGTGAGGAATGGTTGGGTCCAGTCAGTGGTAAATGCATCCTTGCAGGAGGGGGTGTTTCCGGCAGCCTTCAAGGAGGCGCTGGTGCACCCCCTCCTCAAGAAACCATCGCTGGACCCTGTTGTACTGGACAATTTTCGTCCAGTCTCCCACCTCCCCTTTATGGGGAAGGTGGTTGAGAAAGTGGTGGTGTTGCAGCTCAAGAGGATTCTTTTTTTTTTTTTTAACAAATTTTATTAGATTTTAATTTTACATAGATAAAAGTTTGAAACAGAAAAGAAAATGGAAATACAAATCAAGAAAAAAGAAAAGATAAAAAAGTGTAGTAAAGGAAAAAAGAAAAAAAGATAAAGCTGAAACATAGAATTTGGTCAACTTCCGATTTGTATCTGGTCATGGTATTTTAAAAATTTTATCTTACATGCTAGGTCTATATATAATATTAAAGAATATTTCTTGTCTATTACATCAATATATATATATATTTTAATCTTCAAATCCCCATATAAGCTTTGCCCCTCCCGCATCTTGTAAATAGTCAGTTAATGGTTTCCACTCTTTAAGGAAATAATTATTTGGATTTTCTTTTAATAAACATGTCAGTTTATCATTCTCTGCCATATCCATCAATTTTAACATCCAATCTTGTATCGTAGGCGATATCTGGTTTTTCCAATTTTGTGCAAAAATAAGTCTTGCTGCTGTAATCATGTATTGCATAATCCTTGTAAATTGCTTCCCAGGTTGTCCATCAATTATTCCCAGTAAGAAAAATTCCGGTTTAAATGGAACTCGAATTTGTAATATATTTTGCATCAATGCATGTATTTGAGTCCAAAATTTCTTTGCAGTCTCACATGTCCACCACATATGGTAAAAAGACCCCTCTTTTTTTTTACATTTCCAACATAAGTTGGAAACATTTCCATACATTTTAGAAAGTTTTTGTGGGGTCATATACCATCTGTACATCATCTTATAAAAGTTTTCTTTTAAATTATAACACAAAGTAAATTTTAACCCTTTGGTCCACATATCTTCCCATTGTTGCATTTGAATATTATGGCCAATATTTTTAGCCCATTTAATCATACAGTCTTTAACTTGTTCCTCTACCATTTCACCTTTTAACAATAATTTATACATTTTTGCAATTAGATGATCATCTGTCTCACATAGTTGTATCTCAAATTCCGATTTGGTTTGTTCAAATTCAAGGTCTTTCTTATCTAGTTTAAATTTCTCTACGAGCTGCATATATGAAAGCCATTGAAAACTGTATCCCTCTGATACCAATTCTTCTATTGATTTAATTATATATTGTCCTTGTTCTTTCTTTAAAAAGTCTTTGTAGGTTAACCATTTATCTTTATTTCTTACTTCTGTTCTGTAAAATGCTTCTTGTGTAGAAATCCATAAGGGTCTTTTATGACATAAGATTAATTTATATTTATTCCAGATTCTTAACAAGGATCTTCTAATATAATGGTTTTTAAAGTCCACATTAACTTTAACTTTATCGTACCACAAATATCCATGCCATCCATATCTTAATTCATGTCCTTCCAAATTCAATAATTTTTCATTTTTCAAAACTATCCATTCTTTAATCCAAACCAAGCAACAAGCAGCATAATATAATTTCAAATCCGGTAGACCTAGTCCTCCTCTTTCTTTAGAGTCTTGCAAGACTTTATATTTTACTCTTGGTTTTTTCCCTTGCCAAATAAACTTAGAAATATCTCGCTGCCATTGTTTAAAAGGTTCTTCTGATGCCAATATAGGTAGTGTTTGAAAAAGATATAAAATTCTTGGCAAAACATTCATTTTAATTGCTGAAATTCTACCTAATAATGATAATTGCAGTTTTTCCCAATGTTCCAAATCTTTTTTAATATCCATCCAAAGTGGAATATAATTATTCTTAAACAGCTTAACATTTTTAGTTGTTAAATATACTCCCAAATATTTTACTTTTTCTTCCATTGAATATCCTGTTATTTCTTTCAATTTCTCTTGTTGGTGGTAATCCATATTTTTGGTCAAAACTTTTGTCTTCTGTAAATTCACTTTGAACCCTGCTAGCGACCCAAAGTCTTTTAGTTTCTGTATTAATATTTCAATTCCTTCTATTGGAAATAAGATGAAATAAGATCGGCCCCCTCTCTCCTGGACTTTAGAAAAAACCTAAAGACCTGGTTTTGCCACCATGCTTGGGGAGGGGAGGGGAACAACCAGTCTTGGGGTTGGCTGGTCTCTTAGATCTGCCTTGACCAGCCTTTCCGACCTATGTGATAAGTAAAATCTACCATTGCTTGGATGAAATTGTATTAGATATTTTTATTGACTTTTAGTGGTATTTATGTTTTTTTACTGATTTTAAACTCTTGTTGTGAACCGCCCAGTGTCCTTGTGGGGGAGATGGGCGGGATATAAATATGACAAATAAATAAATAAATAAACTTCTTTTCTTTCTTTGTACCATAGATTCCTTCACAGGTATCTATGGTACAAAGAAAGAAAAGAAGTTTATTTATTAAGTTTATTCCTTCACAGGTATCTATGGTTCCTCCAATTTTAGAACCAGGCTCATCTCCTTCTAATCCAGCTTCCCTTAATATATATTCAGCATATATGTTCCATAAAGAAGGGGACAGTATACAGTATACAGCCTTTTCTCACTCCTTTGCCAACCTGGAGCCAGTCTGTTTCCCAGTGTTCCATACACTACAGCTCCAAAGTAGATCCCAAGCTAGTTCAAGGGTTGTTTATGACGGGTAAGGTCTTGAAAAACTTGGAATCAGAATACATGGGTTGCCTTTACCATTATAAGCCCAATTAATCCTTGAGACTGTTGGAGGACGTTCTTCTGCATTTGATGAGAACTTCAAGGTCCTATATTATGGTCACTTGTGGTTGGGTTTTTGTGTGATGTTGTAGTACTAGAATGTTTTTTCCCCATAAATTTTCAAGAGGGACCTATTGTTACATCTTTTAGTCCTAACTTTTCACCCAGTTCTCCTCTGCAGGAACATTGGAAGAATAGATTTTGTTCCCTTGATTTTATTGTATTTCAAAATAGTTTTAATGTACTTTCATAGACAGGATTAAAAAGAAAGAAAGATACCAATACAAAAACAATCATAAAAAGGAAAAGGAAAAGAAAATATAATATAATATAATATCATCCATGTAGAAAACAGCTGAATTTCTCTTTAGAAATCCTCTGGTTATTCTTCAGATCATATAACTGTTTTGCCTCCCATTTTACTGTATGTTTTTAGGTAAAAGGTAAAGGTTTCCCCTGCACAGTCGTGTCCACCTCTAGGGGCCAGTGCTCATCTCCGTTTGTTAGCCGAAGAGCCAACGTTGTCCGAAGACGCTTCCGGAGTCATGTGGCCGGCATGATGTGCGCAGAACGCTGTTACCTACCCACCAAAGTGGTACCTATTCATCTACTTGCATTTGCATGCTTTCGAAATGCTAGGTTGGCAAGAGCTGGGGTGAGTGCAGGAGCTCACTCCATCATGCGGGGCTAGGGATTTGAACCTCCAAACTTGCGATCTTCCGATCAACAAGCCTGGTGTCTTACCCATTACATAATAATAATAAACATAATAAACATAATAAACATAATAAACATAATAAACATAATAAACATAATAATAATAATAATAATAATAATAATAATATCATAATGTTCTAGTGGCATTGTCTTTGACATTCCTTCCTGCAATAGATAGGGCAATTATTTTCATTATTTCCCTTTTAGTCAAATAGGATTACCTCTAAACTCCTTCTGTGGGTTGGAGGCTTTCTAGAACAAAGTGGGATCTGGCATGACAGGCTGAATTAGTTAAGAGGGAGCAGTGAAAAATCTGATGTTCTATCAAATGTTTGATAGAAGCAGTTTCCTGTAAACAAAGCCCTGTATTTCCAACAATTTGCAGTACATAACAGTGCTTAATTTCCCAAAGACCATGTTATTTCAGACTTGTTTTACTCTGTATTTAATTCTGCTTTCAGAACTTTTCTTAGATTTTCCTTGTTTTCCTTCTACCACTAGGAAGATCCATCCATAATGCAACAGACCATACCCTTTCATGATTTGAGGCTTTGGCCCTCCACTTTCATGTATTCATTTATAAGATTTCCCCTGTTGGGGAAATTTGCTGGGGAATAAGAGCTCCTCTAAAGACAAATGAGGGGGAAGGGAAGCTTCAGAAATAAGCTTCAGTAAAATAAAAAGAAAAGATCAAATAACAGTAGGATTTTTAAAAGGTTCTGACTACAGTTTTTCATTTTTGTGCTATAAGAATCCCCTGTGCCGAACTTTTAAGGCACAGAGAATTTGCCATTTCTAGTACTACACGAGACTTGTAGGTCTCAAATGATCAATAATAAATAAATGTTTATAGTCAGCACTAGCAGTTTTGTTTTTAGAAGAAACTCTTTGGTGCGTGGGGAAAGACACTTGGCCATTTGATTTAATATTTATTGTTTGGCTGTCTGCCTTTCTTTCCCTTTTGGTGAAATTAAGAACAATAAGTTTTATTGAGCACTCATCTTCCCCACAAGCCTTCTAGGTACCCTTTCACAAAGCCGCATGAGAGAGAGAGAGAGAGAGAGAGAGAGAGAGAGAGAGAGAGAGAGAGAGGGAGAGGGAGGGAGGGAGGGAGGGAAGATAGCAGGAAAAGTGCATTGATTGGAACAAACAGGTTTATTTTCAGAACAGATGGAGAAGGTTGCCTACCCAAGGATTGTTTTGCTCCAAAAGCAATGAAAAAAGGTTTTATTAAAAGAAAACAAGAGGGAGAGAGAGAGAGAACACTTTCTTATATGAGGGCAAGATAAATCCTGCCAGCAAGGGAAAAAAAAAGAAAAATACAACCCAACTCGTCTATGAAGGTTCTCAGTCATCCAGGTGGAATTGTCTGTAGCTTGAATCATGTCAACTGGATTTCTATTTTCTCAGTGGAAACGTTTCGCTCCTTATCCAAGGAGCTTCTTCAGTCTGAGCAAAGTTAGTAAGGGAATCCTTAAATATGTTTCTAGGTGGCTGTGTGACCTTGCACCTGGGGCTAGGTCATGGTTATTTTGAGATGTTATTTCTAAGTCCCTTTAGCATCTAAAGGAGGATCGTTAAGATCACCATGCTGCTGTTGACCTTGCGAAATGGTCTTAATCTTCCTAGGCACAGAAGACAAAGCAGGGAGGAAAATAGGGGAAAGATTGTGCCTGAGGCCCCCACCTCTATTCAAGGAAGGATTTTCCAAGTTGGCATAAATGGATTCCTTGACCCCTCTCTCAAACCACCTATCTTCTCTGTCTAAAATGTGAACATTAATGTCCTCAAATGAGTGTCCTTTTTCCTTTAGATGAAGATAAACTGCTGACTCTGGTCCTGTGGTGTTACTTCTCCTGTGTTGGGCCATCCTCCTGTACAAAGGTTGTTTGGTTTCTCCAATGTAGAGTTCAGAGCACTCCTCACTGCACTGGATTGCATAAACTACATTGCTTTTCTTGTGTTTTGGAGTTTGATCTTTGGGGTGTACAAGCCTCTGTCTCAGTGTGTTGGTGGGTTTGAAATATACAGGTATGTGGTGTTTGCCAAATATCCTTTTTATCTTTTCAGACACGACAGCCATGTAAGGAATGACCAGGTTCTTCCGTTTACTCTGAGTCTCAGCCCTATCTGTCGCTGTTTTAGGTCTGGTAGATTTAGATTTAGTGAAGGCCCAATTTGGATATCCACAGGCCTTCAGAGCTGTTCTCAGGTGCTGATTTTCATTCTTTTTGGAATCCATGGAGGTGGGGATGGTTTCTGCTCTGTGTGACAATGTCCTGATGACTCCTAGTTTGTGCTGCAGTGGATGGTGGGAGTCAAACATCAGATATTGATCTGTGTGTGTGGGTTTCCTGTAGATCCCTATTTCTAGCTTGCCACCGGTCCCAATGAGGACTTCACAGTCTAGGAATGCTAGTCTGTTGTCCTTGGTGTCTGTAAGTTTAGGGAACTTACAATGTCTGCACCTTTGTGTTACAAGGGTTAGTATGCGTGCAAGAACATTGAGCAAGACTTCTATCTCTGTCTTATGTTTGCAACAGAGAAATGTTAATTAAGCTTCTAATTTCAAAAGGAGACTTTTGGGCCTACCTGCTTCACTGATGACTCCTAGTTTGTGCTGCAGTGGATGGTGGGAGTCAAACATCAGATATTGATCTGTGTGTGTGGGTTTCCTGTAGATCCCTATTTCTAGCTTGCCACCGGTCCCAATGAGGACTTCACAGTCTAGGAATGCTAGTCTGTTGTCCTTGGTGTCTTCTCTGGTGAACCTAATGTTGGCATCTATAGTGTTTATATGGTCCGTGAAGGCCTGTGCTTCCTGGGCCTTGATTTTGACCCAGGTGACATCCACATACCTAAACCAGTGGGTGGGCACCGTTCCCTGGAATGTGTTGAGTGCTTTCTTCTCCACTTCTTCCATGTATAAATTGGCCACAATGGGTGACACAGGAGAACCCATGGCACAGCCGTGTTTTTGTCTGTAAAAGTCACCTCTGTATGAGAAATAAGTGGTGTTAAGACGCAGGTCCAGAAGATGGCAGATCTGGTTTGGGTTGAGATGGCTTCTCCTTTCAAGGGTGCTGTCCTATTCTAGTCTCTTCCTGACAGCGGATAGAGCATGAGTAGTGGGGATGCTGGTGAAAAGGGAGGACACATCAAAGGAGACCATAGTTTCATCTGTATCCAGTTTCAGGATCTTTGCTTTGGAAACAAATTCTTCCAAATTATGGATGTTACAGACAAAAACACGGCTGTGCCATGGGTTCTCCTGGAATGGTCAAGGAATCCATTTATGCCAACTTGGAAAATCCTTCCTTGAATAGAGGTGGGGGCCTCAGGCACAATCTTTCCCCTATTTTCCTTCCTGCTTTGTCTTCTGTGCCTAGGAAGATTAAGACCATTTCGCAAGCTCAACAGCAGCATGGTAATCTTAACGATCCTCCTTTAGATGCTAAAGGGACTTAGAAATAACATCTCAAAATAACCATGTCCTAGCCCCAGGTGCAAGGTCACACAGCCACCTAGAAACATATTTAAGGATTCCCTTACTAACTTTGCTCAGACTGAAGAAGCTCCTTGGATAAGGAGCGAAACGTTTCCACTGAGAAAATAGAAATCCAGTTGACATGATTCAAGCTACAGACAACCCAACTCAGCCCATCTCGTCCATAATCATGGCTTTGTCTAGTCACAAGGATTGGACTCAGGACTTCCGGTGAAGATGGACGGCGGCTTGGGCAAAGTAGAAGAAGCTCCGTAAAGAAATTTAGAGACCCTGTGGAACTGAGCCAGCTTTGCGAATTTAAAAACCAAAAAGCGGCGGTAGAAAGAGCGGAGAATGTGGCTCTTTTGAAAGAAAAAAACTTTCGGCGGCTTTGGAAGGCGGGCGAGTCATTTGTTTGTCCGGTTTAAGTGTCTTCTTTGACTCGCGGAGAAAATCAAGCCGGGAAGCTAAAAGCGAAAGTAGGTTCCGCGGAGGGAAAGTCTTTGAAAGAGATGAGCGCCGCAGATCGCTTCATCAAGACAATTTGAAAAACAAATTAATCAAAAGCAATTGTTTCTAAATGAAGAAACTAAGCAAAAGATATTTGGGTGAGAAGAGAAATAATTTCCCTACTGAAAACTTTTACAAAGACTGAATTAATTAATTAATTTAAACAAACAAACAAAGCCATTTTGTTCTTATAGAAATAACTTTGTTCTTCTGTACAAACCTTGCTGTAAATCTTGCTATAGAGTATAAGTATATAAGTATATAAGTATAGAGTATAAGTATATAAGTATATAAGTATTAGATAATTAAGATATTAGATAAAATGAGTGTTAGTACTAGAAGCAAGGTTAGAAGGGGATCTGATACAGGGGAAGGAGAATGGTTAAAATCTTTGTTTGAAGATTTTACAGTCAAGACTACTAAGACAATTTCACAAACAGTGACAAAGGTGCTAGAAGAAAAATTAGAAGATTTAGAAACCAGATTAGAACAAAAACTAGGAAAGATAGAAAAGAGATTAAAAGATGATATACTTGGAGTTAAGAAACAGATTGAGAAATGTGAAGAAAACCTTGACAAAGAAGAAGAGCGCATAACAATATTAGAACTAAAAGAGAAAGAATACTGCATAAGGTTGAGGGGTGTGCCAGAAGAGAAAGAAGAGAATACGAGAGAAGTAATTGTTCAAATGTTAGCAAATTTAATTGATTGGGAGGAAGAAAGAATAGAGGAGGAAATTGAAAGAATGTTTAGAGTAAACTCAAAATATGCAACATTGTATAAAAAACCAAGGGATATAGTGATTGAATTCTCAAAAAAAAAGACAAGGAATATAATAATACAAACATCATACAACAAAAAGATAGAAATTGAAGGGAAGGACATTACTATTTACAAAGAAATACCAGCAAAAATATTAAGGAAAAGAAAAGAATATAGATTTCTAACAGAACTTTTGGGAAAAAACAATATAAAGTATAGGTGGGAAATACCAGAGGGTTTAAGTTTGACGTTTAAAAACCAAAGATTCAAATTAAACTCAATACCAAAAGCAAAGGATTTTCTGAAAAGATTTGAAAAAGAGATAGTTAATCCAGGGGATCAGAGAATAAGGGAGAAAGAGACACTCCAGTTTCAAAAAGAAAAAGGAGCATCAAACTCTAAAGAATTTGTTTCGCTTCTAGTAAATGAGTGAATTAAAGGCCATTACTTGGAATATTAATGGGGCCAATTGTCCTGTTAAAAGAAAACGATTGTTTCAATTACTAAGTAAATTAAAACTTGATATTACATGCCTCCAGGAAATGCATATCAAAAAAATAGATACAAAATACTTAATCAATAAAAAACTAGGAATAGAATTTATTACAGCAAATGAAAAAAAAATGGAATAGTAATATATGTAAAACCCTATTTAAAGCCCAAATTAATACAAAAAGATGAAAATGGAAGGTATATTATCATTGAAATTGAAATTCAAAATTCTAAAATATTAATAATTGGAATATATGCCCCTAATAAAAATCAAAATTTTTTTAAAAAAAGAATTATTAAATAATTTTACAGAATATACACAAAATAATTGGCTAGTAATGGGGGATTTAAATGGAGTAGTCATGCCAAAATTAGATAGGAAATCACATTGTCAAATTAAAGATTACCAAGGCAAATTACCTAGGGAATTTTTTGATATGACAAAAAATTTATCTCTAATTGATGCCTGGAGAAGCCAAAATGGAAACGCCAGAGAATTTACCTTTTATTCAAATAGATATAAATCATTTTCAAGAATTGACATGATATGGACATCAAAAAATTTGGAAAAGAAAATTAAAGAATGTACAATTCTACCGAAGACTTTATCAGACCATAACCCAGTACAAATAATTCTGAAGATAAATTCAAAAAATTATAGATGGAGACTAAATGAAAATATCTTGAAAAATAAGAAAAATTTAGATGATCTAAAAAAGAAAGTACAAGAATTTTTCATTTGGAATTTGGATACAGAAGTTAAATTAGAAACAGTCTGGGATGCAAGCAAGGCCTTCATGAGAGGACACTTTATATCGGTGAATAATTTCCAAAAGAAAAATAGTAACAAAAAATTACAAACAATTTTGGACCAAATAAAAGAAAAAGAAAAAGAAATACAAAACAATAATAAAAAGGAAGAAATTTTAAACCAGATTAAATTATTACAATTACAAGTAAAAACTTTAATGACAGAAGAGATTGATAGAAAATTAAAATATACTAGACAGAGAAATTTTGAACATGCGAACAAACCAGGTAGATGGTTGGCATATAAATTAAGAAAAGAAAGAGAAAAACGAATAATTTTAAAAATTAGAGAAAATGATATGGATTTAATTCAAAATGAAAAAATTAAAAATGCCTTCCATACTTACTATACAAAATTATACAAAAAACAAAAAACACCATTGGACAAAATTGAACAATATGTTCAGGAATGTGACTTAGAAAAATTAACAAATGAACAAAAAGATATTACAAATAATTTGATCACATCACAAGAAATAATAGAAGCAATTACAAGACTGAAAATAGGTAAAACCCCAGGACCCGATGGGCTATCTGTGGGATATTATAAATATTTTAAAGAACAATTAACAGAACCACTTAAAAAATTATTTAATTCAATTCTCGAGGGTAATGAGATACCAAAATCATGGACAGAAGCTAAAATTACTTTAATTCCCAAAGAAAACCAAGACTCAACAAAATGTCAAAATTACAGACCAATTTCCTTATTAAATAACGATTATAAATTATTCACTAGCATTTTGGCTGAAAGACTAAAAAAAATTCTACAAAATTTGATAAACCGTGATCAGAATGGATTTTTACCAAATAGACAAATTAATGAGAATTTACGTACAATAATAAATCTGATAGAATATGCAAATGTACATAATGAAAAATCTATAATGTTACTATTTCTAGACGCAGAAAAAGCATTTGACAACGTAAATTGGGATTTCATAATTAAAACATTAGAACATAGAAATTTTGGGGACAAATTTATAAAAGCAATTCAGGCAATTTACAAATTACAGAAAGCCAAAATTATAGTGAATGAAGAAGAAACGCAAGAAATTAATATAGAAAAAGGTACACGTCAAGGTTGTCCATTGTCTCCGTTAATATTTATATTAGTACTGGAGGGTTTATTGCAAAAAATTAGAAAAGACGATAATATTGAAGGCGTCAAAATTAAAAAAGAAACAAATTAAAAGCCTTTGCAGATGATTTGGTGATAATTTTACAAAACCCACTAGATTCAAAAGAAAACTTAAACAAAAAGTTGCAAGAATTTGGAGAGGTAGCAGGTTTTAAAATAAATAACCAAAAAACTAAAATGATAAATTTGAATATGACAAAAGAAGAGCGAGAAAAATTGGAACAAAAATCAGGATTCCAAAATGTTAAACAAATTAAATATTTAGGAATACAGATAACTGCTAAAAATATAGACCTATTTAAAAATAATTATGTTAAAATATGGAAAGAAATCAAGAATGATCTAGAAAAATGGGAACCTCTACAATTGTCGCTGTTGGGTAGAATAGTGACAATAAAGATGAATGTATTACCTAGAATTTTGTATCTGTTCCAGACGATCCCTATAACAATAACAGACCAGACCTTTATAAAATGGCAAAGAGATATAACAAAATTCATATGGCAAGGGAAAAAACCCAGAATAAAATTAAAATATTTACAAGATAATAAAGAAAGAGGAGGATTGGGATTACCAAATTTAAAATTATATTATGAAACTTGTGGTATGGTCTGGCTAAAAGAATGGATAATATTGGAAAATACAAATATACTAAATTTAGAAGGGCATGACAATAGATTCGGTTGGCACGGTTATATGTGGTACAATAAAAGTAAAGTTAACAAAGCATTCAATAATCATATAATTAGGAAATCATTATTAAGAATATGGAGCAGAGACAAAAATTCTTTATTACCTTCACTTCCACTGTGGACATCATCTCAGGAGGCATATGCCAGAAAAGAAAGTTCAAATGATAAAAAATGGTTAAGGTACAAAGATTTGCTTAAATTTAGTGGAAATAATTATGAATTTAAAACAAGAGAAGAATTAGAAAAAGAGGGTTACAAATGTCAATGGTTCATATATTTCCAATTAAAAGAACTATTCAAATTAGATCAAAAAACGTTCAAATTTCTGAAATCAACAGAAAATTGGGATAATATATTATGGAAAGAGAATGACCATTTGATTTCAAAATTATATAAAAAACTATTAGAACTAAAAACTAATGATATAATAACTAAAAATTATATGATAAAATGGGAAGAGAATTTGGGCAAAGAGATCAGTTACGAAGATTGGCAAACCATTTGGACTAAAAACACTAAATTTACTTTAAGTAATAACTTAAAAGAAAACAATTATAAGATGATTTTTAGATGGTATATGACTCCTGAGAAATTATACAAAATGAAATGTTTAGGATCAAATATATGCTGGAAGTGTAAAATAAAAGTGGGATCTTATTATCATTTATGGTGGTCTTGTAAAAAAACAAAAAAAATTTGGGAAAAAATCCACAATTGTATTTGTAAAATCATTGGAATTAATATGGAAAAGAAACCAGAATTTTACTTATTGGGACTTATGGATACAAAGTGGACTAAAGACTGTAAAAATTTACTATTACATCTGATTGCTGCAGCAAGGATAACCCTAGCGAAACATTGGAAAGAAGAACAGACTCCATCAATAGAAGAATGGATTTTTAAAACAATGGAATTAGCACAAATGGACAGATTAACGAACTTGGTAAAAGGTAAAGAAATAGGAAATTATGAATCAACATGGAACCCCTTTTTAAATTTCATACAAAAGAACTATAATATAAAACAAATTTTGTAAGATAAAAAAGATCAAAGATAAAAGAGAAGGATGAAAATGAAATCAATAAATGAGATAAAATACTAATATAAAGACAAAATATCAAAAAGGAAGGAAAGATACAAAGGAAATAGTTTTGTTAAATATATATTATAAAAGTTTTTTCGTAAAATATGTCTATGAAGGTTCTCAGTCATCCAGGTGGAACAGTCTGTGGCTTGAATCATGTCAACTGGATTTCTATTTTCTCAGTAGAAACGTTTCGCTCCTTATCCAAGGAGCTTCTTCAGTTTTTTCGTAAAAGAAACAGGAAGTCATTCTGTTTTATATGTAACTTTGTATGTTGTATTTGTTTTGTGTTATGTGTTTTGTGTAAGTATGTTGTGTATATGTTGTAAATCTTTGTAAATGTAGCTATTGGTGTGATGTGTAAATATTTTAAATAATAAAACTTTATAATTTAAAAAAACAAAAAAACAAAAAAACAAGGATTGGACTCAGAGTCTAATCCAGCATTGGCTACAGGGTGATCCAGCTGGCTTTGGGGGCTAAAAAGCAGGGAAAGCAGGCGATGCCTCTCCCACATTGTTTATTGTTCCTCAACGATTGGAAATGTGCTTCATTTTGATTCAGAATTCTAGGAATTATGGAAAGCCATAATGAAACCTGCAATAGACTTGCTATAATATTCTAATCTCTTGGGAAGTTTCATGAAGATACAGCCAAAAGGGTGATTTTCTGAATGGCAGAATTCAGAAGAAGGATGCTTTAAGCCTTTCCTTTGTGATAATTTTTCCACTGATGATCCTTCTTCACCTTATACTAAATAAATAAATAAATTTATGGGATTTTATTTTTCCTGCTGGCCATTAACTTCTTTTCACTGCTGAGACTTGTGCTATATTTGGGTGGTTTCCAGGCACCTGAAACCTCTCATCCAATAGGAAAAGCTGACTTTTGTGAGTGATCACAGCTGGCTTTATCCAATGCATGGTTTTGGATCACTGAAAAGGAAATTTTCAGCACCCCCCCAAGAAATGGGAGGGATGGTCGTGGTGAAGGAACAGGCTGTCCTGGAAGATAGAAGTCAGTTTCATTCTGAAAGAAATTGCTGTTAGTATTACCATGTTTGCTTAAGCATTTTAATGAATATTAAATCATCATTCATCATTATTGGCGATCACTCGTAGCCGAGTAAGATTGTCTTCCAAAGGTAAAATTTTAACAGTGGATCCCTAAGTGGCTATAAAGGCCAATTCTGGATCCGCACAACCTCCCACAATGAGGGCATAGGTTTCCGGGTGGGAGACGGTCATGATGAGGGTTTGCCTGACGTGCCTTCCTTTTAGCTCTTTTCTCCCTTTCGCCCTGTACTCGTGCTTCTTCAAAGTCCATGGCGCCATTAATAAAGGATGACCTCCAATTGAAACGCTCACGAGTTAGGGCTTCCCAGTTCTCAATGCTGATATTACATTTTTTTAAAATTAGCTTTGAGAGTATCTTTGAATCTCTTTTGCTGTCCACCAATATTCCGTTTTCCATTCTTAAGTTGGGAGTAAAGTAGCTGCTTTGGAAGACGATGGTCAGGCATTCGAACAACATGACCGGTCCAGCGAAGTTGATGTTGGATGATCATTGTTTCAATGCTGGTGGTTTTCGCTTCTTCTAATACGCTAACATTAGTCCGCCTATCTTCCCAAGTAATTTGCAGAATTTTTCGGAGGCCGCGTTGATGGAATCTTTCAAGAAGTTGGAGGTGGCGTTTGTAGAGGGTCCATGTTTCACAGGCGTACAGAAGGGTTGGTAGTACAATGGCTTTGTAAACAAGCATTTTGGTCTCCCTGCGAATGTCCCGATCCTCAAACACTCTACGCTTCATTCGGGAGAAAGCTACATTCGCAGAGCTCAGGCGATGCTGAATTTCAGCATCGATGTCGGCTTTTGTAGATAGATGGCTGCCGAGATAAGAAAAGTGGTTGACATTTTCTAGTGACACACCTTTAAGCTGGATTGATGGCGCTGCGGAGGGATTGGTTCGAACTTGCTGGTAAAGCACTTTGGATTTTTTAATGTTAATAGAGAGGCCGAGCTTTTCATATGCTTCTGCAAAGATGTTTAGGATAGTTTGAAGATCTTCCTCGGAGTGTGCACAGACTACGTTATCATCAGCATATTGAAGTTCTATAACAGAAGTTGCAATTACCTTATTTTTTGCTTTCAGCCTACTAAGATTAAAAAGCTTTCCATCTGTTCGATATATAATTTCTACACCAGTAGGAAGTTTCTCTTCAACAAGGTGTATAATCATAGCAATGAAGATAGCGAATAAGGTTGGAGCAATAACACATCCCTGTTTAACGCCGGATTCCACTTTAAATGGATCGCTTTGAGAGCCATTGTTATTCAGGATTGTTGCCATCATGTCGTCATGGAGTAACCGCAAGATGTTCACAAATTTATCAGGGCATCCGATTTTCATAAGGATGGTCCAGAGAGCAGTACGATTTACAGTATCAAAAGCTTTAGTCAGATCAATAAACGCCATGAACAGAAGGCGGTTTTGCTCCTTGCATTTTTCTTGAAGCTGTCGTGCAGTGAAGATCATATCCACTGTTCCCCTGGAAGGGCGGAAGCCATTTTGCGTTTCAGGGAGGATGTCTTCTGATACAGATAGGAGACGGTTTGCGATGATCTTTGCCAGGATTTTGCCTGCTGTGGCTAGAAGGGAGATGCCTCGATAGTTTCCACAGTCTGTTCTACCACCCTTTTTAAAGAGAGTGATAATTATGGCATCCCTAAAGTCTGCTGGAATCTCCTCCCTCATCCAGATTTTTTCGATGAGCTTATGAAGTTGTTGTGTAAGTTCAGGCCCGCCTTCTTTAAAGACTTCACCAGGAATCCCATCAGGTCCACTAGCTTTGTTTAGTGGCTTTACTGACTTCCTCCAAACTAGGGGGTACTGCAAGCTCATCTCTTATTTGTTTTTGCGGGATTTGCAAGAAGACTTCATCAGCCACAGTAGAGTGATGATTAAGGAGATTGTAGTAATGCTGTTTCCAGCGCAGTGCAATAGACTCTTTGTCCTTTAGAAGTTTAGCATCATCTACTGAGCGAAAGGGATTTGTACCATGGTTTGTTGGTCCATAGATGGCCTTTATGGCATTAAAAAAGCCCCGTGCATCATGAGCATCTGCAAAATGTTGGGTTTCTTGGGCTTTTTTTATCCACCATATGTTCTTAAGTTCTCTAGTTCTTCTTTGGACTTCTGCCTTTGCACTGGCATAGATTTTTTTCTTAATGGCACAGTTAATATCTTTTTGCCATATCTGGAAGGCTTTCCTTTTCTTGTCAATAATATGTTCAATCTCACTATCGTTCTCATCAAACCAGTCCTGATGTCTCTTAGTCTGGTATCCGATAGTTTGTTCACAGGTTGAAATAATAGAAGTCTTCAATTTAATCCAGTGTTCCTCAACATTTTCAGGAAGTTCCATAGGCAGATGTTCCTTGAGAGTTGATTGAAAGCAAGCTCATTTAATAGAATCTTGAAGGGCCAGTGTATTCATTTTACGCCTTGGTTTTCTTCCTTGGAGCCTACAATGAGGGACAAACTTTATGGCCATCGTGGATCGAATTAATCAATGGTCTGTCCAGCAGTCATCGGTGCTCGTCATGGCTCTGGTGAGAAGTACATCACGGCGATCTCTAGCACGGACAATTACATAATCTAAAAGATGCCAGTGCTTCGACCGTGGGTGCTTCCATGATGTTTTAAATTTATTTTTCTGGCAAAAGAGTGTGTTAGTAATGACAAGGTTATGCTCTGCACATTTAGTCAGAAGTAAGATTCCATTCGTGTTGCTGTTGTCAACTCCTTCTTTCCCAATGATCCCTGGCCACAAATCAAAGTCACGCCCAACTCTTGCATTGAAATCGCCCAGGAGGATAATTTTATCCTCCTTTGGTATCTCTGATAAGATGGTGTCCAGCTGGGTATAAAATTTTTCCTTGATATCCTCATCTGCATCTAGTGTTGGTGTGTAAGTACTTAGGATAGTTGCCTGTTGGTTTTTGGCGAGTTTTATTCGGAGAGTTGAGAGTCGTTCATTAATCCCAGTTGGAACTTCTGACAAGAGCTTCACAAGGTCGTTTTTGATAGCAAAGCCTACCCCATGTATTCGTCGTTCTTGTTCAGGCAGTCCTTTCCAAAAGAAGGTATAACCTCCTTTTTCTTCCTTCAACTGTCCTTCTCCTGCTCTTCGAGTTTCTTGGAGTGCTGCTATATCAATATTAAAACGTCTCAGCTCCCTTGCAATAATGGCAGTCCTACGTTCAGGTCGTTCACTATCCATATTGTCTTGCAGTGTCCGTATATTCCATGTTCCAAAATTCATGTGTTTTTTACGACCCCTAGATGGTGACCCCACTGGTCGCGGTAATCCAGTCAGGGAGAAAATGAGGCAGACTATGTTTAGGGCACCTTTTCTAGCCCCCTCCCCATGTAGAAACCAGATGAAGAATCCTAGTATATTCCCCAGAATTAACATATTATAAAGATTTATGCATGTGGGGTGAGCAGAGTGGATCCTAAATAGGGCTGCTCAGTCGTGGATACAGCTGCCGAACTACTCAACTGCCTCGATCCTTGAGTCAGGGCGACTGAATCCGTATCCATCGCCCATGTGCTGGTCCATGACTAGGAGCTTCCAGATTTCACAGTCCTGCCCCCGTTGCCATTCATCAATCGCCATGGGACTTTTGGTTGTTTTGGGTTTGGTGTGGTTGGAAGACGCCTGTGCGTGAATTTCTTTTATGTGTGGAGATCGGTGCACAACGATCAGCACACAACCTTCACAGAAAAAGGCTCTAATCCAATGGCATGGATACCATGACGATTGGTGACCTTTTGTCTGCTGCAGCCTTCATCTGCCTTCGCAGCCGTTGTAACAATACACCTTGTTATCTTCCGCCTGTTCTGCCGTTGAGGACTTTCTTGGATCGTTCTTTGTCTGGTTCCTCCCCCTAGACCTTACCGCCATGGGTGACCCTACCAGGAGTACATGACTCCCGACAGCTTCGCTCACAGGGTTCATTGGGAACACACAAGCCCACTCACCACAACAAGGTGACGATCCAGCGAGTGAGGAATATTAAATAGAAGTGTGGCAGAGCACCGGTTATAGAATCATAAAAGAGCAATTGTTTGGAAACATTTCCTTTCCTATGCAAAACAATATTGATCTGCAAGGCCTTATTGATACACTTATTAGTAACATTTTGAATCTTTAAACTTGAATAAAGTTGGAGAAAAGAGGTTTGATAGATAGATAGATAGATAGATAGATAGATAGATAGATAGATAGATAGATAGATATAGTAGCATTAAACAAAATTGTTAACAGGCTGAATAACAAGGCTGGTTTCATACCACTGCATAAAATTGGAGGCAGATGAGGAGTAATGAGGTGAAAGGCGGGAGACGTATATGTAGGAATTCTGGGATGGTAGTACCAGAACTCCACGCAGCTTCTTATTAGTATATAGCAGAGTAGAAGCGTTCCCATAAACTTGCACAAGGCTTAATCAGTTCAAAACACAAAATAAACACACTTCACACGTTAATGTAAAGTTGCAGAAAAAAGAGTTTACAATTTTATTGTAACTCACAGTTCCTTAGTAGAAATGGTCCATGCATGCGAGCAAGTGGTTCTGACCAAACCCACATGCTTCTAATGTGGCCTTGCTGTCTGGAAGTATGAGAAACACCTGGCAGCAGCTATAGCTGGCCACATCCTCTTTGGTAGGAGATCCGAGCAGAAACAGGAAGAAAAGGGAACAGGAAACAGGAAACCGGGATTCAGCCCCTCCCACACAAAGCAAGTAAGATCAGGTTACAGCAGAGGCTGCCTCCTCCTTCGAGCCTGTGTGTGAGACGTGCTTGGTTGAAACCTGATCTCTAACAGTATATGCTTCTGCTTTGGACTTTCATTTTATATCACTTCCTCATCTGCATCTAATGCAGTGGAGTTTACTCTAAGAAAGCTGTATAGCTCAGGTACTGGCTCACTTCTTTTTAAGGGACAAATTTAAGTTATATATAATGTTTATACATAGATTTCACATATTTATTCTTTGTTTTTGAAATATCAGCCATTGAGGGGCAGAGGGGAACTAAGATTGGACCTGCAGTGCATAGAGACTGGATTGAACCAATGGCAACTTTGAGTTAGTAGTTTTGTGAGAACTTTAGCATGGGGGGGAAAGAGCCCATGCCAAAGCACTGGTTTCAAAATTAAGAGTCTGGCATATTAAATCACCTTCTTCAACCAGATGCTTTCCATAGTACCTATGGGGAAGGTATAGGGGAAGACTGCATTCCAAGGGTAAATCTACCCAGTCTGCCACCCAATTTACTTAGACATGAGTTGATTTCTGTTTCTCTCTGGAAAAAAGAGATAAACCTTTAGTAATTTCTTGGGCAATCCAAAGTCTGTTAAATGAAGCTCTTCTTTTTCTCTCACCCATGATTTGTTCTGCCATCAACAGTTGCCCTAGAAAAACTACATCTCAAAGGGCAATGCTCTGGAAACAAGGTCAGGAGAAATGGAAAGATGGAAAATGAGCCTTTCTCGCCACTTTCTTCGGTGCTACTCTCAGGATGCCAAATATCTGAAGAGAGGTAAAAGGGTGCTAAGACAGTTGAGACAGAGACATTGAGATATCTTGAGAGTCTATCTGTCCTTAACAAATATCTCTAATGCATTTGCACACTTAATGTACTACCTGCCTCGGCCCTAAGCCATCAGGTTATTGGCCATAGTATAGAACAAAAGTAGTACAACTGGGAACACTGTATCATAATCCAGAATATTCCTGGAATTTAACTAGTCCCATAGAGCTAATCCTCAGATATTGCCTGTTATGAAGGTCCTAAACATGCTGCATTTCCTTCATTTTGCCAAGGGAAATAATTTAGCTACGCTTCTGCTTTGTCTCAGCCTGCTAATTTGCCATTTCACCATCCAAATATTTTGCTTTATGTACTTCACAGCCTTTGGTTAAACCCTACTTCTATGCAACTATTGAAGAGTTCAAAAAGGCAAGGGGGAATACTATAAATCTTTATAATATGTTAATTCTGGGGAATATACTAGGATTCTTCATCTGGTTTCATAGCTGGATGTCAGCACTGCAGCTTAAGTTGGAATTGATCACATTTGACTCACAAATTTTCATTTTTCATTTTCTTTATTTTCAGCACAAACTGAATTGGCTGTAAAATTCTACCCCCTCCCCCTCCAAGTTGTTTACATACCATTGTGAAGTTTTTGCTGTAAGTTGTAGTAGAATATGTAGGGGGAAGAAAAAGAACCTAAATTGGACTCAAATTCATGATTTATCCACTGACATTTTATAATAAACCAGCTGTGCCTTTTATTCATTAAAAAAGTTCAACAATACAAATGCATCCTCATTATCACTTAAATGAACTAGTCACTACATCCATTTAAAAGATACTGGTGCTTTTTTCCCTTGGACTTTAAAAATGAATAAATAATGAATTACATTGGTGATGACACCTACGCCTTTGGATTTTTAGAAGGGAATACTTCATAAAACCATGCTGTGAATAGATGCAAAAGCTCATTTTTGCATAATGTAGACTTTTGGAATTAATGTGGAAAGCAGACATAATTAAACACAAAACTGATGCAACACCATTTTTGTATGCTAAATAGAGCTATTTATAATACCATATATATACTGTATACACAGAAAGAAGTAAAAAAAAGTCAATTTTTACAATATTGCTTTTCTATCTGAAGTTGGAGAACACTATTCTACTAATTCATTTAGTTTTCACTATGGATATTTGGATATTTAAGAACAGATCCTTACTATACAACTTCAGTACAACTCTGGGCTGGCAAAAGCTTTCCACATTTTTCTGATAACAGATGGCTCAACAAACTAAGACTACGATGAGACTTCTCAACTTCAGTTTGCCAGAATATTTCCAACTTCTACTTGACAAAGTGCAAGAGAACAATTTGCAAAGGCTCAAGTTACAGACTTGAGGTTGGGAGTTGAGTAACTGTTTCCATCTGTTCTGTGGTCTGTCCAAAGAAGAAAGTTACTGATATTTTTTAATAGACCATAGCAGCAGAAGAATTGGCTACCTTGCTTATCTTGCTAGTAGTACTGCCAGCAAACTTATGTTGAAAGGATATCTTGCATCGATACCACAATTAGAGAAGATTGTATCCTGTTTATTTTGTTGGAAAGTTTCAGGCTCCCCTGATTTAGATTCAGCAGTAAATGACAGATCTGCAGATGTTTCACCTTAGCTTGACTGCTTAGCAAGACTTGGCAGAACACTCATAGACAAGCCTTTGATAACTTAAAATCTTTATTGAAGACATGAACAAAGATACACACCACGGTTCATTGTCCACTGCCATTGAGAAGACATGACCTTTATGGCCTGGGGATCTAAATTTGAGCCTTCTTCCTTCTGTCTTTCAGAATTAATGAGAATTTGGCACAGGGCTTGGTGGTCTTGAGCCTGAGCAGTTATGTTTGTTTGGTTGGGAATCACTGATTCCTAACTCAACTCTCACAGAAAGATTTATGAGCCTACCAGGTACGGCTTAGTTTGTGCACCAATCTTCCAACAACAACACCTGACCCAAGTTGGGTTTTGTCAACCTATGGCTGGACCTGGACCAGAAGCCACAATTTTTCCAAGATAAGAATCCAGAAGTCTTGGTAATGTAGTCTGATTATTTTATTTATTTATTTATTAATCAAATTTATCACCGCCCATCTCTACCACAGTAGACTCTGGGCGGTTTACAACAATGTTAAAATTAAAGTTAAAAATCAAAAATCATTAAAATACAATAAGCAATACAATAAATAAGAATATAAAAATCCAGAGGATGGTAGGATCTTAAAAGGAGGTCATTATTAAACTAACCACCCCCAGGAGGAACGATCTCTACCTTTGTCCCATGACAGGCGGCAGAGCCAGGTTTTTAGGGACTTCCTAAAGGCCAAGAGGGAGGATGCCTGCCTCACCTCTGGGGGCAAGATGTTCCACAGGGCGGGCGCTATCGCAGAGAAGGCACGCCTCCTGGACCCCGCTAGATGGAATTCCTTTGTTGACGGGGTCCGCAGCATGCCCTCCCTGCATGACCGGGTGGGGCGGGTAGATGCAATTGGGATGAGATGGTCCCTCAGATAGCCTGGCCCCATGCCATTATGAAAAGTAATAACTGGTGGGGAAGTAAAGATGGAGGTATAATCTAAATCCTTTCAGTACTGTTTGTACCATCAGTGCTGAAATTGTTTTAGCAAATAAACATGAAAATATTGAAAATATTTACCACCAGGAATTACATTATTAATTTGGCAGGATTTTAAACTGTGAACTTTAAAAGAAAACTCAAGAATATTCATTCTCTGTATGTTTCTTATTCATGTAGATGTATGCTTTTGTAAAAAGCATTTGTAAAAGGGGCGTGGTGGCTCAGCAGGTAAGACGCCAGGCTTGTCAATCGGAAGATTGCAAGTTCGGAGGTTCGAATCCCTAGCCCTGCGTGCGGAGTGGGCTCCCGCACTAGCTCCAGCTCTTGCCAACCTAGCAATTCGAAAGCATGCAAATGCAAGTAGATGAATAGGTACCACTTCGGTGGGTAGGTAACAGCGTTCCACGCGCGTCATGCAGCCACATGACCGTGGAAGCGTCTTCGGACAACGCTAGCTCTTCGGCCAACAAATGGAGATGAGCACTGGCCCCTAGAGTCGGACACGACTGCACAAATGTGCGGGGGGAACCTTTACCTTTACTATGCTTTTGTAAAAGCCTAGTTGATTGATTAGCATGATAGTGTGAACTCAATTAACATTGAAACAAATGTAATAATAAGGCTGGACTGTGCAAATAGTCTTCTAAATGTCCTCAAAATATCTCTCTCTTCAGTATGCTGATATTCATAGACTCTGTTTATGATTATTGCTCAAAGAATTTATTTAATTTCTTTGATTTACCTGAAACCTCATTTATCAAAGAGAGAGATATGGGGAAAATAACATGATTTTGCTCACATGAGATCAACCAGACAATCAATATTGTCTCTGTGAAAGAGGTTTAATTCATATAAATCTGTTCTATGAATTTCTCTTCAATCTGTCAGAAAAAAAAAAGAAAATAAATGAGGAATTTTAAAATGACAGGAATGATTTAAACTAGGAGAATTATTTAAAAATACTGTCATACCAATGAAATTCACTTCTTTGTTTACTATGTGCCCAGAGATTAAATAGATGATAGATAGATAGATAGATAGATAGATAGATAGATAGATAGATAGATAGATAGATAGATAGATAGATAGATAGAAGATAGATGTCAGAGAAATACTGAATTTTTTAACCTGATGCCTTTTGTATTTTTATAAAATTTGTGATCAGAGTTATGGAAAAACCAAGAGATAAGTTTGTAGTAAAAATGTTGCTTTATTTAAAACAAAAACATAGGAACAAACCTTGAATCTTCTTCAGCCAAAGCATGGCATGGTTGATTAACATAGCCATTTAGATAGCAGAGACCAGAATGCAGAGAACAAAAGGACAAAAGGCATTTACATTTTTAAACCTTTACCTGACCAGCCTCTGAGTGGACAGGATCCACCATGTGACTAAAACACCTAGGCAACAGATTCCCAATATGGGCAAAGCTCTAACAGCTAATTCTGATTGGTCAAAACTCTTAGACTGGCTGGCACCTGAAGGTAATTAGCACTCCTGAGTGGGGGGAGAACATGTGCTCCTGAGCCCAAACAGAAAAAAAGTTTTGAGGCCTGGCTTTTTAAAAACTCAGCCACATATTCTACAGACATAAAAAAATATATACAACACTCCCCTTTTTTTATGACTAGAAAGAATATGGAAACAAACCCAGCTTGGAAATCAACTCACAGTGCCTACTGGCAACTAGAGGCTTGGTTAAGATATCAGCCAACATTAATTTAGTATCACAGTATTTCAAAACAACCTTTTTCTTGGCTAGAAAATCTTTAACAAGATGAAAACGCACATCAATGTGCTTTGTGCGGTTTCTGGAACTTTCAGATAAAGCCAAATGGATACAGGCTTGGTTGTCTTCATGAATTGTGACAGGCTGGCTTAAAATGACTCCAATGTCTTCCAACAATTGAGTAAACCAAATTACCTCATTGCACAGTTGTGCTAAAGCATAAAATTCAGCTTCAGCTGTGCTGATGGCTACTACAGTCTGCTTTCTGGAAAACCAAGCAATAGTGGACTTTGCAAATTGAATTACACTTCCAGAAGTAGACTTCCTATCACTGAGATCTCCAGCCCAATCTGAATCACACCAGCATTCTAACTTTTCTTCTGTGTCTGTAGCAGACAACCTTAAGCAAAAATCTTTGGTGCCTTGCAAATAACGAAACAGCCTTTTTAACCCAGACTTTGCAGCAGATGTGGGATTTTCCACAAACCTGCTCAAAATGGACACACTGTTAGAAATGTCCGGACGGCTGTTGTTTGCAATGTAAAGAAGACTGCCAATGGCTGATCTGAAACTATCTCCTTCAGATGACTCACCATCCCCCTTCACCCCCTCCTCTTTTAGAAACTCGGGAAGCATGGGGGAGGAGACAGACTTGCAGTCCTGCATTTTAAAATCCTCCAGCAGCTTCTTAATTTTACTACTCTGGCTTATGAGAAAACTGCCATCTTTTTCCCTCTGAATTTCTAATCCTAGGTAATTGTTGACTGCTCCAAGACATTTCAATGTGAAATTGTTTTTCATACAAACCTCAAAGGAATGCTTCTGTTCATCAGATGAAGTGAGCAGCAACAAATCATCCACATACAAGCACAAGTACATTACACCTTGCTTATCATTTTTTACATACACACAAGGATCAGCAATTCCCTTCTGAAATCCAAATTTTTGCAAAATATTATCCATTTTAATATTCCAACAACGCGCGGCTTGTTTCAATCCATAGATGGATTTCTGCAATTCACACACAAGATGATTTTCTTTTTCATAACCAGGAGGTTGTTGCATAAACAATTTTTCCTCCAAGTCACCATACAGAAAAGCAGTTTGAATATCATAGTGATAAACAGACAGTTTCTTCATGGCAGCAACCTTTAAAAGCAACCTGATAGATTCAGCTTTTGTCACTGGAGCAAAAGTTTTGTCATAATCCACATTTTTTCTTTGAGCAAAACCTTTTGCTACCAACCTTGCTTTGTACTTCTGAATTTTGCCATCAGAATCTTTTTTCAGTTTGAACACCCACCTACAACCTAAAACCTTCTGATTAGGAGGCAAACTTACTAGTTTCCAAGTTTTATTTTCCTTTAAGGAATCCAACTCTTGCTGCATGGCTTCATGCCAACACTTAGCTATTTCAGCTGGCATTTCTTTAATTTCTTCCAGAGACTCAGGCTCTGTGTGAATGTGAAAAGCCTTCACAACATCTACTTGATAACGATCAGGAGGAACTCCCTTATTAATCCTTTCAGACCTGCGAGGTAGGACAGGACTAACACTCTGTTTCCCACCATTGACCTCAGAAACCTCTGACTTTCCAGACAAGTCAGCTTCCTGATCATTGACTTCACTGGGTGATTCCTGCAAATCACCATCAGCAAGACTTTGCTGCTCCCCCATGGATAAATCAACTGAAGAACTAGAGTTTATTTTATCCCAATTCTGCTCAGCAAAAGAAGCACTTTTACTAATTATCAGTTGATTATCCAGTATGAACCTGTAGCTTCTCTGACTCTGTTCATACCCTACAAAGATTGCTTTCTTTGTTCTGGAAGCCCCCTCGCGCCTCAGCTGTTTGGGAATGTGGACCCAAGCTGTGCTTCCAAACACCCTGAGGTGGCTTACTTTAGGCTTCACACCATAGAACAAATGAAAAGGGACATCCTGAATTGCACTGCTAAACAGCCTGTTCTGCACATAACACGCTGTAGTAACAGCTTCTCCCCAATACCTAAAAGGCAAACTAGCATCCTTCAGCAAACACATCATTGCTTCCTGCAGTGTTCTGCCTTTTCTTTCTGCAACAGAATTCTGTTCAGGAGTGTAAGGGTTAGCCAAAATGTGTTCTATCCCTTTTTCTAACAAAAAGTTTTTAAACTTTGAGGATAGATACTCTCCACCTCGATCTGATTGCAAAGCAGACACTGGCCTTGGGAATTTTCCATTCGCCCAAGCCACAAAAGCCTTAAATTTATCAAAGACCTCATCTTTGTGTTTCAGCAAATAAATGAATGTGTACCTGGAAAAATCATCTATGAAGGTCAAAATGTACCTTGCTCCCCCAAGACTAGGAGAAAATGGGCCTATTACATCAGAATGAATGATCTCTAGAGGCCTAGAGGTGGACCTATCAGAAAACTTCTTCACAGGAGCCCTTGTGGTTTTATTCTCCTTGCAAACTGCACAGTCTAGATATTTATCACAAGACTTCAATTTTAAATCAGCAGAATAACTAGGCATTTGAGATATGTACTTAAAATTAGCATGAGCAAATCTCCTATGTAATAAATGGATGCACTGATCGTGCAAGGGCTTATTTTCAAAAACAGCCTTAGCTTTAGCAATTTGCTGCTTTTCAGCATTTTGTACAATGTACAGAGAATCTTTCTGCAAACATTTTGCAACAATTTTGCCATTCTTTCTAATATCACAAACCTCTTTCTTAAAAGTTACTACATAACCTGAGGCTACTAGCTGCCCCACAGACAAGAGATTGCTTTGAAAATTAGGCACAAACAAAACATTTTTAACAGTTTCCCCCAAACATGGAAGATTGATCTCACCTTCACCCACGATCTTGGATACAGATCCATCTGCTAAGGAAACTTTTTGTTTGTTAGTTTTAGACAAAGACAGAAAGGAATCTTTATTGTGACATATATGAGAATTGGCCCCACTGTCAAGAACCCACAAATCTTTATTATCAGAGTTCTCAACAACTGTTGCATGAAGAATCTTCTTTCTAGAAGTCTCTTCTTTCTTGCGAGAAGTCTTCTTCTTTTGAACACAGTCCTTTTGGAGATGAGCAGGGGATCCACAGGTAAAGCATCGCCTGCTGGATAATGCAGAAACTTGAAATTCAGAGCTCTTCCGCTCCCTCTGCTGGCCACGAGAAGACTTTATTGTAGAAATGGAGGCAGCTTTTTCTTGTCGCTTCTCCCACTCAGCAAGCAGCCGGGTAGACACAAACGATGGATTTAAATCAGCTTCTGGGATTCCCTCCATGGAGCAAATTAAAGTGTCCCAGGACTCATTCAATGAAGAAAGCATAATGTAGGCTTTCATCAGGGGGGTAAATTCCATCCCACGCTCCTGAAGTTCCACAAAATAATTCTGAAGCTTGTGGAGATGATCTGGCAAATTTCCATTCTCAGGCAAGTGAGCCTTGTACAGTTTTTTCGTTAAAATAACCTTGCTGCCTGGACTAGTTTTCACATATAAATCACGCAAATAGTCCCATAAGTCTTTGGAAGTTTCTTTGCCTCTCACGTGAATAAGCTGATCATCCTGAACAGCCAAAATAATGGAGGCTTTGCATTTCTCATCTTTCCTCAACCAGGCTTGATCTGGATTCTGAGGAATTTGTTCAGAAATTGCAGACCATAAATTTTCTCTCCTCAAGAAACTTTCCATTTTCAAAGACCAGTTCAAATAATTAGAATTAGAGAGCCTTTCCAGGAGCATACCTTGAAAATTTGAAGCTGTAGCAGCAGCCATGGCTCCTTCTCTCCCCTGTTGTAGTAATCCAAAAAACACCACGAGGCTTGCTAACACGAGGCAAAACTCCGCCTCCAATGGAAACTTCCTGTAACTGCCGGCAAGTTTCAAAAAAACAAAGGAAGCCTCTCCAGATGTAGATTGAATCAGTTCAGCTTTCTTCTCTCTTATATTTTTCCATAAGTTTTGTCTCTGATCGCAGAAGCAATTGCTGGGCCCATAACCTTTTGTATTTTTATAAAATTTGTGATCAGAGTTATGGAAAAACCAAGAGATAAGTTTGTAGTAAAAATGTTGCTTTATTTAAAACAAAAACATAGGAACAAACCTTGAATCTTCTTCAGCCAAAGCATGGCATGGTTGATTAACATAGCCATTTAGATAGCAGAGACCAGAATGCAGAGAACAAAAGGACAAAAGGCATTTACATTTTTAAACCTTTACCTGACCAGCCTCTGAGTGGACAGGATCCACCATGTGACTAAAACACCTAGGCAACAGATTCCCAATATGGGCAAAGCTCTAACAGCTAATTCTGATTGGTCAAAACTCTTAGACTGGCTGGCACCTGAAGGTAATTAGCACTCCTGAGTGGGGGGAGAACATGTGCTCCTGAGCCCAAACAGAAAAAAAGTTTTGAGGCCTGGCTTTTTAAAAACTCAGCCACATATTCTACAGACATAAAAAAATATATACAACAATGCCATGGTATAGCCTTGTTTAAGGACAATGTAGCCTCTTATACCAGTTCTAGAAACAAGGCCTAGTTTGATGTCTGAAGACAAGTTTTGCCAGAGCCTTTTCTGATCAATAAGTTTTCCAATAGTGAAGTCTACATGCATTTTACCATGGAAGGGTGGGGCATTTGAACAAATCAACCTCTAAGTTAACTGATCAGAATGTCTATGTTTCATATTCATAATTCATAGCTTCAGATGAACCCTGGTAAGACGGAGTGGCTGTGGATTAATGGCCGCTTGGTATCCAGGAATTTGTCATCTTTAGTTCTGGATGGGGTGGCACTGCCCCAGACAGACCTGGTGCGGAACCTGGGGGTCCTCCTGGACTCATGACTCCTGCTCGAAGAGCAGGTGGCAGTCGTGGCCAGAAGGGCCTTTGCTCAACTTCGTGTTGTGCACCAGTTACGCCCTTTCCTGGATTGAGAGGCCCTTTGAATGGTCACTCACGCCCTGGTCATCTCCCATATAGACTATTGTAATGTGCTCTACATGGGGCTACCCTCGAAGAGTATCCAGAAGCTTCAACTGGTCCAGAATGCGGCCGTGCGGGCAATTCTATGTGCCCCAAGATCAGCACACATAACACCTTTGTTGCGTGAGCTGCATTGGGTCCCGGTTTGCTTCCGGGTTCAATTCAAGGTGTTGGTTATTACCTTTAAAGCCCTACATGGCATGGGCCCATGTTATCTGAGGGACCGTCTCATCCCCATGACATTGACCCGCCCCACCCGGTCATACAGAGAGGGCATGTTACGGACCCCGTCTGTCAAAGAATTCTAACTGGTGTGGTCCAGGAAGCGGGCCTTCTCTGTAGCAGCTCCCTCCCTCTGGAATATTCTTCCCCCAGAGGTGAGGTAAGCCCGCTCTCTCCTGGACTTCCGAAAAAAACTGAAGACCTGGTTTTGCCACCATGCCTGGGGCGGGGAGGGGAATAGTCACTCTTGGAGATGGCTGGTGCCCTAGACTGGCCCCTTATATATTCACAGACTGAAATAATATTTTGTCACCATCTGAATTTTATTCTATTTATATTCTATTTTTTAGCGGTAGCCATTTTAATGTATTAGTTAGAGTTTATACTGAATTTTAGATTTTATTTTTACTGTAAACTGCCCAGAGTTCCTCCTTGGGGGTGGGTGGGGAGATGGGCGGTGATAGAAATTTGAAAAATAAATAAATAAATAAATAAATAAATAAATAAATAAATAAATAAATATTCTTTGTTTCCCATAGAAATATTACACCAAAGGGACATGAGTGGGAAAGAAGCCTCATGTGAATTTGTTGTGGATTCATCATTAATGTTACTTAAGTAACATCTACATACAATCTTCTGTTCAGGGGGGTCTGCAGGGAGATTTTTTTAAAAAGTCACAGTGCTGGCTGAGTATGGTTTGTACCTCAGAAACCAACATGAATGGATTTTAGACCGGTTGATCTGTGTGGACAGAAATGCTGTGAATCAGGTATCAATAACCGCCCAGAGTCCCTGGTATAGAGGAGATGGGCGGTGATACAAATTGAAATAATAAATAACTGTGCTTGCTTACTAGGAGTGTGCATAAAGTAAGGATTTGTTCAGTAGGATTTGTTCCCTTGTAATTGTGTTGAAAACTGCAAAGTAAGATTAAAAAACAAGAAGCTGTTTGTGTTCAGTTCCACAGCCACCAGCTTTTCCAGACATCATCAGAAGCCGGTATCCTTTTGCCAGACAGCCTGAGAGATCTTTGTGGTAAGCTTATTAAAATGATTTCTTATTAGGCAGTTAGTAGAAATTTCATTAGATTTTTCCCCCCCAGTTTTGGCACATTGAATTTAAATTTAATTGAAGTCTCTATGAGCAGAATTCTGAGAGAAAACAGGATTGGAAAGAAAAAAATGGGGATGACAAAAATACCACTTTCCACATTATCAATTACTGTATAAGTTTTTAATCTAAGCCTGTAGCTAATGTTTAAAATCAATGTTCAGAATGAATTCTTCCCTCTTTCCTTTTAAACTTCCCTTAATTGTAAATTGGTATATTGTACTCTGCCTTAGGAGCTCTCAGGCAGAGAAGGCCTAAGAAATATGACTGATTTCACCCTGAAGTTCTGTTTATGAATCTGGTTTATAGACATATAGGAATTCTGAGTTTGAGAAGGGTAGAATTCAATCAAACTCTTGAGATGACAGCTGAGAGGATATATTGTATATATTATATCTTGAGAGTTTAGAAGAGTTACAGCCCAAACTTACCTTTTCCCTCAGAGGTAGCTCTCAGCAGGTAAGCCCCACTGAGTTCAATTAGGCTTTCTTCTAAACGAGAATATAATTACAGCATAAGGTTTCAACAATCAATTTCCATCAGGCACAGGTTTTTAAAATAAGGTAAAGAGAAAGTGTAGCATTAAGAAAACAACAATAACCAGGTATTTGGAAGATGTGAGGTATGGCTTGCCATTTTGATCAGACATAATTTTGGAATCAGTATTGTGCTCTTAAAAGGGGCGTGGTGGCTCAGCAGGTAAGGCGCCAGGCTTGTCGATCGGAAGATCGCAAGTTCGGAGGTTCGAATCCCTAGCCCCGCGTGACGGAGTGAGCTCCCGCACTTGCCCCAGCTCTTGCCAACCTAGCAATTCGAAAGCATGCAAATGCAAGTAGATGAATAGGTACCACTTCGGTGGGTAGGTAACAGCGTTCCGCGCGCCTCATGAGGCCACATGACCGTGGAAGCGTCTTCAGACAACGCTGGCTCTTCGGCTAACAAACGGAGATGAGCACCGGCCACTAGAGTCGGACACGACTGCACAAATGTGCGGGGGGAACCTTTACCTTTTATTGTGCTCTTGGGAGACATGGAATCGTAAAATTCTCATGATTCATACAAAGGTCTGGATGTGGTGTACGTAAAAGGATTTTGTTGTAAAATGCCTCCTTCTCTTTTGAAGCATATATTAAAAAAAAACCCCAGCATATACATTGAAAGGTTTACTTTGTGTAATCACAGTTGGCACTTAAATGCCACTTTTCATCCTAAATCTTGAAACATCCTAAGAAAGTCTGACAAAGTTCTCATCGTCTCTCTATGAATGGGATCCTATTCTGTCAGTTTCGTAGAGATTACAAAGGAGGACACATTGCAAACTAGAAGGGAAACGTCGTTTTCCTGAAGCTTTTGTTTGATCAAAATTTCAGCTGAATGGGCATCTGAATAGTTGAGCAGCTTCATAACATTCTGAGACTTGGCTTACTTCTGAGAGTACATTCTATTGTCTAAGAAACCGATGCCATGTAGGTCAGGACTACTTTTATTGTAACAGCTCTAGTAACAGAATCTTACAAGCTTGAATGTGCTTCTCCCCTCCCTCACTTTATCTTTGTGTGAACTAGGGAAGAGCCTGTCTGAGACATTTACTCAAATTAGTTTCTTGGAATGGGCTCAAGCCTCACTAATCTGATCATTGTCCTGGCAGCAGCTCTTCCTCCTGTCCTTCAAGGCCATTCCCCATGCCTTCTACAGGAAGAGATGAATATTCCTCCCCTTCTGGCCCCCTGAAGCTGAGGTGGAAGGTTCTGGACTGGGAAGAGCAACTTAACAGGATACACCTGATGCAGAAGTTCTCTCTTGCCAGCAATCTGTTGTCAGGAGTAGAATCCTTGAAGGGAAGAGTTCTGAAATGGGGGGACTTGTTGAAGAAAATGGTGTAACTGTGTTGCAAGTTCCCCACCCCCTGATATCTGCTATCCCCCAAAGATGGGCATTCCTTTTCCCCTGGAAACCTATGCCCTCATTGTGGGAGGTTGTGCGGATCCAGAATTGGCCTTTATAGCCACTTACAGATCCACCGTTAAAATTTTACCTTTGGAAGACAATCTTACTCGGCTACGAGTGATCGCCAATGATGATGAATGATGAATGAATGGAGGGGGGAAGGGAAGAGTAGGAAGGGAAGGGTAGTTTCTCATACCCAAAGGGAGGGAGGAGAAGCTCCTAACACCTCTCTGGCCAATGGAGGCTAAGGAAGAGCAAATGGAGAGGGAGGTGGTGTGAAGGCTAGTGTGTATTGTTGGAAGTGTGGCTTCATTTGCGCTGACACTTGCACCTCACAACCTGTATTCCACAAGAGACAGGGAGCTGTAGATGGAACATTAGGAACTTCCTTTGTATTGCCTATTGATCTCTTGGTTTACCTGCTCTTTGGCTGTGAAATTGCTCACCTCAGGGTGCTTTCTTCCTGTCTTTGTCTTCTCAGTATACTATGCCTAAGATTTAGTTAGCAAGTGAGACTTTGCCTGTATCCTGTCCCTCCTCTGACCAATGTATTTCGAGTAATAAATATTCTTTCTCTTAAGTTACAAAGAACTGCTTCACTAATCCTTGCTCAGGTTAAATTCCTCCTCTCCAGGAACCCACTCAAATAGGTTTTTCCAACATGGCCAAGGGCAGAAGCAAAAGGCTTCTGAAACCAGACGGATCTATTACAATAAGGATGTACATGTGTCAGCTGTCCCTTCTGCTGAGAAACAAGTAGCTCTCAGTCTACTGTGACGAAGATTCTGTTCAGGTTTATTCAGACTCTATTAGAGAAGGATGGGCGGAACAGCTTTCGTGTAGGCACACCACATGATTTTCTGGGTTTCTTTGCAGAAAAAGTGATTCATATCCATGTTGTTTTATAGTTGTTTCACTCAGGGCCGCAACTGGGAGGGGGCAACCGGGGCATGTGTCCCGGGCACTGTGCTGGAGGGTGCACCAAAATGATGCCCGGGGGGTGCCAAAATGACAAAATAACCCATGGGGGCGCACAGAATCCATGTTTGCCCCGGGTGACACAGACCCTAGTTCCATCCCTGGTTTCACTCCTATCTGAGTGAGTGATTCTACTAATCAAAGAGAAACGTCTGCAAGAAAACAACAAGGCTCAGAGAGCACCAAGGACTCCACAGTGAGTGATTCTAGTTGGTAGTGCTGGGGGAGATGTGCTTGAGCCCAAGTGTTGTCCAGTGTGGGATCTCAGGACCTGGTGCTCTCACCATGCTATTGAACACCTACATGAAACCACCAGGAGAGCAGTGCCAACAAATGGGATAAAAACCTGCTCACAAGCCCCACAGAACTCTAGCATCACTAATTGCAATTACAATTTACACCCAGTTGCAATCTGCACTGACACCCCCCTCCCCAAATTAGGCTCAGCTACAGAAGGTGGAGAAAACATGAAAGCACGGTGCAGGACCAATACAGGTGTGACACCAAGGGCCTGTGTAGAAAATGTATCGGCATCAGCCTCAGTAAACAGTTTGATTAGCAGTCCAAATGAATGCATGTTTGCCCAGAAGAATAGTGTACTGATTCCACTGTAGCCTTTTCCCAGGTTAGGTATATGGTTGCCTTGGTGTCATTCTTTCAAGCTTCCTGTTCTCGTTCCTCTTTGTACTGTTTTTCCTCCCTAACATGAGCCTTGGAAATATAACAGAGTGGGCTGTCTTGGACAAGAATCTTTTTCACTTTTCTTTTCTTAGTTTTCATTTTGTTACTCCAAAAAAATGTGAAAATAACAGTGATAAATCTCATGGAATGTTATCAAAGTAAGTGAAAGTTTATAAAGTACTTTTCACCTTCAAAATGAAAAGTAAATAATGCTGAATGGTATGCAGAATGCCAGATGCTCACTTCATAAATAAATATGGCTCTTCTGCCTCCCAACTTTTAATTTAATAAGAACAACAATCAGCAAAAAAGCAGATGGAAAGTAGTTATTAGAAAAGCATGTTAGATTCTTATTTTTCTTTCTGAACATTTTATTTTATGCATTCTTCTCTGGGTTCATATTTTAAAGCTTTAGGCTTACATTAAATTAGATTAAATACAATGAAACGTAGTTTTACAAGATTATGCTTTTAAAAAAGAAAAAGCGGTGTAATTGCTCTCTTTCAGAACAACATTAATTTGGAAGTGGGGAAGAATTTTGGTGGTTGATCCATCATAACCCATAGGAGGCAATTTATATGTAGCCACCCACCCACCCCAGTGATAGTCTAGCTGTGGATAAATTTCATGAGGGTACAGAAGAGTGGAACAAAAAGGCTTCAAATCCTATAGATCTAGGATTTTCCCTGGCATACTTCTAGAACATCCTGTTGCCAGATTTTCTTCCCTATGGCAGAGTCTTTTTACTACTGCACTGTCGAGGTTCTTGGCAGCGGATTCTATCCACTTGTGGATATCCCCCCTGTAGACCAAGAAAGAGCTTTTCAAAGTATCATAGCCTTTAACCACTAGGCAAGGGAATATAGGGTTATTCCATTTATTTCTTTTCTTCTATTTCACTGTTCTTCTATATTTTGTAGAACTTGGTGGGCAAACCTTTGCTAACCAGGAGCCACATTTACTGATTTGGGGACCCAAGAACCAAAGTGATGGGGCAGAAGGGACAAGTCTCTGCATCCCACAGGCAAGTCTGTTTCTTGGGGGGTGGGTAGAGCAGCAATAGATCCCTCCCTCCCATTAACCCTGTATTTTGGCACACACTACAGTTGCTATAGGTTCCCTGTCTCAAAATTATGATAAGCGCAATGCTGATTTAGGTTATCAGATTGGAATGTGGATATTAGAGAAGAGGAAGAGAGTGAAAAGAATCATGTTACAGAGCACCACAGTAGTGTGCTACATACGTTAACAAATGGAAGTATGAGACAGGATAGTTGGAGGAGTGATGAAGTGAAAGATGATGAGGATGGGCAAACTGCATATAATGTAAGAGAATGATTGCTGCAAAAATGGAGAGTGAGAGAGATATTGTATAATATGGAGAAAAATACATGCAAAGTAATAAAAGAGAGCATGTAACAATTAAATGCAGGGTTATACTGATGAAAATAATAAAAATATTGTGATGAATGAAAAGGGCTAACCAAGGAACCTCCTGCAGAGTGAATGAAATTAAAAAGAAATGTGAGGAAATGATTCAGGATCAAACTGTGTTTTGAGAGAATGTTGCTGAGATAATATTTTAGAAACCTCTGTGGGAATGATAGTAGCATGTTGAAGAGTAGAACTGAAATGAATGCTGTAAATATTAACATATAAGAAAAAGGCCCTAAGTGCTGTGAGAAAATGGGAAAGTTGCTGGTGTGTATGGTGAAACCAGAGAAATGTTGAAATATGGATATGGTTTGCTAATGGCGTGACTGTGCAATTTATTTAACATATGTAAAAATGGTGTCGATGTACTGGAAGAATGCTATTGATCCCTCATTTAAGGGAAAAGACTGAATGTTACCCTTACCTTCTTAAGCGTTTGTTAGAATTCTGACTGAAAGGGTGCAAGAGGTGACAATGAGCAACATTTGGGAAATGCAGTATGGCTTTATGCCAGGTGGGGAGTGTGCAAACTAGACTTTTTACTCTTTAGGTATAGTGTAACAAATGGAAGTATTATTACATATAGTTTATATGGCTGCGAGAGCTGGACCATAAGGAAGGCTGAGCGAAGGAAGATAGATGCTTTTGAACTGTGGTGTTGGAGGAAAATTCTGAGTGCCTTGGACTGCAAGAAGATCAAACCAGTCCATACTCCAGGAAATAAAGCCAGACTGCTCACTTGAGGGAATGATATTAAAAGCAAAACTGAAGTACTTTGGCCACATAATGAGAAGACAGGATACCCGGGAGAAGATGCTGATGCTAGGGAAGGTGGAAGGCAAAAGGAAGAGGGGCCGACCAAGGGCAAGATGGATGGATGATATTCTGGTGGTGACGGACTCAACCGTGGGGGAGCTGGGGATGGCAACGGCCGACAGGAAGCTCTGGCGTGGGCTGGTCCATGAAGTCACGAAGAGTCAGAAGCGACTGAACGAATAAACAACAACATAGTGTAACCATAGAAGTGGCAAGGAGGTGTGGTGGTGTGGTCCGCTTTTTCTCTCTTTGCACTTATGAGATGAATTTCAGGCCATCTCCAGGTGTTGCACTGTATATACAGTATCTCATGTCCTTTGAAAAAGTATAAAGATGGCAAGAAACACAAAACATTTTGAACCTTGGCATAGACCACTGCCACTTTGGAGGTCCCTGCCAAGCTGAAGGGATGTAGTCTGGTATATTTTCTTTTTCCTCTGTAACTCTCTTATTATATACCCAATAAAATCTCTTTGGCATTCACAAATCAAATCAAATCAATTTTTATTCGGTCATAGACCAGCAAATAAAACAGAAGATTCACATCTGATAAGAATAAAAGAAAAACACTTAAAATTCTAAAAAATCTAAGAAAAATTAGAAGAGATATTGTGGCATGCTGTACAAATTATAGAGCAATATTTAGCTGTGGTCAATGAAGTAAAATCAGATTGGTGTGATAGAAACAACTTGAGATAAAAAGAATATATAATATATAATATATATTCAATAACAGCTGTTGGAAGGGCATTGAATCTGACCAAAGATAACGCCCTTCTAAATTTTGGAATCGTTATGCAGCTAAGATATCTGGCTGGTTGGAGAAGATGTGCAGAATGGCCCAAAAAATGTTTTTAGGTAAAACTGATAAATCTGATTGTATCTCTAAATCGATGACCTGTTGTTTGAGATCAGCTAGTGCATGTTCATAGCCCAACAAGATGATGGCTGCCCCTGAAAAGCCATATAATTGCAGTTTGGTGTGTATTGCCTGGCACCAAGAAGATTGAAAGTACAAGACAAGGCTGTCCTTTATCTCCGCTTTTGTTTATATTGGTTTTAGAAGTTCTACTTAGAGATATTAGACAGGATGATGGTATTCATGGTATTAGAGTTAAAAAGGAAGTTTACAAATTAAGAGCCTTTGCAGACGACCTAGTCATTACATTAGAGAATCCACTGGATGGAATTGAATTACTGATGCAGAAATTGAAGGACTTTGGGTCGTTAGCAGGGTTCAAAGTTAATTTACAGAAAACAAAAGTTTTGACTAAGAACATGAATTATCATCAACAAGAGAAACTGAGAGAAATTACAGGATATTCCTTGGAGAAAAAAGTAAAATATTTGAGAGTTTATTTAACATCGAAAAATGTTAAATTATTTCAAAATAATTACACCCCACTTTGGACTGACATTAAAAAAGATTTAGATCGTTGAGGAAAACTACAATTATCATTATTGGGGAGAATATCAGCGATCAAAATGAATATATTACCAAGAATTTTATATCTCTTTCAAACAATACCTATACTGACATCAGAGGAACCATTTAAACTGTGACAGAAAGACATTTCTAAGTTCATTTGGCAAGGGAAAAAACCAAGAATAAAATATAAAGTCTTGCAAGATTCAAAAGAAAGAGGTGGTCTAGGACTCCCGAATTTGAAATTATACCATGCAGCTTGTGGTTTGGTATGGCTTAAGGAATGGATTGTTCTGAGAAATGAAAAATTATTAAATTTGGAAGGACATGAATTGAGATTCGGATGGCATGGATATCTGTGGTATGATAAGGCTAAAATTAATGTGGACTTTAAAAATCACTATATTAGAAGATCTTTGTTGAGAATTTGGAATAAATATAAACCAATTCTATGTTATAAGAGACCTTTATGGATTTCCACGCAAGAAGCTTTCTATAGAACAGAAGCAAGAAATAAAGATAAGTGGTCGACATATAAGGACTTTTTAAAAAAAGAACAAGGACACTATGTGATAAAATCAAAAGAAGAACTTGCTCAAGAAGGATATACTTTTCAATGGCTCTCCTATATGCAACTTATAGAGAAATTTAAATTAGACAAAAAAAATTTGGAATTTGAACAAACTAAATCAGAATTTGAAATACAATTATGTGAAAATGACGAACACTTAATTGCTAAAATGTATAAATTATTGTTAAAAGGAGAAATGGTAGAGGAACAAGTTAAAGACTGTATGATTCAATGGGCGAAAAATATTGGTTACAATATACAACTTCAACAATGGGAAGATATGTGGATTAAAGGATTAAAATTTACCTTATGTTACAACCTAAAAGAAAACTTTAATAAGATGATGTATCGATGGTATATGACCCCACAAAAACTCTCAAAAATGTACGGGAACATCTCCAACTCATGTTGGAAATGTACAAAACAAGAAGGGTCTTTTTACCATATGTGGTGGACTTGTAACATTGCAAAAGAATTTTGGACTGAGATATATTCATTGATGCAAAATATACTACAGATACGAATACTATTTAAACCAGAATTTTTTTTACTTGGAATTTGGGATGTACAAATAGAAAAACATTTCTTTAGAATAATACAATATATGATTACAGCAGCAAGACTTTTATATGCACAAAATTGGAAAAACCAAAGTGTACCAACAATACAGGAATGGATGTTGAAATTATTAGAGATGGCAGAAAACGATAAACTGACTTGCTTATTAAAAGACAATTCAATTATTACTTTCTTAAAGAGTGGAAACCCTTGATGGATTATTTGCAAAAAGCAGGAGGAGTAAAGCTAGTGTGGGGTTTTGATGATTAGATTATATATAAATAGTATATAATAGACAAGAAAAATATATGAATGTTATATGAATAGCCAGCATGTAAGAACAAACTATCTATTTTATTCTTATGACCATAGATGGATCGGAGGTTATCTAATTTCTATGTTTGTCTTTTTCTTTCTTTTTTTTCTTTACTGCACTTTTCTTTTCTTTCCTTTTTAATTTTTATTTCTATTTCTGTTTCTCTTTTAACTTTTAACTTTGTATATTTAAAATCTAATAAAACTTTAAAAAAAAAGAAGATTGAAAGCTATCAGTCATAATCAAAGGGGCCAAGCCAACTGGGAAAAAAGAAAGCTTAAGCCAGTAAGAAAAAGTGTAAATCCAAGCAGAAGTTTCTATTTTTAGTAGGCCAGCTTCACGGTGAAGCACCATGTTGGGGATGCAGTGAGATACTTGAAAGATAGATCTTAGAAACTTGGATTGAACTCTTTCAAGAGAAAGGAATGACCTGTAGGGGCCCAACTGAGCTCCAAAAAGGAGCTGAGCTCAGATCTTAGCTGAGAAAACTTTATGGTTTATGTTGAGCTCCTTTGGAGAAATAGAAATATTGTAGTGCTGACGCTGTTTTCTGTACATTCAGGCTGACATAGTCGGTGTGGAATTTGCGGTTACACGTGGCATGAAAAACAATCCCCAAACATTTAAAGGTCTTAACTTGCTCTATTAAATGATTGTTTACCTGCCAGACATGTACCTCAGGGTGCTAAAGAAAGGGACTAAATTTTTACATTCAAGTTTGGAAATAATAAAAGAATTGGCAGCTTTTTAAAAGGAATTATGAGGCCAACATCGATGAAAGTGCTATGAATAAATATATTGAAAAGTTTGTCATTAAAGAATTGAATGACCAACATCGACAAATACAAGTACACCCATAACTATTCAAGAAACGAAAAAGAAAAGAAAACCAAATTAAAGCAGGAAAAGCACCAGGTCCAGATGGCTGATAACTTCATATTACAAAGAACTTGAGGAGGAACTGTTAGAACATTGACAAACACAATGAATGAAACTAAAGAAATAAAGGCAATACCACCAATGTGGGACGAGACATATATAACCCTGATTCATAAAGAAGGGAATGACCCAGAGAAACCACAGTCATATAGACCAATCTCTCTGCTGAATGTAGACTATAATTTTTTTACAACAAAACTAGCTGATCAACTAAAGAAATATCTCTCAGATATTATACACATTGACCAAATAGACTGCATTCTGAAGAGGAACAGTAAGGATAATAGCAGGTTTATAATCAATATAATAGAACATATCAACAAAAAGAAGAAGAAAGTTGCATTAATTTTCCTGGATGTGGAAAAAGCCTTTGACAACTTGCAGTGGTCATTTTTACTGGCAGTATTGAATCAAATGAACCCCGGAGAAGAGTTCAAAGCTTGGGTTAAAAGTATGTATCAACAGCAAACAGCAAAGATTATGGCCAATGGCGCGCTCTCCACAGACTTTCAGATACAGTAAGCAAAGGCACAAGGCATGGTTGTGCACTTCTCCTCTATTATTCATTACTGCTTTAAAAATATTGGCAGAATAGGTGACAAACAAATACCAGGTCTTAAAATCCACAGAAAGGAATATAAGCTTCAATGTTATAACGATGATGTTGTATTAACTATCACAGAACCACAAAGGGTATTAAAACAGTTGATGAAAATAATCCACAGCTCTGGAGAATTCTCTGGATATAAAACCAATGTTCAAAAAATGGAAGTAATTACAAGATACTTAACCCAAAGAGAAGTAAATCTCTTGTGGAGAGAATCTGGCATTCAGATAACCCACTCAGTGAAATATCTTGGCTTGCATTTGACAGGTAATAATCAAGAAATATATGAAAGCAACTATGCTAAATTATTTATTTATTTATTTATTTATTAAATTTATATCACCGCCCCATCTCCCCCAAAGGGGCTTATGGCAAGAAATCAAAAGAGATCTCGAAAGGTGGAGAAATGTAAAGCCATCCTGGTTAGGATCAATTGCAATTATCAAAATGAATGTATGGCCCAAGATAAACTACTTGTTTTAAATGGTGCCAATTCCAATTTCAGAGTAAACCTTACAACATAGCTTTCCAAACTATGTGTTGCGACACAGTACTGTGTCGCCTGTGTGGCCCAGGTGTGGTAGAGTGTGTGGTGGCGGCGGCAGCGGGCCATCAGCGCTTCCAGGTTTTCGCATGGCACACCAGGACACCGCTGTTGTCACCGCTGCAGCACGTGAAAACCCAAAAGTGCCACTGTGGCGGCGCGTGAAAACCCAGAAGCCCCGCGGTGGTGGTGCTTCCGAGTTTTCGTGCACCGCCACAGTGGCACTTCCAGGTTTTCGTGCAACCCTGTTGGTGTGTTGCCAACGGGAAAAGTTTGGAAAGCCCTGCCTTACAAGAATGGCAAGAAATTGTCAATAAATTTATATGGAGCAGGAAAAGACCTAGAGTTAAATTTAAAAATTTACAAGATTCAAATGACAGAGGTGGTCTTGCTCTCCCAAATTTTAAATTGTATCAGAAAGCATGTTTCCCATCATGGTAAACAGAGTGGATAAAATTCCTGAATAGCAGAACATCAATATTGAAAGGAGCTGGTCTAGCCAACAGATGCCATAGATATTTATGGTAAAGAGATACAAAAGAGGTTAACAACTTAAAAGGACATATTATCAGACAAAGTTTGATAAAAGCATGGAACCCTTGGGGGAGTTGGTGCAGTGATAAAAGTTGAAGGATAAATAAATAAAAATAAATAAACTCCATAAGGAAAATAATCAGCCCAACAATTTCACTGTTAGCTTCTTCTTTAAATGCTTTCCATGTTGGAGACAATTATAGTAAAAAAAAAGATTATATATGTAGATATGGTTCACACAGACTCCATGAATAGATTAAATACACAGCAAGAATTACTCAGTGAAAGCCAAAACATACCATGGTTTATGTGCTTACAATTGTTGAAAGGATAAAATCTGATCTTAAAAATGAGGGAGGGACACTAAGAAAAATGACAAAATTCGAAATGCTTATACAAAATGAACACCATCTCTTAGGACATATACAAACTCCTACTCATATAGAATATGGAGACAGAAGGAATAAAAAATTGGATGATAAAATAGATACAAAATTTTAAAGAAACTGTCACAACACAACCCGAGCCTGATGTTGTGGGCTGAGAGAATGACTGGCCCAGGTGGCTTTGTGCCTAAGGCGGGACTAGAACTCATGGTCTCCTGGTTTCTAGTCTGGAGCCTTAAAACTTGGAGAATACAGAGTAATGGCAAAACTAAGAGCATATATCCACAATACAAGCTTAACTAAATTTAAGCAAGAATGGCTCCCATATATACAACACATCATGTAGTAAGACAAATATAAACATTTACAGTATGGTTTTAAGGTGGTTTAAATGTTTGTTTATAAACACTGCAAATCGGTCAGAGTACAGAGAAGAGGTTTGATTGATAACTGGCAAATAGAGGGAGAAAAAGTGGAGGGAGTGACAGACTTTGTATTTCTAGGCGCAAAGATTACTGCAGACGCTGACTGCAGCCAGGAAATCAGAAGACATCTACTTCTTGGGAGGAGAGCAATGACAAATCTTGATAAAATAGTTAAGAGCAGAGACATCACATTGACAACAAAGATCTGCATAGTTAAGCAATGGTATTCCCCATAGTAACCTATGGCTGCAAGAGCTGGACCATAAGGAAGGCTGTGCGAAGGAAGATAAATGTTTCTGAACTGTGGTGTTGGAGGAAAATTCTGAGAGTGCCTTGGACTGCAAGAAGATCAAACCAGTCCATAAAAGGTAAAGGTTCCCCCCGCACATTTGTGCAGTCGTGTCCGACTCTAGGGGCCGGTGCTCATCTCCGTTTGTTAGCCGAAGAGCCAGCGTTGTCCGAAGACGCTTCCACGGTCATGTGGCCGCATGACATGCGCGGAACGCTGTTACCTACCCACCGAAGTGGTACCTATTCATCTACTTGCATTTGCATGCTTTCGAATTGCTAGGTTGGCAAGAGCTGGAGCTAGTGCGGGAGCTCACTCCGCACGCAGGGCTAGGGATTCGAACTCCGAACTTGCGATCTACAAGCCTGGCATCTTACCCGCTGAGCCACCACGCCCCTTAAACCAGTCCATACTCCAGGAAATAAAGCCAGACTGCTCACGTGAGGGAATGATATTAAAGGCAAAACTGAAGTACTTTGGCCACATAATGAGAAGACAGGATATCCTGGAGTAGGGAAAGTGGAAGGCAAAAGGAAGAGGGGCCGACCAAGGGCAAGATGGATGGATGATATTCTGGAGATGATGGGCTCAACCTTGGGGGAGCTGGGGGTGGCGATGGCTGACAGGAAGCTCTGGCGTGGGCTGGTCCATGAAGTCACGAAGAGTCAGAAGCAACTGAATGAATAAACAACAAACAGAGAAGAGGATGTTAGAGATTAAATACCTATTTACCCTTCCAAGCAGCTCTCTTTTTTTCCTTTTCCTTTTCCTTCCCCTCCCCTCCCCCTTTTTAGTACTCATAAATAACAATAAATAATAATACAGCGGAGACTTCAGTTTTAAGTTCAAAGATATAAACATTTTTCATATTACAAATAATTCAATGCATTTTGCAACTTCTTATCAATGTCATACTAAGCACCAACTGTACAATATGAGCAACTCAATGTTCATGCATTGTTAATACATCATGCATGTTAATACATAATTATCCAAACTAAGCTTTGCATAGAAAAACTAATGAAAAAACATAACCTCCAAACAGTCTTCAAACCCACCAGAAAAATGCAACAAATGTTAAAATCAGCAAAAGACAAAAGGGACCCCCTCACCGCTGCAGGAGTTTACCGCATACCCTGCAGCTGTGGACATTGGGACCACAAAACACAGCATCCACACCAGGATAAAAGAACATGAAAGACACTGCAGACTACAGCAACCTGAAAAATCTGCCATAGCTGAACATGCTCTCAAACAAACTGGTCACCAAATCTTATTTGAAAAGACAGAAATACTGGACAACACCAACAGCCACTATGTTAAACTATACAGGGAAGCCATTGAAATACATAAACACCAACACAGTTTCAATAAAAAAGAAGAACGCTTAAAGATCAGCAAAACCTGGCTGCCAGTCCTGAAAAACACAGCTTGCAAAAGGTCAATGAACTCTACTCAACCACAGGAATATACAAACAACTCACACAATAGATGTGCTAATCCCACACACGACAGCACCACACCCCCTAATCACCACAATAAACCCTCTCCTAATCTCTTGTAAGGGGTCGTGGTGGCTCAGCGGGTAAGACACCAGGCTTGTTGATCGGAAGATCGCAAGTTCGGAGGTTCGAATCCCTAGCCCTGCGTGCGGAGTGAGCTCCCGCACTCGCCCCAGCTCTTGCCAACCTAGCAATTCGAAAGCATGCAAATGCAAGTAGATGAATAGGTACCACTTCGGTGGGAAGGTAACAGCGTTCCGCGTGCGTCATGCCGGCCACATGACCGCGGAAGCGTCTTCGGACAACGCTGGCTCTTCGGCTAACAAACGGAGATGAGCACCGGCCCCTAGAGTCGGACACGACTGCACAAATGTGCGGGGGGGACCTTTACCTTTTTTAATCTCTTGTAAATGACCCACAGAAGACACACCCTCTCAGCAGCTATAAACACCACCAGGAACACACACTCTCCACTTGGGCACAGAGAGAATCTTCTAGCTGTGCTCCTGTCCTCTGAAGATGCCAGCCACAGCTACTGGCGAAACATTAGGAACCAAAACTGCCAGAACACGGCCACACAGCCCGGAAAACCCACAACAACCATCAATGTATACATAATTGATGAAAAATTAGATCAGGTAGATGATCTAATGGTAGAATGTTAATTAGAAATGGGAAAGAGTAATTTTAAAATGTGGAAATGTTGATAGAATAATAGTATATAATATATGGCCTGTTGAAAGAAATAAAAGTAGCTATATATAAAAGTGTATTTTTACCCACTTCGTTATATAGGTGTAATGTTCTTAACTTCACTGTCCCAATAAACACTTCTCCTGCAAAGCATTGTACATTAGTAAAAGTTTAACCATTGAAATTTGACTTCTTTCTCCCCAAGTGCCAGCCCCCTCCAACCACGAGTCATTGTCCATCTCCTTTTCCCACTCCTCAGCCTGCCCCTCCTGGCCGTTACCTTCATGTTAACCTTTTCGGCTTCCTGGTTTTACAAAATCTTTTCTAATGACTTTTGAATCGCTGACATCTGTTGGCTCATGGTTTCCATCTCAAAGTCCAGCCGGGATGTCTTAGCTTCTAAAGACACCATTCTCTGGGTTTGGGAAATTCTTGGCTTCATGGTGCGCACTCCCTTCCCTTGTTTCACGCCACCGCCAACTCCCAGAGACCACTCTGCTGCAGTTTTGGGGGTTCGCAGTACCTGGATCTCTGTTGCCCCCTTGATGTCTGCTGTACTGGTTTTTTGACGTCGTTTCTTCTGTCCAGCTTGAGGTTCAAATTATATGGCTTTCTCCATAGGCAGGATTTCGGTACTCTCTCTGGATGTGCTTGGCTGCTCTCCCTCAGTCGCCTGCACCATCATGTTGGGATCTTCCATTGGGTTGGATTCTGACACACAAATCGTAAACTCCAACTTATGGTAAGCACGATTTTCGACCATAAGGCTCTCTGAAGTTTCAAAAGTAGCCTCGGGTAAAATCAACATATATTAGATTCAGGTCTTTCTGTTATGTTCTTAACTTCACTGTCCCAATAAACACTTCTCCATGCAAAACATTGCAGGTTAGTAAAAGTTTATTAAGGTTACATGTAAGTCAGAACATAGGTGAAGACCTGAATGATTATTCCTGCCAAATAATTGAAATTTGACTTCTTTCTCCCCAAGTGCCAGCCCCCTTCAACCACGAGTCATTGTCCATCTCCTTTTCCCACTCCTCAGCCTGCTCCTCCTGGCCATGCAGGTGTGCAACCTTGACTCAGCGCCAACAAGCTGTAACGGTCCAGCGCGAACAGTCTGGTGTGGAGAACGGAATGCACTCCCCCTTCCTTTTCGGTGCGCTGTCTCTGGCTGACACGTATATGTAAAAACCCAACTTGCAATAATGGCAGGAAACTCAAAGAGGTCCTGACAATAGGAGTGATAGCTGGGTATGTCTAGACAAACATAAAAGTAAGTTGAATGCTGTGGGAATGGGGTTCTTAAGAACCGTGTGGGACTTCACAGAATACCAGTTCTGTTAGGAATTAAATTATAGATTATTACAATTCCTGGTCCATAAATGAAGCTATACTGTACCTAACCAAACAATTTTGTTTTTAATCTGTTCAATCATGTCCAATTCTCAGAGACTGCCTGGGCAAGTCCCTGCAGTTTTCGTGGCAAGGTTTTTCAGAAGTGGTTTGCCATTGCCTCCTTCCTGGGGCTGAGAGAGAGAGACTGGCCCAGGGTCACCCAGCTGGCTTTGTGCTCAAGGCGGGACTAGAACTCATGATCTCCCGGTTTCTGGCCTGATGCATTAATCACTACACCAAACTGGCTCTCAACCAATCAATACCATTAATTAAATAATGTTTTGTCAGAGTCCAGTTGGACTCTGACTCTGATTCAGAAGAAAAAGAAACCCAACGAAGAAACGAAACTTACCCTGAGCTGCAACGATTGAGATCTTGTGATGAACAGGTGCAGGTTCAAAAGCGCAATGTTCGTGATCGATCTCGTGATGGGCAGATGCCAGATTCATGGATGCCAAAGAAGCAGGTGCGGAGCAATGGACCTGGAGATGACCTGACAGCATGGGAAAATCCTGAGCAGCTGATTGGTGCTCCAGACTCACTTCCTTGTTCAGCACCAATCAACACAAAACAAAGGCAGGCAGAAAACCGCGCCCAGCAGTGGGAGCTCCAATTGGCTCCCGAAGAGAGAAGATGGGCCAAGAGCAGGATAAAAGAGTGCAAGAGCAAGCACCCAGTTGCCGGGGACAACTGTTCTACATACTGTACCGTGACTCCAGAAGGATCACAGCCAGAACCATCAGAGAAGCCTCTCCCTGAAGAATTGGAGCCAGAGCCTCTTCTCATTTCTGAACCTACCCCAGCTGCAAAAGAAGCTCAGCTTGCTTCAGCATCAATAAGAGTGAGAACGTTAGCTCGTAGCTTTTCAGGAAACTCCAGCGGGAAGGCTTCAGCATTGCTGGGCGACTGTCAGCCGGCGTCTTCGGCTTCGCAGCGTTTTCTAGTCTTGTTGGGGCAACACTTGTCCAATATAGCTAAGTACCTTGCCCAGCCCTGTGTGGTTCGTCGCGTCAATTTTGGGTCAACCCATTCTGTCCTTGGGGGGCCTCCTGGCTTATCGTACCCCATCCTGCCTGGCATACAGGCAGTGTTCCCTAGTGGTGATGATTTAGTTTGCCTTGCAGCTTCCATTCCGTTTGTTGCGGTTCCAGTCCAGTCTGCTTTGCAGTTCCAGTCCAGAGTCCCGGAGGAACCAGCCCAGTCTGCTTTGCAGTTCCAGTCCAGAGTCCCAGAAGAAGATCTCTTGCTAAAAGGAGGGATGAGAATGAAAATAGACAGACAGGAAGTATTGGAAAGCTAGAGAAAATATTTCTTTAGAAAGAGATCTTTGTATAAAAGTATGAAAAGCTCCTCCTGGGGGTGGTTAGCATCGTAATGCCCTCCCCATTGTTTGAGATTGATTCGCCAGATTGGATTTTATACTTATTTATGTCATATTGATAATTATAATTTTATATTTGTATTTTAATCCTAATTTTTATTGTAAGCCACCCAGAGTCCCCTGTTTGGGGGAGTTGGGCGGTCACATAAATTTAAAGAATAAACAAATAAATAAATAAATAAAAACAATGATTAACAAAGAAAAAGCAAACAAACATTGTCATATTATACAAGATGCAGGATATACACAATAGATTCAGGGTCTAGTTTTGGTTAATGGCTTTTCCTTGGGTATAACAAAGGATATTGTCAGAGAATATAGATTATTAAGTGTCAGAAGGATTTGTCTAACATACCTAATGCAAATATCCATCTATTTAATCTGTTTCTGTCTTGCTAAGAGCCAATAATCAGCCTTGATAATGGGGAGTCTGAGATGATTTTTTATAAGAATTTTATTAAGTTTCAAGCAAAGATAAAAGCTACAGAAAAACAAAAAACTACAAAGGAAAAAAAGAAAAGAAATAAAAAGTGTAGAAACACAAGGGGAGTCTGAGATGATTTTGATCAACGTTCAGTTATGTTTTTTGGAAAGGTCATCTTTGTGTCATTTTTAATATCTCGGACCTCAGGGCTTTGATCTTAGTATTGAGACTCCTGCAAATGCTGAGCCAATTGGGGATGCAATTTAAAACGTTGGGAGCAAATCACATAACATTGTTTATGCCAAAAGGGAATACAGTAGTACAATGGGTATATAAGTTAATATATATTAAATACCCTCCAGTGGATCCTGATACCTGATGACTTCATGTTGTTTCCTTGAAAATAGTACAAAAGTGTTTGGCTACTCCTTTCTTCTGGGATAGAATTTTTTTTAAAGTAATTCAAAGGATATGCCTTTTTTCTTTCTCTCCCATGATTGTGGTAAGCTGTAGCTGTTAGCTTTCGTTTTCTCTTGTGGAAAATTTATTCTTTGAGGTTGGATTGTTCCAGGATAAATGGAAGAGGCCATTGCTATTACTGTGTAGAGATCCGAGGGAAAATTCAGGCATCCCAAGGTTCAAAACTCAGATCTCCTTATTTGAATTTTATACTACATATACTGTGCCTGTTTTAACTAGCTGGTTAAATTAGAAACTATAGCTGATTGGTGTCAGGATCTTAGCTGAGTGGATCTAGAGTAGTTTAAAGTGGAATATGGTTCCCCTTAATCATGAAAAGTTTGAAAGGTCACAATTCTAACCATTTTTTTCAAAAACAAAATGTAGCCTTTATTGGATTTTCTGAACTAGCATTGAGAAAACTATGCCTTGGAAGAATTAATGGTGTTTTGAGAATCCTGTGACCCTGAAAGAAAATATACAGTAGAACTGGAGCATTATGAAATCATTTAACTTGTGCTTTGAAAGCCTGGAAGTATTTGTGTGGTGCACCTTTCTTTCCTCAACATGAAACTGGGTGGGTTTCTTGCTCTGGAGAGCATCAGAAATATACCCACATCACTTAGCTTAAAATCAGACAGAGAAAGAAAATGACTGAAGAAACAGAATTTAAGAATAAATCTGTGCCATTTGGCCATAAATATCACTGTGTGCCTCTAAACTCTGCTGAGAATATGTCATAACTCAGGATTATGCACTTTTCCTTACCTTTCTAAGGAAAAAAAGGTTCTTCTCATATCAGAATAAAGAGCCCCAGTTCCTTGGCAGTAAATTGTCCCCCATACTTCCAACCTCTGACATAAACTCTTAATAACATTTCCCAGAAGGAAAAGAAGGAAATTCTCTGCAAGCTTTTCCCATATTACCTTATTTAAAGCAAATTATCTGCTGTGGCTAAGTTAGGTATAATTCTTTTGTTTTATTGACTTTACATACAACATTTATACATACCCTTAAACATATGGCTATATTGCCAAAATTAAGCTTGGAGACTTGTGCAGCATTGTGAATAGTTTGGTAAGAAAGCTGGGCCACTTTCATTCTGTGTAATTGAATAACTGGGGGTCTATTAAGGGCAGTCCCAAAATAATTTTTCCAGCATTGAATAATAATTACAATAATGTATATATAGTGTATTTCCTCCCAAACAGAGGACAGTCACAATAAAAGCAAGGTACAATAAAATAGCAGACAGTGATAAAAGACAATAAAGAAAAGCGTTTAGCCATACAACTACATTTAAATTAAAACCATTTATCAAGATAAAACAGAACTATTTAAAGACAGTTTGGTCCTGAAGAAGTTGTTACCTTGAAAATGCTCAGGAACACGAATGCCTTAGGTTGTCAACTGAATTCAGACAGCATGGAGGCCCGCTGTACTTGTCCTGGGAAGTACAAAATCAGGGTTCTATTACTGAGTCATGAGGTTGGATCACCCAGGTACCTTAGTAAATGGGACAGGTGATATTGGTGAGACTGTCATTCAGATGCTTAGATCTTAAATCATTTAGGATGTTACAAGTTGGTGTTAGGACCTTGAACTGGGCTCGATAGGACAAAGGTAGCAGCCAGTGTGGTGCTGCAAGGATGAGTGTTATTTGGTCCCATTTAATTGACCTCAGCTGGTAGCAGCATCAAACTGACTTGGTTAATGTTAGGATCAGACCTTGTTAGTATTTGGATGGAGGACCATCTGGGAATCCCCAGGCTGTAGGCTAGACTAGGAAGTTGAAAAAAAAAATTCTGGAAGAAGGCAATGACAAAACACATTTGTAAAGCTGCCAAGAAAACTTCATGGCTGCTGTCTCCAGGAACTGTGGTTGAGTTGAAGGTCAACTCTGTTTTTCTTTTTTTTTAAAAAAAATCAGATCTAAGAAAGGTCATAACCTTCACATTAATCAGAATTGTTCTGGTAGCAATATCATTGCATTTCCACTGTGTTTAGAGATGGGGATGTTTTGTTTTCAATGGACAAAACGCCTTATTTAAGTGGGCTGCACCCACACTGCTAGGCAATTGGTCATATTTATAAATACTATAACTTAAAAAGATCTTGTAATATTGAAGAGGCGCTTTAACAAATTAAATAAATTAAAAAATAAATTAAAAAAAGCAATTCTTACATGGTAATCCATCCACTCTACCAGTTTCTGATATAGTCCTGTCGACCCAACAGTTCGAAAGCTTGCAAGTAGATAAATTGGGTACCACCTTAAGTGGGAAAATATGCTGGCGTCCTGTCCTGTCGGGGGTCAGGTTTCCATCGGATGGAAGATCTTTCGAATGGTGGCAAATCCCGGAAAGCAACAGCACCTGCAGGACGTCAGCAGCCAGCTCCGACGCAAGGCATCTTGGGACATGTAGTCCAGAAAAGCCAGGAAGAGTCAGTTCCCTTACCCCCTCCCCTTGCGCGCGGATTAAGTAAAAATTGTATAATGGAAAATGTATAACAATGTATGTAAGCTGCTCAGAGTCCTCCGTTAGGGAGGAAATGGGCGGGGTATAAATATAAGTTTAAATAAATAAATAAATAAATAAATAAATAAAATAGTAAGAAGAATACTATGAATCTCACATTGGTTACAGTATATAAACCCTGGCCAAACGAGTGCTAAAAATGTGCTTTTAGTCAAGCCATCTGCTGATGCTATGTGAAATTGTAGCTGTGCATGGGATTTGCTTCAAATAAGATTATATAAATATGTGCTAGTGATTTTCTTTCATAGGCTTGTACAATTGCTCTTGCCTTTCTTTGCCTTTGGTAAAGTTTCAAGGTCAGATTTTATCATGGATATTTAGTTATGGCAAAAATAAATAGAAGGCTTTGATCATCAAAATATACTGAAATGCAGGCTGTGAGCTAGTACGACTAAGCTAATTCAGTTTATCTTAGTATCCCTGTTTGATAGGAAATAGTATACTGGCTGTTAATTGCTAAAATATGTAAGAAAACTCTTCATGTATTGTCGAAGGCTTTCACGGCTGGAGTTCGATGGCTGTTGTGGGTCTTCTGGGCTGTGTGGCCGTGTTCTGGAAGTTGTGGTTCCTAACGTTTCACCAGCATCTGTGGCTGGCATCTTCAGAGGGCAGGAGCACAGACAGAAGCGATCTCTCTGTGCCCAGGTAGAGTGGCAATGTTTGTTGTTGTTAGCTCTATAAATAGAAAACAAACATTGCCACTCTATCTGGGCACAGAGAGATCGCTTCTGTTTGTGCTCCTGCCCTCTGAAGATGCCGGCCACAGATGCTGGCGAAACGTTAGGAACCACAACTTCCAGAACACGGCCACACAGCCCGGAAGACCCACAACAGCCATAAAACTCTTCATGATTTTTCAGACACATCCATATACTTTTCTGGGCAACAATATGGGAAGCGGTTGGCCATTACTTTCTTCCGGGAGGTTTTTTGACCTCCAGACCAACTTTGACATTCACTGGTAGTCTCCCATTCATATTTCTCACCAGCCCAGACTCTGCTTAACTTCCGAGCTCGGACAAGATCAACCCAGGGTTGCAACCTGCTGAGGAATTGTACTACAGTAATTGCTTGACTGTAATTAAGCTGACTGTGGCTCAGATCATGAGCTTCTTATCGCAAAATTTAGGCTTAAATTGAAGAACGTAGGGAAAAACACTAGACCACTCAGGTATGACCTAAATCATATCCCTTATGAATATACAGTGGAGGTGAGGAATAGATTTAAAGGATTAGATCTGGTAGACAGAGTGCCTGAAGAACTATGGATGGAGGTTCGTAACATTGTACAGGAGGCAGCAACTAAAACCATCCCAAAGAAAAAGAAATGCAAGAAAGCAAAGTGGCTGACTGATGAAGCTTTACAAATAGCTGAGGAAAGAAGGGAAGCAAAAGGCAAGGAAGAAAGGGAAAGATATAACCAACTGAATGCAGATTTCCAGAGAATAGCAAGGAGAGATAAGAAGGCCTTCTTAAATGAACAAGGCAAAGAAATCGAGGAAAATAATAGAATGGGGAAGACTAGAGATCTCTTCAAAAAAATCGGAGATATCAAGGGAACGTTTTGTGCAAAGATGGGTATGATAAAGGACAAAAAAGGCAGGGACCTAACAGAAGCAGAAGAGATTAAGAAGAGGTGGCAAGAATACACAGAAGAACTATACAAGAAAGATCTTAATATTCCTGATAAATACGATGGTGTGGTCACTGACCTTGAGCCGGACATCCTAGAGAGTGAAGTCAAGTGGGCCTTAGGAAGCATTACTAACAACAAAGCTAGTGGAGAAGTCAGTATCCCAGCTGAGCTATTTAAAATCCTAAAAGATGATGCTGTTAAAGTGCTGCACTCAATATGCCATCAAATTTGGAAAACTCAACAGTGGCCACAGGATTGGAAAAGGTCAGTTTACATTCCAATTCCAAAGAAGGGCAATGCCAAAGAATGTTCAAACTACCGTACAATTGCGCTCATTTCACATGCTAGCAAGGTTATGCTCAAAATCCTACAAGCTAGGCTTCAGCAGTATGTGAACCGAGAACTACCAGAAGTGCATGCTGGGTTTCGAAGAGGCAGAGGAACTAGAGATCAGATTGCCAACATTCGCTGGATCATGGAAAAAGCAAGACAGTTCCAGAAAAACATCTACTTCTGCTTCATTGACTATGCTAAAGCCTTTGATTGTGTGGATCACAACAAACTGTGGCAAATTCTTAAAGAGATGGGTGTACCAGACCACCTTACCTGTCTCCTGAGAAACCTGTATGCGGGTCAAGAAGCAACAGTTAGAACCGGACATGGAACAACCGACTGGTTCAAAATTGGGAAAGGAGTACGACAAGGCTGTATATTATCACCCTGCTTATTTAACTTATATGCAGAGTACATCATGAGAAATGCTGGGCTGGATGAATCACAAGCCGGAGTTAAGATTGCCGGGAGAAATATCAACAACCTCAGATATGCAGACGATACCACCCTAATGGCAGAAAGTGAAGAGGAACTAAAGAGCCTCTTGATGAGGGTGAAAGAGGAGAGTGCAAAAGCTGGCTTGAAACTCAACATTAAAAAAACCCAGATCATGGCATCTGGTCCGATCACTCCCTGGCAAATAGAAGGGGAAGAAATGGAAGCAGTGACAGATTTTATTTTCTTGGGCTCCAAGATCACCGCAGACGGTGACTGCAGCCATGAAATTAAAAGACGCTTGCTCCTTGGGAGGAAAGCTATGGCAAACCTAGACAGCATATTAAAAAGCAGAGACATCACCTTGCCGACAAAGGTCCGTATAGTTAAAGCTATGGTTTTTCCAGTAGCAATGTATGGCTGTGAGAGTTGGACCATAAGGAAGGCTGAGCGCCGAAGAATTGATGCTTTCGAGCTGTGGTGCTGGAGAAGACTCTTGAGAGTCCCTTGGACTGCAAGGAGGTCAAACCAGTCAATCCTAAAGGAAATCAACCCTGACTGCTCATTGGAAGGACAGATGCTGAAGCTGAAGCTCAAATACTTTGGCCACCTAATGCGAAGAGAGGACTCACTGGAAAAGACCCTGATGCTGGGAAAGACTGAAGGCAAAAAGAGAAGGGGACAGCAGAGGATGAGATGGTTAGATAGCATCACCGATGTAATGAACATGAATTTGAGTAAACTCCGGGAGACAGTGGAGGACAGGAAGGGCTGGCATGCTGTGGTCCATGAGGTCACGAAGAGTCGGACACGACTAAACGACTGAACAACAACAACAACAATTGCTTGACTGGCAGGAAAAGTTCAGTGCAAGTCTGCTCCCAACTAACTTTCACTGAGCCCAGTGGGATTTACTTTTATGTAAATATGGGCAGGATTGAAGGTTGAGTCATCTCTGAGTTCTTTGTATATTCCTGAAACGTTTGAAGGGACAGTCATGGCTTTTCTAGGCAGCAGAGTGAGAAGCCCAGTGATCCAAGTTTGATCAAAACTCTAACAATGCTTCAGCTTTCATTTTCAATTTTTGCCTCTCACAGATAATAAAGCACTAGGGTTATTACATTCATCCAACAGCACACACATCTTTCAGCCAGAATAACATACCTAATAAGAGTCTGAACAGACACATCTTCAATGATCTCTGTTGACTTTATCAGAACCTGTCTCGTTTTTGTGAAGCAGAACAAATGACTTGCATGATGTATTCATTTGGTGACAAACACACCAATTGTCATGGCTAAACTTAACACATGTGTTTAGAATCTTTAATTCCCCTTCCCTGTAAAATTCACTGTTGACAGGGTATTGATTTGCCCACTGCTGTGAGAGGGTGACATCCAGACTATACTACTAGAAATAGTGAAAATACAGTTTACTGTAATTGTCCCTATTTTCTGATTAATTAAACCAAATGCATCAAGGCATTTTTGGTGCATGGTTAAGAATTCCTTTGAAGCATACGGCTATTTATCAATGAATAACTTCCATTGCATGATATCATAATATTTCCTAATTTAATGTGAGACACTTACAATTCCTGGACCCATTACACTGTAGCCAGGTTACCAGGATTACCAGGATTCTCTAGATCTTGCCAAACTCCTAGCATGCTTCACCAATGGTTCCCTGTATGCATAATCTGTTGATTATTTATAGAGGAATGTGTGGTTTTCTTCCACTTTGCTTCCACAAATTCTCCATTTTCAACTCATATAACTTCATTGTTATATGTGGTAGTTACTTAGTAACAGGATATAAGTATGGAAACTCACACTCAGTGGGAGTGTGAAGAGCAGAGTGTTACTTGTCTTATAAAACAAAGCAGGCTGCAGTACTTTCTACAACGTAATGATGAATTATTTTACTTTGTGGTATTTCACAATGGATCATTACTAGGTTAAGACAGAAGGAAGCCGATATACCATAATTATTAAAACGTTGCAGTTCATATATTCTTAGAGAGTTTATTTGTCTTTCTACTTCACTAGTACCTCTTACCATTTCACACTTCTTCTTTCTTCCCTTCATTTACTCAATTCCTTCTTGACAGCCAGGTGACATTATCCTTAGACCTGAGTTGTTTGTTTCTATAGCTATAGATACAAGGGTTGAATGAAAATATATGCTTCCATCACTATAACTTTAGTTTAAATAGGGATATTTTAATAATGAAATGGGAAAATAATTGTTGAAATGAGTTTCTTTGTACCTGTATTTACTTCTCCCCATAATCACGACCGTACTTCTGTTAACAATGGCAAGCTTCTTAAAGCCATCATGAAAGAGCTCCATACTTCATATCTTCAACAAAGTCCTGATAATCCTTTCCACCTCTTCATTTGAGTTAAACAGACGCCCACAAAAATATTCCTTCAATTTGGGGAAAAGGTGGAAGTTGCATGCTGTGGGCCCAGTCTGCCAGGGAATTACATTTGGTGAGTACCAGGAGGCAGGCCTTCTCTGCCACAGCACCTGCCTTGTGGAATCTTCTCCCCCCAGAAGTGAGATTAGCTCCATCCCACTTGCCATTCCACAAGTCCCTCAAGACTTAGCTATGTGATCAGGCCTGGGGGTCCCAGGGGACCGGAGAGATTTTGCGATGGCTCCCTTACTGTGGTTAATATCATCCTCTCTTCTTTTGTGTGCCTTTTTATAGTTACTTTTTAATTGTGACTGTTTTTATGTTTTTATGTATTTATGTTTTTAATTAAGTTTTGTACACCACCCAGCATCACTTTTTACGTGAGAGGGGTGGACAACATATACATATACATATACATATACATATACATATACATATACATATACATATACATATACATATACATATACATATACATATACATATACATATACATATACATATACATATACATATACATATACATATACATATACATATACATGGTGCGGTGGCTCAGCGGTTAAGATGCCAGGCTTCTTGATCGGAAGGTCGCGAGTTCGGAGGTTCGAGACCCTATGCAGGGTCTCCGTGTGATGGAGTGAGCTCCCACACTCCCCCCAGCTCTTGCCAACCTAGCAATTCGAAAACATGCAAATGCAAGTAGATAAATACTGTAGGTACCACTTTGGTGGGATGGTAACAGCGTTCCGTGTGCATCATGCCAGCCACATGACCACGAAAGTGTCTTCGGATAACTCTGGCTCTTCAGCTAACAAACGGAGATGAGCACTGGCCCCTAGAGTCGGACATGACTGTGTGGGGGAACCTTTACATTTACTTTTTACTGTGTGTGTGTTTGTGTGTGTATATCTATCTATCTTGTCTCGTCCATCAAAAAGACAAGATAGATAGACAAGATAAGATAAGATATGGACAAGACAAGATAGATCCATAGAAGCAGGGGTCTACCATACTAGACAGGACTCAAGGTGCAGACTGTGCAGAGAGGCCTCAGAGACAGTCCAACACATAGGGTCAGGGTGTAAGATGCAGGCAGGGACAGCATACACTGAACGGCACAACCAAGTAGCTGGCATTGTGTACAGGAATATCTGCACAGCGTATGGGCTAGACCCTTCAAAGTCCAGATGGGAGATTCCACAGAAGGTTGTGGAGAATGATAGGGCTAAGATCCTGTGGGACTTCCAGATCCAGACAGAGAGGCAGGTACTGGCCAATCAACCAGACATTTGTGGTAGTGACTCCTAAGCTGGGAGAGTGGCTCCAACAGATCCCATGCTAGGAACAGCTAAGATACTGCACAGAACCCTCAAACTCTGGTAGAGGACCCGAGGTTGAGGAAGACACATACCACCCGTAGGGGTGAGAAGAGAATGAATGAATGAATGAATGAATGAATGAATGAATGAATGAATGAATATATATATATATATATATATATATATATATATATATATTAATAAATCAAGTCTGGACTTTATAACAGATGGGTAAGATGGGAGATCCAAATTCCCAATTGCCTCTTGGGCGGCTCATAAGGTGTGGGGCCTAAGGTTGTCATGTTGCAGCAAAATTTCCTTCTTGTCCTTCTGAACTCTGTTTAATTTTGTTTCAAAGTTTAGAGTACTGCACTTGAGTGTTGCAAAAAAGCTCATTTCAAGGATCATTCGAAGGCACTACTTTTCATTCAACCCCTGTATATAATATATCTGTCTAACTGTATGGCTTAACCCACCAAATTTTCTGGATGCTACTGGCTTACTCTGCATATATCTGCTAATTTAAAAGGATGCGTAGCTCCTCGTTTCCTGAAATTTCTATTTAAAAAACTGCATTTGAGGGTGCTCACAAATACACATACCTGGCACCATAGGGTAATTGGTCAGATCCCCAAAGCTACGTCGGAGGCAGAATCCTTCAGTGTCAGTTTTTGTGGAATGTGCGTTGGAGGGCATTTCATCCCCATGCCTTCCTTCTGGGCTTCTTTAAACATTTTCTTGAGCACTGTGAAGAATACAGTTTTAGATATTCCTTTAGTATGATTTTGTGCAGCTCATTTTTTGAAGGTCCTGTCAATGCATGCCAGCACTGATGTCCCTGCATGTTGGCTGGGATTCTAAGCCAACATTTCTCTTTTCCTTAAAGCCTTGGAGAGCTACTACACTCCAGTGGAAGTCTAAGCTTCCAGGCCCACATGGAGATTTAAAATGTTGTCTACCAGCTTGCTGTGAGCAAGGTGTTGTGCTGCCACTTTCATTTATGGCTGAAGGAGGCATAAAAGGGATGGGGGTATTTCTGGCATTTTATGAACTCGGGCTGTTGAGCTCAGGACTTGTAGATGCAACTGATTCTTTTGAGAATTTTTAATATGAAAAAAAGAAGTATGGCTGCATTTTTCTGTAAGGAAGATGACCCCGAATTTAAGATGACCACAGAAGGAAAATTAAACAAAAAAAGTTATAAACCCAGACAAAAATCACATGCAGTGCCAGCTTCCCTACCTCAGGCTGCAAATTCCATCTGAAATCCGTCCTATAGATCAGTGTTCCTCAACCTCAGGAAGTTTAAGATGTGTGGACTTCAGCTCCCAACTTCATGCTGGCTGGGGAATTCTGGGAGTTGAAGTCCACATATCTTAAACTTCCTGAGGTTGAGGAACACTGCTATAGATTACCCCCTTCCCAATAAATGTGTTCATGTTGCACACTTGAGTGTTTGTGTATGTATCATATATATCTGCTGGAAGCCCCACTTCAAAAAGAAAAGAAAAGAAAAGAAAAGAAAAGAAAAGAAAAGAAAAGAAAAGAAAAGAAAAGAAAAGAAAAGAAAAGAAAAGAAAAGAAAAGAAAAGGCAGGGGCAGACCAAATAATAAATTAATATTAATACCAGTTGAATCACTAACTACTAATTAAACTTAATTGCTTGTTAAATAAATAAAGGGAAAGTCTCATTTGACTCCAGCCGGATTCCTGTGCTTGTTTGGACACCCCCATCCTTATATAACCTCCAAATACCAACGTGTAGTTCTAGTGCCATTTGTTTTCTTCTCATTTGGCTCATATTAGTCCTTCAGTCAAGCAAAACGGAAAAGTGGTATTTGGTGCGCGTTGCTCCTGCTGGGCTAAGAACAGCCTGCCCCAAACCTGTGCTGTTCGTTTCTGCATTGAAGCATGTAGCATTCAAGGCTGACAAAGCCATCAGCAAACCACTCCCGGCGCGATCAATTTGGCTCAGGGCCGGATTATGTAGCAGTGGCAATTACAATGGTTAATGGGATTTGGGTTTTGCTGGTGCTGCCAGTGCTTCTCGCTTCTGACTTGCCCTTGTCTTTGCATTCTTTACTTAGCATCCCGGGGACAATAGACATTACAGCCCACGGGGGTCACAGCAACAACGAGCATGGTGCGTTCTGAATGAACAAATGTAAAATTGGGATGGAGTCAGTGATGGAGGTAAAACTTTTTTTGACATAACATGACTGGCTCTTTTTTTTTTTACACAGCTACTACAGATCCATAGAGATATTATTTTACCCTGTTTTTCTACCCAGGCAGATGCACTCTTGCATGCTCATACACACTTCCGAGGAACATCGAGTTTGCAAACTAATTATACAGCAGAAGGAGAAGCTGGGGGAACTGGAGCTCATAAAAAGTCTCTGCTGTTTTCTTTTTCACGAGTGCCGGTACCCCGCTCCTTGGAGGGGGTATTTAATGTGCCACATTGAAAGGATAATCTCTGCTTACTAGCCCTGAATGCTTTCCTCTTATTTTTTATTTCTTGTTTTGAAAAAAAAATAGAGAACTGCTGATGGATGAAGAGTCTGTTACTCAAGAGCTACCCCTGACTGAATAAGAAAAACGAAATGAATGTAAGTGAAATCTGAGCACTTCTCTCTATTTTCACTTGCCAGCAGAGAGTGGCAAGATTAATGCAGAAAAAAAGAGTTGCGTAGTTGCTGATGGATGTAGAAAATGACAATGTACAGTAAATTAGTTTATTCATGTGTGGGAGAGCAGGCAAAATCAGACAAAATGTGTTTAGTGTCATAAAAGGAAATGAGAAATAAAAAGAATGTAATCTGCAAATATGTGGGTATTAAATATGTGTATCTAGGCTAGTTATAAAGGTAGGTGTTCAATACATAGAACTTTTGAAAGAACTCACTAGCATGAGTGAAAAATGGATGAGGGCAGAGAGTAGCAATACTTAGTACAATATAACACAGTACAGACTGTTTTGCCCACCGAAACCTCTAATGGTACTTCTGACAAGTTGCCAGTGGAAGGAAAGATGGTCAAAACATGTTTTACTCAGCCTTCCTGAATTCATTCTCCCATTCGCTCTGGGATGGGACTGTAATTTCCATTGCTCGCTCAGTAGCACGGCCAGTGTCTGCTCTACCCGACCGCCTGAAGAAAGGAGAAGCAGCAATTACTAAGGTTGAGGCCCAGATGTTCATTGTTCTCTAGGTTGCTCCTACACCACCTGATGGTTCTGTTTGCTGGAGAATTGCCAAACAGGACTCCATATCCTGTTTATATGGCAAGATAGATGGAAATGAAAAACCAGGAAGAAGAAATGACAGGCTGAATCTTTCCAAACTTGCAAGGACAAAGGGGGATGTTAGTTTGTTACCTTTAACACCTGTGTGACCTTTGATCATGTTCAGAAATACAGTGGAACTTTACTTTTTTGTTGTTGTTTCCCAATAGAAAGAAGTTGGAAACCCCTTTGGAAGGTAAGAGCATATTTGGAAGGAAAACAGCATATTTTCTTTGTTTACAGCTCCTGGGTACAGGGAAATAAGCAAGAAATCTTGTTGCCAAATGCTTTTTATTGCCAGGGTTTTTAATCAATAAATGTCAGGGAGATAACTGGTGAAGGAGGAGGGGGCTCCCTCCAGGGGGATAAACACATGCGTAGTACTGAATCGCTTTGCTTTCCTCGCAAGAGGCTGAAGAAGGCAACGCCCTAATTTCTTGGGCCTTTTCTCTGAGCATTACTAGTTCATTTTATTTTAGCTGGATTCTGTCTAGCAGAGTAGAACAATAAAACACTAGAGCCTGTACACCAAGTCTCAGCGTGTTCCTTCACTCGAAGTCAGGACAATAAATCCTGAAATCAGCAGTTCATTTTTATCCATTTTCAGGAAAAGGTCTATAAAGGGTTTCCAGTCTTTTATAAAAGTAGTTGTAGTTCTCTCCTTACTCAAAAGGTCATACCACTTATGTTCATGTATTATTTATTTGTTGGTTGGTTATGGCTACCATGTCAGTAGACTCTGGGTGGCTTACAAAATCTAACTGATGTAATGACATGCACGCAATTATCAGGTAGTTCAGACAGTGAATGGGATCACCCTCTTCCTTCCATGCCTCCAGCGAACCCATTGTACCACTGGTAATAATACTTTGGGGTAAAATTTATTGTGGCTGCCTGCTAATGAAATGGCATTGGTGTATAGAATAGATTTCCCTCTCCCTATAGCCTCTGGTGCTACAGAAATCTGCTCAGGACAATCCTCAGACCAACAAGGCTGCATTAAAAGCTGATCTTTGAATACAGGGAATACTTGCATTGCATAGCTCAATTATTCTTGTAGGGATGCAGCGGGACAGTTGATCTTAACCCAGTCTGATCTCTCTCTCTCTCTCTCTTCTGTATCTATCCTCTCAGAATACAGAGTTTAGTGTATATTCATGTGGAAGGTGAAAGATCAGCAGCACTTGTTTTTTTTTGGTAGAGTTTCAACTCTCATCTTTAGATTTCTGCTAGTAGTTTTATTTTTGAACATAATCTCCCATCAATCTGCATCTGGCATTCAGAACTCTATCATCTGGGAGAGGGAAACTTGTAGCCACTGGTGTGCTAATAAATGTATATCAACTGTTGGCTCCATTGCCACCGTCACACCACACTGTCAGCCAGGGCCGCAACTAGGGGGGGCAAGCGGGGCATGTTCCCCGGGCGCCGCGCTGGGGGGTGCATCAAAATGATGCCCGGGGTGCGCCAAAATGACAAAATAACCCATGGGGGGGGGGCGGAATCCATGTTTGCCCCGGGTGACACAGACCCTAGTTCCATCCCTGCTGTCAGCTGTCAAACAGCTGATTGGTGTGCTAGGCATTGCGGCTCAGCTCTGCTCTCAACCAGCTTGCAAAATTGCTGAAAATTTAACAATTGCCTTTTGTGAGCTGGTACGAGCAGGCTTCAGTGCACCACTGCCTGTAGCCCTCTAAATGTTGCTAAATTGAAACTCCTAGAAGCTTGAAGCAAGACAGCCAAGGATGCTGGAGCTTCAGTTCAGCAACATTTGGAAGACCACAAGCTCAACAACCCTGCTAGAGACATTGGCGTTAGTGAAAGTATATGTGCTTTTCTCTGTGTGTAAAATCTATATGTGTGTGAGAAACAGCATCAAGGCTCCAGTTCATTGGGACATTTTTACAGAACTAGCCCCTCCCCATGTTGGGTTGTTTCTGTTGTGACTTGTAGTGGACAACTAAAGCCCAAACGTATAACTATGTCGCCATGTCTGTGTGTGCCAATAAATAACCTATGACTAAAGTGCCAAAAAAATTGGAAATCAAGAAATGACACATTATTTTTTCCTCCAGATACAGTGATTGGTTTAATAGTTATTAGCAACCAGACTAATGTCCTTGGTCACTCTAGAGCAAGGCATTGGCATTTGTCTGCTTCTGTGTAAATTATTCTAGTTCCTATTAGTATAATATTTCTACAGGTTTGACATTCGTTTTATTTACCACGTTTTTTCAAAGTATGGTTCATTTTCCCATTTACTTTCAAGTCTCAATAAAGCAGTTTTAAGGCATCACTGTTCAGATATTAGGAACACGTTACTCACTATAGTAATGTACAGTTGGGTATCATCAGCATATTGATGATAAAAGGTAAAGGTTCCCCCCGCACAGTTGTGCAGTCGTGTCCGACTCTAGGGGCCGGTGCTCATCTCCGTTTGTTAGCCGAAGAGCCAGCGTTGTCCGAAGACGCTTCCATGGTCATGTGGCCGGCATGACACACACGGAACGCTGTTACCTACCCACCGAAGTGGTACCTATTAATCTACTTGCATTTGCATGCTTTCGAATTGCTAGGTTGGCAAGAGCTGGAGCTAGTGCGGGAGCTCACTCCGCACGCAGGACTAGGGATTCGAACCTCCGAACTTGTGATCTTCCGATCGACAAGCCTGGCGTCTTACCCGCTGAGCCACCACTGCACCCCAAAATGTTGGATGACTTCCCCCAGCAGCTTCATATGCATGTTAAAGAGCAGGGGAGAGAGGACCAACCCCTGTGGCACTCCATACATCAGGAACCATTGAAGCAATCTTTCCTCCGCCCCTCATCACAGATTGGAACTGTCCACTGAGGAAGAAACAGAACCATTGGAGAACAACGTGTTGGAGACTGGGAACTGTAAACATAGTTGGACTGTATGGCCTACAAAACTGAAATGAAGCCAGAAAACAGCTTATTAATATCTACCAATCCAATTATTTCTTCATTGCTAACACAGTCTTCCAACCAAAACAACACCTGTATAAATGGACATCACCAAACAGAGCATACCAAAATCAAATTGACTACATTATTGGTACAAGGAGGTGGAAGAACTTGGTTAAAACAGCAAAGATGTGACCGGGGGCTGACTGTAAAACAGACCATGACTGCTCTTGTGCAAGTTAAGCTAAAGCGGAAGTAGAAAGTCAACTAGTTTCCACTATATGATCTTAACCTCATATGTACCATTTTTAAGAAAAACATCAGGAATTGTTTTGAAGCCATGAACATCATTGATAGGAAACCAGAGGAATTATGGAATGAAATCAAAGGAGTTATTAAGGATGAATGTGAAAAGAGACTGCCAAACACCAAGAAACAAAAGAAAGCAAATTGGATTTCAGAACAAACAGTGCAAATTGCCAAAAAAAGAAGCCAAATGCAAGAAAGACAAGATCTCAGAAAGGAGCTTAATATAGAATTTCAGACAGCTGTGAGAAGAGACAAGAAGCAATATTACAACAACATCTGTAAGGACAGTGAAGATGGAAACAGACATGGAAAAACTGAGTCCAAAACATCTCAGAATTCAGAAGGAGTTTCTAACCCCAAATTGGTATCTTAAAGGAAACCAACAGATGGATAGTAACTGATTCAAAGAGTTTCAAATAAAAATGGAAGTATACTTAAACTCTGCACAGTAGAGATGTCAACACCCAAGATACCTTAAAAGATATTCCCTATTTAGAAGAACCTCCAGTACTAGAAAATGAAGTTAGATCAGCACTCTGATCATTATCAGGTCAGAAAAGTACAGGAATTAATAGAATATCTACAGAAATATGGTAAGCAACAGAAAAATCTCTATACAATAGGTTCTAACCAAAGTAAGCTAGCAAATCTGGAGAATGACATTGGAAGAGATCAGACCACTGTTGGATTGTAAACATATTCTTACATTTCTGTATATATAAATACAAATATATTTCATATTCATATATTAGAAACATATGCACTTGTATTATGGCTCTGAAACCATGTTGTATTTCCTTGAAGAGTTTTGTTAACTTTCTTACCCTTCCTTTCTAACAGGCCTTGATAGATAGCTGTTCCCATAGAAAGATAAAGTGTACTTTCCAAGGATAGCTTCTCCAGAGGAAAAATATTGTTTAATAATGGTCAAGGGGCCCTAGCAAGGATGGAAGGAAGTTCCTAATATGGAGTGAAGGAAGGAAATTCCTAATATGGAATGAGGGTAAGGTGAAGTATGGGTAACTGAGTAAGGGGTGGTCTTCTAAAGGAGGGGTTGAATGGAATCTATATAATGTGCTGTAGGAAGGGGGTCCTGCGTGGCCACCCACCTAACAGCTTGCTGTCATTGCTTTTGCTCTTGGGTGAATAAACTCCTAACTTCATGCAATTCATCAGTTTCTTTACTCCCGGCTCAGGAACGAATTTGGTAAGATAAAATTTACTTCTAACATTACCAATAGCAAAGAAAGAAGACTTAACAGAGTGTGTAAATTATTGTACAATATCTTTATTTTAAATGCTAGCAAAATAATGCTTAGGATAATCTAATGCAGATTAGAGACCTACATGGAATGGGAGATGCTGCATGTTCAAGCTGGCTTTAGAAAAGGCTGAGGAACACAAGACATTATTGCTGATGCATACTGGATAATTTAGAAAGTCAATATGCACTTCATTGATTATAGAAAGGCCTTTGATTGTGTTGGCCATGTCCAGCTGTGGAATGTGCTTAGGAAAATGGGAATCCCATTGACCTCATGCAAAATCTGTGCACAGGTCAGGATGTCACAATTTATATGGTACATGGTGAAACAGATTGACTCCAGTTTGGCAAAAGACTGAGACAAGGCTGCATGCTCTCTCCTTATCTATTCAACCTACAGTATATGTGGAACATAGATTGAGGGAAACTGTATTGAAAGAAGATGAGCATCAATAACTTGTGCTATGCTATACTCTGATAGCTGAAAAGCAAATAATCTGCAAGCTCTGGTAATAAAAGTCAAGGAGCACAGTGAAAAAATGGGACTAAGATTAAATATAAAGAAGACCAAATGAAACAGGTACAGCAAATAGCCTTAGAAATGACAATGAAGATATTGAAGTGATGGATAGCTTTTTTTTAATATATAAATTTTATTGAATTTTGAAATACATATTAAAAGTTAGAACAAGAAATAAAAATGAAAATACAAAGTAAGAGAAAAGTAAAAGAAAAGTGTAGTCAGAAAAAATAATAAAGAAAAGAAATATAAAGAATAGATGGCCTCCAATTTATCTTTGGTCTTTAAGTACAATAATTTGCTTTAAATGTTAGTCTTTCATACAATACACAAGCACTTTTCTTTGTCATATACACTTCAATTTCTATAATCCAATCTTCTAGTCTTCATGTAAATTTCTCCTTTCTTACAATTCTCCAATAGTCCATCTGTAGTTTCCACCCTTTGAAATAATGTCAGTTTAAGTATTCTTGGCTGCATCAATTTAATATTTTTTGTTCACTCTTTCTTCTGCCTTTTAGGATTTACTATCTACAATAAAGGAACCTGCAGCCTAGAAATACGCTGCAGACTAGCACTTGGTAAAGTAGCAACAAAGGCCTCAGAAAAGATATTTAGATGCTGTGACGTGTCTATACCTATACCTATAAAAATATGGATTATTTTTCTTGTGACTCTCTATGGAAGTGAAAGTTGGACTTTGAAAAAGCAGGATAAAAACAGTATTGATGCTTTTGAACTTTGGTGTTGGAGAAGACTCCCGAGAGTACAGATAGCAAAGAAATGGATCATAGAACAAATCAATCCAAAGTTCTCGCTCCAGTCACAAATGACCAGTCTCAGATTATATTTCGAGCACATTATGCAAAGAGCTAGCTCTCTTGAGAAGTCTATAATTCTGAGAAAGGTGGAAGGAAAGAGAAAAAGAAGATGACCAATAGCAAGGTGAATGGGCTTGATTACAGTGGCAATGGGTGCACCCCTGGAAGACCTGCAGGACCAGGTTGAGGACAGATCATCATTGAGAGAATCTATATAGTTGCTAAGAGTTGACACCAAGTTGATGGCTCATCATCATCATCATCATCATCATCATCATCATCAATTTTTTCCCCAATTTGTTTTTGATGGCTTTACTTTTCTTCCATCAGTACTCTTTGTTGGAGGCGGTGGATTAAGTATTCTAGCTTCAGATATATGTAATTGGGGGACCAGTCCCTAGGACTCAGGACTCTTAGTGAAATAATAATAATAATAATAATAATAATAATAATAATAATTAGTACAGGGTTACACAACTTTTCTTGCCCTCCAAACTGTTAGGTATGGCTGCCCTGCAATGTGCCTGTAAGGTTTGGTTCCCAGACTGATAAGGATTTAGGAGATAATTTTTTAAAATTATCTTAGACAACCTCCTTTGTTATCAGTGATGAGACCCACCAGTTCATGGTTGACAGAAAGGCAGTACAAAAGCCAGTGAGGATGACTCAGACCTTATGTATGTTGATGTATTAATTGTATGTTGAGAAACAGTTCAGTTGCTACAATCCTTGTAATACCATCTTAATATACACTGCTCAAAAAAATAAAGGGAACACTGAAACAACACAAAGTAAGTCCAAGTCAATCACACTTCTGTGAAATCAAACTGTCCACTTAGGTAGCAACACTGATTGACAGTCAATTTCACATGCTGTTGTGCACATGGAATAGACAACAGGCGGAAAGCATAGGCAGTTAGCAAGACATCCCCAATAAAGGAGTGGATCTGCAGGTGGTGACCACAGACCACTTCTCAGTTCCTATGCTTTCTGGCTGATGGTCTGGTCACTTTTGAATGCTGGCGGTGCTTCCACTCTAGTGGTAGCATGAGACAGAGTCTACAACCCACACACGTGGCTCAGGTAGTGCAGCTCATCCAGGATGGCACATCAATGCGAGCTGTGGCAAGAAGGTTTGCTGTGTCTGTCAGTGTAGTGTCCAGAGCATGGAGGCGCTACCAGGAGACAGGTCAGTACATCAGGAGACGTGGAGGAGGCCGTAGGAGGGCAACAACCCAGCAGCAGGACCGCTACCTCCACCTTTGTGCAAGGAGGGACAGGAGGAGCACTGCCAGAGCCCTGCAAAATGACCTCCAGTGGGCCACAAATGTGCGTGTGGCTGCTCAAACGGGCAGAAACAGACTCCATGAGGGTGGTATGAGGGCCCGACGTCCACAGGTGGGGGTTGTGCTTACAGCCCAACACCGTGCAGGACGTTTGGCATTTGCCAGAGAACACAAGATTGGCAACTTTGCCACTGGCGCCCTGTGCTCTTCACAGATGAAAGCAGGTTCACACTGAGCACATGTGACAGACGTGACAGGGTCTGGAGACGCCGTGGAGAACGTTCTGCTGCCTGCAACATCCTCCAGCATGACCGGTTTGGCAGTGGGTCAGTAATGGTGTGGGGTGGCATTTCTTTAGGGGGCCGCACAGCCCTCCATGTGCTCGCCAGAGGTAGCCTGACTGCCATTAGGTACCGAGATGAGATCCTCAGACCCCTTGTGAGACCATATGCTGGTGCGGTTGGCCCTGGGTTCCTCCTAATGCAAGACAATGCTAGACCTCATGTGGCTGGAGTGTGCCAGCAGTTCCTGCAAGACGAAGGCATTGATGCTATGGACTGGCCCGCCCGTTCCCCAGACCTGAATCCAATTGAGCACATCTGGGACATCATGTCTCGCTCCATCCACCAACGCCACGTTGCACCACAGACTGTCCAGGAGTTGGGGGATGCTTTAGTCCAGGTGTGGGAGGAGATCCCTCAGGAGACCATCCGCCACCTCATCAGGAGCATGCCCAGGCGTTGTAGAGAGGTCATACAGGCACGTGGAGGCCACACACACTACTGAGCCTCATTTTGACTTGTTTTAAGGACATTACATCAACGTTGGATCAGCCTGTAGTGTTCTTTTCCACTTTAATTTTTCAGTGTAACTCCACATCCAGACCTCCAGGGGTTGCTTACATTTGATTTCCATTGCTTTTTGTGTGATTTTGTTGTCAGCACATTCAACTATGTAATGAACAAAGTAATTAATACAAATATTTCATTCATTCAGATCTAGGATGTCTTATTTCAGTGTTCCCTTTATTTTTTTGAGCAGCTTATCTTGCTAAAGAGACTTCATGTGAACAAGTTTTTTGGGGGACTGGGGGATTAAGCAGAGGACAAGTATCTGACAATGCCCAAGGTGTTCAGAAAGTATTGGGTGGAGCCAGGAGAAAAAAAAATCCACCCCCTTCTATTTTCTTTAGCCAACGTATTGAACTTAGTGATATCTGTATTGCAAATATTATATTCTGCAGAAATGCTTCCCAAAACAGGGCTTTTAATGCTTCTAACCAGTGATGACTATTTTGTTGCCCAGGCAACTAGCGTGCTGTATCATTGCTGCACCCTTCTCTTGCATACTTGTAGCTGTAATAACAATGGGGGGCAGCAGCAACTCAGTTATGGCTGCCAATCATACGAACCAAAATAAAGAGGCTAAAAGAGCACATCAGCTAGGAGGCAGCAAAAATAGCTTTAAAAATTCCTCCCCCCCTTTTTTTTTTTATAAAAAAAAATGCTGGTTACTGCACTTTATAAAATGGGCATCCCACTTTGGGATTACTTTTTTAAAATGGAAAATAGATGGAAATATTTTAAAAATACAATTTTAGTTGCAGTTGCTTAATTATATTCCATTAGATTATACTTACATTTTTTAAAATTGTTCATTGGTATACAAGGTGATGTTCTTGTCCGGTTATCCCTGAAGCCCCTATCTTTAAAACCTGCTCCTGGGTGTTTGGGGAATCCTTTGCAGCAGGTTTGAGGGTGTGGTGGTGATGGTGGTGGGGCTGCCGAGGGAAGAAGAAATTGATTTCCCCTGGTTCTGCTAATATAAGTAGTTCCATCAGCAGAAACAGTCTATTGGATTTCATGCAGTTTTTGTAACTAGTACTCTTAAATGACTTATTGAGAATAGAGCAGGTGCTACAAGCTCAAATGTAAATCTAAAGAAGACTCTGCCTGAGAGTATTAATTCTGAGTTTGCTATAAAGATTGCTGTTGATCTGAATGGGTGAAATACAGGAGCTATCTCTGTACTGTTTAGACATTCAACTCTTCTGGTTAACACTGGACCATCTTTTAATGTAGGGGAGGGAAACCTAGAGCCTTCAAATGTTATTAAACTACAACGCCCAGCATCTGCATGAAACTACAACCCAATGGAGAGTTGTATTTCTGTCACAACTAGAAGGCCACAGATTCCATATTCTTGAGTTTGGGGGTAAATATTATTATCCAAATGGCAGCAGTTAGTGATTCCCTTATCTGTTGTGAAGTTATATGCATTACATAGATCAAATGAGGAGCCACATGTCATCTGGTGTGAACCTTCTCTTTGGTGATTGTGCTTCAGCAGAGAGATGGTTACTGGCAGAATCAGAAACATACAGGTGTCCATTACAAATCACAACGATGCTGACATTATGGGCCTGTGTCCTAGTTTCTGACATAAGTATGTAAGTCATGGCATTTGTGCGATAATGTTATCCTGCACAGGCCATCATCTCCCACCCCCCAGCACCCTTGCAGACCACCTGTGATCAGAAGCCCTGAGGCAATCCACACTTAGCGAGCTGAGAGTTAGCATTTACATCTCCCAGAGCACATTTGCTTCGGGGATGCGGAAGGACTGAAATGCTCATACGGCTTCTTCCTCCATCCTCCTTAAGGGCCCCACCCTTTTATTTTGGGAGAGCCACACTTTAAAAATAGGGCCTGATGTATGTAGTGGGCCTGAGAGAAGAGGGAGAAGCATAGGTTGGAGAGCATTCAGGAGATGGGTGTTGGGAGTAGGGTGTGTGCCAGAGAGGATGTGCTGACAGCTGGGTGAGAGCAGCTTTATCTGGAGGATCGCCAGAGGACGAGGCACAGCTCAAAAGAACATTGGTGTCAAGATGTCTATGAAGGTTCTCAGTCATCCAGGTGGAATTGTCTGTAGCTTGAATCATGTCAACTGGATTTCTATTTTCTTAATGGAAGATTAAGACCATTTCAGAAGCTCAACAGCAGCATGGTGTTTTTAACGACCCTCCATTAGATGATAAAAGGACTTAAAAATTACATCTCAATATAACCATGACCTAGCCCCAGGTGTAAGGTCACACAGCTACCTAGGAACATATTTAGGATTCCCTTACCAACTTTGCTCAGACTGAAGAAGCCCCTTGGATAAGGAGCGAAACGTTTCCATTAAGAAAATAGAAATCCAGTTGACATGATTCAAGCTACAGACATTGGTGTCAAGGGCCTCAGAAACAGAAGCAGCAGCCCCTTGTAAAGGAGATACCCCTGAGGAAGAAATGCAAGAACCATTAAGTCAGGATTTCCCACACTGTGTCCGGGGAGGTGGGAAGAACCTTTTACAGGAGTTGTACATTGTTACAACAAATCCACCTTTCCCAAAGTTTCATTGTATTGCTTTGATTGTTCATTTGTGATCACTTTGATGTTTGGATTTTTAGGAGAGGTGTGTACATGAAGATTACGCTAAAGGGAGGTGTGATGGCAAAAAGTTTAGGAATCTCTGCATTAAGGGAACAACAGCTCAGCCCTGGGAAAGGAGAAAGCATGAGAAAGAAGCTAAAAATAGCCCTGCTTTGATTCTGTTTGGTATAAAAGGGAACAGAGGGATACTCTGGCAAGCTTTTGAGATTCTGTTATAGATACTACCCTACAGCAGTAAAGCAGGGTTCCAGTAGTCCTAGCATTGTCTGTTCCTTGACCTGGCCTACCTTGAAGGGCTGACATACCCAGAGAAGGTCGCAACCAGAGATGCAGTCAGAAGCCACAGGAAAAACTTGTTGAGGGGAGGGGAGAGGGGGGCATAGAAAGCAGCCTTGAACTCCTTTCCTCCCCCCCCCAGCAAAGCCAAAGTGCAGGCAGCAGACTGGAAACGGAGGTTGCTAAACCGTCCCACTCCCCCCCGCCCCCCCAACAGAAAGCCAAATAAGAACATGGCACTTGCAAGAAGTTAACAAGGGATTTTATATTATTGAGGGCTGCCTGGGGAGGGTATAGATAAAAGCACAGGAATAAAAATGCTAGAGAGCAAGAACGTGGCATCAGCGAAGACAGAGCTCGAAGTTAAGCAAGGTAACAGAAGTTAAGGCAATAGGATGAAGAACACAGACCAATCAGAAGCAGGAGTTAAAGTTACATAGATAAGATAGAGAACAACTATGGCTGGAAATAAATAAATAAATGAATAAATAAATAAATTGTAGTAAATAGAATGAAAATATATTTTAAAAGCCGATTAAGAATAAGAATAAACCCAAGCTTATTGTCATTCAGTTTGGTAGCAAAACACTTTATAGCTACTGTATTTCTCACCACTAATACAATCACACCCAGTCTGAGGGTTGAATACTTATCCTGCATATATGCGTGTGGTGTCATTCCTCCCGAAACCTGCAATAGGAGGCATTGTGGAAATGCAGCTCTTTAGTGGATTTTGCAGCCTCTGTAGGAGAATATGAAAAGTCACTCTAGGAAGCAGACTCGAACCATCTTTAGAAGTGGTTAGCAGTGTAGCAAATTTGAAGGAGGAGTCTAGCCTGAGAGCAAAGTTGGTCTAAGACATTTTGTTATTTAAACCAGGGCAGCAAATGGCAGCTCCCCACTACCCAAAATCAAGTCAAGGAAATCCAAGACTAGTCATGTTGGTTTGGCACTAAATTAGATAACTGTTTGGGGAACTCCCAAATCAGCTGCTGAAGCACTGACTCCTTTTATCCTACCTGGGAGTAGAGGGACAAGGAGGCCAATGTACTGAAGATAATAATGGCCAGGCCTGGTCTGCAGGACAGACCTATCAGGGATGCAAAGGACCAGTGCTAATGGTGATATACTGTAGGATGCTAGAAGTTGCACCAGAAGGAGCTAATGAGAACAACCCTCTGAAGATCCAGATTGAGGATAAGGAACTTATTTAGTGTTAAAATTAAAATATATACAGTATATATACCAATCGAAGAGAATATATATATATTTCTATTTATTTGAAAGTAAATCAAGTCCAGTGTTATTTACTCTCAAGTAAATGTGCCTAGTATTGCAGCTGGAAACATCAAAAGGAGAGATAGAAATCTTCTTTAAGATGAAGACTTCACAGTAGAATCTTCTTCAAGTTAGGTACTATGCTGCTTATTTTAAACTGAACAGAGTTTTTACAAATGATAATACCAATACAATGCAAAGCACCATGTCTTTTTCTAGGCTTCTATTTCCTTCTTTTCATAATTAATAGCTACATACAGTATTTCATATTATTGTGAATATGACACTTCAGGTCACAGAGTAAGTTGTTTTTAGGAATTGTATAAAACTATGCTAACAATCAAAAAAACCTAGAACATGAAGTAGATACCCATTTGAGGTTGCATAAGTTCTATGTTTGTGTATATAGATAATAATGAATGAATCTAACCTCAGAAGCATAAATTAGCAATGCTAAAATACCAAGGTTTCTACACTCTGGATTTACATATATAATAGACCTATTCAGCTGCTAGGGATTTCCAACCATGGAGGGACTTGGGTGCAAGTGCTTGATCTAGCCCCAGTACCCTGACATGCTTGGGTTGAATCTCATTCACTTGCATATGATCCAGTGAATATGTTACAGTGATCAGGTACCCCAATAACACAGTCATTCTTTAGCTTGAATCATGTCAACTGGATTTCTATTTTCTCAGTGGAAACGTTTCGCTCCTTATCCAAGAAGCTTCTTCAGTCTGAGCAAAGTTAGTAAGGGAATCCTTAAATATTTTTCTAGGGTGGCTGTGTGACCTTGCACCTGGGGCTAGGTGATGGTTATTTGAGATGTTTATTTCTAAGTCCCTTTATCATCCAAAGGAGGATCGTTAAGATTACCATGCTGCTGTTGAGCTTGCGAAATGGTCTTAATCTTCCTAGGCACAGAAGACAAAGCAGGAAGGAAAATAGGGGAAAGATTGTGCCTGAGGCCCCCACCTCTATTCAAGGAAGGATTTTCCAAGTTGGCATAAATGGATTCCTTGACCCCTCTCTCAAACCACCTATCTTCTCTGTCTAAAATGTGAACATTTTGAGGACATTAATGTTCACATTTTCAACAGAGAAGACACCTTTTCTTGATCTCTTCTGCTTCTGTTAGGTCCTTGCCATCTTTGTTTTTGATCATACCCATTTTTGCCTGGAATTTACCTCCAATGTTTCTAATTTTCTGGAAGAGGTCTCTTGCCCTTTGTATTCTATTATCTTCTTCCACTTCCGCGCATTGCTTGTTTAAAAATAATTCCTTATCTCTTCTGGCTAACCTCTGGAATGTTGCATTTAATTGGGCATATATCCCCCTGTCAATGTTGCCTTTTGCTTTCCTGGGCTACTTCCAGTTTCTCAGCAGACAGCCATCTTGACTTCTTGGTTTCCTTTTTCTTTGGGATGTTTTTTGTTGCCGCCTCCTGAACAATGTTGCGAACTTCTGCCCAGAGTTCTTTCGGAACCCTATCTACTGAATCTAGTCCCTTAAATCTATTCTTCACCTCCACTGCATATTCACTAGGAATGTTAGTGAGCTCATATCTAACTGATCTGTGGGTCTTCCCTATTCTCTTTAGTCTGATTGTAAATTGTGCAATAAGAAGTTCGTGATCTGAACTACAGTCAGCTCCAGGTCTTGTTTTTACCAACTGTATAGATCTCCTCCACCTTTGGCTACAAAGGATGTAGTCAATCTGATTTCAGTGTCGACCATCTTGTGAAGTCCATGTATAAAGTCGTTTTTTAGGTTGTTGGAAGAGAGTGTTTGTTATGCACAGTGAATTGTCTTGGCAAAATTCTATCAGCCTATGTCCCGCTTCATTTTGTTCTCCTAGACCATGCTTGCCTGTAATTCCAGGTGTCGTCTGACTACCCACCTTAGCATTCCAGTCTCCTGTAAAGAAAATAACATCTCTTTTTGGTGTATTATCCAGTAGGTGCTGCAGATCCTCATAGAACTGATCTACTTCTGCTTCAGCATCTGTGGTTGGGGCGTATATTTGGATCACTGTGATGTTAAATGGCTTACCCTGAATTCGAACTGAGATCATTCTATCGTTTTTTGGATTGTATCCAAGCACAGTTTTAGCCACTTTATTATTAATTATGAAAGCTACTCCATTTCTTCTGTGGTCCTCTTGTCCACAGTAGTAGATCTGGTGGTCATCTGATGTGAAGTGGCCCATTCCAGTCCATTTCAGTTCACTGACACCCAAAATGTCTATATTTAATCTTGACATCTCACCAATAACCACATCTAATTTGCCCTGACTCATAGAACTTACATTCCAGGTTCCTATGGTGTGTTGATCTGTAGAACATCGGATTCGTCGTTCACCACCAGCACCGTCGGCCGCTAGCCGTTCTTTCGGCTTCGAGCTAGCTGCGTCATCACATCTGGGGCTAGTTGAACTTATCCTCTGTTCCTCCCCAGTAGCATTTTGACCATCTTCTGACCTGGGAGTCCCATCTTCCGATGGTATACCGACATATGTCTGGTTGTACTGATCCATATACTGGGGTGTGTTGCCATTACCTTCCCCAGGGATCGTATTTAGTCTGACCTCTCTGCCACGACCTTCCCGTCTTGGGTGTGCCTTCACGGTTTAGCTCATGGTGTCATTGAGGTGCTCAAGCTCCAGCACCACAACAAGGTAATGATCTCCTTTGCTGGAGAAAATAGGAGGAGGAAGGAGTATTAGGTATGTTTGCCACCTTGAGTTATTGATAAAAATAATAAAGGCGGGATAAAAAAAAAATAAAAAAATCACAAGCTGCTGTAGCTATATGGTTTTTTTTCCTGATTTTGCATACATCAATGACACAGAAGCATTGGGAAGAAATTTTATGTCTGAATATTTCCTTTTGTACTTTGGAGCACTTTTAAGGGCATCTGGTTCAGCCCTGCTGTGCTTAAAGTCTTCAGTCCTACAGGAGATGCTCTGACACATTTGCCTGTCTGGAAAAAAACAGAGAGCTTGTTTTTTCAGTAGGAGAGAAACGCTTGGCCCCAGAAGCCTTCACAGTAGGAGTTCACCAGGCTCACATTTAAAAAACACTCTGTTAGAATAGCTGCACTGCTCTACTACCTAATTGAGTTTGGGATCAATTGTGATTATTGTTTATGCAAACATGTTTGCTGCAGCCAACAAAGCAGTTTTATCACAGTTTCCTGTGATACCACCTCTAATTTGGGGGGATGTTTTCCCATAGCCATCCTCCTGATGAGCCAGCAGGCAAATTATCCTACATTATACCAATTCATGGCGATTCTTAGCTATGTGTTACAAGAAAAGCAAAGGGAGTGTTGATATAGCATTTTTTTCCATACGTAACATGAATTTCTCTGTGCTCAAAGCCAACTATATCATTTTTGTTGTTCAGTCGTTTAGTCGTGTCCGACTCTTCGTGACCTCATGGACCATAGCACGCCAGGCCTTCCTGTCCTCCACTGTCTCTCGGAGTTTACTCAAATTCATGTTCATTACATCGGTGATGCTATCTAACCATCTCATCCTCTGCCGTCCCCTTCTCCTTTTGCCTTCAGTCTTTCCCAGCATCAGGGTCTTTTCCAGTGAGTCCTCTCTTCGCATTATGTGGCCAAAGTATTTGAGCTTCAGCTTCAGCATCTGTCCTTCCAATGAGCAGTCAGGGTTGATTTCCTTTAGGATTGACTGGTTTGACCTCCTTGCAGTCCAAGGGACTCTCAAGAGTCTTCTCCAGCACCACAGTTCGAAAGCATCAATTCTTCGGCGCTCAGCCTTCCTTATGGTCCAACTCTCACAGCCATACATTACTACTGGGAAAACCATAGCTTTAACTATACGGACCTTTGTCGGCAAGGTGATGTCTCTGCTTTTTAATATGCTGTCTAGGTTTGCCATAGCTTTCCTCCCAAGGAGCAAGCGTCTTTTAATTTCATGGCTGCAGTCACTGTCTGCGGTGATCTTGGAGCCCAAGAAAATCAAATCTGTCACTGCTTCCATTTCTTCCCTTTCCTACCAAGGAGCAAGCGTCTTTTAATTTCATGGCTGCAGTCACCGTCTGCGGTGATCTTGGAGCCCAAGAAAATCAAATCTGTCACTGCTTCCATTTCTTCCCTTTCCTCCCAAGGAGCAAGCGTCTTTTAATTTCATGGCTGCAGTCACCATCTGCGGTGATCTTGGAGCCCAAGAAAATCAAATCTGTCACTCCTTCCATTTCTTCCCCTTCTATTTGCCAGGGAGTGATCGGACCAGATGCCATGATCTGGGTTTTTTTAATGTTGAGTTTCAAGCCAGCTTTTGCACTCTCCTCTTTCACCCTCATCAAGAGGCTCTTTAGTTCCTCTTCACTTTCTGCCATTAGGGTGGTATCGTCTGCATATCTGAGGTTGTTGATATTTCTCCCGGCAATCTTAACTCCGGCTTGTGATTCATCCAGCCCGGCCTTTCTCATGATGTACTCTGCATATAAGTTAAATAAGCAGGGTGATAATATACATATGTCATATATCATAGAATACACAAAAATACACAATTGCAGAAATACTTGCTCAGTTTCTTCTTTGGCTCTTTAGGCCTAGATTTAAGCATGAGTTATCAGGGGTATTTCAGTGAGAATATGTGGCAGATATGCTTTAGAGCAGCAGTGGTGTGTGCAATGAAAAGCCTTGCAGACCTTTCTAAGTACTTATTACGCTACTTTGCCAGTGATAATGCAGACTCTCAGCCATTAGGATCACAACATGAATACAAAAGGACAGGTTGTCTTTTTCTTTCCCCCACAGTAATGAAATGTGATCCCGATCAATCAATAAGAGAAGGAGGATCCAATTCTTATATAGCACAGAAAAACCTGGAAAGACAGAAGGAGAATTTATTCAGAAAGTGAGGCCTTATACTAGGAAAAGCAGATTAAGGACTGTAAGCAGTTTGTATTATGTTGTGATTATATATAAATTAAATTATAAATTAAGGCCATTTTATAAAAAACACTCAGTTCTTCCCTATCTACATGATGTTGCATATAAGATACTTAGCCAAGCCACATAATGGACCTTAAAAAGCATTATTCAGGAGGAGAGTGGCCCCAACCAATCAGTTTGTTTCTGGATCTCTTGGTAAAATGCAGTACTACATTCATAATTCCTTTGCAGAAAGGAACTAAGAACTGTTAATGACAAATGAAACAGTTCTGATTCCCTTAACATAGAATCTTGCTTCAGCACACAAATGTTGCTTGTTCAGCCATAAGACAAGATTTAAATGCCTGGTGTTTTTCTTTTTTCTCTAATCATGTGATTACTAATCCAGTTCAATAGAATGGATTTTATATCTAAGTATCTTTGCTTGTTCATTGCCATCAAGTGCTGATGTCTCGAAACATACAATTCATAGGCCCATGAGAAGCAGCTTTGATTTCTCTCAACAGAAAGTTTGTGTCCATAGAAACAGCCCAAAGAGGCAAAGAGGGTGGGTGTGGCTTCTTCCATGTCGGCTCACTGCCTCCATCAGCAATAGCTTACTGCAAGTGCTGGTCAAGGCTGCAGAGGCAGTCCTGGAGCAGCCAAAGTGATGACATTGGAGAAGTGAGGTAGCCACGTTGCTTTACCAAGCAGCTTTGGAGTGCGGAGTTTCAAATGAACCTTCGTTGAAGTAAAGCAATCCTTCAAAGATTTGCAGAGCCTTACAATATTACGCGGAAGAGCCAGTTTGGTGTAGTGGTTAAGGCAGAGCTTTCCAAACTTTTCATGTTGGTGACACACTTTTTAGACATGCATCATTTCGCGACACACTCTTACAGCAGGGCATCATTTTGCGACACACTCTTACAGCACGGCACAAGGCAGGCACTAGGACCTGCGTGGAATCCTGGCAGGGCTCGGAGGCAGCAGCAGCCACGACACACCCAGACACTGCAGCCGACACACTAATGTGTCCCGACACACAGTTTGGAAAGCTCTGGGTTAAGGCATCAGGTTAGAAACCGGGAGACCATGAGTTCTAGTCCCGCCTTAGGCACAAATCCAGCTGGGTGACCTTGGGCCAGTCACTCTCTCTCAGCCCTAGGAAGGAGGCAGTGGCAAGCCACTTCCGAAGAACCTTGCCAAGAAAACTGCAGGGACTTGTCCAGGCAGTTGCCAGGAGTCAGAAATTGACTCAAAGTTACAAAAAAAAAACAAAAAAAAAAACAAAAACAAACAAAAAACCCAATATTATGCAAATGAGAAAACTGATGCTTTAGTGGGAGGTTGCCATAATTTCAAGTAGAAAAATACCAATTCAGTCCGCTCACATGCTAAACAAATGTTGAACAGTTGTCTATTTATCCAAATTCAGTGATTGAAAAACAAACAAAATTGTCAGTTCCAAAAACTTTTCTGAAGTGTACCTATCAGGTAAAGTTACATTGCCACAATCATCCATCCATGTAAAAGTTTATGCATATCCAGATTGGATGTTTGTGCCTGAGACTCTTCATCACATCATAATAAAAGTCCAGTGTGTGTAACATGGTGCTTTCCAGATGTGTTGGACTTCAATATCATAGAAGGCACCAGGTTGAGGAAGGCTGGATTCCATAAATATCATATTATATACAGAAGAGATATATAGTTGCTCAAGGAACAATGCCAAAGAAGAATGTTTGAAATAATAATTCAATGTTGTATCCATCCATCTATCCATCCATACCTCCACCTATTTCTCTCTTGCTTTCTCTCTTGCTGTGCCCAACCCTTTAGTTTTTAATGTATATACTTCTTTTTTCTCAAAGGAAATTGTATTTAAGTTAGTTCATAGTGTGCATGGCAAGAAGCAACGGGAAGATGTAAAAATAACCAATAAGCATCTAAGAAGTAATACTGATGACAGTGAATTACGAAACATACCAGCTTTTCAATATTATCAAATTACAATACATAATCTCCTGTGCTCCACACCCCTCCCCCACAAAATCAAAGCCTAAACTTTTAAGTTGATCCTTCAGAGTTTCTGCCTTATTGTGGTTAATATAGATATCCCAAAGTATTAAACCTTGAAAATGAATGACATAGCTTCCTTCAACACTCTCTGAATTGGGGGAAAACAGCAAAACATTTGTTCATTTTCATTTATCCATTTTGGTAAGATTTTTTTAAACTTGATTTGCCCAGACTAAAACACAGCTATTTTGTATGGATGTATTTGCCACTGCAATAAACCTCTCCAGAGATCACCTCTGCTGCATTGGCTGAGATAGTGGACTATCCAGGCACATTCCTAATCTTCAGGGTAGTGCTGTTTACCACTGATGAATAATTACAGGTCCGCTCACTATGACAAACTGTCATCTCTTGCCAGGGCAATGTCATCTCACATTCTCCCCCCAGACAAAAACAACAAAAAGTTTGGCTTCAGGGGATTTAATCAGATGGATTAGTGAAAAGATTGTTAACTCTTGTTGAGGATTAGCTAGCCTCTAATCCAATTTGATAACTAGCGTGCCAAAAAAAAAAAAAGGTGGTTAATACCTGAAAGATGAATAGTTTGTGTTTATATGAAGTTAAATTATCTAAAATTACAGAGAACAGAGTGTTTAATATGGGATTTAATGAAGTCTTGGCTAGGGCATTGGCAGATGTTATTTCACCCCCTCCCCAAAAGTGAATCTAATGAAGGGTGACACCTGCCAGATGAACAGCAACAGAATCCCTAGTTTGTTGCCTATTTAGCAGAAGCACAAGAACGGTAAACAGGGAGTGTTCTGACAGAAATTTGTTCAATGTTTCAGCCGTGAAATGAAGAGTGCCCCAAAGGTAGATGAGACTGTTCTAGAATCCCATTTGTACTTGTTTTATTCAGTGTGTGGGCTTGAGTCCCAAACTGTGTGACATTTCCATGCTTAGACCTAACAAGTTTTTAGATTTGTCTCAAACAAAAGGCCCACTCATACTTTTGAAACTGAGGGAATGTCAAGATCCATTTGTGATAGGACACGGGAAGCATTAAATTATTTAAATGAAAAAAAAATCATAACAATGTAGTTGTTTTAGCTAACATATTGCTGTTGAGTTAATCTAAAATGCTATTTGCATCACAGTTATGATATTTAAATTTAGAACTGCAGTATATGAGGTGAGGTGAGCTCTCGTTGAGTACAGTATATGAGTATATGAGGTGAGTATATGTGAGTATATGAGGTGAGCTCTCGTTGCTAGTCCCAGCTCCTGTCAACCCAACAGTTCGAAAGCTTAGCAAGTAGATAAATGGGTACCACCTTAAGTGGGTAAATTTGCTGGCGTCCTGTCGGGGGTCGCCCACCAAACGAAGATCTTTGGAATGGCGGTGGCTACGACGGATCCCGGAAAAAGCAGCTTCATCTACAGGACATTGGCAGCCGGCTCCGACGCAAGGCATTGTGGGGCTTGTAGTCCAAGTAGCCACGGAAGAGTCGGTTCCCTTACCCCTTCCCTTAGCGCGCGGTTAAAATTGAATTGTATATGTATGAAATGTATAACGAAATATATATATGATGTATGTAAGCCGCCTAGAGTCCTCCGTTAGGGAGGGGATAGGCGGGGTATAAATATAAGAAATAAAAATAAATATGTTCTGAGTGTGTGCTGGTGGTAATCTCTAGGTTAGAGAACCTGGCTTGGATAGAATAATGTGAGCAAGCTGATGGTCAAACTAGGCTTTGGTTGTGCCATGGAATTATTTATTTATTTATTTATTTATTTATTCATCAAATTTTGCCACCGCCCATCTCCCCCCGGAAGAGGGACTCTGGGCGGTTAATGGCCAAAATGTTCCAGTACTGATCAATACTATGCTTAGTATTAGCAGAAAAGGCTGCATGTAATATGGATGTGCCTAAGACTAGTAATCTGGTCTATACCTTTTTTATCTTACTAGCTCATATGAGTACCTCAATTGACCAAAGCCCTGATGAGTGGCAGAGGTATTTATCTGCGAGCCAATCTGCTGACAATCACAATATACAACAAATTATTATTATTATTTATTAAGTTTATTATGGCTGCCCACTCCAAAAGACTTTGGGTGGCTTACAACATCAGAATTTACAATTAAAACAGTTAAAAACATGACAACAAAACATTACAGCCCAGACTAAAAACAACCATAATAATAAAAATATGATAGGGACCCCACAAACACACTAACCTCAGGCCTGGGAACAGAGCCAGGTCTTAACTGCCTTCTGGAACCCCAGGAGAGTGGGTATCATATGTATCTGTGAGGGGTTGCTGTTCTGGAGGGCAGGGGCCACAACAGAGAAGGGATGTTTCCTCAGTCCCACAAGATGACAGTGTTTGAGGGAGAGGCTTCCAGTGGGGAAGAATGGTGCCAGACACTCTCCAAAAGTGTGGAGAGCCGCCGCAGCTGAGAATGCCAGCTGAGAGGCGGATTCTGGCTGGCGCTTATGTCCCTGGATCAAAGGGAGATCGTGAGATAGACCACTTGTGTTCTGGATGGTGGTTCCTTCTGATTAAACTGCAGAAACAGACAAGTTTTTGCAGCTAGATTGGGAGTTGAGCTGCTGGGAGCCCTGGAATTCCATCTATGCTCCTAACTGCAGCTGAGCCGTTAAGGAAATTAAAGCCTTGCTTTCCCCATCTCTTAATCACCTTGAGAAGTAATTTATTACAGATGAAGAGAGATTTTCTCTGCAAAGATAAGACTCCTGAAGTGAGTTCAACCTTCTTTCGAGATTATAAAAAAAGAAAGAAAGAAAAAGAGAGACTTTGATTTAAAGACTCAAGAACCATTTGCAAAAAGCTCAATTAAGAGAAGATCTATGAAAGTTTTAAACAGATAAAGAGACAGTCTTTTTTTCCTTATTTTTCTATTTTTAAATTTACCATTTTTACTTTTGATGAAAGTGCTTTGATATAATACTTTACTAAGCTAGTTAAAGAGAATAGCCCGGCATGGGAATGCTATCTCTCTGTGTCTGCCTGCCTGCCTGCCTGCCTGCCTGTCCGTCCATCCATCTATCTATCATCCATCTATCTATCTATCTATCTATCTATCTATCTATCTATCTATCTATCTATCTATCATCATCTATCTTCTTTAAAGAGTGTATGTAATTGGTAGATATTGCATAACAAAAGATAAGGTAAAGACTCAAACTGTGATATTTAGTTGCAATGGAGATATGACACTTGTTGTGGCTGAAATGAAAGTGGCTAAATCAAGAAGATAATAAGGGCTTCCAGTGGGGAATGGCGGACTGAGCACTGTGCCCGTGGGCTTAACGGGCAGAGCTGACATTGCGGCAACTTTTTTTGGGCCCAGGCAGGTTCTCATGAAGCCCAGAAATGTTTTCTGGATAAAGGAAAATACCAGGAATTACCCCAACTGGCCTCCAGATGGCTGCTTGCAGCCAGAAGATCGCAAACAGTGTTTCACGTTTGACTGGAAAGAGCTAGCCGGGAGGTGGGGACATCATCACTGTAGTCTTAAAGGGACACTTAGACCGGCCACCCCATTTCTAAATCACCCAATTTATATATTTTTTAAAGTATGCATACCCTAAGAGAGGCTTTCTACAGCAAAGAGAAGCAGGCTGTCTTGGTGCTTATTGTTATATTTGGGGTTACTTTTTTTTAAAAATTTTTTTTTTTAAGTTTTGGATTTCATTCTCCTTCCAAATATAAAGGAAGATTGAGAGTAAACAATTGTCTTCTTGTTATTATTTTTGTACTAAATTTGAAGATATTAGCATTTTCCTACACGTTGAATCGGCTGATTTGAACCTTCAGCTTTCTGCTTCTACTTTCCCTGGGGAACTGTCTGCATATCTCACTTTCGCTTGTGTAAACCCATTCCAGAACTCTTTCATATCTTCAACTTTCGCTGGTTAAGCTCCTAGGGGGCACCATAATCTACTGCATGAGACATGGAGGAGTTTAAGCAGACTTTCTCTGACTTTCACCGAGATTTTAAACAGATTTCTTCTGACTTCTACCAAGCTTTTAAGGAAGATATTCAGGACATCATGTAAAAGTTTTAAAATGTGCCATCAGGTTGGGAATGTGGTGGATGAAATTGAGGAATTCAACAGTGATAGAAACCTAATAAAATTTATTTTTAAAAGAGAAGATAATAAGGGGAAAAAAGGGAGTGAGGCTTGTCTTTTTATTTTGCCTGCTTGGAAGAGCTTTTGTGGATGACTTGGTTTTGGTTTTGACAGAACCTTTAAAGAGAATTGAAATTTTAATGAGTAAATTAAAGGAATTTGGGGCATTAGCAGGTTTCAAGATTAATAAACAGAAGACAAAAAATGCTAACATAAATATGAAGATACAAGATCAAACAGGATTGATGAATAAAATGGGTTTTAAGATTGAGAAGAAGGTAAAATACTTGAGTATTACTATGACAAATATGAATTGTATGTTATTTCGAAATAACTATGTTAAGACATAGAATGAAGTTAAAAAAGATACGTCAAGATGGGACAAATTACAATTGTCATTGCTGGGTAGAATTTCTGTGATTAAGATGAATGTCTTACCTAGAATGTTATTTTTGTTTCAGACAATACCTGTTTTGACAACTGATGTACCATTTAAACAATGGCAGAAGGATATATCTAAATTTGTATGGCAAGGGAAAAGACCACGAGTTAAATATAAGATACTACAAGATGACCGTGGAAGCATTTTCAGACAACACTGGCTCTTCGGCTAACAAACGGAGGTGAGCACCAGCCCCTAGAGTTGGACACGACTGCACAAATGTGCAGGGGGAACCTTTACCTTTCTACTACAAGATGTGAAGGAAAGAAGAGGATTGGGCTTACCAGATTTGAAATTATATTTTGCTCCCTGCTGTTTAGGTTGGATGAAAGAGTGGGTGTTGTTAATAAATAGAAAGTTATTGGACTTAGAAGCTCATGATCTGAGATTTGGGTGGCATGGATATCTATGGTATGACAAAGCTAAGGTGAATGTAGATTTTAAAAATCATTATGTCAGGAGGGTTATTCTTAGAGTATGGAATAAATATAAATTTGCCCGAAAGCACCTTTGTGGATTTCAGTGCAAGAAGCATTTTATAGACAAGAAATGATAAGTAAATGGTTAACTTACCATGGTGTACTAGTATTTTCTCAAGAGGAATATAAAATAAAAGCTAGAGAAGATTTAACAATAGAAGGATATCCTATCAATGGTTTTCTTATGTACAATTGTTAGGAAGATTTAAAGTGGATAAAAGATTTTATGGTTTTGAACAATGCAAGACTGAATTTGAAACAGAATTAAGTACTAATGATGGACACGTTATTGGTAAAATGTATAAACTTTTGTTCAAATATGAGAGAAGAAGAACAAGTGAAAGAATGTATGATCAAATGGGCTAAAAACTGGTTATAATATACAAATGGGACAATGGGGAAACGTGGCTGAATGGATTGAAATTTACATAATGTTTTAACCTTAAAGAGAACTTTTATAAAATGATGTATCACTGGTATTTGTCACCAGAAAAATTGTCTACAATGTATAAAGGTACTTCGAATCTTTGCTGGAAATATGAACAACATGAAGGGACATTTTATCATGTTTGGTGGACATGTAAAAAAGCCAAAAAAATTTGGACACAAATACATATTTATTTATTTATTTATTTGATTTATCACCACCCAACTCCCTCACAGGGACTCTGGGTGGTTTACAATCCCACACAAACTCCAATACAATATAAATAGAGTCAAATAAACATTAAAATAAGCAATTTAAAAAATACAATAAATATAATAAAATCAAGATGGTAGTATCTTTTTTTAAAACACTGGAAAGGGCAATTCTAGAGCCAACCTAATGTATTAGCCATCCCCAAGAGTTTATACTCTTCTTCCAGCCCCAGGCCTGTTGGCAGAGCCAAGTCTTGAGTTTTTTCCGGAAGTCCAGGAGCGAGGGGGACTGTCTTAACTCTGGGGGAAGAATATTCTACAGGGCAGGCGCTACTGCAGAGAAGGCACGCTTCCGTGACCCCGTTAGATGGAATTCTTTAACCGATGGGGTCCGTAGCATGCCCTCCCTGCATGATCGGATGGGATGGGACGATGTAATGGGGATAAGACAGTCCCTTAGGTAACCTGGTCCCTTGCCATGAAGGGCTTTAAAGGTCATAACCAACACCTTGAATTGGACCCGGAAGCAAACTGGAATCCAGTGCAGCTTGTGTAACAAAGGTGTTACATGTGTCCGATAAGGTACTTCCAAGATAGTCCATGCGGCCGCATTCTGGATCAGCTGAAGCTTCCGGATACTCTTCAAGGGTAGCCCCATGTAGAGCGCATTACAGTAGTCTATATGTGAGATAACCAGGGCATGAGTGACCGTTCGAAGGGCCTCTCGTTCCAGGAAAGGTTGTAACTGGCGCACAACACAAAGTTGTGCAAAGGCCCTCCAAGCCACGACTACCACCTGCTCTTTGAGCAGGAGTCGTGAGTCCAAGAGGACCCCCAAGTTACGCACTGGGTCTGTCTGGGGCAGTGCCACCCCATCCAGAACTAAAGATGGCAATTTCCTAGATATCAAGGAGCCATTAATCCACAGTCACTCCGTCTTACTAGGGTTCAGTTGAAGCCTGTTTTTCCTCATCCAGGCCCCTACAGCCCCCAGGCACTTGGACAGGGTAGAAACTGCATTGCTTACTTCCCCCGGGATGGAGATATACTGTATAATTGAGTATCATCAGCATACTGATGATATCTCACCCCATGGAGACAGATCTCATCCAGCAGCTTCATGTAGATGTTAAAAAGGAGTGGAGAGAGTACCAAGCCCTGTGTGACCCCACAAAATGGGCCCACGGGCTGGATCTCTCACTCCCAATCAACACCGACTGGAACCGGCCCTGGAGGAAGGAGGCGAACCAGCGCAGCACAACGTCGCCCGCCCCCAACTCCCTGAGCCGCTCCAGAAGGATACCATGGTCGACGGTATCGAAAGCCGCTGAGAGTCAAGAAGAGCGAGAATGGATGCACTGCCTCCATCTTGCTCCCGCCAAAGATCATCCATAAGCACGACCAATGCAGTTTCAGTCCCATGACCAGGCCTGAAACCTGACTGAAAGGGGTCCAGATAATCCGTTTCATCCAGAATCCTCTGGAGCTGCAACGCTACCACCTTCTCAACCACCTTCCCCAAAAAGGGAAGGTGGGAGACTGGATGAAAATTATCCAGTACACTAGGGTCCAGCGATGGTATCTTGAGGAGAGGGCATACCAGTGCTTCCTTAAAAGCTGCTGGAAACACCCCCTCCTCCAACAATGTATTAACCATCATCTGGACTCAGCTACAAGTCACCTCCCGAGCTGCTTTCACCAGCCAGGAGGGACATGGATCTAATTGACAGGTGGTGGCATTTACAATCCGGAGAACTCTGTCCACTTCCTCGGGTCCGACAGGCTCGAACCGTTCCCAGTTAACAAGGTAAGTACGTTCCCTGGGTATCTCTTCAGACTCTGTCTCACACTTGGAGTCCAACCCAGAGCGAATCCGAGTGATTTTATCCAATAAATGCCCAGAAAATTCTTCCGCATGGCCCTGGAGATGGATTTCCGACTCCCCTTTCCCTAAAAGAGATTGGGTAAACTTAAACAGGGCCGCCGGACGGCATTCCGCAGATGCAATAAGAGCGGGGAAATATTGACGTTTCGCCGCTCTTATCGCCACAAGGTAGGCCTTAATAGCAGCTCTAGCTTGTGTTCGGTCGGATTCAGTCTTTGTCTTCCTCCAGTGGCGCTCTAGGCATCTCTTAATCCTCTTCAGAGCCCTCAGCTCCTCTGTAAACCAGGGGGAGCTTTGGGCCCAACTGGACAAGAGAGGCCGCATAGGCGTGATCCTGTCCAAGGCCCCAGCTGCCTCTCTATTCCAGGCGGCAGCCAGGGCCTCCACTGGACCATGCAGCAGATCTTCGGGTATAACCCCCAGCTCCCTCTGGAACCCTAACAGGTCCATCAGTCGCCAGGGGTGGACCAATTGAATAGGTCAAGCCTCCCTGCAGAGGGGAGTGGCATAGGAGAATCTCAAGGTCACCAGGGCGTAGTCTGACCATGACAAAGGGGAAAGATGTAGCTCTCCCCGCAGATCACTTTGCCACTACTCCGTCAAGAAAACTAAATCCGGGGTGAGGCCACTATCTCGAGTCAGGTCCTGGATAATCTGGGACAGGCCCATGGTCATCATGGTGACCATGAACTCCCGAGCCGCTTCCGAGGCTCGCCCCAAGGAGGGCAGTTTGAAGTTCCCCAGGACCATAAGCCTGGGGAACTCCACCGCCAACCCCAAGATGGCCTCCAGCAGCTCAGGCAGGGAGGTTGCTACGCAGCAGGGAGGCTGGTACAATAACAACACTTTCAACTGTTCACGAGAACCCAACTTGAATAACAGGGTCTCACACCCGGTAACTTGTGGAGCAGGGCCCCTGACAGCCACTAGAGACACCCTGATGACAACAGCCACTCCTCCTCCCCTGCCCTGAAGTCTTGGCTGGTGCCAGACCTGAAACCCGGCTGGGCATATCTCAGAGAGAGGAACACCTCCCTCCGGGCCCAGCCAGGTTTCTGTAACACATGCCAGGTCTGTCCCCTCCTCTAAAATCAGATCGTGAATGAGGGGGGCCTTGTTATTAATTGACCTGGCATTACATAGCAACAGCCAGAAATCAGGGCAACCACGCGTCTGCTGACCAGGGCCTGGGTATGAGCATAGAGGGCCAGAACACGCCACTGGTACTAAACACCGGGGGCGTCTTCCCCTACGATGGCCCGCCCTCCGACTCCCATCATAATATCCCCTGCCCATCACCACCTCAATGGCCTGTCCTGCCCTGTAACCCCCAGAGTCTCTAAATTCATTAGCCTCCACTCCTGGACTCCCAAGAACTCCAGTTGAAAACGGGTATCCCTCCATCATTCACCCAACTCACTCATACCCAAACAACCCAAGTGGTGAAGGACTCCCCCCCAGTGCACCAGCTCAAACTCTCAGCACTGATGGAGCCCAATCACCACTCTCACATTCATTCACTCATTCATTCACTTTGCCCCCCGACTTCTCTCACTGGTCAACAGGGGGCGCTCCATACACTACCCCTCACCCCCTGACTCTCACTCAGGGGAATGAGTGTTCTCACTCTCTCCATACAAACTCATACCCCCTCTCACGTCTCTCACACCTGAGAGGGAGTAACAGTCACTTCAAGGGATCCCGATGGCCTATGTTATATTAGGGCGGTCAGAAGGGGATGGCTCAGCTCACTTCCACAGTGGCCTCTGCCCTGGTAATCCATAGCCCACACGTCAGAAATAGTTATTATGTTCCTGCCCGTCGCCCAAGATTGTCTTGGCGTTACCGTGCCCGCAGTCCAGTTCTTTAAAGTCTGTCAGGCACTGGGTCAGTCCATTTAACCAGGGTCTGCCCCACTTCCACTGTCCTGTGAAGACATGCTGAGTTAGCCAGACCAGTCCGGTTGCAGACCCCACGGTGTCCGAGCAGCGCCCCAAGCTCTGTGTCGCCTCCTTAAAACCCTTCCAGGGGGCTTCTCCTGGTGTCTGTCGGTCTACAAAAGTCTCTGAGCTGCTAAAAAAGCCCCGAGCACCGTCGCCAGAATAACTCAACTCCCCCACTCCACATGAGGGGTCGGCAAATGCTCCCACAGCAACGGTATCGGTAGCAGCCACAGTAACAGCACCGGCATTGGCAGCAGCCACAGCTGAAGCTCCAACTCCATTCACGCCCAGCATGCCAGGCGTTGGGGGGGGGGCGCTCTGGCTCCAGTGACTCCAGCTGTACTCGCCAAAGCTCCAACCTCAACCGGGGGGCTCCAACAGCAACCCAAGCTGCCCCGGCCACTCCAGCCGCAGTTCTTAACGATTTGGCAGCAGCTCGGCAGCTCCCAACCATTCGGCCGTCCGACAAACCTAGCGCCGGGAGACTCCAAACCGGACTCGCTATCTTCCACCGCTCGTCCAGGGGGGCTCCATCCACACCCCAAGTTCGTCAGGTATGGGGATTATACCCCCAAAAAACCTTAATAGCGCCACAGCTGGGGTGGGAAGATCGACAAGTTCTTAAAACTAAAGTTTTAGAGCTCACCCCTTAGAGCGGCGAACAGCATTCCATCGTGGTCGCCATCTATTAACAAAAAGATTTTAAAGGTTAAAGTACAACTGAATCCAGAGATTCTCCTTTTGGGTCTAATGGACAGGCAACTAGACAAAGTCATGGAACTTTGTTTTTGTATATGACAACTGCAGCGAGACTATCATATGCTCAAAATTGGAAAGGTTCGACACTACCCACAATGAAGGAATGGTTGGTGAAGATGATGGAACTTGCAGAGATGGCTAAATTGACTTCCTTGATCAGAGAAAAAAACAATATCTACATTTATGGCTGACTGGAAACCCCTTATAGACTTTTTGTATGAAATGGAAAAAAATGCATTTGTGACTTGTGGTTTTGAGGATTAGAAAAAAAATGGATAATAGAACAAAAGGAGCTTTTTTTGTAATCATAGAGTCTCTTAGAGACAATTGTAGAGAATCATAGAGACAATTATAATCAATTGTCTCTTAGACAATTTTGTAATTGTACTTATATTTGCAGCCTCCAGATGCTGGGTTAGAACACCGACAGCTTCACCTGCACAGCCTGGGGTTGAGATGTAAAACTGGGTATCATTGGCATAGTGATGGTACCAAATCCCAAACTGACAGATGACCTCACCCAATGGTTCCACGTAGGTGTTAAACAGGAGGGTGAGAATGGTGAGCCCTGAGGGACCTTACAAGTGAGGGGCCACAGGTGTGATCTCTCCCTTCCTGTCAACACCAACTGGAAATGAGCCCTGAGAAAGGAGGCGAACCACTGCAACGCAATGCCTTGGAAAATGACCATGACACGAAAAAGAGACAAGTGGAACAAATAAGAATAAAAATAAAATGACTGCAGGAAGAGGGGTACAAATTCGATATGAAAAAATACTAGAAGGCAGATTAATCTCCCAAGAGAAGGAATGCTTGGAACAGAATGAATAGCATTATGTTACCGAGTGCCACAGAAGTGTGTGGAGTTATGCCATGGATGAATAGTATGAAAAGGATGCTTGATGGAGTGACAAAGCGAAAGAGCCTATGGATGAGAAGAATGACAGAGAATTATTTGCTGCAAAAAAATGAGGATAAGAGAAAAATATGTTATAATGTGTACAGAGAAAAAAAAAGATAGTTACAAAGAATGTAGCTGAAGAAAGCAAGAAACAGTTAAGTTCAAAAGTGGCAGATAGAATGCAAAGTAATTTCCATGGAATAAAAAAAAATATTCTACAAGTGAGTAAAGAGGATTAAACAAGGAACTTCAGTAGAGTGACTGTAATTAAAAATAAAAGTGATTAAGTTATTTGGGATGAAACTGAAGTGACAAATGCTGAAAGTATTTTAGCAATCTTTATCAGAATGATACGCTGAAGAATAGAATAGAGAGATAGTGTCCAAGAAAGAATTCATGAAAAGGAGGTCATAAATGTCAGAGTGGCAAGGATACAGAAATGTTAAAATATGGATGTAGTTTGCTGATGTAGCGACTATGTGACTTGCTTACTGTATGCATGAAGACTGTTTTTGTGCCTGATAACTGGAACAATGCCATGATGCAAAGGGAAAGGTAGCAAGAGTGAACATAAAAACCACAGGGAAATAAATTTGAATGTGCCTGGGAAGGTGTTTGGCAGAATTCTGAATGAAGGGGCATAAGAGGTGACAATGAGCAAAATTTAACGAAATGTAGTGTGGTTTTTGCAAGGGGCGTGGTGGCTCAGCGGGTAAGACGCCAGGCTTGTTGATCGGAAGGTCGCAAGTTTGGAGTTTCGAATCCCTAGCCCTGCGTGCGGAGTGAGCTCCCGCAGTAACTCCAGCTCTTGCCAACCTAGCAATTCAAAAGCATGCAAATGCAAGTAGATGAATAGGTACCACTTCGGTGGGTAGGTAACAGCATTCTGCGTGCGTCATGCCAGCCACATGACAGTGGAAGCGTCTTCGGACAACGCTGGCTCTTCAGCTAACAAACAGAGATGAGCACTGGCCCCAAGAGTCGGACACGACTGCACAAATGTGCAGGGGGAACCTTTACCTTTTTACCTCTTATGTAGTTCAGATTATCAAGATATACATGGAATCACTTTATGAAGTCTTGAAGATCTTCAGTAAAAAGGGTAGGCAAGAAGCCTGTTAAAGGTAGGAGGGTAGCACTTCGGTGGGTAGGTAACATCATTCTGCGTGCGTCATGCCGGCCACATGACAGTGGAAGCGTCTTCGGACAACGCTGGCTCTTCAGCTAACAAACAGAGATGAGCACTGGCCCCAAGAGTCGGACACGACTGCACAAATGTGCGGGGGGAACCTTTACCTTTACCTTTAGTGTGGTTTTATGACAGGCATGACGTGTGCAGACTAGATTTTGCACTTCAGCAAACCACAGATAAATATAAACACGTAAGAAAGAATATGCAATATTCTTTTGTTGGTTTAGAGCAGCGGTCCCCAACCTTTCTGGCACCAGGGACTGTTCTTCTTAAAGTTTTAGCTGGATCAGCATGCTGCAGCAAAGTTCATGCTATCATGGTTTCAACCTCACCTGCCAAATTTCTTTCTCACTCTTGGAAAATGAAGGCAATAGGCATGGATGAAGCTTTGGCAACAGTCTTTTCACTGCACAGTGCACCTGCTTGACTTAATGCTTAAAAAAAGAGACTGCTTCCTGCTACTGGTTGATAAAGGCATGGCCAGAGTGGGATGGAAGGTGGAAAGAGTGGCTGTCAGGAATCTGTTCACAAGTGATGAATTGGACCAATCAGATATGCAGAAGAGGTGGCTGCTTTGGAACCCCCAATGCCTCAGATGGCCAAAAGCTTTCAGCCCTAGCCAAAGGGCAGATGAGACTTTCTCGGTTGAGCAATGTTCATGCCAACCTGACTAAAAATGGGAAGAAAAAGTTGACCCTCCTCCAACTTCTCATCGGCAGAGACAAAACATGAGGATTCTGGAAAAGCAGAAAAACACAATGCACGTCATGAAAATTTGAAGACAAAGGAGAGGAACAGCAATCTTTATTTCTTCTCATTTTGCCAAATTCTGTTTCACTAGTCTCAATTGTCTGTCATCCAATTTATGTCACTGTATTTTCCTGTTTCTGTTTATTGTTTCTTGGAATCTACACTGCCACCATTTTTACCCCACAGTCTGTAAAGCTGTTAAAGCAGACCTACTGCAACGTACTGCTGAGAATATTGCCCGGCTGACTAGCAGTGAAGTACAAATCATGGCACTTCAGCCAGAGTTGTGCCCCCCAATTGCTAGCAAAATATCTCATTTCAGAGCTTTTTGTCATCACTCATAAAAGGGAGAACTGATAAACCACCAAGGTGCTGTCCTAAATGATCTGTTAAGATCAGCTGAGATGGACTACTGGGAGTGCTTGATCATTTATGGTGACGTGGGCAGTAGATTAGGTCCCAGCAATGGGAAATAACCTTGTGGAAGAGCAGGCCGCTTGGCAAAATTGAAGGCCCCTGTGCTGCTTTCTTTCCCTCCCATTGGAGCCTTCTCCCCAGTGTCAGCATGGCAGAGTTGCCAATAAAGCAGCAACCTTGACACAGGCATGGGAGGAGAAGATGCATGTTTTGGAGCTCTGCAGCCACCAGGAAACAGAGTACAGGAATCAAATGAAAGGAGGCGTTTTTCCTTCAGAAGGAGTGGATGGTCCAAAAGAGAGGAAAAGAAGTTAGCAGTGTTAGAGTTATTGGGTTTCAACCAAGCATGTCTCACACAAGCTTGAAGGAGGGGCAGCTCTGCTGCAACCTAATATTACTGCTTTGTGTGGCATTCTTTTTAAATGTGGCAGAGCTACTGCTTAATTTTTTTAATGATTATTGATTATTGTCATCAATTACATTTTTTTGAACATGACTGCCCTCTAGAATCTGCATGATGGGAACTTCACTATGATGAGGGGAGTCAATTTTGTGAGATTTATATAGTGTAGGTCTGGCTCAAATCAGCCCTCATTATTTAATGAAGTATTCACACAATTGGCCTTAGTTATCCATTTAATTGCATTGATTGAATTATGGAGACAATTACTTTTACACATTGGCACATTGCATTTTGGATGATGTATTTTATAAAGTAAATGAAACAAGCACCAAACGTTTGTGTTATTTGTTCATTCCACTGCAAGTCTGATTTAGCTCATCCATTTATTTGTTTATTTATCAAACAATGTAGGGAGACTCATAGCCCTGGATTTGGGATATTTAAAAGGTGTAATGGCTTATTCTTTTTGTTCCCCTATAAACCTGATGCATTCAGTAACATAATGAGTTATTCAGCAATAAGCAACTTCTGACCAGGGTTTTTAAAAGCCTATTTTGGTTTATTTTTACAGCTACCATACCTGGGTTGCTAAAATCCATACCATCTGGATTTTGCAGCCCAGGTAGTAGAGCCCTATTTCCACAAATTTACCTGAGCCTGGCTTAAAAGCCCTGAGGTAGTTTTTATTCACAATGACAGGATCTCTGTCTGAAGAGATGTTCTGCTAAAAAGGATATATCTAGAGAACATATAAATGTGAGCCTCAGCCACCTTCATTTTAACTCTGGCACACAGTAACTACTGAGTCAGGTCTTCTGTGGATGGAGCTCTCTCTCTCAAATACTTCTTTCCCTCCAGTAGGTACCTCCTGAATATCGTTTAGGCATCTATTGTTTATCTTCACCTAGGTGTTTCCTACGTGAATGTAATGGATGAATGCATTTTCCTCCCTCCTCCATTTCTATTTATTAATCATATTCCCTGGCGATCCAATTCCAAATGACTGTGCTAGTGGTTAAGGCGCTGGGCTAGAAACCAGGAGTCTGAGAGTTCTAGTCCCGCCTTAGGCATGAAAGCCGGCTGGGTGACCTTGGGCCAGTCCCTGTCTCTCAGCCCAATTCACCTCACAGGGTGGCTGTTGTGGGGAAAATAGGAGGAGGAGGAAGGAGTATTAGGTATGTTTGCCGCCTTGAGTTATTTATAAAAAAATAAATAAAGGCAGGATAGAAAATAAAAAAATAATAAAATATACAAAAACATTAAAATCAACACTAAAACCCAATAGACACTGTCACCCAGAGGGAACAACAACTAACCTCTCTCCATCACCAGCAGAGGCAAAAACAAAGGCAACCACCCACAGTAACTAAAGGTCTGGGGGAAAAGCCATGTTTTAGTGCACTTTTAAAGGCCAATAAGGTGGGGATTATATAAATTATATGAGCAGAGATATGCTGTTTCAGAGAGCTGATGCCACAAGAGAGAAAGCCCACTTCCTGGTTTCTGCAATGTTTAATTGACAGGACCTGAAGTGAACCAACTCCGTCAGATGTTACAGGATGGGCAGAAAATAAAGGAGATAGATGGTCCCTCAAATAATTAGGCCCTTTGCCATATACAGCTTTAAATGTGACAACCAGAACCTTGAATTGCATCCAGAAGCCAACTGGTAACCATTGAAGCTCATGAAGCATGAGTGTTACATGGGCATGATGTGGCCTATCCATTACTGCTCCTGCTGCAGCATTCTGAATTGGCTATAGTTTTTGAACAGTTTTCAAGGGCAGCCCTATGTACAGCATGTTACAATAGTCCATTTCCAAGGTCACCAAAGCATGAATGACCATATGAACTGCTTTCTGTTCCAGGAAAAGTGTAAGAGGTAGACCTGTGCGAAGACTTTCCTGGCCACAGCTGCCGCCTGCTCTTCAAGCAGGAGCCATGAGTCCAAAGGATTCCCAGATTGCACACCAGACCCTAACAGGTTAGGGCAACCCAGTTCATGGTCAAAGATGGAAGATCCTCCGTACCTGGGGCCTGAACACTCACAGCCACTCAGTCTTGCTAGGGTTAAGTCTAAGCTTGTTCCTCCCCATCCAAACCCTCACAGCCTCCAGGCACTGGAACATGACTTCAATAGCATCTTTCAGCCATCCTGGGGTCAAGATAGCCCCACAAGGTACACCAGACCATGAAATAAGCATCACAGGATGGCTAAAACTACTTTTATTGAGATTGGCTATAATAACAGAATCTTGCAAGTCCGATTGTACTGTTTCTCCTCCTCCTTCTTATAGTTCAGTGAATTAGGGAGGTGTCTATCTGATCTTCTGAATATTATCTGAACATTCTGGACTTAAAAATGCTTTAGCCCCTTTTGCCTAGGCAGCAGAGCCTGCATATCTATGTCAAAGTCATCTTCTTTACTCTCTACATCACCACAGGTAATCCACAAGCATGATCAATGCCATCTCCGTACTATGCTCTGGCCTGAAACCCAACTGAAAAGCATCTAGGTAATCCATTTCCTTCAGGGCCCTCTGTTCCTGTAACCCAACCACCTGTTCAACAATCTTCTCCCCAAAGAGAAGACTGGAGACTGGACAAAAGTTATCTATCTAACACATTTGGATCCAGGGATGGCCGCTTGAGGAGGGGGTGCACCACTGTCTCTTTCAAGACTAGTGGAACCACACCTTCACTGAAAGAGGCAACTACCACTGTAGGTACCAACTGCCTTTAACCTCCCAGGTGACCTTAACCACCCAGAAGGACAGAGATCTAATGCACAAGTGGCTGGGCTAACAGGATCCTGCCTGCTGCCTCAGGAGTCACAGGCTCAAACTCTTCCCTGAGAACTGCTGCAATAGCAGAGTGAATGATCTTGTATTGTGCATTTTAATTAGTGCCACTTTTATACCCAGGTAGGAAAGAGCAATCAAGTCTGCACTACAGGACTGATAGAGAGAAATATTGAACCATTCAAATACAGGACCATTGATCTATGATTTGTTTCATCTTATATGTATAACTTATCTTGTATGTATCTTGTATTGCTAAACATCCAAACATAGAGAAAGGCATACATGAAATAGGTGTCACACAACATTTCTTACAAACCTAATCCTAAATCCTAAATTCTCTACAGGTAGTCCTTGTTTAGCAACTGCCTTGGAAAGCAACTGTTTGCAAATATGATAGTAATAAACAATAGTAAAAAAACCATTTTCTGACCAATGCACTTATGCTCAAATATCTGCCTGACAACACACGCCGGAGTGAGAGTAATGCTGGCATTGCTGCACAAAAGTACTTTACCTAAAAAAGATGGCAGCAACCAGCGATATTCTCAGCGTCTCTCTCTCTCTCTCAGTCATGTGGTTCGCTTAGCGACTGTGTCGCTTAGTGACCATTTTGCTGGAGCCAATTGTGGTTGCTAAACAAGGACTACCTGTATTCATTCATCATATTCACATCACTACACTTTGGAGCAGCCAATCCAAAGGAAGCATGAGATGGGGCAGAGAAGATGAGCTCATACCAAAGCTGTCCCTTGGTATTAACAGATTGATTACCGCCTCTTTTTTATGAGGCCAGAGTTTATATATGCCTGTGGCTTGCTGCTTTCTACATACTTCTTGAAGGAACATCATTCTTTGGGTATATAATACTCACATAAAGAGTCCCCCTTTTGGGGGGAGATGGGCGGTGATAGAAGTTGGATAGATAGATAGACAGATAGATAGATAGATAAATAAATTAATAAATATTGTCTATACTGGCCCTCTTACTTCTCACTGGTTTCATTGCTTATTCATGGGCTGCTTAAACCATATAGATTTCCAAGAACCTGTTGCTTTGTTAAATACTGCAAGTGTTACATAGCGTGCTCTGCTCTTTTGATTCACACTGTTCCTTGTTGTGAATTTCCAGCTGTCTTCGTGATCTGGCATTTGTTGTGAGGAAGCTGCCTTTGTTATTATTGCCTGAAACAAACCTTTTGTTGTGGGAATACAGGCATTGTTATTATTTTTTTCATTCTTCCAATCTTGTGCAGCAGTTTCTTTTTGTTATCAGTCTCTTACATTAATTTGAGAAAGTTTTCTTGGACTTCTGGTGGGGACATGGCGGACTGAACAGTTGTGCCCGCGAGCTCAGCAGGCGGAGCTGACAACGCAGCAGTTTTTTTGGGCTCAGGCAGGTTTTCCTGAAGCCCAGGAGTGTTTTCCGGAAAAAAGGAAAGCACCTAGAATCACCCCATCTGCCCTCCAGACGGCTGCTTGAAACCAGAAGAGCGCAAACAGTGTTCACGTTCGACTGGTAAGAGCTAGCTGGTAGGGGGGACGTCACCATTTTCCATGCCGCGCTGTAGCCTTAAAGGGACACTAAGACTGGCCACCCCATTTCTAAATCACCCAATTTATATTTCTTTTAAGTACGCGTACCCTAAGAGAGGCTTTCTACAGCAAGGAGAAGTGGGCTCTCTTGGTGCTTATCGTATTTTTGGGATTATTTTTTTTAAAATTATTCTTATGTTTTGGACTTTGGTTTCCCTCCAAATATTAAGGAGGATTGAGAGTAAATAATTGTCTCCCTGTTATTATTTTTGTACTAAATTTGAAGATATTAGCATTTTCCTACACATTGAATCGGCTGATTTGAACCTTCAGTTTTCTGCTTCTACTTTCCCTGGGGAACTGTCTGCATAGCACCTTAACCACTAGACCAATAACAATGTGGTTTTGGTTTAATATAGAGTAAGGGATTGACTATGGAACATTTTTGTATATCCTTGCTGTTTAAAGTCGGAAGTCACACTTCTTTGTAACTTTGAAAACTTTTTCTCTTGTGTTTCCACACCTTTTTAGTTTTTTCTCTTTGTAGTTTTTTGTTCTTCCGTAGCTTTTATCTCTGCTCGAAACTTAATAAATTTCTTATAAAAAAATAAAGTTTTCTTGTTGATGTTCCAATCTATCACTTTGCCAGGTTTGTTGACATCCTCTGTACCACTCTGATCATCTCACCTCTTGTGCCAGTGTTCTTCATGTTCTTCATACAATGAAACTTTGACTTAATGGATCCCCATTCAGCAGACTTCGGATGCAACAATGGACCAAATTTCTACCCAGTCATGCTCCCCCCCCAAATAGTGGACAATCCCATTGCATTGAAGTAGTCCAGACAAGGCAGTTAAAATTACATTCATTTTACTTCATTTTTATGACATGCATGACAATTTACATAATTTGTGCATTAATATAATTGTGCAAATGACCTACATAATGACAATGATGTACTTTCAGATTTAATGGTCATTTGTGAGAAATGGATACCCCCTTCCCGCTAATTGTCCATTAAGAGTGGGGGTTTATTGTATTTGTTCTTTTGTGTGCTGTTTGTAATTTTCCAAGCCTTACTTCAACTATTTTATAATTTACTACTCTCATACCAAAATGGTTGCATTTCTCTCTCTCTCAATATATATGTTTGCAAAAGTTATAGTATATGATGTTATTTGAGAAGTCAAAGACCACAGTTCAGATTTTATACTTTCCAGAAAATTCCATGATGATGTCACAGGAAGTAGTGACATTGTCACTTTCATCCCATTTATTTATTTGAAATATGCTTGCCACTATCAGAAAGACTCTTGGGAGTTTACAATACATGTATAAAATATATAAAATATCCATAGTACCATAAGTCAAACAAAAGAATAAAATAAAATAAAAGAATAAAATAAAATAAATAATAAAATAAAATAAAATAAAATAAAATATAAAATAAAAAATAAAATAAAATAAAATATAAAATAAAATAAAATAAAATAAAATAAAATAAAATAAAAGAATAAAATAAAATAAAATAAATAAAATAAAAGAATAAAATAAAATAAAAGAATAAAATAAAATAAAATAAAATAAAATAAAATAAAATAATAAAATAAAATAATAAAATAAAATAAAATAAAATAAAATAAAATAATAAAATAAAATAAAATAAAATAAAATAAAATAAAATAAAAAAATAAAATAAAATAAAATAAAATAAAATAAATAAAATAAAATAAAATAAAATAAAATAAAATAAAATAAAATAATAAAATAAAATAAAATAAAATAAAATAAAAATAATAAAATAAAATAAAATAAAATAAAAACAGTGCAATACAATAAAACATCCATGGTAAACAAATGAAACAAAACAGTAATAAACAAGCCAACTATCTACATTTCAACAATTCTGAAGGGATTCTAAATATAGGAATGGGAATAGAAGCTTTTAGAGGAAAATGTTTCAATTTCTACTCTGAATGTCTTCCCACCAAAACTTTGCAGCATGACATTGACCCGATTTCTATGTTTTGGTGACCACTTCAGGCCACTTTTCAGGGTTGCTGGGAGAAATTGAAATGGTTAGCTTATTACTGGTGTCCTATTTTTATTATCATTCCTAGTTATGCTAAAAGAAAGCCAGTTTGTTGTAGTGGTTTAAAGCACCAGCCTAGAAACCAGGGGACCATGAGTTTTAGTCCCACCTTAGGCATGAAGCCAGCTGGGTAACTTTGGGCCAGTCACTTTCTCTCAGCCCCAAGAAGGAGGCAATGGCAAACCACCTCTGAAAATGTTGCCAAGAATCAAGATTGACTCATAGGCTCATAGACAGATGCACACACACAAAACTGAAAACAGAGAGAGAAATGAAGAGAAATAAGAGTCATTTTTCTGTCACAATTCAGAAGCATGATCTTGGGATGCTAGGGTATGGGGTGTGGTCTGCATGAAGGTTGCAGGTTACCATCCCAGTATACACTAATTATTACAAATATGTTATCAAATCATGTACAAATCACTGTAGTTCTTGACAACATTGCCCACTAATATTTCGTAAGAAGAGGCCCTTGCCCATAGGTATTGGCTCTTGAGGCTCTTGGTCAGAAAATAATCTTTCATATCCCTCAAATTATCTGAGATAATTTCCACTAGAGATGCCTGATAATGAACCTGGGAATTTTTGCACGCAAAGCATGTGTCCTAATATGACAGGTTTCCTTCTCATCCAGTGATTTTGGAGTGGTAAAGATTGGATTCAGTGCATTCTTTTTAATTTTAACCTCCTATACTATGTTGGTTTATTTGGCTTTCTATGATATGGCATTGGTAATGGGAGTTGGAAATAATCCTGAATACATGGTCTCCAAAGACTAATTTAATCATTTATAAATAAAACTAAATTGAAAAAAAATCATTAAAGGTGAGGCAGGATAGAAATATTTTAATTTGCTCCCTTTTTAAAAATAAGCATGATAGAATATCTAAAGTAACTAGTAGCATCTAAGAATTCTGGTTTGTGTCTGATCCTTTTATCTGCAAAGAAAAAAGTCTCTTTATGTACCTTTTAAAATTATAAATAGTTAAGTGACTTTGGTAGTTGGGGAAAAAGAGGATTTTTTCCCAAAGCAACACGGAGTGAACTTTGTTCCTTGTGTAAATTATAACACTATCTAAATCTTCCCCAAATGACAAAGACATATGCATGCAAGTTAATTCATGCCTGGAGTTCCTGGAGCAGTCCTTCAGGTTATCATCATATTGCTCACAGGATGAATCTTCTATAGACATGTGCAATCCAATTACAGCTAGAATACCATTTAAAGTGCAAAAGCAAAACTTTGTAGCTCAAATAACTTTGACAGCTCTTCACACTTCCATCTGGATATGGTTGACATCTATGAGGGTATAACTGAATTGGTTGACATCTATCAGGGTATAACTGAATTTTACAAAGAAGATACTCTTTTTTCCCCTAAAGTTTTTACTGGTAACTATAGTCTCTAATGTTCCTTGTCTTCTTGTCTCACCCCTTCCTGCCATTCATTCCAGTTCTCTTTTGGATTTGGGATTCATCTGAGTCTGATGCACATTACTAATTCATACAGCACTTCAATAGATTAAAACAATTTTGTATGTATGCAGCTTTGTAATACTCCTGAAATGTGTGAATTGTCAATATGAAATGTTTGAATTATAAATTCAAAAAATCTTGTACTATAACTTTCCTGAGGTGTATCAGTTTAGTATCCATGCATGAGTGTGGCGAAAGGATGTATCTTTTCAAAGTTCTCAATCAATCAATCAATCAATCATCAATCAATCAATCAATCAATCATATTATGTGGTGTGTGTGTGTGTATGTACTGTATGTATGAGAGAGAGAGAGAAAGAGAGAGATGCTGCTTTAGCATTTTTCCTGACATACTTTCTAAACTGAGTTTTTCTATAAGGGAGCACTTGAGACATTCCTCCTGTGATCTTAGAAGGTGTACAATATGTAATATGTCCAGAAAAAATAATGATATTTTTAATTGTTATGGCAGAGGTACTGTGACCATTTGTAGTTTGTTTTTGAATAGTTTCTCAAATATTTCCCTCTTTTAAAGCTGCTTATATATTTTTCCTGTATATACATCATCCCTCACAAGTTTAACAAATTGTGAATTTTTAAATTATAGACAAGACAGCATCCTTTTCAAGAAACAGCAATTTGGGATTGCAAAGAACACTGCAGAATGTACCTCTTACCTCATTTAGAAATGGATAATTGAAGGACATATATGTTTGTATGGAATACCAGCAGATCATTCGGATGGCACAAGAAATGTAAGGCTTACTATGTAATGATAAAAAGGGTGAAGGTTGTGTCTATAATGAGCAATACCTCTTGTAGAGCACATGTTGAGAATTGTTTGGTTTATTTTTAAATTGGTATTGGAAAATGGCATGCTTAATTTAGACAATTTGATAACATTCAGGGGACTAGGTAGCAAGAACTGAACACAAGCTTTTGTTATATGCAGATGATATCAAAGATCTTTATTCACATGTTATGATACTGCTGCATAGTAAATATTCAGGACATATAATAAAATGGAATAAATGTTTACCTTGTCAATTGGTAATAAAATATTTATGGAAGTAGGTAAAAATTAGTTTACTACTAATAAACTAGTTAAAAATTAACTAGTTAATTTTTTAAAAAATAACTGCTAATAAACTAGTAGTTAAAAAACCACTGCTAAAAATTAGTTTACTGCTCTGGTTTTATTAAGTGCTGGGACTAATTATTCTTAGAAAAGCATCACATTTAGTAGAACATCTCAAGCTGCATGGTTTGATATTCAGTGTTTTATTGAAGTCCAATGCATTTTGGAAATATATTTCTTTCTCAAAGGCACTTGAGTGGGCTTCAATAAAATAATTTTCACTGGCACTTGGGATTCCTCCCTCCTCTTTTTTTCTGCCTTTGTGCCTGCACTCCTCCTTCATTAGTCAACATTGATATACAGTACATTTTTAGAACTTTGCCTATGTTAATGCCATTTATATTTTTCAAACTATTTGTCAAGTTAATGGCAATATTTTCAGGGAATGGTGAAATGCCAAGGATCTCTCCTTTAAAGCTAGTACTTTCATTTGATAAAGGTGGTTTCAATATTCTAGATTTTAAATTGTATCATTGGGCCAACTTGCTAATTTCAGTAATGCAAACAATATTAAATATGTACACTGCAGATCCAATTAGAAAGTTATAATTTGGCACCTTTGAAATCTTGGAAGGTATTTGGATTCAATTATAGTAGGAGTTGGCTGATATTTCCAGCACATAAGGAAATTAGTATCCACATCTGGATATAACTGGATAACGAAAGAATAAAAAGTTTGATTCAAATTCTTATAAGAAATGGATGGTTTGGAGAAAATCCTGTTTAAAAATGACAAGTAAATTTTTTTGGGTGGGGAGAGTGATTAGGCAGCATACAAATGGATAAATAAATATGTTCCTTTTTGGCTAGATATTAATACTGTGATAAAACAGTTTCTTGAGAGGAAATTAAGGTTTAAAGATGTTAATTTTTCTTTAATTATATCCCTCCAACATGAAATTCTGAACCAGCAGTAGTTTCTGAATGATCTTCAAGGGCAGTCCCATGAAGCTCATTGCAGTAGTCCAGTCGTGAGGTGACCAGGGCGTGAGTGACCATTAGAAGGGCCTCCTGGTGGTCAAGGAAAGGGCACAAATGACATACAAGAGGAATCTGTGCAAAAGCCGTCCTGGCCACAGCTGCAGTCTGCTCATTGAGCTGTAGCTGCTAGTGCAGGAGGACCCCAACTTGTGTACCAGTCTTGAATGGGGAAGTGCAACCCCAATCTTGAGAGGATGTTTCCATTCCAGACTGTAAAGGTTAATGAACTTTTTCAAACTCTGCCTGTCGAATTAACTCTTTACTGACAGAAAAGAAAGATTGGACAACATGATTCCGTGTGGTCCAGATTCAATTAACTGTTTAAAAACTGAGTTCTAGTATTTTGTATTGATGTAAGTAGTAATAGTATTAGAGCCAGTTTGTTGTAGTGGTTAAAGGCACCAGGCTAGAAACCAGGAGACCATGAGTTCTAGTCCCACCTTGGGCACAAAGCCAGTGGGTGACCTTGGGCCAGTCTCTCTCTCTCAGCCTTAGGAAGGAGGCAATGGCAAACCACTTTTGAAAAACCTTGCCAAGAAAACTGCAGGGACTAGTCCAGGCAGTCACCAGGAGTCAAGACTGACTCGAAGGCACATTCACACAAAAAACCTAGTATTTTTGTAATATGGAAAAATAGATAAGTTTAATCACTATCGCTTTTTATTTTATTTCTTAATATAGAACATACAATATATTACAACCAGGTCGAAAGAATCCTCAACGACTTAACCAAGAAAGGTCAAATCACAAATGAAGAACAGAGGCAGATGAAAAGCAGTGGACCCATCATCCCACGCTTCTACAGATGCCCCAAAATACACAAGCCCAACATACCGCTCCGTCCAATTGTGTCGTTACCAGGGACCCCCACATACAACATAGCTAAAGAACTTACAAGAAAACTTGGGCATCTCACAGAGGAGAGCAAATACTCTATCAACTCTCCACTACAGTGCCTCCAGAAAATCAAAGACCTAAAAATAGATGAAAATGAAATTATGGTGTCATTTGATGTCACTGCACTCTTTACATCCATAGACCAAGCACTAGCAGTTGAATCCATGGCAGCAGTTCTACGTAACACACCTGACCTAACTAGATACACCAAGATCAAAATACTCAGAATCATGGACCTCATCAACCTCTGCCTCACCACCTACTTTCAGTTTGATGGACCACCTACTTTCAGTTTGATGGACAAATATACCAACAAATCAAAGAAACACCTATGGGATCACCACTCTCAGGACTCATAGCAGAGATTGTAATGGAAAGGATAGCACTCCCATGCATACAACCCAAAGTATGGATCTGGTATGTAGATGACACCTTCGTCATAATAAAAAAGGATCAACTGGAGGAAACACATGAAACCATCAACAACATCTTCAAAGGAATAGAATTCACAAGGGAAGAAGAAAACAACAACACACTAACACACTACCCTTCTTTGAGATCCTCATCAGTAGAGGAAATGATGGCATTCTAGAAACACAAGTCTCCCAGAAATCTACCCACACTAACCAAGTGCTCCACTACCAAAGCAATAACCCAACCTCCCACAACAGGAGCTGTGTAAGAACACTATTCAGACGAGCACTAACACACTGCAGCAACCCAGAACACCAAAAAAGGAAACAGACCACTTATATAGTATCTTCCAGCAAAATGGATACCCACGCAACTTTATCAAAAAGTGCCTGACCACTTAACCTGCTACAGCAAAAAGGATTACACTGCCATACATCAGAAACATCTCAGAAACTACTAATAGACTGTTACAACCACATGGCATCACCGTAGCACATAAACCAACCAAAACCCTTCAGAACATCGTAAGTAACCCAAAAGACCCAGTAGCCCAAGAAGAAAAAACAGGAGTTATCTACAACATGCAGTGTAAGGACTGTAGCAGCCACTATGTAGGACAGACCAGCAGAAGACTAGCACAATGCATCCACGAACACCAACTAGCAGTCAGAAGACACGATGAAAACTCCTTAATCTCACAACACATGGACAGACTCAACCATACTTTCAACTGGGAAACTGTGAGCATCTTAAACCAAGCCAAATCCAAAAATGCTAGAGAATTCCTGGAAGCTTGGCACTCACACAAAGCAGCCATCAACAGACACATAGAGGTAAACAACATTTACATACCATTCATAAGAGACAATAGAAAAGCCAGAAGACCAGAACACCTCCTTGCCAGCAATCAACACCCAGATATGCAAAGATTAACACCAGGATTAGCACCAGAGGAACAATCAAACAGCACAATATACCCTAATCAAGGAACTATTAACTCAGTCAATCAACAAAGCAGCAAACAACAGCCCAATCAAGGAACTCCTAAGGAGAGAACAACACCCCCACCAACACAAGCAGGACAAGCCATGGTATATAAACAGAGAGCAAGTCCCACTCCCTTTTCACACTGAAGATGTTGCCTAGCCTGGCAATGAAACGTCTGCAAGAAGACAACAAGGCTCAGAAAGCACCAAGGACTCCATATATCTTTCTTTTCTTTCTTCTTTTTTTAATCTATATTTCAGATTGTACCCCCTAGTTTATTTAATATCTAGAGCGATGATGGTAGACTTTCCTTCACTGAAGGAATTAAAGAAAAAAACTGAATTAAATTAAATTAAACTGAATTAAATTAAAGAAAAAACCTATCAGGAATATAGAAAACTCTGACATGTGGACTGATTGTACTTGACCCAGAAGAGATCTAGTAATCTTAAACAGGGCCGTCGGGTGGCATTCTGCAGACGCAATATAATATAATATAATCCCTCATAAGATGAAGGACATAATGCTGCATTAAGACAATGCTTTCAAAGGTTTTTTGGAGTGCTTTTTTAAGCTGACTATGATTTATATATAAATTAAAACCATATAATAGTGTTGATTTCTGAACTGAATATTTTTAGCTGCCAAATGCATTGTTCACATTTAATAATAAAAGCATTATTTCTCAATTGCTAATCATTAAGTCAGTTTAGCTTCCTGGTTTTTTTTTATAGAAGAGTGAAATGAACAAAGCACATTTAGAAAATGGCTAGCACTGTGATGCCCACTTCTAATATAATAGGGAATTTTCTAAAGCAGAATCTGAAATTATCAGTGTGACTTAGAAAGCTGTTAATAGAGGCTATACAGCAGCTCCCTCAGTGAAAACTATTTGGGAAAATATACCCTTGCATAGCAGAGAATTGGATTTAAAATATGAATGTCACATAAGGTGAAATCGTATAACAGCTCTCTGCTTGCCACCAGCACAGTTCAATATTTGACAAGATACTATTGCCATTTTTTTAAAAAAAGGACAAGAACTCATTCCATGATTTCCCTTAGAAATGGCTTTTAATGTTATTAATTGAACTCCTTGCCACAACATTTATGGGACTTGTAGCTTGATAATTTTAGTATGTTTGAACATTTCTTTCTATTAGTCCATCATTGTCAGTTGAAAGCCAACCAGAGATATGCTTTTCACAGACTATATGAACAAAACCATAGCATTATAAAGGCACAGTACAAAACAAAACAAAACAAAAAAACACAACAACACAATAATTATTACAATTGATTGTAAACCGCCCAGATTGATTGTAAACCGCCCAGAGTCCCTCTTGGGGGAGTTGGGCGGTGATAAATCGAATAAATAAAATAAATAAATAATTATAAATCAGCTTAGAACCCAGTAAGCAAATATTACCAATAAAGCAACCAAAAACATCAACATTTAGAACAATACCTGTGTGTGTGTGTGTGTGTGTATCCATAATAATTTAAATCAGGTGTTTAACCTATGACTGTCCGCTATATAACAGTAGGGTGGAACAACATAGTGCTACACTATCCCATTAATTAAATAAAAACATCTTTAACCCCCTTTTAAATGCCATCTAGTTTTACTGAGACGAAGGGTAGAAGGGAGCGATTCCAGAGTTGCCAGACCAGGTTCCTAAAGGAGATGGCAACCTTGGAATGAGGAACCCAAAGAAGGCCTTGCTCAGAGAAACAAACAGGATTGTGGGGAGAAATAACCCAGGCAGATACTGGGGGATTTATGACTGGAGATTCAGATGTTCCATTTCTCTGATAGTCCAATTAGAATCTACAAGAAGAGGAACTTTAATCCATTTGTGAAGGATTCATTCATATTCTCAGTGTGTAGTCCGTGCACTGGAGGCTGGTGCCCAGTCCAAGCACCACCTTGAATGCTGAATCTCTGCCCAGAAACTTTGGTCTAAAAGTCTGTTACAGTAATGGGAAATAATCCATAAGCCCTCATGGGTTATCAGGTAATAATTGCAGCTATCCTAAGATTAAAGTAATAGCAGTAAATTTTGTCGTATTTTATTGCAAACTGTATTTCTAAAATAATGTATAATATCACTTTGAATTGGGTTGTACATACTACCACGTATAGGTGAACAGCAGGGGGCATTTGTGTCCATGTGGAAAAGATTGAGCATGAGAGTTTTTGCTCAGAGATTCGATGAGAAGCTGGTGTGGGGTTAGCAGTATGAGAAAAATGGAAGAGCCAGCCAGCCTGAATGGTACAGAATTATATTAAGCTAGCAAAACTCCTCTCAGCGTTGGTGAGCTGAGATTCTACTTCAGAGAAAGTTTGAAGGCATTCTAATATCAATAAATAGGCTTAAGGCAATTTACTTTATAGCAAGTAGTCTCTCTAGTCCAGGGTTTCTCAACCTTAGCAACTTTAAGATGTGTGGACTTCAACTTCTAGAGGCTCGCTTGGGAATTCTGGGAGTTGAAGTCCACACATCTTAAAGTTGCTAAGGTTGAGAAACCCTGCTCTAGCCCAAAACAAAGCCACTGATAATGCTTATAGAAATTAAATCCTAAATACACATTGAAATGACCTCCTTATTTTGTTTATTTGTTCAGTCGCTTCTGACTCTTCGTGACTTCATGGACCAGCCCACGCCAGAGCTTCCTGTTGGCCGTCACCATCCCCAGCTCCCCCAAGGTCAAGTCCATCACCTCCAGAATATCATCCATCCATCTTGCCCTTGGTCGACCCCTCTTCCTTTTGCCTTCCACTTTCCCTAGCATCAGCTTCTTCTCCAGGGTATCCTGTCTTCTCATGATGTGGCCAAAGTACTTCAGTTTTGCCTTTAATATCATTCCCTCAAGTGAGCAGTCTGGCTTTATTTCCTGGAGTATGGACTGATTTGATCTTCTTGCAGTCCAAGGCACTCTCAGAAGTTTCCTCCAACACCACAGTTCAGAAGCATCTTCCGACCTCCTTATTACACTGCTGCAAAACTGTTACCATCAAGCAAAGTAAGCATTTAAGTGAACTGAACTATCTCACAATTATCCTCAGGAAATTTATAAATAACTTGCTGAAATACACAACAAAGACTCTTTTATTCTATTGAAATGTTAATCTAGCTTTTTAATAATCTGTATGCTGACCAGAGTTCTCTAAAGAGTGGCCTTAATTCACCAGAGTATCAGTGTCTTCTTTGAACATGAAACACTTCATAGCTCTGTTTACAACTGCACTGAGGCGGAGCTGCACTAGCAAAATATATGGGTTTTCCACTGACCACAGCTTCTCTCCAAGAATTGTGGCAATGAATGTCAGCTTGCTAGCCATCATGATCTTCAATTCCCACAGATCTATTAGGGTGCTGCTATCCCATCCTTGCGATAATTACTGGTCCCTGGGTTTCCCAGAGAGAGATAATTACTGTTCAAAACTGGTGTAGGGGTGTGTGTGTGTGTGTGTGTGTATTATGAGAAACATGACTTTTCATTTTAATGTTTATTGCCTGATTTCTGTTATGGATTTTGGAGAATCACTCATTTGCATTTGTTCTAGCCCCCTCTAGACCACAGCTTTCCAAACTGTGTGTCACCACACAACCTGGAAGCGGCAGTGGGGGTGTGCATGGCGGCAGTGGCAGCAATGCGCCATCAGTACTTCTGCATTTTAGCGGAGGCTGCCGCTGCTGCCGCTACCACCGTGCATGCCCCCGCCCCCGCGCGCCCGCCGCCGTGCACGCCCCGCCCCCCCGCGCGCCCCCGCACCGCCGCTGCCGCCGTTGGTGTGTCGCCAACGGCGGCAGTTTGGGAAACACTGCTCTAGACACTCATTTAGGATGCTGATAGTAATAGAGAAATGCCATAAAGTAAAGTAGTTAAGACAGATTTCAGAGCTAAAGATGTTTCTGGAATCCATATTTAATCATAATAATCTTTATTTCCCTGCTTACTGCTCTTCCGTTATTGCCAGAAGCTAGTAAGTGGTCTTGTGGCTCAAGCGCTTTCCATCTCAGCTGGATACATCATTTTTTTGTCAATTACCAGTTTTCAGTCTGTGCACATCTTCATTAGATCAGAGCCAAGTCATGATCATAGGTTTTCTCTTGACTGAGCCAAACCATAACAGGAATGCAGTGTCCTTGATGATTTAGCACATCCTGGAACACAGACATAAGTGCTTCCATACACAATTTATTTAATTGCCACTGTTGTGTTTATTTTATCCTTGATAACTGCCCATTGATGATGCAAAAGGAGAGCTCTCCTCAAACATATCAGGAAGTGTGTGGTTTGAAGGGAGACAATTGGCATCTAAGGGACACTTACTGTATTCATCAATCGCATTTATTTTCTCTCTGCTTCAAATAGCTTAGAATGGTTTTCAGAACTCACTCTCTCTCTCTCTCTCCACCCCTACCCCCCATTTTATGTATCCAACCACTCTGTCAGGTAGGTTAGACTGAAAAATATGACTTTCTTGGCTAATATCAACTAGAGCACATGGTGTTTTATGAGTTTTCTGGGAAAGAAAGATGGTATGTGTGTGGAAACTGGTTTGGTTTCTACAAAATAATGAACCAAAGGAATCAAGCACAATTTAGTTTAGGAAGTTGTGGAATCCTGGCCCACTTGGCTAGTTTAGAGTTCACTGTGATGTACAGTCCCAGAGAAGTGGATTAAAATGAGTAAGCCATGGATGAGCATGGGGTATGAACACAGTCTATGTCAGGAAAGAATATCCTTATAAATAGTGGATTATTATGTAAAGCCTTACAGCTTGAAGACCCTAGTGCATAGCTTTCCAAACTGTGTGTCGCGACACTTTAGTGTGTCGCAACACACAGTTTAGTGTGTCCCGACACAACCTGGAAGCGGTGGTGGGGGCGTGCACGGCGGCGGTGCGGGGGTGCGCATGGTGGTGGTGTGCATGGCGGCAGCAGCATCAGCGCGCCATCAGCGCTTCCACATTTTAGTGGAAAACACGAGGCTGCTGTTGCTGCCGCTGCCGCCATGCACGCCGCCGCCGTGCACGCCGCTGCCACACGTGCTGCCGCCGCCATTGGTGTGTTGCCAACGGCAGCAGTTTGGAAAGCACTGCCCTAGTGGAAGAGAGGAAAAAGTACAGTTTCAACAAGAGTCAGATTTTAATCAGTGCATAGAAAAACAGAATGAGAGAATAGTCTCATAGCCTCTTTTCACTTGCACCAAGATACAAACATGCCTTGGCAACAACTTTTTTATTTTTTTGCCATATTCCCATGACATTGCTGTCATTTCATTTCCAGCTCATAAATGAGACATCTATAAATCTTCCTTAGATGTACTGATGTTTCTCCCCTTAAGCTGACAGCATCCAGTGACAGCTGCAAGGTGTGTCAAATATGTTATGCTTTGCCACTTATTTCATGGACGGCTAAGTCAGGTGATCAGCAGCAGATGAGATCAGAAAGTACTTACTGGTCGTTTTGTGAAGTGAAGTGAGCTGGTCTCCAATTATCTTCATCTGTCGCCATTCAGCTGTTTCCTCCATATAGAATTGGAAACAACAGGAGATGAAATACAATGAAAACTACCTGAGGGGCTTGAAATAGCATAAAGGCTGAAATGATGGATCAACATCCTCCCACCCCTTGCCTCCTGAACAGAACACAGATGAATCTGGAACACTGGTTTTTTTCCCCCCACCCTCTCAGTGAAAGTTTGGCAGAACTTTTAGAAAAATAAGCAGGTATAGAGAAGTTTTTTTCTGGGTGTGGACATCTGAATATCTGTCTCCGGGAAGATCTGTGTTTCATGAGAACAGCATTCAAGGAAGGAAGGAAGGAAGGAAGGAAGGAAGGAAGGAAGGAAGGAAGGAAGGAAGGAAGGAAGGAAGGAAGGAGGGGGAATGGGGAAGAAAAGGGCTTCATAAGTCAGATGCACATTCTCTCTTGCAGCCAGTACAAAATGCCAATAGAGTTGCAGTGTCTAGGGATTAGATAGGGAGAGTTTGTGTGCCCATAGCAGGCATGTGCAGCCAATTGGATCTAAGCAAATCATGAATGCATCATCCCCAGGCTCATCCCTAAGGTGCCATAGGCTGTCTACATGGCAAGCTTTTTGTTGGGAGAAGGAAACACATCTGTTTCCACAACAACTAAGGATGATTCTAGGCTGCCTCCTCAATGGGCTGGGGATGAGATGGAGGTGACATAACAAGGACATGTCCTGCAAAAATTATTGTTGATGCATTCTTTTGCCACAAGGAGAGGGCAATGGGATGAGACCTGTATCCTACATTGGATTAAAGTGTAAGGTTGGAGAGTCAATGCAATGGAGGATGGTTCTGCCAATGTCTCCATGCTAGGCCTTGGCATGACTGGATCAGACTTTCCAGCCTCTTTACTCAGTCCTTGCTCTTCCCTACCTTTTTCCTAAGAGGATCCAGCTTAGGGACCATGAGAGAATGGCCATGTTAGCTTGTGTGCAAAAAAACTTACTATATTTACATATTCGTACAACAACTAAGCAAGCAAATACACTACATAAAACATCTTAAATTCTACCTTTCAAATATATTTCTACTTGATTTCATGAGCAACTTGATTTAACCTTGTTCCTGCCAAGTTTGCAACATCAAGTTATTAAAATAGTAAAGGAAGGGGACATGAGTTATACAAATCCTCCTGAATAAGTCCGGTAATGAACTTTACCAGATTGATTTTAAATGGTGATAGTGAATTAGAAAGAAATATTTAACATGAAACATTCTTCCCATCTGATTATGCATACAGTAATGTATTATAAATTCTATTATCAAAATCATATCTGGAGAGAATATCATAGTGATGGCTGCAAATCTTCTTGCTTCTTTTCCATTTCATGCTTTGTCATTTCTTTTCCCTTGAGGAAATGGATTTACCTATTGTATCCAACATTCATCAGGGATTTCATTCATTCATCAAGAGTAGGGTGACCATACATCCCGTTTTGAATGGGACAGTCCTGTTATTTTAGCATTTTTCAACCGTCCCGTCGTTTTGATCAAAATCTCAATTTTGTCCCTTTTTTAAACCCGGCGGGAAGGAGGACAGGAAGACAGGAAGGAGGACTGGAGCCGGACTTGCCATTGGAGGCAGCCCAGAAGAGGCCCTATCAGCGCAGCAACTGGAAGACCAGTTGCCCCGTGCGAGCCCAGCAGCAGAAGCAGCACCACAGTCCAGGTTCCTGCCTCCTTACCTGATCCTGAGATTGTTTGCCCAGCAGTGGTGAGGCCAGGGAAAGCAGGCACGGGAAGGTTGTGGAAAGAGGGTGTGTGTGTGTGTGTGTGCACGTGCGCGCAGATTACTTGCTCAGCGTAATCACCCGCGCACGCGCACACACACACGCACCCCACACCCTCTTTCTCCAGCCTCCCTGCAACAGGTGCGGGTGCATTTGGTCATGGGGAGGCTGGAGAAAGGGTATGGGGTGCGTGTGTGTGTATGTGTGAGCATCTGATCGGGCTTGGCCGAGGGAGGAGAGTTGTCGGGCTGCTGAGCAGGAGAAGCCGGCTGCGCTCGGCTGCTTCAGCCACACCACTCCGCCCCTTGCTGCCCGCTGAAGCTCCCCAGGGTGGCCGCTCCTGCTTCTGCTCAGCGGCCCGACAACTCTCCTCCCTCGGCCAAGCCCGATCAGATGCACACACACACACACACACACACTCACAGGACAGACTGCCCTGGCAGGAGCTGGCCATGCTGGGGGGCTTCAGCGGGTGGCGAGGGGCGGAGTGGTGTGGCTGAAGCCCCTCAGCGCGGCCGGCTCCTGCCGAGGGCAGTCTGTCCTGTGAGTGTGTGAGTGTGTGTGTGTGCATCTTTTTTTTTTTAATATAAAATTTTAATTTTATTTACATTCAACATAAACAAAACATATAACACATAACAATAACTACATTTACAGTATGTATACATATTTACATTTGATTTATAATATTCATTATCTAATATATTTCATATAACATATCTTTATTCTAAATTATTTTCCCTGTTTCCCTCTTCCCTTCTTCTTCCTCTAACCCTTTCTAACTACTTTATTTATATATATCTATTTCTAACCTTATCACTATTTTCTTTTTCTTCTCTTATGTTATATTACTGCTTTATTAAGTATTTATTTCAAATTCAGTTTTTGACTTATACATCTTTACCATACAATACATACATACATTTCATTAAAATACCTCCAGTTTTCTTAACAAAAAATTATGTAAATACTTGATTTACATTTTTCTTCTTTCTTCTATATATATTCAAAAATAATATAATATTAAGTAGAGATTAATAAACTATAAAAATAAAAATACAAACATGGGGGGGGCGGAAAAAAAAGAGATATAAAAAATAATAAATAAATAAATAAGAAGAAAAATGTTTGTATGTGCATCTGATTGGGCTTGGCTGAGGGAGGAGAGTTGTTGGGCCGCTGAGCAGGAGAAGCAGGAGCCGGCCACCCTGGGGAGCTTCAGCGGACAGCAAGGGGCGGAGTGGTGTGGCTGAAGCAGCTGAGCGCAGCCGGCTCCTCCTGCTTCTCCTGCTCTGCGGCGGTGGCAGCCGCAGCGACTCTCCTCCCTCCCTCGACCAAGCCCGAGGGGGATGGGGCAGTGGTGGGCCTCCATCCCCTCCATCCCCGCCCCTTGTTCCCCGGCCGATGACGGTGTTGTGTGCACAGTGTGTGTACTCCGGCCTCCCCCAAACACACCAGCTCTGCCGCACCATTTACTGCTAGAAGAAAAAAAAACCTTTAAAAAATAAAAAAAATTAAAATCCGAGCCATTCACGCTGATGGGGGCGGGGTTTGCAGTCGGGAGCCAATCGTGTGGGGCGGGGGCGGGGTTTGCAGGTGGGAGCCAATTGCGTGGCCTGGGGGGCGGGGTTTGGAGGCCGGCATGGTGGCATAAGACCCTGTCCCGTTTTGCCATCCCAAATGTCCCGTTTTTGTCTGAAGGAAATATGGTCAGCCTAATCAGGAGTCCCCTTTGGGGGAGTTGGGCGGTGATAAATCCAATCAATCAATCAATCAATCAACAAACAAACAAACAAATAAATTTGTTCCTGTTCTTCTGATGGCATTGTCAATATGTCTGCTCCATAGATCATTTCTTGTTGAATTACAGAAGGATCTGCACTGAGAGGAAGTGAAAGATTTGATGGGTACAGAGGTTCATGACAGGTGCTGTAATAGAGCACAGTTTTTACAATAATACAAATGGTATTCCCTCTTTTTCTAAGCCAGTTTGAATGTTGAGTAGCAAGGAACTAAATTGGTTAGCAATTTTTTTTTAATTCTGAAAAGTATTATGAGGCTGTATATTGTAACTTCTCATTTCCTAGCATTTTGTTAAATAAAACATACTACTGCTTTGTGTCTTATGATATAACCAAACTTTATACATCATGTTAAGGTTGGTATAGCATGGTGTGTTAACTAAAACCATTGTGTTTTTATAAATCGTGGTTTATGACAATACCATGTGTAAACTTAACTGATCTGCTATTCAATAAAGCATGTTCAATAAACAATTACTGAGGAAGGTGGTATGTTCCTTTTCATAGGATATGTTTAAGAAGAAATTGGACAGCCATCTGGCATGGATTCTTTAATTTGGGTTCCTGTACTCAACTAAAGGTTGAACATGATGGTGTAAATGGGTACTTCCAACTGTAAGATTCTATGAAGTAATTCATGGCGTATCTATATATCTATATCTATATCTATATCTATATCTATATCTATATCTATATCTATATCTATATCTATATCTATATCTATATCTATATCTATCTCATCTATATCTATCTCATCTATCTCTATCTCTATCTCTATCTCTATCTCTATCTCTATCTCTATCTCTATCTCTATCTCTATCTCTATCTCTATCTCTATTGTTGTTGTTCAGTCATTTAGTCGTGTCCGACTCTTCGTGACCCCATGGACCATCGCACGCCAGGCCTTCCTGTCCTCCACTGTCTCCCGGAGTTTGCTCAAGTTCATGTTCATTGCATCGGTGATGCTATCTAACCATCTCATCCTCTGCCGTCCCCTTCTCCTTTTGCCTTCAGTCTTTCCCAGCATCAGGGTCTTTTCCAGTGGGTCCTCTCTTCGCATTAGGTGGCCAAAGTATTTGAGCTTCAGCTTCAGTATCTGTCCTTCCAATGAGCAGTCAGGGTTGATTTCCTTTAGGATTGACTGATTTGACCTCCTTGCAGTCCAAGGGACTCTTAAGAGTCTTCTCCAGCACCACAGTTCGAAAGCATCAATTCTTCGGTGCTCAGCCTTCCTTATGGTCCAACTCTCACAGCCATACATTACTACTGGAATCTATATCTATACCTATACCTATACCTATACCTATACCTATACCTATACCTATACCTATACCTATACCTATATCTATATCTATATCTATATCTATATCTATATCTATATCTATATCTATCTCCTTCGAGTCAGTTTTTGACTCCTGGCAACTGCGTGGATTAGTCCCTGCCGTTTTCTTGGCAAAGTTTTTCAGAAGTGGTTTGCCATTGCCTGCTTCCTAGAGCTGAGAGAGAGTGACTGGCCCAAGGTCACCAAACTGGCTTTGTGCCTAAGGCAGGACTAAAACTCACGGTCTCCCACTTTCTAGCCTAGTGCCTTAACCACTACACCAAACTGGCTCTCAATTAATTAATATAATTACCCCAGCCATAATATCAAAAAATATAGTATAGTTATTTAAGTAGCAAAAAACATTTCTCTGTGTATTCTGCTGCTGTATTATTAAAGTTGCTGAGATTTTTCATGTGTTAAATTTTGCCCCAATCTGAATATTTTACTTACTGTGTTGTCTTTATTCTAATAAATAGAAGTTATTAAGAAAAATGATCATAATATTGCAATTATAATATTGTAAATTTCTTATATTATATTTAAATCTAATTCCCATGTAAAGGTCCTCAAAAGTCTTCTTCTGCATTAACTTATTTACCATGAAGTAAGAATCACTGTGGCTAGCTGGATGTAGTCTCATCTACTAACTCAAAGTATGATTAAAAATACAGAATATTTTCAGAATGTGTGTAAGTACACTACATGTACAGTACCTCCTAGTTGGTGGGATGCAGGTAACAGTGTACTGACTTATGACGGAGCCTCTAGGTTAGAGATTCTAGCTTCCATAAAATTGCATGAGCATTCTGGAGGTAAACTTTGGTTGTACTTCTGGCTTGCTGGCCAAAATGTACAATATTGTCCTTATTTAGCAGGGAATGCTAAGTGTGGCATAGATGTGACTAAGGCTGTTAATCTCATAACCTTTCCATCTAAGAAAAAAATATAAAAACCTCAACTGACTAAAACCATTAAAAGGTAGTAGAATTCTGTTCTGTGGAATGGAATTTATAATTACGGGCAGGGTATTGGAGATGTGAGGGGCGCGGTGGCTCAGTGGTTAAGATGCCAGGCTTGTCAATCGGAAGGTCGGCAGTTCGAGACCCGAGAGCCGCGTGACGGAGTGAGCTCCCGCACTAGCTCCAGCTCTTCCCAACCTAGCAATTCGAAAGCATGCAAATGCAAGTAGATGAATAGGTACCACTTCGGTGGTAAGGTAACAGCGTTCCGCGCGCGTCATGCCGGCCACATGACTGCGGAAGCATCTTCGGACAGTGCTGGCTCTTCGGCTAAGAAACGGAGATGAGCACCGCCCCCTAGAGTCGGACACGACTATGCAGGGGAAAACCTTAACCTTTTTATTGGAGATTTTGATCTTTATTATATTGGACAGAAATGTATAGAACAGTGGTAGGAAGGAAATAATTAAATAAATGTTGTTTTGGAGGGGGGAAGTTGATTAGGAGGTTTATATATTTTCTTTTCTTTTAATATAAGGGGAGGGAACAATTGTATTTAGTCATTTTTATATGTGATAATGGAATGATTTATAGAAATAATGCGAGTTTGGTTTGATACAGAGTAAGGGATTGATTATGGAAATTGCTGTATATTCTTGCTGTTAAATGTAGAAAGTCACTTCTTTATGTAATCTTTAAAAAAAATTCTTCTTGTGTTTTCACACTTTTTTAGTTTTTCTTCTTTTTGTAGTTTTTTCTTTTTTGTAGTTTTTATCTTTGCTCTTAATCTAATAAAAATTATTTTGGAAAAAAAGAAAAAGTGATTAATCTCTCAACATCAGTAAATGAAAAGTAGATGCAAGGTATGAGAATGTGGAAGCTGCTTGGAACTGAATGAAAAATGTTACATACCACAGTGCAGTAGAAGTCTGTGGGGTGACACTAAGGGGGGAGTATGAAAAAAGGTGCTTGGTGGAATGATAAAGTGGAAGAGAATGAAGATGAGAAAAACACAAATAATGATTGCTGCAAAAGTGAGAACAATATAAAGCAATAGTATTATGTGTATATAGAGAAAAAAGATGGTTGCAAAGAATGAACTCAGAGGATTAACAGCAAAAGAGGCAAAGAAAATGCAAAAACCGCCCAGAGTCCCCTTGTGGGGGGAGATGGGCGGTGATATAAATAAAATAATAAATAAATAAATAAAGTGATTTTGATGAAAATAAACTGGTAGAACTGAATTAAAAGGTGGAGTCCTTGGTGCTCTCTGAGCCTGGTTGTTTTCTTGCAGACATTTCATTGCCTGACTAGGCAACATCTTCAGTGCGACTTGTCTGAGTGCCAAGCTTCCAGGAATTCCCTAGCATCAGCCATCAACAGGCACATAGAGGTAAACTTTTACATACCAGTCAAAAGAGACAACAAAAAAGCTACAAAGGAAACAAAAAGACCAGAACACCTCCTTGCCAGCAATCAACACCCAGATATGCAAAGATTAACACCAGGATTAACACCAGATGAACAATCAAGCAGTACACAATACCCTAATCAAGGAACTATTAACTCAGTCAACCAACCAAGCAGCAAACAACAGCCCAATCAAGGAGCTACCAAGGAGAGAACAACACCCCCACCAACACAAGCAGGGCAAACCACTGTATAAAAACAGAGAGCAAACCCCACTCCCTTCTCGCACTGAAGATACTACCTAGTCTGGCAATAAAACATCTGCAAGAAAACAACCAGGCTCAGAGAGCACCAAGGACTCCACAGTTCAACCCTGAGCTACAGATATTCTCTTCAATTGGATTAAAAGGGTTAAACAAAGAGCCTCCAGCAGAGTAAATTAAATTAAAAATAAAACTGAGGAAAATTATGTGGGATGAAACTAAAATGAGGGAATGCACGGTGTATTTTAGAAGTTTGTATGAGAATGCTAGTGAAATCTCAATTGACATGAATGCTTTCCATGAAAATAATGAGTGAAAGGAAAAGAAATATGCTGTGAAAAGCCCGGACATTTCCTCACTGCATTTACTTCTGCAGTGAAGGAAAAAAAAACAAACACCCAGTGATTGGGCAGGGGGAGTAGTACAGCACCTAAATGCTCCTAAAGGATGGGGCATGGTGGAAGAGTGTTAGAGTTCCTTGGTTTTGGAAGGAATGGAGAAATCCCAGAATCCAAAAGGCTTTTTTGTTTTGGAATGTTTCGTACAGAGCAGCAGCTAAGTCTATCCTAGCTCAATGTTTTATCCCACTATTCCACACAAATTCCTTTGGGGCAGCAATGAAATACTCTTTACTTGGTCAATGACCAGCAAAATTTGAAAAAATACAACACAAAAAGTAAAATAAAAGAGATGAAATAAAATACTAGCATAACAAAGATAGAAAAATAAAAATAAAAATGTAACATATACTACCATAATGGTGTGTTAATTATCTATGCAAGTGTAAATCTAAAATACTACAATCTATGAAGTAAAAATACATATCACCCAAAACAAGATAGCTAACATGTATTAAACCTGAAGTGATGAATAAACCCGAAGTAGTTATTTTTGTGACCAGTTATGACTTATTTTCATCATGGCAGCACAGAATTTGACTACTGCACAAGAGATAAAGGGTTTTGAATCTTCTAGAAGATGGTTCACATAGAAATTGTCTGGCCTTCCTGGAGATTTACATATCAGGGGCAGAATATAAGCAGACCTGGTATCCCTGTAGAATTTGCAATGTAATAATACATGCAAAATGGTTTTGATCTCCTTGTCACCACACAGGCAGGTACACTTGATCAGTGGGATTTTGCAGTATCTGCCTTGCGGCAACGCGGATGGTACGATGTTATGCCTGGCTTTGAAAAATGCTATCCTCAGTTTGGGTCCTTTGGGGAATTTGTGTGTTCTCAGCTACTATTTTAAGAAACTGTAGTTTTAAATTTTAGGATATCCCCTAAAACAATAACAAACATTTGCATGGATAATTAACTTGATTTTGTAGACATCTGTCTGTGGTTGAGTACAGCTGAACTGTGGTGGGGGACATGTGCATTCATGCAAACCCCACCCCAGTGTCCTTGCATGAACAGAACAGCTGCTTGCAAATGTTTTTGTGCATTTAGTGAAAAGTTCTGAAAGGACTGTAAAGGTGTTAATTGAATAAGAAAGGATTTCCACAACTGAAATCTCTTTCGTATCACAAACTGTTCCACACAAAATAGAATAATAGTTGACTCTTACTTAAACAGTGACAATGCAATTGTGTCCTTCACTGCTCTTTTAGGGAATGCAGGACAGCCTTGAAATTTCTGGATCGCTAAATCAGGATTCAGTATGAATATTGTGGACCATTCATATCCAACTTTCTGGTCACATTTTAAGCAAGGGCTTAAACAGACTAAAGAAACTTAGAGGGAAGAAGTGCTTGAAAAGACCATGATTTGGAGCAACACAGTATAAACAAATTTGGGTGGGACATCCAGTGAAAGGAAAAAATAATTTGCCATTGCCCAAGGAGTGCAGTTTAAAACAAAACAAAACAAAAAACTTTCACATACTGTATGAATCAGAGGCTATGCTGTTCTAGTGTAGCTTAGAAAATAAGGTGTCATTTATTTCACTCCCACCTCATTTCCAGTTTTCCGAGGTTTTAAAAACTTTAAAACATATCTTTGTAAATGCCATGGACCATCTGAAGTTGTATGGCTGGTACCTTAAGCTACACTGAGGTTGAAGAAAAGATTCTATTAGAGTACTTTTTATCAAAAAAGATAAGATAATCCTTTCTACCCAGACGAAAATGTTACCTTTTTTCTACAGAACAATGAGGCAGTTCACAGTATCATATCTGCTGAGCAGATTTTCAAGAAAGAATAAGACACAGAGAATGATCTGGCCAGCTATCTGGTTGCCCTTTCCTCTTTTGATCTTCACGAGCATCGTTGGATTTGTAGGACATCAGAGGTATAGCAGGGATCCAATTAGTTTGCTTCACAGAACAGATGGCTTCTTTCCCAATATCCCCCTGTACCTGGACTTTTTGTTATGAGTGAGCAGCACTCTTTTTGCGTCCTTCCATATGAAGACCAATTAAAGGAGAGGGGAGGACAGAACAACATTGTAGCCTACAGGAAAAAAAATGAAGGAGGAACAATGAAAACCTTGAGTCATGGCTGAGAGAAGGGGAAATTCTTCTTGAGCAACAGCAGTAGCAGGCAGTAGTAGCAGCTCCCTCCCTCCCTCTCTCTCTCTCTGTTGTCTTCTAAAACATGTGGCATCTCCTGCCTCATCATGGCCTAGTCTTGACTACAGTCCTTGTCAAAGAAGCGATGAGAAAGTACTTATAGTAAAGGAAAATGATTGGGTTCAATATGATGTTTTTCTATTATGGTTGGACCTTAAAACTCCACAGCATACATCCTCATTGCCTTGTTTGTGTTACTTTCTTTTTTTGGGGAGGGAGGGCAGGGGGGAGGAACATTACCACCACCACCACCAAATCCAGTAATTTCAAAGCTATACAGATGGCAGCTGCTATGGATGCAACAGGGGAAAGTCTACAGTTACAGTAATGAACAAGTTGCAAAGCTCACATTCAATGTTTAGAGAATTGGAAAGATGTTTTCATTGTGTAAGGTTGCGCTTTGCTATAATTTGCAAGCACAAAATGTCTCAGTGCTATAAATTCAGTTGACTTGGAACTGACCCCTCCGACATATTGGAGTAACAGTCTGAAAGGAATAAGATCCCATTAGAATTGGCATTAAATCAAGAGACTAGGAAAACCCAAGATTTGGGCCTCTCTATCCTATTCAGGGTCTCAGATATGCTACCACAGAGAAGGGAAGAGAGGTGTAATCTGATGACAAAAAGGAAGGGTTCTTAGCTATTTGAGGGATTAAATTGGGGTTTCTGCTGCCCATCAGTTATAACAATATATGAATGTATATATGTATATATGGATGCATGTATGTGTGATGATCTCAACAACAATGTCCCAATAAACACTTCTCCATGCAATTCATTGAAATGCAGATAAAGCTTTATTTAGGATACATGTTCATTGAAGCACTCCTAAAGACTTGAATACTGATTCCCGCCAAACTATGCTCTCTTAACCCTTCCCTTTGCGCGCCAATTCACCAGCGATGATCTCATGGAGCAAACGGTCCCATCTCCTCTCCGTTGCAGGTGCGTGACCTTGGCCTAGCTGTCTCTAGCTTCCAGCAGCAGACATAACACTCAACTGTCATTCCCCCTCCCAACTACTATACAAGCACTAAGGTATTATAGATTCTAATGGCAGGATTCATAGACATGAACCCTGACATGCCGACCCTCCAAAAGAAAGAATAGTATGCCAAGAACAAGAAAGGTTAAGAAATACAAGTATACATAAAGGCACATGGACAAATTCCAGAATTCTTCAGGCTGCAAGACAATGGGAGGCACTGAGATCTGAAAAACAGAAATAAGAATAATTGTGCAGTTAACCAGGTTTAGAAGGGAATTGATCATGGAATTTCTTCAATAACCTTGGCGCTGAAACATGAATCTTATCAACCCACTCCTCAAACCCCACAGGCAAATGTTTCCATTGCACCAAGTACTGTAATTTTCCTCGGTGCAATCTGGAGTCCAAAATGTTCACAATTTCAAAATGTTCGTTATCTCCCACCATGATAGGTGGAGGCGCTACTGGATCTGGATGCCATTGATCAGCTGGTTTAACTGGTTTCAATAAGCTGATGTGGAAGACAGGATGTACTCTACGAAGGTTCTTTGGCAAGTCCAATTGAGCGGCTACTGGGTTGATCACTTTCACAATGGGAAATGGCCCAATAAATTTAGGCCCCAGTTTCTTGCATGGCTGAGTTGATTTCAAATGTTTTGTGGACAGGTAGACCTTTTCTCCCACCACTAAAGGCCATTCTGGAGCCCGTTTACGATCAGCAAAATTTTTGTATGAATTTTTTGCTTCTTGTAATATATTCAACATTATCGGCCAATTTGATCGTATTTTTGTAATCCATTCATCTGCTAGTACAGGATCAGTTTGTTGAAGCATGGCAGGGTCAGGTAGTTCAGGAATAGGTACAAAATCCTGGCCAGTAGCCACTTTAAATGGTGAAAATCCAGTGCTCTGATGAACAGCATTATTATACGCTACCTCAGCAAAGGGTAACAACTCCACCCAATTATCTTGCTGATGACTAATGTAACACCGTAAATACTGTTCCAACACGGAGTTAAGCCGTTCACAAGCTCCGTTACCCTCCGGATGATGCCCAGAGGTAAGACCCTGTTCAGTTCCAATCAATTTTAGAAATGATTTCCAAAATTTGGCGGTAAACTGACTTCCGCGATCGCTGATAATCCGCAAGGGGGCGCCGTGCGCTCGGTAAATGTGCAAGATGAATAACTTTGCCAGTTGACCAGCAGATGGCAGTCCTTTACAAGGGATGAAATGAGCTTGTTTAGAAAATAAGTCAGTTACTACCCATATGACGGTCTTGCCTTTACTCTCTGGTAAGTCTACAATGAAATCCATTGAAATTTGTTTCCATGGGCTTGTTGGCTCAGCCACTGTTTGCAATAGTCCCACCGGTTTCCCGGGTGCTTTTTTCATGGATGCACACACATGACATGACAAAACATATTGTTTAACATCTTTCCTCAAAGTTGGCCACCAAAATTGCCTTCTGACCAAATGTAAAGTTTTTACAAATCCGAAATGTCCGGCAATTTTGCTATCATGACAACGTTGTAAAATAGCCTTTCTCACAGCCTCTGGAACATATAATCTGTCTCCATTCCACCACACCCCATTCGCCTCAGTTAATGTTTGCTTGTGCTCTTTCCACCAATCATCAGCCTCTATAGCGGTTTTAAGTTCTTTCTCTAGAGAGGGTTCACATAGAGGTTTCGGTGGTTTGGCCTTGCTTCTAGTGATAGCCACCTTCCCTTGCAATTGTACAGGTATGGGTGCTGCATCATTGTCAGAACCAGGTTCCTCCTGGTTGGATAGGCCCAATTGTTGGGGAGACATTACTGTGGATACCATCAGTTCTGGTTGAGTGTCATGCTGTGGCAGCCTAGATAAAGCATCTGCTAAAAAGTTTTTTCCAGCTGGCAAATACTTTAATGTGAAATTAAACCTACTGAAAAATTCAGCCCAACGGATTTGTTTAGGATTTAATTTCCGAGGCGTTTTAAGTGCTTCCAAGTTCTTATGGTCAGTGAAGACTTCAAAGGGATGAGGCGAACCCTCCAGCAGGTGTCGCCATGTAGCTAGAGCATGTCGCACTGCAAAAGCTTCTTTTTCCCAAACCAACCAACGTTGTTCAGCCTCAGTAAATTTATGAGAAATATATGCACAAGGTCTTAACTGATCATTATTGTCTCTTTGCAATAATACGCATCCAACCGCAGAATTGGACGCGTCTGTCTGGATCACAAAGGGACGTTCTGGATCAGGATGTTTTAAAACGGGTTCTGCAGTGAACAACTGCTTCAGTTGTTCAAAAGCCGTTTGGCACGCCGGCGTCCATTTTAATTTCGGTTGAGGTTTATTTGCTAATACGCCATCAGCCGATTTCTTGGTTTTTAACATATCGGTTAATGGTAACGCAATCTTGGCGAACCCGGGAATGAACTGGCGATAGAAATTTGCGAACCCGAGAAAAGATTGTAATTGCTTTTTTGTTCTGGGGGTTTCCCACGCCAATACATCTTTAACTTTGGCGGGATCCATTTCAATGCCCTGATGGGATATTCTGTAGCCTAGAAAATCCAATTTTTCTTTGTGAAATTCACATTTAGACAACTTAACATACAGTTTGTTTTCTAAAAGCTTTCTGAGCACTGCTTTTACTAGTTTTACATGTTGTTCCATGGTCTCTGTGTATATTAAGATGTCATCCAGATATACCAATACCCCCTGGTACAGAAATTCATGCAGAACCTCATTAAGTAAGCTCATGAAGACTCCAGGCCCGCCCCTTAATCCGAACGGCATGACTTTATATTGAAAACAACCTAATTGGCAATTAAAAGCGGTCTTCCACTCATCCCCTTCTTTTATGCGTACTCTAAAATACGCTTCTCTCAAATCCAGCTTAGTGAATATTTTCCCTTTGGTCAGTTGAGCCAGCATATCTTTCATCAACGGGAGCGGATATTGGTTAGAAATACAAACAGCATTCAACCCCCTGTAGTCCGTACAAAGCCGTAATGAGCCATCTTTCTTTTTCCGGAATAAAACCGGAGCAGCCGTGGGTGAGGTGGATGGCTCAATAAACCCCCGCTTGAGGTTCTTATCTATAAAATTCCTCAGCTCTTGTAGTTCCTTATGAGTCATTGAATACAACTTGGGTTTAGGTAACACTGCCCCAGGCTCCAATCGTAAAGAACAGTCTGTTTTCCGATGAGGGGGCATCTGGTCTGATTCCGTCTCTAAAAAAATCTCCCCCTCCTCCTCATATAGTGACGGTGCCACCGCTGCTTGAGCTAGCTCCCGCACCACACCGAGTCCTGCAGTTTCCCGCTCAACTCCCAAATATGAGCCATCTGCAAATTCCATTTCTCCAGAAACCCAGTCAATCTGAGGGTTACGCTCCCTCAACCATTTGAGCCCCAATACTATGGGCTGATTGGAAATGGGAGCCACAATAAACCTAATAGTCTCTTGATGAGTCCCAATAGTCATTTTTAGGGCTTCTGTATAGTATTCCACTGGACCCCCTTTCATATCTGACCCGTCCAGCTGACAAAATATGATGGGAACTTTTAACTTATGCAACTTAAGTCTCAGTCCTGTAACAATGGCAGGATGCATCAAACATCTTGAGCACCCCGAGTCCAGCATTGCCATCAAATTGTTCTGATCCCTCCCATCCAAAGTTTCAAGCTTTATCTTAACCTGCATGGTAGGACAATCTCCACTCACCAGCGGATCGGAGCGCCGATCTGCAAATGCCTGGCCCACGGCGCACTTCAAGCCAGACATCGCTCGTTTTCCGCCGGCTGCATGAACTCTTCGTCAGAGGAGTCGTTCTCTCCCCCAACCAGATCCCGAGTCTTGCTGTCCTCCAGAGCATGAGCTGTTCCCTTGCGTGGTGGTAGCTTAGATGGTTTGGAAGGCTGGCTGTCTGGCTTTGCTTTTACTGTAGAGGGGTTCTGAGGGCAGTTACCAATGCGATGTCCCTCTTTGCCACTGCGTTCCTTTTCCTCTTCCCAAGCAGTGGCTCTAGCTAGCTTCTTCGCCGGGGGCTGTCCCAAAGGGCTTTTCCCCGAGCTATGTAGCTTCCTGTACGATCTCAGTCTTAATTGGGTGCTCTCAACCTTGCCGGCTAATTGAATCCATTCTTCTAGGGTGTCAGGGTCACCCCGTCCTGCTGCCATCTCTAAAATCTCGGGTTTCAGCCCCATCTGGAAGTATTCCACCTGAAAAGTCTCAGGACAAGATGGGACCATGCCTATGAGTTTTTTAAACTCCATTGCGTATTCGGCAACAGATCGGTTTCCCTGGCGTAGCTGCTGCAGCTGCACTTTAGCTGACATTTTAGAGAGGGTATCTTCAAACCGGCGTCGTAAAGCTAGCATAAAGCCATTAAAAGTCCATAAATCTGGAGAGTTAGAGTCATGCAACGCCACCAGCCATAAAGCAGCCTCTCCCTCTAAGAAACTTGAGACGTACCTTACTTTGGCTTCTTCCGTTAAGAAAGACTCTTCAAACTCCTCCATAAAACCCCTGACATGGGTCATAAAGCAAGCCAATTTCGCTGGGTTCCCATCAAATCTTGTTTTCAGTTTGTTCAACGCGAACACCCTAGGTTGGCCCCTTTGTAATTTACTCACGGCCGGTTGAGGCACCTCCATTTCGGATCCAGAGGATTCCTCCTCCTCCTCTCCACTAGACGTGCCGCTCTCTGCTGCCGTGGTCATCAATTTAGGTGGTAAATCCGCCCCTGGAATACCTTCCTGCTTTGAAATCAAAGCCAGTTGCTGCACGGATTGAATAAGGGTTTGTAGTTGGTGACTAATAGTCTCCATTTCACCATCAATACGTGCAGTCTTCGCTTCCAGTGAAGCCATCCTCTGGGACTGGGTCACTCGGGGTTTAGCCGTGCGTTTTCCCTTCCCAGCCCGGATGCCGCCTCCAATTCCCACGGACCATTCCGCTCCCACTCGAGGGGTGCGTGCCATGGCTAGTTCGGTAGTCTCTACTCCACTTCGTCGAGACACCTTCTTAGAGGCTTTTTTCTTAGGTGCTTCGGGTTCAGAAGCCGCACTCTTCCCGTCCTTGGAATTCGCTTCCCAACCTGAAGAGGGGCCTGGTTGCTCCGTCTGGAAACATTCCATAGATTCTTCCATGCTGAAGTTGCTTGGACAAGCCGATTCTCACTCAGGAGGCACTAAATGGAGTTACCACTTGTAACCTCAGGATAAACCGACTGGATTGTAGATTCAAGTCTTTCTGTGATGATCTCAACAACAATGTCCCAATAAACACTTCTCCATGCAATTCATTGAAATGCAGATAAAGCTTTATTTAGGATACATGTTCATTGAAGCACTCCTAAAGACTTGAATACTGATTCCCGCCAAACTATGCTCTCTTAACCCTTCCCTTTGCGCGCCAATTCACCAGCGATGATCTCATGGAGCAAACGGTCCCATCTCCTCTCCGTTGCAGGTGCGTGACCTTGGCCTAGCTGTCTCTAGCTTCCAGCAGCAGACATAACACTCAACTGTCATTCCCCCTCCCAACTACTATACAAGCACTAAGGTATTATAGATTCTAATGGCAGGATTCATAGACATGAACCCTGACAGTATGTATCTATTCTGGGGTTGGAAATTAAGAGGTAAGATACATGGTAAAATTTGAAGTTTATCTGCTAAGGGTTGGAACTTAAGACTGCCCCTCCCCCAATGCTTGTGTATGTGGTCTTGCTTCATTTTTCCAGTTAGTTGTTGATTTTTCTCCAATAAACAGTTTGGGTTTACTACAGTGTGTAAGTTTTGTTTTCCTTACAAGCAGTGATTTTAGCAGTACTTTTAACTGAACATCCTTCTAAGATGTCCTTGAAGAAATGGTTTTACTGTTGGGCTTTTCCAAACAGAGTAGCTAGCTCTGGGGATTCAACTAGTGTTTTTCTATTGCTAAAGCAAAGGCAGCCTTAATAATTCTATTGCTAAAGCAAAGGCAGCCTTATCAATAGTAAGTATTAATGGTCCTCAGAATTTAATGTATTTGGGGGGAGACAGCAGCCTGATTGAAATGAAAGTATAGTAAAGATGAAAGAAAATAGAAGTTTTGAGATTTTTTAAAATGTACACCCAGTGATATAGGGGCGCGATGGCTCAGTGGTTAAGACGCCAGGCTTGTCAATCGGAGGGTCGGCGGTTCAAGACCCGAGCGCAGCATGACAGAGTGAGCTCCTACACTTGCCCCAGCTCTAGCCAACCTAGCAATTTGAAAGCATGCAAATGCAAGTAGATAAATAGGTACCACTTCGGTGGGATGGTAACAGCGTTCCGCGCGCATCATGCCGGCCACATGACTGCGGAAGTGTCTTTGGACAGCGCTGGCTCTTTGGCTAAGAAATGGAGATGAGCACCGTCCCCTAGAGTCGGACACGACTGTGCAGGGGAAAACCTTTACCTTTACCTTACCTACACCGAGTGATAAAAAAAAAGTATCCCTATTTGCACCTAATGAGAGCTTTTTATCCAAATTTTACTAGCAAGAGACTTTGTGCAGGTAGGAGAGCTGTAATAAAATAGATCTAGTCACCAGATGACTTAATAAATGTCTCAAAGAATAATACAGCAAAGATGAATGCAAGACAATAAGCCCATCACAGAAAATAAGAGAACATTCAGAAACAAGTCGGCAGCAAATCCAAATGTCAAAACAGTACATTTTAGAAAGTAATGAAAACAGATAAAAGCACATATTGAATTAACTCAACTTGGAATCTGCTGTCATGCTGATGGCCCCATTAATTATGATTTCTTTGGGCTTTTATTTTATTTGGAGTGCTAGCTATCTACTATCTACATGCTGAGTCCAGACAATTTACTATGTCCATTGTGGATAAAATGGAAAGAGGAATCAGACAGATTTAGATGTATTAGTCTTAGGCAGCATCCAGAGGACTCCGCATCTATGCTTTTACAGTCATGCCTCATCCTATATATCATATAGGATGAGGCATGACTATGATATATATATATATATATATCATCCTATGCAGCAGTGTGTTTTTCACACAATTCAAAATTGAAGAGATTTGGTATGATTGGAAATGTAAATGCTATTGCACACAGCTTCAGATCAGTGTGAGATGGACGTTCCACCCTGGCTCAGTTGCTATCCAATGCGTTGATGAATTATTTTTTATAGTCCTTATACCAGAGCTTTCCAAACTTTTCATGTTGGTGACACACTTTTTAGACATGCATCATTTTGCGACACACTCTTACAGCAGGGCACAAGGCAGGCGCTAGGACTTGCGTGGAATCACAGCAGGTTTGGAGGCAGCAAGGCACAAGGCAGGCACTAGGACCTGTGTGGAATCCTGGCAGGGCAGGTTTGGAGGCAGCAAGGCACAAGGCAGGCACTAGGACCTGCGTGGAATCCTGTCAGGGCTCGGAGGTAGCAGCAGCCGCGATACACCCAGACACTGCAGCTGACACACTAACATGTCGCGACACAGAGTTTGGAAAGCTCTGCCTTATACGATGGTCAACATCATGTCTTACAGCAAGACTTGTCCCTGCTGTGCCCTTTTCCTTGCTGTTCTCTTCAGCACAACCAACATGTGCAGCAACCCAATGAGCTCCAAGTTTCATAGAAAATGTATGGGGTTTTAAAATGCCTTCATTCAGCATATTTAAACCCTGCAGACAATACTTCATTTTTTTTTATCTACCAGCTGTTCTATGGTAAATGTGTAGCCATCAGGCTACATATGGGGAGGATCATCAAATCCCATGTGGAATACAGCAAAATAATATTCTTTGAGTAATATGCTGTTGATTTTTTGAGATGCTGTTTTCTATTAGTACTGATGGTGGTGCCTTAGGAAGTGGGAGGCTTTGGCTGACCTTGTCAGGACTTGGAAGCTAAGCGGGATCGACTCTGGTTGGTGTGTGGATGAGAAACCACCAGGGAATATCAAGCTAGAGACTAGATTGAGTTGAGCTGAAGTTGAGAAATAGCCTGAAGAATAAGGGATGTTGCCAACTAAGCTGCATGGACGTGTCTATCAGGTTACCAAGAGCCAAGTTCCATTTGAAGGAAGCTTTACCCTGACTGACAGTGTTAAGGGGAGCACAGTGGTCACTTGGCCATGTATTTTAGATCTTTAGATTTGTGCATATTACCTTTGGTTTATTTATACTCAGTTTGTGCAATACATTTCCCCCAGCTTCAGCCTATGGTCCTCTCCAGCCTTTGAAGCCCACCTCTCTGATTGCTCAGATGAAGTTCTGCCCCCCTTTCTGGATATACCTTTTAATATGGGTACTGCATGGTCCATTACAGGAAATTTGTGGGACTTCCAGTTAATGCTTATCATAACATTATGTTTTATCTCCTTTTCATCAATTTTTCTCTTAGTGAGGATTAGACAGAAAGACCCAGACCAGGAGCACAAATCTCAGGAGGCATAGATGTTCCATAGTGCATGGCTCCTGTAAATTTTGGGGGAGAATGACTTCAATATCAGGAGTGATGCTCACTGCTTATATAGCCTCTAACCCCTCCCTGCTCATTTCCTTGCTCCCACCAAAACACTCCCCACATTCAAAATTCCTGCTCATGCCCAAACCTACTCACCTTCCCTGGTCCAACAAACCCGCCCCTCTCCCTTTGGGTCCAGATGCACTTGGATTTTTCTAACCAGGGCAAGCACTTTTCAGACAAGTCTTTCTCATTTCAGAATTCTCAAGTATTGCCACTTAGCTGTCTTAGTTTGTTTCTTCATCTTTCACCTTCAAAGCAGGAGGCCCAAAGGATGGGGTGGTCGCTTTGGAAATGGTCTTGTTCGTACTCCCAAATGACAATACTTAACTGCTCCTTTATAGTTTTAGAGTAACACTGTCTCTCTCCTCTTCTTTCATTGCTCCCTTTCCCTTCTCTCTCCCTTCCCCCTGGAGATGTTAACGTATGTATCATACTTCTCTTGTAAGCCATCTTCCATGCATCTGATGAAATGGGCTGATCCACGAAAGCTTATATACAGTATTTAGTATTTAAGGTGTAACAAGACTGTCATTTTTGCTACCCCTCAGAAATTGAGTGAAGTTATGTTGCAATTCCAAAAGCAAAAAGAGCAATAACAGCAAGAAGCAACTTGATATGAATGAAAGCTCATGTCTAAACACAGTTTAAAGGGGAGTTGACTCTTTATTTCAACAATATGCCTTCACTTAAAGATTTTCTGGGCAGACAGACAGTAACAGACAAATTTCTGGTATGGTGGCTCCAATAATTATATTTGCCAATGCAACAATCTGAGTCAGCACACCAATACTCTATCAGGAAACTTTCCCAATTAAAGGGAAAAAAAGCATTCTATGGTGCACTAAGGACCTAGTCAAATCTACAGAAGGACTATAGCAATATCTTACTTTCTTTTTAACCTTCTCACAAAATGGGTGTACCAATATTGGATAAAACTCCAGAAACTGTTTCTCTGCATCTTTATTTTTCAGCATGCTGGAGCTATTTGAGAAGTTCTTTAAAAAAAGAATCAAATGAGAGAAACAAACTGGTGATGTAGAAATAAGGGAGACCCATTTGTTCTTTCTCAAAGTAACAACAGCAGCAGCAACAAGTTATTATACTTGTATTCCACCTGACTTTCAACGACTCTGGATGGCTCGCAACAATCAAACAAAGAAAATACAATAAAATCTATAAAACATAAAAGATACACACACAGACACACACACACACTCATACAAAGTCGCATGCTGGAAGAGAACAAAGAAGTATTTCCCGTCTCCCCCTCCTTCCTTCCTTTGATGAGCAAGCAAAGCAGTGCAGTGGGGAAGAGAATATATATTCTCAGTACTACATATCCATAATTATGGGGAAAGCTGGAATATTATCATCCATCCTGCCATATGAGTTCTAGAAAGGCCAGTGAGACATTTCCAATATATAATATTGCAGAGAGACTGTTGTGAAGAAATACTATGTACTGCCACAAAAAAGGGAAATATATAGACTAATTACAGTACAGGTTTTTTTTAAAAAGTATTAACTTATTCCCTTGACAACACTAAAGAGAACTTTATTTTCACTCTTAACTGTAACAACAGTTACAGTTGTTACAGTTACATCTATTACAGTGACACAGAGCAAAATTAATGTGTATGATATACTTGTACGGAAACTTACGCCTCCCTTTTTGGACTTGATGAAGAATTGAGGCAGTGCTGATTTGCTTTGATTGGTACAATCAGGTCACAAACAGTGGCTTCTGTCCATGTGCCGAAACCACATTGCAGAGTGGAAAACATGCAGTACAACTACTTTATTCCACTGATTAGAAATAGGTCATCATTTCACAGAAGGAGTTGACGGGGGAACTTCACTCAAATCTCTCTTGTTCTTGAAGTAGCACTTTGAAGGTCTGCACAGCCCTAACATGCAATTTTACTCCAGTTTTTCTGTGGACAACTCTCTGTACAGGTCCCATAGTGAATGGAGAGAAATCCACTTACAAGGGATTCAGACACTGGGAGAATTAAAGAGAAGTCAGTCAAGGTAGTTGGCACAGACAATGATCCCTTGACAGAACCAAATCTAAAGAGCTAATCAGCAGCAGGAGTTTCCTCTTGCAGGTGGACTTCTAAAAAGTCGGCTCCATTTTGCTTTTACCTATTGCTGTTGTTTCTGTGGGAGGGCTTCCCCCGAGGCTGATGGAAAGCAAGTAAGAAAAGAAGTCCCATAGTAATTTTGGCTGGAGATCAAGGAATTATACAGCAACCTAGGGATTAGTGAAAGCTAGATGTAGATGATTAGAATTTGATTTGATCTGATGGACTGTGATTTGAGAGGTGGGGCCTTTGTTGGGTCTCTGAGACCTGGCTGAAGGAACAGCAGCAGTAGCAGCTGAAATCAACCTCTTCAGAGGTCTCCCTTCCCTTCCCTTCCCTTCCCTTCCCTTCCCTTCCCTTCCCTTCCCTTCCCTTCCCTTCCCTTCCCTTCCCTTCCCTTCCCTTCCCTTCCCTTCCCTTCCCTTCCCTTCCCTTCCCCTTTCTCCTTCCATGTCATTTCAAACTCCTTCTAGTTCTTTAACTTTGATTATACTTGAACTCTTAATTATTCAGTGATACTCATTCTGGGGAAAGCCTTTAGTACATGTTTTTCCCTCTGGTCAAGCTACTGTTAGAAGGACGATTGATGTTTGCCTTCTCCTGAGTAAATCATTGCAGATTCCTCTGGGGAAAAGTAACTGGTAGCAGCATCCTCAAGGCATCTCTTCCCAGGAGTTGTGGGCAGGATGCAGTAGGGTTGCCACTGGAGGGTTTAGACCTCCATGAAGGAGGTAGCAGGACCAAATCCACCATATCACGTGCATCCACTTCTGTGCACCCTATTCTAGGCCCAGTTACACATCTGCCTGCATGGATCCTTGATCAGAGGACCATACAAGCTCTGCTGTCACATCTCTCTAGAAAGGAAGAGGATGGTTCTGTGCATAAATAAGCAGAGGAATAATACTCACCCATGCATAAAATACTATTTTAACTCTCTCCTATCTATTCTGTATGGTGATGTTTACTAATCTCAGAAAGGCATCTCTTAAATTGTAAATCTGGACTTTATGATGTTTTAGTAACGTGATTGTTCTTGATATCCCTCACAATACATATACATTTTTTTTCAGCCTGAAAACTATACTTGGCTTTTCAGAGATATGCAAGGGGCCCACTCTACAAAATGACCAGGGACAAGATGACCAAGTGGTAGGACCATCACAAAACTACTTTCAAATTAGTTTAAAACATGTTGAAATTAAATGAATGCAAAAGTAAGAGAGCCAATCTGGTGTAGTGGTTTGAGGTGCTGAACTTAGAAGCTGGGTGAATATGAGTTTTAGTCCTACCTTAGACACAGAGGCCAGCAGGGTGATCTTGAGCCAGTTGCTCTCTCTCAGCTATAGGAAGAAGGCAATGGCAAACCGCTTCCCAAAAAAAAGTTGCCAAGAAAATTGCATGGGGAAAAAAATCCCATTGCACCCAGGGGGAAATGATTTATTTAGACTATATAAATGGCTGATCTAAAAATCTCCTCACTCACCTCCATCATAGGTTTGATGGGGCTTAAAATTCTTCAGATCCTTGGCCTTCCCATTCCTTAATCTGCCATGAGCATAAGTCCTGAGGCTGGTGGGGAGGATCTACACAGTGTAAGGTTCACCTCTACTTAAACCAGGAGGTAGCCCATGCCTATGACTTTGGGGATGCTGCCTTGGGGACCCTTAGAATAGTCTCTTAAAGAATCCATTTTAAGGCAGATGTGAAATGAGCTTTATCCGTTCCATTGCAATTTCTCAGTACAAGATATAGGCTGTTTAGCCAACCAGCCACACAACTTGTTCAGGTTATCCAATTTCTTTGCTGGAGGTTTTATAATGGCTTTGCAAAGGGGGACTATGGTAACTGGGTCCAGAATTGGGAAGTCTTTGGTAGGAGAAAATGCACTATTAATAGATCACTGCCACAATGCAAAGTAAGTTAGACAAGGCATGCTTTGTTATAAAGTGGTGTGCACTGAATGAAGTAAAGATTGCTTCATTATTGCAATAACCGGTTCCTCAGCAATGGCAAAGCCCTAATAAATAAAAGAAAATAGAACTGCACAGTAAACAAATTAAGCAGTAAATAGTGACAGCAGTGTTGTCTATGATGGTCTCATGAATATGCATAAAATAGAAGAAAGTGATTGCTGGCATAGAGCAATACCTCTTTTTGAAAATAACAGTTAGCAGTGCGATTGTAAAATGGATGCAAATTTGTGCGTTGGTGACTGGAACTAAGACGTCTTGATAAATTGAGACTTTGTATATTTTGCAACAAGTGCCTGTGAATCACAATGCAAGACAAAGTCCCTTTGAAAAATGTTGGGAGTGCAGCCATTCAGTTGTAAATAGGGAGAATTCTTACAAACACAACATCAGCAACAACAGTGTTTAGACAAAGATTAGATATGTAGACAGAGTATTTTCCCACTCCCACCCTCTGCTCATAAACAGTGCTGATCATGGGAGTAAAATACTGGCTGGAAACCTTTGACATAAGTTTGTCTTTTTTTCCCCTGGGATATCAGGAGCCGTAATAAAAGCAAACACTGTATAAGTATGTATCAGAGAGTTTTTTAAAGAATGGGCTGAATTTTGTATTTCTCATTTTTATAAACACCTCGGTGACTCTTCAGTGAAGGACAATAAATATATAAATTAATTGAATACATAGCATGTGGGCATCTTATTTATCTCACAAAATTATTGATCTTTAGGTCTCAAGTAGTATTCATGATAGGACGTATTGGAATGTTCCTTGTTTTAATGGTCTTTCCATAATAGTGCATGAATTGTTCTTATTGATGTAAAAGTGCATAAGGCCTATTTTTAATTTTCAGTTTTGTTTATGGCTGATTTTACTGATATAGATAAGGCATCCTTTCACCTGGTAGCATGTTTATCTGCCACAATGATGAAATCGCAAGAAGTGAAAAAATATGCTCTTTTGTCTGTAAGGGAAGGAGACAGTAATCTGTATTACAATATATAATGCATTTATTGTTTCCCAGTTTCTCATAGACTCCAGAATATTTGAAATGAAAATATTAATATAGAAATATAACTGGTAAGGTAGCCAATTTCTATATAGGATAGAACTAGATTGCTTCCACTTATTCCTATTGATGAAGCTTCAGTACTCCATCACAGTCATTGGTGTAGAAGCTTGCTTTGTTTTGGGGACTTTCAGAGAGGTATCAAACATATGCAAACATTCAGATGGCTGCCAAACATCTCAAACACACACACACACACACACCCTTTGAGTAATGTCTATGCACTTTTCTTGGCAATATTTTTCAGAAGCACTTTGCCCTTGTCTTCTTCCCAGGTCTGAGAGGGAGTGATTGGCCCAAAGTCAACCAGCTAGATTCATGCGTAAGGTAGGATTAATGCTCAGATTTCCTTCTTCCTAGTCCAGCACCTTACCACTAGACCACACTGACTCTCATATGAAAATTGGATTCTTTGCTATTATTTAGTGGTCACCCAGATTTTTGTAGTCCTAATTTAGTAGCCCTAGACTTTCATCTGCCTGGGCAACATGTTGGGGTTTGATAAACCCAGGAATTTACTGCTAGATATAAATTATACAGAGAGGCTTGATATTTAGGTTAAAGGGGAAATATTCTGCACAGTCACCCAATTAGCAGCCATTGTTGTAGGAATGATGTGTCAGTGTGTGACTCATACAACAGGTGCTTAGAGTTAGGTTGGGTGTGGTGAATAACGAGAGTGACCTATAATGTGATTGGTCAGGTTCACTATATATGCAGAGACATTCTCATTTCCCATTATTCCCATTTTACCTCGTGAATGCTGTATCGTTGATGGTGTATCATTTGTTACCTGTGGAAGTGATCTGTAAATACGTATGTATATAAAGTAAATAGGATATTTGATATAACTTCTGTTTGGATTCTATTTACTGCATAGTACTTGGATCACTGGTGCCTAGGAGAGAGAAGCAGGCCGCTCCATCCGCGCGCCCCGACACAACACTAATCAGACTTACAAAGTGACTGGAATAATTTTTCATCTGGACATTGTGGGAAAGTTAAGCAGCAGATAGCTGTCAGATGATGATAGAGGCAGCAGTTCCTAACACATTGAGTAAACCTCCTGGTAAGTCCAAGCTGGTGACAACGAATCAGTAACAGAAAAGGTCTGCTGTTGGGAATTGTTGTTGTTGTTTATTCGTTCAGTCGCTTCCGACTCTTTGTGACTTCATGGACCAGCCCACCCCAGAGCTTCCTGTCAGCCGTCACCATCCCCAGTTCCCCCATGGTTGAGTCCGTCACCTCCAGAATATCGTCCATCCATCTTGCCCTTGGTCGGCCCCTCTTCCTTTTGCCTTCCACTTTCCCTAGCATCAGCATCTTCTCCAGGGAATCCTGTCTTCTTATTATGTGGCCAAAGTACTTCTGTTTTGCCTTTAATATCATTCCCTCAAGTGAGCAGTCTGGCTTGATTTCCTGGCGTATGGACTGGTTTGATCTTCTTGCAGTCCAAGGCACTCTCAGAATTTTCCTCCAACACCACAGTTCAAAAGCATCTATCTTCCTTCGCTCAGCCTTCCTTATGGTCCAGCTCTCGCAGCCATAGGTTACTACGGGGAATACCATTGCTTTGACTATGCGGATCTTTGTTGTCAGTGTGATGTCTCTGCTCTTAACTATTTTATCAAGTTTTGTCATTGCTCTCCTCCCAAGAAGTAGACGACTTCTGATTTCCTGGCTGCAGTCAGCGTCTGCAGTAATCTTTGCGCCTAGTAATACAAAGTCTGTCACTGCCTCCACTTTTTCTCCCTCTATTTGCCAGTTATCAATCAAGCTGGTTCCCATAATCTTGGTTTTTTTGAGGTTTAACTGCAACCCAGCATTTGCACTTTCTTCTTTCACCTTCGCCATAAGGCTCCTCAACTCCTCCTGAACAATATTGCGAACCTCTGTCCATAGTTCTTCTGGGACCCTATCTACTAAATCTAGTCCCTTAAATCTATTCTTCACTTCTACTGCATATTCATTAGGAATGTTAGTGAGCTCATATCTAACTGATCTGTGGGTCTTCCCTATTCTCTTTAGTCTGATTCTAAATTGTGCAATAAGAAGTTCGTGATCTGAACTGCAGTCAGCTCCAGGTCTTGTTTTTACCAACTGTATAGATGTCCGCCACCTTTGGCTGCAAAGGATGTAGTCAATCTGATTTCGGTGTCGACCATCTGGTGAAGTCCATGTATAAAGTCGTCTTTTAGGTTGCTGGAAGAGAGTGTTTGTTATGCACAGTGAATTGTCTTGGCAAAATTCTATCAGCCTATGTCCCGCTTCATTTTGTTCTCCTAGACCATGCTTGCCTGTAATTCCAGGTGTCGTTTGACTACTCACCTTAGCATTCCTTAGTCTCCTGTAATGAAAATAACATCTCTTTTTGGCGTTTTATCCAGTAGGTGCTGCAGATCTTCATAGAACTGATCTACAACTGCTTCTTCAGCATCTGTGGTTGGGGCGTATATTTGAATCACTGTGATGTTAAATGGCATACCCCAAATTCAAATTGAGATCATTCTATCGTTTTTGGATTGTATCCAAGCACTGCTTTAGCCACTTTATTATTAATTATGAAGGCTGCTCCATTTCTTCTGTGGTCCTCTTGTCCACAGTAGTAGATCTGGTGGTCATCTGATGTGAAGTGGCCCATTCCAGTCCATTTCAGTTCACTGACACCTAAAATGTCTATATTTAATCTTGACATCTCACCAATAACCACATCCAATTTGCCCTGGCTGATAGAGCTTATATTCCAGGTTCCTATGGTGTGTTGATCTTTAGAACATTGGATTCGTCGTTCACCACCAGTTGCTGTTGGGAATAATCACATTAAATTAACTTTCTCGGTCATGGCTAAGTTTTTAAATAATCCACACTAAGGAAAAAAGTGAGTGTATAGAATTTATGGCTGAATGAGGGAGGTTTATCTACCAGGCATTGCCAGCAAATGTTCACTCAGATTTTCCTATCTGATTTGTGTGTGTGATTAGAAAAGTAAGAAGCATTTTTTAAATACCAAAATAAACCAACCCCCTGTGAACAGAATACTTCATCCAACTTCTGATTGCATGATGTTCTTGAGTAACCTACTGTTTTGACTCTCTTACCTTGCTTGTTCTGCAGTTAGCATAACTTTTGCTTTCTGAAACAATTTAACTTGACTCTAGTTTTGATACAGTTTGATATTTTGTGGTGTTCTATATCAGTAATTTAGCTTTGGACTTTATTTCTGTTTGGATTTATTTTGAGCCATAATCCTGCAAGTCTCCCTTGAGCTAAAATTAGCACCTGGGCAACTGGGTTCTTCCAGATTCTATCAGAGAATGAGAGAATTGGAATAAGGTTTTGAGCCAAATTCACATCTTTCCCCATAGTGAATTTCTGACAGTAAATGGAAATGTCATAAGCTTTAATTCCATAGTAGACTGAAAAACATATCTTCCCAACCCCTCAATGAAGTGCAGGTATATTTAAATGAAAAAAGAATGAAATTGCTTTGACAAGATTAATTTCCAGATAGGCATAAATTGCCGAAATCGAATTTTCTCTCTGCTATCATTGGAATCCATATACTGTGCAGACAGAAAGTTAAAAAATCCAATATTTCAAGAATTCATACAGTACGAAAAACAAGGCAGATATAATGGAAATAATGATGATCAATAATTTTATTGGCTATGATATATCACTGTTGTTTATTTGCAGAGTATTACTCATTTAAAAATCAGAATATACACCTTCCCCCTTTCTCCTTTTTTCTTCTTCTTAAGTTAGAGTTTAAGAAGCTGAGTTATTTGAATTTTTTAAAGAAAGAAAATACAGAAAATGACATACAAGTTAAGTTTGTTGTATTAAAAATATAGGCATAAATAAAATATAAAGTAAACCATAATGACCAAAAAGTGAATCAAAACCAACCAACAGGAAGAAAAAAAAGGAAAGGAAAGGAAAATTAAATAATAAACCAGCAACTTCCTTCCAATTCAGCCTCTAAAGAGCATCATAATGGCATTTTGCAATGAAAGCAATAAAGGAAGAGACAATATGCAAAGAAGAAGGTACTAATTGTCATTGCATTAGTCCTTTCCTGAATGAGACTTAAAAAGGTAACGGTTCCCCCCGCACATTTGTGCAGTTGTTTCCGACTCTAGGGGCCGGTGCTCATCTCCGTTTGTTAGCCGAAGAGCCAGCGCTGTCTGAAGACGTTTTCGCGGTCATGTGGCCAGCATGACGCACGCGGAACACTGTTACCTACCCACTGAAGTGGTACCTATGTATCTACTTGCATTTGCATGCTTTCGAATTGCTAGGTTGGCAAGAGCTGGGACTAGTGCGGGAGCTCACTCCGTCACGCAGGACTAGGGATTCAAACCTCCGAACTTGCGATCTTCCGATCGACAAGCCTGGCTTGTCTTACCCGCTGAGCCACCACGCCCCTTGAATGAGATTTGATTGAATGAATGAGATTCATTCAATTGAATGAATGAGATTTGATTGAATGAGATTGAATGAAATTGAATGAGACTTACTTTTGAGCAAACATTGGAGCAGGATTTAGACTATGGGTGTGTTATTGTAGAATTCTATTACATAAGCACAAACCCATCATGCCTTTCCCTTTTGTGGAAAGCAATCTGCAGGAAAAGTGTGAAGTGGCGAGCATAATACATTAAGGCATGAGGCAGAAAAAGAAAAGGATGTGTAGGACAGCAACACCATTTACAGTATCTCTCCATACCATTTTATCCTTGCAAGCTATCTTTGCTTTCAGCATGTCACTTCATACTTGGTCTTTTTTCTTTAAAAGTTTCACCTCTCTTTTTCTTAAAAGCTCATCACCTCCATTAGACCATTATTTTCTCAGTCTTCTTATACATTCCTTCTTCTTTCATATATTTGTTCCGTGATTCAGTCCTCATTCCTTCTCTCTATAGGTAGGCTGACCATATGTCCCATTTTGAACGGGACAGTCCCATTTTTTAAACAATTCCCAACTGTCCCGTTGTTTTAATCAAAATGTCAATTTTGTCCCATTCTCAATGAGCAGCGAGGCTTTGTTAGATGGAGTGTGTGCGTGCGTGCGCAGGTGCGCACGCACGCGGGTCCCGTTTCTGTCTCAAGGAAATATGGTCAGCCTATCTATAGGACCAAACCAATGTATGTCTTTCATATCACTCACTTTTGTATTCAACCCACATTCATTCAGGACCCATTCCTGAACCCATCTCTTCTTGTTTTACTACACACCCTTGGTACACAACCCATTCCCACTGCATTCAGCCTCCTTTTAGGTTTCTTTTAACATGCCCAACTCTCACTTCCATATAACAAAATGGGCAGAATTAATCTATCTTCCAACTTCTGATAAGCTGGAAAACATATTGACATATGTCGATGAAGATTCTCAGTCATCCAGGTGGAATTGTCTGTAGGTTGAGTCATGGCAACTGGATTTCTTTCTTTTGGTTGAAACTTTTCGCTGCTTGTCCAAGTAGCTTCTTCAGTCTGGACTGAGGAAACTACTTGGACAAGCAGCGAAATGTTTCAACCAAAAGGAAGAAATCCAGTTGCCATGACTCAACCTACAGATATTGACATATATTAACATACAATCCCTTTATGCACAATTAAAATATAACACTTCAAAACTGCTTTTTATGTACTTTTCTCAGCTCCCTTACTGTGTTTCTTTCTGTGGGTATTCATTAAAGCTCTATGCAGTTATTGCAGAAAAGAGCAAGATACCAAATTTAAATAGTCCACCTTCCTTCATCATTATATGGTCTTTATCTACCATAATTTCCATCATTTATTACTATTTATTATAACATAATTCAATCTATGTAAAATGTGATACTGAAAGATTAAGGAAATGACGGAATCAGTTTGGAGCATGTCAAGTTACAAAGAAAGATTACCTTTGTGCTGAGTTGTTCTGGTAGAGCATTCTGCTTGGCAAAAAAAAAAAAAAAGCACTCACCCTTAAATGGCACTTCTTTCTTAATTCTATTACTCCCCCGCATTTTCTTTTAATAGAACAATAAGTTTAAGAGTGTTTATAAATTTAAAAAGCAGATGTCCTTTGTTTTAAAATGATCAGAACAGGTAAACCCATTAACAAAGGGCTTTTGACCAAATGGCCCAGATGTTATATTAGGAACTTGCTTCACCATCTGTATATATTCACTTGCTTCCCATGTTGGAGAGTGTACATGTTTTCTGTACTGTATGACTGGGTTATAAATAGCATGCAAATGTTACTAGGGCATAGTCTGGCCTTGCTATCATGATGAATTTGATTTCCAGATGCCCTAAAGCATTTCAACTACCATCTCATGGAAAGATGATGGTGTGTTTTGACTTTATTTCAGTGCAACAGCTGAGGTTCTTTCACTTAGGGTTGAGGCATGTTTTGCCATATGTGTCCTATCATATTCATAGATCATGAACGCTGCAGTAGAAGCTGCTGAACCTGCATGGGGAAATGGGTGAGGATAATGATTTAAGCTAACGAAAGGGATCTTGTATGTAGTAAGGTGACAGTATTGGGAGACTTCCAACATCTACACTTAGATAACAGACAAGTGCAGAATAAAGGTTAATTGGTTTCATAACAATCATGGACTAGTTTTAATATACTATACCTAAAAATATGGATTTTTTTTACAGAAGTTCTGAATGTGGGAAGGACATTATAATTGCTATTGTCATGGTTATTCCCATGGATTTCAGAATGTTCTGACTGGGGAATTTCTTTAATTAGTCTCTGCTTATTCCATAGGTTATTTATTGGTCATCAAAATGTCAGATGCCATTCAATGTGTGCAAGTGTAAACATTGGTGCCAAAAATACTAACCAGTCATACGAACTAATGAGATCATAGCTAACGGTGACCGCATCTGGATCACTTCACCTCAAAAAGGATATTGTGGAGCTAGAGAAGGTTCAGACGAGGCAACTAAGATTATCAAGTGGCTGGAACTGCTTCCCTATGAGGAAAGATTGTGACATTTGGGGCTTTTTAGTCTAAAAAGGAGGCAAATGAGAGGGGACATAACTGAGGTATACAAAATTATACATGATGTGGATAAAGTAGACAAGGAGAAGCTATCTTATTTCCCAAATACTGTACTAGAACCAGAGGTCACCCAATGAAATTGAATCCTGGAAGAATCAGGACAGACAAAATGAATTTTTTTTCCACACAATGCCTAATTAAACTTTGGAATTCACTACCACAAGATGTGTGGTGCTGGCTACCAGCTTGGTTGGCTTCAAAAGAGGGTCGGACCAATTCATGGAAGCCATGGGGATCAATGTCTACTACTCTTGATGGCAGTGTGACTGCCACTGAAGGCCACCTGCTAGGAGACTACTTGGCTTCCTTGTGCAGTTGGTTGGTCACTGTGGGAACAGACTGCAGGATTAGATGGCCAGGGGTCCAATCCAGCAGGGCTCTGCTTATGTTCTTATGACTGTATGCTGCAGTGAGAGGGGAAGGGGAGGTAGGTTCTACGCAAGCATCCTTCTGAAGACTCAGAATTGGAACTCATTTTAAGGCATTTCCACATTGCAACCATTTCCACTTTACTGGAGTAGATTTGGAGTAGTCCAAATCCCCTCAAGATCATCAAATCCTGCAAGGAGGTCAAATCAGTCAATCCTAAAGGAAATCAACCCTGACTGCTCATTGGAAGGACAGATGCTGAAGCTGAAGCTCAAATACTTTGGCCACCTAATGCGAAGAGAGGACTCACTGGAAAAGACCCTGATGCTGGGAAAGACTGAAGGCAAAAGGAGAAGGGGACGGCAGAGGATGAGATGGTTAGATAGCATCACCGATGTAATGAACATGAATTTGAGTAAACTCCAGGAGACAGTGGAGGACAGGAAGGCCTGTTGTGTAATGGTCCATGGGGTCACGAAGAGTCGGACACGACTAAACGACTGAACAACAACAAAATCCCCTCATCTTCTCAAAAGGGTAAGAAATAATTTTAAAACCCAAGCAGCCTGATGCTTTGCACTCTATTTGTCCCCTGCCAAAGAGAGAAGATAGTGGATAGAACTTTTATCCGTTGACATAGAGGAAGGCAAAGTGAAACCAACATGTTCCTTAAAAGGCTTGTTAGAGTGCTGAGTCTGAGTACATGGTAGTACCTAGCTGTCCTGATTTGGGCTTGAGAAATAAACATGGTCAAGCCTGGTCACTACTTGGACAGGATACCTCTGGATAAATAGACTGAGAAATCAAAACAATAACAATAACCCCCCAAAAAAGACAAACCACTTCCACATTGCTGCCAAGAAAACTACATGAACCCATCCATGAAGTAAGCAGGAGCTTGACTTGAAGAAATCTTTACTTTTATGACAACTGAATCCCAGGAACTGAGAAAAATGGAGGAATAGACGATACTCAATGTTTGCAGGGATTCACCATTAAAAAACGAAAAAAGAAAAAATCCTTCCTTTCCCTCCCTTTTTGCAGCATGAGTTACACTTCAGATCCAGAAATAAATTGGCTCATCTCTCTATTGATCTTGTGAGCATTAGAGGACTGGAGCTCCTTTGGAACTGGGCAGAGTCCTTATGTAGAAGGGCCTTTAGTTTACTGGGGATTTGAAAGACTCTACATATAAGAACTGAGGAAAACTATGGAAAAAAGTAGACTGATGTCCAGCTTCAGAAGAAACATGTAATAAAATTATTTTCAAAAGCCTAAGAATAGAAATGATTTCTTCCCCATATAGCATTCTTTTGTCTGTGGATTACTGGAGTGCTTATTGTGGCAAAATACTTTTAATAGGCTTACAGCCTATTGGGGAACTCAACTGGATGCAGGTAACTATAATATATTTGTTAGGCATTTTGCAGGCAAAATTGCTCAAATACTGAACTCAAATTGTCAAAGGGGGAGGGGGAGGAGGGGAGGAATGGATGGTGCCATGCTACATTTCAACTGAATTTTGTTTGATTGTCATTTTGCATGGAGTACCGTCATCTCTTTTCTCTGAAGAAGCTGACAGAATAGGGTAGGAACAAGCGGCTTCGGACAACGCTGGCTCTTCGGCTAACAAACGGAGATAAGCACCGGCCCCTAGAGTCGGACACGACTGCACAAATGTGCAGGGGGAACCTTAACCTTTACCTTTAAACAACGTTTCATGGGCAAGTCTGCATTTTTTTTTAATGCTTGGTCTCTGAGGACCACAGAGGATATTTCTAATGATGCAGTGATATTGAGTGTGGGGCTAAAATTGACTGGCCTCTTTATTTTGTTTTGTTTTGTTTTACAGGAATATTTACAGCTGCCAGAATCTTTGAAGTATGGTGGCTAAAACAAGTCAAATATATACACATACACATACACATACACATACACATACACATACACATACACATACACATACACATACACATACACATACACATACACATACACATAGAAAATAGATTAATTGAGACTCACAGAATCATAGAGTTGGAAGGGACCTTCAAATTTTTTAGTTTACTCCTACCCCTCTGCTCTCAGGACAAGAATCTCCATATTATCTCAGAGAACCTGCTTGAAAACCTCCAGTGATGGAGTACCTATGACCCTAGGAGGAAGGCTGCTTCACTGCTTAATAGCTCTTATGGTTGGAAAGTTCCTCCCCATTTCAAGTGTGGATCTCTTTGTGGAAAGTTTCTACCTGTTGTGCTTTTTTAAAGCCATGTTGTAAAAACCTGAAAACAAACAAAAGCCACCAAGGTAAAGAAAGCATGCAGAGCAGGACTCCTGGAATTCTTTCTAAACTTTTTTGCCATAGGAAGAAGTGGCCATAGGAGGAGTCTGTGAAGTACTGTGTTGCGTATTTCTGCTCTCCACTCACGTTGCATGTGTGTGTGCATGTGTGCGGTGGAAGCATGGAAGGGGCTACATATGCTGTGCTCTAAATCCTATGGTTGGGAGGGTGTGGGGTTTAGAATAGAACAGTCAGCAACTTTCTGAGCTGCTGCCCAGCTGCCTCTTCCATGGGGTTATATTGGGAATGTTCCCCCTGTATTTTTTCTCTCGGCAACCTCTGACTGAATCTACCCAATTTTCATAGACAATCTTACTTTTCCTGGCTTCTCCTGCTGTGCCAAGCTTGGTCCCATTTTGTTTAGGTTTTGGAGAGTTATCATCCTGACCGACAGAGACAGACAGGCAAAACATTTCAGTAGTATGATTGGTGATGCTCTGGAGACACATGCAATCCATGGACTGCAGAGTAAGAGGGAATTTGAATTATCCCATATAGTTTTGTTCAAGTTCTGCCATGGCTAACTAGTGCATGTAAGGAGGTGTTTGGTCTGGTTTTCATCAGGTGACATTAGGAGTTAAGAATGTAAGAACAGTGCTGTGGATCAGTCGAGTATCCTACTTCTGAGGCTTACCAACCAGATGTCTATCAGCTTAGTGAAGACAATCTGGTGCTATTAAGAGAAGGAGTAAAGACCTCTTTGAAAAACAATTGCTGTGCCTTGATTCCAATTATAGTCACCAATTTCCACTATTTAGGAAAGTTAATTGCATGACTGAACCCAACTTTTTCATATTAGTTTTCTATTTCCCTGTGATTCTCCTTGACTTATTAAAAGGGATTATTTGAATATTTTAAATCCTATTATTCGGGTAGGTTGGAAACTGGGTCTTAATGAGATTAATTATAAATGATCTAAGAAACACCAAGTTTTCATGACCTCTCACAGCAAAATACAACTAAATGAATGTTCCCAGAAAAGGGGAGATTTTAATATAGTAAACATTATCTGCTTATATTAAAAATCTAACGTTATTTGCCATTTTCTGATCTGCTCATACAAAATTAAACTGATTTCATCATGCATATTTAGCACTGCATTTAAGATGTTTTATAGCATTCCCAATTTGCAAGCATTGCACAAGCATTTAGCAAGTAGTGCTAATTAAAACTAATCTATTAGGTCTATAAAATGTATTTTTCATTTATGAATGAAGATTCTCTTATTACTTCCATCTGCCAGTTCAGAGGACCACATGTTCCACTGACACTGTGCTTGTGTTATATTTTACAAAACTCCATAAAACTGAATGAAGGGCTTGACAAGCTAAACTCTTCTGTACTGTATTTATTCATTTCTTCCTTCTCCTCCAAGAAGCCTCCAAGATTCAAGAGGCTAGTGATAGTAACAGACTGTTTGCTGCCACCCAATGGAAAGTATGTGAGGAAGGAAAGGGGTTGTAGGTTTATGAGTAACAGCTTTAGCTTCTATCAGGCCTTGGGCTACCGTATTTGGCTGCAAAACTGCAAATGACCACTAAACAGCAGCAGAAAAACACAGAAAACTTTAACTGCCACCTCCTGGTTTTCTGGATATTTTCAGCCCAGAAATGGTAACTCTAATCAAGGCTCTCCTTTATTTTCACAATGCTTTGTGGGTATGGAGGTAGAAGGAAACACTAATGAATTATCAGTTGAAGAGAAAGCAACCCAAAATTTCAAGCTGTTTTGCATTTATTGCCATTCCATAACCCTGAACTGATGTGCATTCAATTCAATTCAATTCAATTCAATTCAATTCAATTCAATTCAATTCAATTCAATTCAATTCAATTCAATTCAATTTTGCAGGTTGGTTCCATAGGGTATCTAAACAATGTTTCCTACTGTACCTTATACAGAGAGTATTGCATATGAGGATACATATCCCCAACGTTCCCACAAGGCCAGCTGCAGAACATAGGAGGCTCATTGTAAAATGCCAAAAATATTGCCTGTTGTTCATGGCCGGAGAAATGGGACCTTTCCCTCACCTCAGGCCCAGAAGCAATAGAGCTTTTCATTTTTGTTCTCAGTGGAGCGTAGCAGCCGTGAGCAAGGAGTTTGTCAAATTTAACCCTTTCAACAACCTTTCCGGCAGAAAAACCTGGTAAGGAAATTTTTCCTATTTTCAGAGTTTTTTTTTCCCACTTTCCCATTTCTCCCTTAAATGTTGTGTTTGCATTGAGATTACCCAGAGGAAACATGGCTTGGCTCTACAACGTCTTGAGATTACGAGCAACGTGCTGTGATGAATGCTAGCGAGGGTAGACTCAGTTAATAACAACCTATAGTATTTTATCCCAAATAATTACCTACGATTTGTGTTATATTAGCTGAGAATATAGTAGTAAGTGAAGATGCTGTTGAAAGTGAGTGCATGAATAGGAGGCACCAACAATGGAAGAGGTGGCTGAAATGGAAAGAAGAAAGGGGGAGAAACCTGTACTGTTGCTTCAAGAGTGGCAGGATGAGCATTTGAGCCTTGCCTTCTGTTCTGCCAAGTGTCAAGGCAGTGATCATGTGCCCAGACAAATGGTTCTTTTAGATCCAGAGACAATAAGCACACCAGTGAATAAAGAGATTTTAAGCTTTATTATTAAGCAAACAGATTTAAACAGAAACATAGTTTAGGCAGATTAAACAGAAGCATAAACAGCATAACATAAAGAAAGAAAAATCATAACATACCAAGCAAGATGATACCCAATCTCCCATAGGCTGTCAGGAGCCCCTTAATAAAGACAGTGGAGACACCCCAGGACGGCTCCATTTCCACAGCACCCACCGCTCAGGTCTGTGCAGAAGCTCCCACCAAATATACCCCAGGGCGGCTCAATTTCCAGAGTACTCAGCCCTAAGTCTGAGCAGAAGCTTCCTAAGCCAATTTTGCACACAGCACCTGGTACCAGGGTCTGTGGCCAAGCTCCCTACTCAAGAGGCAATCCTAGGTTTTTATCAAAGTCTGGCCCTAAAACCTCGTGACCCTGTTTCCATGGTATCGAGACTGCAGGATCTGACCTTGATTGGATAGTTCCCAGGGTCTGGAGCACCTGTTTATAACATAATCCAAGAGCCTGGGAAGCTATACAGATAAGCTAGTGCTAACATAAACAACCCTGGGGTCCTCTCCTCTCCCCCCACCCTTCAAGCAAGAGTGAAAAACAAGCAGGTCAAACCCAGCCCAAAATGAACTCCAAATTTCCACAATTTTCTCAATATGAAGGAGAAATCAAAATATGTCACTTAAACCCCTTGAAATACAATGGTCTTCTGCATTGCCACTACACCTTCCACTTCTTTCCTTCTGTATGTAGGGAGTAAGTTACTGTAATGGAGACCCTAATCTTTCCTTGGAGAATTTCTAGAGAATCAGGATACTCAATTGCTGGAGAATCTTTATCAATTTTATCAAGATTCTCCATTGCCAATATCTGACTTTTATACATGTGAAGTGTGTGTGGGGGGAGTGAGAGGAGAATGGGACTAGCATGCTGACTAAACAAGACTGAAAATGCTAAGCATGTTTATCTGAAATAAGACCCACTGAACTCAAACTTACTACAGAATTAACACATATAGGTTTCTTTGTGCTTGCAGTACAGCACAAAGGCCTCTACCAGCCTATTTTCTTTTTATAAACTGATGAAAAAAGAACAGCTCAGTACCTTAAGCATCTCTTCTCAAATATCCACCTGGGCTTTCATGAATGAGCTGGGCTATTTCATTCCATCCTCAGCATAGCAGTAGCCAATGCATACCTATCAGAGATTACGAGCTACTGAACGTGGGACTTATTACAGAGTAAGCACGCATAGGGTTAGATTTATGGAGCCTGGATTTTTGCATATAGTATTTCTATATGTAAATTGTATGTGTATGTTTGACAATATGGTTTGTCACATGCATAGCAAAGCTCAACATCATATTAGAAATCTTTACTTTTATAACCTCTACAGTATTAGCAACATTTATGAACAAGCCACAATAAGGTAGATACATGAACACACCTGGCTTCTTTTACCTACAGATAGTCTTTGTTCTTTTTGTCATAACCTGCCATCTTTTCAGTTTTCACAGTTTCAGTCCTCTTTCTTGGCTTCTATAATTTTACTTACAACTCAGGAACTTTAGTTATTCTCCAAATAAACACTTATTTTTACAGTAAACTTTTTTTTTTTTTTATTAAATTTTGTTAAGTTTTACAATACATAATAAAATTTAAAGTAGAAAAAAGAAATAGAAACAGAAATACAAAATAAGAAAAAGATAAAGAAAAAGTGAAGTCAAGAAATAATAAAGAAAATATAGAAAATAGATGTCCTCCAATCTATCTTTGAACTTAAAGTACAACAATTGATTTTAAATGTTAGTCCTTCATACAGTATACAGGAACTTTTCTTTGTCATATGCCTTTTGATTTCTTTAATCCAATCTTCTAACCTTCATCTTACTGTCTCCCAATAATCCATCTTTGGCTTCCACTCCTTGAAGTAGTAGTTAAATGTTGAATGTTCATTACTACATATTTATATCTTCAATAAAGACCAATTAGTATAACAAATAAAAGCCTTATTTACTTCTAATAAACTACAATATATTCTATTCATATTATGACTCATAACCTAACATGTTATGTAACTTAATACATAATTTAGCAATTCTTATAGTGTTCATACATATATATTTCTATAATTTAATTCTAATATATATATATATCTCCATAAAAAAGGAATTCTTGAATCTCAATTATCCATCTGTAATTTCCATTCCTTGTAGTAGTGTCCATTTAAACTAAATGCATAATCTATCATATCACTTAACCTAATAGCTAATATATCAATTCTTATAATATTCATACAATACATATTGATATATATCATCCTGTAGTAACCATCATTCTAATTCCATCATATCATTATCTTCTCATAAATATATCTCTAAGGAAAACAATATTCTATAATATCAACTTGTGTTTGTATTTAGCATCTTACATTTAGAATATCACTTTTTATATATCCATACAATTTCTCATAACAATTCAAGTCCATATTTTCATTAGCCTTTATATCCATACAGTTTCTCATATCTTCTGTTTAGGTTATGCCAAAATCCCAATACACTGTGACAGATTCGCAATATACAGCCTGCTCTTTTCTATATCTCATATAGAATATCAGAGCAACCTTCTCTCCCTTTCCACATATTTCACAACATCCATCCAACTGTGCACCCATATTTTCACTCTGTCTCCACTGCCACAACATATCTATACCAAGATTGTAGTGTAAAGCCTTCAGAATGTTCTTCTGAACTAATATACTCAAAATTTCCTCCTTCTGTTTCTCCTCCACTTGAAAAACATTTTTCCTTTCTGTCTCCTGTCTCACTTCTGTTTCTGTTCTCTGTTCTTTCTCTCTGTTTTGCAGAGTTACGAACAGTAATTCCAACGACCTTTGAATATTTGAAAAAGCCTCAGTAATCTCTCTTCTGAGCTCCTCAGGTACAAGTTGGAAAGCCATCTTTCCTGTGTCCTTCAAATTAAAACAACAACCCTTCTAGTCAAAACAATAATCATGTAATCTGTCCATGGAATACTACCAGCAGAATCTATTAAGCAGAACTTCGTTGTTGTTGTTTTTTTTTTTTAAAGTCAAAAGAAAAAAGAAAGTTCCAATAATCCAAAATACAGGAGAGAATAATATTTTAAACAGTTTATAGAAGGAGAAATAAAAAATATATTCCAAATGAAGCAAAATCCAACCAGGGAGGATGTAGAAAAAGAAGACAAGGAAAAAAACACGTTACCCTGTGTTTTTATTCTTCAAACTGCGAGCTTTCGTTCTTCAAGCTGCAAGCTGCTTAATCCAAACAAAGAGTTTCTCAAAAAATGAATAGTCATTTAGTTTATCAAGCGAAGAATTACAAACAGAGTCTCTTAAATCCCTCTAATACAAAAGAGAAGTAAAAAAAAAAATGCAGACGTTTCATTATGTTGCAAATATAGAGTCCATCAAACTTCCACCAGAATCAGTTATAGCAAAGAAAGCACAAAGTTAGCCAACATTTTCAACAAAGTCCAAAAGATAGATCTTAGATTTCAAAAATATTTTAATCTAAAAAAAACATTCCTAAAGTGATCTAAAAGCGGCTGGGCGCTCTTGTGTCTCTTCAAAGAGACTTGTTTCCCCTGCGAGAGCCTGATATATCTCGGCCATTGCCTTGCACTTACCCTGTTCCTTCCGCGGTGGAAAACTACAGAAAAAACAAGGGTAGGCAATCCCAATGGCCCCACGAGTAATCTTCTGGTCTCCCCCTCTCCAGGGGAAAAAAAACTTCAGTGGACCACAACTTCTGCAATCCACTGCAAGCAAGGGAAATTCAGTCAGTTCTCAGCTTCTCTGAGAAATCTGACTGGTCGAGCTGGCAGCCAAGCCTTATTTTTACAGTAAACTAATTCGTTTCTAGGTTCAGTTCAAGGAGCTGATTTTAATTTTTAAAATGCTAACATGTTTGGGACCCAGATATCTGTTGCATTCCCAAACCAGTCCACCAGTCACTGAGACTAGTATTGGTAGACTTTCCCCCACATGTCCTAGGTATACAGTGGATTGATTACCAGAGCTTTTTTTCAATGATGACCACCCATCATCTATGGAATAGCATCTCCAAAGGAAATAACTTGGTGAATACACTGAAGTTATACAAAGCAATAGGCACGAAGTATTTATTTCCCAGGCATTTTAGTGAATTTTGCTTCATCTAGGTTTTTCCCCACTGTTTAAACCATAGTACAGACAAGCTTATAATAGTCCTAATGGACTGTTCTGTGCTGTTTAAATATTTTATACATTAATTATTCTTCATTTTATATTTGTATAATTATACTCTTATTATTTGTGTTCTGGGAAGTTTGAGAGTGGAAGGAGCAGGATACTTAATAAATAAATGGATCAAAATAAATAAATAAATGTAATTATAAGTTTATACTAAATAGGTGGATGGGGAAAAAAACAGCCAATAGCTTCCACAAAATAACTTTTCCATCAACAAAACTGGAAGCCTAATAAAGAAAAATATGTGTGACCTCATTTTTTTTAAAAAAAATCAGAAATAAACAGGGAATAATTTGGGAAATAAAGAGAAAGGTTCCATATTTTTATGCTGGACTTAAAACTCCAGTGTAAAATTTGATTTTCAGGGTGTTTATCCAAAAACTTACACAGCGGTATAGTTGATAAACTGTAATAGGCAATCATTCTATATTTTATGATAAGACATCATTTCTAAATAAAAAGTGATAAGAAATTGCCTACAACTTTTTGCTGGGTGGTTAGAATGTTGGTTTCAACCTTACTCTGTTGCAGACAGGTAGTTGCATGGGATATACAGTATATAGAAAGGGCATCCTCCACAGTTTGGGGGACTTATAAAGAATCCCTTCTCAACACCTATGATTTGTAAACAATTTGTATAAGACTATTGAACTTACCTGATAGGAAGACAACCCTGATTTTAAGAAGTCTCCCTCCAAAACAAAGTTCAGAGAGACAGAAAAATGTATTATGACACACAAACAAATCCTGGACACTCCTCTGCTTTCCTACCTTTACTGTCTCCCACTGAGACCTGGAAAACTTTCCCACACATACAAACCAAATTCTTGTCTGTGAGTACATATATGTCTTCATCCTCCAGCAACCTGACCTGCAAAGAGGGAAAGAAAGTGAGATCAAGTAAAACAAATTAATTGAGGAAATTACTACTGATTAAAATTGTCTATGAAAGAAGGGATCCCATTTGTCAAATACCCGATTCTCTTTTTTTTAATAAGAATTTTATTAAGTTTCAGTCAAAGATAAAAACTACATTAAAAAAACTACAAAGAAAAAAAGAGAAAAAACTAAAAAAGTATAGAAACACAAGAGAATTTTTTTTCAAAATTACAAAAAGAGGTGACTTCCGACTTTTAACAGCAAGGATATACAAAAATTTTCCATAATCAATCTCTATATTAAATCAAAATCACATTATTTTTATAAATCATTCCATTGGCACATTATAAAAATCACTAAATACAGTTACTCCCTCCCCTTATATTAAAAGAAAAAAAATTATATAAACCTCCTAATCAATTTCCCCCCCAAAGACAACATTTATTTAATTATTTCCTTCCTACTACTATTCTATACATTCCTGTCTGATCAAACTAAAAAACATATACATTGTCTGCCATTGTACTTGATAATACAACAATTTTAATAATCTTAATCATATTAAACCCAAAACCATCCAAATAGACATTTATTATTATTATTTTTATTATACCCTAATAATCTTAATCCAAATCGTTAAAGATAAATGAAATCAGCCAAACCCTAAAAGTAGTCCAGATAAATATTCTTAAACCCTTATCCCACTTCAAAATAAACCAGAGCATTTACATATCCCCATAATGCACACAAAGCTTTTTTCTTAAAAATATCAAACAGCCCAACTGCCCCCTTCAAAAACTCCAACTCCTCTTCAGAAGACCTCCCATACATAATAACCCCTTCTTTTCCATGGCATTCCATCAGAAGATCAATTTCCCTTATGGCTTGCAACTCGATCTCTCCCTTAAATTTCTCCAACTCGACTATCCAATCTTCATCCAGCATTTCAACAGAAGTCCCAATCTCACTCTTAGAAGAGACATTTCTATTGCTATTAAATTCCTCAGTTTCATCCACGACATCCCCAACCAGATGACACATTTTAGACCTCATATTTTCCACAATGTCCTGAATGCCTTGCATAAAATCTTGGTAGGAATCAGAAAGAATCTGTTTAAAATCCTCCATGTCTCACGCAGTAGATTATGGCGCCCCCTAGGAGTTTAACCAGCGAAAGTCGAAGATATGAGAGGATTCTGGAGTGTTTTTACATAAGCAAAAGTGAGATATGCAGACAGTTCCCCAGGGAAAGTAGAAGCAGAAAACTGAAAGTTCAAATCAGCCTATTCAATGTGTAGGAAAATGCTAATATCTTCAAATTTAGTACAAAAATAATAACAGGGAGACAATTATATAGTCCTTCTGGACTCACGACTCCTGCTTGAAGAGCAGGTGGCAGCCGTGGCCAGAAGGGCATTTGTACAACTTCGAGTTGTGCGCCAGCTACGCCCTTTCCTGGACCGAGACGCCCTCCGTACAGTCACTCATGCCCTGGTCATCTCCCACATAGACTATTGCAATGCGCTCTACATGGGGCTACCCTTGAAGAGTATCCGGAAGCTTCAACTGGTCCAGAATGCGGCTGCGTGCGCAGTTATGGGTGCCCCAAGGTCGGCACATGTGACACCTCTGCTGCACAAGCTGCATTGGTTACCGGTTTGCTTCCGGGTCCAATTCAAGGTGTTGGTTGTCACCTTTAAAGCCCTACATGGCATGGGACCAGGTTACCTAAAGGACCACCTCATCCCCAGAACATCGACCCGCTCCACCCGGCTATGCAGAGAGGGCTTGCTTCGGACCCCGTCTATAAGAGAATTCCACCTGACGGGGTCCAGGAGGCGGGCTTTCTTGGCAGTGGCACCCGCCCTCTGGAATATTCTGCCCCTGGAGGTGAGGCTAGCCCCCACACTTATGACCTTCTGGAAACAACTGAAGACCTGGCTCTGCCACCTCACTTGGGATGGGGGGAGTAAAAGCTCCTCTTGGGGTTGGCTTGCTCCATAGGGTTCTTTAAAGCCTAACATCAGAGCCTCTTGGATCTTATATATTTAATTAAATTATGTATACTATTTTATAAATTTTTATATGTTTTAATTGATAGCTTGGTGTAAACCGCCCAGAGTCCCCTCCGGAATGGGGGGAGATGGGCGGTGATATAAGTTAGAAATATAAATAAATAAATAAATAAATAAATAAATAAATAAATAATTTACTCTCAATCCTTAATATTTGGAGGGAAAACAAAATCCAAAACTTAAAAAGATTTTTTAAAAAAAGTAATCCCAAAAATAACGATAAGCACCAAGAGAGCCAGCTTCTCCTTGCTGTAGATAGCCTCTCTTAGGGTACGTGTACTTAAAAGAAATATAAATTGGGTGATTTAGAAATGGGGTGGCTGGTCTAAGTGTCCCTTTAAGGCTACAGCGTGGCTTGGAAATGGTGACGTCCCAGCCTCCCGGCTGCTCTTACCAGTCGAGCGTGAACGCTGTTTGCAATCTTCTGGCTGCAAGCAGCCGTCCGGAGGACAGATGGGGTGATTTCAGGTGTTTTCATTATCCAGAAAAGCACTCCTGGGCCTCACGCAAAACCTGCCTGAGCCTGAAAAAACTGCCGCGTTGTCAGTTCTGCCCACTGAGCCCGCGGGCACAGCTGTTCAGTCCACCATGTCCCCACCAGAAGTCTCTCAAATACCTGATTCTCATGTACATGCTGTGCATGTTCTTACATCCTTCTGATTTTGAGTTTTAGCATACTTCTAAAATTGAAAGGACCTGGTCATTTCATTTTTAAATGCTGCTTTGTAGCTCAGCATGAATAGGATACAAGATTCAGCACAGAGTGCACATGTATACCAAAGCTCAAAAAACTCCATACAGATGGACTTTTTCAAAAAGATTTCTCTGTGTTGGTTTGCTTTTTTGGTTGTGCCTTGTTGGTATTGAGCTTTCAAATTGTGGTTAAAAATACATATAAAAAAAGTTGTGTTTGGACAGATTTATTGAGCTTTAGGGAGTGTACATTTTTGTGTCCTGTTGAGATTTTAGAATATATTTTAAAATGCAAAGACTGAAGATGCTTCTGTTTTCTTCTGTTGTTTTGCTCTTCTTTTAAATTCTTGCTTACTGCAGTCTTGGTGTATATGTGCATGCGTGATTCTATTCTCATGATCAGAACTTGCGTTTTAATTTTTCTTGCTCTGTTTTGAAGTTTGTTTATAACTATGGTCTATTCCTTCATGTAACAGGTATAAGCAACATGCAGAATTTGGTTGTGACATTATACGGCATTTTTTTTCTTTGAAAAAAAACTCCTTAAAAACAAATGCAATAGGAAAGAAAGGAGCATACAATGCAATATGCATTTTCTATGGCTGGCTACTTCAGGGTACTAATTAAGTATTTTTGGTGATCTTTTGGAGGCTCTGGGTTATGCATATGTGAATTTTTATCTTGAGGTCCAGACTTAGCTGCTGTACCCATATACCAAATTAAAATGCATTGTCTCAAAATTTAAAGGATCTCTTACATCAGGGTATTCCTGTAAAATCAATAGCCACTATATTTTCTCATAAGCTTCTCTATTTAGCTGTCAGATGAGACTAAAGGGCAGAATTATCATTTAAAATATACATTGTAGGTATCTGTACAAAATATACATTGTAGGTATTTGAAGGTTTCTATTTGATTGGCCATTTTACCTTTGACCGCTAGAAAGGAGGACTGATTCTTGCCTCTTTAATCCAAATACGGTGAATGAATGACCTAAGTAGGCTGTGCTAAGATGTCCTTGTTAAAAATGACTATACACTTCTCGAAAACCAATAGTCGAAGTACCATGGAACTGTTGCAACATCAATGAAATTGAGTTCTGACCTAATTTCCCCTGCTTCTAGTTCCATTTTAGTGAAGATGGACTATCTGGTTTAATTGCAATTTTTTTACTTCCAATTAATTTGTGCAAGCCAATCCTCCAAGTACTGATTACATACAGTATGTCCTCTCAAAGCTTTGGTGCAAGCATTCTGAGAGCCTTCTGAGATCATCTGTACATGCACGGAAGACGCTTCCCCAACATTGTCACCAAAGCATGATTATTATTCACTGGCTAAAGGTCCTGCCTTTTTGACTTCAGCCATACTGAAATTGAAATTTTCAATTAATATTGAAATTTTATATCATCTTAATAACTTGATATACCCAGCAGTTAAAGTCTCTTATTTCTCTATTCCCAAGTATTTTAATCAGAATTCCTTTCATACTTTTCTCTGTATCTTTAAAATTATGGAATCAGTATGAGCTCTACATTCAATAGTCCAGAATTTTACCTTTGCAATATTGGCTTTGTACACATGCACAACCTAGCAATTCGAAAGCATGCAAATGCAAGTAGATGAATAGGTACCACTTCGGTGGGAAGGTAACAGCGTTCCGTGCGCGTCATGCTGGCCACATGACCGCGGAAGCGTCTTTGGACAACGCGGGCTCTTCGGCTAACAAACAGAGATGAGCACCAGCCCCTAGAGTGGGACACCACTGCACAAATGTGCGGGGGGAACCTTTACCTTTTTTTACACATGCACATGTGTGCTTCAGCTCTGGAAATCTAGTGGTAGGTCAAAAACTGCTAATTGAGTGGTAAATGTTGGACTGGAACAGGGAAGATCCAGATTTAAGTCTACCCTTTGCAATGCAAACTCACTGGGGGACTTTGGGCCAGTCACTCTTTCTCAAACCAGCCTACTCATAGGAGTAGGAGGGACTGTTCTGTATGCAGACTTGAGCTGCGGAATGAAAGACATGATACAGAGCAAATTAAGACGCAAATAATGTGATGCATTTCTTTAAACAGTAAAGTTACTGAGAGCAAGCCTGTCAGTTAAGAAGTGAGGCAGGCCAAAGGTCTTAAATGAAAACTTATTTACATATATTTTATGCCATTGTTCCAATGAGAAAAAGAACACACAATTTCACAAGTGTGCAACATCAGTTTCTTGTCTTCAATCGCATCAGGCTGTGTTCCTTCTGATTACATCACTGTTCGTATTTTGTATTTCAAAGAATGTCAGTCTAAATAGTGAAATGTGGGGGGCCCTCTAGCTAAGCAAGCCTGTGTCCACCACCTCTCTGCTGGATCTGCCACCCTTATTCTCTCACTCTCTTTCCTATTAGGAATTTTAAATTCATTTTAAAATCTCTTTTTTTACTGAAAGCACTGTATCAAAATGCCAGTGTAAATGTAGGTAAGGTCAAGGTTTTCCCCTGCACAGTTGTGTCCGACTCTAGGGGGCGGTGCTCATCTCCATTTCTGAGCCAAAGAGCCAGTGCTGTCCGAAGACGCTTCTGCGGTCATATGGCTGGCATGACGCGTGTAGAATGCTGTTACCTTCCCACCGAAGTGGTACCTATTTATCTACTTGCATTTGCATGCTTTCAAATTGCTAGGTTGGGAAGAGCTGGGGCAAGTGCGGGAGCTCACTCCGTCACGCGGCGCTCGGGTCTTGAACTGCCGACCTTCCGATTGACAAGCCTGGCGTCTTAACCACTGAGCCATCACACCCCCTAGTGTAAATGTATGCATATCCAATTTAAAATTTGAGAAGGGGGAAAAGAAAGGTCAGGACATAACTCTGGGTCATAATCCTCCTTAGATAAGATGTTATTTAAAAAGTTCATCATCTGCATAGAACAGATGATGTTTGATTTTCTCTTTTCAGTTGTTTCCATGTTCGTTAAAAAATGTATTTTTAATTGATTGTGGTTTTTACCCCGCTGTAATACTAAGTTTTTTGAACATGATATTTTTTAAAGTCAGCTTCCAACAGCCAATCATTTTTTTAAAAAAATGTTCTTATATTGCTTTTGAAAAGTGCTCAGATTCTCAAAAAGTAAGGTCCACAATTATGGTTATAGTACCTTTCAACTTTAGAGGTGGGTTTTTGTTTTTTGGCTTAGTAATGGGGGAGGAGCAGTGTAGCTACTCAGTTTTGTCTGTGAAGGAATGAAATAACTCACCCCGACTTGCTGTTCAATTTTCTTCACTAGTGATAGATTTTTAAAGTTGCTATAAACATACTGTGCTAGAATATGTAAAATTCTGAATTACTGTAAGTTTCTTGTGTGAGGTACTGCCTACTATTTTTCATGAGGCTCAGAACCAAGATGATACATATGGTGTACATTCAAAGCCAGATATTATTAATGCAGTGGTTATAGTTAATTACTAAATATCCATCTCTCCCAAATTAGTCAGTGAACTGCAGTTAGATTTCAGCTTTGCTCAGGAATAGGCTGCAACAGCAGATCATCATGCAAATATGGATCTAATATAAAGTTGGTGGTAACGAGGAAGCTGTCTTTATGTGTCGTTGCTGTTATTGCCTTATATTTAAATCAAAATGGTTTAGGTGATGTCCAAGGTCTCTGATGGAGGAGAAGAGAATGGAGTAATGAAAAAAGTGGCTAACAGGTAAAAATATAACAAGAAGCCTGCTGGATTAGTTCAAAAGCTTTTCTAATTCAATCTGTGCCAACCGGATACCTACAGGACTCAACAGCTTTCTTCTATTTCTGTTCCAGGCAACTGATTGTGGAATCAGTTGCTGTTATAACTAAGGACATTCCTGCACTGGAGCCTTATAGTGTCTTCATAGCATCCTCCAGCCATTGTTGACATGACATAAAGCCTGTCTACATTACTGGTGTTTTGACACAATGATGGTTGGATGACTATTGAAGAAATTAAGAGTGAGGAAATTACTTAAGGCCCATTGATCACCTTATGCCAGCCTTATTTCACTCCGATCGCAATCAGAAAATCCACAGAAGACTATAAGGAATTCCTCCTCTAGCCTGGTCAGTTTTAATGCTGGTCACAGAGGAAGAGGCACCATTCATACATACACCTCCCAAGGAGACTGTGTTGTGTGTTTTTTCTTCCTCCACAGTAAGCTCTTGAAAAGGTGTTGCTGCTATTGCTCCTATTATTTTACATCCATACAATGAAATATCTCTCCCAAATCTTTTTATATGATACGCAGTGACATCTGATACAGTCCTTTGAAGAGGAAGAACCCTTCTGAGGTTTCACTGAGCAAGTTCTATCGTGTGCTTCCAAAAATGACAAACCTTCCATAGCCATTTTTAGAACTGTCCATTTGTAGAAATCCACTGGAGACAGTTTTTGGGTGTCCCTGGATTGAACCTAGGCTCAACCCTCTTTTTATTTTGCCTTCACTTGATACCAAATTAATGACTCTAATTAATATTTTAAGCAACATTTCAAGAAGTTATGCTGTGGAATGTGACAGTAATTTCAGCAATAAAGTATTTAATGGTATCCCTTTTAACTGAGCCACCAAATAGAATTCCCATCTTATTGGAATGAATAAGTATTATTTTATTTAATTGGCAAAGCTTTCAGCAGAGAGTCTCTGGAAGGCAGACACTGAGTTTCATGTCACAGCAAGTCACTAGCAGAGTTATTTTCTGAATATATGAAAACTAATGAGCTTTTTTAAAGACATGCCATAAAAATCAATTTTTATATATCATGTGAGTGCCTTGAAAAATCTAGCAGTGGCTTTCTCAGGAAGAGACCAGATCTAAAATGGACAAATGAGAAACAGATGTCTCATAAAATCAAGCTGTGTATTTGATTCTTACCCTTCCATTTTATAAGACATTTATTTACCTAGGTTTTGACAGAAAGTCAACAACTGAAGGCTGTGAATCTATGGAAGAAATTCATTTGGAAGCAGGGTTGTAAGGGACCTCAAACTTCAACTGGTACAACCACCAGCTTTTACTGCAAGAAATACTCATCACATGATTTTTAAAAAGTGGTGGTGTACCTTCACCTTCAAGATTGGATAACCAACAGAAGTTTTCCATTCAATCCATCATCTCCCCCCACCACTGCCCCTGCTCCCAGTTCAGGGCTGAGCAAAGCCTGTTCTCTCTAATCAGTTGCTGATCTAACAGCTCTTCATCTCACTGCTGAGATTTCTCACTACTTTGATAAACAACAGTGTAAACCATTGGTTATTTTCTCCCAGATCATACATGCACGCACGCACGCACACGCACACACACACACACACACACACACACACAATCTGAACTCACAATGGTGGACCACTGTGTTTCAGATACTCCCACTCACCATTTTAATTTCACACTCCATTAAGAGTCAGTGTAATTCTGTCATTGAGTTTATACTGGGGAGTTCAAGTCTCCAGTTGATTATGAAGTTCATTGAGTGATTTGGGGCTCCTTATTCTGTTATCCAATACTCTGTCAAAAAGTTGTAGTTCTGGGGATAAAATTAAAGGAGATAAGGAGGGATCCATGCTGATCCTTCATGATTCAAAGAAGACTGCTAGTGTAGAAAGCATATGAACTAGCCTTAGAGTTTCTCATTTATGATGAGAAAGTTTTCTTTTAAGCTGGCTTTGCTTCAGTTTAGTTTGCCAATGTGTTATATGATGTTAGATTTAGATTGTAATTGTTAATTTCTCCAGAATTATTCACTTGGAAACACAGGATACTAATGTTCTGAATTAATAATGCACTTATTATTTGAAATTCTACTTTGTATGGTATTTGTGGGTGGACATATTCCAGTATATGAGATGTAGAGACTGAGGACTAAGTGTCTTCAAATAATGAGCAAGCACCCTTCTTGCTTCCTCCTCCTCTGAAGAAGAATATGATACATTCATTTTATTTTACAGGCTTCTCATATTTTTTAGCAAATCTGCTCTTTCCATTAAAGCTGAGCAATTTGTGATTTGAAAGCCCTCATATAGCCCTTAATATGCTGATGAAACCTCTGGCCCGTTGAAGGCTATTTTAAACATACATTTGCACTATTGTTCAAAATTTGTATCCTATGAAACTGATATAATTGTGGGGAAATGTCAAGTGCCTTGAACCTTAATTGTTCAAGGTACTAATACAGACCCTATAATTCAAGGTATTTTTTCACATTTACTTTGTAAATATTCAGTATCAAGAGGCATGGAGGAGGATGTGGGATAAAAGATCAAGATAGGACTGGGAAGTCTACAAAAAAAAAAAGAGTTACCAATATCCTCCCAAATCAAGCATGTATAATTCAATATCAAAATAATTAAACTCAGAAAAATATATACATATATCCACATGCTGGTCTTTGAGGAGCATATTATTAATAACAGGCAAGAGAAGCCCCAACAGGTTCATTTCTTTTTAACTTCCAACTTTCTATAAGGAAGATATAGATAAATCAATATCAATCTCTTACTCCAATTCATATTATAGTAAACATTATTTCTATAAAGCAGTTAAATTCTCATTATTACATTCCCTTCTAAAACAAAATTACCCTCCCCATTAAAGAAAAAAATATAAAACCCTTCAAACATAATTTGGAACCTAATATAGTAACAAACACTACCCTTCTTCACTATAATTATAAAACCGCCCAGAGTCTACCATGGTAGAGATGGGCGGTAATAAATCCAAATAATAAATAAATAAATAAATAAAGTAATTTCACTATAATGTCGATGATCATTAGGAATGAAATCAAAGTGAAGCTGCCAATATCAAAACACCTTTTCACCAATTTCTGCTGCATCCACATTTGTTATAGTGTGTTGAATTATTAATAATTTTGAGTCTGTGTGTCTCAAAAAGGAATGTTGATGAGATGGAAAAGGTGCTGAAAAAAGCCACAAAAATGATTAGTGGGTCTAAGCAACTCTGTATGAGTTTATAGTGTGGCCATCTAAATTCTGTTCAGGCATTCCACTCGGTGAGACAAAGGCTCCAGCAGAATGCATTTAATTGTCAAAACTAATAAGCCAGACTTCAGAAATAAAGAAAGTATTGCAGAATGGCTCTTACTTTGCATTAGAAACTTTAGATGGTTTCTTTTACTGATAAAACATTGGTTGATTCCTACTATATCCTCTCAGCTTTGTTTGTTTTATGGCTGTAGTGTAAGCCACCAACTAAATTTTTTATTTATTTGGCATATTAAAATGCCCAACAGCTGATTCTGAGAAGGGGGGTTAGGTTCTTAATTTTGAAAATCAATGTTTGCATTCTGTTCATCACTAATATTTTGGTAGGTTGGCATACTTCAGCATTAAAAATCATTGGCTGGAACTACTAGAGTTTTCTTTTTCTTTTTCTTTTTCCTCCAAACTTCCAAATGTCTGGAAATTTCAGAAAAAGGAAAAAATTAACTTATCCTGCCTACTTGGTATGAATAACACATAAAAATGTATTACTATTTTAATGATTATATTGATTTTATATTGTGTTTTATATCTAAGTTCTGTAAGATGCTTAGAGTTCATTTGGTTTCAGGCAGTAGACAAATCCCCTAAATAAATAAACAGTGTCCTTTAAGTCAAGCTCAATTCCTGGTGACTTCATGGACACACTGAAGTTGTTTCCTTGGCAACAAGGTGGAAGTGATGTTCTGGTACCTTCTTCTGATATACTATTTTTGTCTTGCCAGTCTTAGTGGTATTGCCTGGAGTTTCCCCTCCAAGGACTATATAGACCTTACCCTGCTTATCTTCTGGGTCCAGACAAGGTCTGGCATCTGCAGAAGCTTTATAATACAGACCAGGAGAGACATGAGCACTGCCAATATTTATATTGTATTTTAATTCACCTCACAGCTTTTCTTTCTTGAATAGAGTTTGGCAGTTTTCACTTCAAATATAATGGTTTTACATTTTAACAAAACATTGTTCAGTGGGGGAACATATCCTATTTACTATCTACTAATTATCATTGTCTCTTGAAAAAAAAATCCAAAGGATTTAAGTGTCAAAAATAGTATTCCAAATCCCCACCTCACTGTGTCCTTACTTCTCTGCGTAGTAGTATTGATCTTCCCTTTGAAGCAGTGTTAAAGCTTCACAATTAGTACAACATGCTGTTAAATCTTTGCAGACTGTTTTAAGACATAGCTTTTTATGTCTAATTCCTTGGTATGGTATCTAAAACCTCTACCTCACTTATCAGTTTACCTTTTAAGAGATGAACATGAGTAATTCCAGGAGAGTGAACTGCTGCAGAAACTCTTTTACTTCTGAACTATGTATATTGAAAGAGTTAGGAAGCATTAACATGAACAACTACCTAAAACAACAGCAATTTCAGTTTGGTCTAGTGGTTAAAGCAACGGGCTAGAAACCAGGAGCCTGAGAGTTCTAGTCCCGCCTTAGGCATGAAAGCCGGCTGGGTGACTTTGGGCCAGTCACTCTCTCTCAGCCCAACTCACCTCACAGGGTTGTTGTTGTGGGGAAAAGAGGAGGAGGAAGGAGTATTAGGTATGTTTGCTGCCTTGAGTTATTTATAAAAAAATAATAAGGGTGGGATAAAAATTTAAAAATAAATAAATAAATAAAATAAAATTTGACAGTGGAACCAATTATTCAGAGAGGTGGTGGGCTCTCTTTACTGGACGTATTCAGACCAGAGGTTGGACCACCATCTGTCAGGGATGTTTTAATTTAGATTCTTAGATTTTGGATTTGATGGCCTAAATGGCCCCTTTCAACTCAGTGGTTTTATTAAATTATTGCACAGGCTTTATCTATTTATTTACTAGTCCAGTATATCTTCTCATGTCTATTCATGGTTTGAGGGACATTTCACATAACTTGACTCTGCAGTTAAGGAGCTATCTGAATGACCCTTTTCTGTTTATAATGCTGTCATACAGCCTTCTTTTGTCCTCAGTCTTTCAGTATTAGGATTGAACTGTGATATATCATGAAGTAATCAGACTCAGTCATGATGGTTTAACTCACAAGAGCTACCAATATGACTTGAAAGCACAGCAAATTGTTATTTTTTTAGGTACAAGAGCACCATTTAAATCATTTCAGATCCTTGCTGTGCACAAATACCTGACTTTTCTCCCCCACATGCCCACATTGTTCCAGCCTCACTGTAGTGGTCCTGAAGAAAAGTATCCTTGCCTCTTCTGTTAGCACTTCCTTCATCCTTAATTGTGTCCTGCAAGAAGTCCATTCAGAAATACAGAAAACTCTAACTCTTTATTGTTATCTAATGGTTGTCTGGAGTTTGGCAGGCTAGATATGATAGTCCAACTTAAGCTCTACAGTTGAAGAGTGGGTCAGATTGTAACCCAATTGACCATCTGTATGAACAGGTCAAATATTTGACAGGCTACAAGAAATGACCAGTAGGTTGCACTGCATTAAAAAGGTAAAGGTTCCCCCTGCACATTTGTGCAGTCGTGTCCAACTCTAGGGGCCAGTGCTCATCTCCGTTCGTTAGCCGAAGAGCCAGCATTGTCCGAAGACGCTTCCATGGTCTTGTGGCCAGCATGACGCACGCAGAACGCTGTTACCTTCCCACCAAAGTGGTACCTATTAATCTACTTGCATTTGCATGCTTTCGAATTGCTAGGTTGGCAAGAGCTGGGGCTAGTGTGGGAGCTCACTCCGTCACATGGGACGAGGGATTCGAACCTCCGAACTTGCAATCTTCCGATCGACAAGCCTGGCATCTTACCTGCTGAGCCACCACACCCCTAATGCACTGCATTAGGCTTAGTGAATTACTAATTGTGCATACGTTTAGCTGCAATTAAGGATTGCTGTCTTATATTTTCAATTTGTTGGTTTTCCATTTGTGAAATATTTATAATCACATCTCTCCACTCTGACAAGGTTATTGCAAGAATAACGTATTTATGTTTCTGAACTGCTTTTATGCTATGGTGATGAGCATAACATAAGCCTAGACAGGCATTTCATTCTAAGAGAGACATTTAAATAATCAGTTTCATGGGAAGTGAAAACGCACTGGCCTTCTGTGAGGAGCTTTCTATGCAGTAACTTTCTCCCAGAATAACCAATGAGAGCATACTGTTATATATCTAGTGTTCGTATTGTTATATGTCCAGTGTTTCCTGCAGCAGGAGCTTGTGCAGTTACTGGAGTTAGATAATTAAATAAGACATTCCCCACCTCCATTATCAGTGCCCATCTCCTTCTCAGGAGATGTCATCCTGCAGTACAAACTTATTTTTGTAACAATTGGGTAGGAAAACATTTTGCATCTCATCTCAGGACATCTTTATATAACTAGCTCTGAATCTGGTGTTAGGAGAGAAGGTGATGAGATAGGAACCAGCATTTTCCAGGCTCAAGATAACTGCTATTTCAGTACACCCCAGCTGCAACTGCCCCTGCCCCCTGGCCTTGAAGAAATATCCATTGCCTTGGAATGCAACGAGGAGGAAACCTAGGATTTTAATCTATTTAGGTGGAGCATACAGGTGTAAAACGCAGTAGGCAGATTTGTTGAATATTAGCCTTCAAGAAATCTCTTAAAACATGGTTTTTCCAGCAGCCTTGGGGATCCGATAGAAACAGGGAGCCTGCGAGATGGTTATATTGTATATATGTTGGTCCATTCCCCCACAGCCTTATTTATATTTATGTTTAATTGTTTTTAATGGTTGTTTATACTTGTTTTTAACTGTTTGTTTTATTGTATGCCTCCCAGAGTCACGTTTGTGAGATGGTTGGCTATATACATCTGATAGATAGATAGATGATAGATAGATAGATAGATAGATAGATAGATAGGGTTTCATTGGTGGCTGCAATAAAGTAACTCATCTAGCTGAGTCATGTCCTTGCACCTTCAGTCATGAAGTCAGGTCCCAAATAAGGAGCCAATGCTGGGAGAGATGGGTTTTCCAGCCGTACTGGGTCAGGGGAACCTGACACTCAGCAACCCACAGCTTAGCTTTGTTTTCTCCTGTTTATTTATATATTTATTGATATTTCAAATTTCATCACCGCCCATCTCACTCAAAGAGTGACTTTGACTTTGCGCGGTTTACAATAAAACTGTTGATTCTAATGGATCAATTTTTCTTTTAATAGCTTGAAAGCTTAGCAGTAAATGACTTAATCATAGTCACTCCTCCTCCACCATTTCATTACAACTTAATTTAGAAGCAAATAGAAATTAACAAGTGATCTGTGGTTCTGTTATCAATTATTGCCACTACATGGAAACTGTTTTGTGAGAACTGTTCACGAGCAACAATTCAATCAGTGGTTTGAGTCATTTTGTCCAAACTGAAGCATATGTTCAAAACAATCTGTTAGGTTTTTCTCCATGGTTAACTATTAAACTCATAGTCTGCACTACAAATAGTAGAAATATAACAGAGCACTATTTAAATCACTTCAAATGTGGTGGCTGTACTGTATCAATCAGACGTAGGAGTGAAGTCTGGAATCACAGTAGCACAGTAATAGAAGAAGAGAATACAGAATGAATGCAAGCATGATTCTTACATGTCTGCAGGTTTTGTTTAATTTGCAATTTAGCTATCTAAATTGCAAAGGAAATCATAATGGTCTTGAATCGATTGTAGAGTATAGCTTTTTCAGAGGACCAGATGATGATTCCATTCTTTTTAGTACAAAAGAGCCAGATATTTTAGCTAACAGAATTATGTGTCGGGGCTACAGAAGGCTTTACTTATAAGCCTGGTGTAGATTTAGATTAAATGTTATCACTTTAAGCATGATCAAACATGTGTTTTCCTTGAGTTTAGTTTCAAGTAAGAGTACATAAAGTTATAGTTTAAGTACAAAATTAGTTTAGCAATGAATAAAGTAAGTGAAGAGAGTCTGGAGAATTGTTATTGAAGTTTTTAAAAATATTTTTATTTTAAAAATAAAATAAATTATTTTTAATATTTTAAAATATAATATATTATGAATCTTATAACTATTAATCCCACACTAAATAATGAAAAATGTGATGGGCAATGGCATTTCTAAGTTTCTGTTATGTCTTATTCCTTGAGAACATCACTGTGAAAGAAAAAAATGGAATTTCTTGAGAAGCATTTTAAAAACCCAGAGAATTACATCTTTTGAGGAAGGAATTTCTGAATCTCTCTCAAGAGAGCAGACTCTTCTCTGATTCACAAGAAGAAATCTGGCCCCCACCCACAAAGTCCCAGGCAACTGCCAAATGTCAAATTAAAATCTATTTAATTTTAATTTTACCCATTAATGTTAAGTTTCTCTATTAAAAAAAACCTTAAGCAGGTTTTCCGATGAGTAAAGGCTTACTTGTGAAGAAATGAAATAAGATAGATGGAAGAAGAGATTCAGATTCATGTAGCTCCAGTATTGGTATTGGGCCAGCAGAGTTAAGGACGTAGGGACAATAGAGTTGCAAATGTGGAAAATGAGAAAAGTTTGAAGTAAATCAGATTAACATCATATGGGTGTTCAATAAGTCTATTTCAGAAATATGGGCCTGCTCTGTAGATGTATCCCAGGTATATGTATAATCTCTATGTGAGAGTTGGTCCTTTGCGTTGCCGCAGTCCGTGGAGCCACCGAGATTACTTGCTCCCACTGCTTTGGCCAGGGGTTCTGGCTCTGGAGGGGAGGGGGCCCAGAGCCACTCTGGCTCGTCACCTTCCTCCGCCCAAGTCCGTAGTGCCTAATCATAACTTTAATCATAAAAGCAGTCAATTTATATTTATTTATAATTTGATTTTCATTACAGTAGACAGAAATACAGAGAATAGTGATAGGAAGAAAATAACTAAATGGATGTTGTCTTATGGGGGAAGGAAGTTGATTTAGAAATTTGGTGAGTGTCAAAGCCACTGTCCTGGATGAGACCCAGAGCATCCAGGAGTACATCAGTAAGATGGCACCTAAAGATGAGCTGCTGAGAGAATGCCTGAAGCAGCAGCAGACATGAAAGGAAGATCAAGCAGAGGAAGTGCCATGGCAAGACAAGATCCTGCATGGGATGTACCATCGACAGATAGCTGAGGTGGCTGACATTGGGAAATCCTACCAGTGGCTGGAAAGGGCTGGATTAAAAGACAGCACTGAGGCACTGATCATAGCAGCACAAGAACAAGCACTAAGCACCCAATCCATAGAAGCAGGGGTCTACCACACTAGACAGGACTCAAGGTGCAGACTCTGCAGAGAGGCCTCAGAGACAGTTCAACACATAGTGGCAGGGTGTAAGATGCAGGCAAGAACAGCATGTACACCAAACAGCACAACCAAGTAGCTGGCATTGTGTACAGGAACATCTGCACAGTATATGGGCTAGACCAAGGGGCGGAAATGGCGGCTCGCAAGCCAGATGCGGCTCTTTGGCCCCTTGAGTGTGGCTCTTCCGCATCTGAACTCACCCCCGCCCCTTCCACGCGATTGGCCCCTGCCCGCAAACCCCGCCCCCTGGCTCTCGCACTGAGCGAGGCCCGGCGCGGCAGGAAGGCGCTGCTGGCCCGGGACGCGGCGCTGTCGGAGGCGGCGCAGGAGCGGCTGCAGGGGCTGCTGCGGCTGGAGATGGTGCTGCTCCGCGGCATCCAGGTGCTGGGCGAGGGCGTGGGCCTAGGATGCGAGCGGCAGGGCGGCACAGGGCAAAGAGCCGCATGCTCTTCCCTTGGCCGCCTCCGGTCCGAGCCTGGCTCGGCTCCCCTGGCCGCCGCAGGGCTCGGGTTAGTGGGGGGAGAGGATGCCGAACGGCGGGGTGGGGGGATTGATGGGGCGGGAGGGTGCACCCGGAAGGCCTCCCACGGCCGCTTCTCCAAGGCGGGTTGCAGAGCGCGCGCTGCGCCCACAGGAATGCCTGGTCCCTCCGCTCCCTCCAGCTCTGCCACCAGCCCCAGCAGCGCCGCCCGCCCCGTCCTGCCGCCCGGCAAACCTCCGCCGTCTCCGTCCCCCCGCCGCCACCGCCACTGCCCCGGCCAGGCCCCCTGCGCCGCCCTGCCACTTGCGTCCCGGGCCTGCGCCCTCGCCCAGCACCTGGATGCCGCGGAGCAGCGCCATCTCCAGCCGCAGCAGCCCCTGAAGCCGCTCCTGCGCTGCCTCCGACAGCGCCGCGTCCCGGGCCAGCAGCGCCTCCCTGCTGCACCGGGCCTCGCAGAGATGGGCCTGAAGGGGCGCAGAGGCCGGAGAGGGAGCCCCTCCGTCTCCCCTTCTCTCCCTGCCTCGCCCGCCCGCAGGGAAGGAGGCGCGGGTCCCGCCCGGTGAAGAGGGCGCAGGCTTCCGCTCTCCTGCGCCCCAGGTTTTGAGCCGGGCAGAGCGGAGAAGTTGCCCGCGGCAGCCGCTCTAGGAGCCTGCCAACCTCCGCCGCTGGTTCCCAGTGCTTCCCCTTGGATGGGGAGTTCCCTCCTGCCACCCCCCTCGGAGAGACGGGCCTGAAGGGGTGCAGAGGCCGGAGAGGGAGCCCCTCCGTCTCCCCTTCTCTCCCTGCCTCGCCCACCTGCAGGGAAGGAGGCACGGGTCCCACCCGGTGGAGAGGGCGCAGCCTTCCGCTCTGCCCGGGAATGCCGTGGCGCCCAGCAGAGCCCTCTGCACATGCTCCGCGAAGCTCCCTCCTTCCCGCCGCCTCTCCTGAGCTGAGCTCCGCAGCTGAGCCTGGGCGTGCGTGCGGGAGGGAAGCCGCCATCAAGGGCTTCCTCGCCGAGTTAGTCTGCCGCCTGCAGGGCGGGAGGCGGGGGGACAGGGCTGGGCGCTGGGGTGGGGGCAGGGGCCGCGGACGGCAGGCCAAAGGGAGATGCCAGGGCGACTGTAGTGACCGGAGGCGGCCAAGGGGAGAGCAGGCGGCTCTTCGCCCTCGGCGCGCCGTGGGGCCAGACGAGCCTACGGCTGCTGCTTCCTGCGCCCGTGGCCTCTTTGCTGCTGTCGCCGCCCGCCTCGCCTCTGCCGCTCTCCGCTTCTCCGCAAAGCTCCTGGTTGATCTTAATGTTTCCTTTTCCTCCCCTTCAATATGTTCCAGCAAGCGAGGTGGAAGCGGAGAGCGGCAGAGGCGAGGCGGCCTCCGGCTGCTGCTTCCTGCGCCCGTGGCCTCTGCTGCCGCTGCTGTCCATGGCGTAGCCGTAGCCGGGCAGCGAGGAAGAGGATGCCGCCGCCTCCTCCTCCGCCGGCGGGAGGGAAGGAGGAGCAGCTGCCCGCCTCCCTCAGCCTGCCCTGAGGGGACCCACCTGGCGGCGGCAGCGGCTCCCCTGAAGCGCGCCGCTTGTCATCGCCGCCGCCCGCCTCGTTTCCTGCCCCCCATCATTTCCTTGGCCCAACGCGGACGGGCGGAAGCGTTCTGGGGGGGAGACAACATGGAGGCGGAAGCGGCAGCCCCGCCCGCGCCGAGTGGCGGTAGCGCGGCCCCGCCGCCGCCCTTTCTCTCCAGCTCGGATCCTGGGAAGGCAGCGGGGAGCCTCGCGGAGGGAGGCAAGCAGGTAGGCAAGAGGGCGGGCGGGGCGGGTGGGTGGCCCGGACCTCCGCCGCTGGACCCGCCCCCCTCGGTGCCTGTGCGGCTCCCCCATGCCCTCCCACCCACCCCAATAAGCCACGTGATTGGCTCCTGCCCGCAAACCCCGCCCCCTTCCACGTAATTGGCCCCCGCCCACAAACCCCACCCCTTCCACGCGATTGGCTCCCGCCTGCAAACCCAGCCCCCTTCCACGTGATTGGCCCCCGCCCGCAAACCCCTCCCCCTGGCTCTCGAGCATTTCAAAATGTGCACGAGCATGTCAAAATGGTTCCCGGCATAAAAAGTTTGCCGACCCCTGGGCTAGACCCTCCAAAGTCCAGATGGGAGATTCCATCTCCCAGATTCAGACAGACAGGCAGGTACTGGCCAATCAACCAGACATTGTGGTAGTAGACAAGGACCAGAAGACAGCAGTGGTGATAGATGTAGCAGTGCCAAGTGATAGCAACATCAGGAAGAAGGAGTATGAGAAGCTGGAGAAGTACCAGCACCTGAATGAGGAACTAGAGAGGATGTGGAAAGTGAAGGCCAAAGTGGTCTCAGTGGTGGTAGGAGCACTCGGGGCTGTGACTCCTAAGCTGGGAGAGTGGCTCCAACAGATCCCAGGAGCAACATCTGAGCTCTCTGTCCAGAAGAGTGCAGTGCTAGGAACAGCTAATATACTGCACAGAACCCTCAAACTCCCAGGCCTCTGATAGAGGACCCGAGGTTGAGGAAGACACATACCACCCATAGGGGTGAGAAGGGAATTTTTTTTATATAAATAAAAAGCAGGATAAAGATATAATCATAATCATAACTACAGCTGAACTATTTTTCTAACTATCTAGTCAAAGGTACACAAAGTGTCTTACAGGGCAAGTACCTTTTCCTTTTCTTAAATCTCCTCTTACAGAGAGGAAAATAGAAGCAGGTGATGATGTGTGATTTGATTCAAAGTCACCAAATTGACAGCAAAGCCTACAGGTTCTCTTGCTGGAATGAATCTGAGAGCTAGATCCTACAACTGGATCAGCCTGTGGAATCCCTTGCCTTGCAGGGCCTACCGAAATGAGTGTTGTCGAGAGGATCCATCTACCTAGGTATTGTTGCATGACTTTGCATGAACAAAGACTTTGCTTATTCCTTATTTTCTATTCTTCTCACAGTGTTGTCAAATAATTCTGGTGTGTGGCAAAAGCAATCAATCTTGAAATCAGAAATGATGATTAAAACATACTCAGTCTTAATTATTCAGCATCCAGTTGTTTTTCTTTCTTAATCTCAAGTATGTACTGGTCAGTGACCGTAATAAATTGATTTGATTTGATTTGATTTAATCTCAAGTATACCTTCAAATGCTACCTTCCGTCATGAAGTGATTTTAATTTCAAGTGTTGCCAAAATAGAAGCTAAAAGGTCTTGTTCCATGGTGGTGGTTGTGAGGGAGAGAAGGAAGATGAATGTTTCGGAGGAACATCTGCAAATGCAGGTGATAGAAACAAAGAGGAATCATTGTTCAGTGGGAGAGATATAGAGAAAATCCTGACTCCATCTCTAGTATTTTCAGGAAAAGAATTAGGAAAGCTGCTGCTGAAATTCTGAAGGCTGCTACATATTAATAGCATGAGTCAGCATAAGGCAATTTTTCTAGTAGATTTATATCCCGCTTTTCTTCTAAGAGTTCAAGATAGATTCCTTTACCTGATAGGGAAAATACAGCCATAATAAGAATACAACTAACCGGGGGAGCTGGCCCTGGTCATGGAGCAAGATGGCTGACCTTTCTAGTTTACACAGAAATTAAATAGGAAATTTTATTTCTGGATTTTGGATTTTTTTCTCTCAATCGGTACCTGAGACACTTTTCCAGAAATTGTGGCACACAGGTGGCTACAATGAAGACTGGTGCTGGAAGAATATCAAGTATATTTCAGATAAATTGAAATAGTGTAGATAAGATTGTAATGATTATTTATATCAGGTCAAATATAAATAGACAGTAATCTACCTAAAATATTTTTAACTGCTCTCTGGCTAAAAGGGTTGCCAAAGTGGATTACAAAAATTAATAATGCATTAAGTTTCTGCCTTTAGGTTTACAGATTAAAAGATGTGACTCAAAAGAAAAAGCACTAGCTCTTATTTATATCTTTCTTAAACATGTTCCCTCTCCCTCTCCCTCTCCCTCTCCCTCTCCCTCTCCCTCTCCCTCTCCCTCTCCCTCTCCCTCTCCCTCTCCCTCTCCCTCCCTCTCTCTCTCTCTTGGCTAAGAAGTTCCATGTGGTTATTTCAACTCTGGTCAATGTCTGTAATTTTGTTCTTACATTCTTCTGGAAAGGCAGGGAGAGCAGCTTTGAAATCCCAGGGCAGTTGAAGTTCATGAATATACCAGTAGGTTCCTTTCCTTTGATGGACATTCCAAATTGTTATTATTCAAGTAAATAAAACATTTTGCTTATTTATTTAGTTTACATAAATTCTATGCTGCCCCAATCATTCATTCATTCATTCATTCATTCATTCATTCATTCATTTATTTATTTATTTATTTATTTATTTATTTATTTTTCCAACTTATATCACCGCCCATCTCCCCCCCACAAAGGGGACTCATAAGGCACAGGAGAAAAATAAGTTACTCAGTGAGCAAATGCCGGTGCCATAAACAGTCTATCATCCCTGTTATTTTCATTCCATTCCATCAAACAAGGAAGCAACAAAAAGTGTTACATTTCCCTATTGTAGGCTATGCATGGATATTTTTTGAATCAAATTTCACTCAAATCATTTGGCTTTCAAATGTTGGATCTCAAAATGGAATATATATATATATTCCATTCCATTCCATTCCATTCCATTCCATTCCATTCCATTCCATTCCATTCCATTCCATCAAACAAGGAAGCAACAAAAAGTGTTACGTTTCCCTATTGTAGGCTATGCATGGATATTTTTTGAATCAAATTTCACTCAAATCATTTGGCTTTCAAATGTTGGATCTCAAAATGGAAGAATATATATATATATTCTCTCTGAATCTCAAATTTCCAGTCTGAACTGAATCAGGATTCATTTGCCCAGCCCTACTAATCACATTGTAGCACTTGCTTAAGAATGAAGGAGTGATGACTGCCAAATAGGATTGCTCTAACGGACAAATGGAAGGAGGTTAATGCTATGAATGGCTGCTGTTTATGACAGCCCAAGCAATGGGAATAATCTGAACACTAATGGCTGGGGAGTAAAAAAAAAAAGGCTTCTACTAAGTTTATGTCCTGCTTATGGATCTCCTTAGTTGGCTACTGTGAATTTAAAATATTAGAAGAGATGAAACTTTGCTCTTCTGATTTATTTTGAATAATTTTTAATTTAGGTTCATAAGAAAGATCTGTACTGAATTTCAGACAACTGCATTACTTCATTATATTTTCAAAATAATGTTTTGTTTAACTGAGATTTCAGCTATTTCCCATTGGTAGGTTTTGCATTTGCTTACAGGACCCAGAGGTAATGGTCATTGTTTAATCCAGTTTAATTGCCATGACTACTACTTGTAAGAAAGGGGTACTTATTCTAATTAAAACTCCAATCCTATATCTGTTTTACTTATATTTTTCAAACATGTTTCAATTTACATCTAATAGAATGGAATTTGGTGAGACTGAGGCATAATACATAAAACCTCAGGAGACGGTTCATAGGAAAAAAATTACAAACCATAGAAATATAGTGGATCTCTTAAGAATTGTGATGCATACTTAATGTAACAATGAATTGCATTCTGGTTCAGTTGACACAATCTGGTATGGTTACCAAGACTTTCATTCAGGATTTGGAATAGTCAAAACTGCAATATATATTGATTCCAATTCTAGATCTGCCAAATTTCCATGACTAATTTTATTCACTGAGTTACATGGTAAGTTCCTTTTATCTAGATAAGTTGTAGAAGCCCATTTTATATTATGAAAAAGTCAAAGTAAATTGTGGCATTCCAATGATGCAACTGCTTTTGTATTTAAGAATGGAAAAGGTGGAGCTCACGTATACAATGCTGCAAATGCTTCATGGTCCAAAAAATGGCATTTGACTGTTTCTGGAACTTTTTGATGATTAAAGATGAACCTGCTTGCTGATTTTTAGAAATTTAATTCACATTCATGATGTTACTAGTTCCCTGCAGTGCAGATGTCAAGGAGAAGACAGAAATGTAGGACTGAAAGAAACCGGGAAGTCCTGCCTGACAGATTGCTTCACATCCAGCCTTCTAAACCAATAAAACTCTAGGAGAAGACGCTAAGCATCAGCTTCATACTGAGATCCAAAGAGACATCAAGAAAACTCAGGTACTCACCTTCAAGTGTACTTTTTGGACAAAGAATAAGTATTAACACCCAGATGGTTCAATTAAAAAACGCCATGCGGTGTGCTACACGGGAGGGAGATCCTGCCACCCAGAATATCACAGTCTAGTTTGGGAGAAGATTAATTGTCACTTTCTAATATGCTAATTACTTTAGCTTTTAGCTTGCAAGTAATGCCTGTTCAGCATTCTACAGAGATATTCCTGAGTGCTTCTGAGCAATTCAGGTTTCTAGCAATTCTAATTGCTACTTCTGTCCTAATCTCATAGATGACTATCCCTAGAGAAATGCCTATAGAGGATTATGTCTGAAATGCAAAATCTGTTCTGTATAGCTTTTGAACCAGGAGTGAATGCAAGAACTAAATCTGCAAAATGTGGAATCTGCAAATGGTTTCACATCCTTCTCTACTGCTATTCTTCTGTTTGATAGGGAAAAAAAGAGAATATTTCAACTATAGAAGTGTGCTATCTATTTGACAGTGAAGTTGGCTTACAAAAAAATAAACTTGCAGAACAGCATTAGTATAATTAAAATCCAGGCAAAAACTGAACAGTAAAAATAAATAAACTATGTTCTAGAATTGATATCAACTAAAGGCTTGGTTAACAAATATTTGACATTGTCTATTCCTAAAATCTAATAATCATGCTTGCCCCTAAATTTATGGAAACAATGTCTCAGTTCAATTAAGGATTTATGTACATGCATGAATGAAATTTCAAAAAATGACACCTGTTAGCATTGCCTGATTTTTAACAGAGTGCATGTTCAGGTATAATAGGCCCTTATTCCTGTTTACTTTTTCTGTAGTTTTCTTCTTTTTTCTAGATTTTTTTTATCCCACCTTTATTTTTTATTTTTTTGTAAATAACACATAGGCAGTGAACATACCTAATATTCCTTCCTCATCCTATTTTCCCCACAACAACAACCGTGTGAGGTGAGTTGGGCTGAGAGAGCGTGACTGGCCCAAAGTCACCCAGCTGGCTTTCATGCCTAAGGTGAGACTAGAACTCACAGACCCTTGGTTTCTCGCCTGGTGCCTCAACCACTAGACCAACTGGCTCTCGTGTTGGGAGAAGACATCATATGTATATACCATGAATGAGAAAAATTATATACTGTATATCATGAATCATTTCTCCCAATTTATTTATTTACTTATTTATATTTCAAATTTAGTCACCATCCATCCCAAAGAGTGAGATGGGTGGTTTACAATAAAACTAGAATAAATAAAAATTAAAATATAATAAAAGCAATAAAAGCAATATTCTTAAGTAAAAATATAAAATCCAAGATAGAGATGTTAAAAACTTCTTAATTTAATTCAGTTTATGGGACCCTCTTCAAGGCACTAACTGATGGAGTCTTGAAGGTTAATAAAAGAACTCCAAGCAGCTAACAACAATCTTGCAGAGTAGAAGCATGAACCAGCAGGGAACTTGCACTTTAAGCTTAATTGTGTTCAGAAATAAATTCAGTCTTCACATATTAGTTAGATGAAGAAAAAAATAGAGATAGCTTACATTTATTCAGTAGATCTGGATACAAGAAGATTCATAGTTGATCTGCATGCAAGCGAGATGGAATGGACGAGAGCTGCATTGTGCAGCCCTCCTGCTTGCAGGTGTGCCCAAAGCGTAATGGAGAATGTTAATCCCCCAAACTCAAGAAGAAGGAGGAAGAGGAAATCAGGTGACCCAGGTAACATCCCACAAGCACAGTAGAGATGCGTTCCATAGGGCGGGGGCCATGTCAGAGTGTTCCATAGGGTGGGGGCCTTGTCAGAGAAGGCTGTTCCTGTGTGCCCCACCAATCGACAGTCTTTCATGGATGGGGTCTGTAACATGCCCTCTCCGTCTGACCGGGTGGGATGGATCGATATGATGCGGGTGAGAAGAAATGAGTTTCTCATGGGAATGGAAATATATTCTATGAATCCAGAGGGATGTGCAAAAGTTCTGTACATGAAGTGTACTGTGCACAGAACAGCCGGTTTCAGACGGTCTATTCCTAAACAAAAACATCCATATTCTGGGTGGTTTGTTCCAGACACAGACTGAAATGCAGTTGGTTGGTTTGGGATACAGTCCCAAACCCAGCTTCCAGGTGAAAGTATTTCAAATGTCCCTCCATTTTAGCACCTGTGATTAGAAGTCGTTTTTTCTGTTGCAACTGGGGACTGTCATGTCCCTTGTACTACATGCTTAGGCTGAGGGGAGTGAGGGTGGGGAGAATGATCTAGGAGGAGCTATGAATAAAACAGCAGGTATTTAAGGAGTGCATGGCAAAGTGAAGGAGCCATTTTGGATTTAGCTGATATTGGAGAAAGACTAACTGGAGAGGAAGAAATTGCTTCAGTTGACCACTAGACTTAATACTAGACTGTGCTTCTGCTGGAGTGGTGGTGGCTGGTGGGAAGTATCTATCTGTCTGCCTCTGAGGCACATTTTATTTTAGTTTCAGTATCAATTTACCGTAGTAGGGTGGGTGGTGATTTTAATTAAATAGAAAGTGGGAGGGATTCCTCCACCCCTCCCATTCCCTTGCTTTCAAATTGGCTCCCTTCGAGTTTGAAACATTGCTGCCCCCAAAGCTGTTAGATCGGGTTTCAACCAAGCATGTCTCACACACAGGCTTGAAGGAGGAGACAGCCTCTGCTGTAACCTGATCTTACTTGCTTTGTGTGGGAGGGGCTGAATCCCGGTTTCCTGTTTCCTGTTCCCTTCTCTTCCTCTTTCTGCTCAGATCTCCTACCAGGAGGATGGCAGCTATGGCTGCTGCCACATGTTTCTCATACTTCCATACAGCAGGGCCACATTAGAAGCATGTGGGTTTGGTCAGAACCACTTGCTTGCATGCATGGACCGTTTGTACTAAGGAACTGTGAGTTACAATAAAATTGTAAACTCTTTTTTTATGTAACTTTACATTAACGTATGAAGTATGTTTATTTTGTGCTTAGAACTGATTAAGCCTTGTGCAAGTTTATGGAAACGCTTCTACTCTGCTACATATGAATAAGAAGCTGTGTGGAGTTCTGGTACTACCATACCAGAATGCCTACAAAAGCACCTTCCCCCCAATATTGTAACCCCTCCAATTAGTTTTTGTGCTCAGGCCCTGATAGTGCTAGTGCTTGTTAGATCCCCCCCATTAAATAGAGCTGCTTTTAAAAAGACTGTTGCCTGTAGATGTGTGCAGGTATCCAAAGTGGGCAAAGGTGCTTCACCTCTGGTGTGGGAACCCTTTCTGTACCCATCACCAGCTCCTTAAAGAAGCCATATTTTTCCTTGGGCTTGCACAGTAGACACATGGCCCCAGGAAAATATGATTTGAGTTCAGGAGGTGTTACAGAGGCAGCAAGAGGGTTCTACTTATGGGTGTGTGTGTGTGTAAAGATTCCTGTGAGGGAGCTGGGAACTATGGCATCCTCTCCCTCTCCCTCTCCCTCTCCCTCTCCCTCCCCCTCCCCCTCCCCCTCCCCCCCTCTCTCTCATAATGTTGGTAGAGCACACATCCTTACATCCTTTTGAATGCAGCTTATTAGCAGCCCTTAGCTCTTCAATTACCTCTTGAAAGTGGTGGGTGAATGGAGACTTGGCTTGGAGACCCTACTGGGTCACCAGTGGGGGGTATCAGTGGTCAGCTCAAGATTCCAGCCATGATCAATGATGGGAAGCAGAGGGATAGGAATCATTCATGGAACTGTGTAGAGCAGTGCAGGAAAGAGAACAAGGAAAGAGAAGCAACAAATGATTGGCTGGCTGGTGGATTTGATATAAAGAAATATGCAAAGAGTGTCTGGACAGCTGGAAAAGAGTGGGAGAGAAGGATTTTGGAGGAAGTGAGAGAGAGAAGGTAGTGGAGAGTGATGGAGGAGTAGACTGGAGATGTATATGACAACGGAAGAATGATGGTGTTGCAAATACTGTGGAGCACTGGGATTTAGAAAGAAAAAGGCAAAACGAAAGCATAAGCAAGCAGAAACAGCAGAGAAATATACAAAGGTGGCAAATGAAAAGCATATAGTTTCATGAGAGGTTTTGGACTAAGCTGGGACTACAGGACTCAGTAAATTAAGAGTGTTGAGGGGAAGAAGAGTTGCGTGAGAAGGAGGAGGAAGTGACTAGAAGATTGCCATTGTGTAGAGAACTGGTAAGTCAAGAGCCACTGCAGTAGGAGAGCTGTGGTTGTTGTCATTTAAACAGGACTGAGACTAATAAAGAAGGGGTGACCCCAATCCCTACCAAGTTGGAGGGACCAGTGTCAAGGGAGGGGTGAAGGTCCAACATTAAGGAATATTAAGAAAGTACAGCTGGATGAATCGTGGTGGCTCAGTGGGTAAGACGCCAGGCTTGTCGATCGGAAGATTGCAAGTTTGGAGGTTTGAATCCCTAGTCCTGCGTGCGGAGTGAGCTCCCGCACTAGCCCCAGCTGTTGCCAACCTAGCAATTCGAAAGCATGCAAATGCAAGTAGATGAATAGGTACCACTTCGGTGGGAAGGTAACAGCGTTCCGCGCGTGTCATGCGGCCACATGACCGCGGAAGCGTCTTCGGACAACGCTGGCTCTTCGGTTAACAAACGGAGATGAGCACCAGCCCCTAGAGTCGGACACGACTGCACAAATGTGCGGGGGGTACCTTTACCTTTACCTTTACCTTTTTACAGCTGGATGAACATTTGTCTACTGGTGTGAAAGGAAGGGAGAGGTGTGCAACCTTACATCTTTGGAGTGAGAGAACATGGGGACAGAAATTTCTGGAGCCAAATGGTAAAGAAACCTTCTGGTTCCATTTATAGCTCCGGAGGGGGTTGCACTGCTCCTGAAGGAGCTGGTATGCAGTCTGGTGGTTCTGGACTCACAGTACCTGCTGAAATAGCAGGTGGAAGAGCCTTTGGCCAGTGTCAGCAGGTCTGCCAGTTGTACCCTTTCCTGGATAAGACAATGAGGACAGTGACTCATCATTTCACATTTAAACTACTGTAATTCGCTTTATGTGGAGCTGCCCTTGCAAAGGACTCGGATGCTGCAGCTGGCACAGATGCAGCTGCCCACTGGCTATTTGACGTTAGCCAGTTTAGCAGAATAATACCTATTTTGTGGGAGTTGCAGTAGTTGCCAGTGGGCTTCTGGGCCCAATACAAGGTGCTGGCGATTACTTATAAAGCTATATGGGTTGGGCTCTTGTTACCTCTGGAACCATCTTCTCCATGTTGAACCAGCCCACCCTACAAGATCTAATAGGGAAAGGATGCTTTGGGTGCGCACCTCATGAGAAATTAGAAGGCAGGGATCTGGAGAATGATCTTGGGTACTGTTGATGCAGTTCATGGTGCATTTTGCTACAAAGGCATATTTGATTTTGTTGGCTTGATCTGTTTGCTACAGTTTTTCTTCAGTACTTCAATGTAAGAACAGGTGGTTTGTTGAACAAGGGTGTGGGCATGACCCATTATTCTCTTTTCTTCTGTGTGCTTTTGAGTACTGGTGATATAATCTACGTTTAGGATATAAATGATAGCGGCAGGCAGCGAGGGATTTTTTTTATGCTTCTTAAAATGGGGCTGCTTTCCTGGTCAGCAAGCTGTTCTACCTGCCTGCCTACCTACCTTTAAATACTGAAATACGGAGACAGAGGGAGGGAGTTGATGTTAATGACTGTCTGCAAAGTTAGGCTTAGAACAGGAGGTTTGTTTTAAAACATTCTTTAAATTAAGTCCTGAGTGGAATTAATTTAATTTTTTCTGCCAGGATGTCCTTCTGCCTTATCTTCCTATCTATCCCCACATTCCTTTCAATTACAATTCCTATTTCTTCAGGGCAATAGTAGCTTTGTGTTTAAAGAAAGCTACGGATAAGGCTACCAAATTTAGGCTGCAAAAATCTAGATGACCATTGGATGGCAACACATAATTAACTTTTGGAATACAATATTTTGTTTCAAATTCAAAAATAGACGTATTTGTTGTTTTGGACATACTCCTAGATCTAACACCTTTCCCACTCCTTAGTCCAACAGACATGTCCAAGGATTGCCCACTAGTTGTTTCTGGCTACTGCAGAATTTTGAGACCAGAAGAGCAAGGGCCCATAGAAGCTCCTGCAATAACTTGGGAGGTTGCAAAAATTGGATTTCCCCATCTGAAGTTGGGCTTTTCTTTTTTTGCCCTCTCAGGAATGTTAGGGTGGATTGGGGAAAACCAAAGAAGGATTTAAATTTGCATATCACCCAATTAGAGTGATAGCATCATTGTAAATATGCCATCATGCCATAATACAATCTGAAAAAAAAGTTCAAAAGAAATGGCATCTCCATGTGATGGATTCCACCCCAACTGTTCATTTAAGCTGTAACACACCAGAGATCAGAACATCCACAGTTGTGTAATTATCTGAGAGTAAATATCAGTGAAAGTAAATATGTATATGATTGCATGGAACTCCAGCACACATTTTAAGAGACTCTCCCTGTCTGAATTTGTTCTTTTGCTACCTTAAGATACAGTTGGCCATTCTTCCAATCATTTACACTCAATTCCCCAGTTCTATTCATAATCTCAACAAACAGGGCAAAGACATTACTGAGAATGAATCAGAGCACTTTGAATTCTCTTGATTTCATACCGTTTTTTTAAAGCTTCTGTTAGTAATTGTTTTACTTTCTAGTTTGCTTTAACTGTGTTTCTGTTGTATATTGTACTATGTACTTACCTTTGCAAACCCTTTTGCAAAGATTTACTCTCAAAGGTGTTATACAAATAGTGTTTAGTGAAGGTTTACTCTGAAAAGTAAATTTGTTTAATAACTGTACTACTAATAAACATATTTTCAAATTTGAAAGGCAGTGAAACAGAAACTCTCTGGAAGGCCTATTAAAACTGAGGACAGTTTTTCCCTTTACAAACTTTAAAGCGTCTTCTTTGCCACGTGTGAGGCTAACGGGGCTCTCTGCCTTACCAGCTTGATCATAAATTATTAAGAAAAGATTTTGGATGTGCAAGTATTCCCTGAGCAGCAAGCATAAGAAAAGGATATCCGAACAACGATCATTATCTTTATTTAAGTTCAGTGTTATTTCAAAGTAGTGCTTTTTATTCTCAGGCAGATTTGCCATGACAGCAGTTCTTTACTCTGCTGCCCAGGCACTCTATTTTTTGGGGGGAGGAAGAGGAGAAGGCTTTTCTCATAAAAGGCTGAGTGAGATAACACAAAGAGAAGATGGCTTGTCAGGAAAATTGATGGGAGGAAGGACAATCTGCTTTTCCACTTCACCAAGCTTAGGACAAACAAAGTGCCTGGTCAGTTACTTAAAACATTTTCTGCTTTTCTGGTGTTTCCAAGTGCTCTGGGCAAAGTGAATCAAATTAATTACATATTGCACTCAGCGTCAGACCAAGAGGGTAAATCTCCTCAAGCAGGGATCAATAAGGAGCGAAGCTGCCAGCCCAGAGCTGTGTGTTTAAAGTTTAGTCAAAGAATCTGTGTGAAACAAAACATGTTTCCTTCCTGTCGTTTTAACAGCAAGTGAAGCTGATATACTTATATTACTTTCTTTGCATGCCTCAGTGTAAGGTGTCTTCTGTTGGTTAGGCTGACATTTTCAGGATTTTCATAATCTCCTCTCTCTTAGTTCAGCCTTTCTTTTCTGACTCTGACCTGGGCAATTTAGGTTCTCACCTGAATCACTCTCTCTCCATAAGGAGGGGAGCACGCTACAGGTTTTAAGCTCTAGGACTCAGACTTTCTTTGCATTGTGTGATAGCCTAAATAAAGCTGATCTTTATTTTCTTCCCATGCAAGCACCAGCCTTCAGAATACCAAGTGATACTCCCAGCCTCCGTGTTCTTCCCTCTACATACTCTTTCCACTGAGCAAATCGACCTGCTAACCACCACTCTTTCCCAATCAATCTCTGTGTTTTTCTACTTACGCATCATTTGGTCCCCATATATAAAGGCTGAACTGTGTGTCTTAGGCTTTGCATATATACTGTGTCCAAATAAACACTCTGATTCAACCCCAATTCTGTTTCAGGCATTATTTCCCTGTTATTTCTTCCTGAATCTTGCTCTGACTTTTCCTTTTCTTTACTGATGCCCTTGTTAATATTAATGACCACAGCTCTATATGTGAGCAACATTGAGAATAGCAAGCAGTGATTAAGTGCAAAACTCCCCCATCATTTGAAACAAGGAAGGGATCTACTGAAGAAAAAGACTCTAGACAAAAGCCATCTCTGTGGTAGGTCTGCCTTTTGTGTCTGGACCTACTTGTAAGTGAACTGCTGCTGTTTCTGTTGCACAGTAAAATTAAGGAAACTTTCCTAAAAGGTATTTATAGACACATTGATCCAGCATTAAAGGTGATTACATTAGAATGAAACATCTTATCTTGTTATAACTCCTCAGCTGGTGATGTGATGACTCTGACTTCAATGCCCCAATAAACACTTCTCCGTGCGATTCAGTTGAAATGCAGAATAAGGTTTATTAAGGATACATGTAAATCTAAGCATTCTCAAAGATCCGAATGACGGTTTCCCGCCAAACAGTCAAACTTAGCTCTCCCCCTTCGCGCCAGTCTTTTCGCGCCCATGGTGTCAGTGTCCGTTACTTTCCCACTCCGCTCAAGCCCCCACCACACTTGTGCAGGTGGACGACCTTGACGCTCGGCACAACAGTCTCCAGCAGTCTGGTGTGGCTCCTGGAATGCGCTCCTCCCCCCATCATTTTCCAAGCTGACACGCATCTCTAAAGTACATGGCAGGATTCACACTAGAACACTGACAGATGAAGAATAGTTAGTGAGGTACGGTATCGCTATCTCCCACACCCAGCAGTTCTGTGATTTAGATCAAAACGTATAAAGCAGAGAAATACGCTCAAAAAATTACCAGGACATATTCATAAGGCATTTAGAAATAGGATTTCCATATGTATCAGCATGTGGACTTTCATATCACACCACATTAGATGTGTGGTTCCTTTTTTAATACAGGAATTTGATAGGTCTTGGTATACTTTTCGGGTAATTTATAATGCAGTAATGATTCTATTTGTTTGAGAAGAAGATAATCAGAGAACTTCTAAGAACAGGCTGGAAGCTGGACTAGAATTTGAGGGGGTGTTAGGCCAGTCATGGATTGCCAATAGAACATTCACACTGGAAAAGCATTACCTAGAATTGCTATAATAATTGAACCAGGAAATGTGTCAAAGTTAAAAATTGTGGCAGTGTTGTTCATTCAATACTATAAATACATTTGCCATTTTGATGACTTCAACGTGAAAAAAAATACTATTATCATTCATCAGGCAATTGTTCAACAATAAAAACCAACTATAGCAGCCAACCAGCAGTGTAAAACCCATAGCCTCATTTGGGGTTTAAGAAGCCATTTGGATCTACCCTTATAGACTTTTTGCTGAAGAAAGAAAAAAAATGAACTTGTGATTTATGGGTTTGATGATTAGAAAGGGTAACCTATGGAAAGAAGGAAATTATGATGTAATCTTACAGACAGAGGGTAAAATATAAATGCATTTATAACAGCTGTTAAGAAGATCAGAAGCCACTTCTCAATAACTTTTTCTTTCTTTTTCTTTCTATTTTCTTTTCCTTATTTTCTCTCTTATCTATTCACTATTTTTCTTTATTTCTTTCCTAAAACCTGTATTGTTTTTATCTTGTTAAAAATTTCTTCAATAAAAATTATATAAACACACACACACGCCATTTGGGTCTGTCCCCATGGGACTTCTGAAACGTCATATGAGGTTGATGAACTTCTGCAGTGGTGAGCTTTTGCAGTGGTAATCTTGGAAATTCAAAAACCTGATTTTCTAGGATTCTAAGTATCAAAGATTTCAAAGGTTCCTTGTTGTAATTAGTTACCCTTATCACTGCAGGGGAAAAAGAGGATCTGTGCAACAAGAATAAGCATACCACCCTACAGTCCCTTCCTACTGCCTGGGTTGAGTAAAATCTTGAGTAAGTCTCATCTTAAGTAGGTTTATTATTATTATTATTATTATTATTATTATTATTTTATTTTATTCTATTTATTTTCTATCCCTTTATTTTTTTTATGAATAACTCAAGGTGGCGAACATACCTAATACTCCTTCCTCCTATTTTCCCCACAACCACCACCCTGTGAGATGAGTTGGGCTGTGTGTGTGTGACTGGCTCAAGGTCACCCAGCCGGCTTTCATGCCTAAGGCGGGACTAGAACTCTCAGTCTCCTGGTTTCCCATTGGCTCCTTCCTAGGGCTGAGAGACAGGGACTGGCACAAGGTCACCCAGCCGGCTTTCATGCCTAAGGCGGGACTAGAACTCTCAGTCTCCTGGTTTCTAGCCCGTTGCCTTAACCACTAGACCAAATTGGCCTATGTGGCTTAATATAGCTAAAGTTTTGGAAGACCAAACTTAAAAAAAAAACACCTTTTCTTGAACCACTTAAGGCTGTGAGTGAGCAGCATGAGCATATATCCATCCATGAATATATGTTGTCCGTTCCTTTTTGTGACTCTAGGCAGTTTACAACTTCTAACATGTAATTTAAAATTCAATATTGCAATTAAACATGATTAAAAGTGACAGCACAAACATCTCTAAACTAGCCCAAAGGTAAAGAGATAAAGAGAGAGGTTTAAAGCCCCCTCCTAAATGGTAACAGAGGAGGTCAGCCTCCATCGTTCTATCATATAAGTCCAGTTACAGAAAAAGCAGTCCTAGATGTCGATGCTAGACGTATGCATGGCAGGACCAGAAGGAAATGCTCTGTTTGGAGCTCTAACTGGGTTCCTCTATTTTAAAAAGGTCCAGAATGTACGTGATGGTCTTAATGTCCCTGCATCACTCAAGGCAAGGACTGAAGCAAAGAATCAGCCAGCGCCAAGTTGAGAGCAGAACTTTCAGCAACTGTTTCTACTTTGTTTTTCACTTTCGTGCAGTCCTCAGTCTGGGCTTTATGCGAGCGACCATGCTGCCATTCCTTTAAGTCTTTATCAGTGATAAAAGCAAAGTTACCTGAAGGACCGGCTCATCCCCGTTCAATCGACCTGTCCCACCCGGTCCTGCAGAGAGGGCACGCTACGAACCCCGTCTGCAAGAGAGTTCCACCTGATGGGGTCTAGGAGGCGTGCCTTCTCTGCAGTAGCCCCTGCCCTTTGGAATATTCTCCCCCGGGAAGTAAGATCGGCCCCCTCTCTCCTGGACTTTAGAAAAAACCTGAAGACCTGGCTATGTCATCAGGCGTGGGGAGGGGAGGGGAATAGCCAGTCTTGGGGTTGGCTGGCCCCTTAGATCTGTTTCGACCAGCCTTGTTGATCAGTGGAATAAGATCTACCACCTTTGGATCAAATTATATGATGCTGTAGGTGTATGTATGTATGTATGTATGTATGTATATATATATGTATGTATGTATGTATGTGTGTGTGTGTGTGTGTGTGTGTGTATGTATGTATGTATGTGTATATATATGTAATTTTATATTGTTATTATTGATATTTATTGTTTTAATTCTTTTAAATTGTTGTGAATCCTTGTGGGGGAGATGGGCGGGATATAAATGTAATAAATAATAATAATAATAATAATAATAATAATAATAATAATAATAATAGCAAAGCAACCCTCCTGACTCAGGTTCAGAATGTAGAAGTCTAAGAGTTCAATTTAGCCTTTTTTTTCCCTGACATGTTTTGAACTCAGTGTAGTTTGCACGTCCCATCAAATTGCAGCTCAGTAAAAACATTGATACTCAATATCAATACATCAAGGATAAAAGAAGGATAGTAAAAAGTGTGTGTGTACACACACACACACAAACAATAGGGGAATGAAATAATAAAAGGTAAAAGATTAAAAGGTTTTAAAGGAATTTGGGGAATTTAAGTTTGGAGCTGCTCACCTGTTACCACCTTGGCACCCCCCCCTTAATTCTGGATTCTGCAGATGGTTACACTGCATACGTTGTTTCTACGAGATTCTGACACCAGCTGAATACCAGTCACAATGGATGGTATCCTTGCAAGATCATTTTCTATTTCTTTCTTCAAAATATAGTCCTTCTCTGGGGTAGCTGCTGATTTGTGGAACACTCTTCCCTTAGAAGTACTTGCAGCCCCCTCTTTGTTGACATTCTGGAAACTAATTAAAATTGTGTCATTCCAATGGGCTTTTGATCCCAGTGGATTGTATGAGGACATTTATCTTGAGCTTTGATTAGATTTTATTGTCATTTTTTTCTATTGTTTTTCATTTTTGTTTTTCTTATTGTACGCTGCCCACTGTCCTTTGGGATTGGAGTGGGTTGCAAGTACTGCTAAATAAATAAATAAAATGTCTAAGGACAATGTGGAAAAAACACAATAAAGTTTGTATAGAATAATCAGAATGTACAGGCAAGTTCATTTGCTATTTTTTTAAAAAAAATAATTTATTTGATTTTATTCAATTTAGACTCCACCCAACTCCAATTGACCCAGGGCATTATTATCACAAATAATATTTTTACTAAAATAAAAATATTATCACAAATAATATTTTTACTAAAATAAATATGACAATTGTGGGGGAATGGTTAATGTGAAGCAGGATTCACATTTAAATACTCTGAGCCAGAATTCATCTCTATGCAGGAAAAGTTCAGTTGCTATGATGGATACAAAATATGTACACATGTAATCATGCTGATTAATTCATCACTAAATTAAAACCATTTTTAGAAATCCTAAAATTTCAGATGTGATTCACAGAACCTAAATATTCATGGACATTAAAATACAGTGCACAATATAAACAACTATGTAGGGAAAGTGGAAGGCCAAAGGAAGAGGGGCCGACCAAGGGCAAGATGGATGGATGATATTCTGGAGGTGACGGACTCAACCATGGGGGAGCTGGGGATGGTGACGGCCGACAGGAAGCTCTGGCGTGGGCTGGTCCATGAAGTCATGAAGAGTCGGAAGCGACTGAACGAATAAACAACAAACATCATCTCTTCTTTCCAATTCCTCCATGTTGTGATAGAACATATTTTCATAGATAACTTTGGTCAGGACTGTAAGTCCTAATTATCTGAGCACAGCAGCCTGTTTGTTAGAAGCAAGAAAGATAAATTATTACAGCAGCAGATTACAGCTGTGAACACTTTGGGAAAATAGATACTTCATAATAATTAAATGTAACTGGAAAAGTTCTTCCTTTATCTATTTATTTTCAGAGCTTTCTTCTTAAACTCTTAGTGAGCTCTCACCCTCTGTTCTTTACCAAATACCTTTCAAAAAGGACAGTGGAAACAACACAATAAAGTTGCTTTTTTTTACCTTACTGGACTCTCCTGAAAGTTTTCTTCTAAATTGTTCAATACCTATTTCCTGCCTTAAACAGGTAGCCTTTCCCATGATGGTGCCTTCCAACTTTGTTGGACTTTGATAATTCCTAGCTAGCACAAACCATGGTCCTGATGGCAAAGGACCATGAAATTTAAAATCTAGTATGTCTGAAGGGTATCAGACCTGGAAGGCTACATTAAAATCTAGATGGCTTGGTTAAAAACATTACTTTGGCCCTTTGCACATGCTCTAGAAAGGCAGCATCAATTGTACTTTCAATGTTGAAGTGAGAGAGATTCCCCCTTTAATGTACTCAGTAAACTGTACATGCATGCATGGGTGGAGAAGGCTTCATTCTGAATAGGTAAAAGATAAATATGTTCTTGAGTTCAGCGTAACTCCTGGTAATTAGTTATACATGATCATGCAGTTTTTTTCCATCAAAAAGTAGGGAAAATTGCCTTTTTCCAGAATTGGTTTCAATTTTGCAGTCTAGTCAATAGTCCAGATATTCCCCAGTAGTCTCCTATCCAAGTCCTAACAAGAGTCTGCTTAGCTTGTGAGCCCAGCCATGATTAATCAGGTGCTACTTCCTGCCAAAGGATAGACTAAAAACAAAATAAAACAGAGTGGAAAAGAGGCAGTCGCGTGCACTGGGGGGTGGGATTTGCAGGCGGGAGCCCCGCGGCCCACTTCCTAACAGGCCGCAGCCCACTAGTGGACTGGTTGGGGACCAGTTGGGGACCAGTTGGGGACCCCTGCTATAGGGTATCCAAAATTGTCCATGCTGCCACATTCTGGACCACCTGCACCTTCCAATTGCTCTTCAAGAGCGAGCCCATGTACAGCAAATTGCAGTAGCCCAAATACAAGGTAGCTAAGGCATGAATGACCGTGAGTAGTGCCTCTTAGTCTAGGAATGGGCACAATTGGTGCACAAAATGGATTTGTGCAAAAGTCCTCTTAGTTAAAGGTGTCACCTGCTCCTTGAGCCACAGCCATGAGTGTAAGAGGACCTCCAAATTGTGCACCAACTTTGTCTGGGGGAGTGCTATCCCATTCAGAGTTAAATATGGAAAATCCCTAGATCCAGGGGACCTCAAATCCTATAGTCACTCAGGGGTGAGCCAATGCCTATTCTTCCCTATCCAGACCTCCACAGCCTTCAGACACAGGGAAAGAACCTCAACATCACTTGGTCAAGAGTGGGTCAGAGATGTACCTCTGACCTCTACCCCCCACCAGCACTGACTGGACCAAGCCTTGGAGGGTGGAGGAGAAGCTCAAAACAAAGCCCCCATTCCCAATCCCTTAAGGTGGTCCAGAAGGACAGTATGGTTGATGGTACTGAAAGCGGCTGAGAGATGAAGGAGGGTCAGGATGGATGTGCTACCCCATCCCATGCCCACCCAACTTTAGCAAAGCTTATCAGTAATTTCAAAACACACTTAAGATCCTAAAACTTACTTTTCTCAATCAGTACATTCTGTTTTGGTGTAATCAGTTGGTTCAGCACAGGTTGAAGCTGAAGGATTTGAAACCATGGTCCCTTTCTATCTTATATGGAGCCTTGATGATGCTGACATTTAATTTCCTCCTGCTTGCTGCCACCACCATCATGATCATCACCACCATTTTCTCTTCCAGTTTTTGTTTTATTATGAATTCTTATTAAGATCTTAAAGGAGTACTGATTTTTACTCAACTGTCAATAAAGGTGATGTGATATATAATGTTAAATACTGAGTGGCTATTCCTCAGTTTATAGCTTCTCCTGTTGTTGTCTTAGTCTATATGTTTTATTTATTAAATTTGTTTCAGGCTACTTAATTTCCATAGGTGAGGAATTTTAAAAAATTCAGAAATTCAGGGTGGCTTTAGAAAAAGGCTATATTTTAAACTCTTTTAAAGTCTTTGCTTGAATGAAGTAGACTTGATAATATCATCATATGAAGTTGTAAGGCTTTAAACCTTTATTTAGAAGTATTTATAAATATGCTAATATATACAGTATTTATATAGAGAGATGTATAAATATTTATTGATATTTAAATACCAGAGGGTCGTCTTTCACTGAAGGATTTTTTTTTGCCAAAAAGATATAAAGGAAGTTGTATGGTAAAGATGGTCTCATTCTCCTAGCATGGCAAAACTTTATGGGCCACAAGAGAGATTTTTAAAATATAAGTGCCACTTTTAAAGTTTGAAAAGAGTTTTCTCTCCTTCTCTGTACCCTTCTCTACACAGTATTATTAATTTCAAAGAGATTTCATAGGCATTTCTTTTCATTAGTTAGAACAAGTAATCCATCCTCATCATTAACCTCCTGTGAAACTTTTCACACACTCCAGTTGTGCCTCTCCTCTCTATGGATCAGATTTTTCTGAGCATTTGAATACCCAAATTCTCTTCAAAGAGAACTTGATATATACAGTATCTTCTCAACAGCTGCTCAATATTTTGTCTCAGTTGTTGCTCAAAGAATTTTTTTTTAATCAGTAGGTACACAAGGGGTGTGGTGGCTCAGTGGGTAAGACGCCAGGCTTGTCGATCAGAAGATCGCAAGTTCAGAGGTTCGAATCCCTAGCCCTGCGTGCAGAGTGAGCTCCCACACTAGCCCCAGCTCTTGCCAACCTAGCAATTTGAAAGCATGCAAATGCAAGTAGATGCATAGGTACCACTTTGGTGGGTAGGTAACAGCGTTCCGTGCGCGTCATGCGGCCACATGACCGTGGAAGCATCTTCAGACAACGCTGGCTCTTTGGCTAACAAACGGAGATGAGCATTGGCCCCTAGAGTCAGACACGACTGCACAAATGTGTGGGGGGAACCTTTACCTTTACCTTAAGTACACAGTTGTAGTGTATATGGAGACAGGGTAGGGTGAAACATCATTTTCCAAGGAAGAGGTTTTGTAGTGGAAATATATTTATGTGGTCAAGGATCTGCAGACTGAAAAACATACAAAATCGAAGCCTTGCGTGGCTCCAAATGACTGTTTATGCTGACAATTTTTTATCACTGGAAAATTTCATCAAGCAAGCATCTGTTTTCTGAGTGAAACCTCCCCATATTTGCACCTGATCTGAAAAACAATGTAGAGCTAAAGTGAAGATTTACTACTCCATTTGTTTGCTGTGAATTAATGGAACATTTCTAAAATTTTCCCTGAATCCCCTGTCATACCTGCAAAATGAGTTTGGGGCATCTTCATAATTCCAATCAGCTAATGCTTTGATGACATTTCTTTGTAGGAAACTGTTTCTTCCTTTTCCCAAGAAAAATGACACCCTGTAGTTAATCAGGTTTGGCTTCTAGAAAGAGTTTGAATTGAAAATGTTCACTGAAATATTAATGGAGCGTATCTCTTAAGAAAATACTATTGCTCCCCTATGCCTCAGGTGCCTGGTAGAAAAAGTATACATCTTGATTGTTTGGGGGAAGGGTCTATATTTTCATGATAATATGGTATGCAAAGTCACTCTCATCTGAGATTTTCCAGAAGTGCTGAAAGATAAGAGAATAACAAGAAAAAAATAGTGCTTTCTTCTGTATAATCTTCTTTACCATGTTAGCTTTCTCCATGCATGTATTAAATGCACAAATAAGGATGCTATGACCATTATGTCATGTTCCTTGACCCTGCATAATTAGGAATTAATATGTCTGTCAATTTCAATTTTTTTCGGTTTCTAATTTATTCTAGTCAGACATTTAGATTTTTCCATTTGGGCATCTACCTTTAAAAAAAATTAGAAGTGAGGTTGATGCTGTCCTATCCACTGAAACCCTTAGGAAGTGGGGGGGAAACAAAAAACAACCTCCAATCATAAAATTTTTTCCCATCCTTGCCATTGGTATCAAGTCACTCCCGACTAGCCTTATGTCAGTTCCTGCACATAAGCTACCTAAGCATTTTACAAATGATGTTTAAAGCACCACAATTGTCTTGAGATAATAAGCCTAAACCAGAGTACTGTGGGAACTGATAACTTGTTTCCTCTATCCATGGTGCCTAACACATTATTGCAGTGTTTTTCAAACTTGGCAACTTTAAGATGTGTGGAGTTCAACTCCCAGAATTCCCCAGCCAGCATTCTGAGAGTTTAAGTCCACACATCTTAAAGTTGCCAAGTCTGAAAAAAAAGCACATTATTGGGATAAACTAGACTAGAAGCAGCAGTAGAGATACCTGGTTATCAGAGTGCTTTTCTGAAAGACTGTATTATGCAGGGATAAAGGATTAGGAGAACTGGATTGAGACTATTATTATTATTTTGAACCTGGGGAAGTCCCAGCTTGTCTCATTTGGCAATAAGGGGTAAATCATTGAGACCTAACTCAAAGGATAATTGAGTTAGGATAATGGAATTCAGCATAATGAGGTCTGTTAAATATTTTGTTCCTTTTATAAAACTTTATTAAGATTTCAAAGTACAGTTAAAACACAAAGTACAGAAAAGCTTGAATATAGAATTAAAAGAAAAACTAAAAAGTGCAAGAAGAGCAAGAAGAAATAGAAAGAAAGTGACTTCTGACCTTCTTCAACACAGATATAAATGCTTATTATAATAGCTTAATCTCTTACTCTTAATTAAACCTTAATTAACATTATTTCTATAGAAAAATAACAGTGGTCTGTTAAATATTTTGTAAATGAAAAATGCTTTATTCATGAGAAAAAAATAGTAGTAATAATGTAATTTCTATCAAGAGGAAGCTCTAGTAGAGCTTAGTGCAGATAATTGAGTACAGCCCCAGAATAAAAAACTCAAAGCAAAACTCACAATCTGAATATATGTACCTTGTGGTGTTTCCAATAATTGTATTTGAATTCAGAGGAAATATTATGCCTGAATTTGCTAAAGTGTTAAATCCAACTATGAGCCCTTTAGAAGATCTAAGATAATGTTTTCATTGTCAGGAGGTCTTTAATGGGTGGACCATTCTAGAAACTAATCCTCAAAACAAATTTGGGGCTTCCATTTGTTTCCACCATACATATCCCAGATCCCTTATTTAGCACTCAGAGTACTTGTTAGGTTGTAAACGTCATATCAGAAACCGATTTCTTCAGCTGGATGTAAGTTAATTTTCAAACATTACCAGAATTTAGCTTTGTCTCTGAAACAAATATAATTACAAGATTAAATTCTCTTTAATTTAAAGTCTATTTAAATTAGCTGCAAGAATAAGTCCTTCAGTCTCTCAGACTTCATTAGATGGTTCAAACAACAATAGATGGACTAAAGTTTTTTGCTTTTAAAAAGTAAGGTATTTAAAACAGTATTCTCTTTTCATTTTTTCCCCATCCATTCATTCTGGGTCCAATGCACTGCATATACCTCTCAGTTGGTGGGAAGCACACAGCCACATGTTGACTTCCAAGGTAGTCTTTAGATTAGAGATCCACACTTGCCCAGAATAGCATGAGTAGGCTTGGGGTAAAACTGGGCTTTGGTTGTGCTTGTGGCACACAGGCCACATTTTTACTAAAATGTGTTAAGTGAAAACCTTGATCGACCAATGCCATAGATGGTAGAGGAAAATATATTCTGGTAATGGCCACGGCTTCTGGAAGATTGGAATTTTGGAGATAAGAACCGTAAATGATAAAAAGTATGAATTAATGATTGAAATGAAAGAAATCAAAATAAATACGTTCTATGTTTGTGAAACTATGCAGACAAGGAAGATTAAGGTAGTTTGATCTCGTGGAAGGCACTGATGAATATATGCAGAGAAATGAAGATGTAATTTTAATTATGAGTGAAAGGGATCAGAAAGCATGAATTTATGTCCTCTAGATGGTTCTAGGAGCCTATGAAAGTAGGAATTCATAGGATGGTGATAGCTGCATGTTACACTCCAGTGATCTGTGATAATGAAAGAACCAGGAATTAATTGTAAGAAAAAATGTGCAATTTTCTGAATGAATGTGATCCAGTGGGAAACAATATCCTGTTAGGTGACAAGAATGGATGGGTATGGATAAGACAAGAGAGGACAGAAAAAGTGATTGGGCCATTTGCAGACCCAAGAGTGACTGAGTGATGATTGGTGAGTACAAGTAGTCCTCGGTTAACAACCATTCATTCAGCGATTGTTTGAAGTTATGATGGTGCTGAATGAGGAGACTGACAGCCAGTCCTCAAAGTTGTAACCATTGCAGAATTGCTGTGGTCACTTGATTGCAATTCGGGTGCTTGGCAACTGGCTTGCAATTATGATGGTTGCAGAGTCCCATGGTCACATGATCACCATTTGCAACCTTCCCTGCCAATAGGGAAGCTGGCAGGAGGGCACAAATGGTGAGCACATGATGTTGCGCCTAATGACCCTGTGGGATTCAACTAACGACCGCAACTGCTTGAACTGCCGTTGTAAGTCAGCGTGGTCATGTGACATTGCGCTTTATGACTTTATGACAGAGTTCCCAGTCCTCATTACCATCATTAATGGTAACCATCATCATACCCAGGTCCTGGTCAGCAGATCCTTGAGGGCCCTGGTTTCCGGCTGCTGCTGCTTAATGCCAGGTCTGTTAACAACAAGGGCCCCCTCATATGTGATTTGATCACGGAAGAGGGGGCAGACCTGGCATGTATCACCGAGACCTGGCTGAGCTCGGAGGGGGGGGGGGTAGCCCTCTCTGAAATATGCCCAGCCGGGTTTCAAGTGTGGCACCAGCCGAGACTCCGGGGCAGGGGAGGAGGGGTGGCGGTTGTAATTCGAGAGTCTCTAGTGGCCTTCAGGGGCACTGCTCCGCAAGTGGACGGTTGTGAGACCCTGTTTTTCAAGTTGGGTTCTCGAGAACAGTTGGGAGTGTTGCTGCTGTACCAGCCTCCCTGCTGCATAGCGACATCCCTGCCTGAGCTGCTGGAGGCCGTCTCGGGGCTGGCGGTGGAATTCCCTAGGCTTATGGTTCTGGGGGATTTCAATCTGCCGTCCCTGGGACGTGCCTCTGAGGCGGCTCGGGAGTTCACGACTACCATGGCAGCCATGGGCCTGTTCCAGATTATTCGAGACCCAACTCGAGACAGTGGACTCACCCCGGACTTAGTTTTCTTGTTGGAGCAGTGGCAGTATGCTCTGAGGGGAGAGTTACATCTTTCCCCTTTGTCATGGTCAGATCATGCCCTGGTGACCTTGAGATTCTCTTATGCCGCCCCACTCCGCAGGGAGGCAGGACCCAGTCGATTGGTCCACCCCCGGCGACTAATGGACCCAATAGGGTTTCAGAGGGAGCTGGGGGCTGTACCTCAGGATCTACTGCACGCTCCAGCGGAGGTCCTGGCCGCAGCCTGGAATAGGGAGGCGGCCGGGGCCTTGGACAGGATCGCGCCTATGCGGCCTCTCTTGCCACACTTGACCCGATACTCCCCTTGGTATACAGAGGAGTTGAGGGTCTTGAAGAGGGTTAAGAGATGCCTAGAGTGCCGCTGGAGAAAGACAAAGACTAAATCTGACCGAACACAAGCTAGAGTCGCTGTTAAGACCTACCTTGTGGCGGTAAGAGCGGCGAAACGTCAATATTTCTCCACTCTTATTGCGTCCGCAGAATGCCGTCCGACGGCCCTGTTTAAGATAACAAGATCTCTGTTGGGTAAGGTGGAGTCTGTGACCCACCTACAGGGCCGTGCGGAAGAATTTTCTGAGCATCTGCAGGATAAAGTCGCTCAGATTCGGTCTAAGTTGGACTCTAAGCGTGTAGCACAGTCTGGGGAGATGCCGAGGGAACGTCTTTGCCCGGTTATCTGGGAACAGTTCTATCCTGTTGGACCTAAGGAAGTGGACAGGATCCTTTGGGTTGTAAGGGCCACCACATGTCACCTGGACCCATGCCCTTCCTGGCTGGTACAGGCAGCCCGGGAGGTGACATGTGGTTGGGCCCAGGTGATGGTTAATGCATCTCTGGGGGAGGGGGTATTCCCAGCTGCTTTTAAAGGGGCTTTGGTGCACCCCCTCCTCAAGAAACCATCACTGGACCCTACTATATTGGACAATTTTCATCCTGTCTCCCACCTCCCCTTTTTAGGGAAGGTGGTTGAGAAAGCGGTGGCGTTGCAACTCCAGAGGATCCTGGATGATACAGATTATCTGGACCCCTTTCAGTCAGGTTTCAGGCCGGGATATGGGGTGGAAACTGCATTGGTCACACTTACAGATGATCTCTGGCGGGAGCGGGATGGAGGGAGTGCATCCATCCTAGCTCTTCTTGACCTCTCAGCGGCATTCGATACCATCGACCATGGTATCCTTTTGGGACGGCTCAGGGAGTTGGGGGTGGGAGGCGTAGTTCTGCGCTGGTTCACCTCCTTCCTCCAGGGCCGTTCCCAATCGGTGGTAATAGGAGAGGAAAGATCCGACCCTCGCCCCCTCATCTGCGGGGTACCGCAGGGTTTGGTCCTCTCTCCTCTCCTATTTAACATCTACATGAAACCGCTGGGTGAGATCATCCGTCACCATGGGATGAGATACCATCAATATGCAGACGATACTCAATTATATATTTCCATCCCTGGTGAGATAAGTGATGCAGTGGCTACCCTTTCTCAGTGCCTGGAGGCTGTGAGGGTCTGGATGGGGAACAACAGGCTTCGACTGAACCCTGGTAAGACGGAGTGGCTGTGGATTGATGGCTCCCGTGGATCCAGGAAGTTGTCATCTCTAGTTCTGGATGGGGTTGCACTACCCCATTCAGACCAAGTGCATAATTTGGGGGTTCTTCTGGACTCACGGCTCCTGCTCGAAGAGCAGGTGGTAGCCGTGGCCAGAAGGGCTTTTGCACAACTTCGTGTTGTGCGTCAGTTACGCCCTTTCCTGTATCGGGAAGCCCTCCGTACAGTCACTCATGCCCTGGTCATCTCCCATATAGACTATTGCAACGCGCTCTACATGGGGCTACCCTTGAAGAGTATCCGGAAGCTTAAATTGGTCCAGAATGCGGCTGCTCGTGCAGTTATTGGTGCGCCTAGATCAGCGCATGTGACACCTCTGCTGCGACAGCTGCACTGGGTGCCTGTGTGCTTCCGGGTCCAATTCAAGGTGTTGGTTATCACCTTTAAAGCTCTACATGGCATGGGGCCAGATTACCTGAGGGACCGTCTCATCCCCATAATGTCAAACCGTCCCACTCGGTCATTCAGAGAGGGCATGCTACGGATCCCGTCCGTAAAGGAATGTCACCTGACGGGGTCTAGGAGGCGTGCCTTCTCGGTAACGGCGCCCACCCTTTGGAATATGCTGCCCCCGGAGGTGAGGCAGGCCTCATCGCTCCCGGCCTTCAGAAAGAACTTAAAGACCTGGTTCTGCCGCCTTGCGTGGGGGGAGGGGGGGAACAGTTCCTCTTGGGGACGGCTGGTGCCATAGTACCCTTTTAAACATCTAAACATCAAACCATCGCATCTTGGATTTTTATACTTAATTTTATTATATTAGAGTATTTTATTAGGTTGTTTTAATTGTCGGATTTTAATTGTTGTGTTTTGTAAACCGCCCAGAGTTCCCTTGTGGGGAGATGGAGCGGTATATAAATTGAAACAGAAATAAATAAATAAATTAATTAACCAAGGACTATCTGTATGTGCTTAGAAAAAGTTATATTTGTTTGAAAAAATGGCATAAGCATAAGTCTGTTCATGCATGCACATGGAAGAAGAATAAATAGAAAAGCATTATTGCTTGTATTGTTTATGACTGAAATTTCAGACAGTTAGTAAAGGTTACAAGGATGCTGAGAGATTCTAAAGAGACAGGCCATTTTTTAAAAATTGTATAAAGAGTGGTACCTTGGGGGAAAAGTGGGCATGGAAGAAAAGGGCAAAATTAAAGCTGGATGTCTGCAGGAAGATAAAGCATGACTCATCTACCAAAAAGTATGATAAGATAAATTAATTTTCTAACAGCATGAATAGACTGTTGATGTAAGGAAGGTCAATGTAGAAGATGCTTGGACAGAGTGAAAAGAATTATGTTATAGAGTGCCACAGAAGTGTGTGGAATTATGTTCATGGGAAGTATGGAAAATGATGAATTAAAATGGTGTGGATGAGAAAAAACTGCATGTACACTAAACAAGGATTGCTGCAAGAAATGGGGATGAGAGAAAAAACATGTATTTATTAGATTTATATACCACCTTCAGAAGCCCCAGGTGGTGTACACAGCACTACCACCAACTGTATGAGGTAGGTTGGCTAGGAGAGGGTGACTGGCCCAAAGTCACCCAGTGAATTTCTCTGGCTGAGGATGAACTAGAACTGGGATTACTCCAGTCCAGTCCAGTCCAACACTACACCCCACTGGCTGTTTTGCATAGAAGAGTTATGTATTAATTCATGATTGCATGTACTGTATATCCTGCCACAATCCCTAAGGACTCTCAGTAGTTCAGTAACAATTAAAATACAATAACAATTAGAACATCCATGGTTAAATTAAAATTAAAATGATGGGGGAGATGAGTGGAAATACAAATTTAAATAAATAAATAAAAACATAGAAACAAATTAACATATAAATATATAAAACATAAACATCCCTAGCTGCCCACAATCAATAAACCTCACCCAAGATAATGTCACAACCCAAATGTCCTCTGGAAGAGCTCCGTGTTCAGCTGCTCCTGGAATGCAGTTAAAGGGGGAGCTAGCCTGATTTCCACTGGAAGTGATACCAAAGGGCCAGTCTCATTACTGAGAAGCAGCACCTCTCAGCCTTGGCCTCCCTCACCTCCCCAAAGTGGGGAACCATCAGCAGCTTTTCCTGGCAAAATTGAATTAGCCAGAGTGATTCTAGCGAGAGAAAGCAGTTCTGCAGGTAACGTGGTGCCAAGCCATGAAAGGCTGTACAGGTCAAGAACAGCACTTTAAATTTCTTTGGGGAGCCTATTGGTAATCAGTGCAGGGCCTATAGTGCAGGTGTAATGTGCTTACACCAACCAATATTGGCTACGCATGGACTACTGCACTGTGAACCACCCACAGCTTCTAAATGGTCTTTAAAGGCAGTTCCATGTGACTAGGCTGCAGTAGCCTAGCACACGAAGGTATGAGTCTCCATAGCAACAGTTACACCAGCTGAACCTGGGTGAAGGCCCCCCTGGCCATGGCTTCCACCTGCTGTTCCATCAGCAGCTATGAGTCCAGAAGGATTCCCAGGTTGCACACCTGGTCCTTCAGGGGTCGTGCTTCCCCATCAGGAATCACCTCTGGAGCAGACTGAGAATCTTGAAAGCGAACCAAATCTGTCTTGCTAGGGTTCATCCAGACCTTCACAGTCTCCAGACACTGAGATAAGACTAACAGCATTGCCACCCTGGACCAGCACTGCCAGCCCGGACAAAGGTGATGCTATAAAGTTGAGTATTTATTTATTTATTATTTAAATTTATATCACCGCCCATCTCCCCCAACTGGGGGACTCTGGGCGGTTCACAATAAAAGAGTATCATCCGCATATTGATGGTACAGAACCCCAAACCATCAGATGACTTCTGTGTGAGAAAAATGAATTTGTGCCTGATGATTGGAAGAATGCTGTTCTTGTTCTATAGAAAGGGAAAGATAGCAAGAATGGCTGTTGTGGGTCTTCCGGGCTGTGTGGCCGTGTTCTGGAAGTTGTGGTTCCTAACGTTTCGCCAGCATCTGTGACCGGCATCTTCAGAGGGCAGGAGCACAGACAGAAGCGATCTCTGGGCACAGATATTGTATGGGTGTGGTGGAAGGAAGGACGGATTGATGTTTTCCAAGTGTAGAAAGGAGAGATTTAGTGAAAGGTTTTGCTGTAAACCATATTTAGTTGATTTTATTTTCTTGTATCTTTAATGTATTTTGCTCACTACTGGTGTTTATTTTCCATACTTTGCATAATGTTGCTTACCCTGGAAGGAATTTGAGTCAGGGGTATGTATGTATTTTGCAACTCCTATACATTTAGAAATACTTCTGTTTTTCTGCCTGCTGCAGAGAAACCCATTTTACTTTCAGGAAGATTTATAACTGAATGCTGAAGGATATGTGAACTGTGGATCTCCATTAGAAACGAAAATAATCCCTTGCACAGAAAAGTACTACTTCTTGAATTATAATTAATTTTTCTAACCTTTTGTTTCAGCTGCAGATTTAAACTTTTTGAAAATGTATTAGGAAATCAGTTGAACTCTGTCTCTATTAAATAGTATTTCATCAGGCTTACAGTGCTCAGCTAAAGTATTGTGAATAATAAACTCATATGTATATTATTTCCAAATCACATGGTAAAAAGTGATGTAGGAGTTTGTTCATTCATTGCTGGCAGGAAAAACTCACAATTTCTTTTTTTCATAATTGATCAATGGTGATGGGGATGTCTAAACTGTAGAGAGTAGGGAAGATGACTTTGACAGAGATGTGCAAGCACTATTAGTAGAGCATTGAGGAGTAAACATATATTTTAATCCACAATAGATAATATTTGGAAAAGGCCCAGACAGGCACCTTCCTAATTTACTGAACTATATTGAGGAGGAGGAGATACAGTAATCAGACTTGCAAGATTCTGTAATTATAGCCAATTTCAATAAAAGTAGTTTTAGCCTTCTGGTGGAGTTGATTTCTTGGTCTGGTCTACCTAGTGGGGCTGACATCAATCTTGTAAGTGTCCTATTCTCTTTTAAGAAAGGCTGAAAATCTTTCCTTTGTTATTGGAAATGAGCTACAGTATAATCCTCAGGACCAGAGCTTTCCAAACTGTGTGTCGCGACACAAAAGTGTGTCGCCACACACAGCGTGGTGTGTCGCCACACCACCCGGAAGCGGCGGCGCGCGCGTGCATGGTGGCCGTGGCCGCGGCGCAGCTTCCGCGTTTTAGCGGAGGCTGCCGCCGCTGCCGCCACCGCCGTGCACGTGCGTGCCGCCGCACCCCCCACACCGCCGCCGTGCATGTGCGCCCCCCCGCACCGCCGCCGTGCACGTGCGCCCCCCCATGCCGACGCCATGCTCGTGCGCACCGCTGCCGCTGGTGTGTCGCCAGTGGCGGCACTTTGGAAAGCCCTGCTCAGGACACACCACTGCCTGCTAAACACTGTGGGTAGCATTGTTGCAACACTAACAGGTGGATGTACAAATAACCAACTTAACAAAATGCCATCGTGCAACTAACACAACAGTTGGCACAGCATATACCTCAACCAGCAGCAGCACAGCAGCCTTCAGTACACCCAGTATTTCTGTGTTCTCATGGGAGTTTATCAGAAAGGTTTGGAGGAGACCTATCCCTGAACTTCACAACTCAGTGTGAACTAATTATGGCAGGTTGACCAGCAGAGTTTCCCATAAATCACACTGAAGTAACTTTCATGCTGAGTTTGCTGGAAGAAGGGGAGTAACCTCTTATTGTACCTCTGCATTACAGAACTTGTTGAGTGATGTAGGAGAGTTGCCAGCAGAGGAGGAGAGCAGTGCATCTGCAGTTTGTTCCCATGACTCTGACTCAGAGTTTTCTGGAGACGCAGGTGAGGGGACTGAGGTGGGGACATGATGTAAAGAGTAAGGAAGATGACCTTGATGAAGATGTGCAAGCACTGTTGCCAGAGTGGTTAGGGGTAAAACTGTGGGATATGCTGGCTTATGGGGCAAGGCGCAGAGTAAACAAACAGAGTGCATCGTTTAGGGCTAAAAGTATTTACTTGTAGCATAAGGCAATAAATGCATATATAGTTACATTATTGCAAAAAGGAAAAAACAAACCATAAGCAGAGTTTCGTTCCTTGGTTCCATCAGCAGATGTGAAAAACGCCATGGCCTACACAAACAGCCAGGCGTGTATAGGCTATACACAGGAACAGATTACACACAGAAACATGGCAACAAGACCAGAAGTCAAGAAGCATAGACCCATAGTTCACAGCTGAGATATACACTTGTTTCAGCATTCTGATTGGATGTTACAGTCAGAGGGTCACAAGACATTTTCAGATTAACAGAGTTGCACTTACTATAAATCGCCATGAGATGGCAGTGTTGCACATTGTCTTTCCCCCGGGAAAGGTTCTCATGAGATGGCCTAGAAACTAGCCAAAACAATACATCACGTGATGGGCCACCTGCCTTTTATCAGTCATTTTGTTATGAGAACAGAGCAGAGTAATAGTAAACAAAAGGACATAGTAAAGTGAAGAAAGCTATTTGATTTTTTTACACAGAAACCCCAAGAAAAACATATTTGAAGTCCACAACAGACAGATATTATTTGGAAGAGATTGAGACAGACACCTCCCTAATTCACTTAACTATAAGTAGTAGGAGAAGAAGGTACAACATAATCAGACTTGCAAGATTCTGTTATTATAGCCAATCTCAATAAAGGTAGTTTTAGCTTTTTGGTGGAGTTGATTTCTTGGTCTGGTCTACCTAGTGGGATTGACAAAATCCTTCCTACAAATGATGATGACGGTCTAACATTACAAACACTTTATGTAAACATTGTCCATCCTATAATCCTGTGAAATTTCTCCACTTTTCCTGAGTTTTTCAGAGGGGGAGGGACTCAGAAAGGGAACACAGATGTTCATTTAGAACTTCTCATCCACTTAGGCTCCCAACACCTTGCAATCAAAACCAAAATAAATCCTTCACAAACTCAGTAATCCTCCTTCCTGAGAATTCATACAGGTTCATGGACAGGTTTATGAATACAGGATCATGCAGGCTATCAATATGTACTAAAAGTGATGTCTGTTTACTTCCTCCTGAACCATAGGTATCATGCCTCAACTACTGATTGCTGGAATGCAACAGTGGAATGGGTCCCTCCAATCCAGGCTTATAAACTCCCCAATTACATTTGTCTGGTGAATATGAGACATAGAAAACAGGACTAGATAGAACCAAGGCCTGATGATGACTTTGAATTTGGTTGCCCTCCAATAAGTTACCACATTGTTAAAACGTATTATCTATGTGATGACATCAGAGTTACTAAGATCATGGCATAATACAGAGGTTAAGTAGGAGTGAGTTTGCCAAACTTCTTCCTGAAGGAAGAAAGAAAGATGAATGAGCACTCAAATAAGGTGGTGATTCCTCTAATGGGAGGAACAAAATTATTGGGGCTGAATAAGAGTTTTGAGACCTTCATTTATACTGGCCCGAGACCAGGACTTTTTAAATGTCTACTCTACACTGACAAATGGGAGGAGAAAGTTAATGTGACTGATTTTACCTTGCAAATCTTTGACACACCTGGATACAGGCTATTAGGGAATTTAGTTCAGTCTACAGTGATGTGAATCCTTAGGCACAATGAAAGATAGATTATCCAATTGAACTTTCACAACAAATCAGAGGGCAGACATGGAAAGATGATGTGCTGCTTGGGAGTATGAAGCCAGGATGGGCCTCCCTTTTACAAGCTGCTAATAAAAGGAACCTATTATCAATGCTTCCCTGAAAAGCAAGAACCTACACTGATAGATGGTTAACTGGTTTGGCCAATCTTTGAACTTGTAGATTTGGATTATTATTAATAAATGTCCATTGCTAATGATGAGAGCTGTTGGAATGGCCACCTATTGGATTGGTCATAGCTTTAAAGTGACACAAAAACAATATTTTAGGATCTTCCATTGTACAGAATGCCTCTCTTTTCAATTAAATGAGAATTGTTCTTCAATATTCAAGGCCAGCTGAATCTCTTCTGTAGATATTTCTGTTTTGTCAAAATGTGTATGGGATCCTTCCTCCCAAAGGTGTATAGGAGAGTTTAAGACTGACATGATTTAAACATAGATGTGCTATTATACAGTGTGTTAAAGTACTCAGTTCCCATGCAGAATACTCACCAGTTACAATTTGTTGGCTAAATGGGCTATTATACAATGTTCTTTACTTTGTGAAATAGGCTTGATCTGGAATAACTTTGTAATATGACACATTTTCCACATTTTATTATGGATCTGTGATTACTATGCAGAAATCTGTAACTATATTTGGAACACTTACTGCCACATAGTCTTCTCACCAACAATAAGATGTAGAATGTGAAAATAATGAAAATGAAACAGATCTGAATGGTGAAAAATACCAAGTGTTAGAAATAGAACCATTTGGGTAAATATCCCTGACCAATTTTAGAGCTTTGGAGTAGACCCCATAATTTCAGCCTTTCCTCTTAGACGCCTTCCCAAAAAAGGAGGGAGATTTTTGCCCTATAATCAGTGTCATTAAATGTAACTATTTGGATATTTACTGATAGAAATGTCCAAAATGCAAGAAGACAAAGTCCAGAGGAGGTCTTTGACTGTCTCCAAGCCTCCCATATGCCTTTTTTTGTTGTTGTCTCATCCTATGTCTTTTTCAAACATAGCAAATTGGAAGATGGGACAACAGCCAAGGTACAGGTATCTGATTAGAATTCTTCTTAGTGAAGATTTCATCAGTGAATTCTATAAAACTGTCTTTTAGCCTGATTAAATAAGGCTGCAGACCCACACTTGCCTGAGAATAAGCCCTAATGAATGAATTTACATCTGAGTAACAGCATAGTATTGTGCTGTATGATAGTAATTCTTCTAATGGCTCATGCTCTTAGATGATAATGATGATTGCCATCAAGTCAGTATCAATTCTTAGCAACCATATAGGCAGATTTTCTCCAGGAAGATCTGTTCCGAACTTGGTCATTCAGATCTTCCATCACTGAGGTAATTAAGTCCATCCACCCTGCTGTTGGTTTTTCTCTTTCTTTCCACCTTTCCAAACATATGGACTTCTCAAGATACAAACCTAATTGTTTCTCTCCCTCCCACCCCTTTGATATATAAGACCAAGTTAGCTCTCAGTGAATATCATGACTATACTGAGAATGTTTCAGGACTTTCATAATCTGAGCCACTTCCCTCTAACTCAGATTGGGAATTGCTATCACTGACTCCCAACTTGTTTCTGCTGTAGTGCCTCAGAAGTCTCCCATTCAGCCGTAGAAATCTCTAATATGCAATACAGTACTGCAACCTTGGGATACAATTGGTATTATCAAAACTCCTTCTGTCCAACAGGGTTGAACAGCCTGTAGCCCATGGCTCATGTGCAGTCATTATCTCGCTCTCACCTATAACCCTGCCCAGCTTCCAAAACAGGCATAGAAATTTTGCTCATGCCATGTCCTGACACCTTAGACATTTCCCACATCTTCTAAGCAGCATCACAAACTCAGCTATCAAGTCTCCCCTTTGACTATACCCTGACTGCCTCAAGCAGATATTGGCATAATGTTGTTTAGCAATGACTTTATCTCATACTTGGAAACAAGGCTTCATAGCCCTTGAGAAACTCTTCATGTTTAATAAGAACAAGACACACATTATAGAATAAGATAAAGGCAGTTGCTAGAAAACAAGGGCAATGAATTTATCTTTTGATGTAAAAGGAGATAAAAGAGAACAACGAGAAAACTTTGCCTTTGCTTACCTGTTACAATGGCAAACATGCTACAGTATTATGAGGAAGAGGGTTTCTTTAGAAAAGAGTGAGATTATATGAGTGAGGATGTTTAGGGAAGCTATTCATCAGTGGATTAAGGAATTTATCCATGAAGTTGATTTTTCATTCTCTGATTCTTAATAGGAGTTAAAATAAAGGGAAGTGATGTTCTTTAATAAATAAGCTAGATATGCCCCCTTAAGCAAGATCTCTGTTCTGGCTTATCATTCTGCATAAACAAATAAAATAAGGTTAAAGTCCTTTAAGGTCAGGTTTTCTTTCTTTTAAGTTTTGGAAGAGTTCCAAAGCTCAGAACTGGTCATAATCCATGACAATAAGTTGGAGGCTGCTTCTTGTGCAAATTTCCATCAAAATTTGCCTTTTGGATAAAAAGACCGCTTGGAAAATATGAGAGTCTACTCATGTCCCCAGCTAATTTATTCGGCTTGCAATGCCTCCTAGCCTTTTTGTAGCGCTACCATATCTGGGCTCAAAAATCCCTAACTTTTGCAGCTCAGATAGTAGCTTTACCTCTGTTCTCAAAGACTAAAACTTTCCCAAGAAAGCATGTATAGCTTTTACTATCACTTCAGAACTTGAGGTGTTTGGGATGTCTGCTATTTTATCTTTATGTAAGCATATGTATGCATAGCCTTAGTCTTAATTTGGAAGGTAGCAATTTTCCCATTCATTTTCTCTCTGCCCAATGCCTTTGGTAAGCTAGTATAAATTCATTTCTAGCATAGTAGGTTTTACTAATTTTTGTATTTTTGGTGGTGCAGTTGTCGAAGAAACTCTTGCAAAATGTAGCAGCTGAAACCACTGTGAATGACAGGGAAACTGTGGCCTTCTAGCTACCCATAATAAATGTACTGTAGATGGATGCCAGGAGCTCTACTCCATCAATATCTGAAGAGTTGCAGGATTGTCAGTATGGTTCTATGGTTTCAATTTCCTGGATTTCTAGTTCAGTTAATTATTGGAACCTACTTTTCTTCTTACAAACTCTATACAATTGTTATCCCTAGTGTATATTTATGAAATATTCCTTTCCATGATTTTACATGGGTATGTTCAGTTAATTTCAAAGAACTCTCTGATCTCATTCTCCATTTACGTCCTGGAGTCTTCATTTTTCAAAAGAGAGGCATTTCATTTTCAAACTCATCTGGAGGGAAGTCATTGTGCTAAGGCCAATACCAGTGTGTGGTCAGCTACATGGTATGTGTATGTGAGAGGACAGGGGATTTGTTGCCATCATGAGGATATAAAATAGAAAAAAGTAATCTACTGTAGTCACAAAGAGATGTTCGCTGGTATATATTCATTTTCATTTGTGGAATATGGAGGTCGGTTTCTTGTACATTTTTTGTGACAATGCAGCCCCTCATTTTGGTTTTAATTTACTTGGGAACTACATTACAGTTGGGCTAAGGATAAATGTAGGTAGTGATGATGGGATTTGTAGTGCTTCACAACCAGGAGGTGCCAGAATAGGGAGGGCAGGCCTAGTCTCTTATGCCATTTTCAGAGTTGATAAATTAATTCCAGAATTTAATAAAACAAGAGAAGTAGGCATGTGAAGATTGCCCAGCTACTGGGGGTCAAGTAAGTGAAAGCTGCGGGAAAATTGGAGGCATGGTGCCGTGTAAAAATGAAATAGTGATTCACTGGAGATAGGCTGCCAGTTCTGAAAAAGGCATGAACTGACAGAATGTATTGGGGGCTGCCATTCAAATTGTCAGCTTCCGTATTGTTGGGTAGCTTGTGACTGACAACCTGCACAGCCAGAGGCCCAATCAGTACCTCAGAGCTGTATGCAGAGAGTACTTTTACACAGATTGCCCAAATGCAGCTGATGTTAGTAAAAATGTTTATTTCATTACAGTTATTTCAGCACAACGTATTTCCTCCAAATCAAAGAGATATTGGAACGGCTAAACTGAAAAAGGGTTAAATGGCTAAACTAGGCTAGAAACCCTCATTATTTCTTTGAAAATATAAGGTTTTAGAAGACAGTAAAGCATCTAAATACTTCAGAACAGGCTTATTATTACAAAAATATTGGCATATGCTTTGCCAAAGCATTATTAATATGAACAGTAATCACAATGGTTAGGGAAAAGTTGAATCGTTCAGGAAGGTTTTGGGGTGGGTTTTTTTTCTTTGGCTTCTTTTTATTTTGAAGTAATGGATCCAAGTCAAAGGAAGAGAGAGAAAGATCTTCAGTTCTCCAAGGAGTAAGTGGATGCATTTCAAGCTAAGAGATGCTTGTAAGCTCTAGCATCTTTTCTCTCATATAACATTTCTGGCAAAAGAGAAGCAAACCAGAAGCTTAGCGTAAAAAAGGAACAGCCTCTGAGGCACAAATCAAATATGAAAATTGATAAAAAAATATGAGATGGGAGAGGTTGGCTTTTCTCGCAATGTTCACCAAAACACAGAACATTAATCATTCGGCATTAATGGAAAATTGTCTTTGAACAGAATGATCACACACTCCTAGAGTCAAATATTAATTTCAGCTCATCCATGAAGACATATATCAAATGCAATGGCTTGTATATGGTTGGGTAGGTTCTTTCAGTGTGTTCCAGTGCTGCCAGCAATGAAGTTAAGGCCCCCCTCCAAGTCTTTTCATTATATTTTGCCCCCAGTACCTAAAACAGGCTTACTTGGCAGAGAATCCTCTGGGCTGTCCTAAGATGAATAGCCCTGTTTGAATTTGCTCAACAACCACCTCATTTGAAACACTGATAGGTTAAGCAGGAACTCTGCCTGGAATTAATTCAAACTGTGATTGAGACAGAACTTTTCTTTCAAAAGACATTTGCAACGTTCAGAAAAGGAGACCAGAAAAGATCCCAATCCTTTCACTTATAGTTTGTAAAGAGTTACGGATGACGGTGGTGGAGATGGTAGTGGGGCAATGGGAATAATGTGGCTGAAACTGGGGGTGGGGGCTTGTCAGTATATTATCTTTCCTGTTTCCATCCCCATTTCCAGAGAATTCTGGATGTAGATCTGGAACTGCCTGAAGTAATAGTAAGACTGGGGCTGATTAGAGGGATCCTAACTCCTTGAAGAAGGTATCTTCAGAACATCTCATACCCTCAAGAAGGAATCTCAGGGCCTGCCCATTTCTAGACAGTGCTAGCATCATTCATTCATTCATTCATTCATTCATTCATTCATTCATTCATTTGATTTCTCACCGCCCAACTACCTCCAGGGACTCTTAAAGTACATGCTAAATTGCTGCCAAGTTTAGTAGTATGCTTACTTAAATAAAAAGCAAGGCTTCTCATGAGGAAGAGCTAGTTCAGTGTAGTGGTTAAGTCACTAGGCTAGAAACCAGGAGACTGTGAGTTCTAGTCTTAAACATGAAGCCAGCTGGGTGACCTTGAGCCTGTCACTCTGTCTCAGCCCTAGGAAGAAGGCAATGGCAAACCGCTTCCAAAATCTTGCCAAGAAAACTGCAGGAACTTGTCCTGGCAGTCGCCAGGAGTTAAAAATGACTCAAAGACACACACACACATACAACACACAAAAAACTAATGAGGAGGACCTACTTGTAAGTAAAGCTCTCTTGAGTTAAAGATCTGCAAGAGCCTCATTAATGCAATTAAGCCTTGGGTGGCCTCTGAGAACTCCAGATTAAAAGTCTTCAGTTCTAGATGGAACATTTTTTGGAAAATTATCTGTTCACATCTCTACTGGCATGCCCTGGTGCCAGTTTTTATGTTGGACTCTTGGACTTTGTTTGGACTTTACTTCTAGTAATTGACAGAATCTAAACTGAGGTACATTCAATTTGCTATCTTTTTATCTTTCATTATCTTTTATGACTCAGCTATTTATATCCAAACATCAAGCTAGGAGAACCAAGACCAGTGTGGCTGTACCTAATGCAGTGCCTTCTCCAGTAACCTGAATGCTGGAAAGCAGCTCTAAAAGTTCTAATGTTTTAAAGATACTGTACTCAAAGGGAAAATGAAGTTTGCTAGAGCTACTTGATCTGGTCTGCAAAAATTCAGAGGACCACTAGATGGTAGTGTCAGGGTTTTCTGTGTCTCTTTGTTTCATCTAGAGGTTATCTATATCTTTGTAGCCCAGATCTCATCATCCTAAGATTTGCCATCTCCCAATGATTACCTTTCAAGTGTGGAAGGGTAGTCTTACATCAGCAGAATAGAATCACACAGAGAGCAAGGACTGTTGAAAAATGTGCAGTGTCCTTTAGTACAGAGTTTTCTCTATTTGTGGATTTTGCACATTTTTCTAGAGTTCTTTCACTTAGTGAAGCTGACACTATGTCCCTTGAACATTTGGAGGAAATCAAAAAGGGGAATAAGGCTAGCATACCACTCCATTCACAGGGGAGTAATAATTGAAGAGGGCTAAATCTCACTTTTAAATACTTGGGAGTAAGAGCCATTGAACCAAACGGGATTTCCCACAGGGTATGCATTTATAGATTTATGCTTACCAAGCCCTGCAAAAATACTTTCCCCCCATTCTTTTAAAAAAAACCTTATAGGCAGAAAGAGAAAAATAGAAGACAAAAGCCTACCAAAGCATATCTCTCTCATGCACTAAACAAAACTACTCTTTCATTAGTTCTTGTTATACTGTTAAATTATTAACATTTGAGTCAGTTCACATAATAATAGGAATTTTAAAACAATGGCTCAGGCAGTATACATTTTTGAATGGTCAGGTCTTCTAATTAGAACTTCTGGAAATAAAAGGATTGTTCAGATTACAGAAAGAGAGGTGAATTGTTCAGACTATTGTATCATTTATGGAGAACAGGTATCCTTTTGACCTTCTAAATTCAGTTCTTTTGAAACCATTAAGCGTACAATACTCATTTTGTTGTCCTCCTGCTCACTTCCAAATAATTGGTATATAATTCAGAAGACCGTAAACAAGTACAATAGCCAATGAGGGTTCCAAGGCAAAATTAATAATGAAATAACTTTTATCCAAAGGAGTGAGCATATTCAAGACAACATACAATTACCCAAAGTTGCACTGGAGCCCCAGCAATGACCTGTACTCATCTATTGCTTTCTAAAAAGATTTACGTATGCCCAATAAAAAGAGACATACTTGAGTCGAGCTCAGCTCCTGGTGAATGCATCCCTCTTTTCAGTGTTTTTGGCAATGTTGGGGAAGTGGTTTACCACTGCCACCTTCTTTTTTCAGTTTCCAGTCTAGCCAGCAGTAGGGTTGCCATAGCTGGGCTGCAAAAATCTAGCAAAACACTAGATGGCAGCAAAGAGATACAGAAAACATTGACATAATCTTGTGGTTATCTGAGTTTTTGCAGACCAGATAGGGTAGTCCAAGCCAACATCTTTGGAATTGGCCTCTTTCCCATCTAAATACTAACTAGAGCCTGTTAAACTTCAAGGATCACTTAGGATTCATTAGCTGCTATCACTTGCATTTAATAATGACTTTTACTTTTAGAATCATCCTAAATTCAGTGTCATCTTTTTTGGGGGTAAATGTGGTAGCTTAAATATGTTGTTACTTCATTATGATTTTATGCTATTATTACAGTCCCTACTTTTTATCTTATCTGTTGTGTTGTTCTATCAGTTTTATTTTATTTATTATTTTATTTTATTTACTAAATGTATATGCCACCCAACTCCCGGTGACACTGGGTGTTTTTATACTGGGTTTTATGTTGAATTTTTGTTGTTTTCATATTGCTTTATAGATAATGTTACTTTTTTATCCCTATCCCAAAACGTATACGGTCTGGATTTTTTGACATAGTGGGTAAAGCCTAGTTCCATGCCAGAATATAGATTTGTAGATAGATGAGTGATTCAAAAGAATTCTGTGAAAGATAGAAATGCCAACTTTGATTAGAAAAAATGGTACTGTGTTTGGCACAGAGATGTTGCTGTTGTTATTCTGCTCTTTCTTGTGAAGGTTCACAGAGTAGTATGGAAAAAAGAACAATTTAAGTAACATTCAGTTATCAACAATTGGATTAAATGACAAAAAAAGACAATGAAAGACAATTAAAAAGAAACCAGTTAGGAACCAAAACTGCCAGAACACGGCCACACAGCCCGGAAAACCCACAACAACCATCAATTAAATAGAAAGTTAATTTTAAAAGGCGGTATAAAAGGCAGATTGGCTGTGGAGCAGCTGCGATTCTGTATGTTGTCATTTAAAAGAAGACTGGATGGAGGGTTCACAGGTAACACGGTGAGGCTGGCTTTGAAGACTGGGAATAGCTTTCTCCAGCTATTTATTTGTTACTTCATGCCTTTGTTGTTTTGCATGGCAATTTTAAAACATTTCCCTTTTTTAGACCCCTGGTGAAAAATTCATCAGCATATGAAAAACATCTGTTTCTCTCCCTGAATATAAAATGAGTAAGGCTGAGGTGAGATTTATTAGTTTATAAACCTTGAAAAGTACTCTAAATAAGTTAAATTTTAAGAATTCTAAGAAAAATGACAGAATTTGAAATGTTTATACAAAACCAATACAATACCATCTGTTAGGGTGCATATATAAACTCCTACTTAAATATGACACAGAGACAGAAGAAATTAAAAAAAAACTTTATGATAAAATGGATGCAAAACTTTAAATGAACAGTCACAACACAACAATGGGAAGAATTATGGACCAAATCCATAACATTCACTCCAAGCTACAATCTAATAGAAAATTGGTACAAAATGTTTTACAGATGGTACACAACTACATCAATAATCTCCAGTATAGATGAATCATACAGTAATAAATGTTGTAAATACCATGAAACAGAAGGAATATTTTACCACATGTGGTGAACATGTAAAAAAACTCAAAAGTACTGGAAAGGTATACCATATATACTCGCATATAAGCCCATCCACGGATAAGCCAACCCTCGAATTTTTAACTAAAATACCATAAAAAATGCCCCATCAGCATATAAGCCAATTCACATTTTTCATGGTATTTTTATTTTGGTGAAAAATTTGAGGTTGTCTTATCCACAGATGGGTTTATTCACAAGTATATATGGGAAATTCGGGTACTTTAAAAAAGTATTACAATATATACTTGTGGATAAATCCATCCATGGATAAGCTGAACCCAATGTTTTTGGTGCATTTTGGCACCTAAAATTCTCAGCTTATCCGCGAGTATATGTGGTACATGCAGAAAATGCGGAACATTTTTGAAATGAAATCACAACTTTTTTACTAGGTTAATCCCAGAATATATCAACAAGAAATATCATAATTACAAACTATAAAGGGAATCATCTTTCTGATGGAGTGTTATGGGAAGGAAGGGGTTGTTATCTGTGGGTGGTTTTCTGCTGAGAAGTCAGAGTTTTTAAGGGCAGTTAGGTTCTTTGATCTTTCTGTGAAAAATGCCTTGTGTTTATTGTGGAGATATGTGAGTGCTTTGGTTTATTTTGAAGTGGGGTAAGGGTTTGAGAATGTTTGTCTGGATTGCTTTTAAGGTATGTTTGATGTCATTTTTCTGTAAGGATTTGGATTAAGATTAATAAGGTAAATAATAAATGCTTGGTTTTGGGTTTAATATGATTAAGATTGTTATAATTGCAGTAGTATTAATTTATAAGGGCAGAAAATTTATATGCTTTTTAGTTTGATTCTTATTATAGTGGACAGAAATGTATAGAATAGTGGTAGGAAGGAAATAATTAAATAAGTGTTGGTTTTTGGGGGGGAAGTTGTTTAGGAGGTTTATATATTTTCTTTTTCTTTTAATATAAGGGGAGGGAGTGATTGTATTTAGTGATTTTTATAATGTGCTAATGGAATGATTTATAGAAATAATGTGATTTTGGTTTAAGATAGAGTAAGGGATTAATTGTGGGAAATTGTCGTACATTCTTGATGTTTAAAGTCAGAAGTCACCTCTTTATGTAATCTTAAAATTTCTTCTTGTTGTTGTGTTTCTACACCTTTTTAGTTTTCTTTTCTTTTTGTAGTTTTTTTTGCTTATATATAAAAAGAAATATCGTAATTACTGAGATACATGCTCATGTCGATGAGAATAAATTTTTCCCAATATTGGAAGAAAGTCACAATTTTGACAATATCTGACTGGGAACTTAAACTCAGAGGCTATGCAGCAAGGACCAAATTAACGACATATATTCACAACAAAAGTTTAATCAAATTCGAGCAAGAATGGTTCCCATATACAATATATTACATAGCAAGGAAAATATAAATGCTTACAGTATGGTCTCTAAGGCGGCCTAAATGTTTATACACACTACAAATCGGTCAAGATATAAAGAAGGGAGAAGTTAGAAACCAAATAGCTTTTAAAACTTTTTTCATTTTTTTCTTTTTTCTAACATGCATAAACAATAATAAGTAACAAGACAGTGGAGAACTTAGTATCAAGTATTAAGCTTAAGATAGAAACCGTTATTACTTAACAAATAATTTAATGCATTTTGCCGTTGTTTATCAATGCTACACTTGGCTCTAGAAAATTTAAGCAACTTTATACTTATCAGCATTAACATTTTAGAAAACATAGTTAAAATTGACATACACTTTTTTCTTTATCTTTAAAAGTTTAAGTGATCTAAATCATAAGACCGTTAAGAATCTTTAGTCAATTCTGTATAAATACTACTGTACCCAAATAATATAATGTACTTCTTGTGTTTTATAATAATACAAGAAAACAACATTTATTTATTTGTTTGTTTGTTTGTTTGTTTGTTTGTTATTTATTTAATTTCTATAGCCGCCCACCTCAACCAAGTGACTCTGGGCGGTGAACAATTCTAAAACCATTAAAACCATTACAAAACAATACAAAAATAAATATATATGGCAGCAGAGAAAATTATCGTAATAATGATCAGCATAGACAAGAAACAAGGCCCTTCACACACGCGAGGCCCCAGGCCTGAGCACAGAGCCAAGTCTTCAAGGCCTTATGAAAGGCCAGCAGAGTCAGGGCCATCCTGATCTCTGAAGAGAGAATGTTCCAGAGGGCAGGGGCTATGGCACAGAAGGCAAGCCTCCTAGTCTCCACCAGCCGACATTCCTTGGCTGACGGGACCCACAGCGTGCCCAACCTGCCGGACCAAATTGAACAGGTAGAAACTACTGGGAGAAGACAGCCCCTTAGGTAACCCAGTCCCAAGCCATGCAGGGCTTTAAAGGTGACAACAACCAGCACTTGAACTGCACCCGGAAACACACCGGCAACCAATGCAGCTCATGTAGTAGTGGTGTTCCATGTGTCACATATCCAACACCATTTACTACCCATGCAGCCACATTCTGTACCAGTTGAAGCTTCTGAATGCTCTTCAAGGGCAGCTTCATGTAGACCATATTGCAGTAATCCAAATCCAATACATACTACATATAAAAAGAAGAATTCTAAAGTTGACCCAAAGACCTCCTGGGCTACCCAATGTGTCCCCAGCCAGGAAATATTGTTTGTTTCATCCACAATGGAGTAGCAAACTCCACTGATATGCTACTAAATTATTGCATACCTATTGATAGAATACTTCAACATAAAGAATAATGTGATTCAAACCCATTTTTCATTATGCAAATCTTTAAAATGTCACTATTTCCTAAAAATAATTAGTTGAATACCATTAGTAGTACTTAAAAAAATTAGATATCAATTATAAAATCATGATGGTTAAATTTTATTGTAATTAGGTTTTTTAAAGGAAAAAAGGAATGCTATGTACTTTGCTGGATTCTTTGAAATTCAAAATTTAATCCCTCTATTAATGGCAAAAATCCATATCCATGTCTAAAAATTAATTAAGGTTAAACATAAAACACAGTTTAAAACATTCAGTTTTACAACCAGATCTCATATTTTATCAGTTTAACTTTTAGTTGATCCAGAAAAAGGCAACCAAATGATTAAATGGCTAGAATGGTTTCCTCGAAAGGAAGGTGCTTGGACCTTTTAAAAAATTTCCAAGAAGTTCAGAACAAAGATCTGGGAGGCCAGAAGAGTGCGGGCCAACCTCACCTCAGGGGGCAAGACGTTCCATAGGACGGGGACAATGGCAGAAAAGGCTCTCCTCCTAGACTCCGCCAATTGAAATTCTTCAGCCAACAAGGTCCGTAACATGCCCTTCCTCCCGGACCGGGTGGAATGGGTCAATGTAATTGGGACGAGATGGTTCCTCGGGTAACTTGGGCCCATGCCATGAAGGCCTTTAAAGGTGATAACCAACACCTTGAATTGGACTGGAAGCACATCGGCACCCAATGCAACTCACGCAGCAGAGGTGTTACATGCACAGCCCTAGAGGTGCCCATATCTGCCTGCAGAGAGAGCATCATCAAAGCACCAACCACCCCCAGGGCTGCCTACCACTCTTGGATCCCCAAGCTAGTTGGCAGAGCCAGGTCTTAATGCTCTTCCGGGAGGCCAGAAGAGTGGGGGCCAACCTCACCTCAGGGGGCAAGACGTTCCATAGGACGGGGGCAATGGCAGAAAAGGCTCTCCTCCTAGACTCCGCCAATTGAAATTCTTTAGCCAACAAGGTCCGTAACATGCCCTTCCTCCCGGACCGGGTGGGATGGGTCAATGTAATTGGGACGAGACGGTTCCTCAGGTAACCTGAATTATTGAAAGGCTTATGATGATGGTATCTGGCTTTTCTGGGTTTAATATGGGCCATGCAAAAAATCTGCCCTTCATTTCCTCCTTCCCTTTCTTCTCTTATGCTCAGGGAGCAGGGGAAAATGTGTCCATAGTTACCCTCTAAGATACACTAGCAAATTCTGCTGGTATACTGCCTGAGCCTGTATACAGTAAACTAGGGGCATGGATTGTTGCTAAGAAAATGGGTGCATGTAGTCATGAAGAGTCACCATTTGACTCAGGGAGTCTTAAGTATCTACACCAGTGTTTTTCAAACTTGGCAACTTTAAGGTGTGTGGGCTTCAACTCCCAGAATTCCCCAGCCAGCATGCTGTACGTGATAGTAACAGAGGGTGGAATTCTATGCAAAGAATAAGTCCTTTCAAAGTGAATGTTGATATTGGATAGATATGTATATACTGTAATTGCACTACAAATGACAGAAGGACTCTGGATGCATCTGATGAAGAAGTGTATGCCTTTTAACAAAATATGTTAGTTGGAGAAGGTATGAGACTCCTCCTGAGTTTTGTCTGCCATAAACTAACATAACTCTCTTACAATGATTGCAAATGATCTAAGTCATCTCAACCCAACGGACAGTGCAACTGCAGAATACTTTAAAAACTCTGTTTGACCTCATTCAGAATCAAATGTATTCTAGCATCACATGAAATTAATAGTAGGGAAACAATGGCTTGATCATTATTTATTTTATTCAAGATCTGAAACAATTTTGATTTCAAGTCAAGAACAGCCATTTCACAACCAACTTTATACCCTGGGAGCAGACTCTATGTAGAGTTAACTCAGGCTAATTGAAAATAATAAAGCATTTGCATAATTGTATTCTGGAGATTGTTTCTGCTCAGTGTACTGAAGTCTCCAGAAACACAAGGAAACAAAGCTCAGTGAACCACTACTCCCAGTCTTACCTCTTTCATTTGCAATAAATCACATTAATACAAATGATAAGCACACAAAATTTTATCTGCTGTGTGTTGATATTAATTATGCTTAGAGCCATCTTTTCCTTATCAGACATGATAATACTACTAAATGCTGGCATATGAAACTGTTTCCACTGATTCTTTGTACATTTATTTCTAATACTTAGATGGTGGACTATGGAGGTATGTGTAATAGAAATGAACCCAAACTGCAGTGCATTATTTATTTGTTTGTGGTTGTTATTATTTCCATTCTTTCTCTCAGTAGTAAATTTCAGGAAAGCACAGAAGCAGAATATACGCTAGATTTATTAATGCAATTGTAACTGAACCCACAGCTACAAGTTACAAATATTCAAATATCTCTGTGTGTAAACAAAGGTTACTGGATGATTGATTTTTTTCTTTTCCAGCCAGAATGCTCAAACAGATAAATATTTTAACTGAATTGTTCCTTATGTAACTAGCCTTATCCTGGTCCCAATTTTGCATACCCTATGATAGGTTTTGTATACAGATGAGAATTTTGATTCATTTCTTGATAAGAACTTACCAATATTTGAAGATTTCTCCATAAATGAAAAGGAAAATATATGTGATTCATGTGTGATTTTTCAGGAAGAAAATCGACTCATTTATGCTGTGGTGTTGGAGAAGGCTCCTGTGCATTCCTTGGTCAGCAAAGGTGACAAACAAGCAAGCACTGGAGCATATAAAACCAGACATATCACTGGTGGGCAAAATCACAAAATTCCTCCTTACTTATTTTGGCCATGTCATGTGATCAAATTCACTGGAAAAGGCAGTTATGCTCGGTCAGCAGTAAAAGGAAAAGAGGCTGCCAAAAAGCACGGTGGATAGACACCATCAAAGCCGACAGGAGAGAGAAAGAGAAAGAGAAAGAGAAAGAGGAAGAGGAAGAGGAAGAGGAAGAGGAAGAGGAAGAGGAAGAGGAAGAGAAAGGGGGGAAGAAAAAAAGAACATGTGTTTTGGAGAAAGGGGAAATGCACATGCCTTAGCATTAGGGATTGGGAATTTGAAGGAGCCAAACAATGTGTAAAGACCAAAAAAAAAAAAAAAAGAATAAACCAGGAAGGGGAAGTGAGAATGGAAGACTGGGGCATGTTTCCATCATATGGTCCTGGGTCTTGAGGATTGGTGGTTGACAGAGCTTCCAGGAGCTTGCAGATGGAGCAGAAAGAAAGATGGGATTCCTTAGCATTTTCCTTAGCTTCCTGAACCCTTGGTCATCCTGGAGCTAGGACCTAGGTAGTTCAGAGGATGAGCATTGATGCAACCACTCCACTGTTTGATCTGGACCCGGCTGATCAGGTGAAGTGAGTTGGTTCTTTCAGGATGTGAAACCAAATTCAGAAGGTGCTGATTCAGGGACCCAGAAATGATATTATGCTGGAGCAATGGGAAAACATGAGGAAGAAAGGTTTGAAATTTACGCTGAATTATAATCTAAAATAAAAAATTTATAAAATGATGTATCAGGGGTATTTAACCCCTGATAAGTTGTCAAAAATGTACAATGGTGTGATGAATGTCTGTTGGAAATGCTTACAGGAGGAGGGAACTTTTTACCATCTCTGGTGGACCTGCGAGAAAGTTAAAAGGTTTTGGGACCAAATATGTAATATTGTACAAAAGATTCTTAAAGTGAACTTCCAAAAATACCCAGAAATGTTTCTCTTGGGTTTGATGGAAAAAGAGTTAGAGAAACAACATGGAAATTTACTCTTACATATGATTACAGCTGCAAGACTTCTATATGCACAACGATGGAAAGATCCACATATACCTAGAGGAAGACTGGATTACTAAATTAATGGATTTGGCCCAAATGGCGAAACTGACAGCTTTGATAAGAGAGAACACTGTCTCCAGATTCGTCACTACTTGGCAACCACTTTTGGACTACTTGCGTGCAATGGAAAAAAATGAAGCTTTAATTGGAGGTTTTAGTGACTAAATTGTTTGCTTTGAAAGAAACAATGCTAATATGGTTTAATTACGGGTAAGAGATTATATCTCAAATTGTACTGTTATATTTACTTGCCTTCCTATATTTTTTACACTGTATTTTAACTATATATGTTGAAATTGAATAAAGTTCTTATTAGACAATGCAGAAGATTAAAGCCATAAAATAAATGCTAAAGTCAATTTCCCATGAAAAAAAAACATTTATGCTGAATGGACTACTTGGAACAAGACTATAGAATTCCTCAAGCCCTGGAGCTGGGTAGCAAGCAACACATACTAGAGGACACTTTATTAGCTCCCTAGAAATGTCCTTCATTGCACCAGTGAAGGCTGCTGATGTTCCTTCAGGGTCCCATTGGACAGGAATGGAGAAAGGCATAGATTGATATGTGACGAAGTTGGACTTATTTCCAGCTATATAACCTTTCACTGTGTTTATATGTTCAAAGTGAACAGTGAAAAGTTTTGCTACTTATCAGATATAATCATCATGGTCATTTGCAGCTGCTTCTCATTCATATATATTAATTTCTTTCTCTCACAGTAGCCTCCTGTGAATTTTCCTCCCTCTCTATATGTAACCTCAGAAATTGAGTTTGCTCCTTCGTGTATGGCATACACACACATTTATAGATAATTCTGCATCCTATACGTAATATCCCTGTGGTGCAATGTTCTACCAGCTGTAAGCTGTCCAGCTGCTCCTGGAGCAGTTTTTGCATTTGGCAGCAGCATTTCTGCTGGCAAGTGCAGGATGTGTGTTTGTTTTAGTCCTGCTTGGAGCAGAAACAGACTATTTTAAATCCCAGCTAGCTGTTTGGGAACACAAATTGGACAGAATCTGGCACAGAGGAGAAAAAGCTACCATGAGATCAGTCCAAATTGTAACATTTAGAGGAATGGGTCGCATTGGCACACAGGGTCTGTCCAAGTAACAGGCAGCTGGATAGACTACAGTGCAGTCACAACATTGGTCCAACAATGAGCGTCTTGAAACTGGATTTTTAAAGTGGATACTCAGAGTCCTACTTGAAGCTCAGATGTAAGCTTTCAGTGGTTCTTCTCCTGAGTAGATCCAAAATTGTGAAGAATCCAACCCTTTACTTTTTTATATGGCTGCTTCTTTCTTCTTTCTTCTTTTTAGATCGTTGTTTAGCTGGTAGTTTAAAATAATTTCTTGGTGAACAGTGAAGACTGGGATTGCAGTCCTATATTTATTTGCCAAAGAGTAAGTCCCATTGTAATCAGTAGGGTTTTCAAATGGATAGATATGAATAAGATGGCCCTGTAAAATATATTTTCTTAAACACTGCTAGCTTGCAACAGCTTGTCGCAGTTCCTCGAGCTGTTATAGGGGAAAAAAAGGGAAAAAGAAAAGCAGGTGAGATACTGTTAGAAAAAGACATAGATATTTCAATTTTGTAGGTCACTGAGGTCCAAGAGGGATTCTCCAAGGGTGCATTTTTACTTTTGGAGAACTGGTATGGATTATCTAAAAATTCTCTAAAATTTTGTAGCATTGCAAGTTTTACTAAGGAGGGAGGGAGAGAGAGGATAATAATGATATTGTCTTGATCTCAATACATATACTGTATGTAGCTGGGAGAGATGAACAGTGAATCAAGATTTCATTCCTTCCCAGGTCTTCTTTTCAGCTTACTGATTATATTGCCATTTATGCAACACTAAAACATCTCTTTCTAAACATGGAAGTGACTAATGAGATCACACGGACAATGGTCAGGAACCAAATTTGGAAAGGCTGCTTTACAGCATAGCCAGGAGAATAGAAGTGCTTTTCCAAGGGCATTTTGAGAAGCATTTAAAATGCTAAATACTAGATAAGAAGTGAGAGAAGCACCATATTTTTACCTGCAAGAGGTTCTGGGATTGACTTGGTGAGGTGTGAAATGAGTACAGTACCACGCCAAGGAGATAACCAAGTTGACTCCTAATTATTTCAATCTGAATCCTTTCCTGAGCATTTTATAATGGAAAGGCAGGATATAAATATAACAAAGAAATAATTTAAGTGTCCCTCTTTCCCACATATAGAGCTTGAATGTCATTTTACTTACAGCTTTCTGATTATTATGCATCATAAAAGCCATACTAAGAATTTCCTTATGGGGCAGACTGATACTGTCATTGCTAGGGGCATATAAACCCAATCCTTTCCAGTTTTGCTTGTGCTCAATAATTAAATTCTGTCAAATTCTGCAATTTAAAAAATGTAAGTATGTATACATCAATTCTTCATATGCATATTTTTGTACACAGCTTTCCAGAATATCCTTGTCAGTAGCTATTTGTTTACAATTTTTGAGCTAAAAGCTAAATCACAAAATCAGGAGACATACAGAATCTGAAGGTTAACACTGTTCCATTCATCACAGAAGTCCAGGAAGTATGCAGACCAAATATACATGTGTACACACCCAATCCCTAACATCCTTATTTCTGTCCTGTAAGAAACTCTGCTCTGTACGTCATACATATTTTGCTGAGTATCATCCTCATCCTCATTCTCAGGATTTAAACAATTATCTGACATCTCTACTGAGATTAGATGTGCATTGCTCTGAAGAGCAAATTTATTTATTTATTTTTATGCTTCATAATAATAATTATTAGAGTTTTAATGTCATTGGAGCAGAACTTTGCAGAGGCTGTGGGATGTGAAATAGTATCAAGTAGGCAGTAAATTGGGCCTACCTGAGCATTGTGTAACTTGGCAATAAATTTCATGAAAAGAAAGTCATCTTAAGCTTTGACAGGGATGGATTGCTGAATCACAATAGAAATAGGAGAAGAGTCTTGAGTTTCTGTCTCATAATACCTTGGGGCCATACACAGTAAGTTGACTGTTATTGGGTAAAGATGACATTTTGAATGCAACCTGCATGCACAAAGCTTATTTTCTGCTTTCCTATCCCATTGGATTATGTTTCAGTGTCCAGACTCTGCACAAAAAGTAGCATTGATTCACTTTTTGGGTCCTATATGGGAGAATTGGATATGACAGCGCTGCTAATAAGACATGCAGGTCATATTTAAAATTATATTTAATCCACTCTCCAAAGTGCTGATTTATGGCAATATATATACAGTTTTCATTGACATTTCTTTATTTGAAGATCAACAGATATTGATAGATCATGATGGGCAACAAACCTGTTATTAGATGGTGGCAGTTAATTCATATTAAATTTGTGCTATTCTAAAATGAGGCTGTAGAGGTTTTTTTTAAAGAAGTACTCCAAGATCCAGCAACTAGATCTATGTACAAAATAGTGGCTTGGATACTCCAAAGTGCTTTTAGTGCCCCCTAAAGCCATGGGTGAGTTGCCCAATTTTAATCTGAGGAAATTTAGTTTGAGTTTGGACATTGAAGCATAATCCAGTAGGACAGGGAAGCAGAAAATAAGCTTTGTGAATGCAGATTGCATTCAATGTAATTTCCTCACATTGTAATTTTTCATGTGGGGAAACCTTTTATAAAGACATTGTTGTAGATTAATACTTTTAAATCTATTTAATTTTAACTAAAGTTAAGTGCAAATGAAGCAATATCAAGTTTAGTTTGTGACCCTGCCCCGCCCACTGTTTAGGAATCAGTTCCCAGGATGCCAACTTAAGGCAGGACTCTTCTTGGTGACTTACAGCGTCTTCTTCTATAATCATCAACCATTGGTGTGCCGATATAATAGTAATAAGGACAGGGTTTCTCGGTTATGCCTGGGTGATGTTAGAAGCTGCTCTATGTCACTAGGCCTATTTTCTCTTAGCTTGGAAAAAAGAGAATTTCAGTATGAATATCACAAAAATCCACAGCTGGTTTTCTCACAGCCTTTTTTATTTTTCATTCCAGCAGTTTCATTTAGGAGAACTAGAAGCCTTCATTTTGCTACTGTTAAATAACTGAGAGTCAAAATGCTTTCCCAATGTACTGCAAATCACCTAGATATTTAGCAGTAGATAGTGATCTACTTTGTTTCTGTCTCTGGCATAAAGCACAGAGGCTGGATACAGAGGTTTGCAACGGTTACAACCCTTTTCCATTGTCAAAGTGTTCCCAGTGTGTTTTGGACCCAACCCACATCTTCCCCACTTTACCCTCACCATCCATTTATCCCAAATATATTTAGCATGAGCACTTCAGCCAATCTTTGCCCAGCCCTGGCCAGCCAATAGCTGAACTCTGGGAATACCAGCTAATCAATCCTCCATCTCTCCGCTTCAGGCTTGCTAGTTTCTGAGTTTGTTTTCTTTCCCAAGTGCCCTATGAAAAACAGAGAAAGAGAGGGATAGAGCTTTTACTTTACCACAGCATTATTTGGGGATGTTGTCACATCAAATTGGATAAGGTAACAAGTCAGAAAAGCTGCACTCAGAGCTTTCCCCCAGAGCTGGCCTAAGTGAAGTCCAGTAGGGAGGCTGACAGTCTGTCTTGTGACAAAGTAAATGCCCACAGAGGGTAAATTTACTGCAAGGTGGGTTTCATTCCTAGAAGAAGCGTGGGAAGAAAGAATTCTGTTTCAAGGATCATGGGGAAGCAGAGTTTTCAGGATTTTGCCCCTCATTGCTACTATTTTTTGTCAATGTCACATTGCAATAAATGTGACTTTGCAATAGCAGCAGTATGGTAATGATGTAATGTGATATGGCTCATATTCTGAGATTTTATATGGGTGCTTAAAAACTGAAAGGGAGCTAAGATGGAATCTACAGTTCCTCCATAATTTATTTATTTATTTATTATTTATTTAATGAAATTTATCACCGCCCAACTCCCGCAAGGGGGACTCTGGGCGGTTTACAACAAAATATAATCATTAATGTACAATTATAAATAGATTAAAATACAAATTAAATAACAATTTAAAATATAAAGAGTATAATAAAATCCAGTGACGGAATCTTCTTAAGTTCTTCTTAAAGCATCGGCTCCGCACAGGGCTGTGTCTTGAGCCCATTGTTGTTCACCCTGATGACACATGACTGTTGCGCCAAGTATACCACCAATTCCATTGTGAAATATGCGGACGATACAACTGTAGTGGGTCTTATCAGGGGTGAGGATGAGTGGGCTTATAGGGAGGAGGTAAAGGGTTTGGTGGAGTGGTGCAATAAAAACAGCTTGGTTTTAAATGTGGAAAAAACTAAGGAGATTATTATAGACTTCAGGAAGAACCGGTGCAGTCACACTCCACTTTTTATCAATAACATAGCTGTGGAGTCAGTCAGTAGCATTAGATTCCTGGGGGTGCAGTTAACAAATAGTCTGTCCTGGTCCCTTAATACCACATTTTTGGTAAAGCGAGCACAGCAACGTGTGCACTTTTTGCGTTGGATGAAGAAAGTACATCTCCCATCTTCCATTCTCCTTATGTCTATGAAGGTTCTCAGTCATCCAGGTGGAACAGTCTGTGGCTTGAATCATGTCAACTGGATTTCTATTTTCTTAGTGGAAACGTTTCACTCCTTATCCAAGGAGCTTCTTCAGTCTGAGTAAAGTTAGTAAGGGAATCCTTAAATGTGTTTCTAGGCTGGCTGTGTGACCTTGCACCTGGGGCTAGGTCATGGTTATTTTTGAGATGTTTGTTTCTAAGTCCCTTTATCATCTAAAGGAGGATCGTTAAGATTACCCTGCTGCTGTTGAGCTTGTGAAATGGTCTTAATCTTCCTAGGCACAGAAGACAAAGCAGGAAGGAAGATAGGGGAAAGGTTATGCCTGAGGCCCCCACCTCTATTCAAGGAAGGATTTTCCAAGTTGGCATGAATGGATTCCTTGACCCCTCTCTCAAACCACCTATCTTCTCTGTCTAAAATGTGAACATTAATGTCCTCAAATGAGTGTCCTTTTTCCTTTAGATGAAGATAAACTGCTGACTCTGGTCCTGTGGTGTTACTTCTCCTGTGTTGGGCCATCCTCCTGTACAAAGGTTGTTTGGTTTCTCCAATGTAGAGTTCAGAGCACTCCTCACTGCACTGGATTGCATACACTACATTGCTTTCCTTGTGTTTTGGAGTTTGATCTTTGGGGTGTACAAGCCTCTGTCTCAGTGTGTTGGTGGGTTTGAAATATACAGGTATGTGGTGTTTGCCAAATATCCGTTTGATCTTTTCAGACACGCCAGCCATGTAAGGAATGACCAGGTTCTTCCGTTTACTCTGAGTCTCAGCCCTATCTGTCGCTGTTTTAGGTCTGGTAGACTTAGATTTGGTGAAGGCCCAATTTGGATATCCACAGGCCTGCAGAGCTGTTCTCAGATGCTGCTTTTCATTCTTTTTGGAATCCATGGAGGTGGGGATGGTTTCTGCTCTGTGTGACAATGTCCTGATGACTCCTAGTTTGTGCTGCAGTGGATGGTGGGAGTCAAACATCAGGTATTGATCTGTGTGTGTGGGTTTCCTGTAGATCCCTATTTCTAGCTTGCCACCGGTCCCAATGAGGACTTCACAGTCTAGGAATGCCAGTCTGTTGTCCTTGGTGTCTTCTCTGGTGAAGCTAATGTTGGCATCTATAGTGTTTATATGGTCCGTGAAGGCCTGTACTTCCTGGGCCTTGATTTTGACCCAGGTGTCATCCACATACCTAAACCAGTGGGTGGGCACCGTTCCCTGGAATGTGTTGAGTGCTTTCTTCTCCACTTCTTCCATGTATAAATTGGCCACAATGGGTGACACAGGAGAACCCATGGCACAGCCGTGTTTTTGTCTGTAAAAGTCACCTCTGTATGTGAAATAAGTGGTGTTAAGACACAGGTCCAGAAGATGGCAGATCTGGTTTGGGTTGAGATGGCTTCTCCTTTCCAGGGTGCTGTCCTCTTCTAGTCTCTTCCTGACAGCGGATAGAGCATGAGTGGTGGGGATGCTGGTGAAATGATGTGTCCTCCCTTTGATGTGTCCTCCCTTTCCCTTTTGGCCTTCACCAAATCTAAGTCTACCAGACCTAAAACAGCGACAGATAGGGCTGAGACTCAGAGTAAATGGAAGAACCTGGTCATTCCTTACATGGCTGGCGTGTCTGAAAAGATCAAACGGATATTTGGCAAACACCACATACCTGTATATTTCAAACCCACCAACACACTGAGACAGAGGCTTGTACACCCCAAAGATCAAACTCCAAAACACAAGGAAAGCAATGTAGTGTATGCAATCCAGTGCAGTGAGGAGTGCTCTGAACTCTACATTGGAGAAACCAAACAACCTTTGTACAGGAGGATGGCCCAACACAGGAGAAGTAACACCACAGGACCAGAGTCAGCAGTTTATCTTCATCTAAAGGAAAAAGGACACTCATTTGAGGACATTAATGTTCACATTTTAGACAGAGAAGATAGGTGGTTTGAGAGAGGGGTCAAGGAATCCATTCATGCCAACTTGGAAAATCCTTCCTTGAATAGAGGTGGGGGCCTCAGGCATAACCTTTCCCCTATCTTCCTTCCTGCTTTGTCTTCTGTGCCTAGGAAGATTAAGACCATTTCACAAGCTCAACAGCAGCAGGGTAATCTTAACGATCCTCCTTTAGATGATAAAGGGACTTAGAAACAAACATCTCAAAAATAACCATGACCTAGCCCCAGGTGCAAGGTCACACAGCCAGCCTAGAAACACATTTAAGGATTCCCTTACTAACTTTACTCAGACTGAAGAAGCTCCTTGGATAAGGAGTGAAACGTTTCCACTAAGAAAATAGAAACCCAGTTGACATGATTCAAGCCACAGTCCATTCTCCTTACTTTCTACAGAGGCACTATAGAGAGTGTACTTACAAGCTGTATTTCCATCTGGTTTGGAGGCTGTAGGGCCTCAGATAGAAAGTCTGTGCAGAGAGTGGTAAGGGCAGCAGAAAAGATAATTGGGATATCTCTGCCCCTCATCCAAGATTTAGCTCATGCACGCTGTTTGTCCAGAGCTCGAAAGATCATCAGTGATCCCTCCCATCCTCATCATGGTTTGTTTTCTTTGTTACCCTCTGGGAAGAGGTTCCGCTGTATCCGATGTAGAACAGCCAGATTGGGAAACAGCTTTGTCCCCCCGGCTATTGGATTCTTAAATGCCAAATAGGTTCTTTTTGGTGAAATATGTTGGATATGTAAAAAAATGTATATTTTATAGCAATTATGGACTTTTATTAGTATTTTAATGTTTGACTGAAATTGTGAGTTAAAGAATGTATATTTTTTAAGAATGTATATTTTATAAGAATGGGTATTTTATAGTAATTATGGTTTTTTATTATTATCATTAGTATTTTATTGCTTGAGTGAATTTGTGAGCCAACTGCAACGGAATTTCATTCTATTGTGCACTTGTATAGTGTATAGTGGGATGACAATAAAGTTATTATTCTATTCTATTAAGTAAAAAGGGCACTCCAGGGATAATCTAAGGTGCTAGCCATGTCCAGGTATGTGCATTCTCCTTCCCGCCCCAAGCATACTGACAAAACCAGGTTTTGAGTTTTTCCGGAAGTCCAGGAGCGAGGGGGACTGTCTAATCTCTGGGGGGAGAATGTTCCAAAGGGCAGGGGCAACAGCAGAGAAAGCACGCTTACGTGACCCTGTTAGGTGGAGCTCTTTAACTGAAGGGGTCCGCAGCATGCCCTCTCTGCATGCCCGGGTGGGACGGGATGAATAATTTGTATGTTCAAACTCTGGGTTCCAGGGCATACAGATGCGAAAGCCAAGGTTTTGTTTCCAGAAACACTTGCGAGGTCTGGATGCACTGAGCACCTATGTGCTGCTTGTGTTGGTGAGAAGATGGGAAATGAAAGCATATGCCTGGCCAACTGCAACACTTTTCAGAAGGAAAGATTTTTCCATTTCTCTTTCTAGTCCCAGACTGGGCTTTTTCACTGGCTCTGAGTATTCTTTCATTCTTTCAATATTTATCAGTTGTTTACTATGTGAATTCAAGGCACTTGGTATTTTTGTATAGGCATTTCAGCTAACCAGTATAATGAATGTCGTTCAAGTAGTCATGGTGCAAAATGGAGACAATGCAGAGAAGAAGAATCAAGGAGAAACCAGAACCCTGGCAATTGTTTTGATGCTTTGTTTGATATAAAACACTGAGAAATAATTGGTTTACAGCAAGTCTATCACTTCTCCTTCACACCCTTTTCATGTATAATTGAAAAGAACATCTGGTGGTTTTTATACCATGTGCCTGGCCTTCTCCCTGACATGCTGATACCGGGTAATTTTATGCCCACCAACTTGAAAGATGCAACTGATTGTATAGTTTAGTAAGTGTTCTGATTTGAATAAGAGCATGTCACAGTCATAATGTATGATTGCTCTTACTGTAAACAAAGCCTTCTTTCAAGACTAAAATATTACCCAATAACTATATATCACAGCACATTGTTCCAAAGTAGCCACTTCACAATAAACAATGAGACAAAACTACCACCAGCATAAAACAAAGATGAACTCTCTTTAAATGTATGCTAATTATGCAATCAAAATTCTTCATTATTGTTCATTGTCAAAATGGTTGCCAAAAACAAAAAACAAAACACATGCATCTGAAAAGCCTCAAGATTGGCCCTAGACTTTCAACATGAAAGTCATACAGAGGTCCATACTCTATTTCTCTATCTCAAATATAATTCCTGAGGGGGTGGAATAAATGTGCAAACTTTGTTAATTTCAGTAGAAATATCAGCCACGCTGGCGGGGGTAGGGAGTCAAAATTTACAAGACGGTGTATATAGTGTCATGATTGAAGTCCCACCATACATGGGCAATGTTGCATGCACGTACAAATGGGGCAAGGTTTCAGTCATGACATCATGCCTGCCCTCTAGCAGATGTTGACTGCTCTGGTGGACATACATGGTATAGGCCCACATCTCTCAAAAAGAGCATTTTGATGGAGGATGGAAGCAAGATGTAACTAGTTGAGAATGGAACTCATTCACTGTTACTTACGCCAGTTTTTATGTAAGCATTAATTGAATCTGAAAAATATAATATTTTTATACTGTAGTTGTAGCCTATCATTGGCCAAAGTCACACAGCTGTCTCATTTATATCAACATTCTATCTGGGCATATTAGAAATTATAGCTCAATGCCCTCGTTCCATTGACTGGAAAGGTTTGATCTGTAAGTTTTTTCCTGTTCTTGAATAAATCTTTGGCAGCACAATGTTGATCCACTCAGTGCTATTTCTTACCTTTCTGTCTCTTTCCATGTGCACCTGTAATAATTTTATTTTAATTTTACAAATGTGTCAGTTTTGTCTATAATTAAGGCAGAAGATGAATGACAAAATTTTCTTTGAAAATGTTTTAGGCAAAAATATATATTGCCTTACTTGAATGCATCACTGTGCATAGCATTTGTTCAAGAGAATCCCAGCAACTAAAAATCATGGCGTTCTACCTTATCTTCCTTTTCATAGGGTGTTTTTTTTAATGAAGCTTGGGTGTTTGATGTCAAATCTTTTGAAAATCTTCTGAAATTCAGGGGTCTAAGTTGCTAGGTGAAATGTTGGGTCCCACCCCCCATATCTGACATCTGATTGCTGTGCAGATTCGTTGGTAGCAAATTTGAAAGCAGATCAATTACTTCATTTTAAGAGTCTGGTCCCTGTGGATATATTGAACTAAATACAATGTTAGCATCAATGAGTTAAACCAGCTAATGCAAAGAGGCAGGCAAGAAAAGGTGCCAAATTGTAAGTATCCCATGGAAGAATGCTCTCTACTGAAAACAAAACATTATTAAATAGATGCATCACAGCAGCTCGCCCTGAATATATTATGCTCAGAACTGTCGTCAAGCATCTTGCTGCCATATATTTATCTGATCGTGGAATTGCCGATTGGGCTGTTCACCGGGGAAGAGATTCAAGGTCAAAGAGAACCTTTTTATCTTGAAATCGTTCCCTGCCACCCCCTGCAACTACTTGATTAAAAATAAAACACCTGTTCCTGACAGAGCCCAGATGGGGAACCAATTCGTCTTTTAAAATGAGAATGGTCTTAAATGTCAGTACATGATTCAAACTAAACTGAACTTTAACATTTTGAAGAAATAAGCGCTTTTCTCTCTGAAGATGCTCTTGAGAATTTTCCAGTGTCTGGAATCCTGTCCATTGCCTCTCTCTCACTATACCAGTGACTAGTATCTAATATTTTTCCCAAAGGGTTTATAAAACCAGCATCTCTGCTGGCAGTGTAGAGTCCTGAACATAAATGCCTAGTGATAGACATTAATAATCCATCTCTGTGCCAAGGATGATGTCCATGGACCTTTCCCAAAGAAATATGGATATAGGATAGTTAAAAAGAAGGTGTATAATAATAGTGGCCATAATATTCAGATCTCATAGGAGTTTAATATGGAGAACAGGAACTGAACTGAGGCTGATTTATGCTGTCAGTCTAACTAAAAGAGTTGATAAGAGTTGGACTACTACTGCTGTCCAAGAGATCTGTGTATCAGCATGGAAACAGTGTAGTCCTTAGCTGCTGGAATATGTATTTTCAAAAAGAAGGATTTAAAATCATATGGTAGTATGTCCTCTTCTCAGCATTCTTTGAGAGGGCCAGTGATGCAGTTGACATATTCAGTACCATACAGTTCTATGGAAAAGTATTTGCCCCCTTTCAGACTTTCTGAATTTTACACTGAATGTAATCAGAGCATCATTATCATATATGTTGTGATGTGTAAAGGGAGTTTCAGTGAACAAACAATGCCAATGTTTGGTGCTTGCTTCTTTTATTTAATAAATAAAGTTATGCAACATACAGTGGGCTAGAGCAGGCCTGCACAACATATGGCCAGCGGGTTGCATGTGGCCCGCTAAGGAGGCTTGTGTGGCCTGCTGGCATTTTTTGAAAAATAACCAATCCACTGCCACCAAAGGTTGCCACTGCCAGAAAGGATCTGCCACCACTGCCTAGGTTTTTGCAGCCACTTCTGCCACCAAAGACACACTTCCAAGTGCCTCCAACACCTCCAGGCCTCATGGATGCTGCCAGCTCCATCACTGCCACCATCTGATTGGCACGCCAACTATTCCTTTGCGGCCCATTATTATTTTTAAAGTATTAATCTGGACCTTTTCCTTCTATGAGTTATGTAGGCCTGAGTGTGAAAAAATGTGAAAAAGTAATTTCCCCTTTCGATTCAATACAAGGTTGCACCATCTTAGCTGCAATAACTGCAGCCAAAAGCTTCCTGCAATTGATAAGCCTGTCACATCATTGAATAGTAATTCTGATCCATTCCTCCAAGGCAAACTGCTTCAAGTCACTAACATTTGAGGGTTTTGTAGCATAATCTATTCATTTCAGTTCTTACAACCTTTATATGTAGTTTAGTTTTCAGCTGAGACTTGGCTGTCCCAAAATAGTGAATTTATTATTCATTCATTCATTCTCTTGTAGACTTACTTCTATGTTTGGGATCACTGTCTTGCTTCATGACCTACTTTATTTATTTATTTATTTATTTATTTATTTATTTATTTTTATTAAAGTAATTTATATGGCTGCCCGACTCACTCACAGTGACTCCGGGTGGCTTACAGAAATAAAACCCCAAATACAAAACCCACTACACCCTCCAACTTGTGTTTCAGTTTCCACTAATGAACAAATATCCTGATAGACTCCTGTAAAATTCTCTGCAACAAAGCATTTTTTAAAAGATTTTTTATCCTGCCTTTATTATTTTTATAAATAACTCAAGGCGGCGAACATACCTAATACTCCTTCCTCCTCCTATTTTCCCCACAACCACCACCCTGTGAGGTGAGTTGGGCTGAGAGATAGGCTGACCATATTTCCTTCAGACAAAAACGGGACTTTTGGGATGGCAAAACGGGACAGGTCTTATGCCACCATGCCGGCCTCCAAACCCCGCCCCCCAGTCCACGAAATTGGCTCCCACCTGCAAACCACGCCCCCGCCCCACACGATTGGCTCCCGCCTGCAAACCCCGCCCCCATCAGCGTGATTGGCTCGGATTTTAATTTTTTTCCCCGATTTTTAAAGGTTTTTTTTTCTTCTAGCAGTAAATGGTGCGGCAGAGCTGGTGTGTTTGGAGGAGGCCAGAGTACACACACTGTGCACACAGCACCGTCATCAGCCGGGGAACAAGGGGCGGGGATGGAGGGGATGGAGGCCCACCACTGCCCCATCCCCCTCGGGCTTGGCCGAGGGAGGGAGGAGAATCGCTGCTGCTGCCACCGCCGCAGAGCAGGAGAAGCAGGAGGAGCCGGCTGTGCTCGGCTGCTTCAGCCACACCACTCCGCCCCTTGCTGCCCGCTGAAGCTCCCCAGGGTGGCCGGCTCCTGCTTCTCCTGCTCGGCGGCCCGACAACTCTCCTCCCTCGGCCAAGCCCGATCAGATGCACATGCACACACTCACACACTCACAGGACAGACTGTCCTCGGCAGGAGCCGGATGTGCTGGGAGGCTTCAGCCACACCACTCCGCCCCTCGCCACCCGCTGAAGCCCCCCAGCATGGCCAGCTCCTGCCAGGGCAGTCTGTCCTGTGTGTGTGTGTGTGTGTGCATCTGTTCAGGCTTGGCCGAGGGAGGAGAGTTGTCGGGCTGCCAAGCAGGAGAAGCAGGAGCGGCCACCCTGGGGAGCTTCAGTGGGCAGCAAGGGGTGGAGTGGTGTGGCTGAAACAGCTGAGCGCAGCCAGCTTCTCCTGCTCGGCAGCCCGACAACTCTCCTCCCTCGGCCAAGCCCGATCAGATGCGCACACATACACACACACGCACCCTACACCCTCTTTCTCCACCCTCCCTGCAACAGGTGCGGGTGCATTTGGTCATGGGGAGGCTGGAGAAAGAGGGTGTGGGGTGCGTGTGCTTGTGTGCGCGCAATTACTCTGAGCAAGTAATCTACTCTCTCTCTCTCTCTCTCTCTCTCTCTCTCTCTCTCTTTCCACAACCTTCCCGTGCCTGCTTTCCCTGGCCTCACCACTGCTGGGCAGACAATCTCAGGATCAGGTAAGGAGGCAGGAACCTGGACTGTGGTGCTGTGTCTGCTGCTGGGCTCGCATGTGGCAACTGGGCTTCCAGTTGCCGCGATGATAGGGCCTCTTCCGGGCTGCCTCCAATGGCAAGTCCGGCTCCAGTCCTCCTTCCTGTCTTCCTGTCCTTCTTCCCGCCAGGTTTAAAAAAGGGACAAAATTGAGATTTTGATCAAAATGACGGGACGGTTGAAAAATGCTAAAATAACGGTTACTGTCCCGTTAAAAACGGGACGTATGGTCACCCTACTGAGAGTGACTGGCCCAAGGTCACCCAGGTGGCTTTCATGCTTAAGGCGGGACTAGAACTCACAGTCTCCTGGTTTCTAGCCTGGTGCCTTCACCACTAGACCAAAGTGGCTTCTTTTATAATTTATGCTTCATTCAATTATAGCAATTTGTCCAGATCCTGCAGCAACAAAGCATTCCTAAACCATGACACTTCCATCTCTATGCTTGACAGTTAGTATGAGGTTCTTATTATGGAATTCAGTATTTGGCTTCTGCCAGATCTAATGTCAACCATGAGGCCTTGAAACGTTCCACTTTTGATTCATCTGTACATAGAACATTCCTCCAGAAATCTGCAGGGCCAACAAGGTGCTTTTTGGCAATCCTATGACACGACTAAACAACTCAACAACAACAACAACGATAAGTATCAATGTTCTTAGGAAGCAATGGTTTCTGCCCTACTACCATCCCTCAAATTCCATTTTTACCCCCTGCTTTTCTGATGCTGGACTCATGAACATTGATTTAGAGAAGGTAGAGAAGCCTGCAGTTCCCTGGATGAAGTTCTGGGGTTCTTTCAGATTTCCTGTTTCTATGCTACACTCTTGGAGTGATATTGAAAGAATGGCCGCTCTTGGGAAGATTCCCTATTTTCCCAAATCCTCTCCATTTCCACACTATTTCCTCTAACTGTGGATTGGTGGAGCTTCAGAGTTTTAGAAATGGTTTTCTAACCTTTTCCAGATTAAGGGATCAATTCCTTTTATTTACAGAGATCTGTAGAACATTATTTTGGGGGGCATGACTAGCTTCTAGAATCTATATGGTGAGAACTTCACTGTGATGATGGGAGGCAATGTCTATGAGATTTATAAAGGGCAGGTCTGGTCCAAATCAGCCTTGGTGATTTAATGAAGTACTCACACAACAAGCCCTAGTTATCCTTTTAACTGAATTGATTGAATGGGGGTAGGAGGGGGGAATTATTTTTCATACTGGCACATCATGTTGAATTACTGGGTTTATGAAGTAAATGAAACAAGCACTATAGTTCGTTCTTATCTGTTTACACAGACTTCCTTTATATATCACTATAACCCATATACTGTAAATCTCTTATAACATTCAACAGCAAAGATACACAAAAAAATTAAAAAAGCTGAAAGGGGCAAATACTTTTTCATAGAACTGTAGAACACTAAATGTGCATGCCCTTGGGCCCTCAAACACAAAGTTTAAGAAAATAACTGGTATAGACATGGTGGAAAAGAGAAGTTACATTGTCTTTGTCTTCATTTTTTTCCCCTGGCCTTTCATCATTCTTCTTTATGAACAGTTGTAAGAAGATTGAAGCAATTATATAACTTCAGCTGGCCTAATAGATTGTCTCTGTGGCTTGTCCAGAAAATGAGTTGGGAAGGTAAAAGTGAGAGAGAGAGAAATTCCTGAAGCAGGACTTCAGCTTTAAGCTCCACAACAAAATACTTAAGAGAAGCCCTTTGACAAATATTTCAGAGAAGAGTCCTACTTTGATTTAAGCAGTAGAGAAAGCATTTGGCCTGCTCAGTTCAAATTTCTGGAGATTTCCCAGAAGATTCCGTTTTGTTGAAGATGTAGTGCCTATTACATTGCTCTTTTTGGAAAATTTAGCTGATCTCTATGGTAAATTTGTAGTCTATGTTTTCCCCCAGTGCATCATATCTGTTTATTTGATTTTGAAATTGTATTTTTAATGATGTTTTAACTCTGCACACCATTTTGAGTCTCCTGAGTTGGTGGCCAATCAACCTAATAAATTGTTGCTATTGTTGCAAATGTAACTGAAAGATTCTCAGGCTCAACGTTTTGTAAGTGAGAACAGGCTCCATCATCAGTCAGTGATTCTGCCCCTCCCTAGTATACTGTTATGTAACACATTAAGACCCAAACCCAGGAATTAGAAATCAAAGGCAATATAAATATCTCAAAAAAAAAAGAATTTAAATGCACATTTTTATTTAAGGCTTCTAAAGACGCAGTTCCATGTTCCTTCGATGGCATCTCATAGCCATAAGATATCCTGAATTTCTCCATCTGAGATCCAGTCTAGGAGGAAAAATCTGACTTTGGCTCTTTCTTTCTCTTGCTGTTGCTGGCCTTTGAAACTGGCTCTTTGATGATGGAAATGTTGACAGTGGGAAAGCTGAAAAGAGATTGTTTGCAAGGATCTTGAATCTAAACGTTCCAAAGCTTCCCAGCCCTCAATGACATCTCTGAAGCAGAGAGCAAGTTTTTCACCGGTTATTAGATTGGTCTAAATATATTCCCTCACACTGCTCACAGTGGGATGGATTTTTTGTTTTTTAAAAATGTTTTTAACAAAATAAAACAGAAGGCTGTCAAATATCCTTCATGTGTACTTTCACCCTACTAGTCTATTGCCAGCACGGTGCTATTTTCATCAGAACATTGTTTAGGAATAACTTGATTGCTCTGTTCATTTGATAGGTTAAAGAGGAATTGCCAACATTTGTTGCCATCTTCCAGTTAATAGATAGATTATTAGTGCCTGTCCCTCAACATTCTTTTGTAATTTAAACATAAATGACTTAGCTAGATGCTATGGATGGACCTATGGTTCCACTGAACTCACAAAAAGATTTTATGCCTGAACCAGGACTAGAACTCACAGTCTCCTGCTTCCTAGGCTGCTGTGGTGCCTCAAACTTCTACACTAAACTGGCTGTCATGGCCTTAGTTTACTAGCTTAGTTTCTAGTAATGTCTAGTAAAATGTCTGATTAGACACTGTATTATATTCAGTATTTTGTTTTATCACACACTGTTCAGAGGGGAACAGCTCAAGATGATGCTTCAAGACGGGGTGTAAAAGAAATCCTCCATGGATTGTTATGAGAGCAGATGTGATAATTAACCAAAAAGACTACAGCATTGGATGGAATCTCCTAAGAAGTGACTTTCTACAGTTAAAAAGGATTATACTCAGCTGCTTATAGAAAATCCCAGGGAAATTTTTTTCTTCATGCCAATTTCCTTGTCAGTCTTTCATATGGAAATTTCCCTGTGAACCTTATGAAACATAAAATTAAGCTCTGGGTGGCATATAAAGTGGGTTTTGCTACCCTGGGTAAGCAGTGCTTGAAGAGTTTCAATGAAGAGAGTACCTTTACATGCTGGCTTCCACTTTGCTTCTTCCCTACTTCTCCAAAAGCAGAGGAACATCGTCTTCAAGGGCAACTTGGCAGTGCTTTGCTGCCCCATGCCTACCCAAAGGGGAAAGGTGCAGGATGGGGAAAAGCCTACTCAATGTTTAATGCCACGTTGAAAAGAGGGGCTATTAAAAAGCAAGCAAGAGTGGGAGCTGAAACTGATTGTTGACATGACTGAAATGCATTGAAACCAATGTCAGTCATGTATGAAGTATGTGTGAACTGTAGAATGGATTCTGGAACCAGCGCACTGGAGTGAGCCAATGAAATGAGATGGTTTGCTTTGCTTTTGAAACATGCGAATTCTTCAGTTTGAATCATGTGTTCTTACGGTGGCTTCACAGATATAGAAATATTTATCTTCTATAATTATGCAGTTTCTCTTCTGTTATTTTTGAGACATCATAAATATGCAAGTAAAGCAGGGCATCTAAAAAGTAAACTGTCCCAGTTGGGCTTGACCCCAGGTGACTTCATGGGGACATCCAGGTTGTTTTACAGGCAATAATATGGAAGTAGTTTATGACTGCTTTCTTTGGGATCTTTTTTTCTTTTTACTTCTCAGTCCAACCCACAACGAGTTCCCCGTTGGGGGAGATGGGCGGTTATATTAAATAAATAAATAAATAAATAAGTAAATAAATAAATAAATAAATAAATAAATAAATAAATAAATAAATAAATAAATAAATAAATAAATAAATTTCCCAGTGGTCTGCTATTCAAATGCTCAGGTTGCCATCTTTTCAGTCTCTTTGTATTGTTCTAGTGCTGTTTGTGTTTCTATTTTTGTATTGTTTTATATTACATGAAGCCGCTGAGAGTCATTTTGATGGCATAAAAATCTGTTAAACAAATAAGCAAACAAACAAACAAGAAAATAACCAACCAGATCTGACTCTGCTTAGCTTTTGGGGATTGGCTAGGTGCATATTCATTCAACTGAAAAGTGAGAAAGAATGAAGAGTACTAATGAGGTGGATCCTCCAGCTTGCAATAAGAGCCTTTGAGAATGGAATGATAATTCCAGGTCAAGTATGCTTGGACAACATCATGATCCCTTAGTAGAAGAATATCATGCCAAGGACATTTTTAACCTTCATGTTAGTGTGACTCTTTAAGCAAGTTCCCCCTTTTTTATATGATAAATTACTTTACTGTTAATTTATTATTTATTTATTTATTTATCAGATTTCCTCACTGCCCATCTCCCCCAAAAGAGGGACTCTGGGTGGTTTACAATAAAGCTAAAAAGATTCAAATACAATAAAAACAAGATATATTAATAACATCGAAGTTGGCAATTAAAGTTCTGATTCGGATTCATAAATATATGGGGACCAATTTAAGGTGCTAGCCATCCCCAGGATTGACTACTCCCCTTCTCGACCCAAGTGAGATGGCAGAGCCAGGTCTTTAACTTCTTCTGAAAGGCCAGGAGAAAGGGAGCTTGCCTCACCTCTGGGGGAAATGTGTTCCAAAGGGCGGGGGCCACGGCAGAGAAGGCCGACTTCTGGACAATCTCTCATGGATGGGGTCCGTAACATGCCCTCTCTGTGTGACCATGTGGGATGGGTCGATGTAATGGGGATGAGATGGTTCATCAGGTAACCTGGACCCATGCCATGTAGGGCTTTCAAGGTGATAACCAACACCTTGAATTGGACCCAGAAGCAAACTGGCACCCAATGCAGCTCTCGCAGCAAAGGTGTTATGTGAGCCATCCTTGGGGCACCCAAGACTGCCTGCGCGGCCGCATTCTGAACCAGCTTTAGCTTCTGGATACTCTTCAAGTGGAGCCCCATGTAGAGTGCATTGCAATAGTCTATACAGGAGATGACTAGGGCATGAGGGACTGACCAGAGGGCTTCTCAATCCAGGAAAGGGCATAACTGGTGCACAACACGAAGTTGAGCAAAGGCCCTCCTGGCCACGACTGCCACCTCCTCTTCGAGCAGGAGTCGTGAGTCCAGGAGGACCCCCAAATTCTGCACTGGGTCTGTCTGGGGCAGTGCAACCTCATCCAGAACTAGAGATGGTAAGTTCCCAGATACAGAGGAGCCCCCAACCCACAGCCACTCCATCTTACCAGGGTTCAGCTGAAGCCTGCTGTTCCCCATCCAGACCCCCACAGCCTCCAGGCACCGAGAGAGGGTGGACACAGCATCACTTACATCACCCAGGATGGAGATGTATAGTTGGGTATCATCTGCATATTGATGATACCTCATCCCATGGTGACGGATGATCTCACCAAGTGGTTTCATGTAGATGTTAAAAAGGAACAGGGAGAGTACCGAACCCTGTTTTTGTTGTTGTTCAGTCGTTTAGTCATGTCCGACTCCCCCGGTGGCACCCCACAAAGGAGGGGCTGTGGGCTGGATCTCTCATTCCCTATCATATCCCTATCATTCCCTCTCAGTCCCTATTGGGACCAGCTGCAGAGGAAGGAGGTGAACCAGCGCGAAATCAACTCCCTGAGCTGACCCAAAAGGATACCATGGTCGATGGTATTGAAAGCCACTGAGAGGTCAAGAAGACCAAGGATGCCCCCATCCCACTCCCACCAGAGATCATCCATAAGTGCAACCAATGCTGTTTCTGTACCAAATCCGGGCCTGAAACCTGAAACTTGACTGGAAGGAGTCTAGATTCTAGATAATCTGTTTCATCCAGGATCCTCTGGAGTTGCAATGCCACCACTTTCTCAACTACCTTCCCTAGAAAGGGGAGGTGGGAGACCGGATGGAAATTGTCCAGCACGGTAGAGTCCAGTGACAGTTTCTTGAGGAGGGGGTGCACCAGTGCCTCCTTAAAGGCTGCAGGAAACACCCTCTCTCTCAAGGATGCATTCACCATCGCCTGGACCCAACCACACGTCACCTCCTGAGCTGCCTTCACTAGCCAGGAGGGGCATGGATCTAATTGACAAGTGGTGGTATTTACAGTCCAGAGGACCCTGTCCACTTCCTCAGGCCTAACAGAATCAAACTGGTCCCAGATAACCAGGTAAATACATTCCCCAGGCATCTCCACAGGCCATGACTCACACTTGGAATCCAACTTGGAACAGATCCGAGCGATTTTATCCTGCAGATGCCCAGATAACTCCTCTGCACGGCCCTGAAGGTGGGTCACTGGGCCCACCTTTCCCAAAAGGGATTGAGTGACCTTAAACAGGGCCGCTGGGTGGCATTCTGCGGATGCAATAAGAGAAGAGAAATATCGATGCTTCGCCGCTCTTATCACCACAAGGTAGGCCTTAATAGCGGCTCTAGCTTGTGTTCGGTCAGGTTCGGTCCTTGTTTTCCTCCAGCGGTGCTCTAGACAACTCTTGTTCCTCTTCAGAACCCCCAGCTCCTCCGTAAACCACGGTGAGTATCCGGTTCAATGGGTCAAGAGACGTCGCATGGGCGCGATCCTGTCCAAGGCCCCAGTTGCCTCCCTGTTCCAGGTGGCAGCCAGGGCCTCTGCGGGACCATGCAGCAGATCCTCAGGTATAGCCCCCAGCTCCCTTGGAACCCCATTGGGTCCATCAGTCACCAGGGGTGGACCAATCGAATGGGTCCTGCCTCCCTGCGGAGGGGGGCAGCATAGGAGAAACTCAAGGCCACCAGGGTGTGATCTGACCATGACAGAGGGGACAGATGTAACTCTCCCTTCAGATCACATTGCCACTGCTCTGACAAGAAAACCAAGTTTGGAGTGAGGCCACTGTCTCGAGTTGGGTCCCGAATAATCTGGGACAGGCCCACGGCCACCATGGTAGCCATGAACTCCCAAGCTGCCTCCGAGGCACGCCCCAGGGAGGGCAGATTGAAGTCCCCCAGAACCATAAGTCTGGGGAACTCCACCGCCAACCCCAAGACGGCCTCCAGTAGCTCAGGCAGGGATGTTGCTACACAGCAGGGAGGCTGGTACAACAGCAACAATCCCAACAGTTCTTGGGAGCCCAACTGGCCACTTGTGGAGCAGTGCCTCTGCAGGCCAGTAGAGATTCCCAGATGACAACAGCCACCTCTCCTCCCCTGCCCTGGGGTCCTGGCTGATACCATACCATAAACCCAGCCGGGCACATTTCTGAAAGGGGTAGCCCCCCCTTCAGGGCCCAGCCAGGTCTCGGAAATAGATGCCAGGTCTGCCCCCTCCTCAGTGATCAGATCACATATGAGGGGAGCCTTGTAGTTAACCGACCTGGCATTAAGAAGCAACAGACGGAGGCCAGGGCCCCCACGACTCTGCTGTCCAGGGTCTGGGTTTGAGCACAGAGGGCCAGAACACACCACAGGTATCAAACACCGGGGGCGTCTTCCCCGAAGATGGCCCGCCCTCTGACTCCCATCATGACATCCCTGCCCCATCACCACCTGAATAGCGTAGCCTGCCCTAAATCCCCCAGGGCCTCTAGTTCCATTTCCCCCTATCCCAGACCTCCAGAGTCCGTGGTTAGAGGTCCCTCCATCCAATCATACATCCACAGACACAACCAGTCAACCACGGGGTGGTGGCGGCCCCCCAGCACTTCAGCTTATGCTCTCAGTGCTGTTAGAACCCAACCATCACCCCCACACCCACAGTGTCCCCCTCCCCAGGCTCTCTCACTGATCAGCAGGGGGGCACTACGTCCGCTACTCCTCACCCCGTCTCTCACTCAAGGGGTGATTGTCCTTACGTACAAACATCCACTCTTGGATTCCCTCCTGCATCTCTCACACCCGGTAGAGAGTACCCCACTCACTACACTGGAGGGACCCCAGCACACCTCTGCCCTCTCTAGGCAGGTTGGGGGGATGATCAAGTCCTCAAAACCCAGGCCTCTAAGCCACTCGGCTGCTTCAGGGGCTCTCTGCGCCCCTCGGCTATCGCACCACACTGCTCGCCACGTTGCTCGCCTACTCCAGGGGTCCTGCCTGACCCTTGATGTCCTGGAGGGCTCACCAGTCACCCATTGCCAGTCCACTCATATCCACCGTGGTGCTCGGTTCCCCACTCCAGGGGGCTTGCCAGTCCACTCGGCTCTTTGCTCTGGGGAGCTTGCTGTCATTTTCCACCCACTGCAGTGCTTGGCTATTGGGCCACAGACCCACTGAAGACCCACTGCTGGGCCCCCGCACTGTTAGGCTGCTGCACCATGCTCTGGCTGTTTTGGGGGGCTCACCACTGGCCACTCCTGAAGCCACTCCTGGAGCTCAACGCACCGCTCAGCCGCCTCCCTGCATCTCGGCATCTCTGCTCCAAAGGGCTCCGCCCGGCTCCTACAAATTCTGCTCCTCCGCCGAGCTCCCCCCCAGCCGGGCTGCTCTACTCCACTGTGGCACTCGACTCCCCTCATGGGGGTCTCACTGGCCCGCTCAGACCCCCGACGCAGGAGTTGGTACTTGTCAGCCCACTCAGACCACTGAGGTGCTGGGGCTTGCTGCTCTGCATCGCCGGGGCTCGCCGCTCCATGCTGCTCGGTGTCCCAGCTGCTCCAGGGACTCTGTCCAGCCTCACCAGTCCCCAGCACGAACACACCACACATGTGGGCCAGGAGGCCCTGGGATAATATATTATTTAGGCTTTTTTTGATGTACATTTATCATACTTTTCCCCAATTAAAACATTAAAAGCTCTCCATATGTTAGGGAAACAGATATGATTATTTTTAATTCATAGGAAAACCCAATTAGTAATAATATGTCAATAGGTACAGCTTATGGCAACAGGAAAAGAGGACACATTTATAATGATCCACTAGTACCTAGTGTCAACTTGCAAACCTAATTTAATACTTTAGCACCCTCCCTTCCATTTTAGCAGCAGGTGTATCTATTATCAGTGGTGGTGCTTGATTACAGCCTTATAGAACAATTCCATTTGACAGAGTAGATTGAGTGAATGTGGTCAGTGTTTTGCTTTAGATATTCTAAGTCTTTTCAAAGAAGCAGATTTGTTTCTTTTGTTCAGATGGCTTGATATACTGTAACGTCTGCTTTTAATTAATTTACTGTATGCAATTTCACAGTACATCCTATTGGTAGAAATATAGTAGTGCCAGAAAATCAATTACCTAATGTTTCACAGAGGTGTTTTCACATTTTTTGTTATTGTCTCTGTCACAAAGAAAGAAAACAACAGATTTTCTTAATCCTGTTCTATACCGCCTCAGTTAAGCATCAACCAGAGGGGAAAAATAGATATTATATAACCTTGGAAGGCTATTTCCTTCTCTTTGAAATGAAGTAGAGCCTGCCTTTTTTGTGACTGGACCTCACAACTCTTTTTGAAGTAACCTAAAATAATGGCAAAACTCTGGTGATTCATTATAATACAAGTGAGAGAGGGAGTAGGTGTTGTTGATTATTTATTTGGGACCCGAAGCATCCTATGCATATTGAATTGGGTGCTGTTATAAGGCATAGAATCAGAATCTTATCAGCAAAATCACTGCCTTAAACAAATCAATGAGTGTCATGATTAATTCATTTATATATGAACCAGTTTGGTCTAGTGGTTAAGGCACCAGGCTAGAAACCAGGAGACTGTGAGTTCTAGTCCCGCCTTAGGCATGAAAGCCGGCTGGGGTGACCTTGGGCCAGTCACTCTCTCTCAGCCCAACTCACCTCACAGGGTTGCTGTTGTGGGGAAAAGAGGAGGAGGAAGGAGTATTAGGTATGTACGCCACTTTGAGTTATTTATGAAAATAATAAAGGCAGGATAGAAAATAAAAATAAATAAATAAAAAATAAATATACCATTTTTTTTTCCACAAACGGGTTGTGAAAAATGCACTTTCCACCACAGGCTTTTAAAAAAATAACAATTACAAAAAATGTAACTGCATTAACTCAAATAGTTCATTTAAAACCTATGAAAATGTAATCATGAGATATCCCAGAAGGTCAACTCACAATATTAAAAATTAATAATCAATCATACAGTAAAGCATTTTACTCATTACCTATGTAGAGATCTATGAAAATGATTCCTTGCACACCCTAAACAGAGGAAAGATAGGAAGAAGGAACATTCTAAGCATAAGAACTTCAGAGCATCCCTTTATAAGACAGGGAAGCATCTCCCACTGGGATTCCATGTCTTGAAATGACATGATTCCATGTCTTCCCCCTTGTTATTGGAATTCCTTTCCTTACTGTCTTTAGGTAGTAGAGGAGATTATTGACAGGTTAGAGATGATTCAGAGGTGGACAACAAAGATGCTACAGGGACTTAAGGACAAGCATTATGAGGATAGGCAGGAAGAATTTGGGGTGTTCAGTCTACAAAAAATAAGATTTTGGGGTGACATGATAGCCATGTACATAAAGGGAGGCTACAGAAATATGGTCAAGAACTATTTTCCATGCTCATAGAAATCAGGACCAGAAATACAAGTATAAGTTGCAGCTATCTAGATTTCAATGAAATGTACAGTAAGGAAAAGCTTTCTGATGGTAAGATCCGTACAACCATAGAATAGTCTATCTAGGAAAATGTGAATTCTCCATCTTTGGACATTTTTAAGAAGAAGCTGAACAGTCCTCATTAAAGGTTTAATCGGTTTTTCTGCTCATTGCAGAGGTTAGGTGATCCTCATGGTCCCTTCCAACTCTATAATGCTACCACTCTCTGATTCTAGGCAAGATGATGGAAGTCTCTGTTTCATGCCAAGGATGTAGCAAAGCAAATGTAGAAACTACTTCTTTCTTTCCCCTTAATATTCCTTTTTTTATTTTGGTAACCCCAAAAGCCTTACTTCTAATCTTACCACTGGACCCAATGGTCAAAATCCGGTAGTAGAAGTTGCTTTGATGCAGCCAAATATCCTCTACCCCAGGGCTTTCCAAAGTTTTCCCACGGCGACACACCAACCGCTGTTGCTGTGTCGCCGCGGGAAAACCCGGAAGTACCGCCGTTGCGGCAGCGCGCAAAAACCCGGAAGCGCTGCTGCCGCTTTCGGGTTTTTGCGCGCCGCTCTTGGTGTGTCGCCGCGGGAAAACCCAGAAGCGCTGATGATGATCAGCGCTTCCGGGTTGTGTGGCGACACACCAGACTGTGTGTGGTGACACACTTTTGTGTCGCGACACACAGTTTGGAAAGCTCTGCTCTACCCTGAAGAACAAGGTTCAGTGGCTAATCCATGAAGGAAGAACTACAGCTAGAGCTCTTTATACCTGCAGAGGTCAGAAGAAAACAGGCTCTCTGCCTAGAAGCCAGCTGGCTCCATTCTCTATTTCTGCCCTCTATATTTCTGATAATTCTATTTGCTTTGAAATATCTTGTTCATCCTTTCAGTAAGTTTCTGAAGTGGAGAAAGGTGATCACTTACTTTTAACAAGGTGAATTTTCTTCCTTGCTCTGCTGGTGGTCCCTACCTCTGCAAGCAGGAGAATTAGTTATAAGAAAGAGAAAGACAGCATCTGCTCTCTCCCACTGTGTGGTATTTTAAAAGGTCTTTCTCTCTCTTTCTCCCTCCCTCCCTCCCTCCAAAGTGGTGATAGCCAATCAAATTTTTACGTTCCCTAAAGTTCTGAGAACAAGGATGAGGCATGTAAGGACAACAAAGCAGTAACAAACCCTGGAGCTGTGATTAACCAAGTAAGTCTTCCTGCCTTAAAATATTAAATCAGTATTCACTTCTTTTACCAGGACCATTTTGAATGGCTTTAGACTACCCATTGCTTTAGGCAAGCTGAACAAAAGAGAATGCCAGTGATTTTGCCAGCTAAAATGTTATAAAACCGAAGGGTTCATGTAACAGAGGAAAGCTCAGGCCCACAATCCCGAACCCTTGTGGGGGGATGTGAATTGGAACGCATGCTAATGAAATTAAAGAGGCAGCAGCCTTTACTTCCACCACAGCTGGGCATGTGAGGTTGATGCTAAGCTGTGATATTTCTGCAAATATCCCTGTGGGAAGGTGGGATCTGGGGTGGTTCAGGATGGCTGCACTGCAAGATCTATGGTGAATGCATTACTGAAGAATTCTCAGGGCAATTGGGCAGAGTTGGGGGAGTCAATCCCAGGGTTAAAATGCTGCAATAAGCTTAGGTTAGAACCCCAACTTCATCATGCAATTCATTCTGTAGCCCAAAGGCAAACCATTATTTCTTAGTGCATCTGTCTCTGTCTCTGTTGCTATAAGGTTAAAGTGAAATCAAGATATGCTGCAATTGCTCTACATCATTGGGATTTAGTGGGAAAGCAATTATATGTTTAGATATTTCCATCAGCTGCCTAACTGCAACAATTTATTAGGAGCATTATTTTTAAGAACTGTGGGCAAGTGTAATCTGACTGAAAGTAGGCCTGTGTTCTGAGCTGACCCAATACAGAATGAGGTGATTAGGGCTGTTTTTTAGTTCACTCCAAGCAGGATAGCATTATGGAATCATGGAACATAAGGGCTGGAAGGGATATTAAAGACCATCTAGTCCCACCCTGGCCCAGTGCAAAAATCCATTATTACAGCACCCTTAGTTGGTCCTACATGGAACACCTTGAGCTGTTCTGGGCACTGTAGTCAAAAGAGGACATTGACAAACCGGAGTGAGTTCAGAGGAGGGCTACCAAGATGGTGAAGGAACTGGAAACCAAGGTTTATGAGGAATATTTAAAAGAACTCAGTAGCTTTAGTCTGCAGAAAAGAAGACTGAGGGGAGATATTGCAGCAGTCTTCAGATGGGTAAAGGGTTGTCATATAAGAGGAGGGAGTAGACTTGTTCTTCATTGCCTTGGTGGGGCAGGACCAGATAATCTTGAAATTGAAAAAATGGTGGTTGGTGTGTCGCCGCGGGAAAACTTTGGAAAGCCCTGCACTACATGAAGAGACAGAACTCATACATGCACTGTCACCACAATTGTATCTCTGTTTCTCCCAGGATCTCTTTTTCTTTGCCTGTATGTGTGACAGCACTTTCTCCTCTCCTCTCCTCTCCTCTCCTCTCCTCTCCTCTCCTCTCCTCTCCTCTCCTCTCCTCTCCTCTCCCTCTCCCTCTCCCTCTCCCTCTCCCTCTCCCTCTCCCTCTCCCCATCTAGAGTCCCTCTTTTGAGGGAGATGGGCGGTGATGAAATTTGATAGATAAATAAATAAAAATAAAAATCTATCTAAGAAACTCTGGACAGTGAACAAGGTAAAACAAGACATTCCATTCAATAACAACAACAAATAACACCCCCCCAAACCCCAAACAACCACCAAATCCTAAACCCAAATTGAGGCTCACTAAAATCACAAAACCATTAATCACATATACTCATGTCAGAACTCCCATAACTAACATCCAAGCCCCAGTGCCTGGAGGGAAGAGCCAGATGTTCACATCTTATGAAAGGCCAATAGAGTTGGGGCCATCCATATTTCTGGGGAGAGGCTGTTCCATGTGGCAGGTGCCATGCCAGAGAAGGCTCACTTCCTGGGTCCCACCAGCTGACACTGTTTCACCAAGGGCACCTGGAACATGACCATTCTGCCAGATTGGTGGGATGGGCAGATACCACTGGGGAAAGGTAGGCCCACAAGCATCACAGTTCAAAGGCATCACCTTTTTTTTGTTCACTCTTATTATCCAGCTTTCTCAGTCATATGTCACAAATGGACATATCTTTTTGGTATGATGCCTCTGCACCTTAATATTTTATCTAGATTTCTCATAGTCTTGCTCCCAAACAGCAGATGTCTCTTCATTTCATGGCTACGGTCACCATCCCTGTGAATTTTTGTGCAGAGGGGGATAGTCTGCTACTACTTCAACTTCAAGATTGTTAAAAGTAAAAGGAAGGGATATAAAATTAGTTTATTTGATCAAGGTTAAAATAGATATGGGGGAAGTAATTTCTTTATATATTTCTTTTCTTTTTCTTTACTATATTCTTATTTTTTCTGTCTTTTCTTTTTTTATTTCTATTTTTTTCTTTTCTGCACATTCAATTTTTTCTTTTTATTCTTTTCTTTTTTTAGTTTGTATTAGTTTTTATCTTTGCAATTGTAATTTTTAATAAAATTACTATTTTTTAAAAAAAGATTTTCTTGCTACTAGCCATCCAGGTACATAGTATCATCAGCATATCTGAAGTTGTTGACGTTTCTCCCAGTTGTTACTTCCAGTTTCTATTTCTTCTAGTGCAGCATTTCTCACAATAAATTTTGCATATAGATTTTTTAAAAAGATGACAACATACAACCTTAGATTGTGTGGGTTAGCTTTTCAGGCAATACATTGGAGAATATAATGATGGGTGGGCACTGACAAAGTTTACTGGGCATGCTGTGGAAGTGTAGCTGCTATGAGTATTGCATTACCTGAAAATTCCTAAATTCATTTCCATGACATTTGACATGCTTCATCTCCACGTAATAGTTTAGCTTGGCTATAATCCATTCTGATTAGAAAAAAACAGAACAACAGCAAAGATGTAATAAATATAAGTACTGTTGTTTTTCTCATGTATGGAAGATAGACTTCTGATTTTTTTTGAAAAACACTCTAGAATTGGGAACAATCTGGGACAAGCTTCCTTCCCCAATAAATATAGAGTAAGTTGAGGATTTTATGAGCTGAGGATTTGGTCTTGAAGTGGATCCAGTAGTACTTTTATTGTTCTACTCGAATGTTGTGGAGCTAAGATCTGGCTGGTAATGAGTACTTTTAGGTTATTGTTTTAGTTCTAGAAGATGTTGTGCAAGTTTTGCTCATCTGAAGCCCTGGGATAATTTCTTGGGAAGAAATTATGATTTTTAAAAAATTTCTATCCCTCCTTTATTATTTTTATAAATAACTCAAGGCAGCGAACATACCTAATACTCCTTCCTCCTCCTATTTTCCCCACAACAAGAACCCTGTGAGGTGAGTTGGGCTGAGAGAAAGTGACTGGCCCAAGGTCACCCAGCCGGCTTTTCTCTTTTCCTTGCTTGCTCTGGTCTTGTCAGTCTAGCTACATTTTTTTTTGGCAACTGAGAAAAGAATAGGAAAGGCAATGTGTCTCTCATGTACTCCATCAACACCATGGGTGGGAAAACGGGGAGCACTGCTGAGTTGCAACTCTCAGCTATTCTAGCCAGCATGGTTAACAGCAAGATAAGTTGAAGACCAACAAGATCTGGAAGGCCAGGGTTCTGTATTCATGACTTATAAGGTCACATTTTTTTCTCCTACTGTATTTGGAGACCTTCTTACAGGAAAAAGAATGCTAAGCAATGGAAATTTTGCATTACCAGACAACAGACCTATTGATTGATTGATTGATTGATTGATTGATTGATTGATTGGCATTCCATGACTGGTATGATCACTATAGAGATAAAAACCAGTATCCCCCCACCCTCTCTCTCTTGCTGCTTTTAATATCGTTGGATATAAACATAGTTGAAAAAATAGCACTTGAATATTCCCATTGCAATATTAGCTTTATTTGGGGGGAAAAATCTATTGTGTGACTTCTTCCAAGTGAAGTCACATAATGGAATTGCTACAGCGCAATATTTTCAAATTAGAAATCTGAATGTTCAAGCTCATGTATGTCAACCATTTTATGAAGGGGAGAAGGGTAAAGCTGTGCTTTGAATTTATGGATCAAACTAATGTTTCCTCAGTCTTGCAGCACTGAAGTACTTCAGCAGTGATACTCAGCTCCGCCGTTTCTAGTAAAATGTTACGAGGGTATTAGACTTGATGCTAACCTAGTCTAGGGTATTTACATTTTTCCTAAATAGCATAGTTTAAGTCCTCATGCACCCAAAAATGTGGGCAGATTTTCATATTTTTTTAATCTGCAGAACTGAGTTAATTAAGCACAATTTTGAGAATTTCACTAATTCCCGTAAGGCACCTTGAGAATCACTTGAGAAGGCACAGCACATTTTAAAACAACAACAACAACAACAATGTGATTGTAGTGTCCCAAGCTGTTTTTAAACATAGCCACTACGAACAAGAGAATTGTGATCATGGAATTGGGAAATGAACTTTTTCCATGTGGCATTCCACAAAAAATCTTTCCTTTGAAGCAGCTGTTTGTTACATTAGATAACTTAACACTGATGCTAACGGTAAGTCCCATCCCAGAGTAAAGAGCTGCTATAAAACTATTGTAGACCATGATGAAGAAAAAGTTAAGTTCTCTTTCTGCACTCTTCCTGCATATGTGTCTTGATTTTTCCCCGTAACTGCTATTTTAACAAATCTAGACATTTATATAAATATGTTCTCTAGTTTGGCAATTGCAATTAGGTGGTAATCTTAGAGACCAGTTAAGTACCCACAACTGCAAAAAAAATTGTCATGGAGTTGCCATGTACTGTATATGACCTATCTCAGCAATATCTCAGAGCATTCTTCTTCTACTTTCTCTTCTTAGAATCACAGAATCATAGCTGGAAGAGACTTTTAAAGTCACCAAGTTCAGTGCAGGATGTGCTAAACCATTTTGGATACATGGCAGCCCCGTTTCTATTTGAAGGAGAACTCTACCTCTAGTGACCTCTAGAACTCACCACTTCATGTGGCAGCCTGTTCCACGGGCTGACAGCATATACAGTCAGGGATTTCCTCCTGATATCTAGCCTGAACCTCATTCCTTGTTTTAACACTTTGGCTCAGATTCTTCCCTCTGGGGCGATAGACAATAACTCAATTCCCTCTTCTATGTAACAACTCTTCAGTTATTTGAAGACGCTTATCATATCTCCCCTCAGTTGTCATTTCTGTAGGCTAAATATACCCAGATCCTTTAACTGTTCCTTATAGGGCTTGGTTTCCAGACACTTCACCATCATAGAAGCCCTACCTGGACATGCCCTGTTTTGAGCTCTAGTGCTTAGAACTGAACACAATATTCCAAGTGGGATCTGACAAGGGTAGAGTAGAATGATCTGGAGTAGAATGATCTTTCCATGATCTGGACCCCACAGTCCTGTTAATAAACCCCAAGATGGCATTTGCCCTTTCAGCAGCTGCATCACACTGCTGGCTCATGTTTAACTTGTGGTTGACAAAGACACCTAGATCCCTTTCACATGTACTACTGCTGTGCTAGATCTTCTCCATCCTATTCTTGTGCCTTATATTTTTTTTTACCCAGATGCAGAACTTTCTCCCTGTAAAATTCCATCTTATTCGTTCCAGCCCATTGTTAAAGGCTATGTTTGAATCTTCTTTCTTTCATCTGAAGTTTTAACTACCCTCCCAGCTTTGTGTCATCTGCAAATGTTATAAGTGTCCTCTTAACGTCCTCATTCAAGTCATTGATAAAAACGTTGAACAGCCCTGGTGCACCACACTCAACACTGATGTTCTTCTTCAACAGTACGTTTTTCTGCGATAGGAACAAACTCTGTTCCAAGCACCTTTTTTGGAGCAGAGGCAAGCCCAAATTGTGATAATTTTATCAGTGAATTTATGGAGTATTGGGTGTCTCTGTTCTGAATATCATTCATGTTCTGTTTGACAGAAACTGTTCTATGCTGGTGCTTTGCAAATGCTTCTCTATTTGATTGTCACTTTAATGCCATTGCTGCTGGCTGGTCTCAACCTCTCCTCTTATATACAATTACATAAAAAGCCCAGAAAACAAATATACAAAAAAGAAAAAAAAGAAAGCAGAATATGGATGATAGATAGTTAGAAGCAACTCAGTTTCTAAACCATAAATTGAACTGTGACTATGTGGAAAAGCATTGATCTCTCTTTCCATTACATTCACGAGAGTTGGTTGAAAGGCAGAGAGTACATACATATCTTCAATTCAGGATTTGAAGTCTGAGTAGCAGTGTCTTTCCAGTGAAGCAAAATATTCCTTTCAGCTACACTCCTTGTTTGATAAAACCAATTTTTTATACACCATTTCCCCCAATATATATCCATTCTTCTTTCAGTGTCTAATTCAGCACCACATTAACACATTTCTCTACAGTCTCTCTTAGCTTTTTCATCTTCCTCATTCCCCAAAGTTTCTTCCTCAACATTTCTTTTCAATCTCTTTTTCTAGGCATGTGAAGTTCACTCACATAATGGTAGCAACTTCCTTGTTTCATCTGCAGATTATAAATAGCCTATTATTTTTAGCCTTTGCTCTTAATACCCACTAATCCATACATTTAGGACACATAAAGTAGTCTAACTCACCTCTTCGGTTCCAACTAATGATGTTCACTTCTAATTCTTCCTTCAAAAGTGAACCCAAAAGAAGGAAATGAAAAGAGAAAAAGAAAGGAAAAAGAAAGGAAAAAGAAAGGAAAAAGAAAGGAAAAAGAGAAGGAAAGGGAAAGGGAAAGGGAAAGGAAGGGAAAGATTGAAGCAAAGTGACCAATGACTTGGAAGCTCCTTCTGCTCCCATGTCTGCGAATCCAAAAAACATCCATAGGTACTAAAGCTAGAAAATGCAAGAACATTTCACCAGAGCAAGATATTTAGGTTTTAAAAAAGAATAAAATAATGTAAATGAGTATAGTTTCCCAACCACCTCTGTGGCATTTGCACATGGCAAGACTTGTTGGTATTGCTTTTCTACAATATATGAGTCTCATGAAGCTCTCCTTTGAGCATTTGGGTCTAATTCTATTCTGTTGGTGGAAGTGCATCCAATTGGCTAAGCATAGTGATTAACTAACACATTCCTCCATACCATGTAGCATGCCTATGTGAGCCCATACAGTTCAGAAATTCTAATTATACATTATGCTAACATTTTCTTTCCATCTACCTATAGTGCATGCTAGTGCAAATATTTTCCCCACCTGAACATGGACTTTGTCATGGTTTAGATGACTCGTAGTGCTGTATGTTAGGTCCAAAGGAATACCAGGGAGGCCGAGTGTGTGAAATAGAACTCTTTCAGCCCAAGCCCCATAGTCTATAGTGGCCAGGAAGATTAATGTATGCATACATAGATTAACAGGAGTAAACCATGTTTGCCAGCAAGCTGGACAAGAGTTCATGTCTCCACTGATGTCAGTCATGATTTGTTCCATTTCAGCTAAAGATGTACACCATCCTAATATGATCAGAAATTAGGTGTTTAGCATCTGCAACCACGAAATGAATTGTTACTTCCTACATGTGGTGTAATGGTTAAAGTGCAGGAAGCAGGAAGACCCAGGTCCTCATATGCAGAAGCTCCCTGGGGGACTTTGGGCTAGTCACTGTCTCTCAGCTCAACTCATCTTACAGGGTTGTTGTTGTAGGGCAAAGTAGGAAGAGGGAGTACTATCTATGGTGCCTCCAGCTCTTGAATTAAAGGTTGGAGAGAAATCAAATCTGTCTGATTTTCTGTCACTGCTTCTGAAACATTTCATAATGCAATTAGACCTCCACAGGTTATAGCAGAGGTGTGCGCGCACATGCACACACATTGGAAGAAAACTCTCCGTTCTATGGAATACTGCCGATGAGATGAAACACAACCTCAGAAAGTTGCCTTCCATTAGCAACAGGAAACAACCCAGCTAGATGAAGATGGAGAAAGCATCGTCAACTATCACCAGCTGTAGTGGGGCAGAAAAATGACAAGCTGCCGTCATGGGGATTTGACATCAAAGTACAAAAATTTAAAATTAAATATTGCTGCACATGGGTAAATGTCAACCACCAGCACAGTGAGCAAATGACAGGCAGTTGGCTGAAACACTCCATCTGAAAGATCAGCTTTCAAAAAGAGCCTGTTTGTTCTTTAAATGCAACTGTCAACTTCGCTCAGACAGGATGGCAGGAGCAACAAATGGCCCTGGAAATTGCATCTGAAAAACAATCTTTTTTGAATAACAGGCTTTGTTCTGAAGTAGCTGCGGGAAATCACGGCTGGAGTCTGCAGCTGAAGTTGCACACCGACCATCACAGGTGCTCTCCAAGGTAGCCCTGACTAAAACCCCAAACCAGTTGCCTGAGTTCAACAAGCAATTTGGGGATTGGTATGAGAATGCATGCTCCAATGCCATTGCTGGGAAGTATGGAACTTGTGATTATGTCCTTGGGAAGCTTGACACTTAGCAAGTCTGGAGTCAGAGTCAATGGCAATGTTTTCTAAAAAACCTTGGGGTGTATCTGTGGGGAAAACATATTCACAATTCGGCCATTATATTTGCCAGAATACCACTTTTATGAATGATTAGAACCACTACAAGTAAAAACCAATCCTAAACTCAAGAACGCCTGCAAATGTGAAGATTGTTTAGCAACAAACCATGTTGGAAAAGTTCCAGTTGCTGAACCTGATACAGTTACTACTAGTCCCAACTTCACCATTTTTTTTTTCCGTGTCAGAAGCACCAAGGTGCTTTTGTAGTGAAAGGATTTGCTGGTGACATCACCGTTGCCCGGGGGATGCCCGAGGAGGCTCCTTTCATATCCCTGTAATTTTTCCCACCGGAGTGGTACCTTATTTATCTACTCACATTTGCATGCTTTTGAACTGCTAGGTTGGCAAGAGCTAGGACAAATTGCTGGGAGCTCACTCCGGCACGCGGCTCGCGCTCTTGGGATTCGAACTGCCGAGCTGTCAGCCTTAATGGCCTCTGACTCAGTGTCCTAACCACTGAGCCACCGCGGTCCCTTTTCCAACTTCACCATGAACCAGAGTAATGTTGCTATTTTGAAGCAAAGGACAGGAAAGGAGGAAATAACTGTATGATATTCTGTGGATTCAAATTTGATCTTACAGCTATGCCCTTTAAGTTCTTGAAGCTTTAAAAAGAATCAAATTGCTGGGCCTGTTATTGTCTTTATTAGTTTGTGAAGCTGCAGCCTGACATTCTGTGTAATTGTAGTTAAAACTGTAACAATTCACCACAGCTTGAATCTTAACAGCTTGTGTTGAGTGCCCTAAATTGCTTGCTCTACATTTTATTTCAGATTTAGTCAGTGTTTGCATCCATTTTTAGATTCCTACTTTCGCAGATTAATGAGAATAGTTCATGCCTCCCTGTTATAGGAAATGAAAAATAATTGCCACACAAAGAATTGTCGAGACTAAAAAGATTCACAACAACCACATATGAAGCAGTTACTTTACATTTCTTTAAAAGGAGAGGGAAGAATAAAGTGCATTTATTTAACTATTTTCTGCCTTTGATTGCAGGATGGTGCTATGTCATCATCAGAAACACATATAGTAAAAAACCCTAAGATAAATTGGTACAGATTTTTGATATAACTGTTTATAAGGTTCTAAGGTTGCAGCATACCCATAGCAAAATATTATTAGAAAAGACACTACTTGGAAGGGAGGGGAAATTATGACAGATAATGTTGGGTGTCTGGGCTTCATTTAACACTAGTAGGAACCATGTCAGCCTTTTCTGAAAAGTATTTTTAGATTTATAATTTATGCATTTTAATGGTTTCAGAATTATTACTGCATTATTTTTATAATTTTAGAATGGCCATATGCTTTACTACAAAATCAGTAAAATGGACCGCCATTCATGGAATGCTAATCTGCTTTATCAACAAAATAACTGGAATCATACATGGCTGTTACAGAAGGCAAGAATAACAAAAACAAGCTGGAGGAATCAATTTATGGAGAAGTTGATTAGGATACTTTCAAAAGGTATGTATGGAATGTAAACTGTTTGTTTTGCAAATGTTGATGCATGCAATATTACTATTTCCCAAAATGTGATCAACATAATGATTTGCCTGATCATCAGGAAATTTACAGTGATGTGCTGTTCCTATGTCAAACCATAAACAGACCCATCATAACCCTTCAGAGTAGTTGACATCTAACAATCTAGTGGCACACCAGCTGTGGTTGGCTGGCATGCCCTCTCCCATGACGGTCATTGCCCTGTGCAGCTGTTTTGCCTCGGGCTCCTAACTGCTATGTTCTCTGCTGGTCAGCAGCTGCCATTAAAAAAAACACCCTTGCAGTTGGCCATTAATGATGGCCCATTAAGTAAATGAATTTCCCTGGTGCCATGTTTTCCCATTCCTTTTAGAATGGAACTCATTGCTCCATTCAACCCTTGAATTTCACCAGTGGGCACCCTTTTGGTTTCCACCCCAGCTGGGTGAAGCATGCTCTCCTTGCCATACCTACCCTTGCCCACAGTCCTGCAAAGCTTCCCTTCCCTTTCCAACAAATCTTTTTGTTGTTGTCAGCCACCCATAGTCACTTTATTGTGAGATGGGCGGCTATATAAATGTGAGAAATAAATAAATAAGTTGCAATATAGGCACCTTCTTACTTTGTTCCTATGAAGCTGAACCATCCATTCTTCTTGCTATGAATTTGATGTGGACCTACAGAGAAAGGTAATAATGAAAGAACAACCTGTTCCCTATTGCCTTGACTATTGTAGCATCAGAACTATGATACCATAAAGCAGTGCTTTCCAAACTGCCGCCGTTGGCGACACACCAACAGCAGCGGTGGTGGGGCGGCACGTGCGGCAGCGGGGCCATGTATGGCGGCGGCACGGGGGGCGCGTGGCCGTGGCGGTGTGCACGGCGGCAGTGGTGGCAGCGGCCTCGTGTTTTCCACTAAAACGCGGAACCGCTGATGGCGCACTGCTGCCGTCGCTGCCGCCACTGCCATACACACTGCCACCGCCGCATGCACCCCTGCGCTGCCGCCATGCACCTCCACTTCCAGGTTGTGTCACGACACACTAAAGTGTGACACACAGTTTGGAAAGCTATGCTATAAAGGAAAAAGAAAATAACAATGAAAAAGGATTTCTGTTAGGGCCAAAGGAGGTGATGTGGGAAGGGGGGGTGAAGGCATCCATGCATGGAAACATCTGGGAAAGCAAAGGAACGTCAAGGGGACTAGTGAGGAGAAATAATCCCCAAAACAAAACAAAACAAAACAAAAACAGGCACTCCTGGACCAGTCAGTCAGGCTTACCTTTCCTGTATGAAGGGAAGAGCAAGAAGCAAGAGAACAACCAATCAAGTCTTGAGGTGGCCATAGTCTGGACAGAGTGCCAGTCCCTTTATCAATCCAGCACAATTCAGCCTGGAATTTCTGAAATTGAGTTAAGAAAGAGCCAAGAGCAGCAGCAGAAACAAGCTAAGCCTGCAACATGGAATTGCCCTCAGTTACTACTACTATTACTGCTATTACTACTACTATTCAGACATTTGTTGAAGCAATCACACCGGCTTGATTGTTTTCCTGTAACAATCTAACTTGGTTGAGCATCAAAGAGTAGTTAATGCCTTGTCCTTCTTTCCCCTTGAGAGCTTGCAAATTTACTTTCTACCATGATGAATGTTGCAATTAGCATGTTTGTGGCATTTGAAGAAGCAGGCAAAGGTGTAATTCAGTTGAGAGATAGTTACTTCTGAGAATTTAAGAGAGAGATGCGAGACAAAAATTAAAACCCAGATCATTTGGATGTTAACACATATAAGTTTTAATAATTACAGTGATATAACCATGTAGCTATTACAAAGGGTCACTAAGAAAGCTGATATAAGGGAACTAATTGAGGGAATAGGAAAGGGGAGAGGAAAAGAATCTTTAATGACCATTTGGTTCAGATTTGTTTAACAAATCTCATTTCAGATTAAATAATTACTTGTTTCACAGCTTGTAGTTTTCAACTACATCAGTGACTCAGACTTTCTTCTGGCTTCATTAAAACCATAAGTCTGCCAAATTAGCAATTACAATGCCATTTCACAGGAAATATCTTACATTTAAATTGACATTTTCTTTTATGAGGTCTTCTGCACAAGGGTGCCTAATTTGCAAAATACAAACACAACGAAAACAAAGCAAAACCACAACAAATTCCACTGCAGCATGAAGGCCTAAACTGAAATGTCCAATGCATAGAATGTTACAAAGCAAAATATGTGTTAGTTCTCTATTTGATAGAACTACAGTAGAAAGAAATTCATATTATCTGAATTCTGGGTGTTGTCACATTTTTATAACAGTTCTATATATCACATGAAAATGAATCTAAAGACACTGTAAACATTGAACAAAACTAGGAAACTCTAAAACTGCTTTTTGTGGTGCTTTCAAGCCAGAAGATCCAATTAAATGATCAACCAAATCTCTACCACCAGAAATGTAATTACACAGCCAAAGTTGTCCTTTCTAGGAAAGGAACAAAACAAGTAAAATGAGATTTTTTTTCAAGCCCAAGTATGCATTCTAATTAGGAATCAAATTAGCGATGCTTGAGAAATTCAACCTTACTACTGTACATTTATTTATTTAATCTTATTTATACCCCGCCTATCCCCTCCCTACTGGAGGGCTCTAGGCGGCTTACAACATCCGTATACATTAATTTATACATCAAATTATACATCATATATTATACCCGCGCGACAGGGAGAGAGGGAGGGAACCGGCTCTTCCGCTGAAGGCATTGGACTGCAAGTCCCAGAATGCCTCGCTCCGCGCCGGCTGCTGACGTCCAGGAAGTTGGTGTCTCCGGATCCGTCGTCCTCCGTCGTCCTCCGCCGACATCACCGCTCTTCCAGGTCTTTTTGGAATCGAGGACGACTCTCCGCTGGACGCCCGCAAATTGCCCCACGTGAGTGGTACCCATTAATCTACTTGCTATATTAGCTTTCGAATCGCTGGGTTGGCAGAGAGCTAGGGCAAGTGACGAGAGCTCACCTCGTCACGCGGTTTCGAACTGCCAACCTTATGGTCGGCAGTCTAACGGCTCAGTGGTTTAACCCGCTGAGCCACCGCGCCCCAATACATGATACAGGTACATGAATCCCCTGGAAGAAATCATCCATAGGCTTGGGCTGCTAGGTTTCATTGTCAATATTAATCTCAGGTCCTGAATCAAAGGCAGCATGCATTATATACTGATTCCTGGTAAGTGGCAGTGGAAACCTTCAGTTCAGGCTTGTGAGCTTCTCAAATGCACCCAGTTGGCCACTGTGTGACACAGAATGCTGCACAGAAGGAACTAGGGTGCAGTGACTAATTCTTAAGTTGACAATACTACTCAGCCCATGTTTGAAGGCTGTTTTAGGATTGAATTAATCCAGATATGACAGAGGTATTATGGGAAGGGAAACCAGGTACTCTGGAGAGAGAGTTGCAAATGAACTTAGATGAGATTATAGTCCCCTGAAAGATCAAGTATGAAGCTTGGGAGTTTTCTTCGAGTCTGTTACAATGGCCTAGACCCACACTGAGAAATGTGTGTGGTCAGAGAAGTGGAACACTCTATGCCTGTAACCTGTTGGTCAAGCAACCTGACAGGTGACTGTCACTCAACCAATCTTGCCCCACCACATTTATGGAAAATGATTGATAGTGGTTCTCCTGCTGACAGATGACACTTGGCGGGAGAGGAAACACATTTGGAGGAATCCACAAATTGCTTTCTTGAACTTGTCCCATATTAAAAGTGAAAGGACAGGCCCATTTGCCAACCTTATTACTATGGCAGAATAGGGCTCAACAGTTGTGGCAGGAATTGTGATTCTGGCATAGTTTCTGCCAGTTTGAAGGCTGGTAGAAAGCAGTTTAACAAGGCAGTTTCAGTACGACTTTGGGAAGCAAAATTCATCAATTAAAGTTGCACTGCATATGTTTCAGGAGAGCATCAGTGATTTGATAATACCTTGCATTACTGAATTACTGAATCTAGTTCTAGCTTCTTGTAGGATACCTGATTGTGTCAGTGTCTGTAAATAGTTTATGGGATTTGTGAAAGTACTTGCACATAAATCTAAGTCTTTCTGAATTCAATAGAAGCTTGGAAGTGAGGAATGCTGTTTGTGTGTGAGAGAAAATCCATTTAGAAACAAGTAAAACTGAAACAGTGCTATGTTCTGGCCCTGTATTACTCATTAGAAGAAAGATAATTTGCCACATTTTTTCCTTCCAAACGTGTTGAACCTGAAGACAAATAAGAATGATTTCTACATCTCTACTCCTAACTGGAGCCTTCTCTTGGCTAATCACATTTGTGAGATGGATGACTATATAAATCTGATAAATAAATAAATACACTGCATTATTTGGCATTTTTAACATGTGCAACTGTAATGTTTCATCTTTATCAGACAAACTGGATATTTAAGGTGTAAATCAGCATCCCAGAATCTTACATACCTTATAAGGTTTCAACTGTGGTTATCTGAACCCTGATGGTGATGATGATAGGCCCTAAAGGGAGGGCTTGAGGTGGTTTTTCTTCTTATTGGTTACTTCATAAAATTGCTAATACATTGAAAATTATAGTAAATTTCCAGAATATGGATTCTGTGTCACTCAAAGTTCTTCAACTTATTTATTTAAATTGCATAATATACCTGAATTTAGTACTATATGGTTTTCTATAAGTCTTTGAACAAGGAAAAAAATGTTTCACAGCCGGCTTTAATGGTTTGGACTGCTTCAGATAGAATCTTCCACTCTTTGAATCCAAAGCAGAATCTCACTTTGTTTTTTGTTTTAGCTACAAATCTTTCCCTATTGTTAGGAATAAAGTGCAGGTAATTACAACAATTCTGAGTGTGGAAAAAATATGTCATCTGCAGGTGTAGGAGCCTTTTCTGAATGGGTGAAGTCTGCCAAATTTCAGATTGGTGCATGGGGTTTTGTGCTATCTCTTATCAGCCAGTGGAAATTATTTTCTTCAGAAGAGGAGAGATCTTCAATACAGGAAGTATTTACAACTATCAAGTGAATGTACTAAATGGCCACACCATAATGGAATGCTTTTTTAATTCACTTATGGTAGAGCAAACAAATTGGTTACATTATTTTGGATGCAAAGACAGCATACACACATAACTGCAGAATGCCCAACAGCAGTAAATCTTTATTTGCAACTCACTCCAATGGAGGATCAAAGACATGTCTTGGAAATTGAAAGACAGCATGTATATGAGCAACACCTCTTTGGGACAATTCACATGATCCATACAATCCCAGAGAATGCAATTTATTAAGACTGGCTCAGGAGAAACGTTGTCTTGTTTCTTAGAAGTTGGAGAAGTGCAGCTTTCCAAGGAGGCTTGGGAATTGACCCAGGAGAAGGCCTTCCTGCCACCTGACCAACAGGCCACTAACAGCAAAGAGCTTTTAGTGCTCAGAGAAGTCCATCCCAAGACAAGTACCACAGTCTGGCCTTAATAATTAAAGTAATTGTTAAACTCAACATCTTGTGCCCAGAAAATAACTGGCAAGTTGTGCAGATTTTTCCACATGGCTATATTATAAGCCCCAAATCATGCAGTGGTTAACAGCTTAAATGTTTTTGTACTAGCTGAAGCTTTCAAATAGTCTTTAAAGATATCTTGATGTAGAACACTGATGTAATAATTACACTGTCATATAGTAAGTCATTTTTCAGGACTGTACATACTACCAAACAAAAGTCTACTGAGTTGACTTTTTCAGGTGTCTGCTTAGGATATTTTAATATTAAGACTAAACATGTTAAAGATCAACAAATATACGTCAGTGACAAAGGCATACTGTTTCAGGTACTCCATGCTCTAACTGAGCAGGAAAGGAATTTAGCCTCAATCCACTGTGAAACGCCATCCATTTGGGAAATAAAACAAAAGCAAATTTGCATCTGAACACATGTCGGACTCTGTAAATTCTGTATTAATTCTGAAACTAGCCTGAGGAGGAAAGTTATGCTATTGGAGGAGATTAGCATTTCTGTGTCATGATAAGTCACAAAGTCATGTTCTGATACAATTAAGAATAATGGAATCAGCTATGTAATCCTAAATTCTTGATCCCATAAAGGAAGATAGAAAATGGTCTGTATGTGTATCAGTACAGTTAAATGTTATGATATTGCCAAGGAAGAAAAGAAGAGGAAAAAAACCAAGTAGTCTGATATTTTGTGTCTCAAGTTTTTGGTTTCTAGCCAGCATCATGATTTCACTGCACACAAATAGAAAATTCATCTATATAATCCCAGATCTTTGTAGAGAAGCCTTTATGCATTATGTGATAAAATCATAGACACTGTGTAAATTTTATTATAATTATATTTCATGATTGGTTACATAAAACATAGACAAGAGTCAGTATGGGTTTAATGGATGCCAGACAGAGCATTCATTGGACTGGTAGACAGTAAGCAGCAATTTATCTATTATTGGCCAATTATTTCTAAACAGGATTCTAAGAAAGAAAAGGCCGAACTGATTTCTGTCTTTTAAAAAAATGACAGCTATTTAAATCCTTTTTAATCTGACTTCTGAGTGGTTTGTTGTTTTGTTGTTGTACTTGTGGGAAACAGCATATGCTGCCATGGAGAATGATCTCTGTGAGGTAGTCCCCAGTAGTTGCCCCAGTAGTTGTGCTGGACCTCTCAGTGAAATTCAGCACCATTTACCATGATGGTCTTTTGTGGCCCTTGACCATTCTAGGACTCATGGACTGTCCTAGCTTCGAGTGAAGGAACACGCTGAGACTTGGTGTAAAGGCTCTAGTGTTTTATTATTATACTCTGCTAGACAGAATCCAGCTAAACTAAAATGAATTATTGATGCTCAGAGAAAAGGCCCAAGAAACTAGGGCAGGGCCTTCTTTAGCCTCTTGGGAGGAAAGCAAAGCGATTCAGTACTGCGTATGCATTTCTCCCCCTGGAGGGAGCCCCCTCCTTTTTCACCAGTTATCTCCCTGACACTGACAGTGTTTTATCTAGTTATGTTTTCTCATAAAGGGGAGCCAGGGATCTGTCTATGAGGTGTTCTGGTTCTTGCTTTTGCATTCTATATTTGTCTACATCAACACTCACATTTTTCATCTTGGGTCTCACTACTATGCTAAAGATATCTAACTTGTGCCAAAGAGACTTTGGAAATCTTCAATTATTTATTGTCTAGAAGCAGTGATGGAACTGGATGTGGGTTAAGAGATTCTTTCTTAATAGAATACTTAAATCATAGTTAGGGGTGCAAACTATTCTGGGGAGTGATGTATTCCCATTGAAGGATTGGTTGACAGCTTGGTGTCCTTTTGCACATGTAAAATTATTGTTGTGCCGTTTTGTAGAGAAAGCAGACCACATTACAGAGTTACAATTCTTAATTACCCTCTTTTTAGATTCCCATAAAGTGATCTGTTTAGGGAAGCCCTAGAAAAGTATTTTGAAACGTAAGTTAAGAGCACATATGGTACCAGTATTCTTTCTTGACGGTATTTTACCAGCTTTCTATCAATTGCATTGGTTGCTAATTTGTTTCCAATAATTAAAGAAAATAGGGATGCATGGATGTGTCTATATCTAATTTGGGAGAATGTTACATGCATTCATTTATTCCATTCAGTCAAATATTGCACATTTCATTTAAAGAAAGAAAATCTTCATGCCTTGTATATGCAATATTTTTAGGACAGCTAAGAAATACAATAACCTGTAATATACTGTTTTGTATTCAGTTTTCCATTTATATAAATTTATTTTGATGTTAACTGCCCATAATATACATTTTTATATGCAAATTTCTCAGGTATGCATTTTTTAAACATTTTCTCAAACATGTTTTGTACAAAATGTTTGTCCTAAGAATAATGGATTACATACATTACTACAAAATATATTATTGTAATAGAGTCCATATTGGTGGATCACATCATTTCAGCCTAAAAAAAATCTTAGCATTTAAAAAAAATCTAATTTAAGGGGCTGTTTATTTTCCTATAAAGCTGTAACCAGTTTGGGGCTGAGATACTGAAAGAAATCCCCAAATAAACTTTCCTTTCAAATTAAATTTTCAGATACATCTGTATGTTCCACAACAAAGAGAAGCTACGTTCATATGAACATAGATGAGGCATTTGTTGTGATTGTGTTGGTTCATTTTTTAAAAACAGACTGGCAAAAATTACATAATATAATCCATGGCTTTTAAATAATTGGAAAATATATCGCCTCCATTTTTTTTGCAAGATTGCTTTTCTCCTGTTGTTTTGCTTTGTCTGATGTTTTAAGCATTCAAATGCCATCCTGGGGTTCCTAAAATAGCATTCCAGAAGTAACAAACTGCTTTGGTTGTCCATCTTCAAATCTGGAGCTATGTGGATCCACCAAAACTGAACCTGTGTCTATGCATGTTGGATTTCTCCTTGTAGGGGAAAATTTCACCCAATAAATGCCAACAACTGAAGAGGATCCAAGCAATCATTTATTTCTAAAGCTAGCAGATTATAATGAGTCACTGGTCTCTTGTACTGAATGGGGCAGAGCAAGCACTTCAAGATTACATACTGTAGATCTTATATAGAATGTTGGTCAAAGACAATTCAAGCATGCCCAGAGCTAGTAAGACCCATCATTGTGAAGAAAATTACAACTGATAAAACTATATAATAAGGAAAAGAGTCATAGGCATCCTTCAAAGTGTGGACACTGCAGTAAGCTCCTTTAAAATATAACATTGCAACTTTGATATCCAGGAAGTATATCAGAGTTAACTGGAGAATGGGGAAGATAAAGAAACCACTACATATTATTGAGTCTGCTTTGGGATATTTTATGAATGAAATTACCTTTAATTTCAACACTTTTTGAAGATTCCACAGTAGTAGTGCCACTCCCCCCATCTCTTATCTTCCTCCTTCCTTCCTTCCTTCCTTCCTTCCTTCCTTCCTTCCTTCCTTCCTTCCTGCCTTCCTGCCTTCCTGCCTTCCTGCCTTCCTGCCTTCCTTGCTGAAGTGAACAAGAAAGCAGGAGAGTCAATAAGAAATTGGCTGGAGAAATCATCTCTGTCTATTTTCCTTCTGAGACAAAATAAATTTAGAGATGTTGAATGTATGTTTGAGCTTGGAGTTGCAATCTCTGCTCAGGGGAGTGAGGTAAGACTTTGGTTCAAGTCTCACTTTGGACTTTGGTAAAGTCAAAACAATCTAATTCTTACATTTGCATTTGCAAAATGTTTGGATAATTGTTTCTACCACCTCTCTCACAAGGTTATTGTAAAGGCTAATAGAGCCTGTGAAATGCTATATAATGATGAATCAACTGAAAGGAAAACATAATCTGAAGTTGTTTTTACATGTCATGCTGGAGAATTTAACCAACTATAACAAAATGGGATGCAATGTTCAAATTTCCTGAAAGAATTGAAAACAGACATGTATCACTAATACATATAAGAAAAGCTGAAATATTATGTTTCCGAAATGTTCACGTTTAAAAAATAATTAAGCTACTCCACCACACACCTAATTTCCGCCAGTTACCTTAGCCATCTTTTTGAACACAACCTGACATCAGAGACTGTTACTGTATGTTCACTTTCTAATGACTATTGAATGGTTGCAGATTCTCAATAAATTTAATATCCTAGAAATTACTGAAGTGAGTAGCAAGGAATTAAAGTAAAAAATTAAGTCCATCACTTTTTATGAGCCATGAAGAAAACTAGACAGGGTATAAATCTTTGTGAGAGATGTTATATCTATCTCACACATTTCATATTTCAAAGGTATCCACCTGAAAGGCTGGAGGGCATTTGATAAGCCTTGTTTGCTGCTATACATCTTATGTCACTGTATTTAAGACAAGGTTATGTACATATAAAAGGGGCGTGGTGGCTCAGTGGGTAAGACGCTAGGCTTGTCGATCTGAAGTTTGCAAGTTCGGAGGTTCGAATCCCTAGCCCTGCGTGCGGAGTGAGCTCCAGCACTAGCCCTTGCCAACCTAGCAATTCGAAAGCATGCCAATGCAAGTAGATTAATAGGTACCACTTCGGTGGGTAGGTAACAGCATTCCACGCGTGTGTCATGCGGCCACATGACCATGGAAGCGTCTTCGGACAATGCTGGCTCTTTGGCTAACAAACGGAGATGAGCACTGGCCCCTAGAGTCGGACACGACTGCACAAATGTGCGGGGGTACCTTTACCTTTACCTATGTACATATATGTGTGCCAATCAATGGTATATCTAATGTTTTAAAAATAGTAAGTGACACAAGAAAATAAACTTCTGCATAATGGACTGTGTATATTGGTAAGTCATACTCTGAAGTAGAATTTTAAAAAGCAAAACACTAAATTAGTAGTAGAAAGTAGAAGCATCAATGGGAGCTTGCTGCTTTAATAAGAGTGATGAAAGCAGCATTGTGGCTTTGCATGGCAAGCTTCACCCCTTTCATACATGGGTGTGATGTCATGATACATGTTCAAAAAGGATGGGGCTTGTACCACAATGCCACAATACTGCTTTCATCATTCTCCCCTCCTTTGCAACCCTGTGGATGCTAATAGCAAATACTACCCATTCTTACAGAAATCAAAGGACTTTGAAAAACTTATTTTAAAACGTTATTAATTATCCCAGAGCAGCACATAATAACAAGGAAGAAAATAAAAGCAGGGGTCACCATGTGTGAGTTGGGCGGCCATATAAATTTGTCTAATAAATAAAATAAATAAACTATTCAGTGATAAAGTGCGATAGCCTGTATCCTTTATTTATGGAAGAGACTAATCCAGCAAAAGCTTCTACTTGAGAAAGGAGTTGGCAGTTCCAGTTATTCTCCCCATCCCTCAGAAGCCAGAACCAACTCTTATGCTCCTCTGGAAAAAAAAAATCAGGCTACTTGCACTGATGCAGCTTTCTCTTTCAATGCTGGTAATGTTTAGGAAGCAGAAGGCACATAAAAATTTCCACTTAATGATAAAAAGAAACAGATTTGGCACAATATACTTCAAGTTCAATCCTATTCAGATGGAGCTCCAGCTTTATTTACCTCTAAAATTAAGCCTTATTGAATTTTCTTTACTTTAGAGAAAGCTGCATGGGTTCAGGAGTGCAAGCTTTTTATTATATCCAAATATGCTGTTCTTTTTGTATATTAACAAAACAGATAACACAATGATTGCTGATACTAGTATAGAGAGAGGGCATGTGTATTGTGAGAAAGTATACAAACATATCAACCGTAACTAATAATGAAAGTGATCCACTTGTGGCAAAGTTGCAGGTATATGCGAGCTGCATTGGGTGCCAGTTTGCTTCCGGGTCCAATTCAAGGTGTTGGTGATTAAAGCCCTACATGGCATGGGTCCAGGTTACCTGAGGGATCGTATCATCCCCATGACGTCTACCCGTCCCACCCGGTCATGCAGAGAGGGCCTGTCTGCAAAAGAACTTCATTTGGCGGGGTCCAGAAAGCGGGCCTTCTCTGCAGTGACCCCCGCCCTCTGGAACATTCTGACCCCAGAGGTGAGACAGGCCCCATCGCTCCTGGCCTTCCGGAAGAACCTGTAGACTTGGCTCTGCCATCTCGCTGGGGGTGGGGAGTAGCTGTTCTTGGGTTGGGGTGGCGCCTTAGAGCTCTCCTCTCTGATTTAGATTTTTATGAGCACTTGGATTTTATACTAATTTATATCTATATTTGGTAAATCATATATTTATGTCTTAGACGTTTTTATACCTATTGTTTTAATATGGTTTCTATTGTAAACCGCCCAGAGTCCCCCTTTCTGGGGGAGATGGGCAGTGGCAAAATTTGAATTATAAATAAATAAATAAATAAATAAATAAATAAATAAATAAATAAAATATTTGTTCCTATCATAACTGTAACAAACGCAGCCCTACACTTTTAACTATACAGATAAATAACATCCATCACTTCCATTACAGAAAGTAGATGCATTTGAGGATAACACTGGAAGAAGTTAAGTCTCTTTTCTGCACTGATGATCTCAGTGAAACCAGCCGCACCCATTTTTACTCCTTCTATGGGGTAGTGCAGGCAAGTTCCTATCCTAGCTATATTGATAACTACCACTGTTTCAGTTTCAATGCTCCTTTTGGGGAAGCAGGACCTTCCCAACTGAGGAATGGCTGGAGATTATGTGGTCATGGAGGTTGCCATACACAAAAACCTGTTTCTGCTAGACAGAAAAAAAAAACATTTTGTCTCTTTAGAACAGAGGGAGAAGTTGGGAACCTAGATCCGGAAGGGTCTGGGTCCATTTATTAAGCCGTGCCCTCTGGCAGGACCCAGGAACTGGGCCTTTTCTCTCATTGAGCCGGCCTTTGGGAACATCATCCCCCCTAAGATTCGTTAGTCCCTCCTCTCTTGGTGTTTTGTAAATCCTTGAAGACGTAAATGTTCCCCTTGGCATGGAGCTTGTAGCTTGGGTGAACCCATAATTGCGGTTTTCTTTGACACGACTGTGGTTATATGCTCTTGGATGCCATTGTGCTATTATTGTGTTACTGTTCTTTTGTTCTTATTTATTCTTTTCTTCTGTTAGTTTTTAAACCTGTGTTCATCATCCAGAGTTGTGATTGCAAGATGGGTGGCTATATCTGTTGATATAAACAAACAAAGAAACAAACACAGGATTGTTTCGTTTAGTTGCATTTTTTTCAGTGTATTTAGGTGTTTTTCAATATTTTTATTTATTTTTATTTATTTATTTAATTTATTCCCCGCCCATCTCCCATACAAGGGACTCTGGGCGGGTTACAATAATTAAGACTTAAAAATTTAAAATATTTAAAACCATACAAAGTAGAAGATGTATAAAAATAAATCCAGATATAAAATAAAATAAAATAGAATCCAAGATGGATTGGGGACCGTAGCATAGGTCTTATTGCTATGGGGCCAGCCAACCCCAGGAGGCACTACCACCTCCGTTGTCCCAGGCCAGACGGCAGAGCCAGGTCTTAAGGGCCTTCCGAAAGGCCAGGAGTGAAGGGGCCAGTCTCACCTCCGGGGGCAAGATGTTCCATAAGGCGGGGGCTGTCACAGAGAAAGCACGCCTCCTGGACCCCGCTAGATGGAATTCTCTTGTTGAGGGGGTCCGAAGCATGCCCTCTCTGCACGCACGGGTGGGGCGGGCTGACATTATCAGAGACGGTCCCTCAGGTACCCTGGTCCTATGCCATATAGGGCTTTAAAGGTAATCACCAACACCTTGAATTGGACCCGGAAGCAAACTGGCAACCAATGCAGCTCGCGTAGCAGAGGTGTTACATGTGCCGATCTTATGGCACCCGTAACTGCTCGCGCCACCGCATTCTGTACCAGCTGAAGCTTCCGGATACTCTTCAGGGGTAGCCCCATGTAGAGCGCATTACAGTAGTCTATGCGGGAGATGACAAGGGCATGAGTGACTGTTCGGAGGGCCTCCTGATCCAGGAAAGGGCGTAACTGGCGCACAACTCGAAGTTGTGCAAAGGCCCTCCTGGCCACGACTGCCACCTGCTCTTTGAGCAGGAGTCGCGAGTCCAGGAGGACCCCCAGATTCCGCACTGGATCTGAGTGAGGTAGTGCCACCCCACCCAGAACCAAAGATGACAACTTCCCGGATCTAGGGGGGCCATCAATCCACAGCCACTCCATCTTACCAGGGTTCAGTTGAAGCCTGTTGTTCCCCATCCAGACCCCCACAGCCTCCAGACACTGAGATAGGGCATCGACCGCATCACCTACTTCACCCGGGATGGAGATGTATAACTGGGTATCATCAGCATATTGGTGATACCTCATCCCGTGGTGACGGATGATCTCGCCCAGCGGCTTCATGTAGATGTTGAACAGGAGAGGAGAGAGAACCGATCCCTGCGGCACCCCACAAGACAGGGGTCGCGGGTCAGCTCTCTCCTCTCCTATCAACACCAACTGGGAACGGCCCTGGAGGAAGGAGGCGAACCAGCGCAAAACCACGCCGCCCGCCCCCAACTCCCTGAGCCGCCCCAAGAGTATACCATGGTCGACGGTATCAAAAGCCGCTGAGAGATCTAAGAGAGCCAGGATGGACGCACTCCCTCCATCCCGCCCTCGCCAGAGATCATCCATAAGCGCGACCAATGCAGTCTCTGTCCCATATCCTGGCCTGAAACCTGACTGAAAAGGGTCCAGATAATCTGTTTCTTCCAGAATCCTCTGGAGTTGCAATGCCACCACCTTCTCAACCACCTTTCCTAAAAAGGGAAGGTGGGAGACTGGGCAAAAATTGCCCAGAATAGTAGGGTCCAAAGATGGTTTTTTGAGGAGGGGGTGCACCAGCGCCTCCTTAAAGGCATCCGGGAACACCCCCTCACTCAAGGATGAATTTATAATCACCAGGACCCAGCCACATGTCACCTCTCTAGCTGATTTCACCAGCCAGGAGGGACATGGGTCAAGTTGACATGTGGTGGCATTTACAATCCCAAGGATCCTGTCTACTTCATCAGGCCCAAAAGGATCAAACTGCTCCCAGATAACATGGTAAGTACGAGCCTCTGGCATCTCCCCAGATCTTGTCTCACGCTTGGAGTCCAACTTGGAATGAATCTGAGCGATTTTGTCCTGCAGATGCTCAGAAAACTCTTCCGATCGGCCCTGTAGATGGGTCTCCCCTTGCTCCTGACCCAAAAGCGATCTTGTAATCTTAAACAGGGCCGTCGGACGGCATTCTGCAGACGCAATAAGAGCGGAGAAATATTCACGTTTCGCCGCTCTTACCGCCACAAGGTAAGAGCGGCCCAGAGCGAAGGGGCTAATCTCACCTCCGGGGGCAAGATGTTCCAAAGGGTGGGAGCTACTGCAGAGAAGGCACGCCTCCTGGACCCCGCCAGATGGAACTCTCTTGCAGATGGGGTCCATAGCATGCCCTCTCTGCATGATCGGGTAGGACAGGTAGATGTATTGGGGACGAGGCGGTCCCTCAGGTAACCTGGCCCCATGCCATATAGGGCTTTAAAGGTGATAACTAACACCTTGAATTAGACCCGGAAGCAAACTGGTACCCAATGCAGCTCACATAACAAAGGTGTTATGTGTGCCGATCTAGGGGCACCAACGATGGCCCATGCAGCTGCATTCTGGACCAGCTGTAGCTTCCGGATACTCTTCAAGGGTAGCCCCATGTAGAGCGCATTGCAATAGTCTATATGGGAGATAACAAGGGCATGAGTGACTGTTCTAAGGGCCTCCCGATCCAAGAACAGGCATAACTGGTGCACAACACGAAGCTGTGCAAAGGCCCTTCTGGCCACGACTGCCACCTGCTCTTCGAGCAGGAGTCGTGAGTCCAGGAGGACCCCCAGATTCCACACCGGATCTGTCTGGGGCAGTGCAACCCCATCCAGAACCAAAGATGATACTTTTATTTTTATTTATTTATTTATTTGTCACATTTATATCCTGCCCATCTCCCCCACAAGGAGGGACCCTGGGCAGTTGTGATCTTCTGATTGACAAGCCTGGCGTCTTACCCGCTGAGCCATCGCGCCCCCATTTATTTATTTATTTATTTATTTATTTATTATTGGATTTTGAATATACATAGTTAAAAGTTAGAAATAGAGAAAAAAATAGAAATACAAATCAAAAGGAAAAAGAAAAGAAAAAGTGAAGTAAAGCAAAGAAATAGAGAAAAAAGATGATACATAGAAAGTACCATATTTTCCAGCGTATAAGACGACTTTTTAACCCAGGAAAATCTTCTCAAAAGTCGGGTGTCGTCTTATACGCCGGGTGTCGTCTTATACGCCAGAAAATAGTACTCGCCGTATAAGACCTCTCCTGGAGAAACGCGGGGAGGGGGGAGCAAGCTCCGTTCCCTCAGAGCAGCCTTGGGAAGGGAGGGGGCAAAACGCAGTGGCTCCACGACGGGCTCCAAAGTCGCCCACAATGCTCAACGGGCGCCTCGCTTCGCCTCGCCTTCCCTTCCCCTCCCAGCCGCGCTTTAAATGGAGCGGGAGCCCAGAATTGGCCGCGTTTCCTACCAGGAAGTGCAGCCGCTCGCCGGAATGCAGCCCCCAGGGAAGAGCAGGAGGACAAGCGCGGGAGAAACGCGGGGAGTTTCTGGGCCCCCACTCCATTTAAAGCGCGGCTGGGAGGGGAAGGGAAGGGAAGGCGAGGCGAGGCGAAGCGAGGCGCCCGTTGAGCGTTGTGGGCGACTTTGGAGCCCGTCGTGGAGCCACTGCGTTTTGCCCCCTCCCTTCCCAAGGCTGCTCTGAGGGAACAGAGCTCGCTCCCCCCTCCCCGCGTTTCTCCCGCGCTCGTCCTCCTGCTCTTCCCTGGGGGCTGCCTTCCGGCGGGCGGCTGCACTTGGCCAGGATTGTATGAGGCTGTGGTTTCCAGGTTAAGGGTGTGTGTGTCTGTGTGTGTGTGTGAAGAGAGGATAGATCAGTTCTCCCTTGAAGCTGTTAGTAGGATAAGGACTATTGAATTAAAATGAAAGGAAAGGAGATTCAAGCTGAATATTAGACAGAATTCCCTGATGGAAATAGCTATCGGACAATGCTGGCTCTTCGGCTAACAAACGGAGATGAGCACCGGCCCCTAGAGTCGGACACAACTGCACAAATGTGCGGGGGGAACCTTTACCTTTTAATGGAACCAAATATTTAGAACAATGGTGGATTCCTCCTTGCTGGAGATTATCAAATGGGAGCTGAATGGTTACCTGTCACCAATCCTCGCAGCAAAACCCCATCCTAGTCCAATTTCCTTCCAACTCATGCATTCTATGATTCTTGGATTTGGGAGAGTATTTTTATGGATTTCCTCAGGTTTGGTTTGGTTTGGTTTTTTTGTAAAAAATATGTTAAATTTTGGGAGGTTTAAACCTTCCTCAGTCTTAAAAAGATTCTAGATGGTACCCAGAGAGCAACACCAATAACCCAATAAATAATAAATACTATAAATCCGCCATTACATTAAAAATTAACGATTGTACATCTACACATATTCCACATCTGATTGATAATTTTCTCTCTCCCTGGAACAGGCGATAGAGTATAAGCTGGCTTTATATGGCCTGTCTCCATTATTTTTAAATTATTTTTTTTCCGGCGTATATCCCAAACTCTATATTTTAAATGGAAAAGTTGGGGGTCGTCTTATACGCCCAGTTGTCTTATACGCCGGAAAATACGGTAATCCACTTCCGATTTGTCCCCGGTCATAGTAATTTACAGAATTTATCTTACATGCTAGGTCTACATATGACATTAAAAAACATTTCCTGTCTAATTAATTTATTCATTTATTTATTTATTGTATTTAGACCCCGCCTATCCCCTCCCTAATGGAGGACTCTAGGCGGCTAATACATCAATCCACCTATACTTTAATCTACAAATCCCCTTACAAGCTTTGCCCTGCTTGCATTTCCCAAATAGTCCATCAATAATTTCTACTCTTTGAGAAAGTAACAGTTATAACAATTTAAATTTTCTTTTAATAAACATATCAATTTATCATTTTCTACCATATCCATTTTCTATCGATCCATCAATTTTAGCAATAAAAAGTCCATATAAATCAGCCATTTATCTCTACTCCATACTTCTGTTCTATTCTATAAAATGTTTCTTGCGTTCTCCTGGTGCCTCCCTTATATCCATCTTATATTTCTCTAAAAATGTTTTAACTTTTAAAGTAGAAGTTATCCTTAGCTTTTGTCCTTTAAACATCTTCTGTTCTCTAGCATACCATGAATTAACTCTAGCAACTTTATCTATTTCAAAATCCAAATCTTGTTCTCTCATTTCTAGAAATTTAAGTAATTCAAAAACCATACATTCTCTTGCATTCTCATTTAATAGTTCTTCTTCATTTGGTTGTTCTAAAGCTGCTCTCACATTCAAAATATATTCCTTCTCTCTCATTTCTGCTAATTCTATAATATCCAAATTGTATTCCATTTCTTTAGTAGCATCCAGTTCCTTAGTAACATCTAATTTAATCTCTAATTTTTTCATCTGGCCTTGCACATCTTTAAATTCCCCAGACAACGTATTCACTACCTCCTTTACTGTCTGCACTTCATTTTTAAAATCTTGTTTAATCTCATGAATTATCTCTTTCTTCATTTCTTCCATCTTCATATCAATTTTTTTTAATCTAAGAATGCAATTTGTTCTTCCATCTGTTTATTCTGTGCCGTTGAATCTTCCATTTTCTTACTTAATGATGCCATTGCTTCCAGAAGTTTTTTCATCTCTAACGGGGGGGGGGGGGGGGGGCTCCATTGATGCTCCAGGTATTGAAAAAACAATAAATGTCCTTCCAGTTCCTTTTTTCTTTCCTCTTTCCTCCTCAATGCCGTAGATGTCTTAATGTAAATAATTTCCTATAAGAGAAAAAGAAGAGAGGGAAAGGGGAAGACCAAAAACAGAAGAAAAGAGCTAATAATTCTTTTAGGAAAAAGAGGGAGTAAAAACTACAAAAAGTAAAAATAATCCTTTAAATGCACTTGTCAAAATAGCTAAAATATAGTCCATTAAAATTGTATATCTATATAAGTATAAGAATGAAAAATAAAAAGGAACAAAGAGGCTTCTTCTTTTTTTCCCCCTTCTCTATTGTAGACAAAATAATAACAAAAAAAAATAAACAATCCCAAGGTTTCTCACGCCAACTTGTATTCAGAAGAATAAAAAAAAAAGCAGCTACCATGAAAATAGGCATACAGCAATCCAATTTTCTGTACAAAAGGGATCCAGAAAAATCATAACAATTCTATAGAGCCACTTATATAATTCAAGAAATGTTCAAAAAGATTCTTTCATAATAAAAATCACAAATTGATAAGAAAAGGTATTAAATCATTAATTCATTATTCCATATTAATCCATAAAATATTCAAGTCCAAGCAACTTAGTCCAAAGAAAAAAAGAATAGTTCCAATTACCATAAGAGTAAAAGCAAGCCATAATAAGAGTAAAAGAGAAAGTCACTTAATCCGTTTCTGGCAAAGTCAATTAGCTTCCCGGTTCCACCGTTTAAGTAATCCTTTGACAGGAAAGAAATAAAACACCAGCATTTATAAATCAAGTCCAGAGACAAATCTTAGAGGCTAATAGGCAAATAATATTTAAAAATAAAAATATGTGTCTAAAAGGTTGGGTGCTGTGCTACTTATCTTGAAGAATCGCGGTTTCCGCAGAGCTTCGGTTGCCAGTTCCAGCTGTCTTTCACCACTTCAATCTCCCTTCTCCCGTGGTGGAAAAACGGGGGTTGGGAGAGAGCGGCGATCTGACGACCCTTCTGTGAGCAATCTTCTGCTCGCCCTCTCTTCGAGGGCGATTTTTCAGCGATTTTTTTCTTTTTAAATCGCCGCAAACAGAAAAAACCATGGAGCTTTCTGCTCGGCGCACCAGCCACCTCAACACCCGGAAGTCGAATCTCGAGTATCATCAGCATATTGATGATATCTCATCCCATGGTGGTGGATGATCTCACTCAGTGGTTTCATGTAGATGTTAAACAGGAGTGGGGAAAGAACCGAACCCTGCGGCACCCCACAGAGGAGGGGTCGAGGGTTGGATCTCCCAGACCCACTACCTATCACCACCGATTGGGACTGGCCCCAGAGGGAGGAGGTGAACCAGCGCAAAACCACGCTGCCCACCCCCAACTCCCTGAGCTGACCCAAAAGGATAACATGGTCGATGGTATCGAAAGCCACTGAGAGGTCAAGAAGAGCTAGGATGGATGCACTGCCTCCATCCCGCTCCCGCCAGAGATAATCCATAAATGCGACCAATGCTGTTTGTGTCCCATATCTGGGCCTAAAACCTGACTGAAAGGGGTCTAGATAATTTGTTTTATCCAGAATCCTCTGGAGCTGCAGCACCACCACTTTCCCAACCACCTTCCCCATAAAGGGAAGGTGGGAGACTGGGCGAAAGTTGTCCAGTACCATAGGGTCCAGTGATGGTTTATTGAAGAGGGGGTGCACCAATGCCTCCTTAAAGGCAGTTGGAAACAACCCCTCTCTCAAGGATGCATTGACCATCACCTGGACCCAGCCACATGTCACCCCCCCTAGCTGCTTTCACCAGCCAGGAGGGGCATGGATCTAGAAGACAAGTGGTTGCATTTGCTTTCTGAAGGATCCTGTCCACTTCCTCAAGTCCAACAGGATCAAACCGTTCCCAGATAACTGGGTAAGTACGTTCCCCCGGTATCTCCCCAGACTCTGTCTCACGCCTGGAGTCCAACTTGGAACGGATCCGAGTGATTCTGTCCTGCAGATGCACAGCAAACTCCTCTGCATGGCCCTGTAGGTGGGTCTCAGGACCCGCCTTCCCCAAAAGGGACCGAGTGATCTTAAACAGGGCTGTTGGGCGGCATTCTGTGGATGCAATAAGAGCGGAGAAATATTGACATTTTGCTGCTCTTACCGCCACAAGGTAGGCCATAACAGCAGCTCTAGCTTGTGTTTGGTTGGGTTCGGACCTTGTTTTTCTCCAGCGGCACTCTAGACGTCTCTTAATCCTCTTCAAAACCCTTAACTCCTCCGTGAACCATGGGGAGTGTCGGGTTTGATGGGCCAAGAGAAGTCGCATAGGTGCAATCTTGTCCAAGGCACCAGCCACCTCCCTATTCCAGGTAGTGGTCAGTGCCTCTGCTGGACCATGCAGTAGATCCTTGGGTATAACCCCCAGCTCCCTCTGAACCCCCCCCCCCCAGCTCCCTCTGAAACCCTTCTGGGTCCATCAGTCGCTGGCGGTGCACCAATCGAATAGGTCCTTTGAATATGTCACCAGGGCATGATCTGACCATGACAATGGGGATAGGTATAACTCTCCCCTCAGATCACATTGCCACTGCTCTGACAAGGAAACTAAGTCTGGGGTGTCTCGAGTCGGGTCCCAAATAATCTGGGACAGGCCCATGGCTGCCATGGCAGCCATGAACTCCCGAGCCGCCTCCAAGGACCGCCCCAGGGAAGGCAGGTTGAAGTCCCCCAGAACCATAAGCCTGGGGAACTCCACCGCCAACCCCAAGATGGCCTCCAGCAGCTCAGGCAGGGAGGTTGCTACACAGCAGGGAGGCTGGTACAATAGCAACACTCCCAACTGTTCTCGGGAACCCAACTTGAAAAACAGGGTCTCACAACCGGAAACTTGTGAAGCAGTGCCCCTGAAGGCCTCTAGAGACTCTTGGATGACAACAGCCACCCCTCCTCCCCTGTCCTGGGGTCCTGGCTGGTGCCATACCTTAAACCCGGCTGGAAACATTTCCGAAAGGGGGACCCCCCCCCGGAGCCAGCCAGGTCTCGGTAATACACGCCAGGTCTGCCCCCTCCTCAGTGATCAGATCGTGTATGAGGGGGGTTTGTTATTAACTGACCTGGCATTAAGGAGCAGTAGCCGGGAACCAGGGCCCCTATGGATCTGCTGACCAGGGCCTGGGTCTGAGCTTGGATGGCCGGAACACGCCATCGGTAACAAACACTGAGGGTGTCTTCCCCAAAGATAAAATAAATAAAATATAATAAAAAGCAGAGGAAAAGACTAGACAATCACAATTTCAAAACAGTAAGTATTCAAGATACAATTCCAACAGTGAAAATCAGAAGCAGACAAGATGGCATCTGCAGTTAAAACTGGCAACAGTTAAAGCATGCTATTAGACAGGGGGGAAACTATAGTGTTAAAATAAGTTCAATAGCTTTTCATACAAGATGTCAATGAAGAAAAAAATTGAAATTTCATAGCACTTGTAAAACTTTTCTAAGACTGATATTAACTGCACAACTCTATTTAGTGCTTGATCACACTAGGGAATGATGGAACAGGAGAGGAATTACAATGAAATATCATGAACTACTTTTTGCATATGTTGGCATGTAGATACTAGATATTGTTCTATCTTTTAATGTATAGTACATTTCTCACCCTACATATATATTTTGAAAAAGAAATTCCCTGAAGTAGCTCACTGACATTTTACAAAGTGAGAAGTGATAGGTAAGTTATTGAAGGCTGAGATGAGATCAGAAACCGTTACTCCCTGTCCAATTATGTTACACTGTAATATATAGAAAACTTAACTTCTAAATAAATAACTTTTAGTTCTGATTACCAGTTCAGAAGTATGGGTATCTGTAGGCTATTTCTATAAGAAGATTGTTTTTGTGTTAAAGTAGTATATGGAAGAAGGAGTAATTAGAAATGGATGACTAGAAATCTTGAATCCCACAGGACACTGTAGACATACAGATTTGCTGCCTTCATTGTGATCTTTACTGTTTAACATTTTTCCTAGTCTTCACCCTTATCTAACTCACCATTTCAAATTTTGAAAGAGAAAGGGATTTACTTATTAAAATATAAACTGTTGCTGACAATGCTGCAGTCTCTCATCGCTGTATATTTCCTTTACCGAATGAGATCTTCTGAGAAATTAGTTTTCATAATTTTACATTCAAATTTGCTGCAAAAATTATAGAAAGAAAAGGAAAAGAAAACACATGAAATGTATGTTTTATTTAAATGTACATTACATTAGTTAATGAAAGATGAAGATTCTAGATGATATTGGTCTATATTTTGATGGCTATACTTTGCACAGGGATCAAATGTAATGTTTTTGCTTTTTAGCTGTAAAGACAGTTCATAAAATCATAGCATACTGCTGTTGATTTCAGATACAAATAGTTTTTAAAGTCATATGTATATAAATGTGTGTGTGTGTGTGTGTGTGTATATATATATACATATTACACACACACACATATACACACACATAAACACACACACAAATATATACACATACACATATACACATATGTAAATAAATGTATATATTCATTTTTCCCAACAGAGAAATAAAAGCTACCGTGCAGTGAAAAGGAGTAAAAAATGAGTAAAAAAATGAATTGCTAATTTATTTCATGCATTGTAATTCATGATTTTGCTTGTGAGACAGGACAATAAAAGTAAACTAAAGCATATAATTAAACATAGCATATAGTTAAACACTAGAGGAGAATTTATGAAAATCACTATGATCGACAGATAAATTACCTTGTAAAATTAAAGTATATCAAGTCTGGAAAAATATCATGACAACTGTGGCAATCCTTAGTTATCTAACTATGAAAAATATTTAATGAATGAAATTTAGCAGCTTGCTCAATAAATTAGATTTTTACTAATTTTGTCTGCTTGTTTGTTATTTTATGATGGACTGGCACCAACATACAGACTAAAATTGCAGTCCTATGCATGATTATCTAGAAAAACATCTGTAGAGGCCTATATAGAATTGCATTGTAAGAAATATTTCTTTATTATTCATAATCATATCTGACCCTAAGAGCTCAAGCTGGGCCCTAAAGATATCCCTGAAGTTAGCAATATTCTATTAAAAATATCACAGTTACACAGACTTAAAATCCCCATTTTCCATATGCCTTTCCCCAAGAAATAATTCAACTTCATCTGTTGAAGTAATCAAAAGAAAGTGTAGATATTTTCCAAATATGTCAGACTCTTAAATGGGCCTTTGGGGCATCCTACTAAAGAAAGTTCAGGAGGAAGCAAAATCTAAGATGAGGGGGCCACATCATACTTAGACCACTCAACATTTAGAAAAACAAATCTAAGCAATAAACAAATGTTTCATGTAGTACTAGAAAATACAGGAGGGACATAGGATGGGCAATTTCTTTAAGTCTTGCAAGTAATTTTCACAGGCATACAAATGAGATAGTATAGAGCAGTATTTCTCAACCTTGGTGTAGTGGCAATGCGGAAGACCTTTGTTATTTCAAGGAGTTATTTTTATTTTCTCCATCACACGAAGAAGATTAGAGTTTATTTTGAGTTATATTGATGTTTAACTGGCTTGGTTTTTATTTCTGTTTGGAATGGAGGGGGAGATAAGGAAAAACCACAGCTTGTTAGTTCAAGCATAAGTCCAATCCTCCAACAGCCCCTCCAGCAGCGTGGAATGCAGGGGGGGGGGAGATAAGAGATTGTTGTTGTTAGGCACCAGCTTCTGTATAGCTTCCCAGGTTCTTGGATTATGTCATAAACAGGTGCACAGACTCTGAGAACCATCCTAGTCAAGGTCAGGTCATGCAGCCTAAGTACCATGGAAACAGAGCCATGGGGTTTGAGGACCAGACTTTGATAAAAACCTGAGGATTGTCTTTTGAGTTTGGGAGCTTCTGCACAGATCCTGAGCACTGGGTGCTGTGGAACATTGAGCCATCCTTTTGGGGTTATCTCCGCTGTCTTGGTCAAGAGGCTCCTGACAGCTAAAGGAGATAAGGGTCAATTTACTTAGGTATGTTATGATTTCTTTCTTTATGCTATGCTTTTGTTTAATCTGCCTAAACTGTGTTTCTGTTTGACTCTGTTTGCTTAAGTTTATAATAAAACTTAAACTCTCTTTATCCACTGGTGTGCTTATTGTCTCTGGATCTAAAAGAACCGATTGCCTGAGCACCTGATCACTGCTTGGACACTTGGCAGAACACTTGGCAACTTGAAGATGTGTGGACTTCAACTCACATGAATTGAAGTCCGCACATCTTCAAGCTGCCAAGGTTGAGAAATACTGGTATAGAGGGTAAATAACAATAATCATCACTCTGGGAATGGAATGGAAAGTAACATTAGAATACTGTAATAACTGACCACTAATAAAGGAGGGTCTCAGAAATTGAACACTGACCTTGGGGAGGTTTATATGGAAATAAATAGTTTGAGACAATTAAAGAGTGTTGATCACCTACAATTTTAATGATAAAAATTGCCAACAGGTGAATCCTGCAAAGGATTAAAACTGATGAATTTGCATTTGACAAGCCTTGGCAGCTCTACTCTAGATGAACTAAAAAAACTGCCCCATGTGAATGCCTGAGGTGAGGTTTAGTTTCTTAATTTTTCTGTATATCTCATAATAGATGGATATGGCAAATAGCTTAGTGGTCCAGCCAGATGCACTGGGAAAGCTGAGCAGAAGTCAGGATGGCTGTAAGTATCATTCCTACCAATGATCTTATATTGTCACCCAGAGTTTCTTGGATAGATGGTCAACCATATAAATTGGATGGATGGATGGATGACCAGTAGTGTCCAAATTCTGGCTCTGTTTAAATGGCCTGAAGAGACCAGCTGGAAGTAAAAAAAAAAAAGGGGGGGGGAGTGCAAGGACAAAGCAAGGAAAAATGTTGAAAAAAAAGTAGATCATGCAAATCTTTTACTTTTTGGCAGAGCATAGGGAACTTTGGTGAACTAAGCTCCAGGCTCTGATATGCGGCTGTGGCTTTTATTTCAATGAGTGGCTAAAAAGTGTTCTGTCTTTCAGGAAAACAAACTACTAACACTGTGAAAATAGCAGTGGTCCTAGTAATCTTTAATAGACTTCAAATGCAAACTATTTCCCCTCATATCCTCCTTATTTTCCATCATTTTAGAAGACAGCTGTTCCAGTTGTTAGCAGCACAAATAGATTCTTCACAAAATGTGGAGTAAATTTATAGCATTGGGACTATTCATCTGAGGCTGCTTTTCTACACTGTCTAGTCTTATGCATCATTTATGGAAATGAAAATTTTCCCCCGCCCATGCTTAGGCAGCAGCAATAAAAGATTTTAACAGTTCTTCAGATCCAGTTTTCAGTCTCAAATGCATCGGAGATATGTTATTTCTGTGGGGTTCTGTAATTCCTTACAATGCCCTTACAAAAAACACTTTTCTTTCATTTTGTCATAGAGTGATGACACTTACTATGCAAACCAATGAGAAAGCAGTGGGATTCACTGTGGATATCTCTGGGTGGTTTGTAGTGGAACTGAGAAATGTACTTAAGGGGCAATTATATTTGAATCTTTAAACCTATACAGTTGTTGCTGAACCACATTCTGTTGCCTTCGGTGGTTCCCTCCAACCACAGCTAGCAGGGATGGAACTAGGGTCTGTGTCACCCGGGGCAAACATAGATTCCACGCCCCCCCCATGGGTCATTTTGTCATTTTGGCACCCCCCTGAGCATCAGTTTGGTGCACCCCCCAGCGCGGCACCCAAGGCACATGCCCCACTTGCCCCCCCCCCCAGTTGCGTCCCTGACAGCTAGTGCTGTTGAGGTAGAAACTGCTGATGAGGTAGAAAAAAATCTCAAGCAGAAACTGTGCATTATCTCCAAAAAGAAAGACCAAGCTATTTGTAGCTTTTGCAATCATTCACTTACAGAAGAGAATGCTGCACTCTCTGAATAACACACTTGGGCAATCAGTTCTTTACACATTGAAATAGCAGCATGAGGCCTTACAGAACACAAAATGGAGAAAGAACAGTGAGAAGTTAAATAATCAAAGAGCCTGGAAAATAAAATATCTGTTTCTCCTTTGGTCAAGGATTTCAGAGATTGTTTTCTCTCCCCAAAATGAAGCACTATTTTTCCTTTTTAAAAAGACATAGGTAGAAAAAAAGGACTTAAATACAGAGTGAAACAAGCAAAAACATTCATGTGGATTCTTTTTCATAAAAGCCATTTCATGGAGACATCTGCTTCAATAAATTTGGATTTGTGAGAGAAAATGGTTGCCCATGTTTGGTTTGTACACTGAGCATAAGCCATCAGTTCTGTGTGGATGTTGTCACATAAATTACTACTGATAGCAGATGGAGGTATTTACTATTACAGAAGTGATTTCCTTTTATCTCTACATATTTACTTGTCATAACTACCTAGGAACCTATATATAATAAGAGCACAAATTCCTTTAAAATGGTTCTTAAGCAAACATTGGATTTAGAAAAGTAATCACTCCTGATATTAAATATAACAGAATTAAGGTTATGTAAATTGTCTTTCATTTAGTTGACAGAGCTGAGTGAGTGGATAGAAAGAGAGATTAAATTTAATTCAAAAAACAGCAGAGTAAAATCTTCACGTCTCCATGGCAAGACTTTATTATCTATTTATACAACCCAACTGTTTGAGAAGTAAGCTATTTTCTTTTTCCAAAAAGTATTTTCAGAGAATTTTCTTTTTCTAATATCTCCCTCCCATTTTGCCAAATGGTCCTGAGTTTGGAGAGTAGTTGCCACTTCCCTCACAAAACCCTAGAATGATGCTGCATAACTGGAATTTTGTTTGGAATACAAAATATCAACTCTTGCACATGAGCATTGTACTTGCTCTATGTATGTCAACAGGGGGAAAGAAAAAAACAGCTGTGGGAAAAAAGAAAGAAATCCTGCTGAACTACTCAAGAAATTGCTGAAAAATTCCACACACAGAGAAAATATTCAGCACCACATCCTTCCCTTTTGCCAACTGCAAATAGAACGGAGATTTCAGGAGGTCATTTTCAGCTGCTTTGACAATGGGCTGAGCACTTACTGTCCTACTATTTCCAGAAAACCAATGTTATTTGGGGAAATACAAAAGATCAAAGCAAAGTAAATGTCCCTTTCTGAATCCCTATTGAGGAGTAATGGTACAGATCCATCAGTGCACACAAATTCAAGAAAAAGCACAAAATAGATCGATATAACCATACCACCATGCCAAAGAAATCTTTTGTTTAAGCCAATTATCTAAAAACTGTCATGTAGATCCCAAGAGAAGAGTTTGACTCCTGTGCCCTTCTGCAATAGTCAGAAAAAAAGTCTTTTAAAAAGATATTTTACTTCAGAGATGCAGTGAGTTTTCTAAAGAAAACATTCAACTGGAGCATTTGAGTTAAAGCAAAGGAGGATATAGAAGCCTTGTAAATCAGACCTGTTGTTTTAATTAACACCCTCCCCCCCAGCATTAATCTTAACACTATTTTTCAGAATGAAAAAGAGTTTCATGCCCTTCTCAAAGGAATTATATACGGCTAGTTAGTTCTGTACAAAATGTAGGATGAATTAGTGAATGTATGATAAAAAAAGATTCCTGTGCTACTCATAAGAATTCTTACTTTGTTGTATTTTGAACCAAATGACTTTGTAATTCTTTACAGTGTTCCATAAGAAGTCACTGGATGATGCATAAAGCTACCACTTTATAGCTATTACACATCTAAGGAATATTAAGCATGTAAGCCCCAATTAAAATCTGTTTAGGAGTCTGATATAATTGCTGAATAATAGAAAAACTCATTTATTTATTTCTTTGTAACTGCTACTGATTAAGCAGAAAACCCGATAAATAGCTTCATGTATTTTTTCTCCCCACCATCCTCAAAAAAACTATTAAAAGAAGCAGTTTCTATTGTCTCTTACTAACCAAAAAGGATTTATAATTTGATGATACGTGATATAACCAAGCAGCAGGAAAGCAAGGTTATTACAGAGCAGGTTATCAGTAGAAATGATTTATACTCAAGGTAGTAGAAAATAATATAAATTTCTGAAAAGAAAAATTCAGACAGCACCCTCACACATCAAATGAAAGTTAGATGCTCCTGGGAGGATAATTCAAAAGCTTGTTTTCCAACCCACAAAAGTAAATTGTGCTGTTTCCCTTTAGCAGCCAGGCGAAGATTGGAAGACTAGACTAGAATTGTTATAAGATAGAGCTACACATGTACACACACAGAGAGACAATACAGAAGCTTTTAAAACTTGTTTATATAATTTTGAAAGTTAAGGATGAGGAACTTTAATTTTAGGGAAAGCCATCTGAATTGCTAAATAGGTAGAACTATTAATGGGTAATAATTGTGCATTACTAATAACTAATAAGCCACTGTGAAGTAGTGGTTAAGATATTGGTACTGGCTCCAGGGAGACCCAGTTTCAAACCTACTGTCAGCCATGAAAACTTCCTGGGTGATTTGGGGCCAGTTACTCTCTGTCAGCCCAACCTACCACACCGGGTTGCTCTTGTGAAGATAAAATGAAGGGAGATCTCCATCCATACCACCATGATTTTTTGGAGGAAAGTGGGGAAAGATACAAATGTAATAAATAAATAAATGAAGTTGCACAAACGAGAAATCCTGTAGCTCCTGAATTGTTTTCATGCTGTCATTCCAAGGTTAAAATCACTCAAATGTTTTCAAGAAAAAGAGGATATTATCCTGTCCTGGATTGGCAGTGGGAAGTGAAAAATCTTTCCAGTTTCATCTTTTTCTTCCTTCCACTCTTAAAGGGGCTCCTAGTTCAAACTTTGTAAACAAACAAAGCAAAAATAATAAATCAATAGGCAGCTATCCCCAGCCTTTTTAATGTATGAGTGAAGAATGAGTAAAACGTTCTTTGGTTAAGGGTGGCTTGGGAAATCCCAGCAAACACACTAATCACGTGAGGGTTAAGTCAGTGGACTAGATGACCAACACAGCTGGACAAAAGTTGTGAACCCACAGAAGTCAGAAGGTTGACAAGAATTGCCTCAGATTACTGTGAGATGCTTTTGAACTGTGATGTTGGAGGAAAATTCTGAGAGTGCCTTGGACTGCAAGAAGATCAAACCAGTCCATACTCCAGGAAATAAAGCCGGACTGCTCACTTGAGGGAATTATATTAAAAGCAAAACTGAAGTACTTTGGCCACATAATGAGAAGACAGGATACCCTGAAGAAGATGCTGATGCTAGGGAAAGTGGAAGGCAAAAGGAAGAGGGGCTGACCAAGGGCAAGATGGATGGATAATATTCTGGAGGTGACGGACTCAACCGTGGGGGAGCTGGGGATGGTGACGGCCGACAGGAAGCTCTGGCATGGGCTGGTCCATGAAGTCACAAAGAGTCGGAAGCGACTGAACGAATAAACAACAAACTGTGAGAATATGATAATAAGGAATGTATTCCAACAAGAAAATGGACAGGACAAATGGAGGCAATGTTCTTACCACAAAAGGCAAGATTCTCCTGGCAAAAACTCATTCTGAGGTTATAGCAAAAGGTCAACTTTCTTACAAAACATCAAGCCACTATCTCCTAATAGGTAGGAACAAGGATATAAGAGTAACAGATGAGTGAACAAACATTTTTTAATGTATTGTCGAAGGCTTTCACGGCCGGAGTTCAAAGATCAAAGACTCAAAGATCAAAGATCAAAGACTCAGGACACTTCATCAACAAAATCAGCACCCTAAAACTCAACCACACGGACAAACTGGTCAGCTTTGACGTGGTCTCCCTGTTTACCAAGGTGCCAGTAAGGGACACCCTGGCACTCATCAAGCAAATCTTCCCAGAAGACATTACAGCTTTATTTCAACACTGCCTAACAACTAGTTACTTTCAATGGGAGAATGAGTTCTACGAACAGATGGATGGCGTTGCCATGGGAAGCCCCCTGAGCCCAGTCATAGCAAACTTTTACATGGAACACTTTGAAAAACAGGCTTTGGAATCGGCACCCATTACACCAACAGTCTGGTTCCGGTTCGTGGATGACACCTTCGCAATTTGGAGTCATACTGAAGAAGAACTGGAGAAATTTCTGGACCACCTAAACGGCATCCACCCCAATATACAATTCACTATGGAAAAAGAAACTGATGGCAAACTTCCATTTTTAGATACGCTGGTCATACGCAATCCGGACCTCAAACTAGGACACAAAGTATACAGAAAACCCACCCATACGGACCGATATCTACACAAAAATTCCAATCACCACCCACGACAAAAGAGAGGCATGATCAAAACCTTGGTGGATCGTGCTAATCGAAACTGTGAAACCCAATTTCTCAACAATGAACTTAACCATCTGAATTGGGTCCTACAGGCAAATGGCTATTCCAAGAATGAAATAAAAAGAGCCATCAAACCAAGAAAACAACATCCAACTGAAGAAAAACAGCCCCCCACAAACAAAGTATTCCTGCCCTACATCAAAGGAGTCACTGACCGCATGGGAAAACTGATGGAAAAACACAACTTTCAAACAGTCTTCAGACCCACCAGAAAAATACAACAAATGCTAAAATCAGCAAAAGACAAAAGGGACCCCCGCACCGCTGCAGGAGTATACCGCATACCATGCAGCTGTGGACAAGTATACATCGGAACCACAAAACGAAGCATTCACACCAGAATAAAAGAACATGAAAGACACTGCAGACTACAGCAACCGGAAAAATCTTCAGTAGCTGAACATGCTCTCAAGCAAACGGGACACAAAATCCTATTTGAAAACACAGAAATACTGGACAACACCAAAAGCCACTACACCAGATTATACAGAGAAGCCATTGAAATTCACAAACACCAGCACAGTTACAATAAAAAAGAAGAAAGTTTAAAAATTAGCAAAACCTGGCTACCAGTCCTGAAAAACACAGCCTGCAAAAGGTCAACGAACTCAGTCCAACCACCAGGACATGGGAATACTTCTCACAATGAACATGCTAATCACGCTCATCAGCCACTCGTTAACATTTCAACACAACAAAAAACCCCACCTAATCTCCTATGATTTAGCTCTATAAATAGAACATTGCCACTCTACCTGGGCACAGAGATTTTGCTTCTATCTGTGCTCCTGCCCTCTGAAGATGCTGGCCACAGATTCTGGCGAAACGTTAGGAACCACAACTTCCAGAACACGGCCACACAGCCCGGAAGACCCACAACAGCCATCAAACATTTTTTTGTTGCCCAGCCTGAGATAGCCACACAATGACTCTGAACTAACTTACATTAAGATGGTAATCTTGGCTGTATGGTTGTGTGCACATATAAGTAGGGAACATCAGTCATGCACAGAATATCATTAATCTTTTATTTTAAAAAAGTGAAATAAAAATAGGTTAAAATAAACACACCCAGCTTGGCAGTACACAATCAAAATGACACACTTCTTTTCCCTACTGGGTCATTTTGTGCCAGCCCAAAGGTGTTTATGATAGTATCTTGATTAGAGAAGAAAGAACATAGTTTATTATTCACCTCAGAAGAAAGGGAGAGAAGAGATTTGCCTCCATTTTTGTCAGTAATAGGAAGTTCTCTGATCATACACTGCGAATGATAAATTCATTTTATTACCTTATGAGTCACTGTTTTCTAGAATTGTTGATATTTTTTTGTCACTAAAACCGTATTTTGATTATCATATGACCAAATTTTGATAGCTCAGAAAGAAATGATTACCTAATCAGAACTTCTATAAGAGCTCCATGAGTGCCTCACAATATGCATGAGACATATCTAAAACTGAATTAGAACTTCTTACAAAAAAGCATGCATCTCATATACAGTAGCAAAGCTTTTTTTTTAATCTGTAGCATGGAAAAAGCTGAGTGGAAGTTTGTAGCAGTTTGAAGTTGAGTTTTTCAGTTTCCCTGTTAGTGGTTTTTTTTCCCCAGGATGCCTGCTATTACTAGTACTATTTGCTAATGATACCATTTGTTAAAAGAAAGTATTAGATTTAAAAGAACACCCAACTCCAAGTGACTTTGGGTACTTCCCATAGCTAAAAGGTAGAACAACACAAAAGAGAAGCGTGATATGAATCCCGAAAAGCCATACTGTATATGGAACAGTGTAAAAAAATCTTACAAAGGCTCACCCATTACCCTGCCCCAATGCCTGGGAGAATAGTCAGGTTTTCAATGCCTTTTGGAATAACATCTGACTTGCTTTCTCTGCATCATGGAGGCAGCACACTATAGGTTCTTAGCTGTAGATAGGTTGAAGTAACTCAGACGTTCTAATTGCCATGTTTATTTCCTAGATAAAGCTTTTTTTTTTATTTTTCTGTCTCTTTCATAAACTCAAGAGCCTCAGGAATACTTTCTTACAAAAGTTTCCCTCATAGTTTTATCGGTTCTCTCTCCATACATTCATTTCAGCTGCATAAAGCTATCTGCTATCCAAGAGGGAAAACGGTGACACAAGTGTTCATTTAAACAGGATAATTAAAAAGAGCAAGTTAGATTTTTAATATTCAAACTCAGAAATAAAGGATCTTTCAAGATAAAAGGTTTGTGTTTTGTCATTGTTGGATAAGCTTTTAATTTTAAAAAATGTACAAAATGAAAGTGAGGGCTCGATATCTTTGAATATCTCCAAAGCATTTCTATTCCAAGACAAGAAAGAAATCTTTCACAGTCCTTTTCAAAAGAACAGATTCTAAAGTGTTATGAAATCATTGGTGATGCACTTTTATAATATAATATATTTACAGAGCCCATCCTAATTTATCTGATCAAAGAGATTTGATAAGGGCATGTGCATATGCTGATGCCTGATTTGAAATGACTGGCTGAGCAGGCAAGAATCCTTCCACTCCTGAAAGATACAGTAGAAGAATTTGGACTGGGAAAAAGAGGGAGGGTATTTTTAGCCTTTGAAAACTCTTATCAAGAGTAGGAAGCTTATCCATTATCCTTTGATTATTTGAAGCAAAAGTGCTTTTCTCCCTTGGAATATATAATGAAATGGTGAATGCAGATTTGTTTTTTTTCACACCAGAATCAGAGGAGATCATTAAAGCATATGTTTAATTTATTTTGAGAGGGAGGAACTAGTAACACAAATGCTTCCTATAACTCACTCGGAATGTCTTCAAAACACATCCTATAAGCACAATACCAGCATATCATGACTTGCCTGATTCAGGGGCAACTTAGCGTAAAATGTAAATATTCTTTCCTGAATGTTATAGGGAAGTGAAAGGATAGAAGAAGTGGACATCTTTACTTCTGACTCCCTCTGGTGTTTGTGGACATATGGAGCTACTGTAGCTGCAATTTGCATCTATCTATCTATCTATCTATCTATCTATCTATCTATCTATCTATCTATCTATTATTTAAATTCATCCCCGCCCATCTCCCCGAATAAGGGACTCTGGGCGGTTTACAACATATCAACAGTTAAAATCTATACATATAAAATTACAATATAACAATAAATAGATAAAGATAGATAAAAATCCAAGAGATGGTAAAATCAATTAACTACAATTTACTTGAATTAAGCTTTTCATCCAAATAAAAGTATCAGAAATGGGATCTAGAAGCAAATGGTTGCTTGTATTAGAACTTTTACCTACTGCTAAGTTGACATGCTTGCCGTCATCCTCACGTTGACAAAAACCAACAAAAAAAGTTCTCACTTGCTGCCAATCACCTGTTTTCCTGCTAAGGTAATGGGCTGAGAAAGCTTAACAGACTTTGTATACTTTGAAGTTGCCCTTGGACACTGTTGGAATAAGGGGCAAAGTACTACTTTAATGTGGTACCACTAGGGTCAATGTAAGCCTCTTTCACTCATGGACTGGGGCTGAGATGGAGGCAACATTGTGGCAGATGTTTGCCAGATGTTTTTACCATGATTAGATGCAAGTGGGAAAAGGTCCTTAGTTCCTATATTGGTGGAATTTATCAGTGATATTTCATCAAAACACCAAAATGCAAGAAGATTGAAACCAAGTAAAGATTATTAGAAACTCTACAATTTGAGAAAAAGGGACTGGTAAAAAATGCAATTGTAGCTTGATGGTATAGCATCTGCTTTTTGTGCAAAAAGTCTGAAGTTCAACCTCCAGGTAGCACTGAGAAGCAAACCTGTTTGAAACTGGAGATAGCTAGTGTCAGTCAATGTATATCATCAGCCATATAGATAATGATAATAATGAAATATTATTTCTGCCATTGTCCAATTTTGGTCTGACCCTGGTGCCATGTAACTGGTATAGAAATTAAAACAAATTGTATTGCTGAATAACTAGAAAAGGCAAACCTATTAAACTCATTTTTTTTTACCATAACGAAATTTTATTTTCTTTTAGCTTTTAGTTCCAAGATCAATAGGCAAACGTGATTCAAAGCCCACTTGTTTTCTAGGAAAATTCAGGGCTTCTTGCTAACTGCAGCATGAACATGTCCCAGTAACTATTTTTATATGACCTCATAACACTGCTTTTGCCCCCTCGCCAACCCACAGCTGATGGAGCTTAAAGCCAACCTTAGTTATTCCAGTTTTAAAATAGTGTTCTCCCTTTTCTCCCAATATGACTTTTGCCATGGACACAATCTAACACACTTCATCAACAGTGTGGTTGATTAATCAGTCAGGAGCTATGATCTGCCCAGTTTTTATTCACTACTTTAGGCTCCTGGGGGTTAATCCCGTCTTCTCTGGCCATTGCCTTCTATGTTCATTTTGACTCAGGCTGCAAAAAAGCCTGGATACCTGGCTTCAGTAGAGACATTTGCCCACATAATGCCTGACTGGGGTTTTCTGATGAGTTTGTCTAGTCTTATGTGGGCTCCTTATATACTCAGGTTTAGTGAACTTTTGTAAGAGTGCAATGCCTGTTTTCTTCAATTTCAGAGAATGCCAGTCTGGTATCGACCAATTTAGATTGGGAAATATTGCTGGGTTCTGCCAGCTGTATGTGCTGCTGTCTCTATCACCAGTGAGTGCATTACAGATTTTCTGATGCTTCTGCTGGCAGGGGGGTTACACTTTGGGGTGTGTGTGTGTGTGTGTGCTTGTGCCATTTTGCTTACTCCACAGGCTACTTCTGGATCCTGCCAGCCATGGCCCCTCACTGTCAGCACTCTTTAATACCTTTGCAGCACTGGATGGGCTATTCTGCACAACACCTAGTTGTTGTGCATTTGAGAAAGAAGGGAAACCACATGAGGGGAATCCACCAACTGCTTTCCTGAACTTGCCCAGCATTAAAAACCGTCAAGACAGCACCATTTACTCACCTCACTACTGAGAAACAATACAGCTCATGTGTCAAGGCAGCAAATTTCAGGCCAGCATATTTTTCTATTGGCTCAGGGACTGGTGAATTGTATTTTTATATGCAGCCACCTGGCTGTGCCCTGAGTGACACACAAATTAATTCTACATTTAGAAAGCATTGAAGTAATATAATAATTGAGCCTGAAATAACCTGGACTGTAGGAAACTCTTCAGAATTGTAAGTTTGGAATATTGGAATTGCAATACTGAATTGGAACATTAAATGCATTTCAGATTGAGTGACAGTCCAGAAGTGCTGAAGTGTAGAAGGGAAAGGAGAATTAATGATGGACCTTAAGGCGACCCATATAAGTCCTGCTTAATTCAATGTGATTTACTCCAACACGACTTTGTACGGTATTGTTATCTAAGTCATTTTATGAAAAGAGCTTGGTGTAGTGGTTAAGGCACCAGGCTAGAAACTGGGAGACCATGAGATCTAGTCCCACCTTAGGCACAAAGCCAGCTGGGTGACTTGGGGCATTCACTCTCTCTCAGCCCTAGGAAGAAGGAGGCAATGGAAAACCACTTCCAAAAGCTTGCCAGGAAAACTGCAGGAGTTGTCCAGGCAGTTGCCAGGAGTCAAAACTGACTTGAAGAAACACATATAAACAAAATACAGAGGGCCAGCAGAGGCCTTGTGCAGGTTGGTCGGGGCAGTGAGAGGGTTGGTGGAGGCCTTAGATGGGTTGGCAGGGGCTGCGGGAAGGTGGGGGAGTGCTGTGGGTGGGTGTGTGCTAGGGCAGGTGGGGGTACTACGGAGTATGAGATCCCTGGGACAAAAGAGGCTCCTCAGGAGAAAAAGCGGTGGGAGTGAATTACTGGGGTGACCTTCCCTGCTGGCTTCCCCATTGACTTTGCTTGTGGAAAGTCAGTAGGGAAGGTTGCAAATGGCAATCAGCTGACATGGCTCACTACAATGTCATAATCGTGAGCTGGGCACCCAAGCACTCAGATCACGATCACGTGACCATAGGGATGCTGCATTGGCTGGAACTTTGAGGACCAGTCATAAATCCATTTTTTCAGTGCCGCCGTAACTTTGAATCATCACTGAATGAATGAACATACTGTAAGTCGAGGACTACCTGTGTAGAGCATTATGTTATTAATCTACTTTTTCTGTTGAAAGTTTACAGTTGCCTCGCTGGGAGCCTTCTTCCATAAAAACTCATAGAGATAAAATGTGGTAGCTTGGGCTAAAAGAGAATAACTGCCCCAAAGTTATCCAGTCAGTGGAGACTTGAACCTGGGTCTTCCCAGTCCCTGCATAACACATTAAATTCTGCACTGCATCAGCTTTGTTAACATGCAAAGGGCCATGCTGCAAAGGACAGCTGTTAGTACTAGTTCAGAAGGAAATAATTACATTTGTCGTACAGATGGCACTCAAATGATTCTACAACAAAAGGGAGAGAAAATCTTCATAAGCAAGAAGCTGTAACATCTAGTAATGATCTGCCTGTTGTTAGAGAGTCAGAAGAGATCCATTTTTAGGTGTGGGTGTTTTTAAAAGATAAGCAGCATTTCAAAAGTTTAGATAAAGAAGTGGCAAAGTATGTAAAAGCATAATGCTGTAGTGTTAACTTTAAAAATAAAACTTTTAAAAAACAGCCTTTGTCACACAGCATTTTGGCATCAGGAATTCTTGATGTGTTTTATCAATGAGTCATTTCCAGCAGAGAAGTCATAATGAAAATTATTTGGAAAAAGCCATAGAGACTGAACGCTTTCCAGCCTACAAGTTTTATGATGAGCCATGATTTTCTTCTACCCTCAAAGCTAATATCTTTAGGAGGAAGGGATTAAAAGTATCACATAAGATCATTTATGTTTAAACTTATATAGGATAACCTGAACGTATCAGATCCACTAAAAAGTACTTACTTTCAACCATAGAGACTAATTTAACTAACAACAGGCCAGGTGAGGGACACGGGGGCAGCATGTGAAGATCTTTCCATTTATTGGTCTCTCTTCTTTTGCCCTAGTGGTCAGTATAGGCTCATTGGTGCAAGGAGATGATGCAATTTTCAACAGCCACAAATTCAGAAACTTTCACTGGCGTTTCAACCCTGCCATGAATTAACTTATAGGCCTTAGGTCTTTCTCTCACCCCTACCGCTCAACTCCTTATCTATAATACAATGCTTATATTGTTCTACTGAGATTATACAAATAACTAACTGAGCTAGTTCTTTAGTAGTTACCAGGCTGATAAAGGATCTGTCTGGACTTCATATCTGTTCTAAATATTATTATACCATATTGCTATACCAGTGTCCAGAGTCTTGATTTAAAAGATTTGTGCAGCTATAAGTTTAAATAAATGTATGAACTCTAAATTAATGGATATTTGGTTTTTTTTTGAAGAAATGTAGCAAAGATTTATAATTTATCAACACTATTAATGGCCTGAAACCCTTGTATTTAGAAACCATCTGCCACCCTCAGAATGTTAGTTTTGTTGAGATCAGAACAAGTAGTGAAGCAAGCATATATGCAGGGAATACAAAATGGCCTAGTTTAGCATGCAAGGTAAGGAAAAGTCTTCTTCAAGTTGAGCTTGATTGCTGGTGTTTATGTGCACATTATTGTTTTCCTGGCAACAATAATGGGAGTGACTTGCCATTGCCTTCTTCCAGAATGTTTATGGACTTCTCTGTCTGGCCTAGTGTTCTTGGATTTTCTGCTGGTCTCCCATCTAAATAAAAACCAGGTCCAATCCTGCTTAGCTTTTCTGAGATCAGACAAAACCACTTGCTCCTCCATCATGGCCTGAATTATTTTAAAATAAGAGATATTTATACATGTGATTTCCTGTACCCTGTGCTTAATAGGAGCTGAAATTTTATACCATCTCAGATTCCTTTCATTTATATAATACATACATAAAACTCATGCATTAAAAGAGGAGCAAACATGCCTGCGGATCCTACTCTCTACTTATGTTTGGTGGGTGTCACCAAAACGCATTATACATAAACTCCTTCCCAGAGTATGCCAAATGCGTAGCAAAGTTGGGGCTGGTCCAGTGAGTGCAATCTCATTCTCCCTCTGTAGACATTTCTTAAAGAGAAACAACATTAGTCAAAAAGTCTCCTTTATAAAGGAACACAAATTGCTCCTTCTCTTTATCTTCTGGTTTGCAGCAATACAGAGGAAAGATTGAGAAATCACCTACCTAGCTGATGCCAAATGCTTTAGGTGTGTGCTTATTGTGCTTTATTTGTATGCATTTAGTCTAAGTACCCAATCTTTGGGGAGAGCAAGTAAGGGGAGAAGATGGCTTTATTTTGGCTGGCCCATGAAGTCATGAAGAGTCGGAAGTGACTGAACGAATAAACAACAAGGCCAACACCTATTGAAAGGAAAGAGAGCCAGTTTGGTGTAGTGGTTAAGGCATCAGGCTAGAAACCGGGAGACCATGAGTTCTAGTCCTGCCTTGGGTACAAAGCCAGCTGGGTGACCTTGGGAAAAGTCACTTTCTCTCAGCCCTAGGAAGAAGTCAATGGCAAACCATTTCTGAAAAATCTTGCCAAGAAAACTGCAGGGACTTGTCCAGGAAGTCTCCAAGAATTGGACATGTTTGAATGGATTTAAAAAAAAATGAAAGGAAGACTGTAATCTGATATAGCATATAAACACAGTTATAAATACTCTTTCATCTAGATTTGTGTTTTGCAAAATTTCAGGATGATTGGCTGTTAGGAATGATGGCCTTGATTTGTAGGACCCACATGAGTAGCTCACTGCACATAGTAAATATTTTTTCCCTAGAAATAACTCAACCAGGCATCATATGAAAATGTGTTTTCCATAACACTGAGGGTTCTCAGCCTTAAACTATAGCCACAGATATGCAAAATCTCAAGGTTTTTATGTGGTTTACTCATATTAATGATCCTTGATGGTCTTTGAGTTTGAAATTATTAGCTGGAGTGTGAGCTATCAGAAACATATTGATGATTTGAAATACAGTATGGAGAGAATGCTTATTTGTTAGGGGTTGGATAAGTCCTACTGTTCTGGACAATTTTCGTCCAGTCTCACACCTTCCCTTTTTAGGGAAGGTGGTGGAGAAAGTGGTGGCGTCGCAACTCCAGAGGATTCTGGATGAAACGGATTATCTAGACCCCTTTCAGTCAGGTTTCAGGCCGGGATATGGGATGGAGACTGCATTGGTCGTGCTTATGGATGATCTCTGGCAAGGACGGGATGGTGGTAGTGCATCCATCCTTATCCTTTTAGATCTCTCAGCGGCTTTTGATACCATCGACCATGGTATCCTTTTGGGACGGCTCAGGGAGTTGGGGGTGGGCGGTGTGGTGTTGCAGTGGTTCGCCTCCTTCCTCCAGGGCTGTTCCCAATCAGTGATGATAGGGGAGGAGAGATCTGACCCACGGCCCCTCCTGTGTGGGGTGCCACAGGGTTCGGTGCTCTCCCCTCTCCTGTTTAACATCTATATGAAGCCGCTGGGTGAGATCATCCGTCACCACGGGATGAAATACCATCTATATGCTGATGATACACAGCTGTATATTTCCATCCCGGGTGAAGTAAGTGATGCAGTTGCCACCCTATCTCAGTGTCTGGAGGCTGTGGGGGCCTGGATGGGGAACAACAGGCTTCAACTGAACCCTAGTAAGGCGGAGTGGCTGTGGATTGATGGCCGCTCGGGTCCTAGGAAGTTGTCATCTTTGGCTCTAGATGGGGTGCGGAGCCTGTGCGGAATCTGGGGGTTCTCCTGGACTCACGACTCCTGCTGGAAGAGCAGGTGGCAGTCGTGGCCAGGAGGGCCTTTGCACAACTTCGGATTGTGCACCAGTTACGCCCTTTCCTGGACCGAGATGCCCTCCGAACAGTCACTCATGCCCTCGTCATCTCCCACATAGACTATTGTAATGCGCTCTACATGGGGCTACCCTTGAGGAGTATCCGGAAGCTTCAACTGGTCCAGAATGCGGCTGCGAGGACAATTATTGGGGCCAGAAGATCGGCCCATGTGACACCATTGTTACGCGAGCTGCATTGGGTACCGGTTTGCTTCCGGGTACAATTCAAGGTGTTGGTTATCACCTTTAAAGAGATGTACGTTTGCTGTAGACTGATTTTATTACCAAAGACTGTACCAGTTCTTATAGAAGCTGTTCAAAGAGAGAAGGAGCGTGTAAAGAAATTGGGCACAAGCAGCTTGCACCAACTCATTTCCTTATATGCACCTACCTATATCATCATAGTTATGCAGGGCACACTTCATTAGTACCTGGATGGGAGATCACTAGGAAATCCCAGATCTACTGGCTACACAGTGAAGTTGAAAAAATTGGTCACTTCCTACTGTTGCCAATAGAAGTACACGGATGTGTCCAAGGGGTCACCAGAACTCATGCTCAGCCAGAATGGGGGTCTTTATCTTTTTATATAACTAGGAATCATATATGTGCTTAGCTATTCATTCTTTCTCACTAGTGACAGGTCCATTCATATTTGGAGTTCTGGGTTATGTAGTGAAAGGAGTCTCTGCAGCTGGGCCTGACATCTGATAGCAATGTAAGAACCTGTAAGGAGAGCAAAGCATTGCTTTCTCTGCAAGATTCTTCACTGAAGATGTAGAGAAGTGTTTGCTTGTTTATTTATTTGGCTTAGATGCTGCCCAACATTCAGTCAACTCTGGATGGTTCACAGCATAAAAACAAAATAACAACTATACAGTAAAAATAGAAAATAAAACATTCAACAAGATGGTCAGCGAAACAAAAGCATATCATATATCTGGCAAGGGACTCCAATCACCCTAACCCAGAGGCTGGAAGATGAGCCAGGTCTTTAAGGTCCTCTGGAACATCATGGACCCCAGGGAGAACCTCATTCCAGAGCGCAGGTGCTATGATAGAGAAGGCAGACAAGTATTCAAAGCAAACAGTCTCTAGAACAGTGTGTCTCAATCTTGGCAACTTTAAGATGTGTGGACTTCAACTCGCAGAATTCCCCAGCCAGCCATGCTGGCTGGGGAATTCTGGGAGTTGAAGTTCACATGTCTTAAAGTTGCCAAGGTTGAAAAACACTGCTCTAGAAATATTAAAACAACTCTGATGTATACAAGTGTATGGCCTACCTGACTTATTTACTTCTGTCTAACATGCAGAATCTGTAAAAACTGGAGTGGAATTTTAGGAAACTGAAGTATACTGCAACTACTATTAAATGAGGAATAAGCATCCTTATGGCTTATCTTCTTTTTAGGAAACAAAACAAAACAATCTGTAGATGATTTGAAGTCAGGGATGGGTCCAGACAATTGCAAGTGGCTTCAGCACCTTTATTTTTCAATCCCCCAAGCCCCGCCCGACCATACTTGCTGAAAATTGGTGGTATAGTTTTCTGCCACTCTGAGGAAAAAAACTGTAATGTAAGCTCTGAAATACATTTCACATGGCATTTCACACAAAAAGGACTTCAAAATTGTTTCCCCTAACCCAGGAAGTAGCCCTCGAGCTGCTCTCAAAAGGTTGCCTACCCTTGCTACAAGAATATTTGCTGTAATAGTTTTGAGGCAAGGTACACAAAGGTATGCATTGAAAGAAATGGCTAATTCTTTTTTTCACTGGTTCAGCACTCCTGGTCACTTTTTGGAATGGGTGTGCACTGGATTCAGACCAATCCTAAATCAAACGTAGCTATTTGAAGAGAATCAGAATTAGTCTGGAGTGAATTGCTCTGCAATTGTTCTCTTTTCAAAGCTTAGACGAGCAATTTGCAGATTCAGAGGCAAATGGAGATGTTCAGAAATCTCTCACGTTCTATGCATTTTCTCATAGATAAATGTCTAGTGTGAGAAATTGTATCATTCTTGTTTTCAGGACTTAGCTATACTATTAGGGATTGGGAAGGTGCAAGAAATTTATTTAGTAATAATTTTAATGCAAATAAGTCTCATTTCCAATTCCTGAGGCAATACAGGAATAGAAATATAGCTGCATTTCTAGTGGGGAGTGGACATAAAATATATAGGTGAGTAAAAGTAGTTCCTAGAAATACATAGCAAACAAATTTGTTTGCAACATTTATAATATATAGGGAGGGAGGGAGGGAGGGAGGGAGGGAGGGAGGGAGGGAGAGAGAGAGAGAGAGAGAGACCTGCAGGTGAATTTTTGATGCAGATTTTAATACTTTGCAAAAATGGGATGGCATGAACTTAAGGTTGATGTGAATTTAAAATAGAATTGACAGATTTGCACACCCCCACTTATTATTAATTGTATGTGATTATTATAATTTTCTGAAAGAATGTGAATTAAACTTAAATGTTTTGTGTAATATTCCAATGAATACCTTCTCTTTTCAAATCAGTAAGATGTATTCATTCAGCACTTACATGAACAAAAGATTATGTCAATAATTAATAGGTATGAAGATAGTTGGTCTCCACAGCTTTTGAGATTGAAAATTGGTGTCTAGCAGGTTTCAGTGTTCTAATTGGGATACAAAAAGATCAATACAAGCATATGTTGTTTTGTAGCATTCTGATTTAGCTAATTAAACTACATGTTCTGTTGGAACCTTATGCAGTAGAGAGACAAAAAATATATGGTGCCAGTTTTATGAGTATTTTTTACAGTTCAGTCACTAGTGCTCAAAAACTTACTTTTTGCAAATGAGCAAAGATGCTGCCTTTGTGTTTTTCAAGAACCTGCACCAAAGATGAGAAGTGAGGGAGGCACAAGAGTTTCTATCAGCAAGAGATCTTATGCCAACTATGCAACTACATAACTAACCATAAATACAGACACGAAGGCTTCTTGCAACATATAGTGGAGGGGAAAAAAAAGAGAAATGTAGCTGTTGGTAATGCTACCATGGGAATGGATCTCTAGTTAACCCAAACCTGTGACACATGCTACCCCACTCCATTTATTTTTCTGGGCAATATTATTTAATTTCAATTATGCCATTTATAAAGGAACACAGAACTCTTTGGAGCAAACCATGGATTCAGAACTAGTTCTTAATATGCATATTTCTAACAACTTTAATATATTAATATGCATATTTCTAACAGCTAAGGGGCATGGTGGCTCAGTGGGTAAGACGCCAGGCTTGTCGATCGGAAGATTGCAAGTTCGGAGGTTCGAATCCCTAGCCCTGTGTGACGGAGTGAGCTCCCGCACTCGCTCCAGCTCTTGCCAACCTAGCAATTTGAAAGCATGCAAATGCAAGTAGATAAATAGGTACCACTTCGGTGGGTAGGTAACAGCATTCCGTGCGCATCATGCGGCCACATGACCATGGAAGCGTCTTCAGACAACGCTGGCTCTTCAGCTAACAAACGGAGATGAGCACCGGCCCCTAGAGTCGGACATGACTGCACAAATGTGCGGTGGGGGGGGAACCTTTACCTTTACCTAACAGCTCCACAAATCATCAACATATGAAACATATGGAAGAATAGGAGATCTGTATTAACTGGTCTCACTTACTCTAGAGCATAGCTTTCCAAACTGTGTATCACAACACTTTAGTGCAGGGCTTTCCAAAGTTTTTCCAGCGGCGACACACCAACTGGCGTTGGTGTGTCACCGTGGGAAAACCCGGAAGCGCTGATGATGATCAGCACTTCCTGGTTGTGTGGCGACACACCAGACTGTGTGTGGCGACACACTTTTGTGTCGCGACACACAGGCTCTGCTTTAGTGTGCCGCAACACACAGTTTAGTGTGTCGCAACACAACCCAGAAGTGGCGGCGGGGGCGTGCACGGCGGGGGCGCGTGGGCGCGCGTGTGTGTGTGTGTGCACGGCAGCAGTGGCGCTTCCACGTTTTAGCGGAAAACACGAGGCCACTGCCGCTGCTGCCGCCGTGCACACCACCGCCACCACCCCCCACGCCGCTGCCGCGCAGGCCCCACACTGCCGCCGTTGGTGTGTCGCCAATGGCGGCAGTTTGGAAAGCACTGCTCTAGAGAGACAAATCCACCAGCAGGTCATCCTTGAGAACATAATGCACTATCTTACTTGACCCTTGAAAGAACTGTGATAGCAATCTCAAAGCTTAATATGTCTTTCTGAATCTTATTTTTCAAATATCGGAGCAGTGTGTTACGACTTTTAAAAAACAAAACAAGACAAAACTCAAAGATGTTATAAATTAGTCAATTGTTTTGGATTCCCAAGGAATAATATGGCCCTTGGGTATAAGGATAGGAATTTCCTGAAGCTATCTGTACTAAATATGTTTTTCTGTGGTAATTGTGGTATCTCTTATCTTGTAACCCTAACAACTTTTAGTTTATACTACCATACTTCTTTAACCAAGAGATTGTTTTTGGTTTGAACAGCAGTTAGGAGAGTGTGCTGCATTTTCTAAAAGAGCCTGTCTCTGCTTTCAACCTCACCATTAACAGAGTGGTTGACTATTTTTGGAATATTTGCCCTAGGGAATGTCCGTTGCTGTATTGAGCAGGATTCCCAGCAGCTACAGGGACATAAGCTTCCTATAGGCTTTCTGTGATTAAATTAAAATTGGCTTTACTTCTGTAGTGATCTGTCTCTGCCCTGAATCCATCTAAACACTTGTGCTTGTGCACGCAACAGAATATCAAATACTGAAGGTGCTGCATGTATTTTATCAAAAATAACAGGAACTATGGATTATTTCTAATTTTACACAAGTTTCCAGTGCATAACCCTAGTTCTGCTCCCAGCAGTTTCTCAGCGCTCTGAAGTAAATTTCAAGGTTGCATAACCTATGTGTGTGTGTGTGTGTGTGTGTGTGTGTGTGTGTGTGTGTAACAGTTGTTCAGGGCAAGGAAACTTTGTTCTGTTGGCACTTGCTATTCTATCAGTAGATATCATTTTAGCAGACTATGCTTTTGGCACTGAGGTTTCTAGTAGTTCAGAAATAAATGTAGTCCATCTGCAAAAGACATTTGACAGATTTGTATTTAATATTTGGGTACTATTTGATATTATCATTCAAAGTAGAATTAGCATTGTTAATTATGAGTACTATTATGTAATGCTAATAATTATTTCATTTATCGTATGGCACATTCAGATCGCGTTACAATAAAAAACATAGAACATAATAAATATGAAATATAAAATATAAAATATAGACAGGAAAATTACAAACGTATGTCTAGGTTACAAATATAGTTTTTTGCTTCAGTTGTCACAGCCAGGAAATCAGCAAAGTCTCCACTGTAGGCTCGGTTTTAATAGTAATTATGTACATACTATAATTTTTGTATTGACTGATCTAGTAATTGCTATCAACTCACAATAAAAAATGTGAACTTTTGAGCCTTCCTTCCTTCCTTCCTTCCTTCCTTCCTTCCTTCCTTCCTTCCTTCCTTCCTTCCTTCCTTCCTTCTAAATGGTATTTTAGTATTTATCAGTTTTGAGAGCTGACTATATTAACAGGACATGAAGTGCGCAGGTTTCTATCACATACTGTGGCAAAAGTCAAAGCTACACTTTAGGAAAGTGACCACACAATCTGTAGTTCAGACTCTAAAGTTCCAGATTTGATCAGTAGAGTGACTCTCACTGATTTCAACTAGAGCTAGGTCATTCCTTTAGTCTATTAAAGAAGGAAGGTAGGAAATAATTGGTATCTCTAATGTGAAGCCGTTATTCTGTGTGTGTCCCCTGCCCCCGCCCTGGACCTTTCCTGGTTATCTGCTAATTATGCATAACTGTTCTTCTTAAGCCTGATTACCTTGCTTGATTTCTCTGACTATGGGCAGATCTGCACTTTCTGCTTGACCCACTGCAGTCCAGGCTACTCACTGCTTCCTAAGTGTAGGAGTGGTGATGTTATCTTCCTCCCACTCCCAGTCCAGTGAAAATGCACCGCACACTGTATTTTCCAGCTTCAATCCAAAACTGCTGCTTTCTGAGCCATCTTAAGCCCTTCAGAGTTGATGGTCTGGAGCACTTCGTTCTGTTCTAGTAGTGGCAACAGCTCCAATTAGCTGCAGGGCCTGGCATACTGACTCTTCTCTAGTGGCTGGTTGCTGCTTTATATATATATATATATATATAATCTTGTGGTAGATCCAACAATGGCCCATAAAGTCAACGAACTATCACCAACCCTTGAAGTTCATGCTCCATTTAACCCTTGCATCTCCCAGTGGGCACTCTTTTGGCTTCTGCCCAGACTAGGCAAAGCATGCTCCCATTGCTTTCTCACCTCCTGCCCACTATACAACAAAGCTTCCCTTCTCTTTATTTTTTAAACATCTTTAAGATGCAATATATAGAAATGTTGCTATTTTCTTTGAATTTGAAATATTCGTTTTTCCTTGCTACAGAGTTTCCATGGACCTACAGAGGAATTAGCACACAATAACAACCTGTTCCATATTGTTTTAAACATTCTAGCATCAGAGCAATGATGGTACCATAAGGCAGGGGTCCCCAACCTTTGGGCCGTGGCCTGTTAGGAAGTGGGCCGCAGGGTTCCTGCCTGCAAACCTCGCCCCCAGTGTGCACAATTGGCTCCTGCCTGCAAACCCCCCCCCCCCGTGTCTGTGGAAAAATTTTCTTCCACGACCAGTCCCTGGTGCCAAAAAGGTTGGGGACCGCTGCCATAAGGGGAAAAGAAAAGAAAAAGGAAAGGGTCTATATTAGTGTCAAAGGAATTAATGTGGAAAGTGTGTGTGTGTGTGTGTGTGTGTGTGTGTGTGTGTGAAGGCATTCATGTGTGCAAACATTTGGGAAAGCAAAAGAAAGGCACAGGGACTAGTGAGAAGGGTACATTTCCTAAAAGGAAAAGGGAGGCAATGGTAGACTATTCCAAATAGAAGCCAGCCAATGAGATTTGCCTTCTCTGCATGAATGGGAAGGGGAAGCAGGGGAAGGACGGATGGGTCTTGCAGTGGTCATAGTCCAGACTGAACCCCAGCCCAGCCTTATTGCCAACCTGCTGCAGTCAGACTGGAACTCCTGCAGTTGGCTTAAGAAACAGCCAGGAGCAGCCTGGGAGACCAGCAGCTTAGGCTGCCCTGCGGAATTGTCCTGAATTTCACAAGTCCTTATAATGCCTTCAGCTTAAGCAGAAGCTGTTTACAAGGGATAAGTCAATCTTTCCTTCTTAGGCTGACATATAGAGATCAAGACACATATTTTAGCAGTATTTATTGCAACAGGAAAATGAAACAGCTTTTAAATTTATGAGAAAGCATCTCCTTTATAGATTTATACTCAGGGTTGATTTGAACTGGTTCAGCATTCATTACTATATTGCATTTATTCAGCCACCGATAACATTCAACTGCAGCTAGATATTGAAAGCTGAAACAATGTTGTCCAATGACAAAATCATTCAGCATGAGAATTCTACACGAGGATAGTGGTGATCTGTGCTTAGTAACTACTAAGTAGTCTGACTTTGTAAGAAGATGCAACTGGAATACTCAAAATGTTCCAGAAATCAGAAGGTCACATTTGTGTTATTTAACTGCAGTCCAGCAGGAGTAAGCCAAAACAGATCAACAGAGGAACAAAGAGATGATTAAATGCTTGAAAGGCTGTTGTAGAAACTATGAAGAAAATTTATTTTCTGTTGTTTGAGAAAATAAGGTTGAAGCTAGCAGCTTCAACAAACCTTTATTATGGTTTTTTAGGCCAGAAAACATCACATAGAAACACATACACCTAAAATTATTGATAAGCCTGAAAAGTAAGCATAAAATACAATAAAGTTACATAAGAATAAAATTAATATAATAACAATAATACCAATAACAATGGAGATCGCCAAGATTAGTGCTAATGTAAGTTGTAAAAAAAAGGTAAAGTTTCCCCCCGCACATTTGTGCAGTTGTGTCCGACTCTAGGGGCCGGTGCTCATCTCCGTTTGTTAGCCGAAGAGCCAGCGTTGTCCGAAGACGCTTCCACGGTCATGTGGCCAGCATGACGCGCGCGGAACGCTGTTACCTACCCACCGAAGTGGTACCTATTCATCTACTTGCATTTGCATGCTTTCGAATTGCTAGGTTGGCAAGAGCTGGGGCGAGTGCGGGACCTCACTCCGTCACGTGGCGCTCGGGTCTCAAACCTCCGAACTTGCAACCTTCCAATCAACAAGCCTGGCATCTTACCCACTGAGCCAGATTAGTGCTAATGTAAGTTGTAGGTGTTGACAAATAGAACAAATAGTGGCACAAAATCAGGCAACCTGGAAAGATATGTCAGAGTCCTGGTTGGATCAAAGAAGTGACAGATAAGCATTGTGCTCTCTGCCAGGGTAGTTCTTTAAAATGGGATAGATGAATGTCTTCTGAGATTCCCTGCAAAGAGAGCAGCAAAGGAGCAGGTGCCGAAAGGATTCCACAGAGCTGCCCCCACATGGACCTATACACTGCTGAAGTGGGAGAAGCTAGCAGCTTCCAAGTACAATAAAGGGATTATGACAAAACACCCCCCTGATGGTATGAGTTTTCAAATATGAAGGCTGAACATCTCCATTTTCAAAGATCTGCCCCACTAGCTGGTAGATTCCCCTTCATATTTTCTTAAATACCAGTTGGATGGCCATTATTCCAGAATGTAATAGTAGCAGATGAGAATGGGCAATCAAATTAATGTAAAAGGGGGTAGTATAGTATTGGGGAAATCAACTTATTAACTTCATTCAACTTAATTTACTTGTCAATTGATTTTTTTGAAAGGTGCATTTCAGGAGATAATTCATTTTAAACCTGAGAACTCAATTTTTTTAGATGGAGATTCATTTACTTTAAAGATGGGACATTTAATTAATACAATTTAATTGAATAGATTTGGAAGGAAAAGAAAGAACTGTAGTTAAGCCTCATTTTAGCAGACTATTTGGTGGATGGGGGTATCTGTTACGCCTGCATATCTATTAAATATAGAAAGATGTCATTGCAGCAATTTATATCTTTTGCATAGTGACATAAAATTAAGATGACATTAATATATATTTAACTGCCTCTGGATTACTTAGATACAACAGACTTGTCCATTATTTTGAACAGGGATGGGTGGGTGGGGGGAATATCTGGGAAAATTTGCTCCATTGCACTGAGGTTTGCTGAATGTGGTTCCATTTACTAAAGTTTCACTGTATTTAATTCATTTCATTTTTTAAATCACCATCCACTTTTGTGTCCTGGCCCTAGCAACTTTTTGGGATGCCACCACTGGCTCACCATTCAAAATTTCCTGTGCCCCAAAAAAGATTTTGCAGGCCTGTTGGAGACCAACAGCAGCAGGAAAAGGTCTATTCAACAAACAACATTCTTGGTCCCACTCAGTTGCTAGGCAATGCAGAACAGTCAATTGGAACTAAACATTTTAACACTCTGAAGAAGTGTTAATTCATAGTTGTTACTTTCTTGGTATCGTGCCATCTCATTGCTATTCTATCCCAGGTCACTGAGGATTTCTTTAATTGTCAGAAGGGAGAACGGATGATCTCTGAGACTCCTTCCAGTTTTAGAATTTTAGGAAAACAAGTTGCTTAAATGCTCAGCATTTCTCACAAGGGCACAGCAGGGGTGATTTAGAACTGGACTGGATATTTGGGAAGGGGTAGCTTGTTAACATGTTTATGTTGCACAGACTATAGTACCAAACAGCCTTGGTTAGGATTACTGTTTTAGTTATGAATCACACATTGTTTGCTAGACAATATGTTGTTAAACCCTCCTTAGAGGCTAGCTCCTTGGCTGATAGCCTTTTAAACTGCAGAATATCAGGGGTCAGCTAAAGGAGGCCCAGGAGGACAGCACAGGAAGCAAAATCCAGCAGGCAGCTACTTAAGAACTGAGGTCTGTAGCTTGAATCATGTCAACTGGATTTCTATTTTCTCAGTGGAAACGTTTCGCTCCTTATCCAAGGAGCTTCTTCAGTCTGAGCAAAGTTAGTAAGGGAATCCTAAATATGTTTCTAGGTAGCTGTGTGAAACATATTTAGGATTCCCTTACTAACTTTGCTCAGACTGAAGAAGCTCCTTGGATAAGGAGCGAAACGTTTCCACTGAGAAAATAGAAATCCAGTTGACTTGATTCAAGCTACAGACAATTCCACCTGGATGACTGAGAACCTTCATAGACTTAAGAACTGAGGGTTGCTTCATACTGGAACATAACTCTCACAAAGGGTTCCTGAATGTAGATTGACCCTCAGTGTATCATGCATTTGGGAATATGGCCACCTAAATTTAGGCTCTCTTTCTCTTGCATAATGAGCTGGATTTGTCACACATAGTGTCCGGGTGCTACAGCAATTTTGCCAGTTCTTGAATACTTCCCAACTCCCTCCCACTTTTCATACATATAAATTACCCTCACCCCCATCCCGGTTTAAGTTAGTGTTGGACTGAAAGTTGGTCCCGTGTCCAAGCATGTTTAACTTGGTACGAAGAACCCAAAATAAATTCACACCAAGACGAGAAATAGAATAACCCTTTTAATTGAACTCAAGTAATAGGGGGCGGCTTCCTCTGAAAAGGAGCGCCCCAGACAAAAGAAGCATCTGTTTGTATACATTTCAGATCTCTAACACATACATCACACAGGATATAAGTTTTTTAGGATTTAACAGAAGTGTAAAGGTCAAGATTTCATTAAAGATTACAGATATCACAATTTAATTTACAGACATCACAAGTTATGAATATCCCGGAATTTTGATAAGAGAAGGAGAGGGGTCTGGTGTTAGGTGGTTATCTCACAGGGATTCTGTGAGATAAACAAGGGTGGATGCAATCAAGATTTCCTTCCTGTGAAGAGATTAACTATTTGTCCTTAATTAAGATTTTCTGTGGCATCCACAGTTCATACATTCTGCTGAACATGTACACATTCCATAGGAAGGGGGGTTTAATAGAGTTCAATCCTTCATTAGTTATCGCTCGGTCCCACTGAAAACAATGGGACTGAAATCACTTATGTCATTTAGCATTTTAACTTCCTAAAAAAGGTACAGTAATTAACACAGCAGTGGAATGGATATCTCCCTGATATCCTACTGTCAATTTCATTGTTTTCAAGTTTTTTTTTTAACAAGGGCAGGAACATGTCCCAACTCCAGACTGAAGCAGAATAGTCAGTTCTTGCACCACACTGTTTTTAATGCATAACCTTACCTAGAATCACATCTAATATGGCTGGGTCAAGCTGACATTTGTAAGCTGAATGCAAATATCAAAGCCATTATTTGCCCTTTCACCCAGGGAGGGTGTGAATGATAGTTTTTGAACCATCCCATTATTGCAGATTTAGTGTATTTCAACTCAAAGTCAGATGCGTGGAGGGTAAAGGACAATGATGGGATAAGGAAGTGGCCCTGTGGATTACAAGGCTGTTACATCACAACCTCTCCAGGAACAGGAGGCCCAAAAGGATTACTTGACTATTTCAAAGCTCACCTTCCCTGTAACTCAATTGATTCTCCTGTTTTTTTTATTTCTTCACTCACTTATCATGTTTAAACCCTTTGTCACAAGGTCAGAATTTGTTAGGTAGGCTTGGCTGCATAACAAGTGCTGTAACGCTTTATGAATGCTACTAAAATGCAAGCAAATAATTACTAATATAGGTTTATAGAAGCATTCTGAATATGGCTCACTGCAAAAAGCTCTCCCTTCCTGAATTTACCAGGTGACATATATAGGCAGCATTTGGGGAGATGCAACTTTTTTTTTTAGACATTTGGGATGATTACCATGGTTGGATAATAAAGTAATGACAGAAGCAGATCTTCTTTTGGTAGGTGTCAGGTGGCAATTACCATTTTCCCCCAGAATGCCTTAGACATAGCACCAAAAGGGTTTATGTGTTAAGGGCAAGTACACATTCTGTAGATATTTTTAAGAGCTGCATTTTTTCTTGCTTTCTTTTTTGGTTACATTTATACCCCACATTTCCTCCAGAAGTTGAAGATGGTCTATCTCATATTTCTCTATCCCTAACTCTTTTTCTTAACAGCAATCATTTGATGTAAACACTGAAAGAGCATACTGGTTTAAAGTCACCCTATGAGTTTCAGGACTAAGGAGGGATTTGAACTTGAATCTCCCTGGTTCTAATCCAACATTCCAACCATTGCATGCTTCTTAATTATTTTTTAAGCAACCTTGTCTTGGACCACCAAGTGTGACTCCTATCAGAAACCATCTTGACAGGTCTTCTGCTCACTGGAGAAGGAAGTTAGCCATAGATGAGCTTGAGTGGTGGCAGGATGGTTTCTTGCTACAGAACAGACATCAAGGCTTGGCTTATTGACATCCCCCTGCCTATCAACACCAATGGACACAGGCTACCATGAATGATGGTAGAAGGAAAACAATAACCAGCAGCTGATATCGCATCTTATGAACCAGTGAAATACCTTTGCTCATTGCTTCACATGCCAAGCCAAGGATTTCACTTTGTCCATCAAAATGCAAGACCCAGTTTATGTTGTCTCAGCTAGAATAGATCAGTAAGACCAGATTGCCTAAAACTGCCACCCAAGACAGTTCAAGTAAATGTTGATCTAAACAACTGCCCATGTTAGGTATATATGGTACAAAGAAAGATTACAGTCATCTATATGCACCATGAATTTTTCTGTCAAAATGACACAAAAGCAAACACAACAGACTTCAGCTTAGAGTTCCAAGTTTAAATGCCATAAGAAAATTTATTCTGCTGTCCACAGAGGTTTATGGCTCTGCTCTTTTAACCTGCAGCGAGAGGCTTATAAAATATGTTCCAAAACAAACACTTCAATCAATGATCCATAACTCAAGACAACTAAATATAAATACGTGCACAGACACTTGCTTAGGTTCTGGTCTTTGTTGATACAAAAGGATTTTAATTGAATATAATCATTGATTCTGGTATCATTTTGCCCAGAAAACATTTTAATTACAGGCAACCAAACCATGCTCAAAAAAAAAGATCTGCAACAATAGCCCTCCTTGCAGAGAAAACAGATGCAGAGAATACAGACCCTTTGTAGATTCAGAGTCCCTAACAACACCAAGAGTGCATTAATGAGCACATAGATTAGCTTTGGATAAATCAACAGAAATGAAGACAGTGGGCATGACCCTCCTTTCCCTATCCATGTGCTCAAATCTGATCCCAGATATCTCTTTTGAACTGGACATGTGTCAATGGGAACAATACGGTATGAATGCCCCTCAGAGTGCCAACTGATCCCAAGACCCTTCTCTGTTTTTTTGCATATAACCTGATGATCCAAAGTCAGGTTTAGACCACTGTGGCTATCATTTGCCATCATCTGTACCACAGTGGCTATAATTCTGATATAGTGGAAGAGGAGCGGTAGAGGAGAAGATGTCAGTGTACTACTTACTCCAGTATTTGCGACAAGAATGATGCTGCAAAATAACTAATGCAAAAAAAAAGTATTAGTAATCAAAAAGTAATCAAAACTTTGTTGCTTTGTGGCAGTTTTTTTTAGCTCAGGCTGGTTTCTCCTGAAGCCCAGGAGCATTTTTCCGGATCAAGGAAATGCTTGGAATTGACCCCCTTCATCCTCCAGACGGCGAGTAGCAGCCAGGAGATTGTAAACAGCGTTCATTATCGACGGGTAAGACTTCACCAGGAGGCCGGGACGTCACCATTTCCAAGCCACGCTGCAGCCTTAAAGGGACATTAAGTCCAGCCACCCCATTTATAAAGCACCCAATTTATTTTTTTTAAACTATTTGTACCGTAAGAGAGGCTTTCTACATTAAGGAGAAACGATCTCTCTTGGTGCTTATCGTTATTTTTGTGATTAATTTTTTTTTTGAAAAAATTCTTTTTAAGCTTTGGATCTTGCTTTCCGTCCAATACTAAGGAGGGTTGAGAGTATATTATCGTCTCCCTGTTATTATTTTTGTGCTAATTTTGAAGATTTTAGCATTTTTCCTACACATTGAATCTGCTGTTCTGAACTTTCACTTTCCTGCTGCTACTTCCTCTGGGAGCTGTCTGTTATCTTATCTTAACTCAGTTCGAAACTTTCCATTACCTTTCACTGTTGCCAGTTAAGTATCTAGGGGGTGCCATAATTTACTGCATGAGATATGGATGATCTTAACCAGGCTCTCTCTGACTTACATCAAGATATTAAAGCAGATATTAAGCAGATCTTTTCTGATTCCTGCCAAGTTATTATGCAAGACATGCAGAGCATTGTGGAAAATATGTGGTCTAAAATATGCCATCTGGTTGAGGAGACTGTGGACGAAATTGAAGAATTTAACACCAATGGAAATGTCTCTTCTAAGAGCAAGATGGGGGCTTCTGTTGAAATACCGGATGAAATTGACAATGCTGAATTGAAGAAGTTTAATGGAGAAATTGAGTTGCAAGACATGAGTGAAAATTGGCTTTCTGATGGAATGCTATGGAAAAGAAGGAGTTATTATGTGTGGGAGGTTTTTTGAAGAGAGGTCTGTGTTCGTGAGGGGAGCACTTGGGCTGTTTGATTTCTTTAAGAAAACAGCTCTGTGTTTATTATGGGGATATGTAAATGCTTTGGTCTATTTTGAAGTGGGTTAAGGGGATAAAAATATTTATCTGGATGGTCTGTGTCAGGGAGACACAAGAGAGTAGAGAAGAGGGCTGGGCCATGAGAGAGAAGCGAGCGCGCAGCTCGGAGAGCCTAGCCTATTTTCCCAAATGTCAGAAGAAAGCTCCGCCCTAGGTTGGACTGATATACTTGGGAATCTTTAGGCACCGTTAGTTTAGCAGGATTTCTGGATGTAGGTATGCAATAAACACTAGAGACTAGATTCCTTGCCTCAGCGTGTTATTTCTGCACCTACACACGACATCAATCCTGCTAAACCACAACTCCCAGCAGAAGAGGGAGGAAAAAACAAACCAGGAGAATGGCTTCTCAGACACAGGAATTGCAACAGGCAATAATTCAGCTCGCGGCAGCATTAACACAACACCAACAGCAAGTCGACGACCAGATTAACAATTTGCAAGCAGCGATGATACAACAAATGCAACAACTAGCCCCAGTCGTCCAGCAGCCGGCACCAGCAGCACCACCCCCACCAGTCGTTCTGCGATCCCCAGGGTGTTTGCCAGAGAAATTTGGGGGAGAGACAGCGCAGCTCAGGACCTTCGTCGCCCAGTGCACCATGTTTTTCGACAGCAGGCCAGCCGAGTTCCCAACGGAGAGGTCCAGAGTCACCTTCATTTTAAGTCTGCTGAAAGGCTCAGCCGCAAGATGGTCCATCCCCATGGTGGAAGCTAACGACCCAATTCTGGACAACTACCAGAATTTTATGGCCCGTTTCAGAGCCCATTTTGATGATCCAATCAGAGAAGTCACTGCCAGCCAAGAGATCCGACGGCTCCGACAGGGGAACAGGAGAGTAGGAGCGTACATCACAGATTTCAAACTGCTGGCAGGAGATTTGGGTTGGAATGAGGTGGCATTGAAGGATCAGTTTAAACAAGGACTGGACGAAGAGATTAAGATGGAATTAGTGCGGCAGGGCACGCCAGCTACATTGGAAGGCCTATACCAGTTAACAGTCATCATAGATGCTCGATTGGAAGAGTTAAAGCAGCTCCGGCCAGGGAGAAACAGGGCAGGAACCCGACCAGGGTTTCCAGGTTTTGCTATCCCCTCTAACACGTTTGTTCCCCTGAGCGCAGAGGAACCTATGCAGATAGAGGCCACACGGCCACACAGATAGGGGGGTCTCTGAAGCCGAGAGACAAAGGAGAAGGGAGAATGCACTTTGTTTCTATTGCGGGGGGCCAGGACACATCGCAAGGGTTTGCCCGGCCAGACGCCAGGCAGCTCCAGTAAGATTTACAACCCAAAGCACAGAGCAGGCCCACATACCAGCCTCTTCTTCCCAGCAGTTAAATTTCAACGCCCCCCCTTGTCAGAGCCCCGCAGGGAGGCCATCCAGCAATTAAGAAGGGCTCAGGCGGCAGATTGCAGCCAGGATTTTTACCTTGTTCCAGCCACGCTGACTACAGATTCCAAGCACCCATTACCTGTAAACGTAATGATCGATTCCGGTGCGACAACCAATTTTATAGATGGGGAAGCGGTGGAAAAGTTTCAGATTCCAACGATTGCATTACCAAACCCCATGCAGGTTGAAACCATCGACGGGCAACCTCTCAAGGCAGGCGCCATTACACACTGCACCCAGCCAATTCAACTATCCATCGCAGATCACACGGAGTGGATCCAACTGTATGTTACTGCTTCCTTGCAAGTCCCAGTCATCCTCGGGGCACCGTGGTTGAAACTTCACAACCCCAATTTGGACTGGATGACCGGAGCAGTTTCTTTTCCTTCTCAGGAATGTCTGCACCACAAATCACAGGGCATTACCCGATCCCAACCGGCAGCTGCAAGCCTGGAAGCAGGGAGGGCTCTCCTACCAACAAAGTATGGAGACTATGCAGACATCTTCGGAGAACAAGAGGCCACAGTATTGCCTCCCAATAGATCTTTCGACTGCACAGTAGATTTAAAGCCTGGAGCCAAGATCCCAGCGGCAAGGCATTATGCAATGTCTCCAAAGAAGCTAGCTATCCTAAAGGAATATGTGGATACCAACCTCAAGAAAGGATTCATTCGGCCATCGACATCACCGGCATCTGCCCCTACCTTCTTCGTGCCAAATAAGCCTGATCCTTTCGCCCCAGTGGCACAGGCTGGCGATAAGGGACCCCCCATGCGCACGGTGCATGACTACAGTGCACTCAACGCAGTCACTGTTAGAGACCACTACCCTCTTCCAGTTATATCGGAATTGCTAGATCGCCTGCAAAAGGCCCGCATTTTTACCAAGCTAGACCTCAGGAATGCCTACAATTTGATCAGAATAAAACCAGGCCATGAATACTTGACGGCCTTTAACACCAGATATGGTAAGTTTGAATATCTAGTCATGCCTTTCGGACTAAGTAATTGTGGGGCAGTATTTTCCAGATTTATGAACCATATTTTCTCAGACTTGTTAGATAAATATGTAATCGTGTATCTCGATGACATTCTGATTTATTCTGAGGACCCCACCTCCCACATAACTCATGTGCGAAACGTTCTGCAGAGGCTGAGGGAGAACAAGCTTTTTGCCAAGCTAGAGAAGTGTGCATTTGACTTAACTCAATTAGACTATCTGGGATACAGGATTTCCACAGAAGGCATAGCCATGGATCCTGCAAAGGTCCAAGCAATTCTGTCCTGGAAGCCTCCCCGTAACGTTAAGGAGGTCCAGCAATTTTTGGGGTATGCAAATTTCTTTCACAAATTCATTGCGGGATATGCGGAGAAAGCGCGTCCCCTTACTCAGCTTTTAAAGAAAGACAAACGCTTTTGCTGGGGGGAACAGCAGCAAGCTGCTTTCCAGGAATTTAAACAGCTGTTTGCATCCCCACCACTCCTGAGGCACCCCAACCCTCTAAGACAGTTCCACGTCCATTGTGACGCATCTAACTTCGCAGTTGCCGCCATTTTGCTCCAAGCGGCGGATGAAAGAGGGGAAGCTTTGTTACCTTGTGCCTATTTCTCTCGCACGCTGTCACCAGCAGAGAGGAATTACGATGTTTTCAACAAAGAATTGCTTGCCATAAAGTCAGCCTTTCAAGAATGGAGGCACTGGTTAGAGGGAGCGAAATTTCCAGTCAAAGTTTACACAGACCATAAAAACTTGGCTCTTTTGCAGAGCTCTGGATCCCTCACCCCCCCGTCAGGTCAGATGGAGTCAATTTTTTTCACGCTTCAATTTTGTCATCTCGTACTTGACAGGCAAACAAAACAAGCTGGCTGACACCTTGTCTAGGCAGCCGCAGGACATTGCAGAACCTGACCAAGCCACCCAAGCCACAATCTTGCAGCCTCAAAATTTTGAGAAGTCTCCCGAGGGGGACCAAGTAGAGATCTTGGCAGCAGTCAGACTAGCAGACGATCTCCTTGTAAGAATCAAGGCTCAGCAGAGACAAGACCCCTATGCACGGGCTAGGCTGGAGGACCTAGAAGGGGTCCAGAGCAGAACACCGTCCCCATTCACAGTCGACCCTTTGGCATAGTGGGCGGCTTTATGTTCCCAAAACCCTGAGGGAAGAAGTTCTACAACTATGTCATGATAGCCCAACGGCAGGACACGGGGGTGTGTGTGTTCAAGACGCTGCACAGAACACTCAGAGATTACTGGTGGCCCAAGATGGCAGCGCACATAAAGACTTACGTGGCCTCTTGCCACGTATGTAGACGCGCTAAAACTGTTGCAGGGAAACCAGCAGGCCTACCCACGCCTCCCCAGCCTTGGGACACTGTCTCCATGGATTTCATCACTGACTTGCCACAGGCACAAGGCTTCACTTCCATCCTGGTGGTGGTGGACTGTTTTACAAAGATGGCACATTTTATTCCCTGCAAGGGCCTTCCAACAGCACAAGCTACAGCACAGCTCTTTTTGGACAATGTCTTCCGATATAGAGGTATGGTTAACCACTTGATCTCAGATCGAGGTTCCCAGTTTACTTCCAGGTTCTGGGGGGCGCTTTTTCAGACATTGGGGGTCAAGATACACTTATCCTCTGCGAATCATCCTTGCAGTAATGGCGAAGCTGAGAAAACTAACCAATTATTGCAGCAATATCTCAGATGTTACATTAACTACCGCCAGGACAATTGGCCAGAACTCCTCCCAATGGCAGAGTTTGCTTACAACAATTCAGTACATTCCTCAACCAAGATGTCCCCTTTCCAGGCACTCTATGGCACAAACCCGAGAGTATTGCCTCTTTCCTCCCAACAAACACCTGTTCCCTATAAAAGGAATGCAGATGAACACAGACAGGAAGGACCTTCCATCTCACTGGGAGACAAGGTCTGGCTCTCTACTAAGTTTTTGCCAACTAACAGGCCTTGCAATAAATTGGACGCTAAGTTTGTCGGACCTTTCTCAGTGCTACAGCAAACAAACCCTGTCGCTTATCGTTTGCAGCTTCCCCACTCCATGAAGATCCACCCAGTGTTTCACAAGTCCTTGTTAGTCAAAGATTCCCCTCCAAGTGCCTTGCGTTCGCATACCACCCCCCAACTCCGATACTTGTTGAAGGGGAACCGGAATACGAAGTGCAAAAAATTTTGGATTCCAGAAGGAGGGGCAGGGGAATTCAGTATTTAATACATTGGAAGGGGTATTCTCAGGCAGAGCGCCCCTGGGAAAATGCCAAAGACGTTCATGCCCCCTTGCTGGTACATAAGTTTCATCAGATTTTCCCTCACAAGCCACGACCAGCTCGACTCCCAGAGCGACAGCCCCCAGCGGAAGACGAGGAGGCCGGACAGCCTGAGGTGGTAGTAAGTTGCCAGCAACCATTTCTGCTCCCTCTGCCGGAGCCAGCGAGGGGGGAGGAGGTGGATTCTCGCCCGTCCACCTCTGGTTTGCAGTTCCCAGGCGGGGGGGGGGGGGAGAGCCCTGCTAACGATTTAGCTGTTTTTCAGGAACAGACAGCTGCATCCAAGCTATCTGATCAAGCAGAAGGAGAGGATGACTCCCCGGACATTCCTTTCGTAGACGACCTCCCTTCTCTGCCCAGCTCCCAGGAGGGGGAGGAGGAGATGGACACTTATTCACACGGGATCGTACCTGACACCAAGGACGAAGGGGGGGGGGTTGTTTTGGAGTTTTTGGCTGGAGAGGGTGGTGGTGTCAGGGAGACACAAGAGAGTGGAGAAGAGGGCTGGGCCATGAGAGAGAAGCGAGCGCGCAGCTCGGAGAGCCTAGCCTATTTTCCCAAACGTCAGAAGAAAGCTCCGCCCTAGGTTGGACTGATATACTTGGGAATCTTTAGGCACCGTTAGTTTAGCAGGATTTCTGGATGTAGGTATGCAATAAACACTAGAGACTAGATTCCTTGCCTCGGCGTGTTATTTCTGCACCTACACACGACAGTCTTTTGGCTTTGGATTATTTTACTTATTGTTAATGATTGGGATTAAGATTATTAAGTTTTTTTAAAAAAAAATTAAAATTAATTCATGTTTCTTATATTAATTACAATGGCAGACAATTTACATGCTTTTTTATTTTTTATTTTTATTACAGTAGACAGGAATGTATAGAATAGTAGTAGGAAGGGAATAATTAAATAATTGTTATTTTTTGGGGGGGGGGAAGTTGATTAGGTGATTTATACTTTTTCTTTTCTTTTAATATAAGGGGAGGGAGCAATGGTATTTAGTGATTTTTATAATGTGCTAAGGGGTTAACTTATAGAAATAATGTGATTTTGGTTTAATATAGAGTAAGGGGTTGATTATGGAAAATTGCTGTATATCCTTGATGTTTAAAGTCTATTTAAAAAAAAATTCTCTTGTGTTTTCACACTTTTTTAGTTCTTTTTCTTTTTTTGTAGTTTTTTGTTTTCTGTATCTTTTATCTTCTTCTGAAATTTAATAAAATTCTTTTTAAAAAATTTGTTGTTTCCAACAGCATGTCACTTTCTTTTCAAAGAAAAGCAAAACTCTCTGGGCAGTAATTGTGCAGAGAAATCTTCTTTGTTAGTAGAGAATACCGTTATTACCTTAATATGCATTGAATGTTGACTGTCTAATGTGATCTAGCTCCTTAAGTTACAAGCACTTATGAAAAATGTGAGAATTTCATTCTGTGCACACATTTCTCATTCAAAGTCCATTGGTATTTTAGTGCTTTTGCACTGATGAATCAGTACTTGGCATTCACAAAGACAGAATTCAATAATTTATGCTTGTTTTATTGTAACCTGACAGATCCCATAGGAGGGAGAAAATAGTTGGCTGGAGTTTTTGAAGAAGATTATGCAACCTGGAGGAACTCTTCAAGAGTGAAATCTGAATTCAGGGACTCGTGATAGGAAATAAATATTTAGATCTGTTTTTTTTTCAAGTGCTGTCTATTCCAATTGCATTATCTGCAGCAGAGATGAAGCCTTGTGAATATATAGAGTGTTTTCCAAAAAATGACATACGATTTTGCAAAGCACACACATATATGCACAATAAACATGTTTGATCAAAAGGCTATATAATCTGGGCATTAATATTTATGACACCAAACATGTAGGTTTTCAAAACTTTAAAACAGTGTAAGGATTAATATTTATTTTTGAAATATGCTTCATGTTGTGTCAACTCATGGTATATTTGTTAGAAAATTGCAGTTTTCTAAAGTGGACTTACCAGTGAAAACAGAACTCTTGGCAACTGCTCATTATCATCTTTCAGTAAGGATCAGCCTGCTGTTTAACATCTCAGATTAGGAATGATACCTACGTGATACCATATGTTAAAGCAGAAGGACTGTTTAACTTTTAAATGATATAAATAGCTCATCTGTGTGCTTGTTCCCTTTATATACTTCATTTACCTTCTTTATGTGTTTGTCTCCCAAACTATTAGACACTTGGAAGTATTGGCTGCCTGCATTAGATATGGTGAGAGCAAAGAAATAGAATGGAGGCATTTAAATGAAGAGAAGCAAACTTAAAGTCACTTAATCAGGAAATAACTTGTGAGGATTGTAGCCTTGAATCCTAATATCAGTAACTTTCACCAGGAGCCATTTAAGCCAAAGGGAAAAGCTGTTTATTAGAACAAGTATGCATAAATCCAAGTTGAAGCCACAAATGAAAATTCCCGCTCAAAGTTACAATTAAATCATGTCCAGCCCAGTAGATTCCAACCCCCCTTCCAGCATCATCAGCCATTCAGTACTTTTCCTCTCAAACAGCACCTGCACCCCCATCCTGTACACTTCGCATTCACAGTCCACATCATGACATAACTGTACATCCAGTATGCATCTGAGACCCTAAAAAAGGACACATACATAATTACAGTTTCCAGATCTCTTACATATTTCTAATTGGTGTTGTATGCCACAAATACACTGATTTGGAACCAAGCATTCAATTCTCTCCCAACTGAGATGCCCTCACTTCCTTGTTGTTAAATAACTACTAGGTAGTTGGCTCTATCTCAATTGTGTTGATGAGATCAAGGTGAAAGTCTTGTCCAAAACAAGCCCATCTCTTAGTAAATACATAGACATACCCAGGCAATTTTCTTGTAAAAACAGGAAACGATTTGCCATTGCCTTTACAGTCTCTACAGTCATGAGTTATAAAGAAGCAATCCAAAAAGAAGTTAAATGGTGACACTAAATGCAGGAAGATTCAGAATCAGTTGAAGGCCTAGCCTTTACCCAGTGCATAATTAAATTTTGAACTTCATTTCTATCATGGCAGCTACATGTCTGATAAGATTATCAGAGCTATGAATAGTGATGATTGTATGCTCCTTCCTGAATCAAGGCAGTGTCCTGCTTGTGAACTTCCTGGTCATTGTGTGACATAGAATGCTAGACTGGAGAAGGCAAGGAAATTATAGAATGGCCTGTTGTGATAAACTGGCATCCAAGTGCTAAAGATGTAATTTTACATTTAGAGTGTAATTCTATCAGTCTGTCTTCTGCAGAAGCAAATCCCACTGAGTTTAGGAACGCTTAGTGTACAGTGAGTACATGTATCAGCTTTCCAAAGCCCCCTCTAGAAGTGTGTGGACTTCCTCTTGACCATTGCTGAGAATGCTAGTGGTTGAAGTCCATATAGCTGGAGAATGCCAAGGTTGGGGAAGACTGATTTATAGGACTGCAGCCTGAATCAGCTTCTCACCATCCAGTTTTTCCACTTACATCTCAGCATGGCACAAATGCCATTTTGTCTAGCCAGTTTGGTCTAGTGGTTAAGGTGCTGGGCTAGAAACCAGGAGTCTGTGAGTTCTAGTCCCGCCTTAGGCATGAAAGCTGGCTGGGTGACCTTGGGCCAGTCACTCTCTCTCAGCCCAACTCACCTCACAGGGTTGCTGTTGTGGGGAAAATAGGAGGAGGAAGGTGTATTAGATGTGTTCGCCACCTTGAGTTATTTATAAAAATAATAAAGGCAGGAGAATGAATGAATGAATGAATGAATGAATGAATGAATGAATGAATGAATAAATAAGCTCTAACATCATCTCTTTTTTCTGCCATGTCCCCATGGTGTTGCCATCATCTGATTCCCAGCCCAAGAGTGAAAGAGACTGAAGTCATCCTCAGCTAAAGTAATACTTCACCCTTACACTGACAGCATCCAAGGGCATCTGTTAAGCCTTGTCACCCATTAGCTTGGAGGGAAGTTGGGCAATTAAGCTGGGAAGAAATGCAGTAGAGGCATGATAGAGATCAGCAACGGGGAGAGCAAATATTATGCTAGTATAGTTCCCTGCTGACTCACAGATGCAAGGATTGTTCTTCAGTTCAGCAGTGGGGAAAAGCCCCATGTGTAGGCTGACCATACGTACCGTTTTAAACGAGACAGTACCATTTTTTCACATTTCCCAACCGTCCTGTCATTTTAATATAAATGTCAATTTTGTCCCGTTTTTTAAAAAAAATTAGCAAAATGTCAGGCATGGCAAGATTGATTCAGCCAAGATGCAATTATCATTTAAAAAGTGCTTGATTGAGTTGCCTGATGTTGGGTGAAACTAGAGAGGGGCAAGGAAGGTGGAAAGAGAGAGAGAGAGGGAGACAGAGAGAGACAGGAAGAGAGATCTTTGCCACCGCCTCTGCTCTGTTCTTAGCTGGTCGCTCTCTGCTCTCTGTTTGTTTTATTAAAATGCATTCGGGATGTGATCCCGCCCCCTTTTTTCAAGAGTGAAACTGATTATTTCTCCAGGTTGGCAAGAGAGAGTCTTTCGTTTGGGATTGTGGGAGAGAAAGAGGGAGGAAAAAAAAGGAGGAGGAGGAGGGAAGGCAGAAGGAAGAAAAGCCTCACCGGGTGTGGAGTTTTTGAATCCTCCCTTCCCTGCGTCTCTTCTCTCCCCCTCCCCTCCTTCCTGCAATCCCTGATTTGCCTCCTGTCAAATACAGTCCCCCTCTACGTCTACCTAAATTTTTGTATGAGTTCTGTCACTGAAGAATAATTGTTAGCTCAATATGTTCATGTAATAAAACTTTTTCATTTTAATGAAAACAAAAATATTTTTATATATACAGTAATCTGTTTAAGGAGCAGCAAATGGATCTTAAAAACTCTTTAAAACTTTTTTTATTGTCTTACTTTTTCATGAATACGGAATATTACATAAGTTTAACCCCATCCCATTTTTGCCATCCCAATGTCCCTTTTTTGTCTCAAGGAAATATGGTCAGCCTACCCATGTGGCCAATAGATCACATGGCATAAAATTACCAGCAAAAAGAATTCAAATTGCTCTGATGGGGTCTAGTTAATTAATAACAAAAATTTCTACACAGCACATTCGTAGTTCTTGTTTGGCTGAGTTGTTTTCCTTCTGAAAACTATTGTTTCTTTCTTCTAAGAAAATGAAAAGAGAATTTATAACTGGCACAGCGGGGGAGGGAAGCATGATTCAATTCCTGTCCAGAAAGTGAAAAAAATTAGTTGCCAGTTCATAGATGGAAAGTTGTCTCATTTTGCAAGGTCGTGATTAGTTAAGGTGGTAGAAGTATGTGATACCCCATGTAAGTACTTTGCTCAGCAAAAGCCATGCATTTTGGAGAGTAGTGGCAACATAACATGCATTTACATATTCATTCCAGACATAATGAACTGCTACAGTAATGAAGTTTGCTTGTTTGAGATAGATCTTGGTTTCACTGTCATATAGTCACATAAAATCAGCATTCTGGAAAACTGAAGTAAGATTCTGAAACAACTTTACTACAGAAAATAAAAAGTATAGCTATTAATCTTTTCAAACAGATCTGAGCAAGATTTACCAACATTTAGGATGTTCTGTGAAACAATGGACAATTTAGCCACTAATATGATTTTATTTATTTATTTATTTATTTATTTATTTATTTATTTATTTAATTTATTTATCATATTTCTTCACCACCCATCTCGCATAGTAACGACTCTGGGCAGTTTACAGGTGAATAACAGAATAAAAGCTTCATTATAAAATATAAATATCCATAAATATAAAAATATAATAGATGAAATATAAATATAAAATCCAAGTTGGAAAATTATATTTTCAATTCAAATGCAGGAGGGAAAGGAGACCAGGAGTGCTACTGCTAAACATATGCATTTCTTCAGTGTTGCAGAACAATTTACTGAGTACAAAAAAAGGTAAGAAGAATTATATTACATCAGACCAAAAAACTGATTTAGTTCAGGAAGATATGAACCTAAACAGCACTCTCCTTTCTATTTCCAATAACTGGTATTCAGAGGAATATTACTACTGATTCTGAGAGTACCAGTATCCATCATCAACAATACTTTCTGAATTATCTGATTCTTTAAAAAAAAACTATTTAAATCAGCAGACCTTACCATATCACTGTAACCATAGCTTCTGCCATTTAATTATGTATTTCCCATTGACTTGAGGAAGTCAGATTTCTGCATAGGCCTCCTTAGAATTGCTCTGCATAGATCACATTGGATGTAATGGAATCAGGAACATTTCAGGAACTACTGATTTCTTATTAATTATTGGGCAATTTAAAATGCAAATAATGGGATTGAGGGTCCCACTTTTTTAAAAAAATATTTTCTTGCAGCCCTTAAAAAGAAGCTAGAGGAAAATTTCCCTTCTTATGTACAGATTTAAACCTTAAAATTCCCTCAGTACTCTGGTTCTTTAATTATAGTATTATGCTTATCACATGAATTATGATATGTTCCTTTTTTGGAAGAAACTCTCTAGAGCCCTCTGATGTACTGTAGTATAAATATGGAAGTACATACTGTAGTTTAAACAATGCAATAGCAATGTCCACATGAAAAGTCCACAGAGAGAGAAAGAGGGAAAGATTCTAGAGCAAAAGCCAAATATGGATTTGTCTAAACTTTAACTCATTTATTATTGAGGCAACTTCCTTAGTAGATTGTGGGAATACTGTTAATGTAATATATCCTGATTTCACCAAAGTATTAGACAGCATTTCCCATGAAATTCTGAAAGCAAGTTAGTTAAGTGTGGATTGAATAATATGATGTATGTATGTATGTATGTATGTATGTATGTATGTAGTACCCAGAAAGGGCACATAAAAGGTACCTGTTCAAACTGGATTGAGATTACCACAAGGTTCAATCCTGGGCCATGCAATAATTTGGATAAAGAAGTAGTGAGAATGCTTACAAATTTGAGGGGGTTACAGAATTTGGTGGGATAGCTAAAACACTGGAAAAGATATAAAAATCAAAATGATTTTGATGAGAAATGAATTGAAAATCAGAATTAAATTTATCACAGATAAATGCCAAGATTTTCATTTAGGAAACCAAAACCAAATGTACATGGAATAGAATGGCAGATACCTGGCTTGGTAACAGTATTTGTGAAAAAGGTCTTGGATTTGTAGTTGATTGAAAACTGATTATAAATCAGCTGTGTGATATGGTGGTACAAAATATGAGTGCAATTTAGGCTGCATCAACAAAATTAAAGATTCTAAACCATTGAAAATAATTCTGTGTTGAGTTCTTTGTTAAGTACTATATTGAGTGTTGGATACTGCAAAAAGGATTTTAAAAACTACCAGAAACTCAGAGAAGGGCAACAAGGATGGTCATAAGTCGTATAAAGTGAGACTGAAGGAATTGGAAATTTATCGCTTTGAGAATACTGAGGAAAAAGAACATAAAACACGAAAGAAGGTCAAGACTTGTTCACCACCATTCTGGAGTACATGATGTAGAATAATGGATTTAAGTTATGGGAAAGGCAGATTCCAACTGAATGTCAGGGGAAAAAAATGATGAATATAAAAGCACTTCAACAAAGGAATCAATTGCCCTGATATGTTGTGGCCTGCTTTTTACTGAGTGTGTCCCAACACAGTACCCAGCCATTTGTTAGGGGTGCATTTATTTGGATTGCTCACCTCAGCAGTTCCTCATAAAGTTCTTAAACCTTTCCTTTTGCAGGGAATTCTGCACCACTCGTTTCATATAATCAGGAGTAAAACTCTGTGTGATAGTCCTCAGAGACTGTGGAAGCATGACCAGATCCTCATAGGAGCAGCGCCTTCATGCACATCTCTGACCCTAGTAACCCTCATGTTACTAAGTGCAAACACAGGTGAACAGGGAATCAGAACTGCCAATGACAGACAATTTCCTCCCACAATATTTTTGAGCAGGTAAATATACTTTAGGGTCAAGATGCGTTTCTTAAAGTGTTTGTATTTGATGTTGTTAACTGAATGCCTGGCAAGGATCTAATGACTAAGTCAGCTCTGTAGACCTGACCTTCTATAGCAGCATTCCAGAAAAGAAAAGTGCCTCTGAAATTGGCTTTCTTTTAAATGCTGAGGCAGGAAATGGTTCCTTTGAAGAATATTCTCTAATATGCAAGCTGAGAGCATTTGTATCTATTTTGGTTTTGCATGCGTTTTGCCACTCCTTCCTTGACGAGGGATATATATCTTAGATTACCTTACCTTACCTTACCTTAATATATATAATATAATATAATATAATATAATATAATATAATATAATATAATATAATATAATATAATATAATAATATAATATAATATAATATAATATAATAATAATAATATAATATAATATAATATAATATAATATAATATAATATAATATAATATAATACACACACACACACACACATTCTAAAATCAAAGCCAACATGTCATTTCTTTCTCATCCAGTTTGGGCCACCTCATGATGCCACCTGGCTGTCAGTTTTAAACTTTCCTTTGTAACAAGCACTGGTTTGAATGCCTTATCAATACAAAGGTGAGATGAAGACTGAAATAATAAGTAAAGTGCCTTGGTTGTGACTCATAAATCCTGAGACAATCTTCTTACAAAGCTCTTTTTTGGTAGTTTGAATTGACTTCCCTTTTCCTGCTTCATTTCAGGATATCTACAAAGTGGCCAATGGTGCCATAGGAGTAGGTTCATTTTTCATTTAAGTATGGAAGTATCCTTCCATTTGTGTGGGCGAGAAAATGCTTGGTGCCATGCCCTTTTACTAAATCTCTCTCTCTCTCTCTCTCTCTCTCTCTCTCTCTCTCTCTCTCTCTCTCTCTCTCTCTCTCATGTGCACACATACACAAATATATGTTCAAAACTTATCAGGTATATACAGTTACTTGTCCTTTGCCTTCCTGCCCCCTCCCCCGGAGTCCTTTTTCATCCAACATTGCTAATTCAACACAGATTTTTCATGTGACATCAAGCAGCTCAGAAAAGCTTAAATAAAACTTGTTAGTCAGAAAAGGTGCTACCAGTCTTCTGATTTCAAGCAGATGCATTTAACTATCAACATGACTAAAAATCTAGAGTGGGGTTTGAATGATGTTGTCTTGATTACTTCCTTCTTTGCTATTTACATTTCATTTACATTAAAATATGTGAACTAAAATCCTGTTCTCCTTTATTGTTACGGAGTCAGCCTGGACTGAGCAGGATCAGTGCAGGAATCTCATGCCCTAGAATATAGGGGCAATATTCATATTCATCTTTTATGTCTTGCAGAGAAATATATTTACAAATATTGTTTCTAGCCTAGTGGTCTAAAGTATGGCTCCATTCTTAGTTAGCAGTCCAAAAAGAAGAACTTAGCAAAATAAAATGCTATTCTGCCTGCAGGCAATTCTTGCTTGTCCAAAGCAGCAAGATGCATGGCTGTGGTCATCAATATAAGAAACATGGATTAAGCTTCATTTTGAGACATATATGAATGGAGTAGCATAAGCATCAAGAGCCCTCTGTCTCTGGCAATTTATGTTGCACATCCTGATGTTAGTTAAAAGAAGCAAAGTTCATTGTCTAGAGCTATTAATTCCTCTAGTGGTTTGAATGAAAACAAAACCACTTTATAACTCATACATATGTAACCATATTTTGAATAAGTCTCTATCTTCAGGGAAAATGAGGCTTCTGCCATAATAAACACAGTTATCCATGAAGGCCATGAATAATGGAATCTTTCTCCATGTTCCTTCTTAAGCTAATTCTCTAATATATGGGAACTGCTTTACTGTACGCAGCAGCATGACATTCTAGCCATCACTATAGTTAACATAATGTCAGAAAAGCATGGCTTTTTTAAGCATCTGGGAGCAGTGTTATTTGTGTCACAGGAGGCAAAGAGGATTTTGTCTGCAATGAGACCTGACTATACTACAGGTCAGTGCTCCACTGAAGTTGATTTAATTATCAGATGACTTGCAGCTACTGAAAACACCTGGGAGTCAGGGTCAGCCACTGTTGTGCTCACATGATTCAAGCAGTCCTGCCTTGTGCTTAGCAATCGGTCCTGCTAAAAGTATGCAAGATTCAAGAATGTGTCCAGAACTTCATCCTGAGTGAACCTTGATCTCAGTCATCCTGTTTGCAGCATGTTGTTTTAAATTCCCTTGCATTTCCCTTTGGTGTTTTTGTTCATTCTGTGTGGTAGTCAGAATGTGATTATATATTAGAGAAGTTTATTATCTGGTACTCCTATTTTTTTAATAAGTCTGTGAAATCATTTCATGATCTGCTTCACTATGCTAGTACATCAGTGGCACTTTTTCTAGACATGCATACACATGCCCAGAAGATCCCAGGAGGACCTCAAAGCAGCCACACTCAGCCTTCAAAGCAGCTGCAGTTGTTTTGTAGTTTCAAGGAGAGGATCTAAAGATGTGCTTTGCTCACTGAGTGGTTTATACAGGCCAACTATTCTGTTTCTTTAAAGTGCAAGTCCATACATAGTTCACCACTAAAAAACACAGCCAAACAAAAATCACAGATGGCCAATGACTAAAGCAACAGTAATAAAAATACAAAAAAGAACAACAATTTCATTGTTTCTACAAATGGATAGAAGTCACTATGAGGTACATTTATAGGTGAACCCTATTATGCAAATAGCAGGCCAAACACATCCTCAACTTAATTTCCAATGGTTTGTCACATTATTTTATATCATTCATAGATTATCCTTAATATCCAATGGAAATACAAGGTCTTTCCAAAAAATTACCAAGACACAGCGACTAAGCAAGGTCTCGGTCTGATTACTGCCTGCAAGGGGATCTAGTTGGAACACTCAGTGATGTCATCTTGGATTTCCTGATGGAAGAAGGGAAGAGAAAGATGGGGATATAATTGGGAGTGCCAGTATAGTGTAGTGGATAAGGTATTTGACTAGGGAGACTCAGGTTCAAATATTTACTTGAATATGGTATTTAGAAGGTTATGTTGGACCAATTGCTATATCTTAGCTTAACCTACCTCTGAAGATTCTTATAAAGATAACATGGACAGAAGAGGATTATGTAGCCTTTTTGAGGTTCTGGAAGTGGGATATCAGTGTAATAAATACAAAGAAGCTATAAGGTGTTAGTATTATATTGCTCAACACTGTAGAAGTATAGTGTTCAATTACAATTCAGTAATAGCCGAGCAAACAGTCTAACCAAACTTGGTCAAATATTTAATTTATTTATATTTAATGGCCACCCAACTCGAACAAGGCAAACCTGGGCAGCTTACAAAAACAGAACAATAAGCAATAAAATAAATAATAGGTGACCTGGCTCACATTCATACCCTCTCTTGATGAGAAGTTATTAATCCTGTCCCCAACACTCAGAAGAATAGCTGCATTTATAAGGGATTTCCATAGGCCAGCCTCCAGCAAAGGAGATCGTTACCTTGTCATGGTGCTGGAGCTTGAGCACCTCAATGACGCCATGAGCTAAACCATGAAGGGACACCCAAGATGGGAAGGTCATGGCAGAGAGGTCAGACTAAATATGACCCCTGGGGAAGGTAACGGCAACCCACCCCAGTATTCTTGCCATGAAAACTAAATGGATCAGTACAACCAGAGATATGTTGGTATACCATCGGAAGATGGGACTCCCAGGTCGGAAGATGGTCAAAATGCTACTGGGGAGGAACAGAGGATAAGTTCAACTAGCCCTAGATGTGATGACACAGCTAGCTCAAAGCCGAAAGGACGGGTAGCGGCCGACGGTGCTGGTGGTGAACGATGAATCTGATGTTCTAAAGATCAACACACCATAGAAACCTGGAACGTAAGATCTATGAGCCAAGGCAAATTGGATGTGGTTATTGGAGAGATGTCAAGATTAAATATAGACATTTTGGGTGTCAGTGAACTGAAATGGACTGGAATGGGCCACTTCACATCAGATGACCACCAGATCTACTACTGTGGACAAGAGGACCACAGAAGAAATGGAGTAGCCTTCATAATTAATAATAAAGTGGCTAAAGCAGTGCTTGGATACAATCCAAAAAACGATAGAATGATCTCAATTTGAATTCAGGGTAAGCCATTTAACATCACAGAGATCCAAATATATGCCCCAATCACAGATGCAGAAGAAGCAGAAGTAGATCAGTTCTATGAGGATATGCAGCACCTACTGAATAATATGCTAAAAAGAGATGTTATTTTCATTACAGGAGACTGGAATACTAAGGTGAGTAGTCAAATGTCATCTGGAATTACAGGTAAGCATGGTCTGGGAGAACTATGGTATAGTATGGGAAAACATGGTCCAGAAGAACTATGGACAGAAGTTTGCAACATTGTTCAGGAGGCGGAAACAAAAAACGTCCCAAAGAAAAAGAAAACCAAGAAGGCAAGATGGCTGTCTGCTGAGACACTGGAAGTAGCCCAAGAAAGAAGGAAAGCAAAAGGCAACACTGATAGGTGGAGATATGCCCAATTAAATGCAAAATTCCAGAGGTTAGCCAGAAGAGATAAGGAATCATTTTTAAACAAGCAATGCGTGGAAGTGGAAGAAGATAATAGAATAGGAAGGACAAGAGACCTCTTCCAGAAAATTAGAAACATCGGAGGTAAATTCCAGGCAAAAATGGGTATGATCAAAAACAAAGTTGGTAAGGACCTAACAGAAGCAGAAGAGATCAAGAAAAGGTGGCAAGAATATACAGAAGATCTGTATAGGAAGGATAATAATATTGGGGATAGCTTTCATGGTGTTGTCAGTGAGTTAGAGCCAGACATCCTGAAGAGTTGAATGGGCCTTAAGAAGCATTGCTAATAACAAGGCAGCAGGAGACGACGGTATACCAGCTGAACCGTTTAAAATCTTGCAAGATGATGCTGTCAAGGTGATGCATGCCATATGCCAGCAATTTGGAAAACACAAGAATTGCCATCAGATTGGAAAAAATCAACTTATATCCCCATACCAAAAAAGGGAAACACTAAAGAATGTTCAAACTATCGAACAATGGCACTTATTTCACATGCCAGTAAGGTAATGCTCAAGATCTTGCAAGGTAGACTTCAGCAATTCATGGAGCAAGAATTGCCAGATGTACAAGCTGGGTTTAGAAAAGGCAGAGGAACTAGAGACCAGATTGCCAATATCCACTGGATAATGGAGAAAGCCAGGGAGTTTCAGAAAAACATCTATTTCTGTTTTATCAACTATTCTAAAGCCTTTGACTGTGTGGATCATAACAAATTGTGGCAAGTTCTTGGTGGTATGGGGATACCAAGTCATCTTGTCTGCCTCCTGAGGAATCTGTATAATGACCAAGTAACAACGGTAAGAACAGACCACGGAACAACGGACTGGTTTAAGATTGGGAAAGGAGTATGGCAGGGTTGTATACTCTCACCCTACCCATTCAACCTGTATGCAGAACACATCATGCAATGTGCTGGGCTTGATGAATCCAAGGCTGGAGTTAAAATCACTGGAAGAAACATTAACAATCTCAGATATGCAGATTTGATGGCTGAAAGCGAGGAGGAGCTGAGGAGCCTTCTGACGAAGGTGAAAGAAGAAAGTGCAAAAGCTTGGTTGCAGTTAAACCTAAAAAAAAACAAGATTATGGCAACCAGCTTGATTGATAACTGGAAGATAGAGGGAGAAAATGTGGAGGCAGTGACAGACTTTGTATTTCTAGGCGCAAAGATTATTGCAGACGCTGACTGCAGCCAAGAAATCAGAAGACATTTACTTCTTGGGAGGAGAGCAATGACAAATCTCGATAAAATAGTTAAGAGCAGAGACATCACACTGACAACAAAGGTCCGCATAGTTAAAGCAATGGTATTCCCCATAGTAACTTATGGCTGTGAGAGCTGGACCATAAGGAAGGCTGAGCGAAGGAAGACAGATGCTTTTGAACTGTGGTGTTGGAGGAAAATTCTGTGAGTGCCTTGGACTGCAAGAAGATCAAACCAGTCCATACTCCAGGAAATAAAGCCAGACTGCTCACTTGAGGGAATGATATTAAAGGCAAAACTGAAGTACTTTGGCCACATAATGAGAAGACAGGATACCCTGGAGAAGAAGCTGATGCTGGGGAAAGTGGAAGGCAAAAGGAAGAGGGGCCGACCAAGGGCAAGATGGATGGATGATATTCTGGAGGTGATGGACTTGACCGTGGGGGAGCTGGGGATGGCAATGGCTGACAGGAAGCTCTGGCGTGGGCTGGTCCATGAAGTCACGAAGAGTCAGAAGCGACTGAATGAATAAACAACAACATAGGCCAGCAGGATCAGGGCCAACTGAATATGATGAAGACAATATGAACTGCTGTACTTAAACAACACTATTATGGACTGCTGTGAGGCCCGCCCTGTATGGGTAGATGTAAGCAGTTCTAGCATCAGGAAGTAGCACCAGTATTGGTGGAATGGGATTGGTTAGAAAAGCAAAAGGGTTGTTTTTCGATAATAAAGATTTAACTATTAAACAAAGCAAACAGTATTTCCAGAGCTTTATCCAGAAATCAGAATAAGAGCAAATATAACATTTTGTTTTGTTATTCCTTGCATATGTCAAACATAAGTTATTTTTCCCTGGGCAACCAGTCATTTCAGAAAAAGGTTTATGATCTCTCTTTCTCTGTTCACAATTGCTGATCTGCACATTTAAATACTGACCACGTAGAATTTGTTTACATTTTTTGTTGGATCAAATATCTCCACTGATCTAATAAGCTTCTGTGCATTCCTCCCTGCAACAGCCTAGATAATGAATTAACTCCCCTTCATCGTAAGCCATATCAATCAGATAAAATAATGTTATAAGCATTAAGCAGCACCAAACAAGGTGCCTAAGGCTACAGATACCCCAATGATAGATAAGGATGCATCGTTTGGTAAAACAATCCTGATTCAGTCAAATAAATCACGCTGCATTCTATAGGGAAGTTTTTAAAAAGTTAAATACCAAATTGTTAAACATCCATTTTCCAGGAAAAAAATGTTTCCCATATATCTCAAACTAAAGCATATGACTTTTTTGTTATCAGTTAAATAGTTAATTTTGAAGTTCTGACACAGATATTTGTTTACATAATTATCTGATTTTGATGCCAAATTGTCTTTTGATGACCTCAAGGGGAAAAATCTGTAATAAATCCATTCGACAAAGCTCTACAATACCTAGCATAGGTATATGCACATTTTTGAGCTCAGGGTGGCATACAGCCTTTGAATGGCCTATGGGAGTGAGATTTCAACAAGTGGTTAGTACTAAGAGAAAGAAATGGAACCAGGCAACAGCCCACCCTGAAAATTTGGCTACGTTTAATTTCAGTGAGAGAGAGCCAGTTTGGTAAAGGCACCAGGTGAGAAACCAGGAGTCCGTGAGTTCTAGTCCTGCCTTGGGCACAAAGCCAGTTGGGTGACCTTGGGCCAGTCACTTTCTCTCATCCCTAGGAAGGAGGCAATGGCAAACCACTTTTGAAAAACCTTGCAAAGAAAACTGCAGGGACTTGTCCAGGCAGTCTCTGAGAATAAGACACAATTGAACAGATTAAAAAAAAACAGTGAAAATTAATTAAATGAAATTAAGTTTTTATAATCAGTACCTCTATTTTTAGTGATTTCTGCATTCTGTCACATTAGTTTCAGTGACCATTTGTGAAGGGAATCTAGGGGGCACAGCTAAGGATTTGGGGACCTACATGAGACCCTGGGCCAGAGATGAACAGGCTTTGAGCTAAAGAGTTGAAACCAAATAGTCTTCAGCAGCACCCACCTCTTCCCTTCATTTGTATGTACATCCTCCATTCCTGTAGCATCCATGTTGCAGAGCAATGTGGAATTCATTTCTCTGCCTCTACCTCTTGAATTTTGCAGGAAGAAAAGTAAATGTAGTTTTCCCTCTTGGGGTGGTCGAAACCAGAATGTGGTTAACAGCAGATCTTCCTCCAGTGTACAAACAGCTGTAGCAGACAGGCTCCCTTGAATGCATTTGCTAGATGGATAGGCAGTTAAGGCAAAAGGTTGCATGCAAAGAAGTGGGGGACAATCACCCTAGCAAGAACTTATCATTCTGACAGGCAGCTAAAGAAACAAACAAGCCCTTGTTATGAGAGGTTAAATCCTAGATGGAAAGAACTCTTCTGGTTACAGTGGTTTTCAGATTTCTAATTCTTGAGGCACTTCACTCATGTAAACCAGTTAGGATCCTAGTTATGTTGAAGAGTTCAAAGAATATCATACACAAATGCTTCCAAAGTGAGTTGAAGAAAATGTGTGGACAGATTCACACATAGATAGCAAAATCCAAAGTGTGGCTGAAATTTGGCAACGGTTTCTGATTTTGGTTGATCTTTTTGCCAAATGGCTATTTTGAAGAAATACATTCAAGATTTCTTACGCTTTTAAAAAGTGTGTTGCAGTGTGTTGTATCCAGACTTAAGAATTCTTTCAGACTCTACTAAAGTCAGTAGGACTTAAACGAGCATACAGTAACTACTTTAAGTCCCCTGAATTTCAATGGCTCTGCTACAAGTATGATCAAATCTAGATCCAAAACCAATGTTCCCATTTTAAACTGAAGTCTAAAGCAACAAATGTATTATTAATGAAAGTGAAATAATTGATGTAGTGAATGGGCAGGCAAGATCCCACCCCCACATTCATTGCTTTCCAGCTCATCATATAAGATACCAAGTTGTTGGCTCAGACATAGCCAATAACTTCTCTAGACAGTTGCATGCTCTGAGTTATGTGCAAAGTAAGGTTATCCAAATTCTTCCCATTCTGCTAGAGGGGAAAAAAAGGTTCATCTCTTGTAAAAATAACTAAGTTGATGGATGAGAGGTTGGAAACCAGAGAATGTTACAATCTCCCCTCAGTCTCAGATTTAAGATGGAATTTGCAGAAAGCAGGATTTTCAAAATATCAAAATTGGCACTGACATAACAGCTGTTGTCCATTCCTTAGAGCATTAAGAAAACTGTAGCTAGGAAATGCACTGTTTAAGCCCACTTTATTGTCCCTGGAGATTATTCTCACTGATAACTATGATTTGTTATACAAGCGCAGTAAATTGTGTGTTTTTATGCAATTTAGAACCTCTTTATGGCAGACAGAGTAGGAGGAGAGACATATTAGTCTATGGTAGCTAAACATCAGAAAGAATCTGATAGAACCTTTTGGGGAAGGGGGCAGACAGGGTGGTTATGCAGATGGTGGTTTCATGGGAGACAGATTACAAGTACCCTATCAATTAACAATTATAATGTGCTTAAAACCCACTATGTTTGTTTAGATCTTCTGAGCCTGAAACCTATTGATATACAGTATGTAATATGTGACATATGTAATATGTAATACGTACATTTTGAGATATGTAATACGTTACATAGGGGCAACTTTAGGCTAAGGATGAGTAGGCACTGGCCTAGGATGCCAAAGCTTAGGGAGGTACCAATGCCACCCCTCCTTCAAAACATTCCACCAATGCAAATCTTTGCATTGGTGGAAGGTGGTGCCATTGGTCAATGTGGCCTATGGGTGCCATATACCCTTGAGCTAGCACTGCATATGTAATATTAGCAGGCATCTATACAAAGGAAGGAAGGAAGGAAGGAAGGAAGGAAGGAAGGAAGGAAGGAAGGGAGGGAGGGAGGGAGGGAGGGGATTTTATACTCACAGGATTTCTGATAGGAGCGATCTGAGTCTTTCAATCTTTTTACCCTATAAACTCAGCTCTGCCACTACAAGAGGATTTTTATTTTATCCAAAATACAGTTTATATCAAAATCAATGTTAAGGCAACTGACCCAAAGTCCTGTTGAAAGCGGTGAGATTTTGAGTTAGATGTCACTATCTTGTACCACTGGATTCATGCAGGTGTGTGAATGGGAATTTTAGATTCTGAGGTGAAGTAAGGTAATTGGAGTGATTCTTTTTCAACTTTTCTTCTTAGTATGTTAAGCCAGAGCAGATATGGCAGCCTCTGATTGCAGTGGTAGTTTCAAGTGTGGCACAATAGCCTGGTTCTAGGTCCCAATGAACATCAAGGAGTTTATGTCTGAGTAATGATTGTGCTACCCATCATAAACTGAATATAGGTACTTTATGCCACAGAATTTATATTTCCATGATATTTGGTGGACACAGACTCAATCAGTCAAGCTTGCTTTTGCAAAACAGTTACTCATTTCATAGGGCATACTGTACACAATTTCATAGCTATAACTACCTGATACATATTCTGATCATGATAAAAACATTTTAGATGCAATTCTATCAGATATTTGCAGCAACCATCTGGCTTCATCCTATGTATTAAACTAGATCATTTCTTTCAGAATACTTTTAACATAATTATTATAGATTGTGATGATACTTTTACTGCTGTGTAAATGAAAGCCAGGAAATAACAAAACAAAACATCATTATCTATTTGTATCTTGATACCCTTACTGCATTATTGTAGCAATGTTTCCAGATGACTGACTGTCCAAGGAATTAAAATCAACATAAGGGATTTTATGATGGGAGGGCTTCATTGTGCAAATGACAATTCACATTACCAGTTCACTACCAATAATTATATTTATGTATTTAACACCACTAACAACAATAATAATAATGCTCAGAACATATGAAAAGTTGAACTTTCTAGTGAAAGCCTACAAAGGATTTGATCACCATACAGAAACTCACAATAGAAATTTACAAAACAGAATACTAGGGACAGTGATTAATTACTTACAATATCCTAATTTACTCCACTGAATTGAGCTCCATTTTGCAGTTTATTCCGGGTGATAAAAATAAACTACATAAGACAGAAACTGAAACGAATTTGATTTTGTTTCTTTTTTCCCAATGTTTCTTCCTCTTTTTTATCCTCTATTTGTTTGCTTTTATCCTGAATTACTACTGAAAGCAAATTACTGAGAATCTTTACTCCAGAGTCTCAAAATTCTAGTCTTTTCTTCAAAATTTGCCTAAGGTTTAAGGGAAATTACATCTTGGTGTCTTTCTGCCCTGCCTCACCATCATCTCACTGCAGCCCGTTGGTCTGTAGCTTCCTTCAAGCCTGGGTTCTTTCATATTTGGCAACCCAGGGCCCCCCATATACCCACTTGCCTTCATCCCATTATTTAAACTGCCATTTCCATCAAGTGCCAAATACTGACATCCTGAAGCAGTTTGTTATCTGTCTTGACTAAATGAGAAGATATACACTGAGAGGGAGAGGTGGGGGTGAGGAGAGAAAATGAATATTCAGGGTAGGGGCTGACCACAAATTGGAAAATACACCCAGAATGGGTAAACTTTCCCCCTTTCCCGCAAAGCCTCCTAAACATCTTTCCTCTGGGCCTATAACAGGGGTCCCCAACCTGTGGGCCGTGGCCTGTTAGGAAGTGGGCCACACAGCAGGAGGTGAGCAGTGGTGTCAGGAACGAGCCTGTCCCTGCAGCCATGAGTTGGAGGAAGAGTAGCCGGTAGCAGGAAGAAGCTGGGAAGGTGCAAAGACAGAGCCTGAGCCAGAGTAGCTGATTGGTGGGAACCCTGAAGAGGAAACACCTCCACCTATCAGTGTGCGGCAAAGAAGGGTGGAGAGGCGGGCTGAGGAGTGCGAGGCCCGATTGGCCCCCACTCACAAACCGGTCCATGCAATTGGCTCCCGCCTGCAAACCCCGCCCCCCCGTCCGTGAGTTTGGCTCCCGCCTGCAAACCCTGCCCCCTGGTCCGCGAGATTGGCTCCCGCCTGCAAACTACACACCTCGTCTGTGCGATTGGCTCCCGCCTGCAAAACCGGCCCCCCTCCATGCGATTGGCTCCTGCCTGCAAACCCCACCCCCCCGGTCCATGGAAAAATTGTCTTCCACAGAACCGGTCCCTGGTGCCAAAAAGGTTGGGGACCCCTGGCCTATAATGTATTCTACCCACTCCATACACAGTATTTGAATGAACTCAGGTCTTCGTTGTTAATCAGATTCCAATTCTGCACCATATGAGAACAAGAATGATAGTACTAAACTCAGTAGTGGTCCATACATTTGTAATGGCCTCTGTCCCTCATGTGCTGTTGCATAGCCCCAATATCTCCAGTATCAATTCTTCTCAGGGTAGGAAATTAGCGGCCTCCTAAAGGTTGCTGAATGACAACTCCCAGCAACCACAGCTGACACGGCCAATTATGAGGGATGCTGGAAGTTGTCATTCAGCAACTTCTGGAGGTCCAGGACTAGAGCCTACTTTCTTTAAGCATTCACATATATTCAGAGCCTTATCATGAAACTGTCTGATTCAGAAGAATTGAGTGAGGAAGTGTAAACTTTGAAAGCTTCCCAGTTTTAGATGATGGTTGTGGAAGTTCCCAGTTCTGGCCTAGGAAAAGATTCTGGGTCTCATCAGAAGGCTGCACATAGAGAGATGAATGCCATCTTCAACAAAAGCTAAGCCATTTCTGGTCAAATATTAAGCTTATATGGAATCAGCTAGAATGGAGGAGGAGCTGCAGAAATGCTAAAGTATTGATCTATTGCAATTTTAGACTACCCGGTATCAAGAGTTCTGTATACAGACTTTAGGTCAAAGAAGGCTCATTTCTGGAATCAAAAGTCATAAATTCTTCTTCTGAAGTTCCTGTTATCTTGTTTCCTTGGCGCTTGAAGTTTTAGTCTGTTTTATGGCTTACATTCCTGATTTATGTCTCAGCTTTTTCACTTGGTCTGTTACTGAAATCTGCTGGCTTTGACCTGTGCCTTTTTTACTGACTACCATAAGCTGGTTCTGTTTCCTGACTGCAAAACTCTGGCAGAGATGTTCAGCCTTACAGTAGGATATTGGCTTTCACTGGTTTGTTCTTTATAAATCACCTCAGGCATTCAGTAAACAGCAATGATTTAGTTTATCCAGAATAACAAAAATACATAAACTGCTTGCAGGCCTTAAATTGTTTGTCTAAGTAAAAGGCCCATTCTGCAGCTAACCCTTGCTTATTTTCTTTCTGCTTCTTCCTTGCTATAAAATATTGCCTACTCGTTCTCTGGTTCATTAATTAGAATCACATCCCATCACTCCACATACTGTCCTTGAGATCTCACTACCTCTTATTATGTTTCCTCATCTTACCACAACATGCTTTCGTTTGCCTCTTTGTAAGAACTATCTGCAAGATCTGAGGGTTTCTATTACACAGGAAAGAACGCCTGTAGTGAAGGGGAGACATCCTATTGCAAAAGGTTGAAATACAAAAGGTGAAGGATACTTAATCTGGATCTGCCGATCTAGTGGGTGTGCAGAGACCTGCAAAGCTTGGGACACTCAAAATCTGAACAACGAATCAGAAGCAAGAAAGTTCTCCTATGTCCCAGGTGAGCTTTCAAAAGAGGAAGGGGAAAGCTATAATTTGCTTTATTTGCCTTTCATCATAGGAGGAGAAGGTATCTCTTACTAGATTGGCTTCACCCAGATAAGGGAGGAACTACCCCAACCCTCAGAAATGGTTGGAGAATCAGAAGAAAATAGCCATCTAGGAAATAATGGAGTTAGATGCTATTGGGATCCTTTTCGTGCATTGTTTTATGGATTGGTTTGAACTGTGCCTTTATATCCTGAGTCCTATTTTGTTCTTCCTGGGTAGATGAATTTCTGACTGGAGTTAAAGCCTGCAGAAGCCATGATGTTTTCTTTTCCCCCTTTAACTGCCATTGCATTCCTTAACCCAGGGGTCGGCAAACTTTTTGTGCCGGGAGCCATTTTGACATGCTCGTGCACATTTTGAAGTGCTCGAGAGCCAGGGGGCGGGGTTTGCGGGCGGGGGCCAATCGCGTGGAAGGGGGCGGGTTTTGCGGGCAGAAGCCAATCGCGTGGAAGGTGGCGGGTTTTGCGGGCGGGAGCCAATCGCGTGGAAGGGGGCGGGTTTTGCAGGCGGGAGCCAATCGCGTGGAAGGGGGCGGGGGGCTCACGGAGGGAGGGGGCGCAGCCAGCGGCTCCGCGCAGCCAGCGGCTCCACGAACCCGCCCCGGCCGCCCCACCGGGAGTGGCGGAGAAACAGCTGCCACCCTCCAGCCGGCAGGACGGGCATGGGAGAGCGGAAGGCACCCGAGCAACCCGAGCAGGAGATGCCTTGCCGCCCCCCTGGAGCCCTCACTAAGCCTTAGTATACCTCGATACATCGTGTGCAAACTTGCCGCTGACTCTTCGTTTTAAAGCCCGGTGCAAGGAGAAATAGACTGGGGAGGGTACGAAAAGCGGGTGGGAAGGAAGGAACTGCCGTTGCAATTGGTTGTAGAATAGTAATTAATGCATGTCCTAATTTCAGGATGCACCCAGGATGCTCTGGATGCTCAACGTCCTCCTCGCCAACATGGTGCTTGAAGGCGCCGCTGAATTTTGAATAAATTCCTCTGCCTTGGGCAAAGATTCCCCCTTCATTGCAGGCACGCCAGTCCCAAATCAATGCAGCTCCACCACATTAGCAACCCCCTCACCAAAGTTTTGCCCCTGTGGAGCATGCACTTCCCCGTTTTGCACAATCCCAGGATAATACCCACCCAAGAACGAGAGGGAGATTCGCCGTCTTAGAACGCTGCACGAACAGGACTTTATTTTATCCTGGTGCACCTGCTCGTGCAGCACTCGGGAGGCCTGGGCGAGCCGCGGGCCCGGCCGGGGGGGGGGGCTGGACGGGGCGGCCGCCCCCGGAGACTCCACGGCCTCCCGGCTGCAGCTCTTCCACCGCCTCTCCTCCTCTCTGGCAGCCGGGGGGCCGTGGAGTCTCCGGGGGCGGCCGCCCCGTCCAGCCCCCCCCCGGCCGGGCCCGCGGCTCACCCAGGCCGCCCGGGTGCTGCACGAGCAGGTTGAACTTGTCCCCGCTGTCGCCTGGGACTTTCGCGATGGCGAGGGGAGGGCGCCGAAGCTGTGGGCCGGGCTGGGCTGGGGCCGGATCCTGTGCTCCTGATGACCCCTCCGGGCAGGTTTCCCTTTGCCCCACGATATTCTGGGGAGCGGAGAGTGTGGGAAGCGGGTGGGGAGAGCAGGCTGGGTTTCCCATCTGCGGCAGGATCCCCGGGCCGCACATCCTCCGCCACCGCTGCGGCCAAGCAGGCGCGGGCTCTTTGGCGAGAAGGGGAAAGGCCTTTGCGGGCTGTCTTGAACTGGCTGACCCCGTCTGATGGGTGCTTTTTCGAGGGGCCGTCGTCCGGACACCCCCACCCACCCCGGGGCCTGGAGCTGCCAAAGGGGAACGGGGTGGGAAGAAACCTGATCGGTTTTGCTGCCCCGCGTGGCGGCGGGAGTGACGAGGCCCGGGCGCCGCCCTCGCTCTGTCTGGCCGCGGTCGGACCTGCCGGCCAGTCATACTCCCGGCGGGGGCGGCGGCGACGGGGCTCTTCCCTACCGCGGCAGCGGTTCAGGCAGAGGCTTGGCATGGCAGCAAGGTAAGGCGGCTTGGTGTGGTGGAGGGAGAAAGTGTGGAGTCAGGGTCCGGCGCGGAAGCAAGGCAGGGCTCCGGGGCAGTAGCAAGGCGAGGCCTGGAAACAGGATCCGGCGCGGAATCTAGAGGCTTCTGTGCGGGTTGTCTCGGCCAATGGAGGTAAGTCTTTTTTTCGCGCCTTTGGGAAGCAGGGCCAATCGGGCTTCGCCTTGTTCAGCCCGCCTCTCTGCTCCCCTTTGGCGCGCGCTGATTGGTGGAGGCGTCCTTCCTTCTGAGCCTCCACCAATCAGCGTCTCTGTTTCTTCCCCAGGGTTCGCGCTGCTTCCAGAGACCGGCTTTCCGATGTCGGGCGGCAGACAGGGAGAGAGAGCCAGAGTCAAGGGGCCAAAGAGCCAGATCTGGCTCGCGAGCTGCCATTTCCGACCCTTGCCTTAACCTTTATCTACATAGTAAAAGGCTTGTAACTTCTAGAAATAGTACTCTTGTTCTGACAGTGAATTTAGCTACATGTCTTGGCTCCACTGCTAAGCTACAGAAAAGGAAAATCTGAGACAGCATGTTTTCTCCCCTTCATTTTCTTCTCCTTATGAAATAATGAAATTGAGAGCCAGTTTGGTGTAGTGGTGAAGGCACCAGGCTAGAAACTGGGAGACCATGAGTTCTAGTCCTGCCTTCTGCACAAAGCCAGCTGGGTGACCTTGGGCCAGTCACTTTCTCTCAGCCCTCAGAAGGAGGGAAGGGCAAACCACTTCTGAAATCTTGCCAAAAAAACTGCAGGGACTAGTCCACTGATTCTTTCTGAACTAAAAGTGAAATAATGGGAGCACACTAAACTGGTCCTCTTCAGAATTAAGTAAAGTGCAGGAGGGCTGTGGGTAAAAGATTTAGAGATCTCCTTTATGAGCCCGGGTGCCGAATCCTTCACATTCTGTTCTGCCCTGCTGCCTCTCACATTTTGAGCTTTACTGTCTGCTCTACTGCTACTTTTCCCATCTCCTTTTTCTCTTTTGGGCAGGGGAGCAGTTCACTCTGAACAGAATTAAGCCTTGTAGTTACTGCAAAGCACATACCAATATCCCCCATGTAGTATTCCATGCTACAAGCTGGATAGGGCCATTTCCATGAATGTAGTGCACAAACAGGAGAGGCTTACTCTGCTTGCCAGCCATGATAAAACAGAAATGACCTCTTTGATTCAGTTAGCACTTGAAGGGTAGAAAGTCCTTTCCCCTGTTGTAAATTGGAAGGGGACTCTGGATTTTCAAAAGAACTTTCAGAACTGGGCACCCTATAAATGCCAAAAATTGTACCTTGTTGGCAACAATCACCAGGAACTGCAGTCTGCATATTGGCTGATATACTGGCTATGCCCCCAGCATGCCCAAATTTACTGGGCTTGACCTTTCAGTCCCAGATGGGTGTTGAATGGGCTTCTGTGTGCATTTCCTTGAATACAGGTAGAAGCCTCCTCATGATCCGAAACCCAATTCCTGGCAATGCAAAGGCTTCTATTACATTCAGATGAATACATCTAGATCAGTGTTTTTCAAACTTGGCAACTTTAAGATGTGTGGACTTGCAGTTGAAGAATTCTGAGAGAGATGAAGAACACTGATCTAGAATGTCCCTTCAGACCAATCAGTCCATACAGCAAGATGAGGCAAATGCAAATAGGACTAGCATGCAGCTCCATCCTTCCTATAAAAGGTACAGCTCCCATTTTAAATGTAATTCCTAGGAAGGCTATATTTGCATTAACATCCAGAAACATGATCCTCATATTTTTTCCTTATCATATTTTACTTAAGAAGCAAGGTAGGTTTGACTAAAATGTCCCAAGCTTCTCCCTCATGCTTGGACACTTTACTCATATATACGTTATTGCTTAAAATTCACTGACCATCCTGGGAACTGCTACTGTATTGCTTTTCTTAAGAAAAAGATATATTTTAATGCTATATCCATTGGTATTCATACAAAATCAGCTATGAAAAGACTCATATATCTGACAATTGGGTCAGTAATCAAAGTGTCTATCAGTGTTTCTCAACCTTAGCCACTCTAAGATATGTGGACTTCAACTCCCAGAATTCCCCAGCCATCATGCTGGCTAGGGAATTCTGGGAGTTGAAATCCTCACATCTTAGAGTGGCTAAGGTTGAGAAACACTGGTGTATACTAATTTACAATGTGAGCTTATCAGTAGTTTTAAGCAGTAGTGTCATCAAAGTATATGTGCAAAACCTACCTGGTACAGACATCACCAGGTCATGAACCCTACTGGATATGACATGTTACCTAATCCCATCAGGAAAGGTTGCTTATCAGTCCTAACTATTTTGAAGCAAGCACTATTTTGACTGCCTTTGAAATAAACAAAGCACTTTAAATGCAGGAAAGAAAGGGCTTTTAAAGCTATATCCTACTTTTTAAAACTTTTCTAAATACTTAAAACACATATTTTTGTAAAGTTTTACTGGAAGCACATATACATACTATCTTGCCTTTTCTGAATCTCTCTCTCTCTCTCTCTCTCTCTCTCTCTCTCTCTCTCTCTCTCTCTCTCTCTCTCTCTCTCTCTCTCTCTCTCTCTCGTCTGGTCTACCTAGTGGGGCTGACTACTCCACAGGAAGGCTAAAATACTTTTATTGAGATTGGCTACAATAACTGAATCTTGCAAGTCTGAATGTGCTGTACCTCCTCCTCCTCCTCCTCCTCCTCCTCCTCTTATACTCCAGTTAATTTGGAAGGCTTCTACCTGAGCTACCTCCAAATGTTATCTCATTGCTCTGGACTTAAAAAATGTTTCAGTCCCTTTTGTCTAGGTATTCTTGCATATTTCCATCAAGGTCATTTTCCTTACTCTCTATACCTCCATTATAAGTTAATATGCATTGTAACTAGTGGGGCACTTTTCTTTGAGCATACTAAGTCTCAAGAGCAAACTATTCAAATGCAATGGCTGGGTTTACATCATGGGCTACACTATGGTTTGTTGAATTAGCCACAGTGATTGAGTTCATTCATCAAGCTAAACCATAAATTATGGTTTAGAAACTACATTGATTACTCAACATGCTAAGCAAAAATCAAGCAATCAACATTATCAATTAGCATGGTACACAAATTCCAATAATCTGGGAAAAAAACAATGACCAAATTGAATATGAATTGCAACTTTTATAATTCAGTGTCTACCTTGGCAAAATAACTTGGAGGATTTGGCCTTTTAGCTACAAAGAGAAAGCTTAGGTTCTTGAAGTCAGTTGAACTAAACTAGTGACTATTTCTTATGCAAAAATTAAACTTCTCCGAAGAGAAACAAAACAAGTTTTGTTGGAGCTGAGTTTTAATCTAACTAATCTTTTAATATTAGATTTTACTGGTGTCTGAGAGAAATCACTACAATTTTTAAAAATCAAATCATTCAAGAGCTTTTATTTGGCACAGCATCAAAATAGCAATAGGAAGAAAATATAATGTGATGCTGGCTGGGGAATTCTGGGAGTTGAGGTCCACACATCTTAAAGTGGCCCAGGTTGAGAAACCCTGATATAGAGACAAGATTTATTTTCCCATCAGAAGAACAAAATAGGGAAATGGCGGGGGACGGGGCAGGAGGAGAAACATTGAGGATAATTGAGGAAAACAAGTTCTGCTATATCTAGCTTGAAGAGTTGTCATTCTGGGAATTGAGAAATCTTCTTCTGTGACAGCTTTCATCATATTAGGAAACAATGTTTCTCAGGTAGTTTGTCCCCCTTGGGCCAAAATCTGGTCTTGAGCACTCAGAAGGAAAGATGTAGTTATAGATGTAGTTACCTTTATACGTATGTAGTTACCTTTATACGTATCTGTCAGTCTGTATTTAAGCCTGCAATATTTTATTAATTTACATATATTTGGACAGGAGAAATAGGCAAAAACTATAAGCTGTGCCTAGAGACTGTTGATATCACATCGGTGGTAAGAATGAAGTTGATGACTGAATTTGCAAATCGATAAAATGCAAAATAGTACCATGCCAAATATTGACTACTTCCACTTTTTAGGTTAAAAGTTGCATTTTTAGTGAGGTGGGAATTTTCTTTGAAATTTGTGTTTTAAAAGTCAAATAATGATAATTCTATACCATTTTTGGGAGGTGGGCTGGGGGAGAGAATGACAAAAATATTTTTTAATGTCACCTGGAGACTCTTGCCAGCTGATAGATGAAAGATAATACATATGTGTCAGAGTAAACAGGGCACAGGAGAGATTTCCCTGATAAAGGTAACTTCAGAACATGTTGGAAACTAGTTTATAACATTAAGAAATTTTGTGCTCCCATGGGGCTTGTTCTAATACTTTTAAAACCTAAGAGGAGTGCCACTTTAAGGTTTTTTTCCCCTGCTTCTTCCTCTGACACCATTTTCCTTCCCTTACTTTCTTTTTCCTTCTTCCTAAATTAATCACATGCATGAATCCATCCAATTAGAGACATGTATCTCAATAATATGTTGGAGAGTGTGTTTTCTTGCACACGCAGAGTATAAGAAAGCGATTAGCATTGGAGATCAATAAATGATGCCAGTCATAGTAACTTAGTTGCAGTTATATTTGTTACTCATATAAACAGATACTATTTACAGTTATCTTCCAGATCCCTGGAAGTATTACAATTCCACATACCAGATAGTAGTAACAAGCAAACAGGAGTAAACAGAAAGGAGCAGTGAGCAGGAAGGCAGGGTGGGGCGGGCAGGCAGGTTCTTTTATATTCTTCAGCCTGGATCATGTGCTGCCTGACCTTTTAAAGTTTGTAGGTGATTACCTAATAAGGTTATATTGCTGTGACTTACTCCTCAAAAGAACAATACACCAACACTCCTCTTATTATGCTAGAGGTGTAAGTCGCAACCCAATTTTTTCAGTTAACTCCTTGTGTTTTACTGCAGCAAGGGGCTTTGTTAGAAAATCAGCAATCATGTCTTTTGAGTCACAATACTTTAACACGATTTCACCTTTGGCTATGAAATCCTTGACATGATAGCATCGTATGTCAATATGCTTAGTTCTGTTCCTACAACCCTCAGATGGAGCCATATGAATACAAGCTTGATTATCTTCAAAAACAGTTACAGGCTGGTGCAATTCCATGCCTATATCTTTTAATAATTGTTTAAACCATACAATTTCATTACATATTTGTGCTAGGCTATAAAATTCTGCTTCTGCTGTAGATAGAGCAACAAGTGTCTGTTTCTTAGAATGCCAAGCAATTGTTGAGCCAGCACACTGTATTATAGCTCCAGAAGTTGACTTACGATAATTGAGGTCTGCTCCCCAGTCTGAATCAGCATATGCTTGTAATTCTCCTGTCCCAAAAGCAGATAGCCTCAGACAGTAATCCTTTGTGCCTTGTAAATACCTAAACAATCTTTTGAATCCTGCTTTCCCAGTAGAAGTTGGTTTTTCTACTTGTCTACTTAAAATTGAAACAGCATTAGAAATATCTGGGCAAGAATGTTTTGCAATGTACAATAAACTTCCAATTGCAGACCTAAACCAATCTGCCTCAAATAATTCAGGTTCTCCCATCACCTTCTGGAATTCAGGAAGCATAGGGGTTAAGACTGATTTACATTCCTGCATGTTAAATTCCTCTAGGAGTCTCTTGATCTTATTACTTTGGCTCACCAGGAAACTACCATCATTTTGTCTGTATATTTCCAAGCCTAAGTAATTTGTTACTATGCTAAGATTCTTCAACGTAAAATTGTTCTTCATGTACATTTCAAAATCATCTCTCTCTTTGTTTGATGAAGTAAGTAACAGTAAATCATCAACATACAAACACAAATACATAAAACTTTGTCTTTCTTAACATAAACACATGGATCTGCTATGCCTTTTTCAAAACCAAAACTTTGCAGAGTTTCATCTAATTTTAGGTTCCAGCAGCAAGCTGCTTGTTTCAAACCATAGATTGATCTTTGTAGTTCACACACTAATTTTTTACCTTGTATAAAACCAGGTGGCTGTTGCATGTACAATTTCTGGTCTAACTCACCATACAAAAATGCAGTTTGAATATCATAATGATGAACTGACATCCCTTTTTGTGCAGCAGCCTTCAGCAACAATCTGATTGATTCACCCTTTGTAACAGGTGCAAAGGTTTTGTCAAAGTCTAAATGTTTTCTTTGAGAAAATCCTTTAGCAACTAACCTTGCTTTGTATTTTTGAAATTTCCCACTAGCATCCTTTTTTAGTTTGAAGAACCATCTACAACCCAGACAACGTTCATTGGGAGGTAGATTAACTAATTTCCAAGTTTCATTTTCTTTCAAGGAATCTAATTCCTGTTGCATTGCATCATACCAGCACTTTGCAATCTCAGGTGGCATATCATTTATTTGCTGGAAAGACTCTGGTTCAGAGTACACATGGAAAGCTTTAACCATATCCACCTCAAAACATTGAGGAGGAACACCTTTATTACTCCTCTGTGACCTGCAAGGTAGGACAGGGCTAACAGGGTTATTATTCTGTCTTCCCTCACTTTCCTGAGTAGCATCTGTCTCATCAGACAGATTTTCAGCTTGCTCCTCTTGTTTAATGAACTCATTTGGCAAAGAACCTTGCAAAATGTTCTCAGCAAGTTCTTGTCTTTGCCTTGATTTCAAATCAACCTGAGAACTGGAATTTATTTTTCCCCAGTTTTGTTCTGCAAATGAAGCACTCTTGCTTATAATCAATTTATCTCCTAATATGAACCTATAGCTTCTTTGGCTTTGTTTATACCCAACAAAAATTGCTTTCTTTATTTTGGAACCTCCTTTTCTCCTCTGTTGTTTTGGTATGTGAACCCATGCTGAACTGCCAAAAAATCTGAGATGGTTCACTTTTGGTTTCACACCATAAAACAAATGAAATGGAGTGTCCTCAATCACACAATTAAACAGTCTGTTCTGAATATAACAGGCAGTTGATACTGCTTCACCCCAAAACTTAAAAGGTAATTTTGCATCTTTAAGCAAGCACATTATAGCTTCTTGAAGCATTCTACCTTTCCTTTCAGCAAGTCCATTTTGCTGTGGAGTGTAAGGGTTAGAAAGATTTGTTCTATCCCCTTCTCTGCTAGGAATTTTCTAAAAGCATTAGAAAGAAATTCCCCTCCTCGATCACATTGTAGGGCAGACACAGGTTTTGGGAATTTTCCATTTGCCCATGTTACAAAACTTTTAAATTTATCAAATGCCTCATCTTTATGTTTCAACAGATAGATAAATGTATACTTTGAAAAATCATCAATTATGGTCATTATTAATCTTGCTTGTCCCAAACTTGGAGCAAAAGGACCAATTATATCACAATGAACTGTTTCAAGAGGTCTAGTTGTAACTCTGTCTCTGTGCTTACTCACAGGAGCCTTCTGTGTTTTGCATTCCTTGCAAACTACACAGTGCAGATATTTATCACAAGGTTTCAACTTCAGGTCAGCACATAACTGTGGCATTTGTGTTATGTATCTGAAGTTTGCATGACCAAAACTCCTATGCATCAAGTGTATGCACTGATCATGAATTGGAATGTTGCCAATTACAGCTTTTGCAGCTTGGCTTTTAGCATTCTGTATTATGTACAATGAATCTCTTTGTACACCATATGCAGACAACTTACCATTCTTACGTATCTCACAGCCATCTTTCTTAAATCTTATGACATATCCAGCTGCTACTAATTGGGATACAGATAAAAGGTTAGTTTGCAGTTTAGGAACAAACAGCACATTTTTATCAGTTTTCCCCAAAACAAGATAGATACATGTCACCTTGACCCATAATATCTATTGTAGATCCATCAGCCATGGAAACACTTTGTCTATTAGTTTTAGACAGTGAAACAAAGGAATTTTTACTATTTGAAAAATGACAGCGCCAGAATCTAACACCCAGAAATCAGAATCATATTTTTCATGCACTTGTGCAATATGTGTAGTTTGAAGAGCCCTCTTCCGAGTTGCCTCTTTGTTCTTTCTTCCTGTCTTCCTCCTGTCTTTTGCTCTTTGGGCAATAAATTACAAAAACTGTAATTACAAAATTATTACAAAATTTATTACAATTGAAGCACTGGTGGCTGGTTAGGGCTGCGGCCTCAGCCTGATTGCTCTTCCCTGCTTTTGCACGCTGTAGCTTATCAGAAGAAATGGGTGGAGCTGAGTGCCATTCCTGTCTCTTCTCCCATTCAGCAAGCAGCCGTCCAGAAATATACAAACAAGTAAGTTCAGCCTCAGGCATTGCTTCTAGGGTGCAAATTAATGTATCCCACATTTCATTCAGTGAGGATAAAATAACGTATGCTTTTGTTAGAGGTGTAAACTCCATTCCTCTCTCTTGCAATTCTACAAATAGCTGCTGAACGAAATGCAAATGTTCAGGCAGGCTCCCTTCTTCAGACATATAAGCCTTATACAGTTTTCTAGTTAGAGAAACCTTGCTTCCAGCTGTTGCTTTGATATGCAAATTTCTTAGTGCCTCCCACAGTTCTTTTGCAGACTGTAAACCATGCACATTTACTAGCTGATTGTCTTCAACTCCCAAAATAATGGACGCTCTGGCATGTTCATCCAGCCTCAGCCATGCTGCCTGACCTTTTAAAGTTTGTAGGTGATTACCTAATAAGGTTATATTGCTGTGACTTACTCCTCAAAAGAATAATACACCAACATAATATCATTTCACTATGTAGCCAACTGTAGTGCACTCTTCTGGACAGAGAGCTCTGATGTTGTTCCTGGGATCTGTTGGAGCAACTCTCCCAGTTTAGGAGTCACAGCCCTGAGTGCTCCTACCACCATTGGGACCACTTTGGCCTTTACTTTCCACATCCTCTCTAGCTCCTCCTTCAGGTGCTGGTACTTCTCCAGCTTCTCATACTCCTTCTTCCTGATGTTGCTGTCACTTGGCACTGCTACATCTCACCACCACTGTCATCTGGTCCTTGCCTACTACCACGATGTCTGGTTGATTGGCCAGTACCTGCCTATTCATCTGGATCTGGAAGTCCCACAGGAACTTAGCCCTGCTATTCTCCATGATCTTCTGTGGACTCTTCCATCTGGACCTGGGACGGTCTAGCCCATACGCTGTGCAGATGTTCCTGTACACAATGCCAGGTACTTGGTTGTGCCATTCAGTGTATGCTGTTCCTGCCTGCATCTTACATCCTGCCACTATGTGTTGGACTGTCTCTGAGGCCTCTCTGCACAGTCTGCACCTTGGGTTATCTCCCTTTCTTTCTCCATTATAAAATTGATTATCATCCAAAATATGCTAGGCATATACAATTTGTATGGGTTTTTTTGCAGCAGCAGTTCTTATGATACTTTGTTTGGAACTGCATATGGCTCAAATAATTAGATATATTTTGGTGGTTTAATAATAATAATTTATTAAATTTATATGCCACCCAACTCCCAGCAACTCTGGGTAGTTTACAAATTGTTAAAGGAAAATTTTTTTGACAAGAGACAAAAATGAAGAGTAAAGATGGTGAGGATGACAAAACTAGATGGGAATAAAGGAAAATAATGTAAAGGGTTATTTTCTAAATAATTAAATAATCTAAAATAGTCTAAAGGGGGCCTCAGTCAACCTCATCAGTGTCCTAGGCAAAGAGCCAGGTCTTCAAGGCCCTTCAAAAAACCAGTGGGGCACGTGCTGTTCAAATCTTGGGGGGAACCTCATTCCAGAGGGCGGGTGCTGCTACAGAGAAGGCACACTTCTGGGGTTCTGAGTGATTACATTGTTTAGTCAAAGGAACCTGGAGCATGCCAACCTTGCCACATCAGATTGGCTGGCAGATACTATGGGAGACAGGCATTCCTTCAAGTAGCCAGGCCTATGCCATCTTTACAATTAAAAAGCAAGAAGGAGGAAGAAAGAGAAAAAATTATATCTGTCCACAGGTATCAAGGTGCCTACAAGTATGAGGTTTCAACTTATTCTATTCTATGACCGCAATAAAAATTTATTTGATTTTAGGTTTCACCTATTATTAAGAATGATAAATAGGTAGACACAGAGCCAGACTACATGTTATAGAAAACATACTTTTGAAAAAGATGCTTCAGGCATTAGTTTGAAGAAAAACAACAACTGTATAGAGCCTCAGTTCAAAAAATACATATTTTTAAAACCAGGATCACGCCCTTTCTTTGGTTCTCTAGACACATCCCATTCACCTTTGAGGGCACTGTTTGTAGCTCAGAATGTACTTGGCAGTCAAAAGTTGATTTTCTACCCCCTTCTTCCAGGAGAAAGAAACAAACTAAAATATCTTCTCTTCCTTCAAAAGCAAAAAGGGCCAGTTCAAGCATTTTTTTAAAATGAGAATGTTAGTTTGATTTGACTCACATACTGCAATTTACTTGAAAGTTTACTTGTTGATGCTTTGGTACAATGAACAGAAGGAAATGAGATTTGACTTTTAGTAAGGTTTATATAGGGAAACTTTTAGTGAATTTTGCCTTTTGTTAATTAGTGAAATTTGTGCCTTAGGCATCTCCAGATTTGCTGGGCTATCTATGCTTTAAACCTAGAATTGCCTGGACTTTAAGAAACTTTTTCTGTAACATAATTTCAATACATCTTCCACAATGAAGTATTTAGTGAGTGGAATCAAGAGGAAAAACCTAAAATCCATTTAAAGCAGTAATTATTTTGGTGGTCAATCTGCTTGGAAATAGCTTTGATTTCATCTTTGATTCTGTTACTAATTAACACTGAAGAGTCAATTAAGCTTTACTTTGAAATATATCCCCCTATCCTGCTTTTTTATTAGATAACTTAAAACTGAATACTATCTGAAAGACAGTCAATACTGATTTGAATTGAGGACATGATATATATTGTGTTGCTAGTACTCTATGTTCTGTTCTTCATTTTTAAAGGGCAAGGACAGAACTAAATGGCAAACATAGGTTTCATTAATGTAAAGTATCATTAGCTGATTCAATTTTAACTGTGAATTTATGATTATCTGCTGAAACCTGTGTCATATATTTCATCTCAGTTCTACTGGCCCCTGTTTCAGTTTTCTTAACAATAGCTAGTGGCAATTAACAGCTTTTGTTCAGATTTAATCTAAATCATCCGCTATCTTTTTCTTCCTTTCCATTTTCCCCCTGAATAAACAACAAGAGCTTTAGGCTTCCACTATAATTTCAAATGTAATACAAATGTAATACAGGTTTGGTTGTCTTGATCTGTACCAGATGGAGACTTAGTGGCACAGTGTGTTACCTCTTACATACAGGTCAGTTGAGGGCGTGGATGACTTTCAAATATAACCATCACATTTGTGATCAACATTTTGCATCATTGATCAGAACAGCTCATCCCCCCTTCAAGGCAAATCCAAAATTTACTGCATAGCAATTCCACTGTATTGAAGGGAACATTTCCTTTCCCTTAGGCTCCAAGCTTTTAAAGACATATGATAATTATGTTTATCACATTTTACAGCAGGGATCTCCACAACACTCATCAGATGAATGCTTTGCCTGATGATTCTCATTAACTTCTGAGAAGAAAAATAAATATAGGCCACACATATGTGTTCTATGAAAGCAAGTTAATAAAGCAACACTGCAAACTAAAATACTGAATGAAAAGATTCTGAGAAAAAGATATCTAGAAAGGTTTACCTAGTTAAGTCATAAATTAGTATTTCCAGACAACTGGCTTCTCTAAGTCTTCTGATTTCACAATGGCAATGAAGCAGGGCTTGAGTAGACTATTCTGATGTTTAGGGATGGAAGCAGTGACAGATTTTATTTTCTTGGGCTCCAAGATCACCGCAGACGGTGACTGCAGCCATGAAATTAAAAGACGCTTGCTCCTTGGGAGGAAAGCTATGGCAAACCTAGACAGCATATTAAAAAGCAGAGACATCACCTTGCCGACAAAGGTCCGTATAGTTAAAGCTATGGTTTTCCCAGTAGTAATGTATGCCTGTGAGAGTTGGACCATAAGGAAGGCTGAGCGCCGAAGAATTGGTGCTTTCGAACTGTGGTGCTGGAGAAGACTCTTGAGAGTCACATGGACTGCAAGAAGGTCAAACCAGTCAATCCTAAAGGAAATCAACCCTGACTGCTCATTGGAAGGACAGATGCTGAAGCTGAAGCTCAAATACTTTGGCCACCTAATGCGAAGAGAGGACTCACTGGAAAAGACCCTGATGCTGGGAAAGACTGAAGGCAAAAGGAGAAGGGGACGGCAGAGGATGAGATGGTTAGATAGCATCACCAATGTAATGAACATGAATTTGAGTAAACTCTGGGAGACAGGGGAGGACAGGAAGGCCTGGCGTGCTATGGTCCATGAGGTCACGAAGAGTCGGACACGAATAAACGACTGAACAAAAAACAGCAACAACAAAAGTTAATTTCTTTTTTTTTATTTCTTTTTTTTATTTTATTTTTTATTTTTATAAATTTTATTTATACACATAAATCAACAATAATACAATACCATATATACATTATACAACATACAGCGTATAAACATATAATATATATCAATCAGCATCTTTTCTGCCTTCTGTGCCTCCATCTTCTTCAACACATCCAAAACATTCTGTTATTTTTAACCTGCAATCTTTAATCCTTTTTCTCCTACTCCTCTCACATACTTGTACCTTCTAAGGTCTCTTCTTTCCCTTTTTCTACTTACTCCAACCTTCTCCTCTTTCTGTAAACCCACCTTCCTCTTTTCTTTCTTTCTTTCTTTCTTTCTTTCTTTCTTTCTTTCTTTCTTTCTTTCTTTCTTTCTTTCTTTCTTTCTTGTATTTTCGCTGTACTCACACATTTAAACAACACATAACAAAAAACAACAAAGACAAACTAAAATGGACTTCCTACTTTCTCATCACAAATATCTATACCACATTTCTATAATGAATTCTATATATTATATGGTTACTTCTTATTTACTCTTTATACAATTTATATATAATACAATATCTTGTTTACATTAAATTTACTATTTGTATTTTTTGTGTTTTTTCTATATATCTATAAAATGGGTCCCAACATAACTTAAATTCTTCTTGATTTTTGTCATTTAATAAAACTGTTAATTTTGCCATCTGGATTAGATCCATTGTTTTTAATAACCATTCCTCAATAGTGGGTATACCATCCTCTTTCCAAATGTTTGGCAAATATAATTCTAGCCGCTATTATTAAATAAAATAATAATTTCCCATATTTTTTGTGTATTTCCGGTTTTAAGAATCCTAATAAATACATATCTGGTATAATTGTTAAATCTTCATCCAATATTTCACATATTATTTGATGTATTTTTATCCAATATTTTTTTGTTTCTTTACAAGACCACCATGCATGAAAAAATGTGCCAGTTTCTTTTTTACATTTCCAACATTTGTTTGATAGTCTATTATTCATTTTTGACAGAGTATTTGGCGTTATGTACCATCTATACATCATTTTGTAGAAATTTTCTTTCATGTTATAGTTCAATGTAAATTTCAAATCTTTTAACCACATATCTTCCCATATTTCAAATTGTATCTTGTGGCCTAAATTTTTTTCCCAATTACTCATGCATTTCTTTTTTTGTGTATTTACCGAATTATTTAAAATTAATATCTTATATATTTTTGAAATCAAATGATCTTTGTCTTTCCATAGGACGATGTCCCAATTTTTTACACTTTCTTTAAATTTAAAATTTTTACTATCTACTCTAAACTGTTCTTTGATTTGAGCATAAGATAACCAATTGCAGTTTATTCCCTCATTTAATAAATTTTCTCTTGATTTTAAATTATAATTTGATCCTTCAAAAGACAATAGATTTTTATATGTAATCCAATTTCCTATATTTAAGTTTCCATGCCATGTAAAGGCCTCGTGTGGTGATATCCAAAGAGGTATATTTGGTAAAATAGTATTTTTATATTTGTTCCAAATTCTTAGGATTGATTTTCTAATGGGATGGTGATTGAATGCTATATTAGCTTTAATTTTGTTATACCATAGGTATCCATGCCAACCAAATTTTAGATCGTGTCCTTCTAGATTTAGTAGTTTTTTGTCTTCCAATCTTATCCAATCTTGAAGCCACCAAAGAATACATGCCTCATAATATAATTTTAAGTTAGGAAGATCAAGACCACCATTTTCTTTAGTATCTTGTAAAAATTTAAATTTTATTCTTGGCTTTTTGCCTTGCCAAATAAATTTCGCCAATTCTTGTTGCCAGTTCTGAAAAGTCTTTTGCGTTATTACGATTGGTATAGTTTGGAATAAAAAAATAATTTTTGGTAATATATTCATTTTTATTGTTGAGATTCTACCCAGGAATGACAGATGTAAATTTTTCCAGAGTTTTAAATCATTTTTTATATTAGTCCATAATTTTGTATAATTATTTTTAAATAAATCTGAATTATTAGATGTTATATCCACTCCCAGATATCTTAGTTTTTTGACATTTACAAATCCGGTATTCTGTTCCATATTGTGAATGGTTCTTGATTCCATATTCAAATTTATCATTTTAGTTTTATGTTTATTTATTTTAAGCCCTGCCAAATCACCAAAATCTTGAATTTTTTTAAATAAATGTTTAATCGAAATTTCTGGGTTTTGTAAAGTTATAACCATATCATCTGCGAATGCTCTTAATTTATAATTTTCCTGTTTTATTTTTATCCCTTCTATTAAATTATCTTTTCTAATATTTTCTAATAACACTTCTAATACCAAGATAAAAATTTTCTAATACCAAGATTAATTTCTGTGTGAATATGCAACATGTGGATAATCAGTCAGAAGGTTTCCTTAGCCTTCCTAGCAAACAGAGGAGCACTGACATATACTGTAGACAGTATATCTCATATATATACAGTATATACAGTATATCTCAGCCAGTAACTGAATATATTGGTCCCCCTCCTCAGTTTCGTGCTGATAATCAAAATCTTTCCCTAAAGAAAGGAAGTAAATTGCAAATCTTTTATTTGCCCACCAGGATGCAACATGGATGCAACCTATCTTGCAACATGGTTCCGTATTTTGGCTCTCTGACCCATCTACCATGCTGGGAAAGTAGCACTTGGAAGCAGGACAGCCTGAAAGCCTCTGATAGCTGCCCAGACTACCCTATCCACCGGGGAATGGCATGTAACCAATTTGCAGTGCTACTTGCTGTTTGCAAAAGGAAGTTTTCCATTTGCCACAAACTCAGCGACTTCAGCAGGAAGAAGCTGAGATCTTGGCAATGGTAATTGCTCAGCGACAGCATCAGCCGCTCCGCAGGACCTCTATTTGCTCCACCAGCAGATCTAAAGCCATGTCTGGTAATGCCTTAAACACCTACAGGAATGAAGGTGCTCTGTTTTAACTGTGGCTTTATAGCATTTATTTTTAAGAGGTTTTAAGAGCCAATAGCTGGATACTGTATAATAACATGACTCAAAGAGTATAATCATTAAAATATCAACAGCTTTTTAATACTAATAAAAGCAACAGAGATTAAAACAAATGTCAGAGAAAATAGCTTAAATGCACCAGGGAGCTAAAACTATATAAGTATATAACAAAAGATAGCCCCAGGCTATGCTGAGGAGGGAGCTACTTCTAAAAGGGCCTTCTCCCAAGGTGTGTGTGTGTGTGTGTGTGTGTGTATGCATGCATGCCTTTGAGTCAATTTTTTACTCCTGGTGACTGCCTGGACTAGTCCCTGCAGTTTTCTTGGCAAGATTTTCAGAAGTGGTTTGCCATTGCCTGCTTCCTCGGGCTGAGGGGGAGTGACTGGCCCAAGGTCACCCAGCTGGCTTTGTGCCTGACAGGACTAGAACTCAAGTTCTCCTCAGGGTTTCTAGCCTGGTGCTTTCACCACTACACCAAACTGGCTCTCTCCCACGTTGTCCCCTACCTTATCTAGGCATGCAAAGGCACTCAGATTATTGTAGCTAAAGATGACAGATTCTAATAAGAGAAAACAGGAAGAGGCTCTTCTTCATTCCCGTATTCTTCCAATGATCAGGTGAGGTCTTCACACACACATAAGCCAAGTTGCACAGCTACTGCAGAAACAAAACATGTCCATATTTTCCATCTCCTCGGTTATACCATCTACACATGTAACCTGACCATTTTCACAATGTTTTCACTTCCTTTTCATCTCTCCCCCACCCCCTTGGGCACTAATACAGTATTTATAACAGAGCTTTCCAAACTGTGTGTCACGACACAAAAGTGTGTCGCCACACACAGCGTGGTGTGTCGCCACACCACCCGGAAGCGGCGGTGCGCGCGTGCACGGCGGAAGCAGCAGCGGCGTGGGATCAGTGCTTCCGCGTTTTAGCGGAGGCTGCCGCCGCTGCCACTGTGCACGTGCACACACACCCCGCGCTGCCGCCGTGCGCGTGCGCGCCGCTGCATGCCCCCCGTGCAGCCGCCGTGCACGTGCCCCCCGCTGCCGCGCTGCTGCTGCCGCCGCCACTGCTGTGTCGCCAGCGGCGGCACTTTGGAAAGCCCTGATTTAGAACTTTCAGTTCAGTTCCACTCTTCAATGTATCATTATCATTCCCAAACAAATTTCTAAAATACTCCTCCCTCATTTCAGTTTCATCCCAAGTCATTTCATCGCTTTTCTTTTTCATTCCATTCACTCAGCTGGAGGTTCCTTGTTTAGCTCTCTTCACTCACTTTGAAAACAGTTTTTATATCCATCAAAATCATTCTGCATTTTCTCTGTCTATTTCAATCTCAGCCGTTCCTTTCTCTCTCAATTATACGCTTTGCAACTATCTTTTTCTCTATGTATTGACTATACAGTATTTTTCTCTCATTCTCATTTTTTGCAGCATTTTCTTATATGCACATTTTAAAAAATCTACAGCCACTTTCACCTCAAAATTCCACTGTACATCTTTTCTCACATTTTCCCTTTAGAAATTTAGCAGAAATGCTCCACACATTTCTGTGGCACTCTGTAAAACTGTTCTTTTCACATAGCTTGTAACTTTCAAGTAGCTTCCACATCTTCTCTTCTTACATTCACTTTCTGATCATTCTCACTCATACATGTAGTCTTTCTACTTTCACTCTCAGTTGTTTCTCTTCTTCTTCCTTTTCTTCCACATCCATTTTATCTCAGGATCCACTGCCAAATAATGGTCTGTCCCACAATTAGCACATTTAATCACCTTGTATCTTGCATTAATTCTCAGTCTTCCATCTAAACCATCCACACAACCATACATTTTGATTTCTATTTGTTCTTTTGCCATGTATATGTATGAATAGACACACACTTATACTATATATTTGAAAACAACAGACCTTTTTCCAAGTATATCACCATTCTCCTTCATTGTTGGCTGTCTGAATGGATCAATAACTTTTCTGTCCTCTCTTATCTCATTTCTATCATCTTTCAATATCGGCTAGTTGAGTAATTTTTCTCCTGGATCACATTCCTTCAGGATGTTACACAATTTTTCCTAAAACTCATCCCTGGTTCTTTATGAGATACATTTAGCCCTTTAATCCATAATTAAACCCATACTTTCACTTTCCTGCTTGTATTCATCAACTGCACTCCACAAGACATTATTTTCTTCATTCAGCTCTCTTTCATCCTCTCCTTGTTTCACAGACATACAGACTATTTTTCCTTCATTCATTTCCTTCATTAATTTGTACTCTTTATCATTTATTTCTCTTATGTTCCAAGTCACAGTCTTCTATAAGCCATAGTAATCTTGAGACTAGTATTTACCTACGTTGTACATGGCTTTGATCAATTGAGGCTTTCATGTGTCATTTTTTAGTAAGATAGTGAAGGCACAGGCTAGGTTATAAGTCTGAGTGCACCACTCATGATCTGTTTGGTACATTTTGACCAATATGCCACACAATCAAAGCACAGCTTTTACCCCAAGCATAGCCATGCTATTCTGTGCAAGCTAGTATCTCTAATCTAGAAATTACCTAGCAAGCTAACATACCGTTGCTCACATTCCACTAACCAGGAGGTACATGCAGTATACTGACCCACATTAAGGACACCTGTTCAGTTTCTACTTGTACAAATCTTACAGTCTCAGCAGCAGCTGCTTGGAATGATGGAAATTATGTCTATATAGATCAAGCAGAGATGATAATTTCTAAATCCAAGGTGGCATACAAGCCTCAGCAAATTCTTTACAGGTTATGTGTCATGATCCTAAACTTGAAATCTCTGATTTGTTGGGGTCTTGAAGCAGGAATGGAAATGGAAATTAGCTTAATGTGGGATGATGATGAGATAGATAACTTATGTAAATTAGCATTCTACAGGGGCCTACCAGAGTGTTGCAAAGTCTTCTAAACGTCATAACTATATTCCCATTAGTTTTTTTTTCTTTTATGTAATCTCTTTTTTTTTCTTTGCTCTTTTTTCTCTCTTAGAAAGGTAAAGTGTAGGGTGGGATGATAGTGTGTGACTATGGTGGGAAGAAAATGTTAAGCATCCTCCTTCCCTTCTACTAGACCTCCGTTCAACTTGAAACCATGCCTTATTCTTTAATTTGAGACAACTAAGCCAGGAGGGGGCAGAGGAAAGATCAAAGAATTACTGTTCTGCCCTTTCAAACAACCCCATTGGTAGTCTTTCAAACATAAAAGTGACATTTTGGTATAAAGTTCTTCGTAGCACTTGATGGTGCATGTGTGTTAGAGCCTTTGTTGGATTTCGACTGGCGCTACAGTGTAATGCTAGTTATAAAAGGGGTATTGATTTTACAGAGTCTATTTTAACCATTCTGGATGCTTTTAGAAGTGTTCTGCACCATGCTGGGAACCAGTCTGGTGATATTAAGATTTGTTCTCCATCACTTTTATTGTTTATGTCATCAGCAAGGGCCTTTGTTACCTTGTTTCCTTGCATCAGAAAACGGCAAGATATTCTGTGCTGTAAATGGTCAGTTCTCTGTTTAGTACTTCAAACCATGTGGGGGAGTGGGGAAGGGAAGGATTTAATTTAGTAAATTTAACACGTATTTAGTTTGAAAACAAAATCTGTTAGCGATTTCTGTATCTCTTACTTTTGTTTCCTTTCTTATTTATCCTATTCTTCTACTTCCCTTCCCTCTTGTGCCTAGCCTCCTACAGAAAACCAAATGCTTTAATGGTCTCATTTCTCACTTGCTGTTTTTCGACTATTTTATTTAACTACTTCCTTTTCAAGACATGAGAAATTAATCCCACACTTCCTGTATCAAGTAGAATCTCATCTTTTAGCCACATAATTCAGGATACAACCCATAATAGTGATTCAGCACAAGAAATTAATATGAAGTGAAAATAAAATGTTTGCTAAAAATGTTTTTCCCATTCATTTATTCTTGATTACAAGATTAATATGAGCGTGGTTTCTTTTTTAATCTGCTAAAACTCCTTGACATGTGGAAGTGTGGGTAAATAATGGAAGAGCCTTTCTATAATCATGCAACTTTAGATATACAAATTAATTACCATATATTTTTTACCCTACCTGAGCTTAGAATCCTAATGGATAATCCCCACAGTTGAGTTCTACAGTATATTGATTGCCTTTCATACAAACAGCATGTGAAAGGACACAGATATCAAACTCATACATTGCATCTGGGTAATATATATTCCACAACTTCCACAATTTTCCACAACTTCCTCCTTACAGATTGATACTTAAAACTCCTGAAACCTTAATAGGCAATTTCCCATTTTGCTGTATGTTAAGATGCAATCCAAAGAAATTCTCATAAGAGATAGAGGAGTGTTCAGACAAGTCTCCAATTTTGGACAGAGAGATTCAGTCAGTTACATCATCACCATCATCTGACATTCTCTTTCTAAAAAAAGGAAATCCTAACTTTGAAAAATACCCTGATATCCTATTCATGAATAGGAGAGACTCAAAAACTTAAAGCAAGGGTAAGTAATGTATTGTTGAAGGCTTTCACGGCTGGAGTTCGATGGCTGTTGTGGGTCTTCCGGGCTGTGTGGCCATGTTCTGGAAGTTATGGTTGTGTAGGAACCACAACTTCCAGAACACGGCCACACAGCCCGGAAGACCCACAATAGCCAAGGGTAAGTAACTGAGGTCCAAAGACCACATACAAGCACAAATCATATGATTGCATCTCTTGGAGCCTCCTGCCAGCTTGAGAAGGGAAATGTCCTCTGTTGGAGGATTTCCTGTTAGGATTCCTCTACTCATGAGCTGGCAGAGAATGAATGGGCAGAAATCAAGGGACTGAAACTTAGAATCGTTCTACTGAATGTAAGTTTTTTTTTAATCCGTTCAGTCATGTCTGATTCTTGGAGACTGCCTGAACAAGTTCCTGCAGTTTTATTGGCAAGGTTTTTCAGAAGTGGTTTGCCATTACCTCCTTCCCAGGGCTGAGAGAGAGTGACTGGCCCAAGGTCACCCAGCTGGCTTTGTACCCAAGGTGGGACTTTCCCCCCCTTTCTCTTACACTTTCTATTCTCTCTTTCTTTTCTTTTCCTTTCTGAGATTAGTTTATACTGTCTTATATTATCGTTTCTTTAAAAAATTCAATAAAAATTATTTTAAAAAGAATTTATCTGAAATAGAAATATCAATTGTTGATAGGCTTCAGTAAACTGTAAAAATAAAACCTTTATTTTATATGTTTTGTTAATTAATGTGGTACCGTGATTAGTTTAATGTATTGGTGCATTTCATTCTTACATTACAGTATACTTCATGTATAGTCAGAAGCACCTCTGACTGAGTTTAATAAACCTTATTTTGAAGTTACTTTTCCTCAGTTGCTCTTCAATCCCTTAGCTTTCCTGTTGTACCTTAAAGAGCTCCAATAGAAGAGAATATACAGTATGTAGCTCAGCGCTGAATGGTGGAGCCCCTGGTACTCTCTGAGCTCGGTTGTTTGCTTGCAGACGTTTCATTACCCAGCTAGGTAATATCATCAGTGCTCACTGATGATGAGTCACTGATGATGTTACCTAGTCGGGTAATGAAACGTCTGCAAGCAAACAACCGAGCTCAGAGAGCACCAGGGGCTCCACACCTTAAAGAGTGTTAGACTGCTGCATGTTATGGAACACATGAAAAATATTTTATTTGGGGACATTCTTAGGCGGGAGCTATAATCTCTGTGGTAATGTGAAATTCTTGACATAGTTGTTAGAATTCTCTATGGAGTTTCTTTTTCCTCTACCCTGCCGCTGCCTGATCCTATTTGGATCATTTATCCTCCAGAGTGACCAGTTTTTCAAATGGAACGTATCATTGCCTAGACCTTTTTAAAAAGATAGGTTACTCAGAAAACACACACACACTCTTTTGTTAAATTTTGTATGATGGGATTGAGAATATCTCTCGGAAGGAAGAGAAAAAAATTGGGGACATGATAATCAAATTGAAGCAGTGAAGACTGTTGCTTCCAGCTACAACATTTTAAACTTAAAGATAAGCACAGGTAAGATGTTTTTATTATATTTCCCACAATCTTTGCTCTCCAGGCAAAAGTTGTTGAAGTCCAAAAAAGTTTGTTGAAGTCCAAAACAATCAACAAACATAAGTTCACCTGATCTTTGTGTTCTATCGGCAAAGAAGACAATAAGAAAAACTAGACTACTGTATATGTCAAGACTTCTAGTATTGTATCAAGATATTCTATGAGTGGAAATCCTTCTTATGACATAGAATGAGTTTATTTTTGCCAATTGTCCCTTCTTCTCATATTCATGAAAATCTGTTTTATAAGGTTGGAATGTGTATTAGTATAGTTTTATGGAGAAGGACAATCAAAGGAAATGGCCTCCCAATCGTTAGAGGTGTCTCCAAGGTCTTTTAGAAAGGAAAGTTTTCAGTTTATTTTGTGAAAGAACTTTGGATTTAGATCTTTGTATTTAGTACCTAATATTAAAGCTGTTCTTGAATAGGCTTATTGTAAACATGGTCTTCTTTTCAGCTATTATTATAGAAAATGGGATGTCTTATCAGAATACAGATAATAGGCTACTTTATTTTTGGCAATTAAATACACTCAAATAGAGCAAAAGAACATTTTGTTTCCTTCAGGAAATGATTTTGTGCAATAAACATCATCACTATGGAACAAACATACATTTCTGCATTTTAATAGCACTCACTTTGGATCTTTCCAAGCTGCTGGTGACAGTTGTATCACACATTGTCGAAACCATGCCTGCTCTTATAATACTTCTTGATTATGCCTGTGGATTCTAGTTAGTTAGATGGTTTTTTACTTTTTTCTCACCTTTTATATATAGATTTTCTTTCTTTAGTGCCTTAGACAATAATTATTTTGATTTACATATTTGATTTACATATTTCTTAGACTTCATGTTTGGTCACTGTATATTTGGTTAATAAATTGAGCAAATGTACGTTTTTTCCACTGACTGTGGTACATTACTGGTTGGTTGGTTGGTTGGTTTCAGGAGTATAATGGTATGGTGGCTTTGAATTTGATTTGTGGATAGGTTTTCAGAAGAAAATGCTGGGAGACATCTGTTCTGTTCTGTTCTGTAATCTTTGGTTTATGAGATAAAACAAGTTTCCATTTTGTTTCCTATGTATTTAACTTGTATATGAAATTGTTGAAGTTTACTTATTGATCCTAGGAAGGCTATGACTCTCCTGAATAGGTACTAGAAGGTGGCTTTGGAATGGATGAAGATAAACAAGTTGAAGCTTATTACAGAAAAACAGTGAATGGTGGAGCTCTCTTGATTTAACTAATGTTGACTGAAGTTCCACTGTGCATGAAACTGGAGTGTAAACTGAGTATGATTCTGAATAAAATTCTGCCTGTGGAGGCACGGATGGTGGCAGTGGCCAGGAAAAATGCTTACCAACTTTAGTCAATACATTAAATGCAGCATTATCTAGATGAAACAGAATTATTCTTAGTTTGTATTAATGACATCCAAATTAAGCTAATTTAATGCATAGGATTTTGGTTAGAATAGAATATAGACACTCATGGCTAGATGGTTGCATTGTATTTCAGCAATTCTATACCAGCTACATTGGTTGCTGGTCCCCCAGCAAGTATATTTCTGGATCCAATTCAAAGTGCTGCTTTTGACTTATAAAAAGTTAAATGGTTTGACTTACGTTTTTTGAGTAATCATCTGCCCTGTCACAAATTGGGTTAAAATCAATTTTGGAGGCCAATTTTCTGACCCAACATTATGCCCTTCAGGGTTGCAAAGTGTGGGACAATGGGCCTTCTACATTGTGGGCACACCCTTTGAAATTCCATCCTGAGAGAGGACTGCATTTGTTCTATTCAGTACATTTAAAAATATGTATTTACTTTCCTTGGTTTTTAATTGTATTTTTTCTTATATAAGCCAGACAAAACCTCAGTTGAGGCTTGCCTAAGATTGTTGCCTAATGTTTGGTTAAAATTGGCCCTCATGGAGGGATCCTGGGTCTCTGAAATCCTTAAAAATAATTATGCATCTTCCAGGAAGACAAGGATAAATGCAGATCCTAGATGTTGTGGTCTCCCAGCCCCACATCTGCCCATAGAGAAAGCCAACCTACAATTAAAACAATGGATCCATGAACTTGATCTTCAGAAAGACTACAATGGTAGTCTCTTTAAAAGACCTTTCACTCTCCCCATTTACCTTATAAAGATCTCATCTAAAGAAAGATTTATCCAAATTGAACACATGCTGCTCTCCATGGTTTTAGAAGGCAGGTGCAGTGAATTCCCTTAAAAGGCCATCTTTGTCCTTTTCCTATGAAGAGGGATTGCATCTGCTTCCCATGTTTTATTGTGATGTCCATGTTATCAGACTTGGTGCCTTGATCTAAGAACACATTTGCTAGCTAATAATCTTAGCAGGTCTAGGAGAATGTAAGGCTCCTGTTAGCTGAATTGTCTACATAAAGTTCTAATGGGACTGCCAAATTTGTTGGATTGTGATTGCTGTAAAGAGGTTGAGCTCTGACTGGTACTGTGCAGGATAAAAGTTGCTGTTGGACTCTGGAATAGGGGAAAAGCCAACTACATTGGACATTATCTATTACTTTTTCATTGCTAATTAATTCTTTTTCTTTATTAAACATTTTAAAGAAAATATGTAAACAAATGCAAGACAAAAAGTGAAAAAGAGTAAACGAATATTGCTTCTTACTGGTGCTTTTTTTTCTTGAATTTTGTGTGTATTGAGTGAACTATATCTTAAATAATTGCCAAGTCTGTCAATTTTCAATTAATTTAATTTATTTATTAAACACATTTCTATCCCACCACAGTCAAAAAGACTCTTGGTGAATTGTTATTATGTAACTTTGCTTTATTTCAGAGTGACTGGAGATATTCACCTGTTCAGGTTTCCTTATGCAGGTCATAATACATGTCAGAAAATTGGACAATCTGAAAAACAGATTCTCACAGTGTGAATAAATATTGATAAAAACTCCAAAATAAGTAATTTATGTTTACTATTTCTCAAATCCATCTGGCAAAGAATAGTAATTATACATAAATTCTGTTTATGATATGCCTAAAACTGGTTTAATTTAGTACATGTGACATTGTTTCTTTTCTAGCTAGCAATTGTAAAGATATTGAGGGAAAATCCTGCAACCCAGGATATATATACAGAGTTAGATAGCTGTATATAATTTATATGATTTATGTTTTGTAACTTATAGTTACTGAAATGTGATCAATGATTTATTAGAGTAATAACTTGATTGTCTCAAATTTATTATCAGATGAAATGAAGCTTTAATCAAGTTGGTTGTTTGATATTTTTTGTGGTATCTTGGAAAAAATGCCTGCATATTTTTTTATAAGAAAGATGAGATTTGTCTAACTAAATTGGTCAAGTAAGAAAAAGATGTGCTTGGGTACTGATAAGCCAACCATTCCACTGAGTCTACTGGAACTTAAGTATACACATTTCTCCATCATCTGCACTGGCTCCCAGCAGTCCATTCTTATGCAAAGGGAATATGAGACCATGAGTTCTAGTCCCACCTGAGGCACAAAGCCAACTTGGTGACCTTGGGCCAGTCACTCTCTCTCAGCCCTAGGAAGAAGGCAATGGCAAAACACTTGGCAAATTTTGCCAAGAAAACTGCAGGGACTAGTAAAGGCAGTTGCCAGGAATCAGCACTGATGAGAAGAAGGAGAAGGAGAAGGAGAAGGAGGAGGAGGAGGAGGGGGAGGGGAGGGGGAGGGGGAGGGGGAGGAGAAGGAGGAGAAGGAGGAGCAGCAGCAGCATATAAAAGAAAGTTGCATAGGAAAAATGCACACGAGGGTGAAAAAAATACAAACAAAACCCACAAGCAAAAACTAGTGAATTTGGGGATTTTAGAAATCTCATTTTCTTTGCAATTTGATGGAATTAAATAATATGCTATCTATGTAGCACTCAGACCAGAACTGGGTCGATTTTCTTTCCTCTGTTTCTCGAATCAGTAGATAAGAGTTTTGAAACTCTTATCTACTGATTAAGCTAAGTGATACTATTGCTTCATATGAATGTCTGCCTAACTACTGCCTGCCCTTTGAAATAAATGCAGAATTGAAATTTACTCTGAAAGTTAACCATTGCAGGTGGCACCATGGAATAATTCAAGAAGATAATAGCCTTCTCTTGGTAAAACCTTTTAAGAGGAGCCAATAAGAGAAATAACTGCATACATTTTGTGCAGATATTTTCTCATAAAAAAAAAGCAACAAACCAGAAAGTAAATGGAAAATGCATTGGGCAGTACACAGTGGAAGTTCAAAGGAAAAATAAAGAAGCTCCCTCCATGACTTACACTAGGGGCTGCCTCAGTAAAGAGTGTAGGCAGGGTACTTTGGGTACATGGAAGCCAGGGGTGAGCTGAACCAGAGGGAATTAATGTTTGAACAGAATGTAACTTCTGAAAGAAATAGCCTTTTCTCCTGATCATGATGGATACTGAGCTTAATGAACTATATGATGAAACCTAAAGTAGTATATACAGTCCGTTGGAACACAGAGGTGCATGGAAATGCAACCACATTCTAGGGTAGATTAAACCAAAGTTATGCCATAGACTGGGAGAAGATCAAAGCATGACTGAAAGTTAAAAGTACCAAAAGACAGGACATGAACTTCCCTGATCAAGAGCTGCTGAAGAACAGCTAGACATCTCCCAAAATTGACTTCTAAATTCTAGCAATATTCTATGACAGGATTGATGGAAACTAGCTAATCAGAGTCCAATACTTTTAGTTATAAAGTAGGAGAAAAAAAGGAGTAAGTTGCATCTGCTGTGTAGCATGTAAGAGTGTGATCTTTAGCTTGCTGCTTTTTGTTGGCTACTTCTTTTGCTACCTTCTCTACACAGGGAGATCATTCTGGAATCAAGCAGCTACAAGGTAACTTCAGATTATTCATTTAGATAACCTCACTGCTTACCTTCATTGGGAAAATAGTGTTGGCTAGCAAAGTGTACCTAATTACTTCTGCTGAAATTCAGGAATGTATTACAGGGACAACTATATGCAAGCTGTAATACAATAAATCTGTGTAATTGTTGTAATGTACCCTGTTGTCTTCTGTAGTGATTGTGCCTGCTAGGGACAAAGACTCTGAGAGGGAAGGAAATAAGTTCTCTATGTTTGTTCCCTCCCAAGAATTTTGGAGAATGTGGGCAGTCACCAGTATGGGGTACAGTGGACAAGGGAACATTGGAGATATAGGGACATGTTGAGCTTTGAGACTATTTTAGTGTTTTTGGAATCTTCAATATTTGTACTCCCAGTTTGATTCAGAGTTTGTATATATGTTGTTTGGGTATGGGGAAATATACACACCTACTTAGCATTTCAGGCAGGGTGGTGTGCCAATGAATCAGCAGCTCCTAAAATCTTGTTGCATACAATCTGTGAGACTGTGCAATCTTGGGCAAGCAAAGCTATTATATCCCCTTATCAGGATGGATTTTTTCCCCAATAATTTTATTGAAGACTATATTAAACAAGTAAAACTAATACAACAACCTAATACAGAAATACATTAAACATTTATATATACAGTGTGTGTGTGTATGTATGTATGTATGTATGTATGTATGTATGTATGTATATATATATATATATATATATATATATATATATTATTTAAAGAGTGCAGAAAAAACCAAAACAAGACAAAAGAAAAAGAAAGAAAAGGAAGAAAAAAATAGAAGAAATTTCCCTCTTCATCCCCAGCCAGTATAATCAATATTAACAACTTATCACTGTCTCTTAAAATATCTTATCAGGATGGATAAATGAATGATATGAAGGCTTGCATTAGCTAAACTGCAAGCTGCAGCAATGTGGACAATGATGCAAGCTTTACCTTGATTTCAAGGTAAAAAACATGTGCATCTATATAGTTTGGTGGTCTTGATCCTCTCAAAAGATTATACCATGCTTATTTTGGAAAATAAAGCAAAGTGAGTCTTTCACTTTGCTTTATTTTCCAAAATAAGCATGGTATAATCTTTTGAGAGGATCAAGACCACCAAACTATATAGATGCACATGTTTTTTATGTTACTGTGTTTATGCAAAAGAAAGGCAATTTGGAATTTGAAATGATCTCACTCTGCCAAAAGGAAGATTAGACACAAGAAAAATATTTTTTCTTCCATTATCATATTCTCAGTGAACCTAAAACAATACTCCCAGTTTAAAAATAAATTATGTGGGGGTGGGGATGGGAGGGTAAATAGCTAGTTATCCTTTTGCATAAATACAATAAATGCCCTATAGTCAGAGTTGATTGAAATGTGTCCAAATCAGAGATATATTGACTTGGAATTATGCTCCATTTAAGGCAAAACAGTAACCAACTGTTCATAATTGTGTTAAATATACTACATGGGATTTTCTCAGCATTATAATGGAAAAATAACATGATTATATTGAGCAGTTAATCTGAGTAGCACTCACTGATACCCATTCTCCACACACTGGTACCATAAGCAGGCTACATGAAATTACAGGAATTAGAATTTAAGGTATAAAATAATAGAATAATATCAGTGTTGTAGGGGTTACCTACACAAAATTATAATATTTTAACCTAAGAAAGGCACTTGTTACTAATATTAACACTAAAAAGGCTATGATATGGCTATACTATATAGCTGATAAAACAGGAGAGCAAAAAGGAATAAAACAAAACCAAAAAACCTACATGTAATCAGCAGATCATCTATCTAAATTATAAGGCATAACACACTAAAAATCATGTACATGAAATAGGCAGCTATATAAATTTACTAAATAAATAAATAAATAAATACATTTACATTACTAGCATTAAACTGTAAATTCGTTTTATTTAATTCAATCAAACATCCCAGTTGGGGAAGGGAAAAAAGAATGCATAGCAGGCCCAAACAAGAATGAAAAATCCAAGGTTGGAATATAGACAACAGTGGCAAAATTAAATATTAGTATACAGGTCCATCTTTCTAGAACTGGTGATACCATTTATTTCCTAATATTCATAGCCCTAGTGACAATATTTTGCATTATGACTGGGATGAGTAAATATTGGAAGACCCTGTAGAAAGAACAGTACAATAACATATGTGGAATCCTTGGTGCTCTCTGAGCCTTGTTGTTTTCTTGCAGACGTTTCATTGCCAGGCTAGGCAACATCTTCAGTGTGAAAAGGGAGTGGGACTTGCTCTCTGTTTATATGCCATGGCTTGTCCTGCTTGTGGGGACTCCACAGTTCAACCCTGAGCTACAAATATTATCTTTGATTAATAACATATGTGCCACTGACTTAGCAGATCCAAAAAGGCATGGATGTGTTTGTCATATGGGATACCAGAAAATCTACCTTGCGTAATACTGTAGCAGAGGGTAAGTCACTTAACCAGGCCAAAGGAAAGGCTCACTGACCCTTTGAGGAGAGGTTCCTAAAAACATAAGGTGTTTTTACTTTTGTAAAATAAGGTGTTTTAATTTTTGTTTTACAACAAAAATTTTAGTTGGATTTCTGACTTCATAGCAACTGGTGATTGTGCTAAGGTTGTTATGTTTACCGATGTTCCATAGACACTATGTTATGGTTTCTTTGGCTTTTCCATCTTCAACAAATAGCATATAAGATGCAAAAAGGCTGCAGTCCCTTAGTTTTGAGTGGTATTGATCATACTGAGTTATGGGGATTAGGCCTTCTGGACAATATATTAGCTTAAGCCAATATATAAGTCTGCTTTGCCAATCCAAGCTTCGGGGGGGGGGGGGAGCCAGCTTCAATTTGTAGCGTAGCATTTGGAACACAATCAGGAATATCAAAAATTATCCTCAGAAATTTAGATTGCACTATTTCAAGAGTTTTTCTTTATAGGTGCATGGCTGTACATTGCAAAGAAGTTGAGCGATTGTTTTCCCCCTGGAAAATCCAAGTGTTTGAGTTTTTAAATTGGCTGCCCATTTCATAAATAAAACCTTAATGTAGCAAATGCGGACTTCTGGCCATTTTCTGTGGCCTGAAAGGCTTGAGTATTCCATATCCCTGAATCCTGAATTACTATGCCCAGGTATTTGTGTTGCCTCACTTGTTCACTAATATAGCCACTAGTCTGCCATGCTGTTTTCGGAAAAGATTGTAATTTTGGTTCTAGGGCAATCTATAATGAGTCCTTATTCTTCACAATATATTGTGAAGGATTATAATGCCCTTCTTGGTCCCACCACAAAGCAAGAAAGAATGGCAATGTCATAAGTATAAAGTAAAGTGGGAATTTCTCTATTGGCCTGAAGTGGGGAAAGGTGTTTGGTTTATAAGCAACTGGAATACCGAGTTTAAATAAAGACTGATCAGGAAAGAAAGCAAAATACAGCCCAGTTTCACCTCCTAATTTTGAGAGATGTTTTTCATCAAGTATCCTTGGCCATTAAAAAAGACCATAAAAATAATAATTCTGAGGCAGTTTTTATATCAGAAAATAAAGTGTTCAGTCACACAGGATAGATCAAAGGTGGATTTATGAGGCTTGGCGCTGTATTTTTCCTTCAGATGTTGAAGTACCAGGCAGTGGTTACGTGTGGACCTGCCAATTCTAAAACTGCCCATTCATCTGCAAGGATTTCTTTAGACTCCAGCCAATTGCAAAGTTTTAAACGAAGATCTCTCAAATAAATGTTGCTGATTATACACAGCAGACTAAGGGGGTGTTTACTGTCTCCACAATTGTGCAGAAGCCTTTTTTTATAAATGGGAATAATAATGACAAGGCACACTCTTAGGGGATTACCAAGGAAGAATCAAAGGTGGAAAAAAGGGCTGTTAAAATTGGTGTCCACTAATCAATATTTTTAATCAATATTTGTTTTGAAAAGTTAATGGGAATATAATCACATCCTGCTGCTTTGCTTCTTTTAACCTATGTCACTAATTTCTTAACTACTGTGATTGTGACTGGAGACCAGATTGGGAGGCTGGGCATGCAGCGTCATAAAATGAGGCAGAATTAATACCTGCCACTGAAGCAAAAACGATTTGCAAATGCAGCTCCCAGTTCACTGAGGCAATATGAAAGTTTAACCCTAACTTTCTGTCTTTGGGCTATAATCTGCCAAAAGGCTATCTGGTCATTCGCTCTGGTGGCCAGTGTAAGTTTAGCCCATAATTCCTTTTTAGTGTTTTTTTTTCTTTTAAAGAAAAGTTTTATATAAGTTTTTCTGAAACACTAAATCAGGGAGAAGGCAGTTTTGGGCTGAATAGGACTAGAGAGGACTCCCTGGAAAAGACCCTGATGCTGGGAAAGACTGAAGGCAAAAGGAGAAGGGGATGGCAGAGGATGAGATGGTTAGATAGCATTACCGATGTAATGAACATGAATTTGAGTAAACTCCGGGAGACAGTGGAGGACAGGAAGGCCTGGCGTGCTATGGTCCATGAGGTCACGAAGAGTCAGACACGACTAAATGACTGAACAACAACAACAACTGGCTCCCAGGGAACCAAGTCAAGCCAGGGTTTCAAAAGGGAATGAGTTGGATGAGCAGGTGCTGGATTCTTAATACAGTATTTCTTTGTGTAATCAAATCTGGAAGAGGTCAATTGCAGGATGGGGGGGGACTTCTGACAAAACATTTGCATGCAAAAAAGAAACAGAAGAGGAGCTGAGGAAACTACCAATTTCCTTTCCTATCTTATCAGCTGCTATGTGGCCCTGAGAAGCTAGGGAAACAGCTGTAAATAATTTGCTGGTGTGGGTTTCTTGTAACTTTAGGGTGAATTGGATGGTGATCAGGAAATGGTCACTATTGACTTGGGGATTGATTTGAAAAAGGAGCAGTGAATGTATTATTATTATTATTATTATTATTATTATTATTATTATTATTATTATTATTATTTTGGTGCCTTTGAGTCAATCTTGACTTCTGGCAACTGCCTGGAGAAGTCCCTGCAGTTTTCTTGGCAAGGTTTTTCGGAAGTGGTTTGCCATTGCCTCCTTTTCGGGCTGAGAGAGAGGGACTGGCCCAAGGTCACCCAGCTGGCTTTGTGCCTAAGGCGGGACTAGAACTCACAGTCTCCCAGTTTCTAGCCTGATGGCTTAACCACTACATCAAACTGGCTCTCATAATTATTTTTGTCTTGTGTTGTTATATTTTTATTCTGCCTTTTTATATATATAACTCAAGGCAGCAAACATATGGGAGATGATGCCTATGCCTATGAACCTAGAACCTAGTCTGGACCAGTAGGTGAATGCTCAAGGATAGTGTCTATGAATGGCTCCATTTGACACAAAAGGATTTAAGTGGTTTGTAAATTGGGTTAAACAAAGCCCTGGATAATCTGATTTTACATTTTTGGATTGACAAATCAGCAGAGGATATTCTCCCACAATTTGTGGGGGGATGGTCATGAAATAGGAGTAAAGGGCTTCATCTGTAGCCCCCAACCTGCCATCAAAATCTCCTGCCGTGAGAAAATCAGTGTTTGGGTATAACATACTGAAATTTGCAATATAGGTTTCTAACTTTTGCCATACCACATTTACTTATGATTAGCTTCTTGGAGATAAAATAATAAATTTTGTGATTAGGAGGTCCTAGTGTTCAAATCCAAGGCACCACAGCCTTGTAGCTCTACAATAGATATTTTTAATTTGGTGGAAATGAAGATTGCAAGGCTTCCTTTAGATCTATCCCCCATTGTGCTAGGGATGGCTGGGATGGCTGATGAAGCAAATGTATTCCAAAGGACCAGTTCCTCAGTCCAGATTTCCTGCAAAACAAGTAATTATTCCATGAATTAAGTGTCTACTTCCTTTGAAGTCCAGCCTGTAACATTCCATGGTAGAATTCTAGCACTATTTGGTTTCTGCAGTTGACAATTGGATGGAGCAGGCTCATCAAGGGAATAGGAGTGTTAGAAGTTGATGCTGATTTCTGAATAGGGTTTAAATCCATCTCTGGAGTCAGAAGGATTATTGAACACTGAGGGGGAAGGCACTGGCTGACTTATTTGGGGTAAGATCTTCTCTATGGGTAAAAGCCAGGTAATCTGAAAGCTAACAGGCCAAATGGTGGGATTTTTGGGGGGGCACAATGTATGTTAAGTTGTAAATTCTCCCTAAAGTATCTTTGGTTTCATTCTGGAGAAGTGTAATTTTCCTCTTCTTCATACTTTGATAGGTCTCCAAGGAAGTTAATTTTCCCAGCTTTGTTTCTTGTTTGCCAGGGATGGAAATAAGGTCTGTGTACAATTCCATTCGATATTTAGTGTCTAATCTTTTATTTTTATCTTCTTTCTCTCCTTTTCCTTCTTACTTCCTTCTTTCCTCTCTCTGATCTTATACCCGACTTCTACTTTTCTCCTAACCTTCTAGGAACCATTCTTCTAACACAAGCTTCTTCATAACCTCTATCACATATACACCTTCCAGCAACTCTATATACAATTCAATAATATCTATTTTTCATTCTTTATCTCATCTATCTTTCTTTTTCCTTCTTTATTTCCTCTTTATCTCATACCCTCTCCTACTTTCCTCCTACCTCCCTAACTCTCCTTCCATATATATAAAATATTCTCTTAGGTTTTGTGTATATAACTTGTTACAAAATGTTTTGTGTTGTATAAAGTTTTATGTTGAATGTAAATAAATTTTTTATTAAAAAAAGAGAAAGAAATAAGGTCTGTGTCACCCGGGGCAAACATGGATTCTGCGCCCCCCCCCCATGGTTTATTTTGTCATTTTGGCACCCCCGGGCGTCATTTTGGCGCACCCCCAGCGTGGTGCCCGGGGCACATGCCCTGCTTGTCCCCCCCTAGTTACGGCCCTGTTGTTTGCTGTCGATTTCATCTGTTTGTTTAAAGCAGGGGTGATCAACATCAGGCCCATGGGCCATATATGGCCCGCGGGGTTCCCGTCTAAGGCCCGCGGGGCTCCCACCCGCAAACCTCGCCCCTTCCACACGATTGGCTCCCACCCACAAACCCTGCCCCCCAGTGCTTGTGATTGGCTCCCGCCCGCAAACTCCGGCCCCCGGTCCACGAAAATCCCAGAAACCCTGCCCTCTGCCCCCCCCGGTCCCCGGTTATAAATATGCAAATGGGCCTTGGCAGAAAAAAGGTTCCCCACTCCTGGTTTAAAGACTCTTGGATTTCTCTTGGTGAAATTATTATTTTTAATGGGGTTTCAGAGTTCATAACTGTTGTTAAGCAGCTCTTTAGGATGTTTAATATAGGAATTATGTCCATTTGATCCCTCTGTAGCAGGTTTTTAACTGAATGTATCAGGCCTTGTTCCTCATCCCTTTCATTGATATTCTATAGGTTTGTTGGTGCTGTTATTGCACATATCTGGGTAGCCTTGCCCTTGTGGGGGGAAAATGTTCATTTTTGACTGAGCAGAAGTATTTTCATTGTTACCATCATCTGATATTATGTTGTCCAGGTTCTCTAAAATTCGGTAACTGTACAGTTTTTCCCCCTTGGGGTAATAAGAGGGGCAATATGAACATCCTTAAAGTCTTGACTTGGAATAATCTGAAAATGGCTCAAACATTTCTTCATTTTCCTGAGCCTTTGTGGAATCGCTGAGTGCTTAAATGCCAATAACATTTCTTGCTACCATATTGGACAGGAAGCTAAGTAACTTTTCAAGTCCAAATGGAAGTGTGGACACCATGTAATCTGCATTAAAGTGATTTGGATTACTTTTTTATTATGCCGTTTCCCTCTGCTTGTGTTACTCATCGCTACAGTATCTGAAACACCATGCTCATAGGTAAAAGGATCCGTGAATTATTGTTTTGAAATCATCTCTTCTGTTCCTGTTCTAAAGTGAGCTATGGAGCCACTGCTATCAGTGTTTCCATTTGGCCTGTGTGGCACATTGCTTATTTCTTCCGGTGATCCCATTCATTGTGTTTGGCTATCAGTGTATGAACTGGGTATCCTTCCAGAACTCTTTAGAACATTAACATCATCCATGCTTTAAAGCGACCCTGTGACGGGAGGTTTATTTGCCTCCCATCAGAGTTCTGCATAAATGACTCAAGTACCAGTTTCAGTTTGTCACTTTTGTTGCTCATGCTTGTTAGCTGCTCAGAGATCAAAATGACAGTCTTTGCAAGGAAAAAGCTGTGTCTGGTCAGCAAGAGTAGATCAGAGTTTAGATGGGGTGCACATCTTGTCCACTTCATCCTTCGTGTGTCAGTCATATGTTAGCTTGATTAAAGTTCACATCAACGCTGCATTTATTTTCATGTACAACATTCCATGATAACCATATGCCTTTTCTCCCTAACATACATATTTTGGCACATAACTTTCCTGAGCATTGTTTGCTTTTCACAGTTTTTTTTTAATAAGACCCATCATGATTACTTGGGGCGTGGTGGCTCAGCGGGTAAGATGCCAGGCTTGTCGATAGGAAGATTGCAAGTTCGGAGGTTTGAATCCCTAGCCCTGCGTGACGGAGTGAGCTCCTGCACTAGCTCCAGCTCTAGCCAACCTAGCAATTCGAAAGCATGCAAATGCAAGTAGATGAATAGGTACCACTTCGGTGGGATGGTAACAGCGTTCCGCTTGCGTCATGCCGGCCACATGACCATGGAAGCGTCTTCGGACAACGCTGGCTCTTCGGCTAACAAACGGAGATGAGCACCGGCCCCTAGAGTCGGACACGACTGCACAAATGTGCGGGGGGAACCTTTACCTTTACTTATCATGATTACTAATCTGTTTCTGATATGTTTCTGATATGTTTCTAACATACATATTTTGGCACATGACTTTCCTTAAAATGTTTGATTGCAACTTTCCCTAATATAGACATTTTTATATTCATTTTCTGAACCTAGAATTGCACTGCAAAAGTTGGAGAAGGGCAGATAGCAGATAGCTATTCTTTTAGCTTTCATATAGAAAATGAAGAACAGAAGAAAAGGGGGGGGGAAGCAGATGGAGAGGGAACTATAAGAGATACTCCAATATAGAGAAATTAAAATTGAAATAACCTCTAAAAGTGTTAATATTTGTTTCCTGATTGCCAGGTCCAGAGGATTACGTGGTTTCTGGTCGACTAGCCTAGCAAATGTGGGGAGCAACTGTGAAACCAAGAATGCTGTTCTGATAGCAGCAAATGGCTCCCATCTATTGTATATAATCAGATATATTAGTCAGCAAACAGGTTCCCAAGGGAGGCACTGGAATCTCGGCTGCCTGGATCATTTCTAATTAAGTTGGACAAAGCATCAGTCAATAGGCGAGAGGAAATAGTTCTGTCCCATCACCAGGAGACAGCAGGGAGCTCCCATGAAACCTGATGACATTTCCTCAATTAAGCCATTTCAAAATTTTCTGCCTGCTCCCACTGTTATCTATTATCTTTGGCTGAACACTGTTTGAGCATTGTTTGCTTTTCACAGTTTTTTTTTTAATAAGACCCATCATGATTACTAATTTGTTTCTGATATGTTCAGTACAGCTTCCCCTGCACTACTCTATGTTACTCTACAGTTAGAGCACATGGTGAAAGTTCTGTCAGCCTTATCTTCAAAGAACAATTCAAAGGGCTTGTGAAGTAAAGAGAGATGTTTGCTACAGGCCATTGTTGTACTTAGTCCCTGCTCCCCACAAGTCCTTTTAGAAGCTCTTATCTTTCTCCCCAAAACTTCTTAATACAGATGCCTTGACTTGCATCTGTCTATCTGTAAGAAAGTGCCACTTGTACAGCTACAGAGCAGAAAATCCCCAGTAATCTTCAGGTCTGTGGAAGGAAATGTGGTTGCAGCAGGAATGTCCCCATTGTCCTGACCGAAGCCTATTTTGAGGAGTGGCCTTCCTGTGACAATTACTGTGTTAAACATTCATGATAAAAATCATGCTTCAAAACTAACTGAAATTAATACTGAAAAAAATAGCAATGTATAAGTATTTTGGATGTACTAAGGCTGTGCAGATATTTGAGCGGATGACTGTAGTTATCCGTATAAATAGGACACTAATATCTTTTATTGTAGAAAAGTAGAGAGATCCTATTGTATTGTTTTCAGGTTCTTTCTTTTATTTTACTTGGTTTGGATGATTTTACACACACATACACATACACACAGACTTTAAATTAAATCAGAGAGCACCAAGGACTCCACAGACTTTAAATTGTTATTATTATTATATGTAAGACTTTATATTATATAATTCTTTACTAAGCTAGTTAAAGAGAATAGCCTGGCATGGGAATGCTATCTCTCTGTCTCTGTCTGTCTGTCTGTCTATCTATCAATCTATCATCTTTAAAGAGTGTATGTAATTGGCAGATATTGCATAACAAAAGATAAGGTAAAGACTCAGACAGTGACATTTAGTTGCAATGGAGATATGACGCTTCTTGTGGCTGAAATGAAAGTGGCTAAATCAAGAAGATAATAAGGGCTTCCGGTGGGGAATGGCGGATTGAGCGGCTGTGCCCGTGGGCTTAGCAGGCGGAGCTGACATCGTGGCAACTTTTTTCGGGCTCAGGCAGGTTCTCCTGAAACCCAGAAATGTTTTCCGGATAAAGGAAAACACCAGGAATTACCCCATCTGTCCTCCGGACAGCTGCTTACAGCCAAAAGATCGCAAACATCATTTCGCGTTCAACTGGTAAGAGCTAGCCGGGAGGCCTGGACGTCATCACTTTCCAAGCTGCGCTGTAGCCTTAAAGGGACACTAAGACCAGCCACCCCATTTCTAAATCACTCAATTTATATTTCTTTTAAGTATGCATACCTTAAGAGAGGCTTTCTACAGCAAGGAGAAGCGGGCTTTCTTGGTGCTTATCATTCTTTTTGGGATCATTTTTTTTTAAAAAAAATCTTTTTAAGTTTTGGACTTTGTCTTCCCTCCAAATATTAAGGAGGATTGAGAGTAAATAATTGTCTCCCTGTTATTATTTTTATACTAAATTTGAAGATATTAGCATTTTCCTACACGTTGAATCGGCTGTTTTGAACTTTCAGTTTTCTGCTTCTACTTTCCCCGTGGAACTGTCTGCATATCTCACTTTCACTTGTGTAAACACATTCCAAAATTCTTCCATATCTTTGACTTTCACTGGTTAAGCTCCTAGGGGGTGCCATAATCTATTGTGTGAGACATGGAGGATTTTAAAGAGTTTTTTTCTGATTCCTAGTTTATATACAAGACACTCAGGACATTGTGGAAAATATGAGGTCTAAAATGTGTCATCTGGTTGGGGATGTCGTGGATGAAACTGAGGAATTTAACAGTGACAGTGGCAAATTGCTCCCTTCTGGGAAGAATCCCTTCGTCATGGATTCCAATAGAGTCCCAGTTTGGGCAGGGCATAATGACAAAACTTGGCTTTTATTTGTTTATTTATTTATTTATCAAATTTATATGCCACCCAACTCCCAACAGCTTCTTCAGGGCAAAGCTTGGTAGGATCAGGGTTATGGCTTGCTGACAATTGCCTGTGATATGTAACAGAGGAAACAGAAGCAGGTGGCAGAGTGAGATACATGAGAGTGGCAGGCCACTGAGTAGGTGGCATTTGTAACTTTGTCCCCCCTTCTTAGACAGTAAACATTTTAGCCAGTACTTGGTTAGACCAGCACCCTTTCATTCATTGTTGAGAGACTTGAAACTGCTACAGTGATGCAGAATTTTGCCCATGAATTTGTACAGCACTGCTTAGCTTTGAGCCCATATTCAGAGAGCTGAACAGACATTAGAAAAATACATACTAGTTTTGTTGCCATCTTGGAATTCTTTTGTGAGGATGATGCCATTTTCTCTGAGAATTAGAAAATGAGGGTGATATTAGGCTAAACCAATTTTCCTCAATTTACTGTCAGTGTTGGATTATAAATCACATTATTCCTAATTGACATGAGGAAGATGGAGAATTCGCTTCAAGAAGCACAACAGTTCTGAGTGAACATCAATGGTGGAGGTGTTGTCATGTGCTGAAATGGGATCTATCTATCTATCTATCTATCTATCTATCTATCTATCTATCTATCTATCGGCAGCAAACATACCTAATACTCCTGCCTCCTATTTTCCCCACAACAATCCCCCTGTGAGGTGGGTTGTGCTGAGAGAGAGTGACTGGCCCAGGGTCACCCAGCCGGCTTTCATGCCTAAGGCGGGACTAGAACTCACAGACTCCTGGTTTTTAGGCCAGCACATTAACCACTACAGCAAACTTTTTTTCCCCAGCCACATGGCTGCTGTGGATCATGCAAGTGATGGAATGATGATTTTCTATTCCTCCCCTGCTTTTTCCCTATCTTTTTTGGATGTGATTATTTTTTTAAACTTTTATCCCGCCTTTATTATTTTTATAAATAGCTCAAGGTGGCGAACATACCTAATACTCCTTCCTCCTCCTAATTTCCCCACAACAACCCTGTGAGTTGGGCTGAGAGAGAGGGACTGGCCCAAGGTCACCCAGCCAGCTTTCCTAAGGCGGGACTAGAACTCACAGACTCCTGGTTTGCTATTGGCTCCTTCCTAGGGCTGAGAGAAAGAGTGACTGGCCCAAGGTCACCCAGCCAGCTCTATTCTAACATAATTCCATGGCTAAAATGTTGGGGAACAGAATTATAAGTATTTGCTGTTGAATTTGTGGTTAGTGGTGGTTCTGGAGACCACCGAAAACCAATTTGAATTGCATGTGGCCTGGATCATGGATCACTCCTGTCATGGGGAAACAGGGAAAAGGTACTTCATGCTCTCCAGATCGTTTGGATTACAAATCTCATTAGTCCCAGATAGCATGTCAACTCTATGGATTGATTCACATAACACACTAAACCTGAGTTAACAAAATACCCATACTGTATTCACATAACTCATTATGCCAAAACAATTAAACCATGTTATGATTTAATGTAATGGCCTGCTTCACATCATTTATAAAGACAATGGCTTGATTCCCACAAGATGCTGAACTGCAAACTACCATATTCCAACATGTCTTATGAACCCAATCGCTATCATTACAGAAGTGGTAATCCTAAACATGTAGGAATCACCAGTTTGCCTCTCCTTTAGGAAGAGCAACTAGTACAAATGTGCAATCTTTTCATATGGTGGCATTGGTTGCTTCCTCTATTATTTGATCTCCAGGAAATGTGGGTCTGTGGTTGCCACCTCTCTCCCCTACTTCTCAAATGTGCTTTTCAGAAAAGTAGTGGATAAGTTTGCTCTTGCTTAGAACCCACCCCCGTCACATCTGGTGCAAGGACACATTTCTTTCCAGGTTAATTTGGTTAATGACTGGATATGGAAGGAGAGAGTTATGTTGCCCTTTAACATGTGGCTTAGTTTATTTGCTTGATTCATCTATGCCTATTTTCTCTGCAGAGAGCTTTGCAATATGTCTTTTCTCTTTTTGTGGCACTCTGTGGTTTGGATTGCATAAACCAAGCTGGGTGGTAGGGTCTGCCTTTGGAGTGAAGGTTGAATTAAATAATGTTTGCATCCTTTCAACTCTATGATTGTCTACATCCTGTTGCTAATATTTTTGTCTCTAAACTATCAAGGTTATTGCATTTAAAATGTCATTTTCTCACCACAAATTACTGAAAGTTGGCATCCCTTTTCTAAACAGAATGACTTCTAAAGAAGTCCCCTAGATTTCAATAGATGTTTCTTGCAAATGAAGAAAAGGAAATGCTGAATTCAGTTAAAGGCCTTAATTAAGTGACAACCACTCAAAATTCCATGTTATAGTCATGCAGCTGTCCTTGTTCCTTATAGTTCCTTGTTTTGAAATACAAATGGAAGTTCCTCTAATCTTTGTTTATTTTCTGACAGTGTCCTGCTCCTGCTTCCAGGTTCTGCTCACAATTTTGCCAGTACCTTGTTGCTATTGTCTCACCACAGATGATACTTGAGGATCGGGTCAATTTTGTTGTCTCCTTATCAAGTTGCTTCATCTTTTAGATGTCCCATTTTGACCTACTGATATACTGTAAATCACAAATATTTGCTGGAAGGAAAATAGAATTCTATGCAATTCAGCAGAAACAGAAACATTCCCAGGGCAAAGCATGTGGAAATGAGCATAAATATGTTTTTGTGTAGAACTTGCTTATTTCAGCGAGGCACAGAAAAACTGGATGGTGGCCATGGTGGCTGTGAATTATGGGAGTTGAAGTTCAACTGGAAGATACCAAGGCTACCCACCCAGGAAAATCTGCCTTCATCTCTTCTCCAGGGTGGTTTCTTCTCCTGCCAAGAACCACTGATAAGCCCCCAAATGCGATCTATACATGTGTCCAAATATCTTTTAAATCTTCCTGTTATCCGCTATCATCACAGTGGGCTGCTTCGCTTTACCAGAAGGCAGCTTGCTTTAACAAGATAAGGGGGAAAGGTAACATGCAAGATATTTCTAAGAATTTTCTCAGGAGAATAAATGCAATGCTAGGTAAAGAAAATAAGAACATTTTTCACATTTACTGTTTCAGCAGAAATGAAAGAACGCACATATTCTTCCTGTTCCTCGGGGAGAACAGCAGAATGAGAGAGAGAGAGAAAAGAACAAGGCCAAAAGATTAGACAAATTCCTGGTGCACTCAACCATCAATAGCTATCACTCATGAGGGCCCAAGAAACAACCTTATTTTCAGAGTATTTTAAACCTCAAACTGCAAGGTTCAGGTTTCAGTAATTGAGCAGGGGAGCAAGGAAGTTTAAGTTCCAATTCCGCTTTCTAGCTTGCTTGGCCTTATATTTTTTTTCTCCATGTCTCGGTTTCTCCCTTTTTGCATCTATTGAGATCCTGAAGTCTGTATTCCTTTTTCTCCAAGCCCCTCTATTGCTTTTCCAGACTGTATTTGTTCAGATTAACTCAGTTCAATTTGTACATACTCCAGACTGACTCTTTTCTTCCAGGCCTACTACATGCAAACATCCCCTCTTCCTTGTTGCGAGACTAGCATTATCATTTATTTAAAGGATTTGATTTGAAGATTTTTATCCACTTTTCAACTGAAAATAAGTACACGTGTTTAAATAAGAGCAAGGCAATGTCTTTCCCCGGTTGTAAAACTGGTTACAGCGGGGAAAAAAATATTTCTCCTTCCTTCCCTCCTTCCTTCCCTTAAAAAGGATTTGCTTTCAAAATTTCAAGTGAGAAGACCATTTTGATGAAATGTTTGCAATGAAATGTGAACCTAATCAAGAAATAGAAGAAAGAAGATCCAACCTTATATGACCAGGTGTGCTTGTTCATGGCTTTAGACATTGAGTCAGCAGAAAAGTATGCCTTTCAGTGTATAATTTGCATTGCCCTAATGACCAACCCCTATTGTGCCACAGAAAAGGGGCTTGCAACTCCTGCTCCCTTTACAGATTTAATGCAGGACAATTCAAGCACAGTAATTTCTAGATTCCCCTTAGCTGTGTTTCCTCTCCCATAGCATCACCAGCTGGTGGACTGATGGAAAATAGCCATCAGTCACTCTCCTACATGCAGTGGATTAAAAGCTGCAAGACACATTTGGAATATATTGGGAAGAAAAAATAGATTTGATCCAAACTCTTCTGAGAAGTTGACATTGTAAGACAATCAAACCCTTAAGATTAGCTAGCAAGCCATTTTTCTGGAGTTAATGGGCAAAAAAGGCATTAAGAATTTAACTAATGTATTGCTAATTGGTTTCTCAAAACGCTGAAGTTTTTAAATTATTAATATCATTTGAAAAAGTTTTTTAAATTCCTGGAGCTTCCTGTGGAAAATGGCCAACTGAACAACTTTGCCTGTGAGCTCCATGGGCAGAGCTGGCAGCATGGTAGTTTTTATTTGGGGCAAAGACAGGTTTTTCTGTAGCCCAAAGTGTTTTTCCAGATTAAGGAAAACGCTGAGAATTGACCCATTTGTCCTCCAGATGGTGAGTTGTAGCCAGGAGATCATAGACAGCGTCTGCGACCGAGCAGTAAGACTACACTGGGAGGCTGGGATTTAATCTTGTTCTAATCCACGTTTGCATTCCCTTATTAAAAAGGGAAATAAGTCGTTGCCTTTCCATATCTTAAACACCCAATTTGTTTTTTTAAGTTTTGTATGTTAAGAGAAGCTTTTTACAGTAAGAAAAAGTGGAATCTCTTGGTGATTATAGTTATTTTTGGAGATTTTTAACGATATATAAAAAAAAGTTTTGGCTTTTCTCCCCATCTGGGTTATATTCAGAGCTATAACATTGCCTTTCCGTTGTTATCTTTGTTGCTAAATTCCAATGTTGAAGTGTTTTTTCTTTCTACACATTTCTTATTTTAAATTTTAGGTTTTCTGTTTACTTTTTTCCACTGTCTGCTAGTATATTTTCTTTGGTTAATTTTGGATTAATTCATTAACCTCTATTTTTGTGAGTTAACTTTTTAGGGTGTGTTATAATTTACTGTTTGAACAATGGAAGAGTTTAAAGAAGATCTCAGAGAATTACGTTGTCAGCAAGAAGATATTATTTCAAAGAGTTGTAAAACCATTATACAGATTGTTTGGGACATTCGAGATGAGATTTTACTTAAAATGAAACAACAATATGAAAATACTATGATAGACGAAGAAGATGAAGTTGGAAAAGATGGTGTTTTTACTGTTGTGGGGGAAAATGGAAAACTCTCAGCTGAAAACTCTGGATTGGTGTTTATGGGATTAAAACAATTGTTTAACTTTAGGACTGCAAAAGGAACTGCCAAGTGGGGGAAATGTTATGACTATTTCAACCAATGTTATGGGAAAGAAGAGTATGTTATGTGGGAGTTTTTTTCTCTTTCGCTGGAAAGTTTGTATTTTTTGAAGCTATGGGACTGTTAGATCTTTGTAAAAAAAATGCTGTTGGTGTAATGGTGAAGTATCTAAATGCCCTGGTATATTTTGAGGAGGGGTAAAAAATTAAGAATATTTAATTGGATTGATAATGAGGTTAACATGATTTACAGGATTTTTGATTTCTAAGACTTAAAAGGTATTGACAAGTTCTGGTAATATTTTATATTGTTTTTAAGCATAATTAGGGTTAATTATAAAGGCAGACAATTTATAATAATTAAGAATATTTAATTGGATTGATAAAGAGACTAATATGATTGTTTTATAGGGTTATAGATTTGTAAAACTTAAAGGATATTGATAAGATATAATAATGTTTTATACTGTTTTTGAGATCTAATAGGGTTAAGATTGTTTATTATAAAGGCAGACAATCTTTTTGTTTCTATAATTTGATGTTTATTGTGTAGACAGAAGTATATAGAATAGTAGTAGAGGGGAAAAAATTAAATGGATTATTTTTTAAGAGGAAGGGAAGTTTGAAGTAAAAAATTAAATATATGTATATATATATATATTATGTAAGGGGAAGGAGCAATTGTATTAGAGATTTATATATGTGTTAATGGAGGGATTTATAGAAATAATGTGAGTATGGTTTGATATAGAGGAAGGGTTTGTTTGTGGGAATTGTTGTATATTCTTGCTGTGGAAAGCTGGAAGCCAGCTGTATGTATGTAATTTTCTAAAAGTTTTCTCTTTTGTGTTTTTACACTTTTAATGTTTTTGTTTGTTTGTAGTGTTTTTGTTTTTTGTAGTTTTTTATTCTTGTTGTAAAAAATAATAAAAACTTTGGGGGAAAAAAAAGAAAAAAAATGAAAAAGTTTTTTAAATTCCTAAATCTACAGATAATTTTCATTTACAGTTAAAAAGCTGTACTAAGATACATGTGCTTCATGCAGTGGCTGCCCAGATGCAGTAAATTTAGAATAATGAATTGAACTATCCTGTTTTAACAAATCAATGGGTTAGGCTCTTCAACTATGTTCAGTTAGCATTATATGATCAGAAGGTGAAATAAACTCAACAAACTATTCTTTGGATGCATGGCAAGGGTTGGGTTTCGACCTTGGCATGTTTGAAATGCAATATGGCAGAAGGTATTCTGACTCAAGTTTTGGGTCTTTTCTGCATTTGATGCTATTTTGGTTTAATATTCATAGAGTTGTAAATAGGGTGCTCAGAAAAGAAATAAGGATCAGAGATATTAATGTAATGTTGAATTGTATTTCAAAAATTTGTAACTTATGGAAGTATGAAGAATTTAGGATTTACCATGTATGGACAAAGATTACTGCAGACGCAGACTGCAGCCAGGAAATCAGAAGACGTCTACTTCTTGGGAGGAGAGCAATGACAAATCTTGATAAAATAGTTAAGAGCAGAGACATCACACTGACAACAAAGATCTCCATAGTCAAAGCAATGGTATTCCCCATAGTAACCTATGGCTGTGAGAGCTGGACCATAAGGAAGGCTGAGCGAAGGAAGATAGATGCTTTTGAACTGTGGTGTTGGAGGAAAATTCTGAGAGTGCCTTGGACTGCAAGAAGATCAAACCAGTCCATACTCCAGGAAATAAAGCCAGACTGCTCACTTGAGGGAATGATATTAAAGGCAAAACTGAAGTACTTTGGCCACATAATGAGAAGATAGGATACCCTGGAGAAGATGCTGATGCTAGGGAAAGTGGAAGGCAAAAAGAAGAGGGGCTGACCAAGGGCAAGATGGATGGATGATATTCTGGAGGTGACGGACTCGACCGTGGGGCAGCTGGGGGTGGCGACGGCTGACAGGAAGCTCTGGCGTGGGCTGGTCCATGAAGTCACAAAGAGTCGGACGCGACTGAACGAATAAACAACAACAAAAATGTATTAACATTTTTTAATTTTTTTCTCTTTTTCTCTAAGTTTATTTTCTAGTTTATTCTGTTTTCTTTCTGTATTATCAGTAATTATTGTACAAAATCATTAAAATGTGGTGAGCAAGTATGACTGGGTTAGCAGGCTTTAGCCAGCTTCCAAGTTGTCTAAGTCATAGGTCACTGGCAAAGTGCTGCTGGAGCTATTTCTGAACTTGTTTCTAGTGTTCTTCTCAAGAGTGTTATACTTGTGTCCAAAAATGGCCCAGGTCAGTTGGTTTGAGGACAGGTGTGAAGGTCTGTATATTGGGACTACAGATGCCGAACTAACAATGTGTCAAGGACATGCACTTCTTTATATTTCTTTTTTTCTTTCTTTTCTTTCTGCACTTTTGCCTGCCTGCCTGCCTGCCTGCCTGCCTGCCTTCCTTCCTTCCTTCCTTCCTTCCTTCCTTCCTTCCTTCCTTCCTTCCTTCCTTCCTTTCTTTCTTTCTTTCTTTCTTTCTTTCTTTCTTTCTTTCTTTCTTTCTTTCTCCTTTATCTTAAATATTAGTTTTTGTTAGATTTTATTTTATGTTTTAAAAATTAAAAATTTAAAAACAGCAGCAAGTTATTATAGAAAAACAAAATGATTAGAAAAATGAAAGTTATCTTATAACCTTAGAGTAAGAGTTCAATTTAAATTTGTATCTATAACTGTTGTAAAAGAAAATTGGAAGTCATTTCTTTATATTTCTTTTTTCTTTCTTTCGGTAAGAACAGACCAAAAGACCAAAAGAGATTTGTGGTGCTAGAGATTTTTTCCCCAATAATGATATATAGATGAGGCAAAAGACTTACAGCAGCAGATAGTTTACCTAGCAGTCACTAAAATTGTCTGATCCAGACTCAGTTCAGCTTTTTGAGAGGTGGAAACTTATTTAACAATACTGTATGCCTTGAAGCCTATTTCTGATTGGTTTCTCTGACATATATGCCACATTACAGTTTCTGACCCAGAGCTATAGGGAATAATGAACTTTACAGAAAATGGTTGTCCATCATATGCATAAAGGTTGTCGACTATACTTAACCCATTCTTTGCAGAGAGGGAAGACTTACCGTATCACAGAAAATAATCTTTATGATGACAGAATTGTTATTCTAGCTGGAATAATAATAATACAGTAAGAAGAACTAGAAAAGGTTTATGAGGGACACTTAAACATCACTAAATTCAGAGACAGTGCAAAACTGTTTGGTAACCTTGGATGAGCCAAAATCTTAAAACATTCATTTTGTTGTTGTTGTTGTTCAGTTGTTTAGTCGTGTCCGACTCTTCGTGACCTTATGGACCATAGCAGGCTATAAATTGTGCCAGAAGATGAGAATTCCTAAGCAGAAAGAACCATTAATGGTTACATCAATATTTTGAAAGAGAAATGGAACACGTATTTGTCAATTTGGATACCATAAATACTTAACTGTTATACACCAGTTTTGAAGTATCTTAAGATTGCAAGCAAGCTCAATATTATAAACGCAATTGCTATTAATTGCTTAAAAGTCATAATGGCCGGAGTAACTGAGTAAAATATGACAGAGCTCACAATTTACAGACAAAGACTGAACAGTTTGCAGAGAAATATAACTTTACTTTCTGGGAAAGTAGAAATTAGGGGTAAATTTAAAAAAATTATTATAACCACCACCACCATTATCCACAGGCCAATGGGAATGGAGAAAATAGTGGCATATTGTTTCTACCATTCCATTCTTAGTACAAGACACAAAAATCAGAACAAAAACCAATGGTACCTTGGTTGTGTGTAATCATTTTAATTTTGTTGAGCTTTGTTATTTTTGTACGTTGTTATGAGCCACCCAGGTTTACACTGTATAATATGGGTGGCCATATAAATCTTTTAAGGAAGTAAAAGTAAGTAAGTAAGTAAGTAAGTAAGTAAGTAAGATAATCACTCTAGTTGGAGTGATGCCTTACATTTGTTGTTTGTTTGTTTGTTTGTTTGTTTCCCTCCTTGGTCATTACAGCAATTGGTATTGGATGAGTATGAGTGGATTTACAGTAGTTGGGGATGGAAGGCTGGAGAGTAAGAGGAGTGGATTCATTCTGGATCTAATCCCGAAACAGAGAGGAGTTGAGGAGTGTGGTGAGGGCCCTGTGATTGGACTGCTTTTGCTATTGCTGATAGAGCTGATGAATATACAGTATATCTGGCTGCTTACAAACAAGACTCTGTCCTGGTTTGATTGATGTATGGAGGTTTTGGTATACAAGCAATCTGTAGCTGCACTTGTGACTTGTTGATGTTATGCTCAGGGGTGCATTTAAGAAACTGAGAAGTTCATCTGTATTGGTTTGGATGCTGGTTGTATCTATGTAAATCATATTGGTTCCTGTGTTTTACTGATGAGCTGCAAATGCTAATATATTGTTGGCACAGCTTGCATAATATAGACTATTATAAAATGATTGGAAGCAAAGGCAGTAGTTGGAATTCTTGTCTTGTCATCTTAAGCCTTTCTTAATGAATCTCAGACCTCAGAGAGACTTGCTTCCTCGGTTGTTTATTTCCAGTCCTGCTTGTTGTTACAGGGTTCTGACAACTTCTTTATGGGTAAACAATCAGTCTTACAAAATCAGCAGTTAATAGTTCATAGAAGAGGAGCTTGATATTGCTGGTCTCTGAGCAGTACTGATGGAATAGCCATACAGTACATGCCATCTCTATCTCTGCTGCAGCCTACATGTTTTCAGATCATACAAAAATGGATAAAATTCCATTCATATTAATAAATTGGTGTGTTTATATTAAAAATATACCTCTTCAGGAACTGTAGCTGAGGATGGAGCAGTGTTACCTTATACCAGTGTTTCTCAAACTTAGCAACTAGCCATTCTGGGAGTTGAAGTCCACACATCTTAAAGTTGCCAAGGTTGAGAAAGACTGCATCATATACTCCTTGACTGATTCACTCAGGTACATAAATCACTCACCACAAAACTGTCACATTACATTACTATGATATACACATTATATCAGGAGGAATTTCTTCTTAGCATTGGTTGTTTGGTGATGACAGTTCCCCAAGAAGGAAAGCAAAAAAACCCTCATCAAGCAGTTATGACCTCAAGCAACAATAGCCATTGCCCCTACAATAGCTGAAGACTGATATAGCAAAACAGTTTGCATCCTATATATTAAAGGTAAAGGTTCCCCCCACACATTTGGGCAGTCGTGTCCGACTCTAGGAGCCGGTGCTCATCTCCGTTTGTTAGCCGAAGAGCCAGCGTTGTCCGAAGATGCTTCCACAGTCATGTGGCAGGCATGACGCATGCAGAATGCTGTTACCTTCCCACTGAAGTGGTACCTATTCATCTACTCGTATTTGCATGCTTTCGAATTGCTAGGTTGGCAAGAGTTGGGACTAGTGTGGGAGCTCACTCCATCACACGGGGCTAGGGATTCAAACCTCCGAACTTGCAATCTTCCGATCGACAAGCCTGGTGTCTTACCCGCTGAGCCACCATCCTATATATCCTATATATTACTTGGGTATCAATAGTACATTTACACTATTTACAGTGAATAAATAGTGCTGTAGATATGGACTGTTTTATCTTGGGTAGCGCATGCTGGGCTACAAGTATACAAAAACTGCCTGTGATGAGGTTTAATTTGCCCCTCCCACTTACTTTTCACTATTGATAGTGCAACTGAATCTGGGAAGTTGGTTACATTTAGGATTCCCTTAGTGATCTGGCGGAACCAGATTGGAGTTGAATATTGTGGAATAGTTAAACGGAGAGGTGGCTTCCCATACCCAGATGCCATTAGTAAGTGTAAGTCAGCTTTATCCAGCCTGAACTCTCTGTGGATCTGTTTATTTGATCCATATTCTGATTTGCCTATCTTTTCCCCTGAGACCTTACCAAAAACGTATGAGCTATTGATAAAGGAGATAGAAACTAGAGAAATATCCAAGGTCTTCTGTGGATTTAGAAGGTTATGAAATTGCTTTGATTTCTAATGAAGTGCTAAGCAAACTCTCATTTTCTACTCTCAGTGAAAAGCTATTTTTGATGCCTGAATGGGTTCAGATCACCATATGCCAATACACATTATGGGCACATTGAGTTTGCACTCATTCAGTGTATCTCGAATTCAAAATAGAGAGCTAATTTCTGGGTTGTCTAGCAGAGACAGTCCCTCCATTTCTGAAGCCTGATTGTTTTGGAGCAGAAGCTTACCAACTGCAGCACATTTCTTGTGATTCCTTTTCAACAAAACAAACAAACAAACAAACAAACAAACAAACAAGTAAATTACTGTTAAGATCTGCACTCTGAGATCTATTAAGCTCTGCCATGTAACTCTTCTTTGTCAGCTTAAAAGAGAACAGATGGAGCTGCTGAAGGATAGAACTGAAATGTGATACTCTAAAGAAAAAAGGGCAGTCCTAGTAATTAATTGAATACTACTGAGGGTTACATTTCACAATTTTTAGAGGCAAATTCAGCTTCATAAAAGCATATTTTTATCACAAAGGAGATGCTAAACAGAGAAAATGGCTGATTTCCATCAACTATTAACCCCGTTTATGTATCAAAGCAGGTTAATATATTTATCTATGTGCATATTGTTAAGAAAAGTGTAACACAAACTGGTTCAATCTCTACACTGAAAATGTACTTACAACATCCAATGCATTTCCTGTTAATTAGAGAATGCAGAGAAAAGAAAAGCCATCATATATATGATGGATGTCACTTAGCTTGACAGCAGTAGATCACAGAAGGATCTAAGAGTTTTTAAGAAGTCTACAAGCTAACATGAGTCATCAGTGGAGAGTGCATCAGCCAAAGTATAACATAATGATTGCAAGAAACAATGATTTTATTTTATTCTGGCGTGATCAGATCTTACCCGGAGTTCTGTGTCCAATTCCAACATAATTTAGAGTCTACTGCGGTAGAGATGGGCGGTGATAAATTTGATTGATAGATAGATAGATAGATAGATAGATAGATAGATAGATAAATTAGAAAGGTTATCAACAAACTGGAATAGGTCCAAAGAAAGGTAACAAAATTGGTGATGGATCTGGAAACCAAATCCTATAAGGAAAGGGATTGAATGCCTTTACCTTGGAGAGATAATTATTTAGAGAATATTTTCTAGTCACATCCAAACATTTGATAATCAGTCAATGATGATGGAGCAATGGAGAGAAATGGAGCCAGATGGAGGGCCTGAGTAGATAAACTCCACAGAGTGAGTGAATGAAAGGGTAAGGATTTCAGAGAAAGTTGGAGGATTGAGGAAGATGTTCTCCTCAGAGACCAAGAAAATTAACATACTACAGAAAACTGAACACCAAAAAAGGAAAAATACTTGCAGGTGTCCAGATGTTTGAATGGTGTGAAAAAAAAGGGGGAGAATTTTGAGGAAAAGGTCATGTTCCCCCATTTTGTGGCATGAAAAGGAATAGGCTAATGGGGCATTAGGCAGCATAAATGGCAAAACTGATTTAGATAATCCAGTGATTACTAGTTACCAAACAGTCTTAGATTTGTGAAGTAGCCTATTTAATTGCTCTGACATTCTTGTCTTTTGGGGGTTAAGATTCACGATATTTCATTTTTAAATCATTCTCTGAGATTTGTTGTTGTTTATTCGTTCAGTCGTTTCCGACTCTTCGTGACTTCATGGACCAGTCCACGCCAGAGCTTTCTGTCGGCCGTCACCATCCCCAGCTCCCCAATGGTAGAGTCCGTCACCTCCAGAATACCATCCATATTCTCTGAGATACAAATGTCTTTTTTTTTAACTAAAAACACAAATGTACTACAGATTCAAACCATCAAGAAAACCAGTGTGGTGTAGCGGTTAAGGTGCTGGACTAAGAGAAGGGAGGCTATCAAGTCCATCCACAACCATAGAAATTCACTGCGTGACTTTGAGCCGGTCACTTGCGCTTAGCCCAAACCACTTCAGAGGATTTTTGTGGGGCAAAAATTGGAGGGGGAAGTGACCTTGAGGATGGCTGAATTGCTTTTTCTGCTCATTGCAGAGCATTGGACTAGACTATCCTTGTAGTCCCTTCCAACCTCATAATTTCTATCATTCTATACCAGTCTGACTGATATCAACCCTGACTGCTCATTGGAAGGACAGGTACTGAAGCCGAAGCTCAAATACTCTGGCCACCTAATGCGAAGAGAGGACTCACTGGAAAAGACCCTGATGCTGGGAAAGACTGAAGGCAAAAGGAGAAGGGGACGGCAGAGGATGAGATGGTTAAATAGCATCACCGATGCGATGAACATGAATTTGAGTAAACTCCGGGAGACAGTGGAGGACAGGAAGGCCTGGCGTGCTATGGTCCATAGGTTCACGAAGAGCCGGACACAACTTAACGACTGAACAACAACAACAACAATCCCAGTGTAATCCATAATTCCCTTTATGACTCCAAAGTGAGTTAGATTAAATAAGACCTGAACAAACTGTGACCCACTGACCAAACCCAGCCTAGCATCAGTATGTTATGACAAATATCCTCAGGACCATCACTAAATCAATCTATCATCTATCTATCTATCTATCTATCTATCTATCTATCTATCTATCTATCTATCTATCTATCTTCTATCTATCTATCATCTATCTATCTATCTATCTATCTATCTATCTATCTATCTATCTATCTATCTATCATCTATCATGCTGGTTATTCAGTTTCTGATGTAGAATCTGTCTGCCTGAACAACTTGTTCTTAACCTGACTTTTCATTATGTTCTGTTCTTTTTCTTGTAAACTCAAATCATTTGTTATTGCTCTTATTAAGGCTTATGTTTTTTCTATTTCATTTTTGATAAAATCACTCTACCCAAAGCTCAGTCAGAGGGATTGTTTGCCCTATGTTTACTTAATCTAAGGATAAAGCCAGACTCAAATGCATGGATGTTCTCCAAAAACAAAGCTACACATATACAGTAGTTTCACAATTCTTCTCTGTAACATCCAGAATAACTTAACTTTATCTTATGTTGGTATGATATTTAGTCCCCTCCACCCTCCCTCTGGCTGTGGCAGCCAGTGATATAGAACAGGGAGAAGAAAATACAAAATAACACAGTTCAAGAATACAAAGTAAGTTCTGAGAAACATTAGATGAAGAAAGAATTAAATGTGGCAGTGATTTCAAATTTGGGGTAATGGGTAAATTGGCCTTAATCCATTGCTCTTCTCATTTTTCACTGTTGCAGGTACTGCCAGTATGCAGTAATAGGTATGCTTGAATTTTTACAAGGAGAGTTGGGGCAGACAGCCTACCTCTATCAGTCCCACTGTTTTGGTATATCCAGTCCTGGTTTCTCACTCCCTGTTGTCTCCTGTAGAAGGAAAGGAATTATATGGCAAGCAGAGTAGGATGCTGGGCCTTTTGACTGGTAGAAAATACTTTTCCTACAGAGGAGCTGATGAAACTGGAACATATAAATCACATCATGTCTGTGAGAAATGATTACAGACTATCATTTCAGCTACGGAGAAGCTGAAGTGCTCTTAAACCTGCTACCCACTGATGTTTCCCAAAATTAATTTTCAAGGAAGGGGGAAAAAATCTCACAGGTAGGTGGACAACTCAAACATGTATCACTGTAATTTGATAGCAAAATTTGTGTGTGTGCCTTCAAGTCAGTGTTGACTCCTGACGATTCCCTGGACAAGTCCCTGCAGTTTTCTTGGCAAGGTTTCAGAAGTGGTTTGCCATTGCCTCCTTCCCAGGGCTGAGAGATAGTGACTGGCCCAAGATCACCCAGTAGGCTTCATGCCTAAGGTGGGACTAGAACTCAAAGTCTCCTAGTTTCTAGCCTGGTGCCTCAACTACTACACCAAACTGGTTCTCAGCAAAATTTACAGATCCTTGTTTTTATGCTGTTCAATACTGTTAAACAACAACAAGAACATTTTACTATATTAGTAAGAAAGCTCAAAAGTTTGTTCTATGCACATTCATTAATCAGACATTATTTATTGCAACAACGTAAAAAGAGATCATATACAATGTTTTTATAAAAATCAGTTACCATTTAGCAATAATGTATAAACACACATGAGAGCCAATCTGGTGTAGTGGTTAAAGCATCAGGCTAGAAACTGGGAGACGGTGAGTTCTAGTCCTGCCTTAGGCACAAAGCCAGCTGGGTGACCTGGGTGACAAAGCCAGTCACCCTCTCTCAGCCCTAGGAAGGAGGCAATGGCAAACCACTTCTGAAAAACCTTGCCACAAAAACTGCAGGGACTTGTCCAGGCATCCCTGAGAATTGGACATGATTGAATGGATTAAAATAATTAAAATAAAATAAAATAAAATAAAATAAAATAAAATAAAATAAAATAAAATAAAATAAAATAATAAATAAAATAAAATAAAATAAAATAATAAAATAATAAAATAAAATAAAATAAAATAAAATAAAATAAAATAAAATATAAAATAAAATAAAATATAATATAATATAAAATAAAATAAAATAAAATAAAATAAAATAAAATAAAATAAAATAAAATAAAATAAAATAAAATAAAATAAAAATAATAATAAAAAGGACACAAATGTACCCAGATATACTTTGTGTTTCTTTTCATAATTTAACTTAAATACTCAACCATGGCTGGACATTCCAAAAATACCCTAGATAATGTTGCTTTAAATAACATTCAGGATGAACTCAACCAAGAAAATAGTCTGTTTAAAGGTAAGGTGCAGAGTTTGTGACCATATCAGATAGCTAATAAATGTTCAGTTCCCAAAACGTTAATCACAAATAGACTGCCTTCTTGATATCTTTCACACATAATATCTTGACAGTTATTTATATACTCTCCTTTAACCTATGGATTCTTTGGCTGTTGTGGGTCTTCCGGGCTGTGTGGCCGTGTTCTGGAAGTTGTGGTTCCTAACGTTTCGCCAGTTTTCTATTTAAATAGAAAACAAACAAAACATTGCCACTCTACCTGGGCACAGAGATTTTGCTTCTGTCTGTGCTCCTGCCCTCTGAAGATGCTGGCCACAGATGCTGGTGAAACGTTAGGAACCACAACTTCCAGAACACGGCCACACAGCCCGGAAGACCCACAACAGCCATCGAATTCCGTCCGTGAAAGCCTTTGACAATACTATGGATTCTTCTCTGTAAAATATGCACATTGTACCTTTTAGCATAGAGTATTTACTGGTACTGAAGCTGCTTTGCTTCAAGAAATTTTCTACAAACTGTTGACCCTACCAGATACTTTATAATTGATTTACTGTCATTATTGACCCCCTACCCTATCTAGTCTACAGCATATGGTTTCTCTTTAATGACCATCTTGTTTAAGATAGTAATTTAACTGGTGTTCTGCTATGTGAAGTGCTGATATTTCCATTCCACCATCTCACTGGAGGAGGACATGTGTAGCCAAAGTTGCTATGGGAAAGATTGGACCTGAATGACAGAATAACCTCACCACATTTTTTTTTTACTTGAACTATTCAATCTTTTTCCAGGCTTTGATGCACAAGGATTCACATAGCAACTTTTTGTCAGGTTCCCCAGATCTGGACTTGTCAGTAAATCTCAGCCTGCTGACTTTATACCACTAAACTAAGCCTCAAGCCTCCCACTTGGCTGGAGTCTCTCAGATGCATGACCTGGTAGAGCTAGATAAAAATCTTTACTGCAGTTAGAAAGAAGTCACATTAAACAATTGATTGCCCTCTGTCAATGTGAGGATGGAGTTCCCTCTTATACCTCTGGCAGTTTCAACTGTTGCTTCTTGTTCTTTCTACTTTTTCCACATTTCAAAAAATTCTGCCCTGTGCTTCATGGCCTTGAAGCTAAGCAATTGTTGGTTGTTGACGTATGTGACATTTATGATCCAGAACCTCTGGCTCTAAGCTTTTCTTCCAAATTTCTTCTTTGGATTTTTTTTGGAGGGGGGGGGTCCTAAGAGTAAGCATGCAATAATGAAGATTAAGGTGGGGGTCCCTCCCTTTGGAATAAACACAGAAGTTGGTTCACTGATAGCCTTTTAAAGATTTGTAGGGCAGATCCCCTGTTATATAGGAAGACTTCCAGGACTGATTTCTCTGGTTTCTCTCTGGAATTGAATCTGTTTTGTGTTCTCTTCAGATCTTCAAAGATCATCTTTGACCAGAGCAGGCACAGGAGGATGGGATAATGGACAAATCCTTCATATTCTCTATCACAGACTACTATTCTGGCTATTTGCATGCCATTTGTTGTGGCATCTGTGTCACCTTATTATTATTTATCCCTCCCTATCTGGTCAGAATGCTGTCTATATCTCTGAGATATGGTCAATGAATAGAAACCATTTGGTTTACTGTGCTACTGGTCCCTGACTGATTCTTCCCCCTGTCGCCATTCAGGGTCAATTCAGCTTGCTGTCAATGTTTTCTTACAAGGGCACTTTAAGCAGTTCACATGCATGGGGAGACATCTCCTCCTAGGCTTAGCAGTGAATGCAGCTCACATGTATAGAGGGGGCACCTTTTACTATTACATTTTACAATCACATGAATATATGCAGAGGAAGGAAGGAGAAAATAGCTTTTTTAAGCTCTGTAAGATTCCTTCCATGTGATGCTGAATTGAAGCAAACTGGCATAAAGGTGTACTGTGGGCTAGTCCAAGGGTCGGCAAACTTTTTGAGCCGAGAGCCATTTTGGTATGCTCGTGCACATTTTTAAGTGCTCGAGAGCCAGGGGGCGGGGTTTGCGGGCGGGGGCCAATCGCGTGGAAGGGGGCGAGGCCTGCGGTGGCCGGGGGAGCCAAGCCAGGCTCCGTTCCGGCGGGGCGATTGTAGCGACTCGGGTTAGCGGGGGGAGAGGACGCCGAAAGCGGTTTTGGGGTGGTTGTTTTTTAAGCGGGCCTGTGCGGTGGCTGCTTTTCTCTCCCGACAGACAGCGTGGGGTTTCTAGCGGAGGAGCGCCTGGCAATTAAGCGATAGGGAAGGAGGAACGAAATGGGGCGTGTGGCTTGTGTAGCGATTCTGCCCATCCCGCGAGGTTTCTCCAACTTGAATGGCCTTGTCATTAAGGGCAGCTTCTCCCTTTAACGCAAGACTGAAACTGCGCTTTTCCGGCCTTCCTTTTTCAAAGAGGGAGAAGTGCGGGGGGTGGTGGTGGTTAAGCAGATTTTAAAATGCACTCGCTCAGTAAGCGACTGCCGTTTGCGCTGCAAGCTGGCCTCCCAGGTGGGAAAGGGGGCAGCATTAACGCGACACAGACCGGGGATAGGCAGGACTCGGTCCCGATGTAACCCCGCCGTTAGGTCTCAAAAGCATCTGCTCGGCCCAGCAGCAACTCGTCCGCTGCAAGCAGAACTCCGGCTGGCCTCCTTCCAGAGGACCCGCCCGCCCGCGCTGTCTGTGGGGAGAGAAAAGCAGCCACCGCACAGGCCCGCTTAAAAAACCACCCCGAAACCGCTTTCGAGCCGCCTCTCCGGAGGGTCCCTGCGGTCCTGCTGGGTGCACCCCCCCACCCCACCATTCGGTGTCCTCTCCCCCCGCTAACCCGAGCCCTGCGGTGGCCGGGGGAGCCAAGCCAGGCTCCGTTCCGGCGGGGCGACTGTAGCGACCGGAGGCGGCCAAGGGGAGAGCAGGCGGCTCTTCGCCCTCAGCGCGCCGCTGGGCCCGCTGCACCCCCGCCTGGCTCGGCTTCCCCCGGCCGCCGCAGGGCTCGGGTTAGCGGGGGGAGAGGACGCCGAACGGTGGGGTGGGGGGTCACCCGGCGGGACCGCAGGGACCCTCCGGAGAGGCGGCTCGAAAGCGGTTTCGGGGTGGTGGTTTTTTAAGCGGGCCTGTGCAGTGGCTGCTTTTCTCTCCCGACAGACAGCGCTCCGGCGAAAACTCCGGTGCCGCCATTGCTCGCCGGCTGGACCCTCCTCCCCAAAGGTGGTGCTCCGCAGGCATCTTTCCAGGGCCGTTCCTGCCACATCCTTTCAGCCTCTGACGCCCAACGGCGGGGTGGGGGGATTGATGGGGCGGGAGGGTGCACCGTCGAGGCCTCCTTGGGAGGAAAGCGGGGAAGCCCCGCGGCCCCTCGAAGGGATCCACCGGGGATCACGCGCCTCTTCTCGCTGGGGCCCTCCGAGCAGTCGCTGCCTCCGGGTCGCGGGGATTCTGGCATGGGCACCCGCCGGATATGGGGAGAGAGGCCGGGAACGGACGGATGTGGCGGTAGGTGCAGGAGCGGGACTCCTCGCCTCACCCCTGCGCAACCGCCTGGCTTTGCCTGGCCTCAACGCCCGAACGTGGCGAGGGAGAAGGGAAGAGGCTCGGGAGCGCCCAAGTGCCAGACGGGCAGCTCCGCCCGCGCGCCTCGCCCAGACATGCCGCCAGCAGCAGCTCCCAAGGCACGCCGGTCCCTCCTCCGTCGAAGGGAGCGGCAGAGAGCCCCGCGGGCTGTGCGCGAGGTGTGGGCGGCTGCGGGTGGCCCCGGCCTTGGAGAGCGAGAGCGAGAGCGCGTAAGAGCGTAAGAGTTTGGGGGCGGGATCCAATCACGTGGAAGGGGCGGGGGTGAGTTCAGCTGCGGAAGAGCCACACTCAAGGGGCCAAAGAGCCGCATGTGGCTCGCGAGCCGCCATTTCCGACCCTTGGGCTAGTCTAATACAGATACACTTTGAAATAAACCATTTACAGCCAAGGTATGATACAGTGTACAGGTTATTATGCAGTATCTCCAGCCTTATTGATGTTTAACAGATAAAAACAGTTATGCTTTGTATCATCAAAATGGTGCAGTGGGGTCATTTTCTGTTATGCTGCATATTGTGATAGCATTCATTCATTTCCCTGAAATAGCCAAAGGCTGGGGAAAGAAAGTAATAAGAATGTTTCACTTGAATGCCTGCTGTAAGGAATGAATAAAGACCGGTGATAAATTTGAATGTGAGATAGCAGCTGTGATTATAGATTCCCTTCTTAAATGCAGTCGGCAAACATTTATTTTTTTACTTTTCCAGAGTCCATTCATTTCTAATATATTTCCAGCTCTATTTAATTAGGTGGTTACCGGGCAATCTGCTGGGGAAAATTCCAACTGGTGAGATATACCAGCTTCACATCTGCTTTCGTACTTTCGTGGAAAGATTGCCAAATCCAGGAGATCTCATTTTATTTTCCAACTCAACAAAAATATTTCCCAAATCTTTTCATACAGATCTAGTATTTATTCATCTGTATTCATTCTTATCTGAACAGTCAGCACAGGTCTCAGTGGCTTGGTTTGAGTATTCTCACTGACCACAGACTTCAAACACGAGGTTTTCGTGGGTTTTCTCACATGACCTCTGCCCAGCACAGATGTGCGACCCAGAGCCAGCCAAACAACCATTTGTCAAACTGGTGGAATTGCTATTGCACTGGGAAAGGAAGTCATCCTCTTTCACATTCTGCCCTTGGGGAATTGTGATGAGACAAGAGCTGCTACAGCAGTATCTGCATTGAATGCCATATTGATTCAAGGCCTGCAGGCTGCCTGTATGTGCTGTTCCTGCAATTCTCCTTTGGACCAGCTCTGTGCATCCAGCAATTCATCAGGACTGTAGAAATGTAAATTTAGCTTGACAACAGCAGAGTTTGGATCTACGGGGTGTCAGTAGACCTAATTAGTCAATAGGACTATGTGAATTAGTTGTGATTCAGTTTGAATAATCAGTTCAGTTTAGATTGTTGAACCAATTAATTTTGGATTGTCAAATTGAATAATCTCATTAATTTAATTTAAACTGTCAGTTTGATTTAGAAAATGTCTGTCTGTACCCATGCAAAAAAGCTTTAAATAATCAAATCAATTCAGAGGCAACCAGTTCAATTTGACAGTCCAACTAGAATGAGTCAATGTTTCAATTATCCAATTTGATCTGAAGATTTGATTGAACTGCTTTTGAAACAAATCTTCACTTTGAATATTTGCATAGCCCTATTAGTCCAACCACATCTCTATGAATGGAGATTACTTAGCTGAAACTGTTAAGCAGGAAAATTCATCAGTTTGTAAGTCTTACAAAGATTCCTTGAGAGAAGTAGTCATGCAACATAAAATTCACCTCATTGTAGTACTGTATTTCTTAAAGAAAATGTGTCATCATCCTGTCCTTGGGACATGTTAAAAGTACATAATGAGGGATCCTGTTTATATTTCAGCTCAAGACTGTTCATATGTACTTCAAAATGAAGCTACAGAGTTAAATGGGACTTATTTCCAAGTACAAGATTGGTAGAGTGGCAGTTTTTTTCCTATTCTTAAACTGACACAATTAAGTGACATACTGTATGCTGACTTCCAAATGGCCAAACTTCTAGGTGTGATCCAATATTGTGTGAGCAGAAGACCAGTTCCTGGACAAATCTTTTCCTTCTCTTCTTCCTCCCACAGTGGTCCAAACTATACCCAAGGAAGGACTCTCCAGAGATATGGGAAAGTCACTGCACAGTGTGGACTTTTTGCAGGAGGGAGAAAGGAAATACCTATTGTACAAGCTGCCTTCAGCTTGCACTACATTAGATTTCACTTTCTGTAAATAACCATTGGAATTATATATATCAATGAGATTTTTAAGAAGCTTTGAAAATTGGTAGTCAGTGAGAAGCTTTAAATGGAATTGCTTAACCTAAAAATCAGAGAGGTGATATAAATTACCTTGAATGATTTAAGGTTAGTTTTCCTGCAAATGCACCCACTTCTTTGGAAAATGTGGTCGGTTTCAGTACACTTCTGTTTTCTACATTTGATAAGAGTTATTTCTTTATAATTGTGCATGGAAACTGGGATCATGCCATGCTCTAATCTTTCAATCTGAGATAGTGAGATAGATTGCATTTGTATAGAAGACATTGAAAATAAATGTGAGACTACTTATCTATATCTGTTCTTGTCTGTATTGATCTGATAGGCTAATGAAATATGTTTATAATGTTAACTTGTTGCAATAATGAAAAGGTGTATTATTATGATTAACTGCAAGCTTGCAGCCTGAAAGACAGTTTAAGTTGCAGAAAATAGCACAGGGTATGGATGGAGTCTGTGGCTTGAATCATGTCAACTGGATTTCTATTTTCTTAGTGGAAACGTTTCACTCCTTATCCAAGGAGCTTCTTCAGTCTGAGTAAAGTTAGTAAGGGAATCCTTAAATATGTTTCTAGGCTGGCTGTGTGACCTTGCACCTGGGGCTAGGTCATGGTTATTTTTGAGATGTTTGTTTCTAAGTCCCTTTATCATCTAAAGGAGGATCGTTAAGATTACCCTGCTGCTGTTGAGCTTGTGAAATGGTCTTAATCTTCCTAGGCACAGAAGACAAAGCAGGAAGGAAGATAGGGGAAAGGTTATGCCTGAGGCCCCCACCTCTATTCAAGGAAGGATTTTCCAAGTTGGCATGAATGGATTCCTTGACCCCTCTCTCAAACCACCTATCTTCTCTGTCTAAAATGTGAACATTAATGTCCTCAAATGAGTGTCCTTTTTCCTTTAGATGAAGATAAACTGCTGACTCTGGTCCTGTGGTGTTACTTCTCCTGTGTTGGGCCATCCTCCTGTACAAAGGTTGTTTGGTTTCTCCAATGTAGAGTTCAGAGCACTCCTCACTGCACTGGATTGCATACACTACATTGCTTTCCTTGTGTTTTGGAGTTTGATCTTTGGGGTGTACAAGCCTCTGTCTCAGTTTGTTGGTGGGTTTGAAATATACAGGTATGTGGTGTTTGCCAAATATCCGTTTGATCTTTTCAGACACGCCAGCCATGTAAGGAATGACCAGGTTCTTCCGTTTACTCTGAGTCTCAGCCCTATCTGTCGCTGTTTTAGGTCTGGTAGACTTAGATTTGGTGAAGGCCCAATTTGGATATCCACAGGCCTGCAGAGCTGTTCTCAGATGCTGCTTTTCATTCTTTTTGGAATCCATGGAGGTGGGGATGGTTTCTGCTCTGTGTGACAATGTCCTGATGACTCCTAGTTTGTGCTGCAGTGGATGGTGGGAGTCAAACATCAGGTATTGATCTGTGTGTGTGGGTTTCCTGTAGATCCCTATTTCTAGCTTGCCACCGGTCCCAATGAGGACTTCACAGTCTAGGAATGCCAGTCTGTTGTCCTTGGTGTCTTCTCTGGTGAAGCTAATGTTGGCATCTATAGTGTTTATATGGTCCGTGAAGGCCTGTACTTCCTGGGCCTTGATTTTGACCCAGGTGTCATCCACATACCTAAACCAGTGGGTGGGCACCGTTCCCTGGAATGTGTTGAGTGCTTTCTTCTCCACTTCTTCCATGTATAAATTGGCCACAATGGGTGACACAGGAGAACCCATGGCACAGCCGTGTTTTTGTCTGTAAAAGTCACCTCTGTATGTGAAATAAGTGGTGTTAAGACACAGGTCCAGAAGATGGCAGATCTGGTTTGGGTTGAGATGGCTTCTCCTTTCCAGGGTGCTGTCCTCTTCTAGTCTCTTCCTGACAGCAGATAGAGCATGAGTGGTGGGGATGCTGGTGAAAAGGGAGGACACATCAAAGGAGACCATAGTTTCATCTGTATCCAGTTTCAGGATCTTTGCTTTGGAAACAAATTCTTCCGAATTATGGATGTGGTGTTCAGAGTGTCCAACTAGAGGTGCTAGTATGGTAGAGAGGTGTTTGGCAATGTTGTATGTTACCGAATTGATGCTGCTGACTATGGGTCGGAGGGGTGTTCCTTCCTTGTGGATCTTAGGAAGTCCGTAGATGCAGGGGATGGCTTCTCCAGGATACAGACGGTGGTAGGTAATCCTATCGATGGAGCCATCATGTTCCAATTGTTTCAAACTGTCTATTGCCTTTTTCTTGTAATTGTTGGTGGGGTCTCTTTTCAGTTTTTCATATGTATGGTGATCCTCCAAAAGTGAGGTAATTTTATTGTGGTAGTCTGCAGTGTTTAGAACCACTGTACATCTTCCTTTGTCAGCAGGTAAAATGGTGATGGTTTCATCTTTGCTGAGGGCTGTCAGGGCTCTCCTCTCTTGGATGGTAAGGTTGGGGGGAGGAGGTTGAGCACTGGACAGAGCTGCAGATATTTTAAGCCGGAGTTGTTCTGCTTCTTCAAAAGGTAGGTGGTTGTTGTGGATGGCAGATTCTGTGGCTGTAATGAGCTCCACAACCGGAACTTGCTTGGGAGTGATGGCAAAATTAAGACCTTTGGCTAGGACATCTCTCTCTGGTTGGGTAAGTTCTCTGTCTGAGAGATTTTTCACCCACATGTTCTTTTTGTCCTCTGTGGTCCTGTTGTTGTTGTTGTTCCTCCCAGCGGTTTCTCCAGTTCCTTGTTTCTGCTTGCTGCGAGAAAGAAGAATGTCAAATTTCTTAGTTTGCCTCTCCTTTGTCTTGTGATGCTGGGCCAGCTGTACTTTATTGACAAGCTGAATAACTCTATCCAGGATTGGGTCAGGAAGGGTGGCTGTGAGTTCCTGGTGAAGGTTTTCAAAATTGTATTGCAGGGCATCAATGGTGAAGTGGACTTGCCTTATTCTTTCATTTAGAAGATGTCTTTGTGCCTGCTGCAGGATCTGATCTGCTCTGTGACCCTTAACTGTAGATTGCAGGCGTAGGCTTGTCGGGATGAGTCTCTGTTGTCTGCATCTGAGGTTAAAACGTAGGTGGTTTCTATAGTCTGCCACCTTTCTTGCTGTCTTCTCGAATTTCCTTACCAACTTCAGGGTTTCATCCCCAAAATGTTTGGCAATATGTCTATGAAGGTTCTCAGTCATCCAGGTGGAACAGTCTGTGGCTTGAATCATGTCAACTGGATTTCTATTTTCTTAGTGGAAACGTTTCACTCCTTATCCAAGGAGCTTCTTCAGTCTGAGTAAAGTTAGAAAGGGAATCCTTAAATATGTTTCTAGGCTGGCTGTGTGACCTTGCACCTGGGGCTAGGTCATGGTTATTTTTGAGATGTTTGTTTCTAAGTCCCTTTATCATCTAAAGGAGGATCGTTAAGATTACCCTGCTGCTGTTGAGCTTGTGAAATGGTCTTAATCTTCCTAGGCACAGAAGACAAATAGAAGGCAATAGACAGTTTGAAACAATTGGAACATGATGGCTCCATCGATAGGATTACCTACCACCGTCTGTATCCTGGAGAAGCCATCCCCTGCATCTACGGACTTCCTAAGATCCACAAGGAAGGAACACCCCTCCGACCCATAGTCAGCAGCATCAATTCGGTAACATACAACATTGCCAAACACCTCTCTACCATACTAGCACCTCTAGTTGGACACTCTGAACACCACATCCATAATTCGGAAGAATTTGTTTCCAAAGCAAAGATCCTGAAACTGGATACAGATGAAACTATGGTCTCCTTTGATGTGTCCTCCCTTTTCACCAGCATCCCCACCACTCATGCTCTATCTGCTGTCAGGAAGAGACTAGAAGAGGACAGCACCCTGGAAAGGAGAAGCCATCTCAACCCAAACCAGATCTGCCATCTTCTGGACCTGTGTCTTAACACCACTTATTTCACATACAGAGGTGACTTTTACAGACAAAAACACGGCTGTGCCATGGGTTCTCCTGTGTCACCCATTGTGGCCAATTTATACATGGAAGAAGTGGAGAAGAAAGCACTCAACACATTCCAGGGAACGGTGCCCACCCACTGGTTTAGGTATGTGGATGACACCTGGGTCAAAATCAAGGCCCAGGAAGTACAGGCCTTCACGGACCATATAAACACTATAGATGCCAACATTAGCTTCACCAGAGAAGACACCAAGGACAACAGACTGGCATTCCTAGACTGTGAAGTCCTCATTGGGACCGGTGGCAAGCTAGAAATAGGGATCTACAGGAAACCCACACACACAGATCAATACCTGATGTTTGACTCCCACCATCCACTGCAGCACAAACTAGGAGTCATCAGGACATTGTCACACAGAGCAGAAACCATCCCCACCTCCATGGATTCCAAAAAGAATGAAAAGCAGCATCTGAGAACAGCTCTGCAGGCCTGTGGATATCCAAATTGGGCCTTCACCAAATCTAAGTCTACCAGACCTAAAACAGCGACAGATAGGGCTGAGACTCAGAGTAAACGGAAGAACCTGGTCATTCCTTACATGGCTGGCGTGTCTGAAAAGATCAAACGGATATTTGGCAAACACCACATACCTGTATATTTCAAACCCACCAACACACTGAGACAGAGGCTTGTACACCCCAAAGATCAAACTCCAAAACACAAGGAAAGCAATGTAGTGTATGCAATCCAGTGCAGTGAGGAGTGCTCTGAACTCTACATTGGAGAAACCAAACAACCTTTGTACAGGAGGATGGCCCAACACAGGAGAAGTAACACCACAGGACCAGAGTCAGCAGTTTATCTTCATCTAAAGGAAAAAGGACACTCATTTGAGGACATTAATGTTCACATTTTAGACAGAGAAGATAGGTGGTTTGAGAGAGGGGTCAAGGAATCCATTCATGCCAACTTGGAAAATCCTTCCTTGAATAGAGGTGGGGGCCTCAGGCATAACCTTTCCCCTATCTTCCTTCCTGCTTTGTCTTCTGTGCCTAGGAAGATTAAGACCATTTCACAAGCTCAACAGCAGCAGGGTAATCTTAACGATCCTCCTTTAGATGATAAAGGGACTTAGAAACAAACATCTCAAAAATAACCATGACCTAGCCCCAGGTGCAAGGTCACACAGCCAGCCTAGAAACACATTTAAGGATTCCCTTACTAACTTTACTCAGACTGAAGAAGCTCCTTGGATAAGGAGTGAAACGTTTCCACTAAGAAAATAGAAATCCAGTTGACATGATTCAAGCCACAGACTGTTCCACCTGGATGACTGAGAACCTTCATAGAGGTATGGATGGAGGTTTAATACTTTAAGGAATAGGAATATACAATGGGAATATTCCTAAACTTATCTTCGTTATTGAAGTCTCATATATTCTCCGTGGCCCAGGAGGCTACTAGTTAACTTGGTGAAGACTGTCAGCTGTGACCATTTCTGGAAAGAGAAAATCTGCCACAGCCCACAGCAGTTCATCCCTTGGCTATTTCCATTTCAGATTATTGTGACATGGTCTACGTGGAATTGCGTTGGAAGACAACACAGACAACACAGAGCTGCTGCTACTATAGAATGCATCAGGTAGACGGTTGTCAAGAATGCTATGCAGGTCTCCACACCTCATTGGGTGTAAAAGGGTTTCATTGACTGCCAGTCTGAGATCAAGATATTGGTGATACTATTCAAAGCATTGAAGGAGCATCTGTCCCTCTATAAATTTGCCTACGATCTGCCAAAAGGGCTTTTCTCTGTGGGTCTCACTATGGGAAGCAACACACTGCATGCAGATATGAACAGAATCTTCTCTTTTTAGCATGTTGAATATGGAACATCTTTTCCCTGCAGTCCAAGCTGGTGGCAAATCAGTGTTGGTTTCATATTTGCCTCAGGCGAAGGCCTCCCTCTTCTTGCAAGTTTTTGGGTCCAACAGTTTTGTCCATAGGGTGTTTGTATTGCATGTTATTGTTTTACTGTTTTCACTGATTGCATCCCATCCCCAAAACTGTTCATGTAGGGTGATTTATAAATATTACAAAATATTTATTCCTCAAGTAAGGAAGTAAGCAAAAGAAAAGACAACAGAAGGTCATGGACTGAGCAGAGTAATAAACCCTTTCTGTTGAGTAAGCTGTAGTTTTTGGCCACCAGGATTGCAAGGAAGGGAGGCAAGATTTTGGGAAGCTTCTTGGAAATAATTTATGTTCAGGTTCTTGGATCATTTTCCTTTTGCTTTCTTGCAGTAGCCAGCCAACCAATTTTATTTTACCTCCCCTCATAAATGAATCCTGAAGAGCATTCTGTGATGCTCAAGCATAGTTACACTATTATTTTCTCTTAAAATGTTGATGGTCTCCTAGCTTCTTCTAGTATGATGGCCCACACTGAATCCAACACAATAGCTGCACAGTCAGTGCCTTTATGATCGTAGCAGCATGTTTTTTTTCTAAAAGACATCTTGGTAATCCGACACGGCCAACAGAAGTGAAGTTATCTGTGGAGCCCTAAAATGAAGAGATGACAAGAAAGAAGCTGCACTAATTTGACAATGCAGTGACAGGATTATCATGCAATTAGCAACATGGCAAAACAGCACCAGCTTGTTCTATTGAATTTGTTATGCTAAAAGTGGCAGTTGCTGGAGGTGAACGCAGAATCTTATGCAACTATTTCTGCTGCATAGCAATGCCAGTCCTATGACTGTCCTCATTTATTCAGTTTTCTAACAGCTGAATGGAACATGTGGTGTGAAAAGCTCTTGGCATTTTTTTCCCACTGAAGTCTTTTCATATTAAAGAGTTTAACAGTTAGAAGAAACATCAGTGCCACTTAACAATAACTTCTCATATAGATGTCGGCTCAAGTGATTAAGCTGTTCTCTTCAGTGCAACCTACTTTAAATATATAGGTGTAAGACACATTAATATCAGTGGGTAAGTGTGATTGGGTATCTGCTTAGAGCCTCACTCCCAACAAAACACAGGAAATGGAATTGCAGTGGAACAAAAATATCCTACAGAGCAGGGGTTCCTAAACCCTTTGCCATCACACCTCCCTTTAGTGTAATCTTAATGTACATACCTCCCCTAAAAATACAAACACCAAAATGAACACAAATGAACAAATGAAATGAAACGCTGTATGCACCTCCCCAAGGGAGGCACACCTCACAGTTTGGAAAACCCTGCTACCGAGGCATATCTATGATTTCAATTTCTACCAGATGATGACAACACAGGCAGGCAATAATGAGCAACAGAAGTATGAGCTGCTACAACCATTTGGGCTGCACTGTGGAAGGAAGGGAGTGTATCAGTATTCTCAACATCCTGGCAGGTAATTGGAAACACTTCAGAAATTTTGTTAAGATTTCACCCCTGGAAGACAATCTTACTCGGCTACGAGTGATCGCCAAGAAGAAGAAGAAGAAGGAGACTCAGTGATTGTCTATGCTGGGTGAAGATAATGTCAGTTGTGTCCAAAACTATCTGGAGGGACTTTCCCTTTCCTTTTATAGATTGACAAGCAGATCTTTACTATTGCAACCACTGCATGTGAGTAATTGAAAACATCTAAGTCCTCTAGCTCCAAAAGAAACTCAGCTCAGCTATCCCAAAGCTAATATTAATACCATATTCTATCTTTTTTCTGATGTTTCCCACACAAGACCTCAGCCATTCATCAAAATATTTCATGATTATGGCACATATCTGATTGGCTAAGTTAAGAACCTAGTGCTGGTGGCCATTAACTGCTTAATAATTTGATCACCCCCTTTCAAACTAAAGCTCTGAAGACATCCTTACCCTCGCTCTACATAATGACAAAGCAAACCAATATGTTATTTAACAATATTCTGTGCAGCTTGAAGTACATTCTAAGGAAATACAAGAAAAAAGTGATAGACATGGGTTACTATCAATGATATACCTGTGTGGGAATGGTACACAGAGATTTAATTCTGGTTAATCCTGGGCCCCAATGTGTGTCTGTTTACTCTCCCACCATCTCACATGCTGTCTGCCAATTATTGCTATAAGAACTTGTCTGATACCACATGATAGTAAAAGTGAGAGAATGTGTTCTCATAGTTTAACTAAGATTGTCTTAATTGTGTTTTGTGAGTAAATATTTCAGCCTAAATTGACTTTCAGTTTAAGGTAAAGGTAAAGGTCCCCCCCGCACATTTGTGCAGTCGTGTCCGACTCTAGGGGCCGGTGCTCATCTCCGTTTGTTAGCCAAAGAGCCAGAGTTGTCCGAAGACACTTCCACGGTCATGTGGCCGCATGACACGCGCGGAACGCTGTTACCTACCCACCGAAGTGGTACCTATTCATCTACTTGCATTTGCATGCTTTCGAATTGCTAGGTTGGCAAGAGCTGGAGCTAGTGCGGGGGCTCACTCCACATGCAGGGCTAGGGATTCGAACCTCTGAACTTGCAATCTTCCAATCGACAAGCCTGGCGTCTTACCCACTGAGCCACCATGCCCCAGTTTAAGACTTCAGCATAAATCTCTACAGTATAATATGAAAAGAATAACCCATAAAGGAAGTGAAACATTGTAGGAGTGCTGGGTCCATTCAACTATATAAACTCAGTCTATATGTCATGGTGTGAGTTGTATTTTGAGTGGGGCTCTGTATCTGTAGGAGAAGGCCTTATTTTATTTCACTTAGTCCATTAGCCATTAAGGCTACTTTGATAGTTGGCTTGTTTTCTGCCTGTTAAACTCTGTGCTTCATTAGACAATCTACTTTATCTTTTCAATCCCAGGATGAGGAGACTATACCTTGAAAACTGAAGTTCACTACATTGTCCAAAGTGGAATAAAAGGAAGAAGTTCAAAGGTAGAATCTAGAATAACTGGTGAATGTCCTGTAGGCACTACAGACTGTAAAGGTAAAATAGTAAAGGTAAAGGTTTCCCCCGCACATTTGTGCAGTCGTGTCCAACTCTAGGGGCTGGTGCTCATCTCTGTTTGTTAGCCGAAGAGCCAGCATTGTCTGAAGACGCTTCCGCAGTCATGTGGCCGGCATGACGTGTGCGGAACGCTGTTACCTTCCCACCAAAGTGGTACCTATTCATCTACTTGCATTTGCATGCTTTCGAATTGCTAGGTTGGCAAATGCTGGGGCGAGTGCGGGATCTCACTCCGTCACACGGGACTAGAGATTCGAACCTCCAAACTTGCGATCTTCTGATCGACAAGCCTGGCGTCTTACCCGCCAGATCAATGATAGGCTTTATTTTTATTTATGTATTTATAATTCAAATTTTGCCACCTCCCATCTCCCCCAGAAAAGGGGAACTCTGGGCGGTTTACAATAAGAACCATATTAAAAAGATACATATAGAAGCATCTAAAATATACATATACTATTTACCAAATATAAATATAAAATAAGTATAAAACCAAGTGGCCATAAAGATCTAATTCTGTGAGGAGTTTTTTTTCCACATTTTTCACATGACTTGCAAATAACTTGCGGTGCCATAATAGTTAATGCTAAGGCTCCACTCTTAAGGAAAGAGCTATGATATGCACCTTCTTTAGGGTCTTTTTAGAGGGAGGACAATCAAGGCAACTACCTTGAGCCCCACCCATGGAACGGGCCTCATCCTAAGTATGGTTTGGTTTTATGTTTGAAATGCTCCAAAGGATTGGTTTTTTAATACTAGGTAGTGAAATAATTTAGTTAAAAAATAATCCTAATACTTCTTCTTAGATTTTTGATTTCCATTTACTTCTTTTTGATTTCCAGTCACACTTTTGTTTATTAGACCATAGATTTTAATGAAGAAAAAATGATAACATGAGCAAAAAATGAACAAAAAATAATAAAACAAGCAGCATAAGATACTCTGAGAAAGAAACAAAGTTTGACAGATGATGTCTTCTATTGTTTATTATACCATAGATTTTAATGAACAAAAAATAAAAAATCAGCATACTGTAAAATACTCTGAGAAGGAAACAATGTTTGACAGATGATGTCTTCTAATTAAATTTTGTAAGATGCTTTGAGACCCTTTAGTGTACAGTGAAGGATGGAATATAAATTAGCTAAATACATAACTTTGTCAATAAATTATTCTGAATTCAGAGTATGTTCTAGTATCCAATAATATTTTAAAAGCTTTACCAATACAGCTTGATATATTACATTTATTGGGAAAATTCAAATGTTTCAGGTTTCTCAATACCTCTAAATTACTCAGTTTAATGTAATGCACACATTTTCCTTCCCTTTCCCTGATTTTATGTTCATGATTAATTTTAAAATCTGAGAAATTTAAAGTGAGCGTTAATGTTCATGATACTGCACGGTTAGATAGAAATCCCTGTTCACAGTGTCCCATAATTTAAATAGCTATCTCAGTTTTCAAGTGCTATACAATTATAAATAGTTCCAGAACTAGGCATTCACTGAACCATTTAATTTGTTATTATTATCTCTTTCCCCAAGCAGGCATCTTCTTTGAATTTATGAAACCACCCTATTACCTTACAGCTGCTGGTGATGAAACTGTTTTCAGATAAATGAAGGATGGAATATCTTTTTGGACCATTTTCCAATAATTAGAGAAAAGGAACTATTTGCCGATGTTTTAAGAAATTAGTTCAGACCCTTAAATACGTTGTTCTGAATAACATTAGGGGGACAGTATGAAATATAATAGCTACAAGATCTTATTATACTGTGATTGATCAAACCTATGAACAGGAATGAAGCTAGGCTTCAGCAGTATGTGAAGCGAGAACTACCAGAAGTGCAAGCTGGGTTTCGAAGAGGCAGAGGAACTAGAGATCAGATTGCCAACATTCGCTGGATCATGGAAAAAGCAAGAGAGTTCCAGAAAAACATCTACTTCTGCTTCATTGACTACGCTAAAGCCTTTGATTGTGTGGATCACAACAAACTGTGGCAAAGTCTTAAAGAGATGGGAGCACCAGACCACCTTACCTGTCTCCTGAGAAACCTCTATACGGGTCAAGAAGCAACAGTTAGAACCGGACATGGAACAACCGACTGGTTCAAAATTGGGAAAGGAGTACGACAAGGCTGTATATTATCACCCTGCTTATTTAACTTATATGCAGAGTACATCATGAGAAATGCCGGGCTGGATGAATCACAAGCCGGAGTTAAGATTGCCGGGAGAAATATCAACAACCTCAGATATGCAGACGATACCACCCTAATGGCAGAAAGTGAAGAGGAACTAAAGAGCCTCTTGATGAGGGTGAAAGAGGAGAGTGCAAAAGCTGGCTTGAAACTCAACATTAAAAAAACCCAGATCATGGCATCTGGTCCCATCACTTCCTGGCAAATAGAAGGGGAAGAAATGGAAGCAGTGACAGATTTGATTTTCTTGGGCTCCAAGATGACCGCAGACGGTGACTGCAGCCATGAAATTAAAAGACGCTTGCTCCTTGGGAGGAAAGCTATGGCAAACCTAGACAGCATATTAAAAAGCAGAGACATCACCTTGCCGACAAAGGTCCATATAGTTAAAGCTATGGTTTTTCCAGTAGTAATGTATGGCTGTGAGAGTTGGACCATAAGGCAGGCTGAGCGCCGAAGAATTGATGCTTTCGAACTGTGGTGCTGGAGAAGACTCTTGAGAGTCCCTTGGACTGCAAGGAGGTCAAACCAGTCAATCCTAAAGGAAATCAACCCTGACTGCTCATTGGAAGGACAGATGCTGAAGCTGAAGCTCAAATACTTTGGCCACCTAATGCGAAGAGAGGACTCACTGGAAAAGACCCTGATGCTGGGAAAGACTGAAGGCAAAAGGAGAAGGGGACGGCAGAGGATGAGATGGTTAGATAGCATCACCGATGTAATGAACATGAATTTGAGTAAACTCCGGGAGACAGTGGAGGACAGGAAGGGCTGGCATGCTATGGTCCATGAGGTCACGAAGAGTCGGACACGACTAAACGACTGAACAACAACAACAATGAACAGGAATATCCACCTAAGTAAAAATAAAACAAACAAGTAATTGAACGTGTACAGAAAAGGAATTAGTGGAAAAAGAGCTGTTCATCCCTGTGATCCAATTATTTTAGTCTGCCAGCTGCAACCATTGCTGTGTAACATAAATATGTGAGTGGGAAGAAAGGAAACTGGCTCTTGATAATTTCAGGACAGGAAGCCAACTCACATGTCCTGACAATATGTTTTCTGATGAGCTTTTCTACTGAAATAAGCAGGAAAACAATTTCTTATAAAACACTACAGCTTCCACATTTAAAATAAAACCAGGGATGGGAGAGTCTTGTTTCATTTGCATGGTAATGGAAACAATGCACATTTTTAACCTATGTGTAACTACGGTTTATTTTAAAATGTCTTATATTTTCTGAATTTTACAATCCAATCCATACATAAAGATATGTACATTAAAGGATAATGTGCACACAAATGTGTATATTTATTAAACTAATGTGCAGTTCTTTGCGTAAGAAATATTGCTAAAATGCACTCAAATCAAAACTTTGCTGAAATGTGTATGTCAGAAGAAATGATACAAATATTTATGCTATTTTTAAAAGTCACCATGACAATAGCCATAATCGTGATGCTCATGGTCCTATTTCAAGTAGGGGCCAGAAGAATGGCTTTCTCGGTGAACACATCTCAATTATGTAACTCTCTCTTGAGAAATTTTCAGCTATCTCCCAAATGTCTTCTTTCAGAAAAACTTGTGTGCTCATCCACGCCCTGATAGAATAATTATCACTCCAGGACTGATGTGTCTTGGACTGTTATTCAGGTTTCTTTTTGTTTTTTTGTTTTTAAGCAAATGTAGTTAAAAACCATTTTAAAATACTTAATGTGTTTAAGCACTGTTATTTTTATTGTGGTGGTGTTATTTAAACCCTCTCTCTCCCTCTCACTCACTCACACACTTTCCCTAGTAAGCTGCTCTGAGGAAGAGTGATTGAGATTAAAAAAAATAATAATGGATGGATGGATGGATGGATGGATAACGTTTCCCAATTTTAAAATGGGGGAAATGGCACACTGAAAGAAATAAAAACAGAGAGTTTCACCCATTACCTTAAATAAATCATTGGATTTATTAATCGGATGATTTGTTAAAGAAACTAAGTCATTATTGCACCTTTACTTATTTGGACTTTCAGGCCACTTCATTGTGACTGACACTGAGCAGTGTACAGTCAACAGTATATAAATTTATATACTGGTCATATACATTTATATACTGGTCATATACATTTATATACTGGTCATATAAATTTAAATAATAAATAAAAACTGTATGCCAATAACAATGACATTACAATAATACATACTAAACAGGACAATAGGTACAATCATACCTCAGTCTACAATATGATGTCCATGATGTGGTATTTCCTTTGGGCAGCAAAGTTAGTCCTTGAAACCCTTCCAGAATAGACAGGTCTTTAAAAGCTTGTAGAAGATAATGATGGGGCATCCTGTTCCCTAGGAGGAAAGCCCCTCCCTCTTCTGGCCACCCTCTTGTTGAATGTTACGATAGGAGGGAACCCTCATCTGCCTTCCCTTAGTTCTAATTAGGCAGGCCGATTCTACCCAGATTAATACCTGTTAATCTACCAGCCATATATCACTACACTAGTCTACTAATTATATATATTTTTAAGTTCATTCTTAGCCTGTCACTCCAAGTTCAAGTGCAACCTTCGCCCCCCCCACCCCCCAAAATGTTGCACAACCCTGCTGTGACAAACAGAAATGCAAACGCCATGATTCACGTTCAGCTTCCAACCACCAGCTATTGTAATCTCGGATATCCTATCATCCAATTCATCTTCTTACCTTAATGCTATGCTGTAGCACATTGATGAGTGTCTCTTTTTATCTGGACAATTACGATATCTACCGATTGGGGGAGATGGTCAGTGATATAAATTTTAAAAATAAATAAACAAATAAATAAACAAATAAATACCTTGCATGATATATACCATAACTGTCAAGCAGCAGAATTACTTCTGAATATAGATTTTTTTTAAAAGTAATACCAGGGTAACAACACTCCATTTTCTATTGTATTTTATCAGTGGTCAAATATTCAGAAGCTCCGATATCCAATTATTAAAAATATATATCCAAATATTTTAGATGCATTACTGAGCAATCCTGAATAGAATACAGAGTATTCTGATGTCGGAACATTGTTACAGTCACAAAGCACTGCTGGCAACAGATCAACACAGTGAAAGCGAGAAAGGACCAACATTGCTTAAATTATACACAATACGTATATACATAAACATCCATTAAGTCTGTCAAATATTCAACCAGTTTGGAATCATCCCCAAGAGGTAAGAAGACTTTTAAAACTTCAGACTCTTGTCTTCTCTTGCTCCATCTGCTGCCCAAGTGCCCATCATGTCACTCCTTTTAGGACTTTCCAAGGTTAACCTCAGAATAAAATCCTCTGAAGCTCTGTTTTGGACCAAAGTCTAAGCTTTGGTGGCATCTAGCTAGTGGTCTGGACAGAACACAAAGAGAGAAATTTTTTGATGCAAATGATGCTACAGGTAGATTAACCTCAAAATGTTGGCTTTTTAAACTGCAACAAGCAGGGTTGGGAAGTGCTTGGAGACATTTCTCTTCCATAAATAATGAGGATTGGTAACCTCACAATGCTGGATTTCCTCTAAGAATGAAGGCTAGGGTTACTTCACTTCCATGATGGTTCAAACAAAGTTTCTCTTCAAAGCTCCTTCACAAGATAACATTCCTCCCCCCCCCCTCACCGTTCTAAAGAGAGAAGTAAAAATACTCCATTATGTCACTTAATTAATTACAAAATGTATATTACCCACTCCCAAATATTCTGGATGGCTTACCTTTTCTGAAACATAGTAATACAGTCCATTAAAAAACCACAAACCAATAGCAGTTAAAATAATTAGAAATAAACTAACATAAAAAATCAGAAAACCAACTTTTAATTTAAGTGAATTATCTAGAGCCCAGAGAAATAACATTTTAAACCTCAAATGCATGCTGAAAAATAATAGCCTTGATTCTGTTCTGTAAAGGATGCAATGAAGGGCTGTCCTACCCTTGGGGGAAGGGGGGAGTTACTATGCAGTGTTGGAAACTATTTGACAGTGCCTCAAAACAAACATTTGGTCTAGTGGTTAAGGCAATGGGCTAGAAACCAGGAGTCTGTAAGTTCTAGTCCCACCTTAGGCATGAAAGCCGGCTGGGTGACTTTGGGCCAGTCACTCTCTCTCAGCCCAACTCACCTCACAGGGTGGTTGTTGTGGGGAAAATAGGAGGAGGAAGGAGTATTAGGTATGTACACTGCCTTGAGTTATTTATAAAAATAATAAAGGCGGGATAAAAAAAAGTAATTCTTTCCAACCAAGATAATTTTGAATTAAACTGCAAAACCTTCTTTTAACTGGCTACTTGGAGGGAGGGGGTGTCCATTATTCAGGAATGTCTGCAGAACTGGAGAGTAAGGCATCAAAAGGATTTATATAATTTGTCAATTTACATCATTTGTGTGATGTTGTCTGTAATGAAATCGTTACGAATTTTTGTGTCACTTGTTGAAATTTGTGTAATGACATTTTTACATGAATGATAGAAGTTGGAGTGGAAATTTACCCATTACATGTGAAGTCCTTTCTATTGAGATCTGGTAAAAGAAGCTTTGGAAAATACCTGATGCTGGGAAAGACTGAGGGCAAAAGGAGAAGGGGACGGCAGAGGATGAGATGGTTAGATAGCATCACCAATGTAATGAACATGAATTTGAGGAAACTCCGGGAGACCATGGAGGACAGGAAGGCCTGGCGTACTATGGTCCATGGGGTCACGAAGAGTCGGACACGACTGAACGACTGAACAACAACAACAAAAGTAGCTTTCACTGTATTGATCAACAGTCTGACCACCAATGCAGGGCTTTCAAAAGAGGTGATGAAAGTGTCTTCCCTGCCTGCATTTAGGCAGCTGCGTTCTACACTACCTGAACTGTCCAAGTAGTCTTCAAAGGAAGCTGCAAGTAGAGCACATAGTACAAATCCAATTTCATGGTGATTAGGGTGTGAGGGGCACAATTGGGGCATCAGCCTAGGCTGGGCAAAGACTTCCCATTGGACAAGGCATCTACCTGCTGATCAAAGAGAAGCTATGGGTTTAGGAGGATCTTCTCAGGAGAAACGCCATCCCATCCAGAGCTATCACAGGAGCCAGTGCCAAGCCAGAGGGTTTCTGGATCAACAGCAACTCCATTTTGGCAGTGTGCAGTCTGAGCTTGTCTCATCCTATCCACTCCCTCTTGGCATTGCTTCAGTTTCCTCCTCTGGCTTCTCTCATCGCTAGAGGAGCTGCTGTGGGTGTGCTGTGCATGCCAAAGAGCCTCTTCCAGCAACTGGACATGCTGGAGGAAACCAACTTAGGGATAATAAGTGAATTGTATGATCACAAAAAAAAAAAAAAAAAAAAAAAAAACACCCAAACCTAAGGCAAATTTCACTAAACAGTGCTATTCAAGATATAAAGTACATTATGTACATGGCTCCAAATACGAGTATTTTTACAGCTTGGCAGATAGATCAATGAATTCTGCTTTCTTTAAACAAATGAAGTGATGTTTATGAATGAAGTGATGTTTACTTTGATGAGATCTCCCTGTTCACCAAGGTTCCAATAAAGAACACCATGGCACTCATCGAACAGATCTTCCCAAAAGACATCACGGCACTATTCCAACATTGCCTGACGACCAGCTACTTTCAATGGGATAAGGATTTCTATGAACAAACAGATGGAGTCGCCATGGGAAGACCCCTCAGCCCGGTTATAGCGAACTTCTAAATGGAACATTTCGAAAAACAGGCTTTAGAATCGGCACCCCTCACACCAACAGTCTGGTACCGGTTCGTGGATGACACCTTCACCATTTGGAGTCATGGGGAAGAAGAATTGGAGAAATTCCTGAACCACCTCAACAGCATCCACCCGAATATACAATTTACCATGGAAAAAGAAATGGAAGGCGAACTACCATTTTTAGATGTCATGGTCATACGCAAACCGGACCTGCAATTAGGACACAAAATCTACAGAAAACCCACCCACACAGACCAGTATCTACATAAAAATTCCAATCACCACCCACGACAAAAAAGAGGCATCATCAAAACACTAGTGGATCGTGCAAATCAGAACTGTGAAGCTCAATTTCACAATTCTGAACTCAACCATTTGGAGTGGTCCCTACAGGCGAATGGCTACTCCAAGAATGAAATCAGGAGAGCTATCAAACCGAAAAAACAGCACTCAACTGAAGAAAAACAGCCCCCCACAAGCAAAATATTTCTGCCCTACATTAAAGGAGTCACGGACCGCATGGAAAAACTAATGAAAAAACATAACCTCCAAACAGTCTTCAAACCCACCAGAAAAATACAACAAATGTTAAAATCAGCAAAAGACAAAAGGGACCCCCTCACCACTGCAGGAGTTTACCGCATACCCTGCAGCTGTGGACAAGTATACATTGGGACCACAAAACGCAGCATCCACACCAGGATAAAAGAACATGAAAGACACCACAGATTACAGCAACCTGAAAAATCTGCAGTAGCTGAACATGCTCTCAAACAAACTGGTCACCAAATCTTATTTGAAAACACAGAAATACTGGACAACACCAACAGCCACTATGTTAGACTATACAGGGAAGCCATTGAAATACATAAACACCAACACAGTTTCAATAAAAAAGAAGAAAGCTTAAAGATAAGCAAAACCTGGCTGCCAGTCCTGAAAAACACAGCTTGCAAAAGGTCAATGAACTCTACTCAACCACAGGAATATACAAACAACTCACACAATAGATGTGCTAATCCCACACACGACAGCCTAATCACCCCCTAATCACCACAATAAACCCTCTCCTAAGCTCTTGTAAATGACCCACAGAAGACACACACCCTCTCAGCAGTTATAATCACCAGCAGCAACACACACCCTCCACTTGGGCACAGACAGAATCTCCTAGCTGTGCTCCTGTCCTCTGAAGATGCCAGCCACAGTGACTGGCGAAACGTTAGGAACCAAAACTGCCAGAACACGGCCACACAGCCCGGAAAACCCACAACAACCATTGGATTCCGGCCATGAAAGCCTTTGACTATACATTGAAAGCCTTCAACTATACATTAAAATGAAGTAGCATTTATTTTTCATCAAGCACCTGAAATAAGTACTTTAGGAGAAGATTGATGATGATTTACTGATGCAAACAAAATCAAAAGTGAGTTCAGTAAGCTGTTATGAGAAATGCAGTTTAAAAAGCCATTTGCTTAATCATCAAGTCAACATAATTGTATGCCTGATGGAACATTTGAAACTGCTCTTAGGTGTGTGTGTGTCTGTCTCTCTCTCTCTCTCTCTGTATGTGTATGTGTATGTGTATGTACAGTATATGCCATGCATATAATGTACTTTAAAACTTGCACAGCACTGTTTAGTGAAATTTGACTTGTTTTTCTGATGATACAATTCACTTATTATCCCTATGATGGTTTCCTCCAGCATGTCCAGTTGCTTGAAGAGGCTCCTTGGCATGCATAGCGGCTGGATAGCATCATGGTTAGAGTGCTGCCCTTTGACACAGGAAACTGGAGTTCGAATCCCAGCTGGTACCTACCTTACCAGTAGGGGTACTTGGGCAAAGACCTAATGCTTCACCTGCCTACCTCACATATGAGAGTGACTCGAACTAAAAGAATCATGCTGGCTCGGACGTTGCCCGGATTAACAAGGTCCATGCCAGATGTTGGGGAACCAAGACAATCTGATGATAAGTGAGCTACTGGAACAAACCATACATGGATGAGACAAGAGAACCTAGAATTGATGGAATGTTACTACAACAGTAGACCTAACAAGAGGGGATATATTAAATGTATGAGAGAACTATGGTTGAACACCCAGAGACTGCACACCAGCCGGAAATAGGGTGGGCTGGGTCTGGTGAGTGTCAAAGCCACTGTCCTTGATGAAACCCAGAACATCCAGGAGTACATAAGTAAGATGGCACCCAAAGATCAGCTGCTGAGAGAATGCCTGAGGCAACAGCAGACATGGGAGGAAGATCAAGCAGAGGAAGTGCCATGGCAAGGCAAGATCCTGCATGGGATGTACCATCGACAGATAGCTGAAGTGGCTGACATTGGGAAATCCTACCAGTGGCTGGAAAGGGCTGACTAAAAGACAGCACTGAGGCACTGATCATAGCAGCACAAGAACAGGCACTAAGCACCAGATCCATAGAAGCAGAGGTCTACCACACTAGACAGGACCAGAGGTGCAGACTGTGCAGAGAGGCCTCAGAGACAGTCCAACACATAGTGGCAAGGTGTAAGATGCAGGCAGGAATAGCATACACTAAACAGCACAACCAAGTAGCTGGCATTGTGTACAGGAACATCTGCACAGTGTATGGGCTAGACCCTCCCAGGTCCAGATGGAAGATTCCACAGAAGGTCATGGAGAATAACAGGACTAAATCCTGGGAGACTTCCAGATCCAGACAGACAGGCAGGTACTGGCCAATCAACCAGTTATCATGGTAGTAGATGAAGACCAGAAGACAGCTGTGGTGATAGATGTAGTGACAGCAACATCAGGAAGAAGGAGTATGAGAAGGTGGAGAAGTACCACGGCCTGAAAGAGAAAGTAGAGAGGATGAGGAAATTGAAGGCCAAAGTGGTCCCAGTGGTGGTAGGAGCCCTTGGGGCTGTGACTCCTAAGCTGGGAGAGTGGCTCCAACAGATCCCAGGAACAACATCAGACCTCTCTGTCCAGAAGAGTGCAGTGCTAGGAACAGCTAAGATACTGCGCAGAACCATCAAACTCCTAGGCCTCTGGTAGAGGACCTAAGGTTGAGGAAGACACATACCACCCATAGGGGTGAGAGAAGATTTTTTTATCTAACTGTCTGTCTGTCTAGCTAGTTACACACACACACACACACACACACACACACACACACACACACACACACACACACACACATCTATACACACAAAAAGACATTTGATCCAGGGCTGGAGGTAGAGAATGAGGATCAAGGAACACCTTCTTTTGGCCAAACTGTTGTTCATTCATTCTCCAGGATCTAAGCAATTTATGGGAATTACTTAAAGTAGGTTTTAACTAGTATTCAACCAAATTCATGCCAATTCTTTCCTCACTAATACTCTAACCCAGGGCAAAACAAAGTTTTCCCGCGGCGACACACCAACCGCCCTTGGTGTGTCGCCGCGGGAAAACCCGGAAGTGCCGCCGTTGCGGCAGCGCGAAAAAACCCGGAAGCGCTGCTGCCGCTTTCGGGTTTTTGCACGCCGCCGTTGGTGTGTCGCCGTGGGAAAACTTGGAAGCGCTGATGATGATCAGCGCTTCTGGGTTGTGTGGCAACACATCATCCTTCTCTTTATCTTGCATAGGGAGGAAACAAAGCTGGCTATAGCAAAATCAAGGAAGAACTTTTCGTATGAGGTTCAGGTGACTGTCCCTCAGTTTCCTCCTTCCCTGTAGTATCACTCCCTTCCTCCTCCTCCTCCTCCAAAATTCTTCTTCCTCCTCCTCCTCCTCCTCCTCCTCCTCCTCCTCCTCCTCCTCCTCCTCCTCCTCTTCTTCTTCTTCTTCTTCTTCTTCTTCTTCTTCTTCTTCTTCTTCTTCTTCTTCTTCTTCTTCTTCTTCTTCTTCTTCTTCTTCTCTTGCCTACTTCCAATGTGTTGTACTTTCTTGCATTGTATTTTGATGTTGTTTTATTGTGATGTTCATTTGTTTTGCTTTATATTACTGATCTATATCCAACGTAAAAATAACCTTTAAAAAATGACTAATTTCATAAGGCACTTTACAAGTCTTTTCTCCTTATCCCAAATTGAGGAGAATTGGTTTATATATTCTCTGCCTTGGAATGCTTTCCATCAGATTTAAAATATTAAATCTGTCTACCCCTTTAACAGCTGCACAGGAAAACAGACCTAAATTATGTTAGCGGAAATCAATGGATATATTGCATTTACCTTGATGGTGACACTGAATTTAAGATGCCCCCCATCTGCCCTAGAATATTAGGCAAGGAAAAAAAAACGTTTTCTGTCTCTATTACTATATTTTTAGTGAGTCAGAGATTATATTCTTATTCTAAAGATTAAAACATTGGGGGAAATTTTTTTATGATTTTTATGTTAATTTTACTCACTTATTTTTGCCATGACCTTGATCTTTTGTCATAAGCTTATATGTTGGTATAGTTTCTTTTTCAAATAGAGTGTTCAAATGGGGTAAACTTTTCATTCTGTTCAGAAATGCACATTGCATTACAAACTGTGTATCAGTTAAGGAGCCACTGGTATGAACAAGCTCAATTGCAGTTTCATCAGTATGGCAAAATTTCATGAAGCATGCAGTTGTAAGTGGTGGAATTAGCAAGATGATGAATTAAGTCCACGCTTGGCCTTGGAATCAATTCCTTCACAGTCAAAGAACCCAAAGCCTGTTCAGAAGGATCCTTTTCACAACATATGAACCACACAGCTCTCCACTGACGTTACACCTGCTCATTGATCAGAGTCAGAAGTTAGAACTTCTCTCATAACTGAAGCTGCTTCCACAGGGAAAGTCTTCTAATATCCCCTCACAATTGTCATTCCCCTCCCTAGCAGCATTCACCCCAAGGGAGGGGTACACCCCAGTATGTATCACCCATTACAAATCCTTCAAATATTTTCTGAATCAAGGCCAGGGAGGAGGAAGGAGTTATTGAAGAAAAAAAAGGTTTAAATAAAATAATCTACGACAAATTTTACACTCACGGAATATTTGAGGGACCACCTTTCCCCAGTTACATCTACCCATCCCATCAGGTCTGGCAGGAGAGACATGATACGGGTCCTGTCAATTAAGGAGTACCATCTGGCAGGACCCAGGAGGAGAGCCTTTTCTGCTGTGGCGCCTGCCCTTTGGAACATCATCCCCCTGGAGTTTAGATTGGTCTGACCCTGCTTGACTTCCGAAAGGCTCCAAAGACTTGGCTCTGTCAACGTGCCTGGGAATCTGACTATGTATTTATTTAATAAATTTACAGGGCCACCCATCTCATATGCATGACTCTGGGTGGCTAAGACTTAAAAACAGAATAAACACATAATTAAAAACAGCCAAGTTTAAAACAACAGAGATAACATGGTTATGATTACCCATAAGCATAAGCATACTAGATGACTGTATTGTTGAACGCATGACTTGCACTTGCCTGCTTATTATGCTTCTTGGTTTTAAATTTTGGTTTTAATTGGGTTTTAAATTTGGTTTTAAAGGTGTTACTGTTTTTTTATTGACCTTTGTATTTGTTTAATGGTTGGGTTGTTGGTTGTTTCACTATGTGAGCCACGAGTCAATAACAGTGCACCTTTCTTCCACAGATACATTTTAATGCTCTTTTTCTCGGATGGAAATAGCCCCAAGCAGGACACAAACAACTTTTATCGTGAAACAATTGTGTTTATTGTTTACTACAAAAACTAAACTTTGCTTATTAAGGGAACAGTGAAGTGCTTGGTTACTTACTGTACATTTTCTGGTTCATATACATTTACTCTTTCTTATCCTAACTTATTTAGCATCTCTCCAAATATATTTCTTATATTTGAACTTAATTCTGAGTTCTCTACTGATGTTTCTCACACCTCCAGCTGGCTGTAACCGACTCACTTATGTCACAAGGAAGCTCGATGACTCAATTAATTCAAAGTCTCCTTGCTGCAATGGATGGTAGTAACACTGCTGTCTGTTCTATGATTCTATTGTAATTGTTTGGATTCTGTTATGATCTACATTTGAAGAGTTCAAGTTAGTAAGTCTTATCATTCAATGCATGAAACCAAAGGAAGGGTGAGAATTCTGCCCTAGGGATGGAAAGGTGACAGTATAAATTAAAATAGCAAATAAAAGCAAACAAAATGTTATTTTCCCTTACAGCTGACTTTTGGAGTGGGACTCCCCCTCCCGGGTTCACTGTAAGTTCCAGGGAGAATTCTGAATTAAAAAAAACAAAACCTAATTGAAATACATATTTATTTTTAGAAGCCAATTCTTACTGCCTTATGTTGTGCTGCAGTGGTTAGTCACAGACACGATGCCAGTGCTAATTACCCGGTTAAAATTAAGTTAGTAGCTCCTTAACATTAATTTAAATTAAGATGAAAAAGAAACTTGCCTTAGCACAATGTGATTGGCATGCCCTCTTTGTGTAAAGTATGGTATAAAAGTCAATGTTCCACAGATATAATGAAATAAACAGGAGATGTTCCACTGACAAGTGACAAATGAAAACTGTTACCAGAGAAAGCCTCTGTTGTTTCCATCTTTATTGTTCAAAAGGTTAAGCAACGCATCTGAAGGAGAAATAATGAAAGTCAGAAAATCAAATTTACACTGTGGAGCTTTGCAACCTGAAAGGGGAGGAGGGTTTCAGGCTAAACAGTTTGAGCCAAAAGAAAAAGCCTTCAAAGAGACTAGTACTGCTTTAAACATATCTGTCCCCCACCCTCAAAAAGTATGTGAAGAAGGAGCTTTTGGGTACATAAAGTATTTTAAAGCCCTTCTAGTCCCTGGGCCCAATCTAGCAAATTTCAGCCTCAATTTTTAATAAAGTCAGGCGAGAAATAGGTGGATTAAACAACAGTCCCTAGAATCAGAAATAAACATGGACTGAATGTAACCTGGTCTACTAATCCTTAGTCACTACTAAAATGATCTTGCTATTAGACAGGAAGCAAGGTGATGTCTGAGATTTGGCTGTACAAGTCCCTTACAACTCTCCCTCAAACTAAAGTTTTAACTCTGATTTTTGCTTGGTAGTTAAGATTAACCTGTTTAATACTTTGATTTGAAAACTTTTAGAAAGATCCTACTTGGAAAGGCAGGATATACATTTCTACAAGTTAGCTTCATAAACAGGCTCTTTCCTGTTTAGTCATGAAGATGATAATGACTATGGAATAAACACAGGTATGTGCTGTCCCCTAGTCTTTCCTTGAATTATAGTCCTAACATCCAAACTAGCAAGATTTTCCTACCTCACACAAGAATGGCTCAAGAGATTTGCTACTTAAAATAGTAGAAAGACCCACCATCTAAAACAAGGAAGGAACAACTGCTTCTTCTTCACCATTTTTTTCCATGGACCTCTTTCCTGGTGGTACTATGGCACCAGATACCCATTCTATCAATGTCAGTGAAGAGTTCTCAAGGTGACATATTGCATGGTGACAATGGAGGCTGCCTCTGCAGACAGATGCCACAACCACTTCACAATGCATAACTGTGAGGAACCCTTCTGAATGATGAACATAAAGTAGCTGGCTGGGACATCTAGCTGTTCTGGAGAGTTCATACTTGAAGCACGATGAACAGTGGGCTGGAGAGCATGGGAATGGGGGTGGCCTCCAATAACTGCTTGTTCAGCCTGCCACTCTAAACCACTGTTTCATCTCACTTAAAGGCATAACTGGGGAACTGTTGCCTTATTCACCAAAACACTTTACTCACCTACCTTTGATTTGTCCTATAAATGAGACTCTGTTTAGAAAACATCGAGCTCTCAGCAATTCTTTTGTCCTCAACATTTTTCCTCTTCCTTTGTTTCCACTTCCTTTTGCCACTTGTCTGTTTTGCAGAAGCTGAACTGCAGCAACTGACTACATTTTTTATATCAATGCCAGTTTCTCTTCCAGCTAATCTATGCATTTGAAGCCACCAAATGTATGAGCCAGATGTGGAAGGCCTTCATTCCATAAGTGCAGTGTAATATGTTCTTGATTATGAGGTTTGCCTGTTTACACTGGTGTGTTCTGAAGAGAGAGGGGGTGAGGGGAATCATGTAGTGCATACAGAGCTGCTCCACAAAGCATACAAAACAAGCCGTGTTAACGGTGATGATACTTTGGTGAATTATGTGGGTGACATTCCTGCTCTCATTTTTACCACATGGTATCCTCTCGTTAGGACAGATGCTGAAAACGAGAGAATAAGCAAATGGCATGTAAGGATGCATAACCAAAAGATGCCAAGATTGCAAAATTTCCTCCTTTGTGTAAACTAACAGTTTAAATTCTTGGCAGCCACAATTTATGCTGACCTTACAGTCTCTCCTCAGAGCAGATCTGCTCTTGCTCTCAGCACATCCACAATATCTACTTCTTGTATAAAACAAACACTATCCTGAAGTGAAGGAAAACTCAGATATAATTACTATCTCTAATTGCATGAAAAAGGCCATGTTATACACATCTAGCTGTAAAAGAAGAGGTAAATGGCCACCTTAGTTCAGTATCACAATTAAATACAGGCATTTAATTGGCATGCACATTTCATCTTTTAAGAACTTTGCACTCAAAGCCCTAACCTAGATGTAGACATCTGTCAAATTCTCACATTTCATTTCTGAAGAGTTTGCAGTCTTATTTTCCAAGTTAGAATGGACAAACTCTTACGAATTGCAAAGAGTTTGCAAGTTTTTATTTTTTTAAAAAATGAACCAAGAAAATTCTCAATATGTTCTCATTTCTCCCCCTCCTGATATTTAGCATATTAAGTTATCTGAATTGTCCCTACTGAAATGAAAAGTGAAAGAATTAAATGGGTAGGTTAATTAGGATCCATGTTATCCTTAGCAACTGTTCAATATAAGATGGAGAAAGCTTTTCAGTCTTCTGGCTAGTGCCCTCAGGTCACATAATTTCGAGGTAGCACAGGAATTTTGGGGAGCTGGAGTGTAATATCTGTGGAGAGCACCAAGTTGGGGAAAGCCAGATTAAACTTGGTCTTCATCATAAACTTCACATTTGCAGGTGCATCAGTGTATTGGAAGTAATGGAATATATTTTTCTGAGTTTACAAATCATATATTTATGAACAGACAGAACAAAGCAATACATGCATCCTTTTGATGCTGGGAAAATTATTTATTGGGTTAATGCTGTTCCACATTAGCTCCATATTGACATAAGGATTGACATTCACAAAGATTAAACTTGCAACAATGGTTTATCATCCATAAGAACCATGAAAAAAATAGATTAGGCTATTAGTTTGAGTCCAGAATTGTGACTAAATGTTTCGTTTGCTTGTTTTCCTTTTAAAAAAAACCTTTATGAGCCAAATATTTCACTTCCAGAGTGTTGTGATGTGCCAATAAGCAATCTGAGTTAATATTGTGGGCTCCAATTCACCCACAAAATATTTCTGTTAAATTACGTGGGATACCAATATCATCTCTATACTGGTATTTATTTTCAGACCCTATTCTCATCCATAGCAGAGAAATGCATCACTCTTTTCAACATTAACCACCACCGTGAGTCCTGGCCACTCACTGCTAGCTCAGACCTGAAATATGTACATGTGGATTTTCTTATATTATTAGCTCAGTACACACACACGCGCGCACACACACACACTGTACAGAATTGGACCAGTCACGTTTTCCTAATGTGTCCTGTTCCTATGCATATTTGTTCAGGAGTATGTAGGGGGTTGTATACAGCTCATTTATAGGTATATCACAAAGCTTCAGGCATCTGTAGTTTGCATGGGTCCCTCTCTTCCCCTTTTCCCCATTCATTTGTGTATAATGGATGGAACAATCTGAACAATTGCTGTGGCTCCTCTGACAATGTTGCCGGTTGGTAGGGCAGGCACAACAACACATGTGAGCTGCTAGGGCCCCCACATTGTTCTTTGTCAAGGTAGAGCTACATATGGGATCTCTCTCCTCTGGCTTAGGCAGATGGAATTATGCCAGACTATTAGATATTTTTTCTCATCTTTGGTCAATGGTGACTGTATCCCGGCTGGCTGTATGGGGAGTGCATTTCTAAATAGTGCCTTATAAATTGCAGGATTCCACTATTGCAACATGCCTCTTACTAAAATGCATTAGGCATTTATTGAGAGCTGTGGGATTAAACTTTTAATCAGATCATGAAAATATGAATCCCTTCTTCATTTTACAGTTAATAAAACACTGCAGTTCTAATGCACAAAGCCTATTGCAGTACATTCATTCCAAGTATACCTCTCTTCTTAACAGCCTGTGAGTATATTCTCTATGTCTAATGAAGTTGTACTCCATTGAACTAACTATTAAAACAGCCAAGACCAAATGTGTCAGCTTTACTTATTAGGCCAGATTTATAGAAGAGCTTATTCACTCCTGTGGTGCTTCTATATTCAGTTTCATTTAATGGGAATAAAGCATTCAAAATGTTAATGAGTGTGGGCCAGGGTACAGTTGCTGTATTGAGCCCATCAATGAGAGTAGTTTTTTTTAAGAAAAAAGAAAAAGAAGGACGAACTTGCCAACTTTCTTGAGAGGGCTTGATGGTGAAGTAGTCTCATGGCCTGTAAAGTCTGTCCATTAAACTAAACAAAGAATGATAATACATGGGATTTCTTTTCTTTTTGAAATGAATGGGAATGCATATTCCCAGCATTTGAAATTTGTACATTAGACTAAAATACAGATGTGGGTTAGTGGCTTTTGCTTATGTGTAGATTAACCTGGTAACAAGTTTGATTTTTACCCTGCTATTTCTTTGGGAAATTTTGATGGGTAGATGAGTACATCAAAAGGATTAGAGGAAATTTCTACCAAGACATTTTGTCCTAGTTCAGACATAAATTTAAAAAATGGATGTTTATTGCAACTGATATGGAAGACATGAATGTTTAAACTGTATCTTTAAAATATTTGGATGGGATAATTGGCAAAGGAGAATTTTAGTCTTGATGGAAAAGGCACCATTTTATTTATTTATTTTTCAAATTTCTCTCACCGCCCATCTCCCCCAATGGGGGACTCTGGGCGGTTTACAATAAAATCAATAAAATCAACAATTAAAAACATACAATATAAAATTGGTTATAATAATACAATTAAATAAATATAATATAAATATAAACCGCCCAGAGTTCCCTTGTGGGGAGATGGAGCGGTATATAAATTGAAATATAAATAAATAAAATAAATAAAATCCATGTGGCGATATGATGTTATATAGTAGGGAGGATATTATTACCATTTTAGATGTCTCCCCATCTTACATTAGGTCAATGAGAAGTTGTGTACGTTATTTTTAAATATTTACTATTTATATCAAAGGAGTCTCCCAATAACAAATATATGGTGGTGAAAAACTTCATTTAATACAGAGGTGGGGGAACGAGGATCCCAAAATTGGTAGGGACAAATCCACATCTGGCTCAGTCACGATTTCATGGTTTTTTAAACTGTGATAGGCCTATTTTAGATTTTACATTATCCTTTGTATATCTTCCACACCTTGGAATGACAGGAAACTGTGCTGTCATTTTTTTAAGCAATCCTGATTAGAGGACCACAAAATAGGAACATGATAGCAGCAGGTGGCCCCCACTCTTTCATAATTCTGTAGTTCAGTATATAGCAGAGCTTTCCAAACTTTTCATGTTGGTGACACACTTTTTAGACATGCATCATTTCGTGACACACTTTTACAGCAGGGCACAAGGCAGGCACTAGGACCTGTGTGGAATCCTGGCAGGTTTGGAGGCAGCCAGGCACAAGGCAAGCACTAGGACCTGCGTGGAATCCTGGCACTGCTCTGAGGCAGCACAAGCCGCAACACACCCAGACACTGCAGCCGACACACTGACGTGTCACGACACAGAGTTCGGAAAGCTCTGGTATATAGAAACCAGATAGCTTTGTTGGTGTATTATTCTTTTGAGGAGTAAGTCACATCAATATAACCTTATTAGGTAATCACCTACAAACTTTAAAAGGTCAGGCAGCACGTGATCCAGACTGAAGAGTATAAAAGAGCCTGCCTGCCTGCCTGCGTCACTGCTTCTTTCTGTTTACTCCTGTTTGCTTGTTACTACTATCTGGTATGTGGAATTGTAATACTTCCAGGGATCTGGAAGATAACTGTAAATAGTGCCTGTTTATATGAGTAACAAACATAACTTCAACTAAGTTACCAAAATGACTGGTGTCATTAATTGGTCTCTGGTGCTGATCACTTTCTGATACTCTGCATGTGCAAGAAAACACACTCTCCAACAAGCTTTACACCTAAGCAGATGAGTATTGGTCTGCAGGTTATATTTTAATCAGTAGGAACCTCATTAAACAAACTGCAAACATTGTATTAAGAAACTCTAAGTTGGATAAATCTGATTTATATCTTGGTCCTGGCATTTATGGGAATGCTCTTTTTTGGACAATGAGTCATGAGCTAAATTGCTAATGGGATGATGTTTGACAACAAGGCTGGCATTGACAGGAGTATTATTGAAGCTCCAAAATGAACAAAGAAGTGTGTTAACGCAATTAAAACTGAGGCAAGAAAAGCAGAAACTCTATTATGCTCAGGGTGCCTGAATTTCATTTTCTTTTGAAGTAAGAGACAGGTTTTGTATTAGATAAAGTGGATTGTAGAAATCTGTTCAAATAATTGAAAACTATAACGCACCAAGATCTTTTCAGTTCAAATTAAAATGTGTATGGAATGTAGAAGAAATCGAAGAGATTTAGAGAAACAGACAGAAACAAGACAAAAAAAGACAAAAACAGCTGTCTTCTCCGATGTGGTGCCAAATGTAGAAATAAAGAAAGAACAAACAAATGTTGCTAATGGTACTATTATTATCCAGACTAGAAAGAAGAGAGACCAGGATTTTAGTAACTTTAAATCAGTGGCGATTTTAAGGGAAAGAGCAGTTTAGAAACCATTGAGATATGGAGAATTTGTAAGGTCACAAATGAAATGAAACAAAGACAAAACAAGAGATGCTTGCTGAAGTACTTCTAGGTAAGGTTTGACTTGTGTGTAAGAGTTACTTCAAGAGAGATAAATGAAAGCAGTTATGAGCATAGCCCAGTCACCAGAGGATTCAGGCCAGTGAATATTTTGGTAACATATTGTTCGTGTTTTGAATTATATGTTTGCTGTCGAACATTAATTCTTCAAAACAGTATTTATAATGGCATTTGAAATCATATAAATATTACCATAATATAATATAATAATATAATACAATGTTATCTATTTTATTCATAGTGTTATTTCTTGATAATACTGATGATGTTAATATTATGAAGTAACAACTTAACACTCTAGGCTTCTATTCAAGAAGTTTGAGAAATTGTGGCATATTTTTATGGCCATATTCATTGAATAACACGTAGTTTAACAAATTATGCAGTAAACAAGGTTAATTGCAATGATGGGGGAGGGAATTTGAAAATACATTCCCACTGAATTCAGTTCCCAGTGAAATATTGCCAGAAGTATCTGCCATTATATGAAATATCCACAAACCTTTCCTTTGCACTGTGCTAATCCCACCGGGTCCCTCTGTAACCCTTTCTTTCTGCCTTAACCTTTTATTCCCAGGTCTGATGGGAATAAAGGACCTTTAGCAATGCTGTCAATAGTCATATGTTATTCATGGCCAATAAATTCTAACTCTCTTAGGTTTATCCTAAGTGTTGTCTTAAACCATAAAAGCCCAATATTAGATCCAGTGATTGAGCTGCGACTAAGATGCTGGAGAATGAAGAATATTTTTAATAAAAAATGTCAATACCTTAGATAGGTTTCAGATATCACTGAGGATAAAGGCTTTAGATGGTAAGATGCAAGTAAAAGAATGAATTGTATTTCCTGACAAAGGCTGAATAGCCTGACAGTCCTTTTCAAACAGTTGCTCTGAGGCACTCCATAGATCAGAGCTTTCCAAACTGTGTGTCGCGACACAAAAGTGTGTCGCCACACACAGCGTGGTGTGTCGCCACACCACCCAGAAGCGGCGGCGCGCGTGTGCACGGCGGCAGCGGCAGCGGCGCAGCATCAGTGCTTCCGCGTTTTAGCAGAGGCTGCCGCCGCTGCTGCTACCGCCGCCGTGCACACGCGTGCCGCCGCATGCCCCCCCGCGCCACCACCGTGCACGTGCGTGCTGCTGCACGCCCCCCGCGCTGGCGCCATGCACGTGCGCCCCCGTGCTGTCGCCATGCGTGCGCGCGCGCGCCACCGCCGCGCCGCCACCGCCGCCAGTGTGTCGCCAGCGGCGGCACTTTGGAAAGCCCTGCCATAGATATACTTGAAGTGTTTAATTAAGGGATACTCTCTAAAGCAGTCTGTCCTGCAAATATTTCTCTGTTAGATAAATTCAAACTATTTATGGCTCAGTATTTAAGAGAACAACATAGAAACAATAGGCAGAAAATTTATGCTAATTGTTGCAACTGAGAGCAAATTTTCTGTGCCTTTCATAGTCTCCCCAGTGTGGGGTGAGAGAACAAAATTGTGCCTTTTCTTTCACCTAGCCAGCTTCCTATTATTTCATCAAAGGATATGAGGCATCCACATAAGGGAATAACATTTGAATAAAGTATGTATATATGATAGATAGATAGATAGATAGATAGATAGATAGATAGATAGATAGATGATAGATAGATACTGTAGATAGATAAAATCTATTATGCATATGGAAAATCTAGTCTGCATATACCCCAATTGATTGTTCATGAAGTCTGGCTTCATATAATGTATTTTAAGTATTTATACCTTACTGCCTTTGTGCATGTATAAATGTAATATTTTAAGACAGACATACTGGGAAAAGTGAGCATAGATGTAATCTTCCTCCTTGCATGAGATATCAGGGAAGATTATAATGAAAACTGTATCTATAAAATGTTATAAAATTTAAAAATGAATTGAAGATTTGCACTTACATTAATGTGTAGTAAAATCATTTCAATTTAATCAATCCTCATCGTTGAATGGCAAAGGAACACATTGATAGATGTAGAGTCTCCTAACTGCCTGTTTACCCCCATGTGAGGATATTTTTGTGGATGGGGGATTTTGGGTTATGCACATGACCGCAGAAGCATCTTCGGACAATGCTGGCTCTTCAGCTAACAAACGGAGATGAGCACCGGCCCCTAGAGTCAGACACGACTGCACAAATGTGCGGGGGAACCTTTACCTTTTAATGAGATGTTAGTTGTGGGGGAAAGACACAGGCTTCCACTCCCAGAATCAACTCCCTCCCAAAATAGCTAGAGACAATATATAGAAAGTAAGAAAATAAAATTAGAATAGGTAGGACAAGCTAAAAAAAAAGAGCAAAACCCAAGAAAGGAAGGAGAAATGGTGGAAAGGATGGAGAGAGAACCTCAGGCAAGAAATAACACAACAAAAAGATGAACAAAGAAATGGAGAGGGGAGAAAGGGAACAAGCCATGGGCAAATGAGGAATGGAAAATTCAAGAAGGGCTGCATGGTTGTGATGGGAGGCAGGAGTAAATTTTGAAGTAGATTTTTACCACAGCTACTCCCAGATGCTATCATTCCGTGGAGACTATGTATGTGCATAGATCAAAGTTCTGGTCAAAAAGGTATCTCAGAAGCACTGCTTACCCTCAAATGGAAATCATCAACAAGTCCAAATTGGGCCATTCTAGTGAGACTCTGCCAACATGGTGCCACATATCCTTGACCATTTAAGAAGAAACCATTTAAAATCCCAAACACAGTGCTAACCCCAACACAGCTATATCTGTCATTTTGATATCCCCGTATTTATTCAGTATTTTAACCATATGAACTGAGATGAAGAAACTGAAGATATAAAGATATAAAGATATAAACTTGCAATAAAAACATGTTTTTTCTTAATATTTGTAATATTTTAATGCTTTTAGTACAACTTTCACTGAAGACCACAATGTGTTTCTTTACATGTTCATACTGTAGTCTACCAGTACTACATTTAAAGAAAGGAGGACTATTCTGGCAAAACAAGTAACATTTTGCTTTAATTTCTCTAAAATTCCCAACTAGCTTTATCTAAAAATTTCCAGCTGTTGTTACTGCTCCTCTTTTGGCTGTGGAAAAGTTTCTTGTCAAGATGGTGTTACTATGACATAATGATTCAATTCTTCCATCCCTGAGGGATAGTTATTATTCATGTTTTCCATTACTATTGAATTCAAATATCTTTAAATGAAACCAAGCATTTAGAAGATTCATAATTAATAATAAAAAAGATAGTTTGCATGAAGTGGCATGTTGCAGTCTTAAAGTTGTGTTGAAAAAGATGAATTAATACTTCCCTCCTTCCCAATCTGTATTACAAATAATTACATTTTCTCTGCCAATATCATTAATTTCCACAGCAGTTTTTTTATCAGTAAATGTTCATTTTCTAAAGGCCAACAATGTATTTTTTGGTCAAAGATACTAACATATAACTAGATTAAAAAAAAAAACATTTGCCCTTTGATTTACTGCAAAGGTGCACTGTTGGTGATATTTTCTGGTTTTGCTGCCAACTGTGAAGTTCATAATAAAAACTCAATTTGCAGGCACATCCTAGAGCTGAGTTGTTCTCAAATATTCTTACAAAAATCACAGAAACACAGATTTTCACTAGACTCAAGGGAGAGTTGGAATCTTTGCAGTTCTGTTCTACAGTGTTTACATTATCTTACTAAGGTCAAGAAGGCACTTTTCAGTTTTCTTTATGTGTTTCTTTATAAACACAAGTGATTACATGCTCTTGAGACAGGTTCCATTCATAAGTATTTAAAGAAAATCTTTTTTTCCACTTTATGGTCAAAGAATAACAGATCACCATGTTATTTGGGCGAGGAATTCTAAGCTGACTTCCAATTTTAAATTAATTCAAATATGTAGAAAGTTGTTTTCATTGTCATGATGTTGATGGTGTTGATTACTACTGTTATTATTTGCATTTATATACCAATCATCTTCATGCAAGTTTCCATAAAAATACAACACTATACAGCAATTATATTGTATAAATCCTTACATAAATATATACATGCACAATATTATGTATTATTGAAGAAATATTTTGGGTTTAACACAACCTTACTTCCTCACAAATGCCCAGGTGAACAGATTTAATTCTCTACAACTTAACAACCTGTGGGCCAACTACATTTCCACATTAGGCAATTCTATACCTGGGACAAAAGTGCTGTGAATGCCTCCTTAACCAATTTCAACACATGAATCAGCTTTTCCTAGGGGAAGCACTCTTCCTTTATGCCTTATGTTACCATGTCATGTGATATATGTTGTGTGAACTATGGATGGAGGTTCGTAACATTGTACAGGAGGCAGCAACTAAAACCATCCCAAAGAAAAAGAAATGCAAGAAAGCAAAGTGGCTGACTGATGAGGCTTTACAAATAGCTGAGGAAAGAAGGGAAGCAAAAGGCAAGGGAGAAAGGGAAAGATATAAACAACTGAATGCAGAATTCCAGAGAATAGCAAGAAGAGATAAGAAGGCCTTTTTAAATGAACAATGCAAAGAAATCGAGGAAAACAATAGAATGGGGAAGACTAGAGATCTCTTCAAGAAAATCGGAGATATCAAGGAAACGTTTTGTGCAAAGATGGGCATGATAAAGGACAAAAAAGGCAGGGACCTAACAGAAGCAGAAGAGATTAAGAAGAGGTGGCAAGAATACACAGAAGAACTATACAAGAAAGATCTTAATATCCCTGATAAATACGATGGTGTGGTCACTGACCTTGAGCTGGACATCCTAGAGAGTGAAGTCAAGTGGGCCTTAGGAAGCATTACTAACAACAAAGCTAGCGGAGAAGACAGTATCCCAGCTGAGCTATTTAAAATCCTAAAAGATGATGCTGTTAAAGTGCTGCACTCAATATGCCAACAGATTTGGAAAACTCAACAGTGGCCACAGGATTGGAAAAGGTCAGTTTACGTTCCAATTCCAAAGAAAGACAATGCCAAAGAATGTTCAAACTACCGTACAATTGCACTAATTTCCCATGCTAGCAAGGTTATGCTCAAAATCCTACAAGCTAGGCTTCAGCAGTATGTGAACCGAGAACTACCAGAAGTGCAAGCTGGGTTTCGAAGAGGCAGAGGAACTAGAGATCAGATTGCCAACATTCGCTGGATCATGGAAAAAGCAAGAGAGTTCCAGAAAAACATCTACTTCTGCTTCATTGACTACGCTAAAGCCTTTGATTGTGTGGATCACAACAAACTGTGGCAAAGTCTTAAAGAGATGGGAGTACCAGACCACCTTACCTGTCTCCTGAGAAACCTGTATGCGGGTCAAGAAGCAACAGTTAGAACCGGACATGGAACAACCAACTGGTTCAAAATTGGGAAAGGAGTACGACAAGGCTGTATATTATCACCGTGCTTATTTAACTTATATGCAGAGTACATCATGAGAAATGCCGGGCTGGATGAATCACAAGCCAGAGTTAAGATTGCCGGGAGAAATATCAACAACCTCAGATATGCAGACGATACCACCCTAATGGCAGAAAGTGAAGAGGAACTAAAGAGCCTCTTGATGAGGGTGAAAGAGGAGAGTGCAAAAGCTGGCTTGAAACTCAACATTAAAAAAACCCAGATCATGGCATCTGGTCCCATCACTCCCTGGCAAATAGAAGGGGAAGCAGTGACAGATTTTATTTTCTTGGGCTCCAAGATGACCGCAGACGGTGACTGCAGCCATGAAATTAAAAGACGCTTGCTCCTTGGGAGGAAAGCTATGGCAAACCTAGACAGCATATTAAAAAGCAGAGACATCACCTTGCCGACAAAGGTCCGTATAGTTAAAGCTATGGTTTTCCCAGTAGTAATGTATGGCTGTGAGAGTTGGACCATAAGTAAGGCTGAGCGCCAAAGAATTGATGCTTTCGAACTGTGGTGCTGGAGAAGACTCTTGAGAGTCCCTTGGACTGCAAGGAGGTCAAACCAGTCAATCCTAAAGGAAATCAACCCTGACTGCTCATTGGAAGGACAGATGCTGAAGCTGAAGCTCAAATACTTTGGCCACCTAAGGCGAAGAGAGGACTCACTGGAAAAGACCCTGATGCTGGGAAAGACTGAAGGCAAAAGGAGAAGGGGACAGCAGAGGATGAGATGGTTAGATAGCATCACCGATGTAACGAACATGATTTTGAGAAAACTCTGAGAGACAGTGGAGGACAGGAAGGCCTGGCGTGCTATGGTCCATGAGGTCACGAAGAGTCGGACACGACTAAACGACTGAACAACAACAACAACAAAGATAATGAAACAAAGCTAATGAAAAAATTAAAAGTTCCTTTCATTCACTTCCAGATTGCATCATGTAATGCAGTGATGAATAGTTGCAAAGTCTTGCATGATGAATGGCTTATTGGTTGGAGTTCATTTCCTGACCATTTGCCGGAGCCAGTCCAAAGTATTAGGTCCAAACTGTTTTATCTGTTCTGTCCTTAAATCATCAATGCCTGTGGCTCTGTTTTGCTTCAGGCTTTTTATGGCTCCTTCTAATTCAAGTATTGTAAAAGGGGCACTGAGGAATCCATCCTCTTGCTCTTCCACACTGATAGCAAGTCCTCGTTCTTTTTTCCCTTGAATTTTCCCATTTTTCAGGAGTTGACTAGCTATTTGGTCTGCTTTTACATTACTTTGATTTTGTTGGGGTTTGGTTAAATCCCTATCTAGGTTTTTAAGCAGTTTCCATGCACATCTGCTATTCTGTTTCATATCAAGGTTCTCTACTAACATACACCATCGTAATCTCCTATCTTCAGCAATTGCTTCCATCAGTTGTTCCCCAGCCTCAATTGTATCTTCCCTAAATGATCTTGATCAAATATGGACTGGTATCTATCTAACAGAGGTTTGGTCCCCTTAGTCAACCCCGGGATATAGTGGGTACAGTATCCTCTTGGGATATTTTTCCTTGAGATTTGTTTCACAAGATCAATGGATTGATCATACTTCTCTGGGTGTGGAAGTATTCTCCCTACATCTTTGTCCAGTTATTCTCGAAAGTTTGTCCAATTAGCTTTCTTGAAGTTAAACCACCTAGGAAAAGGAACCTCTTGTGGTCTCACTACAATTCCAGAGGTTCATTTCCTTTTGTTTACAACAGTGCTCTGACATGTATTATATCATCATATTGCTGTGACTAAAAAATCTTTTTCAATGACTTAAATAATTTCAGCCCTTCTATAATCACAAGAGGCATTCTGAGACATTTTTTTTTATTATTGTTTGATTTATATCACCGCCCATCTCCCCCCACAAGGGGACTCTGGGCGGTTCTCTTCCACAAGACGGAACATTCTCTTCCACAAGGTTATTCTTTACTGGTGAGGTAAAACAGATGGAAGTTAAAGCATTGGGATTAAGGACCCGAATTCTTACTGAGCCTCAGGCAGATGGCAACGTCTCTCTGGCCTTGTCTGGGCTCAGAAGCTAAGCAGGGTGAGGCCTGATTACCAGCAGCAGGGCTGTAGGCTAGACTAGGAAGTCAGAAAATCTCATAAGAAGACAGTCACAAATCACTTCTGTTAAGACTGCTAACTGAAACTGTATAGTTTCCTTCATAGAGTCACCCAGAGTCAAGGCCAACTTGAGGGTATCTTTCTGTTTTAATTTTTACTGGCCTGCTGTTTACAAAAGAGGTGCTTCACAGTGCGATGGAACATTATTGCATTGTAATAATGTAAACCGCCCAGGGTCCCCCTTGGGGGAGTTGGGCGGTGATAAATTTGATTAAATAAATAATAAATAAATAAATAAATAAATAAATAGGCTGACCATATGTCCCGTTTTGAACGGGACTGTCCCGTTATTTCACCATTTCTGGAGCATCCCATCGTTATAATAAAATTCTCAATTTTGTCCTGTTTTTGAAAGTTTCCTGGCGAAGCATGCAGGCACGCCCCCCGCGTACCCCCCATGTGCCCCCCGCCATGCGCGTGCCTGCATGCCCACTTTGTCCAGCGACGTTTTTGCCTGAAGGAAATATGGTCAGCCTAGATATACAGAAGTGTAGGATTGCACTAACTTGGCCAAATTAGAGAATTGAATTTCAAGGAATGTTATTGCATTTGGAATATGATGTTCACATTTTGCTCAGGAGCCAAACAACTGTAAAACTAATGTTATGTTTTGCTGGAGGGAGTTATTTTGAGCTGTGTTGTTAAAACATCAGCATCCATTAATGCCACATAAACATCAGTTATGAAATTTTCAAGACTTTCAGTCCTGCTTTGGGATTGTTTTGAACAATGTAAATGTAACAGATATAATTTATAAATAGATACATGTAGCTTGGGACTCTTGTGGGAGCAGTACCATAAAGGACTCATTCCAAGGAATTGACTAATCAGGTGAGTAAAGCATGTGAAAGCTGTCCCTGGTTGTCTGCTATGATTGTGCACATACTGCTACTTCACTTGGCTAATCAATTTAGCAGGAATGGATCTCTGTGTGCACTCACATGTACAGACCACTGCAGGGAGCCTTGAAAGCAGGAGGTGAGCTTTATAAAGGACAAGGCTGCTTTAATGCTTTTAGGAGATGTGCTTTGTTTGTACTAATATCCTTTGTGAACTGCCCCTTTTCAAATGCTTTGCTCAGCCCTAACTATTGTCTTTTTTTTTGTATGTGCCTTGAAAATATAATGGTAGGGGGCCACTGAGAGTATTAATTAGGATCCATGCTGCCATATTGCCTTACAAACGGGTGGAACTAAGAAATTTTATTTTGCACAGTGGGCTGCTTTAATTCAGCAACAAATCTCTTCTTTTCTTCTGCATTTTGCCAGAGGATTTTGTTTGAAAACTGTTCACTTTGGATTTGTTCATCCTGTTTCACTTCTAATCTAAGCAAAGTTAGCCTTATTCAATGGATTCAGTATGCTTATGTAGACTCTCTGCAAACAGATCTTTGAATATTTGAAGGAAGTTATAAAGGTGGGACATACCCAAAATATTGAATATAAATTGAAAGACTGCGGTTCTGCTTAAATCCCCTCTAATATGTATTAACATTTTTCTTAACTTTTTCAATCAGATTTTCTTAAAAAACAAGAAGGAATATGATACCTAAGAATGGAAAACTAACATAGGCCTCTTTCACAACAGTGTTTTGCATATGATACTGGCTCCAGACCTGATTCATGTGACAGTCTTGTTTACTTTTGAGACGTGAGTTGAATTTTCTGATTCTGCTCTGGTTGACTGGAAACCACAGTAAAACAGATACTGTTTTTTTTTTAATTGCTGCAGTTCTGCAGACCTTGTGGGCAGTCTACTTCCCCACTATTGGAGACTCTTGTCTCACCTGGCCTTAGCGTCAATCTCCAACCAGACGTTATGCTTTCTCCCCCAAGTCTTTGTCTCTTGTTCCTGGAGCTTGTGTTATTTCAAAGTCCAATGCAATTGATTGGGAAGGGTGATGTAAAAGATGATGAAGTAGTTTTTATTTTGTATTTTTGATATACAAAATGTATAACAAAAAGATACAGTACCAGAAGACCCAGATTGAATTCCAAATGAGAGAATTTTTATGGAACATTTCTGGCCTAAGCTTGTTTGCACAAAAAATAAAAGAAAATAAAAAGGACATGTTTTTAACGAAAAAGAATGCTGATTTGGGGAATGAATGGTTTGCATTATATGTCTATAACTACATTGGAACAAAGCATGTCTGACACCGGCTCTATTTGACAATGCAAAATGGACACTTAGCTGTATTTGACTTCTTTTCTTCCATTTAGATTACTATTATTATTTTAAGATTGGCGAAAATTCTGATTGGTTCCCACTCTCCAATTTTCTTTGTGTGCAAAGAATTCAAGCTACATAAAGTATGAAGGGTAGCAAGCAAATACGAAATATATATTCATGTCTTTTAATACAAAACATGAAACATTTACATCTGTTGTTTTCCAGCTACTAATTTTCCTTACTATTTTAAACTTTAATTAATTAACCAAGTACATTATTTCACTAAAACATAACTGATAAACTGAAGCCAATTTTGATGTCAGAGAGCAAATTGTGGAGTCTTTGGTGGTCTCTGAGCTTGGTTGTTTGCTTGCAGACATTTCGTACATCTTCAGTGCAAGAGGGGAGTGGGGTTTGCTCTCTATTTATATACAGTAGCTTGCCCTGACAGTGTTGGTGGGGGTGTTGTTCTCTCCTTGGTAGTTCCTTGATTAGGCTGTTGTTTATTGCTTGATTGTTTGTCTGAGTTTGTAGTTCCTTGATTGGGGTATTGTTTACTGCTTGATTGTTCATCTGGTGTTAATCCTGGTGTTAATCTTTGCTTATCTGGGTGTTGATTGCTGGCAAGGAGGTGTTCTGGTCTTTTTGTTTTCTTTTTACCTTTTTATTGTCTCTTTTTTGAATGGTATGTAAATGTGGTTTACCTCTATGTGCCTGTTGATGGTTTACTTGTCTGAGTGCCAAGCTTCCAGGAATTCCCTAGCATTTTTGGATTTAGCTTGGTCTAGGATGTTTCCCAGTTGAAAGTATGGTTGAGTATGTCCATGTGTTGTGAGATTAAGGAGTTTTAATCGTGTCTTCTGACTGCTAGTTGGCAGCTAGGAATACCAGAAGTAAAGCAGTAAACAATACCCTAATCAAGGAACTGCCAACTCAGACAAACAATCACGGAGTAAACAACAGCCTAATCAAGGAACTACCAAGGAGAGAACAACATCCCCCCAACACTGTCAGGGCAAGCTACTGTATATAAACAGAGAGCAAACCCCACTCCCTTCTAGCACTGAAGATATTGCCTAGTCGGGCAATGAAATGTCTGCAAGCAAACAACCAAGCTCAGAGAGCACCAAAGGCTCCACAGTTCAACCCTGAGCTACAGATATTCTCTTCTATCGAGACAGCAAATTGGATGGTTAGAGTCAGGCTTAATAGCCATTACAAAACAGAAATATTCAGCATTACTGTATTATTCTGTCATGTATACATCTTACAAGAAAGCATCTTAGTGTGTGAGTGTGTGTGTGTGTGTGTGTGTGTGTGTTCAAAAAGCAATTGCCTATGATCAGAAAGTAATTGGGAACTTTCTCCAGGGGTATGCAGCTTGAAGGGCTAATATGCATGCCCTGGAAACCTTTATTATTACATTGGATCACCACATTCACCCGGAAATGGCAGTGGACATGGATAATTTCTCTTATTGACTTCTATAATATCTCACAAGAAATTAGAGAAGATACAGCTGAGACAGAAAAAAACAAAAACAAAACAGAATTACCACATGGCTGAGAGGCAATATTTGCAATTTTAATGTTTTGGAATGCTTCCATTATTGATGCTTATATTCCATTTATTTTTTACATTAGCTGAACATGGCATTGATGGTTGCTTAGCAGAAAAGGGGTATACAAATATGAGTAACTAATAGATAATTCCTATTATCTGTTACTCCAGCAAAGGAGATTGTTGCCTTGTCGTGATGCTGGAGCTTGAGCACCTCAATAAAACCATGAGCTAAACCGTGAAGGGACACCCAAGACGGGAAGGTCGTGGCAGAGAGGTCAGACTAAATACGATCCCTGGGGAAGGTAATGGCAACCCACCCCAGTATTCTTGCCGTGAAAACTAAATGGATCAGTACAACCAGAGATATGTCGGTATACCATCGGAAGATGGGACTACCAGGTCGGAAGATGGTCGACAGACTCAACCATGGGGGAGCTGGGGATGGTGATGGCCGACAGGAAGCTCTGGCATGGGCTGGTCCATGAAGTCACAAAGAGTCGGAAGCGACTGAACGAATAAACAACAAATTATCTGTTAACTGCTATGTACTGCATTTGAAATCTGTTGTTCTACAATCAGATGATTACTCAACAAAGAAACAAACAGTATTGTATATCCTTGACCAAAAATGTGGGTATATACTGAAATGCTATAATTTATTGAAGGGCAGCCTGTTAACCAGAAGTTCAAATGTTAGTTCACTACACATGTAATTTGTCCCTTTTTTTCCCCTGGCAACAGCTTGATGAAATTAGTTTATAGAAGGATTCCCCGCCCCCCAGAAAGAGCAACAGATGTTGAAAGTATGCCAGAAATAAGAATAGAGCATTGGATGGCTGCAGAGGGGTCAAAATCTAATTGTCTATGTGTTTTTCCATAATACATGCACACATACAGATCCATCATGCTATTTCCTTTCACATGAAATGGAGTGAGAAATTAAAGGCAAAAGATAAGAAAAGGAAATAAAGCTAAATCTATTTTATTCTAACACCATTCATTATTCTTAACATCTGCCTGGCCGATTCAACCCTGCAGGGTTGGCATGCTCTGAGTTCCTTCAATTAAACAATGACATTTCACAGGATCCTGGAAGACCACTGTCTCTGTAGCAGTGCCTGCCCTCTGGAATGAGATTCTCCCTGAGATCCAGATGGCTCCCACTTTGCTGTCGTTTAGAAGGGCCTTCGGTGAGGGAAAGAAAGACCCCTCACTTCATCACACTTGCCATCTTTTATCTTTATTTTTTATTGTTTTTATTGTAATTTCTTTGTTTGTTGTGAGCTGCCCAGATTCATTGAGAGTCGGGTGGCATACAAGTTTAATAAACTATAATTACCAATCGAAGAGAAAACTATAATTATTATGGTGCTCAATACCATTCTATTTTTGCAAAGCATCCTTGCTTCCATCAGATCCATACATTGTTCTTTAATCCTCCCTCTTTAAGGATCTCATCAACTCTCCAACCATATGTTTCTTGGTGTTTCCCTTCCTCTCATGCCTTCCATTCTTTCTTCATAGTTTTGTTTTCAGTAGTTCTAGCTATATGATCAAACCACATCAGCTGCTTTTTTTGTATTGGTCATTCATTTTTGTATTCATATTCATTCAAGCACATTGTATTCATTTTTGACCCAATCTCTTTTTGTTTTACCAGGCATGTTTCTTAAGTATGCCATTTCCACTTCAACTTATTTTTATGTTTCTTCATATATAATCATTTCCATGTAACAAAGTGAGAAGAAGCATATTCTTATACACAGTCAGCCTTCAGTATAACTCCTGATCCAGTGTCCGGAGGCTTTGAGGGCCTGGTTGAGTCAAAATAAGCTCAGATTAAATCAATCTGTCTTGATTCCAGTCACAACTTTGGCTCTTCATGGGCTTACAGTTTCTCGAAGGAGTTGTTCTTCTTATTATTATTATTGAATCACTCTTCAGCCTGCTAACCCAAGAGAGTATCTTTAGACTTCCCAGTCCAAGGACTTGGTAAGAAATATGTCACTAACTTTAAACATTCCTACAAGAGATATAAAAGCCTACTGTCATTGTTTTCAAAGGGAGTGAAATGGTACAAGACATCACAATACTCTCAGAGCCCTGAATAAGTCTGTCATCATCAATCATTGGTCCTGCCACCCGTTAATGAAGATTGATTGATTATTTGCCATCAAGTAATTTTTGACTCCTAGCGACCACATAGATAGAAAAATGAGACTACGACTATGGAAAGGATTGCAAGGGAAAGCTGGTTTCCTAAGGACCAGTTTGCTTATTGGAGGTGACACTGTGTCCAAGTCTAAGGTTGCTCAGAAAGGCTGATTGTTACCACAGGAATGGAGGTATTTAGATAATCCAGCCCTCTTCCATCTGTGTGCAACCTACCAACAGGCAGAAGAGAGTGAGGTACTTTTTGCACCCCAAGCATGGGCCAAGTGTTTTAATCAGATTCTCCTGACCTGAAGATCACATATTGTACAGGCAAAATGCACCCTCACTTTTGTATTTACCCATCCTAATGGAGAATGTGAGGAGTTACAGTTAATCCCCAATAATTCCAGCATCTTCTATTATTTAGTTGTGACAACCTAATTAAAGCAAGTCATTAAATTCCCCTCACATTAACCTCAAGCCTTAAAGCCAAACTGACAGCACAGAGGGGTGAAAAACAACCTCAAGCAACGGTCAATCAACCAGAGGAAGAAAAAATAACCCTCCACTTGACAACAGGAGCAGCACATATGTATGCTGCTGTGTTGTATAGGTGAGAGGATAGCTTCCTTGGATTGGTGGGGACAAGGGAACAACTGAGGGGTTATAACTCCTCCTAAACTGAAGCATCAAAAAAGAAATTCTGTATTTTGGAAAGTTGCATACAAAACTATTGTATATTTAATGGTTGCATTTTTTTTAAAAAATGACTGTTTTAGAGGGAGCTGCATTATAGAAACTTGGGTGGAATATCTAATAAAGAAAGTGGGGTATAAGCATACATGAACATGTGTTCAACAGGACTGGGTAATCCTTAGAAATACTGTAGCATATGCTGTAGTTGACATGAAGAGAGTGCTTTTATTGGATTTCAGTGGAAGCTTTCTATTTCTGGATGTGCAACTTCAGCCTTAACACACTAGTTCTAACTTTGGAATATATGAAGTCCAACATAGGTGGGGAAGATTGAAGCAGCAAGAACTCACACACTTCAATAAGATAACTTTAATGCAAATCTTGGGATAAATACAGAATCGTGGAAACTGTAAGAGGTATTTCCAACCCTCATTTCAAGTAAGTTCATGAAAGCAGAGTCTCTTTGAATGATTTAAAATGCTTCTTCCTAGGTTTCTTCTATCTGTTCTGTTGCCATTTATAAAATAAGCTCATATTCCATGAGTTTTACAGTAAATCTTACTTTTCCATGCTTTATGTATGACATTTATTAAAAAGATGGATAATATTGCTCTTCTGTGCTGTTTTTACTTTATTCCTCACCATTGTGCATATCTATTATGAAAACGTTTGGGATCATAGCATAGTGTATTGTGGTGGATGAATAATTACTCGGGATAAGATGACAGCTTAGTGGCAGGGCATCTGAATCCCTAGTCTTTGGCATTTCAGATCAACCACTGTGTGATGGAAAAGCTAGATCCTGAAACATGCTTCCAGACAGATTTTTTAAATGGTGACACTTTAAAAAATTTAAAAGCAGGGCAGATATTTCTGGTCCTGGCTCCTTCAGTGATGTCACCTCATTATCACCCCACCCAACCATCAGCCTTTGATATCTGAAAATATTGAAAGAAAAAAAATGGAAGAGGGAGCTTCTAGCCACACACATACAGAGTTGGACACCTCTACACTAAATAAGTAAAAAGCAGATAATCAAATCTGATTAGTTGTGTAGGATATATATGTTGTCCTTTAATCTATAGTGGAGCTGAAGTAGAGATCAGGAAAATTTTAGCCATCAACAGCAGTACATTGAAAAGGTAAATTTTGTGCACCTTAAGTCTTGAGGAAGAAATATTTTGGTCACAGAAAACTTGTTTACATTTGAATCTGAAAAACTTTGGCTGCATCCATACCTGAAAAGCTGAATCAGTTGAATCTGTTTTGTTTTGATTAACTAGGAGTCTTTGGAAACTAGTTTAGATATGATCTGCAGATACTGCATATATATTTTAGTGGGGTGAGATGAATCAAAAGGTGATTTATATCAAGTTAATACTAAAAAAATGAAGTAAAATTAGAGACAAAATCACACTTATTAGTGGGAGCCGCATCAGGGATTCTATCCAATCAGAGCTCATCTAATAAAATGGGATGAATTTATATTGTTATGTGATATTATAGTCAAAGCCAAATCAGAGACAGAACAGTAATTGCTAAAGTGATGCATCCCTGTGTAAACATGGTTATGAAAAGTATATCCCTACATTTTGAGCTCCACCAGTGAGAAAACACTAATGCAAAGAGTGGAGGCAAGTTTCTGGGGGAATGTTGCTTTCCCAAATACAACCCTCATTTTCTCAAGTTTCCAAACATAAGGGATACCCATTAACAGCAAGTGGAATATATTTGTTTTCCCACCAAGATTGACACTGAGTTCAAAGGTCAAGCACTGGTTGAAACCTTATTTACCAGCTTAAGCCTCTGCTTCCCACAGGGGATGGGTTTCTATGAGAACTCACCCAGCTGCCTGTCCATCAGCTGGGGATTTTTTTTATATACATCTTTTGTTTAGGAGCTGAATTTATTAGAAGATGATAATCAGCCAGGAACTGAAATCTTTCCACCCTGTGTGGTCAAAAGTGCTAGAGGCAAATAAGCAAAGGATGGGTCCTCAAAAGTGAGTGTTAATAATTCAATATTTCATTTCCTTTTTCCTCTCTTCCTTGCATGCCTAGATGAAGAGTAACAAACTGAATTTTGCAATGTTTAGTCTCTTCCCTGATTTTTGTGCAGTGTTCAACCTGTCATCCTCCAAACCATGATCCAACTCATACTGAAACTGCAAAACTATGAAGGAGTTTATGAAAAAAAAACAATTTGGAAACCTCAACTTTTCAGGCACTGGTCACATTTCAGATCCTCAGAAATCCTTTGGAAGCAATGTGTTCTCACATCACATTGGGCAGAAAGGTCATTGTCTTTCTACTGGCCCATATAATACATAGCACAGCTAAGAATGTCGAAGGAAATAAATTTTTGTGAAATCTCATACTATCTCATACCATCATCTAAATCCCCCCTTCTCAGTAGTGGCTGCAAAATAATACTGATGGGGTTTCCAACTGAGTGTAGGTCAAGCAAAGATAAACCCTCTTTTACTATTGTGGTGAGAAGGTGTTTAAATTATGAAGTAAACAGTTGCTTCCTTGACAAGGAGGAACTGGTTGTTGGTAAGAGGGGTATAACAGTAACAAAAAGGCCTCTTGGCTGAGCCAAGAGGAAAAAAAGAAAACTGATAGATTGACATTATTATATAGGATGGACAGAAATTTTAAAATAGTGAGTGTTAAGTTGGTATTTCCCTTCTACATTTTGAAATATGTGTTGGTTATGGAAGGGGAAACAACAGTGCTTTTAACAAAATTGACTTTCTAAAACCACAACTCTTTTACCACCACTGAAATGTGTGTTGCTGGCACTTCTTCATAATGGTGTTCCTACTAGTGTTAACCCGAGTATGATAATTGCTTTTTCTCACAGAGCAACCAGAGCCTGCGAAGTATATGTTAAAGTTCAAATTACACAGCCTTTGTTCATTGCTTAGGCCTACCTACTTTGAATACATTAAAAAAAAACAAGAGGCCACGGAATAAATAAATTACACTCAAGAATTATTTCAGGGTTGAACACAGAGAAGAATAAATCTGCTTAGTGTATCTTTCCCTTTCCCTTCCAAATAATGACGGGCCTTCTATAACAAGCAAGACCCCTTGGATCCTTTAGGATTTAGTATCAGAAGAGCCTATCTTCATTCCTATCCCTCCTTGATGAAGTTTAGTTCCCTCCATGCCCTTTATTCTAGTTCCTATTGCCACAAAGCAAGTGGCAGCTAAACCGCTCTTGAGTCTGTCAGGGGATTAACCATGTTTAATGTTCACAGGGCTCTACAGCCAGTGGGTTAAGAATATACCAAGTGCTAAAAAAGGTAGAACTGTCACAGATCTAAGAATTAACTGTCATACTAAAGGTCAGCTTTATGTGTGTTCCCCTTTATATTCTTTTTCCTTGGGAGATATGTATTAATTATGCTTGGCAGAACTAAAGAGATAATGCTTTGTGTGAGGGGAGCCTTTTCTACCCACAATACCCACAAATAATTAACTTAGGCAGTCAGGCTAAAGTGCCTTTGCCTCCTTCATTACACTCGCGAGATTCATCGATCTCCTTATTTGTGTATTGAAAAGTGCTGTGTTATTTCAGCTATTGCCAAATAACAATTTTAGGCATTCAGCAATGTCTTGACCTCTTTGAAAGCTGGGGTGCAGTTAATAACCTGCTGTCGGAATCTTATGTACCTGGCATTGGAGTATCTAGCACAGCCATCCATGCAATTTACCTGAGATAGTTTTAAATCTTAAAGGAAGCCAATAAATCTCTTAAAACAAATAAATAAGTGCTTGAAGTGCCTGTCATTTGAAATTCCTCAGAGCCTGGGAGTCTGTTTACATGATAAAAAGTAAAAAAAAACACGCATCAATAACAATGACTAAAATTTGACCTCATCATTGATTGTCCACAATGATTGTTGTTATATCAACAAGCCTATCAATCACCTCCTCGGTTCAAGAGTTTTGCAAGGGCAGGCAGAAAAGCGAGGTTGTACTTAATTCCCTAACACTTCCAGATGAATAATTTTAGCAGGCTCCAAGATCCATGAAATGTATGTCACGGTCATCACCACCATCAAGAAAGAGCTCTGTTTATGATAAACACTCTTGCTTCAAATGTCAGTGACACTCAGAGCATTAAGTGAGGTCCACTTCTTAGCAAGACGTCTTTTTTGAACCAAAGTGTGGATAGATGCATTAGTAAGTTGCAGCATTAGCCTCTCAAGTACAGTATATTGGAGAGGAAGGGATTTGGCATGTGCAATTTACACTTTTATAAAATGTTTGCTAGTAAATAAGAATATAGGCCAGTTTGAAATTTTTCATACGAAGGGACTCTCATTTGCTGATGTTCCAACAGCTTTTGGAGGTGGAATGATAAAATTGCCACTCAAAGCCTTTGAGTTTGCAGAACAGCATCTACTCTTGCTTTGCCTCACATAAAGGCAATTTCACATGTGAATCTGCTGCAAGCAGTTAAAGCAGTGTTTTCCAAACTTGGCCACTTTAAGATGTTAAAGTCCACAGATCTTCAGGTTGCCAAGTTTGAAAAACACTGAGTTCAAGCCTTCTTAATATACAACTGTCCTATCATTTAATAAGATCCTTGTGCACAGTTTGTTCTGTGTATTGAGTGAAAACAATGTTATCCAAAGTCAGTTGATCCATTTATTCATCAACATATTAATGCTTTTCTCTGTACAATTGGTGATGTCTTTGACACTTTACAAAAAGAAAGACAAGTTTAAAATTGCCTAATGAAACACTCCATTCCAATATTACCTAATTTAAGTCCCCATCTGTTGCAGACATGATCAATAGTATTGGTTGTGATCAATAGTACTGATCACAATTAGATCAGAATGTGCTTAGCTGAAGAAGTAATAGCAGAAAGTTCAGGGCAAACTACTAAAGCTGAATTGTCTCCAGAGGACTCCCAAGTTATATCCATGATCTGGAATTAATGAAGTCATACTGTTTGAAGCAAATACTGTTATTGTATGAATTCTACTGAAGGGTAACATTTGGCATTTGAAATTATGTTTATTTTATTTCTAAAGATCATTTCATCTAATTGCCAGTGTGCAGCAAATGTACTTGTGTCCCACGCACATTTGAGTGGCCATCTGAGATCAGAGATACAAGGGAACTGCAATTTTAAGATTCTGAAAAATGGAAATTGGGGGCGGCGGGGAGAGAGACTTGTGAATGCCCCTGAAGATTTACCTTCAACTCCCACTTCTAAGTTGTTAACCTCTTTCCAATTCTGTGCACTTATGTAATGGGAAGATCGTTCTTTTATAATGTAATTAACACATTTCTACTGTGCCTTGTAATAATTGGGGGATTGAAAAGTTATTATAGTTCTGTTGTTTGTTCCTGAATCTGAGCTGGTGTACTCCCTGGCAGCCAGTACATTTGCACCCTGTTTTTAAAAACTTTGTATAACATACTGGGATTTAGAACTGTCCTTTTCAGGAGCTCAAATTCTTCTTCATGCTGATAGCTTTTATGCCTTTTGCCTGAAAAGGTTCATACACACAGCCCCCTATGATAGATAATAATGATTTTGTGATGACACTTATATCCCACCTTTCATTCTTCAGCACTAGGCAGCATATGTAGTGCTCCCCCTTCAATCCTTCACCACCACAATAACCCTGGGTGGTATGTTGTGCTGAGATAGCAGCTTGGCTTTCTTCCAGCTAAATGCTGCAGATGCATCAGTGCATTCACAAAGAACCTCATGAATACATGGAATCAGCTGTATTCTCCAGGAAGCAAGGACACAGGTCTGTCTCAGAGCAAATGGATTGGAGGCTTGCTGCAGTTGGGTCAGAACCCTACCAAACCTGCTATAATGGCAAAAGATCTTCTGCTGGTGGGTCAGTTACAACAGCCAGATGAAGCTTTCTGCCCTTGGCCCTGTGAGCTTATCTGGGGAGGGAAAACCTTCCATGTCACACCATCCCCACATTTTTTTAAGCACAAGCAGCAAAACAGCCCAACTGTAGCCCTGGAGGATGCTGACCTCCCTCTGCATTCCTCCCCATGTAAATCAGAATATTTGCATGGAGGACAGTCTGTTAAATTTTCATAGGAAAACACTAGTTCCCCACTGGAAAATCTTTGATCTTGCTTCAGCCTACCTCAACAGCAGGCTGAGGCTGAAATGGAGCCCCTGGTATGAGTACATGTTCTCAATAATTGGTAAGCAGATAATCTTGGAGCTGGGGTAAGGAGGGTGTCCAGATGAGCCCAACATCTTGTGGGGTACTAGCTTAATACTCATGCTGTTTTACATCTACATGAAACGTTTGTATGAGATGATGCAGAGTCTGGCAATATGATCAGTATGCAAAATTAACCATCTTGATTTCTCAACATATTTGAGACTATGAGGTGCTTCCTCAGTGTCCAGACACATTAGTGACCTGGATCAGCATTAGTCAACTGATGATCAATCAAGACAAGATGGAATAGCTTGTCCTCAAGATGTAAGGTGTTCAAGCTCCTATGGCATGATTTCCACTTCCTTGCAACTTGTTTGAAGCAAGCATTGATGCATCTGTACCACTAGGAGATTGACCTTTATAGTAAGCCCGAGTAAATCTGCTCTCATTTAATTCAGATTAAGATTTGTGATTCAAAAAGGGCATGATTTGTTTTTCAGTGTGTATTTGAGGACAAAGTGAGCCACTTCTAGATCCAACTTGAAAAAATATTTGCGTATAGAGTACAATAGGGAAGTATTAAAATGACTGTAGATGCTTCATGTTTTGGCAGAATGAGATGAAGCTAGCAGGGATGTTAGACATTTTACAGGACATTAACTGTACCAAGTTTCATGTACATACATTGAAAGGTTTCACTGCAATAAATGTTTGATCTCTGAGTTTTGTGGGGTGCCAGGAGAGTTTAGCATAGCTTGTTGACTAGCTTGGCTGCCCTGGGAAGAATCACCTCATCGCTGGCAGGACTTAATTAAGTCTGCTTGGTTTACTGGAATTAGTTACTAAGTTAGCAAAACAGCAGAAGCAGGCTGGGCATTGAGATACAATACCATATGCATAAAAAAGTCTCAGAGAAAGATGCTCACACAGAAACAGTGGCAGACATAGCCTTGATAATCCCTATTCTTGCAAAGAGTAAATATAAATGTTAGCCTGCATTATCTATGCAGTCACTGTGTCCTGTTCTAACTATGACTTGACACAGGAAGCAATGGGTAACAATCCTTTTATTTATCAGCAATATATACAATAAAAATCACGCTGGATAATAGCTCATGCGCACACAGTTGTGGCAATAGGCAGTGACACCATGGTGCCTAAAGACAGTCCATGTGGTGGCAAGGTGAGGTCCAGAAGGGAGACTGGCATGGCCTCAAGGCAGAGCTTGAGGTTGGAGTCCGACGCGGTAACAAGGCAAGTTTTGAGAGTGCAGTCCGGCGTGGCAACAAGGTGAGGCACGGAAAGGCAGTCCTGCATGGCAGCAAGGCAAGGCTTGGAAGCGGGATACGGCATGGCAACAAGACAAGGCACAGATGGAAGGTCCTGTGTGGCAGCAAGGCAAGACTTGGAAGCAGGAACTGGCGCGGCAACAAGGCGACTCACGGAAAGGCAGTCCGGTGCAGCAGCAAGGCAAGACTTGGACACGGAGACTGGTGCGGCAGCAAGGCAAAGGTCAGAAGCAGGCTCCAGCACGGCAACAGGGCAAGACACAGAAGGGAGATCTGGCATGGCAGCAAGGCAAGGCTCCGAGGCGGGGTCCGGCAGGGTCACCAGGCGAGGCACAGAAGCGAGGTTTGGCATGGCAGCAAGGCAAGGCTCGGGGTCTCGGCTTTCTCTGGCGGGAACAGGAGTCTGCATTGGGCTGTGTGAACGGTTGTCTCCAGCAACCTGGTCTGGTTTCTGGTGCCTTTTAGCCCTTTGATTTTCCCGCCGTTTATCTGAAAGGCCCAATCGCATCTCTTGCTGCTTGGCCCATCTCTCTGCCCTCCTTTCTCACGCGCTGATAGGTGGTGGTGAATCCGCCCCCTGGCTTTCTCCAATTGGCAGCTTAGAATCTTGCTGCCCAAAGCTCTGTGCTGCCCCATCCCCTTGTTCGATTTTCGTACCTTCCCCAACCTTTCCCTCCTTTTCAATGGTCGGCTCCCCCTCCTCCACCTCGGACTCAACCTCCATCCTGACACATTGTCAAGAGTTTAAGCCTGTGCCAATCATGCAGAATTTAGAAGTAAGATTTGACCCAAGAAAGGATAGTGGACTGGTTGGAATTGGCCTCATTTTCAGAATGCTAAAAGCAGAAGGGAATTCCCAGTTGTGTTGGCATGACCAGCAGAGAAATGAAACATTCCATTAGCAAAAGTTCCAGCTTATGGATCACAATCATAATATACTGAATGAAACTCAAATCAATATTAGCTTTGCCACCCCAAAAGAGTTCTGATAAGCAGAGTGTTTAATAAAGTGATAAAACTCATGGGCCAGCTGCTCTGAGAATTCATCATACCATACTGTCCTTCTCATAGTTTTTCATATATGAAAGTGAAGTTGGATGCTGAATATTGTCTGTTACAACCTCAGAAGCAGTGGAAAAGCCATTAAATTTGACAAGTGTTTCAAAAGGCTACAAAGAGCTTTGCAGACACCTGAGTCTCTGCTTTGATCCATTAATCTGGATCATTGGGGTGATTTGATCAAAGCTTTGTTGTATCAACCGCCCAGAGTCCCTCTTGGGGGAGTTGGGCAGTGATAAATCGAATAAATAAATAAAAATAAATAAATCAAAGCACCCCTGTGAATCTTTGCACAACTGTTTTATAGGACTGAAACCTTCTTCCAGCTTAGATTCATTGGACAGGGCACATATAACCTATCTGGACAGAGAAAGATAATTTTAGTGGCCAATTCTATGAGATTTCCTGCTTGGTTTACTGCAGTGTGTTGTAGGTGAAACTACTTAAGATCATTGTAGTTGGTAGAGAAAATGGATGATGCTGAGATTGGATTCCAATATATATTGAAAGTATTTTATCTTCACTGGCTCAATTTCCTGGTACAATTTAAAGTACTATTTTTGACCCTTCAGTATGGGACCAGAACTTCACTTTTCTGTGTCTTAAAATCATAATCACATGGGGACTTCCTCTAGGTTGCCTCATCAAATAAGATGTGACAGTTGGTTTCATGTGAAAAGGCAGTGATCTTCTGAGTATAGGATGAATTTAGCTCTGTGGATGCTTATGCTTCTGTGCTGTCCTTTTAATTTATTTAATGCTAAACAGTTCCTCCCCTCCCCAATACTCCTTTTGATTCCTTAATAGTGATTCATTACTACACTTTGGATTGCATTTTTTATTGTCTTTGTGATCATGTAACCTTCCCCAGAGAATTTCTGTTATAGTTTGGCCTATAGGTCATATAAATAAATAATGTCAAAGTCTGGGATGAATCAACCAGATTGGTGTTAGCCATGCACAGTCAGGAGTTCTAATTAGTTATCATGGAAATGGAAATATTCAAATAGAATCAATCATCATGTCATGTATATTAGAGAAGAAAGTTTGGAGAAACATACAGGTTCTAGAGAATGTTTAGTTATGCATGTCCCATTTATTTCAGCGGTAGAACTTTTTTGTGTGTGTGCATATCATTCAGTTTAGATTGTATTTTATTTGGTACTTCAATTCTGTTGCTTTCTCTGTTTTATTATGATCAATTAATTTATTGATAGCAAAGTCTCACAACTCAAGTTAGTTTATGGAAAAATAAAGCATCATCGTTTGCATATTAAAAATTACAAACATAGACCAAGTCCTTTATCTGCACCAGACCCCCATCAGAACAGAATGTTTTGACTGCTTTGAGAAATGCGAGCAAGAAAGAGGCATCTCCTGCCAGAGGACAAGATATTCTGTAACATGGGGGCTGCCACCAAGAAGACATGCATTCTGACTCCTCCCATCTTACTCAGCTGGGGAGGAGACCTCTTAGGATGAACACACAGGATAGGCTGATTTTGACCAGGAGAGACAATTCTGCAAATACACAGTTGCCAAGTCATGTACAGCTTTAAAGGGTAAAACCAATGTTGGATATCTATTGGTAATCAGTGCAGTGGCCTCAATGTAGCCATAATGCTGCCAAACCTACCTCCTCCCATCAATAAATAGGCTACCACATTTGGAACCAACCGTAGCCTCTAAGTCATCTTCAAAGAGAGCTCCACATAAAGTGCAGTGCAATAGTCTAACTGCAAGATCTTGAAGGAGTGAGTTACTGCTGCAAGGGTTACCCGATCTAAAAAGGCCTGGAAGCCCATTGATGTCAGCCCCACCAGGTAGATCAGACCAAGAGTCAATTCCACAGAAGGCTAAGACTACTTTTATTGAAATTATATAATTTATATAATTATATAATTTCAATATAATTGAATATAATATAATAACAGAATCTTGAAAATATGATTGTGCTGTGCCTCCTCCACTTATACCCATATAAATTAGTGAGATGTCTGTCTGAGACACTTACAGATACTTTCTTCTTGTTTTGGACTTAAGCCATGTTCTTCTCCTTGTCACTTGGGTAATGGATCTGGCCTATCTTCTTTACTCTCTACATCTGGCAACCAGTGCAGCTTGCAAAGTAGCAATGTTACATAGACATGGCAAAGTGCATTCTGAATCAGCTGCAGCTTCTGGCTGGCTTCAAGAACAGTCCCATGTAGAGTCCATTGCAGTAATCCAGACTGGTGCACAAGTGAGTTTTGCAAAGGCCTTCTGAGACACAGCTGTGACCTGCTTTTCCAGCAAGTGTCATAAGTCTAGGAGGTCTCCCAGATTATGCACAGGTTCTGTCTGAGGGAGTGCAGCCCCATTCAGAACTAGGAATAGAAAATCTCCATATCCAGGAGGCATCAACATCCACAGCCATTCAGTCTTGTTTGAGTTGAACTTGAGTTTGTTCCTCTCCATCCAGAGCCCCACAGCCTCCAGACACTGTCAGAACATTGACAACATCATTTGGGCAACAAGGTTGAGATGTATAATTGCTGACAGATAACCTTACCCAGAGGCCTCATGTCAATATTAAACAGGAGTGTGTGGGTAGTGAATCAAGCCCTGAGGTATTCCACAAAGCAAGGGGTCAGAAGAAATACTTATTCAGGGTAGACTGACCATATTTCAGGATGGCAAAACAGGACAGGGTCATATGTAATATTCCATATTCATGAAAAAGACGGGTCCCTGCCCCCCGTTCCGCGCGATTGTCTCCTGCCTGCAAACCCCATCCCTAGTCTGCGTGATTGGCTCCTGCCTGCAAACCCCACCCCCGGCCTGCGTGATTGGCTCCTGCCTGCAAACCCTGCCCCCCAGTCCGTGCGATTGGCTCCTGCCTGCAAACCCCGCCCCTGGTCCGTGTGATTGGCTCCCGCCTGCAAACCCCACCCCCCGGTCTGTGAGATTGGCTCCCACCTGCAAACCCTGCCCCCGGGTCTGCAAGATTGGCTCCCCCATGCAAACCCCGCCCCCCAGTCCGCACTCTGGCTCAGATCCTCCTTCCGTGCCATTCTCGCTGAGTTTGAAAAACAGGACAAAATTGAGATTTTTATGAAAATGATGGGATGGTTGACAAATGCTTAAAAAATGGGACTGTCCCATTCAAAATGGGATGTATGATCAGCCTAATTCAGGGCCCACTCAAACCTAGTGGCATTTCTCAAAGTGCTGATGGACTTCTGTTGATTGATTTAAATAGTATGTATAGGACATCCCAATTCATATAGACTCTGAATAGCAGACAACGGTTCCAGGATACAATAAATTAAAACAATTCATCACTGTCATCATCATCACCATCAGCAGCAACATAATCATGGCTGCCTGAACACAATCAGGGACTGAAAGCCCACTGGAATGGTATCAGTTTAACTTACTTATAAAAAGCAAGAAGGGTTGAAGCCATCTGCACTTCTGGGAGTAAGGTATTCTGTAGCATGAGGCCAACCCTAAAAGGGTAATGAATCTTCTCATTTTTCTATATACTAACACATTCTCTAGCCCTTTACTGGATGTAGGCTCCTAAAGGAATAAATGCAGCAAAGGGAAAAACAACCAATGCAAAGCAACTCTTCCTGGCTCTCCATTTAAATGCTCGAAAAGGTTTTTAAGTTTGCAGGGCATCCACATATTATCCTGCTGGTTTAATATTCAAATAACATATTTGAATAGAATTCAAATTGCATATTTCTGAATCATTTTCAGAAATTGCCACCAATTTTATCCTCAGAAGCAGGGCTTTCCAAAGTTTTCCTGCGGCGACACACCAACCGCCGTTGGTGGGTCGCCGTGGGAAAACCCGGAAGTGCTGCTGCTGATGATCAGCGCTTCTGGGTTGTGTGGCGACACACCAGACTGTGTGTGGCGACACACTTTTGTGTCACGACACTCAGTTTGGAAAGCTCTGCTCAGAAGGATGAACTCTTCTTGACTTTCATTAATGGGGTAATAGAGGGAGGGCAGGTGTTGTTGGAATGCAGCTCTCCTCAACCTCAGCCAAGGTATCCACTGTATGTTGTTCAACATCTGGAGGGCCATATATTCTACCCCCTACCCAACAAAAGCATGGAGAGAGAATGAAGCTGTTTGTATTAGCATACAGATCTGCACTAATAAAAAAGTATTATTTTTCTAAATAAGACCTTTTGCTAGATCTATATCTATCCCCCCCTTCTCTCTCTCTCTCATTCTCTCTCTCTCTCTCTCCATATATATATATATATATATATATATATATATATATATATATATACATACATACATACACACACACATACACACACACACATACATACATACATACATACATACATACTGTGTGTATGTATGTATGTATGTATGTATGTATGTATGTATATAATCATATAATCATCATCATCTATCTCCATCTAATTAAGACATTTGAAGGTTCAGCATAATCTCTCTTCCCTCATTCTGCATAAAAAAACCAGTGCAAAGCCAAATGGGACATTCATGAAAATATGTGTTCTTTTGTAATATGTTCTTTTATGTATGCACTACACCTCTTTGAGAACAAAAGACATCTTACAAGCACTGTTGTTTTCTTGTTTAAAGCTATTTCATTTCTGAGTTTAAACTTGAGCTGTGCTTCAAAACAATCCAATTCAATACATCTGCAATTCAAAGTCACTTACTCATAAAGATCATCCCCTTAGTTATATACTTTTTTCCTTCCGTTTTTTTTTCATATAACATCTACCCCGGTTATACTTCATACAACGATCTACTGGGTTGCATCAATTAATCTAGAAATGATCAAACCATATGGATTAAAAAGCTCATTTACTGTGGGAATCTCAATGAAACACACCTCTGTCTGACTTTGTGTTGCTTCCTTCCATAAACTGAAATCTGCTTGTCCAATATGTTTCCTACATATCTATATCCCCCTCTTTCTTTTATGTATCAGTGTTTTAATTGCTTGCAGAAACCATTACAACAAGCCATTCTCTCTGGGCAGTAGATTTGAATAATGATAATCTCATTAAGATTATAGGAGCCTGCTAATGTGGGCTGGTCCATGAAGTCACAAAGAGTCAGAAGCGACTGAACGAATAAACAACAAAAACCATAAAGGAGATGCAGAGACATAACAACCATAACTTTGGACTGGCTTTAGAGAAATATTGGTCTATAGGTGCCTCAGTTTGGGGACAAAAATGAAGGAATAGGTTTTTCCACTAATCTCGTCATTTTAGGAAAGCCATCCAGTCATGAATTTAATCTCAGTATTAATAATGTTGATTAAACTTCCCTATATTCAAGCCAAGCATCAGGGCCTGGTTGATGTGGGGAAACTTTATGGGGTGGAAGAATTGATGGGAATAAACTTGGTACAAAACAAAGATGGTAAGGACCTAACAGAAGCAGAAGAGATCAAGAAAAGGTGGCAAGAATATACAGAAGATCTGTATAGGAAGGATAATAATATTGGAGATAGCTTTGACGGTGTGGTCAGTGAGTTAGAGCCAGACATCCTGAAGAGTGAGGTGGAATGGGCCTTAAGAAGCATTGCTAATAACAAGGCAGCAGGAGACGATGGTATCCCAGCTGAACTGTTTAAAATTTTGCAAGATGATGCTGTCAAGGTGATGCATGCCATATGCCAGCAAATTTGGAAAACACAAGAATGGCCATCAGATTGGAAAAAATCAACTTATATCCCCATACCAAAAAAGGGAAGCACTAAAGAATGTTCAAACTATCGAACAGTGGCACTTATTTCACATGCCAGTAAGGTAATGCTCAAGATCTTGCAAGGTAGACTCCAGCAATTCATGGAGCGAGAATTGCCAGATGTACAAGCTGGGTTTAGAAAAGGCAGAGGAACTAGAGACCAAATTGCCAATATCCGCTGGATAATGGAGAAAGCCAGGGAGTTTCAGAAAAACATCTATTTCTGTTTTATTGACTATTCTAAAGCCTTTGACTGTGTGGATCATAACAAATTGTGGCAAGTTCTTGGTGGTATGGGGATACCAAGTCATCTTGTCTGCCTCCTGAGGAATCTGTATAACGACCAAGTAGCAATGGTAAGAACAGAGCATGGAACAACGGACTGGTTTAAGATTGGGAAAGGAGTACGGCAGGGCTGTATACTCTCACCCTACCTATTCAACCTGTATGCAGAACACATCATGTGACATGCTGGGCTTGAGGAATCCAAGGTTGGAGTTAAAATTGCTGGAAGAAACAATCTTAGATATGCAGATGATACCACTTTGATGGCTGAAAGTGAGGAGGAGTTGAGGAGCCTTATGACAAAGGTGAAAGAAGAAAGTGCAAAAGCTGGGTTGCAGTTAAACCTCAAAAAAACCAAGATTATGGCAACCAGCTTGATTGATAACTGGCAAATAGAGGGAGAAAAAGTGGAGGCAGTGACAGACTTTGTATTTCTAGGCGCAGAGATTACTGCAGATGCTGACTGCAGCCAGGAAATCAGAAGACGTCTACTTCTTGGGAGGAAAGCAATGGCAAATCTTGATAAAATAGTTAAGAGCAGAGACATCACACTGACAACAAAGGTCCGCATAGTTAAAGCAATGGTATTCCCTGTAGTAACCTATGGCTGCGAGAGCTGGACCATAAGGAAGGCTGAGCGAAGGAAGATAGATGCTTTTGAACTGTGGTGTTGGAGGAAAATTCTGAGAGTGCCTTGGACTGCAAGAAGATCAAACCAGTCCATACTCCAGGAAATCAAGCCAGACTGCTCACTTGAGGGAATGATATTAAAGGCAAAACTGAAGTACTTTGGCCACATAATGAGAAGACAGGATACCCTGGAGAAGAAGCTGATACTAGGGAAAGTGGAAGGCAAAAGGAAGAGGGGCCGACCAAGGGCAAGATGGATGGATGATATTCTGGAGGTGACAGACTCAACCATGGGGGAGCTGGGGATGGTGACGGCCGACAGGAAGCTCTGGCGTGGGCTGGTCCATGAAGTCACGAAGAGTCGGAAGCGACTGAACGAATAAACAACAACAAAACTTGGTGCTGGCCTTGACAGAAGTTGAGTGTAAGGAGGTATTTGATTCAACAACCTAACTAGGTGCTACTTTAAAAAAAAAAGAATCAAGCTGCTGTTCCTAGGTGCACTTGAGCTTTTGGAAGTTGGAAAAATTCAGTGATGTCCTGCAAAATTCTCCTTTTTTTTTTCTACCAGAAATTACTAAAACCAATGAAAGAAAATTTGCTTCAGAAAAGGCTTTTTAGTGTTTCCTAAGGGGAAGTCCCGCCCATGCGAAATTGCTAAACATTTCCCTTTCTCCTGAAAAATCTGGAGAAATCTAGCCCAATCAGTATCTCCACCTATAAATTTGGTAGAGATTATCAAAAGAGCTTTTTTGTCCTCCTCCGTATAAAACTTACAAAATGCAATATGAAAGGAAAGAGGAATGACAAGGGAAGAAGAAAATATCAACCTTTTAGATTTAAATAATAGAAGACTAGTAGGCAACAGTTTATGGAGAAGAGGAGGCTGATGGAGCTGGTGTCTCAGCAGACCTGATGGGATGCCCATACTCCCCCATCTGCACCTCTTCTGCAGCCAACATGTTTGCTAATCATATATAAAGTCCCATTCACATCAATGCATTGGTATGCTTATATTCAGAATGTAGATTTCCATGAACTTTGGCTGAGGATGGAACAGCATTCCCATGTGTTATTCTTGGTTGATGCACACTGGAAGGAAAATTGCTTGTCACCAAATTAGCTGTGACTCCTGGATATTAGGTGATATGAGGTAGTATGAGAAAAACGCTCCCTGGAGCCCCTTCCATATATTTGGGTTACCCCAATCTGACATCAGGTTCTCCTTTCCATTCGTACAATAGGAGCTCCTCCCATTTGGTTTTTCATTTTGGAACATGTGGACAGATAGGAAACCTTCCGTATGCTGATGTATAAAAGAAACACATTTGGGGGCAGTATATATATATACATACAGTATACATATACATACTAGAGCCTTGTGGTGGTTTCTGCATGCTGAATGAGAAGGACCCTCACATTTCTTTCTTGTGCTCTTCTATGGAACCTGATTTTAGTTGATATATTAAGATACATAAGCCCAGGCAAATGCTGCTTTAGTTGCATTACCTCTAATGCATTGTGTCAGATCTTCCTTTAGACCAGGGCTTTCCAAAGTTTTCCTGCAGCGACACACCAACCGCCGTTGGTGTGTCGCTGTGGGAAAACCCGGAAGTGCCGCCGTTGCGGCAGCGCGCAAAACCCCAGAAGCGCTGCTGCCGCTTTCAGTTTTTGCACGCCGCCGTTGGTGTGTCGCTGCGGGAAAACCCGGAAGCGCTGATGATGATCAGCGCTTCCGGGTTGTGTGGCGACACACTAGACTGTGTGTTTGACCGAATAAATAAATGTTGTTGTTGTTGTTGTTGTAGACTGTGTGTGGCGACACACTTTTGTGTCGTGACACACAGTTTGGAAAGCTCTGCTTTAGACTGATAAATAAAACAGTAGGAAGTCATAATACCTCTGATAATAAAGCATAAAAAAGGTTCATTCTTTGAGCCAGCCACCCATAAAATGAGCACCAAGCTATATAAGGCAGGTAAGTCTAACAGATGTTGTGGTGGTGGGAGGTTACATTTCTATAGGGAATTTATTTTAATTTACATTTTAATAAAGTGCTGTGCTGTTGAAGGCTGTTAGGTTTTATTTCTCTAACATAAATGAAAAGACTGATAGATTTTGTTTTCTACTAAAAATCATGCCCCACAATTTATTGTCAGAAGGAGCTAAAAGAAAAGATTTAGTTTTTCTTACGTTCGCAATGCAGTTGTGTTTTATTATAGGATCAATTTGCATGACTGCTCTTCTATTCGTAGTGGCAATTTAGGGCAATTTTGAATTCATTAACTCTAATCAGATATGATACATACTTTGGTAGGCTTATGAAAAGTCTGGATCCTGGATTTTCATACTTGTAACTCAAGGTTGGTACAAGTTCCTAAGTCATGGGGTTTGTGTCATGATGTCACAACACACATTTTATCATCTATCACCCTGGACACTTATGGTTTGCATATCTTCACACACATTTTACAGGAATATATGCACAGACATGGAAGGGATATTATCTAATCTTAGCTTGTACAATCCTTCAAAATGGTTGGCTTTGATGGCTTTCCATTGATACTGAATGCGAGAGGGAATGCTTAGTTTAGATATGAAATATTACAATAGTGTCAAATCCTTTCTCCCAAATTGCTGAAGATCATTCCTTTTCTTTGATTAACAAAAAATGAGTGTTCTTCTACAGTCTATGTTCTTTCCATTTTTGCTGATTTGACACAAATGCATTAATTATATATGTAAATATTTTGCTTTGCAAATTAAACTAAGATTCTTCTATTCTTTGATGGTAAGTAATGCAAAGAGGACAAAAGCCAATTTGAATGGATATATGCCACAAATTTAATGTGTGTATATGTGTGGGTGTACTGTATTTACAGACACACATACTGTACACACAAACAAGATAGGAGCTGTGCTGAAAAATACAATTAACGTATTATGGTTGCATCTAGCAAATATATAGAATTAAGTGGTTCAGAAGGGTCAAAAGAAGTACATTATAGAGCTTATATTCTGAGACATTTTATTTAATCTTCAAAGCTTTGAAGTCAATACAGTATGTAGTTGAATGGAGTTACAGCTATCACAGGGGAATAATAATTTTCAATAACATGTCATAAATGCCAAAAAATCTACATGTCATATTCCAAATATGCCAATATGAAGGTAACTTTTTTAATTGTTAAAGTGAAAAGTACTTGAGTTTATTTATTAGCAGAAACATAAGATCACAATGAAAAGTAGTAAAATAGTGCAAAGTTTTATGCAACTGGTTTTTAAAATGCCTGGGATATTGAAGTGGATCTTTACATTGCACTAACAATTGACGGCTGACAGAAAGCTCTGGCGTGGACTGGTCCATGAAGTCACGAAGAGTCAGAAACGACTGAATGAATAAACAACAGCAAACAATTGCCATGATTAATTTGTCCCCAAGAGGAAGGCTTTCCATAAATAAGCTGCTCACCACTGAAATGGTCCTTTAGATAATGGCTAGTTTTGGTGAGAGTATCCAGAGAACAGCCTCAGTTAAAGATCTTCAGAGGAGGGAGGGACAATATTTAAGGATACAGTGAGCTTAATGATCCATCCTTGAGTATCTTACAAAAATGTCTAGATTAAATCTTGGAGGACCATTGGGAAATGATTGTCAATGACATGCCTATTGCAGGGGTTTTACTGAGATGCTATGTTTATGTACAGTACATGAACCAACACATACCAATCTTTCGTTAGAGGGCTAGTCGTGGCCCTTGGTTTATGCTGCAGAACTATGATAAGATGGCACTGTGATCTTTAAAAGGAAATATTAGCTGATAAGGCTAACAGAAACTATAAAAACCTGCTGTGCCGGACAAGCCAGAGGATTTTTGTTCTACCTCTTTGTTATCTAGTAATATAAGCCTCATCAATTTGAAAATCCTTGCTGTTCTCAATCTGAGAACTATGGTATTTATTTATTTAATTTTTATCCCCCTTTATTATTTTTATAAATAACTCAAGGCGGCGAACATACCTAATACTCCTTCCTCCTCCTATTTTCCCCACAACAGCAACCCTGTGAGGTGAGTTGGGCTGAGAGAGAGTGACTGGCCCAAGGTCACCCAGCCGGCTTTCATGCCTAAGGCAGGACTAGAACTCACAGACTCCTGGTTTCTAGCCCAGCACCTTAACCACTAGACCAAACTGGCTCTCTAGAACATCTCATAGGACATTGCTACACCTTTATCAGATTACTCTCATGTTAAAGTACCACAGTTGGTTTAGAGCATTGAAAATTGTCATGTATGTTTAAATAGATTACGTATAACCAGTGAAGTACTTATACATTTTTGAAGAAAAGGCCTATTAATGTGAACATTGTTCATAAAAAACAGCACTGTCTTGTACTTTAGCAGAATCTATGGCTCGTTTTTTTAAGGTCACGTACACCAGTGAAATTAAAATGAGTTCACAAAAATTACAATATCCTCATGGCGGCCATGCCTTTCAACTGGGGATCTCTTAACCACTTTGGAAAGTTTATTAATAGCATTGGTTGAACTACATAAAGGGCTCAGAGTGATCTTTACACCCACCCCTGAGCTCTGAAAACTTCTGTGCTCCTTCACAATGTATAGGAGAGCAACACCATGACTAGATAGGGGAAGCCAAGGAAACAGGGTACATGAGTTCTTTATTTCACTTTTTGTTTAACATTTAGATTGATTTGGTACCTTATAAAATAGAATGTTGAGTCCTTGTACAAACCATAAAGTCAAATGAAAACCAAATGCAAATCAAAACCTGATGTGTAAGTCTTTTTTAAAAAACTCCAAATTCCCACTACAAAAAATACGATTTCCAGCACAACAGTAGTACCCAAATCACAGGGGCCAAATGAACCAGTGACTAAGACTAGCCGAAACTGCCATCAATGTCACAGGAACCACATAATCTGAAAATCTTCTGAAATATACATATTTCAACACCTTAGGCAGCTAATACATGGTAAAAGACCTAATTCTTAATCACCATAGAAAGATTTGTACATGATTGGAGAGCATAAGAAACCTGATTTTCTGTTTGTAATGTGATAAGGAAATACCTTTCTCTATTATAAAGCCTCCTTTGTGGAACTCCTTCCCCATATAGAGGTATGCAATTACATTATATTTTATTGCTGAGTTTGCCAGGGGGTGTTGTTACATTTCTCTTGTAATTATGTTATTTTGTATTTCATGCCATTTTTATGGATGTTTTTTTCTTAACATGCAAAATTGAGAAACAAAAAATTGACAGATTAAACTATCCCTACTTCCAGTTCCATACGACTAAGAGGTCCAAGCAATTGAGTTTCTTCTGGCAGATTCTCAGCCTCCTCTTGAGACTGTTGCTCCCATTTATTCTTGTAGGTGAATACACCAGTACAGCTTGCCTCCTGATAAGTACATATATTATACTCAATCACCTGGGAGCAAGTTTCATTATACACTGAGTCAGATTGCAGTTTAAATCTTTCATAGTGAATTTTAAATTATGTAAGCCCCTCTACAATTATCAGGAGTCAGATCATAAATATTTCTTACTTATTCATTCACACCCTGAGAAATGTGGAGAGGAGAGAAGCCCCTCCTTTCTACAAGAATTCTTTCAACAGACCTAAGAATGCTAGCATATCTTCTTTCTTGTCCTTCTCTTTCACATTGACCCTATTGACTCATTTTCTTTTCTGAGGAGATTGAGAAAGTTATATATTTGCCAGGTATATTTCTTCAAAGTATAGATATTGGACTAGCACTGGGGAGATCCAAGTTCAACCCAACTTTTCCATGGAAGATCTCATGGTGACCTTGGGCTACTTTCTTTCTCTCAAGGTTGTTGTTGTGAAGAAACATTAGAGAAAGGGTGCTATGTGCCCTTTCCTATGCTCCTGGAAGAAAGGGAAGATGTAAATCTAATGAATGAACAAATAAATGGGGGGGGGTTTAGTTAAAAAAAAGATGAGATTCTCCCAAAGAGAGATAATTCCTCAACTTTATTTGGATGTATCCATTTACAACTGATTAATTCATTATGTGCCTTCAAGTTGTTTTCAACTCCTAGTGACCCACATAGATAGATTTTCTCAATGACGATCTATCCCTAACCTGGTCTTTCAGGTCTTCTAATGGTGTATACATGGCAACTGTAACTAAGTCCATCCACCTTGCTGCTGGTCATCCTCTTCTTCTCTTTCCTTCCACCTTTTCCAGCATTAGAGCCTTTTCCAGAGAGCTAGGTCTTTGCATAATGTGTCTGATAAGACACATTTTTTCAGCTATAAGTTATTTTTTAAAGCACAATGACAGAGGAATAGTGGGGTAAATTCACAGATATGAGGTCCCATATTTGCTATCAGTTGGCTTGCATATATACTTTAATGGTCACACTTGCCATGTGAATTTTGCTTGGGTACCATTACAGTAATTATAGAGTTTAGCTCTCTGGAGCTATAATAGCTCATGAAAAATGCTCTGTCAAGCAAGCATATATTTTATGTAAAAAAAATTGTGGATGTTTGACCACCTCTTAAATTACTAAAGTAATTGCTAATATTCTTTCTGTTTAAACATCTATATTCAGAATCAATAATGGCTTAAAATAAAAATAAATTACAGAATTGGTATTGTAAATTATCACCTCATTACTCTCTTCAATGAAATTATCTTTCTTCCATTTTACCAGCTAAATGTTTCTGGGAATTTTTTTCCACTTTCAGGAAGCTTTCATCTGATAGTAGATAGAAATTAGAAGTAGAACTGAGTGGCTATTCTTTATGGAACAGAAGCAGAACTGAAAAAGGGGGAAATAATTAAGTCTGTGATTGTGTAATGGAAACTTGTGATTCCATTACAAGTTGTTGCAAAACTTCCATCAACTTAAATAGCTGTTTACTGCACCCTAACACTTGCCTATGACTCTAACTGCACAATCTCTTGGGCTAGATAAGGATAATGTATAACAATTTTCAGAAGAAATACTATACTGTTTTTTGAAAGCATTATTATGTGACAGCATCTATGAAATGAGAATTTGTTTGGATTTTTGGGGCAGCAAAATGGAATATAAACTGTAATATTAAAAACTTACAAAGAAAATTCTGACCTAAGTCTGAAAAGCAAGTCATGTTTATGTCTGTACATATGTTTGTAGATATTCTTGACTTAAAAGCAATAAGTTTGTCTCCCTCACCCCCAAATATACTGTAGCTGCAGCAAGTAAGCAAATTGTTCTCTTGGGATTCACACAAAGCAACATATTCCAGAGACCATTGTTCATATAACAATGTCAAAAGAAATGCAATACCTTTGTGCAAAATTTCATCAAGAGCAATGATACCCTAACCTTAATTCTGTTGGGCATCCCTTGCTTCAAACTTCCATGAGGGCTCTTACCTTGCTACTTGCAAATTCTGGGAGAGAATCCCTTGGAACCCCTTTCTGTAAAGAATGTGTCATTTACACATTAATGGGTCTTTTACAAATGCCTTGTTTACTAAGCAAATCAAACCAGCACAAAAGGGCTTTTGTGATTTGTTGAGAAACTGAGCAGCACACATAGTGGACTAGAAGTAGGAGGCAAGCACCCTGGCAACCAGCTCTGTTGCGTTCAGTACCCCAAATCTGAACAAAATAAAGAAATGTTCAAATGAGCAGTTATACAGTTATGCCATACTTACCTTCCTTGCACATTTGGAAGAGCTTTATAAAATGTTTCTTTATGGGAAGTGCTTTGGACAAATTAATGGAGGACAAATTATTAGTTTGTTCAGTGAATCATCCACTGCTTGTTAGACTGTTAAATACCAGAAGTGCAAAGAGGGGGGCATCCTGCTCTAAGTTGGCGTCCTCCTGAACTGCCCAGGAAACAATAGAATGGTCACACACATTGGGAGGGCTCCGGATGGAGGGCAGCAGAGATGGGGTGGACTATCTAATAGGATGGTGCAAGGGGTGGTAAAAATATTTAACACAAAAAGTTGCCCCTGAAAGTTCACAAGCAGGGAGTTTCTGAACTTTCAGGGGCATCTTTTTGTTTTAAAATATTTTTACTACCCGTTGCCCCATCATATTAGATAGCAAGGTATCTTTATGGCTATCATCAAAAACAAACTGCTGATCTAATAGATTTGAACTCCCCCCCCAACAGCTAGCAGTTATTTTATATGTCTCTGTGTCTCTGTATATGTTGTATGTGTGCAGAGATGGTAGCATCTTATTCTGCCAAGACTTGCTGATGCATCCTCCATGGCAGAATGCAGTGAGATGCTCTGCGTGTTTGATTTTTTGAGCCTGGGAGTTTGGTGATTCATAGCTTTAATTAGTTTCCTTAAATACAGAAAACACACAATGCTGTGGAGCAGACGTCTGCCTTCCATTAAGGGTGGGAGAAGTCAAGGTTCTCTGAAAGAGAGTATTTTAGCTTATGAGAGAAGTAAGATAAATTGAACTGAGCTGAAACATATTTGTTTGGCAGCTGAAATGAAATACTTTGGTAACAATGATATACTCAAGTAGAATCAGGCTCTATGTCACAGTGAAAATTTTAGGCATGGCTGCTTTGGATTGTCCATGTCACATAGTTATTTTGCCTCCCAGCACCATTGCATATATGGGAAGGAATCTCAGACCGATCCAACCTATTTGACTAGTCCTTTCTTTCATCCTTGCTGCAGCATAGATCCCAAGAAGATCAAAATAACTTTTTGATGGCTATTATGTCACCTTAAAAGGCAGCCATATTGATTAAAGAATTGCATGTATTTAATTATCAATTACAATATATTGGCAGTAGGCCTCTCATGAAGTGAAATCTGTACTATAAAAAGCCAGCTATTGCTTTTACTTTGCCAAACCAGAAAAGCCATTTTCCAATTTTAATAACCATTTCTTATGCAATTTTTTGGGGAGAAAATTTGATTTTAAAGTGTTTTCATTTATTTTTGCAGCCATATTTTTAGTCCCCTAGAAAGCCTTCTGAGAAGAATGAAAGATGAGCAAGCTTTTAGAATCCAATTCTATGCTTCTTCTCACAGGAAGTAAAGTTATAACCCAATTTTCTTTGTTGGAAAATGCATTTATCCATTAGGATAGCAAACCAGTCAGCATTTTACTGGTCCAAGTAGTAAAATTGTACCAATCAAAGAGAATATTTGTAGCTCAGGATTGAACTGTGGAGTCCTTGGTGCTCTCTGAGCCTTGTCGTTTTCTTGCAGATGTTTCATTGCCAGGCTAGGCAACATCTTCCGTGCGAAAAGGGAGTGGGACTTGCCCTCTGTTTATATACCATGGCTTGTCCTGCTTGTGTTGGTGGAGGTGTTGTTCTCTCCTTAGGAGTTCCTTGATTGGGGTGTTGTTTGCTGCTTGGTTGATTGACTGAGTTAATAGTTCCTTGATTAGGGTATATTGTGCTGTTTGATTGTTCCTCTGGTGCTAATCCTGGTGTTAATCTTTGCATATCTGGGTGATGATTGCTGGCAAGGAGGTGTTCTGGTCTTCTGGCTTTTCTATTGTAGATAACTCCTGTTTTTTCTTCTTGGGCTAAATAAATAAAAATAATAGTGTCTTAAGCTTTTAAAAAATTAAGTAATGTGACTTTTTTTGGTTAACATTTTTCAGTATTTTAACAAACATAATTTTATATTAACTATAACAAATATTAAACCTTAAAAATATTTTAAAAGATGATGTATTTCTCTGACAAATTAATTCAGATCATATCATAGTCATTAAGGGCTCTATGCAGTGAGCTAGTGGAAATGCATTTGGGCAAGGGGAATCTTTAGCTTCCTCTTTGTTACAAACATGTTCCAGAGTCCAAGCTGAATAAATAAATAAACAAATAAATGCTTCTCCAATGCTTCAAAAACTTCAATGCTTCAAAAACTGGATAAAGGCTGTTTCTCTTAATAGTTGGACAGAGCAGGTTTTGGCCAAATACAAATTTTCTGTTCTTATTAATTGGATTGGAATAACATATTTCAATCCTTTGAACAGGGTCCTTACAAATGGAACTATTTCTTCAATAGCAAGATGTCTCATGGAACTTGTCAAGATGCTTTGTCTGCTCTTATAGTTAATTTGATATGGGAGCCTTTGACCTGATTACAGTTACAGCATAGCTATTATGGTTGTCTCTACCGCCTTTCCATAGAAATATTCAAATATATTCTATGCATACTTATATTGCTGCTTACATGGACACAGAAGTGGTTTGCCATTGCCGTTCCCAGATTTTTCAGTCTAGCCTACATTCCTGGAATTCCTGGCTGGTTCCCATCCATCCACTAACCAGGCCTGCCCTGTTTAGTTTCTGAGCATAGACAAGGTTGGCTGTGTGCTGCCTTCTGCTATATTTTTTAGCCAGAGAGAGTAAAGGAGATGAACATTTAGCTTTTTGAATTCATAAATCAACAGTTTGAATAAGTATTTCCAGCATTAGGAGAAAATGTGTTCATTCTAGTCACAAAGGAATAAATCGGATAGCTATTGAAATGTCAAAATTCAGCTATGAAATCTGTTCTCTAAATCTCTGTTCTATCATCCTAAAATTAAGGGGAAGCTCACGGTGTTCTTGTAAAACCTACAGTATAATAAAGCCACCACTTCCCCTTTCAATCGGATGTTTCCTGGATTTTTGGTTTTGGCCTTCTTGCTTGGGAGCTTTGAATAACTAGTCAATACATTAACGTCACTACTGCTTGTGAAGTTACAGGACCTACTGTATGTGTATAGATTGGAAAATAAGCACAAAATAGAGTTTGCTTGGGTTTCCTATTCTCCCAGGAAGTGTATTGAAATTGTAGCAAGAAGTTGTGCAAGTTGATATGCAAAGGAACAGTATGCTAGCTTAGTAAACAGAGAGGGCTCTTCAAATACATTGGTGATTTAAATTATGCACTGTGTGCAATGCACATGGAAATATAATGTGGCAGTATAGCATTGTTTTAACATTGGGATCAGTTATTCTCACCTATTTGTAAAGGAGCCAATGTTCTTTCTTCTGCAGAATGTTCATTTCTGAAGAATCCACAGTTTAGAGGAAGTAGATCCCCAGGGCTGATATCTCTTTTTCCTATACTATCTCAAATTCATCATCCTTTGATATACGTTATTTTTAAATTTTATTTATTATGAAATGCCCAGAGTCATCACAGAGTCAGGTGGCCTTGAAATTAAAATTTGCCTACTATTTTTTCCAAATGTATACATTTTCTATGGAATATTTGAGCAAAAAACTAAATTGCCAAATTCAGTGAAATGTACTGTCTGAAATACTACGGTATTTTAATCCATATATTAGCTACAGTCACACAAGTGAGGTCCATTTGCTTAACCATGAGAATCAAATGAAATTCTGCAGTATCTCCTCTGAGAACATGTGTATGGAAAAAACATGTTTTCCCTGAGCCCTAAAGGGACCTTTCATGAATCAGCAATGTGCCTTTGCAGGAGGAAGGATTATAGTCTACATTGATTGACTTTTCACAAGAAACAGTAGTTTCTTAACAGAAGCAGAATACAATTTTACTATGGAGGATTCTTTTGACCTGGTTGTCCAGTTTCTGTATGGGAATCCTCAATGACTTAACCAAGAAAGGTCACATCACAAAAGAAGAACAGAGGCGGATGAAAAGCAGTGGACCCATCATCCCACGCTTCTACAGATGCCCCAAAATACACAAGCCCGACATACCACTCCGTCCAATTGTATCATTACCAGGGACCCCCACATACAACATAGCTAAAGAATTTACAAGAAAACTTGGGCATCTCACAGAGGAGAGCGAATAGTCTATCAACTCCCCACTACAGTGCCTCCAGAAAATCAAAGACCTAAAAATAGATGAAGATGAAATTATGCTGTCATTTGATGTCACGGCACTCTTTACATCCATAGACCAAGCACTAGCAATTGAATCCATGGCAGCAGTTCTACGTAACACCTCACCTAACTAGATACACCAAGATCAAAATACCCAGAATCATGGACCTCATCAACCTCTGCCTCACCATCTACTTTCAGTTTGATGGACAAATATACCAACAAATCAAAGGAACACCTATGGGATCACCACTCTCAGGACTCATAGCAGAGATTGTAATGCAACGTCTAGAAAGGATAGCACTCCCACGCATACAACCCAAAGTATGGATCTGGTATGTAGATGACACCTTTGACATAATAAAAAAGGATCAACTGGAAGAAACACATGAAACCATCAACAACATCTTCAAAGGAATAAAATTCACAAGGGAAGAAGAAAACAACAACACACTACCCTTCTTGGACATCCTCATCAGTAGAGGAAATGATGGCATTCTAGAAACACAAGTCTACCAGAAATCTACCCACACTAACCAAGAACTCCACTACCAAAGCAATAACCCAACCTCCCACAAGAGGAGCTGTGTAAGAACATTATTCAGATGAGCACAAATGCACTGCAGAAACCCAGAATACCAGAAAAAGGAAACAGATAATCTATACAGCATCTTCCAGCAAAATGGATACCCACGCAACTTTATCAAACAGTGCCTGACCACTCAACTCACCACAGCAAAACCAACAGAAGCTATGAAAAGGATTACACTGCCATACATCAGAAACATCTCAGAAACTACAAATAGACTGTTACATCCACACGGCATCACCGTAGCACACAAACCAACCAAAACCCTTCAGAACATCGTAAGTAACCCAAAAGACCCAGTAGCCCAAGAAGAAAAAACAGGAGTTATCTACAACATACAGTGTAAGGACTGTAACAGCCACTATGTAGGACAGACTGGCAGGAGACTAGCAGAACGCATCCACGAACACCAACTAGCAGTCAGCAGACACAATGGAAACTCCTTAATCTCACAACACATGGACAGACTTAACCATACTTTCAACTGGGAAACTGTGAGCATCTTAAACCAAGCCAAGTCCAAAAACGCTAGAGAATTCCTGGAAGCTTGGCACTCAGACAAAGCAGCCATCAACAGACACATAGAGGTAAAGAACATTTACATACCATTCATAAGAGACAATAGAAAAGCCAGAAGATCAGAACACCTCTTTGCCAGCAATCATCATCCATATATGCAAAGATTAACACCAGGATTAGCACCAGAGGAACAATCAAACAGCACAATATACCCTAATCAAGGAACTATTAACTCAGTCAATCAACCAAGTAGCAAACAACAGCCCAGTCAAGGAACTACTAAGGAGAGAACAACACCTCCACCAACACAAGCAGGACAAGCCATGGTATATAAACAGAGAGCAAGTCCCACTCCCTTTTCGCACGGAAGATATTGCCTAGCCTGGCAATGAAACGTCTGCAAGAAAACAACAAGGCTCAGAGAGCACCAAGGACTCCACATTATTTATTTATTTATTTATTTTCTATCCTGCCTTTATTATTTTTATAAATAACTCAAGGTGGTGAACATACCTAACACTCCTTCCTCCTCCTATTTTCCCCACAACAACCACCCTGTGAGGTGAGTTGGGCTGAGAGAGAGTGACTGGCCCAAGGTCACCCAGCTGGCTTTCATGCCTAAGGTGGGACTAGAACTCACAGACTCCTGGGACAACCTATTTCTAATTTTGAAAGAATGAAACTTTGGACATTATTATTATTATTATTATTATTATTATTATTATTATTATTATTAGAAACAACAGTGGGACAAGAGAAGAGTGTACCCACTCTAGCAACCATAAAAACCACAAAAATACTTACAAAAGAATCCCTCAATGACCGCTAAAATAATAAATGACTAATGAAATTGTAAACAACAGTGATCAGATATTTTGAATAAATGTATATATTAAAATTATGGATGCTCTGCTCTTCTTGATTTGATTTTAAGGGCAAATGTCAAGATTTCAAGAGAATGACAACAATTTTTCATAGCCATTGTTTCTTCCTCCAGCTGTGGATATTAGAAGTATGCTTTTCACCTTCATTTATGTCTGCCACTGTGGGTGTATGTCATAAGAGTAATCTTTTTCTGTGCTCACTCACTCTGAAGGACTTCTCCCTTTCTATTAACTTCTAATTATAATGCATACGTTCTGTAAATATTGTCATATCATACAACTTGTCTAATAAAACTAATTGTTTGTCCATTCGTTGTTGGGCTAATAAGCACTTTTGTATGGCTGTTGTTTTATTCAAGCTGATGAACAAATTCCTGCAGGACATAATGTTTATGTTTACTGAGAGAGCGAGAAAAAATTATGATGATGATGATGATGATGATGATGATGATGATGATGATGATGGACAAAGAGAAACAGATATACTGCCTATGCAAATTGGGCCACTGAGAGCCATTTTAACATTTGTAATAACTCAGGAAGGTTACACTGCTATATTCCATGGTATTTTTGTACCATTTTTAACACTTTTAACCTTTTTTTAATATTCTCCTTGTACTGCATGACATACACTCTCTCTTCTTGCTACACAAGTATAGGTTTGCCAACCCATCTCTTTATTATTCCCTTTTCTCCCTTATTTTCCAGTCATAGGTCTCCAGAAATATTTCCCTGAATTTATCTAATCTGCAACGTGAATCTATACCAGAACAAATAGGCAATACTTGGAAACACTGTTATTAGAATTTTAGAACAATAGTTCATAATCCACTGGCTTCATTTATGTGAGAGTTATGACAATACATTCCTGAACAATGCCCAAGACATTTAGCTTCTCGAGGCCAAGAACAGCTGAGTGCATTTCCATATACAAAAGCAGATGAATTGACAGTTGAAGCTTTCTTCAACAGACACAATAGAAGTCTGTAAACAAAGATTAAAATAGGAGTAATCTGTAACCACATGGAGAAAGAAGATGGGTAGCATTGGGTATGAAAGACAGAGTTCTCCTCCAGCATCTTGGTGGTAGTTCTCAGGATCCGTCACCTGGGACAACCATGTCATTCTGTCAGGAGTGCTGGCCTCGCTTTTTTTTCCTTGAAGAACCTCAATAATAGAATGATCCACACTAGGTCCATTTAATATTGCTTTTTTTACAATATTCTAAACATGACATTGCATTTGCAAGAAAAGGGGTCTGAAAAAAATTGGCTGGCAATCCATAAAACGTAACATGTGATGGGTGTGTAAAATATGATTAAAAGAAGGAAGGCAGTTGCAGAGAAGCAGGTAATGCTGAGGACATATATGCATTATTATTGCATCACCACCACCACCATCATTATTATCATCATCATCACCACATTTGTAGCCCACCCCAATCCTGACAGATTCTGGGTGGGGTAAAATCAAGATCAAAACAGCAAAGAGTAAGAAACTCACTATCAGCATTAAAATAATATCATGGGTAACATCATATCATCCTTAAAACTACAGTCTAAAGAAAGGGCTGAATGTATCATAAAATAAAATTGCTTTGCTCTGTTTATGGAATGCCAGCATGTGTGTTCTCATAGGTGATTGCTTCATGTCATTTGTAATGTGCTTTATTGTTATTTTCCATATACTGTAATCACCTGGCTATTTTTTTTTGGGTGCTCATATGAAGTGATTCTATGGATAAAACATAGTATAAGGATGCCTCCCCCCCAGTTTTTCCCAAGCACTTTCTGTGTTTTGGCTTATGTGGCAGGTGGATAACACTCTATCCATTAGATGTTTTCACTTCTAGGAAAGTGCTCCTACTTATGTGAGGATTCCTATAAACAACATGTCTTTGTAAGATGGACAATTCATTCCTCTTGGAAAGAATGCCCATGACTTTATATATCATGTTATGCACAGACCTCTTGCACATGGAAATCAACCTCCAGTATTAAACAATCCTGAATGCCAAGGTACAGGCAGTAGCACAGGGGGATGAGGAAAATTTTGGAAGCTGCATAATGCTGCCACCTGAGAGAATGTGCAGCAGGAAGATTCGTCAGAAAAGGAAAGGCCAAAAGAAAGAGTGGGTGATGGAACATTTCAATGAGTTGATCTGTTTCCAGGAGGAGTTAATGTGATTGTGTAATGGTTTGTGGGAATGACCTTGGGAGACGAGGGGAAGAGATGCTGCCTAGGGAATGATCAGGTAAAGTGTGTGTGGTGGTGGTGGGGAGCCTGCAGCTGCATAATGGGCAGAAAAAGAAACTTAGAAAGGAACCTCCCTAACTTATCAGGCTGTAAAAAGAGATGGTGGGAGACTTGTACTTTCAGACTTTCAGGATTCTGTTAATGTAGCCTTACAATAAAGTAGAATTAGCTCATCTGGTTGTGTCTCCTGTCTGGTCTACCTGGGAAGGCTGACAGATTGCCACAGCTTCTGCAAAAGTGTCCTGATAGACCTTGGTGAATTCTAGCATGTCAACCTGTCCATTTGTTTGCATGTCCATTACATGACGTCACAGGACATCAAGCAATCCAAGGCCAGAGTCTAGGGCAGATGTAGGTACCTGCTGAAATTCTTCCTATACTTAAAAAAACCCTATTGACTATATACCTGAATCACTCCCATCCATTTGAATTGATATATGTAGGGATAGTATGATCTATGCCAGTGTTTCTCAACCTTGGCAACTTTAAGATGGGTGGACTTCAATGGTGGACTTTAAGATGGGTGGAGTTGAAGTCCACCCATCTCAAAGTTGACAAGTTTGACAAACACTGATCTATACTACCATAGTTTAGAATGCAATAATCCCAACCATAGATTATACAAGGGATGCATCAAAATAAGTTGTTTCTGTATTACTATATTTTCCCTCTTTTTGAATTACCATTTAGGGTAATTTTATTTCTTTTGCTTCTTCAGGCAAGGTTAATTCTTTCTGCCATTTATTTTAATAAAGGATCATGAGGTTTTGCTGAGGGGGAACTGGTGACCGCTTCCCCCATTTGTTCTATTTCTTCACAGCTCAGTAGGTTTTCTGTAATAACCATGCTTGCGCTGGTAGTTTGTCTCCTCAATTATTGATTTCATGCATCATTATTGTAGACAAAATCCCCACTCCCGCCCAACACTTATTTCACAGACTCAAATTACCAGAACTCACAGAGAATAAAATAATGTTAAGAAACAAGCTCTAATTGGGAAGATAAACAGAAGCTAAGAGTACCTGAGGAACTTCTAATAGCTAAATGTGGAGATACGAAATACCTTATATCAGCACTAAAGGTGAATCATTAAAAACCTTCCTATTACTTGTTTTTTGCAGTAGATATCACAATGATGATGTATACGTGGCACCATATTGGAAAAACTGTTAAGTGGTGGAGCAAGAATTCCAGATGTAGCGGACTTCCGGTGGGGACATGGCGGTCTGAACAGCTGTGCCCGCAAGCTCCGCGGGCAGAACTGACAATGCGGCAATTTTTTCAGGCTCAGGCAGGTTTTTCCTGAAGCCCAGGAGCATTTTTCTGGAGAAAGGAAAACACTTGGAATCACCCCATCTGTCCTCCGGATGGCTGGTTGCAGCCAGAAGATAGCAAACAGCGTTCGCATTTGACTGGTAAGAGCAGCCGGGAGGCTGGGGCATCACCATTTCCAAGCCGCGCTGTAGCCTTAAAGGGACATTAAGACCGGCCACCCCATTTCTAAATCACCCAATTTTCTTTTAAGTATGTGTACCCTAAGAGAGGCTTTCTACAGCAAGAAAAAACCGGTTCTCTTGGTGCTTATCATTATTTTTGTGATTAATTTTTTTAATTTTTTTTTTAAGGTTTGGACTTTGCTTTCCATCCAAATACTAAGGAGGGTTGAGAGTACGTAATCCTCTCCCTGTTATTATTTTTGTACTAAATTTAAAGATATTAGCATTTTCCTACACGCTGAATCTGCTGTTTTGAACTTTCAGCTTTATGCTGCTACTTTCCCTGGGGAACTGTCTATTATCTTACTCTCACTTGTGTAAACACATTCCGGAATTTTTCTATCTTCCACTTTCGCTGGTTAAGTACCTAGGGTGCGCCATAATCTACTGCATGAGACATGGAGGATTTTAATCAGACTTTTTCTGACTTCCATCGAAACTTTCAACAGATGCTTTCTGATTCCTGCCAAGCTCTTATGCAAGGCATTCGGGATATTATGGAAAACATGAAGTTTAAAATGTGTCATCTGGTTGGGGATGTAGTGGATGAAATTGAAGAATTTAACAGCAATAGAAATGTTTCTTCTAACAGTGAGATTGGGGCTTCTGTTGAAATGCTGGATGAAGATTGGACAGTCGAGTTGAAGAAATTTAAGGGAGAGATCAAGTTGTAAGCCATAAGTGAAATTGACTTTTTGATGGAATGCTATGGAAAAGAAGGGGTTATTATGTATGGGAGGTTTTCTGAAGAGAAGTCGGAGTTTTTGATGGGGGCAGTTGGGTTGTTCGATTTCTTTATGAAAAAAGCTCTGTGTGTATTGTGGGGATATGTAAATGCTCTGGTTTATTTTAAAGTGGGGTAAGGGTTTAAGAATATTTATCTGGATTGCTTTTACGGTCTGGTTGATTTCATTTATCTTTAACAATTTAGATTAAGATTATTAATGTATAAAAAGAAATAATAATAAATGTTTGGTTTTGGGTTTAATACAATTAAGATTATTATAATTGTATTATTAATTACAATGGCAGACAATCTATATGGTTTTTTAGTTTGATCTTTATTATAGTAGACAGGAATGCATAGATTAGTAGTAAAGGTAAAGGTTCCCCCACACAGTCGTGTCCGACTCTAAAGGCCGGTGCTCATCTTCGTTTCTTAGACGAAGAGCCAGCATTGTCCAAAGAAACTTCCGCGGTCATGTGGCTGGCATGACGCGCTTGGAACGCTGTTACCTTCCCACCAAAGTGATACCTATTTATCTACTAGCATTTGCATGCTTTTGAATTGCTAGGTTGGCAAGAGCTGGGGTGAGTGCGGGAGCTCACTCCGTCACGCGGGGCTAGGGATTCGAACGTCCGAACTTGCGATCTTCCGATCAACAAGCCTGCCGTCTTACCCGCTGAGCCATTGCGCCCCTTAGATTAGTAGTAGCAAGCAAATAATTAAATAAATGTTATCCTTGGGGGGGAAGTTGATTAGGAGGTGTGTGTGTGTGTGTGTGTGTGTGTGTGTGTGTATATATATGTGTGTGTGTGTGTGTATCCCCTTTAATATAAGGGGAGGGAGCAATTGTATTTAGTGATTTTTATATTGTGCCAGTGGAATGATTTATAGAAATAATGTGATTTTGGTTTAATATAGAGTAAGGGATTGATTGTGGAAGATTGTTGTATATCCTTGCCATTAAAATTTGGAAGTCACCTCTTTTTGTAACTTTTTTAAAAAAATTCTCTTCTGTTTCCACACTTTCTTAGTTTTTTTTCTCTTTGTAGCTTTTTGTTTTTCTGTAGTTTTTATCGTTGTCTGAAATGTAATAAAATTCTTATATAAAAAAGAAGAATTCCAGATGTAGCGTGAATGATAGTAGCATAATTGCAGCAATGATAACCATCTGCTCTTGGGCTTTTCTGGCCGGACAATCTGTATTTACTCAAAACTTAAGTCTCGCATTATCATTAGACAAGATGAGGCAGTTGCTTCCAGTGTCTGATACTTGGAGGCAAAAACAAGCTGCTAGAGGAGTAAGCTCAATCTACCTTGCATCCCTAAAGCTAGTCCGCCATCTTTAGATGCAATTCAACTGTCTTCTGGCTTATCCATTGTAAATTAACTAGGAGGTGTGCCATCTTGTTTTTTGTCTCAGGCAGCAAAATAGCCAGTCTTGAATGCCTCTGTTCCTAACATGTGTACTTAGGACTCTAATAGGAACTATGATACAGATTGTCTTGGACATGTGGCACAGTGGCTGTAAAAGTGCCACGAGGGAACATTCTCTAAAACAGGGCTTTCCAAAGTGCCGCCGCTGGTGACACACCCAGCGGCGGCGGCGGCGACACGCGCGCACAAGGCGACGGCGCAGGGGGGCGTGCGGAGGCGTGCGCGCACGGCGGCGGCGCGGGGGAGCGTGCGGCGGCGTGCACACGGTGGCGGCGTGGGAGGGGCGTGCGGCCGTGCGGCAGTGTGCGCGTGCATGGCGGCCGCCGTGCACGCGCGTGCCGTCGCTTCCGGGTGGTGTGGCGACACACCACGCTGTGTGTGGTGACACACTTTTGTGTCACGACACACAGTTTGGAAAGCTCTGCTCTAAAACAAAGATACCACCCGGGAAGGTACAGGGTCAAATACCAGTGACCTTGGTTCCAAATCACAGTTCTAGCTGGGGAACACAAACAAGTATGTATCTTTCATTACTGTATGGTTCTTTTTTTAAATATAGCCCCAAAACCTTGTGATAAACTTGTAGCATGGGTCTTTGGAACTCCTCTGATATGAACAGAAGATATTTATTTATTTATTTATTTATTTATTTATTTATTATTTAAATTTGTATTACCACCCATCTCCTCCAACCAGGGAACTCTGGGCAGGAAATAATGTTAGTGTCTTCCTCACATTCTCTGTTTCTTTCAAAGTATGTTTATTTAACCTGACTTTTGAGTTAAGCACTGGATGTGAGCAGGTGGTGGTACCCACATATGGAAAATATTAATTTTAGCTATTGTTACTTTTCTTCACGATCTCTACCAGCACTTATTAATCAGACTGAATATCAATTGCCTTGTTGTTTATTCGTTCGGTCGCTTCCAACTCTTCATGACTTCCTGGACCAGCCCACGCCAGAGCTTCCTGTCGGCCGTTGCCACCCCCAGCTCCCCCAGGGTCGAGTCCGTCACCTCCATAATATCATCCATCCATCTTGCCCTTGGTCGGGCCTTTCTTGCAGTCCAAGGCACTCTCTGAATTTTCCTCCAACACCACAGTTCAAAAGCATCTATCTTCCTTAGCTCAGCCTTCCTTATGGTCCAGCTCTCGCAGCCATAGGTTACTACAGGGAATACCATTGCCTTAACTATGCAGACCTTTGTTGTCAGTGTGATGTCTCTGCTCTTAACTATTTTATCGAGAATCAATTGCCTAGGCATCCTGAATCAAACCAGTAGTTAACTGTAACTCTGTGTGTGTGGGTACAGCTAATTTCCCCAAGACAAACAGGTTAGATTCTTCAACAACTTCCATGAGTGTTTTTCTATAATGTTGATTCATTCATCTTCTGGATATAAGACAATTTTGAAATCATAGACCATTTTGAAGAGGTGATCCTGGGAATTCAAATCCAGACTGAAATATTGGTGTCCCTTGATTTTTTTCTGTGAACTATATTTTTTTTCACTTTTATTTCTAAAAAATACTGTCATTTTTTTATAAGGGGCATGGTGGCTCAGTGGGTAAGACGCCAGGCTTGTCGATCGAAGATCGCAAGTTCGGAGGTTCGAATCCCTAGTCCCACGTGACGGAGTGAGCTCCCGCACTAGCCCCAGCTCTTGCCAAACTAGCAATTTGAAAGCATACAAATGCAAGTAGGTTGATAGGTACCACTTTGGTGGGGAGGTAACAGCATTCCACGTACATCATGCCGGCCACATGACCATGGAAGCGTCTTTGGACAATGCTGGCTCTTCGGCTAAGAAACGGAGATGAGCACCGGCCCCTAGAGTCGGACACGACTGCACAAATGTGCGGGGGCAACCTTTACCTTTTTACTGTCATTTTACTTTGGGGACTTTTGAGACTAAGGCTGCTTCCTTGCTGATGGTTACTGAACAAAAACTGCAGGAGAAAGAAATGAGTGAGGTCATTTAATTAAAGTGTGACTTCAGTTAAATCAAATTAAATATTGTTACTTTTATCACTTCCTATGCATTTGAGGATTCCCTCTTTTGTCACATTCTGTGTTACAATCTAGAGCAGGGTTTCTCAACCAGGGTTCCATGGACCCCTAGGGTTCCATGAGAGGTCACTAGGGGTTCCTTGGGAGATCACGATTTATTAAAAAAATTATTTCAAATTCAGGCAACTTCACATTAAAGAGGTAAGTTTCATTCTTTATTTTTAGTTTAAGAACACTGTTAAAGCATATATACAGGCCTACACATGAAACAAATAGAATAATCTTGTAACTCGTGTCCTGTATTTGTCCTGTTCCGACTAAGGCCAACACAGGAAGCAGTGATATAGCAATCTTTTATTGACAAAACACACAATAATCTCCACACAGATTAACTACTAGCACTTGGTTTGGTTACAGAGCAGGGCCACACGCAGTCAGCGTAAGTGGGAAGCAGGCCACGTGGTGAACCGACTAGTCCGGGAACAAGGCACGGTTGATTTGATAAAGGATCTAGGCTTGTATAAAGCAAGCAGAGAGTGAGGAAATTCTTAAGATTTTTGAAAAACACGTAACTCTTGCTAGTCACTAATAAAGTTTTAATCACCAGAATTATTTTAAACCCAATTCTTTTTCTCTGAGTTCTTTTGGCAATACTTAGTCTTCTAAGGAATATTTGTTTACATAATGGTAATTTGATGCAAATACAAATTCGTAGAGCTAGAAATTGCTGGGAACTTAGGGTTGAATAATATTTGTTGGGCAAAAAGACCACACAAAGACAGACATAGATACAGTCCTGTTTACTAAACAAAAATGTGATTTCCCTACCAGATTGCACCAAAGCTCATATTAAAATTAAAATTCTTTCTTTTAAAATATAGGGGAGGAAAACAACCCATTTTTTTTAGGTAAACTACATCCTTTTAAGCAAGTCTAAAATGTATGTGGATGTTTGTGTTACTGGCACAACTGTTCTCTTTAATGTTACATTTTTATGTCCCCATTCTGTCGCTTTTTCTGGTCTTTAATAAACACTTCCAGATGCCACTGTTATTTTGCTTTAAATAAAGTTTATGCAGCCCCTCAGAGAGTGACTTTAATTAATATCTGCAGCAGAATTTGTCACACATCACTGTTCACCATGTATACCTATGGCTAATTCATTTTTTAAAATCCTTCCCCAAACTGTTTTTTTAAAAATAAGAATCCAGGAAAATATTAGTTTGCAGCACCATAGGAAGTCTTTTAATTTTATTCTTTACAATTCCATGAAACTGAATTTATCTGCAGACACATATACAAAGACAAATTCAGATTATATCTGAATCTCCTATGCATAAACATCACTTTCATATTTAGAGTACTATCATCATTTTCAGCTGTTTCACTATTGATATTTAATATTTTTTCAGCATGCTGTGATGCATATTTCTTTAAAATAAGTTAAACAGTATGTCCACCCCACTAGGTAGACTACACCAGAAAACCAACTCCACAGGAAAACTAGAACTATTGAGATAGGCTGTAGTCACAGAATCTTGCAAGCCTGATTGTGCTTTACCTCTCCTCCTCCTTATATCCCAGCTATTCAGAAAGGAGCCGTCCTGAGTCACTTCTGAATGCTATCTTGCTCCTCAAAACTTAAAGAATGTTTCAGCCCTCTTTCTTATGTAATGATTCTTGCATATTTCTGTCAAGGTCAACTTCCTTATTTTCCACATGGTATTCAGAAAGGCTCCAGCAAAGGAGATCGTTCCCTTGTCGTGGTGCTGGAGCCTGAGCACCTCAATGAAACCATGAGCTAAACCATGAAGGGACACCCAAGATAGGAAGGTCGTGGCAGAGAGGTCAGACTAAATACGATCCCTGGGGAAGGTAATGGCAACCCACCCCAGTATTCTTGCCATGAAAAATAAATGGATCAGTACAACCAGAGATATGTTGGTATACCATCGGAAGATGGGACTCCCAGGTCGGAAGATGGTCAAAATGCTACTGGGGAGGAACAGAGGATACGTTCAACTAGCCCCAGATGTGATGACGCAGCTAGCTCAAAGCCGAAAGGACGGCTAGCGGCCGACGGTGCTGGTGGTGAATGACGAATCCGATGTTCTAAAGATCAACACACCATAGGAACCTGGAATGTAAGATCTATGAGCTAGGGCAAATTGGATGTGGTTATTGGTGAGATGTCAAGATTAAATATAGACATTTTAGGTGTCAGTGAACTGAAATGGACTGGAATGGGCCACTTCACATCAGATGACCACCAGATCTACTACTGTGGACAAGAGGACAACAGAAGAAATGGAGTAGCCTTCATAATTAATAATAAAGTGGCTAAAGCAGTGCTTGGATACAATCCAAAAAACGATAGAATGATCTCAATTCGAATTCAGGGTAACATTTAACATTACAGTGATCCAAATATACGCCCCAACCACAGATGCTGAAGAAGCAGAAGTAGATCAGTTCTATAAGGATCTGCAGCACCTACTGGATAATACACCAAAAAGAGATGTTATTTTCATTACAGGAGACTGGAATGCTAAGGTGGGTAGTCAGACGACACCTGGAATTACAGGCAAGCATGGTCTGGGAGAACAAAATGAAGCAGGACATAGGCTGATAGAATTTTGCCAAGACAACTCACTGTGCATAACAAACACTCTCTTCCAACAACCTAAAAGACGACTTTATACATGGACTTCACCAGATGGTCGACACCGAAATCAGATTGACTACATCCTTTGCAGCCAAAGGTGGCGGACATCTATACAGTCAGTAAAAACAAGACCTGGAGCTGACTGTAGTTCAGATCACGAACTTCTTATTGCAAAATTTAGAATCAGACTAAAGAGAATAGGAAAGACCCACAGATCAGTTAGATATGAGCTCACTAATATTCCTAAGGAATATGCAGTGGAGGTGAAGAATAGATTTAAGGGACTAGATTTAGTAGATAGGGTCCCGGAAGAACTATGGACAGAATTTCGCAACATTGTTCAGGAGGCGGCAACAAAAAACGTCCCAAAGAAAAAGAAAACCAAGAAGGCAAGATGGCTGTCTGCTGAGACACTGGAAGTAGCCCAAGAAAGAAGGAAAGCAAAAGGCAACAGTGATAGGGGGAGATATGCCCAATTAAATGCAAAATTCCAGAGGTTAGCCAGAAGAGATAAGGAATTATTAAAATTAAAAGACTTCAAATGGATGGGGATGACAAGAAATTTAATAAGGCAGATGTGGGGGACATCAGGTTCAAAAACCTTCCCAAATAGTTTATAATTCTGGATGGAAAAAGATCCAGGTTGGAGGAAATGCTTGTTCTTCAGTATACTGAACAAGAAGGTTTCCAAAAGAAGGAGCACAAGAGGGATAACTTTTCAGTCACTGAACTTATGGCACTATTTAGCACAATAATATGGGCAAGGTCCTTCTCCCTTGCTTCCCTTCCTAAATCTACAGTTCTTTTCTTGTGTTGATTGGAACTATAATAAAGAAGATCTTGCTAGCATTTAGGAATATACCCCAGCATATTGGGTTAACTCGTAAACATCAGGTGGAATTGCTTATGGCAGAAATAAGAATTTGTCCAGTTGTAATGTAAAGATATATATTTGGTTCATTTCTCTGGGAATGTAATCTTAGATTTAGATTGTAGAGTGGAATTGTGGATATGCCTCCAGAATAGCCAAGATGACGTTCCAGGATTTTCTCTCTTGAAACTCTTATTGAAACTCTTATTTATTTCTATGGGCAAAGGGACCAAAGTTAAGTGTTCTAACAAGCAGCCTTTTCTTTTGTACCTGTATTTTCTGTATTGGAGTCAGCCCCCTTTGTTTCTTGCATGGTGAAGGTGCAACCCTTTGCTGTGACTGGCAGTGGGAACATTTCCAAGAGTGGCATATCATAAGGGAGAAGCATGTGGCCCATAAATGTGCTTGCACCAATCGTATAAAAGGTCTTGGCCCTAGCAGAGCTTTGCTTCAGAGGTAGAAAGCTAAGAAACATTCAGCAGTTTCATTTTCTGAATAGTGCCTCAATAACCCTCCAACCCTCAAAAAGCCAATAATGGGATGCTTGCTTGGTTTTTCTATTCTGCAGTCATTCTGTTTACCATTTTACATATCAGATACACAACTTTTATCCATTTAGACACTGAGGTTTATTGCTTTACAAAATCAGTTCATGCATATACTACAAATTTTACTATGTATCTGTAACAGCAAAGAAAGGTGGGATACCTGAAGCCTGAATGATTATAAGACAATTGTAGCATTCTAGTACGGCAGGGTTGTATACTCTCACCCTACCTATTCAACCTGTACGCAGAACACATCATGCGACATGCTGGGCTTGAGGAATCCAAGGCTGGAGTTAAAATCGCTGGAAGAAACATTAACAATCTCAGATATGCAGATGATACCACTTTGATGGCTGAAAGCGAGGAGGAGTTGAGGAGCCTTATGACGAAGGTGAAAGAAGAAAGTGCAAAAGCTGGGTTGCAGTTAAACCTCAAAAAAACCAAGATTATGGCAACGAGCTTGATTGATGACTGGCAAATAGAGGGAGAAAAAGTGGAGGCAGTGGCAGACTTTGTATTTCTAGGCGCAAAGATTACTGCAGATGCTGACTGCAGCCAGGAAATCAGAAGACGTCTACTTCTTGGGAGGAGAGCAATGGCAAATCTTGATAAAATAGTTAAGAGCAGAGACATCACACTGACAACAAAGGTCCGCATAGTTAAAGCAATGGTATTTCCTGTAGTAACCTATGGCTGCGAGAGCTGGACCATAAGGAAGGCTGAGCGAAGGAAGATAGATGCTTTTGAACTGTGGTGTTGGAGGAAAATTCTGAGAGTGCCTTGGACTGCAAGAAGATCAAACCAGTCCATACTCCAGGAAATCAAGCCAGACTGCTCACTTGAGGGAATGATATTAAAGGCAAAACTGAAGTACTTTGGCCACATAATGAGAAGACAGGATACCCTGGAGAAGAAGCTGATGCTAGGAAAAGTGGAAGGCAAAAGGAAGAGGGGCCGACCAAGGGCAAGATGGATGGATGGTATTCTGGAGGCGACGGACTCAACCATTGGGGAGCTGGGGATGGTGACGGCCGACAGAAAGCTCTGGCGTGGGCTGGTCCATGAAGTCACGAAGAGTCGGAAACGACTGAACGAATAAACAACAAAAGCATTCTACATTTGTCATTCTAACAGTAAAAGATTTGACCTGTGTTAAGTACAATCTCAATCACTGACATGCTCAGTGACCCACAGCTTAGACTGGTGTCCAGGGAAAAGACATTCTTTGAAAACACACCAACAGTTGCTCCCCACACATGCTGAACTGAGAGGCTCAGAAGGGCTGATCTTTTCAGCCATAACTTGTTTTTTAAGTTGCAGTAATTAAAAAATAACTAGATGGTGTCTGTGAACATTTCAATTAATGGATCATCACTGAAGGTCTGCCTTCTAAGCATGGAAAGGACAGGGAGATGTGACAATCCATTTATTATTTTTTAAAAATGATGGTGGTTGTACTACATGCTTTTCAGGGAATGCAGAAACATTGCAAATGTGTAACAAAGTCTAGATCAAATTTGTAACTTGATAGCCAGTGTTCAAGTCAGAAAATCCATGAATATTTCAGTCAAATATATACATTCCTAAAAAATGAATATTTTACCATAGAACTCTGAATTTAGAGAAATATTTCCTCCCATTTGTTAGGTTCCCCCTTGTTATCCATTTTATTCTAAGCCTTTTCTTTTTCCAATTGCAGAAGAAGGAGGTTATTGAATCCTGTAAAACTTCCTCCTGGAGTAAAATGGGTGCACTAATTCACATTATCTTCTGTATGCCATCCTCCACAGCCCTTAAGTTTAGGAAAATGTTTCCTATGCTTAGAGAATGTATCAACTGTTGCTCTGTTAAGAAGAAAGTGCCAGAAGGCTCATAGTATTAAACATTTCTTCAGAGCTCCAAATGGGAAAACAATCACCTATGACTGACAATACGATTACTTAAGCCTGTTTTCAGGATAGGCTCTACACTCTCAAGCTAAGAACTGTCAGAAGGTTATTGACTTTTGTAATCACATGGTTGCAATATATGAGTATACATGTTCCACAGAAGATTGTCATGCCCTTTATTCCAACACAAATGGTTTACCAACAATATCAGTAGGACAGTTTTTTTTCTGGCGAGAAGGACTTCAGAGCCTGTTGTTGGGTTCTGCCTCTCTACCCCTCCCAGGGAGCAATTCAGTATGAGAGATTGATTGGATTGGATACCCTGGAACACTGGAATGGCAAAGAAAGCTTTACCTAAGCCGATTTCAAATGACTGATGGCAAGGGAGGGGAGGTTCCCCCCCTGGTTTCACTTTAACAGCTCATGAATTCCAACCATCTGACAGATCTGTAGCCCACTCTGCTTCTGAACATGTGATGAACATCCCTTTGTTCATCACACATCCCTTTGTTCATCAAACATATTGCTTCCTTTCCAGCTAGTGTGTGTGCAAGCCCATATGAAAGAAAGAAATGAGTATAGTACAAGAGAAGGAGCTATGGGAATGAAAAGCTGGGAAGAGCTCAAATAGCTTTGCCTGGGGAGGAGTAGCTAACATTACTGTGATGGAGAGGGTAGGTCAAGCGGCAAAGAAAAATTCTGCCAACTTGCAGGGAGTAATGGCAAGGAGGGCAGATAGAGAAACAGAAGGCATGTGGAATAAAAACTGAGCAGGCTGGGAAGTATGGTCTAAATAATACATTCTGCTTGCAGAAATTACAGTTTGCAGAAATTACAATGTTGATGTATCTCTTGGATACTATACTTTTGATATGAGATTTGCACTCTTTTGTACGAATGATGTGGCAATAATGATTATCTACATTTGTACCACTGACAGAAACATTTTATTCATGCTAATTTTAGTGTGAATAATAACATCATTGGATAACTTTGGGCCAGTCACACTCCTTTGGTTTAACCTTCTGACAGTTTTGTTGAGGATCTGTCAACAAATTTGTTGAGGATCTGGAAGAAGGGCATGCATTTATGCCACCCTGTGTTCCTGACTGAAAGCCAGTATATCAATCTAACAGCACAAATAAAATGCTAATAAGCCTTTTATGCCAAGTTAAACTCACATATTTGGGAAAATGGCTAAAGATTGGTTGACTGGCATGGTGGTGGTGGTGCTTCAGATGGTTCTGAAGGAGGGGAGGAGATGTTGAACCCTAGAGTACCATTGAAATTATAATTGAAAAATACTGGATGTAATGCCACTTTCTTCATACGTAAATGATATATAAAGAATAACATTAAAAATAGCCTGTCTTTAATATCCATGTACTGTATACCAATGCCATCGCTTTTATTTTTGTTCTTCAACTGCTTAAGAAGTTGTGTAAGCTTGTCCTTTCATGTGAAATCATAATGACAGATGTATATCATAGCCTTTGCAATGGGCAAAATTATTCATATAATAAAAGATAACTCACCCAACAGTTGGTGAATTTTATTTATTTATTTTTCTCATTGGATTTATTACAATAGATTAAGGGGAAAAATACAACTCTGGCAATATTATGCCATTTAAAACTTTTAAAAGTTCATAAAGAATTTGAGGAAATTATAGACACCAATATTGATCAGTTCCAGGATAGTGCTGAGACATCAGCTTACTAATGAGAATGTCCTCCACTTTGTTAATTATCTTTCACAGTCCTTTTCTGTGCAGAAAAAGGAGCTGAACAATTGTTAGTGATGGATAGCAACATCCAACTTCCTCAGTGTGGTTTATTGATCAATATTTCCCATGGAGTTTTAAGTGAGCCATTTCTTTTCCATTGGCAGAATGATTCTAAGATGGGAACACCAACAGCTGCACAAGCTTGATAGGGTTTCAGATTGCTAGCCAAGGGATTGGAAATAATACTGTGAAGGAGATTAACAAACACAGTAACATTATGAATCCGAACATGCAATTTTATGAACAATATTTAGTGCCAATCATGCTTGCCTTTCAAACACTTTGGAAATAACCCATCAAAAGCTAGGCCAACTGCAAATATTTGTTAGGTTGGATTCAGAGACTAAATTAGCTATAGTTAAGTCCAAATGAAGTAAATGACACTCAATGTCAATGGGACTTAAATTCAACCAATCTAGACAAGGTGTCCTTTATTACATTTTCATTAACATTTCATTAGCCCCGGGCAACTGATGGACCCAAATGGATTCCGAAGGGAGCTGGGGGTTGTTCCTGATGGTCTGCTCCATGGTCCAACTGAGGCCTTGTTCATCACTTGGAATAAGAGGGAGGTTGAGGCCTTGGATTGGATCGTGCCCATGTGACCTCTCTCCTCCCATGGATCCTGCCACTCTCCATGGTTTACAGAAGAGTCGAGGAAGATGAAATGGATTAAGAGACATCTAGAGTGCCAGTGGAGGTCAACGAGGAACAAACCTGACTGAAGTCAGAGTTGCTACTAAGTCCTACCTCTTCTTCTTCTCCACTTCTCCACCCTTATTTCATTCACTGATAGCTGACCGGCGGTCCTGTTGGGTAGAGGGTACTCTGAGGCCTACCTTCAGGGCAATATGGAAGAATTTGGAGAGCATCTGTTAGACAACATCTCTTGGATTCACTCTCAGTTAGATGCCAGCATTGGTACAGGTCCTGTGGAGATGCCTGGGGCTGTTGTCTGGGAACAGTTTGAGCCTGTTGGACCTGAGGAAGTGGACAGGGTCCTATGACTGTGAGCTCGACTACCTACTCATTATATCCATGTCCCTTCTGGCTGGCTAAGGCTGCCCTGGAGGTGATGTGTGGTTAGGTTCTGGTGGTGGTAAATTCTTTCTTGAGAGAGGGGGTTGTTCCTCTGCATCTTAAAGAGGTATTGGTTTGCCACCTTCTCAAGAAGCTCTAACTAGGTCCCACCATATTGGACAACTTTTGTCCAGTATCCAATCTTCCTTTTTTAGGGAAGGTTGTTGAGAAGGTGATCGTACAACAGCTTCAGAGGATCCTGGATGAAACAGATTATTTTGGCCCCTTTCAGTCAGGTTTCATGGGCTGGAAACAGCATTGATCACACTTTTGGATGACCTCTGGCAGGAGCAGGATGGGTGCATCCATCCTTACTCTACTTGATGTCTCAGTGGCTTTCGATACCATCAACCATGGTGTCCTTCTGGACTGGCTTTTGGGGGTTGGGAGTGGGTGGCACTGTACTGTGCTGGTTCCCCTCCTTCCTCTGAGACTGGTTCCAGTCAGTGTTGATTGGGAGCAAGACGTCCTCCCCTTAGCCCCTACTATGTGGGGTGTCACAGGGTTCTGTATTCTCTCTGCTCCTGTTTAACTTCTATGTGAAGCTGCTGGGTAAGGTCATCTACCACCATGGGTGAGGTATCATCAATACACTGATGATACCCAGCTGTACATTTCCACCCCTGGTGAACTAAGCAATGCTGTTGATGTCCTGTCTCAGTGTCTGGAAGCTGTAGGGGGTTGGATGGGGAACACAGACTCCGGTTCAACTCTGGCAAGACTAAGTTGGGTTTTGGGGCCTTCTGGGTCTAGGAATTTACCATCTTTGGTGCTGGATTGGATGGCACTGCCCCAAATAGACCCAGTGCGCAATCTGGTCCTTCTGGACTCACGACTCCTGCTCAAAAAGCAGGTGGCAGTCATGGCCAGGAGGGCCTTTGCACAGCTTCGTTTTGTGTGGTAGTTGCTCTCATTCCTGTATCAAGAGGTTCTACTCTCAGTTACTCATGCCCTAGTCACCTCTTGAATGGATTACTGTAATGCATTCTACATGGGGCTGACCATGAAGAGTATCCAGAAGCTTCAACTGGTGCAAAATGCAGCAGTGTGGGCAGTTATGTGTGCTCTAAGAACTGCACATGTTACACCTCCGCTCTGTGAGCTGCATTGGTTGCAAGTTTGCTTCTGGGTCCAATTCAAGGTGCTGATTATGACCTAGAAAACCCAATCAATCAATAAAAACCTTTGTTGGCATTAAAAGGAACAAAATACAAAAAACATTGATATGTCATGAGAGTAGCCAGAGAAAAAGCCATAGTCATTGGGAGATACGTTTACATTTTCTTTTAAGTACTTCATCTAAGAATTTAGCTACAATTCTGGTGGTTTCAAATACAACATCACTCAGTAGATATTGGCAAGATAATACAGTATTTACAGCGTTTAACGGATATTTACCCTGAAAAGGTTTTAAAAGTAATTCATACCGAAGGGACTCGAATAAGTGGCAGTCAAAGATTATGAGGTAAATTGTATCTGGACTACCACAAGAACAGAGCCTCTCATGGCTAGGGATACATTTACACCTTCCGAAAAGTACCTCAGAAGGAAAAGAATTAACTCTAGCCAGAAAGAAGGCCCTACGCTGAGATGGAACCACAAGATCATGCAAATAATGTGTCATCTTACCCAAATGGTTTTCTATACCTAACATAGCAGGCGAACAAATACGAGGTTGGGCAGGTCTAAATTTGTGGTATTCTAGATCCATAAATCTCTGTTTAATAGTTCTAAATACATAGATTTCATCCGATAAATATAAATCTTCAATCGCAATCCCAACTCACCTAAGCTTGGACATAATATGTCGAGTCCAAAGCGAAATATATTTATCTTTTTTAAGATATGATAGCAAACTTCTAGGAGCAGCTCTAAATAGAATTCTAAGCCAATATTTAATTGTCACTAACCAAGCTTTAGTTTCAATTAAACTTTGACCAGTTTCTAAGCAAATTGTAAAATAGGAGACACAGTTAGGAACCCCTAAAAGCTGCCTCAAAAAGGTTGCCTGAATACCCTCTACTTTGTGATTAAAAGCTCCCAACCAAATGGGAATACCATATAATATTTGAGAGAGAGGTTTGGCTTTAAATATTCTAATCGCTGCAGGTACAAATTGGTTACCTCTTGTGAAATAAAACTGTTTAATCTGAGCAGCCGAATAATTGGCCAAATGAATTGTCTTGTTGCGATGAGTAACCCAAGAAAGATTATAACTAAATGTAATGCCAAGATATTTGAAGGTTTTAATTTGTTCAATTTCTGTGTTACCTATGAACCATCTCTGCGAGCACCATCTTTTGGCAAATGGTATTACCTTTGATTTAGAGAAGTTGATAGTGAGTGAGTTGCATTGACAGTAATTATAAAATGCCTCCAAATATCTTTGTAAACCCACTCTCGAATAAGAAAGAATTGTGGTGTCATCAGCATAAAGTAATAATGGAGTAGGAAGACCGCCAAGATTAGGGGGGTGACCATTGATTGAATAGGAGACTTTTTTACCTCTAATGATAAAAGTAAAGCTCATCAGTGGAAACCTGTCATCAGTGCAACAAATTGTTATGAGTTTGCAGAGCCGGAGGATGGAGCTGTATCCAGGCTTGTGCTGGAGAAGCTAACAGACGCCGAAGCCAACTCTGAGGTGGGGCAATTAAAGGGGCAGTATATATCTCTACTAAATAGTGCTTTGGAGTTGGAGGAAAAAGAGAAAGGAAAAGGAAAGAATTCAGAAGGAAAGGAAGAGTTAGACGTGCTTTCTTTGGAGCAGTCTCACTTGGACCTAATTGCTCAAACTGTGAAGCGCATCTTTGTGAATATGAAAGAAATTGAATCTCAACTCTCTTGTCTTATCGCTGAAATGAAGAAACTCCATTCCAAAATAGCTCAAATATATCAAGATTCCCAGGCACCCTCTCTGACATTTAAACAAAGAACTCAATTTCGAAACTCACCTTATCGTCAGGAGAGTGAAGTCCCCTGGAGAAATAGCAGCAAGCCAGAAAATTTGTCAGAGTGTAAAGACAACATCCAAACTTTGGTTTTACAACCCACCAAAGTATGTTTAATGGTCTGTAGCTATAGAGGGAAAATACCAAGCTGGAAATATAAATCCCAGGTCAAATTTCATCTTTATGATCTTCTTCGTATTAAATTCCAACTGATTGATTTGGTATCTATAGAACCCCTTAATTATACCCAATGGGCTCAAAGAACTATGCTAGTATTTAAGACTGCTAGATTGCCTTCCTTAATCCAAAAACATAAAAAGTACCTTAGGACAAAAGGGATCTTTCCTGCACGTATCTTTATTAATACAACAATTAAAGCATTATTCTACAAGTCGCAGTTGACCAAACCAGCCTACAAGGAATTTCAAATAGAGCGGTGGAAATCAATGTTTCCTCAGCTGGACTCGACTGACAGGGCTGTAAAAGAATCCCAACAGCCATTAGGAGCTATTGGTGAACAGCGGGCCCAAGTTCTGGACTTTACTTCCCATAACTTCTTAGAGGACTCAATTGAAGAGGATCTTTTTCACTCTTTTGGATCTTTATCCACTTTGGAGCAGCAGATGATTTTAGAAAGATTAGAAATCATAAAAAACAGACTTCAAAGTATAAGAGATGATCTGTGGCTTGAATCATGTCAACTGGATTTCTATTTTCTCAGTAGAAACGTTTCACTCCTTATCCAAGGAGCTTCTTCAGTCTGAGTAAAGTTAGTAAGGGAATCCTTAAATATGTTATTTGGATATCCAAATTGGGCCTTCACTAAATCTAAGTCTACCAGACCTAAAACAGCGACAGATAGGGCTGAGACTCAGAGTAAACGGAAGAACCTGGTCATTCCTTACATGGCTGGCGTGTCTGAAAAGATAAAATGGATATTTGGCAAACACCACATACCTGTATATTTCAAACCCACCAACACACTGAGACAGAGGCTTGTACACCCCAAAGATCAAACTCCAAAACACAAGGAAAGCAATGTAGTGTATGCAATCCAGTGCAGTGAGGAGTGCTCTGAACTCTACATTGGAGAAACCAAACAACCTTTGTACAGGAGGATGGCCCAACACAGGAGAAGTAACACCACAGGACCAGAGTCAGCAGTTTATCTTCATCTAAAGGAAAAAGGACACTCATTTGAGGAGATTAATGTTCACATTTTAGACAGAGAAGATAGGTGGTTTGAGAGAGGGGTCAAGGAATCCATTTATGCCAACTTGGAAAATCCTTCCTTGAATAGAGGTGGGGGCCTCAGGCACAACCTTTCCCCTATCTTCCTTCCTGCTTTGTCTTCTGTGCCTAGGAAGATTAAGACCATTTCGCAAGCTCAACAGCAGCATGGTAATCTTAACGATCCTCCTTTAGATGATAAAGGGACTTAGAAATAAACATCTCAAAATAACCATGACCTAGCCCCAGGTGCAAGGTCACACAGCCACCCTAGTAACATATTTAAGGATTCCCTTACTAACTTTACTCAGACTGAAGAAGCTCCTTGGATAAGGAGTGAAATGTTTCTACTGAGAAAATAGAAATCCAGTTGACATGATTCAAGCCACAGACTGTTCCACCTGGATGACTGAGAACCTTCATCGACATATAAGAGATGATGAAGCTTCAATGAACAACAAAGAAACTATGATCTCCTCCCCATCAGGGCCTTATGAGAAGTCTATCCTAACAGTTCCCAATAGTTCAGAGAACTGTCAGGCCACCTTTAACGCCCAGGATCTATTGATTGATTTGAATACTGCAAATATGGAAGCTGTACATTCTGCTCCAAAGCTCACCCCCTTAAACGGTTGCATATTTGATTACCCTTCCAATTCCCTGAACCAGATAACTGAGTTGGACTGACTAAGATCTCATACCTCATCTGGATCTTTGAATTTGGTGTCCTGGAATATAGCGGGGTGGAGAAACAAAAAGCATGATTTAGATTTTATCAATTTTTTAACCTCTTTTGATTGTATTTTATTACAGGAAACTTGGTCAGTGGACCTTTTAAATTTAAATGGTTTTAGAAATTTTCTCCTTCCAGCCTATAAGCTTTATAGTAAAGGTCGATATAGGGCTGGTCTGGCAATCTTAGTGAAAGCCAATCTTGACCTATAAAACCCTATATGGCAGGTTATCTGAGGGACCACCTCTCCCTGGTTATATCTACCCATCCCATCAGGACTGGCAGAAGGGGCATGTTGCGGGTCCGGTCGGCCAAGGAGCTTCATTTAGCGAGACCCAGGAGGAAAGCCTTTTCTGCCAGGGCACCCGCCCTTTGGAATATCATTTCCACCAAGGTGAGATTGGTCCCAACCCTACTGACCTTCTGGAAGGCCCTTAAAACCTGATTCTACCATTGGGCTTGGGGATCCAATGGAAGTGTGGAGGCTGTATTGTTTGTAAATTTACAATGCACTCTCCCCTGTCTTTTTGTTATTACAGTTTTTAACTATATTTTAATGGTTCTGTTTTAATTATGTTGATTGTTTGGCTCTGTGTTTTAACTGTATGCACCGCCCAGAGTCACAAGTGTGAGATGGATGGCTATATAAATCTAATAAATAAACAAAAGAACAAACAAGCAAACCTATATTTTGGTGAGAGAAGTTCTTGTATTTCAAGATTAGTCCATAATACATTTCATCTTTGGTTTAAAAACAACAACCATGAGATTGATTTACTCTTTCAAAACTCCCCTTAATGCATGTAGGGTATGTCCATCATTCCTCTCTCTATGTGTTTTTTTAAAAGACTTTTTATCCCACCTTTATTATTTTTTATAAATAACTCAAGGCAGGGAACATACCTAATACCCCTTCCTCCACCTATTTTCCCCACAACAACAACCCTGTGAGGTGAGTTGGGCTGAGATAGAGTGACTGGCCCAAAGCCACCCAGCCGGCCTTCATGCCTAAGTCAGGACTAGAACTCATGGTCTCCTGGTTTCTAGCCTGGTGCCTTAACCACTAGACCAAACTGGCTCTGTTTTCTCTGTTCCTGGAATGTACATGGCATTTAGAAGCACCAACATGGTGCTACTACAAAGGAAATAAATTTGGACATTTCCCTTTATGAAGTTTTAAATTTCTGGAACCTGCCCAAACCAGGTACATTAATTTCTTTCCCATAGTACATACAGTCCTGGTTTCTGTGAATTAAAAAGAAAGGATTTTAAACCTTACCTTAAAGATTTCCCATCAGTATCCAGTTCTCTAGTGACCTGAAGGTATAGTTTCTAAACTCTTTTATCCAATTAAAAACGGTGTTTTACCTTGTTCAATATTTCTGCTTCATTGCCTGGAGTCTACAGCTGTTTAAGAACTATTATGCAGAAATGATCTCCTGCCCCATTAACACACTCATCATTTTGTCCATCCTTTTTTCATATGTACTTCAGTTTTGCTCCACCTGAGGCAGAAATGGCAAGCAAATAATTGATATAAGGATGGAAAGGAGATACTAATCTTAAATGTGTGGTCCGCTGATTATGAGCAGCAATAATACTTCTTCTTGGCCCTTATAAACAAGTTTATGCACAATGAACTAAGCTTAAAATCTATTCATGCATACAAGAACTAATCTTAGGAGGAAGTATAATAGGTGGGGGCTCAGTGGCTGCTCCCCTCCTTTGCAACAGCTTACTCCCAAGGCAAGAATAGTCCCCACTAACTCCAGAGAATGGTTAAAACCAAGTTTTTCCAGAAGGCCTTTGGTGATTAAGCAGCTAAAGGAAGATCTGCACCATTATTGTTTGTTATTATTTACAATTATGCTGTTTTTTTATTACACTGTTTTTTGTATTGTGTTTGACTTAGTATACCACCTAAAGCCTCTGGAGTGAAGCAGTTTAACAAGTTTTACATATAATAAATACTAATAAAAATAATTCAGTAACAACACGTATTTTCCTTTATACCAACCTCTACACCATAATAATAATAAGAAACTTTGGGGAACCATTACATAAGCCAGATGCGATGCCCATGGAACCATAGTGCATGTGAGATCCTTAGATAGCATCTTCAGGCCACCCAAATGAAATAAAAATTAACAAATCTAGATTTCAGCTTTCCCACCTGAAATCTTACAAGATTTGGGCCATTAAAATGTTTATTTTGGTATTCCAGGCAAGGGCCAACTGCAGCACCTTCAAGGACCACAATCTGGGAACCTTTTGTCAAATTAAGTTTCCACTTACACCGGTTATAAGTTAGTGGAAACTTATACACACACAGTTCAGTTTCTTCTCTCCTCCTCTCCATGTTCTTAAAAAGACATTAAGAATGAACATCAAATAAGAATACATTTACAGAACTGAAGTAAGTTAAATGTACACCCATAAATGATGTCCAGATGTTTTCCTTAACTGGACTTTTGATGCTCATTATTTGCAGTTGATGGGTTAAATTAAAATAGCATGTTAATTATATATAGGCCTATGGCCCAACAGTCATATGTAGTTCTCGAATATTCTCTTCTAAAAAGCTGCAGGGAAGTCAAATCATAGAGACTGAGTGCAAAATTTTCCCAGGAAAGATCCTAACAGCAGCAGCAGCAGCTGCTGCAGCCTATAATATTGGTAAAATGGGAAGAAAAGAGACAGAAAACTAGGAGAAAATTGTGTGTTTGTCTCTCTCTGTGCATGAGCGATAAGACTGTGTAAAGGTATCTGTATGTTTACGTGGGAAGGAAGCTTTCTTTATGGCTTGGTCTGCTCTCTATATGGCCCCAAAATTTCCCAGTCATCAACTTGGTCTTCCACCTGGAAAGGTTTTCTACCATGACTCTATCTTTTTTTTAAAAAAAATGTTAGACTTCTGGTTCTGTTCCCTTTTTGCGTTGCCTCATCAATTCCTCTGCTTCCTTTTCTTCTAGCCAGCATATTTTCTATACTAAATACTGCCAGGACTGACTAAGATAGTCATTCTTTCTCCTTAGAAGAAATAAATTGTCTATTTTGGACAGACCAACATATTCCTTTCCTAACATTTCAATAAGCAGCTTGCAATCTTTCCTTCCTCTAAGTTGGCTTTCTAAAGCCAGGTTCTAAAGCCAGTTTCAAAAGCTGCTGCCCAAATCAGAATTAGACAGAAGTCCATCAATCAACTTGCAGAAGACTGTCCAGTCATTCATTAGTACTGCTTTTCCCAACCTGGTGCCTCCAGATGTTTTGGAGCTACTAACTCCGTTACCGTTGATGGCTGGGAATTCTGAGATCTGTAATACAAGTTAGGGAAGTCTATGTTAGGGCAATGAAAGTATAGACTTAGAAATAAAATCTAGTGAGATATTTCACATCTCTGAATGTCTGGTTCAGACATATTCTCATAGTAATATCCATTACGTTGCAGGCTTAAGGAGCTAAACAAAACATGGCAGAACATACATCAGAGAACAGGAAAGTAGCATAAAAAGCAAATTACAGGTAGAGCCAAATCAGTCTCTTTCCCTTTGCCCTATCTATTGCTTTGAATCTGTGCACATTTTTAGTTATTCTACCACATTTTCATTGTGAAATATTGAATGGGACATCTTATAAATGTTCATACTGCAAATATTTGCTACTGGAAATATGGCGTTTCAAAGCAAGGGCATTGAGATGGCAAGTGATTAATCCAAGATGCCACCACCATAATCAAAACCACTACTTTTTAGAAATGAAGTTCTCCTGGGGAAATGAACAGCCTGGCAATAATTCGTGACATTTGGAAATGCTTTTCCAGTGGCTACTTTTATACCTATGACTTTTTCAAAAATTATGCCATTAAGTCAAATGAAATTTAATTGAATAATAATTATTTTACTTCTTTCTTATACCCCAAATTGTAGCATCTTTGACAATGGTGGCTTGACAGGAGGAGCTACTGCAGATGGTGATATACTAGCACAATTAGGTTAGTCATGAGTCCTTTCTCTGTGGCTGTGATCATGTCTTGTTGCTCCAGTGGAATCATGTTCATTTTTGAGAGGAGAGGACATTCTTAAGGCTTCAATTAAACTTTAACTGTAACAAACAAAAAAAAAGTGGTACTCCAACAGTAGGAGCATTTCCATTCATAACAATACAATGTTTCCAACTAGTTCATTTGGACTCTGATATATCTCAAGGTGCAGGGGCATGGTGGCTCAGCGGGTAAGACGCCAGGCTTATTGACCGGAAGATCGCAAGTTCGGAGGTTCGAATCCCTAGCCCTGTGTGCGGAGTGAGCTCCCGCACTAGCTCCAGCTCTTGCCAACCTAGCTATTCGAAAGCATGCAAATGCAAGTAGATTAATATGTACCACTTTGGTGGGTAGGTAACAGCGTTCCGCGTGTGTCATGCGGCCACGTGACCATGGAAGCATCTTCGGACAACACTGGCTCTTTGGCTAACAAACGGAGATGAGCACCAGCCCCTAGAGTCAGGCACGACTTCACAAATGTGCGGGGGGAACCTTTACCTTTTATATCTCAAGGTGTAGCTATATCTGCCTTCAGCCTACCTCTACAAATGGCTCTCTGTTCCTAGAACTCCTTTTTCCTTCTCCCAGGTAGGGAAGAGCAACTGTTATGCAGAGATTACATTTTTTCCAATACCTGTAGGGCTTAGATTGCACTTATGTAGATGAATGTGCACACATGTCACTGAAGTAAGAGAAAATGTGCATATGTAAGAGAGTGAAAAAGTGAGAAGAAAGTATGAATATACATAGGCTGACCATGTTTCCTTGAGACGAAAACGGGACCCTAACCTACCCACTGCTCGCCAGCACACACACCCCCACACATACACATGCACGAACTCTGTCTAACAGCCTCACCAGCAGCGGGGTCCCTGCAGCACCCTGGCAAACGGGGTTTGGACCATAGCACGCCAGGCCTTTCTGTCCTCCACTGTCTCCCGGAGTTTACTCAAATTCATGTTCGTTACATCGGTGATGCTATCTAACCATCTCATCCTCTGCCGTCCCCCTCTCCTTTTGCCTTCAGTCTTTCCCAGCATCAGGGTCTTTTCCAGTGAGTCCTCTCTTCGCATTAGGTGGCCAAAGTATTTGAGCTTCAGCTTCAGCATCTGTCCTTCCAATGAGCAGTCAGGGTTGATTTCCTTTAGGATTGACTGGTTTGACCTCCTTGCAGTCCAAGGGACTCTCAAGAGTCTTCTCCAGCACCACAGTCCGAAAGCATCAATTCTTCAGCGCTCAGCCTTCCTTATGGTCCAACTCTCACAGCCATACATTACTACTGGAAAAACCATAGCTTTAACTATACGGACCTTTGTCGGCAAGGTGATGTCTCTGCTTTTTAATATGCTGTCTAGGTTTGCCATAGCTTTCCTCCCAAGGAGCAAGCGTCTTTTAATTTCATGGCTGCAGTCACCGTCTGCGGTGATCTTGGAGCCCAAGAAAATCAAATCTGTCACTGCTTCCATTTCTTCCCCTTCTATTTGCCAGGAAGTGATGGGACCAGATGCCATGATCTGGGTTTTTTTAATGTTGAGTTTCAAGCCAGCTTTTGCACTCTCCTCTTTCACCCTCATCAAGAGGCTCTTTAGTTCCTCTTCACTTTCTGCCATTAGGGTGGTATCGTCTGCATATCTGAGGTTGTTGATATTTCTCCCGGCAATCTTAACTCCGGCTTGTGATTCATCCAGCCCGGCCTTTCTCATGATGTACTCTGCATATAAGTTAAATAAGCAGGGTGATAATATACAGCCTTGTCGTACTCCTTTCCCAATTTTGAACCAGTCGGTTGTTCCATGTCCGGTTCTAACTGTTGCTTCTTGACCCACATACAGGTTTCTCAGGAGACAGGTAAGGTGGTCTGGTACTCCCATCTCTTTAAGACTTTGCCACAGTTTGTTGTGATCCACACAATCAAAGGCTTTAGCGTAGTCAATGAAGCAGAAGTAGATGTTTTTCTGGAACTCTCTTGCTTTTTCCATCTTGCTTGTATCTAGGGCTTGTATCTAAACTTGTATCTAGGGCTACAAAAATCCAGATGACCACTGGATGCCACCAAAGGGCTAGAGTTTTCTTTATCTGTTATATATCTGTGGTCATATTTATCAATATTTATCTGTTATCTGTGGTCATCTGGATTTTTGCAGCCCAAATAAGGTAGCCCTATCTGTAGCACAGTATATCCTGCTCCAGTCTGAAATCCTCAACCATGCTCTGTAAAAATGCATTTAATATTTTGGGAAGATGAACTGTACAAGTTTGCAACATCCACTCAGAGAGAAATTTTGCCCAAGTTAGTCAAATATAAGTATAAGTTAGTCAAATACCCTGTCATATCATCGATCTGGGAATCATTCAGCAAATCATTGAGAGCAGGAGTCAGAAACATGGGTTGTCTAGGTGTCACTACATTACAATTCCCAGTAGACCTAGTCAGTGTTGCCACAGATAAGGAACATTAGTACCCGTACTTCAGAAACATTTGGAAAGCCACAAAGTTTAAATCTTGATCTATACCAATATTTGTCATTTTAGTGAGGCGTTACATCTACAACAATATATTATATATTTATGTTTTCTCTGAATGCTTTGGCCAATCAATAATTTGTATAATAAAATGAGCGTTGCAGGTGATAAGCTGAACTGCATGTTCATCTTGGAAACTTCAAGAGAAACTCTTCAGATATTTTCTGTAACAATTATGGAGTATATTTATGAAAAATACTCACAAATTAAATTATGAAAATTAATTAAATTAATTTTAATTAATTAATTAAAATGCTCACAAATTAATTTATGAAAATTATCACAAACTAGTGATCCACATTTTAGGCTAGTTTGTTGTATGGCCCAGACTGTGATTGGTTTATAGTACAACATATTCTATGAACCAGAAACCATGGTTCAGCTTTCCATGGATAAACAGGTTGTGTTTACACAGAATTTGTTTGGATCCTATACTCAAAGAAAAGAGAATTGAGAATTCACGGAAGAGAGTAAAATAATTCCTTCTATGAGTGCAATTTTTCTACAGTGACGGGAAATATCAGAAAGTTAGGCTCCCAAGGTATCAACCTTATTTTGTAACCTCAAATGGATTTTTGATTCATATGATTCTTTTAAAAAATCAACATAATATTGCCAGAAACACATAGTCTAATAGGAAGATTTATATCTGGAGTTTGATTTATATCTTATATAAATATAAGATTTATATCTCAAGTTTTCACTGTAAGGCAAACCTAAATATTTTGCTCAGTGGCTAAGCTCCTTGGTACAAGGAAATTTAGTTTTATAATGTTTTGTACTTGGTTTGCTATTGCCTTCACTAATTATTTCAGCATTTTGCAAAATGTATGAAAGCTGAGACAATGGTTCTTGAACTGAAATGTTGCCACCATTTATGATTCATGAAACCTTATAGTTAGGAGATATTTCAAACATTTTTACTGTAAGGTCAGAACTGCTCAGCTGAAACTTAAAAGAAACTGAACTTTTTTGTTTGATTTTTTAAAAAAGGAACAATATTTTTACATCCTCTTTGAGCTAGAGATTGTATCTTCACTCAGTATTTATTTCTGTTTTTCATTTTTCACATAAAAAAAGAATTCAAATGAGTCAAAAAGAGAAGTAACTTCCTTAGTAGGTAAAGGTTCCCCCACACAGTCATATCCGACTCTAGGGGCCGGTGCTCATCTCCGTTTGTTAGCTGAAGAGCCAGAGCTGTCCGAAGACGCTTCCGCAGTCATGTGGCTGGCATGATGCACGTGGAACGCTGTTACCTTCCCATCGAAGTGGTACCTATTTTTCTACTTGCATTTGCATGCTTTCGAATTGCTAGGTTGGCAAGAGCTGGGGCAAGTGCGGGAGCTCACACTGTCACGCGGCACTCGAGTCTCGAACCTCCGAACTTGCGACCTTCCGATTGACAAGCCTGGCGTCTTAACCGCTGAGCCACCGTGCCCCAACTTCCTTACATTCTGGCATATAATGACCTCACATATATTTCACTAAGGAGTAAACCAGTGAAAGCCCTATGTAGTAGTTTGTTAGCCAGTACCCTATTTGGGGCTGTAAAAATCCAAACACCAGATGGCAGCAAACAAGTGTTTTCTGTATATCTAGTAGTTGTTTAAATTTCTGCACCCACACGTGGTAGCCCAAGCATAGGGTTATCAGATGTCCGCCAAAAGGAGGAACATGTCCTCCTTTTTGTCCTCATGTCCTCCATCCAGTAGGCATAGCCTTAATATCAAATATTGTCTGGCTTTTTGAGTAATACCCTTTTTTTGGGGTGGGGGGGCCTGTTTTCAGAAGACTAGTCATTCAAACTTTTGTGAATTGTGACCTTGTAAATTGTCTGCTTCTTTCTTTCCCTCATCTGTCAACAGACCCGACAGCCTAGATTTACGTTATTTAATTTATTTTCTGATTCCAGCAATCAGCTTCAATCCTGCCCCTTCAGATCTATGATCACTGTCGTTGGTAGATCACATGACTTATCATACATTCCTATGGTGAAATTTGGAAAGAGTGTTGTTGATTCTATATTATTGCTATCATATGTTCTTGAAAATAAAGATTGGTTGGAAAACTATTGCAATTGAAAAACCAGTCTTTCTGATGCTGGAAAAACTAATTTCATATACTGTACATGTAGGCCTAAGTATATTTTTCCAGTTTTTTGTTGTAATTTTTGTCACAGATGCCAAGAAAGTTAAACAGTGGGTGTATCCTCCTTTTCCCCCCATTTGTCCTTTTTTCCTTTTTTTCCCTTTTTATTATGTTGACATAAATCTTAGTAAATTGTGTTGTTTCCATACACTGATGTTTGTATAATACATTTAAAAATTATTAACATTCTATTATTTAAAAGGCTTAGAATATTGAGACTAGAAAGGAGAAAGAAAAAATATTCTATCAATGTTAATTACAATTCAGGATGGCCGTATTACAAGCATAAAAATATTTAGCTTTTTCATCAAAAGTTGAGTATAACATTGAAAAAGAATCGCTACAACTCACATCAAAATAATTGTTATATACTAAACGTTTCAATCTTCAGCTGATTACTTATTAAAATTTCCTTGTGTTGTTACTGTGTATGTGTGTGTGTGAAAGAGAGAGAGAGAGAGATTAATAAAAGAAAAAAATAGATAAACAGAGCAAATTTAACAAGAATTAACTACCAAAAAGAGAAAAAAGAGAAAAGGAAATTATAATACTAAAAAAGAACTATTGGGTTTCTGACTCCCCCCTTTTTATACATCTTCTGATTTATAATATTTGTAGACATTTAAGCCCCCTTAAAAGCCAAACTGTAAGTGATTATCTTTGCCATGCTGAATGATGTATTGTATGTATGGGAACCATTCTTGCTTGAATTTAGTTAAACTTCTTTTTTGTATATATACTGTCAGTTTTGCCATCAGTGCATATTCTCCAAGTTTAAGTTCCCAGTCAGATATTGTCGAAATTGTGTCTTTCTTGCAATGTTGAACAAAGTTTGTTCCTGCTGCTGTAAGCATATACTGTATCTCATTAAATTATGTTTCTTATTCATTTTTTCTGAAATTATACCTAGTAGGAAAAGTTGTGGCTTCATTTCAAATTTAAATTGCAAGATTATCTGCATTGTACCATGTATGTCTTTCCAGTACTTTTGTGGTTTTTGTTATATGTTCACCACATGTGATAAAATGTTCCTTCTGTTCCATGATTTCCAATTGTCCGTGTTCTCCTTTGCCTGCTCAGATATCTGGTAACCCTACCCAAGCATAGCACCCAATAGGAGTCATAGAGGAAGAGTGGCATAGATGGAAGATTAGAGTAAAGTGGAAGAGAACTGCCACTGCAGCTAGGGCTGCCACCTCCTCCTCTGATGTGGCTCCCAACTCAGCCATCACCTCAGCAGCAGAAGCAAGCCATAGAAGTGGTGGCCTCAGAAGCTCTGGAGACTTCCCTGGTGGTTGCTGCTGATTGTTGTGTTCTTCTTCTCAGTCTCTTCCTTATCACTGGTGAAGGAACAAGAGGAAAGAGAATAGTTTTATCCTTCTACGTGGGGCTGTCATTGAAGAATACTTGGAAGCTACAGCTGGTCCAGAATGCAGTGGCGCAGGCAGTATTGGGCATGCCTCATTATGCCTATGTGACTCCACTGCTCTTCAAGCTGTACTGGTTACCCACTGGCTTCCAGGTACAATTCAGGATACTGGTTATAACCTGTAAAGCCCTTCATGGCATAGGGACTTCCTGTCTCCAATTGTTTCTGCCTGACCAGTGTGATTGGGCAGAGTGGTTACACTCTGGGTCCCAATCAATTAAGAAATGTCATCTTGTGGGACCCAAGAAGTGTGCCTTCTCTGTCACAGCACCTGCCCTCTAGAATGAGTTCCCAGATGATTCCCACCATGATGGCATTAAAGAATTGGATGTTCTTCCAGGTTCTGGGGTTTGAAGGTTGAAGTGAAGGTTGAGGCCCTGCTAGATGGATTTTCTTTGGTTATATGTTGTTTATGAGGCCATTCCTGGTCCTTTTTTGTATTTGGTATTTGGTACTTTTAATTGTCCTGCCCAGAGTCATTGGGAGTTGGGTAGCCTATAAAATGTATGTATGTATGTATGTATGTATGTATGTACGTACTGTATGTATGTATGTATGTATGTATGTATATCTGTGCTGCAAAAATCTGGAACACAACTAGATGGCATCAAAAGCGTCTAACTGCTTCCTATCCTCTTGTTTAGAGTTTTGCAATACAGATGTCTTAAGCCTAAGAACAAGGAAGCTGAAGGTTTTCTGAAAGGAGGGGAGTGTGGGCCCAGGAGGTCAAGCAGGAAGGATACTTTGGGTGACAGAAGAGCTGAGGGAAGACCCTTGTGGGGCTCAAGCCTGCTATTGCTGTGATGAGGGGGATGGAGAGAAGCAATAATGTGACCCTTGTCTTCCCTTTCTCCCACTAGCTCTCAGTTACCACAGCCTGTGGGAGGGCTCAGTGCCTGAGTTCTTTAACCATTGAGGGACCTCATCTGAACGATGTGCTTTGGAGTCCAAAGAGCTTACTTACACCCCTGCATGCTATTTGAAAAACCTAACACCCATTTCAACAAAGTTCAGCAGGTTTCATTGCTTGTAGTAGTCTAGATTTCCCTCCCTCCCTTCCAGATTATTTGTTAGATTTATATCCCACCTTCCATGCAGGAGCTCAAGAGATATGCAGAGCATTCCATCCCCCAATTCTTCCCACAGGAACTCTGAGATTGTTCAGCTGGCCCAAGGTCACCCAGTGAGCTTCTATGGCTGAGGGAAGACTTGAACCTGGGTCTCTCTAGTTCTTGTCCAGTATCTTAACCACTACACCATGCTGCAGCCTATTCTTATAGGCATCCATGGGATGAGGACACATCTATGATGACATAATCACACAAAATGCCACAATGTATGTACTCATGTCAGATGTCCTGACACAAGTATGTAATCAGGATAATATTGTATATCATTTTTCATCATCCTGGTTTGCTGCTGAAACTGATAAAGATAAATGTAAGTTTTGTGATTTTCTCATGCTAGATAATGGGAAAGCAGAGCACTGCTTTCCTGATTCATACTCTAGACCTGGATTTATTTGTTTACTTGTTTGTTTATTAGATTAATTTAGAGCACAAGGCAGGTTGGGTTACATTTGGAATTAAGCGTGTGGCCAGAAAAAGTTTGATGGTCTTTGCATTTGATATTAGAAAGTTGGGGGAAACTATATATCTTGATTAGGAGCATTTTTCTTACCAAAATTCAATAAATATTATGACAGTGATGTATGCTAATTTATTTTCTGCCTTCACAACATGGCTGGGTATAACAGCCATATTATGAATCCAGAAAATAGAAGTAGTATAACCAGCACTGGAGTGGGGAAGTACATTTCTATCTATATGTGTGGGGAATATTTATTTATTTATTTATTTATTTATTTATTTATTTATTTATTTATTTATTTATTTATTTATCAAATTTATCACCTCCCATCTCCCCCAGAAGAGGGACTCTTTACTTTACAGTAAAAACATAATTAATTAAATACAGTTATAAATACAGTAAAATAACTATACAATTATAAAATGCAATAAAATCCAGATGGCAGAGGTTCCTCTTCAGTCCATGAGTAAAAAGGGCCACTCTCAGGCCGTTCTAGGGACCTAGCCATCCCCAAGAGTGAACGCTTTCCTTCCCGCTCCACACCTGTTGACAAAATCAGGTTTTAAGTTTCTTTCGGAAGTCCAGGAGATAGGGGGTCTGTCTTACCTCCGGGGTACCTTCCAAAGGGCAGGGGCTACTGCAGAGAAGGCCTGCTTCCATGACCCCGCCAGATGGAACTCTTTAACAGAGGGGGTCCGTAGCATGCCCACTCTGCATGCCCGGGTGGAACAGGTCGATGTAATGGGAATGAGACGGTCCCTTAGGTAACCTGGACAGATGCCATGTAGGGCTTTAAAGGTCATAACCAACAGCTTGAATTGAACCCAGAAGCAAACTGGAACCAAGTGCAGCTCAAGCAGCAAAGGTGTTACATGTGTCTGCCTTGGGACACCCACAATTGCCCACGTGGCTGCATTCCGGACCTGCTGTAGTTTCCGGATATTCTTCAAGGGTAGCCCCATGTAGAGCATATTGTGTTGTTGTTTATTCATTCAGTCACTTCCAACTCTTCATGACTTCATGGACCAGCCCACGCCAGAGCTTCCTGTCGGCCGTTGCCATCCCGAGCTCCCCCACGGTCGAGTCCGTCACCTCCAGAATATCATTCATCCATGTTGCCCTTGGTCGGCCCCTCTTCCTTTTGCCTTCCACTTTACATTAATTATTACTATTATTATTATTATTTATTATTATTATTATTATTATTATTATTATTATTTACATAGAGCGCATTACAGTAGTCTATATGGGAGATAACTAGGGCATGAGTGACCGTTCGAAGGGCCTCTCATTCCAGGAAAGGGCATAACTGGCACACAACCTAAAGTTGAGCAAAGGCCCTCCTGGCCATGACTGCCACCTGCTTTTCGAGCAGGAGTCGTGAGTCCAAGACGACCCCCAAGTTATGCATTGGGTCTGTCTGGGGCAGTGTAACCCCATCCAGGACTAAAGATGACAATTTCCCAGATGCCGAGGAGCCATTAATCCACAGCCACTCCATCTTACCAGGGTTCAGCCGAAGCCTGTTTTTCCCCATCCAGGCCCCTACATCCCCCAGGCACTTGGACAGGGCAGTCACTGCATCACTTACTTCACCCGTGATGGAGATGTATAATTGGGTATCATCGGCATACTGATGATACCTCACCCCATGGTGATGAATGATCTCACCCAGCGGTTTGATGTATATGTTAAAAAGGAGCAGACAGAGTACCAAGCCCTGCGGGACCCTGCAAAGAAGGGCCCGTGGGCTGGATCTCTCGCTCCCAATCAACACCGACTGGGACCGGCCCTGGAGGAGGGATGTGAACCAGTGTAGAACCATGCCGCCCACCCCCAACCCCCTGAGCCGCTCCAGAAGGATACCACGGTCGACAGTATTGAAAGCTGCTGAGAGGTCAAGAAGAGCAAGGATGGATGCACTGCCTCCATCCCACTCCCACCAAAGATCATCCATAAGTGTGACCAATGCAGTTTCCATCCCATGACCGGGCCTGAAACCTGACTGAAAGTGGTCTAGATAATCCGTTTCATCCAGAATCCTCTGGAGCTGCAACGCCACCACTTTCTCAACCACCTTCCCCAAAAAGGGGAGGTGGGAGACTAGATGGAAATTATCCAGTACAGTAGGGTCCAGCAATGGCTTCTTGAGGAGGGGGCGCACCAACACTTCCTTAAAGGCTGCCGGGAACACCCCCTCTCTCAAGGATCTATTTACCATTGTCTGGACCCAGCCACGTGTCACCTCCCGAGCTGCTTTCACCAGCCAGGAGGGACATGGATCTAACTGTCAGGTGGTGGCATTTACCGTCCGGAGGATCCTGTCCACTTCCGCGGGTCCAACAGGATCAAACTGTTCCCAGATAACAAGGTAAGTACGTAAGTAAGTAAGTTATGTAAAAGCTTCACAGAAAACTAAACTCTATCAAATTTAACTTCTGAGGTTGTATCAAGCCTGCAAAATTAGTAAATATGTACAAAGAGAAGAACAGAATGAAGTGGAAGATAAGAGCAAATACCGCAGAATAGAGAACTATTGAGAATGTGAGTGAGCAAGATCAAATATCTGAAAGACAGCAGCCAACTGGAATTCACAGTTGCCAGAATCAATGGGAAGAGTATTTGGAATATTTAGAGATATATATACTACAGGTCATACATACATACTGTATGTAGCCATTATGCAATTCTGTTTCAGTGTAAAGTTACGCAGAGCATAGAAAAGGCATAGGAAATACTAAGCAGAAGAAATTAAAGGCATGAGAAAAGGAAATAAAGCTACCGTATAACTGGTTTATACCATCCCTATTAACTATGCCCTCCATAACTTTTGGTCCCTGTATATTACCTTGTTGCTTCTAGTACATCCATATACCAATTCATACATTGCCTTTTGTTCTTTAAAATTCTCATCTCTTTTTTTAGGATCTCATCTGTTCCAGTCAACATGACTTCCATGGTCTTCCCTCTCCTCCTTACCCATTCACTATTCATATATTACCACCTTATTTCATCCTTATTTGTTCTTTCTATTTAACCAAACCACCTTATCATACTTTTTTATATGCAGCCCATATTCTTTCATCCACCTTTCCTTCTTGACCCTGTTTTACTGTGGATGTTTCTTAAATACTCATTTCCCACTGCATTCAACTTACTTTTATGTTTCTCCTGACATATCCAACTTTAACTTCCATATAATAAAGTAGCCAGAAGCATGTTCTTATACATAGCCATTTTAGCTTTTTTCAATAAACATTCATTCTTCACAACAGAGCACTACCTTTCGATTGGCATTTGCACATCTTTAAATTTCTTCATCTATTTCCCCATCTTTAGTAAACATTCTACCATGGTACACAAATTTATATACTTGATCTTATTTTTGGCATTAATGTATAACTTATCATCATTCACTTCATTTTCCTTGTCAAACTTTGATCTTTGATGCATTAATTTTCAAATCCATGCTCCTCACTGCATCATCCAATCTAACATTTGCTTACACAGTCATGCATTTTATTATCATATATCTTCTCTTTCCTGAGCAGAGTAAAGAAAGACCTTTTCACAGTAAAACTTTGGGCCATTTTAATTTGTTGTTCAGTCGTTTAGTCGTGTCCGACTCTTCGTGACCTCATGGACCATAGCACGCCAGGCCTTCCTGTCCTCCACTGTCTCCCGGAGTTTACTCAAATTCATGTTCATTACATCGGTGATGCTATCTAACCATCTCATCCTCTGCCGTCCCCTTCTCCTTTTGCCTTCAGTCTTTCCCAGCATCAGGGTCTTTTCCAGTCAGTCCTCTCTTCGCATTAGGTGGCCAAAGTATTTGAGCTTCAGCTTCAGTATATTTCCTTCCAATGAGCAGTCAGGGTTGATTTCCTTTAGGACTGACTGATTTGACCTCCTTGCAGTCCAAGAGACTCTCAAGAGTCTTCTCCAGCACCACAGTTCGAAAGCATCAATTCTTCGGCGCTCAGCCTTCCTTATGGTCCAACTCTCACAGCCATACATTACTACTGGAAATTCATTGGCGATCACTCGTAGCCGAGTACGATTGTCTTCCAAAGGTAAAATTTTAACGGTGGATCCGTAAGTGGCTATAAAGGCCAATTCTGGATCCGCACAACCTCCCACAATGAGGGCACAGGTTTCTGGGTGGGAGACGGTCATGATGAGGGTTTGCCTGACGTGCCTTCCTTTTAGCTCTTTTTTCCCTTTTGCCCTGTACTCGTGCTTCTTCAAAGTCCATAGCGCCATTAATAAAGGATGACCTCCAATTGAAATGCTCATGAGTTAGGGCTTCCCAGTTCTCAATGTTGATATTACATTTTTTAAAATTAGCTTGAGAGTATCTTTGAATCTCTTTTGCTGTCCACCAATATTCCGTTTTCCATTCTTAAGTTGGGAGTAAAGTAGCTGCTTTGGAAGACGATGGTCAGGCATTCGAACAACATGACCGGTCCAGCGAAGTTGATGTTGGATGATCATTGTTTCAATGCTGGTGGTTTTCGCTTCTTCTAATATGCTAACATTAGTCCGCCTATCTTCCCAAGTAATTTGCAGAATTTTTCGGAGGCAGCGTTTATGGAATCTTTCAAGAAGTTGGAGGTGGCGTTTGTAGAGGGTCCATGTTTCACAGGCGTACAGAAGGGTTGGTAGTACAATGGCTTTGTAAACAAGCATTTTGGTCTCCCTGCGAATGTCCCGATCCTCAAACACTCTACGCTTCATTCGGGAGAAAGCTACACTCGCAGAGCTCAGGCGATGCTGAATTTCAGCGTCGATGTCGGCTTTTGTAGATAGATGGCTGCCGAGATAAGAAAAGTGATTGACATTTTCTAGTGACACACCTTTAAGCTGGATTGATGGCGCTGAAGAGGGATTGGTTCGAACTTGCTGGTAAAGCACTTTGGTTTTTTTAATGTTAATCAAGAGGCCGAGTTTTTCATATGCTTCTGTAAAGATGTTTAGGATAGTTTGAAGATCTTCCTCGGAGTGTGCACAGACTACGTTATCATCAGCATATTGAAGTTCTATAACAGAAGTTGCAATTACCTTATTTTTTGCTTTCAGCCTACTAAGATTAAAAAGCTTTCCATCTGTTCGATATATTATTTCTACACCAGTAGGAAGTTTCTCTTCAACAAGGTGCATAATCATAGCGACGAAGATAGCGAATAAGGTTGGAGCAGTAACACATCCCTGTTTAACGCCGGATTCCACTTTAAATGGATCGCTTTGAGAGCCATTGTTATTCAGGATTGTTGCCATCATGTCGTCATGGAGTAACCGCAAGATGTTCACAAATTTATCAGGGCATCCGATTTTCAGAAGGATGGTCCAGAGAGCAGTACGATTTACAGTATCAAAAGCTTTAGTCAGATCAATAAACGCCATGTACAGAGGGAGGTTTTGCTCCTTGCATTTTTCTTGAAGCTGTCGTGCAGTGAAGATCATATCCACTGTTCCCCTGGAAGGGCGGAAGCCATTTTGCGTTTCAGGGAGGATGTCTTCTGATACAGATAGGAGACGGTTTGCGATGATCTTTGCCAGGATTTTGCCTGCTGTGGCTAGAAGGGAGATGCCTCGATAGTTTCCACAGTCTGTTCTATCACCCTTTTTAAAGAGAGTGATAATTATGGCATCCCTAAAGTCTGCTGGAATCTCCTCCCTCATCCAGATTTTTTCGATGAGCTTATGAAGTTGTTGTGTAAGTTCAGGCCCGCCTTCTTTAAAGACTTCAGCAGGAATCCCATCAGGTCCACTAGCTTTGTTATTTTTCATTTGTGGCTTTACTGACTTCCTCCAAACTAGGGGGTACTGCAAGCTCATTTCTTATTTGTTTTTGCAGGATTTGCAAGAAGACTTCATCAGCCACAGTAGAGTGACGATTAAGGAGATTGTAGTAATGCTCTTTCCAGCGCAGTGCAATAGACTCTTTGTCCTTTAGAAGTTTAGGACCATCTACTGAGCGTAAGGGATTTGTACCATGGTTTGTTGGTCCATAGATGGCCTTTATGGCATTAAAAAAGCCCCGTGCATCATGAGCATCTGCAAAATGTTGGATTTCTTGGGCTTTTTTTATCCACCATATGTTCTTAAGTTCTCTAGTTCTTCTTTGGACTTCTGCCTTTGCACTGGCGTAGATTTTTTTCTTAACGGCACAGTTAATATCTTTTTGCCATATCTGGAAGGCTTTCCTTTTCTTGTCAATAATATGTTCAATCTCACTATCGTTCTCATCAAACCAGTCCTGATGTCTCTTAGTCTGGTATCCGATAGTTTGTTCACAGGCTGAAATAATAGAAGTCTTCAATTTAATCCAGTGTTCCTCAACATTTTCAGGAAGTTCCATAGGCAGATGTTCCTTGAGAGTTGATTGAAAGCAAGCTCATTTAATAGGATCTTGAAGGGCCAGTGTATTCATTTTACGCCTTGGTTTTCTTCCTTGGAGCCTACGATGAGGGACAATCTTTATGGCCATCGTGGATTGAATTAATCAATGGTCTGTCCAGCAGTCATCGGCGCTCGTCATGGCTCTGGTGAGAAGTACATCACGGCGATCTCTAGCACGGACAATTACATAATCTAAGAGATGCCAGTGCTTCGACCGTGGGTGCTTCCATGATGTTTTAAATTTATTTTTCTGGCGAAAGAGTGTGTTAGTAATGACAAGGTTATGCTCTGCACATTTAGTCAGAAGTAATGGCAGTCCTACGTTCAGGTCGTTCACTATCCATACTGTCTTGCAGTGTCCGTATATTCCATGTTCCAAAATTCATGTGTTTTTTACGACCGCTAGATGGTGACCCCACTGGTTGCGGTAATCCAGTCAGGGAGAAAATGAGGCAGACTATGTTTAGGGCACCTTTTCTAGCCCCCTCCCCATATGGGGTGAGCAGAGTGGATCCTAAATAGGGCTGCTCAGTCGTGGATACAGCTGCCGAACTAATCAACTGCCTCGATCCTTGAGCCAGGGCGACTGAATCCGTATCCACCGCCCATGTGCTGGTCCATGACTAGGAGCTTCCGGATTTCACAGTCCTGCCCCCGTTGCCATTCGTCAGTCACCATGGGACTTTTGGTTGTTTTGGGTTTGGTGTGGTTGGAAGACGCCTGTGCGTGAATTTGTTTTATGTGTGGAGATCGGTGCACAACGATCAGCACACAACCTTCACAGAAAAAGACTCTAATCCAATGGCATGGATACCATGACGATTGGTGACCTTTTGTCTGCTGCAGCCTTCATCCGCCTTCGCAGCCGTTGTAACAATACACCTTGTTATCTTCCGCCTGTTCTGCCGTTGAGGACTTTCTTGAATCGTTCTTTGTCTGGTTCCTCCCCCTGGACCTTACCGCCATGGGTGACCCTGCCAGGAGTACATGACTCCCGACGGCTTCGCTCACAGGGTTCATTGGGAACACACAAGCCCACTCACCACAACTACTGGAAAAACCATAGCTTTAACTATACGGACCTTTGTCGGCAAGGTGATGTCTCTGCTTTTTAATATGCTGTCTAGGTTTGCCATAGCTTTCCTCCCAAGGAGCAAGCGTCTTTTAATTTCATGGCTGCAGTCACCGTCTGCGGTGATCTTGGAGCCCAAGAAAATAAAATCTGACACTGCTTCCATTTCTTCCCCTTCTATTTGCCAGGAAGTGATGGGACCAGATGCCATGATCTGAGTTTTTTTAATGTTGAGTTTCAAGACAGCTTTTGCACTCTCCTCTTTCACCCTCATCAAGAGGCTCTTTAGTTCCTCTTCACTTTCTGCCATTAGGGTGGTATCGTCTGCATATCTGAGGTTGTTGATATTTCTCCCGGCAATCTTAACTCCGGCTTGTGATTCATCCAGCCCGGCATTTCTCATGATGTACTCTGCATATAAGTTAAATAAGCAGGGTGATAATATACAGCCTTGTCATACTCCTTTCCCAATTTTGAACCAATTGATTGTTCCATGTCCGGTTCTAACTGTTGCTTCTTGACCCGCATACAGGTTTCTCAGGAGACAGGTAAGGTGGTCTGGTACTCCCATCTCTTTAAGACTTTGCCACAGTTTGTTGTGATCCACACAATCAAAGGCTTTAGTGTAGTCAATGAAGCAGAAGTAGATGTTTTTCTGGAACTCTCTTGCTTTTTCCATGATCCAGCGAATGTTGGCAATCTGATCTCTAGTTCCTCTGCCTCTTCGAAACCCAGCTTGCACTTCTGGTAGTTCTCGGTTCACATACTGCTGAAGACTAGCTTGTAGGATTTTGAGCATAACCTTGCTAGCATGTGAAATGAGCGCAATTATACGGTAGTTTGAACATTCTTTGGCATTGCCCTTCTTTGGAATTGGAACGTAAAGTGACCTTTTCCAATCCTGTGGCCACTGCTGAGTTTTCCAAATTTGTTGGCATATTGAGTGCAGCACTTTAACAGCATCATCTTTTAGGATTTTAAATAGCTCAGGTGGTATACTGTCTTCTCCGCTAGCTTTGTTGTTAGTAATGCTTCCTAAGGCCCACTTGACTTCACTCTCTAGGATGTCCGGCTCAAGGTCAGTGACCACACCATTGTATTTATCAGGGATATTAAGATCTTTCTTGTACAGTTCTTCTGTGTATTCTTGCCACCTCTTCTTAATCTCTTCTGCTTCTGTTAGGTCCCTGCCTTTTTTGTCCTTTATGATGCCCATCTTTGCACAAAACGTTCCCTTGATATCTCCGATTTTCTTGAAGAGATCTCTAGTCTTCCCCATTCTATTGTTTTCCTCGATTTCTTTGCATTGTTCATTTAAGAAGGCCTTCTTATCTCTCCTTGCTATTCTCTGATAGTGCTAAGTTTAAAAGGCCCATTTTAATACATGTCCCTTTTAAACTTAGCACTATCAGTCAATCAACCAATCACCTGGCAATCACATTCTAGCCTTCAAGCTTTTATCATCATTATTTGTCATCAATTTTGGATGCAAATTATTTTTTTAGTACATATAAAAACTTGAGATGGTAAAAAAAAACTCTATTTCCAGGTGCATATTTTATTTATGCATGGACATGGAAGGTTCCAACTATCATCAGTGACGATCCAATGTAACCAGTAACCAGAACTCTGGTCCTGAAGTTATTCAGGCAATGAATCACAGTAATTAAGTGTGAAATCACATCAAGCTGTACCTGCAGCTTGATATCCCCGGCATGCTGATGAATCCAGGGCATCCTCAAGGGTGGGCATCTAAATGACTAAAAAGGCTGGATCTTGCCAAATCATAAATTTTACCATTGCTTTAATAGGCTCATTGGCATCTACTTCCCACTCTTGGCAGATACTGCGTAAGTACTAGGACTGTATGAACTGCCTTTAATTCACCTCAACAAGGCACTTTGTTCTCAAGAGTAACTCTAATTCATCTAATCAGGGTGCTTCACATCCTCATCTCATCTCTCAACTCTCTTGCAGGTGTACTGTACATGTGCAGAAGACTACTGTTTCGCTGCTTCTGATAGCTGATGCAAGCATTGGAAGAGAATTCTGTACATGGGGATCACTTGGAGCAAAAGCTCTTTTGGCTCTTGCAAATGCTGGAGGAGGTTAGCAATGCAATGTAGCTGCTCCCCTTCTGAGAATACCAGCTGGTGGAAGAATTTCATCTAGAAGTACCATTTAAACTTTGTTGAAGCAAAACACCACCTTGAAGATGTAAACCATAGCTTTCCAAACTGTGTGTCCGGACACGTTAGTGTGTCGGCTGCAGTGTCTGGGTGTGTCACAGCTGCTGCTGCCTCTGAGCCCTGCCAGGATTCCGCGCAGGTCCCAGTGCCTGCCTTGTGCCTTGCTGCCTCCAAACCTGCCCTGCCAGGATTTCAAGCAGGTCCTAGTGCCTGCCTTGTGCCTTGCTGCCTCCAAACCTGCCCTGCCAGGATTCCACGCAGGTCCTAGTGCCTGCCTTGTGCCTTGCTGCCTCCAAACCTGCTGTGATTCTGCGCAGGTCCTAGTGCCTGCCTTGTGCCCTGCTGTAAGAGTGTGGCGCAAAATGATGAATGTCTAAAAAGTGTGTCACCAACATGAAAAGTTTGGAAAGCTCTGATGTAAACAATCCTAGAAAGCACTAATATTTAATGTTCTGAGCCACATGGAAAGAAAGAAATGAACAAGGTATAATAATAATAGATTTCCTGTCTCCCTGATATGACACCTGATGGTCTCATGTTATGATGTACAGCATAACCTTTTGCAACATAGGACTTTTGCAAAAGTAATTAATTGCTGATCTCCCAAAGGATATCCCCTATGTAATGTTGCATGTTTACATTTTGTCATGTCTTTCAAGCAAACTTTATGTGAGAAGACAATGATAAGAAGCCTGATGCTATCAGTATAGGCTTCTTAAATCTCCAATAATCTTCACATATACCTTAGATTAAACTGGGGAAGGAGATAAGCTGGGCAAGCTCAAAGCATCTGCTTAGCATGCCTATCTCACCCCTCTAGGTTTCAGGCCTTGCTGTGTTGGGCAGTAAGTTCTGAAAGAAGTGTCTACTCACAATGTGTTGAACTTAAGGAAACTTGAACTTGGCAAGATCAAAACGGAGGGAGCAGAAGTGTGGCATGCAGGGGCATGAAGAAGTTTTAGCTCTCTGTCATCTGTTTGAGAGGATGGCATATTGGTTTCCCAATGGGTAGCACATCTCTCTTGAATGTCTATATTAAGAACCATGCAAGAACTGTGCCATAAACAATGGCCGGTTTTGCATTTTGTCCACACATAGATTTTGGCATGAGTTTTACTAAATGCTACAGAGGAACCATACATTGTAAATTCCCTTTTCCAGCTGTAGCTATTAAACTTGCTAAAATACATAAATTATTTTGGTTACTGGAACCATTTCATGTTTTGGAGATGAGGGAGATGAGAAATGAAATCCAACTTTTTAATAAACGCTGGTCTCTGTATGGTGGGAGTGAACTGGTGGGAAATTATGCCCTACGGGGGAATGCTGAATGAAGAAATTAAGGGAGCTGTGAATGATGTTGCTGTATGTAATAAACCCCATAAAAGTCTGAACAAAAGACTAGCATTTTTAGTAATTTCCACTCCAGTTCTCTTGTTGGTTCTATGGTTGATTTATGTGCCTAGCAATTTCAGAAGCATGCTCTGTCTTATCTATAGTAAATAAAGTACCGATCTGGCAATAACAAGGAAAAAGAATCTGCTGGTGTCCGAGAAATCATTGATCTTTCTTAAACTAACATTAATTTTAGGAAAGCAGCTGGAAAGTTGTTGATCTGTTCTATACAATTTGCTGCCAGTAACTTGGACAACAAAACTTAACACCTTTCCATGTGTTCCTTATTGTAAAACAGATTTTATAACACCTTGGTTACTGGTTGGTTGTAAATTTCACTTCATTAAAGTTTTCACATCTGGAGCATAAATAAGCACTCTTTAAATAATTAGCTCCTGGAGTAGTCTGTCTGCAGTATAACTGATAAGAAATTCCCACAACATCTTTTACAGATCACTTCAGTAATAAAGTTTCCATTCCTGCTGTTATAAACTTTAAGGGAAAAGATGTATGCTATAGTTTCTAGACACAAACTCTAAAGTTGGGGTGGGGGGAAGTATGGCTCAGTGAGTTATAAAGAAAAGTGCAAATTGGGAGGAGAACCAGAACATACACCAAGTATGACCTCATGTTTCTGTTACAAAAAATAGTAAGAATGATATTGGGGAAATTTGTTCTGTATGCCGGAAGTGTGTGGCTCCTCCCTCATCAATAAGATGTATAGATTTTTTCATCAACTCTTCTAGATTTTAGTTCTCTATGAAAACTGGGTTTATGTCTAATCCTGAACACTTTGGACAGGATCCAACAAGTTGGACAATGTATGTACAAACCAGCATGAGAATACTACGTTGTTAAGTTGTAGTTAATTGCATTTTTTAAAAAAATGTGCATTTATTTTTAAGTGCATTTAAAAATAGGTTCAGTTAATTGCACTTTAAAAAGGCACAAGTAGCTATAGGTGATCCAACTGACTCTTGGATTGCTAACTGAAGCCCACAGTGTAAATTTATTCATTAAGAGTGTTATTGAACCAGATCGTACAATTTATTAGGACAGTGGAAAGTTCCAGAGAGGTGCTTTGATTTGCTACAAAGTAGCAAACTGACTCAGGTGTCTTCAAAGCCCTTGTAGCCCTTTGAAGCACTTTGCAGATTACATAGCTTTTCTACTACTTCTGTGTGGTTATAGACAACATAGAATGTGGCAAGCTCACTTTGCCACCTGGGAAATACTAAGAACAGGGCTGAGATCTGTGGTGGATTTTCTGACACTGATATAAGTAACTGGCTGGTTACCTCATGCCCACCTCTATGCCTATTAGGGCTTTTTTGAGGAGGCAAGGCAAATACCTCTTTAGGCTTCATTAGGCTGACCATATTTTCTTGAGACAAAAACGGGACATTGGGATGGCAAAACAGGACAGGGTCCTATGTAATATTCCGTATTCATGAAAAAGACAGGGGTCCTTGCCCCCCGGTCCATGCGATTGGCTCCTGCCTGCAAACCCTGCCCCTGATCCACGCAATTGGCTCCCACCTGCAAACCCTGCCCCCAGTCCACATGATTGGCTCCTGCCTGCAAACCCCATCCCCTGGTCCGCCCTACTCTCCGCATCTTCGCCCTCCTTTGCCACGTGCTGATATATGGGAGGGCTTCCTCTTCCGGGCTGCCTCCAATCAGCAGCTCCAGCTTGGATCCTCCTTCTGTGCCATTCCCGCCAGGTTTAAAAAACGGGACAAAATTGAGATTTTTATCAAAATGATGGGACGGTTGAAAAATGCTAAAAAAACAGGACTGTCCCGTTCAAAACGGGATGTATAGTCAGCGTAGGCTTCATTCACTTTCTCATCTCTCAGTATCTTGAACCTGTCTAGTTACAAGCCTTAATTTTATTTTCTCTGGTGCTAATGGATGTTTACACTTCTGCACTTATCCACTCAACACAACTGGGAGTCCAACTCAGCTGTCAGCATTCTGAATATGGGTTTGAGGCTGGTATGCAATCTCCGGTGTACATAACATATTTAAAAATTTTACATGATTTGGGTAGGCTTACATTTTTTGACAACTGATGAATGAATGACTTACATGGACTGACCTAGATATTAAATATAGGGGATATAAGGCTCAGAGGCTTTGTGTGCATGTGTGTGTCTGCCTCTTTCTTGGTGGCTTGCCTAACTCTGTGGCATTTCATTGTGCTGGACTGCTCATGCTGCCTAATATAGAGAATTCCTCAAACCACTATACCGGTCATAGCCAAGTAATGCCAATGATTAGATCAGTAATGATCAGTAATTAGAGGAAGCTAGGCTATGCCCCCCCTCCCCCAAGGCGCAAGTTAATGGTCATTCTTCCAACTCCTGTCCAGAAGAAACAGGTTTTGCCAATGAGCCTTGCCAGCCTAGTGCCTCATCAAAGCCAAAGATGAGAGGATTCTTCCCAAGAGGTACCAAGCTTGCCAACTAGCTATGCCAAATCTCATGGCATTCCAGGAAAACTAGCAACTAGAAACAGCAAAGCAGAGCATCTTGCAGGGGAAGTAGTGATTATTCTTCAGAGTCACACCAAGCCTGGCCGCACAGAAGAACCAGGGGAAAAGTATTTATTTTTTAAGTTGTTATAGGACATTTTTTACAGTGGTTTAGAATTCAATTCAATTCAATTCAATTCAATTCAATTCAATTCAATTCAATTCAATTCAATTCAATTCATTACAGTCATAGACCAGTACAAATAAAAATACGCCATATGTATCCAATAAAAGTTCTCAGCTATAATAAAAGAACTGGTTTAGCGTAACTTTGACTCTTTTCTGGACCATTTAGGAACTCTCCATTATTCAGTCCTTCCCTCTCTGCCTTAAAAGAGATACATACAGAAGGGAAGACCTTGAAGATATCCAGCTGAAACAAGGCAAAGCCGTACAATGGATCTATCCCTGCCATGTTCTTCCCATTCAGCTGCAGTTGTTAGGTGCTTTCCTATGATAACCTGTGGTACAATTATAATCTATGCTTCTTTTTTCAAATGGAATCCTGAAGTTGCTTTCCAGTTTGTAATGGGTTGGAGCCGATTTCCACATGTCTTCAATTTATGATTCATGAAATCAAGCACATCAATGTGCTACTCTATCCTGTTTCTCTTGACTCAGTGAAGTCCACAGATAGTGAAGCAGTTGCACTGGTAGCAGACATACCACAAGAGCTGACCTGAGGTCTTCTCCAGTTACAGCAATTTTCATTTTGTATTGTGTTTACCACAGGAAATCAGATTTCTGACATCAGAAAACATGTTCTATGTGTGTGTGTTTATTTAGATTTTTGTAACCCACCCGAATGTGGAGACTCTGGACAGCATGCTACACCACCCGGAAGCAGCAACGCGTGCGTGCACGGCGGCAGCGGCGCGGTATCAGTGTTTCCGTGTTTTAGCAGAGGCTGCCGCCGCCGCCATGAACGCGCACGCTGCCACACACACCCCCGCGCCGCCGCCGCCGCTGGTGTGTCACCAGCAGCGGGACTTTGGAAAGCCCTGAGCTAGAGTTAAAAGCTCAGTGGAATAAAGTTTTGATCTACTTGCAATACACCAAGAGGCAGAGGAAAGTGAGTTTAAAAGCTTGGGAACCACCACAGAAAAGGCTGGCTGCCTAGTCCACATCCCTCTGACCTCATGCAGGGAGGGGATACTTAGGTCCTTTCAAGATGCTCTAACCGGACAGGCAGATTCAATCTTTGCAAGGCAGTAAGTGATGTATTCCTCTGCTACACCATATAGGGCTTTGTGGGTGATAATCAGTATTTTGAATTGGGCCCAGAAGCCCACTGGTAACCACTGCAGTGACTTCAAAAGATTTGTTATCCTAAAATGCTGAGGTTGATTCAATCTTCAAAGGTTGCCCCATGTAGAGCATATTACAGTAATCCATTTACGTGATAATCAGGGCATAAGTTACCATCACCACAGCATAGTGGTCTAGAATTTATATTTATGCCACTATATTTATAGTAATTGGCATGTGCACTTAAGCATATATTGTATTTGTCAGATTTCTTATTGGGTTATATGAAATTGGAAATTGGGTTTCTCTACAAAGCAAAAGTGTCTTGGCAAATTGCATCTTTTACAAAGCACAGCGTTCTCATGATGACGTGAATGCCAGGTGGCTGGATAACAGAGAAGCCTTGGCTTTGTTTACATCCTCATGAGATAGGGAGCGAGAAGGTACCATTGTTATGACTAGTGCCCACACAAGCAATGGTAATCTTCCCATGAGAGATATCCTCCTGATTTCCTTCTGTGGGAAGCCTTGCCCAGGCCCCCCTGAGCAAGGAGGGGGGGAACTCAGTGCATAGATGCAGCACTGCCACCCAATGCTGTGTGCTTTGAGGCCTAGTGTGTTTCACAGCTAACATCCAGCCAATCAGAAAGCTAGAAGAACTGAATATACAACCATGCAAAATGGTGTTCTATGCCTCCTTGATTTCTAGGCAGAGTGAGCTATGCCTGGCTTTGGGTATAGGTGTGTTGAGATGGAATCCTTCTTTTTGCAAGAAGAAGATCTGTGGCAGTATGTGGCAAATCCACTTCCAGAGGATCCCTGGAGGATTCAGAGGTTCTCTCTGAAGAAGTGCAAGCATGTTTGGACTGTGCTTATGGCATTTTTGCTTTTGGGACTCAAATCCTCTGAATGGAGTCATCTCAGCTACTGCATGTCAGCTACTCCAGAACTGCAAAATGAGAGCTGAGAAGCTGTTGGAGCCTTTAATACAAAGTAGAACTCTGTTGCCCTTGGTGGTCTATTAAGACAGCTTTATGGTTTGAAGCTGCAACCGGTGAGACTGTGATGACCCACCTTGGTGAGTTCAAGACTTTGTTTGCTGCATTTGAACAGAAGGCATGTTTTTTTCTGGCACTATGAAAAAGCGTGTGTGATTTTGTCAAGCCTGGAGCTACTGGTCGAGATTATTTGTTGTGGATTATTTTACAAGCCACTTCCAGGAGCCGTCTGCTGCTGCTGCCTAACAGAGTGTTCCAGCTGAAGTAAAACCTGTAATGGAATTTACATTTGCCGTGGTTTGCTGTGATTCTGGAAGGCTATTCCCTGCCCCGTCGTCCAGCGGATGCTGTCAGTGCAAGAAGCCTGATTTACGAATGGAGGGGAAACCAGAAGCCAGATGCCAGCTAACCAACGAATCCGAGTCTTCTACTCTGCCGGACTGCTGTTTGTAAGCATTTCCAGAGACTTTGTTTTTGAATTCGGCTCGCTGTAAAGTTTGTAAACATGGACGGTTATTGTTACAAATGTCAGCCTTGAGTTCAGCAAGTCATTTAGCTGATATTTCTGTGTAAGAATGTATATGTGTACACTTGTTTTTCTCTCCTCAGTGTTCCAGCCCTGGTCAAGTCTGAGTGCAGGTGCTGAATGTTTCATTGCGATATGAAACTGCTTGTGTTTAGGTTGAGTGTGTTAGAGACAAACCTGTAAAATCAAGTGTGTGAGATGCTATGGAGATTGTGTGGACAGGACATTGTGTGTTTAATGTTCCCCACATCATAAATGCATCCATAAAGTTTTCACAAAGTACTGGGGTATCCCGGGATGGGAGAGTGTGTCTCAGATAGCCAAATGCATTCTGAGTTAGAACCCAGGAAATGTGCAAAAGTTTCTTGATTGTGTTGTGTGTAAACTGTGTGTAAACAATCTAAAATATCAGAACTGTGTCTGTTGCTAGGCAAAGTGACAGTGTTAACTAGACCATTTCAGTTGGTTCATAGAGACCTAGTTAGCCCCCATGTCCCAAGTAATGGTTGGGTGCGAGTTTCATGTTCCTTCTGGTTGATGATCATACCTGCTTGTGTTGTTGCTACTTGTTGAAGTCTAAAGCAAAGGTCTGTGCTCGCTTTGAAGTGTATGTAGCAAGAGTAGGAAGAAAATATGGTCAGTTCCAGTCAGATTGTAGTGGAGTGTTCCTGAGCCATGTGTTCCAGAATTGGCTTTGCAGGAATGTATTCTCCCAAAGACTTGCCAATGTTGGAATTCTAGCTGAGTGTTGGTGTTGTGAATACCATTAAAAATAGCCTGCTGTTAGTTGCTCAGGTGCCATCCCATGTCTGGGGAGAGGCTGCCTTGATTGCAGTGTGTGTTTTCTAACTAACAGGGTGTAGAATTCAAATGTAAAAAGAAGTTCATTATTTTTCTTTGGTATGGCAAGCCCCCTTCACTGAAGTACCTGCATGTCTGTGAAACATTTGTTTGTGTTCACAACCCCAGGACACAGAGAAGGAAGAACCAAGGAAGCAGAGTGCTTCAGGTTGTTGGTTGTTGGTTGTTGATTAAAATCCAAGGCTTATCGTTGTTTCATTAAGCCATGGTCAAATCCAAATCTCCAGAAGTGCTTTATTTTTAAGCAGCCTACTGGTTGGGAAAGGTTGTATGCTAAGGTTGCAGAAGTGTTGCTGCATTGCTAGTGTAAACCCACTGTCCATAGTTCAGTAGATGGGCAAAAACCAGTTCAGGTTTCTTCTGTTCCCCAGTCTCCGAGTGTGAAAAGGGCCCCTCAGGTGAAGGGAGTGGAAACTTCACCTGAGCAGTGTAGGGCCTGGAGGGGGAGTCAGGTATTAGGGAAAAGAGACAGTGATGGAGGAAGCACAGTGGTCATTCCTCATGGGTCCTCTTATTCCAGGGTGTGAAGCCTGACAGATTTGTGATTTAGCAGGTGACAGTGTGTCAAGTTACCTGAGAAAACCCAGTCTTTGCTAGATGTGTTGCTCCTGCCTTTGAGAGGCAAGAAGAACATTGGAACACAGCTGTGGATAGTCAGTTTGAAGTTTGGTGAAGTGTTAACAGTAACCAACCTATCCTTTGTTTTAGTAAGCTGTAGGTTCCAGATGAGTGTTCAGAGAGACATTTCTTCCTGATAATACTCTGCAGTGTAAAGCCAGTGTTGCCCAGGGATTTGTTCACAAGAAGGAGTTTGTGAACTGTGAATCTAGTGTATGCACCCACAGCTAGGCCAGAATATTTACGTGTGGTGCGTTTTCTGGTTGCATAGCGTGGAAACAGGTGTCCATTTACATATTGTGATGTTGGCACAGCATATTTGAATGTAGATCTCCCTGAAACAGTGTGTGTAAGGCAAGCGTTTTGGCTCTGCATGTGTGGCAGTTCCCAAACAATTCATTGATTTAACAGGGTGCTTTATGGATCTTAAAGCAGGCCAGTCATTGATAGCATGGTGCAGATGCTAACTGGGATATGTAGAACAGTCACATGCTGTTTTCTATGTGTACATAAGAAAGTGTAGAAGTTTGTGTAGGACTTCGTACTTATGTAGTTGGTTTTTTGCTTAGAAACTGAAGTTTACCACCTTGTATAAGAATTTGTCAGTCAGCTGAAATAGAATTGCTAGCTGAGGAAGTTCAGCACAAATTCGAACATTTATCCATTTATCTTGGTGTTGAAGGTACAAAAGCCCAGAACAGAGAATCCTATGGTTCTTGAGAGTGTCAAATGACAGAGTGTTACAGAGTGTCATTTGTGTAAAGGAAAGCTTATCCTTAATTTGTTGTACAGTATATCACTCTGCAGTAACGCAGTGGACATGCCCTGAATTAGTTTTGCCCAGGTAGGGTACCAAGCTTGCAAAATGGTCTAGCCCTCGATGTGAGCTTGCAAAGGGTTGAAACAGCCCTGCGATTTTCTTAAAATCAAAACGAACCTTTGCTTCAAACAGAGCAGCTTGCGAGTTTGGAATTTCTGCTTATCTATGCTGACTACAATTTTTGCAAAGGAGGGGGCAATGAGGGCAATGTTTTTCTGTTCCTATCTGACTGTGTTTTATATTACTACATAAGTTGTATTTGATGTATTTGTCTGTATCTGAATAAAACATTGCATAAAATGTATATTGTACATTATACATATGTGTAACAAGTGTTTTTAAACCATTTTCTAGTGTTGATGACTATTGGTTGTAAAAACTGTAACTTGAATAGTGTGATTATTACATGTATTAACCTTTGTTGTTTCTGTTTCTGTACAAATGTATTTTAAAGCTTTGAACTACTTCCATCATTGTTTGCATTGTGTCGAAACCCAATTTGGAGGGGTGTCAGATTTCTTATTGGGTTATATGAAATTGGAAATTGGGTTTCTCTACAAAGCAAAAGTGTCTTGGCAAATTGCATCTTTTACAAAGCACAGCGTTCTCATGATGACGTGAATGCCAGGTGGCTGGATAACAGAGAAGCCTTGGCTTTGTTTACATCCTCATGAGATAGGGAGCGAGAAGGTACCATTGTTATGACTAGTGCCCACACAAGCAATGGAAATCTTCCCATGACAGATATCCTCCTGATTTCCTTCTGTGGGAAGCCTTGCCCAGGCCCCCCTGAGCAAGGAGGGGGGGAACTCAGTGCGTAGATGCAGCACTGCCACCCAATGCTGTGTGCTTTGAGGCCTAGTGTGTTTCACAGCTAACATCCAGCCAATCAGAAAGCTAGAAGAACCATGCAAAATGGTGTTCTATGTCTTCCTGATTTCTAGTGTCTTTTAGCCATGTAGTTCTTCACGTGTTCACTTCCCGTGGGCTGGGCAGAGTGAGCTATGCCTGGCTTTGGGTATAGGCCATGGCAGGACCTCTGGCCCTGGGATCAATACACGGAACTCTGCTTATAAGTTTGTTTTGTTTTTCCTTTTACAATGATGTATCATGTATATTCATCGTTAACATTTTTGCGATAATGAACTGTATCTGCATTATTGCCTTATGCTATCAGTAAACACTGTTAGCCCTAATATACATTAGGATTATTCTCAAGTTGGAAATGGGAATGTAAGTTATTGCTGTCAGATTTCTGTAAATGAAGTATGTTGAGCAGAATGCAAAGATAATGCCATACTATGACCTTCAATCTTGATCAATATATTTTCATTCAAATACTCCATATCCACCAAATTATGTTATCAACAAGGAATCAGTCAACTGTCCATTACAATTTGTCAACATAATAGAGTTTTATTCAGGAGTTAACAATGTGAAGTTAGTAGGTTCTCCCAAGAGATATCCTTTTTTTCCTCCCCGACATGGGGATGGAAAAGAGGTGTTATCATGAGCAATCTTGAGTAGTGCACAAGCCCAGTAAACTTTCCTGACTCCTGATGTAATTTAACAATTCCCAGGACTCATTTAATACAGTCAGCCCCACCTTGTAGAATTCTTGGGACTACATATTTGGAAAACTCCACTGTAATATTTTCTAGAAGTATTTTTTTGTGTCTCCTCCATGATATCAGAGCACTTAAGGATCAAAGCCCTCCACCAATGAGTTGATGGTGTCATGCCAAGTTCCAGCCTCCTTCTGTTGAGATGATAAGGTTTGTGGAGACCCAACCAAACATGTGATGTGTGAATCCAAGGCAATATCCCTTCTGTGCACAAAACCTTGTCATCATGTTAGGAAGAAATGCTGAATGATCAGCAGTGGACTTAACTTGTTTCCAGAATGGATTTGAAGCTACGTATATGTGGAAATGTCCTTACTTATGCTTAAGACAGAGCTTTCCAAACTGTGTGTCAGGACATGTTAGTGTGTCGGCTGCAGTGTCTGGGTGTGTCGCAGCTGCTGCTGCTTCTGAGCCCTGCCAGGATTCCACGCAGGTCCTAGTGCCTGCCTTGTGCCCTGCTGTAAGAGTGTGTCGCGAAATGATGCTCTGCTGTAAGAATGTGTCGCGAAATGATGTATGTCTAAAAAGTGTGTCACCAACATGAAAAGTTTGGAAAGCTCTGGCTTAAGAGGAACCACTTAAATAAATCAAAACTTAAACCTGAATCCAACACTCTGTGCTTATGATACAGCTCTTAGATAAATTGCCCTCCACATCTAATGATAAAATATGTAGAAAGGCAATTAGAGAGTTAGGTCTTTTCATCTTGTGTCATCTTATTATTTATGATACATATTTAATGAATTTAAATATGCCATGAAAGGTGGGAGATAGGGATAAAATAATACATAATCTTGAGAAAATGGGTAAAATTTAAAAAAATAGATATTCATACGCATTCAAGCTAGTACTGTATCAGAACAATTAAATAAACTTATTGTCTGATACTGAGACTAATAGCAGATTTCAAAAATTGTAAAAGAGATGCATTAGATAAGATGTTGCCCAAGGCACTGCATTGCTAATTCCTGAATAAAACCATGTTAGTACTGCCGCGTTTGAGTGATTGCATGCTTGGCACATCCCAACTGGCCATTAATTGCCTTCCAACCTTGTTATGTTTTTCAATTATCTTTAAAATCTGCAAGATAAATCTTTAGAGAAATGTTTTCCATAGAAATATAAGCCATAGACCTGGCTTGCTTAGCGTGATTCCTGAGAGCCCAGAATATGGGTTAAAATGTGGTTAAGGAGGAACGTCATAACCATTTTATAAGCATGGTTTCTAATAGTTGTACTCCCCTCAACCCTGGCCTGCTGGATCATTTGAACTTGGGGGGTAGGACATTCTCTAGTCTCATAGATGAGAAGGAGGAGCCGGTGCAAACTGGGGCCTCTCTAACTACAACACTGCTGCTCCTGGATATTTTTTCACTCCCCCCAGGCATGCAGGAGGTGAAAGAGGGCCTTGAAAGGGGGTGGGGTAGCTTAGCCTTTCTTCTTCCAGATGGCAGTGGCCCTGACACCAATTTGGCCAATATGATTTTTAATATTATTTTGTACAAAAGTGTAAAAAATGAAAGAAATCTTTGCAATTCACCCACCATAAATGCAGGTGGGCTACTGGCCAAAATGGGGGGCAGCCAGCAATTGCAGCTGGGCACTGGAGCAGCCCTGGCTTTAACATTTGCTTGAGCCTGCTAAATGCTAAATGCTAGACTAACATACATACATACATACATACATACATACATACATACATACATACTAGCCATTGAAAGAGGGTCTGAAAAGGTGGAAAGACTTAATTTATTCTTGAATTATATGTTTTCATTTCAGATGGGATCCTCTTTATCTTTGCAAAGCATTGGAAGAATTTCTAGATTTATAGATGATCCATTTGTTGATTAGGAACAGTGGAACCGAGCATTCCATTTTCTAAGTAATCTCTAGAAAAGAAAACATATAAATATACCAGCATTAGTGATGACATCTGAAAATGTCCTCAGAATATTGATAACATAGATGTGAGGGAATATTAATATATATATATACTGGGTGTTTCATAACTATGGGTTCATTTATACTTTGTTCAAATCCTCATCTCTTTCTCCACGTTATTTACATTTTCCATACACAGTTTAAAAAGAATACTGATGCATTTTAATCAATTTGAAAGCAGAGAATACTGAATCAGGATGGAAGGGAACCCACAAGTATCTCTAAGGCTAGACCAGTTTTGAAAACTTCAGAAGCTGTGCACAGATATATTGTTATTATTATTTGGTGTTATATTCATTAGGACATACAGTATATATTGTACATTCAGAAATACAGCATGAAGTGAAAAAACCCACAAATCAGTTTTGCCAAAAGGAAAACTTGCTATACATGGTGCTATTGCCCTGTCACTTCCATTTTTTCCTTCTGAATGTTATGATATGGCTGATCATGACACGGCGGGTAGTGGGTTCACAGTAGACTGCGAGATCTAGACAACCTTGGCTAATCCCAAGAAATCTAAACAAGATTGGATCTGATTAGTATTTTGATGGGAGACCACCAGGAAACCATCTGGTTTTAGGATAGGATAGGAAGTGGGGGGGGGGACCTCAGAAAAGATTATGATAAATTTCTTCAGTAAATTAAGGTATTTCTAAAAAATGGATATAACTGTACATGGATTCTGTAAATGTGAATTGTGCATGAATTCTGTAAATGGGAATATTACACAGGGATTGGGGAAGGGAGACTAGTATTTATTGTTTTGTCCCCTCTCAATTGCAGGATCTCCTCAGTTGAAAAATACAATTTTACAAAATATAATCAATTGCAATAATAAAATACATAACTATTAAGACAGGCTCAATATTAATTGTTGAGCATCTTCCAAGCTCTTGAAAAGAGATAATACATTATATTATATATAATATAACTTTTGAATGATTTGTCAGTTTTTTCATATCAGAGTTGGTGTTTAATGGGAGATTGGAATGGAGTTACTTCTCCATTAATTGACAAAACTTCCGAAAAACAAATTAAAATCAAACAAGGGAGATTACCAAAATCAAAGAGAATATTTGTAGCTCAGGGTTGAACCTTTAATAAATACCTTTTGAATTACCTTTTTTTAAATACCTTTTGAATTACCAAAATCTTTTTTGATTTGATGGATACTTTAGCATTGGTGGATTCATGGAGATATAAAAATGGACTGGCAAAAGACTATACTTTTTACTTAGAGAGACATAAATCTTTTTCAAGAATCGATATGATTTGGGTTTCAAAGGACTTGGTGAATAAAATTTGTAAAGTGGATATATTACCAAATACTTTTTCTGATCATAATCCTGTTAGTATGATAGTAAAAAAAGCATCTAGATTATATATATGGAGGTTGAATGAATCTATTCTACAAAAAGAGAAGGTGGCAGAGGATTGTAAGAAGTAATTGAAGGAGTTTTTTGAAATTAATTTGGACAATGAAATTGACCTAAAAACCGTATGGGATGCGAGTAAAGCAGTTATGAGGGGACATTTTATTTACCATAAATCGCAACATTAAAAAAGCATCTCAACAAAAAGTACATTCTGTTGATGTAATGACCCAGTTTTGCACATGGAGGAAACAAGCTCTGAATTGTTATAATTTTCCAGCTCAAACATCGTAGCTCAAAATGCATTGGTATGGGATATTCTGTTAAGAGAACCTTGAAAATTATCACCCTCCTAGAGTCTTAGGTAATTGGGGCAGTCTATAAATATTATACATAAAATCGTTGATCATGGGTCTTAATCCTTCACCTTATTTTACCTTACTTTGGGGCAGAGACGGGCAAACTGGTGCCATCCCCATATTTGGAACTTCATGCCCTATCAATGCCAGGCACCTTGGCTAATGGCAAGGGATTGTGGGTCTACTACCTTTAGGTGAGTGCTTGCAAATGGCAGAGTGATTTGCTAGAAGAGTCAAACCTTTAGTTAGGGATTTTTGGACCAGCACAAGCTGTTGGATTACATCTCCCATGTTGGCTGGAGTTGATGAAACTTAGAGTCTTATAACATCTGGAACCCCTCATTTTAGCCTTTTTACAGCGGGTCATTGTTCCCTTAGCTTTAGGTACCCTTGAATAAAAAAGAAAAATAGCTTTAAATGGAGTTTGTTAATTCCTCTTTTAATGCTGGTTCAGTTTTTATTGAATTTCATTATCTGGTTTTTATGGCTTCTTGAGCTATCTTTAGATTCTTTAATCTTTAAATTTTTATTATCATGCACCCCCCTAACTGCAGTGATGTTGAAACAAATAGGAATAAACTCTGAAATTACTCCTGTTTGTTTCTGAAATGGTAAACACCACAAAAATAAATGTTTTATATGTCACAGTAGAAGACATGTTGAACAATGCTTCATTAAAACGTTTATATGTGATAACATTTAACTCTTTTTAAAGATTCTCAGGTTAATTTTTTATATATTTTATATAAAATAGCATACTGTTTAAATCATCCAGTCAGTACTGATTAAGCTAGTTTTCTATGCAACTAAATGCTCTTTTGACATTCCTATTTCAAGCTGAGGGACCCAAATTTAAATAATGAACCTGCATAAAATAGTGCAGGCATGAAAAACAATGCCACTGTTTGCCTGAGTTGCATTGCTGCATTCATTCTAAATATTATTGAGATGTGTGGTAGTTATATACGAAACTATGAGATTAGCCAATTTATAAGAAAGGAAATGTAGAGAATTGGAACTTGCACACACACAGACACACATAATGTACAAAAGATAGAATCAGGCATTTACTGTATCTGAGTGATAACATAGTAGCATAGCTGCCAAGTGGCTAAGACACCAGTTTGGAAGTGTGTATCATTTCTGCCTTGAACTCATTAGGTCGGGGAGATGCAATCTTTTTGAGCTGGTAGATAACTTTCAATTTTTTCTGTAGATGCTGTCATAAAAACAGCTTCTGTGAATGTGGGGGGTTGTCTATTCCCCAAATGGCTACATAGTTGTCCTGGCCAGTCTCAAAGTGCTCATTTGCCAATTAGTGAGGTTGTTCCCCATCTTTCCCTCTAGGTCCCCCAAATAATTTCACTCACCTTCATTTTCCTTTGCCTTTTTTTTCCTTTACCTTCCAATGCTGCTCTCATTCACTTCTTGGAATGCCTATGTGTAGCTCAGAAGTGTTATTGGAAATAAAATAATGCTTTATTTATTTTGCATGTCTGTGCATGTATGTATACACATACACATAAATATGCATTCATACATAGGTACATGTGTGTTAAAGGAATGTACACATTAAAGCAAAATCACCAACACCTAAACAATTGCAGCATCCTCATCAATTGGGCCAGAATCATTCGTGAATAATGTGGATGTTCTAGGTATGATATTTTCTGTTTTGGGCTTTATTTTAATCCAAAAATGATGATGTTACCATAGTGCCCTTCCACTTCCCAATATATAGCATGTTAAATTAAACATGCAGTCCAGAGTATGGCCTATCGTAGCTGCACCATTCTCAGTCAGGTCAGATTCCAGTTGAAACAAACAATAACAAGACAAACTCTAAAGCTCTGTAATAAGAACTGAGCTAAATTGCTATGGGATGTCCTTAGTATCTTCTACGTGCTTTGGAGTTAGAAGGTAGAATCATCATGTTTCCATGCCCCAACATGTATCTTCTCCATATTGCTTATTCTCTAAATGTGTTGGCTTCTAGATGGATTGTTTTCAATGAAAAGGATGTTCTTCTGTTAGTGTTAATTGAAAGAGTACTTGTGCATGATCGGATATAGTACTGGTTGTATTATCTTTGACTCACTGAAGTAGACTCGTTGCTGTTATTAAAATTAAGTGTATGGAAGAAAAAAAATCAGTAGAAAATATCTCATTCAAAGAGCAGCTGTAGAGGAGCAATAATGATGAGAATCAATGCAGTTGCCCTGCTACATTCAAAGCCTTGGCAGATTATTTCAACCAGATCTGTAAGGTGTTTTTCTTTTATACATTTACCCTCTCCCATGAACTCCAGTGGGAGGAACTGACTACACCAGCTTCAGGACTGGTGTACCTCTTTGCTCGTTTGGGGGGAAATGTTGAACAATTCAGAATATTAAAGATCCTGCTGACCAATGACAACTCTTAGCATTTCCTTGACACCACCACCCAGAACTAATATTACACTGAGATTTGTCCTCTGGTTTCCCAAAAGTTCCCTCCCTTCCCCCAGTGAAAGAGGCTTCTGGTTCATTTTGCAGAAACTTCTCTTTTTTGCTGTGTTTTTTTTTTTTGCTGATTTAATTTGCAAGGTGGCGGAGTTGTTATTGTTTATGTCACTCTCCATCCTGATGTGGAAAAGGCTCACTGGAGAAATACCCTCCTGATTTCTTCCTTTGGGACTGAATTCAAGTGGTGGAATCCAGGCAGCCTGCAGATGGATGGTGATAATTGTTGCAAAGACAGGATGCTCTCTCCTGTCTCCCAGTCACTTCATAACTAAAGTAAATGCAAAACTGTTTCACTGCACCCATAAGAAATTAAGTAAACATTTCTTCTCTTGAAAAGAAATAAATCTGAAAGCACTTCCTTGTAGTGCATTGAAGGGAAATAATGATGAGGAATATTGGTATGCCACTGCTTTCTGTTGATCCCCTTAGGATCCTGCCAATCTTTTACACCTCTGGGCCAGCAGCAGAGATCTACAACTTACTATGCTGCTGCAAATGCCCTCCTCTGACAAACTGCCACTCAACAATCAAACCCATTTCTACGCCAATTTCTATTTTTCTATAATACAAAAATTATGAACAGATGTATCGAACATTTCAGTAAAGCCTTGTTGTGGGGAAAATGCCCACTTAAAAAAAGAACCAAATCATTTGGAGATAGATGCAGTGAAGTATTTTTATTGGTACAGAAAACTACAGTGAACCCTGGGTTCCTTGCCAAAGGAACATAGAAGAGCCCCAAAGGCCCGCAAGGTTACACGTTATATGCCCCTGGAAATGATACGGAAGGATTACAAAGACAATGCAAATTTAAACATGACCTTTACAGGCGGAATGTAGCATCTGATAAGAACAAGGGGTGACCTTACTATAGGCTGACCCAGTGCCTCTAAATTCTACTTTTCCAAGAAGGCTCCAAGACCACCCTTCTCTTCTGATACTACCACTTCTAACCTAAGCAATGCCTTGTCGAAGGCTTTCACGGCCGGAGTTCGATGGCTGTTGTGGGTCTTCCGGGCGGTGTGGGCACAGAGATTTCGCTTCTGTCTGGGCTCCTGCCCTCTGAAGATGCTGGCCACAGATGCTGGCGAAATGTTAGGAACCACAACTTCCAGAACACGGCCACACAGCCCGGAAGACCCACAACAGCCATCTAAGCAATGCCCTTTATTGTGTCCATATATTGACTCCTTTCATTCCAAGGAAAAATCAACGTGGTTTTTATTATCTGTCTCCTCCCCTGCCAGGGTCATCAGCTTGCCTGCTTCTTTTGCTACGCAATGCAAAATCCCTCACAGCACTCATGTATGTAAGATAGACTATAATTTGCCCCTCACAGTATCCTATTATGAGAACATGAACATTGATGGCTTTAGGCCTTGTTACTGTGTTTTCCTGAAAGATCTTACCTGGAGAGACAGTATTTACAGACAATAAACTTACCATCAAGAAATTGAGTTTCAGAACTCAGGTAATGACCCTCGGAGTCCTGGAAAACATTCTATATGGCAATATTCCTACGCAGTTTGTTTCTCCCTTTGCTCACTCAGAAACACCACTCGTATAAATTTCACTCACTCATTTTTATAGATCTGGAGGAAAAGTTAATATTGTGCAAAATGTGTGCCTTTAGCAATAACTTGTTAGGAGCAACTGAATATTGGTTTATCATATATAATTAGACTTGAAAACTAAATTAGAGTGACACATGAGGAGGATAGTTAAACTAAACCAAAATACAATCTCTATCTGAATGTCTTCGGGGAAATTCTTCAATATGATCGGAAGGGACATCCTTTATGAATATATACTACAGAAATTGAATTCCTGTGTAATTCAAAGCACATATAGTGAGAATCTAAAAATTATTATTCTTGAATGGAAGCTCTTGAGAAATGTCAGAATATGCATATTTGGAATATTGCTTATAAATTAATGATTTAACTGAGCATTAATAGGCAAAGAATAAAAGAAGAACATGTAAAGCTAGCAAAAACATAGTATGAAATGTTCCTAGTCAGAATTTTGGCACCAATCTTGAAGAATACTCCATTCTATTCCATTCTTCCTCTTCTTTCAATGCTTTTCCATAAGTTGATCAGAATTCTATGCCTTCTGATTATTAACATAATATTATGATATCCATGCATCATACAAAGCCACACTTTGCTCAACCATGGATTACTAAACCAGCACAGTTGGCCATATTTACTTTTTTTTTCAGATATTTTTTATTATTGCATTTAACATAAAACATAAACCAAACATATAATACATAACAATGAACATATATAACACATAGCAACAAACAAACAAAAAATTTCTTGTAAATACTCGATTTACAGTTTTCTCTTCTTATACCTCTTTTTTTTTTCTTCTTTTCGGCCCTTCTTTATTTGTACTTTTTTTATTATTGTTATTATTGTTATTATTATTATTATTATTATTTGTTCTCTATTTAATGTTATATTCTTTTTGAATATATTTTATGAATATATATTTTAACCACAAGAAGAAATAGAACAGTAAGCTTCACACTAGATGTTAAGCTAAAGCCAACAAAAATATTCTATATCTATCTATCTATCTATCTATCTATCTATCTATCTATCTATCTAATATTTATTAACATAATGTGTGAGCCAGGGCACAGAATTGGATCAGACTTACATGTAGCTCAGCATAGCCTACACTGACTGATAGTAAATCCTTAAGGTTTCAGACAGGAAATTTTCTCAGGTCTCTTCTAAGAAGCCAAAGATCTTTTTTACCTCCAACAGGTTCTCTTCCAATAATCTATGAGCTGTATTGAGCACACTCATTTCTCAATGGACTTTCTAGGTCTTCCACCCTTAAGATTCCTTATTTTCTTTAAAACACTTTGTACTTCTGCAAATCTTTCGGTTCCCCTAAAAATGCAGATCCCTTTTCCTTATTGATGAATCCTGCAGTTCCATCTTCATAAGGATAAATGTTCAGATAATGGATTTATTATTAATTTATATTTCCCCCAACACATTTGCAGCCTCCAATATTACTGTAACAGACTGACATCACTAACCATCAATAGGGTACCCTTCTTGGTAGCTTTCTGGTAACACTGAGAATGTTACATTAAAGGCAAAAAAAACTGTTTGGGCATTTGACAGGTGGTCTGCAGAGGATGGGAAGAGATGAATCACCCTTGTCATCCACCTGTGAATCTCAAAGTTGCTGCAACAGATTTATAACGTGTAGAGAGAACTTTGTTGCCTGCATAAGCATGATGGAGAGCGAGAACCCAAGGTGACCACAATTGAGTCTGATGTTCGAGATGTAGGGCACTCTCTTGCTGTGCCCTCATTCCAGTCATGTCAGAGATGAGCTTTTGATGAAGCTTTTACTTCATTGATGCTTTTTAAATGATTCTAATTATTAGAGAGCAGCAAGGAGTCCCAACTTTTTTCTCAGCAAGTGCTGTCAATATATAGGTTTTTTTTTAAAAAAAAGAGGGCTATTAATAAAGCAATGGAGAAAATATGGAAGCAAATGAACTGCTGAAAGACAAGAAAAGGGCAACTGAACTGAAAATAACTGAGCAAAGTAGGTTTATGTCAACCTTAACAAAGTGGAACTGAATGGGGAAGAACAGGCTTTGACTTAACCCTGAGAAGTCTGAGTGGCTCTGGGTTTGAGGGCCCCCAGGATCCAGACTGGGGGATTTTTCACATTTGGCTCCCCATTCAGAGCCTGTGTACAGTTTGGGGATACTCCTGGACTCCCTACTCCTGCTTGAGGAACAGGTGGCAGCTGTGGCCAGGAGGGCCTTTCCACAGCTCGATCTTGTGTGTCAATTGCACCCATATATGGATTGGGAGGCCCTGCTCACTGTCACTCATGCCTTGGACACCTCTCAGTTGAACTTCTGCTACATGCCCTACATGTGGCTGCCCTTGAACGCTGCAACTGGTTGAGAATGCAGCGGCTCAGGTAATGCTGGGTGTGCCTAAGTACACCCAAGGAACACCACTACTCCATAAGCTGCACTGGCTCCCAGTAGGCTTCTGAGTGCAATTCAAGATCCTGGTTATCACCTATGAAGTGCTATGTGGCACAGAACTGGACTATTTGTTGGGCCACCGAGCTCTGGTTATTTCTGCCCATCCCACTAGGTCATATGGGGTGGACAGTTATGTTGGCTATATGGGTTTTATATTGGTCAGTTTTGGGTGGGGGGAGGTTGGGTTTTTATTGATGTACACTACCCAGAGTCATAAATTATGAGTTGGGCAGCCTTATAAATTCTATAAATAAGTAAATTTTCATTTTAAAGTTTGATGGAATGTCGGTTTTCTTTTTTGTAGGAGATATGATTAAAATGGGCAGCACGCAAGAGAATTAAAATCAAAATCACAGGTGTGGACTTTCTTTTAGTTCAAAAAAATGAATGAATAGACTTGGCACTTTGTTTTTTTCTGGCAAAACAATTCAGATTCATGTAATGTTCATTTAATGATTGATTTATATCCTATTGTTCTGGTGACAGGACAGAATTATGCAATTAAATATTTTTCCTTTGAATAAACATTACACTGAATAGTTTGAATGTTTGTAAGCAAACTTTTAAAAGTTTGTTAATGAAATCTTAGTGTTACATTACACAGTATGTGAAATATGTATTGTGAAGCTTCCCCTCTTTTTTTTATATGTTCTAGACTACATGCAAAGTGATCTATTCTCAGTGAGGATCATGTGGTTGAGGGAGAAGCATCTTGAAACTTTCCTTCAGCCCCCTTATTTATATAAATTCCACTCCCCTTCTTCATGTATTTTAAAATCAGAACTAGAGCCATGCTCTGAGATGAAAGCCAGCTGGGTGACCGTGGGCCAGTCACTCTCTCTCAGCCCAACTCACCTCACAGGGTTGTTGTGGGGAAAATAGGAGGAGGAAGGAGTATTAGGTATGTTCGCTGCCTTGAGTTATTTATAAAAATATTTAAAAGTAAGGATAGAAAATAAATAAATAAAATTTGCTTTCATTAGAAAAAAAATTAGAAGGGGAAGAGCAACCACATAGTACAGATTTTACACTTCTTGTGGTTTGTCCCTGAAACACCATATATATATTTCAGAAATATATAATGCAGACAGCAGTACACATGCCTTAGAGAATCTAATGCTGAGGAACAAGAGTGGCAACATCCTATCCTAAACATCAGTGGCAATGCAACTCCTTATATATTGCTGAATTGAAAAATATGTATATTGAACACATAATGAATTACTGCAGGTATAGTTTGTCATAAGTTTTTATTAGGTGAAATATTTTAATGATAACTCCTACCCTCTTTCTTCACTCATGATGATTATAATTATATTGCATAGGACTGGTGCACATGAGGATGGAAATATTTCATGCCATCTGACTTGAAAACATCCAAGAATCATGAAGGATTGTACAGATGTCATCTCAAAGTCCCTTTGAGATCTTTGATTTCTCAAGATCTTTGAGAAATTTTGGGGGGCAGGCAATTACCCTCCAATTCCAGAGGATCAGAGAAAGGCAAATATGTCTATGTTCAAAAGAGTAAGAAAAAGAGGATTCAGGTAATTACAGACTGGTCATCTTGATGATGATGCTAGGCAAAACTGTGGAACAGAGTTTTAAGCTGTCAGTTTGGGAGCATTGTGACAGTGTGTGTTTATCAAGAATAAATCATGACAAACCAAACCAATCCTTTCTTTTCGGCGGGGGGGGGGGGTAGACTGATCAGTTTAGCTGACCATGGACATTTGGGAGATATAGAGCACCTTGACTTCAGCAAAGCATTTAAGAAACTGTCCCATGAGATTTTAGTAGAACTACATTAGCAAAATGTGGGTGAGATTATGCTATAATTAGGTGGATACAGAGTTGGCTTGAAAAATCATACCAAGTGAGTGTACCTCAATGGCTCTGTGTTAAGCTGAAAGGAAGCATACCACAGGGCTCCATTTTAGGCCCTCTGCTGATTGGTTTAAATAATTAGGGTTATTTAGTTAGAAAATATAATTATCAAATGTGTGTATGACACAAAGATAAGGGAATAGCAAACACTCTATAGGATACTATCAGGATCTTGACAAGCTGAAACAATGGGCAGAAACCAGAAAGATGAATTTAAACAGGGACACATGCAAAGTCCTACATTTGGGTGGGGGAAAAAACTAAGCCATGAATATAGGATGGCAGGGACCATAAGAGGCAGCAGTACGTGGAAAATTCATCTAGGCGTCTTGGTAGATTACAAGCTGAACATGAATCAACAATGAAATACAGCTGCAAAAAAGCCAATGCAATCCAAGGATGCATCAAAAGAAGTATACTCTCATGATCAAGAGGAGTCATCATTGCTTTCTATTCTGCTTTGTTAGACCACATTTGGAATATTATGCCTAGTTCTGAGTGTTGCATTTTAGGATTGGATACTTATTAAACTGAAGCATAACCAGAGGAAACTAGCTAAGATAATAAGAGCCTTAGAAGAAAAAAAAGTTATGGGGAATAGTTGAAGGCATTGGGTATGTTTAGCCTGAAGAAGAGAGGACTGAGAGGAATCAAGATAGCTGTCTCCGAGTATAATGTATTCCTGCATTGGATAAGGGGCTGGTATTGATATCCTTCCAACTCTTGCATTCTGTGATTCTATGACTTCCAATGAAATGGTAGTTAATGTATTATGGATTCCATTTAATTATCCTTATGAGTGCTTCATTATTTACTGATCCCAGTTTTTCAGCACATCCCAAAATATCACTCCACTTTTCAAAGGTATAGGCAATCAGTAATGCAGGAAAATGCCCACATAGACTGAAGGAAGCAAGAGGAAGGAAGGAAGGAAGGCCTATTTTGTTAAGCTTCTACGTTTTAAGCTTAAGCTCATTTTGTTTAATTGTGACATGGGTATACAAAACATTTTAAATTTCCATGACAATTCACCTAATGTATGCATTTTGGTTTCATATGCACAATTTAGAGAAAGATTTAATATAGATAAAAAGGTTACTGGAATTGAACAACGTAAGACAGAATTTGAAATTGAATTATGCACAAATGATGAACATGTGATTGGAAAAAGGTATAAACTTTTGCTGAGATTTGAAATGGAAAAAGAACAAGTTAAAGATTGCATGAAAAAATGGGCTAAGAACTTTGGTTATAACATACAGATGGATCAATGGGAAGGAATGAGGATAAAAGGATTAAAATTTACATTATAATTTAAAAGAGAATTTTTATAAAATGATGTATCGTTGGTGTATGACACCAGAGAATTTATCCAAGATGTATAAAGCTAAATCTGGTAAATACTGGAAATGTGAAAAACATGAAGGGACATTTTACCATGCATATTGGACTTGTGAAAAAGGAAAAAAATGGTTTGGATACAAGTACATATGAAGCAAAGAATTTTAAATATTAATATTAAGATGAAACCAGAGGGTTTTTTTTTACTGGGACTTATGGACAATCAATTAGAAAAGACTTATGGAAGACTGATTTCATATAAGGTAACTGCAGCAAGATTACTGTATGCACAACGATGGAGAAACACTGAAATATCCAAAATGGAGGAACTGTCAGGGAGATAACGGGCGGCAAAGGAGGGGGCTCCCTCCAGGAAGGGAAACGCATGCGTAGTACTGAATCGCTATGTTTCCCTCCCAAGAGATTGAAGAAAGCCCCGCCCTAGGTTTGTGGACTTATTCTTTGGGCATTGCCACTTCATGTTAGTCTAGATGGATTCTGTTAGGGTAGTAGGATAATAAATCACTAGAGCTTGATTCCAGCCTCAGCGTGTTATTTCTACATCCGAAGTCAGGACAGGAATGGATTGTAAAGATGGCAGAATTAGCAGAAATGGCAAAAGTCTGGTCAGGGATAAAACAAGTACTTTTATAAAAGACTAAAGCAGAGCTTTCCAAACTGTGTGTGGACAGCGTGGTGTGTCGCCACACCACCCGGAAGCGGCGGCGCGCGCAGGCACGGCAGCCGCCATGCACGCACGTGCCGCCGCATGCCCCTGCGCCGCTGCACGCCCCTCCGTGCCGCCACCATGCGCACGCGCCGCCACATGCCCCCCGCACCGCCACCGTGCGCGCGCGCCGCCGCATGCCCCCCCTGTGCCGCTGCTGCTGCCGGTGGTGTGTCGCCAGCGGCGGCACTTTGGATAGCCCTGGACTAAAGACTAAATCTATTTGTAACTGCTGCAAAGAAGATCAGAAGTCGCTTCTTTAATTATCTTTTTTTTCTTAACTATATTACTTTTTGCACTTTTTCTTTTATCTTTCTTCTTTTTTTAACTTTTCTTTATATGGCTGTTGTGGGTCTTCCGGGCTGTGTGGCCGTGTTCTGGAAGTTTTGGTTCCTAACGTTTCGCCAGCATCTGTGGCCGGCATCTTCAGAGGGCAGGAGCACAGACAGAAGCGAAATCTCTGTGCCCAGGTATTTTCTTTATATATTTTCATGTTTATCTTTTATCTATGTAAAAATCTTCAATAAAAATTATGTGTGTGTGTGTGTGTGTGTGTGTGTGTGGGTATGAGCAGATTATTTAAATCTTATCTGCTTTATGTTTGCTTCAGTAAAGCAATATTCTAATTTGTCAATTTACATTCCCTCCTTTCATTCAGAGATAGTGGGGAAAGTTAAAGCTACGTAAGAGTTGAGTTTGCTTAAAATGTTATGTGAAAAACTGAATTACTATATTGCATGCACATGATCTGATATTTATTTACTTATTTATTTGTTACTACATGGACATGTATGCCAGCTATTGTTCTGTAGTACAGGCATATTTGCATACTTTCCCTAGTGCACTACTACATTTTTAGCTAGCAAGGGAAAAGAAATTGATTTTATGTAGTAGCATTAGACGTCAAACAGCTATAATAAATTCTAAAACTGGTTACATCATTTACATAGTTGGTTATGCAAATCACATAGATACTACAGAGTACATAAAATTTACAATCTGGCCTTCCAAACATGGACATTGTTGGTAGCCAAGGGCAGTGACAATGGTGGCCACTTAAATTTGCATTGATGTCTAATCAACACCACTGTGTTTAATCCTGAATGACAAATAAAATCTCTAATGGGATATACAGTATGTTACTGCAACATCTGGAAGTTTTTGTCAAGTACAAATGAAATTCCTTTCCAAGTTTGCGATTCGCACAAATACAATATTATATTGCATTTATTATATAGTATACCACATATATCCCCAATATTGTTTCATGTTATTTATTCTATCCAGTTTGGTGGTAGCTGGATTTAATTGGGGAAAATTACTGAAGTTCAGTTAATAATAAACTATCATTTTATGGGTTTTCAAGTCAATATGTAAATATGCAGAGATCATACTAGTAGAAATAATATAGAGAAGGTTTCCCGGAACCATACATAAAGATTTAAATTCTAATTTTGTTCTTTGCTTGACATTTTTAGTAAACATGGACTATTATGAGCATGACAATACTGAAGTATGATGCAAGACATATATCTAAGTGGAAAAAACATGGAAATTCCAAAATAATGTTATTGTATAGTGATTTTTTCCAATGTAATTACATGTCTAATGAAAAGAACCGCCCAGAGTCCCCTCTGTGGGGGGAGATGGGCGGTGATATAAGTAAGATAGATAGATAGATAGATAGATAGATAGATAGATAGATAGATAGATAGATAAAAAGATTGCTGGTAATGGAGAATCTCGCCAACTGATGCTTTAGTCCTAAGAGACATAGCAGGGAAGTGTACTACAGAAGTTTTAATATCATCTGTATGATTTTTGCATAACCCTTTGTTTTGTTTCATTAAATTAAAATGCCTGATAGTCTTCCAATATATTCTTTAGGATTGGCATTATTAGATTCCACCTCTTTTGGATTTATAGTATTCCCATACAAATACCAGACTTGCTATAAAGAAGAATGGATGGAGATTGTTATGGAAGTATCGAGCTGCATTTATTTTGTTTAACATAGGATGTATGAAAGGTACAAGATAAATTGTGCTCTTGAGAATACTTAAACATATTCTTTGACTTCACTAGGAATGGAGCAGAAGGAAAATGTATTAGAGAAGTGTATTTATATTATGGGGAAAGAAGTAAACTTCTCATAGATTTGTTGGCTCTAGAGGCCACATGTAATAAAACACTTCAAGAAATAAACAGAGTTTAATCAGTTTGCACAGCAGATAGGATTATTATTTTTTAAAAAAAACACCCAAAAGTCTATGTATGTAGATCATAATGAGCCTTTACTTGGTTCAACAGAACATCTAGCTGCAAAAATTGTCTCCATTTACAGTTTTGGGGGATTTTACAATTTTTTTAAAAGAATGCTCTTATCAGTGTAAGAGCAATATTACTAGCTCATAGGCTGACATACACTCAGGAACAATACTGATGGAGATACATAATCATTTCCTAATCAGATATTTGATGACCTAGATAAGAAGTGCCCAACTTTGGTAGGTTTGAAGGGTACAGCAGGCTGGGCATGCCATCTTGAGAGCTTCACTCCAAAGTAGATGGGGCCAGGACCATTTTGGAAAGAACTGTTTTCAAAGGCAGCATTATATTAAATAAATTGTTGTTGTTGTTTATTCATTCAGTCGCTTCCGACTCTTCGTGACTTCATGGACCAGCCCACGCCAGAGCTTCCTGTCAGCCGTTGCCATCCCCAGCTCCCCCACGGTCGAGTCCGTCACCTCCAGAATATCATCCATCCATCTTGCCCTTGGTCGGCCCCTCTTCCTTTTGCCTTCCACCTTCCCTAGCATCAGCTTCTTCTCCAGGGTATCCTGTCTTCTCATTATGTGGCCAAAGTACTTCAGTTTTGCCTTTAATATCATTCCCTCAAGTGAGCAGTCTGGCTTTATTTCCTGGAGTATGGACTGGTTTGATCTTCTTGCAGTCCAAGGCACTCTCAGAACTTTCCTTCCTAAAATAAATTAAAACTTAAATCTGGATGTTATTAGGACACTATATCACTATAGCTGAAGTGTCTCTATTTAATAAACAAACAATATAGCTATAGCTGCAGTTCACAAATTGGAAAAAAAACTAGTAGAATTTGCTCTGAGCCAACAAAACTGCTTTGATGTAGACAGTGTTGGTCTCAGTTGCCCCTCATTTCCAAATTACACTCCTACATCTATAGAAGACATGCAGGCTCACCCAGAATAGGTTATATATCAGCTTTTCAGATAACAGAACCATCAGCCTAGAGTTCTTACATCTAGTTGGGATTCAGCTTCACGTTATTGACCTTGTCTAAACCATTACTATATCCAGAAGTGATAAATTCCTTATTAAAGAGAATGCAACGATAAGAGAAAAAGAGAGTATTATCTTGAAGTTCTTCATAATTTAAAAATGGTAAAATGTATTTTTGAAGGTCAAAAACAAGGAAGCCAAAGTTAGTAAGCAAGGTTGCATGTAAAAAGTCAGTTTTGAACTTCCACTTGACATATTTTTCTGTTGTAAATAATACTCCTACTATCATTATCCTGCAGCTAAACATCTCCTGAGAACAATTTGTTGTCTGGCATATCGAGGTCATAAAACAGACCATTAGCAGTAGAGTAGTTACAGTTGGGAGACATTGCCAGGAGCATGCAGAATTTCTCTCACCATATTGAGAAAGTCAACAATATTCAAATTTTGAATAAAGGTTTCCATATCAACACTTGTAAGAAAATTCCTTTCTTTCTTTCTTTCTTTCTTTCTTTCTTTCTTTCTTTCTTTCTTTCTTTCTTTCTTTCTTTCTTTCTTTCTTCTTTCATTATAGAACTGTAACAACTAATCCTCTTCTTGAAATACTGATTACTTTACTATCTCTAGAAGTGTAATAGGAGAAATTGTTGAGAACCTCAAAGAAATAAAGCCCATTGACTAGAAAAGAAAACAGCTGTTCCAGAACTGTCCCTGGATTCTGCCTGATGAACCTCTGGCCAACTTTTAAAAGCATCTCTGCTAGCAAACAGCTCACAAAAATATCCATCATGGAACTCTGCCTTTAATCATCATCAAATGATAAAATTAGGCCCCTGTTTCTGACAAAATTGCACTTTACAGCTATTATTGTGATTATAGACATTTGGATGGGATGCCAGGTCAAAACACAGAGCAAGTAGATGGGAGGAGGAAACAGTTGTAACAGTTTATTCTCAAAAATAAAATCTATGCTTGATTTGATATGATTTGGGTAAATAAGCTTTGACACAGCCATTAGATTGGAGCATGTGGCTTTATAATGAAATAAGCTCATGTTTCATGATCTTATATTCTGAAGGGCAGAATCAATTAATAATTTGCATTGTCATGAATCTGCTACAATTCAGGTGTTGCAACTCAACTTCTACAGCAGTTCAACATCTTCATGCTCAAAGCGTTTTGTGGAGTTTGTTTAAATATTAATTGCCTGTCATCCAATGTGATGCAAAATAATTCCATGGTGAGAAACTACATTATGGAAATGCATGGTGAATTGACCCATAGCAGAGATGTACAATTTCAGTATTTGTTTTTTGATGTTGTGTAACAGTGGTCTGGTGAGATAGTAACAAAATCTAATTGAATGCTTCTTGAAAATGCCTTCTGCCATAATACCTTTGGACGTGATTCTGTTCTTTAATATGATGGCATGTATCTTGTGTCAAGAGAAATCAAGTTTGTTGATTAAGGAGTAAAGCTAATATGGGGATTTGATGATTAGATTATATATAAATAGTATATAATAGACAAGAAAAGTATATGAATGTCATATGAATAACCAGCATGTAAAAACAAACTATCTATTTTATTCTTATGACCATAGTTGGATCGGAGGTTATCCAATTTCTTTGTTTGTGTTTTTCTTTTTTTCCTTTACTGCACTTTTCTTTTCTTTTTCTTTTAATTTGTATTTCTATTTCCGTTTCATTCTTAACTTTTAGCTTTGTATATTTAAAATCCAATAAAAAATTTTTTAAAAAAGTTTGTTGATTAAGTTCAATGGCTATATACCTGTTACCAGAAATTAGAACACATTGTGGTTTTGCACTCTGTATAGCTAAAACATCCTTACAGTCCCATTTGAAAAATATATGCATAGGGGTTTTGTTTGTTTAATTTCAGATGTTACCAAACCATGATCAGGTAAGGTGGGAATTGCAACATCTGATTCATTCAAGACTTGTCCTGCAGCTACCAAGGTAGCTTTGGGGTCTAATTAAATAGCAGACACGATAGCATGGAGCATTTCCAGGATAGGAAAATCCTCTAGCCTGAGGCTGCACCCAACGCTATCATTATTCCCCAGTCCTTAAGCCATAGGAAATGCCCCATGTCAAGGAGGTAATACCTTTAGTAAACAAGACAGGAAACAAAGAGATCACAACAAAACAGAGGCAGAAGTCTTTCTTTGCATCAAAGATGCACTCTCAGTGATAGCTCATTTTTATGGGATTAGTTCCTGGTCTTTCAACTTCTCCAAATTATTTTGTAGAAAATAGAAAATGCGGAATAGGATAAAGTAAAAAAAAAAGACAAAATTCAAACATACTGGATCAGATCCAGAAGCTGCCTCTCTCTATCACACGGCTAGTCCTCAGAGTCAAAGATCCACATGTGCAAAACGGTGATTACTGATCAGTGGAAAAGTTCTAACCATACTCATGAATCTCAGACTGTAAATTCTGTGTTTAACTGATATCAATAACCTGATGGAAAATGTTTCCAGTTAAGTGATTTTATTTTATTTATTTTATCTATTTATTTGAGTTATTTAAATTATTTATATGGCTACCCATCTCACAGCAGTGACTCTGGGTGCCATTCAAAAATTAAAAACCCAACAATAGAGGAACATATTCTGTCCTTTTTTTGAACTTAAAGGACTTGTTTAGTTCTCAATTTAATGTTTTTCCATCACTTTCTTTCTTTGATCTAATTCTGCTTCCTTTCTCCAAATTCCAGGTTCCAAATGTATATGAAACAAATCAAATGTAGACTCTGCCTTATCAGCCACTTATCTATGGCTGGTGTTTGTTTCCCCTTTAATTTCTACAAACAGGAGAAAAGGCATCTAATCAATTTGGGATGATTGAAGAACATACATGAGAAGCAGTGCAAGTCACTCATAGATCTTCTGGTGTTGTCTCTTTGGAAGTTCAGTGTACCTTTAGTATCTTGTGATTGTTTACAATTTGCACATGGGACAATGACCAATGATTTAGCAATGATTGGGATATATGCATGTATGTGTGGGTGGAATCACAGTGATAACAAATTATATTCATTCTGAAAGGTTAGAACAAAAGATTACCCACCACTATGCTCCCAAATTCTTAACAAGCATTGTACCAGCTGGGTGAATTATTATTTAATAATGCCTCTTCCTATTTTTTTCTGATAAAAATTCAAGGCTTTTTATACAAAAAAAGTGTTGTCCAATCAAAGAAATTTCCCATAGCTTATGTTTTCTCCCTGGTATTTGACCTTATGTACTTTCCTGAGTGTTTCCTTTCAAAGAGTAAAGCTGGATTCTGTGCAATCAATTATCTTAACCAGGGCCGCAACTAGGGGGGTGCAAGTGGGGCATGTGGGGGGGGGACTCGACCCTGCTGGGGGGGCGCAGAATCCATGGGGGGGTGCAGAATCCATGTTTGCCCCAGGTGACACAGACCCTAGTAGCAGGCCTGATCTTAAGAAGAATAGCAAAGTGGTTTTCAAAATAAATATTTCCCCAGAACCTATTTTGCATATTTATTTTTCTAAACATGATAATTATTTTGGCTTTTTTGTGTTCTTGGGGCAGTATTATTGAGTAAACACTTGAGGAAAAACTGTTCACAGAAATGATTTGGCAAAAGAAAACTAGTAATTACTCAATGAAATATAAGCAACAAAAAAGAGGTGTGGGGTGGAACCTGAAAATGGATCATCTATAAATCATTCTGTGTCAGTTTTCTCCATGGTAGTACCTTCCAGATTCCTAAGCCAGCATACTCTATCATATCACAGCATAGTGTGCCAAATACACTAATACTTTGGGAGAATTATATTTGCCCACTTTTTAACCAAAATGACCAATTGGGTAACAACATTTATTGTTTGTCCTGTATACTTTTTAATTATTTTGCCTTAAATCTTGGTTAAATATATTAGGAAAAGTAATGTATGAAGTGATGTACCTATGAGTTGGACAAAACTGCATATAAAAATAAGTGGAAATATTTGTTCACTAACAGTGCACCTTGATGTGGAAATTGAATGGCTCTGATTTATTACAAAGTATGTATAGATGACTAGGACCAGAAATGGGCCAATTTAGACTTTCATAGATTGCACTGGAGCCTTGGAAGGAGGTAGGAGAAAAACTAATGCTTTTGAATATGATACCAAAACAGGGCAAGAGTGCATGAAACTCATATCCTATGAATAAGTGTCCCCTTACCCACTCCATCATAATAATGTTGACAGCCAACCTTTTAAAAACATTCTCTGGAATGTCCAGTAAATGTGAAAGAAACATTTGTGTTGACATAAAAAGGTAAAGGTTCCCCCCGCACATTTGTGCAGCCGTGTCCGACTCTAGGGGACGGAGCTCATCTCCGTTTGTTAGCCGAAGAGCCAGCATTGTCCGAAGATGCTTCCACAGTCATGTGGCCGGCATGACGCAGAACGCTGTTACCTACCCACTGAAGTGGTACCTATTCATCTACTTGCATTTGCATGCTTTCGAATTGCTAGGTTGGCAAGAGCTGGGGCTAGTGCGGGAGCTCACTCCGCACGCGGGGCTAGGGATTTGAACCTCCGAACTTGCGATCTTCCGATCGACAAGCCTGGTGTCTTACCCACTGAGCCACCACGCCCCTTATTGTGTTGACTTAGTCTCACCTTAATATCATAAGAAACATAAAATTCTTAATATTCTTTAAGACAATTAGCCATGGATTAGTAAATATGGATATTTCAACATTTTATTCCAGTGTCCTTGAAAACAAAACAGAAAACAAAAACCTTTGCTGCATTAAAAAATACTATAGACCTAGAATCATCGATAAACATTCCAATACTTAAAATAATTTGGGAGTTTTAATTGCTGCCAATGCATCTAGATCAAACTGATATCTCAAGAGATGTTTAATAGAATATACTGCCACTTGGAGGGATAGGTATTTCCAGTGTTCCTCCTGGCTAAGACGTATAAGACAGGCAGATTCTATTTGGAGTAGATGTTCCTGAAGATAGTGAGGGTCCGAGATAGTAATGTCCAGAGATAAAGGACATTATGGGTAATGGACACCACCTTGAACTGGGCCCAAAGCCTACTGGCAACCAATGCAGCTTCCTTAGGATAGGTGTTACTCTCCTAAACCAGTTGGCACTGGCCAGCAGGCAGGCAGCTATATTCTGTGCCAACTGTGACTTCCCGGTCATCTTCAAGGGTAACCTCATGTAGAGTGAAGTGAAGTGATCCAAGCACAAGATGACAAGGGAGTGAGTTATTGCCTTCAGCAACTCCTTGTCTAGGAAAGGTTGCAATTGGCTGGCAGATCAGCCAGGAGCTTTTCTGGCCTTATTATCTATCTGTGGCTTTAGCGGGAACCGCAAGACCAGGAAAACTGTACACTGGGGAAATGCAAATCTGTCAAGAACTATAGATGGAATATCCATCGTACCTGAAGGCCTCTGTACCAATTACAACATAATCCTAACGGAATTCTGTCTGTGTCTGTTCCACCTTATCCAGACCCATACAGCTTTCAGGCACTGAATCGAGACTTCAAGGAGCACAGTGAAAAAAATGGACTAAAATTTAGTCCATTAAAATAAAGAAGACCAAACTAATGACAACAGGTAGAAGAACCAGCCTTAGAATTGACAATGAATGTATTCAAATATTTTCCTTTTAGGATCAACCTTCAACAGTAAAGGAACAAGCAGTCAAGGAATACACCACAGACTAGCACTTGGTAGAGCAGCCATAAAGGCCTTGAAAAAGTTATTCAAATGGTGTGATGTCTCTACAAAGCAGAACTGTGCAAGCCATGATATTCCCTGTAACACTCTATGGAAGTGAAAGTTGGACTTTGAAGAAACAAGATAGGAAGGTTATTGACACTTTTGAACTTTGGTGTTGGAGAAGACTCCTGGGAATACCAAAGACAGCCAAGAAAACAAACAAATGGATAATTGAACAAATCTACCCAGAGTTCTACTCAAGGCACAAATGACCAGGCTCAAATTCACCGACTTCAGACACATCTTAGGGTATGGTTGTCAGTTGGTCCAGGTTCAAAGGAGCAGAGTTTCCATAGGCAACAGTAAGTAGAAAAACACGCAGAGTTCTGGCAAGCAGAACAATAGTTCCCAATAAGGGAAACCAGGCTAGTAGTGGTAAATAAGAGCTCATGCCAGTGAATCCAATCAAGGAGATGTGCCAAATTCCATGGCTCTGCTTTCTATTGCATGTGATATACTCTGGGGTTAGGTGGTATTTCCAGCTCCGCTTCCTCATCCTCGTACAGTGGGCGCAGTTGCTCCTGGTGATTGCCAGGTGAATCAGCCTCAGGTGTTTGAATGCTTGAAGTTTCCTCAGGCAGTGGTCCAACTGGCTCTCCCAGGTTCCTCATCACACTCCTCTGAGTCAAAGTTGGCCATGACAAAGAGATCTTTCTTTATATAATGCAGAATTAACCTGTGGTAATAACCATCTTGGAGGGTCATGGTGGCTCAGCGGGTAAGACACCAGGCTTGTCGATCAGAAGGTCGCAAGTTCGGAGGTTCAAATCCCTAGTCCCGTGTGACGGAGTGATCTCCCGCAGTAGCCCCAGCTCTTGCCAACCTAGCAATTCGAAAGCATGCAAATGCAAGTAGATTAATAGGTACCACTTCAGTGGGAAGGTAACAGCGTTACACATGCATCATGCCGGCCACATGACCGTGGAAGCATCTTCGGACAACGCTGGCTCTTCGGCTAACAAACAGAGATGAGCACCGCCCCCTAGAGTCGGACACGACTGCACAAATGTGCAGGGGGAACATTTACATTTTACCTTAATAACCATCTATTTAGATGGTTTTAAAAGGAGACAGGACAAATTCATGGAGGACTAAGCTATAAACTGCTAGTACTGTAATCTTCTGCCTCCAGAATTACAGGCAACATATTCCCACTGGCTGCTAGGAATCCTCAGTAGAAGAGGGCCTTGCACAAGAGCTTCCAGACCTTGTGTGTGAGCTTCCTGTAGGCATCTGGTTAGCCATTGTGTGACAAGGAATGTTATAGATGGGCCACTGATCTGAATTCAGAAGGGCTCTTATGTTCTGTTCATTACCTTCTGTGTTTTTTCAGTTTTGTATGACCTTGAGCAACTTAAGATTGTTTAAATAAATTAAATACATTCAAATATTCTCTTTGATGCATGTATGTATTCTGAATTTTCATTACCCATGTATTCCAAATCTAAAGCACACTCCATATAAAGAAGAATCTTGATACAATCATCTGGTGCAATCACAGCACAATTTATGTTTTACAGGGTTTTATCAATATATACACATGAATTAAAGAAAAAACAGGCAGGGAAGAGGGACACATACATGGCCTCAAGCAACTAAAAGCAATGATACATTCAAAAATAGATATAATAAAATCCTACTTAAAAGTAAATACACCACTAAGCAAATATTTGAAACGATAATAAAAGAACCTGGTTGGATCTGCTTAGCCCCTCACAGATAACTATATCTTGAAACTGAAGGTATCTTTCATGAATTGGGCAGCCATGCCCCAAATTTTCCAAATCCCACCTTAACTACTGATCCTTATGCTTTATTCTACATTCAGTGTGGCTCTTGGCTGTCAAGGTTACCGTGGGATATAGAAGCCAGAACATTTTAGCTTCTGTGGATGCAGCTTCTTTACCACACATGTACAGTATACTTTAATAAGATTATTGCATAATATTCCTACCCTGATTTTCTGATCAGGGAGCACCTTTGCAGCATCTGAAAAAAACCATGCCCTTTATGTATTTATTTATACTTCAACTCTCGTCACCACCCGTCTTCCTCAAAGATAAAAGCAGAACTACAGGTGGAAGCACATCATTGTGACAAGCAGCAGTTATAAAAAACCAACAGCAAAGCTAAAGGTCTGCTGCATAGAAGCATTTTTCATTTCCACAAGAAGGCTAGCAAAAGGGAGTCTTGTGACTCTCAGAAAGAAGGAATACTGTTTCCTGGGCACTGTCACCAAGAAGATAGTCAATCAGTCAGTGTCACTCTCTCTCCGCTCTCTCTTTCTCTCTCTCTCTTATTTGCATTTAATCATTCACGTTCACAGGAGTTCTGGGGCAAATCCTAAGGCCCAACCAGGTTAATATGGCTGAGGCAGACGAGGCCCCAGATTGTTTAGAACTCCAAAAACACCTGCCAGGCTTTCAAACCAAGGCAGACAGTGGAATAAGTTGGGAGTTTATAGACAATAAAATACATAAACATTCCAGTTCCATTTAGAGGGAATAGATAAATATAGTGAGCCTTCAACAGAAGTCAACTACTTTGTCAGCATGAGAAGAAAATAAATAGTCCTTTGCAATTGGATGAGGCATCTTGTATGTGGTAAATATTCATCAGACTGGAGCAAAAGCATATCTTCTGCAGCAAGAGATTCTGCATGCAAGTCTTTTGCATTGTGCCTGAAAATATTGTTGCTACTTTTTGTTGCCACAGGCAAACACTCCATGCTATATGATGTGCATGAGGTCGGGAAGATAATGAGGGTCACCTTTGCAAAGGACTGCAATTTTCTTCTTTAGGAAAAAAATGGATTCATAAAGAGCTACTCTGCTTTTGGAGACACAGGGAGGGCAAAATGAGATGAAGTCTTTCAGTGAGAATGAACCCTAGAGCAATAAGAGACAGGCATTCTATCTGTTTCATTGCAATCACAAAATATCGGTGATTACACTGAGAGAGTACAAGAAGCGCAGAGGCAAAAAGGAGAGAGAAGGAGAAGCAGAAGCTATGAACAATGTCAGCACTTTAATTTTGCCCCCTTCAGAATATAATTAGAAGGTACATTTCCCATATTCTGAATGAAAACTACATGAAAACTGTAAAAAGTCTGATCCCCTGCCCGTGCCAGGAGACTACAAGAAAGAAGATTATTTCAGGCACCAATATTATGCCTACCTGGCAAGGAAAGTCTCTCTAGTTTACGGCTTTGTTTGCAGTACACAAATAAGTGCAATTACTCTGTTTGTAGACTAATTATGTGCAAATGCATGTTATTTATCTCCTATTGGCTATCTACTTATTTTAACTAAGGCCTGGAAACGAATCTATTAACCAAAGGATTTACTTCCTCTTTAAAATATTATTTAACTGACTGATGATTCCTTTGGTTTTCCAGTGATTTTTTTAAAGCACCAGTGATTAATAGTTTTGCACTCAGATTAGCCAGCCAAGAAAGCTGGAATCCAGGCAGAAGACTGTTGAGGATTCTGCATGGTTGCCAAACAGGTGTTGTTTGTTTTGGGTAGGACAAGGTTTGGGAATTAAGAGGATGCAAACAAAAACAGGCATACCCATGGGGAACATAGGCCTTCGGGAGCCACCATCTTTGTCGATCAAGCTTCGTCGAATCGAATAATTATTCTTGGAATAATTCTGGTTTCAGGAGAATGAGGTAAGCCTTTCAAGGATATTGTCACAATTGGAAAAAGAAAGAAAGATCCTAATCCAGTCCTTAGAAATACTGTAAATTACAAAGTAAAAGGCAAGCATACAGTGGCTCTTAGCATTTGTCCTGCATGATTGCAGAGTCTGCTTCTGTTTGCACTGTGCTCCCCTGGTTCTTACAGTGAAGCTATCAGTGCATGAGGTGATGAGGGGTTTTGTTTTCAGCCAGCTGGCCGTAGAACCGGAGGTGGATAGGGCTGAGGGGGAGTGACTGGCCCAAGGTCCCCCAGATGGCTTCCAGGCCTAAGGGAGAGTAGAACCTGGGTCATCCTGCTCCTTGATCACTACACCACGCTGGTTTTCAGAAATGTGTAAATGTGTGAAGATATTTCAGTGGTAAATGCATTTCTCATTCATTGGCACAAACACTGAATATGAAGTGCACAAGTCGACTACACAACAGTAGTTCCCCTTTCATTCATTTCCTCTTATTCTCAATGATAGACAGGAGACCCAGACAACAAACTCTCTGGCACAGAAATGCATTCAAGTCAGAGACTAGAAAGCACACTCGTAGCAAAATTAATGATTTTGACCCAAATTAATACTCATTGGTATCAACACATCTTTAAGTTTTCAGTGGATTAGAAGGACTGATTCAGGTCAGTAATTATATTTAGCAATTTTTGTTGTTGTTGTTCCTTTAAGTCAGTGTTGACTCCTGGCAACTGCCTGGACTAGTCCCTGCAGTTTTATTGGCAAGGTTTTTCGGAAGTGGTTTGCCATTGCTTCTTCCTAGGGCTGAGAGAGAGTGACTGGCCCAAGGTCACCCAGCTCGTTTTGTGTCCAAGGTGGGACTAGAACTCACAGTCTGTTGGATTCTAGCCTGAGGTCTTAACCGCTACACCAATCTGGCTCTCCTTTTAGTAATAAGCTCAGCTTTAATATGAAAACTTCCATAAATGAAAACAACACAAAAGGTTCCATATGAGCACTTTTGGCTGAAATGTTTGGAAAAGTGATCCCCTTTGAGGTAGTCCGGACAAGAAGCACAACTATGGGTACTAACTTTATCTTTATTGTAAGGTTACATTAACAGAGTCTTACAAGACTGGAAGTATTTCTCCCCTCCTTTCCTTTTACTCTCTGGAAAGCTAGGGAGGGTCCGTTCTGAAATACTTCCCACAGCCCCACCCCCCACTTCTGTGGACTGAGATACCTTTTACATGATGGTTATCCAGTCTGCGGCTCTTCCTCCTGTCTCCCAAAGTCATTCTCACATACCATTACACAGTCAGTTACAGGGGGCAGTGACACTTCAATAGGGGGCTCAACACTTTCTTGCCTGATTTGAAAAGTTATGCTTCGTAATTGACAGTGTTGGACCACAATGCCCTGAATGACTTACTGAGAGGAAATTCCAGCTACTGTAGCCTAACATAGGTGGACAGCACTGAGGAGGGAGCTGGGACATGCTACTACTGTCATCAGGCAGATGGAAGTAAGAGAGGGATGACCCATTAATCAAGGCTTATGCATCATATCAGGCACCCCACCCCCACCTTCGGGAAACTTGCCCCCCCCCCCACAACCAAAGCTCAAAGTTTTTCAAGAAAAAACTAATCAGGATCATGAACTCTAGCTTGAATGCAATAAAACCTGCTTCCAGCAAGTTTCCTCCTTTTCCCTGCCAGAAACAAAATGCCATTTACAGCAGCATTATGTAACATACAAGATGTTCAAACATGTGTCTGCCAGAACATTCCTTTTTCCTCCCTTCCAGTTTTATTTTCTCTCTTCGTCAGACAAGAATATCTGTCAAGGTTGATTGGACTTTTTATTAAGCAAATGATGAAAAAACATGCTTAGATTTGCTCTTTCTCTTCTTTTATAAGAAGCAATCACAGCCTATACCAGGACCCCAACAAGAGAAATCTGGATCCAGATAAATCCAGATTTATATCCCCATATGTATATGTATGTGTCCACCCTAAACACAGTTTTTGAATCAAAACTTAAAGATGAGTTTCATCATCCTAACTTTTATGCCCTATTCTTAGACATTTGAATATGATCAGGTGCCAGTCATTTTTTTTCTTTCCTCCTTAGTTTGATTGTCTTCCCCTACTGCATTCACAGCATTTCTCTTTAAAAGCCACACTAACCTCTTTAAACCTAATTCTGATCTTGGAATCCCACTTTCTCCATGCATCATGATTAGGTATCTATATTTCTGGGGGTTTTTTTTATCTATTCAATCTTGTTCAATTCTCAGAGACTGTCTGGACAAGCCCCTGCAGTTTTCTTGGCAAGATTTTCAGAAGTGGTTTGCCCTTGCCATCTTCCTAGGGCTGAGAGAAAGTGACTGGCCCAAGGTCACCCAACTGGCTTCGTGCCTAAGGCAGGACTAGAATTCACAGTCTCCTAGTTTCTAGCCTGGTGCCTTAACCACTACACCTTGCTTCTTTTTTTAAAATCCTGAAGCAGTTACAGTAATCAATGTCATCAACTCTTGTTTTCATTATTCAATGGTTTTAAAAGAGCATGCCCTGTTAAGAGTACAGCAATTGATGTTATATACTGTATGCTAGTTTTTCTTTTTTAACAGTAATTTTATTAAACATTACAATTAAAAAGATAAGAACTAATACAACTAAAAAAAGAAAAGAAAAAAAAGAAAAAAATAGTGCAGAAAAGAGGAAGGAAGGAAGGAAGGAAGGAAGGAAGGAAGGAAGGAAGGAAGGAAGGAAGGAAGGAAGGAAGGAAATGACTTCCCCCTTCATAACAGGTATAAACAATTTTAGTAACTTATCATCTTCTCTTAAAATACGACAAATGATCTGTTATTCCCATATCTCATCTCTTATCTATAAACAAAAGCCTCATCATTCAGTCAATTAAGGGTTACCAGAGATAACAACATATCTATTTTAACCTTGATCAAATAAACCAAGTTTATATTCCTTCCTTTTACTTTTAACAATCTTGATCCTTAATCCCCTCAAATAATGTCCTAGAACTTGGTTTCTTTTCATTTTTTCTTTGCCCCTTCTCATAAAATTCTTCAAAACATTAACAAGTCTCTTTTGTAAATCCAATATAAGAAAGTTATCCAGGTCACTCTTTTTGTTTAAGACATCAGCCGGTTTCATTTGAATATCCAGTGTAGCATCTCCTTCCACATCATTCCTGTAGCCCATCATTTTTAAATCTACTTTCAAATCAGTCTCAGTCCTATCCTGTAAAACTTGCTCCTCTTACATATCATCTTCCAAACACAGTCTATCTATAATGGCAGACACTCTTAAAATTAATTTCTGGATCCCTTGTTCACAAACATCCTTGAATACATCCAATGTTAAAGTATTTTGCTCCATTCTATATTAGTAAGTCAAATTCAAGTGTTCTTCTCCTTTAATTGTAATCTTTAGTTCCTTCTGGTTCCCTCTAGTGTCTAACCTTCAAAGTCTTATCCTATCATGTTTTTTAAAAGAGAATTAAAAACAACAGCATTTTCCCATGGGAAGGAGATTGTTATAATTAGTTTCAAAATCTTAGTTCAAATCCATCAGGACCCTTAGTCCATTTGTAACCTTCCAAAATCAATGTTCTAATCAGCCTTTTGCTGTTTATTCCAAAAAAATATTTTTTTAAATCCTTAAATTTGTATTTAAAACTTCTTTTACTAAAGATTGAAGGCAACTCACCCGGTACTGTATAACATGCTGTTCTGAAGGTTCCTAATAGCTAAAAAGCAGTTAACACGCAATTTCCAAAAATGTAGATGTAAATGTAAATGCATAATGTAGTGTATGCAATCCAGTGCAGTGAGGAGTGCTCTGAACTCTACATTGGAGAAACCAAACAACCTTTGTACAGGAGGATGGCCCAATACAGGAGAAGTAACACCACAGGACCAGAGTCAGCAGTTTATCTTCATCTAAAGGAAAAAGGACACTCATTTGAGGACATTAATGTTCACATTTTAGACAGAGAAGATAGGTGGTTTGAGAGAGGGGTCAAGGAATCCATTTATGCCAACTTGGAAAATCCTTCCTTGAATAGAGGTGGGGGCCTCAGGCACAACCTTTCCCCTATCTTCCTTCCTGCTTTGTCTTCTGTGCCTAGGAAGATTAAGACCATTTCGCAAGCTCAACAGCAGCAGGGTAATCTTAACGATCCTCCTTTAGATGATAAAGGGACTTAGAAATAAACATCTCAAAATAACCATGACCTAGCCCCAGGTGCAAGGTCACACAGCCACCCTAGTAACATATTTAAGGATTCCCTTACTAACTTTACTCAGACTGAAGAAGCTCCTTGGATAAGGAGTGAAACGTTTCCACTGAGAAAATAGAAATCCAGTTGACATGATTCAAGCCACAGACTGTTCCACCTGGATGACTGAGAACCTTCATCGACATATTTCCAAAAATGATTAAGAAAGGAAGGATGCAAACCCTGTATTCATAAAGTCTCCAACTGCAGGCAAAGATGGCGATCCCTTGTCTCTCAGGGCTCTAAACCCACCGGAGACCACTGTATTGTGGTCTCCTTGCAAGGAGCAACTGTCTGGAATGCTTGTGGGAGATCCCAAGTCCTCTCCTTGTCTGGAGAGGAATCCTGAAGAGCTGATCCATTAGCCAGCTCTTCCTTCCGCTGCAGTCGTCAGCTCTACTCTGAGCGGAGCTGTCTTTAGTTCGCCATGTCTTCCCCAGAATAGTTTTTCTTTTTTAAAAGAAAAATAGGCCCTAATGTCTTGGGAATTGTGATTTCTGAAGTTTTATTGGTGGTGTTCACATGACAAACTTCTTCATGCTTAACAAAGTCATCATTTACTCCGTTAACCCAACATCCTGGCACCTCCTGAGGCACTGAACTATAGACTAATTACCTAAGCTGGGGTCATACAACATGCTAGGCTAAAATGTGGTTTTATGAATCAGTGTGTCATGTGAATACAAGCACAGTGTTATGGCCGTAAAGGGCCTGCTTCTAATTGGTGAACAAATGGTAAGTGTAGTAGGATCTGCTCTGCTGAACAGAGATAATTGGATCATTGATATCAAAGGAATGCTCTGTAAAATATGTGGCTACCAGGCTTAAAGCCAACAGTTTTTAATGGCCACTTTTTATCCAGTATGGATAACTGCTACCACTTCTAAAGGACCCAGGTTTTTAAAAGGCCACACAAAGCCATTTAAAGCTTCACACATTTAACTGACTCTCTGGTCAATCGTTCTGTTAAGAGCAACATCTGTCAGGTGTCAGCTTGTAAGATGACATCTTAAAAATATTGGCAATTTCCCCAAACAGGTTAAAATGTTGGTTGCCTTTTGAAAAGCATACTGAAGCATGAAGCCAGAACAAAGCAGAACATGAGGAAAGATTCCCTCATTTTTCCTTGGGCTCTTTGATTATTTGTATTGCATTATGAAAATCAGAACAATAAAGCATTTTCATCTGATGAACACTGATCTTTATGCAGCTTTTTGGAAGTTTAATCCAATCTATGGACTTCCACATGCAAATCCTAATTCTGACACAGGTTTTTATTTTTCACACTGTGCTCTAAACATCCTAATTAAAAGAAATACATAAATACATAAAAAGGGAATACAACCCCCCAAAATAAGCTTAATAATAATTAGTTTGGACCATTATTCTACTTTTTTTTGTATATGCACCATGATTATCATTTTAGGCTACCATCTGAAATTGCTATTCATATAAGTCCCCTTGAATGCAATGGGGTCTACAACCCTAACTTTGATATCTGCTAGCTAGAAAAGGTAAGGATCAGGTAGAGCTATTCTTTGATAACCAGACCAAGTCAGCAAGGAGTGGGCATGTCCTGCCTAGTTGTATACAGAAGAAAAATCATAAATGTAGATTTGCATAAAATGTATTTCCAGTTGATGTAAGCTCCATCTGGCATCTTATGAGAGACAACAGCATGTTTTGCATCCACTAGATCCAAAGATTCTCTGTTCCACCAAGAAGTCCCAGGACTGGATGTTTTAGCTACATCAGCCTGCAATTGATGTAACTAATTCTTACACTGATTTCAAAGGGAAGAAATTTCAAATAATAAACAAAAAACAGGAGGCTTAAATAACAGTCTTAAAACCTAGCAAAGGTACCTTCCAATAAAAGAGAACATATGTAGCTCATGGTTGAACTGTGGAGACTTTGGTGTCTTCTCTGTTTACTTGCAGACGTTTCATTACCTGACTAGGTAAGATAATCAGTGCTAGTGAGTGTGGGGTTTGCTTCCTGTTTGTATACAGTAGCTTGCCCTGCCAGTGTTGGTGGGGGTGTGGTTTTCTCCTTGGTAGTTCATTGATTACGGTATTGCTTTCTGCTTGATTGTTTGTCTGCTGTTTATCTGGGTGTAGGCTGCTGGATAGGATGTGTTCTGATCTTTTTGTTTCCTTCTTAGCTCTCTTACTGTCTCTTTTGAATGGTGTGTAAATATGGTTTATCTCTATGTGTCTACTAATGGCTGATTTGTCTGAATGACAAGCTTCCAGGAATTCCCTTGCATTTTTGGATTTAGCTTGGTCTAGGATGCTCACAGTTTCTCAGTTGAAACTATGGTTAAGTCTGTCCATGTGTTGTGAGATTAAGGAGTTTCCATTGTGTCTGCTGACTGCTAGTTGGTGTTCATGGATGCTCTCTGCTAGTCTTCTGCCTGTCTGTCCTACATAGTGGCTATTCCAGTCCTTACACCGTATGTTGTAGATGACTCCTGTTTTTTCTTCTTGGGCTACTGAGTCTTTTGATTTACTTAAGATGTTTTGGAGGGCTTTAGTTGGTTTGTGTGCTATGGTGATGCTGTGTGGTTGTAATAGTCTGTTGGTTGTTTCTGAGATGTTTTTTATTTATGGTAGTGTTATCCTTTTCATAGCTTGCATTGGTTGTGCTGTAGTGGGTTGAGCAGTCAGGCACTTTTTAGTAAAGTTGCGTGGGTATCCATTTTGTTGGAAGATGTTGTATAGGTGGCCTATTTACTTTTTCTGGTGTTCTGGGTTGCTGTGGTGTGTTTGTACTCATCTGAATAATGTTCTTACACAGCTCCACTTGTGGGAGGTTGGATTGTTACTTTGGTAATGGAGCACTTGGTTAGTGTGGGTTCTTTTTCAATAGACTTGAGTTTCTAATTTGCCATTGTTTCTTCTGCTGATGAAGATATCCAGGAAGGGTAGCGTGCTGTTATTTTCTTCTTCCTTTGTGAATTTTATTCCTTTGAAGATGTTGATGATTTCATGTGTCTTATTATGACGAAGGTGTCATCTACATACCGGATCCATACTTTTGGTTGTATGTGTGGGAGTGCTATAGTTTCTAAATGCTGCATTACAGTCTCTGCTATGAGTCCTGAGACTGGTGATCCCATGGGTCTTCCTTTGATTTGTTGGTATATTTGTCCCTCAAAATGAAAGTAGGTAGTGAGGCAAAGGTTGATGAGGTCCATATTCTGGGTATTTTGATTTTAGTGCATTTGGCTAGGTTGGGTGTGTTGTGAAGTGCCACTGCCATGGATTCTTTCACTAGTTCTGGATCTATGGATGTAAAGAGTGCTGTGACATCGAATGAAACAATGATTTCATCTTCTTCTATTTTTAGGTCTTTGATTTTCTGGAGGCACTGTAGTGGGGAGTTGATAGAATATTCACTCCCCTCTGTGAGATGTTCAAGCTTTTTTGTAAGTTCTTGTTGTATGTTGGGGTCCCTGATAATGATACCATTGGATGAAGAGATACGTCAGTCTTGTGTATTTTTGGGTGTCCATAGAAGCATAGGAGGATGGATCCACTGCTTTTCATCCGCCACTGTTCTTCTTTTGTCATTTGACCTTTCTTAGTTAGGTCATTGAGGGTTCTCTTGACCAGGTTGTCTGGTTTCTGTATTGTGTTGGTGTTTACTGGGATGTAGGTTTCTTTGTCCTCCAGTAATTCTTTGGCTTTTTGTATGTATTGTGTTCTGCCCATGATAACCATGGTTTGGCCTTTGTCTGCTGGGAGGATGGTGATGGTCCTTTGTTAGGTTTTTGAGGGATGCTCTGTCCTCTGCTTTGAGTTGGTTCTCATTCTGTGTTCTTCTGGTCTGTAGTGTGATTGTCTGCCTTACGTTTTCTTGGGTCTCTGTGGCAAGGCCTGTGGTTTTAAATGCTGCTTCTAAGGCTGCAAAGAATTCTAACTGATTAGCATTGTCTATGTTATAGTTGAGGCCTTTCTGGAGGAAATTGTGTTCTGAGGTGGATAGTGGGCAGCTGGACATGTTGACTACCCATTTGGGTTCAGGTACCTCTTTGCAGTTTGGTTTGGAGTTTTGTTTTCCTTTTTTCAGCTTGTCTTAGAGATGTAGTCTTGATGGTGGTTGTCAGCATTTTTGTGTGTTCTGGGGTCATGGTTTGTTCCATGACCTCAGACAGACAGAAGACTAGCAAAGCACATCCATGAACACCAATTAGCAGACAGAAGACACAATGAAAACTCGTTAATATCACAACATATGGACAGACTTAACCATAGTTTCAACTGGGAAACTGTGAGCATCCTAGATCAAGCTAAAACCAAAAATGTGAGGGAATTCCTGGAAGCTTTCAGACAAATCAGCCATCAATAGACACATAGAGATAAACCACATTTACACACCATTCAAGAGAGACAATAAAAAAGCTAAGAAGGAAACAAAAAGACCAGAACACATCCTTTCCAGCAGCCTACACCCAGATAAGCAGGGATGAGCCAGTTTGGTCTAGTGGTTAAGGCAACGGGCTAGAAACCAGGAGACTGAGAGTTCTAGTCCTGCCTTAGGCATGAAAGCCGGCTGGGTGACCTTGGGCTAGTCACTCACTCTCAGCCCAACTCACCTCACAGGGTTGTTGTTGTGGGGAAAATAGGAGGAGGAAGGAGTATTCGGTATGTTCGCCGCCTTGAGTTATTTATAAAAATAATAAAGGCGGGATAGAAAATAATTAAAATAAATAAAATAATTATTTTAACCATGCTTTATGGAATTAACAATTTTTATAACTTCACACAACACATTAATCTCACAAGTTAGGTTTGCACAAAATGCTACACTAAAATGTGGCTGGCTGGTTTATAATTCATATGTTGTGTGAATCCAGCCTTAAGAATGAATCTATTACTAAAAGGTAAGATGCATATGACTGAGCTGTTTGTGTGAAGGGGAAAATACAAATGACAAACAACATAATTTATCATCTCCTTGGAATCTAGTTTGGCAACTAAGGACTGAGACTGAAAAAGCTATTTGTTTGCAATTCAGATCTGTTTGAGCTATTCATTACAACTGGGGAAGATTAATTTTATGAGATAATTGTAGAAAACCTGTCAATTGTTTCTGCATCCATGGGTTAGCATTCAATTTATGAGGGAAACACAAAGCAGACTAGGAATATCATAGATGATTCATGACATCCAGCTCAGCTCAATCGGCTTTTAGTCTCTAAACAATGTAGGAACTGTTCTTAAGGTCTTCCAAAATGGGCATACAACATTCTGGCAGCAATGTTCCTGCTCTAAATGGTTCCATGAAAAATCTAGCTGCCAACCATGGAACAGTGGAATGGCTCAACTGGCTGACAGCTAGACAGAAAAAGGATCTTCTCTTTATAGTCAAGGAGATTTAGTGCTAACAACTCAACAATCATATACTTACTATAGGGGTGGGAAGAGGTTCAGTGTAGATAGCAGAGGGCAGTCAATCTTAGATATTACTATTTTTCAGAATTTTGCTACAGATCTCCAAAAAACATGTGTACAAAGGCCTTGTTCTAGTAGAACAAGTACCAAAAGCTTTAAAAAAAATACCCTAGGACAGTCTGTTCCACTCAAATTTGACCTACCTACCATGGAGCTTCCAGGAGAATCTATTAGTAGTCCCCCATTTCCATGAGATTAGGAGGCCCCACAACCATTGTTTCTCTGTGATGTCACCAATGTTATGGCATGCCCTGTCCCTGCAATATCATCAGCTCCTACCTTGTTAAGCTTCAAAAAATCATTAAAGACAAAATAGTTTAAAAGGGCCCTTGCTTTATAAATGTCACCATCTATTTTTATTACTTCTTGGTTAGTTGTGTTTATAATTTTATCTGTGCTTTAATTTGTGTTTTTTTTGTTGTTGTTTATTGTCAAATAAATAAGGGATACATTCATTTTTTCAATTAACAGTAATAGCATTGGGGTTTGTAAGATTTAAGATGTGTACTTATTGACCTGGAGAAGATACCCTGGAGAAGAACCTGATGCTAGGGAAAGTGGAAGGCCAAAGGAAAAGGGGCCGACCAAGGGCAAGATGGATGGATGATATTCTGGAGGTGACGGACTCGACCGTGGGGGAGCTGGGGGTGGCAACGGCCGGCAGGAAGCTCTGGCGTGGGCTGGTCCATGAAGTCACAAAGAGTCGGAAGCGACTGAACGAATAAATAATAAGCTTATTGATTAATCCTTTTTAATGCAGGCTAGGCCACCACAGCCTGAATGTGGACTCTCCACACTGTTTGTGTCACCCAGCATCCACTCCTGGGAAATTTCAACAGCAATCCCGGAGTATTCCCTCCCCTCCAAAAAGAGGAAGGGGACTCAAGGCTGAGAAGAAGCATTTGGTCACATGAAGCATCTATTCAGTCTAATTTTCTAAACCTGAAATAGTAAGGCTATCAGCAGTTTCTGACTGTTTTGACCTTTGATTTTTTATCATTTCAACATTTCAGGGGCTTTTCTACTCTTCCATATGTTAGTTTGTTTTTCAATTTGGTTTCAGTAATACCAAACATAGACCAATGTATTTCATATGTTCACTTTTCATAATATTTTAAAAAGAAAGTATTATAAAATATTCCATAATTCTTTTTTCTACAGTTTTTCCATTGTGGTGGGAAAACATTTTAATCCCCCCCCCCATTTTTTCCATTTCTGAGCCTTCATATTTCTAGATGCCAAAGAGTAGCATTTACACACTTTTGAAAACTTAATCCAAGTTTCAATTTATTTATTTGTTTCTTTATTTTTATCCGTTCGATTGTGTCAGATTCTCGGAGACTGCCTGGACAAGTCCCTGCAGTTTTCTTGGCAAGGTTTTTTGGAAGTGGTTTGCCCTTGCATCCTTCCTAGGGCTGAGAGAGAGTGACTGGCCCAAGGTCACCCAGCTGGCTTTGTGCCCAAGGCAAGACTAGAACTCCCGGTCTCCTGGTTTCTAGCCTGATACCTTATCCACTACACCAAACTGGCTTTCTCAATTTATTTTAAACTGAATGTAATTCAAGTTACATCTGAACATATTTTCATTTACAGTTTGTAAATATAATTCCATCCTCCTTCTATTGAGGAGCAGTAAAATCAGGGTGGACATCCATCAATATTAGAGTGGTGTTTGAATAAAAGGAGAGAATATACTGTATATACTATTGAAGTTCTTGTCAGTGATCACCAATTGAATGGATGCCATTTCTCTCCCCAAGGCACATGGGAGTAATGCTGCATCAGATGCTCCCCTCCCCTACCCCACCCATTGGTGGGGTTGTTTTCATCCTGCCTTTCGCTCCCTCTTCAATCCATATCAATACAATTCAAGACTATTTGGGCAAGTAGTAGCTAAGCCTATTGTCGGAGGTTTGACCAGAACCTCTAATCTGAACATGACTCCAAGTTGGATACATTGGACAGCACCTTGAAGGAGGAGTGAAGATGAGTCATTTCACACATTTCCTTTCTGGAAGCCAGATAACAATCCAATCATATCTCATTTAAAATTAAGGCAGGAAAACACTTCTCAGAAGAGGGAGAAATGAAACTTATTGGTACCAATTAATGAATCAGAAGGGGCGTGGTGGCTCAGAGGGTAAGACGCCAGGCTTGTCGATCGGAAGATCGCAAGTTCGGAGGTTCGAATCCCTAGCCCTGCGTGCGGAGTGAGCTCCCGCACTGGCTCCAGCTCTTGCCAACCTAGCAATTTGAAAGCATGCAAATGCAAGTAGATGAATAGGTACCACTTCGGTGGGAAGGTAACAGCGTTCCGCGCGCGTCATGCGGCCACATGACCGTGGAAGCATCTTCGGACAGCGCTGGCTCTTCGGCTAACAAACGGAGATGAGCACCGGCCCCTAGAGTCGGACACGACTGCACAAATGTGCGGGGGGAACCTTTACCTTTACCTTAATGAATCAGAAGATGGGCATTATCCCCACATTGGGATTCTTAATAGTATTATTACTATTACCCCTGACTTCTGTGAGGGGTAGAAGTCAAGATTCTCCCTCAGCACTTGATCAGCAGATCACCAAACCATCAGGAGTGACTTACCACATTTTGGAGCACAGAATTTTGCAGTGTGATTATGCATTTTGCAAAATGCAGTAGCTGTTTTTCTCTTAGCAGATGATTTAGGAATTAATGCTATAAGGAACGGAGAGGGCTGCTCCAGGCCCTATCAAACAGAGTCTCTCTCCATATGTCTGCTTTTAAAACAAACTTCCCTGTTACCCTTAAGATGTTTGGGACTTCAGTTCCCATTACTCCCAGCCAACCTGCCCAATTATAATCCAATATTTATGGAGGGTAACAGCTTGGGAAGAAAAATGTGACTGTTGTTGAAGGCAATGCAATGTTTTGATGAAGAACTATAGCTAGGAAGTCTGTTTTCTGTGCTATTCTATATTCTATGATTATTCAGAGTTAGCAGCTAAATATACCTCAGCAAGACAAAACAAACAGCAGGGATGCCTGCTTTGGCTGATTTTGTTTCTGAAATGCAGTCATGAAATACCCATGGATTTTGGTACATGGGGGGGGGAGGTGAAAGAGGCACAAATATTTGCCTTAATATCAAAAACGATCACCTAAGTGTATCATGTGCTAACCAATGTCTCTCTCTCAACTTTTGCTCATTCGTTATGGGCATCTGAATATTTAAATAAGTAACTTGTTAGCACTTCCTGTAAATCTGTGCTAATATTAGTAAGAACAATGAAGTATTAGTAGCAGGGCTGTGTATATAGAGATGAAAGGTGGGACATTCATTGCACGTTGCTATAGTACTAAAGCAGTCATTTCAAGGACTGAGATGATTTGCTCACTTACTTGTTCTCCCACTTTATAGATGATGATTATCATCCATATTACCCTCTTGAAGCACAGCTGCAGTGAGAAGCTAGTCAAGATGAAGGCACAAAATGGAGATCTACCTGATTATGTGAATTTGTTATTCAGTCTTATGAATAACAGTCACATCTTCTCCACTAGAACACTTTTGCTTGTTAAGTCATTGCAAAAAGATGGGAAATACCAGGGATCCAAGTGTCAACAGAAAACAAACAGAAAAAAGTCCCCACCCACCAATAGCCCAAAGCTCCGTTTATTCAAAAGCTGCAATGTGAACATTAAGTTGAAGAATTAAACCACAACATTTTAATGCATTCATATATTAAGTGATTCAGTCACAAAATGCTCATTTCCATAACACAGAAAGCAATCCAGGAAAGCTAAAGAATAGGGAGATTATTATGGAACATACTGTAGGATAAGAGAATAAAAAAAGGATAAAAAGAAATAGTATAGGTGTATGACATATCATGAATCCCATTCATCACCCCATTACGTGTGTCTGTCTGTCTGTCTGTCTGTCTGTCTGTCTGTCTCTCTCTCTCTCTCTCTCTCTCTCTCTCTCTCTCTCTCTCTCCATCCGAGATCCTGCTTTTGGGAGAACTGAGGGAGGAATTTTCAGCCTCAGATTGCAGATGCTAGTTCAGGTGGCAAGGACTTCCAAATATTATTGCTTGTGCTTTTGCTATAATGAACTACAACATTTATGAAAACCAATATTGAAAACTTATCATTTTGTTTTTTCATTACCTTATATGTAGTTTTACTTCAGAAGCCAAGTCTGTATAGTATTCTCTCTTCCCCAGAATCCCTACTCTGTTTCATTTTCAGAACAACTTCATGAAACAGTTTAGTTTGAAATCTAGGGTCTGTCCCAAAAGTATATTGCATTTTCATGAGTATTCATGAAAATTCATTACATGAGTATTCATGTAATTAACAAGACAGCACAGAAATCCAATGAATCGATCAATTAATCAATCAATCAATCAATCAATTAAATTACTCAGGGAACTTCATGGTTGAATATGTGTTTCACCAGTCCTCATTCAACAACATTCAATATGCTAACTACCTGACAGGGTTATTATGAAGGTAACATGGCAGAGAAGGAGGGCTACACATATTACCAGGTTGTCCTGAAGATAACGTATGATAGAAACATAATAAAAAATGACTTGGCTGCATGGAAATTTGAATTTGGTTCTCCCCAAACCTCAACTGACATTTCAACCATTATAATTGTGTTTTATCCCCTTAGTCTTCAAGTTCATAGAATAGTAATACCAAATATCAAAGGCCTTTTTAGAGTACACGACCAGATAAGCTAATTCTACTTTATTGTAAGGCTACATTAACAGAATCTTGCAAGTCTGAAAGTACACATCTCCCACTATCTCTTTCTACAGCCTGATAAGTTATGGACATTCCTTTCTGAGTTACTTTCTCTGAGTTACTGTACTTTCTCTGCCCGTTATCCAGCTGCAGGATCCCCCCCCTTCCTTATCTGATCATTCCCTAGGCAGCATCTCTTCCCCCCATCTCCCAAGGTCATCTCCACATACCATTAGAGATGTGCTGATTCAGCACATTTAATGCCTACAAGATACTCACTTCTGGTGTTATCATCTGCATGATTCCCCAGAATTCAAGCAGCAGGTCAGAGGATCCAGTGGAGCAGTTCCTCAGGGCTAACCCTATAACCATTCAGAGTTATTAATGCCCAAGCAATTCCTCCATGCCTTGTAATTCTTCCTCTCATGCTGGGCCAGTCAAGACATCTAATAAATGCTTCCATAAGTGGTTGCCAAGTAGCCAGGCATTGCTGTCTTTCAAAGCTGGGTCTTGCTATCCCTTTCTGCCAGATCCAAATATTTATGCTGGTCTGGATGATTATGCTAAGCTTTGATAGCCTGACAACTTTGATAGCGCAAGCTCCAACAGGGCGCAGACAGCACTTTCTGGCATTGGTTCCTCTGCCTCTTTCTTCCCATTGTTCATTGTGAAATCATTGCAAATAATTCTTCTGGAGAAACCATCAGACAGTCATTTCAGAGACCTCCTTAAGAATCCTAATGTTTAGCAGGGTGCCCTCCCCTGCCTTTTCCACCCTTGAGCCAGAAGATCCATTTTAGGGATATGCAGATCTGTAAAATATGATGGACAGCATTCTGGTATGCATATATGTATGCATGTATCTCTATTTATGAGAGAGAGAGAGAAAGAATATCCATTGGACTGATATGGATGCTAAATCTACAGGTCAATATGTGTCAAGGTAGGTCAGGTGAGGAAACAGATACCATTAAAACTACTAGAATTTGACTTTATTGTTATAGGGTATAATAACAGAATCTTGAAAGTCTGACAGTTTCTTTCTCCTTCCTCTTATATCAGAGACAGCTAAGGTGGGGTAATCTTGAGTTTCTTCCTCACCTCCTTCTGCCTTCCAGGCTAAGATGACATTTTTTATAACCGCTTGATTATCTCTGTACTCCTCCACCCTAAGTCTTCAAAATCCCTTTTTTAATACATAAAACACTACAGAACTCTTCTCTGAGAGGTTCCTTTTTAATTGGGGCCTTCTATAAGGCCCAGGTGGTCACTCAATGTTTCAGGTTATGTTGGCATTCCAATGAGACAAGGCTTAAGAGAGAGGAAACCTTTGCTGTTGTAGGGGACTCCTCTTTCCACATGTTCTCTCCCTCTTTTTCTGTCTTTCCCAGTGGAAGCAGGCTGGCTCCCACTAAGAGCAGCTACTGAGCTGAATGGAAGCTGCTAGGTCTGCTTCAAAATACTGCTTCTGCCTGTAAATCCTGGAGGTTTAGTATGGAGGCATGGACTGTCTGTCCAGCAACCTTGCTTCTACTACTTCTACTACTTTTCTTGCATTGTTTGCTGCTGCCATTTGTCATTTTTATGTTGCTATAAAGTATAAAGTACAACTGTTAAAAAATGCATACCAGAACACACACAGCAGTATATCTGTGCACGTGAAATACAATTTAAATGCAAAGTATAGAACCACCACAACAAATAAACCTAATTTGGAGACCAACATGCCACAAAGAGAGAAAGGAATAGCAATTTCCACTAAAAAATAAAAATTGCTAATCAATAAATTATCTAAAGTATGGAATTCTTAATGGCAGAAATACTGACAAAAACATTAAAAAATGTAGAACGAACCCAAAATTTGATCAAAATCTTAGGATCAAAATTGGAGGAGAGAGTGGGAGGGAACGGCAATGGTCCTGCATATATGGTTGAGTTGTAAAAACAGCAAGACAACCTAGCAAACAACCAGACCATTAACTTAACTTCTAGAGGAAAAGTAAGGATTGAATTAATCAATCAAAATGAAAAATAGGGGTTTAAGAAAGGGCAGGGAAGGTAGGAAAAAGAGTGGCTGGAAGAAGAATGATTGATTAGGAAGTTAAGAAATCAGGAGGTGCTCAGAACACACAGGATTATCTCATTTGCTAATTCCATCAATGCTGCTGAAACACCACCCTGTTCAAGTCAGACAAAAGTGACCTAGAGCTGAGAAGAGAGAACAGCAAGGTCAATGCAACCAAGGACTGTGTTATCCCCCCCCCCCCAGGATTGTGTTTGGAGCTGGTAAAGTAATTCTCTGTGATTAGAAAGTAAATTTATCACTAAATTCCCCATCTTCTTCAGATTTCTCCAATCCCAACTCTCCATTTCAGTGTTTTTGTGTATGAAGAAGCAAAAACAAGATTGTACATGTGTTCAAGATTGTTGTAGCCTGTCTCCCTTTCTGCAGCCCCCAGCCCAACCCCAAAGCACTGATATCTCTACTTAGGTTTCAGATCCAGACACAGGGAGTTCCAGGATTTCTTTATCATATAAAGTAGACCCCTTTCTACTTTATAATCCTTTATAGGAATAAATAAAGCTAGTTTAGTTTAGTTTAGTTTAGTTTAGTTTAGTTTAGTTTAGTTTAGTTTAGTTTAGTTTAGTTTAGTTTAGTTTAGTTTAGTTTAGTTTAGTTTAGTTTAGTGAGAAAGGATGCTTGCTCTTAAATTCTAAAAATACCTATAAGGTTGCCAATCTATCAAGTCATGCAACAGTCTGTTACAACTTGAAGTTCAAATCAAGCTGATTTATATTGACAGTGAAATGCAGGGAAATCTGTTCACAGACCACTTTTTCCGAGCATGTTATTCCATTCATTTTAGTAAGTGGCATTATTGATCCAATATCGACAGAAGACAAGAAGATATGCAACATAGTAATAAGGATAATGTGTACCATTCTTCGTTTGATCTGAAATTGCTTTAAAACATTTTGTAGAGTATTCTGTCTTTCCTGGAGGTTCTGACAGGACAAAAGAAATGTTCAGCTTCAAGTACATTTTTCTCCCATAGAACTGGGATTTCTTCCTTCCATATGGAATTGTATCCATACTGAAGATACAAGACTTATATAATCCAATATTAATGAGTGGTGTAACAAATTGTTATTTTAACTTTACCCTATCAGACTGAGGTAGAAGAATATGTATCCTTCTTCGTCAACCTTATCTGGTTAAACTCCTTTCTCCTATGCAACACCCTCTCCAGTTCTCACGGTCATGAGCTATTTAGAGTCTGTGCATCACAATCTTGTTCCAGGACTCACAGATTTCTGTGAGTGAGGCAAGAAGTCCCATGTGGAAGACTCTCTTATTTCCATTCATTATATAAGCAGGTTTGAGGAAGGCTCCCTTTAATATAAAATATGCCATAGGATACTCACTATATTTTCTGGTAATTTTCTTTGCACTATGACAGCCACGTTCAAACAAGTCCTTTTTTCAAGTCAGTGTGGCAGATATCAAAAACTTATCAATCACACAGCCAATCCAAAGATGTGTTATTAGAAAAAAAAACCCTACTACACAAACTTGAGAATGCAAGACCAGCACTTCTGTAAATTCTAGTATGTCAGCCCCCCTTTGAAGACTACTTGGAAGCTTCAAAACTTCAATTGCTTGAGAATGCAGTGGCTAGGTGGGAGCTTCCTGTGGAAAATGGCCGACTGAACAACTTTGCCTGTGAGCTCCATGGGCAGAGCTGGCAGCGTGGTAGGTTTTTTTGGGCACAGAAAGGTTTTCTGTAGCCCCAAGTGTTTTTCCAGATTAAGGAAAATGCTGAGAATCGACCCATTTGTCCTCCAGGCGGTGAGTTGTAGCCAGGAGATTGTAGACAGCGTCTGCGACCGAGCAGTAAGACTACACTGGGAGGCTGGGATTTAATCTTGTTCTAATCCACGTTTGCATTCCCTTATTAAAAAGGTAAATAAGTCGTCGCCTTTCCATATCTTAAACACCCAATTTGTTTTTTTAAGTTTTGTATCTTAAGAGAAGCTTTTTACAGTAAGAAAAAGCAGAATCTCTTGGTGATTATAGTTATTTTTGGAGATTTTTAATTATAAAAAAAAAGTTTTGGCTTTTCTCCCCATCTGGGTTATATTCAGAGCTGTAACATTTCCTTTCTGTTGTTATCTTTGTTGCTAAATTCCAAGGTTGAAGTTTTCCTTTCTACACACTTCTTAATTTAAATTTTAGGCTTTCTGTTTACTTTTTCCCACTGTCTGCTAGTATATTTTCTTTGGTTAATTTTGGATTAATTCATTAACCTCTATTTCTGTGAGTTAACTTTTTAGGGTGTGTTATAATTTACTGTTTGAACAATGGAAGAGTTTAAAGAAGATCTCAAAGAATTACGTTGTCAGCAAGAAGATATTATTTCAAAGAGTTGTCAAACCATTATACAGACTGTTTGGGACATTAGAGATGAGATTTTATTTAAAATGAAACAACTATATAAAAATACTATGATAGAAGAAGAAGACGAAGTTGGAAAAGATGGTGTTTTTACTGTTGTGGGGGAAAATGGAAAACTCTCAGCTGAAAACTCTGGATTGGTGTTTATGGGATTAAAACAATTGTTTAACTTTAGGACTGCAAAAGGAACTGCCAAGTGGGGGAAATGTTATGACTATTTCAATCAATGTTATGGGAAAGAAGAGTATGTTATGTGGGAGTTTTTTTTCTCTTTCACTGGAAAGTTTGTATTTTTTGAAGCTATGGGACTGTTAGATCTTGGTTTAAAAAATGTTGGTGTAATGGTGAAATATCTGGATGCCCTGGTATATTTTGAGGAGGGGTAAAAAATTAAGAATATTTAATTGGACTGATAATGAGGTTAACATGATTTACAGGATTTTGGATTTCTAAGACTTAAAAGATATTGACAAGTTCTGGTAATATTTTATATTGTTTTTAAGCATAATTAGGGTTAAGATATTTAATTATAAAGGTAGACAATTTATAAAAATTAAGAATATTTAATTGGATTGATAAAGAGACTAATATGATTGTTTTATAGGGTTATTGATTTGTAAAACTTAAAGGATATTGATAAGATAATAATGTTTTATACTGTTTTTGAGATCTAATAGAGTTAAGATTGTTTATTATAAAGGCAGACAATTTATTTGTTTCTATAATTTGATGTTTATTGTGTAGACAGAAGTATATAGTATAGTAGTAGAAGGAAAAAAAAATTAAATGGATTATTTTTTAAGAGGAAGGGAAGTTTGAAGTAAAAATTAAATATATGTATATGTATGACCGTGGAAGCGTCTTCGGACAACGCTGGCTCTTCAGCTAACAAACGGAGATGAGCACCGGCCCCTAGAGTCGGACACGACTGCACAAATGTGCGGGGGGGACCTTTACCTTATATGTATGTATGTATGTGTGTGTGTGTGTGTGTGTGTGTGTGTGTATGTGTGTGTGTGTGTGTGTATGTGTGTGTGTGTGTGTATGTATGTGTGTGTGTGTGTGTGTGTGTCTGTGTGTCTGTGTGTCTGTGTATGTATATATATATATATATATATATATATATATATATATATATCTAACTTATATCACCGCCCATCTCCCCCCATTTCCAGAGGGGACTCTGGGCGGTTTACACAAAGCCAGCAATTAAAACATATAAAAATCTATAAAATACAATACATAAATTAATTAAATATATAAGACCTAAGAGGCTCTGGTGTTAGGTTTTAAAAGAACTCTACGGAGCAAGCCAACCCCAAGAGGAGCTATTACTCCCCCCATCCCAAGCGAGGTGGCAGAGCCAGGTCTTTAGTTGTTTCCGGAAGGTCATAAGTGTGGCGGCTTGCCTCACCTCCAGGGGCAGAATATTCCAGAGGGCGGGTGCCACTGCCGAGAAGGCCCGCCTCCTGGACCCCGTCAGATGGAATTCTCTTATAGACGGGGTCCGAAGCAAGCCCTCTCTGCATAACCGGGTGGAGCGGGTCGATGCTCTGGGGATGAGGCGGTCCTTTAGGTAACCTGGTCCCATGCCATGTAGGGTTTTAAAGGTGACAACCAACACCTTGAATTGGACCCGGAAGCAAACCGGTAACCAATGCAGCTCACGCAGCAGAGGTGTCACATGTGCCGACCTTGGGGCACCCATAACTGCGTGCGCAGCCGCATTCTGGACCAGTTGAAGCTTCCGGATACTCTTCAAGGGTAGCCCCATGTAGAGTGCATTGCAATAGTCTATATGGGAGATGACCAGGGCATGAGTGACTGTACGGAGGGCATCTCGGTCCAGGAAAGGGCGTAGCTGGTGCACATCTCGAAGTTGTACAAATGCCCTTCTGGCCACGGCTGCCACCTGCTCTTCAAGCAGGAGTCGTGAGTCCAGAAGGACACCCAGGTTCCGTACTTTGTCTGAACGGGGTAGTGCCACCCCGTCCAGATCTAAAGATGACAACTCCCTGGATCTCGAGGCACCATCAATCCACAGCCACTCCGTCTTACCAGGGTTCAGCTGAAGCCTGTTGTTCCCCATCCAGGCCCCCACAGCCCTCAAACACTGAGAAAAGGCAGCCACTGCATCACTTAACTCACCCGGGATGGAGATATATAGTTGAGTATCATCAGCATATTGATGATACCTCATCCCGTGTTGGTGGATGATCTCACCCAGCGGTTTCATGTAGATATTAAATAGGAGAGGGGAGAGAACCGAACCCTGCAGCACCCCACAAAGTAGGGGCTGAAGGTCGGACCTCTCATCTCCTATTACCACCGATTGGGATCGGCCCTGGAGGAAGGAGGTGAACCAGCGTAAAACCACGCCGCCCACCCCCAACCCCCTAAGCCGTCCCAAAAGGATACCATGGTCAATGGTATCGAAAGCCGCTGAGAGGTTAAGAAGAGCCAGGATGGATGCACTGCCTCCATCCCACGCCCGCCAGAGATCATCTGTAAGTGCGACCAATGCAGTTTCTACCCCATATCCCGGCCTGAATCCTGACTGAAAGGGGTCTAGATAATCCGTATCATCCAGAATCCTCTGGAGCTGTAATGCCACCACTTTCTCAACCACCTTCCCCAAAAAGGGGAGGTGGGAGACAGGACGAAAGTTATCCAACACTGTAGGGTCCAGCGATGGCTTCTTGAGGAGGGGGTGTACCAGCGCCTCCTTAAAAGCCGCCGGAAACACTCCCTCTCCCAAGGATGTAAGAACCATCGCATGGACCCAGCCACATGTCACCTCACTGGCTGTTTTCACCAGCTAGGAGGGGCATGGGTCAAGATGACAAGTAGTGGCCCTTACAGTCCGGAGGATCCTGTCCACTTCCTCAGGCCCAACAGGATCAAACTGTTCCCAGATAACCGGGCACGGACGCTCCCTCGGCATCTCCCCAGACCATGCATCACGCTTGGAGTCCAACTTAGAACGAATCCGAGCGATTTTATCCATCAGATGCTCTGAAAATTCCTCCGCATGGCCCTGAAGGTGGGTCACCAGGCCCACCTTACCTAGGAGAGATCGAGTAATCCTAAACAGGGCCTTCGGGCGGCATTCTGCGGACGCAATAAGAGCGGAGAAATATTGACGTTTCTCCACTCTTACTGCCACAAGGTAGGCCTTAACTGCAGCTCTAGCTTGTGTTCGGTCTGATTCGGTCTTTGTCTTTCTCCAGAGGCGCTCTAGACGTCTCTTAACCCTCTTCAGTACCCTTAATCCCTCCGTATACCACGGGGAATATCGTGTCGGATGGGACAAGAGAGGTCGCATAGGTGCGATCCTGTCCAAGGCCCCGGCCGTTTTCTTATTCCAGGCTGCGGCCAGGACCTCTGCTGGACCGTGCATTAGATCCTCGGATATAACCCCCAGCTCCCTCTGAAACCCTATCGGGTCCATTAGTCGCCGGGGGTGGACCAAACAATTGGGTCCAGCCTCCCTGCGGAGTGGGGCAGCATATGAGAATCTCAGGGTCACCAGGGCATGATCTGACCATGACAACGGGGAAAGATGCAACTCTCCCCCAGATCACCTTGCCATTGCTCCGACAGGAAAACCAAGTCCATAGTGAGGCCACTGTCTCGAGTCGGGTCCCGAATAATCTGGACCAGGCCCATGGCTGCCATGGTAGCCATGAACTCCCGAGCTGTCTCTGAGGCACGTCCCAAGGACGGCAGATTGAAATCCCCCAGAACCATAAGTCTGGGGAATTCCACTGCCAACCCCGAAACAGCCTCCAGCAGCTCAGGCAGGGAGGTTGCTACGCAGCAGGGAGGCTGGTACAGCAGCAACACTCCCAACTGCTCTTGGGAACCTAACTTGAAAAACAGAGTCTCACATCCGGCCACCTGTGGAGCCGTGCTCCTGAAGGCCACTATAGACTCTCAGATGATAACTGCCACCCCTCCTCCCCTACCCCGATGTCTCGGCTGGTGCCATACCTGAAACCCGGCCGGGCAGATCTCTGAGAGGGCAACCCCTCCTCCAGGGCCCAGCCAGGTCTCAGTAATACATGCCAGGTCGACCCCCTCCTCCGCGATCAAATCACATATGAGGGGGCCCTTGCTATTAACCGACCTGGCATTAAGCATCAACAGCCGGAGATCAGGGCACTCGAGGATCCTCTGACCAGGGCCTAGGTTTGAACCCAGAGGGCCGGAACACACCACCGGTAATAAACACCGGGGGCATCTTCCCCAACGATGGCCTGCCCTCCGGTTATTTATAGAAATAATGTGATTATGGTTTGATATAGAGGAAGGGTTTGTTTGTGGGAATTGTTGTATATTCTTGCTGTGGAAAGCTGGAAGCCACCTGTATGTATGTAACTTCCTAAAAGTTTTCTCTTTTGTGTTTTTACACTTTTAATGTTTTTTGTTTGTTTGTAGTGTTTTTGTTTTTTGCAGTTTTTTATCCTTGTTGTAAAAAATAATAAAAACTTTGGGGAAAAAAGAATGCAGTGACTAGATAACAAGATAAACACTGGTGGAATTTAGGGGCCATTGTAGTTTAGGGCTTAAGCTTCTAAAGGACAATCTCTTCTATGTAAACCTACTTATGTATTACATTCATCATCTAGGGTTTTGGTCTAGGTGCTCCTACCTTAAAGGATTAGGTGTTTGGAAAGAGAGGAAAGAGACTTTTCTGGTGGTCATGGCCTCTTTCTGGAATACCTTTCCATATGATCTAGGTGTTGCTTTTGTTATTACTCTTTTGATACTATTTTTATTGACTAGCCATTCTAATTAGGAGATACAGGTTGCTGATAGATCATTTTCTGATATTTTATAGTTTTATAAGCCCCTTTTATTGCCATTACTGACTTCCTTATGGTGCACTGTTAAATGAACAAATTGAGAAAGGCCCTCTGTGTCTGTCTATGAAGGTTCTCAGTCATCCAGGTGGAACAGTCTGTGGCTTGAATCATGTCAACTGGATTTCTATTCTATCTAAAGGAGGATTGTTAATAAATGATATTATTAAATATCATTTAATAAAATGATATCATCATTAAAGATGATAAAAGGACTTAAAATAACATCTCAATATAACCATGACCTAGCCCCACTAGCTAGCTAAGCACTCAACACATTCCAGGGAACGGTGCCCACCCACTGGTTTAGGTATGTGGATGACACCTGGGTCAAAATCAAGGCCCAGGAAGTACAGGCCTTCACGGACCATATAAACACTATAGATGCCAACATTAGCTTCACCAGAGAAGACACCAAGGACAACAGACTGGCATTCCTAGACTGTGAAGTCCTCATTGGGACCGGTGGCAAGCTAGAAATAGGGATCTACAGGAAACCCACACACACAGATCAATATCTGATGTTTGACTCCCACCATCCACTGCAGCACAAACTATGAGTCATCAGGACATTGTCACACAGAGCAGAAACCATCCCCACCTCCATGGATTCCAAAACGAATGAAAATCAGCACCTGAGAACAGCCCTGAAGGCCTGTGGATATCCAAATTGGGCCTTCACCAAATCTAAATCTACCAGACCTAAAACAGCGACAGATAGGGCTGAGACTCAGAGTAAACGAAAGAACCTGGTCATTCCCTACATGGCTGGCGTGTCTGAAAAGATAAAACGGATATTTGGCAAACACCACATACCTGTATATTTCAAACCCACCAACACACTGAGACAGAGGCTTGTACACCCCAAAGATCAAACTCCAAAACACAAGAAAAGCAATGTAGTTTATGCAATCCAGTGCAGTGAGGAGTGCTCTGAACTCTACATTGGAGAAACCAAACAACCTATGTACAGGAGGATGGCCCAACACAGGAGAAATAACACCACAGGACCAGAGTCAGCAGTTTATCTTCATCTAAAAGAAAAAGGACACTCATTTGAGGACATTAATGTTCACATTTTAGACAGAGAAGATAGGTGGTTTGAGAGAGGGGTCAAGGAATCCATTTATGCCAACTTGGAAAATCCTTCCTTGAATAGAGGTGGGGGCCTCAGGCACAAACTCTCCCCCATCTTCCTCCCCGTTTTGTCTTCTGTGCCTAGGAAGATTAAGACCATTTCAGAAGCTCAACAGCAGCATGGTGATTTTAACGACCCTCCTTTAGATGATAAAAGGACTTAAAAATTACATCTCAATATAACCATGACCTAGCCCCAGGTGTAAGGTCACACAGCTACCTAGGAACATATTTAGGATTCCCTTACCAACTTTGCTCAGACTGAAGAAGCTCCTTGGATAAGGAGCGAAATGTTTCTACTAAGAAAATAGAAATCCAGTTGACATGATTCAAGCTACAGACAATTCCACCTGGATGACTGAGAACCTTCATAGACATATCTCAGACAAATAGTTTCTAAGAATATCTGTCTCAACTCTCATAAATGCAGCAGTGCATTGTATGTAAATGCACTAATGCCTTATATCTGCATGGGACTTTGATGATGAAGATGGATTGTGAATCTGAACCAGGGTTGTTATCTAGCTGGTTCACTCCAATTTGTGAAAACTGGATCATCAACTGTTGCATGCATTGTGACTAAGAGGAAAACTCACATTGTTATGATATGGCTCACTCTGTTTTTAGCTTTCTTGAAATTATTCCGTTTTTAAAAGATGAATTGGTATGTCTTGATTATTAACTGCTTTGATGTTTCTTACACTGAAGGGCTAATATTACAAATCATTGTCAGAACCATTTGTTGCCTAGTTTAGATAACACCCCTGATTTGAACCACATTCAGTATATAAAGACATAAATTCACCACACAAGACATTTTTATATACAGTACTTCTGCATATCAATGCAGAAATTTGCAACCGGAGGAAGAACAGAAGCAGGAACAGAAGAGGTGTTCTTGTAGTTTTTATGAATTAATATCTTCTGATTTTCTCACTTTTTGAAAGGTCGGAAGTGGATTCAAAAGGTTGTGAAAATTAACTTGTTTCTTTTGTGTACTTCTACTTGGAACATATATCACAATATTCTATCAACCTCCCTTTTACATGCAATGTGAAGCCCAACTTAGCACATAGAGTTGGATTTGCAGGCATTTACTGCTGCTGTCTAATAAAAATATGCCAAGTTCATCAAATTATATTAACAAAATTCTACTGAGAAAGCCTTGAATTAGATGAATTCATTGCTACCTCTCGATCCCCAACTTGATCCCCAACTTGCGTAGATTTATTTTATTTATTTATGTTTCGACTTTTATCACCGCACCATCTCCCACGAGGGGACTCTGGGCGGACTCTTGCAGATACTGTAAGGTTAGAGCAAGTTTTGGCAAAGTTCTTGGAGTATCCAGTTGTGGGCTAAAAGGGGTACCAAGCTTACAGACAATGAGTATGTCCTAATTTCTGTGCATAGGTGTCAGTTTATATACAATTACTACAGTTGAAATAGAAATACCGCTAATGGGTGATCAGTCATCATACTGTAATTATAGGCTTGTTGTCTTTTTCTATGTTTTTATTTGTTGAGTTGTTTATTTTCCTTTTTTTATATGTGCGATGAGTTGTTCATTTTTATTTTATGTATGTTTGTTTGAAAATGGATGAATATTTTTTTAAAAAAAGACTATCATCAGGGGACTTGTTTCTAATCTGTATCTATTGGTGTGCAATGAGTTGGATTCAATTAAGCCTCCTATAGATAGAAAAATATTTCTGCTTGAAGAAGGCTTATGATCCAAACAGATGGATGGCTCTGGCGGCTGCAGATGGAGAGCGAATCAACTGTTCTCACCAGCAGAATAAAGTTGGAGCCAGTTCTCTTTTGATTATTTCAGTTCTGATCTCACATACTGAGTGACACACATGCACACCCACAAACAGACATGGAGGGGTAGTGGTGGTGTGCCTTCGAGTCAGTTTTTGACTCCTGTCAATGCCTGGACAAGACCCTGCAGTTTTCTCGGTAAGATTTTGGAAGTGGTTTGCCATTACCTCCTTCCTTGGGCTGAGAGAGAGTGACTGGCTCAAGTCACTCAGCTGGCTTTGTGCCTAAGGCAGGACTAGAACTCACAGTCTCCTGGTTTCTAGCCGGGTGCCTTCACCACTACACCAAACTGGCTCTGCAGACATGGAGGAGAGACTCAAAAATCAGTGTTTTCTGTCTGTGGGTAAGGGCAGGCTGTGTGGATGACCTCCAGAGAGAAGTAGCAAAAAGGCGACCATGTAGCAATGCAGCATCCAAGTTCACTATCTACAGAACTATTTGTGAAATGTAACTGAGGATAACTGCAACTTTTCACTCACTTGAAAATATGTGAAACTAACTAAAAGGTATACATAGAAGGGGCGTGGTGGCTCAGCAGGTAAGACACTAGGCTTGTTGATCGGAAGATTGCAAGTTCGGAGGTTCGAATCCTTAGTCCCACGTGACGGAGTGAGCTCCCGCACTCGGCCCAGCTTTTGCCAACCTAGCAATTCGAAAGCATGCAAATGCAAGTAGATGAATAGGTACCACTTCGGTGGGATGGTAACAGCGTTCCATGCACATCATGCCAGCCACATGACCGCAGAAGCGTCTTTGGACAGCGCTGGCTTTTCAGCTAAGAAATAGAGATGAGCACCGGCCCCTAGAGTCAGACACGACTGCACAAATGTGCGGGGGGAACCTTTACCTTTTTATACATTCTTAGTACTTCCCACACTGAAATAACAACAACTACTCTTACAGCAACAGGGTTTTCTGTCTTTTTTTTTATTTCAATATGTATAGCGTACAAGAAATGGTCTTTAAATATATAATAAATGTCAGCTCTTCTGTACTGTCTTTATACCTGTGGGAAAAATTTCAAACTGCTGCCTATTTTACATTTTCAAACAACCACATCTGTCCACATTTTTATCAGATGCATTTTTAAAATTTTAGATATCCCACTTTGCAAGTGAAAATGTCATATGGCAGATACACTTCAAAAAATTGGTGAAGTTTGGAGAGAACACTGGATCTAATTTTTACAGAAATGTCACCATGATTGTAAGCACATTGGGGGGAAGCAGTTTACACTGAGTACTATTTGCATAATTTTAGATTCAACCACCACCACTTCAGCTATTAAACAGAAGGCGCAGAAAAGAAGTGGGTACAACAACTTTTTCAGGCATGTAGCTCAAAGCAATTTTTCAGTAGCTGTTTCTGCACATTGGGAATCTTTAAATGCATTGGTGAGGGAGATTTCATTTGGATGGGCACACCTCCATTCAGCCTTGCAAATCTATGTAGACACCTCTGTCAGTCACAGAGAAGTCACACAAATAAGCAAAGTTAAAAATGAACACTCCAATTAACAAATGAACTGATTGATTTCATGAGACTAAGCTGCTTTAAATGGTTTGAGGATTGTTCTGGGAGTAAAGTACCACTGTTTAGAGAAAGAAAAACATAATGAGTTCATTATGAAACATGTTAATAGAGTGTCTGTAACAACATCTACCACATTTGCTTGCTTTTATCTGCAAACAACAACCAATAAAATATCTAAATATCCCAATTTTCATGCCTGCAAATGGTCTCTTTATTTAACCCACAGTAAGTAAATCCATTTGAATGGTGCTGCCAATTGCTTAAAAGCTGCTTTTTTCATGCTTCATTTATATTTCTAACCCAGTTATGGAATTCCCACTGACAATCCTGTTCAAGCAATCTTAGTGAGGTATTAAATTCATCTTGGCCCTGCATGTCCAATGAAGACTTTCTGAATTTCATTACTGGCTAGAGAGGAACCTTAATTATCCCCGAAGAAATCTTAATGACTGGAATTACCTGGCAAGTGAACCCACATCAGCATGGCAGGATGCTTCGGTATCTATTAGCATTTAGAAAAGACAGGCAATGTTATCTGCTGAGGACAGCTGCCCAACAATGCAAGGGCACCAGAGCATGGATTTGGGTATATCCTGTGCTAAAGATGGGCAGCATGGCTTGCTCATTTGCAGGGTTTGCATACAGGCACAGCCAGGGCTTAATTTATTTGCTTTTCATTCGGGGATATTGTATTTTTTTCAATAAGACCCATTTTTCTCTCCAGAAGAGCTTGAAGAAGAAGGCCCTTATTCAGGATGTCATAATGTGAAACTCATAAGAAATGCAAAAATTGCATTCTTTTTGGAAAAAGAGAATGAAAGACTGCAAAGACGAAAAGTCTTGAAGGAAAAGTCAGGAGACTAGATGGATCGAGGTTAAGATAATTAAACAGAGTTCCATTATAATCAATAGGATATAAGTTATATCTGGCTTATCCCACTGATTCCAAGGAGATTTAAACATAACTATCTTAATCTGTAACCAATTGACTGCATTTATCTTCAGATGGCAAGTTGAATCCTTGTATAATAATGCAACTAAGACTGCATTGCTGATTAATTTCACTATATTCCCTTAATGTCCATAGGAATTTACCTATGTTTAACTCTCATGCTTACAGCCTACTGAAAGTATGAGTTTTATCCATGACTTCAACTTGTTGCCTTGAAAGAAAAAGGAATTCCCATAGTGTAACTTAATGCAGCTGTCTTAGAATGGCAGGATGTATCAAACCCTGTATGTGTATATAACTTTTAAATTAACAATAAGTTAACTCAAATTTCCATCAACAGAATGGACCAGTGAATTGAGATGTACTCCCAGATTTCCTTCAGTTTTTGAGACTATTCCAAAATAAAAGCAAGACTCTGAGAGGCCTGCAGGCAAAATATTTATAACCCACTCCATCATTTCTTCTCATAGCCTTCCATAACAAATAATTTTTCTTCATTAAAAAAAAATCATTAAAGTTAGTCAGTAAAGGAAAGTGTATGAGTAACCCAAAATAGCAAAACCACTGTTGGGATTATATTTCATTTGCTTATCTTCATATCCTTGATTGAAACATATAAATTCATCTGATCACTTCTAACATTTAACCTGTGGAATTCATTTCTACAAGATGTGGTGATGGCTTCTAACTTGGATGGCTTTAAAAGGAGATTGGACAGATTAATGGATGACAAGCCAGCGTTACCTTCGGGTTGAGGGTAGCATGGCTCCTGATATCAGATGTAGGACAACAGTGTTGAGAGATGGGTATTCTCCATTTCCTGCTTGTGAGCAGCCCAGAGGCATCTGTTTGGTCCCTGTGAGAAACCAGTACCAGGGTTATTCCTATGTTCTTATGTAATACCAAACTATACTTCACATGTTGACTCAGAGTAGTTTTCCCAACTGCCTCCCAAAGTTTGTAAGACAAGTCATTTATTCTGCTTGTTAGAGACCTGCAAGCAAGAGATGCTTTCTCTGCTCAGGGACACTGCTGTGGCTAGACTCAAGAGTCCAGGGTTCCACAAATCCCAGAAAGCCACCAGTCATTCTCTGAATGCATTCAGAATAGTCATTTACGTACAGCCGTGGCCTATTATGACCCTGAGCAGCCACTCAGGACTGCAGAAGCAATACGCCAAGGTAGGAAGAGGATTGTGAGCAAATAGATACGTAAATGCTTACTCTGAATGCATTTGCAATAAATTTGAGACTCTGTAGATTTAAAAATAAAGTTATGACTAATGCACAAGTGGGATAGCTTTATGAATTAATACATGATCATCTAATATGGATCAGAAATAGGTGATTGGTCCTTTCTCACGCATGCATGTGCACTCACACACACACACACACACACGTATCTATTTATTTATTTAATTTCTATCCCACCTTTATTATTTTTATAAATAACTCAAGGTGGCAAACATACCTAATACTCCTTCTTCCTCCTCTTTTCCCCACAACAACCACCCTGTAGTGAAAGATTTGGGATTGGTCCATATCTGATGCACGCTGCTAATAGACTAACCAACATTGCTGCTTTCATTTGATAAGAAGGAATGGAAAAGTTGGAACTTGCCAAGGTCATGTGAAAGGCAGCTTCCTATGTGCGTACATTAGGAAAGCAGCTTAGTGAGGGAGTCAAACCTCCTTCTTTGAAAAGCTGGGGGTGACAAATGGATTGCTTCATACATAGAGCACACTTGATAGGTGCATGAGCCAAGCATATGTTACATGGATGAAACAAAAATAAACCAAAGTGCTGACTTCTGTTCTGTTCCGCCTGGCATGAGAAATTAGCAGACTGTTTAGTGCATACTCTGACAGCTGGAAACCATCCCTTTTACAAGGAAGCTGACAGAAACAAGAAATGACAGTGCTTATGTTACAGTATTTAGCATTAGACATAACGTTGATAGGATGACGGGTTGCTGTTCATTGTAAACAGGCACCCTCTAGCAACAACCGTAACCCACAATGGGACTGCTTCTTGGAGACACAGGGAGCAGTTGTGCCTTGTTATGACAACAAGTTCAGTTTACACCTGAAGCTAATTTGAGGAGCCCTAGTAGTCTCAGTGATGGTGTGGCCAAGAGAACAAAATATCCTAATCTATTTTGTGGGAAGGGGATCATTTTTTAAAATGCCATTTCTCCAAAAAATGGGTCTAGTTCCATAATCCTTAATTACTCACACAACCTGCATACAAAATAAGACATCTATAATGAATAAAAACAATCTCCTCTCTCTTCCACATTTATTTACTCAGTTGTATAATAACTTGGAACTGGACCATGGTGGGAATCACCTCAGTGTGCCATATTAAATACTCCCCCCACTCCTCAAAGCATAGGATGGATGATTACATAAGGGTTTTTGAAAAAAACTTACAGCTTTATAAAACCACAGCAGGGCCTATACTTCCTACAAAACATTTCAATGATTTTAAATACCACTGTTTTCCTCTGAAGATTTGGGGTGTCTACTTGTTCCTCCATGAGCTTCTTCTTCCTGGCCCTACCAATCATATTTGTTTCTATATTGTCACTGACAACTGCTTTGTTTAACTGCAATACTATGAAATCTCTTTTGTTGCTGTAATCCATAAGATGATTAGTTTCTGTATGAGCCTGAAAAATGTTATGGCTGCATCAAGAGTTTTATTATCTTGTGCTTTCTGGTTAAAACAGCCAGATCTTTTTTCTGTCTCATTCAGAAACCTGTAAAAAGACAGATTACTAGTGGTAGAAGGGTGCTATATACAGTACTCAGGCAAGATCTGACGGCTTCTTCCAAATATTCTTTAAAGTGTGTATAGCCCTAGAAAACATGAAGCTCTTATATCTATTTTAAAATGTACTGAAATGTCATAGTAACTATTAATTATTCTTACCATGTTTTCCAGGATACTTAGCAATTACTAAAAATGAGACTCAAGAATTTGCTTAATTTATTTTTAACTTGGTGTAATGTAGGTGAAAATTTGAGGACTCCAACTTTGGACCCAAACTCCTAAGTATTATTTAAATAAACAGTATTGCAAATTCAGCAAAAAGGAATTCTCAGCTGCAGAAAAAGCAAGAAGGCACTAACAAGATAAGTGAAAGTGTTAACCGAAAGAATGCAGGATTAAGTACTAGTGCTGGGAACTCAAGGTTTTTAGATAGCAACTATGCTAAAATAACAATTTAGTTACAGAATCTTAGACCCCTTTGTTTAAATAATTGTGTAAGGGAATATGATTTCAATGGCTGTTGTGGGTCTTCCGGGCTGTGTGGCCGTGTTCTGGAAGTTGTGGTTCCTAACGTTTCGCCAGCATCTGTGGCCAGCATCTTCAGAGGGCAGGAGCACAGATAGAAACAAACTCTCTGTGCCCAGGTAGAGTGGCAATGTTCTATTTATAGAGCTAAATTATAGGAGATTAGGTGGGTTTTTTTGTTGTGTTGAAATGTTAACGAGTGGCTGATGAGCGTGATTAGCATGTTCATTGTGAGAAGTATTCCCATGTCCTGGTCCTTTGTACCACCCCTCATTATATTTTCTAATGCATATATGAATTAACCCAATCAGTAGGGTTACCTTATCAGTCACATTGACTGCTATGTACTATTGAATAACTAATACGAATTTGTAATTGTAATGTAGCCAATCAAATAAAAATATAGTTTGCATAAGTCTATAAACAGTTTGTAACCCTACCCCACTTTAGGCTTCCACTTTCCTACCTCCAATACCGAAAATGAGAATCAATTTGTGCTTCAGTGTAATTGCGTCCCGGTTTTTGGTTCAAACATACCCCTTGGGAAAAATTCTCCTTCAGACATTGACTGCTATGTACTATTGAATAACTAATACGAATTTGTAATTGTAATGTAGCCAATCAAATAAAAATATAGTTTGCATAAGTCTATAAACAGTTTGTAACCCTACCCCACTTTAGGCTTCCACTTTCCTACCTCCAATACCGAAAATGAGAATCAATTTGTGCTTCAGTGTAATTGCGTCCCGGTTTTTGGTTCAAACATACCCCTTGGGAAAAATTCTCCTTCAGTAATTATGGGCATTAACAAATGTGGTTTGAGATCAACTCAGGAAACAAATTAAATTCCTCTTTTTTAATCTGTCACTGGGCGCTTTTCATTGTATCAGTCCTGACTTCCCCCTTATGGTAATGCCCTATATCTCTAAGACTCATGTATTGTGAATAAAAAAAATATGGAAATCAGTATCTCCCAATATTGCACAATATTATAGCACACCAATTTAATATTTACACATATTTAAGATTGTGACCAATACTGGTATTGTTCATAGCCATTTTTAAATCAAAATTATGTTGTATACTTTTATTTGAATAGGTTTTGTTTTATAACTCTTTTCTGACAAGCATAACTTCTCACATTCACCAAGCATATTTCCAAAAATTACCAAGAATTTGCTTTTATATGAGTGACCTGAACTTTTTAGCAGTGTGGGATCAAGAATTGTTTGGGCTACAAGCCACTGAGAGTCAACACTTCAGCTGTACATCATGCAGATGGTATGAAGGGACAAGTAATGATGATAAAGAGGAATGAAACAATTTGAGTAACTTATTCTTCATAATTGCATTCTACCTAGGTATATTTACTTTTACTTGCTCTTTTAACAGCACAGTTTTGTTTTGTTTTTTAAAAAGACGACTGGACAAAAGTATGGTACACAAGTATATATAACAGCAGTATCCTTTTTTTGGGCCATCAGATATTTTACAGGGAAGGAATTTTACCGAGACTTTACAATAATATTTATTTTACATAACCATCAAAAACATGAGTGGAGTGCTAGGCCTTCTGTTCCGGAAAGTTTATAAGGGATCTGAAAGTCTGCCAGACTTTGTTCCTGATGAAGGATTTCCTGAAGAAAGAGTTCTGTGGTGATATGATTGGGTTTCAGAAGATGGAATGATCTGAAATATGGAGAGAAATCTGAGGTTAAAGAAAAGGCAGACAAAATGCAGACTCTCCTGGAACCAGGAGCAAAGTGATACTAGACAGATACATTGAAAACAAGGAGGATTCACACCTAGACAAAGTCTCAATAAACACGTAGAAAGCTTAATAGAGAAGAAAGGGAGGTTTCTGGTGTGCCAAAGAATGCAGAGTGATGAAGCATATCTCCATCGGTAGTTGTTCAATAACTTGAATAATAGATCCTATTAACAATTTGCTTTCTGGCTTGGATATTCTTGGCATTTTCAATAAAAGACTATTCCTGTCCTGAAATTATTATTATTATTATTATTAGTTAAATTTATATGACCGCCCAACTCCCCCAACGCCATCAACCTCAACATTTCAGGATAATCTTTAATATTTCTGGGAAATATTAAATATTAAATATTTTTTAATCCAAGAAGCCTTGAGTGGTTCTGTGGGGAGAGTTGCTGAGACAAAAGTGTTCTGTACTACTCCAAAGGATGTGCATACCTAACTTGGTTAATGACTAGATTGTGCTGAATTCTCTTTATTACCCAGCTTACCTACCATAAATGCTAGAGCTTCCAAGGAAATATACTTTGCATTGAGTAGCCAGGGAATTCAATATTGTTTATACTCTTCAACTTTGCTTTTTTTATCCTACACTAAAAAAAAAAGATGTAAACAGATGCTCTCTTTCTCTGTTTGACAAATGACCCCCCCCCAGGCAAAGCATTTTTGATGTGAAAAAATGACATTAACTCAAAAAAAGCACTAAAGTTTTGGTAGAAATTATCCCATAACTGTTGTGATACATCTTTAAATCAGGTACTTGTCAGTATTCTGAAAGGTAGGTTCAGTTAATGAAGTTTTAAAATTGCTCACAAAAAAGGATCATGGTTTTCCAAATGATGCGAAACAAGTGCATATAACATACGATCAATCTATTTCCGGCTCCTCCAACTTCTTCTCATTTCTTGCATCAATGATGTCTTTGACATTAATAGCTACCATCGGGGAAAGAAGCGTTTTAGCCTATATTTTTCTTCCAGTTACCTGCCAACCCCCTGCTACTCTCTCCATCCACAGCATCAATGGCCTCATTAGCAAGCACGCACATAGAAGTGAGGATTCGCAACAGTTATAACAACAGGAAAGATATCACCATCAAGGCAAAACTGCTGGGCCTGCGTTCTTCACATCAGCTTTTCATCACATTAAAAAAATACAGTTCTGCCCAAGATCATAAACAGCTGTAGATAAATGTAAGTATTAAAACAAAGGCAGAAAGGTGGTTGTATATTTTCAAGTAATAGCACAAATATGCAGACATTTCATTACTGGCCAGACCCGTATCAGTAGTCTGACACAGCCTTATACATTCACTGGGGTTCCTAAATTTGATAGCAGATGACAGTGTTACAGTGGATATCCCTGAAGCTTTCTCCAGGCTCCAAAAAGGGCAGAAGGAGAGGGTAGCCAGTAATGATGCCTAGGAAATCATGCAATCTAGGTGACAGATTACTTGTGTCTGCACCAATCTATATCGGTGGAAAGTCAGTTCCAGGACTGTTCCGCTGGACAATAAAGGCTCTGCCATAAGGACAAACGAGATTGAATGCCTTTTATAATACAGGCATAGAAGCCATTTGGTCTGAACGCAGCAGCCAGCTGAAGCAAGTTGGCCCTGACACAACTCTTAGGGCCCACCATTTCTATCACTTTGCTTTAAGTGCCAAGGCAAAGCCATCACTTCTGATACACAAAGCAAAGTGCCAAAGCAGATAGAACCCACTTTGCAAAGACCTAAAATTTACTTCCCAACTTGATAAGTTCAAAGACATTTGAAAACAACTGTAATAAATCGTTGTAAGTTCTGTAACCATAGATAGCAAGGGCTCTGAGGTTGAACTCAGCTTTCCATAGGCATTTATTTATTTATTTATTTATTTATTTATTTATTTATTTATTTATTATCATATTTATATGATATATTTATATTTATATGATACATATTTATATCCCACCCATCTCCCCCGCAAGGGGAGCATTGGCTTAAGTGCCAGGCTAAATATAAATAATATAAATATAAATATATAATGAACATTGCAACTTCTCATATTAATTTTCTTTTTCTTTTTGAAGATCATCACATAAGACATAGGAAAAGATAAATCTGGATGCTACATACAAAAATAGGTGCATAGGAAAAGGGAGAGAAAACAATGCACTCAGGTAGACTGTAGCCTTAAAAGTATATACTGTAGGTCTCCCTGTGTTCAGTCTAATTATCCTAGAACTGCATGATCTGTAACTCACTCTCCAGATCATGAAGGCATGTAAAAAAGAATGTGCTAAAAACTGACAGCCTACAACCAACAGCATTATTATTCCCTAGCGCAGAGCTTTCCAAACTTTTTCTGTTGGTGACACACACCAACGGCGGCGGCGGCATGCATGGTGGCGGTGGTGTGCAGGTGTGGCGCGCGAAACCCAGAAGCACTGATGGTGCACCGCCACCACTGCTGTGCGCGCTACTATGCACGGCAGCAGCGGCACGCCATCGTTTCCGGGTTTTTGCGTGACACACCTGCACACCGCAGGCGACACAGTACTGTGTCGCGACACACAGTTTGGAAAGCTATGCCCTAGCATAATACTTCTGTGAGCAGATATAGAAATACTCGCTGTATTTATTTCTTCAGAAATCAATAAGCTGATCTGGGGTCTTACACTGGAAATACAGTATTTGACTGTTCTCCTTCCTTCTAAAGGATACATTTGAATTGTTCTGATTTCACAGTCTATTTTCTATACCTTCCCTACATACCCTAGTACCTAAAATGGACTGTGAAAAGTAGCCTCTTTGTAATCAGCAACATCAAAAGAACATTTTAAGTAGCTTTACTGTGTGACAAGGTTGTAATTTAAACTAATTTACTTACAGAGCCCTGTACCCTAAGCAATATTTATATTTGCAAAATCTCACACACAAAAGATGGTTTTCTAAAAAAGCGCCTTGGGATTACAAAGACTTACAGGATAATTTTTTTTTAATTAAAATAATCATATGCACAGTATCTGAACATTTTTCCATTTGCCACAACAGTATTCCATGACTTTCACTTTAATCTTGAAAACAAGAGAACTCTTTGTTTTGTAGTTTTAATTCATTTGCATCCAGATCTACTTTAACTTCACATTTGGAATGCAGTATATTTCAAACAGCTTTTGTTTTGTTTCAAAAATCCATTCTATAGAAAACAAATAAACATAGCTTCTTTTTTGTGATTTTTAGCCAGATCTTAATTTATACATCAATATTTGTAAACCACCTCAAGTCACACATGGGAGTGGGTGGCATATCAATTTTTAAAGAACAAACAAATAATTATGCATACTCCATTTCTGCATACGTATGTGCCAGCAGTGCTGCTACTTCATGGTATCTAAATATCAGGGAGGCAGGCCAGGAAGGGTTAAAATCAGCATAACTTGGATACCAAGCAGAGGAAGATTTTCAAAGCATGGGAGCACTCTGCAGAATAAATATAGATATTAAGAGTGAAGAAACTAAAATTTATTCCCTCTAAATCCCAACTTCAATTATAATACTACAGAACCTAGACCAACACATAATTACAGCTATATACGGAGATGATTTATGAGGATGAGGGCTGTAATGATAGAGACAGATGTTGGAGTGAGTACAATTATTCCACATGCTGCTAATTTCTTAACTGATACAATTTTTCACATGGATTAGTAACTGCATTATTAACTGGAAAAATGTCTGAATTCCCTAACTTTTGAAGCCATGTACATTTTCTTCTAAAAGTCTATTCTCAAGTCACTGGTGAGGTACACAATTGAATTTTTTCCATTTTTCTATTTATAAAGTAGCAGACAGCAGTATTGTTGAGTGGTGACCGGCCAAATACAGCCAAGTAGAATACAGTACCATATTATTCTTTTACATTGTTTTTAATTCTGATTTAAAATATTTTCATCTGCATCAGAACATTCTTTTGGAGGGTCTTTTTCATGTCGTCTCCTTCTGCTCTCTCCTTTTAGCATTCTTCCTTTCTCCTTCCCACTCCTTAACCATGGATGGCTTTTCCTTCTCAAGAAGTAATCCAAACTGCACTACATAGCTTTCTAAGTTATTGGTGAATCTAATAAGTGATACATAAAATATCCTCTGATAGATTTTTCCCAATCTTAGTGGAAAGGGAATCATGGGCAGAGATAAATTTGGTCCACAGTCCTTTGATAAGACACAAGCCCTCTATTAAAGAATGAAAACAACACTTCTCTTAGTATATACAGGTTTACTGTTTAGTCACATTCTAATAATGGATGATGTTCACTTTAGGACAGAGCTTTCCAAACTTTTCATGTTGGTGACACTTTTTAGACATGCATCATTTCGCGACACACTCTTACAGCAGGGCACAAGGCAGGCACTAGGACCTGCTCAGAATCACAGCCGGTTTGGAGGCAGCAAGGCACAAGGCAGGCACTGGGACCTGTGTGGAACCCTGGCAGGGCTCGGAGGCAGCAGCAGCCGCGACACACCCAGACACTGCAGCCGACACACTAACATGTCCTGACACACAGTTTGGAAAGCTCTGCTTTAGGAGTTCTGACTGAGATTGATTAATCTAACCCAGGACTCTACGCCCTACCTCAGTGATTTTCTGCACTGCAGTGTTCAGTTGCTTGTCTCCCATCCAGCTTGAAATAATGCTGGGTTATGAAATCCCTTTCCAACTTTTATCACTTTTCTTTGCTATGGCCACAGTGATGCCTTCTCTGGACCATGCTCTCCACAGCCTCTGGTGGGTGTATTCTCCAGCTGTTTAACCCTTCCTGCACTGTTAAAGGAGAAAGGAAGATAGAAAGAAAATACCAGTTTTACCATTTGTTTCCTATCACTCAGGCTAGAAGAGGAAAGTTCTTGTAAATTTTACCTGGTTTAAAACACACACACACACACACACACACACCTCTAAAAATAACAGGTCTATTGGAACTGTTCTATCAATTAACTTAAAAAAAAACCCAACTTGTAAAAAAAAGAAAAGGCACTGCAGAGTGGTGATCACTGACCAAAGGGGAGGTTTGTGTTCCCATAACAAACCACAGTAGCCTAATGGAGTGCAGGAGTTTCCTTGCAAGGTATAGGAGATTGTGCTTGAGGCTGAGAGAGAGGGAGGAGTCTCTCTAGACCAGCGTTCCTCAACCATGGCAGCTTTAAGATGGGTGGACGTCAACTCCCAGAATTCCCCAGCCAGAATTCCCCAGCCAGCATGTTCATGTTGAGAAACCCTGCTCTAGACTGAAAGAATCAGCAGACAGAAGAAGTCATCACAGGCTTATCAAAGAAATGAGTTTTTAATCTGTCATGCAAACAAGGTGGGTAAAAGAAATGGAAAAGCTTCAAAGCTTAATGCCCTCAGTAATTAAAAAAAGAACTCAGTTCTCAAGATTCTGTACTTTAACCCCTCATTCTTGGCATTAAAGGTGACTTGGTGTGTGGGCAGCCCTTGACATTTAATTAATTGATTAAGTAATTAAGAACTCTTTAAAGCAAATCCACGTGAATCTTGCTTCCTTTATTGTTCTCTTCAGTTAAGGGGCTTGACAGAAGAAATTGAAGACCAGCGTGCAAATCAGAGAGCACGGCTTGAGCACGGGCAAGGCAGAAAATGCTACTTTTGATGCAGAGCCAGAAAAAAGGGTGGCGGCTGCATCAGCCACGAGCTGGGGAGAGGGGGGAGTGAGGATGATATCATACGTTCCTGCCCTCCAGCAATGGGGGATTTCTTGTGATCAAGCTGGAGTAAGCTGGAGGGGTGGATCTTCCCTCAGCCCAGCGTGTGTATAATTTACCAATAATTCTATAAAACTGTCTTTGCTGCTGTTTGGTAGAAATGGCCATGTGGGAAATGGAAAATGGAATGCCAAAAATAAATTCATTAAGCTAACCTTGTGGTTGTACTGTATATGTTTCACAGTTCAGCACACCCAAGCAAACTCATTGAGAGTATGAGTCAGAAAGAATAGACCAAGTGAGAAGTCCAAAGACATGCCAAAGGCCAGGGATATTATTGTAGGCTGGTATTTGGTGAACAAGTATATCCAGCAACTTTGCCAACCATGGGTGCCTCACTAAATACTGTATCAGCAGTTTCCAACCATGCCTACAGCTGTTCCGACAAAGACTGGCATCCAAGTAATCCTACTGGGGTTTGTCTTCTTTGGGAACAGCAGAGCACTCCCATTGCCTTTCCACCTTCTATGCTCTGTCTTCAGACAGCACTGTTCTTGAAGGCTGGCTGAAAGAGACCTTGGCCTCAGTCAGAGTCGTCTGGATACAAGGTAAGGACAATGGAGTCATTGCTGCCAGAGCAGTAATGCTGGAGCCTGGAAGTACAAGATCTGGTTCTTAGGACATCTCTTCCTGATCCTCTTCTTTAAAGAATGCTCTTGAGAAGGACCATGACAGCAATCATCTTTTTCTTTCATTTCATTTCATTTCATTTCATTTCATCCTTACCCAAATCTGAAGATCTAACGTGTTTTCCACTCTTAGTAAAAGCAGATTATAATAATAAAATAATCCCTCCAACCAAGTTGTATTTAAACAGAACCCAACTCTTTTTCTGTCCCATCAGAAGGAAAACCATATGATGATATCAGTAAGCAATTTCAACACATTAACAACAGACATAAAGTAATATTTCTGATATGACAATGTTCTGTTCACATTGGCAAAAAGAGAAAGATGGGAGTGAGGAGTATATAATAATGAAGTATGAAGGATGGATTTGTGATCAGAAGTTCCGCTGAGAAGAATCTGGAGGTTGGATTTCATTTTGGGGTCTCAATTGCCTATCCCCAGGGTACAGTAATTGCAATAATAGGCTGCATTTAGATACTCATACTTGTCACTGATGTTCTTTTCATATCTATATTTATCCTCCAAAGAATAGTATCTACATTTTTAAAACATTAGCTATAATTTAAAAAAAAGCCAGGTGTGCATGTTTTTACATAATAACAACAGCACCATAGGTTTATATATTTTTTTATTTTTTTATTTATTATTTTTTTATTTATTTATTATTGTATTTATACCCCGCCTATCCCATCCCTAAGCGGAGGGCTCTAGGCGGCTTACATTCATATCATACATATTATATTATACAGCATATATATTACCCGCGCGTTAGGGAGGGGGTGAGGGAACCGGCTCTTCATCCACAGGTCCGACTACATGTCCCAGGAACCTTTGCTTCTGAGCCGGCTGCTGATGTCCAGGAAGTTGTTATTTCGGGATCCGCCGATTTATATATATGAATATAATATATATTCCATAGGAATATATCAAGTATCCACAACTAGAAAGTGCAGAAAAAATGTCAGGAATATATTGACAAATAATATGGAACTTTACTACAAAAAAGAGAGATAATTTTGGAGGATAGTTATTCCAAGATATTTAGAATAATTTAACACCAAGTAAAACCCCATTTTTTGTAGATTTCCATAGACACATTAGAGCCTATAGGAAATACAGGAGACTTACTGATTAAATGAATAGCCTGACAATTTATCAAACTGGTGTATTAGATCTATTCTGATAAATAAATATAATTAATGTTTAATTAATGAGGGCATTAATAATTATCAATAAGACATAATATATCATCAGCATATGATGATCATTTGTATACAACATTGGATTGGGGGAGTTGGGCGGTTATATAAATTTAACTAATAAATAAATAAATAAACATTAAATGCTTTTATGCCTGGAATGCCCTTTGATTGCCTGACAAGACAAGTCAACTGTTCGTATGTATGTATGTATGTATGTATGTATGTATGTATGTATGTATGTTCGTTCTACCTTTCATTCAAGAGCTCAAGGCAGTATAAGTAATGTTCCCTCCTATTTTACCTATAGCAACAACCTTTGAGCTAAGAGAAAGTAACTGGCCCAAATTCACCCAGGGTTCTTCCTGCTCCTAGTCCAACAACTTAACTACTGCCTGTCACTGACTCTCAAATTAACTATAATAAGAGATAAATGGCATACTTGAAGAATTCCATAAAACAACTTGAAGAAGTCATTCTATTTGCAATAATCCTGACCAAAGGATTAGAGTACTATATTTTAATCCAAATAATACAAAAAATTTACATACCATTCATAAGAGACAATAGAAAAGCCAGAAGACCAGAACACCTCCTTGCCAGCAATCAACACCCAGATATGCATTGGTGTGGCTGGCCTACTGCAGGAGGGCTGGAGAGACATTGGGACTCCACTCGGAGAAAGCAAAGGAGTGTAGGGTGAGGAAGCGGTGGAGCGCAGCAGACTTGGCAGTGACCTTATGCAGAGCTGGGCAGACCTGGGCAGACCTCTGGAGCTCCTGGTGGACTCATGTGGACTTGGACCCTTGCAAATTCTGGGTCCTTTTGGGGCTGTCTGGGTGTCTATGCTTCTTAGCTCCAGAATGGTCTGGAGTATTACACCATGGACTCTGATATTATAGATTTTATACCATTTTATACCATCTTAACATTGGTACGGCTTGGTGGAGGAAGTGGAGGATCGATCACCCCCAGTCTATTAGGGCGGCAGAGGGTTGTGGGGTCCCTTAGAGTGAGTGTGGTGATCCCCTCCGTGAGTGTCATGACAGGGGGTCCAGGATTGCATGAGTTGTGTGAGAGTACCTATCCCTAAGTGGGAGACAGGGTAGGTAGGAGTGATTGTGTTGCCCCACTGTGGCTAGTGAGAGAGTCTACAGGGGGCATAGTGAGAGTGTGTGGGGTGTGTGGGGCTTACCAGCACCGAGAGCATGAGCTGGTGCGCTGGGGGCCCTGCCATTAACCAAGAGAGACTGAGTGTGGAAGGATGGATGCATGGAGGAGGAGACCCCTGTTTAGATCCAGGATTTCCGGAGTTCCAGGAATGGAGGCGACCGGGCTGGGAAACTCTGGGGGTTATGGGGCGGGTAATTTGATCAAGGTGGTGACGGGCAGGGGATATTATAATGGGAACCGGAGGACAGGCCATCTTTGGGGAAGGCGCCCCCAGTGTTTGTTACTGGTGGCACGTTCCGGTCCTCTGAGTTCAAACCCAGGTTCTAGACAGCAGATCCTTGAGGGCCCTGGTTTCCAGCTGCTGCTTCTTAATGCCAGGTCAGTAAACAACAAGGCCCCCCTCATAAGTGATTTAATCCCGGAGGAGGGGGCCGACCTGGCGTGTATCACCAAGACCTGGCTGGGCCCAGAGGGGGGTAGCCCTCTCAGAAATGTGCCCAGCCGGGTTTCAGGTGTGGCACCAGCTGAGACACTGGGGTAGGAGAGGAGGGGTGGTGGTTATCATCAGTCTCTAGAGGCCTTCAGGGGCCTTTCTCCACAAGTGGCCGGATGTGAGACCTTGTTTTTCAAGTTGGGTTCTCAAGAACAGTTGGGAGTGTTGCTATTGTACCAGCCTCCCTGCTGCATAGCAACCTCCCTGCCTGAGCTGCTGGAGGCCATCTCAGGGCTGGTGGTAGAGTTCCCCAGGCTTATGGTCCTGGGGGACTTCAACTTGATAGCCCTGGGGGGTGCCTCAGAGGCGGCTCGGGAGTTCATGGCTACCATGGCAGCCATGGGCCTGTCTCAGATTATTCAGGACCCAACTTGAGACAGTGGACTCACTCCGGACTTAGTTTTCTTGTCTGAGCAATGGCAAAGTGACCTGAGGGGAAAAATGTCTATGAAGGTTCTCAGTCATCCAGGTGGAATTGTCTGTAGCTTGAATCATGTCAACTGGATTTCTATTTTCTCAGTGGAAACGTTTCGCTCCTTATCCAAGGAGCTTCTTCAGTCTGAGCAAAGTTGGTAAGGGAATCCTAAATATGTTTCTAGGTAGCTGTGTGACCTTACACCTGGGGCTAGGTCATGGTTATATTGAGATGTTATTTTAAGTCCTTTTATCATCTAAAGGAGGATCGTTAAGATCACCATGCTGCTGTTGAGCTTGTGAAATGGTCTTAATCTTCCTAGGCACAGAAGACAAAGCAGGGAGGAAGGTGGGAGAAAGATTGTGCCTGAGGCCCCCACCTCTATTCAAGGAAGGATTTTCCAAGTTGGCATAAATGGATTCCTTGACCCCTCTCTCAAACCTTACCAACTTTGCTCAGACTGAAGAAGCTCCTTGGATAAGGAGCGAAACGTTTCCACTGAGAAAATAGAAATCCAGTTGACATGATTCAAGCTACAGACCTGAGGGGAAAGTTAGAACTATCCCCATTGTCATGGTCAGATCACGCCCTGCTGTCCCTGAGATTCTCTTATGCTGCCCCACTCCGCAGGGAGGCAGGACCTATTCAATTGGTCCGCCCCCGGCGACTTATGGACCCAATGAGGTTTCAGAGGGAGCTGGGGGTAATACCCAAGGACCTTCTGCATGGTCCAGTGGAGGCCCTGGCCGCAGCCTGGAATAGAGAAGCGACTGGAGCCTTGGACAGGACCGCACCTATGCGACCTCTCCAGCCCCATTCGAACCATCGCTCCCTGTGGTTTACGGAGGAGTTGAGGGTTCTGAAGAGGGTGAAGAGACGTCTGGAGCACCGCTGGAGAAAGACGAAGGGTGAATTGGACCGAACACAATCTAGAGCCACTATTAAGGCCTACCTTGTGGCGGTAAGAGTGGCGAAACATGAATATTTCTCTGCTCTTATTGCATCCACAGAATGCCATCTGACGGCCCTGTTCAAGATTACTCGATCTCTCTTGGGCAAGGTGGAGTCAGTGACCCACCTGCAGGGCTGTGCGGAAGAGTTTTCTGAGCATCTGCAGGATAAAATCGCTTAGATTTGGTCTAAGTTGGACTCTAAGCATGAAGCACAGTCAGGAGAGATGCCAGGAGAGCGGCCTTGCCTTGTTATCTGGGAACGGTTTGATCCTGTTGGGCCTGAGGAAGTGGACAGGATCCTCCGAACTGTAAATCCCACCACATGGCATCTAGACCCGTGCCCTTCCTGGCTGGTAAAATCTGCCAGGGAGGTGACTTGCGGGTGGGTCCAGGCAATGGTTAATACATCCTTGATGGAGGGGGTGTTCCCAACTGCCTTTAAGGAGGCATTGGTGCACCCCCTACTCAAGAAGCCATCCCTGTACCCTACCATCTTGGACAATTTTCATCCAGTCTCCCACCTTCCCTTTCTGGGAAAGGTGGTTGAGAAAGTGGTGGCGTTACAACTTCAGATGATTCTGGACGAAGCGGATTATCTAGACCCCTTCCAGTCAGGTTTCAGGCCGGGATATGGGATGGAGACTGCATTGGTTGCACTTATGGATGATCTCTGGCGGGAGCGGGATGGAGGCAGTGCGTCCATCCTGGATCTCTTGGACCTCTCAGTGGCTTTCAATACCATTGACCATGGTATCCTTTTGGGGAGGCTTAGGGAATTGGGGGTGGGCAGCGTAGTTTTGTGCTGGTTCATCTCCTTTCTCTGAGGCCGCTCCCAGTAGGAGAGGAGAGATCTGACCCGCAATCCCTTTTATGTGGGGTACTGCAGGGTTCGGTTCTCTGTCCTCTCCTATTTAACATCTACATGAAACCACTGGGTGAGATCATCCGTCACCATGGGATGAGGTATCATCAATATGCTGATGATACTCAATTGTATATCTCCATCCCAGGTGAAGTAAGTGGTCACCGCCCTATCTCAGTGCCTGGGGGCGGTAGGAGCCTGGATGGGGAACAACAGGCTTCAGCTGAACCCTGGCAAGACTGAGTGGCTGTGGATTGATGGCCCCTCGGTATCCGGGAAGTTGTCATCTTTGGTTCTGTATGGGGTGGCACTCTCCCATTCGGAACCAGTGCAGAACTTGGGGGTCCTCCTGGAGTCACGGCTCCTGCTCGAAGAGCAGGTGGCAGTCGTGGCTAGGAGGGCCTTTGCACAGCTTTGGCTTGTGTGCCAGTTACACCCATTCCTGGACCGCGATGCCCTCCGAACGGTCACTCATGCCCTTGTCATCTCTCATATAGACTATTGCAATGCGCTCTACATGGGGCTACCCTTGAAGAATATCTGGAAGCTACAGCTGGTGCAGAATGCGGCCATGCAGGCAATTTTAGGTGCACCTAGATCAGCACATATAACACCTTTGCTCCGCAAGCTGCACTGGGTGCCAGTTTGCTTCCGGGTCCAATTCAAGGTGTTGGTTATTACCTTTAAAGCCCTACATGGCATGGGACCAGGATACCTGAGGGACCGTCTTATCCCCATAAAATCGACCCGCCCCACCCAATCATGCAGAGGGCTTGATACGGACCCCATTGATAAGGGAATTTCATCTAGTGGGGTCCAGGAGACGGGCCTTCTCTGTAGTGGTGCCCGCCCTTTGGAATATCTTGCCGCCAGAGTTGAGGCAGGTTTCCTCCCTCCCAACCTTTAGGAAAGATCTGAAAACCTGGTTCTGCCGCCTAGTGTGGGAGGGGAAAAGTAATAGCTCCTCCTGGGGGTGGTTAATACCATAATGTCCTCCCTTTTATTTGAAATCAATTCGCCAAATTTGGATTTTATGTTTATTTATATTATGCTAATTAAATTGTAATTTTATATTTGTATTTTAAACTTTATTTTATTGTAAACTGCCCAGAGTCATCCGTTGGGGGAGATGGGTGGTCATATAAATTAAATAAATAAATAAATAAATAAATAAATAAATAAATAAAATCCATATTTGGCCAAAACTTGCTCCAAAAATGTCACATCAAATGACTTTTCCACCATAACCAACAAAACCACCATGGATGATTCCACCTTTACTGGATATTACAGGAAAATGGTCAAGCCTGGGGATGGCTGATTCCCTAGAGTCACCTTAAATATCTAAAATATTTTAAATATATTCAATGTCACTTTAAGAAGCACCTGCCACTTGGATTTTATTGTATTTTTATTGTAATTTTATTGTATTTGTATTTTTATTATTGTTTTTATTGTATTTTGTTGATATTATGCTGTGAACCACCCAGAGTCCCTCCTTGAGGGGGAGATGAGTGGTTATAGAATTTCAACAAACAAACATCTCAAATGTCCATTAGCAATTTAATGTTATCTGAGACTTGCTGCCTTTTCTAGCCCTTGCTGGCCAGACAGTGCAAGGTGATCAATTGAAAGTAATATTGTCTATACTCAGCATACCAGGCTTCCTGCCTAACTTTTGTCATTAATATTTAGTAGAAAAGACCTTGCAAAATTAACACAAACATTACCAGCCTTCAGAATCACAGTCATATGAGCTCAGTAAAGGAAATGGAATCACTCTATTCAAAAAAGTATCATTATAAACTTGTTGTGTACCATTCAGTAGGATAACCATTGGGGCTGGGTGAATGTCCTCTTTCCATAGAATAAAGATCTGTTGAACAGGTAAAGGTGCAGCCAGATAGACCTCTCGGTTGGTCATGTGCAATTTTTGGAAGAGCTATATTAGTTTAAAAGAATGATGGATTTCTTCCTCAGTAATCTTTGATTCTGTATTCAGAAGGCTATCAATTTTTTAAATGCTGATTTCCTAGATCAGCATTATTATCTATTTTGCCATTGTCATTGTTGCTGTTTCAGTTGTGAGGCCAGGATTTTACCAGGTCCTTCTCCTCCCTCCCAATATAGTTGTTTCATGCTATTTATGAGCCTTCTGTATCAAGTGCATAGAGGGAATTAAGTACCTCTTTAGCAGACTATAACTTGGTACAGTTCCAGTATAGATTGCCTTACATATGCACTCAAAAGTTCCTTAACTTATTTCCCCAATTTTCTTGTTTAGATGTATTATTCTTTTTAAAGGTTCCCCCCGCACATTTGTGCAGTCATGTCCGACTCTAGGGGCCGGTGCTCATCTCCATTTGTTAGCCGAAGAGCCAGCGTTGTCCAAAGACGCTTCCACGGTCATGTGGCCGGCATGATGCACACAGAATGCTGTTACCTTCCCACTGAAGTGGTTCCTATTAATCTACTTGCATTTGCATGCTTTCAAATTACTAGGTTGGCAAGAGCTGGGGCTAGTGCGGTAGCTCACTCCATCACGTGGGGCTAGGGATTCGAACCTCCGAACTTGCGATCTTCTGATCGACAAGCCTGGCACCTTACCCGCTGAGCCACCACGGCCCCTTTTCCATGAAGCACATGCAATAATATGAACATAAATATATACCTTTAATTTTTCCAAACCACCATTAAATTTGCAATCTTTTTTTATATATTTTAAAAATCTCTAAAACTTTTCATCTGGTTCATAAAAAAATAAGTTCTTTAATAACGGATGTATTTAAATACCATCTTAAAAAAAACAATTTTTTTCTTATATAAATTGGTAATGTTGCTATAACATGATTAGATATTGCAACAGACCTATTATGGAGTTGGAAAAAAAGTGTTTTCTTACTGTAAAGGATTTAAATGTCACTCTGTATGCAACAAATCCAAGTCCAGCATATATCCCTGTAGTGCTTTCCATATGCAAGAATTAAATTTAGTTAGCATTGCACTCTAACAAAGAATCTAAAAGTTGGTTCAAATCTTTAACCATAATTATCTGTATTAAAATGGTACTCAAAAGACCTATGTAAAACATATGGGTGGACTGTAATAGACCCATAGTAATGAATATATGCAACCCTTCTGGATCACCTTTTTAAATAGTAATTTTTATTAATTTTCTTAATACTACAAGTGAAAATTTAAAAAAATGAATGCAAACAAACTATATATAAAAATCTGAATAAAACAAAATTATTTCTCAGTCTACTACAAATCTGATACACAGTCAAAGATGTTCAAAACATCTATGTAATATAACTGGGAATTGCTTACTAGTAAAATATTACATGTTAAATGTAGTATACTTAGTAAATCACTTTACAACCAATATTTAAACAAATCCTTCTAGACCATTATTTCTTATTCCACCACAAATACTGAGCACTTGGCAATCAATATTTCTACATTCGTAGATCATTTAGGTTTCCACTAATGTACTCTTGAACCTCTTCTAGATAAAAAATCCTTCTCATGTGAAATGGTATGAGCTACTGTATGTGTGAACAATCAACCACACAAAAACCCAACTTCAAGTTTGAAATTAGGGGTAGGTAAAAGTTTTTTTTTTCATTTTTGGGAGATCACTTCCCTTTTTTTAAAGAATGCTGTACAATTTCAAATGTAATGAATGAAAATACTAACCAAGGAGAAAGGCTATACCAAAAGGCTTGGCACATTATCAAAAAGATAAGATAGAAATGAAAAAGGACATGGAGCTTCATTGCTCTTTGTTTAGAATATTGTGAGATCAGTAGCGGCATAAGATCTGAAGGCCTTTAGGCACTATGTAGCACTCCAATTAGTGTTGGACATCCCGGAACTATCAGCCCAAACTCATAGAACACCCTGGAGGGGGCATTTGCATTTTGAAAACAATGCTACAATAGCAGTGCTCCACAGCATTGTAATAATTTAAATGATGGCTACAAGCCAATTGTGGTTCAGTGAATTCCTCGAAGGGTATGTTTATTCTGGGCACTTTAGAATGCTGGAACCCTGGCATTTATCCAAGGATCCCAGTTTCTGCCCCCAGAGTGATAATAGACGCCATACTGGGGTAATGACCAGAAACAGGAATGTGGTTCTTTCAGTGCATACTACATAATAAGGCACACAATGATTGTTGTGGGTTTTCCGGGCTGTGTGGCCATGTTCTGACAGTTTTTGTTCCTAACGTTTCACCAGTAGTTGTGGCTGGCGTCTTCAGAGGACAGGAGCACAGCTAGAAGATTCTCTCTGTGCTCCTGTCCTCTGAAGATGCCAGCCACAGCTACTGGTGAAACGTTAGGAACAAAAACTGCCAGAACACGGCCACAGAGCCCAGAAAACCCAAAACAACCATTGGATTCCGGCCGTGAAAGCCTTTGACTATACAAGGAACACAATGTTTTGTTGTTGTTCCTGCCTCCTCTGTCCAAACTCGTATTCTGACTCTTAAGCTCTAAAAAGATAGATCCAACAAAACATTAGGCACTGGGACTCAGTGTTTGGCATAGTGGGAGTAGTCTTCACTAAGCCAAAATCAAGAAATATGTCTGAATAATAGGTTAACTTACTGGGGCTGAAACAGAATTTGGCATAAGGATAGCAGTTTCACCAAAAGTTGCTAACTATACGTAGTGAAAAGTGCGTGCCTGTATGTTTTAATCAAATGTTTTGGTAACTGATTTTGCATTTATGCACTTTTTCTTAATGCAGTAAATCAGGAGATTGGCTTTTGTGTGTTCTCCATACGTTTCCTAGCTATCTGCCCTCCAATTTACTGATAAATAATAAATTGTGCCACACTAAACAAACACACAAACAAAATCTGGAAAAGTAGTTCTTTGTTTACTGCTCTGTCTCTCCTGTCCACTGTATTATATGGATTAGAATGAGCACACCAGCACATGGGAGAATTTGAAATTATTTTGATTTCTGCATTTCTCCCATCTTTCAAAAAAACAATTAAGTAGACATAACGTATCTGGGCTGCAAACATCCCAATGATTGTTAGATGACAGCAAAGAGTTACAAAAAACTCTAAACCTTTTCTATAATTTAGTGGTCATCCAGAATTTTGCAGCTCAGATATGGTATGCCTGATATAGAGAACAGCGCTGAAGAGCATTGTTATCTCAAGGAGTTGGTGAAGCCCTCCGATGACCTACATGTAAATGAGTAACAGCTGGAATTGATTTAAAGAGTAGCTTGTCTTTAACTTTTCTGGAATTTGTGGTATATTTTCTAGCATCTATTAGAAACTCAGACATTTTATGTACATCCTTACTTGTAAGTTATAAATTCTAGAAAGAAGCATACAGATCGGACCTCTTCATGCCATAGGCTTTCAATAATCCCAGGAGTGTGTCCATTGCTGTCTGGGATTCCCATGATCAAAGGGGCTTAAGGATTTTCTTGGTTGCTTTCCGTAAAATGATTAACTGGACTATCTTAGTGTGGTTTATTGCTTTTGTCTAAATCCTACAAATCTAAACCCAATCTTTGGCAAAACAAGTAACGATGTGCCTTTTTACATTGTGAAACCCATCAGGGAACATTGAGAATTCACAAGCATGTGTTTCACAAAAGGCGTATATGTTTTCTTGTCTAAATGGCTTGAATAAACACTGTTATATGAAAGAAAGGCCCTTGACTGGAGCACTTAATCAGTTTTATAAAAGTGATGAATACATCTTGTTGGTTTCAGTGACTGTCCTGCCAAATGTTCTTCTATTCTCTTCTGGCACATATCTAAGCCTTTCCGATGTGACGGTACCACCCCCAGACATTAGGTGATAGAAGAGCTGCTCTCTTGTTTGCTAATGCCCTTCCCTACCCCAGAGATCATCTTGTTTTTTCTGAAGACATCCTGGAGGCTACTACAGACCTGAGCTTTCTTATACTTTGTTTCAGGCAGGATGATTCCCTCCTAAACCATGACAGTCCCAGCCAATTTCTGATGTACAACAATGTTTTCCCTATCCCTTCACAGAATCCCTTCCTCTCAATTGAAGTGATGGAGAAGGCTTTTTGTAAAAAGGAGCTTATATACAAATGAGCATCTGTCTGCATCAAGGCTAATTACTTAATTGTGTTTTTTGCTCTCACACATAAACCAAACTGAATAGGTACAGCAGAAGAAGCAGACTGCTGATTTTGATAAACTGGCTTGCATTTTTAAACTTGCAAGGAATATTGGTAATATAGAAGTAACTAGAGAAACTAGTGTGTACACAGGAAGAAACTACATTACAAAAAATGCAACATTTATTGAGTAATAGTGGCAATTCACAAATTATACAGATACACCCCTGCCAGTAAAAATCTGAAATTTAATGTCCTGATTTTGATTAATTGTGAACCCTATCATCAAAAGGCTGACATTTTAAGTACACATTTAATCCCCAGCACCTTGATGCCAAAAAATCCCTTTTGTTTGAGAAGAATAGACTGAGATGGAAAGGAAGCAAGGCCACTGTGTACACTGAAAGATCTCCACTAATGTCAAACACAGGACACATGTACTGACCCAATGTGACAAACCTGTCCCACAAGGAAGGCCACTAGTTCTTTTACGTGCTCCCTCCCTATGCACCCTTTCTCTGGCAGCACCAGCACTGCTATCTATCACCTTCCTAGCTAATTGGGAGTGTATGTATCACTCTGCCTGGAGACAGATGTTACAGCCATTGCATGATGCATTGCTCTGAGGACATGCAGAAATGACACATACACACACGCAAAGAGTGGCTAGACAAGCCAGATAAGCTTGCTAGACAGCAAGCCACTCTGGAGACTTGTGCACCTCAACCACATTGAAATAGGTGTTTCAGGCAATGGTTGGGAGGACAGTCAATGGAATCTTAATCTCCATTTGTGAGCAATGTTGGTTCATTCTGTGAAGCAGTTGCTTCACTGCACCTAATAGAGCAGTGTTTCTCAACCTTGGCAGCTTGAAGATGTGTGGACTTTGACTCCCAGAATACTCCAGCCAGCCAGAGTCGAAGTCTGCACATCTTCAAGCTGCCAAGGTTGAGAAACACTGTAATAGAGGAACAGCTCTTGTTTAAACCCAGGAATTCTGATTGGTAGCTAACCAAGCTCATGCATCTTTGTACACCAAAATCTATTTGTTAGGTTTGTGTTTGGAGGCTGAAGTGACTTCAGTAAATTTGTGCTGACATGTACAATTTGCAGTTTTGGAATTACTTTCTCTTTCGATGTTGTTGCTCATAAAAAGATCAAGAAGCAGATTTTAAATACTATATAACTCCCCCTGTGACTGTGAAAATGAAATTTTCAGGTATGGGCATTTTCTTATACCATGTTCACGTGGTTGCACAGGGATGCTAAACATGCAGTTGTAGTCATTAGACTACAGGAAGCTCCCTGGTGCGGCCTAAAAGTCAATTAAAACCTTGAGTACAAATTACCTGCGGCTTATGAATTTTTTACTTACGTTACGTTACGCATTTTGATTTCAGGAGAATGCTGAGCTAAACCAACAAGCACTTGTGGCACCAGTTCAACCTTGGGAACAATCATTTCTCTCGTTCACAGGCCAACAGGAGCTTGGAAATCTTGGCTCGGAAGAAACACATCTGTTTTCAATTTCTGTTTCTCCTGCTGAATTTGAGCTCTGTTTGCAAATAATTACCCAATAATGTTGTGGAGCAAACATGGCTTCACAAATCGAGCTCTCCTTAGTGGATTTATTATTCTGAGATGCAAAACACAGATGAACTAGAAATAAATATTTGTATTTTCCAAATAATATGTAGGATATGGCTGATCCTCCTTTGGGGTGTTTTCAGGATAAATATCTTAGATCTGAAGATGATTTTGCATCAATTCCCCTAATACATGCATTTAGGAATCCTAGATGCTTTCTTCTTAGTATATTCAATTTCTGGTAAATTGTTGTATCATCAAATTTTGTTTAGCTTGAGAAAAGATTAACACATTTATTTAGTATATACAGCACTACTTTAGCATACATTATAGCATGCATAAGCACTTTAAATATCAGGGATACACCACCTTTTATAGGCTGAAATCCACATTTGACTTTGAATAGTATGCATGATGTTTTTATATAAGAATGATGATTCCTCTTAACCAAGATTTTATGTATATGGTTACATCTAGCAATAAACCCTGACTATATCTTGTTATATCTTATCTATCTTAAATAAATCTATCTATCTATCTATCTATCTATCTATCTATCTATCTATCTATCTATCTATCTTGTTAGGGGTGTGGTGGCTCAGCAGGTAAGACGCCAGGCTTGTCGATCGGAAGATCGCAAGTTCGGAAGTTCGAATCCCTAGCCCTGCGTGCAGAGTGAGCTCCCGCACTAGCTCCAGCTCTTGCCAACCTAGCAATTCGAAAGCATGCAAATGCAAGTAGATGAATAGGTACCACTTCAGTGGGTAGGTAACAGCATTCCACATGCGTCATGCGGCCACATGACCGTGGAAGCGTCTTCGGACAGCGCTAGCTCTTCGGATAACAAACGGAGATGAGCACCGGCCCCTAGAGTCGGACACGACTGCACAAATGTGCGGGGGGAACCTTTACCTTTTTTATATCTTGTTTAGCCAATCTGATACAATCACTGTCCCATATTTGGAAGATTGGTTAGCCCTGCACTCTTGAATAAAATGAGCTGCTATTTCCACATAATCTGGAAGGGCATGGCATTTTTCACTTTTGGGCTTCTATAATGGCAGCTGCCTGTGAGCAGCAGAAAAGGCAGCAATTTTTTTAATGGTAGCAGACACTCTGATTTTCTCAGAATTCAGAAGGTGCTTCAGCAAAGGTTTCCTCATCAAAACAAAATGGTAGCCTTTTGATTCTCTTTCCCCTCAGTGAAGTTCCCCTTACCCCAAAAAGGATAGCCAAAACAAAAGAAACAGATTTCAGGTGGTAAATGGCCTTTATGAATTAACGACAAACTTTTCATGCAGCAACTAATTGCCCAGAGTCCCTCCTTGGGGGGAGATAAAAAGGTAAAGGTTCCCCCCCCCCGCACAGTTGTGCAGTCGTGTCCGACTTTAGGGGCCGGTGCTCATCTCTGTTTGTTAGCCAAAGAGCCACACTTCCACGGTCATGTGGCCGCATGACGCGCGCAGAACGCTGTTACCTACCCACCAAAGTGGTACCTATTCATCTACCTGCATATGCATGCTTTCGAATTGCTAGGTGGGGGGAGATGGGCGGTGATAAATTTGATCGATAAATAAATAAATAAATAAATAAATAAATAAGAATAAATTTCTGTATTTCAGATAATATATGCTTATTTGTTGTTGCCTTTGGCCAGTAAACAACAAAACAGGACAAGCAAGGGAAAGAATGGCCTTGTGCTTGGCTTCTTGCATGAGTGAGTAAAGCAAAGGTCTCTTCTCTCTGCAACTCCACAATATGCCAAGTAGAAACAGCCAAGTAGAAATCTCATTCTAACCAGGAAGACTCCTTCAAGTTGAGCTGAACTCCTGCTAACTACATGGACACATCTGTATTGTATTCTTGGCAACAGTGCAGAAGCATCTTCTGGGGTACTTTTATGACTTTCCAGTCTAGCCTATAGCACTGGTATTTTCCCATCCAAGTATTAACCCGGTTCAATCCTGCATAGCTTCTGAAATCAAACGAGGTTGCCAGGTGGTGCCACTGGCTGAGACTTTTCCCAATATAGGATATGTCAATGCCACTAGCACTTGCACAAATTAACAATGTGACTTAAGTGAAAATCTGGGATGAGATAGAAAGAGAAAACACATGATGGACCAAGTCCCATTGGTTAGAGTATAAACGTGGTTATATGTAAGCAATGAAATGTTCTGTATGAATTGCCTTGCTTGTGTTTCACTCACCTCCGATCTATAGACCTAATATACCATTGCTTAAAGTGTTCTGTGATTAGGATATGAATTATGGATAATTCTATTTATTTCTTTGGTATGCCATCATGCAATCTGATGGGATGAAGTGCAAATTAAAATGTATATATGTGTGTGTGTATATACATACATACACACACATGCACACATACCCACACACATTTTCTAATTTTGGACAAAGAGCGTTTTTTAAAAAAACATTCTTTATTTGAAAAATCAGTATACAGTGAAACCTTGCTTTCATGGACTCACAAGGGAACTATACTTATTATCCTTGAATTTTTGATAAATGGAGATTACATCATCACCATGATTTACACCATTTGCTTGATGGTGTCAACATTCAAATTATATCAGCTGTGCAAATGTACACCATTTGCAAAATGACAAATCTAAGAACATGATGTAAATCACAGTGGAATATGATCTACTATAAAGGAAGTTCATTGCATAAACTGAGGTTTCACTGTTTCTTGGCTCATTTGGTAACAGGCAAGTAGATACAGTGTTGTCTTAATTCCATTGGTAAAACGTTGATTCAACATAGCACAAAGCAATTTTTAGGGCCTAAGTTATAATCATCTTTCATTGTGCCAGAAATAAGGAGGTTATAATAGGAATGCCATCATTTCCTAAACCTTCAAATTGTTAAAATTGCTACCAAGTGCTACCAACTTTATCTATTTCCGCCCAGAGTCCCCTTGTGGGGGGAGATGGGCAGTGATATAAGTTAGAAATATATAAATATTTCACACAGACCGAAATCTCCCTAAAGGAGAGTAGTAGGAAATTTATTATGGACCCATCAACTCAGGAAACATCCTTGTTCAACAGATGCATCAATATTTTCACCTTTCATTTTATCCTTCCAGTTTACATCTTCCTTGACTTTCAGACAGTTCTTGCAGAAAGCCACACAGATGGCTGAATCTTTCATTTCTCCTTCTTTGCTCAGTTTCTGAAATTTAATTTTTAATTACTAAGAGAGGATCATGTGTTGCCCTTTTACTTCAGTGGGAGTTTTAAAAGAAGGCTGTGGGCTGTGGCTCATTAGTTTAAACAATATTTTTTCAGATTTTTTTTCTACGTTGAAATGTACCCTTATGTAATGCTCCTTTTGGCATGCTGATCCTTCATTAGTTTAAATTTTAAAATCCCAAATAGTTTGTTTTTAAGGAACAAGTGACATTTTTGGGCAGAAGTAGCTGCATATTCCAAAAACATGTCTGGAACATTTGGTCCTAATAAAACAGTCCTTCTATTCTACTGCTCTTGCTATCTCTTTTTGCAAAAAAGTGACTTTGCTCTACATCAGCAGAAGACAAATATATGCAAGTATTGATTTTCATAAAAGAATGCCTTATTTCATGAGCAACTGAAAACTCTGGTTACTATTTTAGTCAGCAGATTATTCTATACTATGAATAAGATGTAATATGATCCTTCTTCAAGCATTTAGAAAACTGGCAACAGAATACTTATATATTCTACTGTTGGAGTCATAGTAGGAGGGTTGTCATGGTTAGGCGAAGAACAACGCTGAGCCTCGGAATTAAGCTCTAGATCTTTATTGTTCTGCCTTACACAGAATCTTGCCAAACTAAGCTACACAAAGCAGTTCTCTGGGGAAAAACCCCAGGCACTCTAAGGCGGGTCCGGCCTGACCTTCTTGGACGGCCGCCCAAGGTCTTTGAGGCTGTGAACGCACTTCTCACCCCGGAAGGCGCCCCCTCCTCCACCCGCGATCTCCATAACATCACTTTCTCCCTCAGAGACATATTCCACCACAGGGTTGCCAGAACTCGGCATAAATTTAACAGAATAAGTCTTGCCAGACTAATTTTATCTCATTTTTTGATTGGGCAACTTCTTAAGTAGATTATGGGAATGTGATAGGCATAATATATCGATATTTCAGCAAAGGGTTGCATAAATGACCTCATGACATTCTGATTATTGAGGTAGATAATGGAAGGTAAAAGAATTAAGTGGTTCCAGAGCTGGCTTAAAAATACTACTCAAACCTTGCTCACCAATGGCTCCTCATAAAACTAGAGAGAAATATTGAAGTCCCACAAGGTTTAGCCCTGGGCCTTATATTCTTCAACATTTTTATTTATGACTTGAAAAATGTTGTGAGAGAGCTTTTCATATTTGAGGAGACAGAATGAGTAGGAGACTTAATACTCTAGAAGACAGAAATAATGGTCAAAACAATCTTGATAGGTTAGGGAATTGGACTGAAAATAACATTTAATAGAGACAAGTGCAAAGTTATTAACTAAGGAAATAGAAATCAAATGCATGTACAGAATGGAGAATATTTGGCTTGGCAATAGTACTGGAATAACAGTTGAATACAAACTGAATATGATTCAGCAGCATGATGTGGCTTCAAAAAAGACAAATGTGGTGTTAGGACTGCCTCAACAGGAGTAGTTTCCAAATCATGGCAAGTAATAGTACCAGTTTAGTCTGGGTAGGACAGACCCCACCTTGAATATTGTCTCCAGTTCTGGGCACTACCCTTTAAGAAGGATTCAGAAACAAGTTCAGAGAAGGGTATTTAGGATGATGAGGGGGCAGAAAATAAGTCCTATGAAGAGAAACGAAAGAAATTGGGAATGTTTGGTCCTGAGAAGAGAACAATTGAAGGGGGTAGATATGGCAGTATCCCTCAGGTATCCAAAGAAAACCAAGACCTATTCTTTATCATACTAGAAAGCTGGGTATAGAATAATAGATTATGGAAAGGCATATTCTAGTTGAATGAAAAGGAAAATATTTTAACAGTAAAAGCAGTACGACAATGGAAACAATCACCCCAAGAGATGCTGAGTTCCTCTTTACCGGATGTGTTCAAGTGGAAGCTACTATGGATGCTTCAAGTTAGAATCCTGAATGGGGTGGGGTGGGTGGATTTGATGATATGCTGTACATAACTTCCAGCATGATGATTTTTTAATCTGTGGAGTCCCTCCATGCAAATGAAAATGCTGGAAGTCCTGTGAAGATCCTCCATAAACAGACAGAGGATGTTCTCCATCCTACCTATGGAAGTACTCTTCTGCCAGTAAAAGAGGTACTTATTCCCACTTTTTCTAAATCCAAGTATACTCTTGTCAGTTTTCCGACTGTAATCTTCCCAGAAATTTAGCAAAGCATCATGCCTTGGCAAGGCGTGGAAGTGAAGGAAAAAAAGTTTTACCTAATTAAAATCTGCATGACTGGCTGCTGTTAAAGGCAAAGAGCAGAGGCAAGAAAGCTGTTAATTTAGATCCTAGTGACTCAGATAGATATTGATTGCGAAGCTTAATTATAAACAGTCTGACATTCAAATTGTTGCCTATTCAATCAGTCTTCAAACAGATGTTAGAAAACAAACAAAAATGTAATTATGATTTTTGTGAGAGGAAATAATTTCATAGGCTCAATTGAGGGGTAACTTTTTAAATTATTAACAAGAGGACCATGTTTTTATGACGGTATAGCAAGAATAACTAAGTTAAAGGAATAAAAATGATGTGAAAAGCAATGTATATTGATGACTTCCATCTAGTATCTATTGGAAGATTGAACACATCACAACCATGGGAATAATAATTATATGAGGGAGTTGGAAGACACAATTTAGGCCATTGTGTGCAACCTCCTACTCAAACTCCCTACACCAAATTAAAGCATCCCAGAGAGATTATTATCTATCTATGTATGTATTAAACACACAAATACAGTTTGATTTTTAGCAAGCCCTTATTCATTTAGGGCCTAGTTTTCCATTTAACTGGACCCAAAATGAATAAAGGATTACCAGCAAATTTTGTGTCTCTATGTTTAGTAAACATATACATAACCATGATATAAAATAACAACAACAGTTGTCTCTCAAGTGTTTTCAGTAGTCCCAAAGACTGCACATACATTGCCTTCAGGGGAAAAGCCACCTGTCATGTGTCCCATGAAAGCATTTGTCATCTGAAGATGAGCTTAAACCACCAGATCTAGAGACAGCTCTACATGGCCCTGAACAGGAATTTGGAAGAGGCAAGCCCAAATTTGAACGCAAGGACCCTACACTCAACTTGGAAGAGAAGATGAACTTCTGTCAGGCTACAGAGTGCACAAGTGATTGAAGGTTCAGGTATGACTACCTTATATGCGTGGCAAGATTCAGATGACTACCGGATGCCAGGATTTGTTCAGTCCAGCTATGGTAGTCCTATTCCAACACATCTGAAAGATGCCACATTGGAGAAAGCTATTGACTAGGAATAATCCTGTACAAATGATTCTATTAGCAATTGCAACTATTTTACTGGCTTATGAAACATGGCTATGTTTTGCAGCTAATGTTCTCCAAACCAAAAAAACTCAGAGGGCAGACCATGTTGGTGAACTAGAACAATACACATTTGACTCACAGATAGTTTTGGTTTTTGTGGATCCAAAGACAGGTTCTTTTAGTTGTTCTTATAGCCCAAAATATGTTAACCGTAATTAGGAGCAACTGAACTGCTTCTACCTTGTGCATCAGCAATAGATTTGCTAAATTTCCATCAGCTGCACCTATGATAAATGACAAAAACAATGGGGTTACATGAGTTGTAATTGGAAGGCAGCGGGATTTCACAGAGAGCCATATTGCAAACTTCATTTCAAGTAGAAATGTAGAGAAGAAGAAGCGACTATTCTTTTAGCTCAGAGAATATTTAGTCAATTTAGAGCATAAGGTGGCTTTTAACTCATACATTACTAGTGGCTTTTAACTCATATATTACTAGTGGCTTTTAACTCATACATTACTAGCACAGAATGACATATTAGTATTATAACTCTATTTTTATTACTGTTATCCTACAAAATTACATTCCTCAATGCAATCATTCTTTGCTCCTGTTCTCCCAATGCTTAATTAAACAAAGGTTAATTGATTAACCTCCGGGAGGTTAAATTTAACCTCAAATAGGCCTAATCATGCACAGTGCTAAACTAACTCTATCCAGTAAGTCACATTGTGGGAACACCTAAACCCAATATATTACCTCATTTTCTCTAAGAAAAAGAGCTGAAAAGAAAGAGTGTCTGATAAGGGAAGCCTCTCCATTACAGACTCACTACTGAGGCTGGGCAGCCCCAAACACTGGGCAGCTCCCAAATAACTTTATGTGATTTAAGGAACACTTGCTAAGACTCTCCTGGTGCAAAAACTCAGGATGGACCAGATACCTCTGGAGAAAGGAGGTGGGGAACATGTATTTCCAAAGGGTGATTTCTGGCAGTAAGCAGATTCAACAGGGTTAAGCATGTTGGGGGAACAGAGCCTTTGATTACAACATTGCCATATTCCAATTGTGAAATTTCATGAAGTTATTTATTTATTTTTTGTTTATGCAACCACGTAAATTTTTAGAGTCCGGAGCCAGGTATTCCAGTTGCCCCCGTTTTCTGTCCTTGTCCTTGAGAAAGCCCATCTTTATTTGGACTGGGAGTCATGCCTTTAAAAGCATGTATTAATTTTCACACTTGACTTGACTGCATAGGAGTTATCAGCAACTCCATCAAAGCAGGGCTTTGGTGCATAATTTCTAGTCCCCACTCAGCAAAATCAGGAGGATGGTAGAGTTGGATTAAGCAAAAATTTATATGACATATGCTGGGTCCAGGGGCAACTGCAGCAATGGTAACTGGCTTCAAAAGGGTGGGTGTGACCAGTCGATCAAAGCCCCACCCATTTTTTCTGCATGCAGTACATGCAACACACATTAAAAGGTGCATGTCTTTTTCATCATCCAGTCACACCCACCATTTTGAAGTCGGTTGATGATCTCTACAGATTATCCTGGCTGGGTTCACTAACTATATTAAGTCTCTCTGTGTTTGCAGGTTTTCCTGCACCTGCAAATGCAAAATGCCAAACGTTCATGTGCTGTTTTGCCCCACCCCTAGAGTTATGCTGATCACTAAAGAAGTACTAGGATGTCTACTCACTGGTGAAAAACTCTTCCAATTTATTTGGTAGCAAACATTGTAAAATAAGTCTACACTCTAATTCCCAATTTCACAATGGTATAATGTCTCTTTCAAAAGACCTGGAATCCAGAAACCTTGAAGAGTGTTCTTCAAAAGCATCAAGCTCTCTAGAACTGAAAGTCCCTACTAGGAAATTTTCTGAAGAGTTATTGGAGAAAGCCTGGAACTCAATACCTTCATGTCTATGTATGTCTAGTAGAAATATACTGAAGACTTTTCCCATCATCCTCTTGCCTTTGTGAACATCACAAAGGGCTGGTGTGTTCCCACCAATATTCCCACTGCTGCAAAAAAGCATAACAGCTGGGTCAAAGATGTTGACTTTTCTAAATTTCAGCAGTGCATTTGTTTTCTATTTGTTTCATACCAGAAAGCAAATGTGTTCTTTTGAATGAAAAGACCATACAATCACATGCATGGCAGACAAACCAATAACTTACATTGGGCAGATAAGAGAGTCATCAGATCATCAAAGTCTTTTTAGTATCAGAATTATCATTTAATGTTAATACACTCAACCACTTTTTCAGCTAAGCTGGTAAAACAATGTTTGAATTTATCTTAAAGAGCAACCTGTATGCTTCATTCTTCTTAGACAGGATGCATAATGGCAATCATTGAGTCTTTCTGCTTTTCTGAAGCAATCTCAATTGCAGAGCAGCATTTTTGTGTTCAGTATTTTTCAGTTTAACCTAAAAAATGTAGCAGATGAATATGCCATGATTTTCGGAATATGTCATGCCAAAACCAGCTTCACCTGTATGTCAGGCTATTATTAAAAAAACAAACAAAGCAAAGCAAATAAAAAGCTACACCCACATAATTGAAGCCACCCCATAGGTATGGACTGATTTCTCTATAAAGCATTGGTCTGCCTGATGGGCACAGGAGACATTTTTCATCTTAATGAAATATAGGCATGAGGAAAGCAGTACTGAAGCCTTTGAAATACCAGTCTTTCTCTGTTACATCTAGCAATTCATGGTAAATTTATCAGTTTGCATGTGTCTTAGGCTGATGTATCAAGTCAGCCACTTTAGGCAAACAGACTCTAATTGGTAGAACAAATAGAAAACCCGAAGGATGGCTATGCTTAATGACATTGCCAGTATTCAGTAATGTCTCTACTACAGAAATTACTCATTTCATGGCTCTAGGCAATGCAAGTTAATTTATTTGTATCAGTTACTAAGTTAAAGGGTGCACTTCTAAGAAGATATACTGTATTTTGCCCATCTAGGAATGTTTCCAGCAAGTCAGCTTTTAAACAAGGGAGAACAAGACAAAAGCTGCTGGATGGATGGATGGATGGATGGATGGATGGATGGATGGATGGATGGATGGATGGCTGGCTGGCTGATAGGAAGAAGCAAATATAATAATAATAGTAACAACAACAACAACATCAAGAATTGGTCAGCACCAGATAAAGATGAACTGCATGGTTTTTGGTTGAAATCTCTGACTGGTCTACACCCACTCATTGCCAAGCAGTTTAACAACATACTGCAAGGAGGTAAAATTGAAGATTGGTTAACATCTCGCAAAACCTACCTGATAATGAAAGAGCAAACATAAGGGGCAGCACCAGGCAAATACATGCCAATTACCTGCTTACCAACAACTTTCAAATTGCTAACTAGTGTTCTAGCTGATGCAGTCCAACAGCATCTAGTTGAAAACAAGCTCTTTCCATCTGAGCAGAAAGGAAGCCGCCCAAACAGCAGAGGGACAAAAGATGAGCTCCTAGTTGACAAGATGATTTTGGAAAACTGTAAGAGAAGGAAGACTAACTTGAATGTAGGTTGGATTGATTACAAGAAGGCATTCAACTCCCTGTCACATGACTGGATAATCAAATGCTTAGAAATAACAGGAGTAAATAGAAACATCAGAAACTCTATGCAAAGATCAATGGCACAATGGAAGATACAGTTGTTGGTTACTGGTGATAGACTGGGAGAGGTTAACATCAAGAGAGGAATCTTTCAAGGAGACTCACTATCACCACTACTGTTTGTCATTGCATTGATTCCTCTGTCAACAGTACTGAACAAGTCAGGCCATGGCTATCAAACATCAAAAACATCTGCCAGGCTATCCCATCTCCTTTACATGGATGATCTGAAGCTGTATGGAAAAACACCAATGGAATTGAAAACATCAATGGAATTGAACAGATGCTGGCAAAACGTTAGGAACCACAACTTCCAGAACACGGCCACACAGCCCGGAAGACCCACAACAGCCAAGGAATTGGAATCACTGCTCAACACTGTCCGAATATACAGCCAAGATATTGCAGTGGAGTTTGGTCTGGACAAATGTGCCATCCTTACCATCAACAGAGGAAAAATAATGAAAACTGAAGGAATCAAGATGCTCTATGGCAGGGCTTTCCAAAGTTTTCCCGCGGCGACACACCAACCACCCTTGGTGTGTCGCCGCGGGAAAACCCGGAAGTTCCGCCGCTGCGGCAGCGCGCAAAAAGCCGGAAGCGCTGCTGCCGCTTTCAGTCTTTGCACGCCGCCGTGGCTGCGGCACATTCGGATTTTCATGTGTCGCCGTGGGAAAGCCCGGTGCGGGCGGGGGCGTGCATGGCGGCGGCAGCGGCGGCAGCCTCCGCTAAAACATGGAAGCACCGATGGCGTGCCGGTGCTGCCGCCTCCGCCGCCATGCACGCCCCTGCTGCCACTTCCGGGTTGTGTGGCGACACAGCCGACTGTGTGTGGCGACACACTTTTGTGTCACGACACACAGTTTGGAAAGCTCTGCTCTATGGAAATAACATCAAGAGTCTGGATGAAGAAGATCACCACAAATACCTGGGCATCCTTCAGGCTGACAACATCAAGCACACTGAAGTCAAGAAGAAGGTTGGTGTGAATACATCATGAGAGTGAAGAAGATCTTAAAGTCCAAACTCAGTGGTGGAAATACCATCAAGGTGATTAACACCTGGGCAATTCCAGTCAATAGTTATACAGCTGGAATAGTGGACTGGACTCAAGCTGAACTAGAAGCCCTGGATAGGAAGACCAGAAAAATAATGACAATGAATCATGTCTTCATCCACACAGCGACGTTGACAGACTCTATTTATCAAGGAGCATAGGTGGGCATGGAATGTTGCAAGAACACCAGACAGCTGAAGAAGAAAAAAGGGCATTGGAAGAATATCTGAAGGACAGTGAAGAAAATGTGCTAAAGCTAGTACACCACAAAGGCTTACTGAATACCAAAGAGATCAAATTGGCCTATAAAAAAGACCAAATGAAGAATAGGAAAGAATAATGGCAACACAAAGTATTAAATGGCCAGTACATAAAAAACTAGCAGGCAAAGTAGATAACAACAAGACCTGTCAATATCTAAGACAGCCTTTCTCAACCTTTTGACCCTGGAGGAACCCTTGAAATATTTTTCAGGCCTCAGGGAACCCCTGAACATTCAGGCTCAAATATAGGCTTGAAGTTACAAAATTATTATATTTGTTTCATGTGTATGCCTATATATATGCAATAACAGTGTTCTTAAACTAAAAATAAAGAATGAAACTTTCCTCTTTAATGTGAAGTTGCCCAAATTTGAAATAATTTTTTAAAATAAATCATGATCTCCCAGGGAACCCCTAGTGACCTCTCGCGGAACCCTAGGGTTCCACGGAACCCTGGTTGAGAAACCCTGGTCTAAGAGCAGAAAAGTTGAAGAAAGAGACCAAGGGGCTAATTCTGCCTGCACAAGACCAAGCCTTAAGAAAAAAATGCATATAAAGCCAGAATTGAGAAGACAGCAACAGACAGCAAATGCCATCTCTGCAAAAAAGCTGAAGAATCAGTGGACCACCTAGTTAGCTGCTGCAAGAAGATCACACAGATTGACTACAAACAACGGCATGACAAAGTATCAATAATGGTGCTTTGGAATATCTGCAAGAAATACCACTTGCCTGCAAGCAAGAACTAGTGAGACCACAAAATAGACAAAGTAATAGAAAATAAAGAAGCTAAAGTGCTCTGGGACTTTAGAATTCAAACAGACAAGCATCTGCCACACAACACCCCAGACTTAACAATTGTTGATAAGAAAGACAAGAAAGTATGGATAGTGGACACTGCAACACCTGGAGACAGCAGAATAGAAGAGAAAGAACTGGAGAAAATCACAAAATATAAAGACTGCAAATAGAAGTAGAACGACTGTGGCAAAAGAAAGCAAAGATAGTACCAATAGTAATAGGCACCTTGGGTGCAATTCCAAAACATCTGGAGCACCACTTGAACACCATCAGCATTGGCAAAATCACCATCGGTCAATTGCAAAAGGCAGCTTTACTTGGAAGAGCTTCATCCTGCAACAATACCTTTAATATTATTAAACAACAACATCTGCCTATCCCAGGTCCTTGGGAAGGACTTGACAGGTGGACAAAAAAAATGCCAAATCCAGTCTAAACATGTGGCTGACTGTGCGATCAACCATAGTAAAAAAGCGCCAATCCTCTTGTTCAAGCATCCTTCAGAGTAATTCATATTGAACTCACTTTTAACAAAATAAGCCTGCAATTACATTGTGTAATTGTTGTAATTTGAAATTTGTTTACCCAAACCTGGATAACCAAGTTATCCATGGTCAGTGTTTGGTCTCCCAGTAGCTCATTATCACTTAACTGAGTGTAACTATTTATTCTAGGTTATGAAAAAACAGAATTTTTCAGGTATCCTCCAATCCACTCAGAAGGGATCATATTTTTATATTCCATGTACTAATGTATGTGTGATGAGATGGAGTATGGTAATTTAATTCATGTTTAATTAGTTTTGTTCTAGTTCTTGTACTAAAATTAAATTAATCCCAGGGAGAACAGAATGCTACTGTCAAAAGTGCTTCCTAAATTCTAACTATGGACAATGTAATGGAAGTCACAGATCGAAACAGAAGATTCTTCTAAAGCCTTCTTCATCAATGTGACTGAAACTGTGAAACAGAAGAGAGTATAATGTAGAAGAATTGGCACTGACTTCCAAATGATTATTCAATATACCTACTTTGCTTCCCTATAAGCATAGGTAGAGTATAGCATTATCATCAACCACATTATCATGTTTTATGCAAGAAAACATGAATCACTCAGGTATTAAAATTGAACTGATGAATGAAAATGTAATATCCCTCTTGGAGGGCTGGCTGCTTAGTCACCTAGTTCACATTCTTGCCATCTATGGCAACTCCTTCTAAAAAAATGTAGGATCACTTTTCCTTTATTGCTAATGATCCAGGCAACTAAAAGTGGGCAAATGATCTCACATTCATTGTCAAAGTTACATGGATACCTAGACACATGCCCTCAGTAGCAACTTTGAAATCAACTTACCAGAACAGCACACAGTATTTCAGAGTAGTAGAATCCGTTGTTTTATTTATTTCTTTATTTGGTGACTTTGGGTCAGTGTTGACTCCTGGTGACTGCCTGGACTAGTCCCTGCAGTTTTCCTGGCAACATTTTCAGAAGTGGCTTGCCGCTGCCTTCTTCCTAGGGCTGAGAGAGAGGGACTGGCTTAAATCACCCAGCTGGCTTTGTGCCTAAGGCAGGACTACAACTTACGGTCTCCCTGTTTCTAGCCTGATGCCTTCCCCACTACACCAAACTGGCTCTCTTATTTAAAATTGCTTTTAGATAAATTTGATTTTTCAGTGTTTCCTAACATGAAAAGCTTGCCCTTTTCTTTTTGCTGCACACTGAATGGCTTTAATGAGCTACGCAGCACAATTTCAACATCCCTTTTCTGCACTTCACATCCAATTAGTACAATTTATTTGCCTCAGTATGTGTCACTTTATTCTTACGTACATTAAACCACATTTGCCATTTTGGTGCTTTTTATTTTCCTTTTTTGGAATGAGCTTCCTAAAGCTTTCCACAGTGGGGATTGTGGGATTGTCAGCTTATTGAATAATTTGGTTACCATCTGTAATTATTCATCCTAGGTTTCATTTAATTAATAGTAAATTAAATTGCATTAATCCCAATACACGGATTAATCCTGGGGAAATGCACTTCCGTTCAGATAGTTGCTCATCCTGCACTCTGTCTGGTTAGCAGACATCATAAACACTTTAGTGTGGCTTTCCTTGAACTACTGCCTTCTTAGATGTTCTTAGCCACTTTGGGGAGAAATTTGGGGACTAATGACTGGAGATAGTTTATCAAGGTGCCCACAGGAAGGGTCAGTGATGGCAGGTGCATAAAATGGCATGCATGTTAAAAAGGAGCAAGACTATGACTTTGTTGCTGTCCATCCCCAGATGACCCAGGGCTCTATAATTAGTTATTAGCTCTTAACCTGCTATGCTCTGATGAAATGTGCTATTGAAACTTATATACAGTATGTGGTGAAATAGATCACATATTGCACAAATTCAGCCTGAAATTGATCCATGCGTTATTATACTCAGGTTGCTACTGGAAGTGACAACAATGTGATTAAGTTATGCCATCACGATCTCAAACAGAATGAAGATTTGTTATTAATACAGTATGAATGCTGGGACAGCCTGCTCTGAAACAAGATCCAAGTTGTGACTCAGGCCCTTACAAAGGCTTTGGAGTAAGGGTAATAAAACACCCACCACCTATCAGTTCTTGTGAGGGTTAATGTAGGAGACCGATCAGTTCTTGATCTTCTGTCCCTTTTTTGGTAAGAAAGCATCTGATCAGGAGTCACTGTGCTATAGCAGCTAACACAGTTGAAAGCCCTGTCTCTGTGAACTTTTCATATTTTCAACCCATATAACTATAATATAACTCGGTAAAGCACATTTCCCAGGTTAAGTCTAAGTCTATAAATCAGCATTCTTCCCATGACTCAGAATGAAGGAAAAGAGGAGACAGTCACACCTTATTGTAAAAAGTGCTTACCTGTTCAGTCTGGTCAGAGCAATCTCTTATTAACTGGAGGAAAACTTTCTCCAATTTTTTTAATCAGCTTGGTAAACAGTAATAATAAAAAGGGATACAATGACGATCTGTCACTTTGGTTGCAGAAAGAGAAAGAACTGTAAAGCTTTCCAGCAATAGAAACTGTCTAATTAGAGGCCTGTTCAGAACTGCCCCAGTTATGATTTAATTCTGGGCAGGAACCTCTTAGAAGAGAAGGACAGGAAACTATTAATTAAATGGCTGATCTGTAAAAAGCTATGCTTTGTTGGATCAGTTTAAAAAGTGGATTGGAGACCACCACAAAACCATAAGCTAGAAAGCTGAGAGCTAGACAGGAAAGTTGAAAAAATATACAGGAAGAACGCAAATGTTAACCGCTTCTCTATTATTATGAGGAAAACTACAATACATGAAAGTGTTCATGTAATCACCAGGAGTTGAGTTCAGTTAAAAGGAAACATTATCTTTTAACCATAAGAAGCCTCAGTAATTGTTTGCTAAAGATTAAGCCTGTATAACAGTTGCCAGAAATATGAAGGAAAGTATGAAAAACTGCAGTGGTTTGGCAGCAACCTTGGTACCTATTCTTGAGAAGGCCATGAGTGTTGAAGCAACCTTTCTTTTTTTAATGTTGTTAATGTATGCTCTTTGCTACTAAATGTTGTCTCACATGCTAGCTTAATGAACATTTCGAGGAAAGAAGAACAACCAGCAGCAGGCTCTCTTCATTCCTGTCAATTCTGCTGTAGTGGGGTCTGCTTTAGCTGACAGGAGTACTGTATTTCAGTGTTAAAGAAACCCACAACAGATTTCTCTTTCATCTCCACTAGATACCCTGATGTTCATTCATGCACACAGTTCTTTGGGATCTAAAGGAGGGAAATTAAGAAGCTTGACCTCACCAACCTGTCAGGTGTGTCTTTCCTTTTCTGACAGGTAAGCTCTGTGAGGCTTCCGGAAGCCCAGCCTATCAGTGCTTGATCGCTATACTTCTTAACTCCTAAAAGCCATGATTCAGTTTCACCAGCAAGTCTGAGCCATCTCTGTCTTGTCTCAATCAATCCAAGCAGGCCGGTTGATTTACCAGGCCCAAACTGTGAGGCAGTCAAAGCCGTTAATAACTGTACAGAGGGGGAAATTCCAGCAAATCCATTTGTCCAATTACTATTCTTTGCTGCTGAAAGAACAGCATGTGGTGAGATGCCACACTTAAAAGACAACAAAACCAGTGTATGGGTTCAGCTACAATGGTAGGAAGTTTTTCTGATCTTATTAAGGAACCCCAGAATTCATCGAGCCATAGCTAGAAAACTATGGTCATGTTCAAATTCTGTTGCTTTTTACCTCCTTAAATGATTCAGGGTTAACTGACACCCCACACCCAGTTGACACTGTGAGAAATCTAAGTTCAAAACCCCTACTGTCCTGTCATAAACAAATTTTATTGAAAGGCCCTGTTTGTTTCTTGAAAACTGTCATCATCCTAATTATGAATTGAAGTGGCTTATTATTAGCAATTAAGAGATTGGTTTTTAATATTTGTTTTTGAATTTTTTGTGGGTTTTTATGAGGTATTTTTGTGACTACTTTTTGGCCTTCTCCCATGCTATATTGAACAGAAAGAGAAGATATCAATCAATCAATCAATCAATCAATCAATCACACACACACACACACACACACACACATATACACACATACATACATACATACATACATACATACATACATACATACATACATACATGATTGTAAACCGCCCAGAGTCTACCATCGTAGAAATGGACGGTGATAAATCCAAATAATACATACATACATACATACATACATACATACATACATACATACATAAAATTTATTTTTTATTTATTTATTTTCTATCCCACATTTGTTATTTTTATAAATAACTCAAGGTGGCTAACATACCTAATACTCCTTCCTCCTCCTACTTTCCCCCCAACAATAACCCTGTGAGGTGAGTTGGGCTGAGAGAGAGTGACTGGCCCAAGGTCACTCAGCCGGCTTTCATGCCTGAGGCAGGACTAGAACTCACTAACCCAGTGCTTTCCAAACTGCCGCTGTTCTCAGAAAATGATACCAGGGTGTTTTTGACCTTGCTTTTTTGATGTGCTACTCTTGTCATTCTTAGATATACTTTTCTCAATCACTCTGTGGCCTTCCTGTTGCCCATGCTCCTGATATAAAAAAGGCTTATTGGAAGTGTGTGTGTGTGTTGCAGCAACAGCACCAGTTCTTTTTAAACTTTGTGGAAAGATCCCTGCTAGCTATCCCCAACCCCCAAAGGTTCTATAATTGGTGAAAGGTTCTCTTTTAAGTTAAGGCTACTAGTCTCAATAACTAAATATTCTCTCCAACATTAGAGGTAAAGCACCTCTTAATACTACTTGCTGGGGAACATAAAAAGGACTTGTTTGTGCAGGGGTATCCATAGGGTATGGTCACAAAAGTCAAGATGGCAGCCATGACAATGTGATCAAAACTCCAATTTTTAATGCGCTTTGCACATGACACTGTTCTATGTTTCTGCACACCTGTGTTTCACCCAAGAGTGCTGTTTTTATCAGTCCTTGATTCACCATCCAGTGTCTTGTTAGAAACAATTGGGCACCATGTCTATTTTGTGTCAGAGGAAACTGGGGTGCCTCTTTCCCAGATCTTATCCTAGTATACTCACTATCTACACCAGCCTTTCTCAACTTTTTGACCCTGGAGGAACCCTTGAAATATTTTTCAGGCCTCGGGGAACATTCTGCACATTCAGGCTCAAATATTGGCCAGAAGTTACAAAATTATATTTGTTTCATGGGTAGGCCTGTATATATGCATCAACAGTGTTCTTAAACTAAAAATAAAGGATGAAACTTACCTCTTTAATGTGAAGTTGCCCAAATTTGAAATATTTTTTTAAATAAATTGTGATCTCCCAGGGAACCCCTAGTGACCTCTCATGGAACCCCAGGGTTCCATGGAACCCTGATCTACACAAACCCAAACGAAATCTCCCAGGCCCCATTTCTTCACCCCAAGTCATCATCAAGCTTGTTTCTCTGACCACTGATTGCTCCAGCAGCATTTTGAAAATCACAAGTTGGCAATCCTAGTGAAATCACAAATCACACCCCACTTTGGGAGCATGACTAGGTCATTCTTCTAGCCAGGGCATAACGAACAAAGCTGAAGGTTCCAATTTAAGATAGTCCCAAGTATATCTACAGCAAGTCTCCTTAATCCTTCAGCGGGACTGACTTCCATGTGAACGCGTAGCTGCAGGGGCTACCGCACTTCGTTTGCTTCAAGACTTGCACGCCGTCTCGTGTTTCGTTTCTTTTTGAAGCAATTAAAGTTTGCTCTTCAGAAACTTCAAGCCAGCCAGATCCTAGAAAGGGGGAGGGAGGGGTAATGTCATGGACGTGACTAATCTCGGGGTCATCTGCTCCGAGAAATCGGCGGCAAGAAATGTTTGCAGTGTCTGGTGGCCTGGAGAATGAGAGCGGTCAATAAGAACATTCCTGCTCGCTCTTTTATCCAGAGTTTCTATAGACTAAGGCAGGAATGTAGGTGATTAATTTCGAGGCTCTGCCGTTCGATCCAAGCACCCTCTCGCCCGCCCGGCCGCACACACGCACACGCACACGCACACACACACGCTCACGTCTTGGAGACGGCAGCGCCGTACCCCGCAACCAAACCACCCAGCTCTGCTATTTCGCCGACCCCTGTGAATTGAGCTGGGCTTAAGTAAACACCAGCGAGCTGCTAATCACAAGGTCTGAAAAACAAAACCTCACTTCACTCCGAATCTGGGCAAGATCAGTCCTTCTCTTCCTCCTCCTCCGCCTTGCCTTGGCAGAGGCTAAACGGGTCCTTCCGATCTAGCAGAAGACAGAATAATCATTAAAAAAAGGATCCCCTCGCCTTTCGCTCTCTCCCGAGGCTTGGGAGGTGGTGGGGAGGAGAGGAGAGAGAAGCTTCCTCGAGCAGCAACCGATTAGAGGCGCTGCGTTGGTTAGTTTTCTGGCTTGCTTCGCTTTCTCCGGAGCCGAAAAAGGGGAGGCGGGGGGGGGGGTGTCTTTCCCCAACCATCCCTTTCAACCTGTCCACGTTGTGATTTCGGCAGCAACAGCTCAACCCAGCCGTTTTCTGCTTCATTTGTGAAGTTGTTGGGGGACCCGCAGGATGGGAAGTTGCCGGCATTATTCTGGTGCTTTTCAAGCCCTGCAGTTGCTCGCCTGGACTTTTCCGCTGGTGACATTGGCTTTTTTGGCGGACGAAACCTTAGAGAGAGCCTCGAAATCCGAAGGCTATTGCAGCCGGATCCTGCGAGCCCAAGGCACGAGGCGGGAAGGATATAATGAATTTAGCCTCCGCGTGGAGGGCGATCCGGAATTCTACAAGCCCGGAAACAGTTACCGGGGTAAGTCCGCCTTGGGTGCTTCGGAAGGACCCCAGCGCCGGGTCGTGGGGAGAGCAAGCGCCGGGGAACTCGCGGGGTTTTTCCCTCTCAGGATACCGGGCAGCCCTGCGACTGTTCCCCCACGCTGCTTGCTTGCAGATCCAGAGCACTTGTTCATTCTTTCTAATTCTTCCCGAGGTACTGGCTAACATTCAATCTCCCCCTGCCCACTCGCCTTTCCTGTGGTTATTGGGTAAAGCGAAGCCAGCTCCTCTACTCCACGCACCAGCATTATTTTACCTCAATCGCCCCTTGCACGCTTCCCTGTCAGCCGTACCTTATTTCACACATGGCCAGGGAGCTTCCCTCCTAGGCTTCTAATTATCTCGCTGGGGAAGAGGGGAATAGGAAAAGTTTGCACACCGGCCAAGAAGGCTGCTGGAAGCCACCACCAGTTCGCTTGCATTTTCCGCTTTAAAGTCTGGCTCCTTTCCCCCCTCCCCCCTTCCTAAACGAAGGGGTGCCGGGGCTCAAGCCTGTTTACTGCTTAGAAGTCGCTCGGGTGGCATTTAGCATGAAGAGACGGCACACTGTTTGTACTCAGGAGCATGCAGTGACAGAGTCTTATGGGGAAATATAGAAATTAAATCCTCTCCTCCCCCCAAACATCGACTCCCCTGGGGATTCAGGAAATGGAATAAAGGGTTCAAGAAGAAAAATGGGGCTTACCCCTTCCTGAGGGTGGGGGAGGGGTCTTAAGAATAATCCAAATAGCTACAAGATGAGAATAAGGGGTCTCCCTCCATTAGGGAACAATCTAGAAACCACTTTTTTTCAGCCAGAACAGCAGATTGATTTTGAGATAAGCATATTTAACTTCCCTGACCCAGCACTTAATTTGTTTAGATTTTTTAAAACATTCTTTGGAAGCATTAGCACATCCTAAACCCCAGGCATCATTTCTTCCTTTAGAAACTGCTGATTGTAGAAATAACTTCGGGAGTAGCTACATTTCCTATAGTTTCTTAACCTAAATAAAACAGCAACAAAAATAACACATCCATCTCCTATGAGACAATCCCAAACTAAGACCTGAATTGCGCTCTCTTTAAAAGATATTCTTATGAAAGCAGATTCTTAGCAAGAATAAACGGCTTGTGAATAGAGGACTAGCTTATTGTTGGTGGGGAAATGGGTTGAATAAAAGAAATAAAAGTTGAAGCAAAATATGGGGAAAACCTTAAATATTGTCTTTGTACAGGTGATTAACTACGCTACAGTGTGCAACTCTTTTTCTGTTATATCTCAACTTGATTCCTGCCTTTTAGGATTTTTGGCAGTTACTGAGATGTAAATATAAAGATTTGGTTTCGTCTGAAAAGTTGTGGGATGGGAGGAAAACATCTGTCAAACTCCCAAAACAAACTTGGAGAAAATGTAAAATTTTTGCCAACAAAATGCAGTCAAAGACGTTTTTACATGTTCACTAGCAGTTAGAGGTTGTGATTCTAATTCCTGGCACATTAAAGAATGTGGTATCAAAAATTTAGCAGACATGGCATTCAAGGCTAAAATCCTTCCAAAATCTCCTAAAACTTAGCCAGATGGAACAAGCATGAGAAAAATAATGCTCAGCGTAACTTTGTTTCTTATAGCAGTTTAATGTTGTCACTTTGTTTTATTTTTATTAACTGTCACAAGAGTTTAACAAGTCTTTCTCATGCAATATGGAATGACATCACACTAAGTATGGAAACAGATTTTTCCCCTCTGCTACTTTTTAAATATGATTCTCCCAGAAATCTCCAAATGCAAGGAATGTAAAAAAGAAAAGCTGATTAAATTAACAGCAAAGTGAGGTTTCACTGCTTATAAATTACCAGGAAGCAAGAAGTAGTAGCCCCTGTGTTTTTATCACTGTGTGGGCTTTTAAGAAAAAGAAATCATCCTTTGGAGCCTGAAGTTGTTCTTCAAAGAGAAAGAACAGGAATGAAGAGGTTTATTGCCTGTAGCAATGCTGCTTTGCTTAGCTGACAATCACTTGTTTTGGGCAAAGTAGGATATAATCCATTCCCAAGTGAATCCACATCCCTTGTGACTTCAGATCTATGCAAGGTTCAGTTTCATTTGCCAAACAGATTATTGGCACAACTCATTCTACCTCAACCCTGTGCTTGTTTTTTCAGTCACCCTATGGCAGGTGGCACATGATCTTGTGAAGAAAGGCCTATAAGAAGGCATTGACCTGCATTGCAAATGGAGAGAAATTTCCTGAGAGACCTGTGTCCACTTAGAACAAAGTTTTGGATTGGGGGTGGGGATGGGGGAGAAGGAAGCCTATTCAACAGAAGTATGCCATAAAACTCCTTACCTTTGTCAAAGGTGTCTTATCAGTTAAATCCATTTATGGACCCTTTTCAAAGGCTCAGAAAGAACTTTAAGGCTGTGGGCATTCAAAGACATCAGCGCAGGTGAATACATGCACACACCCAGAGGTCACAATGCAGTTCACAATATCAGGAAGCATTCTGGAACCCTTAATAATCAGTGGTGGTCAGTTGTGCGACACCACATTCATAAAGATTCAGTCATAGCAGTGAGAGAAATTGCCACATGTGGGAATATTCATCACGTAACATTCTTCAGTGTTCTGTGTTAATCTTTGGCAGAGAATGGGAAAATAATGGTGTGGATGAGGATAGGCTCCTTCCTGTCTAAAATTAAAGAGAACCCTCCCCACCCCACCCCCAGTTTTATCCAAGTTTACTCCATCCAAGTTTAAGAGTAATTTCTTTTTCCAAAAAAATTTCAATATGAAAAGATGGGGGTAGAGACAGCCAACAGAAATTGTTAGCATCTCACCACATTACATTTCTCAAGATTCTAGAAGGATATAGAGCCAAATGTTTTCAGAAACATTTCTTTTTCTAGGAAAAATGTGAATGATTATTTTCTTTTTTACAATAAAAGAAGACCATTTTGTAGGAGTTCCTTGGAATACTACTATCTCTCCCCTTCCTCCTCCCACCCTCCCCAGTGCTCCAGAAATTACTCCAAATCTGGGGTTTTTGGACAGTGCACACAAAGAAATCTTGGATAAAAGGTTGGGGGAGGGGGAAGAGAAGCTAATGACAAACCCAGCTTCCAAATAAACCATTGAAGAACTTTCTGGAAATATTCAATGAAATTCCCCTTTAATTTCTATGCCACAAATAAGGTGGAGAATTTTGATACCCCACTGGTGGAGAAAGGGGCACAATGTGTTTATCTATCTATGGAGATGCAGACATGTAGTCCCCCAACACCAGCCTTTCCTTACTTGATGCTCCAGTATTGGTCAGGAAGGATAAACATTAAAATCTGCAACTGGAGGGCACAGATTGGGAAGGACCATACTTGACTATTAGACTTAGTTCCTAGGTGGCTGAAGGTATCTCAGTGTACTGTCTTTTATTATGCAACAGTCTCTCCATTGGCTCTGGTGTCCTTGGCTTCCATTAAATCCCAAGGGAAACTGTCATCAACAAAGCGCGAAAGGTTACAACGTGACAGAGAGGTGTCTTTCAGTAAATAATAACAACAGCACATTCACCTTTCAAATATAATGTAAGGTCAGAAACACAACCGACAATAGATGAAGCTGGAGTCCAATATATTTGGGGACATCACTTCAAATTAGGCTAATCTAAGGCTACAATCTTATGTGTACCTAACTAGATATACGCAAGCTCTACCAAATACAATCTCTTGGCATAGGCATACATGTGATTATGTTATTACAGCTGGGTCTACTAGATCTTCATTTTCCTTTCACCTCTTGAGGCAAAGCACCCATACCATTCCTCAGTTCTCTCTAAGAATTAGAGTAAGTGACCATTAGCTCTTTTTGGCCATCTTTGTTAGCCTCATGAGTTTAGGTGCCTTAATATTGCAGTGGCTAAAATAAGATACTCTTAGCAATAGTTTATTATTGTACTGTAAATAAAAGTATTGAGATATGAATGCAGATTGGCTGAAAGCCCCTTCAACTGTATAGCTTTATATAATAATATCTATTTATATATAATAATGTAAATAATTATTATTTAAGTGTGGTTTCCATTCTTGTTCTATCTCATAGGGCTGACATTTTTTTTTTAAAAAAGCCAAGAGTAAGACATTAGTAACAGAGTATATGACAGAATATTGGGGGGGGGGATTCTGATATTTTGAAATGAGGAGAAGGAGTACTACAAGAGGAGAAAAAGAAGGATTGGATCGATTATATTTTATCTTGAGTCTTTCTACTATAAGATTTGGGATTTGTCTGAACTCCCTTTTATGTACAGCCTGCCAGTGTCAAGTGGAACCTTCTATAATCTACTCTGGCTGCAAGGGAAGGTGACTGATAGAGCTGCAAATGTGGAGATCATATTATGGATCTTTCCTATGCAAATGGTAGGAGGAATGTCAACTCCATTGAAAAGCAAGGCTTGTGACTAGTTGCTTCCACAATCGGAACATCTTTCTTATTCACCTAAAGTAGCTGTGGTTATACAGGAAGACCCCATAATACAATGCTTTCCAAACTGCCGCTGTTGGTGACACACCAACGGTGGCAGCGGCAGTGGCGCAGGGGCGCACATGGTGATGGGGGTGTGCACGGCGGTGGCACGGGGGTGTGCGTGGTGGCGGGGGTGTGCACGGCGGCGGCCTCGTGTTTTCCACTAAAACACAGAAGCACTGATGGTGTGCTGCTGCCGTCGTCACTGCCGCCGCCTCCATACACGCCACCGCCGCGCGCCACTGCGCTGCCGCCGTGCACGTCCACTTCCGGGTTGTGTCGCGACACACTAAACTGTGTGTTGCGACACACTAAAGTGTTGCGACACACAGTTTGGAAAGCTATGCCATAATAGATGGAGTTAATAAATCTAAGCTGCAGAATTCTGGATGATGGCTAGATGGCAGCAAAAACAAAACAAAACACAAAACAGGAGATGTATTGAAAGTAGCATGTTAAACAGCAGGCTGCTCATGGAAAAGGTCATGCTCTTCCTTATAGCAGTTCATTCTGATTCCCCTCAGGTTTGGGGTGTGGAACTGCAGAAGGGAAAGAGAATTAGAGCAGAATTAAAGAGAGGACAATGTGAGCAGGAAGTGGCTTGCTTGTGCTGCTGTTCTCCCTTCTAAATTTTGGGTGATCCCATGCCACACCACAAACCCTGAATTAGGAGACCTCTGGTCTTTGGGAACATGCAGGCAGAAGAAGAGAAAGGCTGTTGTGGAAGTAGATTTCTACCTGCAATCTGTTGGGTGTAATCCTAAAATATTGTTCCTGTGACAGGCTTGACTGGACAGTGGGGTGGGTGGGTTTTGTGTAATGGAAATTCCCAAAGGAGTCTGTTGATCCAGTTAGACCCTGGACAAGTTAGATTTAGCCCTAAGCAGACATAGTTTTGCATAGGGTTAAAGCAATTCCCTTAGTTAGCTATATCATGGGAGCTGCTGACCATGGGATTAATTAATCATTTTTCTCTACCAAAATGAATATGAAGTTGTAGAGAAGCCCTGGGAAAATGGAGACTCTATGGCTGTTTTTTTTTTCCACCCCCACCCCCAGCTATATGAGTGTATGTGAAAATGAGCAAAACCAAATGGGAGATAGTTGCATTCCACCACAGGCTTGATAAATATACCTTAGACTGGGAAAACAGGATGGTTATTAAGATGTCTGGGAAGTTATGCAAGACTTGCTTTATTACCACCTTACTACACTTCTCAAGGTGGTGGTAAGAAAACGTGATGGGTGAGATATCACATTTTGGCAAGCTTGTTTGTCTGAGATAGGGCATTTGTGGGTTGTTTTCTACAATATCAACTACTAGATCTATTTGGAAAGTATACTCCATCCCTTCTTCTCACTGAAGAATACATGCAACCATCTCTCAGTGGATGACGCTACAAATGCAACTGCCTGATCCAGACAATGGATTGATCCTGTCAGCCTACCGAGGTAGACCAGGCAGGAAACATGACCAGATGAGCTAATTCTACTTTATTGGTTTTTTTTTAATCCATTCAATTGTGTCTGATTCTTGGAGACTGCCTGGACAAGTCCCTGCAGTTTTCTTGGCAAGGTTTTTCGGAAGTGGTTTGCCATTGCTAAGGGTACATTAACAGAATCTTGCAAGTCTGAAAGTATAAATCTCCTGCCATCTCTTTTTACAGCCTGATAAGTTAGGGAGGATCCTTCCTGAGTTTCTTTTTCTGCCCCTTATGCAGTTGCAGGCTCCTCCCCCTCTCGTCTGATTGTTCCCTAAGCAGCATCTCTTCCCCCCCCTCTCCCAAGGTCATTCCCACATACCTTTACAGACCCTTACAGGTTTCTTCTTGCTTTTAGTGGACCCTAATCCTAATCCTAATTGTCATGGCACCTGCCCTATGGAACAGCCTCCCCTCTGAGATCCAGAGGGCTCCAGTCTCTCATAAGGCTGTGAAGACCTGGTCTTCCCCCAGGCACTGGGCTGGGTTGTTAGCTAAGCCCAATATAGGTGCAGCTATATTGTGAGTTTGTTGTGGTGCCTCAGCTAATGTATTATGTTTATTTTTAACTTTGTGTTTTAAGGTTTTATTACATATTTTTTGTGGGTTATTGTCAGCCACCCAGGAATATGTATTTAAGGTAGCTGGCTGTATAAATTCAATACATAAGTAGCCCAAATGCTCAAGGCTTAGCAGAATTAACATTTGGCTGGCTAAATCTTTGTTGACTCTAAAATCTTTACCTGCTTGATTAAGAGGGGGAGATTTGAGGGAGCTCCCATTGAATTTAGTGGCTGTATTTGCACAACAATTTAACTGAGCCAATTAATAGGAGGAGGAGTAGCAGCAACATGTTTATTTAACATGAACCTGTAACTAAGCACAGTACAGATGTTGACTAAAGCAGTAACTGATACCATAACATACTACAAACAGTTGTAAAAGCACAATATAAAGAAAGGAGCCTATGAAATAAAAGACTCAGTAGGTATAATAAAATCAGCATCTATACATTCAAATTAATGTATTTTTAAATTTTACTTTTAATGGATTCACAGGGGCTCAAGAAAAAGAAGTGTTCTTAATGCTTTTCTAAATGTTAAGAGATCTGACTCCAAATATAATTCTGATGGGAGACAGTTCTTCAGAACTGGAACAAAGTGAGAAAGTCTCTCAACACAGGAGAAACTATTAATCCTGGCCTGGTAGTTGGATCAAATGCACAAGTCCATGAACCACCAGCAGATTTTTAAAAATAACTGGTATGACCATACACAGGGCACGATGTATCAGTATCAGCAATTTATACTGGCATTTTTCATGAATACTCAAACCATTGGTTATACTGGTGATAAAAAAGGTAGGAGCAAAATAGGAAAAGTCCAGACTACTATGAACAGCAGTATTCCAGACACAAATTAAGGGGTTAAATGAAGTAACCCAGCCAACAGACTGGTACAATAATTCACGTGAGACCCAACCAGTATATGTACCATCTGCCTAGTCATCTCTGTAGTGAGGAATTGATGGATGTATTGTCGAAGGCTTTCACGGCCGGAGTTCAATGGCTGTTGTGGGTCTTCCGGGCTGTGTGGCCGTGTTCTGGAAGTTGTGGTTCCTAACGTTTCACCAGCATTTGTGGCCAGCATCTTCAGAGGGCAGGAGCACAGATAGAAGCAAAATCTCTGTGCCCAGGTAGAGTAGCAATGTTCTATTTATAGAGCTAAATTATAGGATATTAGGTGGGGTTTTTTGTTGGTTGAAATGTTAACGAGTGGCTGATGAGTGTGATTAGCATATTCATTGTGAGAAGTATTCCCATGTCCTGGTGGTTGGACTGAGTTCGTTGACCTTTTGCAGGCTGTGTTTTTCAGGACTGGTAGCCAGGTTTTGCTAATTTTTAAACTTTCTTCTTTTTTATTGTAACTGTGCTGGTGTTATCATAAAAATCCTATTTGAAAACACAGAAATACTGGACAACACCAAAAGCCACTACACCAGATTATACAGAGAAGCCATTGAAATTCACAAACACCAGCACAGTTACAATAAAAAAGAAGAAAGTTTAAAAATTAGCAAAACCTGGCTACCAGTCCTGAAAAACACAGCCTGCAAAAGGTCAACGAACTCAGTCCAACCACCAGGACATGGGAATACTTCTCACAATGAACATGCTAATCACACTCATCAGCCACTCGTTAACATTTCAACACAACAAAAAACCTCACCTAATCTCCTATAATTTAGCTCTATAAATAGAACATTGCCACTCTACCTGGGCACAGAGATTTTGCTTCTATCTGTGCTCCTGCCCTCTGAAGATGCTGGCCACAGATGCTGGCGAAACGTTAGGAACCACAACTTCCAGAACACGGCCACACAGCCCGGAAGACCCACAACAGCCATTGAATTGATGGATCCTATGAACATTCATTAAATGGAAATTACAACTTTTAAGCGTTTTTTTTTTTTAAATCAACATCTTTAAAAGCAATCCTTCATTGATTTAGACTCCCAGGTTCCTCATGACTGAGGAGACCCACAACTGGCATCCTTGAAAACCAAAGGGGCAAACAGGAAATGGGGGATGAGAGTATCAGAATGGAATACAATAATCTCTGTCTAATCCATGTTCTGTTTAAGACAGTGGGAGGACATCCAGTCAAAAATCCTGCATTGAGAGTTGGAAAGAGATGCCTACGCCATATCATCCAGACCAGGGATAGAAAAATAAACCTGGAAGTCATCAGCATAGATGTGATAACTGGACTGGGAAGTCAGGGAGCCTGATGGAAAGGTGTATAAATAGAACAATAAGGTACCCAATACTGAGCCCTGAGAAACTCCTACCGGTAATAGGAAAGATTGGGAGATGTTCCACAAAACTCAGAACATCTGGTGAAAGAGATCAGATTGAAACCCTGAAGTACTGCACCAACAACACTAAGGGAACTTAAATGTCAAATGTGGTAGATAAATCTACTAGCACCAGTATTGACAATATGACAATATATCAACAATAAATAATTAGCAACGTGAGCCAGCAGAGATTCTGTAGGGTATCCTACACAAAAACCTGACTGAAATGAGTCCATAAGGTTATTAGCAGAAGGGCGAAGGGAGAACTGAGGGAGGACTGTTCTCTCAAGAATCTTAGCTACAAAGGAAAGAATAAACATTTGGCGGAAGTTAAGGGAAACAGAAAAATCAAGGAAGAATTTTTCAACAAAGAACATAAATAGGCAAGTTTCCAAGACTCAGGAAAGGAAGCAGGGATGAGAGAGCAATTTACCAACCTTTAAAAAGAAAGTAAATAGGAAAGAAGGGAGGAGATACGAAAAAAGAGAAGGAAAAGGGTCAGGAGGACTGATAGCATAAGCAGCTTCAGTGATTATTTTGGCTATTACCTTCTCTGTAACTAGAGAGAAGGAAATATCAGGTATGGTGAAATTTGCAACTAGAACTACCCAATTCAGGAACATTAGAACACACAGGACTAGATTTAAGGCTTGAATTGACTCAATTTTCAATACAAAGTACTTGCAAAAATCATTAGGTATAAGTTAATAGGAACATTCCTTATAAATAGTAAAGGTGCAAATAGAACAAACAGTTGCTTATAAGACTTTACAAGAGTAGATAATACTGATAGTAAGGTTGTTTTGACTGTTCCAATACACTGAAGTATTGACAGAAAGCATGCTGGTAAGATTCTCACTTATCATCACTTCCCCCCCCCCCCATTAACCCTGCTTCGGTTTCCAAACTTAAGTGAATTTGATGCCACTATGGAGTTAACCAGGAACAGAAATTTCTACTAGCAGTTACTTTTCCTATTGTCAAACCTAGTAGAGCTCATGCTGTTTGAGAGGCCAGATTTTAAGCCGTTTTCAATTTCTCTGGTGCTTCTGATTTAAATAAATTTGAATTATTAGAAAGAAGTACCAAAGAAATTGCTGCAAATGATATGAACTGGCCCAAATTTAACTTCCAGAAAAGTCACAGGAGAACTAAGTTTGCCATGAAGAGTGAAATTAACCATAAAGTGATCAGATTGGATTTCTGTGAAAATATTGCTAATATTTTTCTTCCTGTTTGGTTTTGGTATTCAATTAATAAAAGCTACATAAATACATGTTGGTACATGTACAGTACATCTTGGACTGCCTTAGAGTGCCTGAGAGTGCCTTGGACTGCAAGAAGGTCAAACCAGTCCATACTCCAGGAAATAAAGCCAGACTGCTCACTTGAGGGAATGATATTAAAGGCAAAACCGAAGTACTTTGGCCACATAATGAGAAGACAGGATACCCCGGAGAAGAAGCTGATGCTAGGGAAAGTGGAAGGCAAAAGGAAGAGGGGCCGACCAAGGGCAAGATGGATGGATGATATTCTGGAGGTGACAGACTCGACCTTGGAGGAGCTGGGGATGGCGACGGCCGACAGGAAGCTCTGGCGTGGGCTGGTCCATGAAGTCACGAAGAGTCGGAAGCGACTGAACGAATAAACAACACAAATACATACATACATACATACATACCACAGACATATCTTTAGTTCAGACTATGTTACATTGACAATGAGTAGTTGGAATCTCTAGTAATGTGAGAGGACCACAGAGAATATACATCTTTAGCAAAGAAATAGTATTTATTTGAGATATTAAAATCTCCCAGAATCACTTATGGAAATTCTAGATCAGATTTACAATCGAGAGGTAAATCCTCAACAATCTGACTATTAGTGCTGGGTGGCATTAACTTATTGGAAATTTCAATTCAGCAACCAGGAATTCAAATGAATTTAATGGTTGCTGCTAAAGGAATAGCCACAGATTACGAGAATTGGCAAGTGTTGTCAGTATCACTTAGATTTAACCATATATTCACAGGAACCGAGCATGTCAGGTGAGATTAGTTCATCATGTCATGTGAACTCCAGTAATTCATTCATTTTTTTTGACATGCTCTATCTATCTATCTATCTATCTATCTATCTATCTATCTATCTATCTATCTATCTATCTATCTATCTATTTTTAGTTAGGTTTACAGTCTAAGTTGCTTGAAATGAATACCATGGAACTTTCTATTGGAAGAAGCATCAGTTGGCTTAGTTTATTATTTATTAATTAAATTTCTATGACCGCCCATCTCCCCCTCAAGGAGGGACTCTGGGCAGTTCACAACCACAACATCATTAAAATACAATAAAAACAACAATAAAAATATAAATACAATAAAATCCAAGTGGCAGGTGGTTCTTACAGTGAAGCTAAACATATTTAAAATATTTGAAACGGTTCTAGTTCCTTCAAAGTTATACTGGAGGAGGGGAAGAGGATGCTGTGTCACTTACAATGAAGTTTCTGCTTTCTTATAAGCTGGCATGATATTATGGGGATGGAAAGATTAAGTTCTAACTACATTCTATTTCATAACTGTGAGTCAGACTTTTACAAAGAATATATCACTACTTTAAAATGCAGAAAAGTTTTTATAGTGAAATGCTGTGACTGTTTGGAGTTTGACCTTTAATATTCATATATTCAGATTTTTCTTTGTAACAGGAAGGACTGAGAAGGATCCTAATAAACACTAGACTCATGTAATCTAATAAGTCTGGGAGATTGTGCCTTCAGCAAGACGGTAACATTGGGAGATAAGTCATATTGCTCATGAACACTTAGAATTGCCTTTACTCATGGAAGAAAATACTAGAACAAGGGCATAGAACATGATTCTTGCAAGCAGAAACAATGAATCATGCTAAGTAAACTGTGTTGATTAAAAATTAGGCTGGAATACTTATTCTGAGTTATTTTTCCAGCAGAGTGTTGGAACCTCCAGTACTTACCATTATAAATCTCCTGACTTTTTAAAGGAATAAATAGTTTTTTGCCATCAGCTTCATTAGCATTGTATAGAGCTGCTCATTATATGTCAAAAGATTTTTTTTAAAAATTCCCTTGTCATCCCACTCTTGTAACAATTTGATGTGGCATTTGGGTTTCTACTGACCAAAAGTACAAAAGTTCACAGATCAGTGAAAAGTATAAAAATACAGGGGACAGAGATCCATTCCCTTCTGAAATGCACTCTTAACATTTTGTCTTACTCTGTTTAATTAATGCTTTGTAATTCTGTGGTCTGGAAGAAAAGACTTTAGACACTTTTTTTTTTTTTTTTTTTTTTTGCTGTGATGCTGTCACTTTCGTCTGTAGGGAGAATATCTGTGTATTTCTTATAAGTAAAATAGGATTTATACAAGAAGTGATGGGAATGGAAAATATTGACCTAATGAACTGCTGGTATAACATTCAAATACTTTTTGTTGTTTGGCTTGGCTTTTTTTCATTATATGGTTCTTTTTGTTACTATTTGTTTAGATTTATAAGTCTAAACATTCAGACATGAATTAATCATTATTTTTATTTTTGATATTTAGAAAGAATCTTAATAACACTTAGGGTAAGTCAGCAAATATTAAATCCAATTTTGCTCAGTGGCTTTTCCCAGGCTATATTAGATGATAGATTGGTTGGAAATAAAGGTTAGAGCGAAGCACTGGGAGTTAGCCTCTCCCAAGCTCATCATATCTATTCCTTTGAATAGTTCATCTAGAGGGGCTTCATTTACTGGAAATGCAAACAAGTATCCATCCTCTGAACATTAAAAAAAAAATCCACTTACTCCTTCAGAGGACTTTCTTACCAATGAGATAATCTTCAAATCTTCAAGTTGCTTTCTCTAGTTAGTCATATTAATATGTGAAGTATCCCTTGAGATCTTTGGAATATCTGTGCTTCTAGTATTGCCAGTGGGCAGTGTCTGGGGATAGGTAATTATACAAGCAAGGGTCTTCTTAGTTATGGTACCAGAGTTTCAGGGGTCATGGAAGCTAAAGGAGGTGGAATTGGATAAACATATGTTCTCCTCATGCAATTGGTAGAAATTATGTGCTGGGTTAAACATCTTTCACTGACAGAAAGAACCTTGTGTCCTTAGATGGAAGATCCTGGATTCAAGCCATTGTCATTTGTGAAAATTGCAGATGTATTATATTGCATGGTTGGATGTGGCTGCAGCCAAGCTCCGGTAATTAGAGTTTAGCAACATTGTCTTCTGATATGCCATACAGACAACTATACATGTTTCATCCACACACAGAGAAAATCCCTTATTACAAACAAAAAACAAACAAACAAAGGGAGAAAAGGAGTTGAATAAGTTTTAAACCAGAGTTATGCTGCAGAAAGAAAACCTCATGTTTTCTGGGGAAAAAAGTCTTTTCTGATACATTTATGAAATGAATTGGCAAAATACTAAGGTGTGGAAGTCTCCTACCAAGGCATCCTCACCATTCTTTGAATATATAAATTTGAAGTTTATTCAGTGAATTAGAACATGCTATAATTGCTCAGATAGTAAACAGACATACATGGTGTAGTGTAGTGTAGTACTACACTATATATGTACACGTACATAGTGCAGTGTAGTGCAATTTTTATTTTTTATATTGTATTGATCTTGCTGTGAACTGCCCAGGGTTACTGTATATAGGATGGGCAGCCATAGAAGGAAGGAAGGAAGGAAGGAAGGAAGGAAGGAAGGAAGGAAGGAAGGGAGGGAGGGAGGGAGGGAGGGAGGGAGATGAATGCTCCTATTTGCAACAACCTATAGTTATTGCTGTAGCAGCAAATGCTGCAATGAAAATGGAACAATAACACAACAGATTGCCTCTGATTGTGGTAATAGCAGTTGTACTAGAGCTAGGAAGATCCATCCTCTTTCCAGCTTTTCATCAACACATGTGCAGCTTAGCCATCTAGGACATCTCTGATGCTGCATTCCCAGAACAGTTGAGCCCCAAATTAGTGTAATGCTAAGCAAAGCAGAATTCTCAAACTTCAGACAGGGTTCCTTGACTATTATTAATATACGAACATTCTTGTTCCTTTGGCAATGTTGTGAAGTGCTTAAAGGAGGAGAAGATAAGATTGTGAACAGTAGCACCTCAGATTGCCATTGAGTGGGTCAGAGCTATTGTGGTTGGGTCATTGAGGTGTAATGGTTGTAATGTTGGACTAGAACTGAGGATATTCAGGTTCAATTCTTCATTTGGTGAGTATGTAAATCACAGTTCAATTAAAATTACAGATTGGATAGATTCATCCAATATCCTTAGGCAGATTTGGTGGATTTGTAGAACATGCTAAGCCAGAACCAAACAAACCACATTGTGTCATAGTGTGACATGTGAACTGAGCATTCTTTGAGAAAATGGTAATGGTGCAAGTGAAATGTCAGTACTTCTTCCTAACTGAAATCAGAAGTCAATCCTAACAACATGCATTTTATTTTTGTATTCTGTGGTATTTTTATTCATATTTGGTTAGTTGATTCAAGTAGACTAATTTTAATTCAGTTTAAGTGCTTGTAGGTGGCAGCCTATTTCTTCAGCTGCCAGAACTGCTGGCAGCAGGCAGCACAAGGCAATTAAGAGAATGTTTACTTTCAATAAGCACTGTTTCAAAAAAAGACCATAACCTGTCTGGCAAAGGATGTGGCAGAGGATGCCACTAAGATTATAGTTTTAGGCGCATTTCCTTTGTGGTTATATTGAACCTAATGGGGCTTACCTCTGAGTAGCCACGCATAGTATAGCATTAAAGGTTAAAAGGTAAAGGTTCCCCCCGCACATTTGTGCAGTCGTATCTGACTCTAGGGGTCGGTGCTCATCTCCGTTTGTTAGCTGAAGAGCCAGCGTTGCCCGAAGACGCTTCCACGGTCATTTGGCCGGCATGACATGCGCGGAACGCTGTTACCATCCCACTGAAGTGGTACCTATGTATCTATTTGCATTTGCATGCTTTCGAATTGATAGGTTGGCAAGAGCTGGGGCGAGTGCGGGAGCTCACTCCGTCACGCGGGGCTAGGGATTCGAACCTCCGAACTTGCGATCTTCCGATCGACAAGCCTGGCGTCTTACCCGCTGAGCCACCACGCCCCTCTATATAGTGTGTATATATATATATATAGTATAGCATTGCCCATCTCTAAAATAGGAGAACTGGCATCGGTATTTCAGTGGTACTTTGCTCAATCTTTGTATGAACATTCTGTCTTAGTCTCCAAAAGGTACTGTGGAGTGTGGAGTGTGAACTGTGGCACTTATCAGCATCACCTTATAGCTGTTGCAGAGACGGATGCTACACTCCTCCTTCCACAGGCTTCAGAGAAACTTTTTGAGATCAAATCTGAAGCACTGCTCATCCCTAATGCCTTCTGTTTCTTGGCAATGATTTTGTTGATAATGGCCATTTTGAGCTCTCTCACAAGAAAGCTTAAATGTTCACCATATTTCTCTCTCCTTTCTACTTTGGTATATTTTCCACTAGGGAACAACCAGGCCTGAGTGGGAATAATGTTAGACAAGTTTGAAAATATGCCCATGGAAGCAATCTTAGTAACATGCAGCATGTCTAGAAATGGACTTGCATGTAAAGTGATGTACTCAAACGTCTCTATTATCAGAAATAATACTATTAATTAAACAGTGTGCAGTTGTTCCTTGTGTCTCACCAAATTTACTTAGGAGAATTAGGGGAGCATCTTTGAAGGTAAACCCAGTTGATGTTCCCTCTAAAAGATGAGACCTGCTTTCTGCCAAATATACTACTAGTCTTCTTTCTTCAGTTTATAAAAAGGAGGCAACATGAAGCACTTGCCAGGGCCACAGTATCTGCAAAGAGTCCATCATAATGTCTTTGACTTAGACTAAGGGTATTCTCAGATTGCATGTCTTCTCTCTTCAAGTTTAGGAGAATCCATTGAAGACTCCATGTTTGAGGGCACCCAGATTCTGGAATGAGCAGTAACCAAGGTTTGGGATTTTTTAAAAAAGGAAACAACTTTATGGATTTCTAATTAGGTATTTTTCTTCCTTCCCTCTTGTAGTAACACTATCTGCAGCTACACCAGCCTATTTTCGTGGATTCACATTGATTGCTTTGAAAGAAGGCAAAGAGGGAGACAAAGAAGAAGACCATGCTGGTACTTTCCAGGTGAGGAACAGTTTCTTGAACTATAGATTGAGTAACATGAAGTAGAAGATGACTTCTGGGCTAGAAACAAGAGTTGTATGTTTGTGTTTACTGATATGTCATTGTAAGAATGAAATGAATATTATAGCTCTAGCCAAATCAGATTCATATGAGAAAAGAACTGTAAGTAGGCTGTGGAGTTCAACGGGGTACTGCTATATTCTTACATTTGTAATACTATCCTTTGCATGTTTACTTTGAAGTCATTCCCACTGAAATTAGTGGGATTTTTGATTCCAAGTAAAGCATACACTGCAGCCTTATCTATTTTGTCAAACAAAGAGTTTGGAGGTTGTTCCTAGTACTCAGCAATTCCAAGTCCAGTTAAAACATTTGTTGACCTTTATTTTTCCTGACACCATTATCTTTCTTCCTGTACGTTCCAATGTCTAGACTAGCAACTCTCATTTGATCATGGTGATATTAACAAAATATCTGCAGGAGATATCCAGCTATCATCTTTTGGAAGTGAGTCTGCATGATTTCACTGTGGCTTGCTCCCAAGTAAGTGCACAGGATATGTACTTAGTGAACTGAGCTACAACTGTCGTGTCTTACAAATCTTAGAGTTTTCTTAGAAAACAATTGTGATACTGTCCTAGGTTTCCTAATGATGCCAAGTCTAAGCAAAACCCCAGAAAATATTTTGCATTGCGGCAAAGGTGATTTTCTTCTGTGGCAGAGTAAGTGAGGATACTGTGCGTACCTCACTTCTAGTGAATTTAGGATATAGGAAGTAGAAAAGTGAATCATTACAGTACAGTGATACTGCTAATCTGCTGCTCTCACAAAGATTTGATCAAATTTATTTATTATACGAATTTATGACCGCCCATCTCCAGGACAGTGGACTCTGGGCAGTTTACAACATTAAAATTAATATTAAAACCTACACACTTAAAAATACAATATAATAAAAAATAGATAAGAATCCAGAGGATGGGAAGATCTTAAAAAAGGAGGGTATTACGGGGCTAACCACCCCCAGGAGGAACTATTACCTCCTCTGTCCCAAGCAAGGCGGCAGAACCAGGTCTTTAAAGACTTTCTGAAGGCCAGGAATGAAGGCGCCTGCCTCACCTCTGGGGGCAAGATATTCCACAAGGCGGGTGCTACCGCAGAAAAGGCACGTCTCCTGGACCCTGCCAAATGAAATTCCTTCACTGATGGGGTCTGAAGCATGCCCTCTCTGCATGACTGGGTGGGGTGGGTAGATGTAATCGGGATGAGACGGTCCCTCAGGTACCCTGGTCCCATGCCATGTAGGGCTTTAAAGGTGATAACCAACACCTTGAATTGGACCCGGAAGCAAACTGGTACCCAATGCAGCTCGCGCAGCAGTGGTGTTACATGGGCTGATCTTATTGCACCCATAACTGCCTGCGCGGCCGCATTCTGGACCAGCTGAAGCTTCCGGATACTCTTCAAGGGTAGCCCCATGTAGAGCGCGTTACAATAATCTATATGGGAGATGACAAGGGCATGAGTGACTGTTCGGAGGGCATCTCGATCCAGGAAAGGGCACAACTGACGCACAACCCGAAGTTGTGCAAAGGCCCTCCTGGCCACGACTACTACCTGCTCTTCGAGCAGGAGTCATGAGTCCAAGAGGACCCCCAAGTTCCGCACTGAATCTGAATGGGGCAGTGCCACCCCATCCAGAGTTAAAGATGACAACTTCCTGGAAACCGAGAGGCCATCAATCCACAGCCACTCCATCTTACCAGGGTTCAGTTGAAGCCTGTTGTTCCCCATCCAGGCCCCCACAGCCCCCAGGCACTGAGACAGGGTGTCGACTACATCACTTAATTCACCCGGGATGGAGATATACAGCTGAGTATCATCAGCGTATTGATGATACCTCATCCTGTGTTGATGGATGATCTCCCCCAGCAGCTTCATGTAGATGTTAAATAGGAGAGGAGAGAGAACCGAACCCTGTGGCACCCCACACAAGAGGGGTCGAGAGTCAGATCTCTCCTCCCCTATTACCACCGATTGGGAACGGCCCTGGAGGAAGGAGGTGAACCAGCGCAAGACTACGCCACCCACCCCCAACTCCCTGAGCCACCCCAGAAGGATACCGTGGTCGACGGTATCGAAAGCCGCTGAGAGGTCCAAGAGAGTGAGAATGGATGCACTCCCTCCATCACGCTCACGCCAGAGGTCATCCATAAGCGCGACCAATGCAGTCTTTGTCCCATATCCCGGCCTGAAGCCTGACTGAAAGGGGTCTAGATAATCCATTTCATCCAGAATCCTCTGGAGTTTCAGCGCCACCACCTTCTCAACTAACTTTTCCAAAAAGGGAAGGTGGGAGACAGGGCGAAAGTTGTTCAAAACGGTGGGGTCCAGGGATGGTTTTTTGAGGAGAGGGTGCACCAGCGCCTCCTTAAAGGTAGCCGGAAACACCCCCTCCCTCAAGGATGTATTAATCATCACCTGGACCCAACCACATGTCACCTCCCTGGCTGATTTAACCAGCCAGGAGGGATATGGATCTAAAAGGCATGTGGTGGCATTTACCATCCGGAGGATCCTGTCTACTTCATCAGGTCCAACAGGATCAAACTGTTCCCAGATAACAGGGCAAGTACGATCCTCTGGCATCTCCCCAGACTGTGCTTCATGCTTAAAGTGTAACGTACAATGGATCTGAGCGATTTTATCCTGCAGATGCTCAGCAAACTCTTCCCACCGGCCCTGTAAATGGGTCACTGAATCTATATGACCCAGAAGAGATCTAGTAATCTTGAACAGGGCCGATGGGCATCATTCTGCGGACGCAATAAGAGCGGAGAAATATTCACGTTTCGCCGCTCTTACCGCCACAAGGTAGGCCCTAATAGCGGCTCTAGATTGTGTCTGGTCAGATTCAGTCTTCGTCTTTCTCCAGTGGCACTCCAGATGTCTCTTAACTCTCTTCAAAACCCTCAACTCCTCCATAAACCATGGGGAGTGACGGGCCAAACGGGGCAAGAGAGGTCGCACAGGCACAATCCTGTCCAAGGCCCCGGCCACTTCTTTATTCCAGGCTGCGGCCAGGACCTCCGCTGGACCATGTAGCAGATCTTCGGGTATAACCCCCAGCTCCCTCTGAAACCTCATTGGGTCCATAAGTCGCCGGGGGCGGACCAGTTGAGTGGGTCGAGCCTTCCTGCGGAGTGGGGTAGCACAGGAGAGCCTCAAGGTCACCAGGGCGTGATCTGCCCATGACAATGGGGACAGATCTAACTCTCCCCTCAGATCACATTGCCACTGCTCAGACAAGAAAACTAAGTCCCGCGTGAGACCACTGTCTCGAGTCGGGTCCCAAATAATCTGAGACAGGCCCATGGTTGCCATGGTAGCCATCAACTTCCAAGCCACTTCAGAGGCCCATCCAAGGGATGGCAGAACCATAAGTCTGGGGAACTCCACTGCCAACCCCGAGACGGCCTCCAGCAGCTCAGGCAGGGAGGTTGCTACGCAGCAGGGAGGCTGGGAGGCTGTACCAGGGAGGCTGGTACAGTAGCCGCCCGCCTCGCCTCTGCCGCTCTCCGCTTCTCCGCAAAGCTCGCGGTTGATCTTAATGTTTCCTTTTCCTCCCCTTCAATATGTTCCAGCAAGCGAGGAGGAAGCGGAGAGCGGCAGAGGCGAGGTGGGCGGCGGTGGCAGCGAAGAGGCCACGGGCGCAGGAAGCAGCAGCCGGAGGCTCGTCTGGCCCCGTGGCACGCCAAGGGCGAAGAGCTGCCTGCTCTCCCCTTGGCCGCCTCCGGTCGTAGCCGCTTCCGAAATGAGTGGCGCCGCAATCTCCGACCCGGCCACGCGCGCCTGCCCGGGAATGCCGCTGCACCCAGCCGAGCCCTCTGCACATGCTCCGTGACGCTCCCTCCTTCCCGCCGCCTCTCCTGAGCTGAGCTCCGCAGCCGAGCCTGGGCGTGTGTGCGGGAGGGAAGCCGCCATCGCGGGCTGCCTCACCGAGTTTGTCCGCCGCCTGCAGGGAGGGAGGCGGGGGGACAGGGCTGGGCGCTGGGGCGGGGGCAGGGGCCGCGGACGCAGGCCAAAGGGAGATGCCAGGGCGACTGTAGCGGCCAAGGGGAGAGCAGGCGGCTCTTCGCCCTTGGCGCGCCGCGGGGCCAGACGAGCCTCCGGCTGCTGCTTCCTGCGCCCGTGGCCTCTTCGCTGCCACCGCCACCCGCCTCACCTCTGCCGCTCTCCGCTTCCCCCTCGCTTGCTGGAACATATTGAAGGGGAGGAAAAGGAAACATTAAGATCAACCGGGAGCTTTGCGGAGAAGCGGAGAGCGGCAGAGGTGAGGTGGGCGGCGGCGGCGGCGGCAGCGAAGAGGCCACGGGCGCAGGAAGCAGCAGTCGGAGGCTCGTCTGGCCCCGCGGCGCGCCGAGGGCGAAGAGCCGCCTGCTCTCCCCTTGGCCGCCTCCGGTCGCTACAGTCGCCCGAGATGCCAAGAGAGCGCAGCCGGGCTGGGCGCCCCATCCCGAGAGGCGGCCCGGGCACCGCTTCTACGTGGGGGAGAATGCAACTCAGCAGAACCCCATGCGCGAGGTGTGGGCGGCTGCGGGTGGCCCCGGCCTTGGAGAGCAAGAGTGCGTAAGAGCGTAAGAGTTTTGGGGCGGGATCCAATCGCGTGGAAGGGGCGGGGGTGAGTTCAGCTGCATAAGAGCCACACTCAAGGGGCCAAAGAGCCGCATCTGGCTCGCGAGCCGCCATTTCCGACCCTTGCTCTATGCCTCTGCTGATTCATTGGGGGTAGAGTGGAACTGTGGGTTAGGATCCAAATTAATACTTAGGAATTCTTTTAATCATTGACTAAAAACAATGCCTAATTATCTGAAGTTGCAAATAAAGCTTTAAAGAATGTAGTTTAATTGTTGACCTTAATATTACTAGTTATGTGCAAGAACATGGTTCTTCATAGATAATCTCTTAATATACAGTACAGTTTAATGCTTAAACAAAGGCCAAAAGTATATCTTTGTTGACACACATAAAACACATAGAATCAAAGTATTCATGTTGCTCCTTTGGGAAGTACCAGGAATACAGGAAGATTCTAATCATTTTAGCTAGATGGAAATTAGTAATTCTATTCAAAATACAAAGGAAAGAATAAAATGCAAATTAAACGAAGTTCCCAAATCAGTGTTAGCTCTGTGACTCTAGTATCATAGCCTTTTGGTCTGTCTGGGACAATTAAGAATAGGGATCAGAGTTTGATTTAGAAAGCCTTTTTGGTAAAATTGGGGGATGGGCAACAGCAATATTGAAAATTAGAAAGGAGACCTAAAAAAGGGAATTTGGATACACTGTTTGTTTACTGCTCATTCCTTCCTCCCTTTCCACCTGATTTATATTTTGTCTTTCAAGTGTATTATCCTGTTAAGTAGGGGATGGAAGAAAAAGAAACAAATTGGGGGTAGAGTGGAACTGTGGGTTAGCATCCAAATTGGAGATAAAAATTCTCCCTAAAGGTAAAAGATAGGATACAAAATGTTGTGCTTCTTTCCCCTGAAAGGCTCTTTTGAGTGTTTTAGAGAGGATCTGGAAAGCAGAGGTAGCTGGGATTTAGGCCTAAAATTATAATAATATAATATAATATAATATAATATAATATAATATAATATAATATAATATAATATAATATAATAATATAATATAATATAATATAATATAATATAATATAATATAATTATATTATATTATATTATATTATATTATATTATATTATATTATATTATAATATAATATAATAATAATATTATATTAATAAATATAATAATAATATATTAATAAATATTATATTATAATATAATATAATATAATATAATATAATATAATATAATATAATATAATATATAATAATATATAAAATAAGGTTCAGCAAGGAATTACTCCAGCACCACAAAGCTCTGCAATTATTGTCCTGCCCTACATTGGCTGAGACCTTACTGCTATAACTTGCCTTTGCATTGTATTCCTTGAGAAACTTTCCTTCTATTTTATTCTGCTTAGTCCTTCAGGTGAGGGGTGTGACCTTTTGGAATACAAATAAGTTATAGCCCTATCTAGAAAAAAACAGGAATCTTTTTCTGTAGACCACACTTGACCTTGTCTCACTGGGAACATCAAGTCGTTCTCATATGAAACAATTTATGAATCTTTTTTTTTCTGGCAAGGTTGTGAGAGAAGGACAGACTTTGGAGACTGGGATATTCACTTTGCTTGCCCAAATGGTGTAGCTGGTTAAATGACAGATTATCAGTCTTAGTAGACTGTAGTTACAGAAGTAGAAATAGAAGAAAAAAAATGGCTGGAGCACATTTTGACTGGATTTAGCCAATAGAAAACAAAAAGATATCCTGGAAGATGATGTCACTATGGGAGAAGCAAAAAAATATATACAAAAGATACTTGACTTAAACTCGATTGGCCCATTAGCTGGAAAACCCACTCTTGATTTTTGATTGGATTAGCATAGAGAGCCAGTATGGTTTAGTGGTTAAGGTGCTGGGCTAGAAACCAGGAGTCTGTGATTTCTAGTCCCGCCTTAGGCATGAAAGCCGGCTGGGTGGCCTTGGGCCAGTCACTCTCTTGCAGCCCAACTCACCTCACAGGGTTGTTGTTGTGGGGAAAACAGGAGGAGGAAGGAGTATTAGGTATGTTCACCGCCTTGAGTTATTTATAAAAATAATAAAGGTGGGATAAAAATGAATGGATGGATGGATGGATGGATGGATGGAAGGAAGGAAGGAAGGAAGGAAGGAAGGAAGGAAGGAAGGAAGGAAGGAAAGACAGACAGACAGACAGACAGACAGACAGACAGACAGACAGACAGACAGACCAAGGAGTAATGATAAAGCTGATTGGCCAAAGTTTTCTCCAGAGGTCTACTTGTCATGCCTAACTATCCAGTAATTGCACAGATTCAATTAATGTTCAGATTGATTCTTTCCTTTCCCTGAAATAACATTCTATTTTTTTCCAAATAAGATTAACAAAGCATATCTCTTGATTCAGTCAGAGTGAGCTTTTCATCTTTTGACTGTCCTTTTAATTTTTAAAATCCAATCCAAGTTTCATACTTAAGTCCAATATTTTGTACACATATAAAATAAACTTCAGAAAGGAGATACTCTGCAGTGTGTATTAAATTACCTTTCATTTCCATTTTGCTATAAATTGTATGTGATCTGGTTCCTCTCTTGCTGCTCCTCAGTGAAGTGCAAAGTTGGAAACAACACTTCTGTTAGTGGAAGTTTTAATCCAGCCACATATCAAAGGTTGACCCCCCTTTTTTCTCATTCTGGTTTCTGAGTGCCTCCTTCCTACAAACACCCAATATTGTCTGCTATATTTTAATGTCACCTGGGGCTGATAAGATGTGCCAGTGACTAACTCAATCACATAAAGAATACCAGGAATAAAATAAAAGTCTTTTTTGTCTTGTCTTTTCATTGTTTTTTGCACAGTGAAGATGCAATCAGTCCACCAGATATGATCCTGTAAAATATATCACTTTAACTTTCATTATGCCTGTGATGTGTTTGAAAAACCTGGATCATTTTGGTATTTCACAAGTAGTGATAGCAAGGCATAGAATTTAATGTTTGCTGGAATTTTCACCATAGCTTGCTTCTGAGAAAAATAGATGTGTTGTTGATGATAGCAATATTATCCACAGTTAATAATGTGGAGCTGGGAAGATTGGAAAAAGATTATTATTCTTACAGATTTATCATTACAAACAATTCTGTGACATGTACTTAAGCATTTTATAAAATATATATCACTGGCTATTTCTGGAGAGCCACTAGAGAAGCAGACAACAAAAATAATTTCATTGTCCCCTATTCATAATTTCTTTCTCCAGGTAGGGCAGAATATAAATGTATTCTGAGCATATTTAGGCTGACCATATGTCCCATTTTGAATGGGACAGTCCCATTATTTTAGCATTTTTCAACCGTCCTGTTGTTTTGATAAAAATCTCAATTTTGTCCTGTTTTTTAAACCCGGTGGGAATGGCGTGGGAGGATCCGAGCTGGAGCTGTCGATTGGAGGCAGCCTGGAAGAGGAAGCCCTCCTGCCTATCAGCGAGCAGCAAAGGAGGGCGGAGAGGTGGAAAGGAGGGCGATTGGCCAGGTGGGAGCCAATCACACGGACCAGGGGGCGGGTTTTGCAGGTGGGAGCCAATCGTGCGGACTGGGGAGTGGGGACCCCTGTCTTTTTCATGAATACGGAATATTACATAAGACCCTGTCCTGTTTTGCCATCCCAATGTCCAGTTTTTGTCTCAAGGAAATATGGTCAGCCTAAGCATATTAGATATGCAGTTAATATATCTTATATTCTGAACTTCAGATAAACTTGTTCATACCTCCATCTTGCTTTCTGAAACATACTGTCCTGCCTGTCCTGTGTTAGCATTATTGAATTGTCATGCATTTGGTCTCCCACACTTGACCACAATGGTTGCCATGGGCCACAACCACTGATATGGTTCAGTGGTAGATGATAAACTGCTGATCTGAATGAGATCAGAGGAAGACAAATTATTCTATCCATCATTTAACATCAAAGGTAATCTCAGCTGTAATTTTTGGTAGGAGCCTGGCTTTCTCTCTCATGACAGGTAAAATATACAGTATGAAGAAGTGACAATAAGGTTCTTTTTTCAGTTTCCTTTTCTAAAATCAGGGAGATGTTGAAGAAACATTCATATTAGTAATTAGGGTGGATAATGCTTTCTGAGCACTGTGTGTTCAGGCTCGAGTTCAATAGGAAAGCTGCTCAAGATATTTCTTCGGGATCATAGAATAAATAATATCAGTCCATTACTGGAAGTTACTTAATTTGGTGCCAGAATTTCCTCTGCAGTATTTAGATTTGCCAAACAAATGTGGCTGGGGAGAAAATGGCATTATACATGTGTCTCATCAAGAAACACACCATGAAAAAGAAGAAAAAGGGAGAACCAATTTGCATTGTTTTGTATGCTAATTGATAGGAGCATATCTGTCACTTTTAAACAATGTAAAATAAGACTTATTCAATCTTTGGAGCGTGTGGCATAGAAATCAGTGTATAAAAGCAAGTAAAGGAATAAAAATATATGAAATAGAAATCTAAGGCATTTTGTCATTGCGAGAACAACTGTGGCCAGGAGATGTTGGTGTCTTTTCCCAATGCTGTCAGTATCCTAATGGTTGATCAGCCATGGCAAAAAGGCCTCTGGACTTTCCCATATTTGTGGAGTCCTTGGTGCTCTCTGAGTTTGGTTGTTTGCTTGTAGATGTTTCATTTCCCAACCAGGTAACATCATCAGTGCCTTGCATGATGTTACCTGGTTGGCTAATGAAACATCTGCAAGCAAAAAACCAAGCTCAGAGAGCATCAAGGACTCCACTGTTCAACCCCGAGCTACAAATATTCTCTTCTATTTCCCATATTTTCTTTAAAACCTGCCTTGAATCCTTCAAAGGGAGAACTGCCCCCTAAGTAAAACAGAGGGGCTACTTTTGTTTTCCCAAGGAGACCAGCGTTCAAGCAGTACCCTTTTTGGGACATGTCACCTGCCAGTGTTGGGTGGGCCCAAATCAATTGATTGATGAGCCAGAGGCAAGATCAAATGGGGCAACCAATCTATGGGGCTATCCTTTCTCTTTCTTTCCCCTTCTTTTTCCCCTCTCTTTCTCCTACCATGTAGAGCACTGCTGGGGAAGGGGTACCTCACTCTTGCCAGCAGTTTGAATTGCTTGTTTGCAAATTAAGCCAAGTATCTTGCAAAATATGGCCATATTGTTCACCTGGGGCTTCAGGTTGCTCATCTCTGAAGTCCAGCTGTGGTGCTTAATCCAAAACCAGGGACACAGCCCTTGTTTTATTCCCCATGTTTTTTCAAAGTGGGCATGGCTTTTAAACTCCCATTCTTCCTTCCTTATAGGGGTGCCCCAGGAGGAAAAAAAGGAATGGCTCCCCTAGCTGAGGGGATAGGTCAACAGAAGTTGGAACGTGCCAAGTACGTTCAGGTTTGATCTTGGTTAGGGGTGTTGTATTTTGCTGCAAGACTTCTACAGAATAAAAGCTTAGATTTGTGAAAGTGTAACTGGAGATTACATCTTGTCCCTTGAACAAGTGACAGGGAACCATGGAGAAAGTTCAGCAATACGATGATTAAATATGGAGAGATTTAGGCCTAAGAAGACATGAAACAGCTGTAAAGGGACATAGAGATGGGAGATGGTAACATTTGAAAAGCATGCTTTGTGAATTCAGTCCAGTGCATCCTGCTCTGATGATCTGAGAAGAGCAGGAAAAGTTTTTGAACTAACTCATCACACAGCTGTTAGCAAGTACAAAGTAATGGGGTTCATTTTCCAAGTAACTTAATGATAATTTCTCCCTTACAATAAAATTGGATTATTTTCTTCTTTCCACAGTTGGGTGCATTACTACCCTTAATATCCTATTGTTGGTAATATCCAATTAAGTTCTCAGCAATGGCAAGAAAAGGACATTTTCACAAGGACCTGGCCTTCAGGCCTAACTATGTTTTCAGCATCCCACCAGCAAGTCAAAAACTCAGTTGACTTCGCAAACATAGAACTTAGATGAGAGTTGGCAGAAAATGGAATTTTCTAAATATCTCCAAACGCCTCATGGATCTCAGTGGAGGGATAATTATTAAGCCACTTAATTAGTTTTATTATTCTGCTAAGAAGCTGAAATCAGCATTTTAATTGGCAGTGGAATATTTCAAAAGTTTCTGAATAGCTAAATTCATATCTTTTTGGCATAAAACAGAAGGCATTGTCCTTCCACCTGCAAACACTTTGGTAAGGGTTTTTCCTAGAGTTAACACCTGGCTCTAATCCCTGCATTCATTAAAGATTTAAGTACCCACTTCTCTGCTATGTAGCCTTGCATTGCCGTTGCCCTGTTGTTCTATTCACTGAATGAAAAGTGAGAGTATGTAAATGATGCATTAGACTTAAGTCATGATAGGCTGCCATTATTTTGCAAGCGGTTTTGTACAGAAAGCCTTTTTTTTAAAAAAAAGGAACTGGCAGGCTAACTCCACTTGGGCATGTTTAGCTGCAACCACATACATTGGTGCAGCTTATCCGGCATCCTGAGTTTAAGGAGGACAGAAACTTGCAACTCTGAGACAGCATCTCATGAGTAAGGCCGCTGCCTCAGCATTGGTATAGCTACCACAGCATTGATGCAACCTTCCTCAAAGCTGTAAGGTATGTAATATTAGACTTAATGATCTGATGCACCTCCCCACCATTTTGAGGATCATGTAAATTAATTATCTTAGTTCAGTGTGATAAACCACATCATTTGGGATTCTCCAAGGAGGTCAAATCAGTCAATCCTAAAGGAAATCAACCCTGGCTGCTCATTGGAAGGACAGATACTGAAGCTGAAGCTCAAACACTTTGGCCACCTAATGCGAAGAGAGGACTCACTGGAAAAGACCCTGATGCTGGGAAAGACTGAAGGCAAAAGGAGAAGGGGACGGCAGAGGATGAGATGGTTAGATAGCATCACCGATGTAATGAACATGAATTTGAGTAAACTCCGGGAGACAGTGGAGGACAGGAAGGCCTGGCGTGCTGTGGTCCATGGGGTCACGAAGAGTCGGACACGACTTAACGACTGAACAACAACAACAACAACAACAAAATCCATCACTGGTTAACCCAGCACTCATCTCATGTTAATAAGTCTCTTTCCCTTCTCCTGAGAAAATGGATGGTTTTTGGGACACGGTATGGGGAAGGGACCAGCCAGTAGAGGCCTCTTACATTAGACTTTCAAAACTTTTTCCTGTTCTCTTTTCTGTACGCTGCTGCTGCTGCTGCTGCTCCATGTAATGGTGGCTGCATGTGTTCTCATGCAGAGACCAGGCATATGTTTTCAGTGTTCTGTGTCTGACTGATGCTAAGCACAGATTAAAATTCAAACTGGAAGTGTAGAAATGGTTTGAAATGTAAGCATGTTACTTAATTTTATTTTCTAACAGTTAGCCTTGAATTTTGTACAATCTTTCCATTCCACTGTACCTTGCAATCATCTTCCAAACCATAATGAGAATGTACAAAGTGTTATTGAAGGTGGTTTTGCAGCTGAAATAGAACTGGAAGAATGCATAGGAGTTGTATCTCCTGAGTCCCCTTTCCAAAGGGGAAATACACGAAGTCACCTAATCACAGCTTCAGAAAGTGTAAGGTCCTTCTGCTCACTTGTCCTTTACCAAGAAGGTGTTCTATTTGGGTTTTGATCTTAAGTTCTTGAGCTCCTTCTTCCATCCTTATCTCCCAATTTGCATTAGGAAAAGTTATTCTGGAACTCCTCACTATATTCCCTATGAAGAGTCCCATCAGTTCATGTTTGGGACATGGTCACGGGATCTCATGTATGACGTTATGCAATGGTGTACAGTGGAATCCAGAAAAAAAAATAATTTAAATGTTTACATTAAAACCAGAGTACATTAAATTAAAAATCTTCCCATTCTGTACAAACATAACCTGCTATTTATATACTGTATAAAAATGAACCCGTTCTTGAATTTCAAAAGGCATGTTGAAGTAGGATATTAAGCTGGGAACAGATAAAATGACCAAATGATGCCACTTTAATGTGACATTTTACTGGCTTCCAGCTCATTTCCAAGTACAGTTTTTACTATATTAACCTACAGAGACCTTTGAAGGAGATCTGAAGGAACGTTTCTTCCCCTACTGCCCTATCTGAATCTTAAGACTGACCTCAGGGCCAAAAGTGCCCTCTCGTGTTGAATTGCAGCAAGTGGCAACCAGGAGTGACCCCTCTCACTGGTGCCACCTCATTCTCAGTGCGTCATGCCTGGCACAAATTTTATTATATTTCCAGTGGCAGACAAGGATGTTTTATCATCCAGTCCTTTTGCAGGTTTGGAACCGAGCAGTCTAGAAATACAATCAATCAATCAATCAATCAATCAATCAATCAATCAATCAGTGAGTTTTTTTTAAAAAAAAAATGTCACAACTGAGCTTTTTAAGCATTGTGGCTACAAATATTCTCTTTGATTTTTAAGCAATCTCTGTCTGCTGTCTATGCTGTTGTCTCTTTTAATCATTGTTTTAGTATTTTTAAAAAACCAGACATATTTTTAACAATTAAGCTGTAATTTTAGAAAGCTATAAGCCACTCTGGAGAAACTTTGAAGGGAATTATACATCTTATAAAATGACATGAAATCCATTGGGACTGAATTTCCCCCATATGCTACTGTGGCTTGAGAATATCTGCTCCTAGTCAGAGAATATAACAGTGTGTGCTTGAAGAGATTTACATGACAGAATACACTAACTTTTCTAATAGAATTTTCTTTTTAATAAATGTGCTTAGGGCACTATCAGAACCTAGGTTTCCAACTAATAGTCCAAAGGAAAACACTAAAGCTGTATGAGGTATGACCCCAAGAAATGGACTATTTTAGAACTATACAAAGTTTGCATATTCATCTGAGCTAGATGACTATGCTTGGAGTCTAGTCTACAGAGTCTGTAGGAACCTTTGGTAGCCTTTTTTGCTATGATTTACTTTTAGATGTTCTGGAGCTCAGCAGATCTGGTCACCCATCATTAATCATAAATCAAAGAGGTCTTGATCTTTTAAAAAGCCCAGCTGTTCAGGCATCTGTGTACAAAAGCTGAAAAGAGTTTTTATTCTTCCTTTAGCGTGCTCAATTTTGCTGCCCCAATTGTCATGGGATTAAAGGTTCCTTGCTTCTTAATGGTCAAAAAGAGCTGAAAATAGAGAATGTTATCTCAGTAACATAACTGTGGAAACAAGCAGCATTATAGCAATTACTTTGAAAATAGATCTCCAGAAACATAAGGAAATTGCAGTGATGGTCATCTAACTAAAATAGGCTTGACCAGTGCCATCTGGCTCTCTGGATCTCTAGAGAATGATTGTTATTCAGTGAGAGAGCACATACTTCATATGTAAGAATTCCCAAGCTAAATTCCTGAATTCTCCAGGAAGTGCTGGAAAAATGTTCAGTTGATCCCTTGGAGAACCACTGCCTGACAGTATTGACAATACTGGGCTAGATGTGATTGATTGATTGATTGATTGATTGATTTGATTTGGCATAATGCAGGTTCTTTTGCTCCTATGTTCTTGATTATCTTTTCATTATTGTTACCAACATTTTAAAATAAATATTTAACTGCAAATCTTCCAAAATCAGAAAAAGATATAGAAAATAGCTTTCTGTCTTTTTCCAGCCTCTTTTAGTTCTGAAGATCTCCAGGTAATTTTAACAAATCTCAAACCATAACAGCTGTGCTATCTACTGTACTCATGTAAGCAACTCATCTAAACCATGATAATAAAGTAGCAAAGTATCAGGCAAGATCCTGCATAGGATAGATATGGATATGGATATAGATATTGGATGGTATGGAGACCATTCTGTTGGGAAGCCTGAATAGAAAGACCTCGCCATCATCACTCATGCATTGTGATCCTTCTGGCAAATTTGGATGGCTGCTTTTCTATACAAATACTGTTCCAATTTTAGCCCTTCCATTATATTACAACTTCAGTGTCCTGCGGGATCAGTTATGATTTACATTTCTTGCACTTCTTTAGCTCCACTCAAAAAAAAAAAAAGTTCTGGGGAAAAAAAAACTTTGTTGCCCACCTATGTCATATTCCACTTGGCTGAATTCCTTTTCCTATTTTTCTAGATAATTTAGTTATTCAGTTTGTCCTACACAGAATCCCAATTCTTCTCTGTATTAACAATGTTTCCTCTCTTGATGTAATCAGGAGATGTCAGCAGCATGCTTCTATTTCACTCCCCTGTGTCTCTAATGAAATATTGATTAGTATGTGTCCTATGGCTGATCTTTGACTAACTGTGCTGCCTATTCCCTTCCTGTCTGAAAGTCACCTTATAATGCAAGTCTTTAATGACTTTTCCCCCTTTAACTGGTTCCAGGCCCATTATATAACACATCCAGTGATGCCCTTCTTTTCCAGTTGATGAAATTATGAAGCTGGTTTTACAGAAGAACAATGCTCTGGACTAAGTTAAATGATAAACACAGAAATTTTCCTGCGTTCCCTCAAAATAATCCTCATAGTCACAGAAGCACAGAGGGGCTGGGTCAAGAGGGGGAAATGCTGAAAGCAGTGTTTGCACCAACACAATGCAAGCTGCACCATGCCATTGCACACACACACATACACACAAGTGGAGCCTGAGCTTAATGCTGCTTTCATTGTTTTGATGAAAGTACTGGATCCTGCAAATGCCTCCATAGAAATCCATCAAGCTGTGTAAAGAATGATCAGTAATGCAAACACTGTACAAAAATATCTTGGGACATTTAAAAGTTGCATGAAAAATGTGGGACACTTTTTGGATACTGTTCTAAAATGGAAAGTGGGAGAGAGGTATTAATATGACTGGAGGCTAGAATCTAGTATAGAGAAAAATAACTTGCAATTTTCAGTTGGCAAGAGAAAGATTCCAAGATCTGAAACTGCAGTAGCTTCCCCAAATACTTTGTTAAATAAACCCTTCCTAGCATGTTATAATTAATTACACAAATCCTTTTTTGGATATACTTTATGTTTACATGGGGAAACTAATTTCTAGTAGTCAGTATCTGAAATGGTTTTCTGTAGATGCCTGTTTTCAGTATTTCACATTTCTATGCTTTTTTATGAGCCATAGGGAGATGTATTGGAGGGCATGTTCTTTCTGATACGTTACAGGTAGTGAAGATTGAAAATAAGGCATATCTTTTACAACTGGGATACATGCAACCCCATAACTATGTGCTGTCTTTAATTGAGTTTTCATGTGTTGCTATATCTGCCATTTTTTCAAAGTGTTAAACTTCACTGTAAAACCACTGGTGGCCAAGAACCTCACTTCATCTTTTTCTAAAAGGTTGCAATCAAGCTACGGGTAAGGTTACAGTGTAAAATGGATAAGGCCATGATATAAAATGGAATCTTAATATAAAAGTGGCAAGGGCAAAAAATTAAAAGCAAACAAACAAAAAGGTTAATCCTCTAGCTTGCCAGGCTTTTTAATTATTAATTGATTTTTAGAATTAGCAGTATTTAGTTTTTAATATTTTGCAATTTTTATGTTGTTAGTTGCCTTGAATGCTCAATGGGGTATAAATCAAATATCTGTGAGTAATGAAAACTGTACTAAGTCTTAGGATAATCATATGTTTCCAGTTTTTGCTAGTAAACTGCACTGCCAAATTCTGGTGATCCACCCACTGTGTAATGATATGTGGGAATGACTTTGGGAGACAGGAAGAAGAACTTGCAAGATTCTGTTAATGTAACCTTACAATAAAGGTAGAGCTAATATTCATTCTTGTGCTTCTTGTGTAGACTACCTCAAAGGGCTAACATCAATCTTGCAAGTCTCAAAGTATTCCTCCCCTCCTTTCCTTTTACTGTCCATAAAATTAGGAAGGGTCCCTTCTGAAACACTTCCCACATCCCCTCTGCTTCTGTGGACTGAGATACCTTTTGCATGATTATAGTCTAGTCTGCAGCTCTTCCTCCTGTCTCCCAAGGCCATTCCCACATACCATTATACACTGTTAACATACAGTGGCACAAGAAGGAGGTCTCTAAGGACACTAAGATGTTCCGGAGGCCATCTGTTTCCCACTCTGGAATGATCCTATGGAAGAAAGGAAGAAGGGATGCTACTGATATCAGTGGAAGTTTTTTCTTATAAAAATCCTTGCATGTGGGGAGAGAGTGAATATCAAGATGGAATAGGTAGAAGGGATAGTTTAAAATTTCTGTCTTGTGGAGGATGTTCAGGGCTACTCCCAGTGACTAGACACACAACTACATCTGTACTTTAATATGTTGTTAGGAAGATTTAGGAAGGCCACTGCATTTTCTACAGTCTTCCTTCTGTTTTATAGAATACTAGGATAATGTTTATGAATTGCTTTGGAATGCTAGTATTCCTCCTATGTACTGTATATTAGGTAAAAACTTCATTGTCCTTTTTTAAAGAAAACAAAAACAAAAAAACTTTGCCTAGTTGAGCACTGTAACTGATCATGGGATTTAATTTCCAGTTCAAAGATAATGGAAGAAAATTCATAACTGGTTCTCCATGCCCTATTTCCCTTGGCAACCCAGCCATCCCATTATAGGTCAGATTGATTAACTGATGATGTGCCATTAAGCAGTGTTGACTGTTACTGACCACAGAGATAGATTTTCTCCATGACAATCTGTCCCTAACCAGGTCCTTCAAGTCTTCCAACAGTGCAGCGATCACCACTGTGACTGAGTCCATCCACCTTGCTGCTGGTCATCCTCTTCTCTTTCTTTCTATGTTTCCCAGCATTAAGAACCTTCTCTGGAGAGAGAGGTCTTGCATAATATGTCCAAAGTATGATAATTTAAGCCTGTCATTTGTGCCTTGAGTGAGAACTTTGGGTTGATTTGTTTGATGATCCATTTGTTTGTTTTCTTGGCTGTCTATAATATTCTCAGGAGCCTTCTCCAACACCAAAGTGCAGTTTGTTCTGACATCCAATTTGATTTCTTCTGTTTCTTCATCTTTGGCAGTTTCTTTTCACATTCATCCTTAAGGACTTCTTTAAGTTCATTCCACAGTTCCTCTGGTTATCTATCAATGAGGTTTGGGACTTCAAAGCAGTAATGTTCTCTTTGAAAATGGTGGATACAGTATATGCTTAAGATCATATTCTGGAAACTGGTTGGCTTTCTTCTTCTTTAGGTTAACTTGGAGCTTGCACATGAGCAGTGTGTGATTTGTTCCACAATCAACACCTGGCATATAGGTCAGAGGAACCTCCTTAATGGAGTGATCTACTGCTTGAGGGACTGAAAGGAAGATGATAATCCCAAAAAGGAAAGTGGTGGCAACTAGTGCAAATCGAGCTTTCCCACACAGATGGCTCTGATATTCAAGGATACTCTAATTTCTTATCATTATGAGAATTATAAGTTACAAGGCTGCAAAGTTCGGTTTTTCATATGTAAGGCAACCTATCATAGTTAGGCTTGCTGAAACCATATGTTACTTAGAAAACCATCAAATGTTTTATTAAGATTCTCATTCTTTATGGGTGGACTATGAATTGAACATAACCCCATTTGCTACATGTGGACATTGAAACAAATTATAGGTGGCACTCATTAGAAGCAGACACTTCTGATCTCCTGGTTCATAAAATAATAGGAAACAGAAGAATGGAACATGTTTCCTATTTTATCTGAAAAGAACCATTGGCTGGGTTCAGACATTACACTAAGCCATACTTTCAGACACAATTGTTGTCTAGTCCAGGCCACAGATAATGGTAAGCCATAAACCATAGATTGCCAACTACAATGGCTGGGTTCACAAAATATGCCAAACCAAACCTAAACAAACCATGTAATGACTAAGTACAATGTGAGAACCTGTCTATGAAGGTTCTCAGTCATCCAGGTGGAATTGTCTGTAGCTTGAATCATGTCAACTGGATTTCTATTTTCTCAGTGGAAATGTTTCGCTCCTTATCCAAGGAGCTTCTTCAGTCTGAGCAAAGTTAGTAAGGGAATCCTAAATATGTTAAATAAAACATATTTAGGATTCCCTTACCAACTTTGCTCAGACTGAAGAAGCTCCTTAGATAAGGAGCGAAACATTTCCACTGAGAAAATAGAAATCCAGTTGACATGATTCAAGCTACAGACAATGTGAGAACCTATTTACCCAATATCTGATAAATCTATTATTTCTTATATTCCTGCTTCTCTACAACCATATTTATACCAAAGATTAGAAGTCCACTGCTTAAATTAACAAATATAATTATTCCGTTTTGAAATATGTATATTATGTTAGCTGTTTCTCCATCTGTGCATAAAGATCAAAAAAGTGGACCAACATAGATAATCCTGTGTTCACTTTGTACTGGTTCTTTTGTTTTGTTATATATAAGCTCAAGAGACAGATTAAAATATATTCATAGAACTATGAAGCCTGGCAGTTAAGAAATCTTTTTTCAAGAAATGGATAAGCACAAACATTTGCCTTGTATATTAGCTTAGATGGCAGTGCTCCACAGTCTCGTTGTTATAGTGGTGGGATGTCTTACTGCTGTCACACAGACAAATATATCTATCTGATTTGGAATGTTTTGAAACACTAGGCAAATTGTTTTCCACAAGAACTAAGTGATTTGATAGTAATTTATACCTGAACTCCACAAGCAGACACTGATTGACAGTAATTAACATTAGCACAGTATCTCTGCAAGCCATGGATGCTGCCTGTTTCCAGAAAAGTTCATGCAGCTTCAGTTATCGGATACATTTAAGTTGCAATTCTAGACACCTACCCACTTGCCTGGAAATAAAACCCACTGAATTAAGTGACATTTATTTTTGAGTAGATAGGTGATGGATTGTACAGCTGGTGGTTGGGCTGATCCGAATTAACAGTTCTAAGCCTGTGGCTGTTCAACATATTTATAAAATTATCCAACATTTATATAATTATAAAATGTATTAGCAAATATGATGATCAGATATGCAAAGATGGGGGATAGGAAACATTTTAGAGGACCGTGTCAAGATTCAAATGGATATTGGCAAGCTGAAACCACGGGCAGAAACCAGGAAGATGATTTTTAACACAGACGACACAGACAACTCCAAAATCCTAGACTGGGATAAGATGAATCAAAGATATGGGTACAGGATGGGACCCATACCGGCCATACGTGCAAAAAGAATCTTGGTGCTTTCTTGGATCATGCGGCTTCAAAAAAAGCAAATGTAGTCTTAGGCTGGATCAACAGAAGCAACAAGATCAAGGGAAGCCATTGTGTTGGACAGACCACACCTAGAATATCATGGTAATAAAATATGGAAAATATGGTTCCAGGCACCATATTTTAGGAATGTCATGGGTAAACTGGAGTATGTCCAGAGAAGTGAAAACAAGTTGATAAAGGGCCTGGAAAGAAAAACTTATGAGAAATGATTGGTGAGACTGAATATATTTTTCCTAGAGAAAAGAAGAATGCAAAGAGGCATGATAGCTGTGTTCCATTATTGGAAGGGCTACCATGCAGGAGACTATCATGTTCAGAATGTTTCCAGAAGACTAGACCAGAAACAGTGTGCTTAAATTACAAGGAAGTAGATTTCAGTTGAACCTCAAGAAAAAAGTCCTAACAGTAATAGCTGTTGTATTATAAGACAGGCTGCCCCTGGAGATGGTTTTACTCTCCTTTATAAGGTATGTTTAAACAGAGATTGGATAGTCATCTGTTCAGGGTGAGGTAATGGTGGATTCTTGTATTGGACTGGATGATCTCCAAAGTCCCTCCAAACCGTTACATTATATGATTCTGAGTTTTAACACATTAACGTAACATACAGAACTCAGGATTCTGCATCTTTCAAATGCATAACCATGTAAAACAAAAGGTTTGTGCATGTGCCATATAAAAAGGTTTACAAAGAACTAAATTTTAGGATAAAGAATTTTACAATTTCTCTGGGGATACTTTAACAATTTGGGAGTAAATTAGAATAACTGGAACTTTTTTGTGCCTTCAAGCCAGTCTTGACTCCTGGTGACTGCCTAGACTAGTCCCTGCAGTTTTCTAGGTAAGATTTTCAGAAGTGGTTAACCATTGCCTCCCTCCTAAGCTGAGGGGAAGTGCCTAAGGTCACCCAGCTGGCTTTGTGTCCAAGGTGGGACTTCCAGTTTCTAGCCTAGTGTCTTAACTATTACACCAAACTGGCTGTTTGAGAATAATTGGAGGGTGTTTTAAACAATAAATTTGTAAGAGTTCCTCAATCTACACCTGAAACGAATATTACAGCAGAGGCAGTTGCAGGGGCCGCTCCAAGTATTAATAATATCAGTTTGGGGTGTGGCAGGGCCTCAGGACCCCATTAAAATTTTGTTTTTTAAAAAAATTCCAGAAGGTGGATTAAGATAAATCCATCCCCCTCTACAAAACACCAATACTGTAGTAAATGGCGCCATAGAGTCCTCTTTTAAACATGATCTTATCGCCCCTTGGATTTTATATTTAACTTATTTTTTTACTTGTATAGTGTTTGTATTGTATTGTATTGTATTTTATGCATTTAAATTCCTGATTTCACTGTAAATCGCCCAGAGTCCCCCTTCGGGGGAGATGGGCGGTGATAGAAATTGGATAAGTAAGTAAGTAAGTAAATACATACATACATACATACATACATACATACATACATACATACATAAATAAATAAAGCAAGCCAATTTTGACTTGTATGGGACATATATTTTTAGTTACAGACCAGATCAGTTTGTATTGATATCCTGTCCAGGGCTACTGTGAGGAGTAGAGAGGAATAGTAGGAGGGAGGAACATACTGTTATTGAACTACAGCTACCATAGATAACGCCAATAGAGTCTGAGGGTTCTCAAAATCGTTGTTCAGCAACATCTGGAAGAATGCAGGTGTTCCCCCCCCCCCGGTCTAAAGCAGGGGTTTATGAGATCTGGGCTGCAAAGATGCAGATGACCACTAGATGGCAACACATTCTTTGCTGCCATCTAGTGGGCATCTGGATTTTTGCAGCTCAGATCCAGTAGCCTTACTTTTACATTTGTTTTTTGTTTGTATCCTCCTCTCCTCTCCTCTCCTCTCCTCTCCTCTCCTCTCCTCTCCTCTCCTCTCCTCTCCTCTCCTCTCCTCTCCCCTCCCCTCCCCTCCCCTCCCCTCCCCTCCCCTCCCCTCCCCTCCCCTCCCCTCCTCTTTCCCCAGCTTTGGAAAACATCCCCAAGGGAGTTTTCTCTTAAAGGCAGCATATAGAAATATAAAACAAATAGTTCAAAATGACTGGATATTTGAAAATCATGCTGTGATGTAGATTCCATCTTTGATACCCTTTAAACAAAACTCTTCTGATGACCTCTGCAAAACTTCTAGTGCATTTCATAACAAAGTCAACACCCAGAAAAAAGCAGAAAGCTATTTTGTTTTGCTTTCCTAAAAAAAAAAAAAAGCTTTTCTTCTTATGTGACTTGACAGAATGCTTTTGAAATTCAGGGACATTTTCTGTTCTTTTTAAGGGTTTGTAATATAACATACAGTGGAGTGGCAGTTTAGAGAATGAAAGTCACAAGTCTCACAGTGGGCATGTGGGCAAGCATTTCAGTACAACTAAAGATGTTTACTGGATCGCAGCCAAAGCAGATAAAGTGCTTACACATGTTTTGTGACCCCTCCCTAGATTGGGTATGTCAGACAACTATTCAGGGTGACTTTTAGACAAGAAAAAAGCATGATAGTGGTTACAGCTCAGACTCATCATTGTAGAAACTAGAGTGTAAAATAACCAAGCAGGCTACTAGGCATTGTAGCTTGGTGGTAAACACTGGTGTCTGAAGCTAACCATAACAATGTCAGAAGGATGAAATCTATGTTGAGAGATCAATGCAGTTTGGCTTAGTAGATAGAAGTTTTCCATCTTCCCAGTCTAGGGCTGAGAGTGAGTGAGTGGCTCAAAGTCACCCAGCTGGCTTTCACGCCTAGGACAGGACTAGATCTTGGGTCCCCCTGCTCCTAGTCCAGTTTCTTAGTGACTACCACATTGGCGTGTGTGTGTGTGTGTGTGTGTGTGTGTGTGCGTGTACCAAAATTTAAGGTTTAAAGTCTTGACTTTTTCCTCCTGCTTTTGTGGGTGTGCTTTCTTTCAAGCTAGTGGATACTTAAGCAATCTCTTGATGATATTGGGAGGCAGATGAGATATGTTTAGATAATTATTCTCTCTAACCTTTTTGATGAATCTAAGTATATTCGTGCTATGGTATTTTTTTTAAAAAAAACTTATTGATCTTTTGCCAAAAATAGTTGGCTCGAGAAGATGTCATCCTCTCAGTTTGTTATTTCTCATATTAAATTTACGAAGGTTATATTTTAAGAATATGTATATAACTCCTTTACAGGGGCGTGGTGGCTCAGTGGGTAAGATGCCAGGCTTGTCGATAGGAAGATCGCAGGTTCGGAGGTTCGAATCCCTAGCCCCGCGTGACGGAGTGAGCTCCCGCATTAGCCCCAGCTCTTGCCAACCTAGCAATTCGAAAGCATGCAAATGCAAGTAGATACATAGGTACCACTTCGGTGGGAAGGTAACAGCGTTCCGCATGCGTCATGCCGGCCACATGACCGCGGAAGCGTCTTCGGACAACGCTGGCTCTTCGGCTAACAAACGGAGATGAGCACCGACCCCTGGAGTTGGACACGACTGCACAAATGTGCGGGGGGAACCTTTACATTTATATAACTCCTTACATGTCATGATCATATGCTAATGATTGCTGATCCAGAATGTTAGATGTATAATTTTCACAATATAATTCTAAGAACATGCATTGTGTATACAAGCATGTTATTAACTCCAGCTGGCTTAAATGTCCATGAAGTGCACAGACACCTTTTGCATGATTCATACTTCCAATCTGAATCATTGTTGCAGATGGCAAGCACAACTGGTTCAACTGTGCAACAGATTTTGTCCCCAGTTGTCATTTTCCCTTCTGAAGCTTATCTCTCCAATCAATTCCTTATTAATGGCACTAATAAACAACTGTGATTATCAGCTTGTATAGTGAGATTAATTTTTATATCATTTCCAAACTCTTGAGGTTCAGAAAATATATATTGTATGAAGAAATAGTTGCTTTTCTTTGAGGAAAAGAATAACAGAATAGACTCAGTGTGGATGCCTGTAATACTGACTGAGAGGATAAAATGGTATTTTTATTCCAACAAAGGAGTCCCGGATGAACATAATTCTATTAACTTGGGTCGTAGCTGGAAGACTTTCAATACCAAATTTTGTTGTGTGAAATTTCTTTGAAAAAGGCTGAGAAGTTTTATATAAAACATAATTGAAAATGTAACACCCCTCCTCTGAATTTAAACTATCTTTATAGCAATTGCAATGAGATGGTGGGTATGCTAAGATTTTCAAAACTAAAGCCCGCATGGTTGCTGCTTCTCTAACATTTATATGCATTTATTACCTGGAATAGAAATCACATCATTTTGAAGATGATCTTCAAAGTGAGGCAAACACTTCATGAATTCAAAGACAGTTGCAATGTATCCAAATCAGAGAGGAAAGGATTTTCATTTAGTAAAGACCCAATCAGCAATTTCCACTACCAGCAGGGGATAAATCAATCTAAACTGATTGTCTACAACTATTACATCCAGGATCCAGCCATTCTAATTAGTGAAAGGTGTTTGAGATAAAAGGGTTGAAATGTCCTGTATGTTGTCGAGTTTTCTGGGAGGAGGAAAATTATTTGAAGGTACCATCTGCTACAAAACCAAATTTAATCGAAAAATTATACTGCCCTTTTTTGCATCTCCTAGCAATATAAGCAAAAAGCAGAGGAAGGCAAAAAGATTCTTAGGCATGCTTACTCAGAAGTAAATGCCAATGACTTTAATGGGATTACTGCCTGATAGGTAAATATTTAAGAATAAGACAGAATTAACTTTTGGTTTCTTTTATAGATCCTGTTTATGGATGATTCACTGGCAATATTTTATTTATATAGTTGTTTACTCATGTCTATTGCTATTTAAGGGAATTAATGATGGTAACAAAAATGCCTATAAGTACATGAGAAACGCATGCAGTTCATCCATCTCTGTAGATCTTCTATCCTGATTTGGCAAGGGCCTGGCTACTTGAGTCCCCACCAGTCCTATCTGGAATGGCCTGGAATTGAATTGTCCTTAAATCCATGGCACATTCAACCTGTTCTTTGTCATTGAGTTACAACCTTTTTCAATGTTCTCTATGGAAAAAGCATATAGTAAGTATTAGATTTTAAGTCTCTAATGAAAGAGCCCAGCTTAAACTGGCCACTGACCACTTGTTGCAGTCATTTGAAAAACAGGTGGTTGAGTAGGAATCCAGGGAGAACATCTCAGTGCAAGGTATGTTGGACCAACTCAGATTTTGATAGAGGAGGATTTTAGCATTTATAAGACCTTCTTGTCAGATAAAACTTAGGACTTCAAGGTCTCCATGGCAATTTTGGGGATGATCCAGCCTTTAGGAATCTTATATACATTGTAGCTTACCTTTTGGAGTTTTGAGGCTTACAGTGAACAGGATTCCAGAGGGTTCCCTGTCACGATCACAGCAGTACCTGTTCAAAGCTTGGCTGGAGATACACAGTTGGAGGTCAGTTAAGATTGGTACAGTACAGAGTAGCAGTAGCAGAAGAGGAAAAATAGTAAATAAATGCAAAATAATTTTATTGTGCATATTGAATCATTGTAGCTAAAATGTACTTGAATTTAGCTTAATAGCTCAATTTTAATTCATCCAGGCTTTTTTAGAATGTTGCCCTGGTGTATCCCTGAAAGACCCCAGAGATGGATAGAACTAGTTCCATTTTGGAATGCTCTAGGACAAGGGTCGGAAATGGCGGCTCGCGAGCCACATGCGGCTCTTTGGCCCCTTGAGTGTGGCTCTTCTGCAGCTGAACTCACCCCCGCCCCTTCCACGCGATTGGATCCCGCCCCCAAACTCTTACGCTCTTACGTGCTCTCGCTCTCCAAGGCCGGGGCCACCCGCAGCCGCCCACACCTCGCGCACAGCCAGCGGGGCTCTCTGCCGCTCCCTTCGACAGAGGAGGGACCGGCGTGCCTTGGGAGCTGCTGCTGGCGGCATGTCTGGGCGAGGCTCGCGGGCGGAGCTGCCCGTCTGGCACTTGGGTGCTCCTGAGCCTCTTCCCTTCTCCCTCGCCACGTTCGGGCGTTGAGGCCAGGCAAAGCCGGGCGGTCGCGCAGGGGCGAGGCGAGGAGTCCCGCTCCTGCGCCTACCGCCACATCCGTCCGTTCCCGGCCTCTCTCCCCATGTCCGGCGGGTGCCCATGCCAGAATCCCCGCGACCCGGAGGCAGTGACTGCTCGGAGGGCCCCAGCGAGAAGAGGCGCGTGATCCCCGGTGGATCCCTTCGAGGGGCCGCGGGGCTTCCCCGCTTTCCTCCCAAGGAGGCCTCGACGGCGCACCCTCCCGCCCCATCAATCCCCCCACCCCACCGTTGGGCGTCAGAGGCTGAAAGGATGTGGCAGGAACAGCCCTGGAAAGCAGGGCCTGCGGAGCGCCACCTTTGGGGAGGAGGGTCCAGCTGGCGAGCAATGGCGGCGCCGGAGTTTTTGCCGGAGCGGCTGGCGCGCTGGCTGGCCGAGGCATCCAGGCGCTGGGCAAGGGCGCGGGCCCGGGACGCGAGCAACCCGCCTTGGCACTCCTGGAGAAGCGGCCGCGGGAGGCCCGCCGGGTGCACCCTCCCGCCCCATCAATCCTGTCTGTGGGGAGAGAAAAGCAGCCATCGCACAGGCCCGCTTAAAAAACAACCACCCCGAAACCGCTTTCGAGCCGCCTCTCCGGAGGGTCCCTGCGGTCCCGCCAGGTGCACCCCCCACCCCGCCGTTCGGCGTCCTCTCCCCCCGCTAACCCGAGCCCTGCGGTGGCCGGGGGAGCCAAGCCAGGCTCCGTTCCGGCGGGGCGACTGTAGCGACCGGAGGCGGCCAAGGGGAGAGCAGGCGGCTCTTCGCCCTCAGCGCGCCGCTGGGCCCCGCTGCACCCCCGCCCCCGCCTGCAAACCCCGCCCCCTGGCTCTCGAGCATTTCAAAATGTGCACGAGCATGTCAAAATGGCTCCCGGCATAAAAAGTTTGCCGACCCCTGCTCTAGGACAGTTACTCAACCTTAGTAATATGTCGATGAACCTTACTCAACCTTACTCAACCTTAGCAAATTTAAGATGTATGGACTTCAACTCCCAGAATTCCCCAGCCACTTGCTAAAGTTGAGAAACACTGCTCTAGGAGAATAGAGATGAGATGCTAAAGGAGATAATCTAGTTAATGAGTGGAACAAAAGCTTGTCCTGCTTGGATTGAATGCTCATCCTGTTCAAAATTACTTCAATGTGTTTTCAGTTCAACAGTTAATAAAGTGTTCCTACAATTCTCAGGTCCTACTGGACGTTAAAATTAAAAGTAACCATGGGTTGGTGGCATTTCAACAGATGGAAAGCTGCAGAGATGCTGGCAGCACCTATTGAAAAGGAGATATATTCCTTTCCATTTCTTTGCAAGTGTTTTGCTGAAAGAAGAGAACAGATCTGATGATCCCAGGACAGTGATGGACTAAAGAGGGAAGGAGAATACATAACATATGCCTTGTTTACTGGCAACAGCTATTTTTAAAGAAGGAAATCCATTCGAAGATGTTCAGCACCGTCCCTCCTTGGTCCAAACTTTGGGAAGAGATGGTGGGAGGTGAGAAGGCCCACACACAATTTTATAGCAGTTTCAAATGGAATCCTGCTCTTTCAGAGACAAAATTGTCCCAGGCCTCTCAAAACGGCGTAGCTGGCTGTGAAATATTAATTGCCCAAAGCTTCTGTACAGCAATAGCTATGAATAATCAGGCAAAATTCTAGTCCACAGGAAGTCATACATGGAGTGGAATAGTTTCAGAAACCTTTGTTCTGTATCTTATTTTCTTATTGCGTGGCAGAATTTGAGCACATTTTGGATTTAAAAGATGGCATGTTGCCTTTAAAGGTATATGTGTATGTATGTATGCATATACAGTATGAATATAATGATGATGATTACGTGCCATCAAGTTGTTGTTGACTCTTAGTGACCACACAGATAGATTTTCTCCATGATGAACTGTCCCTACCCTGGTCCTTCAGCTCCTTCAGTATGTATATGAGAGGGATAGAAAAAACGTTTCTGTAGCTGTTACTGTTAGTATTCTGATCTTTAATATTGCATGCATCTGCTATAAATTAATGTACCCTGTCCTGATAATAGCAAGTGATGTATCAAGCATTAGATTGCTAGCGTTTTAATTCATTCTGGAGACCACTGGCTAGCTTTTGTTCTTCTTTTCTATATATAAACATATTACTGTATATTGTTAAAAGTCAAGTGCTATATTTCTGTTTTGTATCAAGGACAAAAAAAATAGCTACAGTCCATTAATGAGGATTAACTAGCTACACTGCATAGTATTGTGTAAAATGTATAAAAATCTTCATCATCTATTGCTACCTCCTTTTCCAATCATGATTATTTCTGTTTTGGAGTTTAAGGATTCAAGTCAAGACTTGCTGCTTTGCCCAGCTGGTCTGCGGTTGGGCAGGAATGGGAGGCTTAGATCCGTAATAAGCTATTCAGTGTCTCTTGGCAGTAGAATACCCATGGGAACCTCCCTTGACTCTTGCCATGATCTGTATCCTTCAATTCCTAAATTGTTTTAGATTTCTAAAGAAAAAATAAATCAAATGGCTAACTGGCTAGCTGTAAAGCAAAGCGCTAGCTGCTTTGTGGAAAAGCTCCTTCCTTCCATGGCTTGATTCTGTGGAAGTGATATAAAAATTCAAAGTGTCCCTGCCAAAAATTCCCTAGTTTAAATACTGAACCGAATATCAAATGAATCTCCTTTTTTTAACCTAAGTGTCAGAGTCCAGTCTGACTGACTCTGACTCTGAGGAAAACGAAACTAACCAGAGAAACGAAACTTACCCTGTGCAGCAACCGACAAGAACTCGTGATGGGCAGGTGCAGGTGCAAAAGTGCAACACTCGTGATCAGTCTCGTGATGGACAGGTGCAAGACTCGAGACACCAGAGGAGCAGGTGCAGAGCAACGGACCTGGGGATGACCCAGCAGCGCGGGAGAATCCTGAGAAGCTGATTGGTGCTCTTGACTTACTTCCTAGTTCAGCACCAATCAGCGCAAGAGCGAGGCGGGCGGATAAGCGCACCAAACAGAGGGATTCCCGATTGGCTCCTGAGGAGAGAAGGCGTGCCAAAAACAAGATAAAAGGGTGAAAGAGCAAGCACTGAGTCACCGGGGACAACCGTTCTACTGACCTAACAGCGTCTTCAGGAGAAGCCCAGCCAGATTCATCCTTGAAGTCCTGTCCTTTCACCGCGGAAGAATCAGAGCCAGACCTTCGACTCATTTCTGAATTGACCCCAGCTGCAAAAGAAGCCCAGCTCACTTCAGCATCAATAGGGGTCGGAACTTTAGCTCATAGTTTTTCAGGAAACCCCGGCGGGGGAGCTTCAGTTGTTCCAGGTGATTGTCAGCTGGCGCCTTCAGCTTCACAGCATTTGCCAGCCTTGGCAAGGCAACGTTCTGTTGCTACAGCTAAGTACCTTGCTCAACCCTGTGCGGCTGGTCTCATCGATCTCAGGCCACCATGTTCTGTCTTTGGGGGGATTTCTAGTTGATTATACCCTGCCCTGCCTGGCTTACAGGCAGCATTGCCTAGTGATAGTAGTTTAGTCTGCCTTGCAGCTCCCATTCCATTCCTTGTGGTTCCAGTCTAGTCTGCCTTGCAGTTCCAGTCCAGAATCCCAGAGGTTCCAGTCAAGTCTGCCTTGAAGTTCCAGTCCAGTGTCTCAGAGGAACCAGTCCAGTCTACCCTGCAGTTCCAGTCCAGAGTCCTAGAGGAACCAGTCTAATTCGCCTTGAAGCTCCAGTCCAGTGTTCCAGAGGAACCAGTCGAGTCTACCCTGCAGTTCCAGTCCAATGTTCAAAAGGAATCTGTCCAGCCTTGTCAGCATTGCTTCCAGTAATCACAGAACTAACCTTGAGTCTCCTAGTCAACCAATGTACCTAGCATCCTTGATCCAGAACTGTTGTGTTACTTGCTGCTGAACTTTAGTTGTGTTACCACATAGCTGCCTACCTCCAAGTACATCCAGTTGATCCAGTACTCTTCAGTTGTATTAATGGACTTGGACTTGTAAATAGTTTTTATATAATAAAACTATTTCTATAAAGTTCTGGTGGTCATACTCGAACAGAACAGTAAGACATTCAAGCTTCTGTAGAAGTCCCATGCTTTGCTGTATAAATTTGTAAATCTTTTCAACTGATCATTCTATTTTCATTTGTGAACTGACACAATCAGTCATAGAACTGTGGAAAGTAACAATAAGAAATCCCTCTCTCTCTTTGGTGGTAGAGTAACCTGGATGCAAATCAAAAGTAATGCTTATTAAAACCATAATTTAAACCACACCCTTTTTATAACTCGTTTTGTCTTCTACCTACTTTTCTGCATAGGTCTGACTAAGAACACTTTCATATCTTTCCAGCCCATTCCAACAGCATCCACTGACTTTAATCTGTGTGGGAAAAAGAAAAGGCAGCATCTGACACTCACAAATAATGCTGACAAGCAGGGAAAGCTAATTTCTATCTATAGGATGCCAGGATAATTAGTTCTTTTAAATGGCCTTTTTGACCATTTGGGAATTGTCATTAGGGATACTTAAGTTTTTCTGACATAAAAAAGACCATTACACCTTTGAATATCTCACAGCAGGGAGGAAACATCTAGCTCAGAAATTTATTTCTGATTTCTTGTTGAGGAACGCCATAATGAAAGTCAGTGTTCTCTGAAATTACATCTAAACTAATTCATCAAAGCTTAATTCAGGGGTATCTGTTGGGGGGTTAAAAAAATCAAGTTGACAGACATTACTACTGTATGTGATTAAAACACTGCCCCTTTTTTATATGAACATGCAACTCATGTTAAAAGGGATGGGGCTTTGATCAAACGTAACTGCCATCTTGACTTTTTTGATCCCCTGTGGAGCCACCCCCCAGTGTGATATAAGGAACCTATGAGGTTGACCTATGTTGAGTATTCCTACCTTGCTCAGCACTGCTCAATCTTATCTTGCTCAGCATCTGGCATCATAATTCCAAAGTCAAAATGGTCTAGTTCTTCTATAAATCCAAGCATCTAAGATAAGAAAAATCTGGCATGTTTGTTGATTTTTACTAGAATATAGGAATGTATTTGTTCTTGCTGCATGCTAATGTTCTTTATACAATGTGTACATTTTTGCACATTTTATGCTTCTGACTGTAGCATACCTTGGAATCTTTGTTGAAGTTGTGCATTAAAATAATAAAGAGACTAACAGTTCATCAGCTTCACAGAAAATAGGTCTCCCTTTATTTGGATTATTTTGCAACTGTGTTTAAAATAAAATATTTGTTTATCTTCTGATGCCCATCATGTTTATCTTAAAATTACTTAAGTTTGTTTAATTGCGGCACAGATTGTTTGGGGTCAACAAACACAAATGTTCAGGATATTCAAATTGACAGAATTATGCAATTATCAGCTGTAAAATATAAGCTTAGTATAATATTTAAGCATAGTTAAATATAGACAATTGTCTTTTGAGAGGAGAGAATTTACCACTATGATTTTCATATCTGATAACTGCATAGTGTAATTACAATGTGGTGGCTTTAATTATGTATGACTATAAATTTTGCATGCTTAATAGCATATGTTTATAGTATATTCACTCTGAAATTCTAGATGGGTATGTAAGGGTTTACGAGAGGCTGCCATAAGATGTAAAACTGGGTCCTCAGACTGCTAAAAGTTCTGGAGGTGGTTATATAAAGAACCAGCTGCAGGCTTCCCTGTTATACATGAAGTTACCCATCTCTTCAGAAATCAGAAAACTTATACAGAGGGATGCATTGAGAATAGTTCAGTTGCTGGAATACATGTAAACCCATCCCTTTCATCTCAATAACATTTGCTAGTGAGAACTCAATAAGAATCTTGCCTAGAAAAGAATCCCTTTGGGTTTTAGGCAGCTGCCCGAGAGCCTTACGTTTTTTCTGTCTCTGTTGTTGGGTATTACTGGACATCCTCAATGAGTAACCAGTGCTATATACATGAAGGCAACCAATCCTACATCCTGTCCAATGTGCCACATAGGATATGCTCTTCAAATAGTACAGAAAAACTCCAGCCCATGTCAGTTTGATATGTAAGCATCCATCTGTTTCATCCATCCAAGTTCCATTCAGCTTTTTTTTTTTTAAAAAAAAGCAAGCTTATTTATTTATTTTAGAAATGTATAAGGCCACCCAATTCTACAATGACTCTGTGGAGTGTACAGTAAAAACAATCATACAATACAATTTAAACAAAACAAAACAATCCCCCCTCCAATGCAAGAAGAGAAGCCATCATTAAAAGACATTCAGAAATGCAGGACCCTCCATTCAGTCCAATCCAAGGCCTGGGGAACAAATCAGTTTTTCAGAGTTTTTTTTAGTATGGCCAGGGTGGGGGCCAGATGCATCCTGAAAGGGATGGTGCCAGAGGGCAGGTGCTGTGACAAAGAAGGCATGCTTCCTAGGTCCCATCAGTTGACATGGCTTAATGGATGGGATCTAGAGCACCCCAATTCTGTCTGATCATACAGGCTGGGCAGAAGCATAGAAGACAGACGGTCTTTAGATAACAAGGAACTTCCAATAACTTCATGAACACTTACACTTACATTCCACTGCAATTTGCCCTAATCTACACGTGCCTTAATAAATGCATTTTGACACACGTAGAATTATAAATTTTGAAGAGGCCATCAAGTCTGACTGCCCTGCTCCATACAGGAATTAAAATTTAAATATCCCCAAACAAATATCCCCAGATGGCTTTTCAGTTTCTGCTTAAACACATTCAGTGAAGGGGAGCCTACCACTTCTCTGGGTAATTGAGTTTGCTATGAAACTGTTCTTACGGTTAGGACTTTTTTTCCGTAAAATGTAGTCAACCAATCTTGATCAACAAGTCCTTATCTTCTTCCATGTGAAGAACTGCTCATCAACTCCAGAATTAGCCCATTGGAAAGAGCTGAAGCAGATACTCCAGTAAATTGATCAAAATGTCTTGGTACAACAGTCTATTCTTTTCAATCTGTCATGTTAATGAATGAAAAGGACCTATGTATCAGTCATCAGGATGGACTAATGAGACATCTCTGACAAGGGAGCCAGATGTACCACTAAGTATTATGGAGTCATAACTGAATATGTATATTTGTAAATATTGTAACTCCAGGGCTATATGTTAATTCACAACCTTAATAATAGCAGAATTGCTATCTGAATAGAACCCTTTAGTACACTCGCAACTTATTTCTATAATGCAGAAGTGCATTAGAAGAACCAGATGTTCCCTCAAGCACTGTGATCTGTAGTATTTTTCCCCACTTATCCATGTCTAATTTCTGTTTGCTATCATTAACATTTCATCTGCAGGAATTATAGTTCTCTGCCTTTTGCCTGAAATTATCCAAATCATTATCTCCTTGAAAACCCTGATTGACAGCACTTGTAGGTACACTAACATTTTAAATCAGAAAGAGTCTCTCAGCAGTTGAGCTGTTTTACTGCATTATTGACTTCAGCATTTTATATTCTTGTGGAATAAACTGATCACTTGATGCAAATGGTGAATATACTGTACATACCCTAACCTGAATCCTTTCCATACCAGATATAAGTTGAAGCACTCTATAATTCTCCCTGATTCCCTCTTTGTTTATTTATTTATGTATTAACTAATTATCCCAAAATGTAACATTTCCTCATCTGGAAGTTGTTCCAACCCCTTGGTTGTTTGGGCTGTCCTTTTCTGCCCTTTTTCTATCTCTGTGAGATTATTGTGGAGGTACAGTGGCTGTGACCCCATCTTAGATTTGTATAAATGATATATTTGCAATACAATACAAACACATATTGTACATACAAAGATATATTTGTATAAAAGGAAACAGCTTGTAATCCAGGAGACATTGAAAGGTTAATATTCTCCAAAATTTAGAGGTTTCACTTTCCATAGCTTACTGACAGAACATTTTAAGGACTTCTATGGAAAGAGAACTATTCACACTCAGGGGATATTTGACATCTAACTTTGGGTACCCTCTTTCCAGTAATAACTATGAGAAACGTGTACATTTGCAATCCTTCAGACTAGTTATGGCAACAACAACAACAACAAAAATGTTTGGTTAGATCAGCTGATATATATGTGCTTATTTCAACAGAAGGAAAGAGTCAATGAGCACAAGTAGAGGAGCATTTACTTCCACTGAAGTGTCTGGGAAAGGTTGCTGATGGTGGAACCGCACAGATGCACTGAAGGTCCAGTTTTGTTTCTAGGGTGAGAGTCTTAAAGTGTACACGCTTACAACTGAATTCTTTGTGGCTTCTCAGAAAACAAGACGTGTACAAAATGGGCAGGATTTGCCCGGGTTGCATAGCTTAATGCGGCTGCTTCTTCCATGTAGACAAGCATTTTTGATCTCATGCTTCATCTCCTGTTTCAGCTTGCTCCTTTTCCTCTTAATCCATGCTGTGCTTTCCATTTGCTTTCTGTTCATCCATGGTAGTTCCTTCCGCACTCTGTTAGCATCTTCTCCTTTTTTTCTCCCAGTGAGGCTACCTCTTCGGTGCTCATAGCATTCCCCTTTGGGGAGGCACCTTAACTCTACCTCTAATCCAGTGTTTCTCAACCTTGACAACTTTAAGATGCTGGCTGGGGAATTCTGGGAGTTGAAGTCCGCACATCCTAAAATTGCCAAGGTTGAAAAACACTGCTCTAATCTCTCCTTTTTCTCTGATATTTCCCCAAGGAGGGGGGAATGAGCTATAGGAAAAGTGCTTGGGATTTTTTCCCAGGGAAGCCATGGGACCGGGAAGGTTTACGCTTAGCTCACAGGGCTGAAATTCTATAGCAGAACCAAAACAAAACTACTATTATATTAATTTCTGTATTCATTACTCCCAACTTGTTTCGAATGATTGGTTCTTTATCAAAGGAGTTTCTGAAATATGAGAACCACAATTGCTATATTTTAGAATTTTCTCAATAAAGAAACAATTGTTTGTTTGTTTGATTGTGTGCCATCAAGTTGCTTTTGACTGCTAACGATCACATAGATAGATTTCCTCCATGATAATCTTTGGAAATTACAAAATATAGAAATCAATGCAGCAGCAGCTGTGGGTGTGTATGTGTGTTTGTTACAACTTGTCTGATCCCTTGTTGCCTTTTAATTTAAGCTGAGCAACTCTAGCTTTTAAGGAACAAGCCATTCAGTCCTTCTTTTTGATCTGGCAAGACCTATGGAACTTTTGCCAGCCTGCTGTAATGCTAATGGGTTCAGATGAAAAGATATGCAAGATTTTTTTAACACAGTCTCTTTAAATGTGTGTTCATGGTGGAGTCTTTCCAGAAGTCTGTGCTTTAGCAGATCTGTAAGATTAAATGGAGAATTCCACTGTCGGGGACTGCTCACTGTGAGCATTTAACTTATCTTTAAGTAATGTCAGGAACATATTTTCATATTGGTTACTGCATTCAGAGCAAGCCTTAGTTTGGTAAGGCTAGAAGAAAAAATTGAGCAAAGGTTTGTGGAAAGGATCTAATAATTTGAGGCAAATTTATTTCATAAAATTCTCCCTCCCACCACCACATTTATCTTCTGAATGAGAATCCTTAGCTTATTAATTTGGGCATTGCTTCCACTGACCCCCCCCCCCCCCAATGGGGATTCTTTCTGAATAGGATTGCACTGCTAATTTCTGATTCTTTTCTTTGCCCTTGTCCCCAAAGAAATGCCACCCGGGATACCTTTTAAACATTTGGGGCTGGTTTCAAATACACCGTCTTTAATTTTCAGTTTGTTTGCAAAATAGTCTTATTTTTTTTAAAAAAGAAGAAAGTAATTTAAATGTAATTCCCTCTTCCCTAGTAATTCAGGTTTTAAAATGGGCCATACTGTGATTTTTAACAAGCTTGCTTCAATAATTGCCCTTTTTTGGGGAGGAAAGGTGTTCAGCAACAGAGCTCTCAAATTAATGAGCTAAAGATTGAACTCTATAATGCAATTTGTTTTTTGTAGATATTCAGCTGTGATCCGTTATAAAGGCAGCCCATAGTGAGCAGGCAAGAAAGCAACATTTTCTTAATGAAGACCAATTTGAATTTCTCTAAATTAAAACAAAACACATTTTTTTTATGGGAATGTCCTCTGTGAGGAAAAGTGTGGCTGCTCTGTTCCCCAAAACAGGTAATGTGGATACATGTGAATCATCTGAGAAATTTAAGAGTTTTCCTTTGTATACTTCAAGCCACATGAGAGTGGGGCTATTTGATAAGCTCTATCCCCTCATCATCCCTCAATACCCTAAATGTTGCAGCCAGAGGAACTATTGCACTGATGAGACTGAGACTAATAGATCTGGATTGCAAAAAATCCAGATGTCCATTAGATGGCAGCAAAAGAGGTAGTTCCTTTTGCTGTATTGTAATGGTCTGTGCCCCTTCATGGATCACTGCCTTGTCGTGGCGAAGGGGCTTGCGTAACTCAATGAAGTCAGGTCAAGAAGAACAGGTCATGATGGAGAGTTCTGACAAAACGTGGTCCACTGGAGGAGGGAATGGCAAACCACTCCAGTATCCTTGCCAAGAAAACCCATGGACAGTATCAAAAGGCTAAAAGATATGACGCCGGAAGATGAGCCCCTCAGGTCGGAAGGTGTCCAAAATGCTACTGGGGAAGAGCGGAGGGCAATTCCGAGTAGCTCCAGAAAGTGTGAAACGGCTGGGCCAAAGCCGAAAGGACGCTCAGTTGTGGATGTGTCTGGAAGTGGAAGGAAAGTCCGATGCTGTAAAGAACAATATTGCATAGGAACCTGGAATGTAAGAACTATGAATCAAGGTAAGCTGGATGTGGTCAAACATGAGATGACAAGATTGAACATCGACATATTGGGAATCAGCGAACTAAAATGGACAGGAATGGGCGAATTTAATTCAGGAGACCATTATATATACTACTGTGGGCAAGAATCCCTTAAAAGAAATGGAGTAGCTCTCATAGTCAATAAAAGAGTGGGAAAGGCAGTACTGGGGTACAACCTCAAAAACGACAGAATGCTTTCAGTTCGAATCCAAGGCAAACCATTCAACATCACAGTGATCCAAGTCTATGCCCCAACCACTGATGCCAAAGAAGCTGAAGTTGACCGGTTCTATGAAGACCTACAACACCTTCTAGAACTAACACCAAAAAAAGATGTCCTTTTCATCATAGGGGACTGGAATGCTAAGGTAGGAAGTCAAAAAATAACCGGAATAACAGGCAAGTTCGGCCTCGGAGTACAAAATGAAGCAGGGCAAAGGCTAATAGAGTTTTGTCAAGAGAACACGCTGGTCATAGCAAACACTCTTTTCCAACAACACAAGAGACGACTCTACACATGGACATCACCAGATGGTCAATACCGAAATCAGATTGATTATATACTTTGCAGCCAAAGATGGAGAAGCTCTATACAATCAGCAAAAACAAGACCTGGAGCTGACTGTGGCTCAGATCATGAGCTTCTTATTGCAAAATTTAGGCTTAAATTGAAGAACGTAGAGAAAACCACTAGACCAATCAGGTATGACCTAAATCATATCCCTTATGAATATACAGTGGAGGTGAGGAATAGATTTAAAGGATTAGATCTGGTAGACAGAGTGCCTGAAGAACTATGGATGGAGGTTCGTAACATTGTACAGGAGGCAGCAGCTAAAACCATCCCAAAGAAAAAGAAATGCAAGAAAGCAAAGTGGCTGACTGATGAGGCTTTACAAATAGCTGAGGAAAGAAGGGAAGCAAAAGGCAAGGGAGAAAGGGAAAGATATAAACAACTGAATGCAGAATTCCAGAGAATAGCAAGGAGAGATAAGAAGGCCTTCTTAAATGAACAATGCAAAGAAATTGAGGAAAACAATAGAATGGGGAAGACTAGAGATCTCTTCAAGAAAATCGGAGATATCAAGGGAACGTTTTGTGCAAAGATGGGCATGATAAAGGACAAAAAAGGCAGGGACCTAACAGAAGCAGAAGAGATTAAGAAGAGGTGGCAAGAATACACAGAAGAACTATACAAGAAAGATCTTAATATCCCTGATAAATATGATGGTGTGGTCACTGACCTTGAGCCGGACATCCTAGAGAGTGAAGTCAAGTGGGCCTTAGGAAGCATTACTAACAACAAAGCTAGCGGAGAAGACAGTATCCCAGCTGAGCTATTTAAAATCCTAAAAGATGATGCTGTTAAAGTGCTGCACTCAATATGCCAACAAATTTGGAAAACTCAACAGTGGCCACAGGATTGGAAAAGGTCAGTTTACGTTCCAATTCCAAAGAAAGGCAATGCCAAAGAATGTTCAAACTACCGTACAATTGCGCTCATTTCACATGCCAGCAAGGTTATGCTCAAAATCCTACAAGCTAGGCTTCAGCAGCATGTGAACCGAGAACTACCAGAAGTGCAAGCTGGGTTTCGAAGAGGCAGAGGAACTAGAGATCAGATTGCCAACATTCGCTGGATCATGGAAAAAGCAAGAGAGTTCCAGAAAAACATCTACTTCTGCTTCATTGACTACGCTAAAGCCTTTGATTGTGTGGATCACAACAAACTGTGGCAAATTCTTAAAGAGATGGGAGTACCAGACCACCTTACCTGTCTCCTGAGAAACCTGTATGTGGGTCAAGAAGCAACAGTTAGAACCGGACATGGAACAACCGACTGGTTCAAAATTGGGAAAGGAGTACGACAAGGCTGTATATTATCACCCTGCTTATTTAACTTATATGCAGAGTACATCATGAGAAATGCCGGGCTGGATGAATCACAAGCCGGAGTTAAGATTGCCGGGAAAAATATCAACAACCTCAGATATGCAGACGATACCACCCTAATGGCAGAAAGTGAAGAGGAACTAAAGAGCCTCTTGATGAGGGTGAAAGAGGAGAGTGCAAAAGCTGGCTTGAAACTCAACATTAAAAAAACCCAGATCATGGCATCTGGTCCCATCACTTCCTGGCAAATAGAAGGGGAAGAAATGGAAGCAGTGACAGATTTTATTTTCTTGGGCTCCAAGATCACCGCAGACGGTGACTGCAGCCATGAAATTAAAAGACGCTTGCTCCTTGGAAGGAAAGCTATGGCAAACCTAGACAGCATATTAAAAAGCAGAGACATCACCTTGCCGACAAAGGTCCGTATAGTTAAAGCTATGGTTTTTCCAGTAGCAATGTATGGCTGTGAGAGTTGGACCATAAGGAAGGCTGAGCGCCGAAGAATTGATGCTTTCGAGCTGTGGTGCTGGAGAAGACTCTTGAGAGTCCCTTGGACTGCAAGGAGGTCAAACCAGTCAATCCTAAAGGAAATCAACCCTGACTGCTCATTGGAAGGACAGATGCTGAAGCTGAAGCTCAAATACTTTGGCCACCTAATGAGAAGAGAGGACTCACTGGAAAAGACCCTGATGCTGGGAAAGACTGAGGGCAAAACGAGAAGGGGACGGCAGAGGATGAGATGGTTAGATAGCATCACCGATGTAATGAACATGAATTTGAGTAAACTCCGAGAGACAGTGGAGGACAGGAAGGCCTGGCGTGCTATGGTCCATGAGGTCACGAAGAGTCGGACACGACTGAACGACTGAACAACAAAAATGGTCTGTGAGAATGTCCTTGAGAGAGAGGAGGGAGCAGCTATCTACTGTAGGTAATTGTCAGATAAGAGGCAGCTTAGTCTGCAGAAGGAATGTAGGCGTGGCAAAGGTCTCAGAAGGGACCCTCCCTAGTTCCTTGGACTGTAAAGGCCAGGGCGGAGAGATGTACTGTACTTTCAGACTTGCAAGATTCTGTTAATGGAACCTTGCAATAAAGATAGTGTTAGTACTCATGATTGGTGTTTCTTGTCAAGACTACATTTAAGGGCTGACAGCTATCTAGAGGCCAACTGAAATTTTGCAGCCCAGATCTGGTAGCTTTCTGCATGATTTAAAATTGCACCATCAGCATTTTGTTTAATTTTTAAATTTGGGGGAAACTTAGGTTTAATATTAAGATTAAATTTAAGATTTAATTTTACCTGTGGCTTTGGTTTTTTGGTGAAGGAATGGGGAGATGATTGCTCTTTTGGCAGATGGTAGAACCTCTCCAACCTTGGCTGATCTAAAAAAAAGAGTTGTGCAAGGATCAGACCTGGTTTGTACTCAGATGGGAGACCATCAGAAAGTATTATGGCTTTCACTTCCGGGTGTCGAGCTGAGCAGAGCGCTGAAATGAGGCTCCGTGCTTCGTTTCCACGGTTTCCAAATAGCGGCGATTAACAAGGAAGAGAATCGCCGGAAAATCACCCTTGGAGAAAGGGGGAGCAAGAGATTTACCACAAGGGCTGCCGGATTTTGCTGCTCTCTGCAGATCCCCATTTCCACTGCGGGAAAATGCAGATTGAGCGGCGAAAGGTGGCTGGGCATTATCAACAAGCTCTTTGAAAACCGCGAAGCTGGAAAGTTAAGTAGCTCTCTACTCGACCTTTTAGTTGCACTACTTAGTTTTCTTTTAAATGTTAATTGCCTAATTAAGCGCTAAGATTTATCTCTGGACTTGTTAAATAATTGCTAGAAGTGGTTTTTTCTTTCCTGTCAAAGACTGTTAAAAAGTGGGAAGGAAAGTTAATTGACTTTACCAAGAAGGAAGGTGATCTGCCTATTATTCTCACTTTTACTTGGATTTAAAGTTTCTACTTATTGGCTACTATATATATATATTTTACTTTGGGAATATTCTATTTTAATTTTGTTTCTACATGGAATAATCAATATTCTGCCTTCTATTCTTCTTGGTGAAGATTGTTGGGAAAGAGAAGTGAAAGTGACTTTTACTACTATTTCAGTTTGGCTTGAGTTTCTTACATATGGACAATTATTGGGCTATGGCGTCTTTGGGAACGAGACGGGCAGAGAAGGAGAAGAAGAAGGAGACTGGAGGATCACCTATTGATTCTGCTACACCTGCTACATCTGCCTCAGAAACTTTATTACCAGAAATGAAAAAGATATTAGAAGCTGTTGCAGCACTAAATAAGAAAATGGATGATCAGAATACAGCAATAAATAAGAAAATGGATGATCAGAATACAGCAATAAATAAGAAAATGGATGACTCCACGAAGCAGATGGAAGATCAGATTACAGCATTAGACAAAAAAATGGACGATATGAAGAAAGAAATAACCCGAGAGATTAAACAAGACTTTAAAAAAGAAATTCAAACAGTCAAGGAAGTGGTCAATTCTCTGTCAGGAGAACTTAAAGATATGCAAAGCCAGATGCAAAAATTAGAAGATAAATCAGAATATGCTATTAAAGAGATTGAACATAATCTAGATATCACAGCTTTAGCAGAAATGAGAGAGAAAGAGCACATCTTGAGATTTAGAGCAGTTCCAGAACAAGTAGATGAAAATGTGAGAGAAAGGATGATTTTTGAATTGGCTAAATTTCTGGAGACAAGAGAACAAGATTTAGATTTGGAGATAGACAAGATATTCAGAGTAAACTCACGTTACGCTAAGGAAAAAAAAGTCCCTAGAGACATATTGATATATTTTGTAAGAAAAGTGACAAAAGAGCAAATCTTAAGGAAACATTATAATACTAGACTAAACATAGAAGGGAAGGAAATAATTCTATTAAAAGAAATTCCCTTGAGAATATTAAGGAAAAGAAAAGACTATTCTTTCCTTACAGACAAATTAAGGCAACATAGTATTTCATTCAGATGGGAAAAATTGGAAGGCGTATCATTTGAGTTCAAAGGACAGAGATTCAAAATAACTTCCATTTTAAAAGCAAAAACTTTTTTAGAGAAATACAAGAAAGAAATGGGTTTACCAGAAGGAGAATTGACAAAAGGAGGAGAAACATCGAAAGACAAAGAGAAGACTGAAGATCTATCTGAGAAAGGAGCTACAGGTGTGGACTTAACAAAGGGATTTTAAAGAATAAAACACCAATGGAACTTAAATATCTGACATGGAACATTAATGGAGCTAATGCTCCACAGAAAAGAAGAAAGATATTTCATTTTTTGAAAAAACAGAAATTGGACATAAGTTGTTTACAAGAGACTCATATTTGTAAAAAAGATACTAAATATTTGATTCAAAAACAGCTTGGAGAAGAATTTATTTCAGCTGGATATAAAAAAACTAAAGGGGTAGTCTTATATGTACAACCAAAGTTAAACCCAAAATTGATATTAGCTGATGAAGAGGGTCGATACATTGTAGTAGAAACTAACATACAAGGAACGAAAACACTGACAGTTGGACTTTATGCACCGAATATGGATAAAGGAGTATTTTATAAAAACCTGATGGATAAACTTTTGGACTTAACGTATGACAATTGGTGTTTCATGGGGGATTGGAATGGGGTAATTTACCCCAGACTGGACAGGACAGTCACAAAAAAGAAGTGAAGCAAACACAGGGAAAATTGCCACAAACATTTTTCGACTTGAAAGAGATGTTGGATTTACAAGACATTTGGAGATGTATGAATGGGACTTCCAGAGAATTTACATATTATTCAGAGAGATTTAAATCACATTCTAGAATAGATATGATCTTGATATCTAAAAATTTGATGATGGATATTAACAAAGTTGATATATTACCTAAGACTTTATCAGATCATAATCCAGTAATGTTGACTCTTAAAGGGAAACGGAATGTATTTAGATGGAGATTGAATGAGTCGCTACTACGGAATAATGATGTAGTTGATGTATGCAAAAAAAAATTAAGAGAATATTTTCAATTTAATTTGGACAAAGGGACTAATATTCAAACTGTATGGGAAGCCAGCAAAGCATATATGAGGGGTTATTTTATTCAATACAATGCTCAAATGAGGAAGAAAAAACAAAAAATAATTCAATTGATTTTAGATGAAATTAAAAGTAAAGAGTTAGATTTGAGAGATAAACCAATGGATGACACTTTGCTCACTCAAATTAAATTCTTACAAAAGCAAATATCAATGATATTAACTCAAGAGATAGAGACTCAAATGAAATTTACAAAACAAAAATATTTTGAACATGCAAATAAACCAGGTAGATGGCTGGCTTATAACTTGAGGAAACAAAGACAAAAGAATTTGATTACTAATATTCAACATGAAGGAAAAATTTTGGTGAATAATATGGATATTCAAAAAGCCTTTCATGACTATTATTCTAAATTATATAAAAAACAAGATGTCAACTTGGATGAGATTGAAGAATATTTGAACAAACAAAAATTAACTGTTCTTAATGACCAACAAAGATTGACATTAAACAATGTTATAACAAAAGAAGAATTGACAAAAGCTTTTAAGAAAATTAGTAGTGGAAAAGCTCCTGGACCAGATGGATTGTCAGCAGCCTATTATAAATGTTTTGAAGAGGATTTATGTCTACCTTTGCAGAAGACTATGAATTCTATTTTGGAAACAGGAACTATGCCTGAAACCTGGAAAGAAGCACACATAACTTTGATCCCTAAAGAACAACAGGATTTAACATTAACTAAAAATTACAGACCAATATCTCTATTGAATAATGATTATAAGATATTCACAACGATATTAGCAGAAAGAATGAAGAATATACTTAAGGATTTTATTCATCAAGACCAAGCTGGTTTTCTACCCAAGAGGCAAATACGAGACAATGTTCGAAATATATTAGATGTAATTGAATATTTGGAACAACACTATGATAAACAAGCTGCCTTGATATTTATTGATGCGGAAAAAGCTTTTGACAACTTAAATTGGCTTTTTATGTTTAAAGTACTGGAAAATATGAATTTTGGAGGAAATTTTATAAAATGGATTAAATCAATATATACTCCACAATTTGGCAAAATAATTGTTAATGGAGAATTTAGTAAGCCATGTGAAATCCAAAAAGGTACTAGACAAGGTTGTCCATTATCTCCACTTTTGTTTATACTGGTATTAGAGGTTTTACTTAGATATATTAGACAGGATCATGGTATCCATGGTATCAAAGTTAAAAAAGAAGATTATAAACTAAGAGCCTTTGCTGACGACCTAGTCATTACCTTGGAAAATCCACTAGAAGGAATTGAAATATTAATAGAGAAATTAAAAGACTTTGGGTCGCTAGCAGGGTTTAAAGTGAATTTACAGAAGACAAAAGTTTTGACTAAAAATATGGATTACCACCAACAAGAGAAATTGAAAGAAATAACAGGATATTCAATGGAAGAAAAAGTAAAATATTTGGGAGTATACTTAACAACTAAAAATGTTAAATTGTTCAAGAATAACTATATTCCACTTTGGATGGATATTAAGAAAGATTTGGAACATTGGGAAAAACTGCAATTATCATTATTAGGTAGAATTTCAGCAATCAAAATGAATGTTTTGCCAAGAATTTTATATCTTTTTCAAACACTACCTATATTGGCATCAGAAGAACCTTTCAAACAATGGCAGCGAGATATTTCTAAGTTTATTTGGCAAGGGAAAAAACCAAGGATAAAATATAAAGTTTTGCAAGATTCAAAGGAAAGAGGTGGACTGGGTTTACCGGATTTGAAATTATATTATGCTGCTTGCTGTTTAGTATGGATAAAAGAATGGATAGTTTTGAAAAATGAAAAATTATTGAATTTGGAGGGACATGAATTAAGATACGGATGGCATGGATATTTGTGGTACGACAAAGTGAGAGTTAATGTGGATTTTAAAAATCATTATATTAGAAGATCTTTATTAAGAATTTGGAATAAATATAAATTAATTTTATGTTACAAAAGACCTTTATGGATTTCTACACAAGAAGCATTTTATAGAACAGAAGTAAGAGTTAAAGATAAATGGTTGACTTACAAAGATCTTTTAAAAAAAGAACAAGGACAATATAAAACTAAATCAAAAGAAGAATTGGCCTCTGAAGGATATACTTTCCAATGGCTTTCATATATGCAACTTGTAGAAAAATTTAAATCAGACAAAAAAGACTTTGAATTTGAACAAAATAAATCGGAATTTGAGATACAACTATGTGAGACAGATGACCATTTAATTGCCAAAATGTATAAATTATTGTTAAAAGGTGAAATGGTAGAGGAACAAGTTAAAGATTGTATGATTAAATGGGCAAAAAATATTGGTCATAATATTCAAATGCAACAATGGGAAGATATGTGGACTAAAGGATTAAAATTTACTCTGTGTTATAATTTGAAGGAAAATTTCTACAAAATGATGTACAGATGGTATATGACCCCACAAAAGTTAGCTAAAATGGATGGGAATGTATCCAACTTATGTTGGAAATGTAAAAAAAAAGAGGGGTCATTTTATCATATGTGGTGGACTTGTGAGATTGCTAAGAAATTTTGGACTCAGATACATTCATTGATGCAAAATATTTTACAAATTCAAGTTCCATATAAACCAGAATTATTTTTATTGGGAATAACAGAAGAACAAATAGGAAAGAAATTTACAAGAATTATGCAATATATGGTTACAGCAGCAAGACTTATATATGCACAAAATTGGAAAAACCAGACTATACCTACAATACAGGACTGGATGTTAAAAGTAATGGAAATGGCAGAAAACGATAAATTGACATGTTTATTAAAAGAAAATACAAATTATTATTTTCTTAAAGAGTGGAAACCATTAATGGACTATTTGCAAAATGCAGGAGGGGTAAAGCTTATATGGGGTTTTGAAGATTAAAATATACATAAATTGATATATTAGACAGGAAATGCTCTACAATGTTATATATAGACCTAGCATGTAAGAGACTATTTTTTAAATCACTATGACCAGAGATAAATCGGAAGTTCTAATTTCTATGTTTCATCTTTCTCTTTTTCTAGTTACTTTACTACACTTTTTTCTTTCTTTCTTTCTTTGATTTGTATTTCTATTTCTTTTTCCTTTTCAACCTTTTATCTATGTATATTTAAAATTCAATAAAATATATTTAAAAAGAAAGAAAGTATTATGGCTGTAGGAGACTGTGAAGCTGAAAACATCACCCAGAATAAAACAGTGACAAACCAATTTTGGTATTGTTGCCAAGAAAACTATATGCATGTATTCATTGAATCATCAAATCATATGGTTGGAAAGGGTCTTGGAAGTCATCTAGTCCAGCCCCGTGCCCAGTGCTGGAATCCTCATAGCATCTCAGACAGATGGTAGCCCAATCTTTTCTTGAAAGCCTCCAGTGATGGAGCACCCATGAGTTCCACTGCTTAATAGCTATCGCAGTCAGGAAATTCCTCCTTATTTCAAGTTTGGATCTCTCTCTGTGTTAAACTTCTACCCGGTTTTGTCTTACCCTCAGGTGCTGTGGAGGATAAATCCACACTCTTTGTTCTGTGACACCTCTTCAGGTATTGAAAGACTCAAACAGTCACCAGTAGACAAGCCCTATTCAGTTTACTTATAGTGTTAATTACTGACTAGACTAAGCTACATGGATGCCGTTAGTATTCATGCTTCTATCACATTGAATACCAGTGCAGGTTGCTTAGAATAGAAAATGTTGCTGTATCCATAGGAACAGAAGGGAAGTACATGATGAAATGAAAGGGATATAGAAGTAAGCCAATTAATAACATGTTGGTTGTTCAGCATTGGTGCTTAGGGAGTATTATGCTGCATGGTGCAATTTAGGAAGATTTTCTGAGATTTAAGAGGCAGTGTGATGTCCATCTAAGCCAGTGCAACTAAGCCAAAGCTTATAAATGCACATGTAGTGCATGCCAGAGTAGCTCCCTCTTCAGGGATAGGAATGCTGTACTGAAATCTATACTATTTCGGGTATATGAATTAGCTTCTCTTAAGCAACCTCTGCTTCCAGGGTAGTTCCCTTTTCAGGGATGGGAGTGCCATCGTGCTTCCACATTATCTCCCGCATAGTGCTCTGTTTTGACAACTTACTTTGATACATTGCAAGCCTTCACTGGCTTTCTTAAAATAAGTCCTGTTCTTGTTTGGGAAAAGGTCTCAGCATGGTCAGGAGAAGTGGAAAAATCCAGTAATTTAATGGAACCATCATTACTTTGCTGTGTTATCTGCGAAACCCATGTTGGTGCTTGGATGATTTGGGATTAAACTGGAAGCCAGAGGAGAACAGGAATTCTACCCCCTCTCCTTCTCCTTTCATTCCTGGCTGGCCAGTGATGCTTCATATGCCTCATAAACCAATTATTTTGCTTTCATCACTCTCTTCTTCATGGGAAGCTCAAGTTTCACTGTTTTGCCTTGCATCTAGAATCTAAATGGTCTTAGAAAGGTGGGCAATTCAGCCAGGGCAATACTCAATTTCACTGTTATTACTGAGTCACTACACTAATCAAGCTAGCAGATTCTTTTTTTAAGATCCGCAGGGCAGGGTCAGCTAGATGCTGTGTCAGAAATACAGTAAATGTATGTAATATCCATGGATGCACATTATCGTTCTTAACTGGAACTCTCCATTTAAAGAACATGAGATCATAAGAAGAATCATGCTGGATCAGACCAAAGATATATCTCACCCAGCCTTCTGTTCCCAAAACAACTAGTCAGATTACTACCAGTAGTCCTTGACTTACAACCATTCGTTTAGTGACCATTTGAAGTTACAATGGTGCTGAAAAATGACTTACAGCCAGTCCTTGCACTTACGACAGCATCCCCGCAATCTTGTGATCAAAATTCGGGGGCTTGGCAACTGGCATGTATTTACAATAGTTGCAGCATCCTGGGGTCATGTGATTGCCATTTGTGACCTTCCCAGCTGGTTTCCGACAAGCAAAATCAATGGGGAAGTGCGTGATTCACTTAATGACCGCAGTTATTTGCTTTACAACTACCACAAAAAATATTGTAAAATCAGGTGTGGTCAAGTGATGCCTCACTTAATGACCACACTGCTTAATGATGAATTTTCCAGTCCCTATTGTGGCTGTAAGTTGAGGACTACCTATATAGGAAAACAATAATCAGGACATTTATTCCCTAATTTCTTATTTTCAAAGACAATTTGTGAGAGATCTCTTGATGTGCTCTTTTCTTATGGCTTACTATAGTCTTGGTTGCATACGTTAAGTTATGCATAGACTTATGTAGTCTTTTAGATTCTTGAACAGTATGCCATTTGAGTTCTGTTCAGCCTTAGGGTTCTCATCCTTTTCCTTCATTCTAGAAAACTTTGCAAGTACAGAATGCCCAAATCACTTAGTATGGTTTCATATGACAATAGATACTATAATTTTAAGTTTCCAGTTCTCCAAATCCTTGTACATGTTTATAGAATACTTATTGGCTTTGCTTTTGGCATTAACTTGTCAGCTAATGCTGATAAAAGCAATGATGCTGATGATTTGCAAGATCCTATCAGTAGATATATAAAAGTTTTCAGTTCTACACACAAAGTCTGTAATTCAAGGTCAACAGTTTTTCTTTCCCAATGGTAGTTTTAGGCATGGATTAATTGTTTCTGTTTCTGTAAACAGTCGACACAAGTGAAATTGATCTGCTTTCACCTACAGGTGGTGATTTTTGTAAATTAAGTCTTTGATGGCAAAAGTAAATGCTACAAGGGTTATTTATTCATTACTACTTTGACATCAAAGCTTTTATTACCAAGCAATATTCTGTAGCCTAATTCTTAATAGAGAGAGGGAGGAAGGGAGGAATGAAATATTAGCTATGGGAAAATTGCACAAAAACTTCTTTATCTTACTGGAATCAAATCATTAGCCCACCCACTTCAGCATTGGTTACACCAATATTCTCCACTCTGGGTGTCCTCAAGGTATGTAGATTTCACCTCCTTCAAATAATCCTATTAAGCATGATTATTGCTAAGATTTTTGGGGTATTAGCCCACACATCTGGAGGGTGCCAATATTGTAGAAAGCTGGCTTGTGCTGTCTGACAGTTGATCTTTAGTGATTCATGCAGTTTTTTCTAAGTCTTACCAGGAACTGAGCTTGTTACTTTCTTCATGCAAAGTGTGTGCTTTACTGTAAAGCGGTGGGCCTTCTAATTCTGTGTCATCTTTCCAAAATGGATTAGATACTTCTGATATTTCTGTATCTTGAGCAATAAATATGAATGTAGAGATTCCATTACCAGTCATGGTTCAAAGCCTTTTGAGGGCTTACTTATAAGCTATATTCATCTTTGTCATCTCCTCTCCTTTTAATGTATGCATTCATTTGCTCCTTATTCTTAAATTTATGCTACCAGCAATGTAAATAGATGTTATAAGAAGCGTACATAGTAATTTTTAATGCTAGAGAATAGATTTATATCTTTATGATTCTGCTGGGCTGAACATGAAACGTTATTTTAAGCTTCAAAGAAGCTGAAGTTCCCAAGTCTTTCATCTAGTAACTTATGGTGTTTTATGTGAATTGTTTTAGTGTGAATGATAACTGACTAAAGATCTTTTCCTTGGTTAATCAGTTAGCAAGCTTAAGAATAATCCCTTAAAATGTTTTTTAATTTCATTCTCAAACTGAGCATAATGCTAATTGAAGGTAAATTCTGCTGACCAAAATGGAATTCCTGAGCTGAAAAATATTGATAGGATTATACTTTGTTGTTGTTTATTCGTTCAGTTGCTTCCGACTCTTCATAACTTCACGGACCAGCCCACGCCAGAGCTTCCTGTCAGCCGTCGCCATCCCCAGCTTCCCACGGTTGAGTCTGTCACCTCCAGAATATCATCCATCCATCTTGCCCTTGGTCGGCCCCTCTTCCTTTTGCCTTCCACTTTCCCCAGCATCAGCATCTTGTCCAGGGTATCCTGTCTTCTCATTATGTGGCCAAAGTATTTCAGTTTTGCTTTTAATATCATTGCCTCAAGTGAGCAGTCTGGCTTTATTTCCTGGAGTATGGACTGGTTTGATCTTTTTGCAGTCCAAGGCGCTCGCAGAATTTTCCTCCAACACCACCACAGTTCAAAAGCATCTACCTTCCTTCGCTCAGCCTTCCTTATGGTCCAGCTCTCGCAGCCATAGGTTACTACAGGGAATACCATTGCTTTAACTATGCGGACCTTTGTTGTCAGTGTGATGTCTCTGCTCTTAACTATTTTATCGAGATTTGTCATTGCTCTCCTCCCAAGAAGTAGACGTCTTCTGATTTCCTGGCTGCAGTCTGCATCTGAAGTAATCTTTGTGCCTAGAAATACGAAGTCTGTCACTGCCTCCAAGTTTCTCCCTCTATTTGCCAGTTATCAATCAAGCTCGTTGCCATAATCTTGGTTTTTTTGAGGTTTAACTGCAACTCAGCTTTTGCACTTTCTTCTTTCACCTTCGTCATAAGGCTCCTCAGCTCCTCCTCGCTTTCAGCCATCAAAGTGGTATCATCTGCATTTCTTTTTTTTTAATAAATTTTATTGAATTTTAAAATACATATTAAAAGTTAATACAAAAAAAAGAAATAGAAATAGAAATACAAAGTATGAAAAAAGTAAAGAAAAAGTGAAGTCAAAAAATAACAAAGAAAATATAGAAAATAGATGTCCTCCAATTTATCTTTGAACTTTAAGTACAATAATTAACTTTAAATGTTAGTCCTTCATACAATACACAGGAACTTTTCTTTGTCATATACCCTATGATTTCTATAATCCAATCTTCTGTTCTTCATATATGTTTCACCTTTCTTGATATCTTCCAACAATCCATCTCTGGTTTCTACTCCTTGAAATAGTAATCAAATGTTCATTGCTGCATCAGTTCGATGTTTTTCATTTGCTCTTTCCATTTTTACATCTATATTTATATCTTCAATAAAATCCAATTAGTATAACAAATAAAGGCCTTATTTACTTCTAATAAAATACAATATATTCTATTCATATTATGACTATATATTCCACTAATACATAACCTAACATATTACATAACATAATACATAATATAGCAATTCTTATAATTCTTATAATATTCATACATACATATTCATACATAATATTGTAAAAATATGTCATCCTATAATAACATTAATTCTAATTCTAATTCCACCTCATCATCCCATTATCTTCTTATATATACTGTATATCTCCATAAAGGAAAAATAAGCCATAACATCAACTTCCATTTATATTTATAATCCTATATCTCAACTATCCATCTGCAATTTCCACTCCTTGGGACAATGTCCATCTAAACTGAATACAAAACCTAACATAACACATAACCTAATACATAATATACCAATTCTTATAATATTCATACAACATATTCATACATAATATCATCCTGTAATAACCTTCATTCTAATTCTAATTCTATCTCATCATCTCATTATCTTCTCATAAATGTATCTCCAAAAAAAGTAGTCTATAATATCAACTTATATTTATATTTATAATCTTATATCTTACACTTAGAATATCACATTTTTATGCATCCATACAGTTTCTCATATCAGCTCTCACTCTGTGTACAATCCAGATCCGCCTTTTCATTAACCTTGTGTCCCATATCATCATAGTAAATCTCCTGTTTAGGTTATGCCAAGATCACAATATGCAACTTGTTTTATTCTGTAACTCATGTGGGATGTCAAAATGTTTATTTTACCATATCTATCAATTTGCATGTTAAGATCTTCCTGTCTCAGCTGCCACAATGTGTTTATGCCCAAACGTTTAATAGACCACCTCCTGTAAATTATCATAATCTTCTTCTGTACCAATATATTCAAAATCCTCTTTCCTTGTTTCTCTACTGGCTCACGGGATCTTCCCTCTGTTTCTAAATCTATCCCTTGTGTCTTCTGTTCCTGAGCCACCAAAACTATAAATATACGTTCTATTAATTTCTTAATTTCCAAAAGAGTTTCACTAATTTCTTTCTTAAAATCCTGAAGTGCTGTAAAAAATGCCATTCTCACCTACACCCCCTTTTCAGGCTGCCATAATTAGCTGTTGTAGTCAAAACAAGAACACTTTCCCAGGGAATGAGTGGTCAGCTGATCTGTTGTTATCAGCGATGTCTGTTTCTTTAAGTAAGAAAAACTTTTAAAATAAAAGATGAAAAATTCCACAGAGCAGTATTTCAAACAGTTTGTAAAAGGAAAAATAAAAATAAATTCCAAGTGAGACAAAGTCCGTTCTAAAAAAAAGTAGAAAAATAAGAAGGAAAAAAGGCATACATTCTCTACTTTATTCTTCAGGCTGCACGCTGCTTAACCCAAACAAACAGTTTCTCAGAAGTCAATTAGTTTGTCGAATGAAAAATTACCAACAAAATCTCTTAAGTCCCAATTTCTCTGATACAGAAGAAAGGTAAAAAAAATAATACAAACTTTTCATTATGTTGCAAAAATAAAATCTATCAAACTTCCACCAAAATTAATTATAGCAAAGAAAACACAAAATTAGCCAACATTTTAAGCAAAGTCCAGAGATAAATTTTAGATAATAAAAACGTTCTAATCCAAAAGAGAAAACTAATATAAAGTGATCTAAAAGCTGGCTGCCACTCTTATGTCTCCCAAGAGACTTACGTTCCCTGCAGAGCTAGGATCCTCCTTCGGCCATTCCACTGCATTCACCCCCGTTCCTCTCCGTGGTGGAAACTACAAAGAAAAACAGGAGTGGGCAATTCCAATGGCTGTGTGAGCAATCTTCTGGTCCCCCCCTCTTCAGGGGGAAGCTTCAGTGGTCTTACAAATTCTGTAGACCTCTGCAAACAAGGTAAAGTCAGTCAGGTCTCAGAGCTCTGAGAAGCTCTGACTTATCGAGCTGCCAGCCAGGCTTGGAGTGCGTATCATCTGCATTTCTGAGATTGTTAATGTTTCTTCCCATGATTTTAACTCCAGCCTTGGATTCATCAAGCCCAGCATGTTGCATGATGTGTTCTGCATACAAGTTGAATAGGTAGGGTGAGAGTATACAACCCTGCCATACTCCTTTCCTAATCTTAAACCAGTCCGTTCTTCCATGGTCTGTTCTTATCACTCCTACTTGGCAATTATACAGATTCCTCAGGAGGCAGGCAAGATGACTTGGTATCCCCATACCACCAAGATCTTGCCACAATTTGTTATGATCCACACAGTCAAAGGCTTTAGAATAGTCAATAAAACAGAAATAGATGTTTTTCTGAAACTCCCTGGCTTTCTCCATTATCCAGCGGATATTGGCAATTTGGTCTCTAGTTCCTCTGCCTTTTCTAAACCCAGCTTGTACATCTGGCAATTCTCGCTCCATGAATTGCTGGAGTCTACCTTGCAAGATCTTGAGCATTACCTTACTGGCATGTGAAATAAGTGCCACTGTTCGATAGTTTGAACATTTTTTAGTGTTTCCCTTTTTTGGTATGGGGATATAAGTTGAATTTTTCCAATCTGATGGCCATTCTTGTGTTTTCCAAATTTGCTGGTATATGGCATGCATCACCTTGACAGCATCATCTTGCAAGATTTTAGACAGTTCAGCTGGGATACCATCTACATGGTCAGTTTTTCTTGACTGACAAAACATGTCAACTGGATTTCTATTTTCTCAGTGGAAACGTTTCGCTCCTTATCCAAGAAGCTTCTTCAGTCTGAGCAAAGTTAGTAAGGGAATCCTTAAATATGTTTCTAGAGTGGCTGTGTGACCTTGCACCTGGGGCTAGGTCATGGTTATTTGAGATGTTTATTTCTAAGTCCCTTTATCATCCAAAGGAAGATCATTAAGATTACCATGCTGCTCAGCATAATACTCAGATCTTGCTTTCCTGCACCACTGAAGAGAAAACTGCAGTGATTGTAGATGGGAGATTAGATTTAAAAGCAGAAGAGTGGCTGAAGTGGATCAGCCTTGGAAGTAGTTATCTCCTGCTCAGTGTATAGATGGCTGATAGGCCAAGCTTGCTTACCACTAAGTGTATATGACAGTAAGATGAGCTAGTTTGTTGTAGCGGTTAAGGCATCAGGCTAGAGACCTTGACTTCTAGTCCTGCCTTAGGCACAAAGCCAGCTAGGTGACCTTGGGCCAGTCCCCCTCTCTCAGCCCGAGGAAGGAGGAAGCAATGGCAAACCACCTCCAAAAAACCTTGTCCAAAAAAAATGGCAGGGACTTGTCCAGGCAGTTGCTAGGAGTCAAGACTGACTTGAAGGCACCACATAAAAAAATGACAGGAAAGCTGATTGGATTTTGGAGATCCTCTTGTGGCCAGTATTCTCTCATCAGAAATACATATAGTACCAACAGTCTCCTTGGTATGCTGTAATTCAATTAGAACAGAAAATTAGCAGACACATAACAGACTGATGTGTTTTTCTCCATTCATACAAGGATGAAAGACTGGCAGTTTGATGTTCAGTTTTGATAGGCAGTAATTAAGTGCTGTGAGAATTGTGGTAGGAATGAAAATGTTCATAGATCTGAAGAGAACACCAGCTTCAATTCAACAGAGAGAAACATGTCAATTTCTTGTGGCCATCACCTCACCTAGTCTTGCTTGAATTTGGAGCCCTGTTCAGCAGCATCTTGCCTTGGATTTTGCAATAGCAATGGTCCAAAGTAAACAAACAAATAAAGCCTGTAAATCTCAGTAAAATCAATGCCCCCTGATGCTTAAGCAGTACAAAACTGCAGTCTTTTGGGTGCTCTGAGTTCCCCACGTGGCAGCCTCAGTGAGACCACCCAGGACTCTTTCAGCTAAGTGTGAACAGAAGTGTACAGTGCACAAATGCACACTGGTTGTGCCTAGATTATTAGATCGAATCAGATAAACCTGACAAAAGAAAGGGAGGCAAACTAGGAGAGGCCCCGATGGTGCAAGCAGGAGTTAATGTCAGTGCTTCTTTGTATGTGTCTGCAGGGGTTCAATTCACTCCAGTTCAAGCCTTTTATGGCTACTCAAGAGATATTGATTATATACAAATCTGGGCATAGAGCAGAACAAATGATTTGCTGTACTGAGAAATTAATTGAACAAGTCACTTTAGATGATAGGATTAAGCTCTCAGCAGTAGGCAAATACCCACACCACTAGTACTATCCAACGACAATTTAATAGTGGCTGCTGGCACCCACTGCATGTTCTGACACCCTTTAATCCAACTATTGTTTTTATGGTAACTTGGTGTCAGGGCTGTATTCCAGAGCCAAGACTGTTCTACGAGGACATTGAGAAGAAGGACGGAGAATTTCATTTTGTAGTAGCAATAAATAAATAAATAAATTTTAAAAAAATCAGTGTACTTTTTTCTGCAATAAACAAAGGAAGTTTCACTTCACAAATTGCTAGAGTGGGATTTGAAATAAAAACAGCAAGTGTTATCAAATGCCAAGATCAAATGCCAAGATTAATCTAATGCATTCAATTCCATAGTTATTTGTGCTAATGGAAGAGCCACTGATTTCAGTAGCCCTGCTCAAAGTATGACTCCATTTGGATCAATCATAAAAAATGTACCAAAGAACTGGAAAAGGTAAAGAAAAATAACAAAATTATCATAGATTTAAAATGTCATCCCTGGTCAGAAATGCTGAAGTGTTTGGGGCTTTTTAGCTAAAGTAATGTTTCAACACAGGTGAGAGGTAGGATAGAATTTTGTAGAATTAGAGAGAAATCCTTTTTGTAGAGAAGATTTTTTTCCACCCTTCTTTATAATACATTCAGCGGATTAGAGAATTTCTTTCATGCAGTGTGAAAATTAACATCAGGTACAGTATCATTCACTAGAACAGGATTTGTCAGTGACAAAGAATTTCAACTAATCCTTACTAGTTGAAGGAGCAGAGAAATTCCAAAGGCATGGATCTACTGAAAGTAGTTAACAGTCATAGCTGACTTAAATGTCTGCAGCAATTAATGCTGAACAAAATGATCAGAGATGGTATCATTGTCATATAAGTGCTTGTCAATAGCTAACACCATTGGCTTGGCTTTTTTTGGCCTTGGTACGTTCAGGAACACCCCCCCCCCCATCTTTCTATTATCTATTTGTGTGATGCTATTCCCATTACAAAATAGAGGAGAAAATTTCCCAAGTACAGTATGTTAGTGTGCATATTCTTTCTTTTTAAATACAATTTATAGTTATCTGGAGCTGAATGGTATTAAAAGCCTTAGAAATGATGTGTGCACATTTCGTTATTTATTTAGATGTGGAATGTGTTATTTTAGGGTTCTTTTTCAAAGAAAGTCTTATCCATTGCACAAATAATACGGGGAATAAAAAGAGTGTAACTGTTGCAGAAACTATCTGGTGCCTGAGCTTGCTTATTTCTTTGTCCTTCCTCAACTGTGTTTTTCTGGTGTTCTGTGTCAAAGTCAAGCCATGGATCAAATGCCAAGGCTGGAATTGTTTTATGCCTGATATTTGTAAAGTAATATGGAATCCTTTTTGATTAGAAAAGCAGGCTACAAATGCTGTGATTTAATAAGTGTCGAAATGATGCCAGAGTGCTGTTAAATAATGCAAAACACACAGAGGGCTGCCATTTATCTCCATATCATTTTCTTCATGAAATATAAGGATTTTCTGAATTAAAATACGGTTTTGTCTTTAATATTTTTTATGTTGTAACAAAAACTTCAAAACCCACTTTTTCAGTATTTTCTTCCACTCATATACCTTGCTTTCTAGGAAATAAACTCCATCAGAACAACAGTTTTGAAGGTAGAGAATATACTTGTGCCAAAAACTGAAGCAAACAGCAGGGACAAGAGAAGAAATTTTAGATTTTATTGACAAGCTGGAAGCAGATAAAATCACTAAATTCAAAGTGGACCTACACATTCTTAAAGATTTCAAATGTAAAATTGTTGATCTTCAAGCAAACATATCTTTAAGATCAAGCCTCTGTACCAGAAGACAAGAAAGTGGGCAGGGTGATCCCAACTTTTGACCTAGGAATTCAGGGAAGATCCAAATTAGTTAGCCATGTTAGTGGCAAGCATTATCTGTGTCATATATCTTGTTGAATTAGGGTCAATCTGGTTTCTGCAAAGGCATGTCTTGTTTTGCCAGTCTTTTTAAATTATTTGAAAATATCAGCAAATATGTGGATGGGTGTGGCAGACTCTATGTCCTGGGAATTTCAGAATTTCTCCAAAGTTTGGGAACGGGCATTAAAATGGCAAAGCAAAATGGTACATGTTGGAACAGAGAGACTATTTGCTCTGACAAGATCTGAGCTAACAATGACTGCTCAGGAAAGGAATCCTGGAGTAGTGCTAATAGTTTTATGAAATATCAATTCAAGAAATGGTCACCCTAAAAAAAAGCAACTTTTATTTTAGGATCAGTTGATTGATTGATTGATTGATTGATTGCCATCAAGTCATTGTTGACTCCTAGCGACCACATAGATAGATTTTCTAAAAATCTATCTCATGGACCTCATGGACCATAGCACGCCAGGCCTTCCTGTCCTCCACTGTCACCTGGAGTTTACTCAAATTCATGTTCATTACATCGGTGATGCTATCTAACCATCTCATCCTCTGCTGTCCCCTTCTCCTTTTGCCTTCAGTCTTTCCCAGCATCAGGGTCTTTTCCAGTGAGTCCTCTCTTTGGATGTCTCAAAAAAGGATATCTGAGTTGGAGAGAGTGCTGAAAAAGATAACCAGAGCAGATCTTCTGAAATAAAAGATTACAACAATGATTTTTTTCTGATTTAGTTTATAAAGAAAGGGTGAATACGGGGGGGGGGGGGGGCATGGTAGAGGTGTATCAAATTATACATGAAATAGGGAAAGGCACATTTTTCTCATTTTATAGTAATTCCAAAACTAAGGGGTTGTTCACTGAAATGAACGGGTTAGCTTAAAGGATATTATGCATACTTAAATTATGGGTTTTACAGCAGTAGTAAGTAGCAGTGGTGACCAACTTGGGAGCAAACTCATTAATGGTGGATAAGGCCACCAGTGGCTGATGATGACAATAATAATAATAATAATAATAATAATAATAATAATAATAATAATTTGCCCCTCCATGGATACCCCCTTGTTGTGTGGGAGGGGCTTGTGATGCTCTGATGAGGCTGAGAGCGATTCTGGCGGTCGTGTATTCTACCGGAAGGGTCGCCCATGCCAGACAGGCCTCAGCAGAAGAGCCAGACCAAGTGTATCCATCAACCCACTCACTATGGTGAGAAAGTAGAAAATGAACCCTATACCGGATCAGTCGTCACCTGGATCAACAAGGACCGAGTCAGGTGCTAGAGTTCCTGGGCATCTGTCGACAAGTGGGCAACAAGAATCAAGAGCTATGGCTGGGCAACCAGGGTTTAGCCCTGTAGCATTACTGGAAGAACAGCAACCACAGAAAAGATAAAAGTACTTTATTATTTATTTATTTATTTATTAAATTTGTATCACTATGTATCACTATGTATCACTATGTTTGAAAACCGCACCATTATCAAGATCTCAACACCGAAGTTGGAAGGTTATGGCATAAACTGGTGGTGGTGACAGTGGTTATCGGCACACTGTGTGCTATACCAAAATTTTTTGGATGGCACTTAGAAAATCTGCACATTGACAAAATGTCCATCTGTCAATTACAAAAGGCCACACTGCTTGGATCCGCATATATACTACACCATTATGACATCCTAGGTTCTTGGGAAGAACTCAGTGTGAATGAAGGCCAACACCAGCTAAAGAACAGGCAGCTGTGATTTCACATTGTTGTGTATACAATAATAATGTGTATTGTTTTTACAATCTGGCTTGGTGAATTGAAAATCTACATTTTCCTTACTTAACCCAGAAAATGTAAATAATGACCTGATAGTTATAATGACCTGACACCAAGTTTGATTATTATTTTTTTTGAGAGAGAGTCATAGTCTGCATGTAACTGAGGGCATGAAGGGTTCATAGCATAAGTGAATATGCAGATGATACTCAGTTATACATCTCCATCCCGGGTAAAGTAAGTGATGCAGTGACCACTCTGTCCAAGTGCCTGGGGGCTGTAGGGGTCTGGATGGGGAAAAACACTGAACCCTGGTAAGACGGAGTGGCTGTGGATTAACGGCCCCTCGGTTTCTGGGAATTTGTCATCTTTAGTTCTGGATGGGGTTGCACTTCCCCAGACAGACCCGGTGCGTAACTTGGGAGTCCTCCTGGACTCACGACTCCTGCTCTATGAAAGAGTTCCATCTAGCGGGGTCTAGGAGGCGAGCCTTCTCTGCAGCGGCACCTGCCCTATGGAACATTCTTCCCCCAGAGATAAGACAGATTCCTTCACTCCTGGACTTCAGAAAAAAATTGAAAACCTGGCTCTTTGAGCTCGCCTGGGGCAAGAGGGAAAGTGGTCAAGCTTGGGGATGGCTGATTGCTTGAGCCTCCCCAAATATTTTAAACAGACTTCAGCAGCACGGCAAACCATCTGCCACTTGGTTTTAATTTTAATTTTAATTTTAATTTTAATTATATTTATTATATTTATTGTATTTTATTTTATTGTGTTTTTATGTTGTTGTATTATTGTTGTGATTGTGAACCGCCCAGAGTCCCTCCTTGAGGGGGAGATGGGCGGTCATAGAAATTTAATAAATAAATAATAAATAAATAAGTGTCTGTACCACAGACGGTGACTGCAGCCATGAAATTAAAAGACGCTTGCTCCTTGGGAGGAAAGCTATGGCAAACCTAGACAGCATATTAAAAAGCAGAGACATCACCTTGCCGACAAAGGTCCGTATAGTTAAAGCTATGGTTTTCCCAGTAGTAATGTATGGCTGTGAGAGTTGGACCATAAGGAAGGCTGAGCGCCAAAGAATTGATGCTTTTGAACTGTGGTGCTGGAGAAGACTCTTAAGAGTCCCTTGGACTGCAAGGAGGTCAAATCAGTCAATCCTAAAGGAAATCAACCCTGACTGCTCATTGGAAGGACAGATACTGAAGCTGAAGCTCAAATACTTTTGCCACCTAATGCAAAGAGAGGACTCAGCGGAAAAGACCCTGATGCTGGGAAAGACTGAAGGCAAAAGGAGATGGGGACGGCAGAGGATGAGATGGTTAGATAGCATCACCGATGTAATGAACATGAATTTGAGTAAACTCCAGGAGACAGTGGAGGACAGGAAGGCCTGGCGTGCTATGGTCCATGAGGTCATGCAGAGTCGGACATGACTAAACGATTGAACGACAACAAAAAAAAATCGTAGTTATTATTGTCATTTCTTATTCTGGTATTTGCTTCTCCTGGTGCTCCTTTTTCCTTTCATTTACCAAAATTGTCAGCTGATTTACTACTACTTTATTACCTTGAGTTTCCTTCCATTTCTCAAGGGGCACTCATTGATGGTATGAAAACCCATCCATGCAGTCATCCCAAGTCAGAACCTGACTTTATGGCCTACCTCACATTAAAACTGATAAAGCTACAAAAGAAAAGAAATCCAAGGGGTTGGATTAGTTTTGCCTAAGGACTAAACCAAGAGTTATGGCCCTGGGATGGTGAGGTAATTCAGCACCTCTTTGGCTAAATAGATCTTATCTTCTACAATATGTCACTTCAGTTCTCAGGTGATTTATAAAGCCAGCCACAGTATTATGTTACCTCAGGAATGAATATCAATCACGTATATTTAAAGCAATAGCACTCATTCTGATTTATTTTATCACAGCCACATAGATATTTCTAGAGGATGTTAGTGTTTGCTGTTTGCTTTGACTCTGTAATATTTCACAACTTATTAACAGAAATCTTTATTTGTGTATATTGGCTAGAAATCTGTCTCCACAAATTCTGTATCTCCTCATGATTTAAATGGAGGAGTTATTTTGAACAAATACATTTGCATGACAAAATGCAACTGGGATTATAGAAATGGATTTGGAGTGAATAGAGATTAGGAATCATTAGAATAAATATGTTGTAGATCCCTTTAAAATCTGACACTAACATAGTGTCATGCAAATTCATTGGTTCTGGGCACAGGAGTCCAGGAAGGCAAGGGAGACAAATGACATTATGGATGTTATGACATCATTGTGCAAATTATGTGCATCATAAAATTTGTATTAGTCATGTCTTGACACAACTGATGCAACTAACACAAATTACATAATATGCATGAAGCACATGGCATCATTGTAGCTTGTGCTGGATGTCTAACATTCTGAGATCAGCAATATTTCATGTGCGTAACTCTAATTTGGTTGTATAGTAAGTGAATGGTATAAGGAACTAGTGTGCAATTGGGAGTCCTCCTGGCCTTACAGCTCCTGCTCAAAGAGCAGGTGGCAGCTTTGGCCAGGAGGGCCTTTGCATAACTATGTTTTGTGCACCAGTTGCACCCATTCCTGAATTAGTCTCTCACACTCTAGTCACCTCCTAGTTCAACTACTGCAACGTGCTTTATGTAGGGCTGCCCTTGAAGACCACCCAGAAGTTATACTTTGCCCAGAATGCAGGATTACCTTAGTACACCCATGTGACACCACTACTTCATGAGCTGCATTGGCTTTCTATTGTCTTCTGAGTACAAATCAAGGTGCTGGCTATCACCTATAAAGCCCTACATGGCACAAAAGTGGGTTGTTTGTGGGACTGCCTCTTCCCAGTGGTATCTGCCCATCCCACACTCTCCAACAGGAGACATGCCCATTCCATTGTGGTACCTTCTCTCTGGAATGAGCTCCTTCCACTCCTGAGTTACCATTGGCCTTACCCTGTGGCCTTCAGAAAGGAAGTAAAAAACTGGCTTTTTCTTGAATGTTGGGGTTGGAATATTTGGAATCCCTATCTGGAGGGGGGGTGGTATGAATGTGGGTTCCTGGTAGCCTATTAATGCCCTGGTTGGATTTTGATTAAAACTGTTTGTCTTGGTTTGTTTTGGACTTATTGTACACTGCCCAGAGTTGCAATGTTTCAGTTGGCAGCCGTATAAATAAAATAAATGAATATGGATATGTGGCGATAGAAGTCCAGTGAGCCAAAAGGAAATGCAGTTATGATTACAGAAATGAAATGGGTAATTTTCAGTTCACCATGAGCAAAGAGCACAACATATACAGGCAGAAAGATACCCAGGTTAAACTGGGGAAGCACTTGTTAAAGCCAACAAATTGTATCCACACTAATAGATGGGTTAATAAGTACCAAGTTAATTCAGAGAGGATCAGAGAGAGAAAATGCTGGCTTTTACACCATATTTTGCTTCTGAATACTTTACTACTGATATATCTAGGGCAAATGCAACACAGCCTTCTTTGTACATATCTGCTTGAGGATGGCAGGACAGAAAACATATTTCTTCAAGTTCATCTCAACATACATAGGGAGATATACTGTCTATAAAGTCTGATGCCGATTAAGTGTGCCAAGTGTGGAGGATAGTGAGAGAGAGCGCCAGTTTGGTCTAGTGGTTACGGCAACGGGCTAGAAACCAGGAGACTGAGAGTTCTAGTCCCGCCTTAGGCATGAAAGCCGGCTGGGTGACCTTCGGCCAGTCACTCTCTCTCAGCCCAACTCACCTCACAGGGTTGCTGTTGTGGGGAAAATAGGAGGAGGAAGGAGTACTAGGTATGTTCACCACCTTGAGTTATTTATAAAAATGATAAAGGCGGGATAGAAAATAAATAATAAATAAATAAAAATAAATAGTGATATAAGAGAACTCTGTCACTGTTCCTTGCAGAGGACCCTTCGGAGACAACGGAACAGTGGCAGGGAGATTTTGCTGGTGGCAAAGTACATTATTCTGACCCAAATATTCTGAAGGGTTCAAGAAGAAGCTGTACTTAGCTAAGTACAGTGCACAACCTTCCCTGCCCCATTTGAATAAGTAATCAGTTCAACTGTTTTTACATTGTAGTTGTTGTTGTTGTTGTTGTTGGAGAGTACATTCTCCATACCCAAAATGACCAAAACAAATGAACTTGGTAAATTAGGAACCATTTTAACAGAAATCTGATGATAAAGTGAATCCTTCTCAGTCCCACAATATAATACTTTGATTCTAAAAGCAGATGCCACCCAACATACTATTTTTCAATTTGAGAGAAGGAGAGATGAGAACTGGAAACAGTGCAAGAAATTTTGCCCATGATTGGAAGATAAGCAAAAAAAAAAGTCTGCAAGGATTCTAACATATGCTCAGCAGAGTGAGCTGGCTTCCAAGAAAGACATTGAAGTCTATCCAGCTCTTTCTCATCTTTGCTTTGCATAATATGCAATGTCACATTATCAAACCAAGGATAATTGTTAGTTTAATTTTACTTTACTTTTAACTATCTATTTTTCCCATCCTCCAGGTAGTAATGGTTTCAGGGCAGCTCATTATAAAACCAATTAAAATAGTAAAACAATCAAAATTAATTAAACTTGAGGAGGAAAATAGTGATTAAAAAAATCCTATCAGCATACTTACAATTAGATTCAGAGAACATTTCAAAAGGCCAAAAATCTTTGGCACCAAAATGACATGGAGGATGCACCTGTGACACTGTGGGGAGAGTATATCATTAATGTGGCACTAAGAACATTTTAAACCCCAGAATATAAAAAATCAAAACACTAACATTAATAATAAAATAGGTACTAAAAGCATTTGTCTCATGACCGAAATCTAGGAACTACTATCCTATCTGGAAAAGCAAAGGACTGGGGTTCCATATACTGTATATCACAAGTGGAGGCTATTAAAAGAATATAAGCTAAGAGTAATTCCCAAGGGAAGGTGTTCAGTAGCCTGGGGGTGACCCATCTCTTGCCTTTATGCCAGAAAGACAGGACTCAGACAGCAAGGCATTCTCCAAAAGGGCCTATCCTGCAGATCTTAAGGCCACACTTCTGACTTAGATAGTCAGATCTTAAGCCACTAATGGCTTTAAAGGTTAACATCAACACTTCAAGTTGTGCCCAGAATACAAATACTTTAAATCATGTCCATAAACGATAGCTGTTCAATACAGATCTTTCAGTAGAGGTATCATACAATCCTTACACCTCGCACTGCTTAACAGCCTAAGTGTCACATTTTGCACCAATTGCAACATCCAGATACTGTTCAAGGATAGCCTTGTGTAGGGTACATTGTAGATAACCAACTGGATTAGGAAGAGTTACAGCTGGTTCAAGACTCCAGTAAAGAATCAACAGCATAGTCATAAATCAGTCCACTTACTGTTGTGCCTGGTTGTAAAGCTATAAATCAGTTTCCAGCTTTTCATTAGCCTTGTATGGGGTTTAACAGTAGCAGTAGTCAAGGTTTCAGCAAGTTGACTGCATCCAGCATCAAGGTTCAAGGGGTGAGAAAAAATGGTCATAGTTGTCAGGGTCTGGTCCAGAGAGTAAAGAATATACATAGACGGGCACAAAACACACAGCTTCAGGGTAAAACCATCACCAAAGTTGCTCTAGCAAATAATCTGCCTTCTGAAGTAGTCTTAAATAACAAAATATTCTGCACTCCCCAGAAGTTGATGCTAAGCTGATGCTACGTAGTCTTCATGTTGCTAGGATCCAATCCTGTAAAATTTTGGATCTCATCCAGAGATTCCCCTGCTAATAGCCACTCATTCACCTGAGTAACTTTTGGCTCACCACTCATTGTTGCTGAATTTTTGGGGGCTGGGAAGACCTTAACTCCAGCCCCAGGTCAGAGTCCTCCTTATCAGGCTTGGAAGTCATTGAGCCTTCATCTGGCCATTCAGTCCTGGTACTGGGGTTTGGTTCCTCATCATCTGAAAGGGAGATGACATGTCTGACTAAGCCCTGACAGTAATTGTGCAAAAATATTTCTTGACCCAACCCACTCTGAATTCAGTGACTGCCGAGAATCAGGAACAGCCCACCAGATACAACCCATTTAGCCCAGGTTGAAAATCAAGCCAAGTGCAAGGTCCTTTTTACCAACAGCAGGTTGTCTTGTCTGGATATAATTTCAGGTTGTTCTCCCTCATCCAGACTATTATTGAATGTGGGCAATATTTAATCATATTGATTTGTTCCTTGATGGGAAACAACAATAGAGTTGGATGTTCTCAGCATACTGATGATGGCCTGCTCCAAAATTCCAGGTGGTTTTCCTCATGTAGTGTCAGCCTCCCAAGTAGACCAGACAGGAAACACGACCAGATGAGCTAATTCTACTTTATTGTGAGGCTACATTAACAGAATCTTGCAAGTCTGAAAGTACAAATCTCCCACCGTCCCTTTTTACCACCTGATCAGTTCGGGTGGATCCTTTCGAAGTTTCTTTGTCTGTCTGTTATCCAGTTGTGGGCTCCTTCCTCTTTTATCTGATTGTTCCCTAGGCAGCATTCTCACATTCCATTACATGTAGATCTTGATGAAACTTGAGGTTTTACCAGCAGTGTAGATATTGAGCAGTAGTCACCAAGCACAGCCATCTAATGGGGCTCCTTCACTTTCAGATCATCCCCATTCTGTCACATAAGGATCCACAGTTTTGCTCTTCTTTCTTTTACATAGGCAGTGATATCCCACTGGTAGTAACTGCTATGGGAAGCTACCAGGGAGCTTGTAGATTAGTTCAGACCTACATAAATTAAATCAGCATAAATCTTATAGAGAGGTGTCTTCTGTTGCAAGTTGCCAAACTAAATATTATATACAAGCCTGTTGTAGTGAAAGAAAAAAAGTGTCAACAATATATGTTCAATACTACTGTAGTGTGTTTCTGGGTAAATTGTATTTTTAGGCCCCCTTTTAATAGCCAGCTTTCCCCTAGCTTACTGTTCCTAAGGTTGTTTGAATCATCTTTTATATCCACACAGAAACTCATAGATATGCCCCCCTGAAAACTTTTCTTCCTTTGTTTTTCTGTTCCCTTTTCTATTCATATCCCTGATTAAAATGAATTGTTAGCATCATCTGATTAATATTGTGAGCAATGAATTATTTTACATGCTTGTTTATACAGTTTATACAGTTGAAGGATCTAATGTATTTGATCCCTTTTGTATCTACTCCAGAAATTTCCCTTACCTTCCAGAGCAAAACAGGAAGCATAGATAGGAGGCAGGATTATTAGGTATGTTCACTGCCTTGAGTTAACATAAAAAATTCCCTTTTCACCCCTATGGGTGGTATGTGTCTTCCTCAACCTCAGGTCCTCTACAGAATTTGAAGGTTCTGCACAGTATCTTAGCATTGCACTCTTCTGGACAGAGAGCTCGGATGTTGTTCCTGGGGTCTGTTGGACCCACTCTCCAAGCTTAGGAGTCACAGCCCCAAGTGCTCCTACCACCACTGGGACCACTTTAGCCTTCACTTTCCACATCCTCTCCAGTTCCTCCTTCAGGCCCTGGTACTTCTCCAGCTTCTCATACTCCTTCTTCTTGATGTTCCTGTCACCTGTCACTGCTACATCTATCACCACCACTGTCTTCTGGTCCTTGTCTGCTACCATGATATCTGGTTGATTGGCCAGTACCTGCCTGTCTGTCTGGATATGGAAGTCCCACAGGATCTTTACCCTGTTATTCTCCACGACCTTCTGTGGAATTTCCCATCTGGACTTGGGAGGGTCTAGCCCATACACTAGATACATATATATGATAAATAACAACAACAACAACAATAATAAATGTTGGAGGTTGAAACATATCTGTGTGTGTGTGTGTGTGTGTGTGTGTGTGTGTGCACATGCCTGAGGAACATGATTAGTAAATCAGGTTTTATAATTATAACAGAAAAGATATTTATTTACAGGAAGTGCATTAAAGGATAGGGAAAGCCTAGCACCTAACTACTACCTACATCTCACTATGAAGAGAGTTCAAAGCATGTGCTCCATGCACAGATGATTGGGAAGGATGACAGAAGGAAATGAGCTCAGATTAGCAATCTCTTAAACAAAAAGCAGGCAGAGTGATTGTCAGGCCCAGCCCAAGAATGACAAAGAATCAATCCAGTCAAATTTCAGTTCTTTATTTGCTCACACCGTATAGACAGAATCTTGCCACACTAAAGCAACTCTGCCTAACCTAAGGGGAAATAATCTGGGAAAGCTCTAGGGCGGGGCTATTCTGAACCTCTTAGTTTTCCCACAATCGCTTCCTGGTATTCTGTTCGGAGTATGAGACCACCAGAACCTTTTAAGGAAATAGTTTTATTTACAATTAAAACTATTTACAAATGGCAAAAGTCTTTCAAGCACATAACTGTAGATCAACTTGGATCAACTGGACTTCACAGCAGGTTGCACTTGGAAAGCTTGGCAGCTCTGCAGTAACACTGGCTAGCATTCACTACAAGTTGAGTAGACCAAATTCCTCTGAAGTAATGATACAAGACTGGCTGGAATTGTAGGACTAAACTTGATTCACGGAACCAGGCTCTTCTGAAGCACTGAGGCAGGGCTGGACCGGATTTACCAGACAAGACTGGACTGGATCCACTGGACAAGGTTCTTCTGGAACAACAGGACAATACTGGACTGGATCTACAAGGCAAAGCTGGACTGGTTGCACTGGACAAGGTTCTGCTGGAGTGACAGGACAACTCTGGATTACAAGGCAAGGCTGGACTGGATTCCTTGGACAAGGTTCTCCTGGAGCAACAGGACAACACTGGACTGGGTAAACTAGGCAAGGTACTTCTGGAACAATGAAATGCGGCTGCACTAACTAGCATGATAAGACTGCCCCAGAGAGAACTGATAAAACTTAGCTGAATTGGCAGGATGTTGCTGGACTAAGGCTGCAGGACGAAACTTGGCTGAAGCGGCTAGGTGAGGTTGAACTGAGGCGTTGAGATTGCAATTGACTGGAGTCCGCTGAAAAACTGCGAGATAAGAACCCGTTTCACTTGGCGAAGGAGCAGCGTGAGACCCTGAAGCAGCTGGGGTCAATTCCGGAATGATGCGAGGCTCTGGCTCTGGTTCTGTGGCAGCTACAGGGCAGGACTCTGAAGACTGTTCTGGCTGGACTTCTCCCAAAGAAGCTGTTAGCTCGACTGAACGGTTGTCTCTGGCGATTGGGTGCTTGCGCTGGCGTCCTTTTATTCTGTTTTCTGCGCACCTTCTCTCCTCGGGAACCAATCGGGCTTCCTTCTGCTTGTTGCGCTTCTCAGCCCGCCTTTCTCATGCATTTATTGGTGCTCTTGACCTTGTTCCTGGTTCTGGACCAATCAGTTCCTCAGGATTCCCCCGCTCTGCTGGGTCATCCCCGGGTCCGTTTTCCTGCACCTGCTGGTCACGAGTTTCAACTGCCTGGTGTTGCAGAAGATAAGTTTCATTTTCCTGGTAAGTTTCGTTTTCCTCTAGCTCGGAGTCAGAGTCAGGCTGGACTCTGACACCTGGACTGTGTCTCCTCTTATCTTGTCCTCCTCCTTGGAATGTGCACCCTCCTTCCTGAGAACCAGCAGCATTACTGAAATCCACCACAGTGATAGAGGGAACATAAAGTAAATCCTTAACTCTTTAGCTACACCTGATTGCCGACTTGTGGTCAGTGGATCATAAGGTGCTGAAGAGTCAGTGCCATTGGATTTGTATCTCCAATAGAAGGAACTCAAAGGAACTGCAAAGTTTTGCCAGCTCTGACATTGTTGGTTCTGGACAGATCTAGAGGCCAACCTGAAAGTTATTTATTTATTTCCTTCAAAACTGGCTTGCAATTTTTTTCTTACATTTTTCTGCACTTCCCTGAATTAAAAAATTAAAAATAAAATAAAATCCACAAATGGCTTGACCAAATATGTTCAGTCAAAATTGGGGCAGCTGATGCCTATTATTGGAGTTTGGAATTGTTGACCTCTCAATTATATTTTTTTCCTATCTTTTTAGCTTTCTTATAGACAAACCAGACTGTTTTGTGATGATTTCTGGTGCTGAAGTTCAGGTGAAAAAAACCCATCTAATTGCAAGTTTAGGGAGGAAAATAGGACTTTGCCAAATTAACAGGGTTATCCATACTATTTGGGTAATTATATGTTTTGCTACGTAGGAGTGAAGTTTATATTTTGACATGATTACATGATAAGCAAACCTATTAGGAAATGAAATCTTGATGATGCCTAAGAGAATGGAATATGTTTAAACAAGATATAATGTGTATGCAGAGTGCTAAAAGTTATAAGCTTGTTTAGAATCTTATATGACAATGCTAGAATTGGACTCTCACATGGATACAAAGAAAACTATTTGTTCAAAAGATGATAACAATAACAGTAATAATAATAGAGAAGAGTTGTACTGTATGTTAAACAATATCTGCACCTGCTCACAAATCTAGGTGAATGAATTTGGCATGCTGTAGGGATAATCTGGATTAACGTATGTGGAAGTACAAATAAAAGCAATACTGTTATTGATGCCTACTATTGCCTTCCCAGCCAAGGAGAGGATGTGAGTGATGCTTGCCAAAAGCACACTGAGAATCTTTCAAAGAGTCATGAAACAGTAGTGATGGAGGACTGTGATTATCCCGATACAGATGATGGCTCCCACCCTAATAATATTCCACAGGCCTTGGAATACTAAAAAGTACTAAAAAAACTGGCTTTTTTTCCAGGCCTTGGGCTAGGGTGGTTAGAGCCCCTGGTGAGTTTTGTTGTTGGTCAGATTCGCCATCTTGTTCTCTTATCTGTTTTCCAGATTTTTCACTGGTTTACTTTTCAGTTGTATTGTATTTTGTCCTTTTGTTGCATTGTGAGCTACCTGGAATCATTTGGAGTCAGGCGGCACTTAAGTAGAATACAATGGATTGGGTTGGGTTGGGTTGAATTAAATTAAATATGTTAGGAGAAAAAGTGCCAAACATGGCCTTTCCATGATATCCATTACTTTCTACTTCAAAGAGTAGAAGAAGCCACAGCTGTCCTTGACTTCGATACTAACCCATGAGGAAAAACTTAGGCAAGGAAATGGAAACAGTTGGGGGAACTGACCATGTAATACTGGACTTCTTTAGGGAAGCAAAAGCTAAGTGCATTTAAACACATATTTTGGACACTGAAAAAAAAACAGATTTTAATAACCTCCAAGCAATAATGGAAGTCTGTGGCAGGAGAAGCTAAAGGAAAAAGGAACCTAAGAAGTGTATGGGTTTCTAAAAAAAGAAATACTAAAAGGACAATTGCAAACTATTCTAGTGAGGAAAAAACTAGAAGATAATTCAAAAAGCCAGTTTGCACAAAAATATCTGAAAAGAAGAAAGGATGTACAGAGAGGGGTGGGCACCAGGGCAGAAAAGATATAGGTAACCTGGAATTGTTGAGATGGTATCAGAAAAGTTTAAAGCTCAATATTATCTGAGGTTAGAGAAGAATATCATATAGAACAACAACGGCTTTTTAAAAGATATATTTAAAATAAAAGGAAGAGAAAAGAATATCAGCTGCTCAACAAAAGTAGCAAAATACTAACTGCTACCAAAGAAAGAGTAGCACTATTGAACCTGTGTGTTGGTTCCCTCTTCTCCAGTAAAAGAGTCAATGGGAAGAGTAGAATGAAGGAGAAGAAGAAGGATTGAAGCTTGAGACTGGTGGAAACTCATCAAGGAATGTATAGTCGAAGGCTATATCATCAAGGAATACTTATTATTCCTAGGACCAGATAAATTGCATTCTAGGATACTGAAGGAGCTTGCTAATAGTCTGAATCCTTTTTAATGGTGTGCAATAGTTGGATATGAAGTGAGAAAATGTATTAGGATCCTCCTGGTACCTACCTGTCAGCTGTTCTTTTTCCTGAGCTGTCATGGAAGCCACCCAGACTCAGGAAAATATGTGTTTGCATTAAGGAGATATTAAGGAAGCAGCAACTAAATGGTGGCACATGGTCACACCCTGTCAGCACCTCTTTAAGGCCTCCTGATAACACTTATGTCCTGGTAATAATACTGATGGACAAGATGTTGGAATAAAAGTTGGTCACAAACTGAATATGAGTTAAGTACTGTGTGGCTGAAAGATAGGCAATTTTAGGCTGCATTAACAGAAATACTGTACAATTCTCAAATCAAAATGTGTCTTGAAGACCTAAATGGCTCATTCCAATTCTAACCAGTATAAATTATTGAGCAATCTTTAAACTATTTTAGGCTTGTACCTTACTTATTGGAATCTCAGCAGCTGCTTTATTGATATTTGAGTTATGTCCAGTTTATGTCTTTGCTTTTACGCCTTTAAAAAAATAGATTTAATGTTTTATTATTTAGTAAGCCACTTTGTTGGGGCTATGCCATAAAAGGAGGGCTATAAATAAATGAAATATTTTATCTGTTTTACCTAGAAACTAAAGAACTGCTTGGGAATCAAGCAACAGGGCTATTATCAGCAGTGCAAAGTGCAGTAATGGCATTATAGCATTTTAGAATGAATATTCAGATGAGTTCTTAGTGCTCTTTACAACAACTCCCTAAGGTAGATAACTCCATTTTGTAGATGGAAACTGAGTTCAGGAGAGTGATTTGCTGAATACTAACTAAGTTGCTTTTATATCAGAGCTTTTTCGCACTATCAGGCATGGTTTTTCCCCAACTTGTTGAAAGCATAATATAAACAAAGATGCCACTCAGCACCCAAGATGGCATTATATTAACTAGCATTATCCTTCCCTTTGCCAAAGTTTTTCTGTACTTTCTACTTTCAAGTGAATTCCATTTAGGAAGAATCTTTTCTTCTATGCTAATAAAAAGCTTTCACTTTGCAGATCTGTCCAGCTGTATTGCTTCCTGGTTAGCATGTCAGGGGGCAGGAGGGAAATTAATGCTGAATTGTCTAATTGTCCCTTGTTTAACTTCAGTCCCCTGGCAAAAAATATATATTAAATTACTCATTATTTCCCTTTTCTTTGCAATATGGAAAAATAGTGCTACTTTACTATAGAGAGAGAAAGATGAGTAATTTAATGCCCTTTTCCTCGTGGGTGACAAACACTGACAAAATAGGAAGCAATTAAGGTGCAATTCAGCATTAATTTCCAGCTGTCTTGAACACAGAGACAATAAAATTGACTAACCACAAAACAGAAAGCTTTCAGCTTAAAGAAACTGTTTCCTTTAAAAGCATATCGCCTCTATGCTGGGTTATCTGCTGCAATTGTGTTTCCTTACAATAATAATAGTCTGAGATTCTATATGAAAACTGAGGAAGAATACAGAGAACACTATAACAATTTACCAAGATCATTGTATAGTTTCCCTGTAAAAACAACTGAGTGAACAAAGAATGACAATTCCAAATAAAAAGATTAGTATGGAAGCAACTCTATTGAATTCATTTAAAAAATGGGGTTTAAAACTAGGAATTACTCAGTCTCTTAGGCTGCCATTCTGTGCTCACTTTCTGAGGATAATCTACTTTGGATACAGGAAATCTTATGTAATTCATATACCTATGAATCAACACCCCAAACCACTGATTTTTTTCCCCTCTGTGTTTCTGCTAAGATATATGGGTCTACTCCTGGACAAATTGTGCAGGGATAAAATGATCAAAGAAACTTGGTATCTTTCAAATACTGTCCAATTCCCACATCAGCTGAGGCATATTGTCAGGCTGAATATCTCAGTATGTCACAGACATACTATTCTATAGGTCAGAGCTTTCCGAACTTTTCATGTTGGTGACACACTTTTTAGACATGCATCATTTCACGGCACACTCTTACAGCAGGGCATCATTTCGCGACACATTCTTACAGTAGGGCACGAGGCAGGCACTAGGATCTGCGCGGAATCACAGCAGGTTTGGAGGCAGCAAGGCACAAGGCAGGCACTAGGACCTGCGTGGAATCCTGGCAGGGCTCGGAGGCAGCAGCAGCCACGACACACCCAGACACTGCAGCCAACACACTAACGTGTTGCGACACACAGTTCGGAAAGCTCTGCTATAGGTAGTCCTTGCTTAACGATGCTAATTGAGACCGGAAAATAAAGAATGTCAGCATTTAAATAAATTTTAAATCTGTTTTAAATATTTTATATTCATTGTGTGTCATGATTAATGTTCAATTTATAGAATGCCAGTTTCTGGAAAGGAGTGAGTTGTCCTCGGCGTGAGCATAAAACAATGATAACACTTCAAATAAAGAAGTACCTTTTGGACTGTTTTTTAAAGCTCTAAAACATTTGCTTCTCAAAACGTGAGCCTACCTCAAGAGGCAGCTTGAACTTCTCTAAAAGTAACTTTCTGAGATTGTCTCCACCTTATGAATTGAGACCGGTGGCTAGAGAAGAGAAGCCCTTCTCCTTGGTGGCATCCAAATCATGATATGTCTACTGGTTCCTTAAGCGCTAGGCAATATACATTTTCGGTTCTGTTCACCTGAGCCTTTCAGCTGAATTTAACTGCTCCTTCTTAGGATATATGTTCCTTCTCCATGGAAATTAGTATTCCTGGTTTGTTGTTTATTAGTCTTATGCCACTTTTTATGGTTGTTATTTTAGAGTTTTTAATGTTTTGTTAAATGCTCATCACCTTGACATCTGTGTGGAAAAGTGAAATGACAATATTAAAACACAAAGGAAAAAATAAATGAACTTTCAAGCTTGACTGGCATACTCAGTAAGAATAAATTATGCATTTAGCCATGTGAAAAGATGGCTGGGGCAGAGATTTATTTATTTATTATTTCAATTTGTATGACCGCCCATCTCCCCCAGTCGGGGGACGAGATAATAGCACAATTCAAGTATCGGGAGGAGTACCAGATCAATAGTCAAATCACATTCGCTTCCATCCCAGACAACAGGAGATAAGAATGATGGTTAAGTTCCAGGAAGGCAGGTTGTGATTGAATGTTATGAAAAACTTCCTAACAGTAAGAGTAGTTTATCCAATTATTTATTTGATTTTATTTATTTGCAGAACTTAGATGGCCACCCATCTCATAGAGTGACTCTGGGCGGCTCACTAGAAGCAATAAAAACAAGGTTAAAAACAAAACCACCCTTCCCCTCAGGTGCCAAGGGAGCGATAAGGTCCCCTTTTCTAGATACATACTGTATATTTGAGAAGTTGGACAGGCATCTGTTGGAGATGCTTTAGTTTGGATTCCTGTGCTGAGCAGGGAGTTGGTCTTAGTGGCCTCAGTAGCCCTCCGACTCTGTGAAGCTGAAAAATCAAGCTTTCTATTAGATTCTGTGTTCATATGGCATGGAAGCTGGTCCTGTTTTTTTTTTTTTTTAGTTCAAGGAGATGAGCTAATGCAGTTTCTCGTCTCTTTTTGTTTACCAGTTGCAAGCTCTATCAATGGAGGATTTATACATCTTGGTCCAAACACTAGTAAAAGAAAGATAGTGGTGCCATAGACTGATGAAAATATTTTTATTTATTTATTTATGCTTCAATTTGTATACCGCTCCATCTCCCCACAAGGGAACCCTGGGCGGTTTACAGGATACAGCAATTAAAATTTAACAGTTAAAACAGCGTAATAAAATACTCTCATATAATAAAATTAAATATAAAATCCAAGATGTGATGGTTTGATGTTTAGATGTGCCCTATGGCACCAGCCATCCCCAAGAGGAACTATTCCCCCCCCCCCCCACGCAAGGCGGCAGAACCAGGTCTTTAAGTTCTTTCTAATATTTCTGAAAATATGATTTATATCTGATGGGGGTATTATAGAACCTTGAATTCAGCAGAATTATAGGGTGCCTTTTGATATTATGCTCTGTGGCTTGTACTCTTCTAGCCATAGCTGCCAGTTGTTACAGCACAAGGAGGAGAAATGATGCACGCCATATTACTGTATTTTCTTCCTGTAATTACTAAAATGAATTTAACTTGTAATGGCACATTACAGATCAGATTTCTGCAAAGCTGTTTTTTTTCCCTTTCCTTTGAAAGAAAAAAACAGCTTTCTTTATAGGTGTTTTCTCTCCATTTCCCCTTTTCTCTATTGTGGTTTTCTTTTTCTTTTGTTTCTCCTCAATTTCTTTCTGAAATGTGTGAAAATACACATCAGGGTAGAAAATAAATAAAATCCATTTTGTTATTTGCTTTTGAAATTAAAAAAAAATATTTCTATGAGTTTTGTGATGAAATTTAATCCAAAGACTAAAATACTAACTATGGATTTGAGAGCTTTTCCAGTAGGATGTCATGCAGTTTGAAGGAATGGGCTTATATAGTATATTTTTTAAAAAGCTGGTTCTCTTTAACCTTTTTCTTGGGTGAGTTGGAGAGCAAACTCAAAACTCATTATGTTCCAGAACCATAGAGCAGCCCAAATCTAGACCCTAGACAGGAGGCTCAGGAGTACATCTTGCTTACATCAAGGTTACCTTCACAGGGTCCAGAAACTCAGATACTCAATTCCCTGCAAGAGATCTTGATAGGCTTTTGTCAGAATCAAAGAGGCAGATGATACTAAGAAAAGTTCTGACCTAACTTCAATAATGTATAGAACACTATGTAACATAGTGCCAAGTACCTTTATTCACTTTCTAAATAAGTGGTGGTGATGGTGCTTCTAATAAACTTTTGCTTCTTCATATATATTTAGATTATAGATGAAGAAGAAACACAGTTCATGAGTAATTGTCCTGTGGCTGTGACAGAGAGTACACCGAGGAGGAGGACTCGCATTCAGGTGTTTTGGACAGCTCCTTCTTTGGGCACAGGCTGTGTAATTTTGAAGTAAGTAAATTTATGGTCTAAATGTATGGTTGAAAGTTTGCTGCATATACTGTACTTTATTGTACAGTATACAATACAATATATTGTACTGATTTATGCATTGGTTGCCATAAATATTGGCAAACATATTGGCAACCAATGTATTTACAGTATACAATACAGATACTGTACTGATTTTTAGCCTGACCAGTAATTGTTAGCTATGCTACGAGATCCTCAGAAACAACCATTCTCAAGGTTTAGAGCTTTGAATGCCTATAAACACTGGGAAATTTTGGGGGATTTTTACACATGGAATTTGCACTGCTTTGAAACCAGATTGGGACCTCTATAATTCTACAAAAAAAAATGACCAAATTCAAGAACTGAGTTGATTTACTTCTGACTCAGCTGAGGTGTATTTGAAACTGCAACAAACTAGTCTTTTATTTTAAATGCTGCAGCTCCATGGAGCATGGGGTGGTCCACTTTCCCATTTACAGGTAGCTAATATTTCAGAAAATGCCTGGCTGCAGGGGCATTGATGGGGGTGGTCAAAATCTGCATGATGGCAGGTTCAGTGTTGCAATCCAAGTCCTGCCCCTTTGGTATATGCATCTGAACTGCTTCAAGTTTGACAAGGTCTTGAGCTCACACAGACACATATTACAAACACATTCCCATGACATCTTCTGAGTGATAAAGTTTGTGCATGGCCCATATGATCACATGCTAATAATCCATAATATTATGATGGGGACATGGACATACTGTACGTAGGACTTTCTGCTACACCTCCCTGCACAAAAGACTACATCCAGATAATTTGCAGTGAAGGAATTCTGCATTTTTTTTGCATGTAGGTCTCTACAGAAGCCTACACAATTGGCTGTTCTGAATTCATATACCCTAACAGAGAGAGAGAGAGAGAGAGAGAGAGAGAGAGAGAGAGAGAGAGAGAGAGAGCGCGAGCGCACACACAAGTGTGTATATTGTCTGCTACGGTAGCAATACGATATTTATTTATTTATTTAATTAATTAATTAATTAATCAATGTAAATATTGCCTTATCTGAAGATTGTTTACAACAATAGAAATGCAATAAAGGCAATCCATCACAAAAATCCATATTACTTGTGAAAAGCCCCAAAAGAACACATATAATACAGTAAACAGGCAGGCAGTACCCCTAATTCCCAAAGGCCCAGCAGAACCAGAATATTTTGACAGCCTTTCTGAAAGTCAGCAGAGAAGTGGCCAATCTGACTTTGGGAGCAAGTTATCCCACAGTTGCAGGGTCACAACAGAGAAAGGCTGCCTCTGGGCTTCCATCCCATAACCTCATATTGCTTGGAAACGTGAAGTAGCCCCCTCTAAAAGATAGAGCAGACTGGGTAGATTTTACTTGGTGCAGATTGTCTCAAAGGTAATGGGGACCAAACCAGACCAGGTGAGGCTTTTTAGGTAATACAGAAACGTATTGGCAACCAATGCATCATCCACTGCAAACAACAGCCCAACCAAGGAACTACCAACGAGAGTACAACATCCCCACCAACACAGGCAGGACAAGCCAGGGTATATAAACAGAGAGCAAGTCCCACTCCCCTTTTGCACTGAAGATGTTGCCTAGCCTGGCAATGAAATGTCTGCAAGAAAACAACAAGGCTCAGAGAGCACCAAGGACTCCTCAGCATCCACTGTACAAGTGTTTCTCTGCTATAGTGATTGTCTCCTGTTCTTAAGTGGGCAGCTGCCTTTGTACCAGAGTTTTGCTTTCCAGCAAGTCATTGAGAAATATTTAAATATGAGAACATTGATTGTACAGTATGTCTGTTAGGTTAGAGAAAGTGTATGATAAATTGAAGAGGCTTGAATAATGGAATGTTTTGCATAAGTATACACTTGAAGGTTGATTGCTGAACGGGATAAGAATGGTATATGATGGAAGTAAATCATACATAAGAAAAATGGAATAGTTAGAGAAAGGTTCCACAATGAGTAGAGAGTAAGACAAGGATTGCAAAGTTCCCTTGGTTGTTTAATGCATTTATAATAAATGTATAAGGAGGGTTTGTGATTATATTACAGGTGTGTTGGTTAGGGACATGAACCTGCATGTACTTTATATGCAGATGATGTCATGTTGCTGGCTAAGAACTTGAATGAGAATTGAAGAGAATGTTAAAGAGACTGAATGGTGCAGTGAGGAATATGGATCTGAAAATTAATGTATCAGAGACCAAGATAGTTGTGTTTGGTATCGAAAACACAATTAATGATCACAAATTATACATAAATGGTGAAAAACCAGAGAAATAATGACTTTATGAACCTTGGTAGAATGTTTACTGAAGATGGGAAAATGGATAGACAGTTTTTAGATACTAGTGGAAAGGTAGTTGGTAGTGTGCTTTCTTTGTTGAAAGAAGTGAAAATGACTCTGTATAAGTATGTGCTTCTACTGTGTTACTATATGGAAGTGAGAGTTGAGTTGGTCAGTAGGAACATATACAAAGTTAAGTTGAATACAGTGGGAAAGAGGTACTTAAGAAGAATGTCTGGTAAAACCAGAAGAGATAGGGCCAAGAATGAATGGCTGCTGAATGAATTTGTTGTTTATTCGTTCAGTCGCTTCCGACTCTTCATGACTTCATGGACCAGCCCACGCCAGAGCTTCCTGTCGGCTGTCACCATCCCCAGCTCCCCCATGGTCGAGTCCGTCACCTCCAGAATATTGTCCATCCATCTTGCCCTTGGTCGGCCCCTCTTCCTTTTGCCTTCCACTTTCCCTAGCATCAGCATCTTCTCCAGGGTATCCTGTCTTCTCATTATGTGGCCAAAGTACTTCAGTTTTGCCTTTAATATCATTCCCTCAAGTGAGCAGTCTGGCTTTATTTCCTGGAGTATGGACTGGTTTGATCTTCTTGCAGTCCAAGGCACTCTCAGAATTTTCCTCCAACACCACAGTTCAAAAGCATCTATCTTCCTTCGCTCAGCCTTCCTTATGGTCCAGCTCTCGCAGCCATAGGTTACTACAGGGAATACCAGTGCTTTAACTATGCGGACCTTTGTTGTCAGTGTGATGTCTCTGCTCTTAACTATTTTATCAAGATTTGCCATTGCTCTCCTCCCAAGAAGTAGACATCTTCTAATTTCCTGGCTGCAGTCAGCATCTGAAGTAATCTTTGCGCCTAGAAATACAAAGTCTGTCACTGCCTCCACTTTTTCTCCCTCTATTTGCCAGTTATCAATCAAGCTGGTTGCCATAATCTTGGTTTTTTTGAGGTTTAACTGCAACCCAGCTTTTGCACTTTCTTCTTTCACCTTCGCCAGAAGGCTCCTCAACTCCTCCTCGCTTTCAGCCATCAAAGTGGTATCATCTGCATATCTGAGATTGTTAATGTTTCCTCCAGCGATTTTAACTCCAGCCTTGGATTCCTCAAGCCCAGCACGTCGCATGATGTGTTCTGCGTACAGGTTGAATAGGTAGGGTGAGAGTATACAACCCTGCCGTACTCCTTTCCCAATCTTAAACCAGTCCGTTGTTCCGTGCTCTGTTCTTACCGTTGCTACTTGGTCGTTATACAGATTCCTCAGGAGGCAGACAAGATGACTTGGTATCCCCATACCACCAAGAACTTGCCACAATTTGTTATGATCCACACAGTCAAAGGCTTTAGAATAGTCAATAAAACAGAAATAGATGTTTTTCTGAAACTCCCTGGCTTTCTCCATTATCCAGCGGATATAAGTTGATTATTTCCAATCTGATGGCCATTCTTGTGTTTTCCAAATTTGCTGGCATACGGCATGCATCACCTTGACAGCATCATCTTGCAAGATTTTAAACAGTTCAGCTGGGATACCGTCGTCTCCTGCTGCCTTGTTATTAGCAATGCTTCTTAAGGCCCATTCAACCTCACTCTTCAGGATGTCTGGCTCTAACTCACTGACCACACCGTCAAAGCTATCTCCAAGATTATTATCCTTCCTATACAGATCTTCCGTATATTCTTGCCACCTTTTCTTGATCTCTTCTGCTTCTGTTAGGTCCTTATCATCTTTGTTTTTGATCATACCCATTTTTGCCTGGAATTTACCTCCGGTGTTTCTAATTTTCTGGAAGAGGTCTCTTGTCCTTCCTATTCTATTGTCTTCTTCCACTTCCGCACATTGCTTGTTTAAAAATAATTCCTTATCTCTTCTGGCTAACCTCTGGAATGTTGCATTTAATTGGGCATATCTCCCCCTATCACTGTTGCCTTTTGCTTTCCTTTTTTCTTGGGCTACTTCCAGTGTCTCAGCAGACAGCCATCTTGCCTTCTTGGTTTTCTTTTTCTTTGGGACGTTTTTTGTTGCCGCCTCCTGAACAATGTTGCAAACTTCTGTCCATAGTTCTTCTGGGTCCCTATCTACTAAATCTAGTCCCTTAAATCTATTCTTCACCTCCACTGCATATTCCTTAGGAAAATTAGTGAGCTCATATCTAACTGATCTGTGGGTGTTCCCTATTCTCTTTAGTCTGATTCTAAATTTTGCAATAAGAAGTTTGTGATCTGAACTACAGTCAGCTCCAGGTCTTGTTTTTACCGACTGTATAGATGTCCGCCACCTTTGGCTACAAAGGATGTAGTCAATCTGATTTCGGTGTCGACCATCTGGTGAAGTCCATGTATAAAGTCGTCTTTTAGGTTGTTGGAAGAGAGTGTTTGTTATGCACAGTGAGTTGTGTTGGCAAAATTCTATCAGCCTATGTCCTGCTTCTTTTTGTTCTCCCAGACCATGCTTGCCTGTAATTCCAGGTGTCGTCTGACTACCCACCTTAGCATTCCAGTCTCCTGTAATGAAAATAACATCTCTTTTTGGTGTATTATCCAGTAGGTGCTGCAGATCCTCATAGAACTGATCTACTTCTGCTTCTTCAGCATCTGTGGTTGGGGCGTATATTTGGATCACTGTGATGTTAAATGGCTTACCCTGAATTCGAATTGAGATCATTCTATTGTTTTTTGGATTGTATCCAAGCACTGCTTTAGCCACTTTATTATTAATTATGAAGGCTACTCCATTTCTTCTGTGGTCCTCTTGTCCACAGTAGTAGATCTGGTGGTCATCTGATGTGAAGTGGCCCATTCCAGTCCATTTCAGTTCACTGACACCTAAAATGTCTATATTTAATCTTGACATCTCACCAATAACCACATCCAATTTGCCCTGGCTCATAGATCTTGCATTCCAGGTTCCTGTGGTGTGTTGATCTTTAGAACATCGGATTCGTCGTTCACCACCAGCACCGTCGGCCGCTAGCCGTCCTTTCGGCTTTGAGCTAGCTGCGTCATCACATCTGGGGCTAGTTGAACGTATCCTCTGTTCCTCCCCAGTAGCATTTTGACCATCTTCCGACCTGGGAGTCCCATCTTCCGATGGTATACCGACATATCTCTGGTTGTACTGATCCATTTAGTTTTCACGGCAAGAATACTGGGGTGGGTTGCCATTACCTTCCCCAGGGATCATATTTAGTCTGACCTCTCTGCCACGACCTTCCCGTCTTGGGTGTCCCTTCATGGTTTAGCTCATGGTTTCATTGAGGTGCTCAAGCTCCAGCACCACGACAAGGTAATGATCTCCTTTGCTGGAGGCTGAATGAATACAAAAGTGAATTACCAGGATGAAAGTAGTATGTGCTGTTGGTTTGCCCATATAGAGAGAATGAACAAGGACTCACCTACTTTACAGGCTGCTGTAGGAATACACTTCGGAGGGAAACACATGTAGGCTTCACTGAGCTCTCAGGAGTAGGTGGGCTGTAAATGCAAGCATGGATAAATGTATAAGATACTTGATCTGATTATCTCCAAACTGCAGTTCTAAGATGTTGGTTGCTTCATGTCCACAAAACTGCTGAGCTTTCCTAAATCTTCACTTGCAACAATGTCCGAAGGCCCTATCCTTAAGTGGTTTGGCAACAATGCTAATCCTTCAGATAGCCTAGGTTGTATAAATCAAGAAACATGTAATTCCATTTAAACATAAGATTTCTTACAGAGCTGGAAAGGATCTCATATCTTTGTCTGGTATAAAGAATGAATCCTATCAAATTTAAACACTACCATCATTGCAACTTTTTAGAGATTAACAGTATAAGGCAACAGTGTGTTGTAGTGCGGGGGTAGCCTAGTACATAGCAATTATTACTTTTCTTTTGACACAGACTTAACACCACGGATGTTTTTCCTACAATTGTGTAAAGCTTTGAGCATAACAAAATTACAGGGTTTAGAGTAAGCCCTTTTCCGAACCCTGTTGCTGTTGCCTTTTCACTCCCCCATAAATGCTTATAAATGCCGGACACTATTTTTCTCATCTTTTGTGGCGAACATGAAAGCACTAATGATACTATGAAAAACAAAGCAGTTTAAAAAGCCTGCTATGAAAATACTTGTGTCTAGGCAAAAGTCAGCTATCTTAAGTTCTGGAAAGACTTCTTCACACAGGGCATAGTTTGCTATACTGTCACAACATGTAGTTCAGAGCTTTCCAAACTGTGTGTGGCGACACAAAAGTGTGTCGCCACACACAGTCTGGTGTGTCGCCACACAACCCGGAAGCGCTGATCATCATCAGCGCTTCCGGGTTTTCCCACGGCGACACACCAACGGCGGCGCGCAAAAACCCCAAAGTGGCAGTAGCGCTTCTGGGTTTTTGCGCGCTGCCGCAACGGCGGCACTTCGGGGTTTTCCTGTGGTGACACACCAACGGCGGTCGGTGGAATCTGTGCCTCTTTGTATAGCCAGAAGCTTATCACTGACCATTTTATGCAGGGTCCCTGGAATCTTGAGTAAAATAAAATAACATGTCAGTAATTAAGAATGGATTATACTAGTGTATAAGAGTGTGGAGATGATGACTTAGGGATACCTACCTTTAAAACGTCTTTCTGATAGTCCACTAGAAATAAAATCAAAAGATCTGTTTTTCCTTTAGATAATGTCTTATTGTTGACTATGGCTTTGGAGAACATTCTTTTCACAACCATCCTGTTTTCACTCTATAAACCATGGGGAGAAAGCAGAAGGATTAAGAGTTTGTACTGCTAGATCCACCTCATTTCCTACAGCTATAATTACAGCATATATTCTCACTTTTCAAATGCGTGCCCCTTAATGGTAAAGGTTCCCCCCGCACATTTGTGCAGTCGTGTCCGACTCTAGGGGACGGAGCTCATCTCCGTTTGTTAGCCGAAGAGCCAGCATTGTCCGAAGACGCTTCCGCGGTCATGTGGCCGGCATGATGCACATGATACGCTGTTACCTTCCCACCGAAGTGGTACATATTCATCTACTTGCATTCAGCACTTTGTTGAGGGCATCTAATTTTGTGACTATTATCATGAGAAGTTGGTAGGCCAAGTTGGCTGCTATTGCTACTCTCTGACAATCCAGCATTGCACAAAACTTGCACCTGCAGTATGTACTTTCTTTTCCAGCTTCTAGGTTCCTTCAAAATCTGCTTAGGAGGCTTGGGAGACCTCCCTACAGTAGGCACTTGAGACATAAGAAGTCTGCAGATAATGGTTTTGCCTCTCCTGATTCAGGAGAAAATGCTTCCATCAGCAAAACAATACCATTGAATTCCATTCACTGTATTTTTATAGTTTATTTTTATACTTTAAATTGAGTTCTTAAATGATTATTGAAAGCAGTTATGAGCTTTAAAAATGAGGTAATTTTAAATTAAAAGTACTTGAGATTTCAATTTCAGCCACCTAATCTGATGTTGGTATGGACATGATTTCTTAAAATATTACACATTTATTTCCTGATTAATTTCAGCTTTCCATCGTATGAGAGACCTGGATTGTGTTTGTTGATTTGCTTCCAATGCTGTATTTTTCTAAACTGTCAAATTATACTTTACACAATGTAATTTGGAAGCCTGGTCTTGGTAGAAATAGTGCACATGCAGAACTGGCAAAGGATATATTTTATTCTTTTTAAAGGCAAAGTATGGAATTTGCTTCTTTCAGCATAAATATTCCTTTTCTGGTTTATTCATGTGTCTCTTTTTGGATGTGACGGTTGAACAACTTGAAAAGGACATTAAATCTGCCAAATCAGAGATTTGGCAGATTTAGAACATCATTTACATGCATTTTTAAAAGTCACACTCCTTTGGGAAATTGTGCAGCTGGAATGCCAATTTGGGTGTTTCCAAAACAAAGTATATGCAGGCTTCAGAAGTTAATACCATGAAGATCTTTTAGAGCTTTGCTTTGTCAGCTCCCCAAATAGTATTTCCTTCAATATTAAATTGTTAATTGTTCCTCCCCTGAGAGTTTGGATGTGGAAAATGTACCAGCTGGTGATGAAAAGATATTTTAAAAGCTTGAGGTTCAATGACTGCCTTTATGTGAGGACACACTGACCTCCCCCTTGCAGCACATTTCTGAAGATCTGGCTCTACTGTCTTCCAAACATAAAGGCTAAAAATTGCAAATGTAAAATGCTCTATTTGTGAAGGTTCCCTGTGAAACTCCATGTTTGGTGAGGGTAGGAATGGGGTGGGACATAAGGGCTGAAGACAGCATCATCTTTTCATCACCACCACCCTCATTCCTCAAGAGAAATGACTAATGAGATGGATAGCTTCCTTTGTTTTGTTTTTCACTCTATCTCAAGGATCAACTTCACATCATAAAGGATTAACTACTAGTACAGGACTAAAAAAAGAACCCCTCTCTCTAGTGAGAGAACAGGGAGGAGGGATCCTGACTCCCCACTAACTCTACTTGGTGACAGTTGGCTGGGGTGGGTGGGATGGGTTGAGAGTAGAGGTCAGTGGGAGTTGCTCCCCTGCTTATACCACTTCTGTTATTGTTATTGCTATTAATTGTTGACTTGTTTTGGAAGTATTTTGGTTAGGTGTGGTTTTGTTAGCAATTCTACTTCTTTTAAAATACAGTCTAGTTGCAAGAAGTCATTCAGAAGAGAAAACCAGACTTTCCTTATTTTACCTAATGGTTTTCAAATGGAGATGAACCTGGTGAAGTACATACCTCATTAACAACATCTTGTAGTGACCCACCAAATATTTTTCCTAGCAAAAGCTTGACAAATTCATTGGTCTGATTCATTTATTTTAACCAGGTGATTATTATGGATTCCTTTTCTTCTCTCAACCAGTTGGTAACAGTTAATGATTCCAATGGAGTTGGAAGAACTGTCCATGAAGTTCACATGACAGTTTCACATGGGGATTTGATGAGCTTTTTATTTCTAAAACCGAATAAGCTAAGTTAGTTAAGAAAACAAGTTAGGTTTCTAGGTTTATTCTTGGCTTGGTTTACCTTGAGGTTTGGAGTAACTTTGCAGGGTAGAAGAGCAAGTGAGAAGCTAACTCTGTCTAAGCAGGTATGAAAACATACACTGAAGAAAGAACAATATTTCTTTTTTGATACTAAAAAGATGTTATTGACCAATTAATGTTCATATCTTTAACAAGTTATAGAGACATGAGGATTTAAATGACTTCTAAATCAGAAAGTAGGGCATTGTTTGCAAAGTTCAGCAGACACCAATTTAATGAATTTCAGAATTTAATCAATTTTTCTTTTCTTTTAAAGTTGGAAACTTGTTCTAAAAATGTTGAGAACATGATTATGATGATCACGATAAGTTGCCCCTCTTTAATTAATTAGAGTGCTGAAGAACTCAAGTGTATTGTTGTACAACTCCTATTTATTACTGAAGCATAAGAGTTCTTGCTAGGAAGGATTTGGGAGCTGTGCTAAATAAATATAATTTATATCTACAAAAGGAAAGTAAAAACACAGTTTGTATATATGCATATTTCCTTACTGATGCTCTTCTTTGTTTTCCATGAATTGTCATTTTCAACATTTTAAAATCACTCAATATCCCTAGGGGTGGACAATTATATAGAGGTTGGCTCTGAAATACTAAGAAGGAAAACAACACGGGGAGTCATTGTACAAGAGTAAGATCAATTCTCTGAATTATCAAGGGCTAAGATCTGATTTATAAGCTCAGTCACACTAAAAGGAGTTTTAAGTTGATTTTAATGGGAACAAGCTCTGGCCTTTACAGATCTGTCCTTTTCGATCCCCTCTTGAAATGAATCCTTCATTCATCTGCATTGCAAGCAGTAAAAAGGCAGAGCGGAGAGGGCTCCATCATTTCCTAGTTATTTGCTGTTTGTAAATGAATATCATGGTTAATTTAGGAGCCTGGCAGCTGTGAAACATTTGCCATTCCACTACAGCTGTCAGTGGCCCTCTGGTTTGTTTTATAAACAGATGTTTAGTTTTACTTCAGTCTGCTTATCAGTGATGTTTTTCTTCTACTTCTATTTGAGGAGAACTGATGAGAAAGAGAAAGTGAAATAAATAGGATGCTCATTGGTTTGTGTCTTTACAAAGCAAAACACCAATAATTAATGATAACATCAAAAACCTCTAAGATGTCTTTGGCTGGAAAATGATTGAACCCTTTTTTTAAAAAAAAAAAACCTGCAATCCTCAGTTTATTATCACAGAATGGATGTCAACAAAATGTTTTCTGGTTCAGTGGAACACTGTTTCAAGGCAATACACAGATGGCATTTATTTTCCCTATATAATCAGTGTTACCAATATTTTAATTCTGAGTGGATGAATCAGTATTGTTTATAGAACTCAAGTCTTGATAGATTTGTAATGCAGAACACAATCCTCTAACAACTTCAATGGTGTATTAGTTCTAATGTTGGGAGCTTGATCATGAATGCAGCATAATTTCCCCTCAATTACTGCCCTCCAGATATGTTAGACTATAACACACATCATCATCAACCTACATGAGGCTGGGAGATGTAATTTTGGGGAATGCTAAGCTACAGAAAGTGATTATACTACTTTTCATTGCGGGTAACTTACATTTCTCATTCTGTTATGGTGGGTGAACTGTACATAAAATAGAATAACTTGCATATTATGTAGGTTTTGGTGGATAGTAAATCTTTTGGTGATCCATACTTAGCATGTCCCTATGAATCAGTATAAGGTATGAATCAGTATAAGTATGAATCAGTATAAGGGGCATGGTGGCTCAGCGGGTAGGACACCAGGCTTGTAGATCGGAAGATCGCAAGTTCGGAGGTTCGAATCCCTAGCCCCGCGTGATGGAGTGAGCTCCCGCACTAGCCCCAGCTCTTGCCAACCTAGCAATTCGAAAGCATGCAAATGCAAGTAGGTTAATAGGTACCACTTCGGTGGGATGGTAACAGCGTTCCGCGCATGTCATGCCGGCCACATGACCGCGGAAGCATCTTCGGACAGCGCTGGCTCTTCGGCTAACAAACGGAGATGAGCACCAGCCCCTAGAGTCGGACACGACTGCACAACTGTGCGGGGGGAACCTTTACCTTTTTTTTTTTTTATGAATCAGTAAGACTAGGCAGTATCAAGGGTTAAAGGCAGATTGTCGTCACTATAATAATATATTTAAGAACTGTACTTTACTTCACTCCATAGAAATGAACAGCAGCAACTCCTTCATGTGGGCAAAGTTAAGAGTACTACTTTGATGTGGAGCATTAAGAGAAAATCCCAGTCACCTCACTTATTAAATCAGCTTCTATGTGAAAATACCCTCCCTTGAAATGTTGGAAAGTGGCTTCTAGATACTATTTGTTTATTTATTTAGCAATTTTGTATATTGCTAGAATCACATAATAGACTCCCAGCAGTTAACAAGATAAATATAAAACACAGTAGAACACAATAATTAGCATAAAAGCCCATGTAAACAATAACTCATCAACCTCCCTATTCCACACCAATATTGTCTTCACCAGCTTCTGGAAAACCTTTGGGATTGGTGCCATCCTTGCCTCTGGAAGGGGACCTGCCCTCCTTTATCTTCTAAAATGAGGGGCCTCTAATAGCTTTTCATGTGAAGATGATGTTGGGCAGGTCAATTCTACTTGGAAGAAGTGGTCTTGAAGTATCAGCCTCCCAGCTAGATCAGACAGGAAACACAACAAGATGAGCTAATTCTACTTTATTGTAAGGCTACATTAACAAACCCTTGCAAGTCTGAAAGTACAAATCTCCCCCCGTCTCTTTTTACAGCCTGATAAGTTAGGGCAGATCCTTTCTAAGTTTCTTTCTCTTCCCATTATTTATTTTATTTATTTATTTTATTTTCTATCCCGCCTTTATTATTTTTATAAATAACTCAAGGCGGCAAACATACCTAATACTCCTTCCTCCTCCTATTTTCCCCACAACAACAACTATGTGAGGTGAGTTGGGCTGAGAGAGAGTGACTGGCCCAAGGTCACCCAGCTGGCTTTCATGCCTAAGGCAGGACTAGAACTCTCAGTCTCCTGGTTTCTAGCCCATTGCCTTAACCACTAGACCATAGCTTTCCAAACTGTGTGTCGCGACACAGTACTGTGTTGCCTGCAGGGCCCAGGTGTGTTGCGAGAAAACCCTGAAGCGCTGATGGTGCACCGCCACCGCCGCGTGCGGCGGCGGGCCATCAACAATTCCAGGTTTTCGCGTGACTCACCAGGACTCTGCTGACGTGCCGCCGACGCCGTGGTGTGTGAAAACCTGAAAGCGCTACGGCGGCAGCATGTGAAAACCTGGAAGCACCGCCGCCACTGCCGCACTTCCAGGTTTTCGCGAACCACTGCCACTGCCATGGCACTTCTGTGTTTTCGCATGCCGCCGTGGCGCTTCCGGGTTTTCGTGCGCTGCCGTTGGTGTGTTGCCAATGGGAAAAGTTTGGAAAGCCCTGCACTAGACCAAACTGCATTGGTCTAGTGCAAGCTGCATTATGCAGCTGCGGGCTCCTCCCGCTTTTATCTGATAGTTCTCTAGGCAGCATCTCTTCCCCTTGTCTCTCAAGGTCATTCCCACATACCATTACATGAAGGGACCTGGGATCCAAGACATATAGGATGTTAAAACCAGCACTTTGAATTGTACCCAAAAACCTTTTGAAAAGCAATTCCTGTATTACAAAGCATCTAGTTTAATAATATTCATTCTCAATAATAGAAACAAACACATGAATCTGAAATGCTGAATAAGGCACTGCAGTGTAACTTGATTGAAGAAGAGTTTAATGTTTTCCATATTTTCCAATGAAACCACATGGCAGGAATTAAATACTGCGTAACCCATTTCCTGTATAAAAGTATCAATACATACTCATATTCAGAGTTTGTTTCAATTTAAAATGTAAGCAGAACCACCTGAAAGATTGTCATTGACCTGAAAGTTGGTCTGAAAAGGTAATAGTCATAGTAGTAATAATTCAATACCCTACTCACATTAAGGGTGATGCTAGATGAACAAGCCCCAAGCCCTGTGAACAAGAAAAAAATTGTAGCTATTCCATCTTTCCTCTTTCTGAAATGATGTACAACTTGTATTAGATCAAGGGCTACATTCAGCCTTTTGAGTGATATGTTGGATACTACACCCCCCAAAGTAGATGGGGCCAGGGCAAAACAGAAGCTGTGGCCAAGTAAAAACTTAAGTTACATTTATTTATTTATTTTATGCTTTCGAGTCAGTGTTGACTCCTGGCGACTGCCTGGACAAGTCATTGCAGTTTTCTTGGCAAGATTTAAGAAGTGGTTTGCCATGGCCTTCCTCCTAGGTCTGAGAGAGAGTGACCGGCCCAAAGTCACCCAGCTGGCTTCACGCCTCAGGCGGAACAGTCTTCCAGTTTCTAGACTGGTGCCTTAACCAAACTGGCTCTTAATTTATATTTAGTTACAATTTGTCTATGAATTATTAATTCATAATAATGAATTATTATTATTATAATAATATAATAATAATATAATAATAATATAATAATAATATAATAATGAATTATTAGTTACAATTAAATTACATTTATTTAAATAAAGGTAAAGGTAAAGGTTCCCCCTGCACATTTGTGCAGTTGTGTCCGACCCTAGGGGCCAGTGCTCATCTCCGTTTGTTAGCCAAAGAGGTACATGTAATTGGGAGTATGATGGCTCAGTGGTTAAGACGCCAGGCTTGTCAATCGGAAGGTCAGCGGTTCGAGACCCAAGCGCTGCGTGACGGAGTGAGCTCCCGCACTCGCCTCAGCTCTTGCCAACCTAGCAATTCGAAAGCATGCAAATGCAAGTAGATAAATAGGTACCACTTCGGTTGGATGGTAATAGCATTCCGCACGTGTCATGCCGGCCACATGACCACAGAAGTGTTTTCGGACAGCGCTGGCTCTTTGGCTAAGAAACGGAGATGAGCACCACCCCCTAGAGTTGGACACAACTGTGCAGGGGAAAACCTTTACCTTTACATGTAATTAATATTACTCCTCCTGCACCTATACATTTTTCCATCAGCCAAAACTTCTACTTTCACAAACCTGGTAGAAACATCAGATTTCACTTGTGGAGAAGGAGAAGGAGAAGGGAGGAAGGGAAAATGCCATTCTCATTACATGATGAAAAAGAAGCCATAGGTCAGGGACCAATACAGAAAATCTCTGCTGCAAATTAATTATCTAGCATCTGAAAGAAGTGAATGATATTTTTCATTAGCTGATTCCACCACTTGAACATAAAGTATAAGGTACAGGCATTCTCTGAGATGTTCAGTACTATTTGAGACATTAAGATGTTCTCATATTGCCAAGAACAAATGAGTGGCTGCATTATGAAGCAACAGAAGTGTCCATCAACCTTTAGAAGCAAACTCACATAGAACACATTACAATAATGCATTTAAGTTGCCATCAGAAGATAAATAACGGCAGCTGAACCTCTAATTTTCAGCACTGAATATAGCTAGCTCAGTAGCTGAAGTTAACAAAAAAGCACTCTAGGTCATGCTACTACTAGGATATCCATAATTAGTGCTAGGATTAAGACCCTCCCCCTCAAAAAAAAACCCAGTTTGTTTATTGGGACATGATCTTGTCCAAAACATATATTTATTTGCCAGCTAACCTAATGACTTCCCAGTAAATTGAGAAGTATCACGCTTATATATGAAGTATTCTTGAAGATACTGGCAGCTTCATGCAAAAATATTTAGAGTGAAAATAATGAGCTGTAGAAGGCCAGTTTAGTAAATTAACTGGGAACTGTAGCTATTGTAGCAACAGTACAGTTTGCACTTTGCTGAAGAGTGTGCCAATTTGCTTAGATACTTAACAGAGGCATATACCTCATATATACTTCATATATTACTCTTCTTGTAATCCAGAAGAGAGACTTCTGATGTTGGTCAGCCATACCAATGTCAATGAAAAAAGGAACAGTCTTCAAAATGTGACAGATATCCTGCATTGTCATTTCAAGTATATCTAGAAGAATGTCAAGACTTACAGAGTGGTTTGGAAGACTCTTTCAGAGAACACTATAGAGTATGTGACTTGTGTTTGCTGAACAGGGAAAAAGATGGATCTCCATATCTTGAAAGCATTTTCTTGTACATGGTACTTCAGCACCATCAGGATTGTAGTAGTTTTTTTTTCCTTACAAGTATGTCATAATATTAGTCTCTTTTCTTCAAGTAAATAGCAACTTTACTTGTCCAGTATATATAGTTGAATCACATTTGATAAAATCTGGAATATTTCTATCTCCAGGAACAAAAACTTCTGTTTTTCTACTAATACTCATGGTGCTTTAGAATTTATTTTGTACAGTAAAACCCCAATTTAACTAACCAGTTTGGGGGAAGGGTTGCCAAAAGCCAGTTAAATTTCAGTTTACATAATTTACATACTTTGGTGAAGTCCAAAGTCAGATTTGGTTGGTTGCATCTGGGCATCTGTAAAACTGAGGTTTTACTGCAGTCTGTTTGAGCTTACATGTATTTCCTTATTGCAAGGTAGCAAAGAGGGCAAGTGTTTTTTGATGCTGTTATGTAACTCTTCACAATTCTTCAACCTTCCTGCCTCTTCACACTTCTTAACCCATAGAATCCCTGTTAAAAGTGAAGAACAGTGAAAGACAGGACATTCACATATTGTACACCTTCAGCCAGCCAAAAACTAAGGTACATGCAAAAACTGTACACCAACATTTTCCTCTTTGAAATAAATTTATTTTTCATTAAACTGAAGAACATTTTAAAAATGCAGGGGCAAATTCAGATCCTATTGCTTTGAAGAAATATGATGGCTTTTTGAGTTAAAAATAACCTGAAACAAATTGGAACCTTCCTAAAGCTTTATTAGAAATTCAGAAAACTGAAGGCTCAGAAATCATCCAGTGGGCTGAATAAGGTAAATACCCAAGTTCCTCAGCTTGTGATTTGTCAGGCTGGTCTGGGGAAGTGGCTTTGAGGAATCAAAACAGAAGCATTGGTGCCGTCACAAACACCTGGGGAACACATAAGGTCAACTTACTTAACCCGGCCACTCTAGTCACCTCCTTGGTTTGGGATATTTGACACAGATAGTCTCCCAAACATCTATTTCTGTTTTATTGACTATTCTAAAGCCTTTGACTGTGTGGATCATAACAAATTGTGGCAAGTTCTTGGAGGTATGGGGATACCAAGTCATCTTGTCTGCCTCCTGAGGAATCTGTATAACGACCAAGTAGCAATGGTAAGAACAGAGCACGGAACAATGGACTGGTTTAAGATTGGGAAAGGAGTATGGCAGGGTTGTATACTCTCACCCTACCTATTCAACCTGTACGCAGAACACATCATGCGACGTGCTGGGCTTGAGGAATCCAAGGCTGGAGTTAAAATTGCTGGAAGAAACATTAACAATCTCAGATATGCAGATGATACCACTTTGATGGCTGAAAGCGAGGAGGCAGTGACAGACTTTGTATTTCTAGGCGCAAAGATTACTGCAGACGCTGACTGCAGCCAGGAAATCAGATGACGTCTACTTCTTGGGAGGAGAGCAATGGCAAATCTTGATAAAATAGTTAAGAGCAGAGACATCACACTGACAACAAAGGTCCGCATAGTTAAAGCAATGGTATTCCCTGTAGTAACCTATGGCTGCGAGAGCTGGACCATAAGGAAGGCTGAGCGAAGGAAGATAGATGCTTTTGAACTGTGGTGTTGGAGGAAAATTCTGAGAGTGCCTTGGACTGCAAGAAGATCAAACCAGTCCATACTCCAGGAAATAAAGCCAGACTGCTCACTTGAGGGAATGATATTAAAGGCAAAACTGAAGTACTTTGGCCACATAATGAGGAAACAGGATACCCTGGAGAAGATGCTGATGCTGGGGAAAGTGGAAGGCAAAAGGAAGAGGGGCCGACCAAGGGCAAGATGGATGGATGGTATTCTGGAGGTGACGGACTCAACCATTGGGGATCTGGGGATAGTAACGGCCGACAGGAAGCTCTGGCGTGGGCTGGTCCATGAAGTCACGAAGAGTCAGAAACGACTGAACGAATAAACAACAAAAGTCTCCCAAGGGGTCTGATTAGATTTTTTTTTCATTTTAGCTTTGGTCTGTAGATTTTTTTTGCCTGTGTCATGAGTACTGTTGGAAGTCAGGTTGATATGGATGGGCAACAGGATCCTTTTATATATAGGCTATCTCAGCAGGGAATTCTTATTGTTAGTATTATATGAGCCCACTGGGAAAAGAAAAGAAAAGGAAATAACGTTTAATAAGGAGGGTAATCTTTTAAAAAAAGAGCAGTTTAAAAAAGAGGACAAAAAAGACAGGATGGAGAAGAAAGAAAAAGCACACATGTAAAAGAACTTAAAATGCTTTTCCCTGTAACCAAGTTCATACAAAAGTCAGTACAAATGTCTAATTAAGAGCCAAAGATAAATAAATTGAACAACCTGAATAGCAGTGAATGTAATAGCGGAACATTAAAAGGAAGGGGAAAATGCCCTCTTCTTTCAACAAGCTATTTTTCAGCTTCTACATGATTATAAAATAATTTCTGAGGACATTTGATAATTTCAGAACAAAGTTAGTCAGAAACCCAATAAAGTATTGAAGTTTCTTTTCTTAAATGATGTTTCTCATGTCATGAAACATTTTACGCTGTGTAATGGGACTTCCTCAGTAAAATCAGGAAAAAACATAATAGGAAAAGTTTGAAAGCCCTCTTTGATTGCACATGCCACATGAGCCTTCTTTAGAATTTCATTTCTTGTGCCAAATCTAAGGAAGGTACAACAGTACAAAAAATAGAAGCTCTAATTTGGTGACCTTTTCCAACATCTACTTGATAATCTTTCAAAAGAGCCTATACTTCCTGAATTAAAGCTTTGGCAAAATGTATTTATTTATTTAGCTGCCATGGGGTGAAGTATGATCAGTACACTGATGATACCCAACTATACCTTTCTGCCCCTGGCAACTTAAGGAATGCCGTTGAACGTCCTATCCCAATGCCTGGAGGGTGTAGGGGCCTGGATGGGGAACAACAGGCTTCACTGAACCCAGGCAAGACTGAGTGGTTCTGGGTTCTGGGGCCCTCCAGTTCAGGGACTATGCCATCTTTGGTACTGGATGGGATTGCACTGCCCCAAACAGACCTGGTGCACAACTTGGGGGTCCTCCTAGACTCATGACTCCTGCTCAAAGAACAGGTTGCAGTCGTGACTAGGAGGGCTTTTGCACAGCTTTGCGTTGTATGCCAGTTGCACCTGTTCCTAGACCCGGAGGCTCTGCTCACAGTGACTCATGCCCTGGTCAGCTCCCGAATGGCCTACTGTAATGTATTCTACATAGGGCTGCCCTTGAAGAGTATCTGGAAGCTTCAGCTGGTACAGAATGCAGCGGCATGGGCAGTTACAGTATGTGTGACCCTAGAACAGTACACATTACACCTCTGCTCCATGAGCTGCATTGGCTGCCAGTTTTCTTCCAAGTCCAATTCAAGGTGCTGGTTTTGACCTTTAAAGTCCGTCAGGGCATGGGGCCAGGTTATCTGAGGAACTGTCAGAGGAATTGGTGAAGAAACCACGCTGAGTCGAAATTCAACTCTAGTGTCTTTATTGTTTCTACCATACACAGAATCTTGCCAGACTAAAGGTTCCTAAATTGAGCTAAGGGGAAAAGTACCCTTGGGAATCTAGGGTGGTGCCAGTCTAACTTTCTTCCTTGCCCCCCCCCCCACACTCTCTAAGCTATGCAAGCTGTGTGAATGTTTATCAGCCTGGAACGTGCTCTCTTCCCCCTCAGCTCCATCACAGGAACCGCCTCCACCTGATTACATCTGCCCATCCCATCAGGTCTGGCAGAAGAGGTGTGCTGTGGGTCCCATCTGTGAAAGAGTTTCATCTGGTGAGACCCAGGAGTTGGGCCTTTTCTGCTGTGGCACCCTCCCTGTGGAACATTGTGCCCCAGTGAGGTGAGATTGGCCCCATCCTTGACATCATCCTGGAAGTCCCTTAAAACATGGCTATAACATCAGGTCTGAGGATCTCAAGGAAATGGCGATTTGATGAGATGACTGCATTGTTTTTAACATCAATTTTCTCTACTATCTGGTTATTAATAATATTGTTGATGTCTTTTAATTGTAGTTTTTAATATTTAGTTTTTTATTATGGTTTTTATTGTAGGCTGCCTAGAGTCACTTTCCTATGAGATGGGTGGCTATAGAAATGTGATTTTTATTTATTTATTTATTTATTTATTTATTTATTTATTTATTTATTTATTTATTTGAATTTATAAGGCCACCCAACACAAACAATGTGACTCTGGACGGCGTACAAAGGAAAAAAAAATAAACCAAAAGAACCAAATGACACACACAAAAATTTATATAAATAGAAAATATAAAATGGCAGCCAAACAAAATTATAAAAACAACCAAAACTGTACTCAGCTCAACTGGAACCAAATGCCTGGACAAAAAAGCCAGGCCTTAATGGCTTTCCTAAAGGCGAGCTTTGCTCAGACTGAAGAAGCTCCTTGGATAAGGAGCAAAACGTTTCCACTGAGAAAATAGAAATCCAGTTGACATGATTCAAGCTACAGACAATTCCACCTGGATGACTGAGAACCTTCATAGACAAAGTTGAGAGCTGTCATTGTAGAGGGCAGAGGGAATGGCCTTGAGGGACAGGAGGCTGCCACTTGCTTTTCGAGCAGGAGCTAAAGAACCTCCAGATTGTGCACCAAGTCTCAATGGGGCAGTGCTACCCCATCCAGATCCAAAGATGGAAACACTCCAACTCACAAATCCAGAGGACCCAAAACCCATAATGACTCAGTCTTAGCATGGTTGAGCTGCAACCTGTTCTTCAGACCCTCATAGCCTCTAGACACTGGGATAGGACCTCAACAATGTATAATTGGATATCATCTGCATATTAATGATACATCACCTTGAATCGACAAATGACCACATCCAATGGCCTCATGTAGATATTGAAAAGGATGGTGGAGCCCTGAGGCACCCATAAAGCAGGTGCCTCAGGCTTGATACCTCCCCTTCCACCAACACTGATTGGAACTGGCCGAGGATGAGGAAGAACTATCACAAAATGGTGCCACCCACTCTTTCTTAGCTTCCTCCAGAATTCTGATGATACACAGATTAACCTGACAAGAGTGGGATTCCAAAGACATTATTTTGTCCTGAAGAGTTTCAGTCACCTTTAGTAAACCAATTATAGATATAATGGCTTCCCACTATCTTCCTCTGAGATATTCTGATGTCAGCTGTATCCATTCTGGAACAGTGCTTTAACAGCATTTGGTATCTTCTCTAATCTTTCGGAAAACAGCCATCATATCTTTCTCAGCAGCTGCTGAGATTGTTACTGAAAGGGTGGTGGAACTTTCTTTGTTGCTATCTATGTAGATAATAAAAAAAAAATCTCAGATAATCAAAATACACATAATCACCTGTGTCTCACTCTGATAATAATTGTTAACATACCAAAGAATCATCTGGATAAAAATTGTAGGGGGATGCAAGAGACTGTCAGTAACTGTCTGACTATAGCATCATCTTGACCAAAAGCCATATCAGCAGAGAATTAGGGAAACGAATCAGCAGGATCCTCTATTGGTCCCCAAGCCCAGTGGCAGAACCTTTAAGGCCTTGTGAAAAGCCAGTAGGGTTGGGGCCAATCTCATTTCTGGGGGAATATTTCAAAGGGCAGGTGCATGACAGAAAAGGCTGTCTTCCTGGGCCCCACCAGATGGCATTCCGTAATAGATGGGGCATGGAGCATGCTTCTTCTGCTGGACCTTATGGGATGGATAGACATAATCAGGGGGAGGTGGTTGGGGAGAGGTCCCTCAAACAACCCGGTCCCATGCTATGAAGGGTTTATAGGTTACAATCAGAACCTGGAAGTATACTGGTAACCAGTGCAGCTCACGGAGCAGAGGTGTAACATGCACTGGTTGAGGAGCACACATAACATTTAGGATTAGAAACAGTTAATCCAAGGAACAAGAATCTAAGAACTCTGATTATTAGTCTTTATTGGAAAGAAGATAACAGTTATAGTATGGGAATGCCAGTGAGTGCTCTACTTTCAAATGAGACATCTTGCATATAGGCAATTAAGGCAGCAAAACACTTATCCGTTTTCTCCTGCTCTTACTGTGCAAAGGCTGGATGGGCTTCTCTTTTACGAAAGGGAGGCAGTTTCCATCTGTTCAGTTTTGGTAACTGCTAGTCCTTCAGTCAGTGTGAGATATAACTCCCACAGCATGCCTTCCTAATCTGCTGAAGTTGGGAAATCACTAAGGCAGTTTTGGAGGAACAGGGGGAGGCAGTGAGGAGAGGAACCTCCATTAAAGGAGCATTACTTGATTCACATAACATTAGGCCTGGGCTTGTCCAAAACTGAAATAAATGATTCAGACAGAGAAGATAGTCTAGGAAAGTGTTTCCAGCCTTCTTGGGATTGGTTATCTTAAGCTTCCTTGAAGGATCAAGGTAAGGTTTTTGAAAAGGGAGTATGCATTTCATTTTTCATCAGAGAGAGAAGATGATCACTTATTGCCAAGAAAACTGCTTCTCAGAAACTAATTTCCAAGCACATAATATGTCTCTATACTGTCTTTTATTCAATCATTTGCCATAAATGGTATAGCTTATATCTCAAAGAAGCACCAGAATGGAGTTATTATCTTTTCCTTTGCAATTTGTTCTTTGGCACATGATTTGTAAATCATGCTAAAATTGCTTATTTTGTTCTTGTGGAAACATTTGTCCCAATGCAAACAATATGATTCAGAATAAGGAGGGCTGGGGATGCTGGTTCAAGATAGAAAAGTCTGAACATTGTGTCAGAGTCCTGAATAAAGTAGTATGGAATAAAGTAATATGGAAACAAACAGAAGAGGAACTTATTTATTATTTTGGTAGGGAGTGGGTAAGACACCAGAGCAATAAATAAAAGTAAATGTTACTCATTAGCATATCTGCAGATCAAATTGTTGCAGGATTGCAAATACATTATACTGTATATATGTGAGCATGCAGGGTAGTGGTATGTGATGAAAAAGGAAAATGTGGCTGTACGTGTAGAACAAGTGCAATGCCTTCTCATTTTTTAAATAGTATATTAAAGTTTTAATAAAATATATTAAAGAAGAGCCAGTTTGGTCTAGTGGTTAAGCCACCAGGCTAGAAACCAGGAGACTGTGAGTTCTAGTTCCGCCTTAGGCACAAGCCAGCTGGGTGACCTTGGGCCAGTCACTCTCTCTCAGCCTTAGGAAGAAGGAGGCAATGGCAAGCCACTTCTGAAATCTGGCCAAGAAAACTTCAAGGACTTGTCCAGGCAGTCACCAGGAGTCAACACTGACTCAAAGGCACCGCCCACTCCCCCAAATATATATATTAAAGAGAATAGGGCTGTGGACAATTAGAGAATTATTCTCGAGTGCAAGTGCAAGACTATGGGTTTTGAAAGAAAGCACGGCTGCATTATGGGGTCAGTTTGTGCAACTCTCAAAGTAGGTGCACCTTTTTAAAGGCTCTCATAAATAAAGGACTGTGTTAATGAATAGTTAACGAATAACTATATAATGTGTTAATGATGAGTTAATAGAGACCCGAGCACCATGTGACGAAGTGAGCTCCTGCACTCCCCCCAGCTCTTGCCAACCTAGCAATTCGAAAGCATGCAACTGCAAGTAGATGAATAGGTACCACTTCGGTGGGCAGGTAACAGCGTTCCGCGTATGTCATGCTGGCCACATGACCGTGGAAGTGTCTTCGGACAACGCTGGCTCTTTGGCTAAGAAACGGTGATGAGCACCGCCCCCTAGTCGGACACGACTGTGCAGGGGAAAACCTTTACCTTTACCTAATGAATAGTAGAGAAATACTACATTCACATTAGTGTGAAATAATTCTTTCAAATCATTTTCAAAGCATGTCCAGTCCTCCTACAAAATAAATAATGGGCTAATATTGTAATATATTGCATAATATATTGTGGTATTACAAAATAATTAAAAATCCTACTTCCTTTCTGTTCTCTTTTCTTACATGGAAACTTCATAAATAGTGAAGAAAAGTCAATAAGCATAGTTTATATAAGAAGATTAGATCCCCTGGTGCCCAGGATTTTAAAATATATATTTTGGTTTCTTTAAAAGATGTTCTCTATTTTTGTAAAAGAATTTAGAGCTGACCTTGGATGGGGCAGGAAGGAATGAACCATTAAGGGGGGGGGGGAGTGCTTGTAGAAAATATTACACAGTCCTGAGAAAGAGGAAAGTGTGAGAAAGAAACTCAAAATAACCCCGCCTTGATTTTGTTTAACATAAGGGAGAAACTTGGACAGGCTTTCATGTCTCTGTAATTCAATCTTACTGCAATAAAAAGCATTTCTGGAATCCTTGCCATGCCTGTTGCTTAACCTGGTCTTTCTCAAGGGAATATCAGCAGGGTTGCTTTGAGTTTCTTTCTCACTCTTCCTTCTTTCCTAAATTCCTTTACAATTTTTCCATCTCCTATAAGCATTTCAAAGGAAAAGGTATAAAGAATCTGGGTAAAGAATTTGGGAGAAAAGTCCATCATATGTTTGAACAATATTTTATGATATGAAAATGGACCAACTTAAGGTTATTGATGCAGTCCTGCTCCCTTTGATTTTGGCATCAACATACATGAAGCATTGATCACTGTAAACTTACGAATAGCAGACTGTATTTTTTTGATTTTATGATATTAGAAAAAAGGGGGGAAAAATTCAAAAGTATAATCTGTGGATACTTTGAATTCAGATTCATAGCATGCAACTCTGGCACTGGCCTAGTTAGGAAGTATGAAGTTATGAAGCTCAGTGTTCCTTTCAGCTTTTCCCCTATGGACTTTTATTTGGAAATAAAGTTAAAAATACAAATAGTAACAGCAAGAAAATCACAGGCATGTTCCATAGGGATTACTCCTGTTATGCATGTTTAGAACTACTGGAGAGGGAGAGAGAGGGAGGGAGGGAGGGAGGGAGGGAGGGATCTCCGTTGTTTTAACTCCTTGGTGTGTCAGGCTCTCTGATTCTAAATTGGCAAAAGCTGCCTAGGCAGGCTACAAAATAAAGCTATTACTGCATAGTAGGGTGAAGCCACTCAAAGCAGTTGATTGTTCTCTGTAAACATGAGCACCTTTTTATATCCTTTGTATTTTCAAATCCAGCATGTGGTTTTTCCCTACCTTTTCCATGGACAGCTTGCTTTTAATTTCTCAAGCTTGGCAATGAGAGGCAGTTGAATACGCTTGCGAGAAGGGAGTAATTTATTTTATTATTTATTTATTTATTATTACATTTATATCCCGCCCATCTCCCCCACAAGGAGGGACCCTGGGTGGTTCACAACAAATTTAAAACAATTAAAACAATAAATATCAATAATAAACAATATAAAATTATATACACATACACATACACATACACATACACATACACATACACATATACAGTACATATACATATACATATACATACATACACACACACACACACACACACACACATATATATATATACATACATACATACATACATACATACATACATACACACATCATACAATTTGATCCAAAAGTGGTAGATCTTATTCCACTGATCGACAAGGCTGGTCGGGACAGAATTTAGGCTTGGAGGAGTCATCCAGAGAAGTTATTATTCAACCTAGGATTATGTCAGAATAGAGGCCAGGCTTGTTGATCGGAAGATCACAAGTTCGGAGGTTCGAATCCCTAGCCCTGGGTGCGGAGTGAGCTCACACACTAGCTCCAGCTCTTGCCAACCTAGCAATTTGAAAGCATGCAAATGCAAGTAGATGAATAGGTACCACTTCGGTGGGAAGGTAACAGTGTTCCGCGCGTGTCATGCAGCCACATGACCGTGGAAGCGTCTTCGGACAACGCTGGCTCTTCGGCTAACAAACGGAGATGAGCCCCGGCCCCTAGAGTCGGACACGACTGCACAAATGTGCGGGGGGAACCTTTACCTTTTTAATGTCTATTGCATACATCACACACATGTAAAACAGAACAGGTTAAGTCTTGGCCTTTACTTCTCTTAACCATTGTCAGACAATGTTTTTGAAAATTACAGATGAATCCAAAAAGTGCAGAATATGTCTCAGTAGCCTCTGACAGTGATATCTAAAAGAAACCAAGCTGATTTAAATCAAATGACACATGTATGTGGTGAGGTGGCTTGTGAAGTTGAAGTTAAATGAGCTGCAGGAAAAAAAATCCAACACAACTTAATAAAGCAAGATTTGAAATCTTGTTAGCACAAAAGGAACAGAAATCTTATAAATATTCAAAACCCTTAATCAAACAGCTTAGGAAAAAAACCTGTTTGGAATGTTCATAATTACTTTAAGTGGCTTATTAATGTTATCATTTTATGATAGTGATAGTGCATTGGGGACATCTAATGCTTAATTGTGTCACAGAAGCACAATAAACACTCCATGTTTGGTCACTTGGGATTATTATCCTAACAAATGAAAGCAGCACTTTCCATTATTAATAATTGTTGGCATTTATGTAGTGCTTGAGAGAGTTTCAGTACTTCCCATAGTGTAATTCAATTACCTATATCTATCTACAGTATATCCATCCAACTAGCCATCTAGAGTGGCTGAAAGAGACTAGCTTATCTAAGGGTGACTAGATAGTTTATGAGAAAGTATCATTTGAACCAGGAACTTTATGGCTCAGTCTCCTAACCACTATGCTACAGTGATCAAATACCGTATTTTCCGGCGTATAAGACGACTGGGCGTATAAGACGACCCCCAACTTTTCCACTTAAAATATAGAGTTTGGGATATACTCGCCGTATAAGACTACCCCTCTTCTATGAAGGTTCTCAGTCATCCAGGTGGAATTGTCTGTAGCTTGAATCATGTCAACTGGATTTCTATTTTCTCAGTGGAAACGTTTCGCTCCTTATCCAAGGAGCTTCTTCAGTCTGAGCAAAGTTGGTAAGGGAATCCTAAATATGTTTCTAGGTAGCTGTGTGACCTTACACCTGGGTAGAAACATATTTAGGATTCCCTTACCAACTTTGCTCAGACTGAAGAAGCTCCTTGGATAAGGAGCGAAACGTTTCCACTGAGAAAATAGAAATCCAGTTGACATGATTCAAGCTACAGACTACCCCTCTTCAAAACCTGCAGCTTGCTCCACCCCGGGGTGGAAAATATCCACGCCAATCAGCTGTGTGGTGGGGAAGCGGAGTAGAAAGTAAAAAACTGCAGGGAGGAAACAGGGAAGCAGAGTAGAAAGCGAATACCGTAGTAATGCGAAGCGCAGCAGCGCGGGGTGTGTGTGTGAAGGAGAATATTGGGGGGAGGGGTGAGAAAGCTTTAACGTTTTAAAGAAAGCTTTAATTACCTGGGCAAGGCAGAGGGGTGAAGAATACATTTCCAAGTTTTAGCGGAACAAACCATGAAGGAGGAGGAGGAGGAGGAGGAGGAGGAGGAGGAGGAGGAGGAGGAGGAGGAGGAGGAGGAGGGTGATGGGGGGAAGTTTGAAAAAGCAGATCCAAACGCAAAAGTTACTGAGTGAGTACTGAGCAACTCCACTTCCCGCACAGCTGATCCCCGGCGCACAGCTGATCGGCGCTGAGATTTTCCACCCGGGCCCTCCCCCCCCAATACATCTCCAAGCTTTAGCAGAACAAACCACGAAGGAGGAGGAGGAAGAGGGTGGTGGTGATGGTAGGGGGAGGTTTGAAAAAGCAGATCCAAGCGCAAAAGTTACTGAGTCATTTCAGCCTCCCTCCCTCTCGCTCTCTTTCTCTGGTGATGGATCAGTGCGGGGGGGCACCCTCCGCTCCCTCCCTCCCTCCACCCTCCGCTCCCTCCCTCCCTCCTGACCCCCCCCCCGCACTGATCCATCACCAGGGAAAGAGAGCGAGAGGGAGGGAGGCTGAAATGACTCAGTAACTTTTGCGCTTGGATCTGCTTTTTCAAACCTCCCCCCATCATCACCACCACCCTCTTCCTCCTCCTCCTTCGTGGTTTGTTCTGCTAAAGCTTGGAGATGTATTTGGGGGGGGAGGGCCCGGGCGGAAAATCTCGGCGCCGATCAGCTGTGCGCCGGGGATCAGCTGTGCGGCGGGGAAGTGACCCGCCCTATAAGACGACACCTGGCGTATAAGACGACCCCTGACTTTTGAGAAGATTTTCCTGGGTTAAAAAGTCGTCTTATACGCCGGAAAATACGGTAGGCAAATAACACAAATGGTTTTTCACCTTTCATGTCATGTTTGGATCCAGTGAACTGTAAACAGCAAAATTTTTCAGCAAACATGGTGGTGAATGTTGACCCCTGTCAGATCATATCCAAAATTCCATAGCCTTTGTCCTTAATGTCTTCTGCTGACAGCATCTGATTAATTCCAAGTTATTGCTGTAAATGCTAACTCCTGACCTTCTCTACCCATTGAAAATGGAAAATTGTAAAACAACAGCTTTTGGTTTGATGTTTTTTGTCAGGGAAATGTGTTCCTTACTAGGCTATACTCTTCCCTACTTTCCAACATTTTTTTCTCTTCTTAGTAGAAAGCCTTTAAATGTAAAAACTAACCACCATGTCAGTCACTCATCTTCATTTTAAAACAAATATACAGAATTCAGTGAAGTTGTTTGTCATGTGGGCGTATGTAAGCTTAAAAGTGTGTATAATGAAATATTTTACTTGTATCTGGATGACTTTAAATAGTTATGACAAAGAATTAACTATGGAGTATCGTAAGCATAGACCTACAAAACCACAGGGTAAAAGTAATGGGCCACATCTATTAAGCCAGTGCTTTGTAAAGTGCCGCCATTGGCGACACACCAACAGTGGTAGCGGTGGTGGCGCAGGGGCATGGGTGTGCACGGAGGTGGTGCAGGGGAGTGCGGGGACAGGGGTGTGTATGGCAGCGGTGGCAGTGACAGCGGCCTCCGCTAATATGCGGAAGCGCTGATGGCGCACCACTGCCGCCATGCACGCCCCCGCTGCCACTTCCGGGTTGTGTGGCGACACACCAGACTGTGTGTCGCAACACACTAAAGTGTCACGACACACAGTTTGGAAATCTGTGTATTAAGCTCTTTCATTAGGGCTGCTAGATCTGGGCTGCAAAAATCCAGATGACCTCTAGAGAGAAGCAAAAGCATACAGAAAACTCTCTTTGCTTACATCTAGTGTTCAACTGGGCTTTTGCAATCCAGAACTGTTAACCCTACAAGCTTCTTTTTATGTATATCTGGAGCCACAGTTACGAACTACGTAACTAAATGTTAGGATTTCTCAATTGTAGCTTGCAAAATGATGCCTCTGTGGATCTTCCAAGCTCATTTTCGTGTTCTTGGGCTGTTGTCTCAAATACCCCCTGCTTGTTGTATGCCCTAAACATGTATTATTCTTTTCCCTTTTTTGTACTATTATTATAATTCTTCTTGTTGTTTGTAATGGCACATTTGAAGATAATTTGGAGATTTGAGATAATGAAAAAAGCAGGCAGGAGAGACACAAATGAAAGCAGCAAAAAAATGAAAAAGAAAGCTACAATAACAATGACAGTTTCTATAGTATCATCTGAAATGTTCCTAACAGCCTCACATTTGAGATTTATAGCAAGATGTCAGTACCTCATGGCCTATGAAATTCACAAATGCAGCAAAATGACAAAGGGGAAATAGGGAGGTTCCCTTTTCACTGAAATTGCTAGTTGCCAAATAAATGGTATTTTATCATTTATATTTTTTATAATGATATAAATGGCATTTTTACTTGATGGTACAGAACAGTCCCTGAGAACCTCTTTTTGTCTAGTGCTAAAAAAGAGATCTTTCTTTGAAATTAGAACAAAACAAAGAAAACTTTTAAAAAGAAGACAATTGCAGAAGTGTACATACATCCCCACCATACCCAATAACACTGGTAGAAATGAACATTTTAGCACAACAGCTTTAAAAGAAATATTAGGCATTTAAAGGAAACTACCTGATTTGCTCTGGGGTGTACATTTTAAAAAAAAGATGTCTTACTGTATTCTTGGTGGCTGCTAGATCAAAACAGGGACTTTGGAATTTCTAATACAGAACAGAGTGCATTGATGTCAATGAAAAATCTAAAGAGCAAAGAGCAAGAGGAACAGGGCTTTCAAAATCTGGCTTTGTGCTTAATTTCTTCTGTTCCGTTTTTGTGGCTGCTCAAGATTTTGTGAACTTTACAAAGGAGTGTCTGATGTGTCAAAAAAACATTGGATGCACAAAGAGGCAGATTCTAAAAATGAAAACCACCATTTTGTGAGCAAAAGCCTATTCGTATGGTCTTTCTCTTCTCCCCACTGTAGCCCTCTTTAAGCCCCAAGGGTCTTTGGTGCAGGGTCCCTCAGTCGTTTTTGGAGCAGGAAGAATTCCATCACAGTTATGCTTAAGGAAGTCATTCTCTAAGCAGACCGAAATATTCTTGAATCTATATTACTTCTCTAGTTCTTTCATGACTGTCCTGGTAGGACGGCATGGCAAGGTGGATGTCTTAAATCCTACTTAAAAGTATCAAGTTTGAAACTATAGACATTCTGTGGCTTAAATGGGTGGTGTCAGTGATGTTGAAGAGTGATGGCAGACTTTAACAGAGGCAGGTGAAAATTGTAATCAGAATGAAAATAAGCAAATGCGTAAATATAGAAAGACAATAGAGTTGCTTTAATAAGACCCCCAGAGTATTCATTGCAGATGAGAGATTTAAGGTAAGGGCTTCCTGCTCTATAACTACGTAGGTCTTATATCAACTTAATTCATATGATGGAAGGTCTTGCAGAATTTTGATTATTTATTAATCAGGTATTCAAATATTTATATCTCTCCTTTATCATTGGATTCAGGGTGAAACATGTACAATAAAAACACTTTAAAAATTGTACCACTAAGGAGGATTTGGAATACTCCCTTACAGATTTAGTAAGATTTATTCAGGAGAAAGAAGTGGAGAAAATGAAATTTGAATTAGAACTATAATCTCCCCCCCCCCTATATTGGACTGGGAATCACTGTTGTCTAATTATCCATTCCCCTCACTTTTGACTTATCATTATAATATTATTTAATATCTCTCCTTCTTATAAATGAGATGGAGGCTGCTAAATAAGATAAGACACGGTGTTCCTTGAGAAGTATGTGGAGTATTATGGCATAGCAACAAGAAGGGGAAAGGGAGGGGAACTTTGTTTTCATGCCCGAAGGATATCCATTGCCACTATAGTCCATAGAGTTTTCTACCATCCATGTACAGTATGATTTATTGAAAGTGAGAAGGGGGATAGGAGGTGGGACTTGATAAAGAAAACCTTACTTTGATTCTTATCTCCAAATAGGCTTATTTATTTTATTTATTTATTACATTTATATCCCGCCCATCCCCCCCACAAGGAGGGACCCTGGGCGGGCTTACTGAGATTTAAGCTTTTACTAGAATATAATGAAAATAATGTTATTTGTGGAACTAAGTTTATTTTTAACATATTATTAAGAGTTGAAAAAAACTCACAGAACTTTGTTTTTATACATGATAACAGCAGCAAGACTTTTATATGCACAACGGTGGAAGGATTTGACATTAACCATAGTGGAAGAGTGGATTGTGAAGATGATGGAGCTTGCCGAGATGGCTAAATTGACAGCTTTGATTAGAGAAAAGACATTGATTAAGTTCAATGCTGATTGGAAACCCCTTTTGGACTTTTTGATTGAAACAGAAAAAAAATGAAATGATGATATATGGGTTTGATGATTAGAAAAAATTAAAGTCATGCTGTAACTCTACAGTAAGAATTCAATTTAAATCTATATCTATTACTGTTGTAAAAGAAAATTGGAAGTCATTTCTTTATACTTCTTTTCCTTTCTTTTTTTCTGCACTTTTGGCTTTGTTCTCTTCCTTTATTTTCTTTTCCCCCTCATTATAAATATTAGTTCTTGTTAGTTTTCATCTTTCTTGTTTAAAAATTTAATAAAGTTATTACAAAAAAATAACATTAATTATTGAATGCATTTTATAAAAGCTGTATTTCTCTCTTTCCAACAGAGCAAGTATTGTACAAAAGCGAATCATTTATTTTCAAGATGAGGGTTCTCTCACCAAGAGGTTGTGTGAACAAGGTATAGTGAACAATATTCCCTTTCTGTTTCCATTCTTCTAACTCTCTGTCAAATATGATATGTCCATAACTTTTCTCTCTTTTAGCTGAGGGAGGAAAGGAAGCATGTTCAGACTTGCAAGATTCTGTTACTAGAGCTGTTCCAATAAAAGTAGTTTTAGGTCTGCACAGTGTCTGTTTCTTAGTCTGGTCTATCTTATGGGGGGCACACACCTCAGACTTTAATTTTTTTTAAAAAAAATACATTCCTAGAAGAGGCTAACCTTGCCAATGAGCTAATATGCCTGCTGAGAGAAGCAAGTGGCATAGAGGAAGTTATATCCACTCATCTTCCCTTCATCTCCTTGGGTGGAGAGATAATGCAAAGTAGGCTTTTATGCAATTACCATCATAAATATGCAAGTTGCTTCATATAGGCTCATAGTGCCACTTTCACACTGCTGTTCCATACAGGGACAGAGATAACCTAAAATATTTTGGCAGAGGAGAAGATGTAATTCCTTCCCTTTTCATTATCAGAAGCAAACTGGACAGGTAATTCAACTTTACAACAGTGCTGGCCATGTTACAGTATCTCCACATTTTCATTTGCCTGAACAATTTGTTTAGAAGGATTATAAAGTGCATGTCCTTCAGATATTTAATTTCTCTTGAGATTAAATTCAAAATGTATAATTTTTATGCTGAAGCCTTCCAGAGAACGCTTTCTGGATCTTCTTGAACAAGCCTAGTGATTCCTTTGCACAGCATTGCAGAGGTAATTGCCATAAACTGATTTTACTTGTGGCTGTTTATTTTTTCTAAAATAGTCATTTGTAAAGGGATTCCCAGGGAGATGGCCTTTGTCTTTTCCCCTTTGACCCAAGGATCCTGGATTAGCATAATCTGGCCTTGACTTTGATACTCTTTCTTAAATATCCCAATGTCTGTGCTCTAAGATGCTTAACTGAATTTAATAAACATGACATATCTGACACTGGCCAGGCTCTCTCACTTAGAAATGCAGATTGCTTTCAGTCTGAAGCAGCTCTTTAGGTCATAAAGGGTGAATGTGCTCAGTGAAGTCAGTGGAGCAAGTTACGTAAATGAAATGGAGATGTCTGTTTTGTACTCTTGAATGCAGAAAAGTCAAAGGAAGCATTAAAAGCCAAAACAATTTGTCAAGAATCTGAATTGCATTCCATTTGTTTCTAAAAGAAGAAAACATTCTGCATCTAAACATGTTTTGAAACTCTCTTTTTACAGCATGTTTTTATTTTTACTTTGAAGTTAAGTATTAGTATATGTACAAGGCATTTGCCTACATTACATGTCATTGTGTTCTACTTGTAATACCACTAGACTCTGTTAACACAGTGAAGAGAGTGTTGGACGTGATATTGCCTTCTTCTGGGGCTTCCATTTCTATATGAAGAATTGTTTGGAAGTATACCCAGGAAAATTTATTTCTACTATCAAAATGGGAGAAGGTTTGATAGAAATCTTTCCCCTAAATTATGTCTTTCAATGTTCTCTAATATTTTAAGGTGGAACCACCAGAATGCGGGAAGGGAAAACAAGGAGGATCAATATTATAGATACCCTAGAATTCTACAACATAATACTTCTGTTGCCAGTATCTCCCTGTCTTTACATGTGTATTCATGGCATTTCACTAACATATGGAACTATGTTTCAGGCCTCTTGACAGTAGGTAGTGTCATTTCAAAAAGGGGAGAGGAAATCAGAAGGTGGATAGAGAAGCAACAAATGAAGAATGCAAATTCTTTCAGTAACCTCTGTCGTTCCTGACTCCAACCAGGCAGAGTTTCAGCTGAACTTGAAGTCATTTGTAAATAAAAGGCCATCTCTAGGTTAAACTTATAAGTGTACTCTGGCACTCTAGGGTACACATGCAGCCAGCTGACACTTACAAAGACCTAGAGTTGTGCTTTACACACAGAGAGAAAGAAATATTTGCTTTCAAAAATATATTTGCAAAGTCTAGAGTTCCCACATTTTGCATACCAACAAAGTTTGGTGACTTGGTAAAGTTGAATTAGCATAAGTAACATTTCTTTTTCCTAATTGATTATTAAACGTTTGCTTTACCAGTTTTCTGGAGCAAAATTGAAATTCTAGAATTAAACTATGTGAGGAAAACGTCTTATATAAGTATGTAGCCTTGCTTTTGGCAGTAAAATACACTTTCTTAAAATACACTATTTTATTCCAACACAGAACCCATCCTATTTCTCACTTCCTATTTGGGTTATTGCACTGGTCCAGAATGTGGTGGCACAGGTGGTTATGGGCACACTTTGGTATGCCTATGTAACACCACTTGTTTGTGAGCTGCAGTGGCTTCCAGTAGCTTTTTGGGTGTAATTCAAGGTGCTGGTTGTCACCTACAAAGCTCTTCATGGTAGAAGGCTGAGTTATTTGTAGGACAGCCTGCCTCTAATTATTTTGCCCATCTCAATGAGGTGGGTGTGCTCCTGGCCTCTCAGTCATGCTACCTGTGGACCACTTGTTACTTGTTCAGATTGCTATGAGCAGTCTGTGGGCAACTCTTCAATCCAGCAGTGAGTTTGAGAGGCCTAACCACATAAATTGTGAAAGAGCCTGGTGAAATAGAGAAGCCAGCATGGACCACATGGCATGAGTAGGGTAAATCCCTCTATCATCAAACAAGCAAGCTACTCCAGAGAAAAAGGACACTGCTACCAGGAAGCCACATGGAACCTTGTGCCTGGGTTGACTCAAGAATATCCATTGTAATTGAGCAAGGAGAAGGAGCAACAAATACAGGCATATGATGCAGAAGACTACTACGAGAGGAAGAAGATGAACATAGGCCCTGGGTCCTAACTCCCCAATACTCATAGGGCCAAGTTTTCAGTATTAATTATTTTTTATCTGCAGTTTTATACTGAAAAAGAACCCCATCTGTACTTTATATCATAGTGTATTTTATATGCAATAGTGATAGCACATACATGCACTGACACATATCCCTCAGACTGTTTTTGACAAGAAAAAAAAATTCCCCAAAGATGCTAACCTTGCCATTGAGCCAACTTGCCAGCTTAAAGAAGCAAGCAGCCACAGAGTAATGGATTCTTCAATCTTAATAGGAGCTTGTTTTATTTTTTTAAAAAATGGCATTTTAATTTTTAAGCTGGAATAGGACACTTATGCATTGGTTCAGCACAATGTTCTAGAAGTTCTTCGTTGGACAAGTTGGAAGTTGCTGTGCTATCCTTTCCTTATGCCTGCTATCTCTGCCTTAACAGAAGTATAAAGGAATATTTAGGAAGTTTATTGTGCTGAAAGTCTTGAAGCTATACGGCTGAATCTATGCAGAGTTAATGTCCTCTGGTCTATCATACTAGCTCTTTTCAACCCATTATGTCAGGAAAATATAGAAACTGCAGGCATTTGGATGCTTTCCTATTATAACCTATGAAAAAATATTTTGTTGATTCCAATCTTGAATCAATTAAAATCAAATACTGATGCCTTCAACAATTGATTTACAAACTCAAATTGAACTACATCACATTTAAATCTCAAATTCAAATTGGTCTTGGCTGAAAGTTTGGATGAATCAGTTCTGTGATTTCCAGCCATGCAGTATTTTACTCAGTTCTTTGAGGGCCAACAAATAGCTCCCAATAGAAAGTACTGAAAATATCTATTTTGTTTATCAATGAAATGCTTATGTGCTGTTCCAGATCCATCTTCAAGAATATTTACTCTCTTATCCATGGGAAGAAGAACGTTGTGTGTGTGTGTGTGTGTGTGTGTGTGTGTGTGTGTACACAAACAATTATATAGCATATAATTGTTTTCTGGTTGATTTATTCATCAGAAAACCTTTTTAATAGCTTAAATTATTTTTGTTGGTTAATCAGCCTCATCAATAAGGAAGAATCATTCTTCGGGCTTGCAAGCTAATATTTATAGTACATGTCTATGAAGGTTCTCAGTCATCCAGGTGGAATTTTATAGTACATATTCCTTGACAGAAGCCTATGGTTACTTACAAAAGGAAGGATGGATGATATGGTACAGAAATGTTCTTGGAATTATATAATACCACCTGAAAGAATGAAGTATAGAGTGATATGATACAGAAATGTCCTTGGCCTCATGTTGTGTTGACAGGAAGATGTAAATAACAGGTGCAAGTAAGCACACAGGTGTAGATACTATTCTAGTATATAAGTCCTAGGTACCCCTCCAAAGAAGAAACTCATGGCAGATCTGGATCCTGGGAAGTTGCTATGTGCATGCCTGTTTCAGGGTCCATCCACCATCATCCTTGGGGATTTCTGACAGGCAGAAGGGACATAAGGCAACCTTTGCTCTGTATATGGTGGTAATTCTGTTTCATTTAATGAAATCCCTCCACGGATGTGCTTATTGTCTTTGAATCGGTGCAAAATCTGTTGCCTAGTGTCTTGTTAGTGTATAATACTACCCTTTTATAGCCATGTATTACACAAAATAATGCCTTACATTATTATTTCTTATTAGACTCCGTCATGGAAGGTGTGACAGATAAGCCCATCTTAGACTGCTGTGCCTGTGGAACTGCTAAATATAGGCTTACTTTTTATGGAAACTGGTCAGAGAAATCACATCCAAAAGATTATCCACGTGAGTATTTTCATCCCCCCCCCCCCATGCTTTAGATGACCCTACACGGTCTTTCAAAGGACTTTAATTATTTTGTGTTCAGATTTTACACATGCACAGAAAAGCAACCAAAATTTCATATCCAAATGCAACACAGTGGAAAGATTTTTCAGTTATTTTAACAGATCGTGAGATTTCAACTGCCCTCAGTTGTCACCCTATAGGGAAAATAGTAAGATAAAACACCATTTAAAAACATTTAATGTGTAGGATTATAGACCTAATTGGTTTCTCATTTAACAATATGGCACCCTATTGCACATATGCTCTGTGCTATTATTTTCAGTGCTGATCAGGATTTTACTGTATATATTCATTTAATTTAATATAATCCTGATACTTAGTGGGGAAAAAGTCAGCCATTATTTGATTGCAGCTCCCTGTGTTATTGGTCCTAGAGTCTTACCACATTTTTTCAGTTATGTTATTGGATTTTACTTTTAGATCTTTAAATATTAGCTTCATATCCGTGGCAGTGAAGCCAATCAAGTGACCTGAAATTTTGAGTCACATTTATTTTTGCTTTAATAAAGATTACACAATGGGCGACATATTATTAAAGGCTTTGTGTGTAGTTTTATTCTTTAATATTGCCTTGTTCCCATGCAACAAGCTGACATTTATGCAGCCAGAATTTTGTCTATATATCAAATGTTATTGGTATCAGCTTCATAGATTTTTGTCTCAACTTTATTAAGCTGGTTCAGATATAGAGCTGTGTGGGTTAATAAAGGAGTTTATATTGACACATTAAAATTTGTGCTTTGAATTTGTGACTGTGAAATTGAAACCATAGAGCAAATGAAAAGATTAACTTTTCCTACAGCTAAGTTTCTATAGTGATTATGGATGTGGGAGAGTATTTGATATAAGATATCTATCAACTTTATAGTCTGCCTCTATTGGTAGACTAAAAATAAAGTTATTTTGTTATTCGTAGACATTTTTCTGAATAATGTGGGTACCTTGTTCTGTTTGTTGCTTCTTCAGTTAATGAACATGTATGAGTAGTCTTTTTAGCACAAATGGGATGAACCCTCCTTTTTCAGTTAGTATTTCAACTTGGCCATCAGACTGTCCCTGGGAGAGTGGATTAAAAATATATACTAAATACTATAAAATGACCTATAAAAATCATAGTATTTGTTACCTAATCTGACCCACAAATCTTTGCAGCTCATCTTCAGCATGCATGGAAAAGTGGGTTATTAGATGTGTTAATTAGTTTGATCCTACTTTCTACTTGTGGCCAGCCAAAGTCACCAAATGGGCATGGAGAAAGGAAGATAGCAGGCATGCTTATTGAGAGGCATGCAGAATATGGGAATATTTTCATTCAGCACTAGGGTTAATATTACACAGTCAAAAGAATGATGGATTTAAATCCAGGATGCAATAATTGAGAATTCCTCCACTAGTTTAGCATTTTTATAGCCCATTTTATCTCAAGGGAATATTTTCATGGGTTCTTTCTTCAACTGTACCCAATTGGATTGACCCAGACTCAAGAGAGTCATAAAAGTACTGGACCGTGGATGGGTGGTTTCTTTATATCTCCTATAAAGGTTGGGGAGATGTTTCATTTTGTAAAAAGCAAACATGATATGTGAGCGCTTCCTATATTCTGTTCTACTGCCATCTCTATATTATTACTATGATAATTACTATTACTATGACAATTACTATACTCTATACTATTACTATTCAATATACTATATTACTATTACCTGTTACTCTGTTATCTATTACTCTATATTAGTGTTTCTCAACCTTGACAACTATAAGATGTGTTGACTTCAACTCCCAGAATTCCCCAGCCAGCATGTCAGCATTCTGGGAGTTATTTATTTATTTATTTATTTATTTAGATTTCTATTACCGCCCATCTCCCCCAACCGGGGGACTCTGGGCGGTTCACAATAAAACAGATTAAAAACATGAATATAAAATTACAATGGTTGTTGTGGGTTTTCCGGGCTGTGTGGCCGTGTTCTGGCAGTTTTGGTTCCTAACGTTTCGCCAGTCGCTGTGGCTGGCATCTTCAGAGGACAGGAGCACAGCTAGAAGATTCTCTCGGTGCCCATGTGGAGGGTGTGTCTTCCTGCTGGTGTTTATATCTGCTGAGATGGTGTGTGTCTTCTGTGGGTCATTTACAAGAGATTAGGAGAGGGTTTATTGTGGTGATTAGGGGGCGTGGTGCTGTCGTGTGTGGGATTAGCACATCTATTGTGTGAGTTGTTTGCATATTTCTGTGGTTGAGTAGAGTTCATTGACCTTTTGGAAGCTGTGTTTTTCAGGACTGGCAGCCAGGTTTTGCTGATCTTTAGGCTTTCTTCTTTTTCATTGAAACTGTGTTGGTGTTTATGTATTTCAATGGCTTCCCTGTATAGTCTAACATAGTGGCTGTTGGTGTTGTCCAGTATTTCTGTGTTTTCAAATAAGATTTGGTGACCAGTTTGTTTGAGAACATGTTCAGCTATTGCAGATTTTTCAGGTTGCTGTAGTCTGCAGTGTCTTTCATGTTCTTTTATCCTGGTGTGGATGCTGCGTTTTGTGGTCCCAATGTATACTGGTCCACAGCTGCAGGGTATGCAGTAAACTCCTGCAGCGGTGAGGGTGTCCCTTTTGTCTTTTGCTGTTTTTAACATTTCTTGTATTTTTCTGGTGGGTTTGAAGACTTTTTGGAGGTTATGTTTTTTCATTAGTTTTTCCATGCGGTCTGTAACTCCTTTAATGTAGGGCAGAAATATTCTGCTTGTGGGGGGCTGTTTTTCTTCAGTTGAGTGCTGTTTTTTCGGTTTGATAGCTCTCCTGATTTCATTCTTGGAGTAGCCATTCGCCTGTAGGGACCAATCCAAATGGTTGAGTTCAGAATTGAGAAATTGAGCTTCACAGTTCTGATTTGTGCGATCCACTAGTGTTTTGATGATGCCTCTGTTTTGTCGTGGGTGGTGATTGGAATTTTTGTGTAGATACCGGTCTGTGTGGGTGGGTTTTCTGTAGATTTTGTGTCCTAATTGCAGGTCCGGTTTGCGTATGACCATGAGATCTAAAAATGGTAGTTCGCCTTCCATTTCTTTTTCCATGGTGAATTGTATATTCGGGTGGATGCTGTTGAGGTGGTTCAGGAATTTCTCTAATTCTTCTTCCCCATGACTCCAAATTGTGAAGGTGTCATCCACAAACCGGTACCAGACTGTTGGTGTGAGGGGTGCCGATTCTAAAGCCTGTTTTTCGAAATGTTCCATGTAGAAGTTCGCTATAACCGGGCTGAGGGGGCTTCCCATGGCAACTCCATCTGTTTGTTCATAGAAATCCTTATCCCATTGAAAGTAGCTGGTCGTCAGGCAATGTTGGAATAGCGCTGTGATGTCTTTTGGGAAGATCTGTTCAATGAGTGCCATGGTGTCCTTTATTGGAACCTTGGTGAACAGGGAGATCTCATCAAAGCTGATTAATTTGTCTGTGGGGTTAAGTTTATGGGTGCCGATTTTGTTTATGAAGTGTCTTGAGTCTTTTATGTGGGATGAAGTCTGTCCACAGTGGGTCTGTAGAAGAGTAGCCAAATGTTTTGATAATTTGTATGTTGGAGAGCCGATGGCATTTACGATGGGTCTGAGTGGGATTGCATCTTTGTGGATTTTGGGGAGTCCATATAGTCTTGGTGATAGAGCTTCTGTTTTGCAGGTACGTTGAAGTACGTTGAGGGGGAGGGAGGAGCTCTTGATCAGTGTGTTTGTGTGTTTGTTTGTTTCATGATTTTGCTGGTTGGGTCCCTTCTTAGTTTTCTGTATGTGGTGGGGTCTAGAAGTTTTCTAATTTTATCCTTGTACTCATTTGTTTTCATAATTACCATGGCATTGCCTTTGTCTGCTGGTAGGATGAAGATGTCAGGATCTCGATTGAGGATCTCGATGGCATTTCTCTCCTTTGTTATGTTGCTTGTGGGTGGCTTGGCTTTTCGTAGGATCCTTGCCATTTCTCCTCTTATTTCTTCTGCTTCCTGTTCTGGAAGATGGTGAATGGCTGATTCTACATTGCCAATGATATCTTCTACAGGAATTCTGGTGGGTGTGACTGCAAAGTTTCCTCCCTTGGCTAAGATGGAGGTTTCCTCAGGGAAGAGTTGGCGTTCAGTCAGACTTATGACGATGCGTGAGGTCTCTAGTGCCGGTTTTGGTTGCCTTTTTTGGTATTTGTCAAATTTTTGCTTTTGTCTGGCTGTGTGGTCTGCAATGTCCTTTTCCATTTTTCTGTAGGTGAGAGCATCAGTTTTGTCCCAATCTTCGTTTTTCATTTTTTGGCTGAGGTCCTCCACTTGGGCACAGAGAGAATCTTCTAGCTGTGCTCCTGTCCTCCGAAGATGCCAGCCACCGTGACTGGCGAAACGTTAGGAACCAAAACTGCCAGAACACGGCCACACAGCCCGGAAAACCCACAACAACCATCAGATTCCGGCCGTGAAAGCCTTTGACTATACATAAAATTACAACATCAATAAAATAATTATAAAATCCAAGTGGGATAGATGTTAATAATAGGGCGGGCTTCATGGCACCCCCCGCGGAGGAACTGTTAGCATTCCCATCCCAAGCAAGGCGGCAGAACCAGGTCTTCAAATCTTTCCAGAAGGTCGGGAGCGAGGAAACCCGCCTCAGTTCTGGGGGCAAGATATTCCAAAGGGCGGGCACTACTGCAGAGAAGGCCCGCCTCCTGGACCCCGCTAGATGGAATTCTTTTGTCGATGGGATCTGTAGCATGCCCTCTCTGCATGACCGAGTGGGGCGGGTCGATGTTCTGGGGATGAGACAGTCCCTCAGGTAGCCTGAATTGAAGTCCATACATCTTAAAGTTGCCAAGGTTGAGAAACACTGCTCTATATATTATGCTCTATTACTAAGATGCATCACTGTTTCTTTCTTAAGCCTGCTCTGTCTAAAGTCCCCTGCTGATCATCACCTATGTAGCCTTATGTAACTTGATGCTGACTGCCTTTTCCAACTGGATTTGACCCATCTGATTCTTGCATCCTGGTAGAAACTGCTAGTAATCCCTATTTTCCACTAAATATGTTTGGCACTCTTTTTATTAGCAGCACCTACTCTGTGGAACAGCCTCCCTCTAGATACTTATACTGTATCTTGATATACTACAAATATTGTTTAAGTACCATAGCAATGTTTGGTGTCAGGTAGTCCTTGACTTATGACCACAATTGGGACTGGAACTTCCATTGCTCAGCGATGCGGTTGTTAGGTGAGTTGTGCCCAATTTTACGGCCTTTTTTGCTGCAGTCGTTAAGCAAATCATATGGTTCCCTGTTGATTTTGCTTCTCAGGAGCCAGCTGGGAAGGTCACAAATGGAAATCACATGGCTCTGGGATGCTGCAACCATCATAAATACATGCTGGTTGCCAAGCGCCCAAATTTGAGCATGTGACCGGGGGGATGCTGCGATGGTCGTAAGTGTGAGCACGGTAGTAAGTCACTTTTTTCAGTACCATTGTAACTTCAAACAGTCGTTAAACGTATGATTGTAAGTTGAGGACTACCTGTAGTGTTTAAGGCATCATGCTAGAAGCCGGGAGACAGTGAGTTCTAGTCCCGCCTTAGACACAAAGCTAGCTGGGAGACCTTGGGCCAGTCACTCTCTCTCAGCCCTAGGAAGGAGGCAATGGCAAATCACTTCTGAAAAACATTGCCAAGAAAACTGCAGAAACTAGTCCAGACAGTTGCCATGAGTCAAAATCTGACTCTAAAGCACAAAACAAAACAAACCATACCAAAAGTCCTGGTTACTGCAGTTCTTTAAAAACCAAATCCCAGTTCCATCCAATAATTCTATTTTACTTAATTCTGTCCTTACTCATCATTCCAAGTTCTTAGAGAAATAATCATCCTTAAGTCATCTTTCCCTTTTTCAAACAAGAAACACCTGTTCACAAGAAAGCACTTGACTGTAGTAATTAATACATCTATTTCGATAATAATCCTTTATGAATAGATCTTTTTAAACCAATATCTTGTTTCACCAATATATGCTATGGCTCTTAGCAATGTTCTCCATATTCAAGACAGCACTACTGAGATGAACTCTTTAAATGTGCTGTAAATTGTATCATTTGCAACTACCTTCAATTTTTTTCCTAAACAAAACTCTATTATCAACATTAACCCCAAAAGAATGTAGAACAACTTGTGTCTTGTTATTGCTGCTTCATTATTCCAGCAGTTGCCATTATACATTCTCTTTTGTCATTGACATTCAATTATGGTAACAGTTTTGCCCTTCAGTTATAACACATTTTCTTCTTACCTGCAATTTCTTTGTTCATTTGAATATGAGGTGCACCATTGCTAGCCACAGTCACTGCTAATTATATGCAGTCTAGTAGAACTTCACTTTTGAAAAACAACTCCACAGGAGAGCGAAACTGTTCCAAAATTACTGACTTCTTACAGAATTAAATCTAATGGAGTTAATGCTGGGGATATAAATCAAAGCAATGCACTGAAATTTTTATTCCATTTTTTTTACTGACATAGGAAGAAATAACATTCCAGTTTTATATGCATATGAAGGGTGCCATTCTGCTTAAGTCTTTTGTCATTCTATTAGGACTATTTCATGCATATAATTATGTTAAAAATCTATAATACAAATATATCATATACAAAATAAAACAATGCAATATTAAAAAATTAAAATCCAATTAATCCTCAATGAAACAATATAACAATAAATCTAGTTTCAAAAGCTAAAATCTAAGTGGCACAATCAACTCAACTAGATACTTAGGCAGGCGATATAAAAATCTTCAATCTTAATTACACACACACACACACACACACTTCATTTTGAAATGTTCAATTTCCACTAGCTTCCATGAACTAACAAAATATAACAAAATATAACTCAGCGATGTCCTTAACTCATCAGAAGAGCAATAATCCTTCCATTAAAAAGGTAAAGGTTCCCCCTGCACATTTGTGCAGTCGTGTCCGACTCTAGGGGCCAGTGCTCATCTCCATTTGTTAGCCAAAGAGCCAGCGTTGTCCAAAGACGCTTCCATGGTCATGTGGCCACATGATGCACGCGGAACGCTGTTACCTACCCACCGAAGTGGTACCTGTTTATCTACTTGCATTTGCATGCTTTCGAATTGCTAGGTTGGCAAGAGCTGGGGCGAGTGAGGGAGCTCACTCCGCACGCAGGGCTAGAGATTTGAACCTCCAAACTTGCTATCTTCCAATCGACAAGCCTGGCGTCTTACCCACTGAGCCACCGTGCCCCTTAATCCTTCCATTAGAGCAGGGCATAAAATAACACCATTTTAGCGCCTTTATAAATTGTATTAATTTAGGCTTTAATTGCGGGGTCTAAGGCAGATAACTTCACAAAACAAGAACTAGAGACATAAGAACCCAAAGACAAAGTTGTTTGTCGAGATGGGCAGTGAAGAAATGTGATAAATAAATAAATTCTAGTGAATGGAACAAGCTATTGTTCCTGGCCTGCAGACCAGGTTACTTGCCAAAGCATATAAGGAATTAATGAAGAAATGCAGGGATGTCTGAAGGGAGAGCTTGGAACACCAAGATAAAGGGTCTAAATTGACAATGTGACTAGATTGGAAGCCAGCAGAGAAACATTACCAAAAGAGAAATTTGAGAGGAGGAACATCCAAAAGTGCCCTAACAGACTTCTTTTGGATTGAATAAGAGGACAAAGAAAAGAGACAGGAAGTAGAACTGACAAACTGCTACAGTAGTCCAGAAATGAAAATAATCAGTTTTCTAGTCTTATGGCTTCAGGAGGATCAAGAAAACAGTAACAACAACAGCAACAACATGTCTTATTTATTTTTATTTATTTTATTTAATTAAATTTATATAACCGCCCATCTCCCCCAATGGGGAACTCTGTGCGGTTTACAATAAAGTAATTAAAACAAAATATAAAATATCATTATACAATATATAGAATAATAAATAATTCTAAATCCAGATGGATGGAATTAAAACTAAGGACATTATAAAGTTAAGGAGTTAGCCACCCCCATGAGGAGCTATCCTTTCCTCCTTCCCATGCCAGGTGGCAGAACCAGGTCTTCAGCTCTTTCCTAAAGGTCGGGAGGGAGGAGATCTGTCTCAACTCTAGGGGCAAGATGTTCTACAGTGTGGGTGCCACCACAGAGAAGGCCCGCCTCCTAGACCCCATCAGATGACATTCTTTGATGGATGGAGTTCGTAGGAGGCCCTCTCTGAATGACCTGGTGGGGCGGGTCGATAAAATGGGGATAAGACGGTCCTTCAGGTATTCTGGCCCCATGCCATGTAGGGCTTTAAAGGTAATAACCAACACCTTGAATTGTACCCGGAAGCAAACCGGCACCCAATGCAGCTCGCGGAGCAAAGGTGTTATATGTGCAGATTTTGGTGCACCCAAGATTGCTCGCGCGGCCGCATTCTGCACCAGCTGAAGCTTCCGGATAGTCTTCAAGGGTAGCCCCATGTAGAGCGCATTGCAATAATCTACATGGGAGATGACGAGAGCATGAGTGACTGTTAAGAGGGCGTCGCAATCCAGGAATGGGCGTAACTGGTGCACCAGCTGAAGTTGTGCGAAAGCCCTCCTAGCCATGACTGCCACCTGCTCTTCGAGCAGGAGTCGTGAGTCTAGAAGGACCCCCAAGTTCCACACCGGTTCTGAATGGGGCAGTGCTACTCCATCAAGAACCAAAGATGATAATTTCCCAGAAGACGCTAGGCCATCAATCCACAGCCACTCGGTCTTGCTAGGGTTCAATTGTAGCCTGTTGTTCCCCATCCAGGCCCTCACAGCCTCCAGGCACTGGGACAGGGTAGTCACTGCATCACTTACTTCACCAGGGATGGAGATGTACAATTGAGTATCATCCGCATACTGATGATACCTCATCCCATGGTGTTGGATGACCTCGCCCAGCGGTTTCATGTAGATGTTAAATAGGAGAGGAGAGAGAACCAAACCCTGCGGCACCCCACACAAGAGGGGCCGAGGGTCAGATCTCTCCTCTCCTATTACCACCAACTGGGAGTGGCCTCGGAGGAAGGAGGTGAACCAGCGCAAAACTACGCCGCCCACCCCCAACTCCCTAAGCTGCCCCAACAGGATACCATGGTCGATGGTATCGAATGCCGCTGAGAGATCCAAGAGAGCAAGGATGGATGCACAACCACCATCCCGCCCCCACCAGAGATCATCCGTAAGCGCGACCAATGCAGTCTCCGTCCCATATCCCGGCCTGAAACCTGACTGAAAAGGGTCTAGATAATCCGCTTCATCCAGGGTCCTTTGAAGTTGCAACACCACCACTTTCTCAACCACCTTTCCCAAAAAGGGGAGGTGGGAGACTGGACGAAAATTGTCCAGGATGGTGGGGTCCAGGGCTGGCTTCTTGAGGAGGGGGCGCACCAATGCCTTTTTATATGCAGTTGGAACCACCCCCTCCACCAAGGATGTATTAATCATAGCCTGGACCCATCCACATGTCACCTCCCTGGCTGATTTTACCAGCCAGGAAGAGCAGGGATCTAAATAACATGTGGTGGGATTAACAATTCGAAGGATCCTGTCCACTTCCTCAGGTCCAACAGGATCAAATCTTTCCCAGATACTAGGGCAAGACCATACTCCCGGCATCTCCCCAGACTGCATTTCACGCATGGAGTCCAACTTAGACCGAATCCGAGCGATTTTATCCTGCAGATGCTCAGCAAATTCTTCCGTACGGCCCTGCAGGTGGGTGGTTGATACCACCCTACCCAAGAGAGATCGAGTAATCTTGAACAGGGCCGTCGGACGGCATTCTGCGGATGCAATAAGCGCGGAGAAATATTCACGTTATCCATATTTAAGGTGTGCAATGACATCCAAGCCAAAATGCCTGCAAGGCAATCTAACAAAATGTGTTACACTGCATCATCTAAAAGAGAAATAGAGGCCTATACCTGTGTGGAATTGATATAAATGTAATACTGAATCTGAAAATGTGAAATTAAGGATCCAGGAAAAGTTATTCTGATGAAGACAGTGGACAGTAAAGAAGAACCTTGAGGAACCCTAAGAGGTGCAGAAGAGAAGAAGGAAACATTCTAATCAAGAGAAAACATACAACCCAGAATATTAAAAGAGGAAAAACACAATGACACCAAGAGTACTCATGGAGGACAACCAATGCTGGTAATCCAATGTGTCCAAGGCAGCTGAAGAATAAGCAAAATTGACAGATGTTTATTTACTTTATATAAATATTCAGTCTAAAAAGACTCTAAATTGTTGGCTGTTGTGGGTCTTCCGGGCTGTGTGGCCGTGTTCTGGAAGTTGTGGTTCCTAACGTTTTGCTAGCATCTGTGGCCAGCATCTTCAGAGGGCAGGAACACAGATAGAAGCAAAATCTTCTATCGCTTCTGTCTGTGCTCCTGCCCTCTGAAGATGCCGGCCACAGATGCTGGCGAAACGTTAGGAACCACAACTTCCAGAACACAGCCACACAGCCCGGAAGACCCACAAGAGCCATCAAACTCCGGCTGTGAAAGCCTTCGACAATACACTCTAAATTGTGTTTGTAAGAGCAACAATAACAGTACCAGTGCAATAGGAATCAATAAAACATTGCTAACAACAACCATCTAACTTTGGAACTAATGGCATAATCAATCTCAAAAGGCCTTCCAAAACAGCCAGGACTTTATGAGAATAGGAGCCCACCTTCCTTTGGGAGCAACTTGTTCCAATGGAGGGGAGCTCCCACAGAGAATGTCCACTTCTATGATCCTTCCCATCTCACTTTATATATTTGTTATATTTCTTTACCGCTGATCTCGTAATAATGACTCTGGGTGGTTTACAAACAGTTAAAATAGAAAAATAACATATTGTTAAAGTAAAACAATATAAATATACTTATAAATATATATAAATATAAGTGCAAAATATAAAATATAAAATTCAAGATGGCAAGTTACAATGTTATCATTGGCCCCATCAAGGAGCCAACCACCCACAAGATTGGCTATCCCCTCTCCCACCCCAAGCAAGGTGGGTCAATCAGGTCTTAACCCCCTTCTGGAAGGCCAGGAAACTGGGGACCTGCCTTACCTCCTGGGGTAACTTATTCCAAAGGGCATGTGCCACAGCAGAGAAGGCTCTCCTCCTGGACCCTGCCAATTGACAATTTTTCATGGACAGTGTCCGCAACATGCCCTGTTTGCTTGACCGGCAGGGATGGGTCGATGTAACGGGTGAGTCGGTCCCTCAGGTCACCTGGACCCATGCCATGTATGGCTTTAAAGGTGATAACCAACACCTTGAATTGGACCCAGAAGCAAACCGGCACCCAATGCAGCTCGCGCAGCAATGGTGTTATATGTGCCCTCCTTGGGGTTCCCAAGACTGCTTGCACAGCTGCATTCTGCACCAGCTGTATCTTCTGGATACTCTTCAAGCATAGCCCCATGTACAGCGCTTTGCAATAGTCTATACAGGAGATGACTAGGGCATGAGTGACTGACCGGAGGGACTCCCGATCAAGGAAAGGGCATAACTGGCGCACAACACGAAGTTGAGCAAAGGCTCCACTGGCCACGGCTGCCACCTGCTCTTCGAGCAGGAGTCGTCAGTCCAGGAGAACCCCCAGGTTCCGCACTGGATCTGTCTGGGGCAGTGCAACCCCATCCAGAGTCAAAGATGGTAGATTCCCGGATACCAGGCAGCCCGTAACCCACAGCCACTCCATCTTACCAGGGTTCAGCTGAAGCCTGTTGTTCCCCATCCAGACCTCTACAGCCTCCAGGTACCAAGAGAGGGCGGTCACAGCATCACTTAAGTCACCTGGGATGGAGATGTATAATTGAGTATCATCAGCATATTAATGATACCTCATCCCATGGTGATGGATGATCTCACCCAGCAGTTTCATGTAGATGTTAAAAAGGAGCGGAGAGAGTACCGAGCCCTGTGGCACCCCACAAAGGAGGGGCCGCAAGCCTGATCTCTCGCTCCCTATCAACACCAGTTGGGACCGGCCCTGGAGGAAGGAGGTGAACCAGCACAGAACCGTGCCACCCACCCCCAACTCCCTGAGTCGACCCAAAAGGATACCATGGTCAATGGTATCGAAAGCCGCTGAGAGGTCAAGAAGAGCCAGGATGGATGCACTCCCCCCATCCCGCTCCCACCAGAGATCATCCAAAAGTGTGACCAATGCTGTTTCCATCCCATATCCGGGCCTGAAACCTGACTGAAAAGGGTCCAGATAATTTGTTTCATCCAGGATCCTCTGCAGCTGCAACACCAACACTTTCTCAACCACCTACCCTAAAAAGGGGAGGTGGGAGACTGGACGAAAATTGTCCAGGATGGTGGGATCCAGTAATGGTTTCTTGAGGAGGGGGCACCTCTTTAAAGGCAGCCAGGAACAGTCCCTCCCCTAAGAAAGAATTTACCATCACCAGGATCCACCCACAGGTCACCTACCGAGCTGCCTTCACCAGCCAGGAGGGACAGGGATCTAGTTGGCAAGTGGTGGCGTTTACAGAACTGAGAACCCTGTTCAGTTCCTCGGGTCCAACAGGATCAAACTGTTCCCAGATAACCAGGTAAGTACACTCCCCAGGCATCTCCCCAGACCCTGCTACACGAATCTGAGCAAATTTATCCTCCAGATGCCTGGAAAACTCCTCTGTGTGGCCCTGTATGTGGGTTACTGGACCCACCTTCCCCAAAAGGGATCAAGTGATCTTAAACAGGGCCGTCAGGTGGCATTCTGCAGATGCAATAAGAACAGAGAAATATTAACATTTTGCCACTGTTACCGCCACAAGGTAGGCCTTAACAGCGGCTCCAGTTTGTGTTCGGTCGGGTTCAGTCCTTGTCTTTCTCCAGTGGTGCTCTAGATGTCTCTTAATCCTCTTTAGAACCCTCAACTCCTCTGTGAACCATGGTGAGTGTCGGTTCGATCGGACAAGATAGGTCGCACAGGCGCAATCCTTTCCAAGGCCCCCACCATCTCTTTATTCCAGGCAGCGGCCAGGGCCTCCACTGGACCATGCAGCAGTTCCTCGGGTATAACCCCCAGCTCCCTCTGAAACCCTACTGAGTTCATCTGTCACTGGGGGCGGACCAATCAAATAGGTCTTGCCTCTCTGTGGAGGGGGGCAGCATAAGAGAATCTCATGGTTACCAGGGCATGATCTGACCATGCCATGAACTCTTGAGCCACTTCCGAGTTATGCCCCAGGGATGGCATGTTGAAGTTCCCTAGAACCATTAGTCTGGGAAACTCCACCGCCAACCCCGAGATGGCTCCAGCAGCTCAAGCAGGGAGGTTGCTACGCAGCAGGGAGGCTGGTAGAGTAGCAACACTCCCAACTGTTCTTGGGAGCCCAACTTGAAGAACAGTGTCTCACAACCGGCCACTTGTGGAGCAGTACCCCTAAAGGCCACTAGAGATTCCTGGATGACAACAGCCACCCCTCCTCCCCTGCCCTGGTGTCTTGGCTGGTGCCATACCATAAACCTGGCTGGGCACATTTCCAAAATGGCACCCCCCCTTCAGGGCCCAGCCAGGTCTTGGTAATACATGCCAGGTCTGCCCCCCCTCGATGATCAACTCCCATATAAGGGGGGCCTTGTTTACTGACCTGGCATTAAGAAACAGCAGCCAAAACCCCGGGCCTCGATGGGTCTGCTGTCCAGGGCCGGGGTCTGAGTGCAGAGGGCCAGAACACACAACCGGTACCAAACACTGGGGGCATCTTCTCCAATGATGCCCTGACCTCTGACTCCTGCCATGACACCCCCGACCCGTCACCACCTGAATCAAGTAACCTGCCCTAAATTCCCCAGAGCTCCCATTTCCCCCCAATCCTGATCCTCCAGGTGCCCTGGTTAGGGGTCCCTCCATCCAACCATACAGTCACAAACATACACCAGACAACCATGGGTTGATGGCGAGTCCCCCGGCACTCCAGCTCTTGCTCTCAGCACCATGGGAACCCAGCCATCACCCCCACATCTGCTGCCCCCCCTTCACCGGCCTCTCTCACTAGCCAGTAGGGGTGCCCCACTCGCTTCTCCTCCCCTCTGCCTCTCACTCAGGGAGGAAGAATTCCCACATGCACAACTCATCCACTCTTGGGCTCCCCACCTGTCTCTCACACCAGGGAGGGAGTACCCACTCCTCCCAGAGGAGGGACCCCAATTCTCTCAGCCCAGGGGGCTCACTGGTCCACCCAGATCTTCACTTGAAGGTTCAGTCGCCCCCTCGCCTCGCCGTGACACTTTCTTATAGTCTGTTCTCCTGCTGTTCCGGGAGACTCTGCTCCAATCTTTGCTGTTCCAAGGGACTCAAAGTCTCCCCCCCCACCGGGCCGCTCTCATCTGCAGCGATGCTTGACTCCCCATTCCGGCAAGCTCACTGGCCCACCAAGCTCCTCTGTCTGGGGAGTCCACTGGGCCACCCGGTTCAGTTTGGGGTTCAGCTGCTGGTCTGAGGGCTCACAGGGGACTCACTGCCAACCTACCAAGTCTTCTGGGACGCCCAAGTATCCACCGCACCACGCAGCCACTGCACCATGGCTCCACTGCTCCAGGAGGATCCTCCATGTCACGCCACGCTTCCACTGCACCAGGGAGAACCGCCTATATCCACTGGGCCTCCTCTAGGCTTTACCATGCCTCCTCGGCACTGCGCTTCGCCTCCACCCCTCCGGGCTCAATCTGGGGTCTGTTGGGTCTGCCAGACCACCCCAAGAGCTCCCCATGGGGCCAGCCACTGCGCTGCACCCTCCAAATCCGCCACACCCACCTGCAGCCTGCCGAGCTGCAACTCCGCCACACCGCTGCTTTATCAATCCGAGGGCTCCACCTGGCACTTCCAATACCCGGCATGTAGACCGTGGTGGCCGAAATGCCCCCCGACATCCACCCCAGTGGCTCCTTGTGATGCCAAGCTACCGCGCCGCACATTCCCAGCTCACTGCAGCCACTGGCTGCTTGCTGCGCCGCTGGTTCCACCCAACTCCTCCAATACCCAGACGTGCTTGCTGCACCACTGGCTATTCGCCGCATTGCACTTCTGTCGCTCCACTGCTCTGAGGCCTCGAGGCTCCACCCAGGCTCCACCCGGCTCCTCCAACACCCAGACGCGCTGGCCATGGGGGCTGAGGGGGTCGAAGTACCCCCAGATGTCCCTACTCGGTAAGAGGGGGTAAAAAAGGGGTGAGGAGGGGTCTTTCAGGAGTCCGACCGACATCTCTCCTTAGCCCGGTAGCTGGCATCGGCTCCCGGCCGCCATCTTGAATTTATGATAGATGAGGACCCCCCAAGTTCTTAACCTGCTCTGCATGGGGAGCAGAGATCCATTAAGATGCTAAGTTGGTTCTAACCCAGAATCAGCAGCCCTGAATGAATAATTACCCTGCCATGCTTATTTTGAATCTGAGCCTGTTTCTCCCCAGCCAGACACTGGCAGTCCCCAGACACTGGCTTAGAATTTATTTCACATACCTCGTTTGACCTGGGATGGTGGTGCTTTATTGAGTATCATGAAGATGTTGAATGATCTCTCCCAGAGGCATTATGTAAATGTTAAATAGCATAGTAAAAGGACTGAGCCCCTCAGCATTCCATTATGGAGTGTCTAAGAGACTGACCTCTCTCTCCCGCAAAACCACTAACTGGAACCAGTGGCTCAAAAACAATTGGAATTACCATAATAAAAAACCCTCACAGGCAGTCCCAGAAGGATACTGTGGTTGACAGTATCAAAGATGCTAAGTACGAAGATTGTTGGGCATCCTGCACCCAAGTCCTGCCATAAGTGGTCCTTAGAGGGGACCAATGCAGTTTTGTTCCCTTACCCAGGTCTAAAACCTTATTGTCATAGGCCCAAATATTCTGCTTCTTCTAGAACAAGCTTAGCCATTGCTAACCTTGGCTATCAACAGATCCTTTCAAAAATAAGCCATTACAGACTCAGGTGAATGTATCATATGCAAACCCTATTGAAAAGGGTAAGCTTGGTTATTCTTAGAAAGTTAAAGGAAGAATTGTGAGAGAGCAATACTCTCAAAGAATTTAGGAATGGAAGAAAGGAGCTGGGATGAAGACACAGAAGGATCAAGAGAGGGTTGTTGTTATTTATTTATTTATTTATTTATTTATTAAAACAGGGAGCATAGTAAATATGAAATATAAAATATAAAATATAGACAGGAAAATTACAAACATATGTCTAGGTTACAAATATAGTTTTTTTGCTTCAGTTGTCACAGTCAGGAAATCAGCAAAGTCTCCATTGTAGGCTCGGTTTTGACACTCTGTCACTATATGTTGGATAGTTTGTTTTTCGGCCCCACAGTCATAATTCAATGATGTTGTTTTGCTCTATTTATAAAGGGCATCTGCACATCTACTATGACCCGTGCGAATTCAGTTCAAGGTTGTCCATATCGCATGGGGCTGGTCAAATCCAGGTGGTTTTTCCAAGATGCAGGGCAAGCTTCAGCATTGTGGAGGGCAGTTTCAACTAGCCAATGTTGTTACCACATGTTGTGGATATTGAAATAATCTTCTAGAAGAGCTTTAGCGGTAGAAATGGCTGGATGTCTCAATCTCAACCTGTTTCGCTCCAAGCAGGCTACGTCATTTAGTATTGGTAACTGGGGATTACCAATAATCTTCCGATATTCTTGAAGAAGGGCGCTGTTTCGTCTTGCATCTGGTGGTGGTATATGGCTCAAAACAGGCAGCCAGTATGTGGGAGTAGGTCGTATTGTCCCACTAACAATGCACATTGACTCATGTAGTTGCGTATCAATCTTTCTGGTGTTCGGGCTATTAAGCCACAATGGGGCGCAGTACTCTGCTGCTGAGTAAACCAGGCTGAGTGCGGACATTCTCAGAGTATCCACTGTCAAGCCCCAGCTAGTGCTGCATAGTTTGCGTAGAATGTTTTTCTACTTCTCAGTTTTGCAGCAGTCTTCATCAGGTGTTCTTTATAGGAAAGTGTCCTATCCAGTGTGACCCCAAGATATTTGGGATGCATGTTGTGATTGAGCCGGTTTCCCTTAAATCAAACATTGAGCTCTATACCTGCTGATCTATTACAAAAGTGGAAGCATGTTACTTCCATCTTAGTTGGATTGGGCTGTAAGCTCCACTTACGAAAATATTTATCCAGTATGTCTAGATCGGAAGTGAGGACATCTTCAGTTGTCTCAAAGGATTTATGTTGAGTGGCTATAGCCCAATCATCCGCGTAGCCAAACTTCCTAAACTTTGTGTGTGGTATGTCAGCTATGTATAGATTGAAAAGAAGGGGTGCAAGAACCGAGCCTTGTGGTAGTCCATTGTTTAATATTTTAGGGACACTAGGGGATGTGGTGGTGCAGTGGCTTAACGACGCTGGAGTTTGCTGGCCAGAAATGGTCGACAATCCAATAGTTCGAGCCCAGCTCCATGTGATGGAACTGAGCTCCCGTCATCTCACCCCTAGCTTCTGCCCACCTAGCAGTTCAAAAGCATACCATCTGCGAGTAGATAAATAGGTACTCCCATTTTGGTGGGGGGAAACGCTGGTGGCGCTCTGTGCAGGGAGCAGGAACCGGTGCTGACAGAGGATCGGAGGAGAAAAAAGCCTGGATGAGCCGACTTCCCTAAAAATGAACGCTGCTGGCCAGCTAAAGCAAAGCTAGCTCACCCTAGGATGACACCAGAGGTATACTTGTGCCAATTTCAATCAGGATTGGGCAGTTCTGACTATGGGGGATGTCTGCTACTACCAGTCGAGAGGGTTTCACTGGCAGTTTTTCCTCATTGGTGGTCACAAAACACAAGTCAGGATTGTATTCCTTTCTCCAAGCTGCCGACTTAAATATTCCTCTGTCCTTTGCATCGAATATCAAATACAAGCTGTTATCATCTGCCCAGTTAACAAGTGCCTCACCATTTTCGTCATTTTCACTGTACTTCCAATGAGTATGATGACTATTAAAATCTCCAAGGTAAACAGCTGGATGTGGAGACAGAGGTATAACTTGTGGAGGCCAGGTAGTAGCCGGGGGGTTATATATGTTAGTTATTGTTAATTCCCCTATTCTTACAGTTACCTCATGTATATTGTTGAGGTTAGAGGCTGAGCACAGCTGGGCATTTTCAGTTGACGACCTTACATACGTTGCCACTCCATAAGCATGGTGGTATGTTGCTCCCAGCAGGTCATAGCCAGGGATCCTGCCTCTCTGTCTAATTTGGTCCTCATTTTCAGCGTGAGTTTCCTGGACTGCAACAACGTCAATGTCATTATCTGCTAAAATCCATTGTAGGACTTGGCACTTAGACCTACTTATTCCTTCTATATTGATTTGGCAAATCTTGATAACAGGACCAAGAACCTTTTCATGGGGTCCTGAGAAGGACCATTTATATTCATGCCTTGAGGCATAATTTGATGCAATGTGATATAGCCAGGAGATCACTAGGATTGATTGGCTACTGCAACTTCGAAGCTTCAGGTGTTTGCTTCGAAGTGACTGTTCTTTAGCACCACCCAGGGGACACATGTGACTTAAGGAATGTCACCGATGTGAACAGTTGTCCCAGGGTGGTTGTTGTTTTTAAACAATAGACAATGAGAAATACTTGAGGTAATCTGGTAAATTGCCTGTTGATAATGATCAGCTCTGGTGGAAGAGACTGTAATGTTACAAATGATGAGGTGATTTAAGCTGTTGATTGATAATAGATTGGAAATATATAACTGTTTTGACTGATTAAAATTAGTTTTAGTTTTATTTCATTCAATGGGACTCTTCCAATACTTTTTCTATACCTGACTTGGATTTGCATTGCACATACTGATTAAGTCAGGGGCAAAGATTCTTCTATAGCAGGAGCCAGGAAGTCAAGATCTGTTGGTAGTGTTAAAGGAAAGGTTCAGAGCTTCAGCCAATTTTAGTATTCTTCCAATTTTAATATCTGAGAGCAAAAAGACTGAAAACTGAGGAAAGGATGTGGGAGAAATTTGTTTGGTTTTCTGGCTGGGAGATAACACTACAAAGCACCAGAGGGCGTGCTGATGCACCCTGCAAAGAAAAATGGATAATAAAATAGTCCGGATGACACTGTTGGAAAGAATTACAAAATCGTAAAGGCAGACAAGACCCAGGACACTGCCCTTTTCTTAAGTTGGGTATACAAGAAGAGTTAAGTGATAAGGTGCCAAAAGCAGGTACAACCTGAATGAGAAAGCCCTGTGACTATGACAATAAAAGTAATTATTTACCTCAGGTGGAGGTAAATCAACCCAATTGCACACTTAAGCAAAATTTTAAGTGAATGATCAATAATTAAAAAAAAATACAAATGGAAAAGCCAATTTTATCAAAAGAGCCTAACTTGCACTATGTGATAATCAGCAGTAGACAAAGCAATTGCTATAGTATCTTCAGGACTTACCCAGGTTTCAATTATTGTTTATAACACAATAGAATAGTCAATTAAACATTAGACAGGAAATTAGCTTTCCTGATTAGTGTGTGTGAATTCCATAGAACACAGCTATAAGGAAATTTATTTATAATGTAACTAATGCAGGGGAATCTGACTTCCATGCTAAGTAGACTGTTAATGGCGGGGAACTCTTTTTTTCAAGCTTAGTCAAGATGCTGTCCCCAAAATATGGGGATCATGGCAATGATCAACTGTTAAGATGGGTCCATCCCTGTGAATACATAGCGTTTTTAACTCTTTCCAACAGTTCTGAACAACTCCCCCCCCCCCAGCTTTTCCCATCTCCCTATTTCTCCCTCTGCCCAGTATGCTGCTGCTAATCATAATAGCATTGGCAGTAATTATAGAAAAACCAAAGAGCTTCTTAAATCGGTATATTGTTTTTCCAACAAGTCTCAGTAACCTCCATGTCCAATGATAGAAACGATACTGATTGAACACAAAAACTACTGATAGACCACAAAATATAGACTTCAGTAGCAGAAATACCCATTCGGTCTCTAGCAAGCACCCATCTGTTATTCTCTGTCACTTACTCCAACTATAGCTTATCTCTCATCACCACCAAAACACAAGAGGGGCTATAATATGGTTATGTCACCATGCTTGGGGAGGGGAGGGGAACAGCCAGTCTTGGGGTTGGCTGGTCTCTTAGATCTGCCCTGACCAGCCTTATCGACCAATGGGATAAGTAAGATCTACCATTCCTTGGATCGGACTGTACTAGATAATTTTATTGTTTCTTATTGTTATTTATAGTTGTTTTTTTTACTGATTTTAAACTTTTGTTGTGAACCGCCCAGGGTCCCTCTTTGTGGGGGAGATGGGCGGGATATAAATATGATAGATAGATAGATAGATAGATAGATAGATAGATAGATAGATAGATAGATATAGAATAAAATAAGATTGTCTTCATGTTTCTTAGTCCTAAACAAACACCATGCTACGGAAGCCCTATGTTCTTGCAAATCAATATGCAGAAGACAGCATCCAGGTACAATAATATACATAAAAGCAGTTTTTGGCCTTGATTAGGTCAGAAATATTTCAAATATATATAGAGAGTTTGGTGTAGTGGTTAAGGCACCAGGCTAGAAACTGGAAGACTGTGAGTTCTAGTCCCACCTTAGGCACAAAGCCATCTGGGTGACCTTGGGCCAATAACTTTCTCTCAGCGAGGCAATGGCAAACCACTTCCAAAAAACCTTGCCAAGAAAACTGCAGGGACTAGTCCAGGCAGTTGCCAGGAGTCAACACTGACCTGAAGGCACAAAATAAACATAAAACATTTCAAATATGGATCCTAATTTCTCAGTTGTTCATAGAACTGAAAAGTTGCTGGATGGTGTGTGTGTGTGTGTGTGTGTGTGTGTGTGTGTGTGTAGTAATGTTTTCTTGAAATTCCAGCCATAATGCCTGTGTCTTTCACTGTCTTTCTCCAAGCAATGGCCTTGTAAGGGGATATTTTAATAACAGTCTAACTTTGTTGCTGTAATATTGTTCAGAGAACTATGTCTGGAGTTATTGTTGCTACTACTGTGTGGCCTACTCACTGCTGCTAACCTTCAGGCAGGCTCCCTCTTCCACAAATGCTGCTTCAACATTTGAACTGATACCACATATAGTATGTTTGAAAAATCCAGATTGTTTACCAGTAGCATTGTGATTGGATATGGGGGGTATTAAGGCATGTTGGAAAAACAAGATATTGATTTAAGAAACTCTTAGTGGCTGGTTTTTAATTATGATTGGTTAAGTGCTTTATTAGTTTTTATGTGCTTTTGTTTTTATTACTTTGTTCTTTGCAAAAAGGGAAGTTGCAATGATGTATGGATTACGGTTTCTTTAAGAACTTGGAATGTTGAGAGAGGACTGAATAAGTTAAAATAGAGTTGTTGGCTGGGAGTGGATCTTAAAAGCTGAATTGCTATAAATAGTAACATTGTAAATAAAACTGCTTGTATTTAAACTATCTTGTTGACCCTCATGGAGAAATAGTTATCATTATATAATATAAACAATCATAACAGAGCAAACAATTACACCGAGTCATAATATCTCATCCTACCATGACAGCCACTTTGTGAGAATGCACACAACAATGTCTCAAAATTCCAAATGTGCCCAGCAGCCAAAATGTTTAGGTCCTTGCATTAAAAAAAATCAAAGGATGGAGCCATCCTTTGTTAGATACACTGTTTTTGAAAGGAGGCAAATGGACACAATCATGTCATTCCTTGTTAAGCCATAAAATGGCTTTGTGGCATTCCCACAGGCCCAATCACTGAATTAAATGGGACTGACTTTGAAACACATGTATTGATCAGCTGTTTGAAAAATAGGAGGAATACTAGCCTTTTGAGATGGTATAAGGACCCTGTACAAAGCAAGGGATAAAATGTTTGATTCTTTTATAGAAATATGGAAGAATTATTTCTTGGAATCTTTCCCACTTGAAAATCAAATGATGTACGACTACATCACAGGATGAAAGAAATATCCTTTCAAAAGCACTTTGTACACTTGAGAATTACAGAAGTGATAAATAATTATGTAGAGGTCATAATAATTTTTACGCAGTTGTCAGGTAATAAGAAAAGGATTAAATATTGTTAAACTTTATGATAGTGATATAAAACATGCCAGAAAATGCAACCATTCTTTTTGATTTGCCTGCATTCCTATGCAGGTTCACCTCATAAATATGAACATTTTTGAATCGTGGCACTGCCATAGCAAGAATTACTCTCTTTGCTTTACAGTCATCCAGAAATGGGAGTTTTGCCAAAAATTTTGACACTAATGGAGACAGCACTAACTCCTTCAGAACAACAAATCGCAAATTGTAACTATAAATTCCTGGGAGGCCAGAAAGCTTTTCCTCCTCTCCAGATACTTTAGTTTTTAAAATGAAATGTGCATGTCAAAATGGCTATTTATTATGCAGAGGATATGAAACCATTAAATGAAACAAAAGCATATTCACTTTGGACGGTAGAGAATTGTGCAATGTTTGTCATCAGGGTACTGCTGAAATGTCCTAATATGTTCTCACTTGGATGGCTTCTATAAATCTATTTCATGTTATTATTTATCAAATTATATTTCATTTGCTGTGTTAATTTCAGAAGATATTTCAGACACAGAATTTTGTAGAACTATTGGTGAAAATAGGCCTGGAATTTTGCAAGGAACATTTTTCCTTCTTATTGAGAATATAGTTTGACTAAAAGTGCTGACTTTATTGGATTTCTATGAAAATCAAAAAGCTGTAAGGAGAATTGTGCTTATTTTTTGCCTTGGTAGCATTAACATAACTAGCTTATAAATAAGATGTAAGCACTGACACTTGCTGCTGATGTCTTTCTCTAAATTACTTACAATCTTTTATTTACTGGTTCATCATTGAAATTGCATTTTTAATACAGATAAAACTTTTTGAGCTCTGTAGCTTGAATCATGTCAACTGGATTTCTATTTTCTCAGTGGAAACGTTTCGCTCCTTATCGAAGGAGCTTCTTCAGTCTGAGCAAAGTTAGTAAGGGAATCCTTAAATATGTTTCTAGGTGGCTGTGTGACCTTGCACCTGGGGCTAGGGCATGGTTATTTTGAGATGTTATTTCTAAGTCCCTTTATCATCTAAAGGAGGATCGTTAAGATCACCATGCTGCTGTTGAGCTTGCGAAATAGTCTTAATCTTCCTAGGCACAGAAGACAAAGCAGGAAGGAAAATAGGGGAAAGATTGTGCCTGAGGCCCCCACCTCTATTCAATGAAGGATTTTCCAAGTTGGCATAAATGGATTCCGTGACCCCTCTCTCAAACCACCTATCTTCTCTGTCTAAAATGTGAACATTAATGTCTTCAAATGAGTGTCCTTTTTCCTTTAGATGAAGAAAAACTGCTGACTCTGGTCCTGTGGTGTTACTTCTCCTGTGTTGGGCCATCCTCCTGTACAAAGGTTGTTTGGTTTCTCCAATGTAGAGTTCAGAGCACTCCTCACTGCACTGGATTGCATAAACTACATGGCTTTTCTTGTGCTTTGGAGTTTGATCTTTGGGGTGTACAAGCCTCTGTCTCAGTGTGTTGGTGGGTTTGAAATATACAGGTATGTGGTGTTTGCCAAATATCCTTTTTATCTTTTCAGACACGCCAGCCATGTAAAGAATGACCAGGTTCTTCCGTTTACTCTGAGTCTCAGCCCTATCTGTCACTGTTCTAGGTCTGGTAGATTTAGATTTAGTGAAGGCCCAATTTGGATATCCACAGGCCTTCAGAGCTGTTCTCAGGTGCTGATTTTCATTCTTTTTGGAATCCATGGAGGTGGGGATGGTTTCTGCTCTGTGTGACAATGTCCTGATGACTCCTAGTTTGTGCTGCAGTGGATGGTGGGAGTCAAACATCAGATATTGATCTGTGTGTGTGGGTTTCCTGTAGATCCCTATTTCTAGCTTGCCACCGGTCCCAATGAGGACTTCACAGTCTAGGAATGCCAGTCTGTTGTCCTTGGTGTCTTCTCTGGTGAAGCTAATGTTGGCATCTATAGTGTTTATATGGTCCGTGAAGGCCTGTACTTCCTGGGCCTTGATTTTGACCCAGGTGTCATCCACATACCTAAACCAGTGGGTGGGCACCGTTCCCTGGAATGTGTTGAGTGCTTTCTTCTCCACTTCTTCCATGTATAAATTGGCCACAATGGGTGACACAGGAGAACCCATGGCACAGCCGTGTTTTTGTCTGTAAAAGTCACCTCTGTATGAGAAATAAGTGGTGTTAAGACACAGGTCCAGAAGATGGCAGATCTGGTTTGGGTTGAGATGGCTTCTCCTTTCAAGGGTGCTGTCCTCTTCTAGTCTCTTCCTGACAACGGATAGAGCATGAGTGGTGGGGATGCTGGGGATGCTGGTGAAAAGGGAGGACACATCGAAGCAGACCATAGTTTCATCTGTATCCAGTTTCAGGATCTTTTTGAGCTCTGTTCTTGTCAGTGTCTGGAATATACTTATAAAACACATGCACTCACATACCTCTGACAAAATACTGTAAAATACAGTTGAAACATTTATTACGAGATGTACATGGCAATTTGAGATATACTCCAGTCTGTACTTTGAAAATCTTTCTGAGCCTTTTGGGTGGATTGCATAGATATTTTACTACAAAAAACTGCATTTTGCTTGCTTGAGGCTCTAACATTTCACATACTGATTTGGGAATACATTCCACTGAAATAACTAGGAAGTACTCACAAGAAAGGCAATGTCTGAATCCTAAGCACACTTAATAGAAACTAGCTTGCACTGACCTCAATGAAATTTATTTCCACACTGAGGGATAGACTGCACACTTATAAACACATATGTACTTATAGACTGCACGCATAAATATACACAGTATGAATTTATTCCCTCTCCCACAGTCTGTGGCTTGAATCATGTCAACTGGATTTCTATTTTCTTAGTGGAAACGTTTCACTCCTTATCCAAGGAGCTTCTTCAGTCTGAGTAAAGTTAGTAAGGGAATCCTTAAATATGTTTCTAGGCTGGCTGTGTGACCTTGCACCTGGGGCTAGGTCATGGTTATTTTTGAGATGTTTGTTTCTAAGTCCCTTTATCATCTAAAGGAGGATCGTTAAGATTACCCTGCTGCTGTTGAGCTTGTGAAATGGTCTTAATCTTCCTAGGCACAGAAGACAAAGCAGGAAGGAAGATAGGGGAAAGGTTATGCCTGAGGCCCCCACCTCTATTCAAGGAAGGATTTTCCAAGTTGGCATGAATGGATTCCTTGACCCCTCTCTCAAACCACCTATCTTCTCTGTCTAAAATGTGAACATTAATGTCCTCAAATGAGTGTCCTTTTTCCTTTAGATGAAGATAAACTGCTGACTCTGGTCCTGTGGTGTTACTTCTCCTGTGTTGGGCCATCCTCCTGTACAAAGGTTGTTTGGTTTCTCCAATGTAGAGTTCAGAGCACTCCTCACTGCACTGGATTGCATACACTACATTGCTTTCCTTGTGTTTTGAGACACAAAACACACAAAAAAAAAGAGACCCCACCAACAATTACAAGAAAAAGGCAATAGACAGTTTGAAACAATTGGAACATGATGGCTCCATCGATAGGATTACCTACCACCGTCTGTATCCTGGAGAAGCCATCCCCTGCATCTACGGACTTCCTAAGATCCACAAGGAAGGAACACCCCTCCGACCCATAGTCAGCAGCATCAATTCGGTAACATACAACATTGCCAAACACCTCTCTACCATACTAGCACCTCTAGTTGGACACTCTGAACACCACATCCATAATTCGGAAGAATTTGTTTCCAAAGCAAAGATCCTGAAACTGGATACAGATGAAACTATGGTCTCCTTTGATGTGTCCTCCCTTTTCACCAGCATCCCCACCACTCATGCTCTATCCGCTGTCAGGAAGAGACTAGAAGAGGACAGCACCCTGGAAAGGAGAAGCCATCTCAACCCAAACCAGATCTGCCAATTTCTGGACCTGTGTCTTAACACCACTTATTTCACACACAGAGGTGACTTTTACAGACAAAAACACGGCTGTGCCATGGGTTCTCCTGTGTCACCCATTGTGGCCAATTTATACATGGAAGAAGTGGAGAAGAAAGCACTCAACACATTCCAGGGAACGGTGCCCACCCACTGGTTTAGGTATGTGGATGACACCTGGGTCAAAATCAAGGCCCAGGAAGTACAGGCCTTCACGGACCATATAAACACTATAGATGCCAACATTAGCTTCACCAGAGAAGACACCAAGGACAACAGACTGGCATTCCTAGACTGTGAAGTCCTCATTGGGACCGGTGGCAAGCTAGAAATAGGGATCTACAGGAAACCCACACACACAGATCAATACCTGATGTTTGACTCCCACCATCCACTGCAGCACAAACTAGGAGTCATCAGGACATTGTCACACAGAGCAGAAACCATCCCCACCTCCATGGATTCCAAAAAGAATGAAAAGCAGCATCTGAGAACAGCTCTGCAGGCCTGTGGATATCCAAATTGGGCCTTCACCAAATCTAAGTCTACCAGACCTAAAACAGCGACAGATAGGGCTGAGACTCAGAGTAAACGGAAGAACCTGGTCATTCCTTACATGGCTGGCGTGTCTGAAAAGATCAAACGGATATTTGGCAAACACCACATACCTGTATATTTCAAACCCACCAACACACTGAGACAGAGGCTTGTACACCCCAAAGATCAAACTCCAAAACACAAGGAAAGCAATGTAGTGTATGCAATCCAGTGCAGTGAGGAGTGCTCTGAACTCTACATTGGAGAAACCAAACAACCTTTGTACAGGAGGATGGCCCAACACAGGAGAAGTAACACCACAGGACCAGAGTCAGCAGTTTATCTTCATCTAAAGGAAAAAGGACACTCATTTGAGGACATTAATGTTCACATTTTAGACAGAGAAGATAGGTGGTTTGAGAGAGGGGTCAAGGAATCCATTCATGCCAACTTGGAAAATCCTTCCTTGAATAGAGGTGGGGGCCTCAGGCATAACCTTTCCCCTATCTTCCTTCCTGCTTTGTCTTCTGTGCCTAGGAAGATTAAGACCATTTCACAAGCTCAACAGCAGCAGGGTAATCTTAACGATCCTCCTTTAGATGATAAAGGGACTTAGAAACAAACATCTCAAAAATAACCATGACCTAGCCCCAGGTGCAAGGTCACACAGCCAGCCTAGAAACATATTTAAGGATTCCCTTACTAACTTTACTCAGACTGAAGAAGCTCCTTGGATAAGGAGTGAAACGTTTCCACTAAGAAAATAGAAATCCAGTTGACATGATTCAAGCCACAGACTGTTCCACCTGGATGACTGAGAACCTTCATAGACATATTGCCATACATTTTGGGGATGAAACCCTGAAGTTGGTAAGGAAATTCGAGAAGACAGCAAGAAAGGTGGCAGACTATAGAAACCACCTACGTTTTAACCTCAGATGCAGACAACAGAGACTCATCCCGACAAGCCTACGCCTGCAATCTACAGTTAAGGGTCACAGAGCAGATCAGATCTTGCAGCAGGCACAAAGATATCTTCTAAATGAAAGAATAAGGCAAGTCCACTTCACCATTGATGCCCTGCAATACAATTTTGAAAACCTTCACCAGGAACTCACAGCCACCCTTCCTGACCCAATCCTGGATAGAGTTATTCAGCTTGGCAATAAAGTACAGCTGGCCCAGCATCACAAGACAAAGGAGAGGCAAACTAAGAAATTTGACATTCTTCTTTCTCGCAGCAAGCAGAAACAAGGAACTGGAGAAACCGCTGGGAGGAACAACAACAACAGGACCACAGAGGACAAAAAGAACATGTGGGTGAAAAAAATCTCTCAGACAGAGAACTTACCCAACCAGAGAGAGATGTCCTAGCCAAAGGTCTTAATTTTGCCATCACTCCCAAGCAAGTTCCGGTTGTGGAGCTCATTACAGCCACAGAATCTGCCATCCACAACAACCACCTACCTTTTGAAGAAGCAGAACAACTCCGGCTTAAAATATCTGCAGCTCTGTCCAGTGCTCAACCTCCTCCCCCCAACCTTACCGTCCAAGAGAGGAGAGCCCTGACAGCCCTCAGCAAAGATGAAACCATCACCATTTTACCTGCTGACAAAGGAAGATGTACAGTGGTTCTAAACACTGCAGACTACCACAATAAAATTACCTCACTTTTGGAGGATCACCATACATATGAAAAACTGAAAAGAGACCCCACCAACAATTACAAGAAAAAGGCAATAGACAGTTTGAAACAATTGGAACATGATGGCTCCATCGATAGGATTACCTACCACCGTCTGTATCCTGGAGAAGCCATCCCCTGCATCTACGGACTTCCTAAGATCCACAAGGAAGGAACACCCCTCCGACCCATAGTCAGCAGCATCAATTCGGTAACATACAACATTGCCAAACACCTCTCTACCATACTAGCACCTCTAGTTGGACACTCTGAACACCACATCCATAATTCGGAAGAATTTGTTTCCAAAGCAAAGATCCTGAAACTGGATACAGATGAAACTATGGTCTCCTTTGATGTGTCCTCCCTTTTCACCAGCATCCCCACCACTCATGCTCTATCCGCTGTCAGGAAGAGACTAGAAGAGGACAGCACCCTGGAAAGGAGAAGCCATCTCAACCCAAACCAGATCTGCCATCTTCTGGACCTGTGTCTTAACACCACTTATTTCACACACAGAGGTGACTTTTACAGACAAAAACACGGCTGTGCCATGGGTTCTCCTGTGTCACCCATTGTGGCCAATTTATACATGGAAGAAGTGGAGAAGAAAGCACTCAACACATTCCAGGGAACGGTGCCCACCCACTGGTTTAGGTATGTGGATGACACCTGGGTCAAAATCAAGGCCCAGGAAGTACAGGCCTTCACGGACCATATAAACACTATAGATGCCAACATTAGCTTCACCAGAGAAGACACCAAGGACAACAGACTGGCATTCCTAGACTGTGAAGTCCTCATTGGGACCGGTGGCAAGCTAGAAATAGGGATCTACAGGAAACCCACACACACAGATCAATACCTGATGTTTGACTCCCACCATCCACTGCAGCACAAACTAGGAGTCATCAGGACATTGTCACACAGAGCAGAAACCATCCCCACCTCCATGGATTCCAAAAAGAATGAAAAGCAGCATCTGAGAACAGCTCTGCAGGCCTGTGGATATCCAAATTGGGCCTTCACCAAATCTAAGTCTACCAGACCTAAAACAGCGACAGATAGGGCTGAGACTCAGAGTAAACGGAAGAACCTGGTCATTCCTTACATGGCTGGCGTGTCTGAAAAGATCAAACGGATATTTGGCAAACACCACATACCTGTATATTTCAAACCCACCAACACACTGAGACAGAGGCTTGTACACCCCAAAGATCAAACTCCAAAACACAAGGAAAGCAATGTAGTGTATGCAATCCAGTGCAGTGAGGAGTGCTCTGAACTCTACATTGGAGAAACCAAACAACCTTTGTACAGGAGGATGGCCCAACACAGGAGAAGTAACACCACAGGACCAGAGTCAGCAGTTTATCTTCATCTAAAGGAAAAAGGACACTCATTTGAGGACATTAATGTTCACATTTTAGACAGAGAAGATAGGTGGTTTGAGAGAGGGGTCAAGGAATCCATTCATGCCAACTTGGAAAATCCTTCCTTGAATAGAGGTGGGGGCCTCAGGCATAACCTTTCCCCTATCTTCCTTCCTGCTTTGTCTTCTGTGCCTAGGAAGATTAAGACCATTTCACAAGCTCAACAGCAGCAGGGTAATCTTAACGATCCTCCTTTAGATGATAAAGGGACTTAGAAACAAACATCTCAAAAATAACCATGACCTAGCCCCAGGTGCAAGGTCACACAGCCAGCCTAGAAACATATTTAAGGATTCCCTTACTAACTTTACTCAGACTGAAGAAGCTCCTTGGATAAGGAGTGAAACGTTTCCACTAAGAAAATAGAAATCCAGTTGACATGATTCAAGCCACAGACTGTTCCACCTGGATGACTGAGAACCTTCATAGACATATCCCTCTCCCACAGTATTTTAAAGGAACTGATGGTTCACAATTCGCTTCCTTGGTTGATTTAGCAGGCCACTGAGAGCAAATACTAAGATACAAAACTTTTTCACATTATAAGAGATTGCATGCATTGAACTCATGATTTGTCAAGTTCAAACTCCTGCTCTTAACCAATACTCTGCATAAAGATAGTCATAATGATGTTCTCCAGATGTTTAGGTCTACAGCTTTCCTAGGTAACAAGACCCATGGTAAGAGATTAAGGCAAATGCATTCTAAATCATCAGGCATGGCGGTGGGGGTAGATTGCCTACCATCCTGTCACTAAAATACTTCTATAGATAAATAGTAAACCAGTCATAAAACCATAGGCTGCAATTAGAATCTCTGAAGCAGTCTTGATATACTTATATTCTTTGTTTATAGACACATTTCCCTGCCAATAGCCTATCTCTTGCTATATCTCTATCCATAATATCTCCTAATGATATTTAGAAATGGATCATTACATTTCTGATCTCTTTGAGCAAGTTATCTCACTTTTTCACTACTGTTTTGGAGTTCCAGTGTTTCCCCTTCATCTCTTTCAGTCTGCATTTCTTTTGTTTGCTCTTGAAATGCATGTGAGTGGGCTTTTCAAAAAATATTTTCCAAATCTCTGATTAGAATTTTATCCATTTACCTTTTCCTCAGCTTATTCTTTCTGTTTCTTTATTATCACAAAAGATAGGAAATATACCTGTCTTTTAATAATTTTTCATAATTCATTTCAGTTTGCCCAGAATACCTTTTTAATAATAAAGTAGTTTGGCCCAGTTTTTCAGTGAACAGCATATTTCTTTCTGGTTCCAAGCTTTCAGGGACAATAAGACAACTGCTGAAAACTAACAGCATTTTGTTGCTTTATAACTGCTGACTTCAAGTTGAAGATAAAAGCAGCAAAGTAATATAAAGCTGAATGTCTCAGTTAGCTCCATGTTAGTATATCAATAATAGTATCAGGGAGGGAAGGAGGCAGCAAGACCATCTAGATCTCTGTACTAGTCACCTAAGTCAGCCAGCTGCCTGCCTGCCCTTGCCCCCTCCCTTCAATGTGTATGCAGTCCCAGTCAGATGCAAAAATCTCGAGATGAATTTTTCTAGTTTTATGTTCTCATCCAATCTTCTCTCCCCTCTGTATTTTAACAATTTAATCCAGGGCTGTACCTCTTGCGACCCACAAACATATACTAGTGGCCTGGCATATAGGCCTAATTTGAGTAACCATTTAATTTGGACTATATGTCTATGAAGGTTCTCAGTCATCCAGGTGGAATTGTCTGTAGCTTGAATCATGTCAACTGGATTTCTCCTTGGATAAGGAGCGAAACGTTTCCACTGAGAAAATAGAAATCCAGTTGACATGATTCAAGCTACAGACTTTTAATTTGGAATGCTGTAGATCCATGCAAAAAGTATTTCACCCTAGTGACTACAGGCACCCTTACTAACTGAATTCTTGGTGACAATTCCATGGTTGAGTTCATGCATCACTCCCAGCCATGGTTTGCTTAAATGTGGTTTGTCAAATAAACTACAGTTGGCTGGGTTTATATGACCTGTTAAGCTATAAACAATAATTATATAGGCTCCAATGATTGGATTGCAACATATATTAAGCCAAAACCAACAAATAAATTTTGGCATTCCATGAAATATGAACCTAGCCTAGCCTTGGCTTAGCTTCATTAAAGGAACGTCCTGCTTAACTAATCTACTAGAATTTTTTGAGGATGTTAATAAACATGTGGATAAGGATGAACCAGTAGACATCATCTACTTAGATTTTTAAAAAGCCTTTGGTAAAGTCCCTCATCAAAAACTTCTCAGTAAACTTAATAGCTATAGAATAAAAGAGCAGGTCCTCTTGCGGATAAGCAGCTGGCTAAAGAATAGAAAACAAAGGGTGGGAGTAAATGGACATTTCTCACAATGGAGGGAAGGCCATCAGCTGGGAGACAAGTGGGCTTCCTTGTGCACTGGTTGGCCACTGAAGGTCATCTGCTGGACTAGATGGGCCAGGGATCCAGTCCAGCAGGGTACTGCTTACGTTGTTAAGATCTTATGTGACTGTTCAGGTTAGTGGCATGCAAAAATTAGGATTTTTAAAAAATTGTTTCAGTTCCCAAAGTTCAGTTTAGTATTAATTTAACCTTTGGTTTATTAGTGTAGAAGACAAATAATATTCCCCCTACATACATGAGGCTGAAGGGCATATTAAGCAGAACAGGCAACTGAAGCTGGCTGATGACCCTGGAAGAGAAGGAGACAGATAGCAAAAACCAGTTGTGATCTTTTTCTATGGTGGGAAAGGAGTCAATATATGGTACAGTAAAGGACACTGTTTATGTTAGAAGGTGCTAATATCAGTAGAAAAGATGGGTTTGGAGTCTCTTTAGAACAGCAGAGTGTAGAGATGCTGTGTCAGCCCATAGTAGATCATTCCATGTTGTTATCAGATCCTACATTCCTGCAATAAAGTTGTGTTATAATTTACACTGCTTTTGTAAGCCCTATGTATCATTTCCAGAGTGTATAACATGTAACCTTGTGGGCCTTTGGGGCTGTTCTGCAATCCTTTGGTGAGGATCCCCGTGATCACGGTAACTGTGCATGCCAAGAATAGATACTTTGTTGCATCTATCTCCAAATGCCTTGGTTTCTTATTTAAGTGGGCATTTCCCCCACAGCATTAGTTACTCTCATTTTAGTTTTAGTTTTCATTTTTATATAAGAAAAGGTATTATAATTACTTCAAATCACTATGATACATTATATTTAAATGATATGAATTTTTTAGCCTTGACTGACACACAAAAGAGTTGGCAACTTTCAGACAGACTGGGCAAAGAACCATACTTGATTATTGGAGACTTTTCACAAATATTGAAATGAATGTTTCTTTCTTCAATCTGGAGAAAAGATACGTTGAGTCAGATTCACAGTTTTCTTCCATGTCCTAACTTCCTCTGAGCTTTGTACAAAGAATGAATCCACATTCAAGTAGTGCTTCTTAAGTGGAACTAATGTGATTATCTCAAATGAGAGTGCTCAATACAAGGACTCAGCTAGCTGTCTGAAATCCTGAACAGAACTACCCTGATCTGCCATAGTTTGCTTTCTTTCATATTAGTTTATGAAATTAATTTGCATCCCTAATTCAAGATCCTCTAATCTCTTGTTTCCTTAATTCAAGAAGTCTTGAACAAAACTTGAAGTCCAATGAATAGCATGCCATCCTACTCAAAGATTGCTCAATATCTGAATCTGCAGTTTCCCAACCTTAGAATATAGTCCCATCACAATCTCAAAGGATGAATCCTCCATGGCTTCTTCACTGTGAAGAAGTAAAATTGTGAAGATTTAGAAATGGTTGAAGGTTCTTTAAGGATCAGAGTCAGTATCAATCAGGAATTATGCTCCTTATAGCCTCATTTGCCTGACATTTGTTGGTGCAATAGGTCTTCTAGTGAAAAGAAAGTGTCAGTGAGCAATGTATTATGCTGTCCAAGGTGCTGACTGTTCCTTTTTTCTTGTCCAGTACTAGGGAATTGCATGTTACTCCAGACTATACACTGGCTTCCTTGGGGTTCATAGCTAGGCCAGTACAGTGAAGAATGTCTTACACGTGAGAAGCTTTGAAGTTGCTATTTTGACTAGTACTTCTTACACTTCTAAATTCACTTCTTCACATTTGATTTTTTTAAAAATGTAACCTACTTGTAACAATGAGCAGAAATGTCTAATTATTAAATGATAAAATGGCTTCATATTTAAGAGTATCTGCTCCCTCCCTTTGGTAGTTAAAAAAGGGTAGCATTCTGGAAGCTCTACACTGTATGCAATTATTTATATTAAAAATACAATAGAAATGTAAGAACAATTTCTTAAAAGCCATAAATGTAGACTGTTGTAAATAAAAGCTATGAACCATTTTCTAGGAAGTGCCTTCAGAAAGGAGGCCTGAAAATGTAGATGAAGCAATACCTTTTGTCAATATACTGCACACTTTTCCATAAACACTTAAAAGATTATTTCTATTTTTAAAGGACGAGCCAACCACTGGTCTGCGATTATTGGTGGATCTCATTCCAAAAACTACGTTCTCTGGGAATATGGAGGATATGCAAGTGAAGGAGTGAAGCAAGTTGCAGAGCTGGGATCACCAGTTAAAATGGAAGAAGAAATTCGGCAACAGGTAATTATAATATACTCTATTAAAATATAATCTATTAAAACAAAGAAAAGTTTGTGTCTTGCTAAAAAATAGGTTGGCCATGAGTTGAAAGTATTTAAAGGAGCAGAATTGAAATATTTTGTTATGAAAACTGTCAGTGTCTATTCTAGGAAATTTTAACTAAGTTAATTACAGTTTTCCAGGGTGAGAATTTTAACATGTAACCTATAATTAAATATTCTCTTTAAGCCACGTTCCAACTTACTCTCTTCATAATTCAATATTGAACCATAGAATTTATCTATAAATTTGAGTTAGGAGTTTCTATATAGCATCTTTAGAAATGCATTTTTTTCCTGAAGTCAATGTGTGAATGAACTTAAGCACTTACTGAATACATGGGGGGAAATCATCATGAGTAAGTGACCATACCATCTCATATTGAAGGGGGGTACAATTTCTGTGGGGAAACAAAAAGTATGATAGCAGATAGTGTGTAAGTCACGGGAGAAGTTTGCAGATAAAGCTGGCTTTCTACAAATCTGTACTGTAATCTTAAATTCTCAGATTGTTTTCTAGTATCACATCAAATGACTGAGTTAATAGCAACAGTGCAACAACCATTGTAGGCTGAACTGTTGAAGCATCAGATTTTATTTAAATGGCAAGTTATTTTCTGCACTTCATCTATGATTTCAGTTCCATTTAGTTTGAAAGAAGATCTGGAAACTGATTTCTCTTGAGCAATTAGTTCTGACTTTAAAATATAGACTGTACTTGTTATGCAAAAAAAAAAAAGGTCTATCTAGGAAGAAATCATACACTGTTTATCTGCCAAACTTCATTGTTGCTAATAATCTCTGTTGAGCCAGGAAGAAATGCAGTTGCTTAGATTGGTTGCATGATGAAATTTATGTCAGGCCTGACTGATCACTTTTTCCTCAAGCTCCTGCTTTTGTGTAATATTACAGTATTGTTAACACTAACATGGTTGGAAGTGGCACCCTTTGCATATATTTATTGTCTTTCCTATTTGAAGGAAACAAATATAAATACAAATATAAAATAAATAAAATAAAAATATCCTTCTCCTAGGGGACACATGCATTTTCTCTTCTACCTTTCAGGTGTAGACACCACATTTTTGAAATTATTTTCCTAGAAAACAATGTTGGGAAAGAGATCAGATCAATTTATTTTTATCATACAGGCCAAAGCAAAAAGATTAAAAGGCTATTAAAGGCTTTAAGTCAAAGAAGATATAAGTTTCCTTATCTGTAAATAAGTTTATAAATAATAATGGCTTCATTCTGAATGTGATGTTCTGACAGCAGTAAAAGAAGATATCAAGAAAATGATTTGCTGGATTGTAGTAAAAGTAAAAATAAAGGATGTGGGATCAGGAAATGGCAGAGCAGGGAGATCTGCATGGCAGTTGAAGGCAATGCTTGACCCCAAGGCTAAATTCTAATATTTAAGATTCATCCATGGCTTTAAAGAGCATTGGTCTGTGATTCAGGGCGCAGAGATTTGTACCTCGGAATATTCCCTCAGGCTATACAAAGGTTTTATGCTAAATGCATCCTGAACTAAAACTTTCAGGAGTGAATTTAAATAGGCAGTCATTTTATGTTTCAAATGTGAAATGAATGAATAATTGAATTTTCCTGGTTTCACCCAAGCCAGCATAGCTGAGCAGGAAAAGTTTCAGTGCTGGGAAGGTAAAGGCTGTCCATTAATGTGAGATACAGCACTTCTACTGTGATTTCTTTCATTGCCCACAGGTGCATAACATGAACACCGCTTAGGCCATAACCAGAAAATAGAGAGGATGTGTGGCTGCATCTAGAACAGCAGCTCGGTGTCTCCCCCCACCTCTCTCTTTCCCTATGCCCAGTATCTAGTACTGCATAGTTCAATGATACCAGACTCAGAGAAAAATACACTTTCATGGTATATTTTTGATGCTAATCATAACCATGATTATGTTTACATTGATCACAAGCATTGCCACAAGATATTCATGTGTGGCAAAGTGAGCGATCTGGAACTTAAACATGCCCTTCATTCAGCTTCTATGGATAGACATTATTTTACATTTTGGATGAGCGGTTGTTAGGTATATAATCATCTTAGTCAGGGTTTGAGTTTTCCACCCCTGGGACCCTGTTAGATTAGAAAGGTTACATCCAACACATGACATCTTTCTCTCTCTCTCTCTCTCACTCACTCACTCACTCACTCACTCACTCACTCACTCTTGAGCTTTCTTGTCATAGAAGACTAATACAATAATTTTACCTTAAACTTGGTTTTGTAGATTAGGAATGAGTTTGTATAGAGAGCTTATATTTATAACTGTAGCTCTGTAATCAGTAAAGCCAATCTGCACTTGTATCACCAACATGGAAATATATGGATAAATCAATGTTCAGCAAATATATGTTACATTCACAACTATTTCCTAAACTGGGGTTTCTGTCCAGAACTGCAGTTGATGAGCTGTAAATAGGAAAATACACTTCAATCAATTCCTATGGTGGCTAGAAAAAAAGTGGAGGAGAAAGCTACAACTCATTTTTTCCCCTTGAGAAGTGGGAGCTTCTGATTATTGAGTACTGTGGAAGAGAAAAAGCTGGACTAGGCACATCCTATGTCTGATAGAGAAGAGCTGTTGTTCGATATAAAAAGATACTCTATAAGCTATAAACCCTATTTTTATCATTATTTCTGCTTAAAATAATTTATAAAATATTATGACAGTTTAAAGGATTATTATTTCTGTATTATTTTGTTTTTCTGTTATGAACATTTAGCTTTTAATTGTACACTTCCATTAGTCCATATGGAATGCAGTCACATATAAATAAATATAAGAAAACAAGCAAACAAATGAAGTGAGGACAACAGAGTATTTCTCTGCTATATAAACCCAACTTTGAATATTAAACTATTGGGTAAAATTTCTCAGTCTTGCCATCTGCAGTTAGACATTAAAAAAATTGTTATTTATTTACTGTATTTTTGAAAGACACATACAGGTTCCTGCATTTATATCTTTGGGTTATACTTCATCTTATTGAAAACATTTTTAAGGTGCAATGGGGATATAAAAATATGGAAAATACATTTATCACATTCCAGTTCCAGGAAAGTCCAGACAGCCTTGTTATGCAAATTATTTGCTAATTATGCACTTTATGGGATGTGTAGTAAAGGATTAGTCAACCATCTGTCTGCTAATTTATCATTCCAAATTATTCTTTTCAAGAAGACGGTTGAAAATATTAAGTATGATTTAGATCTTTTTTTAAAAAAAACTTTTGCATGTAAATGAAATATAAGACAATTGGATGTTGTGAAAAGTTTGTACACATTTTTCTGGAAGTAAGGTCCATTGAAGAGTGGGGTTTTTGGTTTTTTGGGGTAAACATATTTAAGATTGGATTGTTTAAATAACAATGACCCTGGTGTAAATAACTCTCTGCAGTATCGTTTACAACTTATTTATTTTATTTATTTATTCAATTTATCCCCACCCATCTCCCCGAACAGAGGACTCTGGGCGGGTTACAACATATTTCTCTACTTCTCTTATGTATTGGAAAATATTTAGTAATTCTTTTCTGTGTATGGTTTGATATTTTCTTTTTATCAGCATTTATCACATTTGGTGGAATTTTTTATCTCTGATACTGATAATGATATTGTTGGAACAGTAAATGTAGTGCTTTCTATTTATTTTGTTTCACACAGAGACATCAGGTATGAATATAGATTTTTGTCATCTATATTTGGGACATTTTAATTTTGCTTTCTTGGTAAAAATGATTGCATGATTAATTAGACTGCTTGTTGTTGATTGAAGGTTAATGCCTTGCAACATTAATTAAAGGTTTCTTTAATTTTGATTGTAACAGCCATTGACTGCTGTATCAGTATTGATTTGTAAACTATGAGAATGCCAGCTTCTAGAATTTGTATTCTGTATGTGTATGACTTATAAATAGCTATACTGGAACCTATTTCATAGATGAACTTTTCCTTGAAATTTCAGTGACACATTATGACTGGTTATATACAGTACTCTAACATCACAATTAATAACTATAGAAGTGTTCATTTCCTTTCGCTTCTGACATGCATCTGTACTGTTGAGTAATTACACTTTCCATTAAACATTTTAAGTCTGCCAAGACTAACTTGGGATTAGCAGACATCAGGGTTATATGATGTCTTCATTTTACTGATAGAATCCTACAAGCTGTAACTCAAAGATAGGTGCAAAATGCTGGTTTATGGTACACAGACACATGAAATGAATGAATGAATGAATGAATGAATGAATGAATGAATGAATGAATGAATGAAAAGGTTCTGTTCAAATATTCAACCATTCTTCCCATTCTGGTTTTCCCCAAAGCTATCTTTATTTCCATAAATTTATTTAAAAGAGAAAATCCCATTGGTTATCAACAGTATTAAATAACTGGCAAGCTATTGTAAATTATTCAGAGATATTTCTGTAGATCTCTGTCTTCTAGCTGCCCTGGGATAGACTGTACATTATGTTCTCTATTTAGTCATTTAATCAAGATCTTTTCCCAATGCATCACTTGTCAATATCAAAAACAATGGAGCACATGCTGCGAGGATAAGATCATGGCTAAAAATCTAGAATTCTGTTAGGATAAAATCTCAAGTTGGTTCCAGGAAAGTTAGATAAATTTCATAAATGAATTCCAGAATCAATGTTACAGTAAGCCAAAATGTGTCTTAGTCTTTCACAAAGAAATCCTAATCAGCTATAATGATAAAGTAGACTAGGGTGTAAAAAGAGGAAGAAGTTGCTGATAATGTTTTAGTTACAACAAACTAACTAGTTACAACAGACTAACTATTAGACAATAGTTAGTCTGTTTTAAAATGAATGCAGAATAGGCAACAAGTAAGTACATTTCGACACATCCTGGTATGAAAATTGTATAAAATAGAGGAGAGGCATAATGGAATGTCATCCCCTTGGCAATTAGACTTTGCCCAACCTTGTTAACATTTTGGAAACAGATTAAAATGGAGCTCCTTTATTTAGTTGGATAAATAACACCACTGATGTTTTATATAAATATGTATTGCTCCATTTTAATTTAAATTTGGTTGATTTCTTTTTAATTTTATATGCATTTTATTGGGGATGTTTTATGTGTACACAGTTGAGAGTAACATGATTGTGGATGTATGTAAAACAAATAAATTAAATAATAATTCTCTTTTTCCATTGCAGAATCTGAACATTATTCACTTATTCCTCCCTCATTTACTTGGTTTACATCAGGGGTGGGGAACCTTTTTTTGCCAAGGGCCATTTTGATATTTATAATATCATTCGTGGACCGGGGGGTGGGGTTTGTGGGAGGGAGCCAATTGCGCGCACTTGGGGATGGGGTTTGCAGGCAGGAGCCAATCATGCACACTGGGGGGTGGGGTTTGTGGGCACCTGCGGTTGCCTTGGCAGGGCCAGACCAAATGATTTCGTGGGCCTTATACAGCCCGCGGGCCGGACGTTCCCCACCCCTGGTTTACATAATGCCACATGAAGAATATATGAGAACTTAAGCACATATACTATTTTGGGTCCCTTGAGTTAGCCTCATAAAGGTATTGCCTTACTATAGATTCTGAAATTATTCTTTTACCCAACACAGCTATCTTTATCTGTTCCTCATGTACACACTGATGAAATCACTTAAATGAAAGAACCATCCATAATCTATTAAATTTAAGATGGAATTAGCTTACACATTTCAAATCATATCAACTATGAATTAAGTTGAAATGAATCCACAAACTTGTATTTAGTTTACTTAAACTTATACAGAAATCATTGAACTGCTTAAAATGTTGTAAATATTCTATTCGTAAATCCTACCACTTTTATGCACACTGTGATTGTCACATAGTTTTGTTTTGTTGCTTGTACAAATACTAGGAAATACAGAATGGTTGTGACTTCATTGTGTATATACAAACAATGAAAAATGGATTGTATCCAATGTTGTCTTGGCTTTGGCATAAAATACTTCCTCTTGAAAAAAAATGAACCATCTGTTTTGCACTAGTCCACCTTCCTATTGTAGTGCCCTGTATGTATCCCACATAGTACTGAGCATTCAACAGTCCTAAGAAATAGACTGGGGACAGAAAGCAGAACAACCTATAAATACTTGGATGGGAAACCTCCAGGGAATACTAGGATTATAGGATAGACTAGGAAATGTGGGAGGGGAAATCAGTAAAATCACTTCCATATTGCTATCAAGAAAACTACATTATTATGTCCATTAAGTCACCAGGAACTGAGTTTTACTTGAAGGAGATTTTACCTAATAGCTTGACTAATATAATGCCCTCTAATGGAGAATGATGAACTCTAGCTGTTGATCATCGAGATTTGCTATCTATTCCTCCACCCACAATTAAGAAAATTTAGCTGGCTTTAGCAAGCACATTATGCATATGATTAGTTCATTTTTCTCCCTATTTTAAAATTATGTATGTGGAAGAACTACATAGTGCTTGAACTGGTCCTTAATATTATTTTATAATTAATAAATTATATTATAAAATTTTATTATAAAATTAGTTTATAATTAATAAATTATATTATAAAATATAATTTATAAAAGATATTGTAGCAAGTTTTAGGAGACTTGACACGTTTGATTCTGAAACTAGCTGAAAACTAGAACAATGGGGAGAGATGCTGCAATTCAAAATTCTCTTTCATCTCAAAGATCAGCATTCTTCCAAAGTGCTTGTTCTATTTTAAGTTTTTATTCTCAGAGTAACAGTATTCCTGATATTTGAAAGACTCTCATTGGTTTGACTTGTGGAACTTTACTGATTACAGCCTGAATATAGCTAAGAAATGAAGCATAGTGTTATTGCACAGAACTTGTAAGAATTTAAATCCAGCTGCAGCTTGAAGGGGACAAATATTTTAAAATTAGAAACTCTCTGAATATATTGTATTTGCCCAAGCCCATTCTTAGCTATTTCTAGTCTATTAAAGAAGATAGCTGTCAGTAATGACTATATCTTGTATTTAGCTTCCATAAACTTTCATTACTTAAAAAATTATAATAATTGGGATTAGGAATGTATCAGGCAAATGTTTTTAATACTTCCTGGGATGATGTGGGGGGGGATGGTGGTGGCAGTAGGAAAACCACTTGAACACACCATGCTATTTGAACTAGGCTGACCATATGTCCCGTTTTGAACGGGACAGTTCCGTTTTTTAAGCATTTTTCAACCGTCCCGTCGTTTTCATAAAAATCTCAATTTTCTCCTGTTTTTCAATGGGAATGGCGCGAAAGGAGGATCCGAGCCAGAGCATGGACCGGGGGGCGGGGTTTGCAGGCGGGAGCCAATCGCACAGACCAGGGGTGGGGTTTGCAGGCGGGAGTCAATCGCGTGGACCAGGGGGCGGGGACCCCTGTCTTTTTCATGAATACAGAATACTACATAAGAACCCAACCCGTTTTGCCATCCTGAAATATGGTCAGCCTAATTTGAACATAAATCTCAGATTGCCCTGGGACAATTTAAGTCAGATTGAAGCACTGGTGCAGGAACAGTACCATGCTCAAGAGAATTTCTGCAAAGTTTCTTGTTAATCAAGGGATATCATTGAAAGAGAGGCAAGTACAATCTGTAAATACCACTGATTTCAGTGGGGCTTCTTCTCAAATAAGTGTGCATAGCATTGAAGCCCTTTAGGTGAACCAGGCTGAAATGAAAGTACTTTCCCCCCCCTGATCTTAGGGTATCCAGTGACTGAAATGGAATGAAAAATTTATGTTGAACATTGTTCTTATAGAGAAGCAAGTGGGCTATGTGTTTCTCTGCAGTTTATATGAGTGTACTAGATGGAAAAATGGGAACTCGGGAAAACAGTTGGATAGGAACCAAAGTGTTCATCATTCTTCTGGTTTTCATGGAGGGGCTCCACCAATTTGCACTCTTAAAATATTGGCTTTCATTTTGATGTAATGAACCCAATAGTGACAGGCACTGATTTCAGATGAATATTTTTCTAACTCACAGTCCCTTAATGTTGCCAATATATGGTGAGAGTTAAGCAAAACTGTGGTGTGGTAAGTTCTCATGTTGCTATATTTCTGATAGAATTTTATCAGCTGGTTGGAAGTAAAATATTAGAGCCTTTCATGCAACTGGATCCTTCAAGAATAAGGACCCCCTGGCAAAACTGTCCATGACAGCAAGAGGGATTCCTTCCACCTCTTGGTTTAAAAGGTAGGACGCTTCTCTCCATCCAGAGAATCCTCCAGAATTGTGAACTTCAGTTCCCAGAATTTCAGTGCCAGCATGACCATTATGAAGATCATCCTGAGGAAGACTATAGATCTGGGCATGCCCAGTTTAAAGAATGTTGAGGTAGAAAGGTTTGAGCTGTTTACTCACTACATAATCTACTGCAGATTTTCTTAAGTGCTCAGTAAATTTGTAGGCCTTGTGTAATTTCATCTGTTATATTCCCATTCAGGGAAGCATAGACAAGTCAGGCTTCATGTATTGCAACTGCAGTGGTTCTGTGAATGAAATTACATACAGTATTGTGCTACTTTGGATTAGAAATTATAAAAATACATCTTGTAAAAGTGTGAAAGCTGTTATTCTTGATATTAATTAACTTTTTAATCAGTGTAGTGAGACTATAATAAGACTGTGCAGAATCCTAATAATACCTGTTTGCAACTCCTTAAAGCAACAGTGCCTTTTCCTGGGATTATGAGGATTCCTTTTTAGAATTGAATCTGAAGGGCTGCACAGCTGTAATAATTATGCTTTGGTTGAAGAACTGTGAGTTGAACAGCTTTAAAACGGAGATGCTGGTCATCAGCTTTTCTCACTCTCAGATTTGACTGTCATGGAATTGTGTAATCTTTTACAATGTGATCTTTTTATATGGATATTTCTATGCACTATGATTTGGGAGGGGGTGCCTTCAAGTCAGTGTTGACTCCTGGCCACTGCCTGGATTAGTCCCTGCAGTTTTATTGGCAAGGTTTTTCAGAAATGGTTTGCCATTGCCTCCTTCCTAAGGCTGAGAGAAAGTGACAGGCCCAAGGTCACCCTGCTGGTTTTGTGCCTAAGGCGGGACTAAAACTCACTGTCTCCCAGTTTCTAGCCTGATGCCTTTAACCACTACACCAAACTGGCTATTAATATGCACTATGAATTAGGCATCATGTAATATTATTTTTAAAAAGTCCAAATATCCTCCCAGATTGCTTTTCACTGGAGGAGTGGATGGAGGCTGTAGAAGTACTGAGAAAGCTTAAAAGATTTCTGATGTACATATTTGATTAATTAATCAGTTACATCTCCATGGTTATAATATAGAAGCAAATGAATGACATATTTGCCTATCATGCTAGCTGTGTTTGATTTATATGATAACCAAAGTTTGCACCCTATCCATGGAACATCTTATAGACAATCAATGAAACTGTGTTTCCCCATCAATGGTTTTGCTTTCCCCTTCTTTGTGATCTGCTCATATTCCATATCCCATGTGACTTTGCAGCACTGAAATATTTGCAAAATTCACCAGATGATTGGAAATGATTCCATTGGCTATAATGAACAGAGTGTGGAAATTCTCTTGGCCATTCCTCAGTCATTCCCAGCAATGTTCCAAATGTCATGAGCTTAGGGGAAAAAATCTTCATTTCTTCCTCCTGGGCTCTTGGCTGCTGCGTGAAACAATAATTCATGAGGCAAGCACCTTATTATTGCCCTTCCATAAGACCATTATTGTAATTCCTTCTAGTTTCCGAGGGGGACCAATAAAATATACATTATAAACTAAGTGCAATGTTCATGGTGTTTCAAATCAGCATGCAGTGTTTTTTTTCTGCCCTGTCACAATCTGTAGATACAATGAACTATGTACTGAAATACTGAATTTTACATGGTAGAAGTGAAGGCAACACATATATACCCCAAGTCCATAGTAAGAATGAGAATGAAATAATCATGTAAGTACCCTTGGTAAGATCTCAAAAGAAAAGCTGATAGTTTCCTTATAATGTTCACATTTTCTTCAGTATAACATGACTGCCCCTTAAGGAACCCAAGTAGCTGGCAATATTAGCCAACCTTAACTAATCTTGAAAAGATAAGGAGAGTTGAACTTTGCTAGTACTAGATGGAAGACTACCTCAAAATACCAGGGAAGGCTAGGCTAGGCTAGACTGGGAAATCTAAAAAAAGATCCCAGAAGAAGGCAACGAGGAGCCATTTCCATAGTTTTGCCATGGAAACCACAGGAGTCAGGCTTGGAAAATTTAATTTTACTCTTGAAGAAAGGATGGATTGGCAGGTGATTTCATAGTACTTTTTGTCTACTTATAAGACTTGATTGCTTTCCTTTTTTTGCACTGAATATTTTCTTTCAGTTTACAATTGTTCAGAATACAAGGCTAAGAGTTTAGATTTGAGCGGGGGGGGGGGGAGGTCAATGGAATGGTTCCAGTGGCCTGGTAGATTATGCCTGAATTGCTAGTGTTGGCAAACGAAATGAGAGCGACAGCTCTTTTAAGAAGCAGTTCTATTTTTGACTGCATTTGATTTCCAAATTTGTGTCCTCACAGATGCACTATGTAATGTGAGGAACTTAATCAGAAACAAGCTATGTATCCAAGTTCATATTTAACATCCAACTGCAAATCATGACTTCAAGTTGTGGTTTGTTGATCATGAATAAATAAACCAGGTTTATTTATTTACAAATTATTTATATACAGCAACTTTATTTTAAGAAATGGCATGAGATATGAAAAAAAAAATCAAATTCCAGAAGCAGAATTTGAACTTCGGTTTTAATTTGACATGACATCATTTCAGACTAGGGATTTGAATTAGGACAGTTATGACTTGAGTCACTTTCCTATTTTTCTAATGGCTATTAGCATCAGCTGAGAGCCAGTTTGGTGTAGTGGTTGAGGCACCAGGCTAGAAACCGGGAGACTGTGAGTTCTAGTCCTACCTTAGGCATAAAGCCAGCTGGGTGACCTTGGGCCAGTCACTCTCTCTTAGCCCTGGGAAGGAAGCAATGGCAAGCCACTTTTGTTCCCAAGAAAATTGGACCAGTCCAGGCAGTCACCAGGAATCAAGACTGATTTGAAGGCACACACACACATACACAAAAATTAGGATCAGCATACTTTGTCATGTGCATATTTGCTAATAACTTTTCCCTAATATAATGTGTTTCTCTGCATATCTTGGTATACATTTTGTTTGGTTGTCGAAAGGTTACACTGCATTCCCATGAGGTCTGAAGCCATTCTGATTTTCAAAGCATTCACATTCCCCTTGCTTCCTGATATGGTTGAAGACAGCATTAATTGGTGCTTATTTAGGAAGAACGACTTTAGCCATATTTATGGATTCCCAATCTTCGCCTGTATGTTTTTCTTATACCCTGCTCTCTAAACATTCCTGTTTTTGAGAGGTTGGCTGATCTAAAATACCGATACTAAGATAAACTTAGGTCTATGAGGCATTCTTTGATTATAAGGAAATATTGTGCCTTCTAAGATGAAATCAATTCATTCAGTTTGAAAAAATCCCCCTCCCTTAAAAGAGCGGTTCCCCAACTTTGTGGGGCTGGTGAAAATTTCAGTAATGTGATGTGGATTCTTCTTGCAAAAGTTGCTGCTGGGTAGGCTTGCCCTTTTACAAAGCAACTGCCCTTGAGGGGCATAATTAGTTATCAAGCATCAACTCAGCAAGATGCCAGTTTGTCTACAGAACACTCCATACTGTGCCTGTGGGTTCATCCTACTTCTGTTGCTGGGGGTCCCTTTCAAAACAAAAGCATTGGGCTTCAGCCATCTATCATATTTATTTTCTAAGAAAGCTTTTGAGGTCCAGAGCATACTTGGAAATAAGGATAATTGTAGAGGCTGGTGGTTTGCTTAACAGCTTGCTGGCTACCATCATTATTTTATCTATAAAAGATTGTTTGGGCCAGGGAGTCTGCAAATTGGAACCAACCCTACTGGTTGTCTAGCTGACAGTCTAAGTTCTACAACAAAATATTTTCTTCATTGGTGTATCATGTGGCATGTTCTGTTCTTGCCTATTTATACATGTGTGCGTTTATTTTTTCAAAAGGGTAAGAGGCTACATTTTTCCTTTATTTATTATTGTGATTCCAGTAATAGAAGGGGCCTAATTATATTCCTGGCAAACTTCTATTCCTCATAGATCTTAACCTTTGTGTTGTGGGTTTTACTTTGTCAGCCGGAGCAATTGCATCTTCCAATCAATAAACTAAAAATTGGTTCAGTGGTTAGTATAGTCTCTAATTGGTAGGGGGAGAGCACAATAGGTCTGAATAACTTTCCCAGCCAGAGAGAACTCATTTTCTGGCTAGTAAAAGAGCTAAGCATCTGGAAATATCGCCCAGAGTCCCTCCTCGGGGGGAGACGGGCAGTGATAGAAATTTAATAAATAAATAATAATAATAATAATAATAATAATAAATAAATATCACCATAAAGAAAATTCTGGATTTTTTCTTTAATTATTTCTTTCACTGCAGCCTCAAATCAGAAAGCCGATTGTAAAAACAGGCTAGACCAGGCTTTTTACATGGCATAGTTCTATTTTCATGCGCAGATAGGATGGTTGAGGAAATGGTTCTTTTACAATATGTACTGTGGTATATGGAAATCACACAAAGTATTAAAACGGTTGCAGGCAACCCCCCCCCCCTTAAAATCAATGACAATTGATGACTATTTGTAAGCTTGGTTAAAAAAAGAAAAGTGGAAATTTGATCAGTTTTTAAGCTGGGCACAGGAAAACTGCCTATATATAAATCAGAAATATAAATTTAAATGTTTACTGCTAGAGACTTAACTATTTTAAGTATTTTAATCTTAACTCTTTAATTTCAGAAGCATGTAAGCTAATAATACATTGGCAAGTAGATGCCAGGTTTACAAGATCTGTTTTGCAGTCTGTTTACAAGATAATGTCTTGCTTTCAAGACTCTTAAGATATATCCAGGCGGCCTGATGAAAATGAAGGAGTTAAGGAATAGAATGCCTCTGAACAGATGCTGAGCTCAAGAATTTGGGTTCAGTAGCAGAGCCAGTTGTTCACAAGTGGCTTTGCACACAAATACACAAAATCCTATTTGTTGTTTCTCTGGTTTCTATTGTTGCAGGATTAAGCACTGGAAATGCTTGCCAATCAACCATGGAACTACTGTCAAATCCTAATCTGATGGAATGTCACTTTGCAGTTTGATTTGTATAGAAAGAAGAGTTTAGATCAGTTATATTCTGCCTCTGTAGAGGATGAGTCCGTATTTATTTCAAGAGTGATAGCATGTGTGGGCCTGGAGAGGAAAAAAGAGACAAAAGTAAGCTAATAACTTGAACACTGATGGTTAGGAATATCTTGGAGCCAATGAAAAGTGTTTTAAAGAGGAATATATTCATATCAAGTTAGGAAAATATCTTAGAAAAAATGTTACTTTAATGAGTTCAGGAGAAAACATGACAAGAAGGGAAGCCAGGAAGATGTAGGTTAAACAAGAAATGTGTAATGGACTGTGATTTAAAGAAAGCTACGAGCCCACAGTATGTTATATCAAGCAATGAAGGTTTTTAATATACAGTATTTATGTATTGCTCACATTTATATGGCCGCCAATCTCACACAAGGTGACTCTGGGCAGTGTACAACAGTGAGGTAAAAGCAGTGAATAAATAAAAACATATATATATTTATTTATTTATTTATTTATTTATTTATTTTTCAAATTTTACCACCGCCCATCTCCCTTGAGAAGAGGGACTCTGGGCGGGTTACAATAAAACTAACGTTAAAACAGTAAGCATAAATACCATCTAAAATATAAATACAAATTACCAAATAAAAGTATAAAATAAATATAAATATAAAATCCAAGCAGCCATAAACGATCTAATATAGTGAGGAGAGCTCTAAGGCACCAACCAACCCCAAGAATAACTATTCCCCTTCCCGCCCCAAGCGAAGCAGCAGAGCCAAGTCTTCAGGTCCTTCTGGAAGGGCAGAAGCGAAGGGGCTTGCCTCACCTCCAGGGGTAGAGTGTTCCAAAGGGCGGGAGCCACTGCAGAGAAGGCCCGCTTCCTGGACCCTCCCAAGCGACATTCCTTAACAGACAGGGTCCACAACATGCCCTCTCTGCATGATCAGGTAGGACAGGTCGATGTCATAGGGATGGGACAGTCCTTCAGGTAACCTGGACCCATGCCATGTAGGGCTTTAAAGGTAATAACCAACACCTTGATTGGACCCGGAAGCAAACTGGTACCCAGTGCAGCTCGCGTAGCAATGGTGTCACATGTGCCAATCTAGGGGCACCAAGAATCGCCCGCGCAGCCACACTCTGGACCAGCTGAAGCTTTAGGATACTCTTCAAGGGTAGCTCCATGTAGAGCGCATTGCAATAGTCTATATGGGAGATGACCAGGGCAAGAGAGACTGGTCAGAGGGCTTCTTGATCCAGGAAAAGGTGTAACTGGTGCACAACACGGAGTTGTGCAAAGGCCCTTCTGGCCACAACGGCCACCTGCTCTTCAAGCAGGAGTCGTGAGTCCAGAAGAACCCCCAGATTCTGCACGAGGTCTGTCTGGGGCAGTGCAACCCCATCCAGAACTAAGGATGACAACTTCCTGGATACAGAGGAGCCATTAACCCACAGCCACTCCATCTTACCAGGGTTCAGCTGAAGCCTTTTGTTCCCCATCCAGACCCCCACAGCCCCCAGGCATCGAGAGAGGGTAGTCACCGCATCAGTTACCAACCCCACAGGGTCCATCAGTCGCTGGGATGGAACAATCGAATGGGTCCTACCTTCCTGTGGAGTGGGGCAGCATAAGAAAATCTAAGGGCCACCAGGGTGTGATCTGACCATGACAATGGGGACAGATGTAACTCTCCCCCCAGATCACATTGCCACTGCTCTGACAAGAAAACCAAGTCTGGCGTGAGGCCACTGTCTTGAGTCGGGTCCTGAATAATCTGGGACAGGCCCATGGCCGCCATGGTGGCCATGAACTCCCAAGCTGCTTCCGAGGCCTGCTCCAGGGATGGGAGATTGAAGTCCCCCAGAACCATAAGTCTGGGGAACTCCACCGCCAACCCTGAGACGGCCTCCGGCAGCTCAGGCAGGGAGGTTGCTACGCAGCAGGGAGGCTGGTACAGTAGCAACACTCCCAACTGTTCTCGGGAACCCAACTTGAAAAACGGTCTCACAGCTGGCCACTTGTGGAGCAGTGCCCCTGAAGGCCACTCTTGAATGACAACTGCCACCCCACCTCCCCTGCCCTGGTGTCTCAGCTGGTGCCATACCTGAAACCCGGTTGGGCACATCTCTGAAAGGGGTAGCCCTCCTTCCGGGCCCACCCACTAAATGTAAGTCCCTGGTGGATGTAACCTGGCATACCTTCCCTGCCAGCTCTAATGGGATGGGCTGATGAAATTGGGGAGAGGCGATCCCTCAGATAACCTGGCCCCATGCCATGAAGGGCTTTAAAGGTCAAAACCAGCACCTTGAATTGGACCCGGATGCAAACTGGCAGCCACTGTAGCTCTTGAAGCAGAGGTGTAATATGTGCTCTTCTAGGGGCACACATAACTGCCTGCGCCGCTGCATTCTGCATCAGCTGAAGCTTCTGGATACTCTTCAAGGGCAGCCCCATGTAGAACACATTACAATAGTCCAGTCTGTCCAAAGGTTACTTGCATTGTGATTATTATACAGTATAAGCCTACCCAAAAATCCCATGAAAGTGGATATAATCTTAATTATCTAACAACTACACTACCTAATGTATGAGAAATTGTATATGTACAACTGTTTTCACACAATTATCATTCATTCAAAAATAAAAGAGCATAGACTTTGTCATTCTGTATGTGGGGTGTGTGTTTATACACGTACACCCTTCTGCAGGATAAACATTTGGCTATATTGTTGGTCAATACTGCAAGACATGTTTGAACCTCACTACTCTAGCCCAGATAACTTACACCAGGGGGGTAAAAACTATGATAATCTAGCATCACTTTTCTGGAGTAGGTGGGAGCAACATTTCAGATTTTCAGCCTCCCCCACCCCCCAACCATTGGATTGTTTGTGGGAATGGTTTTAAGGAACAAAATGAATAGTGTGAATGTTGCACACCCTTAAATCACTAATCTTCCGGAGGTCTTTAAAGACCTGGTTCTGTCGCCTTGCTTGGGACAAAGGAAGTAATAGTTCCTCCTGGGGGTGGTTGGCTTAGTGGTGTCTTCCTTTTAAGATCTTACCATCATTTGGATTTTTACTATTTATTATTGGATTGTATTTTAAAGATTTATAGGTTTTTAGTTTTAATATTTTATTGTAAACTGCCCAGAGTCTACTTTGTAGAGATGGGCGGTGATAAATTTGACAAATAAATAAATAAATAAATCTCACTCTTTAAGCTCTCAGCCTACCTGGCCCCCGCCACCCCCAATAACAGCACCATACTTCACCTTTTGGAAAACAGCCATTGACATGCTGTGCAAAATCGTGACATGGTACAACTTTAAAGGTAACCAAAGATGCATTAGTTTGTACATGCATACACATGACTTTGGAAAAAGTATAAAGCATGAGAATTTTAAGTGCAATTTGCACTGATCTTTCTTCTGATGAAACTACTTCCATATGTCACTCTTACTATAATGTATTATGCCTGATGTTGGATGTTGAAACCAAGTGTAACCTGGCAGTTGTACTATCTCAGTGGTTCACATTCAGCAGTGTTCTGCAATTAGTTCCAGAGAACATAAAGTTGTCTAGACTCCTTGGAAGCATGGCTTGACCTTGTCAAAATATTTGTAAACCTTAATAAGCACTTGGCGCTCACACAGCTCTTCTGGATGTACCGCAGATATTGAAATCAGTTTCTCTCATATGCTAAGTACATTTCTCTCATGTGTAACTCTGGAAGAGTACTGAATAGGACTTTGCTGTGCTGCTGGCCATGTCAGGGGGTATCTTTGATGGATATATAGTGAACACATGTTTGCCTCTTGGAAATGGAGCATGTGATCTAGAGGTCTGCTGAGTGTTCTTTCCCCATGGTGATCAGGTGTTAAATGGGCCTGCACTGAATGTGTACAACTTGGACATGTAGAAACTCAACATATTTTCCCAACATCCAGTGTGTCTTTTTGTATAATTTGTATAATAACTGTTTGCTTTTCCAGCACCATTTTGGCCTGCCTCCACCTAGCAATATTGGATAACAGCTTCTGTTTCTTCCATGGCACTTGTCTTAGTTTTTAATCTCAGATGCATATCATATCTGCATGCAGATGCTGTCCATCTATGCAGCATACATTTCAGCTGGATATGCATCTAAAGGCATATCTATCTCTTTTTCTAGTTTGTTTTAGTCCAGTGAGTCAGTTATGTATCTGATCAAGTCAACTACATGAAAGTTGGCTTCAGAAATTGACTTTGTATTTTCCTGGACAGCTTGCAAAGGGATGCTAACATTCTTCTAACTGCTAACTCTTCTTTCAGAAGAGATTTGTTTGTTGTCTTTCACGAGAACAGAAATGCTTCTGAAACATTGAGCATGGAGGGTTAAATAAACCACTTGAGTTATTGTTGTGGAATGTAATGCCTGCTAGTGAATCAGATTCTCCCAATAGGTTTGGGGAGTAAAGATCCCTTGATTCTATTTTTTTTAAAAAAAAGGTTGGGTACCTGTAACAAGGTAATTATTGTAGAGTATAACAAAGTAGCAACGGTTTCACATATCAGTTCTTATTACAGAACACCAATGATTTTGTATTTTGTCATACATAAAGCATCTTGCACAGAGGAAAACAGCATATCAGGGAAAGGGTTCCTATGATAATCTTCTCTCTGATAAAAAATATTTCTGTAGACAGGAAATAATTTTTATATGAGGTCATTCAAACATTTGATGCATCACCCAGAATCTAAAATAATACAATCACATAATAATACAATCACAACACTTGAGGTTGCGTATATGCAGGAATATTGAATTGCTAGTTGAAAATAATGGAGCAAATTATTAAATTCTAAAATAAGGGAAGTTCCTTTTTATTATTGCATAAGCTTCCTTGCATTATATTACACAAAGCTTAAGTCTTAGTCTTAAAGATGCCACAAGACTGTTGCTTTTCTTGAAAAAGGATGACACGGGTTTGGAAACTATCATAATGCTTAAAAGAACCAAGAAGGCAAAACATTTGCTATTCTGAACCAATATAAGCTTCACATTCACATTATGTGCTAAATTACAACCACTGAATGAAAAGCCTCAAGAAGAATATAAGACCTCTTTCCATAAAACTAATTCAAAAGCAGAGACAGTACCCTAGAGATGAGCAGGTAGACAAAAATTAGTACATGCACTGTACTCAGGGGAGGTTGTGAAACAGAATTTCATAAAAGATACAACTTCAGTAACCCACTCTTTTAAAAGCACCTTCCAATTGGTGGTAAGTCAGGTGGGGATGGGAAATATACGTGAATGGAGAATGACTTGGGTGAAGGACAACAATAACATGAGTGAGCAAAGTTTCAATCACCAAAAATGTAAGGTTAAAACTTGACATGAATATATTATTTTGTATTTGATATAAAAAAGGAAATTTGCCTAAACTATTGGACTACAGTAATTCTTTTTTTCTTGAAATAATTGTAATTATAAATAAACAAAGTTTGAAAGGACACTAGATTACCAAAAGTGTGTTTTTCTTTTTAAGCTCCCAACCATACTTAGACAACATCTTCAAAATCTTCTTCAATCTAGGCTTTGTAGATTTTGCTTCATGAACTCCTTGATACGTATTCTAACGTTATTTGGGAAGAGGTTTCATCATTGTTTAATTTCATTTTTAATTTAATTTTCTAGGAGTGGTTTTCCAGTCTTTAATGGCAAAGTCCGCAGTGTGACATTGATGGAGCACAATCATTTCATTTGCAAAGCGGTTTTTAAACTTGTTGGATAAAGATCATTTCTGAAAGACTAATGCCCTTGCAGGTTTTAAAAAGGGGGGAAATGATGCTTTGACACTGAAACATAATAAGGTACAAAAGTATTGAGGAGAAGTTATTTGCCTGAAGGATTAAAACAGATATAAGAATGAATAGATGATATTGTAATGTAAGTGGATGAAGCATTTTCATTAACTTCTGAATATAATCTCATTGGATTCCCTTTGAAAGACATTAAAGGCAGTTTTATCTGTAGGCAAACTTGTTCACACCTGGTTGATCCTATTCCAGAAACTCTAGTTTCTGTTTCTAGGATAATTAAGGTTGCAAATCACAAGTTGCTTAATTTTTTCATTGTAAATCTTTGGGATTAAGTAATATCTGGATTTCATAAATAGCAAATGTTCTTACTGTAGAGTTGCAATATCAACGTTCTAGGATGCAACTGACATAAGCCAATAGCAGTCCTGGCAATATAGCAGTATCAAAAATAAGGATATGGTTTGTACAGTGCACAGTGTCGTGTGCTTTTGCTATTGTTGTTGTTCCTCTCCATGAGGATAAGGCATGCTTGGCACTTTAGGAACAGTCTTTCCTAAACCCAGACCAAGAACGGGGACTAAGAACTATTTGGCTACTGTATGTGAAATGCAGCAATGTATGTCATACTGTATGTGAAAAGCAAAAAAAGTCTTGATAAAATAGTTAAGAGCAGAGACATCACACTGACAACAAAGGTCCACATAGTTAAAGCAATGGTATTCCCCGTAGTAACCTATGGCTGCGAGAGCTGGACCATAAGGAAGGCTGACCGAAGGAAGATAGATGCTTTTGAACTGTGGTGCTGGAGGAAAATTCTGAGAGTGCCTTGGACTGCAAGAAGATCAAACCAGTCCATACTCCAGGAAATAAAGCCAGACTGCTCACTTGAGGGAATGATATTAAAGGCAAAACTGAAGTACTTTGGCCACATAATGAGAAGACAGGATACCCTGGAGAAGATGCTGATGCTAGGGAAAGTGGAAGGCAAAAGGAAGAGGGGCCGACCAAGGGCAAGATGGGTGGATGATATTCTGGAGGTGACGGAGTCGACCTTAGGGGAGCTGGGGGTGGCAACAGCCGACAGGAAGCTCTGGCGTGGGCTGGTCCATGAAGTCACAAAGAGTCGGAAGCGACTGAATGAATAAACAACAAATGTGAAATGCTCCCTTCCCTTCCCTTCCCTTCCCTTCCCTTCCCTTCCCTTCCCTTCCCTTCCCTTCCCTTCCCTTCCCTTCCCTTCCCTTCCCTTCCCTTCCCTTCCCCAGCAGAATGTATTCAGGCTCCAAGTTTCAAAAGGTTAGATCCAACAAAACAAGGAGTTACTATCTGGAGCTGAAACAGTGTTCGGTGCTGTGGGAGCAGTAAACTGGAAGCAAGAAATATATCTACAGAGTGTTTTGTTTTGTTTTAAATAATTCAGTGTTCACTGCTCTGCTAGTCAGAAGGTTGTGTGAATTGAACCAAGAGCTCTTCTGTGCTTACGAGAATTTTAAACTCTTGACTTTGCATGCTTCTATGCTTGACTGTAGCTATATACTTTTTTGCAACATGGGATATTGGGATATTGTCATCAGGGTGTATGTACTTTTAATATTATGTTGCTTTCTGCTGTTTCTGAAACCATCCAGAGTCACTTGTCAAGTTGGGCGGACAAATAAATAAGTTGGAGGATAGATAGATGATAGATGGATAGAGGGATCACAAACACACACATCCTTGTTTTATTTTTTCCAGATTTATAAATCTGCTTTCTATGTAATATGGGGAACTGAATGTACAGTAGTTTCACAATCTTTTTGTCTGGATTTCTATTTCAGCATAGTGGAATAATAATATTTTGAGATAAAATACTGTTTTAGGCCAGAAAGGCTTTTGAGAACTGAAGCGGACTTTGAAAATAACATACTACTTTGGATTTTTTTTAATAGCCCTTGATTGGACCAGGTCAGCCAACAAGTCACCAAATTGCAGAGTGCAGTGTGCCTTCTGTCACATACAGTAACTCCTGGCTTCTCCTACCGCCTCTGCTCTGCCAACGCCCCAACACATTTTCATTCCCTGTGGATGCCAAGCTCATATAACCAGCCTGTTTCTCTGTGCTGCTCAGTCCTCTTGGGTTGCTTTCCTCTCCCAGAAAAACAGAATTCCCTGGGGTGGGGTGTGTATGATTCCCTCTGCCTCCGATAACACTATAGTCCCAGCAGACCTGGGACAGTTGGCAGGTATTCAGTAGTTTTTTTAACCATGCCTTGCTCATTTCTCAAGCTGAGAAATTTGGCAGGAAATTGTGTGGTATAATTTCTCCCCCACAGTTAGTTTAATGTTAGGTTTGAGAATCAGGCCATTTTGGATGCCTATGACTGATGAAACGTAGTGCAGAAATGCTAGAGCTCTCTCAGAATTTTCTGTCACTGAGCCTCTTTTGAGCAATTTTATCCAATTGCTTGTAGCTCAGTGCAGAAGGTATTTATGCTACAACCACACATGGTTAATTAAAATTTTATTAGAGCTGAGCCAAGTTACCTGCCCGATAGTTTTCCAGTGATTTTGCGAAGGCAGGGAAAAATTTAAAAAGTAGTCAGGGGATTATATTTTGAATTCAAAATTTTAATCTCTTAACCTTGCTGTCCATTAGAGGCATCCTTTTTTTAACTCTACAACACTCCCCAGCCCAAAGGAAAGTTGCCCTGGAGCGCACTAGGAGAACTGTAGAACATGTTTAGCAAAAGTTTTTAAAAGAAAAAAAATGCAGTAAAATGCAGCAAACCTAGATTCAATCATAAGCCCCTCTACCAGAAGTTTCTGCAGGGAATGGGGGCAGGGGAGGTCAAAACAGGTAAGATGGCAATCATGGCAGCATGATTCAAACCTTTTGGGTTTGTGTTGAGGTTTCACACATGTATGGGGGGGGTCAATTGCACTGTTGCAACTGCATCTTGCCTGCTTTGATTCCCCGTGTAGGTGCCACTGCCCCAAACCACAATAAAGACAATCAAAGCAATATGTCTATGAAGGTTCTCAGTCATCCAGGTGGAATTGTCTGTAGCTTGAATCATGTCAACTGGATTTCTATTTTCTCAGTGGAAATGGTTCGCTCCTTATCCAAGGAGCTTCTTCAGTCTGAGCAAAGTTAGTAAGGGAATCCTAAATATGTTTCTAGGTAGCTGTGTGACCTTACACCTGGGGCTAGTTCATGGTTATATTGAGATGTTATTTTAAGTCCTTTTATCATCTAAAGGAGGATCATTAAGATCACCATGCTGCTGTTGAGCTTGTGAAATGGTCTTAATCTTCCTAGGCATGAGTGTCATTTTTCCTTTAGATGCAGATAAACTGCTGACTCTGGTCCTGTGGTGTTACTACTCCTGTGTTGGGCCATCCTCCTGTACAAAAGTTGTTTGGTTTCTCCAATGTAGAGTTCAGAGCACTCCTCACTGCACTGGATTGCATAAACTACATTGCTTTTCTTGTGTTTTGGAGTTTGATCTTTGGGGTGTACAAGCCAGGCTTGTGTACTGACACTCATTTGAGGACATTAATGTTCACATTTTAGACAGAGAAGATAGGTGGTTTGAGAGAGGGGTCAAGGAATCCATTTATGCCAACTTGGAAAATCCTTCCTTGAATAGAGGTGGGGGCCTCAGGCACAATCTTTCCCCCATTTTCCTCCCTGCTTTGTCTTCTGTGCCTAGGAAGATTAAGACCATTTCACAAGCTCAACAGCAGCATGGTGGTCTTAACGATCCTCCTTTAGATGATAAAAGGACTTAAAATAACATCTCAATATAACCATGACCTAGCCCCAGGTGTAAGGTCACACAGCTACCTAGAAACATATTTAGGATTCCCTTACTAACTTTGCTCAGACTGAAGAAGCTCCTTGGATAAGGAGCGAAACGTTTCCACTGAGAAAATAGAAATCCAGTTGACATGATTCAAGCTACAGACAATCAAAGCAACTTTTCCTGCACAGTTTCTTTATATTTGATGAAAATTTTCTAAGAAGTACTATTTAGAAGTGGTTTGAAAGGTGAGGTAGAACTGTAGTTGCTTTCTAATCTCAGGAGTACAGGCCTGCAGTCTGAACAATGTTATCTCTACTTCATAGATTTGTGTTGAAGAATGTTATGCAAATTACAAATAGTCTGATCTTGGAGTAATGTGCCAATCAGGATTTATCTCCGTGCCAGATTTCTCACCTCTCTGAATACTGCAATAATTTCATTGGTCTATTGTTGAAAGTCTAAGCATATCAACATTTGTATGTTTGGAAAGAAAAATAAGAATTAAAATACATATTTTCAGCAAAAGTACAAATTTTATACATATTAAACCAGATGTTTAAATTAGTATTCTTGAAGGATTTTTTTCCCTTTCAAATTGCAGATTGCTGGAGAAACAAAATGGAACAGAATTGTGGAGAAAAACATGTCAAATTGTTATGCCTTTGAAATAAAAGGGATTTGCTCATTCATGTATATTGAATACATGATCATTTCACATTAAAAAAAAGCAACAGAGTTAGGTATGGGGCTCAGGAGGTGGTTTACAAACCCTTTGATACTCTTCGAAATGGAAAGTTTGGGGCAAAAATGGAATTTAATGAAAAGTCATTGTAGCATTAATTAATCCCATTGTTAAATGTGATCGTTTGGAACTTCCTGAACATTCTTCCACTTTCTATGTCAGTAAATAGAGAACAATTCCATCACCTTCACATGAACAGATTGCTCAGAGCTGACTGGAAAATATTAATTTGCACAAATATGTCAGGGAGAAAGAGAATTTCAAAATCCTGTCAAAAGAGATAAAAGACAATGTACAAAAAATGTACATTTTTTAAACAATGTATCCAGGTATTCCAACATGTTTTATAGCTAAATATGTGTTTTTATTGGCAGTCCAGTTCCATGTTGCTAAAATTGCCAAGCCTTAGATAAGCAGACGTTATGCTGGCTGAATCTGTGTTAAATCCAAGCACTCCAAATAAGGGAGAGGATTTTAGGGAGAAGGTGCCCCTATTGACTGCAATTGCTTGAAATCACTTAGGACTATATTCTAATTTGTGGCAGCATTGCAGCCATCTCTATAATAGTCCTGTATATGCCTCAGTTTCTGAAAACAAAACAAGAGACTTACCTCTAGTTTGTTCCCTGCTATGGGGGAAGTGCTAAAGAACATGCCAGGAAAAGTAAGTAATGTTGGTTTTTATGCCAGCAAAACTAGAGATTCTTTCTTCTTCCTCTCTCCCTCTCTCCAACATGGCTATCTTTGTTGTTTGTGGTATATCATGTTTATCATTTCCACAGTCATTATGCCCACCACTGACTGGAGCTGAGACTTCATAGCTCTCTTACATAAATACGGAATGGCTAAGGTTAAGTCAACCCACCCATGGTGCAAGAGCACAAGGTCTTTCCTACAAGGCAGGAGCTAATTCCTGCAAAGTTACCTTTTCTGTTTTCCAACAAACCTGGAGAAAGTCCTGACAAAGATAGACCTTGTCTCCTAAGAGTTGCATCACCATAACAGATCACATTAAGCCACTGCTCTGCCAACTGCACAGGCATCTCGTTTGTGTCCAGGTTCAGTTCAAAATGAGGGGTTTGGTCTTTAAAGCCCTGACTAAGAGATGCTTGCTTAGAATAATCTGCTTATGTTCAAAGGCCCTTTTGGTAAGGAGAGAGGAGGGCAAAGGCCCTACAGAATGTTTTTCTCATAAAAGGCTCACATGGGCCTTTGCTGTTAGTTTTAGTCATGCCAATTGCTTTAGTGCTGCTTTTTCATTGTGTGTTTTAATGTTTTTGTTTTAATGTGTTTATTTTACAGTTTTATTATAAAGGTGAGCTGCCATGCAATCTGCTGAAGGAAAGGGTATAAATAATAGTAAAAAATAATGGGTGTTCTGAAAACGCAGTGCATTGTCTGTGGCTGAGCTTTCCATCCTCCAGTTACTGGCAGTGCTTAGAATTCATTAGGAGCTGAAGGGATTGTAATTGCTGCCCTGTGTCTTTCATGGCTTGAGAAGGAAAGAAAGGAGGGAGGGAGGGAGCTGCTTAGGGTTCCTGAATGATAGAAGCATATGATAAAAGAAAAGTGTTAAATAAAATAAATAAATAAATGTATAGTCGATAAATAAAATAAATAAATGTTGCTTACATCAGGGTTGACCTCTTGTTTTAGGTATGAAATGAGACCTACCACAGTTAGAAAACAGAGTTGTAAATAACCTGGGATGCATTTCACCAGACAATGTAGCATGTTGACAAGTAAATTTTTATTATGTCTATGTTACCTTGTTCTGGGAGCTGAAAGGGGCTGGACAGAAAACATACATCATGATACAAAAGCTTTCAGATTTTTTTAAGCCACTATCCTTGTTCACAAGTTTCTTCCCCTCTGCTTTACTGATATACTGTATATCAATCCTACATTCTGCAGGGAGCATAATGGGGAGAGGGATAAATAAAACCTTCAGTAACAGCTCCATGTTTCAAACAGTCTGTAACATAAATAAGTGAAAAGTACATGCCTCAGATATGCTTATCTTCTGCTCTTCTGAGTTTCAATGGATCTTTTTCATAGGGAGAAAGAAGAGGAAAGACAAAGGGAAACAACTGACACCAGCCAATTTAATGGGCAGATTTGTTCAGACTTTTGGTGTTTCTCTCTCTGGGGATGGCAGTGATATTTTGCTAAATGATATTCAGATTGGCCTGCGTAACTGATTACAACAGCTTCAGATCTGGTGGCAAGTTGGGTGACATCAGGTTTCTAGTTCTACTATCACCAGAGACATTTGAGAGAAAATGTCTCTCCATCATTCTTTGGCCTAGTGTGTGTGTGTGTGTGTGTGTGTGTGTGTGTGTGTGTGTGTGTGTGTATTCTTGTGCCATTAGACTCTGGAAATGATTTATTTTTGTCCTATTATTGTTTTCAATTTTTTTAAAAAAAATCTGAACACCAGCTGGCTATACATACAATAGAAAAATAAAATTGCTAGCAAACTATTTGCTGATTGATTATCTGGCTGCCTCTTGCACGAAAGCATAAATAGTTTATTCATGATAGTATAAAGATCTTACATGAAACTTTTCCTGAGGAAACAGTGAAATTGGATGAATAATAATCAACAATATATCATTAGTATCTTTCAGTCCAAAAACTTTAACCTAGACAATTATGTTGCACAGTACATCAAAATCATATTAACATACCATGTTGACTAGCCTGGTCTTTAGGTGTGCCAGTCACAATGAAATACTTCTACAGTTGCAGCCAGTGCTAACATTGTTATACAGATGCTTTCGATCAGAGTTAAGAAGCTGATTAAGGCTGTATATGAGAGGAAATAATGAAACAGAAATGAATACAAATGGAAAGCATTAGACCTTCAAGTGAAAAAAACAAAGAAACAAACAGAACATATTGGTCTTAAGTATTTATACAAGTAGTCCTCGTTTAGTGATCACAATTGGGACTGGCAACTCAGTTGTTAAATCAAGCAGTTGCTAAGTGAAACCGTGACTATGCTTATGATCTTACTTCAGCTTTCCTTGGCTTTACAGACCTGCGAAGGTCATGAATGCGAGGATTGGTCACAAAGTTATTTTTTCATCACTATCGTAACTGCAAATGGTCACTGTCCAAGGCAGTCACTATATGAGGCCTTTCTGTAAGCTGATAGACATAAGAATTGTAATGCAAAATTGTAATGCAAAATTATAATGCAAAAAAGAGCCAGTCTGGTCTAGTGGTTAAGGTGCTGGGCTAGAAACCAGGAGACTGAGAGTTCTAGTCCCGCCTTAGGCATGAAAGCCGGCTGGGGGACTTTGGGCCAGTCCCTGTCTCTCATCCCTAGGAAGGAGCCAATGGCAAACCAGGAGACTGAGAGTTCTAGTCCCACCTTAGGCATGAAAGCCGGTTGGGTGGCCTTGGGACTGTCCCTGTCTCTCATCCCTAGGAAGGAGCCAATGACAAACCAGGAGACTGAGAGTTCTAGTCCCGCCTTAGGCATGAAAGCCGGCTGGGTGGCCTTGGGCCAGTCCCTGTCTCTCATCCCTAGGAAGGAGCCAATGGCAAACCGGGAGACTGAGAATTCTCATCCCGCCTTAGGCATGAAAGCCGGCTGGATGACCTTGGGCCAGTCACTCTCTCTCAGCCCAACCCACCTCACAGGGTTGCTGTTGTGGGGAAAATAGGGGGAGGAAGGAGTATTAGGTATGTTCGTCGTCTTGAGTTATTTATAAAAATAATAAAGGTGGGATAAAAAAATCTAAAAAAAATGTAAAACACAAATTTACATGTAGGGGATTCTGTCAGTGGAATGGAGAGAGGTAATTCCCACCCCTCTTGCCCCCCCTTGTGTACTCATAGAATCTCTTTCAGAAAATTGGGTGGTTTTTTAATGCAGCAAGAACATGCAAATTGCAGGAGGAAGAGAAAATGGCAAGTTTTTCCCCCCAAATAGACATCTGCTTCCATGACATCAAATTTCATCCATTGGATCCATGTGAAATGAACATTTACATGGAGAACATTCCACAGGATCCCATTTTTGTGGATTTTAGAATAAAATGGCTGTTAGTCATCATTGGGGCATGATTGGAACTAATGTTGCTGCCATAGCATCCCCAGCAGAGAAAAAGAGGAAGAAATATTGGCAGTATGTTCAAATGTACTATCTTAGAACAATTTTGTCCTTATTACGTTTTGTCTGTATTACCTCTGTCTCTTGCCTACACTAGCATTTCCTGTACATTATTTTTTCCTGAGAATTTTTGGATCAACTCTTCTATTACTACCTGTCAAAATACACACACACACACACACACACACACACACACACACACACACACACACTAGCTTCTAGGAACTGTAGTTCTTCCAAGAAGGAACAGATCATTCTCTTGTGGAAGAAAGGATTGTAATCCAGCAGAGGATAAGGATCTCAATGATGGAAATGGGAAGGGAGACAATATTCACAGTCCATGTTTTCTAGAATTTTCTATAGTATTATTTTTAGGATTGCAGGATGCATTTGGGAAAAAAGCCCATCCATTTCTTTAGTTGAATTCCATTTATAATATTCTATTCAGGATGTGGCCATTTAGACACTGCATCTAATACCATGCTTAGGGCATGAATCCAAATTGGCTCCCTAGTCTCCACTTGAGCCCATCCCATGGTAAGGAGCCATTGATCTCTTCTGGGAATTGATTCCACTCCTGAAATGCTGTTACTTCTTAGGAAGTTTCCTCCCCCTAATATTGAATCAGGCTGCCTTTCTGTAACTTAAATCCATTGTTCTGTGTCTTACACTCTGGAATGAGAGAGAACAGGTTTGGGCCTTTCTATGTGACACCCTTTCGGGTATTTGAAGAGATCATATTCATTCTGTCATCTACCTGAGGCCAAACAAATCCAGCTCCTTCAATCTCTCTTCATAGGACTTAGTTTCTTGTCCCATAATAATTTTAATTTTCCTTCTCTGAACCTGTTCCAGTTTTTCTGAATCTTTCTTTCAGAACTGGAACTTGACCTAAGCAGAATGGAGTAGAATAATTAGATCCTGTGATGTGGAAATTATACTTCTCTTAATGCAGCCTAAAATTCTATTTACCTTCTTAGCAACTGCATCATACTGTTGCTTCGCATTCAGTTTGCAATCAACTCTATTCTAAGATCTTTTTCAGAAATATTATTACCAAACTGAGTGTGAGTGTGGACTTAATAGATCTGCAGTAGCTCCCTGCACATTGTGGCCACAGCTGGGAAGCATATATAGTGGCAGAGGCCAAGTAGGATGCCAAAGTGTGTGGGATGGGCAAAGATGCTGGAGCCTAGGGAGGGTCCTGACATCAAGACCATGATGGATGGAAGGAAGTATTGCAGGGGGCATTATGAGACCATTACAGGAAAAGGTTGCAGGTCCCTTCTTCTAGCCTAGTAACTCATAGATTGGGCCCTGGAAATTGAATCTTCATGTACTTTGGACTCAGGCTGCTGCTGCTGATAAACACCAGAATATACAGTCTATGCAGAATATGACTGCATCCATTCATGGTCTGGTAGTAGGTGAACAGCAGCCCTGATGAGGATTACAGAGACCTGTTTGGTCAGGGATGGGGATGTGATCCTGTTGGAGATCTGTCCTCCTGTACTTCAGGTCCTGCAGCAGCCATGGCACCAAGGTTGGGGAGGAGACAATGGTGCATGCTCTCCTGAAGAGGCCATCTCTCAATCCAGCTATATTGGACATCTGCCCTGTCTCCAGCCTTTCCCTTTTGAGGGAGGTAGTTTAAAACATTGTGGGGAGTCAGCTAGAGAGGATCCTAGAAGAAACAGATCATCTTGGTCCCTTCCAGTCAGGGTTCAGACCCAGTCATGTGATATAAACGGCACTGGGTAACTGGTAGATGTCCTCTGTCAGGGTCTTAATAGGGAAGCATGTATCCCATCCTATTCAGCCTTTTGGCAAAATTAAATACCATCAACCATGGTATCCTTTTGGATTGCCTATAAGGGTTGGGTGTCAAAATGGTTCCTCCCTTACCTGAGTTGGCAGTTCCAACTGAAAATTATGGGGAAAATAATCATGCCCTTGGTATATTCAGTGTGGGGTGCTGCAGGACTAGGTGCTGTTCCCATATTATTTATATATATGAAACTGCTGAAAGAGATCATCCATAAGCCTGAGGTAAAGTATTATTAATAAGCTGATGATAGTCAACTGTACAATGCCAAGCTAGGCTCAGCCTAGGAAACCTTGTGGAAATCTTGAACGGTGGAAATACTGAGATATTGTGGAAATCTTGGACTGGTATGGAAGCAACTCAAACTAAACCCTAGCAAGAGACACTGTTCACTCACAAATATGTACGTTTTCCAGGAATATAAGGAGCGCGGTGGCTCAGCAGGTTAAACCTCTGAGCCGTTAGTCTGCCGACCACAAGGTTGGCAGTTCGAAACCGCGGGGCAGGGTGAGCTCCCGCCACTAGCTCCAGCTTCTGCCCACCCAGCGGATCGAAAGCATATGCGAGTAGATAAATGGGTACCACTTCGTGGGTCAATTTGCCGGCGTCCAGCGGAGGGTCGTCCTCGTTCCGAAGAAGACCTAGGGAATCCCGGTGATGATGGTGGAGGACGACGGATCCGGAAAGAACAGCTTCCTGGACGTCAGCAGCCGGCGTGGAAGCGAGGCATGCTGGGGCATGTAGTCCAGTGCCTGCAGCTGAAGAGCCGGTTCCCTGTCCTCCTCCCTATCGCGCGGTAAATTTAAATTTATATGATGTATGATGTATAATGTATAATTGAAATGTACTGATGTTGTAAGCCGCCTAGAGTCCTCCAGTAGGGAGGGGATAGGCGGGGTATAAATAGGATAAATAAATAAATAAAATATCAGTTGCTCTAGGTGGGGTTGCAGTCACCCTTAAGGAGCAGGTCCATGATTTATGGCTCCTGTTTTCATAGCAGGTGGTGACCATGGCCATAGGGGCCTTTGATCAGCTTCATCTGGTGTACCAGGTAGTGGCCATGCCTGGACCAGGAAGCTTTGGCAATGCTCTTGTCACCACACAATTGGACTACTCAATTAACTCTCCATGTAGCTGCCTCTGAAGATGACTCAGAATAATCAACAGCTACAGAAGGCAATAACCAGACAAGTAGTGGGTGAAATCTGCTACTGCAGAATTTCATGTATTTGTGATTGATGTACTGGTTGCCAGTAGGCTTCTAGGCCCAAGTTAAAGTGTTGGCTATCATCTATAATAGCCTATACAGCATGGTGACAGTTACTTTAGGGACTGCCTTAACCAACGTGATTCTGCTTATCCTGTACATGAGCATATATAGAAGGCTTGCTCAAGGCATGTCAGGGAGATAACTGGTGGAGAAGGAGGGGGCTCCCTTCAGGGTGATAAATGCATGCGCAGTACTGAATCGCTTTGCTTTCCTCCCAAGAGGCTAAAGAAGGCCCTGCCCTAGTTTCATGGGCCTTTTCTCTGAGCATCACTAATTCATTTCAGTTTAGCTGGATTCTGTCTAGCAGAGTAGAACAATAAAACACTAGACCTATTACACCAAGTCTCAGCGTGTTCCTTCACTCGAAGTCAGGACAGGGCCTCACCTTTGTGGGAGTAAGTTGTTGGTAGGAAGTCAGGTCTTTTCTATGTTTACCTCTATATTTTAGAATATACTGTCCTGAAGGTATACCTGGCCCCTACATGTCTGGTGTTCCAGAAGACATTAAACCATATTTCTTCAATGGGTATTTGGCTCCTAACATATTGAAATTGAGTGTTGTTTTCATTGATGCTTTTATTCTGTTTTATTAGGTTTTAATGAAGGTTATTGGGTGAGCCATTTGGGTGTGATGCTGCATTTTATTCAATCCATTCTTGACAAATCCATGCTGACTTCTGGTAATTATTGCATTGTATTCAAGATGCTTGAATGTCAGTCCCTTTGTGTTCTGCTCTAGAAGCTTCCCAAGTATTGCCCTCTGGACATTGGGTCTTCCTTTCCCTGCCTTTTTTAAATGTAAGGACAACATTTTTTGTCCAGTCATCTGACACATCAGCAGAGTTCCAGAATTTTTCGAACACAGCACATAAGTTTTCAGCCAGCTAGCTAGCACTGGATCTACAGTTAAAATGGAGTTCAAATGAAACTTTTTTTTTTTAGCAAAAGCCTTGTTATGGTAGATTAGTGGTATGTTCCAAGGCCACCTCAAAGAAGAGAATTTTGTATTTATTCTGAATCTCATCAAAGGTAAAGAAAGAGAGGAGAAGTGATCTTGCAAGCTTCCTGGGTGTGCATGCAGAAAAACAGTTATGGAGCAAAGACGGCCAAAGCCACCTTGTTCTCCTAAAATGTCCCTAGGCCAGAAATAAAATTATAATTGCTAGCATTGTTTTGTTCCCCATTCCTAAGTCAGAGAAATGGGAGGATTTTTTAATGGCTATGAAAAGAACAAATAACTAGCTTTTCCCATTGCTGCCAGACCAGTGCAAACCAATAAGGACAGAAATTGCTTCTCTGCTCTCTTTTACCATCAGATTGATCTGCCCAATGTTAACTACATTCAGAAGATCCTGGGCAAAATAAATGAGGAGCTGTCCGGCTCCAGAATGGCTGGTCTGTGTTTGACATGAACTATTTCAGCTCCCAGTATCATCTTTTTTTATCTATCTATCCCTGAAAAAAAATCAGCAATAGTATAATGACTGGAAAATTTCTATAGGCAGTCCTTTTGAAAACAATAATTTTCAGCCTTGAGGCTGTTGCAATTAGGTATCAAAGGTATCTGAAAGAAATTGGTATCACTGAAAAAACTCATGAAAACTCTATTATGTTGCATAGCTGTGCATCAGTTTTAAATGCTTTCCTTTGAAAAGTTAATGAAGTGTTTGCCATATTACTTTATAGATGAAGTGAGAAAATGCATAATGAGGAGGCTATAAATATAATGACCTTTTTAAAAAGGAAAAGAATCTCTTTTAAACTTTCCCTTAGGCTTCAGGTGCCTATTGAACTTGTTGTATAGAGTAGATTGCTGATATTTTTAAATACTTTTCTTGCTTTCAGTAATTCATGTAGTACCGTTTCTCCACAGCATTTTTTTGTGAAATACATTCAGCTTTTATCCATTAAGATGAAACAGAATGTCATTATATTCCTTTAAAAATCACTTCTCAAGTCACTGCAAAAATGCAGCTATTATCTGTCAAGTATACAAATTAACTTTGCCTCCAGGTAAGAATTGAGTGGCCCTTTAAATCTAATGTAGAACCAGTAAAACATGCAAAACAGGGCACACATTTTCTTTACGACAGAAAATTATATGTGGACACTAAGAGGTCATGCTTTTAGCAAAATAATATTTATTTATTGTTTGCACAGTTAATTTTTAAAATTGTATTTATAATAAATTCTGTAGTAAAGGTTCTGTGGGTAGATCATATAAAGGCTAAAAACAGTATACAGTAAAACTAATAAGTACAGTAATTACCATTGGAATAAACAGGAGGGATATTTAACTGGATTTGAGTTTTAAGTGAGTTGCATTATTTTCATATGCTATGTGTAATTACTGACATTTTAATTTTAGAAGTATTATTTACTGTTGTTACATGTTGTTGCAAATCACCAGGAGACCCTGGAAATTATAGTGTACAAAATTAATAAAGAAACAAAGAAATGGGCTTGTGGAATAGTGTAATGTCAGATAGTGAGAATACCCTCAACAATAAAAATACTGGACTCAGAAAACGTTCAGGGAGCCAATGCAGCTCACCAAACACTGACATCATATAATGGTCAGTACATACCAGTGTTTCTCAATCTCAGCAACTTAAAGATGTACTGTATGTACTTCAATTCCCAGAATTCATGGCTGGCTGGGGAATTCTGGGAGTTGAAGTCCATACATCTTAAAGTTGCTGAGATTGGGAATAACTGGTATATATTATAATGGTTAGTACCCTACCTCTGTTTTGAACTAAAGGATGTTTTCAAACTGTTTTCAGAGATAACCAGCTCCATACACACTGCATTGTAGCAGTCCTACCTGAAGGTTAAAAAAGGTAAAGGTTTTCCCCTGCACAGTCGTGTCCGACTCTAGGGGGTGGTGCTCATCTCCGTTTCTTAGCCAAAGAGCCAGCGCTGCCTGAAGATGCTTCCGCGGTCATGTGGCTGGCATTATGCACACGGAACGCTGTTACCATCCCACCGAAGCGGTACCTATTCATCTACTTGCATTTGCATGCTTTCGAATTGCTAGGTTGGCAAGAGCTGGGGCGAGTGCGGGAGCTCACTCCATCACACGGTGCTCGGGTCTCGAACATCCAACCTTCTGATTGACAAGCCTGGTGTATTAACCACTGAGCCATCATACCCCCTTAACCTGAAGGTTACCAGAGAATAAATAACTGAAGTTGGGCTACTCTTATTCAAATAGGGATGAAAGTGATATATTATCCCAAATCAATGAAAGGTGCTCTTAGCTATTATGATGATCTGTGCCTGCAGAGATAGAAAAAGGTTCCTAGAACACTGGAAATAGTACCTTATCTTTGAGAGGGACTGCAACTCTTTCCTGAACAGATTGAACGTAACTCAGGGGGGCAAATAAACCGTACAGGTAGTCCTTGGGTTAAGCTGGCAATTGGGATGGGGAACTCTGTCACTAATCTATGCGGTTGTAAAGCACAACATCACATGACTGTGTCACTTAGCAACGGCAATTCCAGCAGTCCCGGTTGCTGCCATTAACCAGGACTGTGCAGGTTAAGCGAGGACCTCACATGATCATTACTTCTGACTTCCAGCTGGCTTCCCCACTGACTTTGCTTGTGGGAAGCCGGCAGGGAATGTCAGAAATCGTGAGCATGTGACCGCAGGGTGCTGGGACAGCCAGAACTTCAAGGACTGGTCATAACTTTGAATGGTTGCTGAACAAATGGTTGTAAGCTGAGGACTACCTGTATGCAAAAAGTACCTCCATCTTTTAATTGAGACCTGTATCCTTTACAGTGCAAATTAAAAGTAGGAATACGATTGTTTCATTTTTTCTTTAAAAAAACATTTGCTTTCTAATGCAGTTGCAAAGAACAAATAGGATTATGTTTTTACAATCTTCTGATGAACTAACAATGAGGGATTTTGCAGAGCTAAAAAGAGCAAAAGTACCCGGTCTTGTTCTGTTTGCTATAGAATCATCAACTGCTAAAGAAGCAAACAAGTTTCTAAATGAATTGTGATTTATCTTCCATGTAATAAAAGATGCTTCTATAGAAATGGCAAGTGAAGATCAATCTGTGTTTGCAGATTCCTTTATACACATCACTCTTTTGTCTTGTGATTATGGCTTCTATTCTCTTTAGTTTGTAGTTTCTCTTCTGTTCTCTGACTTGAGCTTTGCCATTTATACTTTCTTTCCTATTATTCAGTGTTATTGCAGCAGCTATTGAATATAGTCTTAAAACAGGGACCTAAATGTGTGCTTTAACTTTGGCACAGTAACAGTAAGACAAGTCAGCAGAGTTCAGGTTAGTTGAGATTAAGAGGTGAGGACGAGTAAAGTCATAACTCAAGTTATTGTCGAGATTAAATTTAGTGCCATTTATAATCTGGCTGTCATCAGTTTCAAACTGATTAGTCTCTGTGAACTGCCTCACTCTATATCAGCAGACATTTTCTGAACTTCAAAGTTACCCCAATATTGAGGTAATTGCAGTATTTCAAGCTACATATAAACAGAACTGCATTATTGAAGCTGCATCTGCTTTCCCTAGAAATAACTCCAGCTGATGTTCCAACTGAAGTTGGCAAATGACATTGCTGGCTGCTTCCACCACCTCTGCTTCCTTAGGCAAGTCAGAAGGATTCGATCAACCAGTGGACTTGGCCTTTTGGAGATTTAAATAAGTTTATTTTAAAACTTGAGAAAAAGCCTTTGAAAAAGGGAATATAGCTTTGTAATATCAGATGTGCCCCAAATTGCATGGTTCTAGATCACCGTAGAGATCACCGCTCTATAAATACACACAAAATGGATAACAAATATTGAACAATCACATCAGAAATTCTTAATTCAGACATAACAAACCAATATTTTACTTTCCATTTCATGCTAAAAATTGCTAACCACAGGGATTGGGAATTGTTGAAACAGTACTACATAATGGGCCAACCTACTGAACGATGTCTAAAGTAGACCATCTCAGAAACTTTCGTGTACAAAGAAGCTGGTAATACAGCATATTGATAGTCACTGGTTTCTTAGATTTTTTTCCAAAACTGAACATTGGATGAAATGTTAATTAAATATTTATTCAAGTATTGATTTTGGAGATGCCCATTTGGTAGAATAATCTCATCTGGGAAGAAGCTGTTTTTCTATTAATTTAATCTGTTTTCAGTGGGTAGTTAGAAAATAGAACCATTAATTCATTGTTAACATTACTTAAATTTATTTTACTGCTGCTTATAATTTTTCCTATGGCATATTCTTACTGTCTTATGAGTTAATTTTATTTTGATTTTAGGTACCTTTGGCACAAGCTGCCTATTAAAATTCTCTACCAAATCTCTGGCAGCGTAATTGGTTGGGTGATTTCTCCAAACATCTTCAGAGGAAGAAACAATTTTTCAATGTTCTCCTTCTTAGCAATGACATTGGTACTGCTATTGAAATAAACCAAGTTTCTTCATGATGGATTGGGATTTAACTAGGGCTCCTAGATCTGTGCCCACAAAACTTCAGATGAGCTCTAGATGTCTGCAAAGGATTAGAGTTGTCTGTATTTCTTTGCTACCATCTATTGGTTGTCTGGATTTTTGAATCACAAACCTGATAATCCTAATTTACCTAAAATCTGTAAAGTCAGAGATGCTGTGGACTACCAGAAAAATTATTGTACAAGAGACAGAACATTCACACACACATACACACCTATTTAGTAACAAAATAGGGGCAAGAACACCATACTTCATCTCTGAGAATTTTTCCAACATTCTTTCATTTAAATTAATTTATAAAGCTAATTCTTTCAACTCGCTGGGAGTTTGTATGCTACTTTTTATGCTTTTTATTGTTTTATTATTGTTTGTAAGCTGGCAAGAGATATGATACATACTGCAAGACGGGCAAGCAAATTCTTCACCAAGGCACTAACGTCTAGCCCTATGTGTCACATCAAACAGAAACTGGATACATAATAAGTAAACATAAAATGTTGTTTGTTGCATCAAATTGCAGCTGTATGCATGTGGACGGGCTGGCATATTTCAGGAGAGCATTGTTTTTTCTTCTGTTTATCTGGCATGTATGAAACACCTTGGCAACTACCAGAAATGTCCATTCTCCTTGTCTACCACCCGGGCCACCATATTTCCCAAATAGAAGCTCTTGGTTTGGAAAATACAGTAATGCACCAGGCAAAATGGAAGACTGGTTTGAAATAAAAAGGCTGACATAAACTTGCCATTCATACTTAATAGTAATTGTTTATACAGTACATACCCAACTCTGTGTGCCTAGAAGAGAACAGATGTCCTACTGATAGATGTGCTCATCTCTAGATCTGTAATGGGTTGATTTTCACAGAGATAAATTGTGCCCACTGTAATTTATATTTTTGAATCATTATAATTAAAATACAGTAACATTAATTTACCCATTTTGTTTCATATTTATATTAACAGAGCAAAGAACTCTACTGCAGCATTTCCTGTCACTTTTGATCAGACATGTCAAAGTCTGTTGGGAGAAAAATAGCATTTTACAGTGTTGCTAAATAAGTTTCTTTATTTTATTTATTTATTTATTTATTGGATTTATCACCGCCCAACTCCCCCTAGGGTTATCATTTCTCCCCACTCTTTCTTAATTTATCTGGTCTGTGAAAACATGAACAAAATTACTTTTCTACTACCCCAAAATCTTTAAAAAAGAAGGAAAAAAAAGAATGATATATGTAAACATGAGCCAGTTTATTTCCCATTTTAGATATCCCCTAGGACAAGGGTCGGCAAACTTTTTGAGCCGAGAGCCATTTTGGTATGCTCGTGCACATTTTTAAGTGCTCGAGAGCCAGGGGGCGGGGTTTGCGGGCGGGGGCCAATCGCGTGGAAGGGGGCGAGGTTTGCGGGCAGGAGCCAATCGCGTGGAAGGGGGCGGGGTTTGGGGGCGGGATCCAATCGCGTGGAAGGGGGCGGGGTTTGGGGGCGGGATCCAATCGTGTGGAAGGGCTGCGCTGCGCTTGGCCGGCCGCCCCGGCCCTCGCTCACCTTCCATGGCCGGTCCTCGTTGCACTCTCCAAGGCCGGGGCCACCCGCAGCCAACCACACCTCGCGCACAGCCCGCGGGGCTCTCTGCCGCTCCCTTCGACGGAGGAGGGACTGGCGTGCCTTGGGAGCTGCTGCTGGCGGCATGTCTGGGCGAGGCGCGCGGGCGGAGCTGCCCGTCTGGCACTCTGGCACTTGGGCGCTCCCGAGCCTCTTCCCTTCTCCCTCGCCACGTTCGGGCGTTGAGGCCAGGCAAAGCCGGGTGGTCGCGCAGGGGCGAGGCGAGGAGTCCCGCTACTCCGCCTACCGCCACATCCGTCCATTCCCGGCCTCGTGGATCCCTTCGAGGGGCCGCGGGGCTTCCCCGCTTTCCTCCCAAGGAGGCCTCGACGGCGCACCCTCCCGCCCCATCAATCCCCCCACCCCGCCGTTCGGCGTCCTCTCCCCCCGCTAACCCAAACCCTGCGGCGGCAGATACTCCACAGCGCGGTTGGAGTTTTCGGAACCGGGTACCCCGGGGCCACCCCCCGCTCCCCCGTCCATGGAGAGCGAGAGGAAAAGGGGCGCTCGGGCGCTTTGCGCTGCGCCCGGCACCCGGCGCCTTCGGCTCCCGATTGCTGCAAAGGGCACCACCCCACGCCAGCTACAGACCCGACCCGCGGCCCGCAGAGGGCTGCAGGGCTACGGCCACCATCCTGCCTGCGGGAGTCCGAGGAGGAGAGCAGGAAGAGGGGGAGGGGGAGGAGTCGTCGCCGCTTTTACTGCTGCTGACGCCTGCCTGCCTGCCTGCTCCAGCCCCGAGCGAGCCGCCCGCTCCTTCGGCTCCTGCCTTCACTGCAGAGGCACTGCGCACTACGAGCGCACCGCCCGGCAAGCCCCGGGCGAGCCTCAGCCCAGCGGGAGGGGGCAGAACGCAGAGGGAAGGGAGACGGCAGAGAGGGCAAGGAGCGTGAGGCCTGCTGAGCTTTTGCCGGCGGACCCGCGCTGTGGCGAGCTCTCCTCTCCCCCCGCTAACTCGAGCCCTGCGGCGGCCGGGGGAAGCCGAGCCAGGCGGGGGTGCAGCGGGGCCCAGCGGCGCGCTGCGGGCGAAGAGCCGCCTGCTCTCCCCTTGGCCGCCTCCGGTCGCTACAGTCGCCCCGCCGGAACGGAGCCTGGCTTGGCTCCCCCGGCCACCTCAGGGCTCGGGTTAGCGGGGGGAGAGAACGCCGAACGGCAGGGTGGGGGGATTGATGGGGCGGGAGGGTGCACCCAGCGGGCCTCCCGCGGCCGCTTAGAAGCAGAAAAAATACTTTGCACGTGATCAAGGGCACTCCTGCCATGTTTTAAAAGGAGGGCGGTTCCACAGGGAAGAGGAGGGCGCTTGGGCAACCCCAAGGCTCTGGCTTCTTGCCCTGCCTGTCCCCCGCTCCCCCGGAAACCCTCCAGATCTCCTTGGGTGTACACTTGGACTTCCCGGATTGGCGAGTTGTGTGAAGCGGCCTTTCTCCCACCTCCTCTGGGTTTCCAGGGGAGGAGCGCCTGGCAATTAAGCAATAGGGAAGGAGGAACGAAATGGGGCGTGTGGCTTGTGTGTAGCGATTCCGCCCATCCCGCGAGGTTTCTCCAACTTGAATGGCCTTCTGTCATTAAGGGCAGCTTCTCCCTTTAACGCAAGACTGAAACTGCGCTTTTCCGGCCTTCCTTTTTCAAAGAGGGAGAAGTGCGGGCAGGGGGAAGGGGGTTAAGCAGATTTTAAAATGCACTCGCTCAGTAAGCGACTGCCGTTTGCGCTGCAAGCTGGCCTCCCAGGTGGGAAAGGGGGCGGCATTAACGCGACACAGACCGGGGATAGGCCGGACTCGGTCCCGATGTAACCCCGCCGTTAGGTCTCAAAAGCATCTGCTCGGCCCAGCAGCAACTCGTCCGCTGCAAGCAGAACTCAGGCCGGCCTCCTTCCAGAGGACCCGCCCGCCCGCTCTGTCTGTGGGGAGAGAAAAGCAGCCACCGCACAGGCCCGCTTAAAAAACAACCACCCCGAAACCGCTTTCAAGCCGCCTCTCCGGAGGGTCCCTGCGGTCCCGTCGGGTGCACCCTCCTGCCCCATCAATCCCCCCACCCCGCCGTTCGGCGTCCTCTCCCCCCGCTAACCCGAGCCCTGCGGTGGCCGGGGGAGCCAAGCCAGGCTCCGTTCCGGCGGGGCGACTGTAGCGACCGGAGGCGGCCAAGGGGAGAGCAGGCGGCTCTTCGCCCGCAGCGCGCCGCTGGGCCCCGCTGCACCCCCGCCTGGCTCGGCTTCCCCCGGCCGCCGCAGGGCTCGAGTTAGCGGGGGGAGAGGAGAGCTCGCCACAGCGCGGGTCCGCCGGCAAAAGCTCAGCAGGCCTCACGCTCCTTGCCCTCTCTGCCGTCTCCCTTCCCTCTGCGTTCTGCCCCCTCCCGCTGGGCTGAGGCTCGCCTGGGGCTTGCCGGGCGGTGCGCTCGTAGTGCGCAGTGCCTCTGCAGCGAAGGCAGGAGCCGAAGGAGCGGGCGGCTCGCTCGGGGCTGGAGCAGGCAGGCAGGCAGGCAGGCGGCAGCAGCAGTAAAAGCGGCGACGACTCCTCCCCCTCCCCCTCCCCCTGCTCTCCTGCTCGGACTCCCGCAGGCAGGATGGTGGCCGTAGCCCTGCAGCCCTCTGCGGGCCGCGGGTCGGGTCTGTAGCTGGCGTGGGGTGGTGCCCTTTGCAGCAATCGGGAGCCGAAGGCGCCGGGCGCAGCGCAAAGCGCCCGAGCGCCCCTTTTCCTCTCGCTCTCCATGGACGGGGGAGCGGGGGGTGGCCCCGGGGTACCCGGTTCCGAAAACCCCAACCGCGCTGTGGAGTATCTGCCGCTGCAGGGCTTGGGTTAGCGGGGGGAGAGGACGCCGAACGGCGGGGTGGGGGGATTGATGGGGCGGGAGGGTGCACCCGGCGGGCCTCCCGCGGCCGCTTCTCCAGGAGCGCCAAGGCGGGTTGCTCGCGTCCCGGGCCCGCGCCCTTGCCCAGCGCCTGGATGCCTCGGCCAGCCAGCGTGCCAGCCGCTCCGGTGAACTCTGGTGCCGCCATTGCTCGCCGGCTGGACCCTCCTCCCCAAAGGTGGCGGTCCGCAGGCCCCGCTTTCCAGGGCCGTTCCTGCCACATCCTTTCAGCCTTTCCATTCTTCCTTTCCCCCTTCCGAAGCTGCCTGCTCTCCCCTTGGCCGCCTCCGGTCACTACAGTCGCCCCACCGGAACGGAGCCTGGGTCGGGTCCCCCGGCCACCGCAGGGCTTGGGTTAGCGGGGGGAGAGGACGCCGAACGGCGGGGTGGGGGGATTGATGGGGCGGGAGGGTGCGCCGTCAAGGCCTCCTTGGGAGGAAAGCGGGGAAGCCCCGCGGCCCCTCGAAGGGATCCACGAGGCCGGGAATGGACGGATGTGGCGGTAGGCGGAGTAGCGGGACTCCTCGCCTCGCCCCTGCACGACCGCCCGGCTTTGCCTGGCCTCAATGCCCGAACATGGCGAGGGAGAAGGGAAGAGGCTCGGGAGCGCCCAAGTGCCAGACGGGCAGCTCCGCCCGCGCGCCTCGCCCAGACATGCCGCCAGCAGCAGCTCCCAAGGCACGCCGGTCCCTCCTCCGTCGAAGGGAGCGGCAGAGAGCCCCGCGGGCTGTGTGCGAGGTGTGGGCGGCTGCGGGTGGCCCCAGCCTTGGAGAGCGAGAGCGCGCGTAAGAGCGTAAGAGTTTGGGGGCGGGATCCAATCGCGTGGAAGGGGCGGGGGTGAGTTCAGCTGCGGAAGAGCCACACTCAAGGGGCCAAAGAGCCGCATGTGGCTCGCGAGCCGCCATTTCCGACCCTTGCCCTAGGAGATCACCTTGAATTATAAAAGCTTTGTTTTGTTTTTTAAATAGAATATTTGAAACACCTTGAGGTTCAGTCTAAAGAGATGGTGGATTATATAAGTGTAATGGTAGCTGGGCTGCTTTAATCTACTACTTAGAATGTTCTATGGCTGCACTGAAGAAGGAATGCAACTTTTAAAAAGTAGAAAGTAAAAAGTGGAAACATTCCTTATTCTACCCTGGATACCTGACAAGGCATCTCTAACAATGCCTTCTTTTGTTTGGTCTTCAAGTTCATAGTAATACTGGCTGCTTTATCATGCCTGCCCTTTAATGATATTTTTGTTGTTTATTCGTTCAGTCGCTTCCGACTCTTCGTGACTTCATGGACCAGCCCACGCCAGAGCTTCCTGTTGGCCGTCACCATCCCCAGCTCCCCCATGGTTAAGTCTGTCACCTCCAGAATATCATCCATCCATCTTGCCCTTGGTCGGCCCCTCTTCCTTTTGCCTTCCACTTTCCCTAGCACCAGCTTCTTCTCCAGGGTATCCTGTCTTCTCATTATGTGGCCAAAGTACTTCAGTTTTTCCTTTAATATCATTCCCTCAAGTGAGCAGTCTGGCTTTATTTCCTGGAGTATGGACTGGTTTGATCTTCTTGCAGTCCAAGGCACTCTCAGAATTGATAAATGATAAATTAAGAAATGATATAGGTCTCTGATATAACAGTTATCATTGTTATCATCGATGAACCATTGGTCTAATGCAGTGTTTTTCAAACTTGGCAACTTTAAGATGTGTGGACTTCAACTCACATGCTGGCTGGGGAATTATGGGAGTTGAAGTCCACATAACTTAAACTTGCCAAGTTTGAAGAACACTGGTCTAATGCAAATTGATTGAATGGTGGCAGATTGAAGTTGCATGAGTTTTCTCTTCCAACATGTCTGTTTTCCATCTGGAGTAAATAGAATGCCACCTCAGAATCCCAAGTTAAGGATCACGGGCACAAAAAGGTGAGAGTTAATTGATCCTGGCTCCATGTGAGAGCCTGGTTCCAATATTCTTGCAGTTTGCATTATGTTTCTATTTCAGAATCCTGTCCTATGCTTAAGGTTCATGATATCCTTAATTAATATTACTTTTATCTACAGTATGTCAGCCAGGATACAGATTCCTTCCAGTTAACCTTAACAATAAAAATTTGGAAAGTGTACATGTCCCCAACTTCAGTGACATTAGAGATGGAACTAATTCAGAATTGAGTAATGATTGGAAAAATAACCTGGCTTTTATAACTCAGTTTGAAATTCAGAAACCTCATTGCACAAACACTATGACCCTTAAACAGGAGCCATTAAAAAAAAATCTTTCCATGGAATTAAGCTGAATGGTTTACCTAGTTTAATTTTCAAGGACTTTGGCAGGAGAAATGTTGGCCCAATTTTTGTCAGCAAAAAAAAACCTGATGACAGTGATAATGTCTTTTATTTCTCTGAGTTTGTGAGGCATCAGAAAATGAGATGGGTTCTAAGCAGTGGGATAATTCTGTTTTCCTCACCTTACATGGGAAGATAAGTCCACCACACACTGATGATATCAGCATTTTAATGGTTGTAATTTATCTGAGTGCACTTTGGAGGTAAAAAGAATGTCCCTGTTTAAAATTAAAAAGTATACTTTAGCATAGGGGTTTTCTTAATTCTGTGATTGCAATGAGCCAATTTATTAATATATTTTAAATAAAACATATGGCTCCTTTTCTTAACTGGATGTAATATTGCTTTACCAATGTAATTACTATTTCACAATACATTACATTTAGCAGCATGTGTGATAGACACATTGTACTGTTCACAGAAGTGGTGGCATACTGATCTTAGAAAATTTTATCCAGGCAGGAAAGAGAGCATAGGTCCAGAACTGACAGATTTACATGAGGCAGAAGTGAGAGAGGAAATATTGGTAGTGAAGATGCTACACAATTGAAAGAATATGAAAACAAACGGAGGAAAGCAAACAGAAGGCCTCCCATGATAGGTGGCTATATCACTTAGATACATAACACACAAGAAATAAAAATGAAGTAGTAGAAATGAAAAATCTGAATTTCTCCTACACTGATAGCTTTTATTTTATAAAAGAGACTCTTTAGATCTGTTTCTTCTATGGCACTGGGCGTCTTTCTGTCTCCACCCACAGTAACATTTTCATGTTCCTCTGGGGACTGTTCACGTAATGTAATTGAATATACTGAATATACTTTTTTACATTTTTGCATGGTTTGGAACTTTCTGAGAGTTCAGGGGGTACCTTAAGCTTCGTAGATACTTAAAAATTGCCCCTGTGCCCCCCATGGGCAACTTTCCCCATATTTTGAGGGTTTTTAGGAGCAAAATGGGTGCCCTAAATACTACTACATGCCAACAAAAAAAAAAAAAAAAGAATTTTCAAGTGGCTGTAGCAGCCAAGGCGTGGCACCCCTAATTTTGGCCAATCTAGGAAAGAATCTCAATTCTGATGTCTCAGAAGCCTGAGCACTTTCTTTATCCTATAATTACTCCTAAATTAGTTATTGTCACCAGTACTTGTTTTTTTTAAAATAGGTTTTTATTTGCTGTAATAGTTGAAAAGACAGACTTTAGCATGTCTGGTGCTGAATGAATATTATATTTCACAAGTTTCTAGTTAAAAGATATAATAAAAACTCTCTTTGACATAATCACCTCATTAATTACACGGGTGTGTTACAAATGTTGACATTTATTTGAAATGAAATATGAAGTACAATAATGGTCAAGAAGAGTGTACCAAGATGACAAACAAAATAAAAGTTAGCTTTGAAAAGAGATATATTGACTTAATTAAATCTCTGTCATATGCCTAGGGGAAAAAAGCAAATTGGCTTCCATTGTATTGGGTAGATACTTTAGATTTGACATAAATTAGGTTGTTATTAATTTTTTGCCTGAATCCATCATTTGTAGTCATCACAGTGTATTGTTATTTTTGAGATGTGTTGGATCTTGCACTCAACATAATAAATTGTCTGTTGGTGCAAATCAATCTTTATGTAATGACAGAACAGTCAAAAAGTTCTTCGCAAGCTGTTTTTCATCAGATTACAGACATCTATAATATTGTCCAATACTGTGAAAAATGCAGTGGTACCATTTTAATATGTGATATCTTCCTTTTTATACCTAATGCCTAAGGGTAATAACATAATTATACTTAAAGTACTCAAGTACAGTATATACAAAGCCTTGAGAATCACTGCTTTCTACACAGACCTACCTGGAAGGACAATGACCATTCTGAAAAGGGATACTCCACTGAAAAGGGAAGTTTCATGTATGTATGTATGTATGTATGTATGTATGTATGTATGTATCAAAAAAATCAAAGATGTTAAAAAGGTATCATAGATAGATCAACAAAATCAAAGATATTAAAACTGTTCATACGTCTAAACCATAACGTGATTGCTCCAGTTTTGACATCACACAGTTTGATTTCAAGCATTTTGACTTGCAAATTATAGTTGAAGACTTCACATTGTAGTTTTAAGTAACCAACCACTCTGGCATGTCTAACAAGACTTAGTATGATGTCTGAATCCAACTTGTGCTTTATTCAAAAAATGTCTAGCAGATTTAAAAGGGATTTCATCTCATATATGAAGACAGAGATGCTGGAAGTTAACAATTCCCTCTGAGCCCCATTGACTTATTGTCCAGAGTAGTCTGGATTTTGCAGATAGAGTAGCCCTACCAGAGGCCCTTTTTAATGCCTTTTTAACAGGCCTTTTTAAATGCCCCTTGTTGGATAAGTTTTCCATAAAAGTTATTGTCTCTTTATTTCCCTAGTCATTCAATTTATTGTAGTAAAGCTTCAGTTTATTCTTTTTACATAGAGTTTATTTTTATTGCTATATTCCCTAATGTGCGTCCCCTCTGAGGGAGACCGGGGGGAGGGTAGACTTCAGCTCACATCATCTTTCAGGCAAAAGCTGCTGGGTTCTTTCCAGCTTCTTTTACTGTTTGTGCTGGTAGCTAATTTTGAGAAATCTTGCAAAATGCTAAATTAGAAATAAGCTAAATATATATGATAACCCCAAGCTTTCCAGGGAGGCAGTGATTTATAGAGAAGAGGGGGTGAGGGGGAGAAACCAAGGGAGAGAATAAATGAATTCAGGGTATTAAAATGGATGGTGGACTCTGGCCCTTGCAGCTACTTGCTGTAAGGGTTTAGTTGGAAGAACAAGTTGACATGCCCAACAATTTATTTAGCTTTTTCCCCAAAACTCATTTTTATCTTTATAGGTGGGTATTCCCCAAGCAAGCCTTTTGAATTACAGTGGATCATGTTCTTTCAGGATATTAGCTTTCCCAACGTTAATGGAAAACCATTTTTCTTTCTTCACAAGCTGTATTCTTTCTGTTTGTCGTTTTTCTCTCTTCAGGACCATGTGACCGTTCCAAATCGCAGGTTTCACACCCAGGAGAAAACAATACAAAATGAATTTCATAAAAGGGAGGGGCAACCCAATACCAGCTACAGCACCCACATTATCCCAAAATGCAGTTCATCTACTTCACGTCATGCTGAATATCTTTTCCAGTGTCATTCTCTCCTTTAAATTAAAGCAGCAGAAACCATCCATATTTCTTTTTGTTTGAGCCACAAAATGGCCAGGATTTTGAGCCCAATTGCCCTTGCCAATTCTGAACTAGCAAGGCTCGTACAATATAAAAGGATTTTGATTTCCCATGTTGACACTGCATTACTGCACTGAGCTGTAGTACACTACAAAGTCTTGTACTCATCTTTCATCCACTGTCACCGCTTTCTTGTAAGAAATATCTTCGTGGTTTCAAGCTCTGGATACTTGGGCAGATTGAAATGGCCAAGTTTACAGCCGATGTGGATGCACCTCCACTATTTTAAATCAAGCTTTCCCTGACTGAATAGATCTCAGAGAGGCATGAGGGATTCACATAAAAGAAAAAGTGTGGGAAGCAGCTGGAAAATCTAGAACTGCCACAAGTGACATGGGACATGTTTGAATGGCACATGCACAAGAGATGGATGTGAGAATTCAAACCTGTTCTGAATGAACTTGCACCTTTTTAGAGAATGTCTGCAAATCCAAGAGCTCAGAAGAAGTTAGACGCATGTCACCCATCCCTTTTGTTGCTGGCAGGAACAATGTACGGTATTTCCAAATGTCTTCATTTCTCATACACATATAAACTAGGCCTATGCACAATGGTCACATTTCTCCTTGATGAGGAGTTTTACAACACAGAAGTAATGTTATGGGCCTAGCTTGGTCCTGCAGTTATATGACTTGTCCCATAGAGATGTTTCACCTCACTCCATTGGCCTCTTCCACCACTTTGAAGCAAAGGGAAGTGAAGTAATGCAGCTGTTTAACTCCAGTTTTTAGAAACAGGGAACTGTGTATCTTATGAAAGCAACTTGCTAGTGGTGCTTTACTAGAAGCATCATCAAAATATAGCATTCTTTGAAGCTTTGCATAGAGTCCTCGCATAATATTGCATCTGTATAAATGTCCAAACAGATGCCAGAACAAAGGGACTGTTTCCAGTGCTATGATATGTGCACACACAATTAATTAGTGCATTGCGTTTTTAGTGGGAAATAGCTACTCTAAAACGGGCAAGATAGTTCAAATAAATATCCCAATCAAGAATTACACCCTTCATTTGTTATTAAAGCTTTATCTTTAATTTCCATACATTTTTATACATGCATGCACAAATATATGCATACTCCCAAATAAGAAAAAAAACCTGATTAGCATAAGTTCTCCCTAGCACATAGACTAAAAGCATTACTGTAGCTAAAAGCATTACGACAAAGGTAAAGAAAGACGGAGATGGGGGATAATGCCTTTAGTTCTTCTGCTAAATGAATGCTGAAATTAAAGTATTCTCTTAATGTCAACAAAAATAGAAAACATGATTGTGCACTAACAGAGAGTGAATATATTTGAACTTTCTAATGACGGAGACAACAGAGGGATTTTTCCCTTCCCCCCCTTCTTTCCATTATCCTATTATATTGTTTAATAATAAGTTTAATAATAAGTTGAGTTGTGAAATGCTGTGGAATATTTACTTGTCCAATAGTTCTGACATTGCTTCTTGCTCAGCAGAATCTTATCAGCATCTGCATTTGGATCCCTCTTCCAACAAACTTGACAATGACCACTGAATTGTCTGAAGCTCTGTAAGTGGGTCAGAACTTTCACATAGCAAAATAAAGGCAGTGATACTAGACATACATCCAGGTTAGAAAGTGTGAAGCTCATATTTTGCTCGTGGTTATAATTCTAAATACAAGCTGCTCAACTTTTCAAAAAATGGAATTCTGTCTAGTTCCACTTGCTTATTCCAAGTCCATATTTATCCTTCAATTTTGTTGCTCTTAGTGGGAAATTAGGCCTTTGATGGTATCTTAATATACTTTAAATAGTTTAATTTCTTTGGATCTAGTACTATGAAAAAGATGCTGATTTTAAATCCAATATCTTGTCAATAGAGTGGAAACTTTTAATAGGCTTAATATCTCCTTGGAGTCAGATTAGTTTATTGAAACCTGCTTAAGCATTAAGGTGTTTGTTTTGAAGTATATCAATGACAGATAAATTCAGTTGTATTGAACCAGGAATATATTGAAATATATCGTTTTTATGGCCATCAACTAATTAATTTTTGTGCTTCTCCTGCTTGCTAGTTTCTTTTTTTTCTGTGACACTAATGATGTGCAATATAAAAAAGTTGCTATAAAATCATCATAATGATAGATAGATGTAGATGTAGATGTAGATATCCTGCATTACCAGCAATTATGTTATCACCCTCTGCACAAGGGCAGCTGCATCTAAAGTTATATTAGTGTATTTTCACAACAAAACTTTATAGAAATTATGCAGGATTGTCCAGGAGAGACAAGTGCAGACTTTGGAGCTTGTTTTGAATTAACCTGTAAATTTTCAGAAAACTTTGGGGCTTCCTTGAACTCAGAAGAAAAAAATATGTAGATTACATGCCAGTTTGGAAACTGGAAGGAGGGAGGAAAGTAGACAGATTTTAAGGATGGGAAAGTGGCAGAATTCGGTGTATAATTCTCTCTTTTTTCCCCTGCCTTCTCTCTCCTCCCCTGTCTTCCTGCACATGATGTCTTGGAGAACCCCCAGTTCTCTAGAGCAGATCTGAGGGCATATCAGGATGTAGAGAAAAAGAGGAAAAAGCACTGATGGATGTCTTTCTGAATTTTTAGTGCCTCCATCATTAAAAGGAGGGGGGGGAATCAAGTATTGGTCCTTTAAGAATTTCAATTTTATTTCTCTTTTATTTTGCTTACATTGAAATATATTGCACCATTCTCCTCCTCCTCCCTGTCTAATTTATTAACAGAAAATAGATTAAACAGTATCTGTGTACCTCTGTGATATATCCATGTAACTTCCTTTCTTACCCAATAGATCATACCATTATTATTATCAGCCCAATTCAATCCACTGCAGAGTGATGGCCTCTTCATTGAAGGTTATGGACCATAATCTTCCATGCTCATTCAGTGTGGGTTGGTAGATAGATGGTTTTCAACTTCCCAGTCTAGGGATGACAGTGAGTCACCAAGCTGGCTTCCATGATTAAGAGAGGATTAGAACCTGGGTTTCCCCACTCCTAGTCCAGCATTTGAGCCACTATACCACACTGGTTCTAAGCTGTTACTGGAGTAGGCTGTAAATATCAATATCTGTAATCAGAAGTAACCCCCACTGAATTCATTGGGGACTTACTCCTATGTATCTGTCTATACACTTGCAGTCTTAATCAGAAGTGATGAATATCAGTATGCAGGATGTGGTGGAAATGATGACAATGCAATTATCAGTGTTTCCAATTTGATGAAATGTTCTGATATGCAAAAGGATGCCAAAAAGCTTATTTACTGTGCAAGCATCAAAGAACAAACAATCAATTATTCTTTCTTTGTATAGCTCAGAAAGCAACAATAACTTGCAGAAATATTATTGACTGTTTGAAGATGGTTTGTAATTAAGTATGAGGAAAGATAATTGCAGAAGAAAGAGATACGGGCTCTTGAACAAACTAGAAAGAGTTGGAACTGACTTGATTCCTGCTTATGTTTACAGCCAGTTTACAAGACTTCTACAATTGTGACAAGCCGTTTCATAGTGAATGGTTGTTTTTGAGCAATATTTTAAAAGATGCATATCTGGGAAACCAAATATGTAAGCAGCTTATCATGTGATTTTGTACAAATCTTTAGAGCCATTGTGGTATTGTACAGAGTCATGCCTATCATTAGGTAAGATAAGAGAAGATGGTACCAAATAGGCTTGTAAAAAATTAAGGACATCAAGCTAGACATCCAGAATGCGGCCGCACGGACAGTTATTGGTGCCGTAAAATCGGCACATGTGACACCTCTGCTGCGCGAGCTGCATTGGGTACCAGTTTGCTTCCAGGTCCAATTCAAGGTGTTGGTTATCACCTTTAAAGCCCTACATGGCATGGGGCCAGGTTACCTGAGGGACTGTCTCATCCCCAGAACATCGACCCGCCCCACCCGGTCATGCAGAGAGGGCATGCTAAGGAACCCATCAACCAAAGAATTCCATCTAGCGGGGTCCAGGAGGCAAGCCTTCTCTGCAGTAGCACCCGCCCTTTGAAATATCTTGCCCCCGGAGCTGAGGCGGGTTTCCTCGCTCCCGACCTTCCGGAAAAACCTGAAGACCTGGTTCTGCCGCCTTGCCTGGGATGGGAATGCCAACAGTTCCTCCTGGGGCTGGCTGATCCCATGAAGCCCTCCCTAGTATTAATAGCTATCGCCCTTGGATTTTATATTTATTTATTGATGTTGTGATCTTGTATTTGTACTTTTAACCTTCTTTTTATTGTGAACCGCCCAGGGTCCCCCGATTGGGTGAGATGGGTGGTAAAACAGGTTTAAATAATAAATAAATAAATAAACAAACAAACAAACAAATAAATAAATAAATAAATAAAGGACATCAAGCTAGGACTAACCAGTAAATAGTACACTAAAATAAATTTTGTAGTCTGTATGTGTGTATACAGGAGAATAGTTGAATCTGTATTATGAAGTGGGGGATACCTATGCTACTATTTTTTTTCTGATTTGTTTCATATATATTTTTTATATAAATTTTATTAAGATTTTAAATATACAAAGTTAAAAGTTGAAAATGAAACAGAAATAGAAGTACAAATTAAGGAAAGAGGAGAAAAAAAGTGTAGTAAAGCAAAAGAAAGAAAGAGAAAACAGACATAGAAATTGGACAACTTCCGATCTATCTATGGTCATAGGAGTAGAGAAAGTAATTTGTTCTTACATGCTGGCTATTCATATAACATTCATATACATTTCTTGTCTAATATATTCTATTTATATATAATCTAATCATCAAAACCCCATGCAAGCTTTGCTCCTCCTGCTTTTTGCAAATAGTCCATCAAAGGCTTCCACTCTTTAAGATAGTAACGATTTGAATTTTCTTTTAATAAACATGTCAATTTGTCATTTTCTGCCATATCCAATAATTTCAACATCCATTCCTGTATCGTTGGTACAGTTTGGTTTTTCCAGTTTTGTGCATATAAGACTCTTGCTGCTGTAATCATGTATTGTATTATTCTAAAAAGATGTTTTTCTATTTGTACATCCAAAATTCCGAGTAAAAAAAAATTCTCGTTTAAATGGTATTCGTATTTGTAATATATTTTGCATCACTGAATGTATTTCAATCCAAAATTTCTTTGCCATTTTACATGTCCACCACATATGGTAAAAAGACCCCTCTTGTTTTTTACATTTCCAATATACTGTAAGTTGGAAATATTCCCATACATTTTTGCAAGTTTTTGTATATGGTATATGACCATATACCATTGGTACATCATCTTGTAAAAGTTTTCTTTTAGATTATAACACAAAGTAAATTTTAATCCTTTAGTCCACATATCTTCCCATTGTTGCAATTGTATATTGTGGCCAATATTTTTTGCCCATTGAATCATACAGTCTTTAACTTGTTCCTCCACCATTTCTCCTTTTAACAATAATTTATACATTTTAGCAATTAAGTGTTCATCAGTTTCACATAATTGTATCTCAAACTCTGATTTGGTTTGTTCAAATTCCAAATTTTTTAAATCTAATTTAAATTTCTCTATAAGTTGCATATAGGAAACCCATTGAAAAGTATACCCTTCTTGAGCAAGTTCTTCTTTTGATTTTGTTACATAGTGCCCTTGTTCCTTTTTTAAAAAGTCCTTATAAGTCAGCCACTTATCCTTATTTCTTACTTCTGTTCTATGAAATGCTTCTTGCGTGGAAATCCATAAGGGTCTCTTATAACATAAAGTTGATTTATATTTATTCCAAATTCTCAACAAAGATCTTCTAATATAATGATTTTTAAAGTCCACATTAACTGTAGCTTTATCATACCATAAAAATCCATGCCATCCAAATCTTAATTCATGTCCCTCCAAATTCAATAATTTTTCATTTTTCAAAACAATCCATTCTTTAAGCCATACCAAACCACAAGCTGCATGGTATAATTTCAAATCTGGGAGGCCTAAGCCTCCTCTTTCTTTTGAATCTTGCAAGACTTTGTATTTTATTCTTGGTTTTTTCCCTTGCCAGATAAACTTAGAAATATCCCTCTGCCACTGTTTAAATGGTTCCTCTGATGTCAATATAGGTAGCGTTTGAAAAAGGTATAAAATTCGTGGTAATATATTCATTTTGATCGCTGATATTCTACCTAATAATGATAATTGCAATTTTTCCCATCGATCTAAATCTTTTTTAATGTCTATCCAAAGTGGAATATAGTTATTTTGAAATAATTTGACATTCTTAGATGTTAAATAATCTCCCAAATATTTTACTTTTTTTCTCCATAGAATATCCCATCATTTCTCTCAATTTCTCTTGTTGATGGTAATCCATATTCTTAGTCAAAACTTTGGTTTTCTTTAAATTCACTTTGAACCCTGCTAACAACCCAAAGTCTTTCAGTTTCTGCATCAATAACTCAATCCCATCCAGTGGGTTCTCTAAGGTAATGACTAGGTCGTCAGCAAAGGCTCTTAATTTATAAACTTCCTTTTTGACTCTAATGCCATGAATACCATTATCTTGTCTAATATCTCTAAGCAAGACTTCTAAGACCAATGTAAACAAAAGTGGAGATAAAGGACAACCTTGTCTTGTACCCTTTTGTATTTCACATGGTTTACTAAATTCTCTGTTAACAATTATTTTTGCATGTTGTGGGGTATATATTGATTTAATCCACTTAATGAAATTTCCTCCAAAATTCATAGTCTCCAATACTTTAAACATAAAAGACCAATTTAAATTATCAAAAGCTTTTTCAGCATCTATAAATATCAAGGCAGCTTGTTTTTCATTATGTTGTTCCAAATACTCCAAAACATCCAGGACATTTCTAACATTGTCTCTAATTTGTCTTTTAGGTAAAAATCCTGCTTGATCTTGATGAATAAAATTTCTAAGGATATTTTTCAATCATTCCGCCAGTACTGTTGTAAATATCTTATAGTCATTATTCAATAATGATATTGGTCTATAGTTATTTGTTGAATTCAAATTTTGCTGTTCTTTCGGAATCAATGTAATGTGGGCCTCTTTCCAAGTTTCCGGCATAATTCCTGTTTCCAAAATCAAATTCATAGTTTTCTGAAGAGGTATACATAGTTCATCTTCGAAACATTTATAATAAGCTGCCGATAGGCCATCCGGTCCTGGCGCTTTTCCACTATTGATTTTCTTAAAGGCCATTGTCATTTCCTCTGTTGTTATAGGATTATTAAGCATTATTCTTTGTTGATCATTTAGAACAGTTAATCTTTGCTTACTCATATATTCATCAATATCAGCTAGTTGAACATCCTGTTTTTTGTACAATGATGTATAATAAGAATGAAAAGCTTCTTGTATGTCTACATTATTCACTAAAGTTTCCCCTTCATGTTGTATATTAGAGATTATATTTTTTTGTCTTTGTTTTCTTAGTTTATAGGCTAACCATCTTCCTGGTTTATTTGCAAATTCAAAATATTTCTGTTTCATAAATTTCATTTGGGTCTCTATTTCCTGTATCAAAATCATCGATATTTGTTTTTGTAAAAATTTAATTTGAGTTGTCAATGTATTATCCATTGGCTTGTCCCTCAGACATATCTCTTTACTTTTAATTTCATTCAAAATCAATTGAATTTTTTCTCGTTTATTTCTCCTCATTTGAGCATTATATTGAATGAAATAACCCCTCATATAAGCTTTACTGGCGTCCCAAACAGTTTGGGTACTAGTACCCTTATTTAAATTCAATAAAAAATATTCTATGTATTGTCGAAGGCTTTCACGGCCGGAGTTCAATGGCTGTTGTGGGTCTTCCGGGCTGTGTGGCCATGTTCTGGAAGTTGTGGTTCCTAATGTTTCGCCAGCATCTGTGGCCAGCATCTTCAGAGGGCAGGAGCACAGATAGAAGCAAAATCTCTGTGCCCAGGTAGAGTGGCAATGTTCTATTTATAGAGCTAAATTATAGGAGATTAGGTGGGGTTTTTTGTTGTGTTGAAATGTTAACGAGTGGCTGATGAGCGTGATTAGCATGTTCATTGTGAGAAGTATTCCCATGTCCTGGTGGTTGGACTGAGTTCGTTGACCTTTTGCAGGCTGTGTTTTTCAGGACTGGTAGCCAGGTTTTGCTAATTTTTAAACTTTCTTCTTTTTTATTGTAACTGTGCTGGTGTTTGTGAATTTCAATGGCTTCTCTGTATAATCTGGTGTAGTGGCTTTTGGTGTTGTCCAGTATTTCTGTGTTTTCAAATAGGATTTTGTGTCCCGTTTGCTTGAGAGCATGTTCAGCTACTGAAGATTTTTCCGGTTGCTGTAGTCTGCAGTGTCTTTCGTGTTCTTTTATCCTGGTGTGGTTAGGAACCACAACTTCCAGAACACGGCCACACAGCCCGGAAGACCCACAACAGCCACAAAAAATATTCTCTTAGCCTTTTCTTACATGTATCTACAACATCCTCTTTCCGAAAGATTGACTCATTTAATCTCCATCGAAATATATTCCTTTTCCCTTTGATAGTTAACAATACAGGATTATGGTCTGAGAAGGTTTTAGGTAGTATTTCAACCTTGTTGACATCCATCATTAAACTTTTAGAAATCAAAAACATATCTATTCTAGAAAATGATTTATACCTCTCTGAGTAATATGTATATTCTTTAGAGTTCCCATTCATAAGTCTCCAAATATCTTGTAAGTCCAACATGTCTTTCAAATCAAAAAATGTTTGGGGTAGTTTTCCCTGTGTGGGTTTCACATTTTTTTGTGAATGTCTACCTTCCATTGGGAGAATCACCCCATTCCAGTTACCCATGAAACACCAATTCTCATATGATAAGTCCAAAAGTTTATCCATCAAATTCTTATAAAATAGTCCTTTATCAAAATTTGGAGCATAAAGTCCAACCATCAATATTTTAGTCCCTTGTATATTTACTTCCACTGCAATATATCTTCCTTCATCATCAGTCAGTATTAACTTTGGATTCAGTTTTTGTTGTATATACAAAACTACCCCCTTAGTTTTTTTTAATCCAGCTCAAATAAATTCTTCTCCTAATTGTTTTTGAATCAAATACTTGGTGTCATTTTTACAAATATGAGTCTCTTGTAGACAAATTATATCCAGTCTGTTTTTTCAGAAAATGAAAAATTTTCTTTCTTTTTTGAGGGGAATCCTCCCCATTGATATTCCATGTTAGATATTTATAGTCCATAATGTTTTAATATTTAAAAGTCCTTTCTTAAATCCAATCCAGAAGCTCCCATCTCCTATAGATCTTCACTCTTTTCCTTATCTTCAGATGTCTTTCTCTTTTCCTCCAAGTCTTTGGATGCATCACTCATGTCTGTCTTGTATTTCTCTAAAAATGCTTTTGCTTTTAAAATGGTGCAATGTGGCGTTGGTGGATGGAGCGAGACATGATGTCCCAGATGTGCTCAATTGGATTCAGGTCTGGGGAACGGGCAGGCCAGTCCATAGCATCAATGCCTTCGTCTTGCAGGAACTGCTGGCACACTCCAGCCACATGAGGTCTAGCATTGTCTTGCATTAGGAGGAACCCAGGGCCAACCGCACCACCATATGGTCTCACAAGGGGTCTGAGGATCTCATCTCGGTACCTAATGGCAGTCAGGCTACCTCTGGCGAGCACATGGAGGGCTGTGCGGCCCCCTAAAGAAATGCCACCCCACACCATTACTGACCCACTGCCAAACCGGTCATGCTGGAGGATGTTGCAGGCAGCAGAACGTTCTCCACGGCATCTCCAGACCCTGTCATGTCTGTCACATGTGCTCAGTGTGAACCTGCTTTCATCTGTGAAGAGCACAGGGCACCAGTGGCGAAGTTGCCAATCTTGTGTTCTCTGGCAAATGCCAAACGTCCTGCACGGTGTTGGGCTGTAAGCACAACCCCCACCTGTGGATGTCGGGCCCTCATACCACCCTCATGGAGTCTGTTTCTGACCGTTTGAGCAGCCACACGCACATTTGTGGCCCACTGGAGGTCATTTTGCAGGGCTCTGGCAGTGCTCCTCCTGTCCCTCCTTGCACAAAGGCGGAGGTAGCGGTCCTGCTGCTGGGTTGTTGCCCTCCTACGGCCTCCTCCACATCTCCTGATGTCCTGACCTGTCTCCTGGTAGCGCCTCCATGCTCTGGACACTACGCTGACAGACACAGCAAACCTTCTTGCCACAGCTCGCATTGATGTGCCATCCTGGATGAGCTGCACTACCTGAGCCACTTGTGTGGGTTGTAGACTCCGTCTCATGCTACCACTAGAGTGGAAGCACCGCCAGCATTCAAAAGTGACCAAACCATCAGCCAGAAAGCATAGGAACTGAGAAGTGGTCTGTGGTCACCACCTGCAGATCCACTCCTTTATTGGGGATGTCTTGCTAACTGCCTATGCTTTCCGCCTATTGTCTATTCCATGTGCACAACAGCATGTGAAATTGATTGTCAATCAGTGTTGCTACCTAAGTGGACAGTTTGATTTCACAGAAGTGTGATTGACTTGGACTTACATTGTGTTGTTTCAGTGTTCCCTTTATTTTTTTGAGCAGTGTATATCAATATATCTCTTGGCACATTCTTTTCTCTAGCATAGCATGAATTGACTCTAAAGATTTTATCTATTTCCGAGTCAAGATCTTGTTCTTCCATCTCTAGAAATTGGGCTAAAGCACCAACTATATTTTCTCTCGTATTCTCATTTGACTTTTCTGGAACTCCTCTCAGTCTCAAACTAAATTCTTTCTCTCTCATTTCTGCTAGTGCAATAGCATCTAGGTTATATTCTATATCTTTAGTAATAAATTCTGATTTAGTCTCCAATTTTTGTACCTGTCTTTGTGTCTCTTTAAGTTCCCCTGATAGGCTATTCACTACCTCCTTGACATTCTGTATTTCTTTTCTGAATTCCTGTTTTATCTCTTTAGTTAAGTCTTCTTTCATAGCTTCCATTTTTTTGTCTACTTGTTGACCTAAGTTGTCTATCTTTTTGTCCATTTTTTTATCTAAAGAAGCAATTGAATCTTCCATCTTTTTCTCTAAAGTAGCAGTTGAGTCTTCCATTTTTTTATTCAGTGCTGTAATCGCATCCAAGATTTTTTTCATATCTGATGTTGGTGGTTCTGAAGGTATTGCAGTGGAATCTGTGGACATCCTTCCAGTCTCTTTCTCCTTTTCCTTATCTCTGTCTCTCTTCACCCTGGCAGCCATGGTCACCATGCTGTAAATGGTGTTCCTGTAAAGATAAAAAAAGGCAGGAGGAAAAGGGAAACAAAGACAAACAACAACAAAAAAAGGGAGAAGGGAGTAGGAATTATTCAAAAAAAAGGAATGAGTAAAAAATACAAAAAGTAAAAGCAAAACTGCCCTTTTGTAGTAGTTGTCATAAAAAACAAATTGTACTTTAGTTAGTACAAGAGTCCTCGCATAGAGAAAAGAAAAGATAAGAATGCGGCAGATGTTTTTCTTGGTTGTAGCCAAAATATCTTTGAAGACAGTAAACAATCCAGAATTTCTCAGGCAAATTTTTATCCACAAATCCAACCAAAGGGAAAAAAAGGAGAAAAGGCTTCAATTCTCTGACTGTCTTTGTTCTCCAAAATGCAAGCAATTACAATCTCAAAGGTATATAATTACTGTATATATAAAAAAGAAAATAGGAAAAATCCAGATGATGTACAAGACATAGGCATTCAAAAAGCAACTTTTATATTTCAGATAATGTTCAAACAGCATACAAAAAAATGCAGCCTCAAAGTAAAAAAGAAGGAATTTAAATCAGCAAACCATTAATCCACTAAAGTTCAAAGTCCGAAGAAGACAAAGTAATTCCAGTTAAGCAATTGGACCATTCATCAATAGGCAATATCACTTTAGCTTCAAGCAAAGTCAATTAGTCTTTAGGCTCCCACCATTTCCCAACCTCCTTGGCAAGAAAGTTATAAAAGCACCAGCATTATTAATCATGTCCATAGAAAGATCTTAGATAGTAATAGGCAAGTTTTAATTTAAAAAAACCCATAAACTAGTGTCTAAAAGGTTGAGTTTTGGTGCTACTTATCTTAAAAGAATTCATGGCTTCCTGCAGAGCAACGATGTCTCTTCCAGTCGCCTTCGCCGCGTCAATTTCCCTTCCCCCCGTGGTGGAAATACGGGGGTCAGGAAAGAGCGGCGATTCCAGCGACCCTTCTTGGTTGATCTTCTGATCTTCTTTTCTTCAAAGAAGAAGTTTCAGCGGGTTTTTTTAAAAAAAAGCCGCTGCAGGCAGGAAAACCGCAGAGCCGAGACAGAGAGCTCGGTTCAGCGCACCGGCAGCCTCAACACCCGGAAGCGATCTCCGGTTTGTTTCATATATTTTAGTAAAAGAAATAATATCTGCTAGAGATGTTTCAATACAGAGTCACTTCTGATGAGTTGCATATTATCTGTGAAAGTGTTATATACTTCCTATATATTTCCAAATAGCTCTCCTATTTTGTTGAATCCAAGTTAAGACAGTTGTACTTAGGTCTTGCTGAAATCAATAGGACAAGTTGTTCAGGATGCATTGATTCCATGGGAACAAAGTTCAGCTAACTTATCTGAGTCATTGCACTCATAGAGTGTAGAGGGAAGAGGGAATGGCCTTGAAGGACAGGAAGAAGAGCCGCTACCAAGGTAATGGTCAGATAAGTGGGGCTTGAGCCTAGGCCAAGAAAACAACTTGAGAAACTCCCTAATTCACATGAAGATGGGGTGGGGTGGGGAGAGAAACATACTCAGATTTGCCAGATTCTGTTGCTATAGCTGTTACAATAAAAGTAGTCCTGACCTATATGGCATTGGTTTCTTAGTCTGGTCTATCTTGTAGGACTGACATAGAGTTAACAATAACATGTGGAAGAAATTTAAAAAATTAATAAAAATGTTGCAACTATATATATATATATATATATATATATATATATATATATATACACACACACACACACACACACACATACATACATACATACACACACACACATACACACACACACACACACACACACACACACACCGTATATCAATGACCATCCATATGCAATGGAAAACACTTTTAAATAGTTTTTTTGGCAGAACCATTTGGAATCCACTTGCAGGATGACCGGACAAAGAGGCACTTGGGAACTGGGATTTTCCCCTTGGGCTTGCACTTAATGGTGTTTAAGTTGCTTACCCAGTAGTGCAAGTAACATTGCATCTAAGAAATGCTTATGGACTAAACATTAAATGCAGCAAACACTTTAGGGAAATAGTTCTGACTTCCTTCCAAAGCACTTTTCCAACTGCTTACATCATTACAACTTGCCTTCCTGGTGTGGCTAGAATTAAGTTCAGGCAGCTTTTCTATCATTAAACTCTCTTTTCATGAGCTTATAAACATGGTCATTATGGTTCACTATGAGTAAAAATGTAGTGCATAGAGTTTCAACCTAGGAGCTCATGATTTTTATAATGAAAAAAAAGAGGGATTGTTTTGAGAATTTAGGAGTGAACACCCATAAATTTTTCTTTTTTTATCCCACATATTTCCCTGCTTAAGTGCTGCTCAAACATGGAATTAAAAGTGGGAAGGAAACCCCCCAACATGTTTACTGCTTGCAACATAATAGCCCCATCTCGTTGATAATGTGTCATCATACAATAATAAATGATTTCTATTTCTCCCCTTATTTTTACATCCCCTTTTTTTGTGCTGAGCTTAGAGGATGGAAAAAGATTACTGGATGCTGCTAGGCTAGAACCTGTAAGTCTGTGGAGATGCTGATTTTGTACAATAAGCCAGGAACAAAAGTACAACGGTGACATTATATCAAATAAAGTGCCATGTCTTCATTGCAATCTCATTAAACTCCATCTGGATGAGAATGGGTGGGCTCTTTAATTAGTCTTTCTTGGCAGGGTTTCCTTCTCCCTGCCTGCTTATGTTCACTTTCACTGCTTGCCTCCTGAGCAATATTTGTAATGTTTGGCCTAGAGTCTCCTTTTTTCCTCCTTCCAATTCAGGAAAATGCAACTCCTCCTGCCTTCTCTTTTTTCTATCCCTTGAGCAGTGGGAACTAGAGAAGACAGTGCTTTAAAAATGTGGTACTGGGTCCTTGGAAAATGATTACCTTTCCTCCAAAGCTTTTACGCACATGTCCTTGGAGAAAATGCAACAATGCAAAGGATGTTTGATCGCTATTTCATCCCAAATCTGAAAAGTCTCTTAAGTAATTGATTGTTGGTTTATTTTAGGAATGGCAGAGGTCACACATGAGCACCCATGGGAGGGGAGGGGCAAGTGATGAAATAGGTATGATTGTGTTATCATGCAAGTGTCATTACTCATGTACTTGTGTCAGATTCTGGGATGCAAGTATGTAATTATCGCATTTACCTGATTATGTATCACCCAACATGTGTCATTTTGGATATCTTGTTCCAGTAGTAGCCATAAAGAAAATGATGAAGTGCTATAGTGTGTACTAATACAACATAATAAATGCCTCCACATCTCTCCTCCCTCTCTTTGTACCTGCATATATAAATATATTATGTGTATGTGTATATAGGGGTTTGGTGGCTCAGCGGGTAAGATGCCAGGCTTGACGATCGGAAGATCACAAGTTCGAGGTTCAAATCCCTAGTCCTGCGTGACGGAGTGAGCTCCCGCACTCGCCCCAGCTCTTGCCAACCTAGCAATTCGAAAGCATGCAAATGCAAGTAGATTAATAGGTACCACTTCAGTGGGTAGGTAACAGCGTTCCGCACGCGTCATGCCGGCCACATGACTGCGGAAGCATCTTCAGACAGCGCTGGCTCTTCGGCTAGCAAACGGAGATGAGCACCGGCCCCTAGAGTCGGACACGACTGCACGACTGTGCGGGGGCAACCTTTACCTTTACCTTTACTGTGTATATATACATACCAGCATCATAGCTGTAAAGATGAATTCAAGTGTCAGATAAAGATTCTAGAGATGCATGCTAACATGATGGCAGGCATCAAAATGATCCCTAATAATCATAATATTTTTTAAAAGATTGGAAGAGAACCAGTAACAACAATGTACAGTTGAAATAATTGCACTGGTGTTCCCTTCTTGCTTCTGCACCCAAAAATTTAATGTCCCTTAAAAATTGCATGACCAAATTTATCCCAGAATAAAAATAGGGCTGCTTTTTCCCAGGCTTAGAATCTATTCTTTGGAAAAGGCCCAGATTCTTTCCACATTTAAATGTCACAGAATAAAATTAATTTCTGACAAACTGTTAACATTCCTTTGTGTCGCAGTCAAGTGTTTTTATGCTTGAAAACCTAATAGGAAACAGACATAAAGCTTTGGAAAGGACATAAAAAACATTAAAAACAGCTTTCAAAATTGGTGATAAAACTAACACTCAAAATGGATGCTACTTATTGAATTTATGATTAGTGATGGGTGAATTATTCTCAACTCAATTAAGAAATGGTTTGGCATATATGAGCTTCCAGAAATAATTATTAGGAAAAGCTTATCTATTTTGAAGGAGTTGCACTTATGCAAAAGCTGTGACAATCCTTCCACAATTTTCATGATCATCTGAAATGTAGTTGCCCTCTTCTCAAAACAAATGTAGAGGATATGAGAGGAGTTTAGATGTTGATGGAGATGGAGATGAGTATCAACCACATAAAAAATTTGCAAGAAAGGATTGAAAAAATGTATTCCTTCTAATAGTCGAAAGAACAAGATCCAAAATTGGAACAGGTTCTTCATGAAAGTATGAGGGTCATAATAAACCTTTTTGATAAGAGGCCTTCAGAAGAACTTATGCCAGAGAAATATTATTACTCCCCATTTCAACACTACATACTTTTTTCAATACATATTTTTCCCAATGACTTCATCCTTCAGTGGATTGAATTGGGGGGTTGGAGAGAGAGAGGGTATATGTAATAGATAGACAAAAATAGATATCAGTTTCTTTTCCTTTTTATAGTGCTTCTGGATATATCTGCAGATATTCCAGTATCTGGAATACACCAGATTATAAAGGCCCTACTTTGTTAAAAATGCAATCTTGATTAAAACAAATCAAACACTGTAAAGAGTTAGCAACATTTGTTCATTATGCATGGATTAAACTGTACCATTACAAAATTCCACATGACACATTGAAAGAGTTAGCATTTCCAATAACAGCATCAAAAATACTGTCAGAGAAAAGCAACCTAAGTAGATAAACTATGAAGGTCTATTTGAACCCTTGCACGGGAAGAATCAGTTAAGTTTTGTTTGAAGAGACTTTCATAATTATCAGACCATGGAAGCAGGGCCCTGTCTCACATGCTCATTGACCTAATTAATCCTTCTAGCAGCAATATAAGCAGAGGCTTTAAGCAGCTTCTTTGATGGACTTAAGATATTTAAATCCATCTCATTTGTATTATGTATGTCACTGTTTAGATAATGTACCAGAAGAGGGATCAGCAACCTATACTTTCTCTCTGTCTCTCTCTCTCCCTTTCTCTGGGTATATACTTCTGAAATTTTGCACAATTTCATGTGAAAATGATAAAAAATCTGTTAAACTGAATTGTATGGCTCTGTAGATTCAGACTTTTAGTGTTGTGGCTGTTATGGCTTGCTCTTGCCCCTTGTAGCAGCATATGCAAATATACAAATATACAAATACATATAGAGCCAGTTTGGTCTAGTGCAGTGGTCGGCAAACTTTTTTATGCCAGGGGACATTTTGACATTTATAACATTTATAACATCACTCGAGGGCCAGGGGGTGGGGTTTGAGGGTGGGAGCCAATCGCGCAGAAGTGGCTGGGGTTTGCAGGCGGGAGCCAATCGCGTGGAAGGGGCGGGGTTTGCGGGCGGGAGCCAATCGTGTGGAAGGGGGCGGGGGAGGTTTGGAGGAAGGAGAAGTGAAAGAGAGGCTCGACTGCTCCAGTTGCTTCTCTTCCGGAGCTGCTCACGCCCCCAGTCCAGGCAAAGTAAAGCTGGTGGGGAATCCACCACAGGAGCGGGGTTTGCGGGCATGAGCCAATTGCGCACACTTAGGGCCTGCTGCTGCCATGCCTGCCACGCCCACTGCAGTGCCCCCCGCCGCCGCCATGCCCGCCGCCACGCACACTATGCCTGCTTCCGCGCCTGCTGCCACCACGTCCGCTGCTGCGCCTGCCTCTGCCACGCCCGCCACGCCTGCCTGTGGAAGAGTCACACTCAAGGGGCCAAAGAGCCGCATGTGGCTCGCGAGCCGCAGTTTGCCGACCACTGGTCTAGTGGTTAAGGCACCAGGCTAGAAACCAGGAGACTGAGAGTTCTAGTCCCGCTTTAGGCATAAAAGCCGGCTGGGTGACCTTGGGCCAGTCCCTGTCTCTCATCCCTAGGAAGGAGCCAATGGCAAACCAGGAGACTGAGAGTTCTAGTCCCGCCTTAGGCATGAAAGCCGGCTGGGTGACCTTGGGCCAGTCACACTCTCTCAGCCCAACTCACCTCACAGGGTTGCTATTGTGGGAAAATAGGAGGAGGAAGGATTATTAGGTATGTTCGCCGCCTTGAGTTATTTATAAAAATAACTATTATAAATAAGACAAATAAATAAATAAATAAATTTATTTATTATAAATTTAATATAATAAAATAATAAAGGGTATAAATAAGACAAATAAATAAATAAATAAATAAATAATAAAAATAATAAAGGTGGGATAGAAAATAAATAAACAAACAAACAAATAAATGTTTCCCCTTGTTCTCTCTTTCCTGAACTGTCACAAGTGCATCTATCTTGGTCATTCTCCCATTCATGTTCTCCATTTGCACAAATAAAATATTAAATGAAGTAATTTTTTTAAATAAGAACTTTATTAGAATTTCAAAATACTGTTAAAATACAAAGAACAAAAAAGCTAGAATACAGAATTGAAAGAAAAAAGAAAAAAGAAAAACTAAAAAATGCAGAAATAGCCAGAAAAAATAAGAGAAAGGTGACTTCTGACCTTCTCCAACATAGATATAAATGCATATTATATTAAATTAATCTCTTACTCTTAATTAAACCTAACATTATTTCTATAAAATACTAACAATTTAATTGTCAAAACCCAAAATCAGAACTTCATTTTTTCTTGTTACAAGCAAATAGTCCAAAAGTGGTTTCCATGTAGAAACAAATCCAGTCACAGTATTTTCTCTTATCATTGCTGTCAATTTTGCCATCTGCGCCAACTCCATTAACTTCACCATCCATTCTTCTGTTGTGCGAGTTTGTGCATCTTTCCATCTTTGTGCATACAAAAGTCTTGCTGCTGTTATCATATATAAAACCAAAGTCCCATATTTTCTTTCAAGTTGTTGATCCATCAAGCCCAAAAGAAACAGTTCTGGTTTTAATTGTATATTCAGTTTAAGAATCTTTTAAATTATAATACATATTTGGTCCCAAAATTTCTTAGACTTTGCACAAGTCCATAAATGAAGTAAATTGTGATAGGTTATTTGCTGCATTTCTAACATTGGTCTCAATATCAAAGGCTAATTTTCAAAATCATAATAGCCACCACCAGCAATCACTTTTTATCTCTCTCGGCCCAGATGGTTACCATAAGTTTGCTTAATTACTGAAATTTCTCAGCCATTTATTCTCAGCTGCAAACTCCCTGTCACCACCCACAACTTAAACCAGCCCTCAGATGTTTTTTAATGCCTCAAATAAAGCTCAGTTTAAATAACTTTGTTGACATTTCTTGCAGCTGTTTTTTACTCAGTTTTGCCTGCTTTATGCCATTATCTTGTTAGATTTTATATGTCATAATTCAAAGCCAACAGAACACTGCCAAAACCTTTATCAATCATCTGTTTCCCTTTCTGTTCAGCCCCAATCTAATTGCTCTCTCTCCATTTCTTTTTTTCAACAGCATGTAGCCAAGGAAAAACATATTTACAAAATGTTTAATTATTATTGGAATATTTTTGTTTTTTGCTTGTTCCCGTACTGTGCCTATCCCAGTGTTTATCTCAAAACAGCTGACATTACAGAAAACATTTGTGTGTTGGAACTAAAGCTTGGACTCATGCCATTACCCATGCAGGGGAAATATAGCATCCCATTCTATATTGCATCCTTCTTTTGAATTACAGAGAATATTGGCAGTCAGTACCAACCATGCAAGAGGGAAAGAGCCATATATGTAATACAAATGTGTGTTTAAGTAGGAGTCACCTCCCCTATGTCCATTCAGGGTTATTCCCATCTAGCATACATTGGATTGCAACCTTTTTCCTGCTCCTTTTGTTACCATTATATTCTGTTCAACCACCAGCGTTATAAATCAATCCTTAACCATCTTCATAATAAGTAAGGCTCAGGTGCTTAGGTTACCCTTTAATTCACCTTCCAAAGATGCTTAGATTACCCTTTAATTCACCTTCCAAAGCAAGGCTAGTTTAAGGGGATATTTCTGCAAGTAGAGGGACCCTAAGCAGAGTGACAAGTGCAAGCAGTTTATGGGTGAGTGGAAGCAAGTGGAAACTGAGGGTGTGGAAGCAAAGAGGTTCAACCACAAGCTAACACATCTCCTTAACAACTGATAGATTGGGCTGATGGGATCATTCTCTTAAACATGTTTTTCCTGTGTGGTGCTATTCTGTTCTTTGATCATCTGTCAGTGTGTAATGGTATGTAGGAAAGACCTTGGGAGACTGGGCAAAGAGACACTGCCAAGGGAGTGGTCAGATAAGAGACAGCGTAGCCCACAGCTGGATAGTGGGCTGGGCAAGAGGCTCAGAAGAGACCCTCCCTAGTTTCTTGGGCTGTAAAGGAGATGGTGGGAGAATTGTACTTTCAGACTTACAACATTCTGTTAATGTAGCTTTACACTAAATTAGAATTAGCTTATCTGATCATGTTTCCTGTCTGGTCTACCTGGTAAAGCTGACACAGTGCAAAATGCTATTTCCTCTAAAGTACACTATGGCCTCCTCCTCCTCCTCCTCTGCAAAACTCTTAGGCTATGTGATGGGGCCTCTCATTTCTAAACCTGTCTTGTACCAAAAGTAAATGAATGGTGTGTGTTTAGCAAGGCCCTTGACTTTCAGTGGTTCCTCAAATGCCTAATGTCAATACTCCTTGGTAGACATTCCCAGTTTTCCAGAAATTATGGAGGAGAACTATGTTAGTCTATGGTGGCAAAAAAGGAAATTGCTAGCACCTTTTCTGACTAACAAATTTTATTAGAAGGTATAAGCTTTCATAAGCTGCAGCTTACTTCATCAGGTGTATATGATATGGCTAGATGATATGATGTGACTAGATTGATGTAGAATTTAAATTGGGTGAGGTGGTAAGGGGGAAGGAGATTGGTTGGTTATGCAGTTGCAGGTTACATGAGAGAGAGATTACAAGTACCTTATAAATTAACAATAGTAATGTGTTAAAAATATGTTGGTGTATGTGAGCTCTTTAACTTCTGTTTCAAGTTGTGTGGTTTTCCGTATGCAAGTAGTGTCCAGCATAGGCTGTAGTTTTTTAATAATGTGTTTGAGTGGTTTGAGCTGTGAGCTGTAGGTGACATCTGCAGTGTTCTGTTGTCTGTTTCAATGGTCTGTCTTTTAATAGGTCCTCCCTGGGGATTGATCTGGCTCTACTGATTTGTCTATTGATCTTGTAGGGCAGGTAGTTCAGTCTCCTGAATGCCTAGTTTAATTTCATCAATTGAGCATCTCTGACAAGTGGGTCAGTGGCTATATATGGTAGATTTAATGGTGTGTTCTGGGTAAAGTACAGTTCATAGAAAGCTATAAAGTACACAATTTGGCTAAGTTTGATAATGTTAATTGCATTATATTTTTGTTCACTGTTTTAGTCTTTTTAAAAATTTCAGTTACTGGGTGGTTTATGAGTGTAATAAGTAATGGGGTCTTGTAGAATTTATTAATGGGGATTCTTCTCTCCTTCCCCTTCCCTAGTAATTCCATCACATCTCAGTTTTCAATCTATTCATAATGGATAGAATCAGCTCTGTGCATTGGATAATGGGGGATAGGGCGGAATTGTTGATAGTATGTGATATATGGAAGAAATAGACTTTTTAAAAATCAGTAATCTCTTTAAAATGAATGATGCAGGAGTTTCAATGTCCACTTTACTATCCCATCTGTTTTTAAAAGTCTTATATTTCTTGTGCAGAAATGCAACATATTACATTAATGTGAAGAACAACTATTGAAGTCTTTTATACATCTACATCTTTTCTAGTGTTGCCTAATCAAAGTTACTGTTAATCTATTTTGTTGTGTTTGTCACCACTTCATTCAGAACTGTTTTTGTATAATTCATGGAACTGAAAAAAGAAAACAAAGTATGCAGTTGAAGGGTTGCAATTTTGAAGAATTGTGAAGTCTACAAATGTTCAAATGATTGTGGGATTTATTAATATGAGAAGCTACAGAAAACAGGGAAAACAAACAAACTTGGTATTGAGTACAAGGTAATTTTACCAGTATTAAGTATTAAGCATTTACTAGCTTTAAGCACTAATCTTAATTTTAGTGTACGGCTAGGGTTGTTGACTCTAGTGGATTTATCAGTATTGACATCATTATAGATTTTATATGAATAGTTTATGGTTGCAATCCTATGTGACAACTTCCATCAAAGTCAACCACATATAGCTTTTGTAAATCTGGTAGGATGGCTTCCTAAAATAGCAGTGTAATGCAATGAAAGTTTTGTGGAGTCCTTGGTGCTCTCTGAGCCTTGTTGTTTTCTTGCAGATGTTTCATTGCCAGGCTAGGCAACATCTTCAGTGCGAAAAGGGAGTGGGACTTACTCTCTCTTTATATACCATGGCTTGTCCTGCTTGTGTTGGTGGGGGTGTTGTTCTCTCCTTGGTAGTTCCTTGATTGGGCTGTTGTTTGCTACTTGGTTGATTGACAGAGTTAATAGTTCCTTGATTAGGGTATATTGTGCTGTTTGATTGTTCCTCTGGTGCTAATCCTGGTGTTAAACTTTGCATATCTGGGTGTTGATTGCTGGCAAGGAGGTGTTCTGGTATTCTGGCTTTTCTATTTTCTCTTATGAATGGTATGTAAATGTTGTTTACCTCTATGTGTCTGTTGATGGCTGCTTTGTGTGAGTGCCAAGCTTCCAGGAATTCTCTAGCGTTTTTGGATTTGGCTTGGTTTAAGATGCTCACAGTTCCCCAGTTGAAAGTATGGTTGAGTCTGTGAAAAATGAAAAATGAAAGTTTTGTTTTTGGCTGCTTTAACAGAAGTAATCCAAGCTAAATACATATTTGTACAAAAATGTTTTGCAGGTACTTTTTTAATTTCTCTGCATTTGTTTTCATAAACCATTTTCTTCAGTGTTGACATTCCTGTTTAGAAATCTTTTTTGTTTGTTTACTTGACAAAGAATGATGGGTAAAACACTTTTGAATGAGATCCCATCCTCATCTATCTTATTTCTTTGTTTTAAGGGTGATTATCTATTAAAAATACAATAAAATACACCATAATTATTTCTGCCTCACTTCTACAAGCAATAGCCATTGGGAGTCCAGGTAGGTGGCAGCACCCAGTTGGTCTTCGCTGATCTCAGAAAATCTAAGCAAGGTTTTATTTGGATAGTAGAGCACCAGAAAACTCAAGAGAATGGCATCCATGTGCCCACTTGGTCATGAGATGAGCTTGACTTGCGGAGTTTTTACCTTTAACCCTTTGGCACAGTCATTTCATAGAATAACCGTAACAAACTCTTGCCACCTGCAGTTGTACATTATACCATTTGTCTTGATTTTTTTTATAGCTCTGGTTTGGAATATATTTTTTATCCTTTTATATTATAAAAGCTCAATTTAATGGATCCCCCTTTAGCAGATCTCTGATTCAACAAACAACATTTCCAACATTTCTATCTAGGTATTTCACTGAAATAGTGGACAAGTCTCTTGCATCTGAGGTAATCCAGATAAGACCGTTTAGTTTACATTAATTTTAATCTTCATTTCACAACATTAGCAGTGATCTAGATCATTTCTACAGTGATGACATTATGCAAATAATACCAATTATATAATTTGAGTAGCATTATACAAATGACATACTGTACATTGACAGAAATGATTACTTTCGTATTTAATGGAAATAGTTGGGAATAAGGGAAGTCCCTCCCCTGTTAGTCCATTAAAGCAAGGTTTTACCTGTACTTGTTTCTCTCTGTTCATATAGTAATATTAATACATGCCTTGACACTGCAGCTAGATAAAATTTGCTCAATAATTTCTTTTGTGAAAGCCTTTTTCTTAGAATAAAGTCATGTGGTTCCCGCCAGTATGACTGATTGACTGTAAGAAAACATGTACTGTATGGCATTTGCAAGAATTTGTGCAGAACTCTCTCTCTCTCTCTCTCTCTCTCTCTCTCTCTCTCTCTCTGTGTGTGTGTATACATATACATATACATATGTTAAGTAGCACAAAATGTTGGTACACATCTAGATGGGACCCGGTTTGAGAATCAGTTGACAGAGGATTTTAAAAGATTGTCAAGTGACTATCTCTTATTGCTTTGGAAGAAATAGCAGATTGTAGCTTGAGTGTGCTTTTGTAATGCTCAGGTAGCAGTTCCTATATTCCAACTGTGTCATCTCCTTGAATAATTGTATTTCAGTCCTTTATGTTCTCATCACCTTCAGTTCTTGCTCTTGTGCTGTGGTATACTGTACATGGGACTGATCTTTATAGTGATATAAAGGTACATGGTAGCTCTATGAGGATTTGGGTTGGAGCCACATCATTAAGTTCCATACCAGCTCTATATTCTCTATCATACAGTTGCCATTCTGCTTCTGGATGCAATATATCTGGGTAGTTTAATATTTATTACCATAAACATTTGGGTCCAGAATATCTCAAGATCACCTCACACATATGACCTTTCTCAAAAAGTTTCCTATATACAGTATGTTCATGTTCAATGTTGGAAACCTTTACTATCAGATGTATGGCAGCTGTAGAAATGCTAGTGATATATTCTAAAGAGAATGAAAAATTTAATGAATGAATGAATGTTCATATTACCAATGCATGACTGTGAGAAACAAATAAAGAAATAGAGATGAATGGGAGACACTAATGAAAATATTTGTTTTCCTCTAAAATTTACAAGAATTATTCTACATTGATTAGTGACTTGATATTTATTGGCACATTCAGGGTGCATTCATTTAGCAAGGATGATACAGAAGGGTTCTAGAAGAGACAAGACATGCAAACTGCCCAGTAGCAATGGGAAGCCTGGAAGATTTCATAAACCTTTTTAACCGAACCTGCCTTATCCAAGCTGCCTGAAAGATCTACTATAATAAAGGAGTTTGAATGGAAAAATCTGCAACCAAAGTTATAAGCATCAGAAGTGAGGCAAAATTCCATTATAATTAATATAGAAATGAAAAAGGAATACATTGAAAGACAAATAAAACATTAATGAAAGAGAAATGAAATCTGTGAGGCATTATAAAGTGGGAAATGCAATGAGCAACCACACACTGCTGGAGTCACCTTCAGAAATGGCATTGACCATCATTCTCAAGGTCACATATCACTACAGGCTATTTTGGGGGAAACTGTTGCAGCTCTAAGAACTAAGGATTGATTTCAACATTTTATACAGAAAACTAAAGAAATGCGCTATGGTACCAAATATATATTAGCAGTGAAGCACTGTCTTTTGTTGGTGAAGTATTATTGGAACTCCAGTAAGAAACCACCACAAATTAAAGCACAAGAAAAACAGCTTGGAATGCCATATGATTCTGAGCATCCCACGTTGCCAACTCATTTTCCTATAATTTGTTGCACAAAATATCTAAATCAGTTTATTAAGGCTTGATTATAAATAGGTGATGCAATTCAAAGCTGGAACAAGACAGAAAAAAAAACGTTGCAGAGAGCAAATAGAAATTTACTTTAGTCATTTCAGAATATCAGTAACAGTAAAAATAGTAACTGACAGTAGATACTGTTCAGTGTAAAATTCATGCATATAAAGGTAATATTTTTGCAGTTTAATGGAAAACATAATATTGGCTCTAGATGAAAAAGAATTCAAAGATGCATTAAAGAAGTGTAGGCATCTCTTCTTAATGATACCAAAATGATAACACATGAATTGTTAATGGCACAGCGCAAGCTCCACTCTTTTGTATATGTTTTGCAACATCATATACAAATAATAGGGGATGAGTTTACATCTTGTCCTCCCACCACCATCCCACAGATGTCTGTGTAAAGTATGTAATGACAACTTGGACTTTTGTCTTGAATAACTTACCTGAGAATGGTAGAGATCTGGATGGGTGCTTGGATTGCTTGCTACCCTGAAATGAAGCCTGAATAGAAGAAGTAATACACTGTTCACTTTTGTCAGATGTTTTTCCCTGTCTTTTGTTTCTTTTAGCCAGTTTTGAATGTTTGCTGGACTTTTTAAAATTCAAAATCCAAAGCCTATTCTGGGTTGACTAGTCAAAATTGGACAACCAGTAGAGAAACGTAGGCAGTTTCTCCATTTTACTCCGTGTTTGAGAAAAGTTGTAAGCAACAGCATGAGAAGTCCATGGAGAGGAAACTGGTGGTCCTGAGAAGCTTATTGTCAGACAGATGCTTGTCTGTGGGGCCTCCTTTGGCTTGCTTAACCCCTCCCCTCTTGCAACAAGGTATTGGTTTTGCTGGTGAACAGAGAAGAATAGGCCAATGAAGAGAGGCTGCCCGAAACTATTGACATTTTTAAAATCTTCTGTACAAATACTTGAAATGCACCCAGGACTTTCCAAACTTCCCATGGGAATATTTGATGAAGTCCAAATTATTTCTGAACTGAATCAGGATAGGGACGGTTCTCACGTCCCAGATTTTCAGGGCAACAGCAGGCTGTAGTTTGGAGGTGGGGAGTGGGAATCTGCATGGAGGCTGAATAACTTCTGCTCACTCAGGAGGATCTTTGGATCCAAGCAAATGTATTTGTTTATGAACAGCTCGTGATTTTTTAAGTGTTTCATTTATAGTGGTAAATGACCCAATCTGTTATTGTCATATTAAACTGGCATGATCTTAGAATTTAAATGAAATTGCTATATAAAATTCAATTACATATATCCCTAGCCATGATACGCCCTACCTTTGATAACACTGCTAAACAGTATGCAAGGAATCAATGCAGGTTTATTGAATATGATGTGTTGGAGAATGTAAGCATTGATTTTTTCCCCCTATACTATAAACAAACTAGTATTGATTAAATTTTGTACATGTAAAATAGACCTTACCTTTTCTGAAACAGAATTTTGAGTTGGAAAATGTTTGGAATGGCTCCTGTAAGCATATACAAAGTAAATATTGTGCTATGTTAATTCTTTTTAAAGGTTTTTTTTTAAAGGTTCCCCCCGCACATTTGTGCAGTCGTGTCCGACTCTAGGGGCCGGTGCTCATCCCCGTTTGTTAGCCGAAGAGCCAGCGTTGTCTGAAGACGCTTCCACGGTCATGTGGCCGGCATGACGTACGTGGAACGCTGTTACCTACCCACCGAAGTGGTACCTATTAATCTACTTGCATTTGCATGCTTTCGAATTGCTAGGTTGGCAAGAGCTGGAGCTAGTGCGGGAGCTCACTCCGCACGCAGGGCTAGGGATTCGAACCTCCGAACTTGCGATCTTCCGATCGACAAGCCTGGCGTCTTGCCCGCTGAGCCACCACGCCCCCATGTTAATTCTAGCAACATTAAATTAATATACAGTATTTTAGGCCTCCGGCTGAAACTACTAAGGAGCTCATTTCATTTATTTCCTAATAGCTGTATACATAATGAAGAGTATAATGAATGAATGAATGAATGTGTGTTTGTACGTATGTATGTATGCATGTATGTGTGTGTGTGTGTGTGCGCGTATGTATGTGTATGTGTGTGTATGTATGTATGTATGTGTATGTATGTGTATGTATGTATGTATGTATGTATGTATGTATGGATAGATAGAGAGATAGATAGATAGATAGATAGATAGATAGATAGATAGATGATATAATGGCAGATTGATATATGGAAAAAGAAAGAATATTTTATTTATTTATTTATTTATTTATTTATTTATAATTCGATTTATATCACCGCTCCATCTCCCCTTAGGGGGACTCAGGGTAGAATATGCACAAGGGGATCTTGTGTTGTGGTCCACTTCACTTTTTTGTGATCATTAAAGTTTGCAAAGCAAAACAAAAAAATCTCCCACCCTCATTATATTAGTGATAATTTTTTTCATCTCCATAATGATGTGAAGTCATAGATTCATCCAAATGAAGTAAAAGTAATTTGTTTCTTGAAGCCAAAGGAATACAATGAATTGGAATACAATGAATTACTTTCTTTTTCAAAATTCAATACCTATTAACTATCAAATAATTATGTTTGGATTGAGACAGTTCCACAGTAATGCCAGGCCAAAATGAAGAAAAGAGCACATTTACTCTTCCAGAACTGAAGGAATTATTCAAAGTGACATAAAAGGCATTCTGTAACTCTGCCCTCTCTCCATTGCCCCCACCGCAGGAAACGAAGGAGACTGAAAGATGATTTTGAACAGAAGGAAATAAATGAATCAGTGCTCATTAATCTCTGTTTTTCCTTACAAAGAAACCAAAGTTCCAGGATGAAGAATCATAAAGTTGCAGCAAGTTGTATCTATCTGCCAATGAAGTAGTTATATTTGCAGGAAACATATCCCTTTCCATGTAGAGTTCCTTCCCCATGTGATTAGGGTTTGAAAACCTGTGCAAGTGTTTTGAAATTCTCAAGAACAGATCTAGGAAAAGCTATGACTATGATGTAGAAGAAAATAAAGAAGTTCTGTTGATTAAGAGCTCATTCAACTTTGAATTTCACCCATAGAACTGTTCATGCTTAGCAAATTATGCCAAATTTGGGCCACCCCAGCCAAACTCCTGGCAGTCTTCCTCGCAAAACCAAGAGCAGTTTGGACAGTTTCTACAGCTGCAGGAAGGGTTAACCTCTATAGCATGGGTGTCCAACCTTTTGGCTTCCCTGGGCCACATTGAGTGAAGAGGAATTGTCTTGGGCCACACATAAAATATATAATATAGTTAATGTATATAAGTAATAAAACTTCATTTATTTTTTATATTTTTATTGTAAAATTTTAAAAAAGAGGGCAACATAAAACTAGTGGGATATTTGACCTTGTTTTTGTGAAACTAATGCATCAATGTCTGGTTCGATGAAAGTGGTTGCAATTCTCAGTGACTTCTCAAGGTGCTCGTCAGAAATTTTAATTCTAATTTTTTGGCGCCACATTACTAGCTGTTCAGGGCTGCGTGTAGCCCGTGGGTCATGGGTTGGACACGCCTACTCTACAGTCTATTCTTGGTTTACAAGGAAGCTCAGCCTTGCCAGCTTTCCATCATTTCTGAAAACCTTGGAGATATGATGTGTATAATTAGATGGCTGAAGGCTCCCAACCAACTTTTTCCCAAATAAGTTGACCTTTTTCAATAATCCAGTGGCATCTGAATCCAGCCTCAGGGCTGAAGCTGCCATTCTTTTCAAGCTTACCTGAAAATGAGCCCTACTTAATACAGTGGGTTTTGCCTCTCAGTCCACAATGCATATGATTGAGTTACATACTCTAGACTGTAAAGGTTTAACAATGGAAGGGATTTGCTTTGGAAGAAAAAGGAAGAAAAGAGCACATGAAGCTTGGATTTTTTTTTATAAAAAAACTGCTCTTTTCAACATCATTTAAGATAAGAGGTACATTAGTGTTTTAAATAGAATAAACAGACGGGATCTTGAGAAAGAAAATTTCAGTGTCCCAAATGCAAAGAAAATAATAGCTCTGCTTCATAAGGGTTTCTTTTTGTCTTTTGTTTTTTAAAAAAACTGCAAAAGCTAACACTATGAAACAATAAAAGCTGAGCCGGTGACATGGTTCTACAAGGTGGAAATAAGTAACCCCATTGATTCAGCACAATGACATATGCATTAGCTATAATTGTAAAGCTCAAACCACAGCTCGCCTGGTGTATAACTCTTTGAAACAGGTACATGCTTTTGTGCTTCTCTCTGGCTTCATGTACTACTCTGTGGGTTTTACCTGTAACGGCACCAGCAGGGTATTTTCTCACACCAAAGATGAATGCAGCTTTTTGTACCAACCCAGCAGGATTTGGCCTTTTTTCTCATGCCATTATCCAGAAAGGGAGCATGCATCCATTATAAATATTTGAAACTCGAGCCTACTGTGACGGAAACCGCTCGAGTCAGAAGGAAGCTTGGCCTTCAACTACAATACCTTGAGAAGCAAGGACATTTGTGAAACTCTTCAGCACCCTCAGAACAGATGAAAGGCCTTTTCTATTCTTTCCCCTACTTCTTCCTTTCAATGTCTCATTTTGTTTTGCTTTGTTAAAAAAAAAAAAACTCTTTTCAGAATGGAAAGCTGTCAAACTCATCCCAGTGATGACCTCTGAAAAAGTTTTCAAGTTGCAGAGCAGAGTTAGGGAGTAAGGAACCAACTTATCCACCCCCCTCCCATTTTTTCTTCCAGAGAAATACTATTCCAAGCATTCTCTAAATAGGAGAAGCGTGATGCTGCAAACATATTTGGTACAGAGAGGCTTGCGTAACTAAGCAAGAATCAGTGCTATAATTGCAAGAGGGAGGAGCTGCCCTGAAACAGCGCTTACCTCCCATTAAATGCATTCCAAACTTTGATATAAAAGGGGTTTCATAGATTATCCAGCCAAAGCCTCCCTGGTGTGGGTAGAAGACTAAATATGGTTCAAAATGCTAGATGTGGGTGATATCATGCAGAAAAGGACATACATTCTCAGGTTTGTCCTATCAAGGTCAGATATTCCAAATATTTATATTTGATAAAAAATATTGTGATACCTCCCTGAACCAAAAGAAATCACAAAGTTCAGCAGGAAAAAGGGAATTTTTTTTCAGCTGGAGTGACTTGTTTATTTGTTTATTCCTAAGCGAATCCACTTATTCTAAGGAGGCTGATGAAAAATGCAAGACATTTGAATCCTTCCTAACTTTATTTTCTGTTTTGCAACAGAGGGTAGGGCAGCCCCCCCCCCAAAAAAAAAGTTATAGGAAAACAAATTTGCTCAGGTTATGTAAGAATTAGTCGGTTGCACAGCATTGACCCAATTTCTCAACCTTTTTTTCCACTACCAAACTTTGCTGTTAGGCAAGCTTGATAGAATGTAAATAAGAGGGGGAAAAGCAGAGAAACTTAGCATTGGCCACTTAGCAGACAGAATCTGAATTACAGATAAACAGTAATACAAAAGAAAGATGAAACTAAAATTCTCTCCTCAATGCCCCCTTTTTTCTTTTGTTTGAGAAGAGTGGGTGACTGGGGTTATTTTCACAACCTGAGTATGTCTTACCCTTTTTGTGCAAAATATGGAGGGGACTCTGCAAAATAAGGCCATGGAAAAAGTGCAAATGTAATGCAAGCCTTCACCTTTAGCTTTCCTGTAAGAAAACGACTTGACGTGATTGCACGTACAACATGGAAATGTGTTTTTCAGCCAGCCAGGAGTTCACTTCCAGCCTGAAGTAGTCTGGGTACACAGATTGTTTCTGGGACTGACTGGAGCAATAGGACTCGGGGGGGGGGGGGGTCAAGAATGTGATAAGATATGTGTCTCGTGAGGTTTCCTTGCTTGAGTACTGCTCAGTTTAAATTCATTTCATTCTAGAGCTGCTGTAGAGTTCAAACATATGAATATGTAATTTTTTGCATATGTATGATCTCCCCCCCAGGTTTTAATTAATTATTTAATTACATTCATTGCACTTATTATGGCCTCCCACTCCAGAAGACTCCGGGTGGCTGACTGTATCCAAATATACAATTAAAAACAGGTTGTTGTTTTTTAAATGAAACGAGGCATGGCAGCCTGGACTAAAAACAACCATACTAAGAAAAACATGATACAAAACACAACAGGGGCTCACAGGCACACTATCCCCAGATCTGGGACCAGAGTGAGGTCTTAAGGGCTTTCTGGAACCCCAGGAGACTGGGCACCATACGTATATGCCCTTCCAGGGGAACAGTGGATATGATCTTCACTGCACGACAGCTTCAAGAAAAATGCAAGGAGCAAAACCGCCCTCTGTACATGGCGTTTATTGATCTGACTAAAGCTTTTGATACTGTAAATCGTACTGCTCTCTGGACCATCCTTCTGAAAATCGGATGCCCTGATAAATTTGTGAACATCTTGCGGCTACTCCATGACGACATGATGGCAACAATCCTGAATAACAATGGCTCTCAAAGCGATCCATTTAAAGTGGAATCCGGCGTTAAACAGGGATGTGTTATTGCTCCAACCTTATTCGCTATCTTCATCGCTATGATTATACACCTTGTTGAAGAGAAACTTCCTACTGGTGTAGAAATTATATATCGAACAGATGGAAAGCTTTTTAATCTTAGTAGGCTGAAAGCAAAAAATAAGGTAATTACAACTTCTGTTATAGAACTTCAGTATGCTGATGATAACGTAGTCTGTGCACACTCCGAGGAAGATCTTCAAACTATCCTAAACATCTTTGCAGAAGCATATGAAAAGCTCGGCCTCTCGATTAACATTAAAAAAACCAAGGTGCTTTACCAGCAAGTTCGAACCAATCCCTCTGCAGCGCCATCAATCCAGCTTAAAGGTGTGTCACTAGAAAATGTCGACCACTTTTCTTATCTCGGCAGCCATCTATCTACAAAAGCCGACATCGACGCTGCCTCCGAAAAATTCTGCAAATTACTTGGGAAGATAGGCGGACTAATGTTAGGGTATTAGAAGAAGCGAAAACCACCAGCATTGAAACAATGATCATCCAACATCAACTTCGCTGGACCGGTCATGTTGTTCGAATGCCTGACCATCGTCTTCCAAAGCAGCTACTTTACTCCCAACTTAAGAATGGAAAACGGAATATTGGTGGACAGCAAAAGAGATTCAAAGATACTCTCAAAGCTAATTTAAAAAAATGTAATATCAGCATTGAGAACTGGGAAGCCCTAACACATGAGCGTTTCAATTGGAGGTCATCCTTTATTAATGGCGCTATGGACTTTGAAGAAGCACGAGTACAGGGTGAAAGGGAGAAAAGGGCTAAAAGGAAGGCACATCAGGCAAACCCTCATCATGACCGTCTCCCACCCGGAAACCTATGCCCTCACTGTGGGAGGTTGTGCGGATCCAGAATTGGCCTTTTTAGCCACTTACGGATCCACTGTTAAAATTTTACCTTTGGAAGACAATCTTACTCGGCTACGAGTGATCGCCAATGATGATGACGTATCTCTAGGGGATGCTGTTCCAGAGGACAGGCCTGTGACAGAGAAGGCACACTTTTTTGGTCCCACAAGCTGTTTAATTGAGGGGACCTGTTCTTGGGATTGATAACAACAGAAATTAGATTAGTCTCAGTTGTGACATTGCTCTTTTATATGCTCAGAATGACCAGCAAAGAACTATCTGGGATGGGGTAGTGTGAAACCTGGTTATCTTCTGCAGAGTATAGGTCCTACATATTTTTCTAGGTATTTCAGTGTGGAGACCGAAATTGTATGTGTGTATTTGTCTGTGTGCCCACATATACCTATGTTTTCTAATTAACACCCTTGGGCTCTCTATAACAAAAGTTTTCTCATAAAGTACCCAGAATAGGATATGTTAATTAGGTACATTTTCCCATTTTCATTCTCTTGAATATTGGAGATGAAAAAATAAAAACTTACCCTATAAGATTTAGTTGTGTTAGTGATATTTTCTTGCTCAGAAATATGTTTGTGATTATTAGCATACAGTATATAGCCTCTTTACACACTGTGGGTTTTTTAAATAGACATTTAGAAATTTGGTGGAATACACTTAAACATCTAGAGTATGAATCTGATAAATCCAGGTGTGACATAGAAAGCTATATTAGTAGCAGTATTGAGAGTACATTCAGTTGTACTCTAAATTTATATCCATCACTGTGCTGTGTGAAAATAGCATATCAGCCTTCAGTCCAAAGACAATCAAGGCAACGTATCTAAAATAACATACAAATAGTAGCACCGGGTAAAGTAGACATAGGACAATTGACAAATGGCACTAACGGAAATATAAAAGAGCAGTTCAACATTATTTTCTTGTGTTTATCAGGTCCAATTGTATTGATAACTCAGAGAGGAGAAAAGTTGCAAATGACCTGAAGGAATTTGGTTCTCTGGCAAAGAAATAGTTCCAATTTGAAATATTCTAAGCCAATGTGGACGTTCACCAATCAGCAACTGCATTTATGAAAGGAAATAGCAGGGCTACATGTGGTGGCTTTGCTCCTTCATTCAACTCTGCTTCCTGTTACATTTGGGAGAAGATCTGTCTTGTATGGGAAATGTATTATCCACAATTGAGCACTCCAATCAGTGAGGACTTAAAGTATTATGAGGCGTTCTTTTATCACTGCTTCTGTGCTGTTCATCATAAAATGTCCAGGCATGTTTTATCTACATAAATATAAGCCAAATAGAATTCAAATGAAATTTGCTTTTAGATGAAAAAAAATTGCAACCTTAGTATTGTATATCAGGCAGTGGATGTACTCAATTTGTGCATATACTTCTAAAAACAAAATGGGGCCCATAGTTTTCCCACTGCCGATACTACTTGGTTATTTATTTGAGGTCCAGTAACAATCTGTGCAATGTATTCATCTGTGTTATACATCAGCAGCACAAAGAGCTTTGACCAAAATTTAAAAAAAAATGGATGTTTGTGAAGACAGTAACAGCCCATGGTCTGAGGATAAGCTTGTTTTGAATTAAAGGAGTTTAATCAACACAGCCTTTAAGGCATTATTTTTCAATATATATTACAGTCAACCCTCCTATCTTCCTACCTAGATCTCTTATTGGAGAAACAAATTGCTCAGAAAGCCCCTTTTGCACCCACTTTCTTTTTATGTAATTGAAGATAGTAAACGAAGTGTGCAAATTGTTTGCAAAAGCTTGAAAATAAATGTCTGATTCTCATGAGTAGGCAGCATACAAATTATTGTAATAAATGTGATAAATGTTTTTCATTGACTGACTGACTGACTGACTGACTGACTGTGTGCCGTCAAGTCAGTGTTGCCTCTTAGATACCACACAGCTAGAGTGAAAAGTAAGAGAGACGATTTGTCTGTGCAGATGGGTGTATCTGGTTGACTTTGTCTGGGTTGGTAAGCTAAGCAAGCAGGATTGGACTTGATCAGTACTTGGCTGAGAGACTTCCATGGAACACCAGGCTGGAAAATCCAAGCTCAATTTGAAGATTACCTTGTTAGTATCTTGTATAGATGTGTCTATAATTTTTTAATATGATGTTCTTTTGTCTTCCAAATGACATGTCTAATAATTTGATGAGAAAATTACTGAGGTAAGCGTGTTTTCTTCAAATGGAATAAATAGCTACAGAAATTTCATGCTACTCAGTGACTTGTTAACATTACCCATGGGCTGTAATCATTTAGATTACTTCTTTGTAACAATTTATAAATTTGTTATTTTTACGTGTGGTGAGAAGTTGATGCATATACCCATACTTCCAGAGCCTAGACAGTTCTGTACTTGCACAGAAGCTATCTCTGTGAGGCTAATTTGGAACAATATTGCATGGAGCCAAAGCTGTCCACAGAGCGGGGGAGGGATCAAGCGGGAGAACTGACAAAACATGCTTCATGACATCATCATGTAAAGCCCATGACTTGCAGGCTTGTATCTAGTGTCAAGATGCAAGTATGAGATGTGGGGATCTGCATTGTTACATTACAACATAGGTTTCATCATTTTGTCATCATCATAATATACAGTGGGGCAAAAAAGTATTTAGTCAGCCACCAATTGTGCAAGTTCTCCCACTTAAAAAGATGAGAGAGGCCTGTAATTGACATCATAGGTAGACCTCAACTATGAGAGACAAAATGAGAAAACTAATCCAGACAATCACATTGTCTGATTCGGAAAGAATTTATTTGCAAATTATGGTGGAAAATAAGTATTTGGTCACCTACAAACAAGCAAGATTTCTGGCTCTCACAGACCTGTAACTTCTTCTTTAAGAGGCTCCTCTGTCCTCCACTCATTACCTGTAGTAATGGCACCTGTTGGAACTTGTTATCAGTATAAAAGACACCTGTCCACAACCTCAAACAGTCACACTCCAAACTCCACTATGGTGAAGACCAAAGAGCTGTCGAAGGACACCAGAAACAAAATTGTAGACCTGCACCAGGCTGGGAAGACTGAATCTGCAATAGGCAAGCAGCTTGGTGTGAAGAAATCAACTGTGGGAGCAATAATTAGAAAATGGAAGACATACAAGACCACTGATAATCTCCCTCGATCTGGGGCTCCACGCAAGATCTCACCCCGTGGGGTCAAAATGATCACAAGAACGGTGAGCAAAAATCCCAGAACCACACGGGGGGACCTAGTGAATGACCTGCAGAGAGCTGGGACCAACGTAACAAAGGCTACCATCAGTAACACACTACGCCGCCAGGGACTCAGATCCTGCAGTGCCAGACGTGTCCCCCTGCTTAAGCCAGTACATGTCCGGGCCCGTCTGATGTTTGCTAGAGAGCATTTGGATGATCCAGAAGAGGATTGGGAGAATGTCATATGGTCAGATGAAACCAAAGTAGAACTGTTTGGTAGAAACACAACTCGTCGTGTTTGGAGGAGAGAGAATGCTGAGTTGCATCCAAAGAACACCATACCTACTGTGAAGCATGGGGGTGGCAACATCATGCTTTGGGGCTGTTTCTCTGCAAAGGGACCAGGACGACTGTTCCGTGTACAGGAAAGAATGAATGGGGCCATGTATCGTGAGATTTTGAGTGCAAACCTCCTTCCATCAGCAAGGGCATTGAAGATGAAACGTGGCTGGGTCTTTCACCATGACAATGATCCCAAACACACCGCCTGGGCAACGAAGGAGTGGCTTCGTAAGAAGCATTTCAAGGTCCTGGAGTGGCCTAGCCAGTCTCCAGATCTCAACCCCATAGAAAACCTTTGGAGGGAGTTGAAAGTCCGTGTTGCCCAGCGACAGCCCCAAAACATCACTGCTCTAGAGGAGATCTGCATGGAGGAATGGGCCAACATACCAGCAACAGTGTGTGCCAACCTTGTGAAGACTTACAGAAAACGTTTGACCTCTGTCATTGCCAACAAAGGATATATAACAAAGTATTGAGATGAACTTTTAATATTGACCAAATACTTATTTTCCACCATAATTTGCAAATAAATTCTTTCCGAATCAGACAATGTGATTGTCTGGATTTGTTTTCTCATTTTGTCTCTCATAGTTGAGGTCTACCTATGATGTCAATTACAGGCCTCTCTCATCTTTTTAAGTGGGAGAACTTGCACAATTGGTGGCTGACTAAATACTTTTTTGCCCCACTGTATTTGCATGATATTTCACTTTTTTTTTTTTTGCTGGGCCAGGCTAGGAGATTAAAAATAGTAGAAAGGCTGCAGCATAATATGACATGGTATGAAATGATGGAAACATATGTTTTCCTTGTTCTTATTTGTTGTTATTTATTCATTTAAGGTAAAGGTAAAGGTTCCCCCCGCACATTTGTGCAGTCGTGTCCGACTCTAGGGGCCAGTGCTCATCTCCGTTTGTTAGCCGAAGAGCCAGCGTTGTCCGAAGACGCTTCCACAGTCATGTGGCCGCATGACGTGTGTGGAACGCTGTTACCTACCCACCGAAGTGGTACCTATTAATCTACTTGCATTTGCATGCTTTCGAATTGCTAGGTTGGCAAGAGCTGGAGCTAGTGCAGGAGCTCACTCCGCACGCAGGGCTAGGGATTCGAACCTCCGAACTTGCAATCTTCCGATCGACAAGCCTGGCGTCTTACCCGCTGAGCCACCACGCCCCTTTATTCATTTACTGTATTTAAATTTATTGGCCACCCAATTTTAATGGACTGTTGGTTGTTGAGACCAAACAATTTGCAGTAGCAATTTCAAGACAAGTTTCGTGTCCTATCACAGTATGTTATTTTATTGATAAATAGCACGTTCAGTCATAAGCCAGCTATTTATACCTCCTGCCACAAAAGAACGGTTTTGTCTGATAATATAGAGGGTCCCAATTTTAAACATGTACTTTTGCTGTTTTATTTCTTGTGTCTTGGTTTCCCACTGCTCTGTAAAATCCTGTATTTTCCTATATACTTGGAAAATCATCCTTTTTTCCCTCTCTAGGATTATTAAAAATTGTAATTCCTGGGCAGAGATATGCTGGAACAGTTCAGTCTTCAAAATGTGTTATGAATCTATCAAACTCAAACTACAATGTGTATATTGGGAAGTGTATGCTATGAGATGTACTTGTTAGATGTACTTGTTAGAAGTTTGGTCTAGTGCATAGCTTTGCAAACTGTGTGTCGTGACACTTTAGTGCGTCGCAACACACGGTTTAGTGTGTCGCAAAGCGGCGGCACACGCGGCGGTGTGTACGGTGGCGGCAGCAGCGACGACGGCAGCAGCGTGGAATCAATGCTTCTGCATTTTAGCAAGGCTGCCGCCGCTGCCACCGCTGCCACCTCCACCATGCACGCCGCCACTGCGCCCCCCCATGCCGCCGTTGTGCACGCCCCCGCCACTGCGCCCCCCCACGCCGCCGCCGCTACCACCGTTGGTGTGTCAACAATGGTGGCAGTTTGGAAAGCACTGGTCTAGTGGTTAACGTGCTGGGCTAGAAACCAGGAGTCTGAGAGTTCTAGTCCCACCTTAGGCATGAAAGCCGGCTGGGTGACCTTGGCCAGTCACTCTCTCTCAGCCCAACCCACCTCACAGGGTTGTTGTTGTGGGGAAAATAGGAGGAAGAAGGAGTATTAGGTATGTTCGCCGCCTTGAGTTATTTATAAAAATAAGTTGTTTATTCGTTCAGTCACTTCCGACTCTTCGTGACTTCATAGACCAGCCCACGCTAGAGCTTCCTGTCGGCCGTCACCATCCCCAGCTCCCCCATGGTTAAGTCTGTCACCTCCAGAATATCATCCATCCATGTTGCCCTTGGTCGGCCCCTCTTCCTTTTGCCTTCCACTTTCCCTAGCATCAGCTTCTTCTCCAGGGTATCCTGTCTTCTCATTATGTGGCCAAAGTACTTCAGTTTTGACTTTAATATCATTCCCTCAAGTGAGCAGTCTGGCTTGATTTCCTGGAGTATGGACTGGTTTGATCTTCTTGCAGTCCAAGGCAGTCTCAGAATTTTCCTCCAACACCACAGTTCAAAAGCATCTATCTTCCTTCGCTCAGCCTTCCTTATGGTCCAGCTCTCACAGCCATAGGTTACTACAGGGAATACCATTCCTTTAACTAGGCAGACCTTTGTTGTCAGTGTGATGTCTCTGCTCTTAACTATTTTATCAAGATTTGCCATTGCTCTCCTCCCAAGAAGTAGACGTCTTCTGATTTCCTGGCTGCAGTCAGCGTCTGCAGTAATCTTTGCGCCTAGAAATACAAAGTCTGTCACTGCCTCCACTTTTTCTCCCTCTATTTGCCAGTTATCAATCAAGCTGGTTGCCATAATCTTGGTTTTTTTGAGGTTTAACTGCAACCCAGCTTTTGCACTTTCTTCTTTCACCTTCGTCATAAGGCTCCTCAACTCCTCCTCGCTTTCAGCCATCAAAGTGGTATCATCTGCATATCTGAGATTGTTAATGTTTCTTCCAGTGATTTTAACTCCAGCCTTGGATTCCTCAAGCCCAGCACGTCACATGATCTGTTCTGCATACAGGTTGAATAGGTAGGGTGAGAGTATACAGCCCTGCCGTACTCCATTCCCAATCTTAAACCAGTCCGTTGTTCCGTGCTCTGTTCTTACCGTTGCTACTTGGTCGTTATACAGATTCCTCAGGAGGCAGACAAGATGACTTGGTATCCCCATACCACCAAGAACTTGCCACAATTTGTTATGATCCACACAGTCAAAGGCGTTAGAATAGTCAATAAAACAAAAATAGATGTTTTTCTGAAACTCCCTGGCTTTCTCCATTATCCAGCGGATATTGGCAATTTGGTCTCTAGTTCCTCTGCCTTTTCTAAACCCAGCTTGTACATCTGGCAATTCTCGCTCCATGAATTGCTGGAGTCTACCTTGCAAGATCTTGAGCATTACCTTACTGGCATGTGAAATAAGTGCCACTGTTCGATAGTTTAAACATTCTTTAGTGCTTCCCTTTTTTGGTATGGGGATATAAGTTGATTTTTTCCAATCTGATGGCCATTCTTGTGTTTTCCAAATTTGCTGGCATATGGCATGCATCACCTTGACAGCATCATATTGTAAGATTTTAAACAGTTCAGCTGGGATACCATCGTCTCCTGCTGCCTTGTTATTAACAATGCTTCTTAAGGCCCATTCAACCTCACTCTTCAGGATGTCTGGCTCTAACTCACTGACCACACTGTCAAAGCTATCTCCAATATTATTATCCTTCCTATACAGATCTTCCGTATATTCTTGCCACCTTTTCTTGATCTCTTCTGCTTCTGTTAGGTCCTTGCCATCCTTGTTTTTGATCATACCCATTTTTGCCTGGAATTTACCTCCAATGTTTCTAATTTCTAAGAGGTCTCTTGTCCTTCCTATTCTATTGTCTTCTTCCATTTCCACATATTGCTTGTTTAAAAATAATTCCTTATCTCTTCTGGCTAACCTCTGGAATTTTGCATTTAATTGGGCATATCTCCCCCTATCACTGTTGCCTTTTGCTTTCCTTCTTTCTTGGGCTACTTCCAGTGTCTCAGCAGACAGCCATCTTGCCTTCTTGGTTTTCTTTTTCTTTGGGACGTTTTTTGTTGCCGCCTCCTGAACAATGTTGCGAACTTCTGTCCATAGTTCTTCCGGGACCCTATCTACTAAATCTAGTCCCTTAAATCTATTCTTCACCTCCACTGCATATTCCTTAGGAATATTAGTGAGCTCATATCTAACTGATCTGTGGGTCTTCCCTATTCTCTTTAGTCTGATTCTAAATTTTGCAATAAGAAGTTCGTGATCTGAACTACAGTCAGCTCCAGGTCTTGTTTTTACCGACTGTATAGATGTCCACCACCTTTGGCTGCAAAGGATGTAGTCAATCTGATTTCGGTGTCGACCATCTGGTGAAGTCCATGTATAAAGTCGTCTTTTAGGTTGTTGGAAGAGAGTGTTTATTATGCACAGTGAGTTGTCTTGGCAAAATTCTATCAGCCTATGTCCTGCTTCATTTTGTTCTCCCAGACCATGCTTGCCTGTAATTCCAGGTGTCGTTTGACTACCCACCTTAGCATTCCAGTCTCCTGTAATGAAAATAACATCTCTTTTTGGTGTATTATCCAGTAGGTGCTGCAGATCTTCATAGAACTGATCTACTTCTGCTTCTTCAGCATCTGTGGTTGGGGCGTATATTTGGATCACTGTGATGTTAAATGGCTTACCCTGAATTCGAATTGAGATCATTCTATTGTTTTTTGGATTGTATCCAAGCACTGCTTTAGCCACTTTATTATTAATTATGAAGGCTACTCCATTTCTTCTGTGGTCCTCTTGTCCACAGTAGTAGATCTGGTGGTCATCTGATGTGAAGTGGCCCATTCCAGTCCATTTCAGTTCACTGACACCTAAAATGTCTATATTTAATCTTGACATCTCACCAATAACCACATCCAATTTGCCCTGGCTCATACATCTTACATTCCAGGTTCCTGTGGTGTGTTGATCTTTAGAACATCGGATTCGTCGTTCACCACCAGCACTGTCGGCCGCTAGCCGTCCTTTCGGCTTTGAGCTAGCTGCGTCATCACGTCTGGGGCTAGTTGAACGTATCCTCTGTTCCTCCCCAGTAGCATTTTGACCATCTTCCGACCTGGGAGTCCCATCTTCCGATGGTATACCGACATATCTCTGGTTGTACTGATCCACTTAGTTTTCATGGCAAGAATACTGGGGTGGGTTGCCATTACCTTCCGCAGGGATCGTATTTAGTCTGACCTCTCTGCCACGACCTTCCCGTCTTGGGTGTCCCTTCACGGTTTAGCTCATGGTTTCATTGAGGTGCTCAAGCTCCAGCACCACGACAAGGTAACGATCTCCTTTGCTGGAGATAAAAATAAGGCAGGATAAAAATAAAATAAATAAATAAAAAAATAAAAAAATAAAATAAAATAAATAAAATAATAATAAAATAATAATAAAATAAAATAAAATAAAATAAAAATAATAAAATAATAAAATAAAATAAAATAAAATAAAATAATAATAAAATATAAAATAAAATAAAATAAAATAAAATAAAAAAATAAAATAATAAAATAAAATAAAATAATAAAATAAAAAAATAAAAAAATAAAATTAAATTAAATAAAAAAATAAAAAAATAAAATGAAATAAAATAAAATAAAATATGCAAAATTTAACATGGGTTACTTTCCCTCCACACCTTCTCCCCCTTACAGTGATAAAAAAAATCAAGTTGGTTGATATTTCAATGTAGATTCAGTTTGCAAAACCAATGTGAAAAAATAGCAGAATTACCTTTTGATATTTGTACTTTTTCAAATGCTGCAATCTAGTTCTCCAGTTTTTTTTAAATATTATGTGGAAATGAAAGGAAAAGGAATTGCAATGCTAGAAACTTGAAAAACTGAAAGAAATGGAAATATGTTTCCTTATTTATAAAACTGGGCCTACTTTTTTTCAAGTGATACCCAAGGCAAATACCAAATTTGATAGAATCATTCCTGTTTAGTCTACCTATGTCCTGCCCAGTAGCCACTTCATTGAAAATGTTTAAGCTACACCTAAACTCTATTATATGTATTATATAAACAGGGGTGTGGTGGCTCAGCGGGTAAGACGCCAGGCTTGTCGATCGGAAGATTGCAAGTTCAGAGGTTCAAATCCCTAGCCCCGCGTGATGGAGTGAGCTCCCGCACTAGCTCCAGCTCTTGCCAACCTAGCAATTCGAAAGCATGCAAATGCAAGTAGATTAATAGGTACCACTTCGGTGGGTAGGTAACAGCGTTCCGCGCACGTCATGCCGGCCACATGACCGTGGAAGCGTCTTCGGACAACACTGGCTCTTCGGCTAACAGACGGAGGTGAGCACCGGCCCCTAGAGTCAAACATGACTGCACAAATGTGCAGGGGGAACCTTTAAAACTCTATTAAGAACTATCAGATACACTATGAGAGTAGGGTATATTTTAAAAAGGCACATTCTGTAATATGGCCTGCCTCTGTAGCCCACAAACAGCTGACTATTGAAAAAGGAGAGGCTTACCAAGTTTATCAGTTCTACATACCATGTGTGAAAAGAAAGGCCCTAAAAGAGATATCACGGGTATGTGAAGAGTAGGACTACCAAGACATCCCTCTTTTTTGTTTAAAACATTGTCTGGGCTTCTAAAGAACTTGGAACTTCCCTTTCCACTTTGACATTCAAATTCAGATTCTTGTATTATGTTGCCAAAAAAGAAGGCACCTTTGAACAAATGCTGATAGAAAAGCCCCATGATGAGCCTATTTCTTAATCTTAACTTGTATGTTTGTGTGTGTGTGTGTGTGTGGTTTTGTTTTGTTTTGTTTTGAAGAATCTAGGCTGGAAATAAATAAATAAACCATTTCCCTCTGATCAGCATTGCCTTAATGCAGTGTTTCTCAACCTTTGCAACTTTTAGACATGTGGACTTCAACCCCCAGAATTCCCCAGCCAGGGAATTCTGGAAGCTGAAGTCCACACGTCTTAACGTTGCAAAGGTTGAGAAACACTGCCTTAATGTGTTCAAAACAGTGGATTTTATAGTGCCAGGAAACCTGATAGGTGATATGCTTTTTATGCATAGGATGAGAATTGTAAAAGAAATAGCAGCTTGTTGGCCATTTCTTTTTTCTCTGTATTGTGGCACTTCGCTATGGCACACTTAGTGAAAAGACATATCACTTTCAGCCTGTAATGAACATTGATGAAGCCTCTTGTTTCAGGGAGTGGGCTAGTCTAACGGTTCCTAACTACAGCAAATTGCAGCGGTTTTCTGTGGTGAAAAAAGATGACTAAAAAGACTGCTTGGAATCCTTTCAGAAACATTTTTGTCCCGTTTTATTTAACCAGAAGAACAGAATCCTTTTTAAAAAGTGGGGGGGGGGGTTTGTGAGGGGTGGAGTGCTAAAATGTTATATGTACTTTTCTGGAATTCATTAAAAAAATGTAAGTGTTTGTATGAAAATGTAAAAAATGAATCGAGGATAGTATTCTGGGCACCTATCACTTTATAGAACTTCATTCTTACCCACTGTAAAACACCTTTAAGATATCCATTTAGATATTATTAGTATTCTTTTGATTTTGTGATTTATGATTTAAAGTGTAACTTTACTATTCTCTTTTAAAAGCAACTAAAGTTAAAATTGCTTTTACCTTGATGCGGTATAATGTTTTCTAATCGGCCCATTAGGGTATTTCTGTAAGATAGCTCACTCATCTGAAATTGCTTTCCTGTCTCATGTTCAAGCTTTTGATAGCATTGTTTGAATCTGAATTCAGTTTTGGAGAGACACTAGGCATGTTGTGTTTGCAGGCAAAAAGGAAGAACAAGCAAAAGGATAATATGCTTAACACCCAGTTCTGCAGGGCTCAGTTTTCTAATAATTGGTTTTCAATAACATAGATATTTGCAGCAATGTTGATTTGCAGGAGCACTTTAGTTAAGTGTAGGTGTAAGGAACGAGTGTAAGAGCTAGTGTGGTTTAGTAGTTCAGGTGTTTGTTGGATGGGGAAAGAGAAGACCTAGTTTCTAGTCTACCTGCAGCCACAGAATCTCCCTTGATGACTTTGGACCAGTTTCTCAATCTGTCTCCCAGGGATGCTCCTGTGGGATCGTTAGAAGGAGGGAGCATCATATACGCCACTTTGAGCCCCTGAACAAAAGGCAGGATACACATTAAATGAATAAATTCAGAAGGTGAATTTCTGCACTTGGCAGGCAAGCTGAATATTTAAGAGGAAAATCCCATGGTGTTCAGTGGAGACCGATATCCAAGTAAGAGCATGTAGGATTGCAGCCTTAACTGACAGAAATTAGGACTTTTTATAAAAGTATCTTTCAGTCTAATTGATAGTTGACATAGGGCCACCGCAAATCTTTCACTAGAACTATGCAGTATTTTCAAAAGATAAAAGTTCAGGTGCTCTATATAAACAAGGAAATAGCAATACAATTGCCAAGGTATTTAGGTTTTTATATGCCTAATCAATGGGGATATACTGTAAGTTTATATTTGTGCTGCAATCTTCTAGATATTTACCTGGAACTAAGGACAGACAGATAAGCCTCAAGTTTACATGTATTTGGTGTATTCCATTCAGTTTTCTAAAACCAAGACATCACACACCCATTTGTCATTACTTTAACACCCAGCTTTTTCCAGCATATATTTTATTTTTCAAATTTGTTTGCCTCGCCCCACTTTCAAAACTGTTTTCCATTTCTTCAGCTCTTTGTAATAAAGTAGAAATATTTTGAGACATCCTTTCATCACAGTATTTGAAGAAGTGCATATTTTAGAGGGCAACTATGTTCTGACACATATTAATCCAGTTTGCTTAAAACAGACATTCCCTGTTCAATCTGTCCAATAGAACTCACTAGCGAGAGGGTGCAGAGTTTAAAGACTTTTGGCCATTATTGGATTAGCAGCAATAACAACAAAAAATATAGCAATAACTAAATGCTGCCTTTGCTCTACATATGAAAAAAAAAATCAAAGTCTTTAAAACCCCTGTATTAAAAGTATTAAATCAATAGAATAATGAACAAAAAAATATGTTATTCAACAAGGTGGAATTGCAAATTGAATTTTGGAGTAAACAATGTTGCTGAATTTCAGGGACAAGTTGTGCTGCTAAACTTTTGGTGGCACTTCCTCAGCTTAACTCCAGAACTGCAAAATGGGAACATGGTGGCTACCTGTAGTCTATGCACAGACGGAGGAGACTGAGATTTACTTTAGGTACAAGTTTGCCTGCCTTTCTAGGGAGAAAAAAAGCTTCTCCTTTTGTGATTGTGACATTTTGTCTATGCTAAATAAATAAATGTTGGCTACGCTAATAATCTAGATCTTTTCTGACCTTTCAAAGAAGAGTAAATGCAGTCACTGAGAACAGAAAAGCAACCTTCTGAAGAGAATGAAGTGAAAAGATCACAATCTACTTATTGTAGTATTACTGATTATTTAACTATTATGGTGGTTCTAATTATGCAACAACAGAAAAAGGCCAGGATCACTGTAATCAGATTTGGCACACTGGAAACAGTGGAAAAGAGCGAGGCATATAGCTGCTCTAAAATTCAGGTGAAAAGGGCTTGTCATGGGGTGGGTGTGATACAAATAAACACGATTTGTGGCAGATGTGGTCACAGATCGTTATAGTTTTCTGCAGTAATAAAAATGTAAATCAAGATGATGTACAAGGTACACCATCACTGATGATATTCTGTAGTTCATTGAGAAAGGTAATATTCCAAAGGATCTTTTAGTGGGAGTTCATAATTTGCTTTTGGGTCATTTAGGAATGATTTGTTTGTTCATAGATCACTTCTGGCAGATGTTTCATATCATCTGGCTATCCCAAACAGGATACTTCTCAGTGGACATAGTTAGGTATAAGTCATAGAATGAGGAAATATTGAACCATCTCCACACATTGGTAATTGGAAATTCAGAATTGGTAGTTCAAAATTGGTAATCCTGAAATGGAGCTCCTTGGTCAAAATTAATGGAGAAAAGGTTCTTAATTTGCATTTGAAATGGAGATGATTAAATTGACAGCGAGGGGAGAGGATCTGGTAGTTACGACAACACTAAGCAATAGTGACACACAGAAAAATGAGGAAGAGAGTCAAGGTCAGCTAGAAAGAAATGTCCATTAAATATAGGAAAGAAAAATGAGCATTTTGAAAGGTCTTCAGAGAAAGGAGAAAATTAGGCTATAAGGAAGGACCCCTTAATAGAATAATGAAGTATGAAGACTCATACAAAAGACTTTCTAATGCAAAATGAGCAAAAACTACAGCTTCCATCTTTCTTTGCCAGCAGAGTCATTGTGCTGTGCAGATGATGGGAGCTGTGGCTCTAACATGTCTGAAGGGCAACAGGATAGAAATTTTGTTTATTGATGAGAAGATTGATGAGATGGCATGTGTGTATTGATCTGCTTATATTTCTAACTTAATCATAAAATTAATATTGGCATACTGTGAAACACATTAGTAAAACACAGTACAAAAAGAACTTGATTAAACTGGTAAGTAAAATCTTAATGGAAACATGAATTTTATCCCACAAAAATTGCTTTCCTAGTAGGTTCTTACCATTGCGTGTAAATGTATCAGGAATGGCAGAAGATGCACATGAAAAGCTACATGCGCACTGAAAACCATAACTTATTTATTACAAGTGCTTTTATGCCACTTCAATCCTTCAGCAGCTTTTGAGCAAAAAACACAACATGAAAATATAGCAGATATATAATACATATAATAGTTAAAGCAATGGTATTCCCTGTAGTAACCTATGGCTGCGAGAGCTGGACCATAAGGAAGGCTGAGCGAAGGAAGATAGATGCTTTTGAACTGTGGTGGTGCTGGAGGAAAATTCTGAGAGTGCCTTGGACTGCAAGAAGATCAAACCAGTCCATACTCCAGGAAACAAACCCAGACTGCTCACTTGAGGGAATGATATTAAAGGCAAAACTGAAGTACTTTGACCACATAATGAGAAGACAGGATACCCTGGAGAAGATGCTGATGCTAGGGAAAGTGGAAGGCAAAAGGAAGAGGGACCGACCAAGGGCAAGATGGATGGATGATATTCTGGAGGTGACGGACTTGACCTTGGGGGAGCTGGGGATGGTGACAGCCGACAGGAAGCTCTGGCGTGGACAGGAAGCTCTGGCGTGGGCTGGTCCATGAATTCACAAAGCGTCGGAAGCGACTGAATGAATAAACAACAACAACATATAATACATAACATACCAATCGAAGATACATAACATATACATACTGTATATCAAATCCTGCCATCATGCATAACTTTTCCTAATGATAGCAGGCCGTTCATCCCAGGTAGATCCTGCTATTCATTCCTGAGTCTCCAAATACTTTTTGGAAAAGCCAGGTCTTCTAAATATCAAGAGTGGGGACCCAGATCTTATTTCTAGTGGTAAGATATTCCATAGAAGAGGGGCTCCTCCAGAAACTGCTTACCTCTAAGTCCTTTCCCACTCTCCATTGCATATCACACCATTCCATTTTTTACTGTTAATGGAATGATTGAGAATTCCAAATGCACTGATTTCACTTTGAAGATCAGATAATTCAAATCTCAGTAATCTGAGAGGAAAGTTGGTTGAGGAGAATTTTAGAAGCATCCCACTTTTTTGTTTCTTCATGCTTTTTTTTAAAAAAATCTGGCATTGCTAATCTGAAATGCAAAAAGACATAATGCAGTTGTTTTTTGTACATTACGGAAAGTGGAAAAATCGAGCTTTTCTTCTTTCCATTAAGAAAGTGAAACATATGATTTATGCATCATTCTGATCTTATCAAACAAGCAAAGAATGGATTTACTTTATATACACCAAATCTAACAGATGGCTTCTAGATTATAAGGTTTCTTTTCAGTCTTTAGCAAAACTAAACAGTCTTCAGATACATTGGACTGTGATGATGGAAATAAAGGTAAAAATAAATAAAAGGAATTTACCTGAAAGGAAAACAACCACAAATTTATTATGACCTCTTCTCCCTTAAAAAAAATAGCATGAAGAGGAAGAAAATACAAACTCGGACAAAACTTCCATCCAGTTTTCCCATCTTGCCAACCTAAGATTGCCAACGCTAATTTAAACCAATCCTGGAAACATTTTCTTCACATACACAATTTTCCCCCCCCCCAAATAGGGAGGGAGGGAGGGAGGGAGGAAGGGCTACTGCCATTTCCACTTTTTTTTTCAACAGTTTTTTTTCTCTTTGCATCAGCAAATGTAACATTCATTCACTTTTTCCTTTAGGGTGAATACAGCAGAGCATATCCATTGCACAAGCCCTCCTATATTATAGGAACTCTTTTGATACTCCTAGGAGATGAGTCAATTGCAGAAATTCCCTTGAAGTACTTCAGTAATAATGGACGTCAACAATATGGGGAAAGTGCAAGTAAATAAACTCATTACTTGGAATTTAATATCACCATCCATCTTTGTCCCTTGGAAATATTTGTAGAGAACTCTGTGGAGGACATATTTGTAGACATGTCTGCAAAGTTCTTCGCCTGTGTTGATTTATTCTTGTGGGAGGAGGTCATCTTCCATTCCATTAAGTGCTGCACCTACCATATGGAAGAGCCTTCCCCCAAGGTCCGTACAACCGCAGCCCACTTGTGCTTTCACAAGTCTTTAAATACTGCTCTTCCAGCAGACCCAGGGCCAAAATGGGCCATGATCAGCTCCCTTATACTGGATTTCTGTCCTAGAATTGTGATTGGGTTCTATTCTGTTATTTCCCCAATGTGCCATGGAGTATTATTGTTTATGGTTTGTCTGTTTGTTCTTATTCTTACTATCTTTTTGTTTTAATCCTAATATGTCAGCCACAGGTGACTGACATAGTTAGCAATATAACAATAACAATAAATATAACAATAAATATAACAATAGCAATCAGAGTTGCTCCATGACTGAGGCAGCCCCCAGGTTGATCAAATAAATGAAGAAATGTTCAAAATTATAATGATGGTAATAATAATAGAAGTTTGCATTTAAATCTTCTGAGATTACTTTCATGCCCTGGGGCATCTGTAATAAAGTTGACTGTTGTAACCAGTGGTTATAATACAGACATTAAAAAAAATAATAAAGCAAAAAAAAAAAAGATTAAATCTAAATAAAATCACAGCAACCTTAGAGTTACAACACTAAAGCAAAGCTAATCCTAAAAACACAAACTGTCCATGTTTAGAAGGACTGAAGTATAATATTTCTTTCTAATTTTAAAAGGCAACAACATTAAAATGGCCACTTGGAACTGACATATGGAAATGTATTCATCATTTTTTTAAAAACTGACACATTCCACTTCAGAGTCCCTGAAATTGTCAGTAATTTGACCCAGTGGTTTTTTCCTAATTACATCTTGAAAGGGGCAGCATAGGACCTAATGTTTCATGTCCTTCATTTGCTCATGACAAAAAAGCTGCCCGATGGGCATTTTGTGGAATCTGCCTTCAAAATACGCTGAAGTCATAATTGGGGAATGTAAGCTGGTGTGGGTCTTCCTTAATGGTGGCCTAGCTAAAACTGAGGCTGCATTGCCGAAGGGTCTGTTTGTTCTTAAAGCACTGGACCAATCCCTCTCTCAGCTACTATCCTGTAGCAAAAACTAGTCGCTGATCTTTTATCATCCCAGGACTGAAAGGGATAAAAGGGTCCAGGAGTATATTTGGGCCCTATGGGGCAGCATATTTATCCACTCGTTATCTTTCCAGTGATACTAAAATTTAACAAGACTGGCACGACTAGGAGGCTGGCAAATTTCTTAAAATATCTTACCAATCTTTGATGGGCTCTAACAGAGATTAAGGCAGCCCTGTCTTCATTCTTAGATGTGTAGCAGAGGTGCCCTGCCTGGGCTAAGAATTAGCAAGCTTATCTACAATTACAGCAATACAGGATTGCTTTTTTGAGTTGGTGGATATCTGTATTTGCTAATGCATACAAACATACATATTAACAACACAGAACGACTAGTAAGACATGGATGAATGTAAAGAAGTGAACATTACAGCCAATCTTTCATACCTAAAGCTCCATACCCAGCTTTTATTTTATTTTCATTTTTTAAAAAATAAGTAGAATTCTGGAGATTCCTAATCCATCAATTCTAATCCCGATTCAAATTTACATTAAGTAATTTTTTCCCCTGAAACTATAATAAAACCTTTTGCCTATGTATCCTTACTCGTTAGCTTTCAATTTGGAAAGGAATTCAGACTGTAATATATGTTATGATACATTTTGAAAAGGTCACTTTAGGAGGATGGCACTATTCATACAGTAAGTAAATATTATTTGAGACAAACAAACTAAAAGAACAAGGTCAAAGCAAAAGTGAATGTGTTAGCAGCTGCTATTGCATAAAGATCCTTGTAGTGAGAAATAACATTGATTTTCTTTTCAGAGACAGAGTTTGGGTTTTCACTGGGTTAAATATGCATTAATAAAGAAGAAGAAAAAAACAATATTTTGTAACCTGAGTGTGAAAGTGATCAGCTACTAAAAAGAAGAGATGTACAGTATCTTTATACTCTTTTCCACAAATAATATGTGCACGATTACTAGAAATCAGCAAATACAATTTATGATTGTGTCTTTAATAGAATCTTCACAGAATTCTATATTTCACATTTACAGACATTTCAAGCAAAGCAAAACTCCATGTTTGCCACAATACAGCCTTTTCCCCCAAATGTCTGCTTTCATATTTTTGCTTTACATTTTCATCTGTTTTCTTTAAAGTGTTCAGTTTTACCTTTAAGGGGGAAAAGCCCCTTATTTTAATTGTTTCCAAATACGTATTTCTGATTGAAGTTTGGAATTTGTAATGAAATTAGCATAATTATCCTGACATGAAAGTTTAAAATTACATTTCCCCTAACTTCCCCTAATTTGAATTTTGTTTATAATTCAAATGTCTGAATGTATACATAGGATTTTAAAAAAATTAAAAAGTGCATTTAAATCTGTGTAAGACTTAAAATATCATTGAAAGACGGGCTTAATTAGAATTTTGATAGTTTACCCAATATCATATTTCTACTTTTCTGGTTGGATAATTTGAGAGTGCTTCTTCAGAGACTTGGAAAATTGATTTATAACTTTATTGCCACATGATTCTGTGGAATATATGCACGTTCGTCTTCATTTACAAATAGATTTATGTATCTGAATCTGTATCTATAAATACAGCTATATGTAGATTTAAGCTGGTTTAGAACAATTTTTCCTGCTTCTCTTCAGTTACACCTAGACAGTTGCACCATAGACAGAATACAGGTTGCTTATATCTAGTCTGTAATAAACATTTAGATATACTTTTATTGCATAATTAAAAATAATACAAATCTATCTCATTCCTCATTTGAAGTCTAACTTTCATACTATGGTGAATGCAATTTTTGGATGGGTTGAGGCTATACTTTTTTCCTGCTCCAAAGACAGCATCATATAAATGGGCAGCGGTACAACTTTTCTTATCTTTCTTCTTTTTTCTCCCCATCTTTTGGAATAGATATTAAAGAGTCTCTTAATAGAATTAGAATTAGAATTAGAATTAGAATTAGAATTAGAATTAGAATTAGAATTAGAATTAGAATTAGAATTAGAATTAGAATTAGAATTAGAATTAGAATTAGAATTAGAAATTACAGGTCCCAATGCTTTCATCAATAACAATGGGACATCACAAGCTCCACCATTCTCATACATGTATGAGATGCTGATGTATGCACAGATTTCTGATGCCTATTCTGATACATTAGTGAGTTCCAAACTAGCAGAGTTATTCAGAGAATTGGTAGATAGTAGCAATATGTCGATGAAGGTTCTCAGTCATCCAGGTGGAATTGTCTGTAGCTTAAATCATGTCAACTGGATTTCTATTTTCTCAGTGGAAACGTTTCACTCCTTATCCAAGAAGCTTCTTCAGTCTGAGCAGAGTTTGTAAGGGAATCCTTAAATATGTTTCTAGGGTGGCTGTGTGACCTTGCACCTGTGGCTAGGTCATGGTTATTTTGAGATGTTTATTTTTAAGTCCCTTTATCATCCAAAGGAGGATCGTTAAGATTACCTTGCTGTTGTTGAGATTGCGAAATGGTCTTAATCTTCCTAGGCACAGAACACAAAGCAGGAAGGAAAATAGGGGAAAGATGTGTCTGAGGCCCCCACCTCTATTCAAAGAAGGATTTTCCAAGTTGGCATAAATGGATTCCTTGCCCCTCTTTCGAACCACTTATCTTCCCTGCCTAAAATGTGAACATTAATGTCCTAAAATGAGTGCCCTTTTTCCTTTAGATGAAGGTAAACTGCTGACTCTGGTCTTGGGTGTTGCTCCTCCTGTGTTGGGCCATCCTCCTGTACAAAGGTTGTTTGGTTTCTCCAATGTAGAGCTCAGAGCACTCCTCACTGCACTGGATTGCATACACTACATTGCTTTTCTTGTGTTTTGGAGTTTGATGTTTGGGGTGTACAAGCCTCTGTCTCAGTGTGTTGGTGGGTTTGAAATATACAGGTATGTGGTGTTTGCCAAATATCCTTTTTATCTTTTCAGACATGCCAGCCATGTAAGGAATGACCAGGTTCTTCCATTTACTCTGAGTCTCAGCCCTGTCTGTCGCTGTTTTAGGTCTGGTAGATTTAGATTTAGTGAAGGCCCAATTTGGATATCCACAGGCCTTCAGAGCTGTTCTCAGGTGCTGATTTTCATTCTTTTTGGAATCCATGGAGGTGGGGATGGTTTCTGCTCTGTGTGTCAATGTCTTGATGACCCCTAGTTTGTGCTGTAGTGGATGGTGGGAGTCAAACATCAGATATTGATCTGTGTGTGTGGGTTTCCTGTAGATCCCTATTTCTAGCTTGCCACCGGTCCCAATGAGGACTACACAGTCTAGGAATGCCAGTCTGTTGTCCTTGGTGTCTTCTCTGGTGAACCTAATGTTGGCATCTATGGTATTTATATGTTCCTTGAAGGCCTGTACTTCCTGGGCCTTGATTTTAACCCAGGTGTCATCCACATACCTGAACCAGTGGGTGGGCGCTGAAATAGAAACCTGAGAGGAGAATGGATGGCAAATCATTGAAAATAAAGGCAGACATCAAGGAGAAATAGGTGGGGAAACAAAGACCACCCAAGATCTAAGGGTGTGAGAGACTGTACTTAAGAAAGATCTGCTTAAACTACAGGGGACCTAACAGGACAGTAAAAAATGGCAGCCACAATCATATGGTCAAATCCCCACTCCCTTTTTACATAAAAAGGGCTGGGACACCACTGTTAAGTAAAGAAGACAGGAATGTTCTGCATGAAAAAACTCATGGTTTTAGTTTTTTTTCAGGATGTACTGCTTCAGAAAGCGGGAAGTTGAGTATTTTGTCTAACTAGTGAGATATTGAATTGCAGGGTCTAAATAAAAACAACTGTAATTACCACACACTTTTATAATCTGTGATTGACCAAATGATGTCCTCACCCTTTTCTAAAACCAGCTTGGGCATCAGGCATCTCCTTTATATGTAGAAATCTAAACTGCACTGGATGATCATAAGCATTATTTGCTAGCATGTGAAACTAAGAATATTGTACAATAGTTTTCACATTATGTTAAGCCTTCTTTCTTTGGTATTGGTATGTAGACTGATCTCTTCCAATCGGTTGCCCACTGTGTCATTCTTCAGATTTGTTGGCATAGATTGGTAAGAAACTACTGATTCTTCTTTTGAAACTTACCATATTCTGTGGATATTCCGTCAACTCTTGTAGTCTTCCGACTTGGTGACGAACAGAATGCTGAACTAACTTTATTTTCCAGTACTAGATGTTCTTGTAAATAGGGAATATCTTATATCTTGGATATAAGGGGGCGTGGTGGCTCAGCGGGTAAGACACTAGGCTTGTCGATCAGAAGATTGCAAGTTCAGAGGTTCAAATCCCTAGCCCTGCGTGCGGAGTGAGCTCCCGCACTAGCTCCAGCTCTTGCCAACCTAGCAATTCGAAAGCATGCAAATGCAAGTAGATTAATAGGTACCACTTCGGTGGGTAGGTAACAGCGTTCCGCGCGCGTCATGTGGCCACATGACCGTGGAAGCGTCTTCGGACAACGCTGGCTCTTCGGCTAACAAATGGAGATGAGCACTGGCCCCTAGAGGCGGACACGACTGCACAAATGTGCGGGGGGAACCTTTACCTTTCTTATATCTTGGATATTGACATTTCTACTGTAGAGAATTTCAGTATATTTCTTCCATTTTTGTGTATCTTTTTTCAGTCAGTTACTATCTGCCCACTGGCATCCTTTAGTATACCAATTCAAGGTTGGAACCTCCTTCTGAGTTCAGAGATCTTCTGAAAGTCTTTTCTTCTTTTTCTTTGTCTTTAGTGTCTTTATAGATGCTGTTAACTCTCTGAAATTCTCTGTTAAGTTCCTTCCTGATATCTTTGTCTTTCTTGGCTTTACCTTCTCTTCTTTTCCTTGCAATTTCCACTGTTTCTTCTGACATCCAGTTTGCTTTCTTCTATTTCTTGGTCTTTGGCAGTTTCTTTTCACAACCATCCTTAACAACGTCTTTGATATCATTTCATGGTTCCTCTGGTTCCCTGTCAGTGCGCTCAGGACTTCCAAACAATTTCTGATATTCTGTTTGAAAATAGTGGGCATATGCTTACAGTCAGATTGTGGAAACTAGTTGACTTTTTTCTTCTTCTTTAAATTTAGCTGAACTTGGAACTTGCACAAGAGCTGTTCATGATCTCTTTTACAGTCAGCACCTAGCCAAGTATTTGCTATTATAACTGAGCTTGTACTAATAATGTAGTCAGTTTGATTTCTGTGTATGCCATCTGGTGATACATACACAATGAGCAAATAATAGTAATTTTGTAAATAATATGTATTATTTTTCAAACAATGTACAAGTGCATATCCATAAGCAGTGGAATCTTAGACCAGTTTGGAAGATTTGTTGGATTATTAGAAAGTTACAATATGTGTTTCTGGGATTCTTTCTCCTTCATACTTACTCCATGTTTGTTTTCTAAAAGCCTTTTTAAGGCAAATAACCAAAGACATGTCACCTAACTTTCAATCGTACTTCTGAGAGACCCATTAGATCTAAACTAGAATATAAAATTGCACAGCAACAGTAAGAGTGATTTGCCTTTAACTTTTGCCAGAAATTCTAACTATCTAGAATTAAATCATTGTTATGCTCAAGATGGAACAGATAAAAAATCTGCATAAATGCAGGACAGCAGGAGTAGATCTTCTGATTGCCACTCAGTGGAAACAGATTCCTTATTTGGCTCCCTGTCTCTACCCATTTGAGAATAATCACAGTAAAAGTGAATAGTAGTGACATGCCATTACATCGATACTGCTACACACATGGGGTAGTTTAATCTCCTATCACGAAAGGGAGAAAAAGCCCAAAGCAATAAACACAGTAGCAGTCTTTCTCTGAAACTCTATTTCATAGTTCACAAAGAATGGGGTTTTTTCCTAGAGAAAAATGATCCTGTACTGAATGACTAATTCCACTAAGAGAACTAATGAGGCAGTGTGAGATATTTCTAAGTTGTTTAACCATTATGTTGGAAAACGACTTTGAATGATTTCCAGTTTAGTTTGCAGCCAGCACACTCCCAGTCCATCCGTATATGCAGATCAGAGCAAGCACACATGCCACTCAGTGCAGCTAGCAAAGAACAAAACCAAAAACCACTCTATAGCTTGATGTTTATTTAGGAAGCAGTAAAACAATTACCTGGCAAAAACTGGATAAAAAACAGGTAAAAGGAAGGATGGAGACTGACATGAACATAAGGCAAGAAGATTGATTGATTGATTGATTGATTGATTGATTGATTGTGTGCCATTAAGTCATTTTTTGACTCCTAGTCACCATATAGATAGATTTTCTCCATAACAGTCTATCCCTGACCTGGAGGCAAGAATTTACCTGATCCATATCTCTCTGTTCACAGACCTTTCCAGAGCCACTGGGAATCATACTGTAGTTAATTAGCATGGATGGTCTAGAAGGGAGTGACATTTGGTTATTCCAGCTAACAGAATCATAATAGCAGACTAAAGATGGAAAGTAGGATGCTGGGTGATCTCTCCTCCATTCTGTACTATGAAGAAACAAGTTGGTGGATGGGGATGATGAATCCAACACAACATAGCTAAGCAAATTCATACTTTCTCCTTTGTTAGTGAAAATTCTCTTTAGGCATTATTTTTAATTATTAAAGTGAAGGGTTAAAAACCACATCCTTCTCAATCATGGTCAAGACAGTTCATCTCTAGAAACCTTGCCAGTATAGTACAGTACGATGCTAAACTCCTATTTTATCATCACTGCTACTGTGTGAGGTACATCAAGGTGACAGATAATGAAAGGTAGAAGACGACGAAAAGGTTTCCCTGGTCTAATTCAAACATTCTTATATTTGCACTACAGTGGCTCTCACAAAACCCACAACTCACTCTCTGACTCATTTGTTCCTGACTCTACTTGACAGCTCACTCTGATTTCTGAGATCAAACTGACCATCTGTCTAGCTTATGAACCAAGACAGTGGTGGGAATGGAGCATACCTTCTATCCATGAGTACTCATTCATACACCTTTGTCCATGAGTATGCAAAAAGACTAATTTATTCATATTCATATACATATATGCACACACATATATTGTGCATCAGTAGCTGGAATCACAGATACCCTTTTTTCAATGTAAGACTTTCATGGCTCCATGTTCCAAATTCTCAACCAACGATGATAAGGTTGGAGTTGCCATGGGTTGATCCAGCCTATTCTTCTAATTACAATCTAGTGAGCAATTGATGTACAGTATTTATTCTTGCAGCTTTGGGGGATCAATTCCACTCAAGCAGATATTATTGCCTATAAATCCTACCAGATGTTACGGTATATGGGAATGCCTTTTTTATTCTCATTTCTATTATGTGAGATTGGCCCAAATAGGTCCTGGCAGAGCGGTTGTTTGATTGGAATGAATTAGTACAAGGGGTCAAAATGTCTCAGTAAAAGTGCTGTAGTTTTAGTTATTCTTTATTTTTACAAATTAATTTATACTGTCTTGTAAGAAAAGTGTAAAGTGTATATGGAAAGCAGGCAATGTGAGTGTGTGGAGAAAGAGGATTTATTTTCATCACAGGCAAATTACTTACTTAATAGCATTACAAATAGTTTTAGAGGTCAATAGTACCCCACAGGTTTATCAAATCCCTTTGCAAACCTGATTCTTTCATACAATTTGTTTTATCATAGCTATTTGCAGGGATTATGCACAGCAGTAGTTATTAGTTTTGGTTTGAGATCAGTTTGATTCCAATCACAAGTCTCTCCCGCATGCTTCTGGTTTTATGAGAACATTACTGTTGATGAACAATTGGTAGAATTTGGTGAAAGGTACCCATCAATGCAGTATATGACATCCAATTTCACAAAGTGTAGCATAATACTCTGGGTGTTCCAACACATATGTCTCTGTCAGCGACATAAAAGGGAAAAAAAGAAACTACTCAAGTAGCTTGAAATCTAAGCCAGACTGAAGTTGAGAAATTAGCAAAACATATGTAGACTTTCAGATGAACTCTAACAAAAATATAACATTTTGACCAGAGAGTCACTAATCTGGGAATCACTCTATTTGGTGTAATGAAAAACAAACAAAACAGAAATTTTCCCAGTGTTCCTTACTCACAATCTAGATGTGAGCGAAGCAATGGATTTGGTTTTCAAGATGGGACAACAAAAAGAACAATTAATCTCCTTTCTATAATAAGAGAGCCAGTTTGGTGTAGAGGTTAAGGCATCAGGCTAGAAACCGGGAGACCATGAGTTCTAGTCCCACCTTAGGCATGAAGCCAGCTGGAAGAACTTGGGCCAGTCTCTCTCAGCCCTAGGAAGGAGGCAATGGCAAACCACTTCTGAAAAACCTTGCCAAAAAAACTGCAGGGACTTGTCCAGTCAGTCACCAGGAATTAAAAGCTGACTCGAAGGCACAAGGCATAATGCATAATAGTGCAGCACTCTCAGGCAATGAATCAAAGTCTAGTAGGTTTTCATACCAATAAAGATAGTGAAGAAGCTTGTGACGGGATGATCTTTATGTATATGCACACCGTACCTGGGCTGCAAAACTCCAGACTATTTCTTGATGGCAGCAAAGGATTTGAGATGTCTACAGTATATCTCATTCACCATAGTTTTCACTCAGCTTCCATGGGTTTCTGGAAGACCAGGACATTCCCCTTATAGCTCTGGGCAGCTTACAGAAATACAGTAAAAACAATCAGTAAAACACAAACACACACACACACACCCCACACACACTACAAACATAATAATAAAACACTAGACATTAAGGACCTGGATACAAGATACATTTTTCACCTTCTTGTAACAAGGAGGGACCTTCCTTCAGCTGACAACTTGTTCCATAATATGATAAAAAGCTGAATTAGTTCTAGAGGTTAAGTTTATCCATGGTGAGACCTGCAGAAGTTATCCCACTGATGCCCAAAGTTTGGAATGGACTACATAACTATTGGCCATTGCAAGAGGTTATTTTATTTTATATATATAAATATCCATCTTCTGAAATAAGGTTACTTAATACTATTTCCCCTTGATTGCTCATGGGTCTTTTATCCTGTAAGTCCATGGTTTCTCTGATATGTCACAAATCAGAGTAACAGGCAGCACCAAAAGCAGGGAGGAAGTTTCCATTTACCGTAGTGGATACGTTGGAGAAGGTTATGAGAGAAAAGGTTGAATGAATGAATGAATTTTATTACAGTCATAGACCAGTACAAATAAAAATACACCATATGTATCCGATAAAAATGCTCATATATAGTAACAGAAGTAAAACCCATATCAGAAATTAGTTTAGCAGGATACTTATCATTTATATAAAAAATCAAGAAGGCAGCCTATATTGCATTATACTGATACTCCCTAAATTGTGGCTTCCTACGGTTATTGATTATTAACTGTTAAATGTTAATATCAGAATTTTAAGTGCATAGTTATAAAAGAAAATAAAATATTTACAGTAAGTTTTTCAAATGAGAGAAGGTTCATTAATTCAGAAGTAGGTCCCAAAGAAGTTTTGTGTGTTCTGTCTGAAAGAGTGACATTGCTCGAAGGAGCCCTAGGTAACAGGCAGTTAGAGTGGCTGCTTCTTCTCCACAGAATTATGATGTATCCCCGAGACATATAAAAACAAATAGAAGATCTGGTAAATCAAGTCCCTGGGAACTTTAATATTTATTCAGAGCTAAACCAAGTTGATACAAAATAGTGCCATTCAAGGCATTGCTGGCTCTCTTAAATTCTGCTAAATTTAAATTTATTTTTTGCCTAGGCGTTATAAAGATGGTATTTTTTTTCAGATTTAAATGCGGCTTCGTAGCTCTCAGATCCAGTTAGATTTCATGTTATTTTATTGCACTGAGTTTTCATGTTGTCACTGGAAGTACTGCCACACAGGTTTGAAAGTGGTTAGGGTTGGGCGTCTGTATATATGCTCACACATATATAATTTTGACATGGGAAACTGTTTCCCATGCGCACAGACATTTCCTGTATCAAAATTGTAACTGTTATGAAGTACAGAAGACAAGTTGTGCTTCTGGGCCAGAACTAGAGTGTGTACTTGGATATGTTATGGGTCACTATCTCAGCCCAGTGGCTAATAACTGCCCAGAGTCTACCACGGTAGAGATGGGCGGGGATAAATCCAAATAATAAATAATAAATAAACAAGATTTTAAGTTTTACATTGTTTTTGTTAAGGATTAAGTAGAAATCCAGCTACGTGGAGAGTTTCTTGAAACCCTGACTAGCATCCAAATCCCCTGATCGAATATTATAGATAGTTTTGTTCTGTCACAATTATGATGTATCCCCGAGACATATAAAAACAAATAGAAGATCTGGTAAATCAAGTCCCTGGGAACTTTAATATTTATTCAGAGCTAAACCAAGTTGATACAAAATAGTGCACTCTCCTGCTTCCATTTCAATTTTTCTTCACTGAATTGTAAGCTCAGTGGGGCCCAATCTGAATCGGGATCACCATGTGTAGGGTGGGTGGAGGTTGGAATTGTTCCCATCTAGTTGCCATCTCCTCAAATTGAATATTTTTAACCCCTCACCAGGTTGAATTTTTAAAAATAGGGGAATTAGAGGAGCAGAGAGATTTCTCTTTCCATACCTAGTACAAATCCAAATCAGACCACTGTAGAGATACTTACAGTTGAGTAAATAAAATCAGAAGTCAAAAGAAGATGACACACAATTTCTGTCATTCTGAGTTCTCAGAGAGATTTGTCAAAAGCAATAATCTATACTCTGGATAGAGAATTGTGCACTACTTTATTGCATATGATAAGGTAACTAGGGAGAGAGGGAGAGGGAGACAGAGAGAGAAAAGGAAGGAAGGAAGGAAGGAAGGAAGGAAGGAAGGAAGGAAGGAAGGGGGGAGGGGGGGAGGGGGGAGGGGGGAGGGGGGGAGGGGGAGGGGGAGGGGGGAGGGGGGGGCAGGCAGGCAGGCAGGCAGACAAGCTTTTATCTCTTGAAGCTCTAATATATTTTATTAAGAAATACATTTTATGGTACTCAGAAAACTTTTAAAACCAAGGGAAATGGGTTTTGAAATAAAATTGACAATGAGGTGATTTTTTTTTACTTTTAATTTGTGAAAATGAAAGAAAAGTATCTTCTGGACTGCAAAGTAGATACTGTATCTTCCTAAGCTACTTTAGCAAGAGTATTAGGACCCTTGGGATAAATAAATGCCCTTTTTTAGAGCAGATGGAAATGTTCAATACTTCCCTGCATTTTGATCACTTTGTTTTTCACAGGGCTGCCGCACTCTGGATAACCACTAGATGATAGCAGAGATTCAGAAAACACTCCAGCCCTGTACTAGTTCTCTGGATTTGCACAGCTCAGATCTGGTATCCCAAATCATGGTGCACGCATATTCAATAAGCAGCATAAATGCCCTGTATCTCATAGAGATTTGTTCAATCATTTATTTAATTCATTGTCATTTAAAGTTGTTTAGGATGGGTTTTTCAAATCACAAGCATCATAAAAATTCACTCCCAAAACACATAGTGGCAGTTTGAACTGCGGAGTTGCTTAATTGACTCAGCAATGGTCTGGAAGTAGACTTGAGGGGAAACAACAGCTTGAGTCTTAGCGCAGCCTAACCTGCTGGTCCAATTTCTGTGATGCCGTGAAAGGCTCGCCAAGCTGCAGCAGCACAAGCATGAGCGGGGCCCTCTTTCGTTGGAGGTCCAAATCCAATGGCACTGACACCTCAATGCTTGATGGCCTACTGACCCAAGGGAACGGTAGGGCGTACATTGAGGGATTTGTTCTCTTTGCTAACACCGTGCTGCCCTTTTTCTATGAGATTGCTAAACTGAGGTAACGTTCTTCTGCCTTTCTTCCCAGGCACACAAGAGGGTATGCTGTTTTGATTCTTCTCCTGTAGGATGTAACTGGCTAATACTAGGTTTTGCCTATCCCTATAATATCCTGTAAATAAAGTTATTTTCTGTCATAAAACCTGCTTTGCTATACATGTGTGTACTCTTAATTACCACTCTTCCTTACTGAGTTTGGTGGCCACATGTAAAGCTGTAAGTCTCTTGCAGTCAGGCACCAGCTAGCCCACCAGGCAGGCAATCATATTGCACAGACTACTTGCAAAAGCCCAAGTAGACCAAGCAACATGGCTGGCTAGTGGGCTGACTCTAAGAAGATGAAAAATGGGCCCAATGTCATCCATCCATCCATCCATCCATCCATCCATCCTTTTTCTATCCCGCCTTTATTATTTTTATAAATAACTCAAAGCGGGGAACATGCCTATTACTCCTTCCTCCTCCTATTTTCCCCACAACAACCACCCCGTGAGGTGGGTTGGGCTGAGAGAGAGAGACTGGCCCAAGGTCACCCAGCCGGCTTTCATGCCTAAGGCGGGACTAGAACTCACAGTCTCCTGGTTTCTAGCCCATTGCCTTAACCACTAGACCAAACTGGCTCTCTTCTTGCCCTGTTGAATGCAAAAATTGCTACTGAAGAAGAAGGCATTCTCTCTTAGTCAGTTAACATGAGCTTGCTGGAGTATTGGATATGTCTACAAATGTATAGGGAAGGGTTACAAGTAACTAGTTTTTGAAATTAACCTACAAATCAACAGGGAGGGTTCACATACTGGCCCAGAGATGTTATGATATTGAGATGTTATGATATCCAATTATATACGTAATAGAGGTATATTCTGTAATGTGTATATCCTTGTCTTACCTCCCCACCCCCAATTTTCCACCTGTTATTTATCTTGCAGGTGTTTATGGCATGAATGTCATATAGATAAAGCTAGGTGCATTCTTTAAAATATTGATTGGAATATGCAACTCCTTGAGTTCTTCATTAGAAATAAATTCAACTGCTGTTTTTTTGCAAACTTTTTAAAATCAAAGATATGAAAATCCCCTACAGCCTGGTCTAAACATGTAGGCCTGTCAGACCTTTTTTTAATGGATGTGAAGGAAAAACTAGGGCCAAAGTACCCATTTTATAAGTCTTTATTAAGCTTTTGTTATCAGCCCCTGGCAGTTTTAGCTCTTAGTTGAAGTTGCTCAGGAATATTAGCTCCAAAGTTTTTGATATTAATAGCAATAATAAAGCTTACTGATTTTCCATTATGGGGATGGAAAATATTGAAACTTCATACCAATACTGTAGATTTATTATTTTTAGTTCTAAGAGGAAAAATAATTCACTGAATGAGCTAGCCTTTTAAATTGGATTCATTACCTGTTAGCAACAAGAGCCGTTTAAATTAAGAATTAAAATCGTTCCATATTTTGGCATTAAATCTTTGGTGCACTTATTGGAAGGAGACAAACTTTTCTCAAACTTTTAGTAGTCACTGCATCTAGATGTCATACTGATCAAGGTGTTGGAGCAGGAACAGGGAGAGCCGAGCTCTAGTCTACCATCAGCCACTGGTTATGGGCTAGTCACTCTCTCTCAGCCCAACCAATCTCACAAGGTTGCTGTTTGGAGACAACTGGAAGGAGGGAGCAATTTGTATGGTGCCTCCAGCTCCTGAATGAAATGCAGACTATAAATGAAATAAATAAATATATAACATATTGTCAGCTGTTATTGTAACATGCATAGGAACATGGTTCAGCATGGTACCATTTGCAATATGAGTATGTATGTATGTATGTATGTATGTATACACACACAAAAGCAGTCCTAATTTCCCAAGAGACTTAATACGGTTAAGCTAATGATCCCATGTGCAATTACATCCAAAGTCAGCCTATGCACAGTGAAGGCATCTCTTTCTCCCATGTATAGCAACTGAGATGTCCTGTGTAGGTTCAATTACCTGCAGCTCTTTCTGGGGGCTAAACAAGGTTTCTTCTCTTGCTGAAAATAAAGGGATTTTGATTGTTTGAAGATTCTGAAATTCATTTAATTTCTATTTTATATTTTAAAAAACAGACTGGAATCACACACAGAGCAGAATCCATTCAGCTCACACTTACTATCAAAATCTGAAAGCAGTTGTCAGTGTGTTCAGCCTGGAAAATTAATTGAGGTATTTACATACTAATATTACCTAATTGATATGATGGCAGGATAATTAAGTTATAGTCTACATTTGGCCAAAAATTACAGAATACCCAGATATTACCAGTGGCTTTCACAAAGCTGCATCTTCCCAGGCTCTCAACATTCACGCAGCTGCGTCCTTAGGAATTCTCAGAAAAAGACACTTGTTCTATTGAAAAGGATATATTTCCAATTTAGATGCTTTTCTAGTGTGCATGTGTATGGAGGGGGAGATAAGTTGGTGCAGAGGACCCACATAAAGGATAATAATCAGCATTTGGCAAGCTGTTCTTATCTAGAGAATGCATTGTACAAGACATTCCGTCTGGTAAATTATCCATCAAAAACGTCCATCGAGAGTTCATGGCAGATGTTCAATTCAAAATGCATGCTGCCTTTAAAATATGCAAGGCAGAAGAATTACCCCATCTGATGTTTGTGTGTGAGAAAGTGGATAAAATAAGGTGTTTTTATTTTTGCTGGGGTGGTGGTGGTTAGCAATAGAAGTTGTTTTTGATTGTAAGCTGTTAAACCAGCCAAGAAGCTTCTTGTACTGGCAGAGAGGTACATGCATTCAAGATCTAGAATTTCCTGTCTAGTTCCATCCCATATAGATACTCTGTGGCTAAGGGCTAGTGGTTTCAGCTTTGATCTTGTAAAATTAGATTAGAGAGAGTTAAATGTTACTGAACAGTATCCTTGAGAAGCACTGTCAGTAGTAAGGGATGCTGGGACTTATATTTTAGCAACATCTGGAGTACCATAAGCTGTCTACCCTTATTTTTTGTAGACTTGATAAAAGTTGATGTGGTATAGTGACTAAGGTATTAGACTAGGACTACAGAGACATATCAATGCACCAGGATTCTCCCGCGCAGCTGAGTTGTTCCCGGAAGAGTTCTGCTGCACCTGTTTCTTTGCCGTCTGGCTATCTGGCTTTTTGGCATCACGGGTTCTGCCTGGGGATCTGAAATTTGAACCTGCTGAAAGGTTTCATTTTCCTTGTCAGGAGCAGAGTTTTGCCTTCGCTTACGTGTTTCGTTCTCCTCTTCAGAGTCAGAGCCTAGCTGGGCTCTGACATCTTTTCACATCAACTCAATGTCTTGCAACAACTTAGTAGAAGTGGGAAATAATCCAGTCTTCATTGGAAGAGATGTCACAGTTTGGAAGTCACTCAACTCATTTGCAATCCTGATGACATACCAGAAATTATAATTGGCTTTATGACAGCCTTCTTTGGACCCTCCTGCCAACTCAGTATAGATCAGTTACTAGAGAAGAATATAGATATGGCTGAGGAGATTTCATTTCAACCAAGAGATAGGACAGAAGCTTAGAAAGTCATTGGAATCATTGAAGTTCCCCTCCATGATTGATAAGTATGCATGAGGAAGCTTTATGTCTTCTGTTTATAGGTGTATGTCCTAATCTGCTTAAGGCTCCTTAAAAAGGTAGCAATGACTTAAACCATTGTTTCCCACCCTTGTAACTTCTAGATATGTGAATGTAACTCCCAGAACATTCACAGCCAGCATGACAATTGCTGAGAATTCAGGGACTTCAAGTCTATATATTTGGAAACTGATGTGGGAATTTCTTTGGGAGCCAGAGTTTCTCAGGGCAAAGATATCAGTTATATCAGTAACTAACAGTAGCCTAGCTCTAAGATTGAAAAAAGACGAGGGAGGTAATAGTACCTCCTGGGGGTGGCTGGCCCCATAATGTCCTCCTGATAGTTGATTTTATCATCTCTGGGATTTTTACCTATTCTATCATTTATTGTTTTATTGTAATTTTATATGTATAGATTTTAACCATTGTTATCCTGTAAACCGCCCAGAGTCCCCTATTCGGGGAGATGGGCAGGGATAAATTTAAATAATAAATAAAATAAGGCAAAACAATTTGTTAAGGTGCTAGATAAACAGAAAGAAGAAATATCAGATTTACACCTTCATGTTGACAAAAGACACTCAACTGTTTATGGTGTCTTCATCCTAGTATGCAATAGATGTTTATTGAGTCTTACCATATTGAATATCTGGAAGTTTCTACTGAATTCAAACTGAGGGTCCTGACAGTTGCCAAAGTTGGGAAACATTTCAAAGAAAGTTGGGTTAGTAAACAAGATCTGGGTCTTGGCGAGACAGCCAGAACTTTGGTTTCCATAATACAGGGCTGGTTGTCCTATTTTTCATTAGAGGAACTGTTGTTTCAACAGTTGTCTATGGATAATTGAGGCCTTGAGAAGGCTGGCAAGAGCCTGATAGTCTCATAACTCCACTCCTGCTTGATGCTGGCTGTAATCATTAAGCGCCTGTGCTTCCAGCAAGATTTAACAGCTAAATCATGGGCAAATCATAAATTAAGGTGACTTAAGGTTTATCAGGTTCTGTTTCAGAGCATTGCTGAGCTAAACATGACCACATGAAATATTTGGTCAGAAGTTGCTTTTAGGTATTGAAATAAGAAATCCATCTTAAATACAAACATTTAATGTAGGTCTGTAACCCAGTTAAACAACTCACAGTTTACAAATTGTGTTTTAATCCATTGATTAATTAATTGATTTATACATACATACATGAATAAAAAAACAGTTTGGGAGAGAAAGCATTTTCTGTTGAATTTTAAACAGCACAGCCATCTGGCACAGCAGGTTCTCTTTTAAGAGGCATTTCTTCCTGTGTTGAGCGAAGGAATATGTCACATGAAATTTATATTAGTACTTTTGAAAAAGTGGTGCCTGATTAAATAGAGCAGACTTTTTGCCAACTTGTATTTTTTCAAAATTAGCAAATGTAACAAATTATCTGCAGACCAATTTATAAGATAGGAATAAATACATTAGTGTACTTTGGCTGATGGCAAAAAATAAGCAGAATCAGACCTGGTTACTACTTGGATGGGAGATTACGAGAGAATATCAGGACTATAGGCTAGTCTGGGATGTAAAAAAAAAAATCTGAGGCAAAAAATCGATATGGGCCAGGAATCAAGTTCAACTTGCAGGAGTCTTTACTTTTTGTTTAGTTGATCAGCATGCTACAAAAAGGCATTTATTATATGATATGGACAAGGACGTTTCCCCAGGTACAATTCTACCCATGGATCCATGGTGAGGCTTCTTCCATTGACTTTTTAGCTTGGGTATGTTGTTCTTTAATTTCCATCTTGGATGTTTGTTTGTAACCTTCTGATTTCAAGTATGTGGTTCCGAGGTAAATCCCAGGGGGATGGAGGTGAGAAAAGTATAAGGAAAGATAGAGGACTAGCCATAAATGAAAACTAAACCTTTGTGTCTCTCACACCACTTCCTAAAAGTGCAAATAGCTATGTATTTGGGGCTCTTCATCATTGGACTTTCTTTTTAAGCAATATCAGTAGATGCCCAGAACTGATATACTGTCATATCAATACTTGGGATTTGCTTTCTATCTTCCATTGGTGCTTTCTGCCCTCTACCGCTATAGTACATGCAGAGTGACTAACAGTGCTTGAAAGTTTGGGTTTTATTGTCATTATTGCTTTGACGTCCCTTGACTTTCTGCCAACACAATTGGCATAAGACCTGCATCCCTTTTTCCCCACTGGCTGCGTGAAGACACTACTGGGTTGCTCTGGTGTCTTTATGTTTTCCAGACTGCAGATTTTTCTTTCCCTTAAAATGCTTAATTATCTCACCAGTATCCTGCCTTTTTTTTTTTTTTTGGTCTTTGTATATGCACAAGGAAAGAAGGGTTGTTTGCTTTTCTGTGCTGAATCCACAACAGGGAAGCAAATGCTGGGGGAAATGGGGGTCACTGCTCATTTTCGAGCAGTCCTAATTGCTGGCAAGTTTGTTTTTACAGGATTTATAACTTAATCAGATTAGAGCTACTAGATCTGGGCTGCAAAAATCTGGATGACCACTAGATGGCAGCAAACAGATACAGAAAACTCTAGCTCTTAGAAAAGAGGCTGAATTTCTTTTCATTGTGTTGTATTAATATCATGAGAACCACACACATAATGAGATGCTAATGCGGAACATGCATGTATTTCCACTTTTTCACTCTTATTTTTCCTGAACCACTTCATTAGGTCATCTGGGGAAGTACAACCATTGCCAAGGAACAAAAGTTAAAGAATGGTTTTAAAAAGGACATTGTTCCCTAGAAATATTGACATGATGTTTTTTCAGTGGAGGGAGGGCATTTGCCTCCACTTCTGCTGACCTTGAAATGCTGAAAACAGCAAGCAAACACCATGATGAAATTACTCTAGACCCCAAGCTACCACAAATCCTGGAATAATAAAATCCCTTCACCCCTCTTTCACACACAGAGAGAAGGAGAATAAATTGCTTGCATGCAGTCTCCCTTTCGTATTCCTCCCGGTGCATTACTCTACCTGTGCACGCAACAAAAAGTAAGCAATTCCTATGAGGGGGAGTGAAAAAGCCACCAAGCCACATTTCTGCTTGAGAGACCTGCTAGGGTGGCTGAAGCCCAGGAGCTGGGAAACATGATGATTTAAGAGCTTCTGCATGCAAATGGGGGAACATCCACAAGCTCTACAGTCCTCCACACTTCATAAGAGCTTTACTGCAGTTTCAAATACAATGCAGCTGAGTTGAAAATAAAGTGATTTAGCTGCCAAACACAGAAGATAGCATGCAATTATGTGCTCCCGGCAACACATTGGCACTTTGCTGAGCAGCCCTGATCAAAAGCAGAACCAGAGCTTCTATACCTTTGGCTGACTGCACCACAAAGCCAAGGCAAAGGAAAAAGGCAGACACAGGGTAACGTTGTGACCTTGGAATGTTTTAGATCAGAGCTTTCCAAACTGTGTGTCGCGACACAAAAGTGTGTCGCCACACACAGTCTGGTGTGTTGCCACACAACCTGGAAGTGCTGACCATCATCAGCACTTCCAGGTTTTCCCACGGCGACACACCAACTGCAGCGCGCAAAACCTGAAAGCAGCAGCAGCGGTTCCGGGTTTTTGCACGCTGCCGCACTTCCGGGTTTTCCCGTGGCGACACACCAACGCCGGTTGGTGTGTCACCGCGGGAAAAACTTTGGAAAGCCCTGTTTTAGATAAACCCATCTGTGTGACCTTATTGTTATTTATCCCTTCCCATTAGGTCAGCATGCCAGCCATACTATCTCTGAGATATGGTCAGTTAATAGAAACCATTTGGTTTACTGGGCCACAGGTTCCTGACTGATTCTTCCCCCTGTCGCCACCCAGGGTCAGTTCAGCTTACTGTAAGTGTTTTCTTACAAGGGCACTTTAAGCAGTTCAAATGATGGGGCCAGGGCGGGGGCGGGGGCATCCCACAGGTTTGGTCCATGAATGCAGCTCCCATGTATATGGGGGAGGGGTACCTTTTACCATCACACATGTAACACTCTTTAATAAATCATCTCTGTTTCTGGCTGTCCATGTACAGAACATGTGTAAATGATGTAACTACAATTCTAACCCTAGGACTGAATGCTTTGGGAGCATCTCATCAGTATGAGCAATCCTCCCTACAGTTTTAATCGTTTTCAGGGTTTTTTTCTAATTAAAACTGTGCCATCAGAGCAATTATAGACTTCTCATCTATAGATCTATAGATTCTAGATCTTTGCATAATGTGTTCAAAACATGATACTTTTAGTTTGGTCATTTGTACCTCAGATGAGAGCTCTGGATTGATTGGTTCTATGATCCACTTGTCTGATTTCTTGGCTACCTGTGGCATTCTCAGAGTCTTTTCCAATATGAATGTTCAAAAGCATCAATGATCTTTCTATCCTGCTTCTTCTAAGTCAAACTTTTGCTTCCATAGAGTGTCACAGAGAAAATCATTGCCTGCATGATTCTGATCTTTATAAGTATACATATGCCATGGCATCTGAGTATCTTTTCCAAGGCCTTCATTGCTATCCTACAAGTCTGCATATTTCTTGACTGCTGGTTCCTTTAATATTGATAATCAATCCTAAAAGGCAGAAGCTATCTACGACTTTAACATTTTCATTGTCAATTCTGCTTGCTGTACCTGTTGTCATTAGTTTGGTGTATATATTTAGCCTTAGTGACATTTTTTTATTGTGGTCCTTGATTTTCATTTCTAGAAAAGTGTGGTTAGTTGCAATGAAAGAGATATTAGCATCCGTAATGAACTGATCGATACATTATCTGCTTTAATTCTTTTGAACTTTTTTTGTAATACATCACCATGGTTCATGGTACAAGTACAGGATTTCTTGAGCAAAACAATCTGCACAAATGGAGCAACACACACTGTCTCACACACAGCACTTATCACAGTTTGCATCTTCAACAAATATATGAATTGTGAATACATATCCTTTTATAATCAAGACCCTACTTTCTCCAGGAACTATATCCTGTTGATCAACTGTGTTGTCTCTATTCCTGTTAGTGAGGCTTTGTGTAAAATGCTAAAGGGAGCAAGTGACAGATCTTAAGGGGTGCGGTATGGATAAACCATATAATGTGCCCTGTGCTCACTAAGGCTATTGGAAGAATGTTTTGTGGACGGATAAGATCAAAATAGAACTTTTTGGCTTGAATGAAAAGTGTTGTTTGGCAAAAGGCGAACACTGCATTCCAGTGTAAGAACCTTATCCCATCTGTGAAACATGGTGGTGGCAGGATCATGGTTTGGGCCTGCTTTGCTGCTTCTGGACCAGGATGGCTTGCCATCATTGATGGAACTATGAATTCTGAATTGTACCAGCAAATTCTACAGGAAAATGTCAGAGTATCTCTCCGTGAATTGAAGCTGAAGAAAAAGTGGGGCATGCAGCAAGACAACAACCCAAAACACACAAGTCATATGTCCAAAGAATGGTTAAAGCAGAAGTTAATGTTTTGGAATGGCCAAGTCAAAGTCCTGGCCATAACCCTATAGAAATGTTGTGGAGGGACCTGAAGCGGGCAGTTCATGCGAGGAAGTCCACCAACATCCCTGAGTTGAAGCTGTTCTGTAAGGAGGAATGGGTTAGGGTTCCTATATTTATTATATTTATAAATTGTTAATTAAGAGGTATTTTAGCCTATTTATAATTGTATTTTAATGTGTTCTATTCTGTTTGTAAACCGCCCAGAGTCCCCCTCGGGGGAGATGGGCGGTGATAAATCAAATAAATAAATAAAATGAATAAATAAAATAAAATGGGCTAAATTCCTCCAAGCCGACGTGCAGGACTGATCAACATTCTCTTTGATTAGTTATCAGAAATGTTTAGCTGCAGATATTGCTGTCTGAGGGGGGCACACCAGATACTGAAAGCAAAGGTTCACATACTTTTGCCATACACAAATATGTAGCTTTGGATCATTTTCCTCAATAAATAAATGAACAAATATAATGTGTTGACTCATGTGTTTAATTGGGTTCTCTTTATCTAGTTTTAGGACGTGTGTGGAGAACAGATCATGTTTTAGATCGTGTTTATGGAGAAATATTGAAAATTCAAAAGGATTCACACTTTTAAGCACCATTATATGCGAGGCCACAATTAAAGGAGAAAACCTAAAATAAGTGAGGGTCTTTTAGAAGGAAAATGAGACACAGTATATTGTGAGTAGTTTTAGCAATGATATCAACCATGCATGCAAGCAGGCAGTTGTGTGGACAAATGGTTAACAATGAGGCATCCCAGTTACAGAAATAAAATGTCTAATGGTTTAGTAGTGATATTGAGAGTTCTATTCAAGCTATTTGGGGAGCTGGCAACCCTTTCAATCTTGTGCTGACCTTGTCTTAGCTAAGGTTCCCTATTGGCAGTTATGTTAGTGGCTATATAAAAACAATTGTACCATCCACTTGATCTTTTTTTCCCTGAGATTCATTTACCGACCTAAATGCAGAATATTGAATAATTTCATGGCAAAAACTGCTGAGTTCTCTCCCTTTCTGAACATTCAAATTTATCCCTTGAGGAATTAAAATGAAAATAACAGGGCGTCAGAAAAGAGTACATGAAAGTCATTTTTCCCCAAATGACATGGGAGCGTGGAGGGAACAAAGCTATAAAAGCACAATCCATATCAAATTATTCTTACTAGAAGGGCAGCCAAAATTATAAGAAAGCAGTTAGCCTCTCCTTAGCAGGACAGTCTCTAAGTCTATGTAGTTTGCCTTTTTTAAAAAGAAAAAAAAACTGGAACTGGAACTGGACAGGAACCGAAGAGACAAAAGTAGTCTGGGATAAGCAAAAAATTAGGAGGTCGTTCTTATGGCCAGCTCTGTGTAGCCTTTTGGTAAAGTCTTGAACACACACATGAAATTGACTAGTACAGGTAGCTGGGCTTAGGGCTCGATCGGAGAGAGACCTAGTAGGGAAGATGAGAACCAACAGCAACAACAGCAGCAACTTCTCCTAATCAAGGCCATGATTTTTAAGCATCTGTTTGAGTGGGGTGGTGTTAGAGCAACTTGTCCCCAGGGTCTGGTCTTATGCATGGGTTCCAGCCTCTGCCTATATTACATTCGTTGGTGACTTTAAGAAATGAGCAAACACAGAATGAAAGAAATACTGTCCATGTAGATTGATGGCAGCAGTATGGAGGAGGTTTGCCATTACCTTCTTCCAGGAATGAAATGGCAATGGATTAGGAATGGTTAGATTCCCAATCTAACCTATACAGGTAGTCCTTGCTTAACGACCACGACTAGGACCAGAATTTTGGTTGCTAAGCAAAGTGGTCATTAAGCGAATCTGACCCGATATTATGACCTTTTTGCAATGGTCATTAAGTGAAGCACCGCAGGTGTTAAGCGAACCACGTGGTCGTTAAGCAAATCATGCAGTTCCCCATTGATTTTGCTTGCCAGAAGCTGGCTGGGAAGGTAGAAAATGGCGATCACATGACCATGGGATGCTGCGATGGTCATAAATGTGAACCGGTTGCCAAGCACCCAAATCGTGATCCTGTGACCATGGGGATGCTGCGATGGTCATAAGTGTGAGAACCAGTTGTAAGTTGTTTTTTTCAACACTGTTGTAAGTCTGAACCATCACTAAACAAATGGTTGTTAAGTGAGGACTACCTGTAGGCTTGGGAAATCTGATGGTCTCCCATCCAAGTATTAACCAGTACCATCCCTGCTTTTTTTTTAAAAGAAAAATTGAGTTTAGCCAAGATTGACTAAACCAAATAAAGAAAGCAATAAAGAGGAAAGTTATAGAAGAGAATTTTGATTCAGAAATTATGGGAAATAGTGATAAGAAAAAGTAGTCCTGCAGTGAAATGTATTCAGTTTTATGAATTTCTGGGATTCCAATCCTCTCTATTCAAACAAAATACATAGTGAACATATACATAAATATGTTAAAAGCCATACAATCACCAGCATTAAAAAACATCTCTAGAAACTATGAACTGCCTTACTACATTTATTAGAAACTGGAAACCCCTTGTGCACTTTTTGGTGATTTATGGATTTAATGATTAGAAAGGGTAGATTATGGAAAGAAGGAAACTTTGAGGTAACCTTCAAGAGAGGGTAAAATATAAATGTACTTATAACTGTTGTTAAGAAGATCAGAATCCACTTCTTTAATATTCTTTCTTTTTTTCTTTTTCTTTTTCTTCTTTTCTGTTTCTTTTCTCTATTTTTCTTCTTCAACTTAAAATTTGTATTGTTTTTACTCTGTGGAAAAACTTCTTTAATAAAAAAATTATATATTAAAAGAAATAGAAACTTTGCACTGCCTAATTAAAAATGTTTTAAGACCCTTCCTTATTACAATTGCAAAAGCAGTTCTTTTCTACAATAAAAGCTACGCTACGCAGAAGCAAAAATTAAAGTCCTTAGTGAAGAGCTAAGAGTTCATGGCAGCCTATATTTTTTGTAACAAAACTTGGGGAGTCAAAATAGAGTCCCTCTGTTGAAATAGATGAAGTTTTATTAACTTTGGAGGGACCTCGTCTCTCAGTACAATAATAGAAACCATCAAGTTAACCATAGAACTATTTGTCTTGGGCAACAGGTAGGTTATTATATAGGATCTTTGATTTTATTAAGTCCTTAGTAGTAGATTCAATTTAGTTCAGAATCCACTTGTTAATTAGCAACTTTTCCCACTATTTTCAAGGACATTTTTTTTCCTTTTTTAGAATATTCTCCCAGATGATAATGTTAGCCCATTGGTATAGCTGCATGATATGTTTCATTACAGCACTATTTGATAAATCTAATTCCAAGCCTGACCTATATTGGAAGAAGTAATAACCTCATGATTTATAGAGCAAAGACATCTGAAAACAAGAAAAGTTTTAAGAGAATGACAATTTTATTAAATGTTTACAGGAAGCAATGGGAAGACCTGCCCTATATAGAAAAGATGTTCATCAAATGAAAGATTGCTGGGTTTGATAGTCTGGTCACATAGTTCATAGAAATCAATAAGTGTTTTGCAGAGTCAAACGAACGTTTGGGCATTCATCTCCAAAGCAACCTGCTTTATACTTCAAATGGTTTCGTAGGAATCAATGAGAGTTAAATGACAGCAAAGGATGCAACTTGAAAGATTCTCTTGTCTTCCTAACTACCAGCTGTTGGCAACTGTCCGCTGTCACCCATATATGTAGAAAATACCATATTGCATGCTCAGGATGCATTTCTTGCTGAAATTGCATTCAAATGTAGTCAAACCTTATGGTCAGGACAAATTTCAGTGGGCTAATTGCAAATTTAAGCAAGGTTACCTAGGAAGCTGCCTCAGAACATTTCAGATGATTTAATCCCCTAACCCACTATTATCTGCTTCTGGGCCTCATGCTATGAGCTCCTTCACTGACTACTCGGACCTTTTTTATTATTTTATTCAAAGCAGGGAACTACATTTTAAAAGGAAAACAAAAAGTAAAACTTAAAAACATCAATTAAAATTAATAAAGAAATTCCTCTTGAAATTAACAAGTAAAAGCCTGGAGAAAGATGAGTGTTTACAGATTTCCTAAAGTCTAAGAGTGGAGTCAAATGCCGCTCCTGAGGGGGTGCATTCCTTAGCCTGGGCTCAGTACAAGCCTGTGACTGTGAGGGCATCTTCAAAAAGGCTCTCCTGCAGATAATACCAACTGAGCAGGTTCATAACTGGAGTGGTGCTCCCTTAGATAGTCAGGCCTTAGGCTGTTTAGGCCTTGAAAGGACAGTGCTAGCATCACAAATCATGCCCAGTAAGCACTAGGCAACCATGTCGATCTTTCAGTACAAACTGCATATAATCTTACCCAACCTCCACATTTTGCACCAATTTCTACTTCCATAAAGGGGGCACGATGGCTCAGCAGGTAAGATGCCAGGCTTTTCGATTGGAAGATCGCTAGTTCAGAGGTTCGAATCCCTAGCCCCGCCTGACGGAGTGAGCTCCCGCACTCACCCCAGCTCTTGCCAACCTAACAATTCAAAAGCATGCAAATGCAAGTAGATGAATAGGTACCACTTCAGGGGAAGGTAACAGCGCTCCGTGCACGTCATGCTGGTCACATGACCGCAGAAGCATCTTCGGACAGCGTTGGCTCTTCGGCTAACAAACAGAGATGAACACCGGCCCCTAGAGTCGGACACAGCTGTGCAGGGGAAACTTTTACCTTTACCTGCTACTTCCATATGCTTTACAAAGGTAACTCCATATAGAGTGTATTGAAGTAATCAAGCTGGGATGAAACAAAGTTTGATAACTGTCACCAAATCTGATTCATTCTGGAAGGGACACAACTGGCACACTAGACATAATTGGGCAAAGGTGCCAGCAAAACCACCACTAAGAATCCAATGACAGCTGCAGATCAAAGAGCGCTTCCAGATTGTAAACCTGCTCTCTCAGATGAAGTGCAACCTTGTCCATCAGGCTGAACTTCAGGCCCTGAGCCAGTTTTCTATTTACCAACAGCAACTCCGTCTAATCTGGACTTAATTTCAGCTTGTTCTCCTTGATCAACCTCTTATTAAACTTTACCAAATTTCCAAGATGCTGATTGCTTTCTTAGAGTTGGGTGATAAAGATTAATAGAGCTGGGTTTCATCAGCACACTGATGACATCCCACTGCACAGTTTACATTCCCATCCAGTTTCCCGCAAAGATAGGAGAATAGTGAAACTACTTTGGCTACCTCCTATCATATCTCTATCTGCCAGTTATTCCTTAAATGTTTACATTGAACCGTAGATGCTGGCAACTGAACCATAATCATCACTGTACGCAAAGCAAATGTTCTTCCCTGATAACAGCCCTTTAGCTATATGATCCCTTATTTTCTTTGTCATCAAACACGGAAAGTTTGATACAGCAGAAAAACAAGGAAATAGAGAAAAGAAAAGCATATAAAAATGTTTGTAACACAACCTCTATTTATTGCTTTGTAGCTGGTATAGCTTTCAACAAGATTACTGTTCAGATCATTTGCAGCGTTAAAAAAACAGCATCAAGATTACATGCCAATTCTGAAATATGTTTATTTCCACCAAGCATTATCATGAAACATGGTATCTTTAATATGAATCAGGAAACCTTTATAAAGTGTAAAGCAAGAAATTAGACTTGATTCTGGAACTCAGCATGTATTCAGAACTGGGAGATCTATCACTTTTAGTCTCTGAAAGAGACATTGGGAATCAATGCACTGTAATTTGAGAAAGAAAGAGAAGGAGGGAGAGAGAAACAGACAGACTTGGGGCTGATCTGAAACATAATTACAATTGGGATAGCCACTGTATTTTTCCAGCCTTTCAAGCTTTCCCGTCCATGTCCATATCAGTACTTCTACATTTCTTTGAGAAACAGAGAGAATTTCCTGCAACTGAAAGATGTGCCACCCTTTATTTTGTGCTAAAATATTAGCAACTGCAGGTTCTTTTTATTAATAGGTTGGATAAACTTTATAAATCTGAAAGTCTATGGGCCAATTTGGTTTTGCATAACTTATAGAGTAATTTACTCTTGACGAGATTATTGCTTAAGCATTTTACTCAAAAAATGGGTATGCTTAAGGATGAATGATTAATGGGATTCAGCCCAAATCTGCTGGCAATCTGTCCTTTAGATGGAGCAGCCCATAAACCATTAGCGTGTTAGCAAATTGGGAACAAATTAATTGCTTCTTATTACATATTAATATGTCAATAATACGGACCTGTATACATGTATACCTAATTTTTTATAGTACTGACAAAGAAAAGCAATACAGGTAGTCCTTGTTTAGTGACTGTTTGCAGTTACGACAATGATGAAAAAGTAACTTTATGACCAATCCTCACATTTACGACCTTCACAGATCTGTAAAGCAAAGGAAAGCTGAAGTAAGATTGTAAGCACAGTTGCGGGTTCACTTAGTGACCACTTTGCTTAATGACTGAGTTGTCAGTCCCAAGTGTGGTCATTTGTCAGGAGTGAGTTGGTTCCTGCTGCCACGCTGGATTCCGAGTCAGAGGAAGATGGGATGATCATGGAGGAAGCAGGAAGAAGCTGGGACGACATGAGAGCTGAATCTGAGCCAGAGTTGCTGATTGGAGGTCGCCCGGAAGAAGAAGCACCTCTACCTATCAGTGCATGGCAGAGAAGGTGGGAAAGGTGGGTCGAGCAGCGCGAGGCCTGATTGGCTCCCACACGCGAACAGCACCAAATTCAAAGGATAAAAAGGTGAGCACAGCCAGCGCTGGTCACCGGAGGCAACCATTCGCAACCACCACCCATGCACTTTCTGGAGAGCTGCTCCATCACCATGTGTGATCCCGGAAACGAGCCTAGCAACGCCACTGCCTGAGAACCCGCTTTCGTGCCAGACCCTGCTGCTGCCTCGGATCTCATCCTTGAACCCAGTCTCGCCTTAGCCTTGCTGTTTGTTCCCGAGCCTTGTCCTGCTGCCGCCATTCCAGTCTCCGAGTCCCGGCCATTTCCCATGCCCGTGCGTTGGCCCGAACTGTGGCCATTCTCTGCTGATGTGATCTCTGCCTTGGTGAGTGCTCTTGCCTCCCAGCCCTGCCTGATGAACGCACCAGTCCTTGACTCCCAGTCTTGCTCTGGTCCCGCGTCCTGGTTGCCAACCACGGCTGGCTCATTTCTGAACCTGGCCATGTGCGAACCCAGGGCAAGCGTAGACTGGTCTACCTTCTGTGATCTTGTGGGGGAAGATCCTCAGCCTTGTCGGTCTACTGTTCAGTCATTTAGTCGTGTCCGACTCTTTGTGACCTCATGGACCATAGCACGCCAGGCCTTCCTGTCCTAAAAACCTTTAAATAACGCTTCCTGTGTCAGTTTTAGTCGGAACAGGACAGATTGGCTACAGCCCCCCTCCCCCACTGGGGAGAAAGGAAGCAGGGGTTTTTTTCTCTTCTTTTTTTTTTTTTTTTTTTTGTCTTTGCTCTTGTCTGCACCAAGGACACATGGAACAGATCTCAATGGAGAACGGACAACTCTCCCAACAAAACTCACAACTTAACGAGCAAAACATGCAACTCAACCAGCAAATCGCCCTGTTGAATGCACAGCTGCAAACGCAACAACCCGCAGCTGCCCCGGTCATACACAAGTGACCCAAATGTCCAGCGCAACTACCAGAGAGATTCAATGGGACCCTAGCTCAGTTCCCAGCATTCTTTGCTCAATGCCAGCTCTACCTGAGCCTCCACCTAGAGGAGTTCCTGACTGATCACCACAAGGTGGGGTTCGTTACCAGCCTACTGTCGGGCCATGCCGCACGCTGGGCTTCACCACTGATTCTCCAGCAGGACGCACTTTTAGGAGACTTTGATGGGTTTTGCTGCCATCTTCAGACCATGTACTGTACATGGACCCCATTAAGACCCAGACTGCCAGTAGACGCCTGAGGGAGCTACGACAAGGGGGCCAACCGGTGGCTGAATATATCAGTGACTTTCAGCTACTGGTGCAGGATCTGAAGTGGAACGAGGAGGCTCTTCTGGACCAATTCCAGGAGGGGTTGTCCTCAGAGATCCTGGATGAGTTGGCCCGGACTGAGTGCCCCCAAACTCTTCAAGCTCTGACACACCTCTGTCTCCAAATTGATGTACATTTGCAGCAACGGAGATCGAGGAGACGCTTTGCATTGCCTCCACCCTTCATTCCGCATGCCCCAGCAGTTCACCCACTTATCATGGATGAGCCCATGGAGCTGGGGGGCACCAGGCCTTGCCTCATGCAGATGGAGAAGGACTGGCACCACCAGGAAGAACTGTGTTTGTACTGCACGGAAGCAGGTCACTGCACCGCAAACTGCCCCAAGTTTACCATTGCCTCCCGGTCAGAAAACGGACTCAGCCCAGCCTAAATGGGCAGTTAGGCTGGGCTGAGCTGGTGGCCAGCCAGACATCCTCGCCTCGAACCGTGCCCTTAAAACATTTGTCGATAACTGTCACCCTCCAGGTTCTGAAGACCTCAGTGCTGGTAGCTCAAGCCATGGTCGATTCAGGAAGCCACCTTCAATTTCATGGACCAAGGGTTTGCAGAGGAGTGGGGGGTTCCCCGCAGTGAGGTGGATCCCCCCTTGGTCATTGAAACCATAGATGGGTGAATGCTCTGTTCCGGTCCCGTGGCTACCACAACCCAACACCTGTTCATGAGCGTGGGGAATCACCAAGAATGGCTAGAGTTCTACTTGGTCACTACATCTCATTGCCCCTTGGTACTGGAACTAGTATGGCTCTGGGCACATGAGCCGCAGATCATGTGGGCCTTGGGGAAAATCAAATTCTCCACCCCACAATGCGCCAGGCATGTGTCCAGCACCTTCGCCACTGCACAACCTGACGCTGCAGAACTGCAGCTCCCTCCACAGTTCAAAGACTACACGGATGTATTCAACAAAAAAGCGGCTGACCAACTTCCACCACATCGGTCCTATGATTGTCCCATTGACCTGGTCCCTGACGCAAAGCTTCCAGTGAGGCACCTCTACTCTCAGAGCTGGAGTGGGCAGCCCTCAGGGACTTCATAGACACGAACTTAAAGAGGGGGTTCATCAGACCCTCAACTTCTCCGATGGCCACTCCCGTGTTGTTTGTAAAAAAGAAGTTGGGGGAGCTATGAATGTGTTGCGACTACAGGAAATTGAACATTACAATTAAGAACCGATGCCCCCTACCATTGATTTCCGAGCTCCTGGAATGGCTCCGCAGGGCTCGACTGTTCAAAAAATTGGACCTGAGGGGGGCTTACAATTTAGTATGCATTCAGAAAGGGGATGAATGGAAGACCACATTTCACACCTGTTATGGCCGTTATGAGTTCACGGTTGTGCCTTTCATTCTTTCTAATGCCCCTGCTGTCTTCATGCACTTCATGCATGATGTGTTCAAGGACCTTCTAGACTGGTACTTGATTATTTACTTAGATGACATCCTAATCTTCTCATGCAGCATGTCCGCACAGTACTGCAACGGCTGTGCGAGAACATCTTATATGCCAAGTTGGAGAAATGCCAATTTGCCTATGAAACCATTGACTTTCTGGGCCAGCAGCATTGCAATGGAGCTGGGCAAGGTGGAGGTGCTACAGTCCTGGCAGCCCCTGCGCCAGGCCAAGGACATGCAGTGGCTGCTCGGATTCGCCAATTATTATCGCAATTTCATCCCACAGTTTGCAGCACTCACCACCCCTCTATCCAACCTACTCCAGAAAAAAACTAAGTTTACTTGGGGAGAGCCCGAGCAATGGGCTTTCAAAGAACTAAAACTTGCTGTCACCTCCGAGCCCATCCTCAGACATCCAGACCCATTCCAGGCATTCGTGGTGGAAATGGGCACATCTGATATAGCCATCAGCGCCATTTTGCTTCAAGCCGACCCCCGCACCAGCATCCTATGCCCTTGTACTTACCATTCCTGAAAGCTTGCGCCCGCCGAGAAAGCCTACACCATCTGGGACAAAGAGCTCCTGCAGATCAAGGTAGCGTTCGAGGTATGGAGACACCATCTGGAAGGGGTCTGCCACCCAGTCAAGGTGAGAACCAACCATCATAACTTGGAGCACCTGAAGACCACCAGAAACCTGAACCAGCAACAGATCCATTGATCCCTGTTCTTCTTGCAGTCCAATTTTAAAGTGACTTACATCCCTCGAGGCCAGAACCAGAGGGTGGACGTGCTCTCTAGGAAGCCTGAATATGATCACCTAGAGTCCCCAGTTGAGCCTCAGTTTGTTATTCCCCTCGAGTGGTTCACCGAAACCAACACACTGCATGACCTGCTACAACAGATTTGGGAGCAGCAATGGAACGATCCTTTTGTGAAGAAGCAGATGCAAGAAATCGCACAGCTCCCCACAGATCAAGCAACACCCTGGACTTGCAACCATGATGCGCTCTGCTTTCGGGGGTACTATTATATACCATCAGGGGAGCTACGGAAGCTGGCCCTACAGCTGTGCCACGATAATCCCGCCACCGGCCATTTCGGATTCTTCAAAACTCTGAACTTGGTTTCCCAGGAGTTCTGGTGGCCGCGCATATGGGACGATATGAAACAGTATGTGGTATTGTGCCCTGAGTGTCGCAGAGCCAAGAACCAGATGGGCAAACCCCCAGGGCTCCTAATGCCACTGCCCACCCCAGGAAAACCTTGGGAGGACATTTCCATGGACTTTATCATGGACCTCCCAAAATCCCAAGGCACCATGACCATTTTGGTAGTGGTGGATTCAGTGACTAAGATGGCACATTTCATTGCATGTGCAGGCCTACCCACTGCGCAAGAGACGACGTGCTTGTACATAAAGCACGTTTTTAAACTGCATGGAATAGCAAAAAGTGTGGTGTCGGATCGTGGCTCACAGTTCACTGCCCGGTTCTGGAAAGCTCTCCTCCAAGGCCATTTATTGTCGGCTTTCTATCCAGAATTGGACAGAAAGACTAAACGGGTGAACGCCATCTTGGAGCAATATTTGCGTTGCTACGTTAACTACCAGCAGGACAATTGGGCAGATTTGTTAGCACTAGAGGTGTTCACCTACAAAAATGTGCAACACACATCCACCAAGATGTTCCAACTGCCTTCTGCAGAGGACTCCTCGCAGAATTCATCTGCACGTGGACTAGAACCTAACATAAACTGGGCAGCCTTCTGTGATTTATAAATAAAGACCTTTAAATAACGCTTCCTGTGTTGGTCTTAGTCGGAACAGGACATCACTAAAAGAGGACTACCTGGACTTCTGGAGGAAGAAATGGTAGACTGAAGACAACTCTACAAAAAACGGAGCTAATGACTACAGCAGAATGAAGAGCCGGTGAGTGGACTGGGTCTTCGAAACTTGTCCGGACAAGGAGAGGACTTGAAATTGCCCACAAGTGCTCCAGACAGCTGCTCCTCATGAGGACACTGCAACATAGCAGTCTCCAGTGGGTTTAGAGCTCAGGGAGACAAGGGAATAGCCATCTTACTCAAACCATGGTTGGCGCCTTTGAAAGGCCACTAAATTTGCATAGTTCCTTTTCTAATCACTTTCAGAAATTGCTTGTTAACTGCTTTTCAGGTATTAGAAACTTTTGGATCGACAAGTTTGACAGCACCAGGTGGGTTTCCTTCAATCCTTAGCAGAAGAAAGTTTTAACTACAAGTTTAATAACTTATTTTTTAAAAAAAACAGCAAAAGCGTGATTAGAACTTTGATTTTAGAAAGTTACAAATGGACTAAGGGTCCAGATAAATTTGGAATAAGATTTTGGAATTAATTATAAAGAATCCTTCCAATGGGAAAATGCTCCTGTTTTGAATTTTTTAAAAAAAACATAAGATTTTAAAAATTGGACACTAGAGGGAACTAAAGATTACAATTAAAGGAGAAGAACACATAAGATCAACTTATAATTACAGGATAAAGCAAAATATTCTAACATTGGACTTATTAAAGGATATTTTTGATCAGTGGACTCAGAGGTTAATATTAATAATGTCAACAAAGACATCTGCCTCTATGGAGAGACTGTGCTAAAAGATGTTATGGAAGAGGAACAAATTTTACCTGAGATCAAGATCAAGACTGAGTTGAAAGTGGATTTACAAATGACAGGCTACAAGAATGACATGGAAAAAGATGCTACACTGGACATACAAAAGAAACCGGCTGATGCTTTAAGAATTAAAAGTGATATACAAACAATAATTTGTATTATTGTTATTGTAAGCTGCCCAGAGTCGTCGTATGTGAGATGGGCGGTAGAGAAATTTAATAAATAAATAATAAATCAAGAGAGTGACCTGGATAATTTTCCTATATTGGATTTACAAAAGAGGCTTCTTAAAATTTTGAAGAATCTTGTGAGAAGGGACAAAGAAAACATGAAAAGAATTCAAGTTCTAGGACATTATTTGAAGGGATTAAAGAATAAGATTGTTTGAAGTAAACGGAAGGAATATAATATTGGTTTATTTGATCAAGGTTAAAATAGATACGTTGTTATCTCTGGTAACCCTTAATGGACTTTTGCTGACTTTTGGACTGAAATGATGATGCTTTATGGATTTGTTTATGGATAAGGGATGGGATATGAGAAGAAGAGATAATTTGTTGTATTTTAAGAGGAGGTGATAAGTTACTAAAATTGTTTATACTTGTGATGAAGGTAGGAAGTCACTTCTTTATATATTTCTTTTTTTTTCTTTACTATATTCTTATTTTTCTTCCATTTCCATTTCGATTTCTATTCTGCACCTTCTACTCTTAATTTTTGTTCTTTTTTAGTTTGTATTAATTTGTACTGTTGTAAGTATAATGTTTAATAACATTACTATAAAAAAACTAAACAAGGACTACCTGTATTGATTAAGCAATGCCATGCATTTAGGGTACAAGGATATTTTGTGAGTTGAGTTGTTCTGTTTTGATTTTTAGCTCAATAATTGGTCTAATTGAAATTCCAGGGTTCAAATTCCATAATTCTGAACATAGCTGATTGGAAATTACAAAAACTGGAATGCAACACACATCAGGAAAGCAACTGGTTGAGGACGGATTATCATATGGATATCTTTGTTTATATCTATAGCTCCACATTTAGCGGCTGCCTTACTTCCTAGGAACTCTGGATGGCTTACAAATAGAAAAGAACAACATACAAGTAAAACAGGACCATGGCTGACCAGAACAACAATACACCCAACCATTTGGCAGACATAGCAAACATAATGACCTCCCCCATCCCAAGGCTCAGGATAACCACCAAGTTTTTAGCAGTTTCCTAAACATCACAAGAGGGTGTGGTGGCTCAGCAGGTAAGACGCCAGGCTTGTTGATCACAAGTTCGGAGGTTCGAATTCCTAGCCCCACGTGACGGAGTGAGCTCCCGCACTTGCCCCAGCTCTTGCCAACCTAGCAATTCGAAAGCATGCAAATGCAAGTAGATGAATAGGTACCATTTCGGTGGGAAGGTAACAGCGTTCCACGTGCGTCATGCCGGCCACATGACCGCGGAAGCATCTTCAGACAACGCTGGCTCTTCGGTTAACAAACGGAGATGAGCACCGGCCCCTAGAGTTGGACACGACTGCACAACTCTGCGGGGGGAACCTTTAACCTTTTAAAACATCACAAGAGTGGGAGCCGGAGAGCCTGAGATTCTGGCATCCATGTGATGCAAGAGAAATGTTTGTACAGTAGCATTTTCTATTTAGCTATTTCAGTGTTTTTATATAGTTGCAACAGCAGTTTTTTTATCATGTCATCAGCAGTTATCTTGAACCATTCCTGTCTCTTTTCATGTAGTTATATTTAAATCAATGAAAAATGTCATCACGTTCCCACCCTCACTTTCTCATCTTCTTTTCTCTTAAGTAAAAAACCCAAATTCATTCATTCTCTCAAATGGACTTCAAGACCATCAATCATCTGAGCACAGAACCTTTTGTAGCTCATCAGCATCTTTATTTCCGTGAGATGCCAAGGGTGGGAAATACAGGGCTAAAAGTATTAGTGAAAGGGGAGTAATGGGTATATTTCCAAAATTGTTTAGTTCTTTCATTTAAGCATGCCATGAAAAACAGGATGATTTGTTCAAAATCTAGAAAACTGTTTCACGTAGGGAGTATTTTCAAATGAGGCTTTTATTCTGTTATGACTTTGTTTCATTCATGGAACTCTATGGAGGAGGGGTCCAGACAGCACCACAAAAAAAAAAAAAAACAGAACAGAACAGAACAGAACAGAACAGAACAGCAATTCAGTGTCCTTAGACTGATAAGGAAGACCATGAGCGTTGCATCTAGAAGCATCATTGATGACAGTGTGGAAAGTTTGAAGCATTACCAAATACTTCCAATATTATTGGGCTCCAAATCTCATCAGCCTTGTTGTTTATTCGTTCAGTCGCTTCCGACTCTTCGTGACTTCATGGACCAGCCCATGCCACAGCTTCCTGTCAGCCGTTGCCATCCCCAGCTCCCCCAAGGTCGAGTCTGTCACCTCCAGAATATCATCCATCCATCTAGCCCTTGGTCAGCCCCTCTTCCTTTTGCCTTCCACTTTCCCTAGCATCAACTTCTTCTCCAGGGTATCCTGTCTTCTCATTATGTGGCCAAAGTACTTCAGTTTTGCCTTTAATATCATTCCCTCGAGTGAGCAGTCTGGCTTTATTTCCTGGAGTATAGACTGGTTTGATCTTCTTGCAGTCCAAGGCACTCTCAGAATTTTCCTCCAACACCACAGTTCAAAAGCATCTATCTTCCTTCGCTCAGCCTTCCTTATGGTCCAGCTCTCGCAGCCATAGGTTACTACGGGGAATACCATTACTATGCGGACCTTTGTTGTCAGTGGCCTACATTAAGAATATAAGAATAGCCATTCTGGATCAGGCCAAGGTCCATCTTAATTCAGCATTTTGTTTCTGACTAACATGGTCAATGATCAGGAAAGACATCTGTGGAGTCCTGCTTTATATATAATTTTTCCAATAGAAGCTTCCTTGCATTTCATTCAGTTAAAATAGTTTTTGTTTTTATTGCTGTCATTGGAAATTTTTCACATGCAGTTACTCCCAATGCAACTGCAATCCATTTTCATGATTTACATACAATTTCACTGATCCTTAAATCTCATTAATAGGACTTACTATTATCAGCAGGCACTGATTATAGAAATGCTAAATAAGAGTGGGGCTAATAATTAGTCCTGTTGGATTCCTGCTTGAAACAGTTGCTTGTATTGATGTCTCAACATGAGCAATTACACTTTGAGGTGTTTAATTAAGTCAATTGATAAGCTACTATACACATGAGCACAGCTAATTCGACTTTATTTAAGGTTTAAGATGAATGGAAGGACTCCAAACTTCAATAAATTCAAAATGTGTTGCTTTAATGCAATTCCCTTTCTCAACCCAATGACTAGTTTATTGACACAGCCCCTTAATAAGAAAAAAAGTATGTTGACAACTTTATCTATATTAATATTCCAGAGCTGCTGTCCTAAGCAGATTTATCTGGCAATATAGAGGAGGGTTACACTATCATTTTTTATCTCAATTGTCAGAAAGTATTAATGTATTGCTGTTTCCCCATCATTCATGTTTCTTGGAGTGCATCCTATGAGGTTAGTCTCCTGTTTCCTCCTAGTGCTAAGGCTTACAATGAGGTTCCCCACATCCAATGTACTACAACTTGCCAGGAGAATAAGAGTGTCATGGTATCATAACACTGAGATGTTATGTAGTTGACAAATAGTTCAGAGTAAAGGGGTTCCTCTTTTAAATGGGAGGTGAGTAGTAGTCTGAAAGTTTATGGGAGAACATAATTGAACAGGACTTTCAAGTGGGAGAAAATGGCAATGGGATTCCAGATGGTTCATATTGCATTAGCCAGAGGTAGTTCTCTCTGAGTTTCAGTTTCAAGACTGCAGATGGCCAGAAGATGACATAAAGCAACTGAACCTGGGTCAAGTGAGAACAAGAGACAATTATATTCCACCTGGCTTTATCTGTATTCTGAAACTGACCCACCTCTTGAGTATGAGCAATGGATCACTTAAGCACAGATTTAGATGTTTATGTTTCCTGTTGACTGACAGGTAGATTCCAGACAAGTGGTTTCTAGCACTAATAAATAGTGTAAGCTACAAATGGAATTGCAGTTGACTTCCTACATGATTAGGGACATCACACTTATTGTGTACATTCAGCCCAATATATTCTGTGAATGTGAACCTAAGTGCAGTTTGTGAATAAGATGATTTAGTTTGCCTGAGCTCTCAGTTAAAATAGCGGGGGGATCACATATTTACATTTTGCTCATCATAAAGCATCAAAAGCATTTAATATTTGTTTTGTATAAAATGATTACACTGGCAGTGTTTTTTTTTCCAGAAAAATTACGTTGCCTTTATGGCAACCATCAGAATTATTTGGGGAAATGAAAAATTGGAGTGACTAGTTATATGGCAGTATGAAATTATTTCAGACAAATATGCATGCTATGACTATAAAGTAATACCACCAAAGATTATTCTGAACATGTGCAATACTGTGATCAAGGATGGACAAATCTGTCAGTCTTGGTTCCACTTAATTTTTCACTTTTCGAGCCATAGGTTTAGCTTGGTGCATTTCTGCATCTATTTTTATAAAGTCCATAAATAAATAAACTCAATTTTATATGCATTTTTCTCAGTATTTGTACATTTGCTTTTATCAGTATGCTTTTTTCTGCAATATTTTAGTGTGTGCTCTTTCACTGATTTTCTTTTTTTAAGTTGGGAACTATATTGATAAAAGCATAGATTAAAGGGTCAGGCTCAAAGAGACTTTCTCCTTGTACGAGACTCTGAATCTGGATTAACTGGATCTAGGAAAAAAAATAAAGACATACTGTAGATGCTGATTATGATTTTAAGACATAAAGGTAAAGTCCCTCCCTTGGGGGGGAGATGGGCGGTGATAGAAATTTGAAAAATAAATAAATAAATAAATAAATAAATAAATAAATAAATAAATGTTTCTTTTGAACTGAGCTCAACTGGAGACTGAACTCAATCTGGAGGATACCATCTTTAACTCTTGAAAAGGGTAGCACTTTCCCGGACAGAGTTGGCATGCAATTTGGGGAGGAAGAGCAGGTGGCACCCTGGCCAAGGGGCCTTTGCACAAGTTCTTCTTGCCCGCCAGCTGCACCATGAGGTCCTGCTCATGGTCACTCATGCCCTGGTCACTTCCCATTTAGACTACTGCAACATTCCCTACATGGGGCTGCTCTTGAAGACCATCCAGAAATTTCATCTGGTCCAGAATGAGAGGGCACATGCAGTTCTGGGCACCCTGTGGTTTGCCAATTTTACATGGCTGCTACGTGAGCTGCACTGGCTCCCAGTTTCTTGCCCAGTGCTATTCACAGTGCTGGTTATCACCTTTGAAGCCCTCTGTGGCATTCGGCCAGGTTACCTGTGGAGCTGCCTTTCCATGAGGACATCTACGCGTCTCACTAGATTGGATAGGGTGGGGTCGCTCCAGGTCCCGTCTCTTAAATCTTGCCATCTGGTGGGATCCAGGAAGCGAGCTTCTTCTGTAGCGGCAACTACCTTGTGAAACAGCCTCCCCCTGTCCTGGCTTTTCCCTCAGGTGGTGGGTCAGACAGGAGGGGAGCCCAGCATTAGTGGTTCTGTGATGGGGTTGATACGGCACTTGGAGGTTTAGAAGGGTTTTTAATTTTCTTGTTGTTGTTTATTTATATGCTGTTAGCCATCCAGAATTGTTTTATATAATATGGGCAGCCATACACATTTTTAAAATAAAATAAAATAAAATAAAATAAAATAAAATAAAATAAAATAATAATAAAATAAAATAAAATAAAATAAAATAAAATAAAATAAAATAAAATAAAATAAAATAAAATAAATAAAATAAAATAATAAAATAAAATAAAATAAAATAAAATAAAATAAAATAAAATAAAATAAATAAAATAAAATAAAATAAAATAAAATAAAATAAAATAAATAAATTCCTGGTTACCATGGACACATCTGTGTAGTTTTCCTGAAGACAATTATTTCAGTCATTTGCTACTGCTTTCTTTTAGGGTGGTTTTTCAGTGTCCCAGTCAAGGTTACACTCTGAAATCTCCTTATGGTCTTTCCCAGTCTAAGTACTGGGTCTGACCCCATTTAGCTTTCCAAGAAAGACAAAGCCAGTTGTGTTTATTGATGTATTTGCTAAAGTTATAACCCAACCATCTTTTCTTCAGAAGCTCAAGATGGTTTACAAAGTATTCCGTCCTTCAGTTTTTCCCAGCTGCAACATTCCTCTGAGAGAGGTTGGGCTCTCCCAGTGAGCTTCTGGGGCCAACAGGGGACTGGATCCTGGGCCTCCCCATTTTTTTAACCACCACACCAGACTGGCTCTTGAGTGAGTGTCAAACAGGCATTCTTTAGCCAGGAATCCCAATGTCTTCAAAGGGCCCTTGGTTCCCCGCCATGCAGATGGACCTTGGAATGTATTAATGTACTCCTGCATTTATTCTAATGAGATTTTTGTTTTACACATTAAGTTCAGTCCCAGGAGTTATATATTATCTTATGTTTATTTGTATGTATGTATGTATGTTTGTTTGTTTGTTTGTTTGTTTATTCACTTATTTATGCATTTATTTATTAGATTTGAATAGCCACATATCTCACTTATGTGACTCTGGGTGGCTCACAACCATTAAAAACAACAGTGATAAAACACAGTAAAAATATAAATAAATGCAACAAACATGCAACCTGTGATGACTCACTCCTCTGATATTAATTTAGAAACGTTTAGCACAAGCCATGATAGGATATGAAAAAGTTCTTTTATTAATACAAGTGAATAGAATCAATGCAAAGAGCAAACTAAGAATTTTCCCATGCAAACATATTTTAAAACCTGCCAGACTCTCAAGTACTCCTCGTCCACCCCTCCCTTCCTGACTCACTTCCCATAACTTTACACGGCCAGCCTTTGATGTTTCCAGATGGACGGCCTTGGCGCCTGGTTCCTCTCTCCCCTTCCTAACGCCTGCATGCCTTTCCTATCTCTACTGGTCGCTCTACTGTCTGGCAAGCAGTCGATCTTATTACTACAGGCTTCGCACTAACTAGTTTCTACAAACCCCATCTATCTAAAGCAGAATGGCAGGATGCCATCCTGACACAACCATAGTTAAACCACAATTAAAAGCTCAGTTAAACACAAACATAATCACAGTCAACAGGTGAATACAACCATACATTCCATTCAGTACAACCTCTGAAAAGGCTCACCCCTACTACTGGACCCCCAGTCATGATGACACTGCCATGTCTTCAGGCCCTTCCTAAAGGCCAGCAGGGTTGGGGCCAATCTAAATTCTGGGGGGAGGATGTTCCAAAGGGTGGTTGCAGAAAAGTCTCTCTTCCTGGGTCCTGTCAGATGACATTCCTGAGTGGGCGGGACCCATAACGTGCCTCTCCTGCCAGATCTGATGGAATGGGTAGATGTAACCGGGAAGGGGTAGTCCCTCAATATCCCGGTCCCATGTCATGTAGGGCTTTATAGATCATTACCATATATGTATATGTATGTGTATATATATAATAACTGCATTATTGCACTTACATCCCTATGAGTTGGACTGAGAGTGAGCCACCCAGTCGGCTACCATGCCTAAGGGAGGACTAGAACCTAGGTCTCCCTGCTCCTAGTCCAGCCACAATGGCTCTTGTCTGTCTGTCTATCTCTATCATCATCATCACCATCATCATCATCATCACCATCATCATCTCTGATTAGTTTTCAATGTTGGCTAAGTACTGCCAACTAGTTCTAAAATTCCCAGTGGAATTTGAACACTGTTTCTCATGCTGCCATATTTTGCTTTTTTAGATTCCCATCACCACTATCTCCTTAAGCTTGAACAGTGCATCAGCATCTTCAAATTCAAGCCAACCTTCCATATATTATGTCTAGATTTCTGATCCTATCAATATAAATGTCTCCACTGTCAAAGTTCCTTGACTGGCCACTCACTATTTTATTTTATTTTATTTTATTTTTTTTTATTTTTTTATTTTTTTATTTTATTTTATTATTTTATTATTTTATTTATTTTATTTCATTTTATTATTTCATTTTATTTATTTTATTTTATTTTATTTTATTTTATTATTTTATTATTTTATTTTATATTATTTTATTTTATTATTTTATTTATTTTATTATTTTATTTTATTATTTTATTTTATTTTATTTCATTTTATTATTTTATTTTATTTATTTTATTTTATTTTATTTTATTTTTATCATTTCATTTCATTTCATTATTTCATTATTTCATTATTTCATTTTATTTCATTTTATTTTATTTTATTTTATTTTATTTTATTTTATTTTATTTATTTTATTTTATTTTATTATTTTATTTTATTTTATTTTATTTTATTTTATTTTATTTTATTTTATTTTATTTTATTTTATTTTATTATTGTACTCCTCTAATATCCCTTATTTCTTGTCATCTGTTCAGCTAATAAATGTCAAAAAGCATTGGGGAATGTTGGGACAGGCTGATAAAATATCATTAATCACAAATGTGTTGGTTTATTAAGGACATTGCTTCTTAGCCTTGGAGATAGTTCAGCAAATTTTGTAGAGTTTATTAAAGGTGTTTGATAAGGTCCCTGGACCATAATTTGAAGTGGCTGCAGCTGCTTTGTAGCTTCAAGGAACGAATCCACAAGGGCACTTCGCTGGATGATTTGTGCAGGCCTAATAGTTTGATAGCCCTACTCTGTCTTAATGTATTCTTATTTCACTTACAGTATCTCAAATAACATCTGATGGATTCTGTCACTATTGTTTAACTCTAAAATGACTGTATTTAAACACACACTTCACTTGAGCAATATCATATACAGGTAGTCCTCATTTAGCAATCACAATTGGGACTGGCAACTCAGTCGTTAAGCAAAGCAGTTGCTAAGTGAAACCGCAACTGTGCTTATGATCTTACTTCAGCTTTCCTTTGCTTTACAGACCTGTGAAGATTGTAAATGCGAGGATTAGTCACAAAGTTCCTTTTTCATCACAGTCGTAACTGCGAACGGTTGCTAAACAACACAGTCACTAAACAAGGACTACTTGTATATAAAATTCTGGTTATGCAATTAAAATCTGGAAGATAATATATAGTGCATAACAACAAGGTAGGGAAAGCATGCAGAGCATGGCTTTTGCACTACTTACCAACACCTTCATGACAGCTCCTCTGAGGGTCGCATCTAGCTCTCCCATAGAGATATATTGGGATATTTTTTTCAGGATTTTTTTCCCCTTTGAATCATTTTCAAACCTAATCTTTCTTCTCCTGGTTTCTCCCCCACACCAGATTTGCTTCCAATTTGTTCAGGTTTTAGCAAATTCAGACAGATAGAGTCCTGAGCCCTTTACATAATTTTTTTCCAACATAACAAAAGTACCTGAAATAACTTCTAGCCCCTTTACCAGCAGTGGCAATAGGATGGGTCTGCATATACTCCACTTTGGATCATGTAACCAGGAGAAAGAGGGAGGGGCAGACCCTAGCTGGGCCCAGACTATTCAGACTAAATTCAGTCCCATTCTCTTCTTCCTTCAGATGGACAGACATATTCACATTTCTCATTTAAATTACTTTTGTCCTGCGCTCATGCCAGCTTGACTCTAAGCCGGCTTGAAGAAAACCTATCCAGACTGAGACACCTCAGCAACAGTTCACCGGTTATTCAGTCTGGTCTGCAGGCTACCGTATTCTCCCACTGACATTTCCCCCATTCCACCTCTCTGTTCCAAGAAGGCAATTGCCAATCATTTTCTTCCTGTGCACGGGTCTTCCTGGACACACCCACACCCACACCCATAGGCACACCCACACACCCACATGTGTATATATATATACACACATACACACACATATTTTTTAAAAAATAAAGCATTGGAAGGAGGAGGAAGGGAGGAAGTGTTTCTGTTTCTGCTGTTTGTTTTTTTTAACCAGGAACGTCTGACTTGCAGAGACAGATAGGGGAGGTCGCAAAGGTACTACAGTTAATAGTAAGCATTTGCTCAGTTAAAGGGGTGATCCTTCATTTGCAAAGCAGTCGATGGATTGCTGAGGTTCACCTGCAACAACTGAAGCACTTGAGCCCAAACAAACAGGAGCCCTTGAAATGACGCCCTTCAAAAATGGAGCAGAGAAAGGTGCTCTGAGGTCACGGAGAAAGTAAGTGGAGGATGAATAAAGGACCATGCCATCCATTGCTGCCCTCCAGAAACAGCTGCCTGCCCATTGCAGGACAAAGTAACTGGACAGTGCCAATAAGCCCATAGAGCAGAGCTTTCCAAACTGTGTGTCGCGACACAAAAGTGTCGCCACACACAGTCTGATGTGTCGCCACACAACCCAGAAGCGCTGATCATCATCAGCGCTTCCGGGTTTTCCCGCGGCAACACACCAACGGTGGCGTGCAAAAACCGAAAGTGGCAGCAGCGCTTCCGGGTTTTTGTGCGCTGCCGCAACGGCGGCACTTCCGGGTTTTCCCGCGGCGACACACCAATGGCGGTTGGTGTGTCGCCGCGGGAAAACTTTGGAAAGCCCTGCCATAGAGTCTCAATCCTCTTTACAGGTACATAATAAAAGGTACAAAACCAAGGAGAGTACAACACCCCCACCAACACAGGCAGGACAAGCCAGGGTATATAAACAGAGAGCAAGTCCCACTCCCTTTTTGCACTGAAGATGTTGCCTAGCCTGGCAATGAAATGTCTGCAAGAAAACAACAAGGCTCAGAGAGCACCAAGGGCTCCACAGGAACATAATTTCTTTCCAACCTTTTCTTGGATTGGAAAGAATAAAAGTGGATTTTATAAATTCTTTATGCAGATCAGTTCTTCATTTAAAGAATAGCCTTCAATATATTTAAAAGCAGTTTTAATATTAAACTCTCTAGCTGATCTCAAAACTTAATATTAACCTTAACTCACAGTCCTGCCCTAATGTCATAATGTTATTTCAGTGATACCGATACATGTAATAATTAAACATCCTCCAAATGAATTACTGTTATATAATATTTTGGAGGAATGCCCTTCTTCCTGAACTGATTGCTGTGATTATGATATTTATGGGAAAACGTCTTTTAAGGTTTTTACTGTGTTGCCACCTTGAATCTTGATTTGTTATGCTTAGCAGTAAATAATTTAAATCAATCATAAAACTTGCTATTACTTCCTTTTGTTCACAATCAGAAGATAGTGTGGAATGAAAGCAGTAACAGAAAGTTTGACTTGCAATGAATCCTAAATCAGAGCCATGTACCCTAAGTGAGATTCATAAACAGAGAGAGAGAATTAGTTATATTTTAAGCTTAATTTTAAAAATCAAAATGTAAAAGACTGCATATATAACATGGTCTTCAAAGACTGCAATTCTGCTTTGCTTTCCTAGAGCTCTTCTCTGTGAATTTTGCTCTTCTGTCTAGTTTGCCTTGTAAAATAACACTGATTCAAAAAACAATGTATTTCAACTTAGGTACCTTGGGGGGCTTTGGTGTAGTTATTATTTAACGATGCTCTATTTTTCTCATTGTTTCATTGAAATATATTTTCATACACGTTAGGAAGGAATTGGGCCAAATATTCAACCTCCCATACCTGTTTTTTATTCCCTCAGACCACAAGGAGTCAGCTTTGGGCTCATGGGGAAAAGACTACTGATGTTGCGCATGCAGACACAGGTCTTTTGGGTGAGGGGTGTAAATGAACAATTGCCATGGCCCCACACATGGAATGTAAGGGCGTGGTGGCTCAGCGTGTAAGACGCCAGGCTTGTCGATCGGAAGATCGCAAGTTCGGAGGTTCGAACCCCTAGTCCCGCATGACATGAAGCTCAAATACTTTGGCCACCTAATGCGAAGAGAGGACTCACTGGAAAAGACCCTGATTCTGGGAAAGACTGAAGGCAAAAGGAGAAGGGGACGGCAGAGGATGAGATGGTTAGATAGCATCACCGATGTAATGAACATGAATTTGAGTAAACTCCGGGTGACAGTGGAGGACAGGAAGGCCTGGCGTGCTATGGTCCATGAGGTCACAAAGAGTCGGACATGACTAAATGACTGAACAACAACAACAACAAAATTTTATTCTGTATATGCCCCATTTTTCTGCCCTGACAAACTATCACAGTGAAAAAAAAGAAGAGGCTTCACACATCATATTAAGTCATAGTATGGTTAAGCCAAGGGGGCACGATGGCTCAGCAGTTAAGATGCCAGGTTTGTTGATCGGAAGGTCGCAAGTTCGGAGGTTCGAGACCCTAGCCCCACATGATGGAGTGAGCTCCCGCATTCGCCCCAGCTCTTGCCAACCTAGCAATTCGAAAGCATGCAAATGCAAGTAGATAAATAGGTACCACTTCGGTGGGATGGTAACAGCGTTCTGTGCTTGTCATGCCGGCTACATGACCGCGGAAGAGTCTTCGGATAGCGCAGGCTCTTCGGCTAAGAAACGGAGATGAGCACCGCCCCCTAGAGTCAGACTGTGCAGGGGGAACCTTTACCTATGGCTAAGCCAAACATAATGGAATGTGTAATTCCAACTATTGTTTAGAGAGTGCTCAGTATATAATGATTACTCTTTCAATACATGACCAAGTTTGTATTCATAGATTGTAGTGAGGTCACAAAAACATTTATCTATTGTCTTTTGTGGCTAGGAAGAGAATAGTTAGTTGAGTGAATATTTTAACATTTGGAATTCTTACATTTTTGAGCTAGTTAAAAAACAAACAAACCAGGAAACAGTTTGTGGCATAAAAGGGAAGCTGGGTAAAGAGGAAGGCAATTCTGTGCTCTATTTTAGCAGATTTTTTTAATCCATTCAATTGTGTCAGATTCTCAGAGACTGCCTGGACAAGTCCCTGCAGTTTTCTTGGCAAGGTTTTTCAGAAGTGGCTTGCCATTGCCTGCTTCTTCCCAGGGCTGAGAGAGAGTGACTGGCCTAAGGTCACCCACTGGCTTTGTGCCTAAGGCTGGACTAGAACTCTCAGTCTCCTGGTTTCCAGCCTGATGCCTTAACCACCACACCAAACTTGTAATATGGACATGTATGCTGATTTAGTGGTATTTCTGTTGCTTAAACTACATTGCTTTTTTGTGTTCCTTTTGGAATTGCATTGCAAAACGAATTTGGTAAATTATTCTGGACTATAAAGAAGAGCAATCTCCATAGGCAGACTAGTTCTAAAAGCAAGATGGGGAGGCGCCCAAGATAACAAAGGCTCTCAGCCTCAATGACAAAGCACTATGAAAACAAGACAGGCAAGAAAGCAGCTATGCAAGGAGAAAGCAAGGATTACCTTTGTTTAATTCATCTAAGTCACCATTTAATTTATTGCTCATTAGCTGAAGCTGGAACAAGTCCACTGCAAAGGCTGCTAAATACCAGGAGGGTAATTCTTTGGAATTTTACAGTTCAGGAACTAATTCCCAACAGAGAGTCCTATAGAAATGTAGTATCCTTGCAGGTTTAATCTAGCAGAGTGCAATAGTTTAGTGGATACTTTGAATAATTCCAACAAGCCTCACTCCATTCCTTACAGTAAACCCACGTTTCGAAAGAAAGAAGAAATACCATGTGTGCCTCTCTGTAGAGAGAGAGAAAAAGGGAGAAGGGCTAAAAGGCAGTCCTCAGTCCCAAGAACGTGCTGATAAACTATCCTGGTTTAGGATGAAGTTTGATGTAGGCTTCATTTAGGTCAAGTGTATTGTAAAAACAACTTTACAGATGGATGATGTCTGGATACTGTCCATCCAAGAGTTATTAAAGGACTCAAGTCCAATCTTCTAACCATTTCCTTTGTTTCAAAAGGCCACCTGTAGCTTTCTCCTTTGCAAGAAGTAAAGCCTGTATCTGAGCAATGGCTTCAGTTTCTTTCCCCAGCTTGATGGTGCCTTCTGATGCTATCAGATGGTAAGGAAGCAGATTAGCAAGCAGTCCAAAATGAAGCCTTGCACTTTCATTCAAGAAGGGAGGAAAGGTAACACCAACAGCAGGTTGAAATATTGCATATGTACCTGTTGATGTTGTGATTCCAATCCTTAAGCTCTGATCTTTTAAATTCCAACCAATTCTTTTCAGCTTGACTTGGTTTCATACAGGATGATTGTATTATGAAAAGAAGGAAATCAACAATATTGGCAAATAAATTAGAGTTGAAATGCTGAGACCTGGAAATCATGTGTGTTATTAAAGTGTGTAAGTGCAAATAAGAAAGCAATCCAAGAATATGTTATCTTCCATAGATTCTAGAGATAAAATTGTTTTGCGATTCCCCCATTGCCCTGAAATAGGAGTCTCACAAACAGAATGTCAACCTTTTAAGGCAAAAATGCTCCAAATAATGTTGTAGCAGCAGAAATTACTGTGTATCCATTCTTTCTAGTGTGTCATCTCAGTGCAATGTTTTCTTGACCTTATATTGTTGTATTATTAAACAGATTGTAACAGAAAAATAGACATTCCCCACAATAGAGTGAGTATAAAGGAACAAAAAGAATCAGCCTAAAGATAGTATGTGTATACCTACCCTAAGGAACTGTGACCAAAGCAGAATGCTGCATGGATTAGGAAAATGGGGTGGAGGTGGAACATCTTCATTCCAGAAGTGTTCTGATAGTACCAAAGATTGTTTGGAGAGAAAAGGGTAATAGAAACCAAGTCCTAGGTCACATTTCTAAGGATGAAGAATAGCATGGTAGAAAAGAAATGCAAATCCTTTCTATTTGTTATATGAGCAACTTCTTGTGTGAACTTTAACATGATACTCAGTCTCATAAAGACACTAGTTCTTTCCATCATCTTATTCAATTCATGAAGTGAGAATGATAGAAGGTGGGAACAGATCTTCTGCCTGAAGTTGCTGCAAGAGTGTTATTGGATATTCCAGAATGGGAGGCTAGCAGCAGTTATTAGTCATGATGGTTTATTATATCTGCCAGGTGAGGGCACCATGCCTCTAAATACCGGATGCTGAGAAAGGACTATTGGCATCTGAATGGACCCTGGGAGAAACAGAATAGCTTTGAGGCTGATCTATTAGTGTATAGCAAGGGTGAGCAACCTACAGCCTAGTGGCTTCCATGACAAACAGAGTTGATGTTCAAATGATACACTTCATCACACAAATACCTCAATTATGTACTTGCATCATGATGTCTAACCCAAGTATATAACTGTTGGAGTCTTGGTGATCTCTGAACTAGGCTAGGTAGCATCATCAGTGTGAGAGTAACCCCTCTCCCCCTTGCACTGATAATGATTACAAATCAGGGTAATGAAACATCTGCAAGAAAACAGCCAAGCTCAGAGATCACCAAAAATCCAACAGTTCAACACAGAGCTACATATATGCATTCTCTTCTGTTGGAACAAGTACATAAGTTACAGTTTTTGTGTGATCATTCCTGTGTCATTATTTGTCCCCTTATGAAACTCATGCAGCTGCATGCTGCTCCTGAATTCCTTTTGACATCTTTCACAAAGCCTGCCTCCAACTATTCTGCTGACGTTTCTTAGCTTGACTGTTGAAAATCAGTATGCCAGTTTTCTACAATGTCTGTAGCTTGAATCATGTCAACTGGATTTCTATTTTCTCAGTGGAAACGTTTCGCTCCTTATCCAAGGAGCTTCTTCAGTCTGAGCAAAGTTGGTAAGGGAATCCTAAATATGTTTCTAGGTAGCTGTGTGACCTTACACCTGGGGCTAGGTCATGGTTATATTGAGATGTTATTTTAAGTCCTTTTATCATCTAAAGGAGGATCGTTAAGATCACCATGCTGCTGTTGAGCTTGTGAAATGGTCTTAATCTTCCTAGGCACAGAAGACAAAGCAGGGAGGAAGATGGGAGTACATTGGAGAAACCAAACAACTTTTGTACAGGAGGATGGCCAAACACAGGAGAAGTAACACCACAGGACCAGAGTCAGCAGTTTATCTTCATCTAAAGGAAAAAGGACACTCATTTGAGGACATTAATGTTCACATTTTAGACAGAGAAGATAGGTGGTTTGAGAGAGGGGTCAAGGAATCCATTTATGCCAACTTGGAAAATCCTTCTTTGAATAGAGGTGGGGGCCTCAGGCATAATCTTTCCCCCATCTTCCTCCCTGCTTTGTCTTCTGTGCCTAGGAAGATTAAGACCATTTCACAAGCTCAACAGCAGCATGGCGATCTTAACGATCCTCCTTTAGATGATAAAAGGACTTAAAATAACATCTCAATATAACCATGACCTAGCCCCAGGTGTAAGGTCACACAGCTACCTAGAAACATATTTAGGATTCCCTTACCAACTTTGCTCAGACTGAAGAAGCTCCTTGGATAAGGAGCGAAACGTTTCCACTGAGAAAATAGAAATCCAGTTGACATGATTCAAGCTACAGACAATTCCACCTGGATGACTGAGAACCTTCATAGACAGTTTTCTACAATGTTGAGAAAATTGTAGTGTAAGTTGCAGGTTTAAGAAAAAGAGAAAATGAAAAAGAAGGAACCCACCTTTCCAAAACAAAACTAGTAAAAATGGGGGGGGGGGGGAAACCTTTTTTTTTGGCCACTTAAAAACTATCCACCCAATATAGAGCATAGGTCAGTTATATATGGAAACCTTTCCCCATATTCTTGGCTTCCATAAATTGTAATCTGTTACATAGAATGGAGTCTGCCAAGCACAGACTGCAATCCACTACAAGACTGATCAATCTCTTCCTCTTGGTACATTTCTTTCCATTAGGCTATAATAGCATAATTATAGTAGCATACATTGATTGACTGGGATATTTTGGCTCAGGGATCATGGGAACCTTGGATAGCATTGGGAGTATTTCTGCCTTCATCCACTATCTGCTTGAAAAGAGGTAGCAACCTTCACGTTTGGTTTACTTAACACCTTTTTTATGCTGTTGCACTGTCATTAAAAGTATTGATCCAATTGTTGGGTTACCGAAGCAGACTAAAAGTTTTTGTGTGCCCTTGAAAAAATTACTACTTGGAAAGAGCAGATGATAATGCCATTCAGCAGGAATGTTTTCACACAGTAAAAGGCAGAAAATCGTGTTTCACGTGTTCTTGTTAAGTAGCTGATACTATATCATTTCACAACTTAAAAATAAAGTACATGTTGTGTCTTGCCCAGAGCGTATTACAATTTTTTCCCAGTGTTTTCTGTTCTCAGAATGAAAAACAGTGGTGAGCTCATGTCAATTCAGTAGGATAAACAATTCCCTTTATAATATAAACTTCTCTGTGCATCCCCTTAATTTAGAGCTTCATAAAATTATGATATTGATGCAGTGCTCAGCAATTATCATTCCCATCCTCTCCCCAATTGTCTTTCAGGAAGGTGTTTAGTGTATGAAGTGTGAGACAGCGCAGAAAACCAAGGAACACTTGCTTTAAGAGAAAAGTTAAAGATGAGCTCAATGCTGTTCTGACATGATAAAAGGCTTTTTCAGGCCCTAACAGTTATGGCCTTAAGACCTGATCTGTTTTGGGGCTGTTACGGGTCTTCGTTTCCTCATCTTTTGGCAATGATGGAATTCAACAATTTGTATGCAGGAAGAGGTCCCCTGTTAAAATATACCTGTTTAGTATCAGATTAAATCCCAGCATTTACCTGAATATGAGAGAGGGAGTAAACTTGAGTTGTTTGATGCAGAATATTTGAAAGTCTTCTTATAGACTGCTAAATGTAGAAATGGAACCATACCCTTTGTTTGGCTCACTTTTGTATTTATCATTTAAATGCTTATCAACCCAAATGCCTGCCCACTTACCTTCCCTAACATTCAGGAATGATAAATTTAATTGTTTGTCTAAGACATTTGTTTAGTTTTCCAACAAATATTTAAATTTTAAAAATAGTTTTACTGTGAATAAAGATGTTGGGTGCCTGATTTTGTTTTCCTCTCTTACAAAGCCTTACTTTGAACAAGCATCTCCTCCCCACAAATCTGTTAGTGTTGTGCATGAAAATCTTTGTTCTGGCATGAAAATCTTTGAATTGCAGTGATCGCCCTGATGTTTTTAAATAGGGCATGGCAAATATTTCCCAGTGTAAATTAGGGACTTAATACTGAGGTTGCTGAAGACAGAAGTTATGAATATCGGATTCACATAACCTGGAGAGGTCCAGGAGTTCATGGCCTCTACGAGAACCATGCTTTTTGTCTCAGCTGGTATCTGATCACTTCATAAAGGTGGGCACAGGCCAGATCTAGTTTCTACCTTAGATCAGTTGGAGTGTGACCTGAAGTGGAGGAAACTATCAACAGTTCTTTGTCATGGTCAGATTATTTTTAAATCAGCTGTGTATGTGTGTGTGTGTGCCTTTGAGTCAGTGTTGACTCCAGGCGACCGCCTGGACAAGTCCCTGCAATTTTCTTGACAAGATTTCAGAAGTGGCTTGCCCTTGCCTTCTTCCTGGGGCTGAGAGAGAGTGACCCAGCTGGCTTCGTGCCTAAGGTGGGACTAGAGCTCACAGTCTCCCGGGGTTCTAGCCTGCTGCCTTGACCACTACACCAAACTGGCTCTACTAACCAGCTTACAGCTTGTTAATATAACCAGTCTCTGCAAAAGTAAGGAACTTAAGAGTCTACCATGGTAGAGATGGGCGGGGATAAATCCAAATAATAAATAAAAATAAATAAACTGATTAAGATGGTCAACCCTAGACATCTTATGGATCCAATTGGTTTCCAGGAGCTGCTTGAGGAATTTCCCAGTGAAACCAAATAAGAATCACATTTACATTGTGGGCACTACATTGGGTGTCAGTAGTTTTCCAACTTCAATTCAAAGTGCTGATTGTAACTTATAAAGCTCTATATGGCTTGGGTCCTGGTTAGCTATGGACAGCCTCTTTCAGATGGAACCTACCTATCCTGTTCTAGGAGCCAAAATGAGATGCTTCAGTTTCCTTCCCTGCAAGAAATTAGAGGGGTGGGAACCCAAAAGCAAATGGCAGCCCCATCTCTATAGAATATGCTACCTCCAGAAATCTTGCTAACTTCAGAAATCCATTTAAATGTGGCTCTTCTGTTGAGCATTTAGGGTGAGATTGCTTTGGCACACTGTTTGCATTACCTATAAGTTTATTTTAATTTTAATGTTAGCTTAACTTTGTCACAATTTAATTTTCTCATTGACATTTTATTGTTGATGGAATGTGCTTTAAGTAATTGCTTGATATAAACTCTATATGTTCTACATACAGAGATTTATTTTTTAAAAAAAGCTCCTAGCATTTTTTTTCTTTTTAAAGTAAGCACACTTATTCTAGCATAATGAAAAAAATGCAAAGGCAGCTGCATGCTACATATTTTATGTAGCAGAGATCTGAGGATTAATTAATTGAGCTGTATTCTTTAAATCTTCTGAATAGCACATGTCCCAGAATAAGAGACGGCTTTTAAAAATTAGAGATATCTGTCAAGTTTATTGGGCTAGTCTATAGATCTTTTTTCCTGATAAACCATTTTAAAAAATTCATTTGCCAAAGCTTCACTATTCTGGATTGTTCAACTCATTTTACATGAATCGGGGGTGGGGGGGGGAGGTATTAAGTAAGGGAACCGATAACTGAATGAGTTGGCCCAAGAGTGCATATGTTAAGAAATTCCTCTTTTCCACTGGTTTTAAAGTGGAAATCATGCCTTGTGCAATTTTAAAGTTATGGGAAATATCTATAGGGCCTAGAATTTTAACAAATTCCCAGTGTAATTACATTATAATCACTGAATAATATATCTATGTGTGTGAGAGGTTTTAACCATATTCCTTATAAAATATATAGTTAGTAGTTCAGATTATTTTTATACAGTTCTTAATTTTTGTAAATGGTTGTTCCAAGTAATTTTCTCTGACTGAAATTTTTAAGCATGTCTTTTATGCTTTGGAGAATTGCAGTAGTAGCAATTACCTGCATACAGCTGCTGACGCCTGTTTAGAATATTTCTGCTATAAATTCTGGCTTGAAAATAGTGCTGTTAAGTTGATTTGTCACAAAAGCAATGAGAGCTTGGAAGATGGCCACCTGATCACAAAATGTAGAGTTGTAAAGTGAACTTAATTAAAGTTGCTGGCTTTAAATAGAAATGCTGCTTTCCCAACCTGGGGTCTACAAGGATATTTATGCAAAACAGTAGCCACACACAGACAGACAGCAGGCAATAACCCCGTTCTTTGCTGTATTTAACAAACATGCATAGGATAATGTCACAGGAAGAATTAATCTTACTGAGAGTAAGATGAAGGGGATGCTTTTCACCCTTTCTCTCTGCAACTCCAAGCACCACCTTCCCCAATCCAAGCACCAATTCCCAATGTGTGGAACTGAACTGCTAGAATTCCCAAGGAGCATGGCTGTTTCTGTGAAACCTGGGAGTTGAGGGTTCCCAAGTTAGGGAAGGTTGTTTTGGAGAGTTCCCAAATTCTTTGGAGCACATTTTTCAGAGGAGATAGGAGATTACAATGGGACAGGGGAAATGGTAATTTTGCCTCTCGAAGAGAATATTTGTAGCTCAGGGTTGAACTATGGAGTCCTTGGTGCTCTCTGAGACTTCTTCTTTTCTTGTAGACGTTTCATTGCCTGACTAGGCAACATCTTGACATTCAATGTCATTGCACTCTTTACATCCATAGACCCAGCACTAGCGAAAAAATCCATGGCAACAGTTCTACGAAACACACCTGACCTAGTCAAATACACTAAGATAGAAATACCCAGAATCATGGACCTCATTGACCTCTGCCTCACTACCTACTTTCAGTTTGATGGACAAATATACCAACAAATCAAAGGAACACCCATGGGATCACCACTTTGACTTATATCAGAGATTGTAATGCAGTGTCTAGAAAGGATAGCACTCCCACACATACAACCCAAAGTATAGATCCAGTATGTAGATGACACCTTCGTCATAATAAAAAAGGATCAACTGGAGGAAACACATGAAACCATCAACAACGTCTCCAATGGAATAAAATTCACAAGGGAAGAAGAAAACAACAACACACTACCCTTCTTGGATATCCTCATCAGTAGAGGAAATGAGGGCATTCTAGAAACACAAGTCTACTGGAAATCTACCCACACTAACCAAGTGCTCCATTACCAAAGCAACAACCCAACCTCCCACAAGAGAAGCTGTGTAAGAACATTATTCAGATAAGCACTAATGCACTGCAGCAACCCAGAACACCAGAAAAAGAAACGGATCACCTATACAGCACCTTCCAACAAAATGGATACCCACACAACTTTATCAAAAAGTGCCTGACTACACAACCCACTATAACACAACCAACAGAAGCTATGAAAAGGATAACACTACCATACAACAGAAACATCTCAGAAACTACCAATAGACTGTTACAACCACATGGCATCACTGTAGCACATAAACCAACCAAAACCCTTCAGAACATCTTAAGTAACCCAAAAGACCCAGTAGCCCAAGAAGATAAAAGAGGAGTTATCTACAATATTACAGTGTAAGGACTGTAGCAGCCACTATGTAGGACAGATGGGTAGAAGACTAGCAGAATGCATCCACGAACACCAACTAGCAGTCAGAAGACACAATGAAAACTCCTTGATCTCACAACACATGGACAGACTCAACCATACTTTCAACTGGGAAACTGTGAGCATCTTAAACCAAGCCAAATCCAAAAATGCTAGAGAATTCCTGGAAGCTTGGCACTCAGACAAAGCAGCCATCAACAGACACATAGAGGTAAACAACATTTACATACCATTCATAAGAGACAATAGAAAATCCAAAAGACCAGAATACCTCCTTGCCAGCAATCAATACCCTGATATGCAAAGATTAACACCAATATTAGCACCAGAGGAACAATCAAACAGCACAATATACCCTAATCAAGGAACTATTAATTCAGTCAATCAATCAAGCAGCAAACAACAGCCCAATCAAGGAACTCCTAAGGAGAGAACAACACCTCCACCAACACAAGCAGGACAAGCCATGGTATATAAACAGAGAGCAAGTTCCACTCCCTTTTCACACAGAAGATGTTGCCTAGTTGGGCAATGAAACATCTGCAAGAAAACAACAAGGCTCAGAGAGCACCAAGGACTCCACAATTTTGCCTCTTCTCAATTCAATAAGCAGAAGGGCTCCATTGATTTGATGCTTCCTGGTAACAGAAACAGCCCTTCCACAGGAACAGGGAAAGAAAATCAGGTACACCCAAGCATTTTCCTGGCATTTCTGCTGGCAGCAGAAGCAGTCTGATAAATTATATTTGGCAGGCATGATATGCTTCCTCCTCCTCCTCCTCCTCCTCCTCCTCCTCCTCCTCCGATGTTATATTATACATTGACCACCAATGTATATTGTATATATGAGTGCTGAAGGAATTCATCCATCATTTTTTTACATTATCTGGATTAATTTATTGATCAAAATGCAGTTCTCCTTCAGATTGTCTCACACATTTTTGAACAGAAAGTCCTAGAATACATAACCGTAGTCTTGTACATGATTATCTGAGAATAAGTTTCATCAAATGTATTCAAGGAGACTTACAAATCTGAATGGACAAGTACAGGATTTTATTAGTTGTATGCATAATGTTTCACATTTGAAGTGCTTGACACACTCCGTTCTGAATTCAAAGCATAAACAGCTTTCCTCATCATGCTGAGGTATTCTGAACTGAAAGCGGGCAGTTTTGACCACAATATACCTGTTGTTAACTTGAAACAGAAATTTTTTGAATGTGAAAAGTTTTAGAACACTTTCAATAAGGTCTGAACTATCCATTTAAATAATTCTTTTGAGTTTGAAGTGGGGGTTTCAGGCCCAAAACATTTCAAATTCAAAATGTTCTGTTCTGTCCTAGACTTTACCATATGAGTTTATAAGGTCTTGGAGAATAAAAATATATTTGCCTGGTACTAAGACAATACATAAGACACCAGACTGACCTATCTAAGGAGGTTATTCTATACCTAAACCAGAAATAGTTTAGGGTTCTAAACTCTATGCTATTTTTTATCTATTATGCATTTATTTCTGTCATATACATACATCTCCATAGTTGGTGGTGTACAACAACAGCAGAAAGAATAAAGCAATATTTAAACCAAGACCATACTAGAATAATAATACATTACAGTAATACACTCATCACCCCCCAATCTTCTCTGGGAAAGCTATGTCTTTACTAACTTCCAAGACCATGGGGTGGGTGCTACTTTCATCCCAGGGGAAGGCTGTTCCATGTCATGGGGTCCATACAGAAAAACATTGTCTGCAAGCCCTTCTTCCTTTAAACTCCTGATAATGGGGAACAATTAAGAGATTTTGTCAGGAATCCCACCACCAGAAAATTTGATTCAATGTAGAGAAAGTGATGTTATATAGGTATGTTAACTCTTATTCGCAGTGATGTGGGCTAGTACATTTTGTAACTATTGCAGCTTTTGGGTGGTCTTTATTAGCAAGTATGTTAAGATGGGGTTTCTGTTTGAACTACTACTTCACAGATTCCCTAACAAACAGATACTTTATTTAAGAGATAAGGTTAAAATGTCCATATGATTCTCATCTGTCATGTTTTGAAATCTTCCTTTCTTTCCCAGACTCTGAGAATTCCTTATATATACTGTAGGTCCAGGGAAAGCTTCTTGAGGATGGAGTGTACCACCACTTCTGGCATCACTCCCTTCCTCATAGCATTAACTACCTCCCAAATTCAGCTAATCATATCCCCCTTGCCACCCTAAGGAGCCAAGAGAGGCATGAATGAGTCCAACCCACCAGTGATAAAAGTCATATTAGAAAGCACCCTGTTTACTTCATTAGCATCCACAAGTTGAGGAGAGTTCCAGATAACACTGCAAGACATTAGTCAATCTAATTTACTTTTTGTCTTCTTCCAACAGTACTCCATTCATTACTTCTTTTGGAGATCCTCAGTAAACCAAATATACCCACCACCACCCAAAAATCAGCCAACAGAGAGATGTGTTCAGGAGCAAAGACCATGCTTGCAAAGCGGTCATGAACTCCTGAGCGTTCCCCAAACCTCACACCTCCCAAGACATGGAAATTGAAGTTCCTAAGAACTAGATGCCAGAAGAACTGCAAAATCAGCTTGGCAACAAAGTCCAAGAGCTCATGAAAGCAGGGTAGCATTCCCAGGGTAGCAGTACACAGGCAGCATTCTTAGTTTGTCTCTATTGCCCAACTTCACACACAGGTATTCATACCAAATCACCTCAGGAGCAGAGACCCTGATCATAGGCACTGTTTCTCTCATAGTTATTGTTCTCCTCCTCCTCCTCCACCTCCTCCTCCTCCTCCTCCTCCCTGTCTTTGGAGTTGAGGAGGATCTGTTGAAGGATTTGAAAGTTGGAATGGCAGATCTTCAAGAGCGAAATAGTACCTCTTTCACCCAGTGAAATTTCAGTAACACATGCCAGGTTTGATCATTCAGCCAAATCTAGATTATGGATGAATGTTGTCATAGTACAAACAGACCTACTGCCTATCATCAACAGCTTGGAGCCAAAGGCTTGTTTAATATAATTCTTCCTACAGACAGACTCAATCAAAGTCACTTAAAGATGCCTCATATGCTTGTAATATGTTGTGTTTTTATCTCTCTTGAATGATTCCTACTTGCTGGGCAGACCTTAACAAAGTTTTTGCACCTTCTATAAAAGTCAGAAATACTCCTGTGTGGGCTTTGATGAGATGAAAAATTAATGTAAGTAGTATCTGATGAGAGAGAAAAAAGGGCTCCTCATTTACAGGATTTTTAAAAATGCAAAAAGTGTACATTCTGAATGATTGAGTTGCCATAACAGTAGTTCAGTTGCTGAAGAAATATCTATCACTGTATAAATATTGATTTCTGCCCAAACATATCTATAATCACCCGTTATGATGAAGGATAGTTTTCTGAAGTGCCACTATTTTCAAAATGTCAGGTTATAAAAGCATCTCCAATCTGCCTGAGAAAATCATTGTCATATAAAGTTGTGTAGGGGAAATCTAACCTATGTAAAGTTAGTAGTATAACTTGCTTGCTTGCTTGCTTGCTTGCTTGCTTGCTTGCTTGCTTATTTATTTATTTATTTATTTATTTTTCAAATTTCTATCACTGCCCATCTCCCACCTAAGGAGGGACTCTGGGTGGTTAGCTTTACATGTGTTTGTTTTGCAAATTGTAAACAGCTGAATTGCACATTAATTTGGAATAATCTGGTGCTCCCCCACTCACAGCAGGTGGGTTTCTAATTTCTAACACGTCAGTTAAAAACCTTGTTTTGCCTGTGAATTTATGACTAGTTTAGGCACAACCCTTTTCCTGTTTGGTTATGATGCCCAGCAGTAGAAATTGATGGGATTCTTATAGTATTCTTCAAAGTACAGACACTATATTTTATTTAAAATTAATTATTTGAGGCAGACAACTCAGAGCATACAGAACAAATCTGAATACCAGGAAGAACTGGGGAAGTTTCCTGAGCCACCAGTGCTGCCCATTTTACCCTCTCTTCCACCTCTTCCATAGCGTTCCTTGGTGAAAGAAACAATGACAAAAGCAAAGCAGCCTGTTGTAGAAATGGATTTCCCTGAACTGGAGCATATGTGGATTAGAGTGTATTAGAGTCATTTTGGTCAAGAATGTGACTCACCTGAAAGGGCAGCAAAAATGGAGCTGCCAGTTACATGTAATGAATGGTGTGGGTTTTCATCTAATTAGGGAAAAGTTTTGTTCTGTGTTGTGTTGTGTTGTTTTGTGTTGTGTTGTGTTGTGTTGTTTTGTAGTGGTGGAAATCTTGGGAGTAGGTTGTGAACATCATATTCCCCTCCACAATTTACTCAGAAAGAATCCTGGGAGAGAAGAAAACTCTAAGAAATATTTGTTATGTTTCAGTTCACTGAAACCGTGCTAAAACCTGTCTGGTGGTTTTGTTTGAGCTTTATTACGCTACATATAATCTCAGAATTGCTGATACAGGGATTTGGGAAGGAGCAGGGATAAAATTGCTCTCTATTTTTACAGTTAAGAGAATCAGCTATATGACAGTTATTTATTATGCTTCCTTAACAATGGTCTCTTGTAAATAGCAAGAATCTTTCATACTGCTCCTAGTTCTATTGGCAAAAATATTAGTAATAGTATTGGCACATATTAGATTGTTTCCATAAATCCTTAAAATAAAGTTTTCTAGATTTTTTGCTTTTCTCCCTCTCTCTCTTTCATACATACCCAAACACACATGCACACTTTTGAAATATATACTTTGGTATCTTTCATGTGGGATGCCCTAACCCAAGGGTCGGAAATGGCGGCTCGCAAGCCAGATGCGGCTCTTTGGCCCCTTGAGTGTGGCTCTTCCGCAGCTGAACTCACCCCCGCCCCTTCCACGCGATTGGATCCTGCCCCCAAATGGCCGGCGCTGGAGGAGGGCGATTGATTCTTCCTCCTCCCGCCCTCGGGAGCCTTCCAGAGTCGGGCAGCGCTTCTTCGAGGTCGGCGGGTGGGGAAGTTGGTTGGTTGCCGCCGCCGCCTCTTCCTCCGCCCGCGTTGCAACGGCCGCCGCCGCCGCCCCCCCCGAAGCGCTCGCCAGGCAGGCAGGAGAGCGTCGCCATGATGGGTGCGCTGCGAGAGGAGACAGCGCAGCTGCTGGGCGACTACCTGCAGCACTGGCTGGGGGACGCGGCGCTGCCCCCCAGCCGCACGGCCGAGACACTGCGGCGGGTGGCCGATGAGCTGGAGAGGTGCAGCGGGACGGGAGCATCGCCGGCGGCCCGCGAGGACCGGCCAGGGAAGGCGTGCGGGCGGAGCTGCCTGCCTGGCACTCGGGCGCTCCGGCTGGGGTGCAGCGGGACGGGAGCTCCGCCCGTGCGCCTTCCCTGGCCGGTCCTCGCGGGCCGATCGCATGGAAGGCGCGCGGGCGGAGCTGCCTGTATGGCACTCGGGCGCTCCGGCTGGGGTGCAGCGGGATGGGAGCTCCGCCCGCACGCCTTCCCTGGCCGGTCCTCGCGGGCCGATCGCGTGGAAGGCGCGTGGGCGGAGCTGCCTGTCTGGCACTCGGGCGCTCCGGTAGCGCGGCCCCGCCGCTGCCCTTTCTCTCCGGCTTGGATCCCGGGAAGGCAGCGGGGGGCCTCGCGGAGGGAGGCAAGCAGGCAGGCAAGCGGCCCGCCTCTGCTGCTCTCCGCTTCCACCTCGCTTGCTGGAACATATTGAAGGGGAGGAAAAGGAAACATTAAGATGAACCAGGAGATTTGCGGAGAAGCGGAGAGCGGCAGAGGTGGGCGGCGGCGGCAGCGAAGAGGCCACGGGCGCAGGAAGCAGCAGCCGCCGCCTGCCTTGCCTCTGCCGCTCTCTGCTTCTCCGCAAAGCTCCTGGTTCATCTTAATGTTTCCTTTTCCTCCCCTTCAATATGTTCCAGCAAGCGAGGTGGAAGCGGAGAGGCCACAGGCGCAGGAAGCAGCAGCCGGAGGCCGCCTCGCCTCTTCTGCTCTCCGCTTCCACCTCGCTTGCTGGAACGTACTGAAGGGGAGGAAAAGGAAACATTAAGACAGGGCTTTCCAAACTGTGTGTCGCGACGCAATACTGTGTCGCCTGGGGGCCCCAAGTGTGTCGCGTGACAACCCGGAAGCTCTGATGAAAATGCCCTTGGTTCTGGCAGGGAGGAGAAAATCACGCATGCTGCAGGGCTGCCTGGGGTGGAAATTCTCCGCGCCGATCAGCTGTGCGCTGGGAAGCCAGCAACATGTGCATGCGATTTTCGCCTCCCTGCCGGAACCGAGGGCATTTTCGGGGTCCCCGGAGCCTGTCCTTTCAAAGGGGCAGTGGTGGCAGCGGACCATCAGCGCTTCCAGGACACCGCTGCTGCCGCTGCCCCTTCAAAAGGGCAGGCTCCAGGGACCCCGAAAATGACCTCGGTTCTGGCAGGGAAGCGAAAATCAAGTGTGCACGCTGCCGGGCTTCCCGGTGCACAGCTGATCGGCGTGGAGAATTTCCACCTGCCCCCCCCACGCCAATCAGCTGTGCGCTGGGAAGCCTGGCAGTGTGCACACGTGATTTTCGCCTCCCTGACAGAACCGAGGGCATTTTCAGGGTCCCCGGAGCCTGCCCTTTCTAAGGGGCAGCCCTTGCCGCCGCAGCGGCAGCAACCCGGAAGCACCGCCGCTTCCAGGTCTTCGTGGGCCAGCCGTTGGTGTGTCGCCAACGGCAAAAGTTTGGAAAGCCCTGCATTAAGATGAACCAGGAGCTTTGCGGAGAAGCGGAGAGCGGCAGAGGCGGGCGGCGGCGGCAGTGAAGAGGCCACGGGCACAGGAAGCAGCAGCTGCCGCCCGCCTCGCCTCTGCCGCTCTCCGCTTCTCTGCAAAGCTCCTGGTTCATCTTAATGTTTCCTTTTCCTCCCCTTCAATACGTTCCAGCAAGCGAGGTGGAAGCGGAGAGCGGAAGAGGCGGGCGGCGGCGGCAGCGAAGAGGCCACGGGCGCAGGAAGCAGCAGCCGGAGGCTCGTCTGGCTCCGCGGCGCGCCGAGGGCGAAGAGCCGCCTGCTCTCCCCTTGGCCGCCTCCGGTCGCTACAGTCGCCCTGGCATCTCCCTTTGGCCTGCCGTCCGCGGCCCCTGCCCCCGCCCCAGAGCCCAGCCCTGTCCCCCCCGCCTCCCTCCCTGCAGGCGGCAGACAAACTCATCGAGGAAGCCTGCGATGGTGGCTTCCCTCCCGCACGCACGCCCAGGCTCGGCTGCGGAGCTCAGCCTCCCTCCGCGAGGCCCCCCGCTGCCTTCCAGTGCGCCTGGGCCTCGCGGAGGGAGGCAAGCAGGCAGGCAAGCGGGCAGGGCGGGCAAGCGGGTGGGGCAGGCAGGCGGCCCGGGCCTCCTCCTCCTCCGCCGGCGGGAGCGGAAGAGCGGCTGCCCGCCTGCCTCCGCCCGCCCTGAGGGGACCCACCCGGCAGCGGCAGCGGCTCCCCTGAAGCGCGCTGCTTGTCGCCGCCCGCCTCATTTCCCCCCCCACGGCCGCTCTTCAGCACAGATCCCGCCGGAGCTGATCTCCCTGGACCCCGGGCAGCTGGGCCGGGTGGACGCCATCTCCCTGCAGCAGCAGCAGCGGAAGGAGCGTGCAGAGAGGCTGGTACCTGCCCAAGCAGGTGGGCGCCGGTGGCGCTCCGCTGGCTACTCTGGGAGGGAGGGGCGGGGCGAGACGCAGCTCTGCCGGGCTCCGGGCGTGTGGGCGCTGAGTCCCTGCCCCCCTCCCCCCAGCGGGGGCTGAAGGGCCGGGACTTGGCGGGCGGGTGGCTGAAGCGGAGGAGGAAGGTGGCAGCCGAGCAGCAGCGGGTGAGTCCCCTGGCACTCCCCGTTCCTCCCCTGCCCCGGCTCCACCCTGGCTCCTTGGTTCGGAACAGCTTGGCAGCCGGCGCCCTCCGAAGCTGGAGCCCCCGCAGCCCGCAGATCGGCGCTGGATCACTTCCGGAAACAGCGGGGGGAGAAGGCCGGCCGCCTTCTGCAGGCAAGGAGGGAGGGGCGGGAAGCCGTTGGGGGTGGGAAACTGCTACATGGGCCCTCCCACCCGCCCCAATAAGCCACGTGATTGGCTCCCGCCCGCAAACCCCACCCCTTCCATGTGATTGGCCCCCGCCCACAAACCCCACCCCCTTCTACACGATTGGCCCCCGCCCGCAAACCCCACCCCCTGGCTCTCGAGCATTTCAAAATGTGCACGAGCATGTCAAAATGGCTCCCGGCATAAAAAGTTTGCCGACCCCTGCCCTAACCTCATGCTTATTCAGAGATCCCAAAGAAGATGTGGAATGACTTCTGGGTGGCTGTGGCCTCCTCCATTAAAAGCTTAAAGCTCAACAAGTGTTGCTGACATTGTGGTCAGAGCAAAAGAGCAGCCTTCTCATAATTACACAGTGTCCTTGACACTTCCCCTATGCAGAGATAGAGGAGAAACTGGTCTCTGCATACTATAAAGTGTTCTGGTTACACTGTACTATGTGCTAATATGGCAATGGCAGCTGAGCATCAAAGAGATGTGGTGGGAATGGAATGAATCTCTATTAGACCATGTCCACCAGAAAAAATGTATATATTTATCTTTTCTCATGGATGGCTAATAGATTTAATGCAGCATTTAATCTCTAAATGCTCTAATGTGCTCAGATCTGTGGTATGCAAGAAGCAACAGAACATGGTCCTTGTTTCTGCACTGGTACATAAGGAAGTCCTGTGGTGGCTCTAAAAAAGTTATTAAATAAATATATATCACATTGTCTACATGAAAAACATATCAAACCAATCTTTGCCAAATGGCACTCCCCCCCCCCACTACTGCTTTCCATAATGTTGCTCTTATGTTGAATCAGTGAACAAGGAGTTCAGGCAGTTACCACTCAACTAGGACACCTTTCCCTACAACTATTGTGTCTTTCTGAGAATGCTGCTGCTCAGTTGTCTCTCTAGGTGGCAATCAAAATTATTTATAACAAAATTAATTTGGCAAATAGATTAACTTATCCATTTCAAATATCCAGTTTCCCTTTTTATCAGTGCTAATACGGTTTCAGCCAATAATGCATCAGTTTGTCGGTGGTTGGTTTTTTTTAATATAAGCAGAAACATTTGGATCCAAGCAAGATTTTTATATGGTTTTTTCCTAATGTGTTAATTGTAGGATGCATTTTTTCTTAAAGTATACATTTTTGCAGGCAATCTCTCCTAATACTTTTTCGGAGCATTATTTTCTCCTATGTATGTATCACAACATATGCATTTTGTGCAACACAAAACTGCACTGTAAAATTTGGGAAAGTATAGATTTGGAAGCACGACTGAGTTTTGGTTGTGTCTTGGTTAAAAAATATGAATTAGTGAAAGGTCACATGTAACTTCAAACTGAACTAATTTATCTCCCATCTCTGGAAAAGCTAAAAAGCTGAAAATATTACTGTGTAAATAAAAACTATGGAGACCTTTCAGAGGAACCAAGAAGGTGATATATTTGTTAGGAAAACTATGTTGTTTAGGAAAAGAAGCATTGTTCACAATATTACAATAATATACAGCTTTCAATTTTATCCTAGCCTTAAAGAGATTACCAGAACTAACCTATAGGGTATGTTGTCATGATCTTCATGGCATCAATATTGGAGGCATGGGAATTAGGCAATAGGAAATTCCTGTATCTATGATGTTCTGTTGCCTTCATATGCTGCATAGATTATATTTTGTGTCTTTCCTTGGCTAACTTTTGAATGTTGTGGGCTAATTTGAAGTCAGCAATATGGCACCCTATAAGTTCCAAAGTCCTATGACACCAGTAGATGGTTTTTGCCAATCCCCCAAATTAAATACAGAAAATAGCTAAGTTCACCAACTCTCATGAGATCTGGGGGGAGCAGATCAATATTGTATAATGTGTTAGGGAGAAAAGCTGTTAGATATGAGATGTCCATTTTTTTCCCACTTATAGTGGGGAAAAACAAAACCTGTGCCAAAATGCAAGATTATGCAAGGATGCCTGACGCTTGAAAAAATTACTACCTTTAAAGCAGAGCGCACAGTGTGTGGCCTCCAAAGCCTTATTGCTGCCTCCCAAAATACAGTCTTAGGAAATACATTTACAGATTGCAAATGCACTGCCATGCGTTTCATTGCCATGGTAAACATTTTCTCAGTGGGAGATTCAGATTCTGCTCACTGTGAAATAATCCTTGGGGAAATTACCATAGGAAACCAATTCCAATGTAACCTCCCTATGTGCATTTGCACATCACAGGATTAATTCAAAACACGACTTGGCAAACCTTATGTCAGAACCATTGGTTGGTGTCATACCAAAGAAGTTGTTCACTTCCTCAAATGGAAAAGGCATGAGCTATATCTGCCTTCATGGAAATTATGAGAAGACATTTGAAATCAAGTGCCTTTTCTGCCAGTTACAAATCACTGCAGAGTATTATTCACCATAATACTGTCCAAAGATCATTTTCTTTATTCATGTGCATTGCTTCTCTTTTGCAGAGTGATGAGGTTTTGACTGTCATCAAAGCGAAAGCACAGTGGCCTGCCTGGCAACCACTAAATGTGTAAGTAGAGAAGGGAGCCGACCTCCCAGAAGATTTTTCTGTCATTGCCCTCTGACAGAATGCTGTAAACATCATGCCTGCCACAATAGTGTCTCTCTTTCTTAGATAAAAATGTGTTGATAAATGAATCTTCTTTGCCTATTTCCATGTTTCTGTCTAACAATATTTAGGGGAGACCAAGTTATGGGAGGGTACTGGGTTAGGTGTTATTGATCCAGCAATAAATCTAGAAATGTATTTCCCATTATGTTGATCTTTTCATGAGGACCGGGGTATATCTAGTAGCTAATACAGTTCCTGCTTGCTTAGAAGTAAGCCCAATGTAATTTGATGGAAAATGAAAAATTAAGCTAGTTTAATCAGGGCTGCCTTGGGAACTCTAGTTATGAGAAGAAATAGGACTCCGATAGAAGAGAATATACAGTATGTAGCTCGGGGTTGAGGAGGACTGTGGAGTCCCTGATGCTCTCTGAGCTTGGTTGTTTGCTTGCAGACGTTTCATTACCCGACTAGGTAACATCATCAGTGCAAGTGAGTGTGAGGTTTGCTCCCTGTTTATATACAGTAGCTTTCCCTGCCAGTGTTGGTGGGGGTGTAGTTTTCTCCTTGGTAGTTCCTTGATTAGGGTATTGTTTTCTACTTGATTGTTTGCCTGGTGTTAATCCCTGCTTATCTGGGTGTTGGCTGCTGGAGGGGAGCAAGGAAACAAAAAGACCAGAACCAACACTGGCAGGGGAAACTACTGTATATAAACCGGGAGCAAACCCACACTCACTCACACTGATGATGTTACTTAGTCAGGTAATGAAACGTCTCCAAACAAACAACCAAGCTCAGTGAGCACCAAGGACTCCACAGAAATAGTACTCTCTCGTTTCTTAGAAAGCTGCAGTTCCTAGTATTAATATGTGACACGACACCTTCCATTTAAACAATGCAAGCAGGTTGTTAAAATATGACAATTTCTCATAACAACAAAGCAACAATACTGAGCGGACCAACTGCAACTCCAACGAAGTAGTGCCCTAGATTCAACTGAATGTACTACTAGCTGCATCTATCAAGATTCTTCTTGCCTCCCTAAGTTCTATCTCTACTCCACCACTACTGGAACCTAGAACCTAGTTAATTGAAGCTCCCTCCAGGAGAACCTGGTTTCCATAATTCAGGGTTAGTAACTTACATGAGTTCCAAAGTAAGACAAATGACTGACATGTATTAGTTATAATAAATGTCAGTCATTTGTCTTACTTTGGAACTCTACCTTTCCCTCTAAATTTCACTTTCTATGAAAGTTTCCTTCTTTTAAAATAATATGCAAACTTCCTAGAGTATAAGGCTATATAGGGTACAGTATGGTTTTATTTGAGGATTTTCTCCAGCCTAGAATGTCTGCTTGGTCGAAACTTTGTGCACTGCCTTCAGAACCCTTTTATCTGCTTCTTTTATCATAATATGTATTGCTTTACACTATACTGCACATTCTTCCTCTCCTTTCTCTAGAGTTGCTTGACTGACTCTTTTGTTCAAAATTCTTTTCAAAATAGGCATTCATAACACATTTTTGTCAACACCTTCAACATTTCAAGGCAATGTGTGATTTGGTCAAGCATACAGTGTATGTTCTTTGCTATTTCATGCTGTCTCTCATAGTTTTGCTTATACTACATAGCACTTTTTTGAAAATTGTTCTGTCCATACTGTGGATCTGTGAAAATTGTCTTTTTCAAGGGTGTCATTCTTGCATCTTTGTAAAATAGGATTTGAAAACTCACACACATTTTCACATTCAATTTCTCTGGCATTATTTACTAGGCTATTTCATCAGTGAATCCTTTAAAAATAATACATATGTACTTCTCAAAAAATATTATGCACATCAATACCAATTAAAGTTAATAATAATTCATAATAATTAAGCATGTTAATGTCAGGGTTCTAGTTTGAATCCTGCTATGTACTTCAGAGACACATGTCAGCTTGGAAAGAGATGGGAGGGGGAGCGCATTCCAGGAGCCGCGCCAGACTACCAGAGACTGTTGTGCCGAGCTTCAAGGTCGTCCACCTGCACGAGTGTGGTGGGGGCTTGAGCAGAGTGGGAAAGTAACGGACACTGACACCATGGGCGTGAAAGGATTGGCGTGAAGGGGGAGAGCTAAGTTTGACTGTTTGGCGGGAAACCGTCATTCGGATCTTTGATAATGCTTTGATTTACATGTATCCTTAATAAAGCTTATTCTGCATTTCAATTGAATTGCATGGAGAAGTGTTTATTGGGACATTGAAGTCAGAGTCATCACAGTTAATTTGTACTTCTAAAATGCCCATGATGTTTGTAGAATTACTGTTGAATTAAATTTCATCTAATTGTAGACAAAAAAAGATACAAAATTCAGTTATTCAAATTTCATACAACTGCCAGAACACATCTGTATATTGTTTTTTAAGAACTGGATTTGCTCATAAAAAATTCAGTTCCCTGCAGTTTTCATTTGCAGCTGATTTCAGAACCACAGTTGTGTATCCTGAATGGGCTCAATATGCTTGAACAAAATTTGCTTTCTGATTTTGCCCCTGGGGTATCATGGCAAAATCTGAATAAATAAACTCTTATCAAGCTATTTGTTTGCTATAATACACAAGTGACTATAGACACAGATGGGATGTAAATGGGGAAACCTGTGTCCTGCTAGCAGCTTCTGATATCTCTCTAGAACAGTGTTTCTCAACCTTGGCAGCTTTCAGATTTGTAGACCAACTCCCAGAATTCCCCAGCCAGCCATGCTGGCTGGGGAATTCTGGCAGTTGAAGTCCACATATTTGAAAGCTGCCAAAGTTGAGAAACACTGCTCTAGAAGTATCCCATTAAAGATTCCATTCAGGACAATTGTTCCCCAAGACTTGGTGAAAATGACAGAGAAAAAGACTGAAAGAGCAGAATCTCCAAAACAGGGACTGGTAGATGATACAGTTGTGCTTACTGTTTGCCAAGAAGTTTAAAAAAAAAATTCTGTGCTCTTTTCTTAAATATTCATTGGCTTGATCTTGACATGGATGGCAAAGGCTTGTATATATCCTGCTAGAGGTCTACGAAGGGGTGTGGTGGCTCAGTGGGTAAGACGCCAGGCTTGTCGATTGGTAGATTGCAAGTTTGGAGGTTCAAAATTTAAATAATAAATAAATAAATAAATAAATAAATAAACAAACAAACAAACTGGGGGGGCAAGCGGGGCATGTGCCTCGGGCATCACGCTGGGGGGTGCACCAAAATGATGCCCGGGGGGCACCAAAATGACAAAATAACCCATGGGGGGCATGGAATCCATGTTTGCCCTGGGTGACACAGACCCTAGTTCCATCCCTGCTTCACTGTCTGCTTCCTTGTAAGGATGCAGTTGGTTTCATTGAGGTCATGATGCACTGATAGAATAGTCATCATAACCTGTGGCTATTAAGGAACTGCCAAGTGCCAGAAGAGGCTTCAGAAACAAAAGGAGAAGCAGCATGACAGCTTTTTAGAAGCAGGAGGATCATGTCGCTTTGTGAATCAACTTTGAAAGATTCCTTCGCTCAAAGCATTGTTGAAATAAAGCATTCCTTCAAAATTTTGCAAATGTTAAGAATTTATGCCCCAAGTGCAATAGATCAACCTACCTGTTGAAATTTAGGTTCTGCAGACTTTGAAATCAATTGGGATAATTTTAATTGTATTTTAATCTTTTACCTTTATTGTAAACCGCCCAGAGTCCCTCCTTTGGGGGGAGATGGGCGGTGGCGAAATTTGATAAATAAATAATTTATTTCAGTATATGATGCTTCATTGTCTAAGAAATGGGATTTTTATAAGCTAGAGCTATTTTTCTATTTAGATTCTCCATTTTCCCTTAGTTAATTAAACTATGATTTATCAATGATTACAATATTGCCTTAGGATAAAATAAAATTAGCACATTATTATGCATAATGTAGCAGACTAGTTGTGGCAAGGATAATTTGCTAATTCTGTTGAATAATGATTGTGGATAAATTCTTAAACATAATCTCCTAATGTGCACCAGGAAACTGATTTGCTAAAACACTATATTGTCAAACATGTGTGTGTGTGTGTGTGTGTGTGTGTATTTGCTTGTATATCCAGCAAGATATTACCACATGGTAATTATGCTGGGATTGTAATACATGAAGCATTTTCACCCCCAGTTGTAGCCTCCAATCATCATAAAATTAGACCACAGTGGTTATAAAAGTTTCATACCCTAATCTTTCAGTTTTAAGGTACCACTATTAGGAATAAAGAAATATTTTCACAATGCAATGAATTCCAAATGATAATTATTCTAGTTGTTATCTTTGAAATTTCAGTATTTTCTGAAAATGAAAATATGTTGTTGGTGCCTGACAGGGCTATATTTGATTTGTTGTTTAAAAGATTAAGCATTGACTGTTATTAGACTTGCCATCCATCTAAGAAAGCTGTTAATCCTGTCATTCCTAACATTTTTTTCTTCAAATTGTGGCAAAGTTACGGTCCTATTAGCAATTAATCTGCTAAGGAGGAGCACAGATGATTTTACTTTTTTCATAAAAGCTGATCTGAGATGACAAAATACATGATGATTCCATCCCATAATTATCTACCAGTGGGCAGGTATCCAGAGACACACATAGAAACATTGACATATGCATGCACATAGGCAATTCTGCAAGCCACACTTGAACACAATAAAACATTTGGACTTCTCTATGAGCAAACAGTTTTCCCATAGTAGATGAAAGGCTGTACAAATTGGCACTTGAAGCATTTCACTGTAGGATCAACTTTCAGGTTTGCTTTAGGAAAAACTGGTGATGACCTATGTTTGAACATAAAATAGGCACATTCCCACATTAATGGTGTCTGGCATCAGAACCAGCCATGAGTGAAAGGTGAGAAGTGAGACAGTTTTTTCCTTATATTGCATAATACAACCTGTTTCTTTTGGGAAGAGGGAGATAAAGAAAACTTATAATCATTATATTTGCAAAAAGGCCTTTATTTCCATGTAATAAACTTTAGAGTTATGATGTTTAAATCACTTAATTTAAATGACATTGAAAAGATTTAATTAAACACACACTCTTTCACACCAAATCTGTTTTAAGATGTCCATCTGGTTCTTCTTCTGTATGACCAAGAGGAAGAAAACAACATAAATATAGGGCTGCTTTTTTTATGATTGTGTTTAGAATAGTTACATATCTTCTTTTTTTATAAGAATTTTATTAGGTTTCAAACAAAGATAAGAGCTACAGAAAAACAAAAAACTACAAAGAAAAAAAGAAAAAAACTAAAAAAGTGTAGAAACACAATAATTTTTTTTCAAAGTTACAAAAAGAGGAGACTTCCGACTCTTAACAGCAAGGATATGCAAATATTTCCATAATCAATCCCTTACTCTATATTAAACCAAAATTACATTATTTCTATAAATTGGCACATTGTAAAAATCACCAAATACAGTTACTACCTCTCCTTATATTAAAAGAAATATATATATATAAACCTCCTAATCAACTTCCCCCCAAAAGATAACATTTATTTAATTATTTCCTTCCTACTACTATTCTATACATTTCTGTCTACTATAATAAGAATCAATCTAAAAACATATAAATTGTCTGCCATTATACTTGATAATACAACAGTTTTAACAATCTTAATCATATTAAACCCAAAACCATCCAAATAGACATTTTTTATTATACCTTAATAATCTTAATCCAAATAGTTAAAAATAAATGAAATCAGCCAAACCCTAAAAGCAATCCAGATAAATATTCTTAAACCCTTATCCCACTTCAAAATAGACCAGAGCGTTTACATATCTGTGGTGGATTTCGGTGGTGCCGCTGGTTCTCAGGAAGGAGGGAGCACAAGGAGGTGGAGGAGATAAGGGGAGGCACAGTCCGGGAGGCAATGGTGGGAAAACATAGAGGTTCAGGATAGCCCTGCCCAAGAGTCTCCCAGGTTATTTCCCCTTAGGTTAGTTAGAGTAGCTTTAGTCTGGCAAGATTCTGTCTATACGGTGTGAGCAAATAAAGAACTGGAGTTTGAATGGACTGACTCTTCGTTGTTCTTGGGCTGGGCCTGACAATATCCACACAATGTGCACATAGCTTTTCTCTTGAAAACAAACAGCCCAACTGCCCCCCCCCCAAAAAAATCTGACTTCTCTTCAAGAGACCTCCCATACATAATAACCCCTTCTTTTCCATGGCGTTCCACCAGATCAATTTCACTTGTGGCTTGCAACTCGATCTCTCCTTTAAATTTCTCCAACTCGACTATCCGATCTTCATCCAGCATTTCAACAGAAATCCCGATCACACTCTATTAATTTAATCTCACTATTAAATTCCTCATTTTCATCCACAACATCCCCAACCAGATGACACATTTTAGACCTCATATTTTCCACAATGTCCTGAATGACTTGCATAAAAATTTGATAGGAATCAGAAAGAATCTGTTTAAAATCTTGGTGGAAGTCAGAGAAAGTCTGTTTAAAATCCTCCATGTCTCATGCAGTAGATTGTGGCGCCCCCTAGGAGCTTAACCAGTGAAAGTCGAAGATATGAAAGGATTCTGAAATGTATTTACACAAGTGAAAGTGCACAGACAGTTCCCCAGGGAAAGTAGAAGCAGGAAACTGAAAGTTCAAAGCAGCTGATTCAATGTGTAGGAAAATGCTAATATCTTCAAATTTAGTACAAAAATAATAACAGGGAGACAATTATTTACTCTCAATCCTCCTTAATATTTGGAGGGAAAACAAAGTCCAAAACTTAAAAAACAATTTTAAAATGTAATCCCAAAAATAATGATACGCACCAAAAGAGCCCACTTCTCCTTGCTGTAGAAAGCCTCTCTTAGGGTACGCTTACTTAAAAGAAATATAAATTGAGTGATTTAGAAATGGGGTGGCCAGTCTTAGTGTCCCTTTAAGGCTACAGCACAGCTTGGAAAATGGTGATGTCCCAGCCTCCCGGCTAGCTCTTACCAGTCAAACATGAACGCTGTTTGCAATCTTCTGGCTGCAAGCAGCTGTCCAGAGAACAGATGGGGTGATTCCAGGTGTTTTCCTTTTTCTGGAAAAACACTCCTGGGGTTCAGGAAAAAACTGCCTGAGCCCAAAAAAACTACCCCATTGCTATTTCTGCCCGCGGAGCCCATGGGCACAGCTGTTCAGTCTGCCATGTCTGCACCGGAAGTTCAATAGTTACATATCTTCTGATCTTGGCTTTTAATCTGCTAACTGGGAGGGGAAGCAGGAATTTATAAATACAATTTTGATAGTCAAAATTAAATTGGAAAAATTGTCCCATCTGTTTGTAAAAGATTCTGAAACACACACACAAGATCTGAGCTCTTGTGAGAGGCAGCAGGGCTATTCAAGTTTTCCACAGTTCTTTGCTTGCCACTCAGGCCATATGCAAAAATAAATAAATAAAATAAATTCTGAGTAAAATAATCTGAAACCCCCTGTTGACTGCTGTTAATAACAATAACCCAGCCTGAGACACTTGTTTTCATATTCCAAACTACGCAACCCATCTCTGGCCATTCCTAAGGGACACCATGAGGGAGGCACTGAGGTTTAATAACTGAACAGCTTGACAGCCTCAGCAGAAAAATGGAGAGCATTTCCAAAAGTAGCTTTAATTAATCAACACATGTCCAGCTGAGGCAATTAACAGTACCCTCCATGCTGTTCCCATTACATCTTACACTTAGGCTCAGCAGGAAACTTTATTTGCCAAGTTTAATTTTGGTTTAGAATGTTACCATCCCAAATCCTGGGGCAGGTTTTCAGAATGAAGCTACAAATCTAGAGCCACTCATGATAGCTAAGCCTATCACTATACTTCTGATTTAGTAGTCTTTTGGGGGTAACCTTTTTGGGGTAGCCCTTTTTACTTAAGAAGAACTTAGAAGATCCCGTCATTGGATTTTATTATATTTTTTACATTTTAAATTGTTATTTAATTTGTATTTTATTCTATTTATAATTGTACATTGTTTATTATATTTTGTTGTAAACCGCCCAGAGTCCCCCTTGGGGGAGTTGGGCGGTGATAAATTTGATTAAATAAATAAACCTCTGTCTATTATGGGAAAGCCACTTAGGGCACCTGCACCCTTTTTTGTGACCCCTAGAGTCTCAAGTTCAAGTGCCAAACTTCAGTGGTGAAACAACAGTTGGCACCATGATTTTTGGACTATTTTTTAAAACATAAATTAAAGGGCAAAACAGTATGTTAATCATCAGGCTTAACAGGTCTATTTTATTTTTTAAAACCCATCGACTCCAAACTCCCCCCCCCAAAAAAAAATAAAAGGCCCCCAAATGGCCAAGCTTTCAGTTCTAGCCTCTCCAGTGATGTCACTAAACCATTTCCACATTCTCTACAGATTTTAGAGACTGAACATCTTTAAGTTGCTGGTTTCTTTTACAGGATATAAGATGGGACGTATTTGTACTCTCATATCATGCCATTCGGGGGATTGTATTTTTTTTTCCCCCTTCACTACTATTTGGCACTTTTTTATTATTTAGATGATGATGATGGGACTTTATATACTGTCAGCAGTATGTGCATAGGTTTATATACTATCTCAGCATGTGTATAGGTTTAATAAGGTCTAGCAATTATTTTTCATTGGTATTGTTATCAAGTCAATTACATATGGCAGAATATGTGTAGAATCAAAGTCCATTTGAAGGAATTCCCTCTGAGATAAAGAAGGGCTGGAATCTGAGGATTCCTCGGTATAAGAGATTCAGATATAATTTACAAGGTGGCCAGACTGTAGAACGTGAGTCTGAAGTCCAAGCAGTTCTTCTGAATCATTTTTGAAATTTGTACAGCCTTAATGTCTGAGATGTTTTACTTTTTTAGAACATTTCACCATCTTTTATTCCTCAAAACACAATTTCTGGGAAGAGGTTTTCTCTTGGCTGTTTTCCTTCTTGATTCTCTTCCATGGCTGGTAACTCCAGAGGTGAGAGAGAGAATATGTTAGGTAGCATGCAGATGGAGGCCAGGAGTCTTTAAAGAGGAATGAGATAAGGAAAACTTTGTTGTTTCAGTGCTGATCAGCAAAGTCCATTAAAGGTTACCAGAGATAACAACATATCTATTTTAACCTTGATCAAATAAACCAAGTTTATATTCCTTCCTTTTACTTCTAACAATCTTAATCTTTAGTCCATTCAAGTAATATCCTAGAACTTGATTTCTTTTCATTTTTTCTTTGTCCCTTCTCACAAGATTCTTCAAAGTTTTAACAAGCCTCTTTTGTAAATTCAATATTGGAAAATTATCCAGGTCACTCTTTTGGTTTATTGTTTGTACTGTATATCCTTTTTAATTATTAAGACATCAGCTGGTTTCTTTTATATGTCCAGTGTAGCATCTTTTTCCATGTCATTCTTGTAGCCTGTCATTTGTAAATCCACTTGCAACACAGTCTCGATTTTCTCAGGTAAAATTGGTTTCTCTTCCGTAACATATTTTACACAGTCTCTCCATAGAGGCAGATGTCTCTGTTGACACTATTAAAATTAACTTCTGAGTCCATTGTTCAAAAATATCCTTCAATATGGCTTCCGGTGGGGGACATGGCGGACTAAGCAGCTTTGTCTGCAGGCTCCGCAGACAGAACTGACAACGTGGCAGGTTTTTTGGGCTCAGGCAGGCTTTTCCTGAAGCCCAGGAGCATTTTCACAGACTAGAATATGCTCAGAATCACCCCATTTGTTCTCCGGAATGGCGACTTGTAGCCTGAGGACCGCAAACAGCATTTGTTCCGATCGGGTAAGAGCCGCCAGGAGATGGGGATCCCAGCATTTCCAAGCTGCGCTGTAGCCTTAAAGGGACAATAAGACCGGCCACACCATTTCTAAATCACCTAATTTTTATCTTTTTAAGTTTATGTACCCTAAGAGAGGCTTTCTACAGCAAGGAGAAGAGAGCTCTCTTGGTGTTTATCGTTATTTCTGGGATTGATTAAAAAAGAAAAATCTTTTTAAGTTTTGGCTTGTTTCCAAATATTGAGGAGGATTGAAAGTAAATGTTTGTCTCCCTGTTATTATTTTTGTGCTATATTTGAAGATTTTAATATTCTTCTACACATTGAATCTGCTGTTTTAAATCTGCAGTTTTCTGCTGCTATTTTTCTCTGGGGAAATGTCTCTGATCAGCCTTTTACTTACGTAAACAGTTTCAGAAACTTTCCATTACATTATACTTTCGCTGGTTAAGTTCTTAAGGGGGCGCCATAATTTGCTGTGTGAGACATGGAACATTTCAAGCAGACCTTCTCAGAATTCCATCGAGACCTTAAACAAATTTTATCTGACTCTTGCCAAGTTATTATACAAGATATTTGGGATATTGTTGAAAATATCAGCCTTGAAATGTGGCATTTGGCTGAGGAAGGAATGGAAGACCTTAACAATGATACAAAGGTTTCTACTGACAGCGAGATCAAGATTTTCACTGAAATGCCAGAAGATGATTGGATGGTTGATGGGAAGAAACTGAAGGGACAGATTGCTGTTTTGAAGGAATGTTATGGGAAGGAAGGGGTCGTTATCTATGGGAGGCTTTTTGCTGAGAAGTTGGAGTATTTAAGGGGGGGCAGTTGGGCTGTTTGATTTTTCTTTGAAAAATGCCCTGTGTCTATTTTGGAAATATGTGAATGCTTTGGTCTATTTTGAAGTGGGGTAAGGGTTTGAGAATGTATTTGGATTGCTTTTAAGGCTTGTTTGAGGTTATTCTTCTTCAATGATCTGGAATGAGATTAATAAGGTAAAATAATTGCAGTTTTATTAATTATAAGATCAGAAAATTTATATGTCTTTTTTTTAGTTTGATCTTTATTATAGTAGACAGAAATGTATAGAATAGTGGTAGGATGGAAGTAATTATATAAATGTTTTTGGGTGGGAGGTTGTTTAAGTGGTTTATATATTTTCTTTTTTTAATATAAGAGGAGGGAGCAATTGCATTTAGTGATTTTTATTATATGCTAATGGCATGATTTATAGAAATAATGTGATTCTGGTTTAACATAGAGTAAGGTATTGACTATGGGAAATTGTTGTATATTCTTGCTGTTAAAAGTTGGAAGTCACTTCTTATGTATTCTTCAAAAAATCATTTTTCATCTTGTGTTTTCTTACTTTTTTATTCTTTTTCTTTTTGTAGTTTTTATCTTTGCTTTAAACTTAATAAAATTCTTATTAAAAAAAACAAAAATATCCTTCAATATGTCCAATGTTAGAATATTTTGCTTCATTCTATAATTGTAAGTGTAGTTTATGTGTTCTTCTCCTTTAATTGTAATCTTTAGTTACCTCTAGTTCCCTCCAGTGTCCAATTTTTAATATGTTATCTTATTATGTCTTTTTTAAAGTTCAAAACAAAAGCATTTTCCCACAGGAAGGATTCTTTATAATTAATTCCAAAATCATATTTCAAATTTATCTGGACCCTTAGTCCATTTGTAATTTTCTAAAAATCAAAGTTTTAATCACCCTTTTGCTGTTTATTCCAAAAAAAATTGATGCCTAAGATGTCAATTTGTAGACATTTCATTTCATCTTTCACTGTATTGAGGGTTACTGTGTTCATGCTTCTTACATTCCATGTTCCTACTGTAATTCTACCTTTGCAGCTTTGGATTTTCTTTTCCTGTATGGCAACATCAGCAACTAGACATCCCGAAGGCTTTCATGTAGCCACATCATAAACATCATTAGTACTCCAAAAGATCCTCAGCTCTTCCTCAGTAGCATGTCGAGTGCCACCCTACCCGAGAGGCCATAATCCGGCACTATATTTTACACTTTATATTTTTTATCCATGTGGTTTTCTTGGTAAAAATGCAGGAGTGGTTTACCATTTCTTTCTCCCACACATATGAATTGATGCCTTTGCCATTGTCACTAAAGTGATCATCTGCCTCCGGTATCTTCCTATATCACTGCTGCCCAATATAGGTGCCTGCTTGCTTTAGCTGGGCAGCTGGGATGACCTTCACGCCTTGGGTGACCCTGCTGGGAATATATACTCTTGGTGTATACTTCCAATATTCTTTGCTCATTCCTCCCAGGAGCATTGCCCCCCCCCACCATGATGAGGCAGCACAGCTGGACTTGGGGGATAAATACATGATAGGAACAGGCAAAGCCTAGCACTTAGCTAACTGCATCCTAGAAGGCTTAAAGAGCATGTGTTCTGTGAGTGCCTAGGGGGAAAAAAGGCAGAAGAAAATTACCCGAGATTAGCAATCTCTTAAAAAGCAGGCAAAATTATAGATACCAATCGAAGAGAATGATAAATATTATACTGCCCCCTTTTTGGTCAATGGATCATGAGGTGCTGAAGACTCAGTGCCATTGGATTTGGACCTTCAACACCCATAAGAGATTTGGGAGTCACATACATCCACAACTCATCCTATTATCTTCACTATGCCAATGAACAATCAATATCTTTAATATTTAAAAATGAATTTAAAGATTAGTATGGTGAGTGGAGCTTTTCCTTATTCATATTATTGACTTGTTTCTATCTTATCTATAATATAAAAGATGAGTTAGAGTAGATATTAACATTAGGCAATGCAGTTAAACTTTCAACTTACTCTAAATCCCCACTAGGGAGAGAAGAGTTAATTAAAAATTTTGGAATGTATAAGCAATCAGGTAATTCATTATACTTTGTTTCCTGAATGAGAGTTCCTACTAAATCTATACTAAGCATGCATTAATCAGCACTTACAAGATGATTCAAATCAATGAGCTTCTCAGTTTTGAAAAATAAAAGTATTTAGATAAATATTAATGAAATCCCTGAAGCACTGACCCTAGAGGTCTCGCAACATGTGCAAGATATTGTTATCAAAGAGTCTTTGAAAAACATCCATAATAAAAATTCATAAAGACATTTTATTATAATATGCAATGATTCCTAATGCATGCAATATGAAACTCAGAATATTTACATTTCTGTTGAAATGTATAAGATAATCATGTCTCCATTTTCTTTCTCTTCTAGCATAGTAATTCATTGATTGTTATTAGTGTTTCAGGAATAGGAAAATACCTCCCTTCCTCTTGAAACAAAAAAATACTTTCAGTTCAACTATAACTTCACTGGAATACAAGAAGACACTGACTCTATTTAGAGTTAACTATTTTGTTTAATTTGATTGCTCAGTTCACCTTTTGTTCTACAATTCAGTGCAGTCCATTAGTAAAGATTTCATGTTCTGCCTTCAATATCTTCACAATACCAATTTCTAAATGTGTAAATCATGACTGAATAAATTGGCAGCACAATTGTTGTTTTGCTCAATTAAGCACGTCCTTCATTTATCCAGCTGAGAAGAACAATTAAGGAAAAATTGTATTCTGAGCATAGAAAGCTGAAATCTTCAGAATGTTTGCTCTCAATTTTGAATGGTAAAATGCACCTTTATTCTGAACTTGGATTAACTAACAATTATGTTCACATTTTGTTTTTTATTTATTTCCTTTAAAGTGGAAAGGAAAATGGATGTCATAGACCTTTAATGAAGCAGCTATTGCATACCATTAGCATTTTATTATACTAATTTCTTCTAAAAACTATTCTCTTTCATAATTTGAAAGTGAAAACATGCATGCATACTTTTACCTATAGACAGTTGGCATCAGCCAAGAGTTATAGCAACATGTAGATTTTTAAAGAAAAGGTCAATTGACAGATCTGTAGCCAATGACTTCCGATGGGGATTAATGGTGGATTAGACATCTCCAAAGGAGTGGGGATGACATTGCGGCTGTAGAGAACGCCAGCCGGAGGGCAGACGCTGGCTGGCGAAATCTCTCCAGATCAAGAACAGATTGTGAGATAACCCCATCTGTATTCCAGACAGCCACTCCTTGGGAGTGAGCTGCAGGAACTAAAGTTTTTGCAGTCGGCTCCTGAGCCAAGTGGCTGGGAGTCGTGGGATTCGATCTTTGCCCACAACCGCAATGTAGCCTATACAGACATTAAATCCAGCTATCCTCATTTCTTAGCCACTTTCGGATTTAATTAATCTACAGATAAAGAGAGATTTCCTTTGCAGCAAGATAAAGATCCCTCTTGGTGAGTGTAAACTTTCTTCTGGATTACAAAAATAAAAAAGAGACTGTAAGATTTAAAGCTTCAAGATTTTTTGGCAAAAATCTTAACCAACATATGATTTAAGAAACAGACAAAGAGGATAGTAATATTTTTTTTTTATTTTTACTATTTTTATTTTTGGTGAAAGTGCTTTTGTATAAACTTGAATTAAGCTAGACAAATGGATCAGACCTTCATGGGAATGCTTTCTGTTTACATCTAAAGTGTGCAGGTAATTGGTGGATTTTACAAAACAAAAGATAAGGTAACATGAGCCAGGCTCTGATACTTCGTTGCTATGGATATGTGGAATGTGATGTGGTTTGAAACTGGAATGTGTCATGACTTTTTGGATTGGGAAGAGGAGCATACTGAGGCAGAGATAGATAAAGTTTATAGAATAAATTGCAGATTTGCCAGAACAAGAAATATCCCAAGGGATGTTTTCGTGCATTTTGTCAGGAAGAAAACAAGAGATCAAGTTTTGCAGCAGCATTTTAATACAATTGAAAATGGATAATACATATATAATTGTAAGACTGAATTTGAAATAGAATTGTGTACAAATGATGAACATGCAATTGCTAAAATGTATAAACTCTTATTAAAATATGAAACAGAAGAAGAGCAAGCGAAAGAATGTATCATAAAATGGGCCAAAATTTTTGGTTACAATATACAAATGGAACAATGGGAAAATAAGTAGTTGAAAGGACTGAAATTTACATTATGTTATAACCTTAAAGAGAATTTCTATAAAATGATGTGTCATTGGTATACTGTATGTCACCAGAGAAATTGTCTAGAATGTACAAAGGTACTTCAAATTTATGTTGGAAATGTAAACAACACAAAGGGACATTTTATCATCTTTGGTGGACATGTAAAAAAGCCAGAAAAATTTGGATACAAATACATACACTAATGCAGAAGATTTTAAAGATTAATATACAATTGAAACCAGATGCTTTTCTTATGGGATTGATGGACAAACAGCTGGAAAAAAGTCATGAACTTTGTTTTTATATACGACAATTGCAGCAAGATTATTATATGCACAAAAGTGGAAAGACTCGACATTAACCACAATGGAGGAGTGGTTGGTGAAGATGATGGAATTTGCAGATGGCTAAATTGACTTCTTTAATTAGAGAAAGGACATTATCTATGTTCATTGCTGACTGGAAGCCCCTTATAGACTTTTTGCGTGAAACAGAAAAAAAATGAACTTGTGACTTGCAGTTTTGATGATTAGGGGAAAAAAAGAGATGATAAAAAAGAGAGTTTGTTTTTGTAATCATAGGGTAAGAGGTAATTTTGTTTTTGTAATTATACTTGCTGTAATGGAAATTGGAAGCAACTTCTTTCTATTTCTTTCTATTTTTTCTTTTTGCACTTTTGACTTTTTCTTTGTTCTTTCTCTTTTCTTTTTACTTTGTATTAGTTCTTGTTAGTTTTTATCTTCTGTTTCAAATTGTTAATAAAATTATACACACATACACATACACATACACATACAAGAAAGATCTGTACATGATCACTGATGACTCCACTGACACATCCTAAGATAATTGTCCCATGGAGCTGCCTAGTCTTTAGTCTGTCTCTTTGAAATCAGGAATGGGGAAAAGTATCTGTAGATTAGGCTTGTAAATTGATTAACTTTAGCCTATGCCAACTATGTGTGAATCTATACAGCCTCCTTGCCTGGCATGAGGACAGTCTACTTTTCAGAGGACCTGTCTGCATGCCACTGAGCATGCCTCATTGTCCACCCACTGCAGAAGGGCCCCAAGTGCTGTGCTCTCGAAGTGGTATTTTCGCTCTTATCCCACCTCCAGATGCTGCATATAGGCAATGTATTTGGCATTGATCCACATGAAGAAGACAGCTGGAAATGAGGTAACCATGTTGGCAACTTTGTGGTGCAAATTGGTTCATCTGGTTTCCTGTGGGATTGCCCCATTCCATACAGTCCCTGACTTGTTATCCTGCCTCTCCATCTTCCTTTGGTTGTGAGACAGATCAAAGGCCTCTTTGATCCTGCCTCTTTCCACAGCCACTTTTTATTTTTTTAATGGATCAGCTGATTGGTCAACTGTTTCATCTAAAGCATTGTTTTTCAAACTTGGCAACTTTAAGATGTGTGGACTTCAACTCACAGAATTCCCCAGCCAGCATAGTGGCTGCTACTCCCAGGAGCCCACTTCCTCTCCTTATGTAATGTGCTTGGGCTTCTTATGGTAGTTTATACCTTCCATGCCAATCCCCAGAGCTAAACCCCTTTCTCAGACTCCAGTACTTCAACAGCACTTATTCAGTGGTTACACATATCTGGATGATTACTAGATGGCAACAAAGAGATACAAAACTCCTGCTCTTTACTGCCATCTAGTGGTTGACCTGTTAAACAGTCAACCAGACAAACCATAGTTTCAAGGGGTACAGAGAAAAATTATCAGTCAATGGCATGATGGGGGGAAAATGCAGTGCATGGAGTAACAACAGCATTGTGCATGCCAACTGCAGGGGGCTTTTCACATGGCGGAAAAAGGATGGACATGACTGAGTGGTCAGGCACTTTTTGATAAAGTTGCGTGGGTATCCATTTTGCTGGAAGACCATACTAACCAAGTGCTCCACTACCAAAGCAACAACCCAACCTCCCAAGAGAGGAGCTGTGTAAGAACACTATTCAGACGAACACAAACGCACTGCAGCAACCCAGAACACCAGAAAAAGGAAATAGACCACTTATATAGCATCTTCCAGCAAAATGGATACCCATGCAACTTTATCAAAAAGTGCCTGACCACTCAACCCACCACAGCAAAACCAACAGAATCTATGAAAAGGATAACACTGCCATACATCAGAAACATCTCAGAAACTACTAATAGATTGTTACAACCACACAGCATGACAATAGCACACAAACCAACCAAAACCCTTCAGAACATTGTAAGTAAACCAAAAGACCCAGTAGACCAAGAAGAAAAAACAGGAGTTATCTACAACATACAGTGTATGGATTGTAACAGTCACTATGTAGGACAGACTGGTAGAAAACTAGCAGAACGCATCCACGAACACCAACTAGCAGTCAGAAGACATGATGAAAACTCCTTAATCTCACAACACATGGACAGACTTAATCATACCTTCAACTGGGAAACTGTGAGCATATTAAACCAAGCCAAATCCAAAAATGCTGGAGAATTCCAAAGCAGCCATCAACAGACACAGAGGTAAACAACGTTTACATACCATTCATAAGAGACAATAGAAAAGCCAGAAGACCAGAACACCTCCTTGCCAGCAATCAACAACCAGATAGGCAAAGATTAACACCAAGATTAGCACCAGGACCAAGGAGAGTACAACACCCCCACCAACACAGGCAGGACAAGCCAGGGTATATAAACAGAGAGCAAGTCCCACTCCCTTTTCGCACTGAAGATGTTGCCTAGCCTGGCAATGAAACATCTGCAAGAAAACAAGGCTCAGAGAGCACCAAGGACTCCACATGATAATTTCCAAGGATCACTCCTATAATGAATTTAATAAGAATAGCCTTTGTTTTTAATTGATATCATTTGTTGTTATTTATACTGACATGCTCCCATGGGCATCCATGGGCAAAGTGTGGTAAATGATGGCATGTGTGTCATGATGTCATTGTGCAAATTATGCAACTTGTACATGTTTCAGACATCAGGACTCAAATACATACTTGCAAATTTGTATGATGACATCATGATGCACATCTCATCAATTTGTCATAATTGTGGCTTGTAACAGATGGCTAGTTTGGTGTAACAGAGAGCCATCTTGGTGTAGCGGTTAAGGCACCAGGCTAGAAACTGGGAGACCATGAATTCTAGTCCTACCTTAGGCACAAAGCTAGCAGGGTGATCTTGGGCCAGTCACTCTCTTTCAAACCTAGGAAGGAGGCAATGGCAAACCACTTCTGAAATCTTGCCAAGAAAACTGCAGGGACTAGTCCAGGCAGTTGCCAGGAGTCAACGCTGACTCAAAGGTACTCACACACACACAATGAATAGCTATAATTTTAGCTGCTGTTTCTGTGCCATACCATGACATCATCATGTTCATCATTTGACCACTGATTGACAAGAAAGATCTTTAAATCTTTAAAGACCTGGCGTGTATTACCGAGACCTGGCTGGGCCCAGAGGGGGGAGTAGCCCTCTCGGAGATATGCCCAGCTGGGTTTCGGGTGTGGCATCAGCCGAGACACCGGGGCAGGGTAGGAGGGGTGGCAGTTGTCATCCGAGAGTCCCTTGTGGCCTTCAGGGGCGCTGCTCCACAAGTGACCGGGTGTGAGACCCTGTTTTTCAAGTTGGGTTCACGAGAACAGTTGGGAGTGTTGCTGCTGTACCAGCCTCCCTGCTGCGTAGCAACCTCCCTGCCTGAGCTGCTCGAGGCTGTCTCGGGGTTGGCGGTGGAGTTCCCCAGACTTATGGTTCTGGGGGACTTCAATCTGCCGTCTCTGGGACGGTCCTCGGAGGCAGCCCGAGAGTTCATGGCTACCATGGCAGCTATGGGCCTGTCTCAGATTATTCGTGACCCGACTCGTGACAGTGGTCTCACCCCGGACTTAGTTTTCTTGTCTGAGCAGTGGCAATGTGATCTGAGGGGAGAGTTACATCTTTCCCCATTGTCATGGTCAGACCACGCCCTGGTGACCCTGAGACTCTCTTGTGCTACCCCACTCCGCAGGGAGGCAGGACCCATTCGATTGGTCCGCCCCCGGCGACTGATGGACCCAGTGAGGTTTCAGAAGGAGCTGGGGGTTATTCCCGAGGACTTGCTTCACGGTCCAGTGGAGGTCCTGGCCGCAGCCTGGAATAAGGCAACGGCTGGAGCCCTGGACAAGATCGCGCCTATGCGACCTCTCCGGCCCTGCTCGACCCGCTGCTCTCCGTGGTTCAAGGAAGAGTTAAGGGCTTTGAAGAGGGTTAAGAGACGTCTAGAGCGCCGCTGGAGAAAGACGAAGACTGAATCTGACCGAACACAAGCTAGAGCCGCAGTTAAGGCCTACCTTGTGGCGGTAAGAGCGGCGAAACGTGAATATTTCTCCGCTCTTATTGCGTCCGCAGAATGCCGCCTGACGGCCCTTTTCAAGATTACAAGATCACTTTTGGGTCGGGAGCAGGGGGAGACCCACTTACAGGGCCGTTCGGAAGAGTTTTCTGAGCATCTGCAGGACAAAATCGCTCAGATTCATTCCAAGTTGGACTCCAAGTGTGAGACAAGATCTGGGGAGATGCCAGGGGCTCGTACTTACCACGTTATCTGGGAACAGTTTGATCCTGTTGCGCCTGATGAAGTAGACAGGATCCTCCGGATTGTAAACGCCACCACATGCCAGCTTGACCCATGTCCCTCCTGGCTGGTGAAATCAGCTAGTGAGGTGACATGTGGCTGGGTCCAGGCGATGATTAATTCGTCCTTGAGTGAGGGGGTGTTCCCGGCTGCCTTTAAGGAGGTGCTGGTGCACCCCCTCCTCAAGAAACCTTCCCTGGACCCTACAATCCTGGGCAATTTTCGCCCAGTCTCCCACCTTCCCTTTTTAGGAAAGGTGGTTGAGAAGGTGGTGGCGTTGCAACTCCAGAGGATTCTGGATGAAACGGATTATCTGGACCCCTTCCAGTCAGGTTTCAGGCCGGGATATGGGACGGAGACCGCATTGGTCGCACTTATGGATGATCTCTGGCGAGAGCGGGATGGAGGGAGTGCGTCCATCCTTGCTCTCTTAGATCTCTCAGCAGCTTTCGATACCGTCAACCACGGTATACTTTTGGGGCGGCTCGAGGAGTTGGGGGCGGGCGGTGTGGTTTTGCGCTGGTTCGCCTCCTTTCTCCAGGGCCGTTCCCAGTCGGTGTTGATAGGGGAGGAGAGAGCTGACCCGCGACCCCTGACTTGTGGGGTGCCGCAGGGGTCGGTTCTCTCTCCACTCCTATTTAACATCTACATGAAGCCACTGGGCGAGATCATCCGTCACCACGGGATGAGGTATCACCAATATGCTGATGATACCCAGTTATACAGTACATCTCCGTCCCGGGTGAAGTAAGTGATGCGGTCAATGCCTTATCTCAGTGCCTGGAGGCTGTGGGGGTCTGGATGGGGAACAACAGGCTTCAACTGAACCCTGGTAAGACGGAGTGGCTGTGGATTGGTGCCCCCCCTGGATCCGGGAAGTTGTCATATTTGGTTCGGGGGGGGGTTGCACTACTCCACTCGGATCCAGTGCGGAATCTGGGGGTCCTCCTGGACTCGCAACTCCTGCTCGAAGAGCAGGTGGCAGTCGTGGCCAGGAGGGCCTTTGCACAGCTGCAAGTTGTGCGCCAGTTACGCCCTTTCCTGGATCGGGAGGCCCTCCGAACAGTCACTCACGCCCTTGTCATCTCCCGTATAGACTATTGTAATGCGCTCTACATGGGGCTACCCTTGAAGAGTATCTGGAAGCTTCAGCTGGTGCAGAATGCAGCGGCGCGAGCAGTTATGAGTGCCAGAAGATCGGCACATGTAACACCTCTACTACGCGAGCTACATTGGGTGCCAGTTTGCTTCCGGGTCCAATTCAAGGTGTTGGTGATTACCTTTAAAGCCCTACATGGCATAGGACCAGGGTACCTGAGGGACCGTCTCGTCCCGATAACGTCGACCCGCCCCACCCGTACATGCAGAGAGGGCATGCTTCGGACCCCCTCAACAAGAGAATTCCATCTAGCGGGGTCCAGGAGGCGTGCCTTCTCTGCGATAGCGCCCGCCTTGTGGAATATTCTGCCCCCGGAGGTGAGACTGGCCCCCTCCCTCCTGACCTTTCGGAAGGCCCTTAAGACCGGGCTCTGCCACCTGGCCTGGGACGACGGAGGTGGTAGTGCCTCCTGGGGTTGGCTGGCCCCATAGCTCCACTATCTATTCTGCGGGTCCAAGTCCATCCTGGATTTTATTTTATTATGTTTTGTTTGTGTTTTTAGATATTTTGTATAGTTTTTAAATTTTTATTTATTGTAACCCGCCCAGAGTCCCTTGCATGGGAGATGGGCGGGGAATAAATTTGAATAATAAATAAATCAAATAAATAAATAAAGTTGTTGTTTATTCGTTCAGTCGTTTCCGACTCTTCGTGACTTCATGGACCAGTCCACGCCAGAGCTTTCTGTCGGCCGTCACCATCCCCAGCTCCCCAATGGTTGAGTCTGTCACCTCCAGAATATCATCCATCATCTTGCCCTTGGTCGGCCCCTCTTCCTTTTGCCTTCCACTTTCCCTAGCATCAGCTTCTTCTCCAAGGTATCCTGTCTTCTCATTATGTGGCCAAAGTACTTGAGTTTTGCCTTTAATATCATTCCCTCAAGTGAGCAGTCTGGCTTTATTTCCTGGAGTATGGACTGGTTTGATCTTCTTGCAGTCCAAGGCACTCTCAGAATTTTACTCCAGCACCACCACAGTTCAAAAGCATCTATCTTCCTTCGCTCAGCCTTCCTTATGGTCCAGCTCTTGCAGCCATAGGTTACTACAGGGAATACCATTGCTTTAACTATGCGGACCTTTGTTGTCAGTGTGATGTCTCTGCTCTTAACTATTTTATCAAGATTTGCCATTGCTCTCCTCCCAAGAAGTAGACGTCTTCTGATTTCCTGGCTGCAGTCAGCGTCTGCAGTAATCTTTGCGCCTAGAAATACAAAGTCTGTCACTGCCTCCACTTTTTCTCCCTCTATTTGCCAGTCATCAATCAAGCTCGTTGCCATAATCTTGGTTTTTTTGAGGTTTAACTGCAACCCAGCATTTGCACTTTCTTCTTTCACCTTCGTCATAAGGCTCCTCAATTCCTCCTCGCTTTCAGCCATCAAAGTGGTATCATCTGCATATCTGAGATTGTTAATGTTTCTTCCAGCGATTTTAACTCCAGTCTTGGATTCCTCAAGCCCAGCATGTCGCATGATGTGTTCTGCGTACAGGTTGAATAGGTAGGGTGAGAGTATACAGCCCTGCCGTACTCCTTTCCCAATCTTAAACCAGTCCGTTGTTCCGTGCTCTGTTCTTACCGTTGCTACTTGGTCGTTATACAGATTCCTCAGGAGGCAGACAAGATGACTTGGTATCCCCATACCACCAAGAACTTGCCACAATTTGTTATGATCCACACAGTCAAAGGCTTTAGAATAGTCAATAAAACAGAAATAGATGTTTTTCTGAAATTCCCTGGCTTTCTCCATTATCCAGCGGATATTGGCAATTTGGTCTCTAGTTCCTCTGCCTTTTCTAAACCCAGCCTGTACATCTGGCAATTCTTGCTCCATGAATTGCTGGAGTCTACCTTGCAAGATCTTGAGCATTACCTTACTGGCATGTGAAATAAGTGCCACTGTTCGATAGTTTGAACATTCTTTAGTGCTTCCCTTTTTTGGTATGGGGATATAAGTTGATTTTTTCCAATCTGATGGCCATTCTTGTGTTTTCCAAATTTGCTGGCATATGGCATGCATCACCTTGACAGCATCATCTTGCAAGATTTTAAACAGTTCAGCTGGGATACCATCGTCTCCTGCTGCCTTGTTATTAGCAATGCTTCTTAAGGCCCATTCAACCTCACTCTTCAGGATGTCTGGCTCTAACTCACTGACCACACCGTCAAAGCTATCTCCAATATTATTATCCTTCCTATACAGATCTTCCGTATATTCTTGCCACCTTTTCTTGATCTCTTCTGCTTCTGTTAGGTCCTTACCATCTTTGTTTTTGATCATACCCATTTTTGCCTGGAATTTACCTCCAATGTTTCTAATTTTCTGGAAGAGGTCTCTTGTCCTTCCTATTCTATTGTCTTCTTCCACTTCCGCACATTGCTTGTTTAAAAATAATTCTTTATCTCTTCTGGCTAACCTCTGGAATTTTGCATTTAATTGGGCATATCTCCCCCTATCACTGTTGCCTTTTGCTTTCCTTCTTTCTTGGGCTACTTCCAGTGTTTCAGCAGACAGCCATCTTGCCTTCTTGGTTTTCTTTTTCTTTGGGACGTTTTTTGTTGCCGCCTCCTGAACAATGTTGCGAACTTCTGTCCATAGTTCTTCCGGGACCCTATCTACTAAATCTAGTCCCTTAAATCTATTCTTCACCTCCACTGCATATTCCTTAGGAATATTAGTGAGCTCATATCTAACTGATCTGTGGGTCTTCCCTATTCTCTTTAGTCTGATTCTAAATTTTGCAATAAGAAGTTCGTGATCTGAACTACAGTCAGCTCCAGGTCTTGTTTTTACCGACTGTATAGATGTCCGCCACCTTTGGCTGCAAAGGATGTAGTCATAAATAAATAAAATAAAATAAAATAAAATAAAATAAATAAATAAAGTATATTCTCATAAAAAAAATGTGAATTGCAAAGTAGACCATGAAGAAAGAAAATGAATAGTGGTATACTATAGGGCCAGCAGAACTGGGCTGGAAAAATCTAGATGGCCAGTAGAGGGCAGGAAATAGTTTGAATTTTCCATATTGCTTTGGTACCATTGGGTGGTTTTCCAGATTCTTGCAGTCCCGATCTGGTAGCCCTAGTATAGTGAAGTTTAAAAAGTGATAATCCCATAGGTATTAGGGAAAATGTTTCCTACCGCAGCTAATCTTTTAGCTCAAAAAAAACCAGCAGGTGAATTATGAAATGCAGCCCTAAAGTAGCACTATTAATTTCTCCTTCTTAAATGTCATATATTTGTAGAAGCCAAAGACCATTACAGTGATTAAATGGCCAAAGCATTAGTGGAATAGCGTATCTGGCCTGCAGAGATTCATATGACCATTCAGGGGTAGCAAAGAGTGCTGTCAATAACTCTTTGCTGCCATCTAGTGGTCCTCCAAACCTTTGCATTTCAGGAATTGCAAGCTGTTTTCCTCTGACAATTTTTTTATTGTCATATACAAAGTTGCACTGAGCTGTATAGAACTGTTATCAGCAGTAATCATGCAAAGAGAAAGAGGGGGGATTAATGCTGCCTTTCTATATACAGTTGGTAGTAAGGGTCACTGAATATCCTGGCATTTCCTCCGAGTATTGTCCTGGAATTTTAATATACCTTCAAACCGAATTAAATTAATGTTCATTTATTTTAATCATACAAGATAATGATATCAAAAATTTATAGGCTTGCTATAGTTTGCCAAGCATTTTCAGTTTGGAAATTTCAGGCTGTTTCAGAAAGGGACAAAATGTTAATGGCAAGAACACAGAAATTGCGTTGTTATATTTCGACACATTGATCTTTTCAAATTCTGAAGTACTATGTGCATACATTTAAATGAACTTAAAAAACTATGGACCCTGCAGGGTTGATCTCTTAAACCTGGATGTAATCAAGCTCAGGTAACTTCAATAAGTATAAATTCCACATCTGTCCCCTTCCAGGGACCTTTTGTTTTGCTTTCTTTTATTATTACATTTTGGCGGGAAAGGGCTACTCAGTGTCTAAGAGTTCTGGCAGTGAGTCTACAGAGTCTACTGCTGTAGAGATGGGCGGTGATAAATTTGACTAATATCTATCTATCTATCATCTATCTATCTATCATCTATCTATCTATCATCTATCTATCTATCTATCTATCTATCTATCTATCTATCTATCATCTATCTATCTATCTATCTATCTATCCCTCCCTCCCTCCCTCCCTCCCTCCCTCCCTCCCTCCCTCCCTCCCTCCCTCCCTCCCTGGAAGGACAGGTGCAAATTTCAAGGAGAAATTGCACTGCTGCAATTCAATATTGAATATCAGCAACATGATAATGGAAGGCTCTGGGGTTGCCAGCATGGGCTGGTTGTGCACCCCGGTTTAAAAGAGAGCAAACACATTTATTTTATTCTAACAGGTGGTTGCTGTACCCTGCTCTTCATCTGATTCCATCTGATTCTCTTAGAAACCCTTGGTCTAGCTTTGAGGTAGACTAGTCTAAAAGAGTCAGTGGTTCATGGCTGAGCAAGGATCTCTTTTTATGTGATGGCTATCATTTCCCAGGCTACATGCTCTGGTGATAGATGAATTGGGATAAATGGCCTGCAAAGCAACGCCAGCCATTCAAGTCACCAAGTAATATCTGCAACAATCATCTCCCCGAATAATACATTTCTCAAATGTATGATTGCATCATGGGCAGTCAACAGTTAGACACAGCCAGAGAACTGCTGTGTCTTATAAACCTCTTTTGATAATTTGGCCAGTAGTTTTAGGTTCATTACCAATTACACAAATGTAGCTCTTTTGAAAGAAATAAAATGCTGTTGTGAGATGCTGGGTAGCTCTGGAGCATGATATTGGAGAAGAGATTATATCCCTACCACAAGCTATTTATTTATTTATCACTGTCATGAGACCCTCAGCAGGTTACAATAATTAAGTATGCACAATAAAGCATTCACGATATGCTTAAAAATAAAATAAATAAAATTCAATACATAAAACCATAAATAAACCAATCAGGCATCCTACTCACCATAGGAGCTTCAGAATAATTTCATTTTCAAAAGCTTCTGGAAGGCAAAACGGGGTGGGGGTGGGGATCTTCTTTGCCCTCCCTCTCACAACTACTGTTTGGTTCTAGTGGTAAACCCTAAGGAGTACCAGTGGGAATTTCTTTCCCAGTGCAAATAACAGTGTGTGTGTGTGTGTGTGTGTGTTACACTGGGTAAGAATTAGATCACCATTACCATTACTCATAGGGGGCGTGGTGGCTCAGCAGGTAAGATGCCAGGCTTGTCGATTGGAAGACTGCAAGTTCAGAGGTTCGAATCCCTAGCCCTGCGTGCGGAGTGAGCTCCCGCACTCGCCCCAGCTCTTGCCAACCCAGCAATTCTAAAGCATGCAAATGCAAGTAGATTAACAGGTACCACTTCGGTGGGTAGGTAACAGCGTTCAGCGCGCGTCATGCGGCCACATGACCGCAGAAGCATCTTCGGACAACGCTGGCTCTTCGGCTAAGAAACGGAGATGAGCACCGGCCCCTAGAGTCAGACACAACTGCACAAATGTGTGGGGGGAACCTTTACCTTTACCTTACTCATACCACTCTATTAATTGCTTGTATGAAAAATCTGTTTTGGCTATTGCTGTGATGGAACTGGGAGCTGAGGGAGTAGAGAGCGCATTCCAGGCAGATAAGCATTCTCACAGCTTGCACAGCTTGGAGAGTGTGGGGGGGGGGGGCAAGGAAGGAAGTTAGACAAGCACCACCCTAGATTCCCAAGGATATTTTTCCCCTTAGCTCAGTTCAGGAACCTTTAGTCTGGCAAGATTCTGTGTATGGGAGAATTTAAAAAGTACTAGAGTTGAAACTCCAACTCAGCGTTGTTCCTCCGCCAATTACCCTGACATTGCTGATGTGATGGTTTCAGGCAGCAATGTAACCACCTTGTTGTTGATCATGGTACTGATCTGTGGTTTGAGGAAGCTGATTTTCTTCTAGATTTCTATTATTATTATTATTGTTGTTGTTGTTGTTACTATTATTATTATTTCTTATAAATATTGCCTGTATTGACTTTTACCAGAGTTTAATTGTTTTTAAATGATTTAACTGCTGTTTAAAATTTTCATTTACAGCTGTTATAATGATGGCATATTGCTCTAGATACCACAGTAATCCAAGATGATGCAATATATATATTTAAGATTTTCTAAGTAAAATAGTTTGTAAATATCCACATTTTACTTTCTGTGCTCTCTGCCCCCTCCCACCAGACTTTTTCATTGGTTATTATAGCTAACTTCATTGGGAAACCAAATGCTGCCAGATATGTTTGAGTATGCTAACCTTTTATAAATTGTATGGTGTTGCATTAAACAAACATTTGCAATTTGGGAATTATAGAAAAGAAAAAGGAAGATAAGACAGTTGCTTGTCTCTATGGTAACAGTGTGGTGTGCCAAGCTCAGCAGTTTCCCCCCCCCCCTTTTTTTTTTTAAATCATTCTAAAGATAACCAGGATATGTCTAGCATGGAAAGATTCCTTTAATGTGATCAACAATAGAGTGTGAAACAGTGATACATAACAAAAGGCACATCTCAAGAACGAAAGGAGGGTGAGAACAAAATTATGTGCTATACTGTATGACTGCAAAAAGACAATTTACTGAAGCTTTTTTGTTTTGAGTTTGGCTAAGAGGGAAGAAAGTGAATTATATTGTTTTCCTCAGCTCCATGTCATCATTCTTCAGCTGTCTACCAACTTTAGGAGATAAATTCTAATTAATTTCCAATTTGGCATCTGTGGAACTAACTTTCATTTTTTTGCATTAATTGATTGTTGATAAGGGTGCCATCTTGGCTGAATTATTGCATGGACCAGATGGGGAAGTTGATATTACTCAACTCAGTGCACTGGTACTGACGCAGTGCCAACACTGCCTTGATGGTCAAGAACTTGCTGTGATCCGTGTGGTTTCAACATATTTTGCCCATCTGGTTTCCTGTCCATATGGGTGCCAGTTTTGAGTGTGAGAGTTTCTAGAAGGTTTAACCATGTTAGTTTGTGGCAACAAACACACCAAAGTGTCTTGTGGCATCTTAAAGCTTGTATTTTATTATTTGAGATCCTTAAAGAAAAGCCAGGATATGAATGTTATAAATAAAATACCATAATAAATGTGTATTTAAGATTCCACAGTATTGTTTTGTAGTTTTAGCTACACATATAGGTAGTTTTGTTGGTTTATTTATTTATTTATTATTTGGATTTATCACCGCCCATCTCTACCATGGTAGACTCTGGGCGGTTTACAATCATATTATAAAAAGTTAAAAACCTATACATCTAAAATCTACTATAAAATAAATAAAAAATCCAAGAGATGGTGTGTTCTTAAAAGGAGGATATTACTAACCTAACCACCCACAGGAGGAACTATTTGGTTTGTTGGTTTGTTTAAAATATTTGTACAGCTGCCCATCTTGAAACAACTCTGGGCAGCTCTACTTGTACAACTACTTGTACAGGCCACTCATGACAATTGATAGTTTTAGCCATCCCATTGTTTAACCCGTCTTCTAGAGCAGAGCTTTCCAAACTTTTCATGTTGGTGACACACTTTTTAGACATGCATCATTTCGCGACACACTCTTACAGCAGGGCACAAGGCAGGCACTAGGACCTGCGCAGAATCCTGGCAGGGCAGGTTTGGAGGCGGCAGCAGCCGTGACACACCCAGACACTGCAGCCGACACACTAACGGGTCCTGACACACAGTTTGGAAAGCTCTGTTCTAGAGACAGACTTAGACCACTAGAAGAGGTCCCTCAGATGATTCTTGTACTGAAGAACTTAGCACTATACTGACTCTGCCTTATCTGGAACAAGTCAGGACAACTGTTATAACAACAAAGATACTAGTGTTTGGGGCCAAAGCCAAAAGGGATAAACTGCATATGTTCTTACACACACACACACACACACACACACACCTCCAATTGTGAGCAAGAAGGACTTATTTATTTGAAGGCAACTTCTCCTCTTCAAAATTAGATACTGTATGCTTATAACATTCACTCCTTTCTCCCCATATTTTGTCATTTTCCATTATCTAACTTAGGGGAAGACACTGTTGCCACAGTTATCAGTTCTTTCATTCTAGATTTCTCAACTTTGTAAAGGTCACTGTGTATGTGCAGCTTACAACTGTTAAAAAAGGCGGTTCCTTTGCATTGTTTTTATTTTTCTGTAAACTTGAACATGAGAGCTACACTGAAGCATAAATTGTCTTTTCTTTGGGTTTAGGGTTTTTTAATGTTTGATAAAATAAAATAATAAAATTAAATTAAAATAATAAAATAAAATAAAATAAAATAAAATAAAATAAAATAAAATAAAATAAAATAAAATAAAATAAAATAAAATAAAATAAAATAAATAAAATAATAATAAATAAAATAAAATAATAAAATAAAATAAAATAAAATAAAATAAAATAAAATAAAATAAAATAAAATAAAAATAAAATAAAATAAAATAAAATAATAAAATAAAATAAAATAAAATAAAATAAAATAGGGAGGGGTTCTGGGGGATATTATCAAGGGAGAAAGCCCATGCTTTCTTCAGATGCAGCTTTCTCTGTATACAGTAACCTAGCAGTAAAGTAGTTTTCCAAGAATACCTTGTGAGACTCGTTTGTTGCTATCAGGGTTCTGTAGTCATTACGACCTGCTTATTCCTTCTTTTAAAAACCATGGGATTCATGGGAGAAATCAGTGATTGTTTGCTTTGATGCTTCAATGGTTCAGAGATAAAATAAATTAAAAGTTCTAATCTGAGAAGATTTGTTAAAAGATATTTCTCGTCATGGGAAAGGAAAAAAAATCTCTCATAAGGTTTAATAGCAAAGTTATGTAGCAATCCATTCCCTGTGATTAAGTTTCCATTTGAAATGCCTCTCTGGCCAGAAAAGATGATTACTAATTTGAAATACAGTATCAAATGTTGTGTTAGATGTGTAATCTCTTTGAAATAGAATGGTTTGGGAAGTGATTCAGAAATATTTATCTAATAAATAAATAAATAACTCCATGTCATATCAACATCCTACAATAGTTATACCTGATTTGCTTGCTCACTAAAAGCAACCACCAGCCAGTTTCTTCACACCTATGACTAGTCTTTATAAATTGTTTTGAGGGCACCTGTCACCTGTCCTTGAGCCAAAACATCTGTCAGGCTCCACCCCACAGGCAGCAGTGAACCATTTAGGCAAGCTCACAAGAAAGCCAAGGATTTCAGATAAATAATGTGAGCAACTACAATGTTTCAAGAACAAGTCCTATCTATAGAAGCAGTGTTCCAAAACTTTAAACAATGACTCGGCCTCATCTTTTGAATGGCTTTATTTATTTATTTTTTATCCCGCCTTTATTATTTTTATAAATAACTCAAGGCGGGGAACATGCCTAATACTCCTTCCTCCTCCTATTTTCCCAACAACAACCACCCTGTGAGGTGAGTTGGGCTGAGAGAGTGTGACTGGCCAAAGGTCACCCAGCCGGCTTTCATGCCCAAGGCGGGACTAGAACTCTCAGTCTCCTGGTTTCTAGCCCGTTGCCTTAACCACTGGCTCTTGTTTCCACCTATCCTTTGCTTTTCCAACTATCAGATTGTTATTGTGTTGTGACTGTGTGGAAACTAACTCTCCTAACATCCTTTATGACTGTGCACTTCTTCGGTTTCAAAGGGAAAAACGTGTTTTGGAGCAGCTGTTAAAACTTCTTAAATCTCTGTGTGCCTTTTCCCAGGACTGAGTTATAGCCATAGTTCCAGGAAGTGATACGACAGCTTTAAAGAATGACCAGCAAGAGCTACGTGAGCCTCTCTGTGGGCTCCAAAATGCTTTTTTCCCCTTCACATCTAAATAGATGATATAGATATACACAGATATAGTAGATATAGATAGATGCATAATTAAATGCCAATATTTTTGTAGGATACTTCCAGTGCCAGTTCTGCAAAATGTAATGCACCTTGTTAAAATTTAAATGGATTTCCTAAAATACAGCTAGGTCACAGTCCGATTTTAAAAATTGCATATTAGAAGTACTGATTGGCATTTTAAACAATTACTAAAGGAAGTAATATGTTTTAAGGCTTAATAGAGGCACTCTGATATTTAACAACTTTAGAGATTTTACACAAGGATTGAAAATAGAATTGCAGGCTTATTGCTGCTTATAAAATTTACTGCCCTTTAGATTGAAAACTGCTTGAAAGCTCTAAGAAATGCTTCAGGGATGACTTCTACTATCTCTCACTTTTTTATATATTATAGCAAGTGGTATAGAGCTCAGAAGAATAACATTGGTGCACTTGTTGACCAGGCAGACCATTTCAGTGTTTGTTATCTGTGAAATCCAGATTTGTGGGCTAGTTCACCTTGATCAGTCTTGATTCTCCCACAAGCAGTGCAGTTTCTGCTGCCGGTGGGTAATGACGACAATGCAAGCATCCTATGAAAAAGGGAACATCCTTTCTGAAGGGCATTCCCTTGCAGCTAATGACTATAGCTACACCATGGCATAATTGACCTAGAAATTAGCTGTCTGAATTTGGGTGCTGAGTGATGAGTTCCCATACTTTAAGGAACAAAGAATCAAGCATTTCAGTGCTAATTTCAGGAAGTTATGGGGTGAGGTTCTACACATTCATGGATGCTCTGTTAAATTTAATGATGGATGGGGAAGAGATTATTATCAGAGCTTATAAAGGTATTCCATTAAACTGTGAGGCCTGCGTTCTTATTTAAGGTGAAGTATACATAAAAAAATAGTATCCTGCCCTTAGGATCTGTAATAGAAGGCACCAAAGAAAAGATTGAAAGGCCTAGCTGGCTAAAATAAGGTCTTCCCTATGGCAGAAAAGATAAATTGTGTGGTGCCAAGTTGCCTCTCATGGCCATAACTGAAAAGGCCCCTTCTCTGATCATTTTACCCATTTTACTTTTACCCAGACAACACCCTCTGAAGAATATTGGAGCAGGTCATCAATCATAGTGTCCAAAATTTGTTGCAGTGCAAAACACAGGATAAAATTGAGCATGTTATCTAGGAACGTTTAGTCACATGATCACAATCTATTCAAGTATCTTGTCTCTAAAGGGGAAAATATCAACTGGCTGATAATTAGTATAATCTTCCAAATTCAGAAAGGGCTTCTGGAGCAATCTCATGACTGTCTTCAAGACAATCAGGCATAATCAATCAAGGAGCCATTAATCATCTTCTTTACCCAGCTAGTCATTCTGACCCATAAAATCCTAGAATGGAGGTGGGGAGAAGAGATGAATAAACGTGTTATAGTTCACATTCCTTCAGATACACTCGTTCAGTTAGTTAGGAACATAGGCCTTAACAAATATATAAAAATCAGACATGACAAAGGAACAGATGTTAGAACAGAAAAAAAAGAAAGTATTTCTTTTAGGGCATAATTAACCTGTGGAATCCAATACAAGATGTGATGGCCAAGACTCAGTGTTACTTCCACATTTGTGGGGGCATGCCTCCAAAAACCAGTTCCAGGGCAGTAGCAGTAGGAGGTGGGTGCATCTTCCTACAGGAATCTGGTTGGCCCCTGTGAGGCCATAAAATGTTGGGCTAGATAGGCCTAGGGTTGATCCAGCAGGGCTGTGCTTATGTTCTTATAACACATTACTTGTATGACCAGCTGAATTAGTTCAACCAACTTAATCACTTTCAAATATTTTTTATTAAGAATTGTAAATGAGAAGAATAAAAGTCAATACAAACTACAAAAAATACAAACAAACAAAAAAATGTGGGGAGGGAGTGTAGAAAAGAGGGGAAAAAAGAAAAGAGAGAAAAAGGGAAAGAAAAAAAAGAAGTAACTTCCCCCTTCATCCCAGCAGGTAAAAACAATTTTAGTAGCTTATCACCATCTCTAAATAAAACATAATCTCTCTTCTCCCCATAATTCATCTCTTAGATAGAAAAAAACAAAATCCAAATGTTTTGTCAATCATTCTTTGTCAGCAAAAGTCCCGTAAGGGCAACCAGATATAACTATTTTCTTCTTTTAACCCTGGTCAAACAAACCAACCTTATAAATCTTCCCTGAATTTTTAAAATTATTCTTTAACCCCTTCAAGAAAAGTCCCAGAGGTAATTTGCTGGTCATCTGTGTATCCAGGCAAAAATCCTTCAAATTTTATTATTTTATTTTATTTTTTTATTTTTTTATTTTTTTATTTTATTTTTTTATTATTTTATTTTATTTTTTTATTATTTTATTTTATTTTATTTTATTTTATTTTATTTTATTTTATTTTATTATTTTATTTTATTATTTTATTTTATTTTATTTTATTATTTTATGTTATTTTTATTTTATGTTATTTTTATGTTATGTTATGTTATGTTATGTTATGTTATGTTATGTTATGTTATTTTATTTTATTTTATTTTATTTTATTTTATTTTATTTTATTTTATTTTATTTTATTATTTTATTTTATTATTTTTGTCAAATTTATCATCGCCCATCTCCCCCGGAAGAGAAACTTTAACAGATTTCTTCTGTATGTCTATTAGGTAACGTTTATCCTTTTGTTTGTCACTTCTAAAAAAGTCTTTTCAAACCTTAGCAAAGCTATTTTGTGTATCCAGAAAAAAAATTATCCAAATCAGTTTCCTAGTTTGGTGTCTGTTCATCTCCTTTAGGGAATAAGTCATCCATCAGATCCATTTGTATTACATTTAAATCCCCCTTCAAATTAATTTCATAGACATCCATTACAACTTGTTCTTGTTTTACAACTTCATTAGAGCATATTCTGTCCAGTTTCTCAAACAATGTATCCATTCCACCCAGTAACCTAGCTGAGAGGTATTCAAAAGTTTGCACTAAGGATTTCTGCTCCAGTTTCTTCATCCTCTGGCTCCCTGTAATGTCCAACCTTCAAGGTCTCCTCATCATAAAAAGACCAAAGCAATCACCATTTTCCCATGAGAACATATCTTACATTAATTCAAAACTATAATTCCAAATCCCTCTGGCTCCTTAATCCATAATTAACTTTCCAAAATCCATATACTAAGCACCTTTTTGCTGCATAGTCCAAGAAAATCATATATTTTCAAAACATTTAAAATCAAATTTACACCATTATCTTTTAAGGAGGCAGAGACTCACCTGATGAATACAGTAAAACCTTGCCATCTGAAAGGTTTTAATCACTCCAATATACAAGAAATAAAAAAAAAATCAATCCAAAAAAGTGATTAAGTTATATGGCTCAGTCAAGCTTAATGTCCATAAGGCTGCTTTGCGGGTGTAAGCTTGATGTAATCCCAACTCCCAGCCACTTCGCTCACAGGCCGACCATAAAACAGCAGTTTCTGTGATCTACTCATGAGTAGCAGCTGTCCAGAGTCACATGAATAATCTCAACGATCTCTCGTTTGTTCCGGAGAGATTAGGATGGCCTGGATCCAGCATCCAGCTGCAATTTCCCTCACAAAAACTGTCTTGCTAGCCAGCAAGACTGTCAGGTCACCATGGCTCTCACAGGAAGTCAGTTCAGCCAACTTAATCAACTTGAATATGAACTATTTTATTCACAAAACTCTCAACGTTTAAGTCTCAATAGGAATTCTATGAACTCACTTAAGGGTTCAACTCTTTTGAAGAGGAAAGCAAGGAATATAGCACTTGACTCAAGACCTTGAAATACCTCAGTAAAAAGAGGCTTTAACTCTTTTGAACAATGCCCAGTGGAAAGCATTCCATGGATTAAACACTGGCAGAATAATATTCCTTCTGCTGAGCCATGATGGATTCTGTACACCTGTAGTTTGAATATGTGTATCTGTTTTGATATTTCCTAGGACCTTAACTAATGCATCTTCCTCTGAAAAAGGCTTCATGACTAATAGTCTCATAACAATCAATAGCACATGAATCTTAAAATAGTTTGCTTGGAAACGCATGAACAGTATGTCCTTTATCATAATTGAGTACAAACATTACATAAATTGAACTTTATTTCAAATAAATACAGATGTTTTCTGTCTTCCATAAATCTTTAGTCAAGTAGTTCATGAGGGCAACTGTAAATTTGCTGGTTTAAAACCTTGATGGAAAATATGAACCAGTTATGAAGATACATGTCTGTAAAATGTGTGTCTGTAAAAATGGAACCACTGAGCCCAAAATTCATCTCAGAAGTTCCTACGAACCATACTTTATCATTGGGGACCCATCCTGGACAATCCCTCTGTCACATAATTCCACAATCCATCATGAATTTTCTTGGTTTGCAACTCATTCATCAAGTTTAATTTCCCTGTTCTCTTTCTTAACCCACATTTACAGAACTGGATCTCCTTTCTGCTTGCTTGTACTACTTTGCTATTTTGGGCATCCAGATTAATATTCCTGTATGTGTCCAAGATAGCAAAGTAATGCCCATTATTCTGACCACAACCACTTCAGCCTGGTTATCCATCTACACTGAAAGCCCACTTTCCTGTCATAAGAAGTGTAGGCGATTATCTCTGTTTTCTCCCATTTATAGGTTTCTCAACCTTGGCAACTTGAAGATGTGTGGACTTCAACTCCCAGAATTCCCCAGCCAGCATGCTGGCAGTTGAAGTCCACACATCTTCAAGTTGCCAAGGTTGAGAAACACTGATGTAGTGAGTGAAGCAATGAAGGCTGTGCACTTTAAAGCTTAGGCATGTGGCTTTCCAATGGCCAGTAAGTCATTGTACTGAGGTATTTCAAGGTCTTGAGTCAAGCGCTATATTCCTTGCTTTCATCTTCAAATGTACTTAATAAGTCTCATACTGTATATTGACCTAGTGATTGGTGGCCATAGCTACTTACTTTTCTCTTTCTCCATTGATTGTACTCATCATAAACAAGTGCAAATCTTGTGGATGTAGCATAGACTGCCTTTTTCTCTGTTGCCTTTGTTTCTAATGTCTTTCTGAATTCTTTTTTTAATTTGCTTTGTATAGTTTACAATATACTTCATCATTATTTTGAGCTCAATTACAGACCTATAGTTTGTTTTCCTTCTCCCAATATATTTTGTGCCAATTTTGTTATGCAACTTGGCAGGTTAAGGCTACTGTGCAAAGGCTACTTCTATTTCCATTATACTACATATTATAGTACACAAAATTAGAATACAGAAGACTACTCAAATAGAATGCCTTTCTTGCTTCAGTAGCTTGGATGCAGTTGTTCACAATCCACCCAGGTGAGTGACAGCCTCGGGTATAAGTGTGAAAGTATATGATTGCTGAAAGTAAGATTTCTTAAGAAGTAGCAACATAATCTGGCAAGCGTTCTACTTTCAAATGAGAAACCTATATATAGGCAAATTTGGGTGGAAAGGTCCTCCTCCTCCTCCTCCTTCGCAAGGAGGAGGCTTGTCTCTTTTGTGAAGGAGAGGCAGATTGCAGCTGTTGACTATTTTAGAAAGACAGTGAGGTTTCTTACCAATCTGAGAACCAGCTCTCATTTTCTCCGTGGGCTGTTACAAACTATTTTTACAATAAACACAACAAAATGCTCTTATTTTTGCCTCTTAGCCTTGACTATATTTCAAAGCAGTCCTGTAGGCCTTAGTGAAATGTTCTCCTCCTCCCCATCGCCCATGCCAACCTGAGTCTGGCTCAGCCTGACTGAAAGACACTGTATTTTCTTTTGTACGCTATAAATGGTGTGGGGAGTGAAATCTGTTCTTCTTGGCAAAATAATTCCAGCACTTTAACTATTTCCTTGACCTCTGTTTTGCACAAAGAAAAGAAAGATAGAAGAAGAACAAAATCATTTCTTGCCAGTTTCTAGACCTTATATTTCTGTTGCAGGAAGAGGCACAGTAGGTCAGGAAAAAGTCTGACAGACTTTCCTCATAGCCCAAGGATTATCTCAACAAAACTCGCCTAGCCTACCTGCAACTCCATAAAACAGAGAGCTTCAGTTAAAAGGCACTATATTTCTGTGGAATCAGTATGAGGATGGAAGGCATCTGAATATACTGCTGGCATTCAGTAATATTACTGTGAAGGCAAACTATAAACCTTCTCTTTTCATCATATGCAATCATCCCTATCCCAAGTTTTCTTTTTTCTTTTGCCATACTCCTATCAAATACAAGCTGAACAGTTGTTATTTATGTGTGCCTATGCGTATGCATGTCTATGTGCATGGAGTTAACAAAAAAGAAACCTTTTGCTCTCAGATTTACTACTGCACACTGCAGGATTTCTTTCAACACCCCTGTTTAGCACTCAGAAGTTTCCTTTTAGCACACCATCACTTTCCTCCTGCTATTCTCACCAGTGCACCGTCAACACCGCTGACCCAAGAAGCTTTGTCCTGTCACAGACTTTCCTATTTTCTTGTGCCCAGCATGAAGCAATCTGAAATCATTCGTGTGCAGATATTCCTTTCATCTCAAAGTATATGGAAACACTGGGAATTCACAGAGAAAAACACCTGCCTACATTTCATAAAAGACAAATGGAAAGGCCCTACATTTACAGGACAGTGGATGGCACAGATTCACATGTGATACCATGTTCTCCATGCCTTTCTTGACTTGGACATCTGGGAGTTGTAGTCTCCATTTATCTGGAGTGCACCAGAGGGGGAAGGTTGCTCTTAGCTCTTTTGCCACAGTAGACAAGATAAGGAATGGAATTCCTCCGATCTGTTTTGGGCCTTTGGGTATATATTTTTTTTTAAATGATGCTAAGTTACAATACAGTTTTTGTGTATTTCCCATCTAAAGAAACTGCCACCAATTTTTAGCAGCTGTAGCCAAAGGCAGTTCTTAGGCCAAACCATGGGATTTTGAGATCATATGAACCTTGAGGTGTCAACTTATCCATCCTTAATGTAATAATTTATAGCACAGATGTTGGCCAACTGTTCAAATGTGTCATCCTCAGATCCTGTGGATATCTTTTAAAAATTTTCTCTACTTGTCCTTGAGCAACAGAGCTCTTTATTTATTTCACCTATTACTTAGCTACATTTCAAGGCTCTTCCAATGAGATCTCCAGCTGCTGTATAAATGGTGGGTGTAATACATACACTTCATGCAGTTTAGTTCCAACTAGAGGTTTGTGATGATTGGGTGATGGAACTGCCAAGAAAAGGACAGCATCTCCTCCCATGTTATGTTCCAGCAGGGAGAGGGAATTAGGAGAGAGCATGTGGGGAGATGCAGGTGAACAGACAAGACTAAGGGAGGCTCAGAATCCAAGCCTTGAAACACTTTCTCAGGGAGACAGGGTTAAGGGTAATTTAGGGCCAGGGTAGGTGTGGTGGCTCAGCGGGTAAGACGCCAGGCTTGTTGATCAGAAGATCGCAAGTTCGGAGGTTCGAATCCCTAGTCCTGCGTGACGGAGTGAGCTCCCGCACTCGCCCCAGCTCTTGCCAACCTAGCAATTCGAAAGCATGCAAATGCAAGTAGATGAATAGGTACCACTTCGGTGGGTAGGTAACAGCGTTCCGCACGCATCATGCCGGCCACATGACCGTGGAAGCATCTTCGGACAACGCTGGCTCTTCGGCTAACAAACGGAGATGAGCACCGGCCCCTAGAGTCGGACACGACTGCACAAATGTGCAGGGGGAACCTTTACCTTTTTTAGGCTAGTATTGATGGGATATAGATAATTTATAGAAACATGGAGAACTGTTTTAAAACCCATTTTTCAGTAATTTAATACAAGTCCATTCCTTTGCTCCTGTCTGAATCAAGTGTTTGTGCAATCCTGTACCTTTTGTTAGTGTTATGTTTGTTCCAGAGCTGGAATCAGAGCTTCAGAAACGCTTTGGCAATTGAGAGACCAAATAAAGATGCAAAGCCTTTTTCAGCTAACATTAGATATATTAATATAAAATAAAGAACATAAACATATTTACAAATCTCTCCCCCTAAACACACAGGGAGTGAGCTTTTGCAGAGAGACAAGGTAGAGGTAATGTATAGCTGAAGGCTTTCACGGCCGGAATGCGGTAGTTGTTGTGGGTTTTTCGGGCTGTGTGACCGTGTTCTGGCAGTTTTGGTTCCTAACGTTTTGCCAGTCGCTATGGCTGGCATCTCCAGGGAACAGGAGCACAGGTAGAAGATTCTCTCTGTGCCCAAGTGGAGGGTGTGTCTTCCTGCTGGTGTTTATATCTGCTGAGAGGGTGTGTGTCTTCTGTGGGTAATTTACAAGAGATTAGGAGAGGGTTTATTGTGGTGATTAGGGGGTGTGGTGCTGTCATGTATGGGATCCCACACTGAAGATGCCAGACACAGTGACTGGCGAAACGTTAGGAAACACAGCCCGGAAAACCCACAACAACCAAAGGTAGAGGTAGTTTACAAAACAAAGACATGCTAATATATACATTTGTATCTAGGCCACGACAATCAATTACCATGGCAACCACATCTATCAGTCTGAAAACAGACAAAGGACTGAACTTTGAACCCAGCCAATACTTGGGAAAAACAAACAGAATGCCTTGGGAGCACAAACAGAAACTAGACTTCTTGTCTCCAGCCAGCAGAATATCTTGTGATTCAAATTCTTTTAAATCATAAAATAAAACAATACCTTTCCCATGTTTTACCCTATTTCAATACCTTAGAGACTTAAAGTATTTCTAAACCATCAAAGGGGTTTAGCGATGCAGCAGAACAAAAGAATAAGAAGAATTCTTTCCCCACCCCCACCCCATAACAAGGTGGGCATGCAACAAGGGGTTAGTTCAACTGGGATATCATACTTTCTTCCCCTGATACAACTCATTTATTTTTATTGAGCAAGACCCATATCAACTTGAAAAGTATAATTCTGCCCCCATTTAACTTCCTTGGCCACTTTCAGAATACATCATTAATGGATGCTTTTTTTAGTATTAAACTATGGAAGCTTGATTATTTTTACTGTGAATGGTACATTTAGATTATATTACAGGACAGAATAAGATCTTGTCCTGGTGATTTTATCTTCCCCTACAAAACATTTTCTAGCTCACTATCACTAGAAATCATGTCAGAGGCCTACCCCATTCTCACTAGAATAAGCTCTGTCTATTCTATATTACTTAATTGGTTTTAATACATCACAATTAAATCTTGCTTCTTAAAGTGCTGTTGTTTTGCAACTCACTTCTTCAGCTTTGAATGACATTTCTTCATAGAATATGTAGGTTTTTTTCTTCTCTTGAAAATGTTATCTCTTCTCTGCCTTCTCTGGCTTACTTCTGCAATCCTATTTACACTAACTGTGAATATGCTTCATTAAATGTGATAGAATTTATTTAGCAGCCCTGTAGACATGCATAGAAACAATGTTGTCAATATCCTTTTTTTATAGTGCATATTGCAAATTTTTAAAAAATGCAGGGGGAGGGTGTGGTAGTACACTATCAGGCTTTGAGATTCCTGCAATTTCAAAAAGAGACCCTGCGTCCCTTAATTTAATAGTGAAACAGAGATGGAAGATCAAGGGGGGAGGGGGGAATGGCAGCATTTCCATAATTGCTATGTAGCATGATTGGTTCCTTTTGCGTCCTGGTAAGGCCTGTGCCTGAGAAACCAGAGAAAAACAAAAATTAAAACCGAAAAGTAGTGAATAGGAAGATACTGGGTATTCTGAGAAACCTGTATAGATAGCAAACAGATGAGATTTGCTAGGCTTAAGTATTTCCTTCCACTAAACAATAAGCAGGCAGAGATGGAGCAGAGAACTGAGGTAGGAAAGAGTCCAAGAATCAGTAAAATCAAAGTTCCAAACATCCAAGCTGGCTTTATATCCAAGAGTTTGAGTTGTGGATATGATTCAGGAGTTCAAGAAGCCTAGTACAAAAATTCACAATGAAGACATTCTTCCATGATCCAAGTTACTTTCCAATGCAAAAGTTTCAGAAGGGGAAGAAATGGAAGCAGTGACAGATTTTATTTTCTTGGGCTCCAAGATCACCGCAGACAGTGACTGCAGCCATGAAATTGTTGGGATCTTCCCCCATAACACTGTCTGCCTTCCATGTTGTCTTCCTCCAGAACATGTAAAGGAAGCCCCAATTGCTAAAAAAGGTTACAAAATAGAATGAGTTTGATAATGCCAGAGATTAAGATGGAAAAGGAAGCCCAACTGCTTAGACAAAGGATTCCCTTCCGATTCAATTGGAAAGCTTGGAACACAAAAGGTCAGCTCATTCACAGAACTTAGCCAGCCCATTCAGGTAGACCTTCTTCCCCAGCCAAACAGATCTCCATAATCGAATAACAAAAGATTCCTTCTAAGGTGCACATTCCAAGTAGTAGACAAAGCCACAGCCTGCAGGAACACAGACAGGAAACACAAACAGCAGGGGGCCCAACCACAGAGCACCTCCTCTCTGAAATCTGGCAAATTACACTTCTCTCAAGTTCCTAGGAGGCGGGAACACCTTTGCATAGCAACGACCAAGCTCTCCTACAGTATATAAATGGCCTGTGGGGGAAATACAGGTGTGGCCACCTTCCAACCAGCATACCCTGTACTTTGTACTCTGCATATGCTCTTGGGAATAAACCAGCAAACCTCTCTTCCAGCAACTGCCTGTGTCTATTCATTCCCGGCTTGGGACAAACCTTGGTAAGATTCCTTCTAACAAAATTAAAAGACGCTTGCTCCTTGGGAGGAAAGCTATGGCAAACCTAGACAGCATATTAAAAAGCAGAGACATCGCCTTGCCGACAAAGGTCCGTATAATTAAAGCTATGGTTTTCCCAGTAGTAATGTATGGCTGAGAGAGCTGGACCATAAGGAAGGCTGAGCGCCAAAGAGTTGATGCTTTCGAACTGTGGTGCGGGAGAAGACTCTTAAGAGTCCCTTGGACTGCAAGGAGGTCAAACCAGTCAATCCTAAAGGAAATCAACCCTGACTGCTCATTGGAAGGACAGATGCTGAAGCTGAAGCTGAAGCTCAAATACTTTGGCCACCTAATGCGAAGAGAGGACTCACTGGAAAAGACCCTGATGCTGGGAAAGACTGAAGGCAAAAGGAGAAGGGGACGGCAGAGGATGAGATGGTTAGATAGCATCACTGATGTAATGAACATGAATTTGAGTAAACTCCGGGAGACAGTGGAGGACAGGAAGGCCTGGCGTGCTATGGTCCATGGGGTCACAAAGAGTCGGACACGACTTAACGACTGAACAACAAAACAGAAGTAATACTGATTCCTGAATAGAATTTTATTCCTAAGGATCTCTTAATTGTAGGTGTGCAATTTTATGCCTCTCAGCCTTCCGACTATTCACCTGGCAATGCTGATGTTATGTGGGCTTAAAGATTTATTAAAAGCATTCTAATAAGCAACTTAGACTGGAGGCACTACACTTGCAAAGGGTTACTCATTCCTTCCAGCTGAATTAGACTTTGGTTCTAAGCATTTACTGGTTTCAGTTTCTTCCCTAGACTCATCTTCATTCTTTGAGAGTCCTCTAAGGAGGCCATGATACAAGGTGCTGAACTTTATTTTTTGACAGTTGAGAGATGCAGTGGGCAGGGCAGTAACATAATTAAGTCACTAGACGGAGCTGCAAATCAGTGAAAATGTGCATCATTGCTATTTCATGGTTCATTCATGAATTTGGCAGTGAAAATTTGAGGGGTTCTGGAAGCCACAGGCCACCAGTTGATCATTCTGATTTAAACTGTTTATAGAGAGTGATTGATAAAGGTGATCATACTCTGAAGCAAACCATTAACGGTTGTATTCCATTCAAAAATACAACTGCAAAATGTCCATTAGCTTCAGAAACATATTCCAGAAGTGTTGCGGAAATTGTAGTGTTGTGATGACTCTATAGCAGACACAATTGATTTCAGTTGGAGTTTGCTCCTTTGCAGCATTCCTAAAATTGATCTCTGCAGTTGAAACCCTGAGCCTGCTAAATCAGTTGAAAACCTTAGCATTTCGTTCACTTGGTGCTCTTCAATCTGTCAAGATATTCGTGGTGAAGCGGTGAAGCGACATGTTTGTTCAAGGAAAGCACAGAAATGAACACTAATGGCTTGAGACATTAGAATTAGACTGACTGCACCACTACAAAGGAAAAAGCAATCTTATCATAGCTGCCAGGTGATAGATGAGATGACAGAAGAAGTCTTTTCATCTATAGCATTTATGATGCCCTATCCGTCTTGCAAGTGTTGGTTCACAGTGTTAGCAAATTTTCATGTAGGAGGCCTCAGATGAAAACAAAAGACAGAATTGATATTGGTAGGCTTAGGAAAGCTAGAATGTGAGTTCCCAGGAGTTTTCTTCTAAAAATACTGGTATTTGACCAACCCACTCAAGGGGGAAAGCAGCTATACTTATTTCATATAGGAAGGTAAGTGGTCAGAATACTGATTAATATCTGCCATGTTCTTTTAACTTAAAAAAATGAACTTCTCAAATCATCAATAAATCATGTTATATACAGAGTCCTTCCCATTTTCAAAAACTAGAATTTACTAGCAAAATCACTCCTGTAGTGTGCCTTAATATGTACTCTTTTCCATAGTATATTCCTGAAAGATTTTCAGACATTCAAAATTCTTCACTGCTCTTGAAATGGATTAATTTTAAAGTATCTTTGAATGTGCTTTCACGTTTTTCCCGCAGTAAATGCAGCATTACTGAAATTTGCCAGCAATTCCAGCATTTACCTTAGATAAGCTGAATGAAATATGGTGCATGAAAGCTTTATTTGTTGAAGTGATTTTTTTATCGATGTTTGAAGGGCTGAAGTTTCTTAAATGGCATATTTCATTGGATGTTATGGCTTTACAGTCAGCTGTAAGATATACTGTAGTATAGATCATTTTGGATATTTCCATTTTAAACATTGTGTACCCATTTATGGCCAACAACATGGGGGAGACTTTTACAATAAAGCACAAGCAAAGGAATAGAATTAGCTCTTGAGTTTTTTTCAGGCTTTTGGAAAGAAATTGGATAAGTATTATCTATGGTCACATTCTTCTGCAAATATGTACTCTGCAAAATTAAAAACCTAGCTACAATCTTACTTTTGTAACATTTCTTTATAGAAACCAGACTCACTAGAAATGTCTCAAATCTTTTCCTGAAGTCATTCCAGTACAATTTGTAGTCTACAAACAACGGGCCTCCTTAACTCTGAACTGGAATTTCAGTTATTAAAGTGTACTATTTCTGAGTTATGTTCAGTTTTTCTTATAATGCTTGTTTCAGGTTCTGAAAGCTCTTTTAAAGCTGTAGCTGTAATAATCACTGGACAAGTGGTGCAAAAATGCAATACATAAATAAATAAAAATTGCGATTTGTTTGGCTTTTACTTGTATTTTACTATATATCGCCCTGAGAATGACCAGCTGTAGGGTGGCTCATAAATGTTATTTATAAATAAATAAATAAATAAGCAAGCAAGCCAATGCAGAATTACAGCTGGAAGAACCGGTCTTCAGATTGGCCTGCACTAAGTTGCATGCCCTCAGGCACAGAATAATAATGGGATCCACTATCTGGATCTTCATCTACCATGTTATTTGATTCAGTACACATTCGCACACACATTCCTTTCCCTCCATGCTTTCCCTCCACACTTCAGAAAAGTGCATATCATTCTATCCTCTTTTACTCTCTCTTGTTGCTCTCCAGAACAGGGGCTTTAAGAAGATCAAGAAGGGTATAGGAAGGATTATATCTGCTTGTATATGGAAGAGGGCATGGAATTGAATGGAATTGAACCCAAAGAGAAATCTCTTTGGAGGCAAACCCCTGCACATAATCATTATGGGTGGCCCCAGCCATATTTAATTCTGGGGAAATATTATCTCCCTTAGGGATAATATTAGGGTTATCTTAAGGTGGGGAACAAAATGGGGAAGGCATCCAAAATAACTTTAACTACATATTGTAGCTATGGTAAAACACTGAAAGAACTAGGCCTTAAAACAATTATGAAACTGACCAGAAGGGAAAACATCTAAAAAGTGAACTTTTAAAAAACAGCTTGTTTTAAGAAAAGTTAAAAACAGGAGGTCACATCTCTCCAGAAATCTTGTGAGTTAGAATGTCTTCCCCAGATCAAGAATGGAACTGTCAAATTAAAGAGGGTTTGACAAGGTTTTGTTCTGATCCAACTGCACTCTTCTGATACTCACATTAAGAAACATGATTGCACTATTGTTAGAGAGTGTGAGAGTTGTTCTGCTCCCTGCAGTTGCCTCACATGCTGAGAAACTACCATGTCCTACAAAGCCCATGCAATGTTGTACGGAGCTTGATGGGCAATTTTCATTTCTCAGGGAAGAGTACTTAGAGAAGATAACAAACATTCCAGTGATTCTACTGCTGCCATTTCTGGCAAATAATGAGAAATTTTCCTGGCTGTACATTCAAACCTGATGTCTGCTCTGTCTGCTTGCAGCATCATATGACAGTGCAGTTGCAACAGTTTGTACAGCTATGGTTCATTCTTAAACCCTATCTTTTTGGCCTTCATGTTTGTTGTCAGGTTGGTACAACCTGTGTTGGCTTCCTGGAAAGTAGAGCAGATGCCAGATGTCACTGTCATGGTTGCCAAGAATAGGATGCTTCGGTAGGATCAGGCACTATTTGTGCATAATTTAACATAGACGGTAATTTTCTAATGCACTAGTTTTGTTCACAGCATGGATGCCTCATCCTCAGATAAATGGCCTGTCAATCACTGAAGACCTTTGGAGATTTATTGAAACAACATGATTGGTTCCATATGGCAACATATCCTCCACTTAAAGGAATCTTTGGCAAGATCCCAAAAATTAGAGTGTACTGCTTATCGCCCTGAATTTATTTTGGCAGAAATTTGCACAATGCTTGGCTGCATCATCCTTTGCCTTTTGCTGTAAATCTCACACATGCTTGAGCATTAAAATCCAACTAATGGTTGTTTTGAATATGCTGCCAGTCTCAGTGTTTTAGATGAAGCCCAGATAATTTCATCCAGACACTATGCCTTGAGAATGCTTCAACAGCGTTGCCTGTATTTTAAAATAAAGTGTTTTGCTGTAAGTATTAGGTAATAATTATTGTATTTCCTTTGCAAGTGAAGTTGAAATAAAATTGTGGAAGAAATCCAGGAATGGAGTACTTTCATTAAACACAAATGCTTGACATTCTAGCCATTTCAGTTTGTTTTTTTTTAAAAAAAAAAAGGTACTAGTGGAAGATTGAGAGGGACATGCCCTCCATTTCTAAGCTCCCTGCAAAGTCTGCAAGATCACACTTTGGTTCATGTCAACAGGAGCCTTCTACCAATAGGCACCAGAAGTATCTGTGAAGCATTGTAACCATTCTAAGCCATGTATAATTGTTACTTTCCTTACTCAGTCCCCTGTCGAGACAGGGAGGTCGGGGATATAAGAGTGCACATCTCAGACTCCTTTCCCTGAGCCTTGTTAATACCTGAACAGACTCATCAATGGAAAAAAAATACTGTTCTATAGAAACATAAATTATTTTACCTTATCTGTTTCATAAAGCTGAGATCCAAAAGGCACCCTGTAGGAAGCACTGTATTAACTGAGGCTTGATTCTCTCCACAGCAGTGCTTCAGTGGGTTACAGCTGTGACTGGGTTTTGCTGTCCTTATTTCATTCTGCACACATGCTTGTAATTTCTCAAATTGCAATCTTTATTTTAGTCTTCTCTTTCTTTTTTTTTACTTTTAGGAGAGCAGCTCCCTCTGCTGAATTTTCTGTGGACAGAACACGCCACCTCATGTCTTTCCTTACCATGCTAGGCCCCAGCCCTGACTGGAATGTAGGGCTTTCTGCTGAAGACTTGTGCACCAAGGACTGTGGATGGGTCCAGAAGGTCATTCAGGATCTGATCCCATGGGATGCTGGGACTGACAGTGGAGTTACCTATGAGGTATCAGGAATACTTATGTCTTCCTAAAATCTGTGCTTCTGTTATGACTGAATCATAGAAAGACGTGTGGAAGATGTTCTCCAGGAAACGTATTGAAGGGTGAAACATACATCCTTAATAAATAGCTAAAATGTCATGTCTTCTGGTCCTAAGCATTTAGTCAGAAGTGAAGAGAACCAAAATATTTTGAAAGCTGATACATTGAATGTTGCGGATTGAGTTGGATTTATTGATCTTATGCTGCTACTCCTTGTTGATCTTATTGACAAGATCTAAAAATGTATTTTTATCTGTAGCCCTAATGCATAAAATTAGAGGAGCATGATTGTAGTGTTATGCATGCAGTTATGACCCACATTTTCCCTAGAGGGATACATGAAACAAGTTGGCAGGATTTTCCTGAAGCAAATCATGAGGAATTTCAAGGGGCACTAAACCAAACAAGCAAATTAATAGTACTGGAATCAGGAGGGACAATCTAGGGCCTAGGTTTAAAAAGTGGCATAAATTGTACGTCAAGACACATTCAACGTCTCACTGGCATTGGATATCACTGTGGGTGGTTAATGAAGGGAGCTTTTGCAATGGTATTAGCTGAAAACTGTTATTTAAGCTGCCTTGAATTTCATCTACGAGCAAAAATATGCATTCATCTCATTATTCAAGGGCTGCAAATTCTGTAGGATGGATGGGAATGTAACTGTCCTTTTCTTTCCTGCCCACCCAGCTCCTTCAGTTTTAGACTTTTCCATACTGAATGTTCATTTGAATCTGAACTTGAACTTCGGTAAAGCTGATGGACTAAATCAGGATTGCATAAAGGATGTAGAAGCATATCCACTTTGCTGTACTCAAGCAAATGCTTAAATAAGGCTAAAACCTTAACACAAATTTAGTGGTTTCTTTTTGTTTTGGAATAACATCTATTATTTGCAACTTTTTTCAGCTTGTCTCTACTGTTGTTCTGCCTCTCCTCTTGCAGCCTTAGAAATTTCCCTTTGAAATCTATATACCTATTTCAGCTTTCTTATTATGTACATGGGAAAGGAGTGTTCGCCCCCTGCTTGGGGCATGAATCCAAAAGCTATCTCTAAATAATGGCCATCCAGCCCCTCTTTGAAGACCTCCAGTAAAAGCGACCACACCACAGTTCTAAACAGACTTTTCCACTACTTAGCAGTTCTTTGCCTTGAAGAAATTCTTCCTAATATTCAGCCTGAATCTCCTTTCTCCTAACTTGATTCTTGTCCTATTCTTAGTTTCATCAGGAACATGTCAGCCCTTGAAGTATTTGTGGTTATCATATCTCTCAGTCTTCTCTTTTAACCATTCCTCATAGGGCTTAGCCTCCAAATCATTTATCATCCTGGTGCCTTTCCTCTGAACCCTCTCCAGCGTTTTTTCTTGTCCTATTTATTGAGTAGTGCCCAGAACTACTGTAGATATAGTATTCCAAGTCATTCTGCTGACCTTCATTAAGAGCTTTCCGTGTGATACTTGTGTACTTATATATTTCTTACTAGATTTAGAGGCCACTCAACACCATAAGACTCTGGCCTTCCCTGATTAGACTTTTTTTTAAAGTTTGGCTTCCAGTATTTTCATCATTCCATCAAGGAAACAGGCTGACATTTGCAACAGGTGTAAGTGATATATTCTTCCAATAAGAAGACATAGTACCCACCTGGTAAGTCACCCATGCTGCTCCCTCAGTGTGCATCCTTTTGGCAATGTGTGTATCCTCCAGAAACTCTCCTGTTTCTGTTTGTGTGCTGAATATGCTGGAAAATAAAGGGGGGGGCATATTCAGACTTGCAAAATTCTGTTACTGTAACTTTATAGTAAAAGTAGGATCTTGGGAGGGAAAGGAAAAAGCTGGATCTCAATTCAAAACTGATTTCTTCTCCCTATATTCTTTTGATTAAAAATATTCTCCCATGTTTTTATCTTTAGGGAAACAAAAAGCTTCATTTGCTTCCATAGAGCCATTAACTTCCTAGAACTAAGTCTATGAAGGTTCTCAGTCATCCAGGTGGAATTGTCTGTAGCTTGAATCATGTCAACTGGATTTCTATTTTCTCAGTGGAAACGTTTCGCTCCTTATCCAAGGAGCTTCTTCAGTCTGAGCAAAGTTAGTAAGGGAATCCTTAAATATGTTTCTAGGTGGCTGTGTGACCTTGCACCTGGGGCTAGGTCATGGTTATTTTGAGATGTTATTTCTAAGTCCCTTTATCATCTAAAGGAGGATCGTTAAGATCACCATGCTGCTGTTGAGCTTGCGAAATGGTCTTAATCTTCCTAGGCACAGAAGACAAAGCAGGAAGGAAAATAGGGGAAAGATTGTGCCTGAGGCCCCTTGTTTAACCTTTGTACAGGAGGATGGCCCAACACAGGAGAAGTAACACCACAGGACCAGAGTCAGCAGTTTATCTTCATCTAAAGGAAAAAGGACACTCATTTGGGGACATTAATGTTCACATTTTAGACAGAGAAGTTAGGTGGTTTGAGAGAGGGGTCAAGGAATCCATTTATGCCAACTTGGAAAATCCTTCCTTGAATAGAGGTGGGGGCCTCAGGCACAATCTTTCCCCTATTTTCCTTCCTGCTTTGTCTTCTGTGCCTAGGAAGATTAAGACCATTTCGCAAGCTCAACAGCAGCATGGTGATCTTAACGATCCTCCTTTAGATGATAAAGGGACTTAGAAATAACATCTCAAAATAACTATGACCTAGCCCCAGGTGCAAGGTCACACAGCCACCTAGAAACATATTTAAGGATTCCCTTACTAACTTTGCTCAGACTGAAGAAGCTCCTTGGATAAGGAGCGAAACGTTTCCACTGAGAAAATAGAAATCCAGTTGACATGATTCAAGCTACAGACAATTCCTAGAACTAAATAGGCAGTATCAGGAGGACCTCAACAGATCTGTGGTGATTTATTTTGAAATGAGGTCTTTGTGGCCTTTGTAAAGTCATGAAAGTGTGGAGTCCTTGGTGCTCTCTGAGCCTTGTTGTTTTCTTGCAGATGTTTCATTGCCAGGCTAGGCAACATCTTCAGTGTGAAAAGGGAGTGGAACTTGCTCTCTGTTTATATACCCTGGCTTGTCCTGCCTGTGTTGGTGGGGGTGTTGTACTCTCTTTGGTATGTACCTTGATTGGGTTGTTGTTTGCTGCTTGGTTGATTGACTGAGTTAATAGTTCCTTGATTAGGGTCTATTGTGTTGTTTGATTGCTCCTCTGGTGCTAATCTTGCTGTTAATCTTTGCGTATCTGGTTGTTGATTGCTGGCAAGGAGGTGTTCTGGTCTTCTGTTTTTTCTATTGTCTCTAATGAATGGTATGTAAATGTTGTTTACCTCTATGTGTCTGTTGATGGCTGCTTTGTCTGAGTGCCAAGCTTCCAGGAATTCTCTAGCATTTTTGGATTTGGCTTGGTTTTAGATGCTCACAGTTTCCCAGTTGAAAGTATGGTTAAGTCTGTCCATGTGTTGTGAGATTAAGGAGTTTTCATCATGTCTTCTGACTGCTAGTTGGTGTTCATGGATGCGTTCTGCTAGTCTTCTGCCAGTCTGTCCTACATAGTGGCTGTTACAGTCCTTACACTGTATGTTGTAGATAACTCCTGTTTTTTCTTCTTGGGCTACTGGGTCTTTTGGTTTACTTACGATGTTCTGAAGGGTTTTGGTTGGTTTGTGTGCTACAGTGATGCCGTGTGGTTTTAACAGTCTATTAGTAGTTTCTGAGATGTTTCTGATGTATGGCAGTGTAATCCTTTTCATAATTTCTGTTGGTTTTGCTGTGTTGGGTTGAGTGGTCAGGCACTTTTTGATAAAGTTGCGTGGATATCCATTTTGCTGGAAGATGCTATGTAAATGGTCTGTTTCCTTTTTCTGGTGTTCTGGGTTGCTGCAGTGTGTTTGTGCTCGTCTGAATAGTGTTCTTACACAGCTCCTCTTGTGTGAGGTAGGGTTATTGCTTTGGTAGTGGAGCACTTGGTTAGTGTGGGTAGATTTCCGGTAGACTTGTGTTTCTAGAATGCCATCATTTCCTCTACTGATGAGGATGTCCAAGAAGGGTAGTGTGTTGTTGTTTTCTTCTTCCCTTGTGAATTTTATTCCTTTGAAGATGTTGTTGATGGCTTCATGTGTTTCCTCCAGTTGATCCTTTTTTATTATGATGAAGGTGTCATCTACATACCGGATCCATACTTTGGGTTGTATGTGTGGGAGTGCTATCCTTTCTAGACGTTGCATTACTATCTCTGCTATGAGTCCTGAGAGTGGTGATCCCATAGGTGTTCCTTTGATTTGTTGGTATATTTGTCCATCAAACTGAAAGTAGGTGGTGAGGCAGAGGTTGATGAGGTCCATGATTCTGGGTATTTTGATCTTGGTGTATCTAGTTAGGTCAGGTGTGTTACGTAGAACTGCTGCCATGGATTCAATCACTAGTGCTTGGTCATGAAAGTACACACCCCAGTATCAGTTTAATGCTGTAAAGAATGAGACATTGTCTTTCCATGAGGGATTGTCAAATAATTTTTTGGTCCATCTCTTTGGCCCAACTTCACACTGCAGTGAATTCTGGAAAGTCAGAGAATCTGCTAACTATAGACAAATAGGCAATAACTGCTTCTAACACCTAGAATGCCTTTCTGTCACTGTATATGTTTAAGGAAGGGGCTGTAATATACCTAGGAGTAGAAATATAAAATTCCTTTATATTTATATTAAAAAGACAGAAGTGCTGGGAAAATTGAACATGTACTTCAGTTTATATCTATTTGTTGCACTATAAAAGGACTTGATTTTATATATAAAATCATAACATATATATAAAACGATTTGCCCAGAAAGGTCTGTTTGGTGAATGAGATTGAAAATATAGCTTATTCAAGCAATACCATATATGTATTGACTGAATATATTTGAAAATATTGCAAATGGAGTTACACATTGCTGAACTGAACGCTTAAGACTGTAGCTTCTCCTTTGTGCTCCCTGAGGAGAATTTCAAAAAACAAGAAATTATCAGCATTGTAGAAAAACAAAACAAGTTAGGATATCTGGACTTTGTTCTCCATTGTATCGTCCAGACAGAGGAAGCAGTGGTTTTCAGGAAAGAGGGGGGGGGAACAGTAGTGAGAAAACCATGCCCACCTTTGTAGCTTTTTGAAATTAGGTAGTAGAAGGACTTCTAATTCCTGCCTCTGAAAGTAACAGTCTCCATCTGATCTGAAAGTTTCTTTACCTTTTAAAATAAAAACCCTTACTTGGCATATGAAATGTATTTTTTTAAGGAAACCCTCTGTGACTATCTTAATTTAGTGTATTTTTTTACTTTTAGGATTTTTAATGGATTTTTTAAAAAGTCTGCACATTAATGTGAAAGCAGGCCAGGTCCACTCGGTTTTGGGGGGAGAATGATCTAGCTCTTGATCCCTGCTTTTCGGTGTTCTCCAGGGCTCTAACCTCTCCCCACTTTTTTTGAAAAATCTACATGAAACCACTGGGGGAGGTCATCCATTGGGGTGCAGCAGCATCAATATGCTGACGGTTCTCAATTGTCCATCTCTGCCCCTGGCTCTACAAGTGAAGCTGCTGAGGTTCTATCCCAGTATCTGGAGGCTGTGAAGGTCTGCATAGGGAAGAACGGGCTTCAGCTGAACCATGCCAAGACTGAGTGGTTGTGGATTTTGGACCTCTTGGAACTGGAGATTTTCTATTTTTGGCTCTGGATGGGTTGCACTTCCCTGCTTAGACCTGATGCACAACCTGCGGATTCTCCAGGACTCACAGAGAATCCTGTGAGTCCTGGAGAATTCCTGCTTGAGGAGCAGGTGGCAGCTGTGGCTGGAAGATTTTCTGCACAACTTTGTCTTGTGTGCCAACTACACCCATTCCTAGATCAGGAGGCTCTGCTCACTGTCACGCATGCCCTTATCACCTCTTGATTGGACTGTTGCAACACTGCCCTTGAAGACCATCCAGAAGCTAGAAGTGGTCCAGAATGCAGTGGCACAGGTAGTTATGGGTACACCTCAGTATTGTGGAGTCCTTGGTGCTCTCTGAGCCTTGTTGTTTTCTTGCAGATGTTTCATTGCCAGGCTAGGCAACATCTTCAGTGCGAAAAGGGAGTGGAAAAGACTTGCTCTCTGTTTATATACCATGGCTTGTCCTGCCTGTGTTGGTGGAGGTGTTGTTCTCTCCTTAGTAGTACCTTGATTGGGTTGTTGTTTGCTGCTTGGTTGATTGACTGAGTTAATAGTTCCTTGATTAGGGTCTATTGTGTTGTTTGATTGCTCCTCTGGTGCTAATCTTGCTGTTAATCTTTGCATATCTGGTTGTTGATTGCTGGCAAGGTGGTGTTCTGGTCTTCTGTTTTTTCTATTGTCTGTTATGAATGGTATGTAAATGTTGTTTACCTCTATGTGTCTGTTGATGGCTGCTTTGTCTGAGTGCCAAGCTTCCAGGAATTCTCTAGCATTTTTGGATTTCGCTTGGTTTAAGATGCTCACAGTTTCCCAGTTGAAAGTATGGTTAAGTCTGTCCATGTGTTGTGAGATTAAGGAGTTTTCATTGTGTCTTCTGACTGCTAGTTGGTCTTAGTAGGCCCATCTAATACCACTATTCGGGAGCTACACTGGCTTCCTATCAGCTTCTGGGTGCAATTCATGGTGCCGGTTGTCATCTATAAAGTTCTACATGGCATAAGACCAGGTTATTTGTGCATCTTCCAATCCCTAAGGACAATCTGCCTGTCTCTCCTTGAAACAGTGCCATCTGATGGAACCCATATGGCATGTGTTTTCAGTAGTGGTGCTTGCCCTTTGGAATGATTCCCAACCCCCACCCCGATGTTCAGTTGATCCTGACTCCCACTGGCCTTTAGTAAGGCTTTAAAATTGTGGTTATTTCCTGAAGCATTGGCACCAAGGTAAATTCCCATTGGAAGAGGGTGGGAATGTGAAACAGATATTATTTGAATTCAGATCAATATCATGAAAATGTGGAAACATTTGCCACTTTCAGAAGAAAGCCAGGTCATGTGTTAGTGATTATTACTGTTATTATTGACTATTGTTGTATTTGAGAGGGTTTTTGTACCCCACCCAGAATTGCACTGTTCAAGTTAGACAGCCATAAAAACTCTATCTATCTATCTATCTATCTATCTATCTATCTATCTATCTATCTATCTATCTATAAATAAAGCAGAAGAACATGCAATCAAATATGTGCAAAATTCATTCTACTCAAATTTAAATTGATTTGACTATCCTGCGTGTATGGGAAATCTCACATGTTGCATTCTTCAGCTGCAAGTATGTGTGTGTGATAGATTGCTGATATTTATTTATTTGTTTGTTTGTTTGTTTGTTTATTTACAGGACTTATATGTCCGCCTATCTCATATGAGGACCCTAGGTGGCTCACAGCAATCCATAAAAAACATAGGTAAAAACAAAAGTACCCTTCCCCCAGGCACCAGATATTTCAGAAATGAGTGGGAAATTTTATATATATAATATTTGTAGTATCCCACCCATGATAAAATCATTACTTCCCTCTTTATCTTTCTTAACTAGCCAAATTAGAAACTATTTTCATCTCCTAGAGCATAGAAGAATATGTTCAAACAAATATGATTCTAATGTTCAGTTGGCAAAAGCAAGCCATTCTGAAGGCCATCTGATGAGCATATATTGAAAATAATTTCTTCCAATTTATGAGCATTCATGCTGAGATAACCAGTGGAATATGCCATTTTCTACCCAAAGTTTCTTTGGAACAATGCAGAGATGATTTCTGCAGTTCACAACAGGAAGGCTGGTATCTTACTGTTCTGTCATTGTATTGCTCTGTGTGACTTTATCAAACTTCCTGACTACCATCATTTTGTGCTATTTAGCAGAATTATTGTTTTCAAGCAATTTATTGCCTTCCTCCTGGATGTTATTTGAGGGATTTTTCCCCTCTCCCCGCCTCATGCAGTTTTTTTTTTAATCTCAGGGTTTACTATGTAGCATCCTTTCCAAGTCATGTCTTACTATAGGTCAACAGTTCCCAATTTAAGGTGCTATAATGTATTATTTACTTCCTCTCTCAGTCAGTAATAACAGTGTCACTATGAACTGGGATTAATACTACTTGTTAACTAGTATAACCATTTGTTGTTAAGCTTTGAAAACGGAGTCTCAGTCAAAAATAATGAGGATGAACGGATTCAGAAACTCATTTAAAAATTAATAAACAGAAGCATTTTCCTTTCTTTCCTTCCCATACCATATCATACACTAGACAAGTAAGGTGGCACCAGAAGCTTTTTGATCAGAGGAAACGAATTTGCTTGCTTTGACAACTTCCACTGAAAGGAAGATATTATGACTGAGTTTCCTGGCTTGATCCTTTGGGATAAGTTTCTTTGCAGCAAGGCAGCCACAGAACTACAAGTGTACTGATTATATTTCTTAATTTCTTTTAGTTATGATTGACTAGCATTCAGCAGTCCCCTGTGAACTAACAGAATGGATCTGGCTTAAAGAGACTTGTGTTTAAACAAGAACTTGCAATAACATGCCTTTTAATAATTGAAGACATCATAAATAAAAATGCTACCAATCACTGAATGACATTGAACATTCAGATATGCGACTTCTGGTGGGGACATGGCAGACTGAACAGCTGTGCCCACGGGCTTAGCGGGCAGAACTGACAACACGGCAGTTTTTTCGGGCTCAGGCAGGTTTTTCCTGAAGCCCAGAAGTGTTTTTCCAGAAAAAGGAAAACACTCGGAATCACCCCATCTGTTCTCTGGACAGCTGCTTGCAGCCAGAAGATTGGAAACAGCGTTCACGCTCGACTGGTAAGAGCAGCCGGGAGACGGGGGCGTCACCATTTTCCAAGCCGCACTGTAGCCTTAAAGGGACACTAAGACCGGCCACCCCATTTCTAAATCACCCAATTTATATATATATATATTATGTATGCGTACCCTAAGAGAGGCTTTCTATAGCAAGGAGAAGCTGGTTCTTGTCCTGTCCCGACTAAGACCCGAACGGCCCTTCTATTTTGAAATTGGACTCATTGGACTCAGCCTCCATCCTGACAGTTCTCTTGGTGCTTATCGTTATTTTTGGGATTAATTTTTTTTTAAAAATTCTTTTTAAGTTTTCGACTCTGCTTTTCATCCAAATATTAAGGAGGATTGAAAGTAAATAATTGTCTCCCTGTTACTATTTTTGTACTAAATTTGAAGATATTTGCATTTTCCTACACGTTGAATCGGCTGTTTTGGAGTTTCCTGCTTCTACTTTCCCTGGGGAACTGTCTGCTTATCCCATTTTTGCTTGTGTAAACACATTCCTTCATAGCTTTGACTTTCACTGGTTAAGCTCCTAGGGGGCGCCATAATCTTTTTGGGGGAGATGGGCGGTGGCAAAATTCGAAAAATAATAAAATAAATAAATAATAATATACTGCGTGAGACATGGAGATTCTTAAACAGACTTTCTCTGACTTCCACTGAGATCTTAAACAGATTCTTTCTGATTCCTACCATGTTTTTATGCAAGGCATTCAGGACATTGAGGAAAATATGAGGTCTAAAATGTGTCATCTGGCTGGCGATGTTGTGGATGAAACTGAGGAATTTAACAGTGACAGAAATGTCTCTTCTAAGAGTGAGATCGGGACTTCTGTTGAAATGCTAGATGAAGATCGGATAGTCGAGTTGAAGAAATTTAAGGGACAGATTGAGTTGCAAGCCACAAGTGAAATTGATCTTCTGGTGGAACGCCATGGAAAAGAAGGGGTTATTATGTATGGGAGGTCTCTTGAAGAGAAGTCAGAGTTTTTTTTGGGGGGGGGCAGTTGGGCTGTTCGATTTTTTTAAGAAAAAAGCTCTGTGTGCATTGTGGGGATATGTAAATGCTCTGGTTCATTTTGAAGTGGGATAAGGGTTTAAGTATATTTATCTGGATTGCTTTTAGGGTTTGGCTGACTTCATTTATCTTTAACGATTTGGATTAAGATTATTAAAGTATAATAAAAAATAATAAATGTCTGGTTTTGGGTTTAATATGATTAAGATTATTAAAATTGTTGTATTATCAAGTACAATGGCAGACAATTTATATGTTTTTTAGTTTGATCTTTATTATAGTAGACAGGAATGTATAGAATAGTAGTAGGAAGGAAATAATTAAATAAATGTTATCTTGGGGGGAGTTGATTAGGAGGTTTATATATCTTTTTCTTCTTTTTTAATATAAGTGAAGGGAGCAATTGTATTTAGTGATTTTTATAATGTACCAATGGAATGATTTATAGAAATAATGTGATTTTCATTTAATATAGAGTAAGAGATTGATTATGGAAAATTGTTGTATATCCTTGCTGTTAAAAGTCGGAAGTCACCTCTTTTTGTAATCTTTTAAAAAAAATCTCTCGTGTTTCCACATTTTTTAGTCTTTTTTCTTTGTAGTTTTTTGTTTTTCTGTAGCTTTTATCTTTGTTTAAAACTTAATAAAATTCTTATAAAAAAAAAGAGCATTCAGATATGCAGCTGAAAAATAAGTAGATAATACAGAATCCAGTGGCAGTCAGCTGCTCCAAAGCCATGTGATCTGGACTTGAAAGTGAAGTTACTACACTTTTGCAAACCAACACCCTAGTCATTCATTTAGCCATGGGGACTATTCCGGATGACACCTCCGCAGCATCTGCTGCTGCATTAATGGCATTAGTGAGGGGAAAAACTTTTGATGTAAGGTATACTGGAGAAACACTATTTAATAAGACAGCTCGGTAAACAGAATCCTAAAAATAATGCATTGGCTCCACAACGTTAAGGGGAAATGAAATTTTGTATGGGGGAAAATGGACATCTCTGATATAGTCCCCTTAAGGTTACTCAGAAATGATCCAGATCAAAGCTGCTGACATGGTGCTGAAAGATAATAGTGATTTCTTGTGAACTCTGGAATATAGACAGTTCCATTTGCTTATCTTTTTACTGACCACTTAAAGTAGGGTTCAGCTATTTAAATATTTCTCATCTAAAGTTTCTGTATGAGCGAGAGCCTTTAACTGTGTTTGTGGTACTGCTGAGCTGATAATGCAGGGCAAGTCAACTGCCTTGGAAATGAAAATCACTTTTTTCCATCCCCAAACTGTATGATGTGATCAAGAAGACAAAGCATTTAAGAAGCTGCTTTCTGTGGGAACTTTATTATATGCTTCTGCCCCCTGCCTGTTTGCTGTAGCCATTGCGCAAAAGAAGCTTCTGCTTTACAAGTAGATGCAAGACGCCAGCTTCTGGTGCTAAATGTACAGAAGCTAAGGAATCAGCACCTACTTGTAATGTAAATGTAAATTGCATAGAAGAGGACTGAGATTTCTTTCAAGCTTATGTTAAATGTTAGAACGTTACATAAATGCTGCATGTTTTCCATAGAACAAGGCTTTCAACCATTTAAAAGAAGTTTTTTTTGGAGTAATTCAATGCTATAACGTGGGGGATTGGAACTTTTTCAGGTCACAGAACCTGGCAGTTAAAAAAATAATTTCCCAAAACTTCTGATCAACAAGCAAAGCTTTAGTGATAGAAAATTGGCAATAAAACAAAACTTGTGCTTGTTGTAATTTATTTATGCAAATTTAGATATTAAAGTTAAATTTTAATATTTATTTATTTATTTAATTGATTGATTAATTATTTATTAATAAAGTTAAATCCCTAGTCCCGCGTGACAGAGTGAGCTCCCGCACTAGCCCCAGCTCTTGCCAACCTAGCAATTCGAAAGCATGCAAATGCAAGTAGATTAATAGGTACCACTTTGGTGGGAAGGTAACAGCGTTCTGCGTGCATCATGCCGGCCACATGACCGTGGAGGCGTCTTTGGACAACGCTGGCTCTTCGTCTAACAAACGGAGATGAGCACCAGCCCCTAGAGTCGGACATGACTGCACAAATGTGCGGGGGGAACCTTTACCTTTTTATATATTAAACTTATTTGTTTTTTTTCTCCCTTAGTCTCTCACGTAACCCCATTAAGTTCTCATGGAACCCTAGGGATCCACAGAACCCAGTTTGAAAAACCCTGCTATAGAGGGCCACATGAAGTGAATATTCCAGGTGTGTGTATGTTTCTGTCTGTCTATCTGTCTCTCTTTCAAACACACACCTCAAAGTGCATTTTGCTGATTTGAAGCAGCAGTCTACAGCATCATCACTAAGAGGGAGTGGGGCAAGGTTCCCCCTCCATGGATCTAAAAGGACAGTTCTAGAACACTACTATCCAAAGTAAAAGCATTATTCTCCCATCTAAGAAAGCAGGGTATAGCTTTAGAGATCCATCTGCAAGTTATGAACAAAATGATTCATAGTGTTTAACTGCATGGTAAACAACAAAGCAATGATTCAAGTTATATGGCTGTGCCCATATTTGTTTTAGAGATTCAGTTCAAATATGAATGAATTGCTGCACAGAATAGACTTTCAAAGTTAGATCAGAAAAAAACCAGTTCAGATGATCAAACTGAACCAGACGATTTGGATGCCTCTGTGTATTTTCTGAATCATGTACGAAATATGAATCTCATTGACTTGATTTGACCATTCAGTTCAAATTTCCAATTCGAATCATATCAGTTTTCTGAATTGATTCAAGTCATCAAATTGAATTGATTTTCCTAATCAATGTGATGATTCCAGTTGCATTTTGCCTGATTCACTTTTGTCTGTTAACTTACCCCCATGTTACTATGTTGCTTTATTTAGTTATATTTAGTTTAGAGCCAAATTAAACTGGAGGTTCTGCATCACACATAATATATGTGCATTATGCTTTTCTCCATGCAAGGATTCTTTTATAACATTAATTCAGAAAGCATATTTTGCAGTGTTAATAAAATGTTTGTTCTCTTCATTGTTTCCTGTTGATCATAGCAGTTACTGCTCTTGAATATCAATTTCAATCTAAATAAATTGAGAGAAAAAAATGAAAAGGAACCGATATTAATTTCCTCTAGATGGAACATAAAATTATACTGGGATAATTTTGTGTAGGTTTTGAAAGGACAGTTAAGAAATTATTTATCAGCAATCCCTCACCTGCAATCAGTAAGAATCAATAAAATAAAACGGTCAGAACTTGTTCAAATAAAGAGACAGAGGATTACAAAGCTTAAGTTATATCTAGCTTAATTTGCACTTGCAGACACAAATAAATTGCCATACTTCATATCTGGCAAAATATATAAAACACAAATTTTCCATGCAAAAGGTCCAAATTGCACTAAGAAGACCTCTATCTGAAATCTACCGCTTGTTATGGATAATATGAAATAATAAGGACCAATGTACTGATTTGGTATAAGGCAGTTTCCCTTATTTTCCTAACTGGCAGGACGAACTACTATATATAAACAACCAGCCAACCTCACTCTCCCATGCACTGAAGATGTTACCTAACAAAACATCTGGTAACAAAACATCTGCAGGAAAACAGTCAAGTTCAGGGAAGGCCAGAACCCAACAGGCATTTTATTGTAAGACAGGCTTTTACTGTCAAGCATTTGATATGCTATACATTATGACGGACAGGCTGAACTCAGCTACATGTATTACCAAATGTCTTGAACAGATTTAGATGAATATTTAATAGAATAGCCAGAATATATTTGTTTGGGTAAGAATATAGGGCATGCCTATACTGAAGACTCAGCAGGGAGAGAGCAAAATCAGCAACATGGTGGACAGAATATTGTGATGCAATCCCCACCCCTTTTTAATGTACATGTCAATGGTGCTTCATCCTCCATCTTGCACATTTTAATCTCTCTCACCCATCCCCAAGACACTGCCGTGCCTATATAAACAAGTAAAACCTATGAACCAGTGGTCCCAGCAATTGATGCTGAGTAGACTTTTGGGCAAGGTGCCTTTGATGAAAACGATTAGTAGATGATGCCTAGAAATAAAAAGTAGATACTTGCTGTTTACTGTAGTTAAGATTAAACTACATTCAGCCATTAAAATACATCTGAAACTCTTTGCATTTGTACAGGACTGAAGGTGTTTTGTTTGATTATAGTAGCACATTGAAAATGCACATCATTCATAACAAGCTTTCTTGTTCTTCATAGCCATAAAGGAAAGGCAAAATCCCAAGAGAAGGAAGAAACAGAAGTTGGATTGGCAAATGAAAGCCATTGCCATTCCATTTGAACTTTACTTTTTATGTTTCAAGCTGAAAGATAGTACAAGCAAGAATGGTAATAAATACACACAGCATGAGAAGTTGTTTTAGTCTTTCAGTCAGTCAACCTGAAATCATTGGGTAAATTGGAAATTGGTTATGAATACTGGTACACAAAGATCATAAATAGAGGCTATGATTGCAGTACAAAGTCTTTTGTGATACTCAACTTTTGTATGAATATTTATTTTCCTGTATAAGTATGAGAACAATTGATGAGAAATGTGTATAAATAGGGGAAGTGAACATTTGAATATACCTGTGTATTTTTCTCCTTGATGTACATATAGTCCTTGCTTAACTACCATTTGTTTAGCGACAGTTCAGACTTACGATGGCACTAAAAAACCCAACTTTCTACCAGCCCTCACACTTACAACTGTCACAGCGTCCCTTTGGTCACATGTTCACAATTCAGGCGCTTGGCAATCGGTTCACATTTGCAACCATCGCAGTGTCCCACAGTCACATGATCTCCATTTTTGACCTTCCCAGCCAGCTTCCAGCAAGCAAAATCAATGGGGAACTGCATGATTCGTTTAACGACCACCGCAAAAATGGTCGTAAAATCAGGTTGGATTCACTTAATGACTGCATCACTTAGTGACAGAAATTCTGGTGCCAATTGTGGTTGTTAAGCAAGGACTACCTGTTATAGATAGGGAATAAGAAAGGATTCCTTAGGATGTATTCATACTTGGAACTCATAATGTGTGATAACTTTTGCCCAAAACTGAAGAAAAAAATGCAATGCCTTTAGGGAATTCATTTGTTTTCATCTTAATTTGTGTTTTCATCTTAATTTGTTGTAATTCTAAAGTAACATCCATTAAGTTATTTCTAATAGCTTCTACTATTTGAAGAGTCTTTTTTGTTGTTGATCAGGTGTAAGTGCTATTGAATTATTTTTATTGGGGGTTTTGATGGTTGGCTGGTTGGTTTTCTGTAATATGGTTTGATGTGTTTGTGTTTTGTTAGCTCCTGGAAGGGGATATTAGAGTTGAACACAAAATGAATACATTTCATTTATTCACAGGCTAACTTTGTCTTTTCAACATACATAAGGAATTAGTGTCCGGGGAGAAATACTCATGTCTGATGAATGTGTCATCCTCTAAAATGGGCTAAAATATAGGCTTTTAGTTTTAGCTTATTAGGTGCACGATAATATAATGGCGTAAGAGTGTTGCATGGATTTTTATTTACCTTTAAGGTTAAAATAGAGTCTCCCTTGCATTAAGTTCATCTTCTGATGACTTCATAAACACATCCATGGAATTTTATTGGTAATAGTACGGAAGTAGTTTGCCACTGCCTTCTTCTGGGATTCTTGGAAGTTTCCCATCCAAACTTAACAAGGTTAGTCAGGCACTTCCACTTACCCCTAGATTAAAAACACACACACACACACACACCCAAAAAAAACCCTCTTCAATTTTGAAGTAGATTTGTTCTTAGCCTGGATATCTTGTAAAGCAGGAATGCAGCTGTGATGGGATGTGTACATGGTTCAGGGGATCTGATTGTAAGAGGCAAGGCCATAGAGCTGTCCAGTCCCCCCCCCCCATTTTATTCACATAAAAGGCAGTGCAAAGCAATTTCAGCCAAGCTTTATCAGAATGGTCAAGCAGTTTTACTTTCCTGGCTTCAGGCCTCTCTTAATGTTTCATACATCAAAATGGAAAAATCCACACCACCACCACCACCACCACCACCACCACCACCCCGCCTCTTCAGATAGTGTTTCAAAAATACAAGAATATTTTTTTTCTCCAAAGTCCAACATTCAGATCCAGTCAACTCTATGCATGTAAATGTATGTACATTATGATCTACAGTAAATTTAACATATGTGTTCACCTAACATATATATACCCATCTCTGTAGAAAGGGTTTAAAGTTACACTGGCCAGCATCTCTGCATTAATCCGATTGGCAGCTCTTTGTCTGCTGACTTTTTTCTGGGAGGTAAATCTTTGATCTTATTAACTTCTGTCCTTTTCTTTTCTTTTTCTTTTTTTTCAAATTGTTTTCCTATTTGTTCTTCCCATATTCCCAATAAAAATAATTCCGGTTTAAATGGGACTCGAATTTGTAAAATATTTTGCATCAATGAATGTATCTGAGTCCAAAACTTCTTTGCAATTTCACATGTCCACCACATATGGTAAAAAGACCCCTCTTTTTTTTTACATTTCCAAGACAAGTTGGAAATATTCCCATACATTTTAGCAAGTTTCTGTGGGGTCATATACCATCTATACATCATCTGAATGTATAGAATACAATACTGAAGAAGCACGAGTACAGGGCGAAAGGGAGAAAAGAGCTAAAAGGAAGGCACGTCAGGCAAACCCTCATCATGACCGTCTCCCACCCGGAAACCTATGCCCTCATTGTGGGAGGTTGTGCGGATCCAGAATTGGCCTTTATAGCCACTTACGGATCCACTGTTAAAATTTTACCTTTGGAAGACTATCTTACTCGGCTACGAGTGATCGCCAATGATACATCATCTTATAAAAATTTTCCTTCAAATTATAGCACAAAGTAAATTTTAACCCTTTATTCCACATATCTTCCCATTGCTGCATTTGTATATTATGTCCAATATTTTTTGCCCATTTTATCATACAATCTTTAACTTGTTCCTCTACCATTTCTCCTTTTAATAATAATTTATACATTTTAGCAATTAAATGATCATCTGTCTCACATAGTTGTATCTCAAATTCCGATTTAGTTTGTTCAAATTCAATTTTTTTTTAATCTAATTTAAATTTTTCTACAAGTTGCATATATGAAAGCCATTGGAATGTATATCCTTCTAGAGCAAGTTCTTCTTTTATTTTAATTATATATTGTCCTTGTTCTTTCTTTAAAAAGTCCTTATAAGTCAGCCACTTATCATTATTTCTTACTTCTGTTCTATGAAATGCTTCTTGCGTGGAAACTTCTGTCCTTTTCAACTTCATTGAGAGCCTTCTGCAGTTAATAGAAAGGTCCCACAAGCACTTGTTCCATTTCAGCACACTTCTTCAGGTAGTGCCCAAACATTTCTTTCTGGCAATCTTCCCACTTGTCCACAAACTAATCCAACTCAGGTTTACCAATCCATATTAGGTTTTATTGGAACCAGGTTCAAAGCCAGTTGCTGTGTATTTCAGCCATTTTAGCTGCCAGACATTACCTTTCTTTCCAAGTTTCTCCTTCCCAGAGTCTTTTCTGATAGTATTTAACTTCACTACTAACACCAGCTTAGTAGCAGTTCCTAGGAGAATGTTGCTATGAGATTCTAAAGTGACCCCCAGCTCTCAGCTCTTTGTTAGCAGTGACTACAAAATGTTTTGTTGGGATGTCTGCATGGATACATGGATATGGGGAGTGCCAGTGAGATGCAATGGTTGAGAGAGACTCATCACAGCAGCCATTCTTCTGAGCTCAAAATTTTTCCACATATCCAAACAATGTGTGTATTTAAGCTCTGGATCCAAACAATGACCATGAAAGTTCAGCTGCAAACCTTTTGTATGCTATGTTTTCATTGCTGTGCTTCTTCTATGTCTATATGTGCTTCTTTTTTTGACTGCAGTCATCCAACAAACCAACAGTACCTCAAGAGAAGATAAGACCTCTCACAAGTCTAGACCACCCCCAAAGTCCATTTTATGACCCTGAAGGAGGTTCCATTAAATCAGTAGCCAGAGTTGTCATTGAAAGGATTGCTCGAAAGGTATAAGTATGAAACTCCACTTAGCAATTGACATGGAATATTTGGGGGTGGGGTGGGATTAAGTAAGAAAAAAACCTGAAATCTGGTAATAAAACCAAACATGTAGTTCAGTTGTTTTTCCAATGGAAATAAATAAAAGGGAGTGGGGTCAACTGGGTGTGCATGCTGGGTCAGTGGAGATGTGCAGGACCTCATTCCTTAGAGCAGTGTTTCTCAACCTTAGCAACTTTAAGATGTCTGGACCAACTCCCAGAACTCCCCAGCCAGGGGAGTTGGCTGGGGAATTCTGGGAGTTGAAATCCAGACATCTTAAAGTTGCTAAGGTTGAGAAACACTGCCTTAGAGGGAATTACTCTTCTTCCCACTTGAACTGCAAGGAAGTCAGAGAAGCACAGTCAAAGACTGGGGGTTCTTTAAGGCCCTCAGAAGCACAGGAGGCAGCTTCCTGGGATCTACAAAAGTTGTTACCAAATTGGAATTAACCAAGATAGCAAAGGTGAAGTTATGAAAGCCAAGGCTAATCAAATTAATTTTATTTTGTTTCATTTTAATTAAACTTAAGGATAAGTCAAATTAAGTCAAATTTAGTTCTTGTCCTGGTTTTACCTATTTAACCTCACTCAAAAGCTAACTGCAGCTCTGAACCTAGAAAACATTCTGCAGCAGAGCATCCAACAAAAAAAACTTTGTAAAGCAAGATCAAGCTCATTACTTAGTAAGAACATTTTCTAGCAAGTTAATAGTATAATAATGCTGTGTGTCACTGGGAGATCTTTCTTGAAACAGAAATCTGGAGCATATTCCTTTATTAGCTACGTCAAGGATTTCAGGACTTCCTAGACAACATAGAAAATAATGAGGACCCTGGGCCCACTTCTCCCTTAACATTGCTTTCTAGTAACATCCAGCTTCTAGAAATGACATTATCTTCTCCCCATCTCCCCAATCCTCCCAACACTTATTTTCAGCAACACTTGCTTTTCCCCCAAAAAATGTTTGTATCTTAGCTTGTTTTGCTAGGGAACACACCTTCTCCTGCCATTTAGAAACAAGCTTGCTGTTTACCTTCACAGGAACTTCTTTAGGACCTGAGTTTTCCATGGGCCTGATGACTACTGCAGGCTTTTATAAGCGTGAATGCTTGTAAATGCTGATCTTGTTTGAACAACTTCTGGCAATTGATTTTCCAACCCAGTGCCCAGCATTGTATTATTTCCTCCGCCAATTGAATCCTTTGCAAATGTTTCTTTGCAGGGGGAACAGTGCAATATTGTTCCTGATAACGTTGATGACATAGTTGCAGATCTTGCTGCAGAAGCTTCGGAAGATGAAGGTACTTTTTAATTATGTCCTCCTTTCATGAATTCGTGTTTCGCTTCACTCTCCAGTGCTGCTACTCTGTATTTCATGCTGTTTGCCTTATTATTAGGACAGTAGTAAAAACAGGAGGGGAAAAAACAATTTGCTTAGCCATTTCTGGTTGGAGCCTGCATCATTACTTAATAAACACCCACAGTGATGGTGTCAGCAGGCAGAAGTTTTGGAATTGAAAGTGGCACTATGCTAATTTAGAAGAAGCCTAATCTCACTGACTTTATTATCTTGTACTGGGTTGATCTTCATCAAGCTCTACTATTTTCCTCATCTAACTGTTCCTCTTTATTAATTATTATGATTTGTCTGTAAGGACAGACTGCCCTTGTAAGCATATATGCAGAATTCCAATGAGAGAAGGAATGGTGCAACCGGTGCATATATACTAATCTCTTACATTGGTCCTTAAGACATGACAACGGTATTGATTTTTAAAGGCAAAAGGGGAGATTTGGTTGGCCAGCTCTGGATTTAGGATCAAGTGAAAAATTGACAGCATCAATAGCATTGATGCCTTTGTTGACATTTGCCCAGGATACAAATAATTTCAGTGCGATACATTCTGATTGGGATTTTATTAAAACAGAATATGCAGCTTGGAGGCCTAATAACAGAAAGTTCTGAAGCAGGTTGCAGTTAATTGGTTGAGAAGACAGTGGTCTAGCTTGAGGGAATTCTCAGATGATCATCCAGATAGTGGCAGGTGATGGGGAAAGATGCAAATAGACCCAATATTGATTATTAATTTGATAGGGGCATATTGGTGAGCATCTTTTCTTGCTTCCTGTTTCTAAGATTATTTTAGAGTTAAGGGCAAACTGGCTGGACATACAGTAATTTTTTTTTAAACAGTTCAATCATGTCTGATTCTTGGAGACTGCCTGGACAAGTCCCTGCAGTTTTCTTGGCAAGGTTTTTCAGAAGTGGTTTGCCATTGCCTCCTTCCTAGGGCTGAGGGAAAGTGACTGGCCCAAGGTCACCCAGCTGGCTTTGTGCCTAAGGTGGGACTAGAACTCACGGTCTCCCGGTTTCTAGCCTGATGTCTTAACCACTACACCAAACTGGCTCTCATACAGTAAATACAGATGCTGTAAATACAGGAATGCTGTGAGTACCATTTTGCTGTAGAAAAGAAGAACGTGTATGTGTATAAAAATCACTAATGAAGCATCTGTGTTTAATAACAGTAACTATTATTAAATACAGATGCTTAATTAGTGATTTTTACACACATACACGTTCTTCTTTTCTACAGCAAAATGGTACTCACAGTATTCCTTGGGAAATACATAGCACAGCCTTCCATAATACCATGAAATCCCATCTCAGAAAACTTATTTGGATATTCTTTGGAATATGGGGCAGCAATATAAGAAAATGTATCAAAAGCCAGATCAAGCAGGATGCTTCACATTAATTTCTAACAGGAGTTGCTCAAACTCAAACACTGAAACATTTCACAGATTGTATGTATGTATGTATGTATGTATGTATGTATGTATGTATGTATGTAATGAATGCCAGCTTAGAATGACTCTGTATATAGCATTCAATGTAACTTTCTATATGTCTCTATGTATAACTTTTTAGTTTTCCATTCCCAATCTTTCTTTCAAACTTTAGTTTGTAAAGATGTATACCTTTACAAACTAGTGGTCAACTAGAGATCATAGAAAAGGGGACTTCCTTTAGGCAAGGGCAAAGGTAGAGACAGTTATATTACTAGGTACAGCATCTCCTCTGCAGGCAGAAAGTCTCAAATTATAGTGAGTAGAGAAGTAATTTAAAAAAAAAACACATTAAACTGTTTGGGAGGATTATCCTGATTGGGTTCAAGCCCAGTCAATAAATGAGCTGAAAATGTTCAGATGCATACAAAAGTGTGTAAGTAAAACGTGAGATTTTGTGTAAGCAACACGGCATCATTGAGAAAAGAGTTGTGAGAAACAGAGAAAGCTCAAGGCATGCAAAGGCAAAGCCCTTCATGGCATGGGGCAGGGTTTACTGAGGGACCGCCTCTCCCTGATTACATCTGCCCACCCCATCAGGTCTGGCAGAGAAGGCATGCTGCGGGTCCCGTTTGCCAGGGAATTACATTTGGTGGGTCCCAGGAGGCGGGCCTTCTCTGCTGCAGTGCCTGCCTTGTGGAATCTTCTTCCCCTGGAAGTGAGGTTAGCCCCATCCCTTTTAATATTCCGCAAGTCCCTCGAGACGACCTGGCTATGTGATCAGGCCTGGGAGCCCCAGGGGACTGGGGAGGTTTTGCGATGGCTAATGGCCTTACTGTGGTTAATATCATCCCCTCTTATTTTGTGTGCCTTTTTAGAGTTATTTTTAATTGTGACTGTTTTTTATCTATTTATTGTTTTTTTAATTAAGTGTTGTATGTCGCCCAGAGTCACTTTTATGTGAGATGGGCAGCTGTATAATTATGATTGATAAATAAATAAATAAATAAATAAATAAATAAATAAATAAATAAAGGCAGCAGTAGGACAGAACCCAGTTTGTTGCCTAGCCTATTATATGCAGATGGTAGATTTCATAGCTTAATTATGTACTCTGTGATAATACATATTTATATATATATATATTGTCATTGTTTTAAGATGACACCCCTGAAACCTGCATCTATTCGAATTGGTCCCCCTGGTCAGCCTGCAGCTCCTCCACGTGTGAAAAGGGCAAGCGGATGAGGCAGAGAATGCTCAAAGCCCAGCTTGACCTCAGTGTGCCTTGTCCAGAAACTCAGGACTTTCAGCCATGTATGGGCCCAGGCTGTAGTGATGAAGGTCGGTGAGAAGACCCTGGGCATGGGAATCAACATTTTGTTGGGAGGTTTCGGAATAAATGGAAACTATCTGTTGTTTTTTTAGATGGCTCTACATGCATGATGTCTGAGTGGATAACATGGTCCCCTTGTACTGTATCTTGCGGCATGGGAATGCGATCAAGAGAGCGATATGTGAAGCAGTTCCCAGATGATGGCTCCATGTGCAAAGTGCCTACAGAAGAAACTGAGGAATGCATTGTCAATGAAGAATGTTGTAAGTATTTGATGCACCCTGCCACACTTAATCAACCTAAAAGCAAAATGTGAACCCTTAGTTAAATGAGTGATAGACTGATCTTTTGCTAATATATTATGGACAGCTCCTAGCAGTTGCCTGGTAACCGAGTGGGGTGAGTGGGATGAATGCAGTGCCAGCTGTGGGATGGGAATGAAGAAAAGGCACAGAATGATCAAGATGACCCCAGCGGATGGATCCATGTGCAAAGCAGAAACCACAGAAGCTGAGAAATGCATGATGCCTGAATGCCGTAAGTAACCCTGGTCAACCTAGTGACTGTGTGAAAAAGGGGTAAGTTTACTCCCTTGTGTGCACATCGGTACTTATGTAAAATGAACAATGGTATGTGCAAAGGGCACATGCCAAAAGTAACACAATTCATCATTTGTATACTTTCTAATAGGTTTCTTCTAACAATTTTCCATTACAAATAGTTGCAAGCTTAACATGGCCATTTCAAACCAAAAGCATAGAAAAGTATACAATTATACTGTCCACAGGACTGAATGGAGCAATCAGTCTAAACCTTTGAAGTCAGAACATTCTAACAAGCCAAAAGCCCTGCTGTTTTTAACACAACAGGAAGTGAGATGTGCTTTCCTGGGGGTTTTTTTTTTCAGTTTTAAAAAAACGCTCCTTTTCGTGCACATACACACCCCTCTGGTCTCTATACCACCACACATATGTGCACACACAGACACATACAGACAATGATTGCAACTTGATTGGCCTTTCTTAGCAGAGTAGGACCATAGCATAAGATTTTTATGCATTATTCTTGTAAATACAGTTTGTTGTCGAGGGACAAAAATATAATGTCAGAGGTAAATGCCAGTTCTCTCACCATCATTTTCTCTTCTTAAAAGAAGCACCAGGGCCATGAACTCCATCAAGATCATCATGCTGAAGGAGAGGGATTAACTCATTTATTCCAAGTGGTCCTACAGTATACGTAAATCTTTTCCCCCAAAGGGTGTAATTAGTCACAAAAAGGAGGAAAATGCTGTAGTTACCCAAAGGGAAGATGAGGAATTTTCCCCTAATTAATTACCTGTGATTTGGGGGGAAAGTCAGCTTATACTCACCGAGAACATGGTGGTGGAGGAGGATGCTGTTGTGAAAGCAAGTGACTCTGCATGAGGTGCAAGTAATGAAAGCCAGTGGCTGGAGTAGAGCAGAAACCACTGCCATCACTTCACAGAGTGAGGGTAGACACTCCCCTTGCCTGCCTATCATCACCCACAATGTTTGCGAGGAGAGTTTCTTTAATCCATGAAGGCTTTCCATATGGATGAGGATTCAGGAAAATGAGGGTCCTTAGTTGGTGAAGAGGCTCCATAGAGAGGATTCCCACTGCAGCCAGTTACAATTGAAGGAGAAAAATACTCCCTCGCAATCTGCAGATAGGAGAATTGGGTCAGCATTCTAATTGAGCTGGATGAGAAGACTCACATTGAATTCAGTGAGACTTGCTACAGAATGAACATGTGTGAGTTTCCTTATGCTTGCAGCCCAGCACAAAGGCCTCCATTCACTATTTCCTTGTTGAAGACTAAAGGAAAAGCTCCGCTTAATTCTTCCAGGACCTGTTTCTTAACTTCCATCCTCATTTACATGGAATAACCTGGACTAAACAGATCTGTGCCCAGCTTACTGGTAGTGTGCACATTTAATTGGAAATGAGCCATTGAATTCAATAGGACTTACTACAGAGGAAGCATAGGTTTATGCTTGCTGTGCTCAGATTTCTGAAGTTTCTTTCTCTGGCTGAATGGGTAGTATGTGCAAGAAAGTAATTTGCAGGAGAGAATTTCTATGTATATCCAGGTAGGACATCAATTAATTTTACAAATAGAGTGTCTTATTCTACAGGCAGTTAATTTTAATCAATAGACATTAATTCTCCCCACCCACCCCCAATCCCCACCCAGAGTGTGGCTTTTAATATATGTGTACACTTATTCATTTATGAGTATACATATTTGCTGGGAAAAATAATCTCCAGGATTGATTTCTGTGGGAAGTGACAACTCTATTAAAAAGATGGGGAAGATTGTTACATGTATTAAAACTTTTTTGTGTCTAATCTTTCTTGGATGACAAATATTACCACCCCACCCCAGACAACAATTAAAAGTACCTAGAGGAGCAATTTAAACCAAGGAAATGGCTTTATTACTGTCAACCTTCCACCACTGATCCAACTCAGGAGAATACATCAGGAAAACTAATCAGAGATATCCAGCATGGTATGAGATAGAGTGATTTGCAACCAGAATCTCTTAGATCAGTCTCTTTTAGGAAGAAATTATGAATACTGGAAGTGATGGATGATAGTCTCAGATTGAAGAAGCTCTTGAAGCACCCACTTTGTTATTAAAGTATATCTGCCAGCAATCTGCAGCATAAATACAGACTGGAATCGTTAGATGCTGGAAGACCAGTACACGTGTCAACCCAGTTTCATTTCAGTCTTTATCAAACAGTTACCCTTTCTCCTGCTTGTCGATTGGAAGATTGCAAGTTCGGAGGTTCGAATCCCTAGCCCCATGTGACGGAGTGAGCTACCGCACTAGCCCCAGCTCTTGCCAACCTAGCAATTCGAAAGCATGCAAATGCAAGTAGATTAATAGGTACCACTTCGGTGGGTAGGTAACAGCATTCCGCGCGCATCATGCCGGCCACATGACCGTGGAGGTGTCTTCGGACAGCGCTGGCTCTTCGGCTAACAAACAGAGATGAGCACCGGCCCCTAGAGTCGGACACGACTGCACAAATGTGTAGGGGGAACCTTTACCTTTACCCTTTCTCCTGGTGGGTGGGTCAATTGCTCACCACAATTTACAAGTGATTTGCTGTTGAGATGGAAAGATCTCACCCTCTTTCCCATCCTCACCTGCACTAGATACCATTCCCTGCCTGCTTTCTCCTTGGTCTGAATGGAGCGACTGCAGTGTCACTTGTGGAAAGGGGATGAGGACCAGGCAACGGATGCTAAAATCTGCTGCCGAGCTTGGAGATTGCAATGAAGAGCTGGAACAAGTAGAGAAATGCATGCTGCCAGAGTGTCGTAAGTACAGATATCTAGAGTGGGAAGGCTAATTTAGCTGTTTGTCTTATTCATTTATTGTATTGCACACAACAGATGAGCAGAAAGGTGTTCCTTATGCCGCTCTTCCTATATGATAGCCACGTATCAGCAGGCATAATGCACTGCTTTGTTACTGTAAGGCACCATTTGCACACCAGAAACAAATTCCCGACATTTTCCCAGATGGAGAAGAAATGGCCTCTATTTTAAGAAAGCATGCAAAAGGACCCCACCATTGCTAAGACGAGTTATGCCATATTAATGTAACTTTGTTATGTATTATAGACACTTTTTCCTTACCTTCAACAAAGTTTTTATGGAAAACATTCAGGAATATGATAAAAACATCCATTTTAAAGTAGCAGCATAAAATAACTAAATTTGTGCCATTCCAGATTGGAAAAGTCTGATGAATAATTGAATGAATTTCACATGTATTTTTACAGTAATTTTTATAAAGAGTACCATCCACCTATCAGTGGCATCAAGATTGCTCCCACCCAATTCTAACTCCTTTTCCTTTCCGATCTCCTGCATTCCTCCCTCCATGTCCTTCCTATAAATCGGCTCCAAGGTTAATTTCTGGTGGGTGATAATTATTAATAGAGTGATGTGAATCTACTGCTCTCAGATCATAGTGAGAAGGTGGTCTAGCTCAGTGTTTCTCAACCTTGGCAACTTGAAGATGTGTGGACTTCAACTCTCAGAATTCCCCAGCCAGCCATGCTGGCTGGGGAATTCTGGGAGTTGAAGTCCACAAATCTTCAAGTTGCCAAGGTTGAGAAACACTGGTCTAGCTAACACATTTTCAGTAAACTTGTATACAGTTCATTATAATCATCAACATAAATGTTCATTTTTTCATGTTGAAGATTAAAAAGAAGTAGATTATTGTTCTGCTAAACCAGATTGTTCTGACTAAGTAATTGAAGGCTAAGCATCCTATTTTCCATCCTATCTTCTGTAGCAATTGACTGTGATCTGACAGAATGGTCCCAGTGGTCAGAATGCAATAAGTCTTGTGGGAAAGGTCATATGATCAGGACAAGAATGATCAAAATGGAACCCCAGTTTGGAGGAGCTCCATGCCCAGAAACTGTACAGCGTAAAAAATGCCGAATAAGAAAATGCTTGAGAAATCCCAATATTGAGAAAAGGCGCTGGAAAGAATCTAGGGAGAAGAGGAGGAGTGAACAAGTGAAAGAAGATGTAGATGGCGGGCAATTTCCAGGTACGTGTAGTTAATCTCACTTAGATCCGTTCTTAAATTAAGAAAGTAAGCTGTGCAACATAGAAGTGCACTACTAGTTTATATTCTTGTTAGTACTACTTTTTTTGTTGATCCTGAACTAGTTCCCAGAAACTTGAATGTTTTCCATAAATGCTTGGGTTCAGATCACTGAACAACTACAGATATCCAGATCAAGAGAACATTTTCTTTCTTTCTTTCTTTCTTTCTTTCTTTCTTTCTTTCTTTCTTTCTTTCTTTCTTTCTCTTTCTTTCTTTCTTTCTTTCTTTCTTTCTTTCTTTCTTTCTTTCTTTCTTTCTTTCTTCTAAAATAACAAAAGAGCAAAAATCAGAAAGAAAATAATAACAGAAATTAAACCTCTTGTACAAAGAGAATTAGAGATGCATTGATTAGTATAAATCCAATCTGTTACAGGGACACAGGCTTTTATGTATTATTCCATTCTATTGGTTATTCTGAAATTGAAAGCAAAGAATCCACATTCATTATTTTTACAACATCCTGAGATATACATAATTTTCTCTATATATTGTTTTGTCTGCAACTTTCTCTAAACTATCATTCTAACTGTCCCTAATACTAGGGCTAGTTTTAATACAATTTCCCTTAGTGAACACATTGTGTATGAAACTTTACAAACTGGACAGTTTTTAGAACCGTTTTTCTAATAAACCTTTTTCGAATAATTTTTAATATGAACAATGACAGATACTTGTGAAATATATTCATTAATGCCCATCTGTGCCATCACCCTGCTCATCTAAACCCCCTGAGCCTGGAGTGGTTCCATATTTGATCTTGAATGGGATTGCACTCCTGTCTTCAGGACTGAGGCATAGTTTGGGGATATTTTTGGTGTAAGGTTCCTCATCGGAACCTTACACCCAGACACATACACCAGGCAATACACATCGAGATATCGGCTATGGGAGACAATGAGGAGGAATGCACCCAGACGGAGGCCAATCGTTAACACCTGTCAGTATCAAGCAACACAATCATCCACTGGCGAGACAGGAGAGGCACTGAGAAGGAAACTGACAGCATTGGCAATAGATCTGAGAATCTGTTGTTGACTCAGAAAGATCTGAGTCAACAACACTGGTCGATTTTTCCCAGAAACAACCCCGCAACTTCGGCTAATTTTCGGTTGAGAATTAACACAACCACAATGAAGCAAGCAATCTCGGGCGACAATGACTCAGAGAGACCCATCACCCCAACCCAGAGTGCGGCAACCTCATCCCAAGGGGCTTCAGTGATCCCGAAAGAGGAAAAAACGGTGTCAGTCACACCCAAAGGGAGTCGGAGAAAGCGTGAGTCACAGACACACAAAACCCACAGAAACGAGGTAACCACACCATGGGAATGGGTGCCAAAAACCCAGGTGGAATGGTCTTTTGGAATCGGAGGTGGGTTGGAAGCTAAAGGTGGGAAACGTACCACAAAACACGTCACCCATTCCCAGCGCATGGGTGCCATCGAGGAAAAGATGTCCCGGCTGGACCATGACCTGAAGATGGTGAGCCAACAGTTGGGGTCAACGAAAATAGTGATGGACAGAATCCTACAAAATATAGAGGGACCAACCGAGAAGCAGAGAACAATCAGCCCAACTGTTTCCGAGCTGGAGGACGAATCCACAGGCGACAGCAAGGAAGAAGAGGAAGAATCCAAGCCAGAGAACCACGACCAACCTCAATCCACCCCACCCCAGTGTCGAATCGTGATTTACACCGTCATAGGCAAACCATCAGGGGTAAGCAAATTGAAGATGAGATTTGACAGGGACCCAAAGAAACTTGCTTGTTTTATAACACATGTGAGGGGATTTATGGGGGAATTTGAGGCTACTTTCCCCAATGAGGATGCTAAAGTGAGATATGTGTCCAGTTTTTTAGAAGGGGAGGCAGACTGGCTAGTGGTCATGCATGACTACAGGGCTAAGGAAATGCAAAACTTTGGAGCATTTATGTTCGCGCTACGCAAGCAATTTGAGGACACTTTGTCTAAAATGTCTGCCGAAGTAGAATTACAGAATCTCAGGCAAGGGAACAAAACTGTGGCAGAATATGCCATGGAGTTCAAGAAAATCTTAAGTAAATTACCTGATTGGCCAGAAACGTTTCAAATTGAATACTTCCAATATGGTCTAAGACAAGATCTCATGGAACTGGCGCTGGGGAGGGGAGATCCCAAAACCCAAGATGAGTGGATACAATTAGCGGGAAAAGTAGAAAACACCGAACTACAAATACAAACTATTAGACAATTCCACACCCTACGAAGGAGACCGGGCAACCATGCGCCTTCCATACGATGAGAAACCAAACAGAGGGCCTGGGAAGAAGAAAAGGAATGACGAACCAAGGATGGATTATGTTTCCAATGTGGGAAGGAAGGACATCGCATCAACAATTTCCCACAATCCACAGCAACCACCAAAAAACCGGCGAAGAATAGGGGAGACAAAGCAGCGCTCACGAAATGCAAGGGAGTGGCAGCAGCCATGGAGAAGCAGAGAGCTCAGTGTTTCCAGGATGAAGAAAGTGACTCCTCAGACATTGAATTCCTGCCGGCGGTAAACACCAACTGCCTGCCCTAAAGTGCGCCAGGGGACAGGCACTCAGCAGCAGGCACACCAACTACCAGGTAAGTGATGACTATCCAACAATGCAAATAAAAGTAATTATTGAAACGGAACCATGGAAACAAATTGCTATGGATTTCATTGTTGATCTACCAGAGAGTAAAAAACGGACAGTTATTTGGGTAGTAGTGGACTTGTTCCCCAAAATGGCTCATTTCATTCCCTGTAAAGGTACCCCTACAGCAAGCCAAGTAGCCAAACTCTGTGCAACACATATAGCAACCACACGGGGTCCCCAAAATAATTATGAGCGACCGCGGCAGTGTGTTTACTTCAAAATTCTGGAGAACCTTTATGAAATTAATTGGTACCAAACAAGGATTAAGCTCGGCTTTTCATCTGAACATGGATGGATTGACTGAACGATTGAACTCAGTACTTGAGCAATATTTAAGGTGTTATATATCTCACCAACAGGATGATTGGGTGCATTTACTACGGTTTGCAGAAGTGGCATATAACAATGCAGTGAACCAAAGCACAGGGTTCTCCCCATTTAAGATTGCCACAAGACAAGAGTTTGTCCCAATTCCTGAATTACCCACCAGACCCAGCCAGAGCGGACTCAGCCCCACAAAAGCCTCTGGACCAGTGGAGGAATGGATTAACAAACTGACAGCTAATTGGCCGATCATGCACCAAACCTTACAAATGGCCAAGGACTCTTACAAAAAATATGCTGATCGCAAACGGTCCCCGGAATGGCAACTACAGGTTGGATAAAAAGTTTACCTGTCCACAAATCACCTACGCACAACCCAACATTCCAAAAAATTGGGTTCCAAATACATAGGACCATTTCCAGTAGTGAAAGTTATTAATCCTGTAGCAGCGCAATTACAATTGCCAAAAAACTTTCGCGGAGTACACCCGGTGTTTCATATTAGCTTGTTAAAACCCTATAAACAATCAGACACATGGCACCCGGTGGCACTGGAGGCCCCCCAGACCAACACCATGTCTCTGCTCTGAAGCTGATCACCCAGTTCCATCGCAAATGGCCGGAAAAACCCAAATAAACTGACCTAATAATATTGGTGGCTACTTTAAAAAATTCTTTTTTCTTTTTTTTTCCTTTCCTCTCTCTCGTTTCAGGTGCAACATATCAGAAAGTGACCCGTTGCTAATCCTTTATCTTTATTACTGTTCGTGTTACTGTTTCTATTAGTTTATATTTTATAATTTAGATTGTAAGGTATTTCGGAGGAGCGGTATGTAAAGTTCCCCATCAGAACCTTCCACCCAGAAACGTAAGCCAGGCAATACACATCGAGATATCGGCTATGGGAGACAATGAGGAGGAATGCACCCAGACGGAGGCCAATCGTCAACACCTGTCAGTATCAAGCAACACAATCATCCACTGGCGAGACAGGAGAGGCACTGAGAAGGAAACTGACAGCATTGGCAATACAAGTTGAACTAAGGGGGGGGGGAACCTCATAAAACTCAATCGTTTGGCGGGAAGAGGCACTCAGATCTTCACCGATGTTAGGGCTTGTATGTTTCCTTATTAAAATTCATTCCGCATAACCTTGCGTGAGGAGCTTTTATTGGGACATAGTACCTGGGGCCATCACATTGGACTCATAGCTCCTGCTTGAGCAGCAGGGGGCAGCTGTGACCAGGAAAGCCTTTGCACAAATTCATCTAGTGTGCCAGTTGTGCTCACACCTAGACCAGGAGGGCCTTAAGTCACAATTGGACTATGACAATGTGCTCTACATGGGGCTGTCCTTTAGGCTACTCACAAGTTGCAGCTGGTCCAGAAATCAACCATGTGGGCAATTGTGGGCATGCCATGGCATGCTCATGAAATATTCCCCTCCCTGAGTTTCACTAGTTTCTAATAGGCTTCTGGGTGCAACTCAAAATGCTGATGAAGCCCTTCATGGCAGGGTCTGGTTATTTGAGGGGCCGACTATCCCCTGTGGTTTCTGGTCATCCCACACAATCTGACAGAGTTGGCATGCTCTGGGTCTCATTGATCAAACAATTTCACCTGGTAGGACCCAGGAAGTGGGCTTTCTCTGTCATGGTACTTACCCTCTAGAATACCATTACCGCCAAGTTTCATACAGCCCTCACCCTGGCCCTTTTTAAAGAGCCCTTAAAACCAGGTGTTCTATCTCCAGGTCTTGGATCAGACTGGATGATGGACCTCTTATGTGATGTTTTGGTCTTTTGAATTGTGGTTGGTTTTTTTCCCCAGACACTCTATTTTGTATGTAATTCATTGTTTTTACTTTTTTTAAAAAAAATGTTGATCTATTGGGACAGACTGTAAGGAAGGAACATCCAGGAGCAATGGTTAATTGTGCTTGGATGCTCCAACCTTACACAGAGTGAATAAAAAGGAAATGTAAAGGAAAAAGAACAAGAGGCTGGGGGGAGGAATCACAAGCCCACAAGAAACAGACAGCAGGCAGCACCTATCGGCGCCAGCTGATACGAAGCAGGAAGAGAGCAATTGGCACAAAATGAAACTGAATCACAAAAGAAGAGAAACTGAGAGGAAGGGGCGGGATGGAGCAAGGACTGGACGTTTAAAGGAGGGATTGGGAACAAGAAAAGCCATTCGTGGCTTTAATGGAGCATGAAACTGATCTAATAAAGAATTACACATATCCCTCGTGGCTTGTGTTGTAAATTGCTGGAATTAGATCATAAAGATTGTGAGCCTCACACAGACAATAAATCAAATAAATAAATTTTGCTGGATCATACCATTTTAGTCCTGCAGACATTTTTACATCTCTATTCAGAATAAAATATATACTAAGCCCCACATGGTAGGCTTAAGAATAATTGTTTTACTTTTCCTGAAAGTTAGGCACCAGGTTAGAATCTGGGAGACTGTGAGTTCTAGTCCTGCTTTAGGCACAAAGCCAGCTGGGTGACTTTGGGCCAGTCAGTCTGTCTCAGCCCGAGGAAGCTCTGTCCATCCGTTCAGTTGTGTCCGACTCTCGGTCACTTTGTGGATCGATGTTTTCCATGCCTTTCTATCTCTTACAGCTTTCTTTAGTTCCATCAAAGTCATTCCAGTGTCCCTTCTGATGGTGTCAAGCCAGTGAGTCCTGGGGCGGCCCCTTCTTCTTTTACCTCTGATCAGTCCCAGCATAATTGTCTTTTTGAGTGAGTCGACTTGCATAACATGACCAAAGTATGACAGTTTTTGTTTGGTGATCTTGGCTTCCAGGGATATTTTTGGTTTGACTCTGTCTAGGACTTCCTTGTTGGTCATCTTTGCTGTCCATGAGATGCGTAGTAGTCATTTCCAGAACTACAATTCGAATGCATCTATCTTTCTCCTATCTGCCTTCCTCAAAGTCCAAGTTTCACAACCACACGTAGCTATTGGAAATATGATCGTATTAACTAGTCTGCATTTGGTTGGGAGGCTGATATCTTTATTCTTCCAGATGTTATTTATGCTGGTCATTGCTGTTCTTCCAAGCGCTATACATCTTCTGATCTCTGGGCTGCAGTCACCCTTTTGATCAATTTTAGAGCCAAGGAAGATAAACTCCTTCACTGCTTCTATTACCTCATTGTTGATCTTAACACTGACTTGCACATTCTCTGCTGTTGTCATTATCTTTGTTTGTTTTTTTGGTGTTAAGGCACAATCCAAGTTTTTCACTTTCATCTGACTATTAGGATTAGCTGTTCTAGATCTTCTTTACTTTCCACCAGCAGTGTTGTATCATCTGCATAACGAAGTTTGTTGATGTTCCTACTGCCAATTTTTACCCCAATAGTAGTTTCTTCCAGATGTGCCTTTCTCATAACCACTTCTGCGTACATGTTGAATAATGAAGGTGATAGAATTCAACCCTGATGAGTGCCTTTTCCAATTTTGAACCATTCTGTGTCTCCATATGCTGTCCTTACAGTTGCTTCTTGATCAAAGTACAGAGATCGTATCAGTTGGGTGAAGTGTGATGATATTCCCATTTCTTTCAAGCAGTTCCAGAGCTTGTCATGATCAACACAGTCAAAAGCTTTTGTATAGTCAATGAAGCACATGTAGAGGTCTTTTTGGAATTCCCTTGCCTTTTCCATCATCCATCGAAGGTTGGAGATGTGATCACACGTTCCTCTTCCTTTTCGGAATCCAGTTTGTACATCTGGTAACTCTCTTTTGATGGTTGAGTTCATACGTTGTTGGATGATCTTCAAGAGAATTTTACTCGCATGTGGTATTAAGGCGATGGTGCGATAGTTTGAACAGACTTTTGTGTCACCTTTCTTTGGTATTGGAATAAATACTGACCTTTTCCACTCTTTTGGCCATTGACCAGTCTTCCATACACTTTGACATAATGCTGTCAATGCTTTTGTTGGCAGTGGTCTCAGTAGTTCTGCTGGTATTCCATCAACTCCAGGGGCTTTGCGATTTGACATCTGATTGAGTGCCCATTCTACTTCCTCCTCCAAGTTATCAGGTTCCAGCTCCGGCAGTTCTTCTTCTCCTGTGCCTTGGTTTTGATTTTCATTTGTGTAAAGTTGCTCTGTATATTCCCGCCACCTTTCTCTGATTGCTTGTTGGTCGTGTAATTTCTGTCCATCATGTCCACTGACTGTTACCTTTCTTGCCTTAAAATGAGCTCTGACCTTCTTCACATAAGCAAAACACTCTCTTGTATGTCCTTTCTGGGCTGCTTCCTCCAGTTTCCTGCATTGCTCAGCCCAAAATTCTTCTTTGTCTATCCTCGCTTCTCTCTGAAACTTTGCATTTAATCTTCATACTTCTTCCCTATCACCAATAGCTTTTGCCTTCCTTCTTTCTTCTTTTTACTGCAGTTTCTAATGTTGCTTCTGATATCAATTTCGTTTAGCCAATTTTGTTGGTTTCTTGTAAGCAATATGTTAATGTGCTACTTCATTGACAGTTGCTTTTATTTCCTCCCATAGTTCATCTGGTTGTCTTTCTGTGGTGTTAAGCAATTCGAATCTGTTCCTAACTTCAACTGCATATGCAGGAGAAATCCTCTCGACATCGAATTTTTGAGTCACAGGTGGTCGTTTGACACTGCAGAACCTTAGCTTCACCTTGGCCACTAGCAGCTCATGGTCTGATCCACAATCTGCACCAGGGAACGTTTTCACAGCAAGAATGGAACTTTTCCACTTCTGTTGGCATAAAATGTAGTCTATTTGATTACGATATTCTCCGCTTGGTGAGATCCAAGTATATAATCGTCATTTGGGCTGCTCGAACCACGTATTCATTATGCTTAACTCCTGTTCTTGGCATAGCTGAATCAGACGTTCTCCTGAATCATTTTGTTCTCCAAGGTCAAACTTACCTACAATTCCTGATTCTTCCATTGCTCCCACTTTCGCATTGAAGTCACCAATGATATAGACAATTTGGTGTTTGTTTCAGGGTTTATTCAATGCCAGCATAGAATTCTTAGATTTCCTCTTCTGCTGAAGCCGCAGTGGGTGCATAGATTTGCAGAATGGTAATGTTGCGGGGTTTCCCATTCATACGTATCGCCATAATCCTATCACTAACTGTTTGGTAACTTTCTATGGTCCTGCCAACTCTTTTGTGTAATATGAAACCCACTCCTCTTCTTCTGATGGTATCATTGCCAGAGAAATATACGGTGTGGTCATCGGAGTTGAAGAAGCCACTTCCGGTCCAATGAACTTTGCTGATGCCTAGTATATCGATGTTAAGCCAATTCATTTCCTCTTTAAAGATGCTCAACTTTCCTAGATGTAATCCATTAACATTCCATGTCCCGATTTTAAAAACTTTTGTGCAGCGTAGAGATGTCTTTTTGCAAGGGGCCACCTCACCTGTTGGGGGTCCATTTGGCTTTACCCCGACCATGGCATAACTGCTCCGGATACTAAGATAATCTCTTTGCTCTCCCCCAGTAGCTTTATTGATACCTCCCAGCCTGGGGGTCTCACTGCTTGGTACCATATCTGTTGCATTTTTGGGTTGATCCATAAAGTTTTTTTGGTGGAGAGTACTGGAGTAGGTCACCAGGAAGCAGGCAATGGCAAACCACTTCTGAAGTCTTGCCAAGAATACTGCAGGGATTTGTTCAGGCCATCACCAGGAGTCAAGACTGACTTGAAGGCGCGCGCGCACACACACACACACACACACACACACACACACTATAGGAAAACCTTGCAATTCAAAGGACTCATCTGAGATCCTTGGTTAGACTGCTGTAAGTTCCTTCTGCATTTCCAGGAACAATCCATTCACGTGATTCAGAATGTGTACTATACCAGATACTATGATCACGAACGGACCTATTAGCCACATATGAAAATATTAGATGATTCAGACCAATTAGGACTTTTGACAAGTACAAAATGCATCTCAATATAACATCAGGAGTAATCTGTGGGATCTCATGTTTTATAGATCTTATCTTTCCATTTTAGAAATAGGAGTAGCTATATCTGAAGCAGAAGCACCAATTGTGAAGAAAGGGGAAATTTCAAGGGACTCAAGCACTGAACTGATTCTTATGTTGCTTGTCTGTTATTTTTCTTTTAGGTTGTAAGATGAAGCCATGGACTGCTTGGTCGGAATGTACCAAACTCTGTGGGGGTGGAATCCAGGAGAGGTTCATGACCGTCAAGAAGCGTTTCAAAAGCACTCAGTTCACTAGCTGCAAAGACAAGAAGGAATTAAGAGCCTGCAATGTCCATCCCTGTTAGCAAGCTGAAGTCTTTTGGATAATGCACTCCTGAGCTAAATGTAAAAATCAACCTTGGTTTGATTTTTTTTAAAAAAAGAGAAAATATATAAATTGTGTATATTAGTCTTCATTTTTGCAGTGTGGTTTGCTTAATTAGTCTTGCTGGTGCAAGAGATCTATTTTATAAATACTTCCTTACAAATATCTGCTGAGAGTAGCTCCTTAATGCTCCAGCTAGCCCTTAACGCATAAAACTAGTGAAGTCATTGTGAAATCTTATAACATTGAAATTATAGACATATCTGTGTGGACAAACCATAATCATAGAAATAGTCCCTGTAAATACTTGGGATGCATGCAAAAATGATATTGCAAACTTAAATATTTGGATCCACTTTCAAAATATTCAAAGCAGTGCCTCTGTGTTTATACAGCTGTGCCAAGGAATTACTTTAATAATACTACAGGTGCATATTGATCTTTAACCATCAGCAATGTAAAAATGGTATTTATAGCAATCCTTTGACAATCTTCCTTTTTTTCTTCATGCAAATGCTTGGACCCCTATTAAATAAATCACCTTGTGGTTCTCTCCATTAAGAAAGGAAAGCAAACATAAGCTGCCCATACATGAACAGCAGGGAGGAACGCATTGTCCATCTGTAAGCCATATGTCAATTAGCCAGTAGGCTGCGTCTAAGAATACCTTCCATGCTCTCTCACAAAGTCAGGCTAGGTGACAAAGTACAGGACAATATCCTCTCTTAAGACATTCTCCTTGCACACAACATAGCTAGGCAAATAGATTTCAGAAGCTTGAGGGGAAACTGGACTTTAAGGAGTTGACCGGTGTAAATAAGCAATATAAACACTCACAAAAGATGTGGATCCACCCAGCTCTAGAATAGCCGACCTTATTCTATCACAGAGTCCAGGAAGACCCAAGGAGAGTTTTGTTCTGTTTGCTTCAGAACTTGGTTTTGCTTCTTTGTGACACAACAACTTAATTTTGCTTCTATTCCCCTTAAATAAATGTCACTGCAATGGTCATCTTTTTGCTTTATTTTTCTGCTCTGTACCTCAGTGGTCATGGTGAACAAAGCACATGCAGAAAATAGCTGCTTTGTGGGAACATGGTGTTATTAATTTTCAAACACACGCACCCCTACTCACAGAGAGCAAAGGAAAAAGCATAGCTATTTGAAAAATGTCATGAAGTTGAAGGATTAGATAAATGCCGGTACCACTGACAGGTTCCTTAGGGACATCATAGGAATGAAGATGAAAGCTGCTATATTTGTATTATAAAATATTATTACAGGCATATATCTTGAACTTTTAGGCTCCTGCTTCCATAATCCTTCGTCAACATAGATGGTTGAAAAGACTGTCATCTAAAACATCAGATTGTCTATCCGCAATCTAACACATACCTGTGTGACTTGTCTCACAGAAGATAAACAAGGTGGCTTAAATTAATAAATGCTAAGTGGCAGTACAAACTAGATTCCAAAACAGAGAAATTTAACTTAAAAGCATGAAGCCTGCTGTTCTCAAGCAGGAGTTGTGCCAATTAATTTGCAGAATCAACTAGCTTAATTCTTAAGGGGTGTGGTGGTTCAGTGGGTAAGACGCCAGGCTTGTCGATCGGAAGATTGCAAGTTCAGACGTTTGAATCCCTAGTCCCGCGTGATGGAGTGAGCTCCCACATTAGTCCCAGCTCTTGCAAACCTAGCAATTCGAAAGCATGCAAATGCAAGTAGATAAATAGGTACCACTTCGGTGGGAAGGTAACAGCGTTCCGCGTGCGTCATGCCGGCCACATGACCGTGGAAGCATCTTCGGACAACGCTGGCTCTTCGGCTAACAAATGGAGATGAGCACCGGCCCCTAGAGTCGGACACGACTGCTCAAATGTGCGGGGGGAACCTTTACCTAACTAGCTTGGCATTCTTAGATAGCAGAAACCCGTAGCATCTTAGGGATACAAGGGTGGCATTGGGGAAGGGTCTCTAGTTTCCAAAGATTAGCAATGCTCTTTTCCCCAAAGATTTATGTGCAAGTACACATACTTTCATCTACTACTTCCATATGACCACACAATCTTCCTTTGCATGAAGTTTCTCCATCCAAATCTAGATTAGGCTATGCCTAAACTAGCTTGCTAGAGAATGTATCATCATCAACATTAGGTTATAGTTATTGTACTTTTTCATTCTGAACAGCCAGTCATTTTCAGTGTAACTCATCCAAAAACACTGGAGGTCCAAGGCACAGAGTGAATATAGGAGTTCTATAGGTCCAGCATGTTGGCAAGTATAGAGCAGAAACATCTTGAAAGAGCAAACACTTTTAAAAGTTAATAAACGAGAGTAGGTTGCTATCAGTTTTTGGATCCCTGGTCTTCAGTTATTCAAGTTTCCATTGTTTTATGATGATAAATTAGTCCTCCATTCAGTCAAAATATGCATGAAATTCACTCCAGATGAATTTAAGTGCAAAAAAAAAAGACAATTCCTTTTATGCTGTGATGTATTAAATATTGGTGACTGTCTTAGGAAGAGTGTTGGCTCCACTGAACTAAGTAAGAACGCTGTGCCTGATTTCAGAGGAATTCAAAATTGGTATTTCACTGGGGGCAATATTTGACTGACAGAATGGTTGCACAGTAGAGTTGCCTTTAATTTCTTTAATGTCTAATAGTATTATGAATGGTTGGCTGACTTTTCAAAGGATTGCTATCAGAAAGCATGACAAAGCTTGCAGATGAATATAACTTCCATCCTATATCAGTAGTTGTCCCAGTTCATACTGAAAAAAAAAGAAAATATTCTAATTTGTTTCAAATGGGTGGGTGTCTTTAAGCTTGTGACTTTTCACAGAATGATACATTAAAAGTATCAGAAGAAAATGAAGGAAAAAACAGAAGAGCTCTAATCCAATTAAAGTTATTCCTTCTTTAATTATGGACTTTAATTATGATTACCTTCTACCACTTCATTTAGTAGAATTTAATTATATCTAATTTGAACTATATTGAACCCTTAAGATTGCTTTCTCTGTTAAGAAAGAAACTCAATGTGATATGGAATGCATATGATTATTTCTGAATTGCTACAAACCTTGTAGTATAATGCTTGCTCCACATCATCCAACTAAAATGTATGGAGTTTTCTTTTTTACAATAATTCATGTCTATTGCACACTTTAGAACCAAAACTGCAGATATAGCTCTAAGAATTTTATACACCTCACCGACCATTTATTAACATTGGTATATTTCCTTCCTCTTCTTTGTTGTTGTTTTTTTAAAAAAATAATCTGTAGAAACTTTACAAGCAATGAACAGAAATGCTGGGGGGCTTATATGTACAATAGGTTTTAATAAAAGCAACTTGGTTTTTTTAAAAAAAAAAACAAATTGAGAAAAGACCCTCTTTGATTTTAGGTTTTCTTGTTGTTTTGGGTTCGCAATGGAATTTTTGAGAAAACTGTTATGGATATATTTCCTACCAAAGTCTTGTGTAGATGTTTTGTATGTAGTTGTCTGGCTAACACATTATTATTTTGGAATAAAGACATCTTTACTATGAAAACAAAAACACGCATGTACTTTAGTTTAATAGTACAGCATGAGATCCTAGAAGGGACTGCCAAAACTCTATGAAAATACGTATCTTTAGGCCTCAGGCTAACCCTTCCTGAAATACGTTTGTTTGTTTGTTTGTTTGTTTATTTATTTATTTATTTATTTATCATATTTCTTTACCACCCATCTCATGTTGCAATGACTCTGGGTGGTTTACAAATGAACAAAAGAATAAAAGTTTCATTATAAAATAAATATACATAAATATAAAAATATAAAAAATCCAAGACGGTCTTGGTAAAATTTCCAGGGCCACATCAAGATACCAACCACCCCCATGATTGACTATCCGCCCTCTCGCCCCAGGCGAGGTGGCATAGCCAAGTCTTAACTCCCTTCCGGAAGGCCGGGAGAGTGGGGGCCTGCCTCACCTCTGGGGGTAACGTGTTCCACAGGGTGGGGGCCACGGCAGAGAAGGCCCTCTGCCTGGACCCTGCCAATCGACAATCTCTCATGGACAGGGTCCGTAGCGTGCCCTCTCTGCCTGACCGGGTGGGATGGGTCGATGCAATGGGGGTGAGGCGGTCCCTCAGGTAACCTGGACCCATGCCATGTGATCGCCATTTCCAACTTTCCCTGCTGGCTTCCCACAAGCAAAGTCAATGAGGAGGCCACCAGGAAAGGTCGCAAGTCACCACAGTAAGTTGCTCCCTCCACTTTTTCTCCTGAGGAGACCACTATGGAGTATGAAGCCTCAGGGATCTCATACTCCTTAGCATCCCCCCACCTGCCCACACTCTGTAGCATGCACCCATCCACAGAATCCTTCCACACCCTCCAGCAGCCTCCATCAGCCCTCCCATGGCCAGTGCCAACCTGCCTGCACTCCCTAGCACCCACCCGTGGCACGCACACACACACACACATGTGGCACCTGCACACCCACCCAACACTCCTTACCTGGGACTCCCACATATTCCCACTTAACAACCCACACGTCCTGGGGTTACGACGGCAACCGGGACTGCCAGGATTGTTGTTGCGAAGCGATGCAGTCATGTGATGTCACACTTTACGATTGTATCACTTAGCGATGGCAAGCTCAGTCCCAAATACTACCTATATTTCAGTGTAAAGGGCACTAGAATTCAGAACATCATTCCAAAAGGTTGGCTCCAGGCATGGCTTCTGCCAGTGATAGCATCCCTGGAGTGCTGGTTTTTACCAACAGAAGGATGGAACTCATGCTCTGATCTCTGAATCCCTCTGGAGGCCTGAGACCATCAATTCCTCTGCCAAAGGAGGGAATATCCTCAGCTTTCCAGAGCATAAGTTCAGGTGGGTTAGGTGACTGTAAGGGAAGGATACTGAATTTTTTAAAATCCCCTCTTCTAATTTGCTGGTGGGCTGCTTCTGCTGGATCAAAGGCCTTTTAGATTGCAGGAAAGAAAGTCTGGGTACAGCCTACTGCTAAGTATGTGATCTGATTATTAATCCAGGATGAAACTGATATCCATAGGAACATTTCCATCCAGCTCAATATTTTCTAGTTGGATTGGTAGCAGTTTTCCAGACTTTCAAGCAGGGATATTTTGTGTTATAAGCTACCTGATCCCTTCATGGATTGAATATGGGATCTTCTGCATGATGAGCATGTCCTCTGCCACTATGGTCATTCCCTGAATTAACACTGTCCACTCTGCATATTAGCCATTTAAACCTTCCGTGGTAGCAGATATTCGACCAGTGTTGCTCAACCTTGGCAACTTTCAGTTCTGTGGACTTCAACTGCCAGAATTCCCCAGGCAGCATGGCTACCTGAGCAATTCTGGGAGTTGAAATCCACACGTCTGAAAGTTGCCAAGGTTGAGCAACACTGTATTAGACAGTGTACAGTGGACATCATGGACTGAATATGGGATCTTCTGCATGATGAGCATGTAGAAGCAAACACTGTATTAGACAGTGTACGTTTCTGAAAGAGATGCATTCTAAGAGCCACAGTAAGTACAAAATGTCACCATGGAACATGTTCATGAGGCTTTTTCAATACTGAGATTAAGAATTCTCCTTGGAAAACTGAGCCTATTAAAACGTTTTATGCAATATTGAAACTAGCAAGAATATTCTCAGTTGCATATAAATTACAGCTAACACAACAGTCTACATTTTTTTCAGCCATGGAAAATAAAAATCAAGTTAAAAATGTAAATTAAAGCAAAAATATTCTGAATTATTATTTTAAAGAAAGCTGTGCAACATGCTTTTTATTAGAGATGGCAGATAAATTTGATTTTCACTTTTATATGAGCTTGGCCATTTAAAATTCCTGAAACCTATAAACAAAGCAGGGTGTGTATACTGAAATCCACACTTTTCAGAATTCTGTGCTGCAGTCCACAATTTAAACACACACACGCACATGAGTGTACTAAGAAAATTAACACAAGAAAAAGTATATATGAACATGTTGTACTGTATTTGGAAAAAGGAGATACAAAAATATACATACAAATTGTACTTCATGTATAGCAAATAGCATAATAATAATGTATATCAAACAGATTCTGAAATTGTAAATATCACAATCTGAATAGGTGTCAATAGAATGACATGGCTGCAAAAATAACCAACCCAATTTTAGGTTACATCAATAACAAATTGTTTCCAAATCAGGCGAGGTCCGAGCAGGGCTTCTGGTGTGGTAACAGGATCGCAATTCACTCCAGGATGCAGTACGGAACGTGAACAGTTGTCTCCGGCGATGGGCCCACACTGCGCTCGCCTTTTATCCTTTTGATTTTCGCACCGTTTGTGAGCAGGAACCAATTGCACCTCGCGTTGCTCTGCCCGCCTTTCCCACCTCCATTCTTGCACGCTAATAGGTGGAGGCGAGTCTCCTTCTGGGCTGCCTCCAATCAGCTGCTCTGGATCTAATTCAAATTTCACGCCAACTCCATTATTTCCCGCTTCTATTGTTATCGGCCCCTCTATTTCCAGATTGGACTCATCGGACTCAGCCTCCATCCTGACACCCCGGCACTGGGATAAGTAGCAAGAAGAGATTTGATGTTTGTATTTACAAAAGGAAGAGATTACAACAGAGTAAGCAGGCACACAATGGGGAATGCACATCGAAAGGAATGCGCTGGCACCAGCTCTTTGCTTAGCGAGCTGCTTAGGACGCAAACAAAAGCCTTGAGTAAAACTGATTAAGGTCTGGTCAATTTTAGGCAGCAGCTCAAGTGAGCAGGAGGGTTCTAATCAACTAATTAAGGTCACAGAGCTATGCTTGTTAACTTCCGGTTAGCACTTTTTAGGGAAATGCTGCGCTGCAGAGAAAAGCAGCTCAGGAAGAGATACTGTAGCTTGTTTAAGGAATCACTCTGCTCTGCAAGGCGGGGGGGGGGGGGAGAAAAAAAAACGGGTCAGGCACAGGACAACACATACTAACTGACTAATGATGAACACATGACAGAGAGAGATGCTACAAAGGTCATAAATGCAGGCATTGGTCACAAGGTTACTTTTCATCACCATCATAACTGCAAAAGGTCGCTGTCTGAGGCAGTCACTAAACGAGGACCTGTAGTTTCATGATTTTTAATAACAATGGATTTTAATCATAGATTTCACAGAACAACTGCAAAGGCTTTCATAAGAGCCAGAGCTCTGTAGCACCTTGAAGACTGCTCACCTCGTAATATTTGTTATGGCATAAACATTTGCACATTACAGTCCACTCAAGCAGATGCACATTGGGGGGTTGACTGTGAACAATAAGTTGAGAGGAAAATGAAATCCAGGGAAGCAGGTGGTGATGATTACACTATAAGCCTTACCTTTAAAGCCCTACATGGCATAGGGCCAGGGTACCTGAGGGACCGTCTCGTCCCGATAACGTCGACCCGCCCCACCCGTGCATGCAGAGAGGGCATGCTTCAGACCCCCTCAACAAGAGAATTCCATCTAGCGGGGTCCAGGAGGCGTGCCTTCTCTGCGATAGCGCCCGCCCTATGGAATATCCTGCCCCCGGAGGTGAGACTGGCCCCCTCCCTCCTGGCCTTTCGGAAGGCCCTTAAGACCTGGCTCTGCCGCCTGGCCTGGGACGACGGAGGCGGTAGTGCCTCCTGGGGTTGGCTGGCCCCGTAGCTCCACGATCTATTCTGCGGGTCCAAATCCATCTTGGATTTTATTTTATTATGTTATGCTTGTGTTTTTAGATATTTTGTATAGTTTTTTAATTTTTTATTTATTGTAACCCGCCCAGAGTCCCTTGCATGGGAGATGGGCGGGGAATAAATTTGATAAATAAATAAATAAATAAATAAATAAATAAGATAGTTGTTGGGTGGTGATGTGCAAGTCCTGGTACTAGTAAATGGACTTTACAAGCTGTCTTGATTCAAAGCACAGGCAACGGGAGTTGTGAACCTCTCGACAAACCATATTCTAACAGTTTTGCATGCTGGTCTCTCTTTGCATTTCCTTGACTCAAGAATGGCCATTTTAAAATCAGGGACAGAGTTACCACACAGGATGAATTTAGAATAATTCCGCATTTAGAATCCGAGGCTACCCTTGGCAGTTCACAGAGGTGGCAACAAGCAACAGATTAGCATTCATTAGTTAATTAATTAAATTAGCATGGCAGATTAGCATAAACAGCTCCCTTGGAGAATCAGATTCTTTTAAGGCCCTCTGCCTTACAAGTCAAAACAATACATCTGCTTGCTCTCAGATTTTGACTGTCAATTTGAAGGGTGGTGGCGTATTATTATTATTATTATTATTATTATTATTATTATTATTATTTTAAATTTATATGACACCTGACTCCCAGCAACTCTGGGCAGTTTACAAATGAATTAAAACATGAAAACTAGACAATAAAAACAAGAAGAAACAAAAAAGGGTAGAGATGGCAGAATAACAAACCGGGTGGAAACAAAAGAAAACAATCTAGGTTAAAAGGAGGTTTCAGTCATCCTCACCAAAGGCCTGGGTGAAGAGCCAGGTCTTCAGGCCCCCTCAAAACACCAGCAGGGTGAGGGCCGTTCAGATCTCAGAGGGAACCCCATTCCAGAGGGCAAGTGCTGCAACTGATAGATGGCATTGTTTAACTGAAGGAACCCAGAGCGTTCCAGCCCTGCAAGTTCGAAGTGGTTGGGCAGATACTATGGGAGACAGGCGGTCCCTCAAATAACCAGGCCCTTTGCCATGTAGGGTTTTAAAACTAACAACCAGCACCTTGAATCGCACCCGGAAGCAAACTGGCAACCAGTGCAGCTCACGAAGCAGAGGTGTTACATGGGCATACCAAGGTGTGCCCATCACTGCCGCTGCATTCTGGACCAGTTGAAGCTTGCCATGTTCCATCTTCTAGTGAGCATTCAAAAGCTCTACAGGGACTTTTCCATAATTGAGTTAAAATGTTATCCACCCATCGTGGAGTGAGCAGAAAACTAGACCAGCATGGAAGAAGCTGTTCCTGTTGCTGAACAAAATTGCCCTGAGTAAAATGATTGGTTAAGTCCTCTGGCTTTACTGCCCCCCGCCCCTCTTCAATATGTCACCAGCAGGCAGGAAAAAATATTCTCCAGTTGCAGCACCTCTGCAGGAAGGGGGTGGTTCTGTTTTTAAAAAATCAAATAGGAGTCACAAAGCAAACTGAGTCATTTACAGTATATATTTACTCAGAGATGTTCTTGGTTTTGTCATTTCGATGTTGTTCTATTTCAGCCTTGCATAAAACTGACAAGGGCAGTAGGCAAAGCCTTCACAACAATGCCAGCTGGGCAGTCTGCCCATCACCTGGTAGGCCAAAAAGGGTGAAACCAGCATCCATTCACCGGGAGATGACCCAAACTGCCTCTACTCTTTATACCCCCATAACTGGCTGGGTTAGGCAGCCCCTCATCTCCTTTAGCAGCATGAGCTACATAAGGCATGTTTATCCAGAAGGAAATAGCTCTGAATAATTCCTGAGTAAAGTGGGCATTCGGCCACATTTCCACAAGTCTGTCAGATACTGAAACAGTGGGGACTGCCAGGGCCATCTGTACCTTTCATTGAAAAAAAATAACACGACATTCACTTCAGGTCACACATATACAGTATTCTGGTAACCTCCTGAATATGGACATGCAGCTTTCTTGGCAACATTACATGCCAAATATTTGAATGGCCATTTCTCATGCCACTGTACCCAGCTTTGGGGGATAACTACAGAATGGCAGCAGAAAAGGCTGACTAGGAACCAGGAGAAAGGGTATATTTATTTATTATTTATTTATTTATTTATTTATTTATTTATTTATTTATTAATTATTCGAATTTATGACCGCCCATCTCCACGACAGTGGACTCTGGGCGGTTTACAACATTCAAATCATTAAAATCATTATCAAGAACATACACATTTAAAAATACAATATAATAATAAATATATGCCCATTTCAGTCTGAAGCATCTAAAAAGTGCCAACCTGTTTGCATCGACTAGTTACCACTTGACTGTACTGCAGACTGTGAGCTAATGGGTAGCAAAGCATCTTGAGGCTGCCCTTGGTCAGTGTCAGAACTAGAGGAAAAACGCAATTTGAACAGCAGGACAGCTCAGGAAGACGTAGGCCATGAATGGGGATGAGATGAAGGCAATGTTGTGGGGTTAAGTGCCCGGTGGGTTGCAATGTGGTAAGGCTTCTCTGGAATTCTCTTCACCAGTTTCTGTTGGACCCCAATCCTCTCATTTTAATGCAGATATGAACTGAATGAAGATGCCCACACAGATCAGATAGGGGTGCCACATGTGTAATGGAGCTTCTGCATTTTCAGAATATAGCGATATAAGCCATGGGTGGTGTTATCTGGTTTGGAATTTGGAATTTGGCTTCACCTGACTCCATGGACTTTATATTTAAACCATGACACAGCCATCTTATTAATTTGATTTATTAGGAAATGTGTATGAAAATAATAGAAAAGGGTTAGGGAAATGGTCTCACTCTCCAAAGCCTGGAAATACTGAAGAAGTTGGTATTGGTAATCTGTAGCTTGAATCATGTAAACTGGATTTCTATTTTCTCAGTGGAAACGTTTCGCTCCTTATCCAAGGAGCTTCTTCAGTCTGAGCAAAGTTGGTAAGGGAATCCTAAATATGTTTCTAGGTAGCTGTGTGACCTTACACCTGGGGCTAGGTCATGGTTATATTGAGATGTTATTTTAAGTATATAATATATACTTTATATATATATATATATATATATATATATATATATATATATATATATATATAATATTATATAATATTATATTATATTATATTATATTATATTATATTATATTATATTATATTTATATACTGTATAATAAAGTATATAATAAAGCATATATTAATTATATTAAATATATAATATAATATATAAATATAACCATGACCTAGCCCCAGGTGTAAGGTCACACAGCTACCTAGAAACATATTTAGGATTCCCTTACCAACTTTGCTCAGACTGAAGAAGCTCCTTGGTTAAGGAGCGAAACGTTTCCACTGAGAAAATAGAAATCCAGTTGACATGATTCAAGCTACAGACAATTCCACCTGGATGACTGAGAACCTTCATAGACATATTGGTATTGGTAAGATGGAAGTTCTCTTAAGCCGCTATAATGTAAAAGAACATGCTGAAATGATAATTAAAGTCCACTAGATGGCGCCACAGGCCCACCAATTACTTACACAGTACATTTATGCATTCTCTCCCTGTCACCATCCCACCTGTGTGTGTGAGAGAGAGAGGGAGAGTGTGTTGCAGTACAGTATCGAAAATTTAAATGAAATTAGAGAATATTACCTTAGAAATAACTATACTAAAACAAGAAAAATGCACATTTCAGTTTAGGAGCATGGAATAAGCTGAGCAATATAACCATTTAACAACATGTATTAATAAACCAAATTATAAATTAATAAATCGGCGTGGTGGCTCAGCGGGTAAGACGCCAGGCTTGTCAATCGGAAGATCGCAAGTTCGGAGGTTCGAATCCCTAGCCCCGCATGACGGAGTGAGCTCCCACACTCGCCCCAGGTCTTGCCAACCTAGCAATTCGAAAGCATGCAAATGCAAGTAGATGAATAGGTACCACTTTGGTGGGTAGGTAACAGCGTTCCGCGTGCATCATGCCGGCCACATGACCGTGGAAGCGTCTTCGGACAACGCTGGCTCTTTGGCTAACAAACGGAGATGAGCACCGCCCCCTAGAGTCGGACACGACTGCACAAATGTGCGGGGGGAACCTTTACCTTTTTATTAATAAACGATTCATGAACTACTTTTTCCAAAAACTGTCCTTTTGCCCTGAAACCCAACCTTTCACACTTTCAAAGGAAAGCTATTTCTGGTGTAACCACTATTAGTACCAGGGTAGTGTAGTGGTTAAGGGTTGCACTAGGACTGAAAAGACCCAGGTTCCAGTCCACCCTCAGTCAAGGCCGGCCACTCTCTTTCAGCCCAACCTATCTCGCAGGATTGTTGTTGTGGCAAAATTTGGAGAATACTGTCTGGAGCTCCTAGAGGAAAGGCAGGATATATATCTAAGAGATAAATACAAATATAGTGCTAGATATTTTGTGCAACTGTCTGCAGGAGAAAAACTTTGGTCATAGAACCATAACCTGGTCAGCTTTCTCAAGTTCCAGGGGCTGCATAAGGGAGGATCCTGGTTATGCAAAAATCAGCCAAGAGAAACAGGAAACACTTGAGCAACACCAGTGTTGGGGCACTTAGTGGGAACCCTTGTGTAGGTTTAGACGGGTCTAAGAAGTTTAGGCGGCTACATGAGTGCCTTAAGCCTCGCAGAGACTGAAGAGACCCAGGCTGCCCCTGAAAGCCCACATCAAAATGGGAAGCAAATGGGGCCATTTTTACTGAAGGAATGGTTTGTTGTTACCATTTTTCATCCTGTAAAATTTCTCCATACATCAATAAAATGGCCAAAAGGAGATTCTGAGGGCTGCTAATAGGTTGCTGCTATGGGCCAGGACTCACGGGTTTTATCTTCCTGCTCTGATTCGAGGGTGTGCAACCTTTATTGGGCCAAGGGCTGCATGTGGCTTTGGCTGGGGTCTTGGGTCAGGCTGGACAGAAATTAAGTTTTGTTTTATTTTAAGTAATTAAATGCTATTACTACGATTTTAGTAAAACCCTAACCCAGAGCTTTCCAAACTTTTCAGGTTGGTGACACACTTTTTAGACATGCATCATTTCACGACACACTCTTACAGCAGGGCACAATGCAGGCACTAGGACCTGCACGGAATCACAGCAGGTTTGGAGTCAGCAAGGCAGAAGGCAGGCACTAGGACCTGCGCAGAATCCTGGCAGGGCAGGTTTGGAGGCAGCAGCAGCCACAACACACCCAGACACTGCAGCCGACACACTAACATGTCCTGACACACAGTTTGGAAAGCTCTGCCCTAACCCCACAGTTTTAGTAAATATATACTTCTGTTGCCTTAAACATGCAATTTGACATCAACTTTTGGAGACATTCCAAGCACCAGACATGGTTCATCTTTGTTTAAGGAGATACACAAGTGTTGCTGCCCACCACTCTACATCTCTGGGACTCTTGCCATTGACCAGCCACCAGGACTAGGGTGAGCAGCTTCCCTGCAGCTGTAGATGGCACCAGCTCTTCATCAGGAAGGGAAGCAGGTAGACTCCCAACTCAGAAGGCAGTCTGAGCAGATGTATGTTAAGTGTAATGGGCTGTAAGAATAACCTTGGGAGACAGAAGGAAGAGCCACAGCCAGGGCAATGGTCAGATAAGAGGCAGCTGAGCCCACAGAAGGAATGGGGATGGAAAAAGCATCTCAGAAGGGACCTGTCAGGATGGCAATGTCATCTATATATTTCTGTCCACTGTAATAAAAACCAAATTATAAAAACTTGTAAATTGTCTGCATTTATAATTAATAATAGTACAACAATCCTAATCTTATTAAACCTAAAAAAACAAGCAATTGTTAGATATCTTATAAATCTTACAAATCAAACAAGCCTTAGTAAATATCTAGTAAATCTTAATCCAACTCATTAAAGAGAAATGAAATCATAATAACCATAAATCATTATCCATCCAATAACTTTGGAACATTCTTCCCCCAGAGGTGAGGCAGGCCCCATCACTCCCGGCCTTCCGGAAGAACTTGAAGACCTGGTTCTGCTGCCTTGCCTGCGATGGGAAGGGTAACAGCTCCTCCTGGGGATGGCTGGTCCCATAGAGCCCTTTTAAGAACAATTTTATTCCCTTCTTGGATTTTATTTTTTAATTTATTTGTATTTATATTATTGTATTGTGTTCCGCGCACATCATGCTGGCCACATGACCATGGAAATGTCTTCGGACAACTCTGGCTCTTCGGCTAACAAACGGAGATGAGCACCATCCCCTAGAGTCGGACACGACTGCACAAATGTGCGGGGGGAACCTTTATCTTTTATTATTGTATTTTGGGGGGGGGCGTGGTGGCTCAGTGGGTAAGACGCCAGGCTTGTCAATCGGAAGATTGCAAGTTCAGAGGTTCGAATCCCTAGCCCTGCATGACGGAGTGAGCTCCCACACTCGCCCCAGCTCTTGCCAACCTAGCAATTCGAAAGCATGCAAATGCAAGTAGATTAATAGGTACCACTTCGGTGGGTAGGTAACAGCGTTCCGCACGCGTCATGCGGCCACATGACCGTGGGAGCGTCTTCAGACAACGCTGGCTCTTCGGCTAACAAATGGAGATGAGCACCGGCCCCTAGAGTCGGACACGACTGCACAAATATGCGGGGGGGGGGGAAACCTTTACCTTTTTATTGTATTTTTACTTATTTTAATTATTGATTGTAAACCACCCCTACCCCTTCGGGGGAGATGGGGCGGTTATATAAATGGAACTATAAAATAAATAAATAAATAAATAAATAAATAAATAAATAAATAAATAAATAACAATATATTTGTTAAGAACAAATACGTTCTTAAATTTTTACCCCATTTCAAGATAAACCAATGTCTCCCTAAAATTTATAAATTATCTACTTTTATAATTAATAATACTATAACTATCTTAAACAATACCTTATACATCTTAAAAGTCATACAAATATTTAAAAAGAAAAAAATATATCCAATATGTCTTAATCCAAGTCATTAAGAAAAAAATGCAATTATAAAAATCTCAATGTCAATCCAATTAAACATTCTTAATTTTTACCCCACTTCAAAATAAACCAAAACATTTATATACAGTCTCTCCTTATTACACATGGGACATTTTTCTTATAAAAATCCAACAGCCCAGCTGCCCCCCTGAAAATCACAGACTTCTCAGCAAAAGAAAAACTCCCATAAGACAGATTCTCTTCTCTCTCATAACAATCCCTAAGGAAGTAATAACAAACAGCTCTTCTAACAATCTGCAGCTCAAACTGTCTCTTTAACCACATCAACACCAAAATGTAGTCCTCATCTGTCAATTTTATTGTCAGTATAAAGATCTTCATCCTTATCAAGGTCTCTATCTTCTTCCATATAAACTTCAGCCAGATGACACATTTTAGAAATCATTTTAGAAATCATCTCTTCCCCATTGTCCCGCAAGTCCTGTAGAATCTACTGACACCAATCTGAAAGAATCTCTTTATAAATCTGCTCTGATTTGCAACAATTCTCCATGTTTCAGTCAGTGAATTATAACGCTCCCTAAATACTTGACTCGCGCAGATAGGAGTTAATAAGTTAATAAAAAACTTCCAAGTGAAATTGACAAGAGAAAATACACTACCAAGCAGCTAGAGAAAGTGAGCAGAAAGTCAAAAATCCAAAACAGCAATTCCAGCGTTAAATTAAATTAAAATTAAAAATTAATCCAAAAATAATGATAAACACCAAGAGAATCTGCTTCTTCTTACTGTAGAGAGCCTCTCTTAGGGTACAAAACTTAAAAATATAAATTGGGTGATTTAGAAATGGGGGGGCTCGACTTAATGCCCCTTAAGGCTACAACGCGGTATGGAGAAGATGGAGTCCCCGTCTCCCATCGTCTCTTACTGTTCCGTTGCGAACACTGTTTGCAATTCTCTGGCTGCAAGACGGCATTATGGAGCACAGATGGGATAATTCCAAGCATTTTCTAACCATGAAAATGCTCTGGGACTGCAGGAAAAGCCTGCCTGTGCCCCCAAAAAACCTGTGTTGTCAGAACTGCCTGCGGAGCTCGCAGACACAGCTGGTCAGTTGGCCATGTCCCCCACCGGAAGTCCTCCTGTTGACTTTCTATAGTGCTAAGCATTCACAGATCCATGTGTGTGGCACTGAGTCTTAGGCTTTCCTGTAGTCAATCCAGGCTGTGCTCAGATTGGTCTGTCTAGACCTTGATTCTCAGGCGACTGCTCTATCTATGTGCATGTATGTGTGTGTGTGTGTGTGTGTGTGTGTGTGTGTGTATGTGTGTATGTATATATATATATATATATATATATATACATACATACACACACACGCACACATACATACATACATACATACAGTACACACACACACACACACATATATATATAAATATTTATATATTTAGTATATATATATATAAATTTTATTTTAATTGTGTACTACATTATTCTGCTAGGATTCACAATAGTTGACAATGTAGGAGAGACAGTATTAAAATATCCATGGTAAGCATAACTTCGGAAAAAGAATTATGGAAATTAAATGAACACCAACTATTGACAAGACAAAAATTCTTAAAATCCACCAATGACATTCATATTTGGAGGGCATTCTCTCAATAACAAATGCTCTTCAGAAGAGTTTAGTTTTTAGCCTCTTCTGAAAGGAAAACGAAGAGCAGGGTAAGCCGGATCTCAACAAAGAGGGTGTTCCAAAGGGCAGGCATGCTACCTACTGAGAGGTAGCACCTCCAAACCTCAGTCTTCCTCACTCCACAGAGGTAGGGTACTACCAGTAGCTTCTCCTGCACAAACGTATTGGACAGTCAGTTCTTCTTGGAATATGCAGTTCTGAAATTCTCTAAGTATAGGAAGCCATGGAGATGACCTTGGAGAAAGCAGTCAGAAGCTGTTAGAAAAATAACAGATGCAGAAGTTGCAAGCGTTAAGTCCAGCTTTGTGGGAGTGTATTTTAAAAAAACTCAGACTGACACCTCCCCGACACTGGGGTATAAAAAGGAGGGAAGGGAAACACAGGCCGACTTGCGAGATTCTGTTAGTATAGCCTATCTCAATAAGTATAGTGCTAGTCTTCCTGTGGAGTCAGTTTCCTGATCTGGTCTACCTAATGAGAGTGACACTAGGCACCAAGCCATGTTGGCCTCTATAGGTCAAAACCAGCACTTTGAATTTGCACATGGAAACTATTGGAAGCCCATGCAGGACCCATCATACAGGTGTAACGTGCTCCTGTTGCTGTATACCAGTTATCAGACAGGCTGCTGAATTTTGCATTGACCACAGCTTCCTGGTGTTCTTCAGAAACAGCCCCCTGTAGGCAGGGCCACAACTAGGGGGGGCAAGCGGGGCATGTGCCCCGGGCGCTGCACTGGGGTGTGTGTGCCAAAATGATGCCCGGGGTGTGCCAAAATGACAAAATAACCCATGGGGGGGGCATGGAATCCATGTTTGCCCCTGTTGACACAGACCCTAGTTCCATCCCTGCCTGTAGGGGTGTTGGAGTAGTCCAACCTAATAATGATAAGGGCATAAGTTACTGTGGCAAGGTCTTTCATACTCTGTGTGTGTGTTTGTGTGTGTGCGATAATGATCTTATGGCCCTCCAGATACTGCAAAACTAAACGTCTCAGCAGTCCAGCCAGCATAGCCAATAGTTCCTCAGGATGTGGAGATGATCCATGTTACAGATGTTTCTTAAGACTTCTGAATCCTACAAAACAGGATCCAAATTTGAACAGTATTTCAATTAGTTAAGTTCTCTTTGGATTAGGAAAGAGAGTTTCCCTAATCCTCAGTCCACAATGAGGTTGTTCCCAGGCTTTGTTTTGTGTAAAAGGCCAAGAAAAATTGAATGGGGGTGAAGAAATAACAGGTTCATGAAAGTTATTTTCCATAATGCAGTAGCAATATTGTTACATCCTTCTTGCTTTGAGTTGCTAGAGGGAACCAGATAGCTATTTTGTAATTAATGCATTCTATCTAATGAGTCTTAATTTTCCCCTTTAAAGACTCAACTAAGCTACCGTCCATAGTGACATTAAATCAATTTTTGCATTCATCACATCTATAATTTTCATTTAGAACCGGCATTTATTTTAAAGGGAACCTTTATTGCTGTCTCTGTCTTGTATTAAAAGCATCCCAGAGTGATAGGGATGGATGAATTGGCCTATTTCACATATAGATTCAGTCCAGTTTTTAAAGTAAGTTAAAGCCAAACAAATTGTATCTGCATTTTTGTGGTAATTTTGATCCAAGTGGTTGAAATGTTGGACTGGCAGAGGGAGACCCAAATTCAGTTCACCCTCAGTCACAAAAGCTCCGTAGGTGACTTGGGACCAGTCCCTTCCTCTCAGTCCAACCTCCCTCACAGGACTGAGGTAAAGAAAGATGAGAGGAAGCAGAGCTACGTACTGTATGCCTCATTGAGCTCCTGGATTAAAGGTGGGACCTAAATCTAAGAAATAAGCCCCCTCTCTCCTGGCCTTCCGGAAAGGGTTAAAGACCTGGCTCTGCCATCTCGCTTGGGGCGGGAAGGGGGGTAGTCAATCCTGGGGGTGGCTAGTGCCTGAAAGTGGTTCCTGTGTATTTATGAATCTAAATCAGAACTTTTAATATTGCCATCTTGGATGCTGTTTTATATTTTATATCTATATTTATATTTTATGTAAGATATCTTGTTTTTATTGTATTTTAATCTTTTTTTAGCTTTATTGTAAACCGCCCAGAGTCCTTCTTTTGATAAATTTGATAAATAAATAAATAAATCTAAGAAATAAACCAAAAGACTGAATTGTCAAATTCAGGCACATATGAAATCCAAAGGATAATTCTGATTGACTAGGAAATATGGATTTCATTGGTTCACTTCAAAATATAAATGGAATAAAATCCACCGGCAGCCCTTCCCAGTTCATGCCCTTAGGCCTGTTTCCACTGTTACAGATTTAAAGTGTGCATTATTTGTAAGCACTAATTCACATAGGTTTGCACTATTAACTTCCCTGATATGACTGACTCTTAACTGTGGGAAGAGAATATGACTTTGTCAAGATTTGCTGAAACACATTAGCACCACATTGGATAACTGAGCAAAAATGCAGGATGTCAGGGGTGTGGCTAATCTAGGTAACTGACATTGAGGGTAGTTATGATTTGTTATCCACAAGGAAGATTAGAAGTACCACTCATTCCGTTGTGGCTGTTTGGACCCCCAGGGTCGGGGATGTTACCGTTGGTGGTCCTGGATGGGGCTGCACTCCCCTTTCAAGACTGGTGCATAATTTGGGAGTCCTTCTGGACTCACAGCTACTGCCTTTGCACAGTTTCACATGGTGCACCACTTGTGCTCTTTCCTCGATCAGGAGGTGTGTAATGTCTCCAACTTCAATGCCCCAATAAACACTTCTCAATGCAATTCATTGAAATGCAGAATAAGCTTTATTCAGGATACATGTAAATTGAAGCACTCCTAAAGATCTGAATGCGGATTCCCGCCAAACATCACTAACTTAACTCTCCCCCCTGTGCGCCAATTTCACAGCGACTATGATGTCAATGTCCAGAACTTTCCCTCTCCATTCCCAAGCCTCCACCTCCTGCAGGTGGTTGACCTTGACACTGCATTCCACAGTCTCCGATGTAACCCACAACACTTGGCACACGCTCCCCCTCCCTCCAGTTCACACACTTAAACTACCTCTATACCCATAATGGCAGGTTTCACCTATGAACCCTGACATGGTGCTTCAGACAGTTACTCATGCCCTGGTCACCTCATGACTGGATTATTGCAGTACACTTTACATGGTGCTGCCCTTGAAGACTACCCAGGAGCTACAGCTGGTTCAAAATGCAGCAGTGTGAGCAGTGATAGGCGTCTGTCAGCATGCCCATGTGTCACCACTGCTACGCGAGCTGCATTGGATGCCAGTTGGCTGGCTTCCGGGTGCAATTCATGGTGCTGGTTATTACCTATCAAGCTCTGTATGGCATAGGGCCTGGATACCTGAGAGACCGCTTGTGTCCAATTGTTTCTGCCTGCCCAATACATTCTGGCAGAGTTGGTGCACTCCAGGTCCCCTCTATTAAACATTGTCATCTTCTGGGACTGAGGAAGCATGCCTTCTCCGTCACAGCTCCCACCCTTTGGAATAACATCCCCCCAGTGATAAGGACAGTGTCCTGTCTCCTAGGGTTCTGGAAAACTCTTCAAACCTGGCTTTAATCCCAGGCGTGGGGTTAATGTGTTGTTGTTGTTGTTGTTTTGGGGGGGGGGGCTGTTTTGTTTGATTGTGTCATTTTTAGATTGTTTTAGTCTGGGCTGTCTGTGTAGTTTTAGGTTTTATATGTTTTTATGGATTTTGGAGGGTTTTTGTATGCCGCCCAGAGTCCATTGGAGTTGAGCGGCTATAATAAACTTAAATAATAACAACAACAACCTTTTTTTCTTTTTTTCTTCTTTTTGCTTTAATTGCCACTGAAACCATGGAATTATTTATTTATTTATTTATTTATTACCAGTGTTTCTGTGCCATCTTTCCAGGCCAAATCTCTCTCAAGAGAGGGTGCATGTAAAATTAAAATGTAAAGATAAATAGAATAATGATGATGCTGAAATTAAAGCAGGAGTCTAAAAACACTCTATGCTTCAGCATGCCAAATCTATTTTACATGATCTAAAGCCAAAACCGCTACAGTATAGGGCAAATGGCAGATGCACAAACTGCAGGCTCCAATCTTGCAGCTCCCTCAGAAAGTTGCTATCAAAGCGGGGGGGGGGGGGGGGGGGGGGAGGGAGCTGTGTGATACATGAAGGTCCTGCAAAACTGTGATAACACAAAGCAGGGTGCACATGAATGTTGCCTTGCGAAGTGTGTTTGTTGTTTATTCGTTCAGTCGCTTCAGACTCTTCGTGACTTCATGGACCAGCCCACGCCAGAGCTTCCTGTCGGCCATCGCCATCCCCAGCTCCCCTAAGGTCGAGTCCATCACCTCCAGAATATCATCCATCCATCTTGCCCTTGGTCGGCCCCTCTTCCTTTTGCCTTCCACTTTCCCTAGCAACAGCATCTTCTCCAGGGTATCCTGTCTTCTCATTATGTGATATTATGTATATATTATTATGTATATATTATCATGTATATATCATGTATATATTATATTATATTATATTATATTATTATATTATATTATATTATATTATATTATATTATATTATATATATATTATATTATATTATGTATATATTATATTATGTATATATTATTATGTACATATATAATATATATGTGATATTATGTATATATATTATTGCGAAGTGTAGGCTCCCTTTTAATTCAACCCCTTGGTGAAATGTGGGGTGGTTTAAAATGGCCATAAAAAGGAAATGAGGAGAGGCAGTGGAGATGACAGAGCTGGAAGGAAGAAGAAGGTGCCATGCTGGGGCAGGCAAGTAAGTTGCACATCTGGCTTTTTTGAACAAAAAGAAAAGAAAGGCCCCAGGCCACTTCCTTGGTATAACTACAAAGGGTGACCCCTCTGGCTTCTCTCCAGCATTGTTACAGATATTATTTTCCTCTCTAAGAGCAAAATACAATTGTAATGCACCAATAAACAACTCTCCTTGAAGCTGGAGAGAAGACACAGTTCGACATTCATAATCACAAAACTATCCCTTGATGGTCACAAACTCTTGTAATCAATGAGCACTTAATCGGTCTTTCCTGCCATTGTCAACCTATTTCCCTACCATGACCTCATATCTTTTCTTTCTTTTCTTTGTTCCCAAGCTTAACCTTCCCAACTTCTGCAGGAAGCTCCCAACTTGCCCTTGCTTCCTTTATTATTATTTTTTTGGGTATATTTCCCATCCAGCAAATCTGCAAGCAGGGCAAAGGGGATCTGACTGACATCTGCAGCATTACATCAACCTGATGCAAGCCCCACCCCTTGTCTATGTGAATCATAATGTTGCAGCAACCCTAAAGAGGTGGTGATTGTGGCATGGCGGCTTTCTGATAAAAGCAGCAAGTTCCTATGGACACCATAACCCTTGCAGCAAATTCCTTGCAAATTCCTTGCAACTAACTACAAGAAAAAAATCCTTCTATAATTGATTTTAAGGTTGGATTGGAAGGTACAATTTGGGGAATCTGTTGATATATAAATTGGACGTATTGGATTTTAAAGGTGTGTGATGTATGTACATGTGTATGTGTACCTATATATAAGATTTTGTGGTGTAGTTAGCTCCTACTGACCAGTGACAATTTAACCATGCCTACTTTCCTCTTCTCCAGCAAAGGAGATTGTTACCTTGTCGTGGTGCTGGAGCTTGAGCACCTCAATGAAACCATGAGCTAAACCGTGAAGGGACACCCAAGACGGGAAGGTTGTGGCAGAGAGGTCAGACTAAATACGATCCCTGGGGAAGGTAATGGCAACCCACCCCAGTATTCTTGCCGTGAAAACTAAATGGATCAGTACAACCAGAGATATGTCGGTATACCATCGGAAGATGGGACTCCCAGGTCGGAAGATGGTCAAAATGCTACTGGGGAGGAACAGAGGATAAATTCAACTAGCCCCAGATGTGATGACGCAGCTAGCTCAAAGCCGAAAGGACGGCTAGCGGCCGACGGTGCTGGTGGTGAACGACGAATCCGATGTTCTAAAGATCAACACACCATAGGAACCTGGAATGTAAGATCTATGAGCCAGGGCAAATTGGATGTGGTTATTGGTGAGATGTCAAGATTAAATATAGACATTTTAGGTGTCAGTGAACTGAAATGGACTGGAATGGGCCACTTCACATCAGATGACCACCAGATCTACTACTGTGGACAAGAAGACCACAGAAGAAATGGAGTAGCCTTCATAATTAATAATAAAGTGGCTAAAGCAGTGCTTGGATACAATCCAAAAAACGATAGAATGATCTCAGTTCGAATTCAGGGTAAGCCGTTTAACATCACAGTGATCCAAATATACGCCCCAACCACAGATGCTGAAGAAGCAGAAGTAGATCAGTTCTATGAGGATCTGCAGCACCTACTGGATAATACACCAAAAAGAGATGTTATTTTCATTACAGGAGACTGGAATGCTAAGGTCGGTAGTCAGACGACACCTGGAATTACAGGCAAGCATGGTCTGGGAGAACAAAATGAAGCAGGACATAGGCTGATAGAATTTTGCCAAGACAACTCACTGTGCATAACAAACACTCTCTTCCAACAACCTAAAAGACGACTTTATACATGGACTTCACCAGATGGTCGACACCGAAATCAGATTGACCACATCCTTTGCAGCCAAAGGTGGCGGACATCTATACAGTCGGTAAAAACAAGACCTGGAGCTGACTGTAGTTCAGATCACGAACTTCTTATTGCAAAATTTAGAATCAGACTAAAGAGAATAGGGAAGAACCACAATTCAGTTAGATATGAGCTCACTAATATTCCTAAGGAATATGCAGTGGAGGTGAAGAATAGATTTAAGGGACTAGATTTAGTAGATAGGGTCCCGGAAGAACTCTGGGCAGAAGTTCGCAACATTGTTCAGGAGGCGGCAACAAAAAACGTCCCAAAGAAAAAGAAAACCAAGAAGTCAAGATGGCTGTCTGCTGAGACACTGGAAGTAGCCCAAGAAAGAAGGAAAGCAAAAGGCAACAGTGATAGGGGGAGATATACCCAATTAAATGCAAAATTCCAGAGGTTAGCCAGAAGAGATAAAGAATTATTTTTAAACAAGCAATGTACGGAAGTGGAAGAAGACAATAGAATAGGAAGGACAAGAGCCCTCTTCCAGAAAATTAGAATCATTGGAGGTAAATTCCAGGCAAAAATGGGTATGATCAAAAACAACTATTATAAGGACCTAACAGAAGCAGAAGAGATCAAGAAAAGGTGGCAAGAATATACGGAAGATCTGTACAGGAAGGATAATAATATCGGGGATAGCTCTGACGGTGTGGTCAGTGAGTTAGAGCCAGACATCCTGAAGAGTGAGGTTGAATGGGCCTTAAGAAGCATTGCTAATAACAAGGCAGCAGGAGACGACGGTATCCCAGCTGAACTGTTTAAAATCTTGCAAGATGATGCTGTCAAGGTGATGCATGCCATATGCCAGCAAATTTGGAAAACACAAGAATGGCCATCAGATTGGAAAAAATCAACTTATATCCCCATACCAAAAAAGGGAAGCACTAAAGAATGTTCAAACTATCGAACAGTGGCACTTATTTCACATGCCAGTAAGGTAATGCTCAAGATCTTGCAAGGTAGACTCCAGCAATTCATGGAGCGAGAATTGCCAGATGTACAAGCTGGGTTTAGAAAAGGCAGAGGAACTAGAGACCAAATTGCCAATATCCGCTGGATAATGGAGAAAGCCAGGGAGTTTCAGAAAAACATCTATTTTTGTTTTATTGACTATTCTAAAGCCTTTGACTGTGTGGATCATAACAAATTGTGGCAAGTTCTTGGTGGTATGGGGATACCAAGTCATCTTGTCTGCCTCCTGAGGAATCTGTATAACGTCCAAGTAGCAACAGTAAGAACAGAGCACGGAACAACAGACTGGTTTAAGATTGGGAAAGGAGTACGGCAGGGCTGTATACTCTCACCCTATCTATTCAACCTGTATGCAGAACACATCATGCGACGTGCTGGGCTTGAGGAATCCAAGGCTGGAGTTAAAATCGCTGGAAGAAACATTAACAATCTCAGATATGCAGATGATACCACTTTGAAGGCTGAAAGCGAGGAGGAGTTGAGGAGCCTTATGACAAAGGTGAAAGAAGAAAGTGCAAATGCTGGGTTGCAGTTAAACCTCAAAAAAGCCAAGATTATGGCAACCAGCTTGATTGATAACTGGCAAATAGAGGGAGAAAAAGTGGAGGCAGTGACAGACTTTGTATTTCTAGGCGCAAAGATTACTGCAGACGCTGACTGCAGCCAGGAAATCAGAAGACGTCTACTTCTTGGGAGGAGAGCAATGGCAAATCTTGATAAAATAGTTAAGAGCAGAGACATCACACTGACAACAAAGGTCCGCATAGTTAAAGCAATGGTATTCCCCGTAGTAACCTATGGCTGTGAGAGCTGGACCATAAGGAAGGCTGAGCGAAGGAAGATAGATGCTTTTGAACTGTGGTGTTGGAGGAAAATTCTGAGAGTGCCTTGAACTGCAAGAAGATCAAACCAGTCCATACTCCAGGAAATAAAGCCAGACTGCTCACTTGAGGGAATGATATTAAAGGCAAAACTGAAGTACTTTGACCACATAATGAGAAGACAGGATACCCTGGAGAAGATGCTGATGCTAGGGAAAGTGGAAGGCAAAAGGAAGAGGGGCCGACCAAGGGCAAGATGGATGGATGATATTCTGGAGGTGATGGACTTGACCGTGGGGGAGCTGGGGATGGTTACAGCCGACAGGAACCTCTGGCGTGGGCTGGTCCATGAAGTCACGAAGAGTCGGAAGCGACTGAACGAATAAACAACAAACTTTCCTCTTGTAAGGGGTGTGGTGGCTCAGTGGGTAAGACGCCAGGCTTGTTGATCAGAAGATTGCAAGTTTGGAGGTTCGAATCCCTAGCCCCGCATGACGGAGTGAGCTCCCGCACTAGCCCCAGCTCTTGCCAACCTATCAATTCGAAAGCATGCAAATGCAAGTAGATGAATAGGTACCACTTGGGTGGGTAGGTAACAGCGTTCCGCATGCGTCATGCGGCCACATGACCGTGGAAGCGTCTTTGGACAACGCTGGCTCTTCGGCTAACAAACGGAGATGAGCACCTGTGAGAGTCGGGCCACTTACCTGTCTGCCGTCCGATCTGGAAGAGTCCGATCCGGAAGAGGAGCCAGTTTCCGGAAATGGCAGGCTTGGCACGAACCCTGTGGAAGAAACAGAGACACTGATTGGCAGAGGCCCAGAAGGAAGGACACCTCCACCAATCAGGGCACACCAAAGGAGAGCAGAGAGGTGGGCAGAGGAACGCGAAGCCCAATTGGGCCCCGCTCTCCCAAGGCACAAAAAATGGAATAAAAAGCCGGTGCGACATACCTCAGGTGCCGGAGACAACCGTTCTAACCGTTCTAACAGTTCAACGCTGAGGTCTCTAAACGCCGCACCGGACCCTGCTCCTGAGCCTCGCCTCACGGCCACCCTGAACCTCACTCTAGAGCCCTGCCTGACCAGAGTCCCGGACCCCGTGAACAAGCCTAGCCTTCTTGCCGTGCCGGACCCGGATTCCACGCCTTGCCCTGCCACCGCGCCAAGCCTCGGACCCAAGCCTTACCTTGCTCCCGTGCCAAGCCTCGGACCCGAACCTTTTCCACTCGCCGCGCCTCTGTCCTTGTTACCTGTGGAAGAAACCAGCATTGGGGTAAGCACCACCACCTTGCCTGCTCCTCTCCTGACTGCCCGAGCCACCAACTCTCCGTTGCTCGCCTCTCCAGTGCCAGCAGACGCCAGCCACCAGTGGGCTGCCTTTGTCGGGCCCCGGTCTACCCAGACTCCCACCAGCCCAGATCAGCAGCCAAGCCCAGCTGATGCCGGCCACCAGTGGGTTGCCTTTGTCGGGCCCCGGTCTACCCAGACTACCGCCAGCCCAGCCAACTCCACGCCCGCGGACACCTTGCCTGTCACCTCCGTTTAGCTGCCGGCTGCAGACTCTGCTACAGAGCCCATACCCTCTCGGCTCCTTCCTGCCCGGCCAGGAGCATTGCCCGCACTCGCTGCTATCCAGCCTGTAGAAGAAGAAGAGGACTGTGTAAACTGGGCGGCTTGTGTATCTTGTAAATAAAGTTATTTCAATAATGCTTCCGTGTCAGTCTTAGTCGGAACAGGACAGCACCGGCCCCTAGAGTCGGACACGACTGCACAAATGTGCGGGGGGAACCTTTACCTTTACCTTTTTACTTTCCTCTTGGCCTTATGTGATCCTTGACATATGCTCTAAGAATTGAAGGAAGCCCTTATTCCAAGAAGGGGAAGGGGAAGGAGGAGATGGAGAAGGAGAAGGCGATTACATGCCTCCAACTTAAGCTATGCAATGCTAAAAAGGGTTCATACAATACTTTCAACTAAAAGGAGAGGAGAACAAAAGGATTTTCAGGGCATATGTAAAAATTGAAAGGAAATATTCATATCCTTCTGAAGCATGTTCTACAAGAGTAGGGCTGAAATTAGTCCCAAATAAGGCCTCTGAGACCAGTTTGGGACTGATCTTTCAAATAATCTTGCTTTAATGGTCAATATCATCATTTTAAAAAGATGACAGCTGGAATCAAAGTAAGAGACAAAAACCCTACAAGTTTGAACAGGCAGATGACATCAGTCTGTTCGCTAACAGTAAGGAAGATTTAGAAGAGCTAATGCTGAAAGTAAAAAAATGGAAAGTAAAAAAATTGAATTAATGTTAAAAATTAAGAAGACAAAGGTAGTATCAACCAGCATGCTTATTGAAGTTACAGTTAATAGCAAAGAAGCAAAAATAGTAAAAAAAATTTGGTCTTTTTTTTCACTAAAGAGATTAATCCTAGGGCGGAGGTGATTCATGAAGGATTCTATGACAACAAAGGTCAGAATAGCAGTGGTCTTTCCATTGATGTTCTATGGCTGTAAAAATGGGACTTGAGAAAGAGTAAAGTAAAGAAGACAGCCATTTTTGCTTTATAGACATGGAGATGGTTATTAAGGGTACCACTGAATGCAGGAATAACTAATAAATCAATTCTGGACCAAATCAAAGCTGATGGCCCCATTGCGATAATGATCAGCAAGCACAGAAACTCGCCTTCTTTAGACATGGGTATGAACTTAGGATAGACTACAAAAAATGATAATATTTGACACGTTTGATGGAAGTAGAGGACAACTAATAAAATGGAGGCAGAGAATCAAAGAAATTATAGCATTGCCCTTGACATTGCTATACAGAATTACCTGATAAAGATCAAGAAGAGAAGCATTTGTTCTGCAGTCAAGCCCAACTTGATGTCATGTAACTAACTAATCACCATCTTAAATTAGACTCTGTGCAGAATAGGAATGACTTGTTCCAAACATCTAGCCCCAGCAAGCATCATTGTGCTTGCATTCTAGATTGCCTGACATTTCTGAACTGTCCCTGAAGGCATGTAAGTGTGTTAAAAAAAATAATGGACTGTTCGTGGCACCGGAATGACAGTCCAATATATCCAAGTCCTTTTTTTCTTGGTTTTTCCTCCCACTGGAGAGGATCTCTTCCCCCCTCCCCCCTCCATAGCTCTTGGGCTCCAAACTGTTGCAGCTGTATTAACATGAAAAAAGAGGGGCTTAAAAGCAACAGTTCTGCCCTAAATTTAACCTGACCAAGTTTGATTTATAAACAGATGACTAGAATATATCCACACAATTTGTGACTCACCAGATTCCTCTGTTTCTTTAGATCTTATGGGCAGCATAAATAGTAGTCAGTTTCCATACAAAATACTCCAATGAGGAACCAATTTGCAATATATATCAACTATACATGCCATATGGTTGTTCTATTATTGAAAATTTTTAAATTTAAAATAAATAAATGCTTTGCGTAATCATGCAAAGCATGATTAAATGCTTTTTAAAATGCAAGGCTGAAACAGCAGCTCTCACTGTGCATTTCCTTCACAGTTGGCAGAATGTGTTGAATTCCATTATTAATGGCATATGCTTTAAATAATCCAACCTGTACAGGAAAGTGAAATTAACAATTAGCCCTCACAAAACGAGATCAGGTGAGGTCAATTCAAAAATCAAAACTCTCTGATCACTTCCATTATCTCTATGAAGCAATCTGGAATAAGGCAACTGGCAGATTGTGCCCTTTGCACCCAAGCAAATGCCTCCTGCTTTTTGATTAATGGTTGCAGGGTCCACCTTCTATGCTCTGACAAACTGCATTTAAGCAATAGCTGCTGGTTGATTGGGGAGGGGGGTGCGGGGGCAGGCAGATGAGTTATATTTCACAATCTAGAACCAATGGCATTTTTTCTTCCTGATAACAGATGCCAGAGGAGAAATGGCACATTCAACCACAATGTTTTATTTTCGTTATTTAAACTTGTTATGGGACTTTGCAGAAGACCAAGGGTAGACTCTCTGGTAGAGCAAGAGCTAGCTGGACTTTGAGAGGCACGCTGAGAGCCAAAAATGATCCAAGCCAGGACCAAAACTAATTTTTATTTAATTTCACTGGAAAGGGACTTTGGGAGAGGGGTGAATGCAGTCCCAAAGTTCAGGTTCTGCTCCCATGTTGTAAAACTTGGATCTCGGAAACATCAGGCTAAACAATGACTAGTAGTCATGACATCCACTTCCCAACAGTAGTCAAGGGTATGTTTCTGTGGCCCCTTCAAGGACCATTCCGTGTACAGCGCTTTGAAGAAATTAACAAGATACAAAGAATGGTTTAGTCACTGGGGAAAATGTATAATTTGGAATGGTTTTTAGTACCTTCGCTACTATGATTAAGCAGAGCTAATTCTTAGCATCTTGCCTGAGAATCATAGCTGTTAATTGCCTTCATGAATATGGAACTAAACACTTGCCTAGAACAGAAAAGTCATATGCTCTTAAAGATTGCTAGATAAGGAGCAAAACTAAATAGGGTCCCATCAGTACCACTCTATTCTCAGAAGAAATAGGGAGGAATAGACAAATAGCAAGGGTGGTCATGCTAATCTATTTGCACAAAAATACCCAGAGATTTTTAGCAGATTAATGACGAACAGATACTCTGTTATATTAAAGCTTCTATATTTCACATTATAGCTTCACCCTGAACTTAGTTGACAATTCATGTTTTGCTGATGTTTGTGAGAACGGATTCAGGCATCTTGCTTCTGATCCACCCTATAGACATTACTTTTTAAAAGTGTTCAAGCCAAGATGTTTCATGTACAAAGCCGTTATAACAGGTAGGTACCACATACCTGTATATTTCAAACCCACCAACACACTGAGACAGAGGCTTGTACACCCCAAAGATCAAACTCCAAAACACAAGAAAAGCAATGTAGTTTATGCAATCCAGTGCAGTGAGGAGTGCTCTGAACTCTACATTGGAGAAACCAAACAACCTTTGTACAGGAGGATGGCCCAACACAGGAGAAGTAACACCACAGGACCAGAGTCAGCAGTTTATCTTCATCTGAAGGAAAAAGGACACTCATTTGAGGACATCAATGTTCACATTTTAGACAGAGAAGATAGGTGGTTTGAGAGAGGGGTCAAGGAGTCCATTTATGCCAACTTGGAAAATCCTTCCTTGAATAGAGGTGGGGGCCTCAGGCACAATCTTTCCCCTATTTTCCTTCCTGCTTTGTCTTCTGTGCCTAGGAAGATTAAGACCATTTCACAAGCTCAACAGCAGCATGGTAATCTTAACGATCCTCCTTTGGATTATAAAGGGACTTAGAAATAAACATCTCAAATAACCATGACCTAGCCCCAGGTGCAAGGTCACACAGCCACCCTAGAAACATATTTAAGGATTCCCTTACTAACTTTACTCAGACTGAAGAAGCTTCTTGGATAAGGAGCGAAACGTTTCCACTGAGAAAATAGAAATCCAGTTGACATGATTCAAGCTACAGTCCCCCCTTAATGGTTCACTCATTCCTTCACCATTCCCTACGCCAGGTCTACATTCCTTCACACCCTGCTACACAAAATTAACATAAATCTGACTATTATAATAGTTGAATATAGTCAACCTTATGACATTTAGGTAAGTAATTGGTCTAAAAATCCCTTTTTGTATCTACAGTTTTGGGTTTTTAAAAAATAAAAACAATTATCTGATTTGATTCTATTAAGCATAGTAATCAACAAGAAAGTTCCATTGCCATTATACCTTTCCTCCCCTTTAAAATCAGTTTATTCCTTTTTTTTTTTTTTTTGCTTTTACATAATGTCTTTATTTGGGATTTAATTTTTTGGGTTAAAATGTATTTTTTTGTTGCTGTATAGTCAGTATCATGAGGAGCTGAAGTTGTTATTTTGCTAAATTCATGTTTAACATCTCCCCTCTAGCTTCAGCAAATGCACTCCAGGGGTGAATCTACTCCATTGTGTTCTACAAGGAAATTGAAAAACAATAATGTATTTCCCCCCACACATCGCTGTGAGCCCATTATTCCATGTGGAAATATATAGAAATAGATTGCAAAGAGAAGCTTTGTTTCACGTTAATTGTTCCTGGTATGGTTTCTTATGAAAAGAAAGTACAAAACATAGATTCTTTACCTAAATTTTGAGATAGCCTTTATATTTTTTGGAATATGGATTATAAGCAATAGAAGAAAATCCATGCCTTGTGCCTAGTTCATTGGCCAACCTAGACTCCATGGGCAGTTGAAAGGGGCACATTTTCAGATTTCTTGGTCATGTTTAATGAACACATGAGAAATTCAGCAGGAGTCAGTGCAGTTAACCACCCCCCAGCTATGGTGTAATGGCTCCCTCTACTCTTTCTCCTTCATATCAGATGCAAATTCTCCACATTAGCAGGTATGTTCAATTTATGAACCATATACTAATTAGAATGAACTCCCACAGTGACTCTGAGAATATGCTGCTAACTAAAAGTTGCTCTCAACTCCATATTTCTAGCTAGCTTCATATTAAAACCTTAGTTCAAATACTACATTAGGATAGGCAATTGGGAGTGGGGGGGGGAAGCACCAAAACAACCCAGAGTACAACTAAGTTACAGATGATGTTCCATATTTTGTAAGGTATTTTTCCATACAATCAGGCTGTTATAACTGATAGAACTACCTTGATGTCATGTTTTGTGATCTTTTTCTGAAAAATTTCTTCTGAAATGGGACAAAGCAATTGACATTTTTATTCAAACTCCTCTCATGATTTTGAGGTCCAGCTCTTTCTATCTCTTTCTTGCTGAACATTTGTCCACACATAACAATGAATCAAAATTATGGCCATGAGGAAGGGTTATGGATTCATGGCCATATCAAAAAGAGTTGCAGAGAAGGTTACAACCCATTTTTGATATTGTAACCATGTTTAAGAGGAAGAATTATGTCTCCAATGCTTCCACTTGTCCAAAGTGTGGTTAGAGGCATTATCATCTAACATATATTGGGTAATTTTCAGCAATCTTGTAGTACCTTATCAGAGCTCATTTTCTATGTGATGGGTTCCCGTAAGAGCCATACTGAAGAAATCAATCAATCTCACACATCACACAGCCGAATTTTGTAAATCCATCATTGCAATAACACACTGCAAAGCAACATTACACATCTTGATTTGCACAGAGGTTTGAGAGGAAGTTATTACGAAACAGGATCTTTTAGAAATTACAACAATAGTCAATTTCCAACCAAGGAAGGTTACAGATCAGTGGAGGATGTCTACTGGTTTTAATGTCTGTCCTTTTATCTATTCTGCTGCTTAAATAATTCTGATTTTTAACCTACCACTTTAAAAGAAAAATGGGACACGTTTCTTTCAAATAAATAAACAGAAGACATTCAGGTAGAAGCTCTTTGCAGAACAGAAGTTCTCCTACAGCTAAAGTAAAGGCCTATCATAAAACATCTGAATGTAAAAAGCAAGGACTTCTTTCAAGCCTTGATAGATAGTACTGATTGATAGGACATTTCTGAATGAACTCACTTCTACCCAACTCGAGAGAGATATGCAGTATTTTCTTTCATTCCATCCTAACATTGCTTCTGGACAGTTTCACTTTTTTAACTTAGAATGCCCAAGGAATTTACGATTTATGGATCAAAAATGAAGTCACCAGATCCATAAATCTAAAAGTACAGGTTGACCCGAATGCAGTCATCCCTTGAATTTTCTAGTTCTCCAAATTTAGTGACACGGTATTCAACCTACAAAGATATAAAGTTGCTTATTAAAATGTACACATGGGGACAATATGCACTTAGAAATGCGTATTTGAGGGTACATATGTTTGAAAGTATATATTTTCTGGAAGTATACAGTATATTCTTAAAATTTATTCATTTATTTACCTCAAGCTTTGTGACTGTTTTCAGCAATGAAAATGTGGGCTATACATTTGATAAATAATTGAATAAATATGTTTTAGTTAAAAAAAACAAGTCTATCCTTATCAGATGTGAAATTGACATGAGGGCATCCCCAGAGGGCATCCAAAAAGTCAAGATGGCAGCTGTGACCACATGATCTAAGCCCGGCCCTTTTTAATGTGCATTGCAACACATGTAAAAAAAAAAGATCATGCATTTGTAACCATCATGTTGACTTTTTACACACACACACACACACACACACACACACGCACACACTGCAGATGACCCTAGATCAGAAACATTTTTGTCCATTCCTACCCAAAGTACAGATCTCTCCAGTTCTTATTCTCACTGCAGCTTCAGAGGAAACTACATTGTGAAATTCCTCATGAGAACTAAAAATAAGCCCATTTAAAATGATGAATTTGTTGGGGTTTGTAAAGAGTAAAAATACAGAACCAAAAGGAACTGAAACAACAAACAAATGGTTCAATTTGCTTGGGCTGGGAATCACCCGGGTTGATGCCAGGCGAATTGTGTATCATGCAATTGTATACTACCAAAGGATCCATTTATTGTCTTAAAATGTGCTTCTTGGAATGCCCCATTTTGCATCAGTGTAAAGCTGTAACCATAAACATGGGATAATGCTTCTTGTAGTTTTCAGGAAGAGATAATTATTTTCCCTCTGAGCTGAGAAATGTAACAATAACTTTATAGTGTCCTAGAAGAGCAATCTGATGAGCAGATTCGTTTTCAGAAATGTATTCATATAGAAGCTAAATTCCTCTTTTATTTATTTCAGCTGTCTCTTCCAGAGATTTTTTTTTTAATCAATGAGTGCACTTCATGAACTAATAGCTCTGGCTTTGTGGAATACATCAGCCATTATGGGCAGGACTATAAATAATATTTCCCTTTAAGATCAAAGTGATACACTTGGCTGGGGTGATGGTTCTTCTTGTAAACAATCCATCTTCGACTGTACATATACTAAAATCACAAAGCCCCTAATCTAAGAAAGCAATGGAATTAATATAAGTTTGCTTTATGCTTGAGACACCTTTCATTTTTTGCATAATTCATGTTTGATTTTTTAAAATTGTGGAGAGAATGATCCAACGTTCTGTGGCTTGCTATCACCAACCACCCAATTGTAGATTCTTAATCTCATTGTTATTGCGGGGCTTAGCATATTATCCCTTTCTCTTCGGTAAATCTTATTAAGAAGATTCTGTGTGATTGGTGCCTAGGAAAAGGATTAATTTCTGAGCTCATGGCATCAGAGCCCGATGTAGCCCTGAACTGATATAAAGCTACCCAAATGTCTTCTCCAAAGAAGTCTGAAGCATTTTTCCCTGTTCACATTCTCTAATTCCTATCCTGAAGACCAACATCTGCCATGTGTTTCATAATTCAAATGATCAACCTGAGAGAAAATTAAATGTTCTCTATGGAACTCTATACATTATGTTTTCAGAGCCTCTCTCTCTCCCTCTCTTACTAACTTGTCCAAATGTGCAGTACAATAAGATGAACTCATATTTAATCTATGGGTTTATTTATTCAATCAGCAAAGACCAACAAACTGGCATATGTGGTTTTCCCTGTTATTCTCTAATATTATCTGATTACATGTAAAGCATGGAAGAAAAGATGAGATCGGAAAGATTCTGGTCATATCACTGCTTCTGCAGAGGGCTTTCTCTGTATGTTTCTCCACATTTTCAGTCATGTGGACAATTGTACACACACTAACTTTTCTCAACCACATGTGATTCAAACTCCTTTCCCATGTTTTCCTTATTAGATATCCCAGTAATTTCACTCAAGAGGATCGTTATTCAAGATCAATATTAAAAGCAAAGTAAATGCTTTGCTATTACTTAATGAATAAATTAGAATGAATAAACTTGTATTTAATCTCTTAGCTCATTCCTTACAGCACTCTTCTACAGGTAAAAATGTAAATGTTCCCCCCGCACATTTGTGCAGTCGTGTCCGACTCTAGGGGCCGGTGCTCATCTCCGTTTGTTAGCCGAAGAGCCAGCGTTGTCCGAAGACGCTTCCACGGTCATGTGGCTGGCATGACGCGTGTGGAATGCTGTTACCTACCCACCAAAGTGGCACCTATTCATCTACTTGCATTTGCATGCTTTCGAATTGCTAGGTTGGCAAGAGCTGGAGCTAGTGCGGGAGCTCACTCCGTCACGCAGGGCTAGGGATTTGAACCTCCGAACTTGCGATCTTCCAATCGACAAGCCTGGCGTCTTACCCGCTGAGCCACCACGCCCCTTCGTCCTTGCTTAACGACAGAAACTGGGACTGGAAGCTCTGTCACTAAGTGACACAGTCATAAATCGTGACATCACGTGACTATGTCACTTAGTGGCAGCAGTTCTGGCACTTCCGTTGCCATCATTAAGCAAATCCCACACTGTCATTAAGCATGACACCACATGGTCACCGTTTGCCACCTCCTGCCGGCTTCCCCACTGGCTTTTCATGTCGGAAGCCAGCAGTGAAGGTCACAAATGGCAATCACATGACTGCGGGGCACTGCAACATCATAATTGCAAGGACTGGTCATAAGTACCCCTCATTCAGCACCATCATAACTTTGAGCAGTTGCTGAACGAGTTGTCATTAAGCGAGGACTATCTGTATTGCCAGATCCTTTTGGAAACTAGTAGTAGCAGTAGTAGTAGTTAGTAGCAGCAGCAGTTAGGGCTGAAAGACATATCTTATCCTCAGTTAACTTTATGAAAATTAAATTCCTCTGGTATCTATATTGCTCAGCAGCAATATCACGTCCTTCAAGGTAGATAACATTACAGATGAGAGCACAAACATGACATAAGAGCGCAGCATGACCATTGCTCAGATGAACAAAAACACAATTTTAAAATTTGGTAAATAAAGCTTGGACTTTCTTGATGGAAGTCCCCAACCTCCACCAACAAGCAAACTAATGGGCTTTTTGCCTTTCAGCCTTACGGGCCTTGTTCTGCTGCCAAAGTATAGGAGCTCATCAGGTGCATCAACTATCCCCCCTCCCCCCCCCCCCCCGCAGATTCTTATTTTTGCTTAACATCGTTTGGAATTGCAACTAAGATTGCATTTGGCTGGGCTTGATTTCTGGGCTGTTATGCTGACTGCCTTATTGTTTGGCCCTCTGACTTTAAGTAGACTCTTGATAAAAAAAATTGTGCTGCATAACTATGTATAAATTTGTGTTTTCCTAAGCCCTTGAGTCCTAGAATGGGAAAGATGGCGACAATCAGGGACTAGCTATTGGCAGCTGCTGAGTTTCCCAAAGGCCCATTGCTTACTATTTTAAAAAAAAGATACAGAAATATGTGGACCACCAGCCTGGTTAAATTTATTGTGCTAGCAAAGGTGAAGCTGTGATGTAGAACTTCACTAGAAGTACTGAGAGGTGTGGGGCTGCCATCAGAACCTATGTGTTTTCCCTGCTAAGGGAACAACCAAAGGTGTGATCTATTGTTTTGTGTATGCCCATTGGTCATTGAAACAAAACAAAACAATGCAAGGTTGCTGATATGATGCATTTATCTAGAAATTAGCAAAGGTAGGATGGAAGTTCAATAGAGTTATGGCAGCCATATTTAGTTAAGCCTTTAAGAATCATGGATTTTTGTGATCTCCAGATATCATTAATGGTAGTTTATACATATTCAGCATTAAAAATGGAGGATTACTTGCTCGTGTGAGGGTTCTTTGCTTTCCAAGGACAGGACACACCACAGCGTAGCAGATCTGCACACAATGCTTTATTACGACACACACCTTTCCCAACAACAGCCTATTGCTCTGGGTCAACTCCACCCCTCTGGGCCTTGCAAGTTGATGTTGCCATGTAAATATGTCTTTAATACTCAGTCCTTTAATATTCAGTCCAAACAAAAGTTTCGAAGTCTGTCAAGTGGCATACGAACTTTGCCTCCTTCCAGAAGTTCTTGCACTAGTTGGGATGAGGTGCTGCCTCGGTGTGGCCGCTCCCTTTCTGGTTGCTGCCGAGCTCCAGGCCAAGCTCCAAGCTCTGCTCTTAAGCAGTGCTGCCTTTGAGCACTCCAGCTGAGCTCCCAAGCTGGGCTCCAGGCGGGAATCCCACCAGGATATGCTGCTTACCGTAGCTTGTGGTCCTGGCAGTTGACTGATATGGCCTCTTGCCTGCCTGTAATAGTTGTCAGTCTCCAAACCAACGTCGCCTCCCGCTTCCCCATCTGCTTGCCATTTTCTTATCTCCTTTCCCCCTACACACCCACACGTCTTAGCATTTGCTTTTGTAAGCTAAGGGCCTGGGTGGGGTGAGGCTGCCTCTGGGCATCCAAACCTCCTTGAAAACGCCAGGGGGTGGCTCAGTTAGCCAGGCATGTGGATGCTTGTAAGTCAACGAGTGAGTGAGTGAGTGAGTGAACGTGTGAGCCCATATCTCAGGTTTCTGGGGCTGTAAACTTTTCCAGCCCTTTGGAAAAAAGCAGGCGCTGTGCTGAGCCTTGGGGAAGTGGGGTGGGAAGCGTTTCTGCCTGGCTGAAGCTGCTTTTCCCAAGCGCAGAAAGCAATCCCAGCTTCACTTCCTCACAGCTCACTGTCTGGTAATACTCCAATCAAACCAGCTTGCCGTGGAAATTAGGCTGAGGACTAGTAACATTGGTAAAGCCATGAATGGTAGTATTTGAATAGCGATCACGTCGTGCGCTGCTCCTTTGCTGTATTAACTCTCATATATGACTCAACAAAGAGACTCTCTCAGGAAGGATTTAAAGTGGATGAATTGAATCATCAAATTTTCATCGGAATGTAATAATTTAAAATAATAGACCTTGGCTATACATGAAAAGGTGAGAAAGCCTATCCTACCTGAAATAATGAATCATCAACCCACTCTTTGGAAGCACTTTTAAACTATAAGTATCATCCCAGTTGAAAGTTGATTTCCCAGGTGAAAGAAGAAAGTGCAAAAGCTGGGTTGCAGTTAAACCTAAGAAAAACCAAGATTATGGCAACCAGCTTGATTGATGACTGGCAAATAGAGGGAGAAAACGTGGAGGCAGTGACAGACTTTGTATTTCTAGGCGCAAAGATTACTGCAGACGCTGACTGCAGCCAGGAAATCAGAAGACATCTACTTCTTGGGAGGAGAGCAATGACAAATCTTGATAAAATAGTTAAAAGCAGAGACATCACCTTGCCGACAAAGGTCTGCATAGTTAAAGCTATGGTTTTTCCAGTAGTAATGTATGGCTGTGAGAGTTTGACCATAAGGAAGGCTGAGCGCTGAAGAATTGATGCTTTCGAGCTGTGGTGCTGGAGAAGACTCTTGAGAGTCCCTTGGACTGCAAGGAGGTCAAACCAGTCAATCCTAAAGGAAATCAACCCTGACTGCTCATTGGAAGGACAGATGCTGAAGCTGAAACTCAAATACTTTGGCCACCTAATGCGAAGAGAGGACTCGCTGGAAAAGACCCTGATGCTGGGAAAGACTGAAGGCAAAAGGAGAAGGGGACGGCAGAGGATGAGATGGTTAGATAGCATCACTGATGTAATGAACATGAATTTGAGTAAACTCCGAGAGACAGTGGAGGACAGGAAGGCCTGGCGTGCTATGGTCCATGAAGTCATGAAGAGTCAGACACGACTAAACGACTGAACAACAACAACAACAATTCCCCATAGTAACCTATGGCTGTGAGAGCTGGACCATAAGGAAGGCTGAGCGAAGGAAGATAGATGCTTGTTGTGGGTTTTCCGGGCTGTGTGGCTGTGTTCTGGCAGTTTTTGTTATTAGTTTTTAGTTTTTAGGAACAGTTTTTAGGAACAAAAACTGCCAGAACACGGCCACACAGCCCGGAAAACCCACAACAACTATCGGATTCCGGCCGTGAAAGCCTTCGACTATACGAAGATAGATGCTTCTGAACTGTGGTGTTGGAGGAAAATTCTGAGAGTGCCTTGGACTGCAAGAAGATCAAACCAGTCCATACTCCCGAAAATAAAGCCAGACTGCTCACTTGAGGGAATGATATCAAAAGCAAAACTGAGGTACTTTGGCCACATAATGAGAAGACAGGATACCCTGGAGAAGGTGCTGATGCTAGGGAAAGTGGAAGGCAAAAGGAAGAGGGGCCGACCAAGGGCAAGATGGATGGATGATATTCTGGAGGTGACGGACTCGACCGTGGGGGAGCTGGCGATGGGGATGGCTGACAGGAAGCTCTGGCGTGGGCTGGTCCATGAAGTCACGAAGAGTCGGAAGCGACTGAACGAATAAACAACATCATCCCAGTGTGGTGGCACAAGAGTGTGTGCAGGGAGAGAACCATATTCATTTCCACTATCAAGTTTAAATTGCAGTTGTGGAGTTTTCATAAATGAAGCCCAGAAAGATTAAAATGTTGAGCTTAATTATGTCTTCTGAGTACTATTCAAATACTAATATTTACCTCTGAGTCTACAACAAAATTGCATGTTTTCCAAACTCACAGAAGGCATTTGCTGGAGTCAATATGCAGATTGCTTTGGGGGGATGCATCTAATAATTATGCTACTGATTGGAAGTTTCTTCAATAATTTACAGGATGTAATGCTGGTAAATTACATTTTAAAATCAGCAAATCTGTTTGTTGGCTGGGTTAATGAGCAGGCTCTAAGCACATCTTCCATTAAGAAAATCCATTCATTCTGAATGCAGAGTTCTTAACGGTGCAAGCAACTACTTGTAATGACAAATTCTTTGGTCTCTAGGCAAAAAAAAAAGTTGTAAGGATGACTGAATTCCTTTCCTTTAAATTTCTTCTTGAATATGCAAAGTTATTTGATTTTTGATTAGGCTGTCTTTCTGGAGGTAATTTTTAAGCAACTTTCCAGCCTCTCTATTTCTATGCTGCTTGAGAATTCAGTTTTCTCTTATCAAAATCATTTCAGGCTCATTGAATATAATGCATAGCTGCTATTTGCCAATCTCCCTTCCTGGGGATGGTAACTCTTATGGTTTACTCACACATAGCAACAGTAAAGTACCCTTATTTTTAAGTCAACAGGCATCTGTTTTATTATACATTATATTGCATTATTATTATTAATAATGAGGGGACCCCATCTATGTCTTCCAGTTCCAGTCTTCCAATTCCACCTGGATGACTGAGAATCTTCATCGACATACTCCAATTCCTTGTGTTTGTGACAAATGGTGATGAGGGCTCCAAAACAATCATTTCCTGAAACATCAAGCCGTCCAGATGAGGGAATGAAAATTTTAATGAATCTTAAGTAAAAATGCTTTTAAAAAAAGCAAGCAGTGTCATATTGGATTTAGAAATAGAATTGCATTCCATTGATCTAATTGATTGTATGCCATTCAGAACCGGAAGGAGGGAGGGAGGATCCCATGAGGATATTAATTCCTGTAATCTGTGTTTTGATGTGTTGTGTTGGATTTTCTGAACATTTCCTATAAGATAAATTCTCTTTTATTTGATGGGTAACCTCATTCCTATATTTTTTGATTAAGAATAATTACAGTATAAGTACTTCTTATCTGCTTCTTTTATTACTATATTGGAGTCTGATGCCAAATCCTGAAGTTGGCCTTCCTGTGTTAAATAGTGCCATGAATTGATATTTTGGATTTCCAATTGAGACAAATAACCTTTTTTTAAAAAAAGATATGTCTAGAGCCTGGGGGATTAAAAAAAGAGAATGTGATCTAATAGATGTATACAAATCTGTATGTCTATAAACAGGATCTCAAAGAATTTTATGATTTCATTTTTCTAAAAAAATCCCTACAAAATCATGTGGAAATGAAAGAAACTGAGAATATTCAGTTCTAGCTGTTCATTCTGTGAGTATGATTTAGATTTTAGTCTCAGTAATTGGGAAAAGAGTTAAAATGTTTGGGCATTTATGAGAGATTATTTACAGAAGTTGCAAGAATCTGTAAGTGTATCTGAAAATCATAAAAAAGAGTCAGTGACATCTTCTTTTCCCCCCAAGCAGAGTATTAATTTATGTTAGCTTTTTCCATCCAAATGGTGGATATTTATCATTTTGTATAAATGGGGGGAGGAGGGGCTGCAATAGCTTTTGTTCAGTTGCTATTTCCCAATATTTCTGAGATAAAACAAGTATTAAAAAAACAGCATTCATTTTAAACTGTTTTGTTTTTTGTTGCATAACAAATAGTATAATGCTTGGTAGGTTGTCTTGTCCTTATCACATACGTTTATATGGGTATAACTGTGCAAATTATTTACATGTCTGTCTTATAGTGCTTGTTCTCATTCAGAACAAATTGGGCTTTTAGACTAAGACATTTTTGCCGGCATTTGGGATAAATGGGAAAGATAATTATTTTTCCCATTTCATCTAGACCAGTGTTTCCTAGCCTTGACCACTTTAAGGTGCATGGATTTCAACTCCCAGAATTCCCCAGCCAGCATCTTAAAGTTGTCAAGATTGGAAACACTGATCCAAACCACTAGAAGGCCGCAAAGAGATACAGAAAACTGCCATCTCATGGTTGACCAGACTTTTGCACCCAAAATCTGATAACTGTAATATAGGGCTACTGCTAGCACTCCTCCAAGGGAGCACCTTCACTGCAAGCAGCTTCTGTGCAGAAGGGCTGGGCACCAGAATAGGTCTGCTCCCTCTGATAGCCTTTAATTAGTAATGTTGGGATAGGAGTCCCCTCTGAGAAGTTTGCCTGGAAGGCGAGGGTGGCAGAGAACATTACTTATGCCCCTGCTGGGTTAAAAAGGTAAAGGTTCCCCCCGCACATTTGTGCAGTCGTGTCCAACTCTAGGGGGCGATGCTCATCTCCGTTTGTTAGCCGAAGAGGCAGCGTTGTCCGAAGACGCTTCTGCAGTCATGTGGCCGGCATGATGCACGCAGAAAGCTGTTACCTACCCACCGAAGTGGTATCTATTCATCTACCTGCATTTGCATGCTTTCGAATTGCTAGGTTGGCAAGAGCTGGGGCGAGTGCGGGAGCTCACTCCGTCACGCGGGACTAGGGAGTCAAACTTCCGAACCTGCGATCTTCCGATCAACAAGCCTGGCGTCTGACCCGCTGAGCCACCACGCCCCTCCTGCTGGGTTATGTGTATACAAAATGCAGTTTCTAGTGGGGTGGGGTAGGGTGCAATATTAAAATGGGTAATTTCTTTCCAAATGTGAACATTGCTATACAGCTCCTATGCAGTTTCTATTATAAGACAAGCCAGCACTTGTATTCCAGCATTTGGAATTCCTTCTGGAATATTCAGGAAGCAAACATGGAGACTTAGGCCTCTATTTTAAAAATTGCATCCTTCCCAAGCCATTTTTTATTATTATTATTATTATTATTATTATTATTATTATTATTATTATTTTATCCCACCACATAACCACACACACACACACACACACATACTATATATATTTTTATGTATGTATGTATGTAATGTCCTTCCTCCTCCTATTTTCCCCACAACAGCAACCCTGTGAGTTGAGTTGGGCTGAGAGAGAAAGACTGGCCCAAGGTCACTCAGCCAGCTTTCATGCCTAAAACGGGACTAGAACTCACAGACTCCTGGTTTCTAGCCCAGCACCTTAACCACTACATAGAGTCCAAGATTTATTTGTATCTTATGTACTCTGGTTTCTAATGGACCAGGACAGTAATAGGAATATTTCAAATGGCAGTTTACCTTTTCCGAGTGGTCAGTACTCTTTCTTTGTGGACACATCATTGACATAGAAGCTGTCCATAATGCCATAACATTTAATGTGTTTTATTTTAATCATCCAAACGTACAGTTAAAAGGTGAAAGGCACAACTGCATAAAGATTTGAAGCACGAGGCATCTACAGATGCCGGGTCATCCAAGGAAGTTCTATTCATGTCCCGTCCCCCATATCATTTCAGCAGGCACAAAAGTGTCCATAGAAGCAGCACTTTCTGCTGGCAAGAAACACAGCAGTTAAAGTTGCTGTGAAGGTTTCATGGACTGGCCTGCAGACTGCTATTTAAATTCAGCACGTCGTATTAGGAAATAACAGGATGGAGCTTAATGACACATTTGTTTCTGCCATGAAAGAAGTAAACATCAATGTCTATGGTATTCAGAAGTTCCACCTCTGAGTAAACAGGCAGAAGGCCAGGTCAAAAGTAAACTCCAGTGATGGCTCTTGTAAGAGGATATGCAACTGCTTCAGCCCCCAGACTTTATCCAGAGGTTGCCACCAAACTATAATTTTTAATGTGACCGAAGTGAAACATCATCAAACACATGAGGAGTAATCTTATTAACAGTCTTTAATTAATTGAATTGGTTTAATTAAATGTAAATTAAATCAACTTTACTGTTTTTTTCTCATGCCCTCACACTCTTTGGCGTAGCTCTATCTACTCTTCAAGCAAGATGCTTGGCCTCAACATCTTGCATATCTCTGGTGCGCAGTGAAGTAGATATTTCCCCCCCAAGAGTATTTGTGAAATCACTACAGTAGTTGGAAGAACTCCAGCAGATATAATGAAAACTGGGCTCAAGAAAAGACGATCTGTTTGCTATCTATTTCTCCTAACCCATGCCTTTCTCCTAGTGCATGGCAAGCATCCACAGGGGCTATATATTAGGCCTCTGAAATGCAAAATAGATTCACTTTAACACAGTGATGTGGGCCTATAAGGTAGCCTAATTTGCTTCACTGAAGTGAAGGTGCGCTCTGATTTCCCAAGACAAATTCATTTGGGTGGATTCAAAATGCCTTGGCTCAGGCTATGGGAGAGGGCTGAGAGGAGCCTGGAAGTGCTTCCAGGCTAGGCATCTTCAAGATTGCCCATAGCACTCACCAAAGCCATTCGTTCTGGAAGAGCCTCAGCATATTTATTTATTGTGGTATTTATACCCCGCCTATCCCCTCCCTAATGGAGGACTCTAGGCGGCTTACAAGCATATATATACATTTAATTATACAAATCACAAATCACCATTTTCACCGCACGTGAGGGGAGGGGGTAAGGAACCGACTCTTCCAGGCTCTGGACTACAATTCCCAGGATGCCTTGAGCTGGCTGCTGACGTCCTGTAGCTGTTGCATCCGGGTCCATCGTCACCGCCTGCCATTCGATCCTTTCCTCCAGTGGTGCCAACTTCCCGACAGGACGCCAGCAAATTAGCCCACTTTAAGGTGGTACCCATTTATCTACTTGCAAAGCTTTCGAACTGTTGGGTTGACAGGAGCTGGGAGTAACAACGAGAGCTCACCTTGTTGCATGGGGTTCGAACTGCAGCCTACAGCTCAGTATGTATGTATGTATGTATGTATGTATGTATGTGTGTGTGTGTGTGTGTGTGTATGTGTATGTATGTATGTATGTATGTATATATATATATATATACACACACACACACACACACACACACATATGAAGGGGCTTCAGAGCATACTTTAGGCAATCCCACACCATTTGCTGAAGCCACGCAGCCTGGAAGTGCTTTGGTCAGCTTTTCCTCTCCTCTAGAGAAGATGTTCTCCTGTAGAACCTATCTAAGATGACTCCTCTCACCCTTTTGGCAAGCTTTAAGGAGAAGGCTGAGAGGACGCCTAAAGTAAACTAGAGTGGAGGAGCACGGTCACTTCACTGACCAAGAGGATCACATCGTTTCACATAGTAGGTGAATGGGGGAGGTTTATTAAAGTGAAACACTCATTTAAAATTTTGTTCCACTCTGTTATCAAGTTGTTAAGGAACTCCAGCAGGGAAAGCTGTTGTCTTCAAGTTCTCCTTATCACCTTCTTAAAAGACAACTAGTAGGACACTGTGCAAAAATCAGGACTCAGGTTAACTTTTTAGACTAGTCTAGCAGGGCACTTCATACATACAGTAATCCTGTGGGCAACATCTAAGATGTGTCACATTGTTCAGTTTTTATTTGGTCACTCTTCTATTACGATGCTGCCATATTTATGACTTTGCAGGACTGTTAGCTGACAATTAAACAGTCTTCTTATATGCTAGTCACTAGGTAAACAAATGTTTCAGGTCCCCAGGGGAAATACTGGGCATGAGCAGAAGCTGGTTTGCAGACCATTCTTAGGGAAGTTCCTACAAATGTTACACAGGCTTTTAAAATTTGGTAACATGAGTCCCTGCATTATGAGAGAGATGCATTATGGTTTTTGCTTTTTCACAAGTCTATCTTATTTGAAAGGAAATTTCCAAAATCCAGAATTAAAAGCACTATGATTTCAGTAGGTAAAACCATAACATGAGCAGGGCCACTGAGGTTTATTTGATAAAAATTAAACATCTGAAGCTAAACTACTTAAGCCAAACTATTGAAACACTTTTTATTTTGTCTTGCAAATTCAATCCTATAAACACTTCTATAATAGTGAGTTCAACAGCACTTATTCCACGTTTCAGATCTCAGCAGCTACAGCTCTAGTGTGCTCATTGTTTCTCAGGGAATCACAAAATATCTGCAAAGATATGATCCGCAGGGGCAATGGTGGATAAACTCCTATTCACTTGATTTATAATCTCTGTGGTTTTATAGCATACATTTTTAGAAAGCAACTAATCCCTCTATAACTCAACAGAAAGAGGATGCACAGGTGCTATTTGGCCTATTGTGCTAGCATTTTAGTAGATGTGTGTTAAACTTGGTGGCTTTCCAATTCAAGAATTTCCCAAAATAACCCAGATCAATTTTAAAGCACATGTTGGTTTTAATTGGTGCCTAAATCCCTTATTTTACTTCTGTAGATAACACAATTTTTGTATCTGCATATAAAAACAAGTAATGTTAAAAGTATAAGTGACAAGCTATAGACTTGTGATGTTCAGCACATTTTAATCTTCTGCTCACTTAGCACCAGTATGAGAAAGTGTGCCAAAGGATAGGAGTGGATGATGGAGCTATAGCAACCAGTGGCAGAAGCACAGGGATTTGAACCTTCACTCCCCGTGCAAACAGGCAATGTTGTACTCTCTTAGATCCCAAAATATTTTGCCTGCCTTCCCCTCAGATGGAAAAAAAACCCATAAGCAAACAACATTGAAGGCTAAAATATTCTTGTGCTCAATTTGCAAATTATACAATATAAATAGAAGAGTTGTCAGTCATAAACAGCATCTTTCTTTTCCTTTCCCCTCTTTTCATCCTGGAGTTTCCCTTACATGCAAAGCTTGGGGGAAAATATATTAATTGGAACTACATGGAAAGGAATCTATTTTGCCTAGCAGCATCAAACATGCTAAGTGGGAGAGGGCAAACATCACAGATAAAATCCTCGACAACATGGTTAAGAAAGTGGTTGATAATAGTTACAACTTTATTGACTACATTTAATGTAAGATTATAGGGGCAAGATCCAAAATATCATTGCCAATCTCTCTGCCATAATCCTTCCCAAGGCAGCTGACTGGGTAATCACTGTGGATGGCTCGTTATAAGATGCTGCCTGATGGATCAATTGCATACTCTCCCATCACCACCAGGTGAGGGAAAACTGATCACCAAACTTCTGAGATGGGTTGGTGAGAAGACTCCCCTCTGCACTGACCCTTTGTCAAAAGCTCCTGTTCCAGAGTCACAGGTCCTTGCCACCATAGAGATAGCCAGTGCCCCGAGTGATGATCACGTGTGTGGTTTAGTTCACCACCAAGCCTCTCAGTGGTGCACTGAACCCACCAAATTCTGTCTGAAGTCCAAGAGATGCACTTTTTCACTCTGGGAAATGTGGGTGTTGCACAAAGCTTTGACTGAGTTGAAGCTTCACTGAATTACTCCCTTGAAGCAGATTTGTAATTCAGAACAGAGACCCACTCTGAAGCAGTGGATTGAATCAGGGAGCTTCAAAACACTGTATCAAGTGTTTTGCAGATCTGATTATTTTCTGTTGCTTCTGGGGTTGATTCAGATGTTACACAATGTTGTAGTTTCATGTGCACATCAGAGTGAGCTGACTGGCACAATAAGCTGACCCTACATGAGTAGCAAGCCAATGAGTTTTGCTGCCTCACTAAATTATCTCCCTATCACTTCTCTTGGGGTGGCAAGCCTAACATTGTGTGATGGTATGTGGGAATGACCTTGGGAGACAAGATGAAGACCTGCAGCCAAGGCATCAGTCTAATACAGGGCTTTCCAAAGTGCCGCTGCTGGCGATACACCAGTGGCGGCGGCGGCACGCGCGCACGGCGGCGGCGCGGGGAGGCGTGCGGCGGCACGCGCATGCACGGCGGTGGTGCGGGGGGAGTGCGGCGGCGTGCGCATGCACGGCGGCGGCAGCGGTGGCAGCCTCCACTAAAACACGGAAGCACTGATCCCGCGCCGCTGCCGCCGCCGTCGTGCACACACACGCCGCCGCTTCTGGGTGGTGTGGCGACACACCACGCTGTGTTGTGGTGACACACTTTTGTGTCGCGACACACAGTTTGGAAAGCTCTGGTCTAATAAGAGGCAGCTCAGTCTGCAGGGTGGGGAAAAGCATGGGAAGCATTTTAGAAGGATCCCCGCCTAGTTTTCTGGAAATTAAAAGAGAGGAGGGGAGAAATACTTTCGGTCTTGCAAGATTCTGTTTAATGTAAATTTGTAATAAGATAGTGCTGATGCTCCTGGTTGTGCTTCTTGTCTGGACTACCTTGAAAGGCTAACACATTGCTTTGGGCTTCCTTCACTTTCTCAGCTTGAATTTCTATTTTATGCTAATGGACTATTACATTTTTGTGCTGGTTCTGGCAATACAAATAGGAATTCATTTCAACTCTCTGAATATGGACTCAAAGCTGATCAATCCAGTACACACCCTTGGGCCAAATGTGACCTGAAAATTCTGCTTGATTGAGGCATATTGAGGTCTCATGACAATAAGTGAATGGGTGCCAGTTAGACAAGGTGCTGCCCCCCAAATTTACTGTATTTAAGGATAGGCAATTGCAAGACCCGTCAGTCTTGAAGCAGCTTGGGTGAATTTTCAGCTATCTTCTCTTACATCTATGTCACTCACTTCCAATGGCTTGTCTAAATTCCTGTTCTTAGATGGTGTTAATAGTTCCCCTATCCTGAAGGACCTAAAGAAAGAGAGTGAAAATTCTACCCTAAATATAGCAGACTCAATTGCAAACCCGGCTGGTAGTGTGCAAACATCCACAGAGGCTCCTGAATAGTTCATCAGTAATGGGTGTGTCTTCTTTGGGCACAGCTATAAGTGAAAGCATAATATAAATTAAGACAGTAATTAAACTGCTGATAATACATTCACCTCAATGAATGCAACCTTCCTGATAGGGTCATTTTTTAAGTAAATGAGAGATCCTTTTCCAGAATGATAGGATAATGCTATACATTTAAGCAGCAGAATGATATTATGAGTTCATTCTTTTTGTATGATGGAATTTCATTATTTTAATCAAGGTGTGCTGGAATCAATTTTCTTGATGAGATAATTAGAAAATGGATGGGTTTGAGATTAGGCTTGATTAAAAGTAGTCAACTTGGTTTTGATTTTGGTTTTTGAAAAATTGAAGATTGTTTTTATATGACAGAAGGACAAGATTATTGTAGGAACAGAGATATCATGACAAGAGGCACATGCCACACATAAAAGGGTATAATTTCTAATCATTATTGCAAAAAATGGAAAAACAGGTGCTGGACAGACATATCTAGATAGTATTGCAATTTGCAGTAGATAAGAAACGAGACTGCAGAGGTCAAATAAAGGAAGAATCAGGGCCTATGCTGCAGCCCAGAAATACTTTGTGGGTGCAGTTCATTCAATTCACACATAAACATGCCATACTCAATGATTTTCTGTTCTCTTTAGTGGAGAGGGCAGAATCAAATGGAACTGCTCTCAATTATTATTATTATTATTATTATTATTATTATTATTATTATTATTATTATTATTATTTTACCCAACTGTTTTTGAGGTTCTATCCCACAGTGTGCTGTGCTTTGACAAATAATGTGTTTTAGCAATTTTTTATCTCTGTTTTATTGCATTAGTTGTTTACTAGATGCTGTTGCTTTATATCATCAGTTTTGATGTTACTGTCTGAGTGATGCACAAGCACTAAAACGGAAGAATATAAATCCCTATATTAATTGTTATGGATCTGAAAGAGAGTATAATGCCATTTGGCTTTCTACCTAAGGCTGTTCACTAGAATTAACTGGAGGGGAGTGGAAAATTAAACCTGTGATCAAGGGGGAACACCTGCACTTACAAGAAGAAGAAATCTCTAAAGAGAAAGACAGAGTCCAAAAGACAGGTTATATAGAAAAATAGTCAAGTGAATGGAGAAAGAAGATCTTAATAGAGCTCAAACACTGTCCATGACAAGGGTGGAAATGCTAAGATTCTTCATCTGGGTTGAGTTCCTGACAGTTATACTTCAAAACTATTTGGATATTCTATGAAGGTTCTCAGTCATCCAGGTGGAATTGTCTGTAGCTTGAATCATGTCAACTGGATTTCTATTTTCTTAGTGGAAACGTTTCGCTCCTTATCCAAGGAGCTTCTTCAGTCAATATTCAATATTTGGATATTCCTTTCTCCTACTTTATGATGAACTGGGAGTTTTTTAAAATCTAAGACCAACCCCCAGAAGTAATTCTAAACCTTGTCCTTTGATATACAAGCACACTCAGAATGCTGCAAGTTTTCAGTGTATGGTTCCCCAATCATAAATCAAAAGTATAGTCAGAAGCTTTTTCACTCTGTTCATACACACCTGTGGAGGACAAAATTGCCACCTGATGACAGCCACTGCCAATGAATCTTCGGGCCAGCCATCAGGAATATAAGAGACAAGGTTACTTCCCCTTCTATTGGTTTCTTTTTTAAGATGCATACCTATGAAACTCTGTCCATAGAACCACAAGAAACCATCAGACTCCACTTCTAACCCCACTCAAGTGTGGAGGGCTTGATGAAAGAGTTGGCAACTGTAATGGAGAAACATCTGCAGAAATTAAAATATTTAAAATATTATGTATTGTGAATAACGTATGAGAATGAGCTAAATGAGCAATCAAACCAGGCAAGGAGCTGTTAAAATATTGATCTAAATGACCTAGCAAATTTCCTTTACTTTCAGTGGAGCCAAATAAGCCTGCGGCAGTCGAAGAACAAAGGTAAATGTATGAGGATTGTGGTGAGAAGGGAAAGCTGAAAGCTACTAGAAAGAAAGGCTATTACTCAATATACAGTAAACTGCATACATCATATTTTATGCATACAAGAAAAATGTTTCCCTTCTGTTTTAGCACAGTACTCCTACTACAATTTCACATCCAAGAACTTCCACCCACTATAAGAGTGACTTCTTTTGTAATTGCAGAACTAAGCTAGTGGTGTTAAACCTGTCTGTGACTGAGAATGCTTGTTTTATAAAATCCTGTGATATCTTATTTGTTTTAGAAAAACTTGTTAATTAAATCTATCAGCTTACTGGACAGAAGGAGGTGTAGAAAAACAGGACAGATAATATTTAAGAAGCAAACATTAGCTGTTTTTGTTTGTTTGTTTGTTTTGCCTTCAAGTCAGTTTTTGACTCCTGGTGACTTCCTGGACTAGTCCCTGCAGTTTTCTTGGCAAGGTTCTTCAGAAGTGGTTTGCCATTGCTTCTTCCTAGGGCTGAGAGAGAGTGACTGGCCCAAGGTCACCCAGCTGGCTTTGTGCCTAAGGTGAGTCTAGAACTCACGGTCTCTGTCCTAGTGCCTTAACCACTACACCAAACTGGCCCTTTTAAGCTGTCCAACTGGAATAATCTAATAATAGTTTTTCTTCAAAATCAGCAATATGATGGCAGGTTGGATGGGAGATAACAAAATGGAGTTTGCTGAATATATTCATCTATTCCAAATGAAAGTGTTATTAGGCCTTCCAACTGCTTCCTAGTAGGTGTGTTAATTAATTAGGTGAGATGGGCAGCTATACAAATTGAATAAACAAATGCACAAATAAATAAATTGATTTGATTTAGCTGTTTTGGATAGATTGCTGAACTGAGGGGGAAGTCTCTGAAATAGATGAAATGTGAATACGCCTGAAGCTTCCCATTGCCATTCAATGCAGGTAATGCTGACCTAGACAAACCAATGGTCTGACCTGGAACAAGGGACTTCCTGTCCTTTCCTAGGGCTGATGGCTGCAGGAATAATGGTTGCTTGCTTGCCCTTAACTGGAAAGAAGAGAACTTTCATGTCAAAAGTGGTGACGGTAGCTACTGATTTCATGTGCAGTAAAAGAGTCAACAGGAAAGAAGAAAAAACCACTACCCCATACCTGCTATCCTGATCTCTGCACTCATTGCAAGATTTTGTAACCCACAGTTATCTACATCTGTTTTGTATTTGCTTAATTTAAAGCAACAACAAGGCAAACTGTGGGTCAAAACTGATTCACCCTTTCCCCAAAGTCTCAAGAGTAACTTTGCTTCTCTGAATATCAGTATCATGCATAATTTCTGATCGATGTTCTATGAATAGTTCATTAACTGAATTACAATCTGCATTGTAAATACATATTGTATACATTTTTTATTGCCACAGAACAAGTCGCAAAAAGCTCCTGATAAATTTAAACATGCATGATCCGACAAACCATTTTGTGGAAGACAAATCATAGTTACGTATACAAAGGATGATCTGAAATCAGAGCACGGCCCTGCATCATTCCATGATTTGACAGACCTCCGGTATTCAAAGACTTCAAGGGGAATAGTTCTGGTTCCAGATTCCCGTTCTTACTCCTCAGAGGAGCTAAATTCATGTCATGGCTCCTGTGAAATGGCAGCATTCTGACTTGGTGTCATGGAACGTAAGCTGCAAACTGTGTTTCAACTAAGTTTATCAAGCAGCATTTTAAGGCACCATGTGAGTATAAATATAAAACAGATTATCATTGCTTTCAGAAAAAATTATTGGCTGACACACTGCATCAAGACTGTTTAGCAGCAGGAGTTTTAATGAAAGAAAAGAAGACTAGATTGATGCTGCACACCTATTAACACTTCCCAATACATACATACATACATACATACATACATACATACATACATACTTATTTATTTATTTATTTATTTATTTATTTATTTATCAAATTTATCACCGCCCATCTCTACCACAGTATACTCTGGGCGGTTTACAATAAATATTAAAAATTAAAAAAGCTATAAATCGTTAAAGTACAATATCATAATAAATAGAAATATAAAAATCCAGAGGATGGTAAGATCATAAAAGGAGGTTATTACTAAGCTAACCACCCCCACGAGGAACTATCACTTCCTTTGTCCCAAGCCAGGCGGCAGAACCAAGTTTTTAAAGACTTCCGGAAAGCCAGGAGTGAGGGCGCCTGCCTCACCTCCGGGGGCAAGATATTCCACAGGGTGGGCGCTATCGCAGAGATATACAAAAACTAACCACCATGGTGCAAATTAAGATGGAAACTAATTGCCTGGAAAGCATCCTTTCAGTTATTCCTCATGATTTGTTCATTCAGAATGTATGGCTCTACACAGAAGTCAAGTACTCTTTTTCATTTAACTTCTGCATGAAACAGATTCAAAAAGATTCTTCCAAGTTTATAAATCCACCAATGCTTAAAACTTTAATGGGGACACTCTTCCTGCTTATAAGATGTAAACTAGGACAGTTAATCTTTTCCTAGCTCTCCTGACATATATGCTGTTTCTACATCAGGACAATCGGAAAAAAAAGTCCCATAATGATCTTGTAATATAAAGAAATAATAAGGGAGGGAGAGACTCAAAAGAGAATTAATCTTCACATAGTGCATATTTAAATGGCTGTTAGTTAACTTAACGGAAGGTTCGTGTGTCTTTCTTTTAAAAAATGCTAGAGCACTATGGAAATTGAGCTATTGCCTTTGTACAAAATAAATTTAGCTCCAATATTTTTACAAGGCCTTCGTTGCTACTCTACTGAGTACTAATCTGCGGCATATTTCATGACTGCTGGTTCCTTTACAGATGATGTTTGTTCCTAAAAGGCAGAAGCTATCCACCACTTTGATATCTTCATTGTCAATTCTAAGGCTGGCTGTTGTCATTAGTTTGGCCTTCTTTATATTTAATTTTAATTTAAAAAAAATTAAATTTAAATTTAATTTTAGTCCCATTTTTTTCACTGTGCTTCTTGACTTTTATTACTAGAGCTCGCAGGTCCTTTGCATTTTCGGCCATTAGTGTCATCAGCATAGTGCAGATTATTCATGTTTCTTCCTCCAATTTTAAAACCTTGCTCATCTTCTTCCAATCCAGCTTCCCTTAATAATTCAGCATATAGGTTAAATAAATAAGGGCACAGTAGATAGACTTGCCTGACTCCTTTGCCAGCTTGGAGTTGTGTTGTTGCCATGTCCTGTCCATACTATGGCTTCCTGACCTGTACTGTACTAGGTTTCTCATGAGGACAATGAGATGTTCTGGGATTCCCATTTTTCTAAGCACATTCAGAGTTCAGAGATCTTTTGGAAGACTTTCCTTGTTTTTCCATATCTGTTTCCATTTTCAGTGTCTTTACAAATGTTGTTATCAAAATTAGATAAGCCATGAAACAGATAAAATGAGCTGCACAAACATCTATACACCTCCCCACAAACAAAATCCCCCCAGAGCTGCATTGGAACCTTACAACAAAAGTTATACTTTTAACATTCTTCTTGGAATAATACTATACTAATTCTTTAATACAGAAAGTTGAAACTGCTTCTTGTATTGCTGGAAAATGACTAGCACTTAAGAAAGTGATGATTCATAACTAGTTTTTTATATACCACATGTACTGCCATTGCCAATGACAGTGGGTGGGTGGGTAGGTAGACAGACAGCTATAAGTTCAGTTCCATAAGATCTGTTTTGGGGCCTCTATTAATTCACTTTAAAATGGATAGAAAATTTGGTTTTGAAAAAGATGGATTTATTAGGTGGTGCCAGACTTTGCATTTGATTGATTTGTTTACAGGTAAACAGATTTTTAATATAGTGGAGGGCTTTTCTATATTTTGCTCAAATGAGAAGCAGTTGACAGATCTCACTGAGAGGTGGTAACATCTATAATAAAAATAGAAGCAACATAGAACAATAGGGTAAATTGGCACTGAAACAGTGATTAAGGCCCTTAGTTTGTTATGGAAAAATTAAAGGATTAAGGTGTGAAGATGACACTGTAAATTAGAAAATTCATAAATTAAAGCTTTCCTGGAGATTCAAAGACATGTACACTATTATTATCTCACTATGGGTTAGAAGGAAAAAATAAACCAGGATTCTGGTTTAGCATTTCATCCAAATACAGCCAGTGCCTATTTTTTCAAATATGTGCATTGTATGATTATTTTGATGTATTGGAACATAATTCAGTTTTTAGAAAAAACTTAAATGGCTGGTTACAACAAGGAAGTATGAAATATTATGGGTGAACGGATTATTTCTATGCTAGCTATTAATTATAGAAAACAATGTTATAAAGAGTAAACTTTGAATAAGATTGGGGAATTGTCACAATGGAGGCTGAGTCCGATGAGTCCGATTTTGAAATAGAAGGGTCATTAGCATTCAAAGCGGGAAAGGACGATTATGGCATGAATTTTGAATCAGCTCCTAAGCAGCTGATTGGAGACAACCCAGAAGGAGACTTGCCTCCACCTATTAGCACGTGAGAACGGAGGTGGGAAAGGCGGGCAGAGCAATGCGAGGCACGATTGGTCCCCGCTCACAAACGGCGCGAAAATCAAAGGGATAAAAGGCGAGCGCAGTGGACAACCGTTGCTGGAGACAACCGTTCACATTCCGTACCATGCCCTGGAGTGAATCGAGATTTAGTCGCTGAGCCAGTTCCTCCGCTTGGACCTAGCCCTGAGACCACACCGGGGCCTTGCTCCCCAGTTCAGCCCAGCTTTGAGCCAGAACCCTGTCTCGCTGATCAGCCTAGCCTTATGATGGAGCACAGTCTTGCTGCCATGCCGAGCCCCGTGCCTGAATCCTGCCTTGCGTTCGCACCGAGCCTCGAGTCGGAGATTTGCCTTGCTGCCACCGTGCCAAGCACCATGTCAGAATCCTGCACTGTCCTCGCCTCAAGCATCAAGTTGCAACCCCGTCTTGCTACTGCCACACCGAGACTCACTCCAGAATCTTGCCTTGCCCTTGTAAGAAGCCCCGAGTCGCAACCCTGTCTTGCTGCCACCGCACTGCACCTCGCGCCAGAATCCTGCCCTGCCTTTGCACCAAGTCGCGAGCTCCAATCTCATCTCGCCACCACTGCACCGAGCCTCGCACCCAAGCCATTTCCCATAGTCACGCCGAGATCCACGTCGGAGCCTTGCATTGCAGCCACATGGTGGCTGCCCGCGTGTGCACCAACCAAGAACGAACCACTGTAAACCGCATGAACTCTATGAGCACCTCGTGACTCTTTTGTTTCTCTAGTTATATCTTTGTGCCTTGTTGTAAATAAAGACTTATTTCACACCTTCCCTGCTTCGGGTCTTAGTCGGAAAAAGGACAGAAATAAAGGAAAATATAAAAAGCATAGAATGGGTTTTTGCAAAAATGATGAAAAGATGCAAGTTACCATGAAGGCAGATTAGAAAAAGAATCCTTTTGTCTAATTTTTCGATTAGGAAAATTGTCAGTAATTTTAAATTGGAGCTGTATTATCTGTCAGTGAACTTTGTGGCCACCTGCATACTAAAAGAAAGACTTCTCAAGATAGATGGGTGGGGGATGAAGCTGTGGGTAATAAGCCAAATAGCCACATGGTTCAATTTCCCAGAATTTACTTGAAGAAGATACTGTGATGGCTGGAAGAAAAAAACAGAACCTGAAAGGCCTAGACATTGAATTGATGTTTGGTGAGAAATTGGCCAGTAAATGTGACTTTTCCTGTCACAGTATTATGTGTGTACTTCCCTACGGCATCCTGAAGCAATCCTGAACATGGGCATCCACAAGGAATGGTCCAAATTTGCAAGATGGCAGGTATGGAATCATGATCAAAGCACTGTTCCTTTAGTACATACATGTCACGTGTGCATATCATCCATGTGGGGCTTTTATCATGACAACAAATCTGTCATCTTGCAGATTTTCACATGCATGCACTCCTCCTAGATGCTATTGGTCACAGAGATACAAAACTCCCTTTTCAAGGTAGCAGTACTAAGTGTGGGCTTATGCCAAACCTATAAACATAGCCCATCTGCTGCTTTTCTGTCCAGTGGACTGATTTACACTACCTTTTTTTCAAGCAACCAAAACCTTCTGAAGAATTTACCTTGAAAAAAAACTGCATACGTTCATTGGCAAAAAATCCTAAGCCATAAGGAAGAATAAATTGCTTTTATATATTGATTTTCATCCCTTCAAGCACTTTACTAAGCAATGATGAGGTAATATTCCATTATTCCCATTTTAGAACTCAAAATGAATGTGCAAAGAAGTAAAATAATTTGTCCAAGGTCATGGTGTTGATCCTCAATAGAAGCAGGGAGATGACTCGGATCCTCAGAATAACCTACTTAATGGGGAATTAAATCACAGTTCTTATTTAGCTCATGAGATGGATGTCCTGCTTGCACTAAAATAAAGCATGCTGTTTTCTTTAACTTAATGGGTGTAGTGTAAGTAATGAGCATACACCAGTTCAAGACATTGCAAGAATCATCTCTACTTGTGAATATTGAAGAAAGCAATGCTAAAAGAAACATGAATCCAACAAGAATGCAGGAATACAAAGCAGTTTCAAAGGCTTCCAGAAGACCCATAAAAACATAATGGTAGAATTTCAGCCAAATCCTAATTAGATGTGAGGCTGACTGAATCTGTACTAAACCTTTCCAACCCAGAATGGTGCGCATGTTTTTCAAGCTCTCATTAGATTCAGTGCATGCAGTGTACTGACAAACATTCATTCAGGAAGCCTTTGAAAGTTAACGTTTTTCAATCTCTTTTTTTTGTATAGTAATAATCAATAAAGATGACTTGTAATTACTGCTGTGCATGGATAAATGCTTACAAAGCAGCCAACAGTGGGTGGAATAAAAAGTAGCTGGAAGACAGAGCATAAAGGCAGAACTTCCCACATAAGGATTCATGGCTGGAGGAGGTAAAACATACAACAGGCAAAGAATTGTGGCAAGTAGCTAAATGATTAGGAAATAAAGGAGTTGGCCAAGCTTTCTCCCATCCAGACCAGATCCATTAAGTACTCTCTGAATACCAGACCAAGAGCACAACCAGAGAACTAACCTCAGTGAGGTGTCTTGATTAGCTCATTCCACCAGAGAATGGTGAGATCCTAACAGAATGGTTGCCTTTTTGTTATCATTATTATTATTTATTTAATTAATTTATATAACCGCCCATCTTCCCCAACGGGGAACTCATGTAGGCATATAGGTAAAAGGTAAAGGTAAAGGTCCCCCCCGCACATTTGTGCAGTCGTGTCCGACTCTAGGGGCCGGTGCTCATCTCCGTTTGTTAGCCGAAGAGCCAGCGTTGTCCGAAGACGCTTCCGCGGTCATGTGGTCGGCGTGACACACACGGAACGCTGTTATAATTTATAACATATATATATGAGATATATGTGTGTGTGTGTGTGTGTATTATAAATAATATACCATCTGCCTTATCCTGCTTCAAAGACACATACAGTATTTTAAGTTGAGCTGAGCTAAACATTCTTAAAAACCTACATCACATTTGTTTTTCACTCTAGAAAAAGAAATCTATTTTGCCATTTTTTCTCCAAATATCCTCCAACATCTTTTGTGATTTCTATTCCATTACCATCACAAACAACACACACATATGCAAACACATATAATTCTATTTATAATGGAAAGAGAAACTAGATCTGGGTGTTGTGAAAGATGTAACATTGTAGCTAGGCTGCCAATCCAGCTGCTGCTGCTGCTGCTGGAAATTGTAAGAAAAAGTCAGGAAGCTTTTGATAAGTTCCACCTGGGAGAAACAGTTGAGAATTTCTCTGCTCACAAATAGTATAAGAACACTAAAGGACATTTGTGCACAGCTTTTGCATCAGACCCATGGCACACATAGAATATAATACCTTCAAATTTTAAACAACTACTAGTTATTTGAAATCACACATGTTAAATTAGAGGTCCATACTTATCATGGGATTACTCCAAGAGGCTTGCAATACTTTGGCAACATATACACTCAGCTATTTGTGAGTATGTGATTTCAAGTTCAGTCATTTCATTTTGCAGAATGGCAGCAGTGTTGTGTCTGTATAATATGCAAATACAATATATGATCTGTATGCTGCTGTAGCTCAGATTTGGGGCCTGATCTGCCTATAGTGGAGCATTGTCATCATTTTTTAATATACCCTGATGCTTTTGTTTAGCAACTCTTGCACAGCATGTAAATGTGCTGCTGCATTGGCAGCTGGATTGGGATTTCAGAATTTGCTTTAGTGTTGCCTTTAGGTTGTATTGTCAATCTTTTTCTAGACAAAGTAGAAAAGAAACGGAAAATTAATGAGAATAAAACACACAGAAGTTCCTTTCCCCCTCCATAGAACAATTAGTACTAATATAGTAAGAGCAACAATTAGCACTTAATGAAAACTGATGTTGCAGACAGAGCTCATGCACTGAGAATTAGAAGTTTACTGTATTTACACTCATTTTAAGCAATAGGCTCATCCAGTTTCCTTCATAGATTTTTTAACTTGGTTGGTTGTCCTGCCTTTCTAAAGTATCACTTTAGAAAAAAATAATATAGTTGATTTGAGATAATGACCAAGTAGATATGCACACTTGACTTTCTTGTACAATATGATTCAAACGCTGACTGCAAAGAATATTTTAAAATCCTTTGTCATAAGTTAGGGCTTCTGAACCTGGTCTGCAAAAATCCAGATGACCACTAGATGGCAGCAGAGAGTTGGAGTGTTATGTATCTCTTTGCTATCATCTAAGGGTCACCTGGATTTTTGCAGACCAGATCCGCAACCCTACAGGTAGATGTGCTTCACTATCTTTTTTAACGATGATGATGTGCCATCAAGTCGTTTTTAACTCCTAGCGACCACATAGATAGATTTTCTCCATGACAAGCTATCCCTAACCTGGTCTTTCAGGTGTCCCAACAGCACACTCATTGCCACTGTAACTGAGTCCATCCACCTTGCTGGTGGTGGTTGTCCTCTTCTTCTCTTTCCTTCCATCTTTCCCAGCATTAGAGTCTTTTCCAGGGAGCTAAAGCTTTGCCTAATGTGTCCAAAGTGGGATAATTTGAGCCTGGTTATTTGTGTCTCAAGTGAGAACTCTGGGTTGATTTGTTCGATGATCCATTTGTTTGATTTCTTGTCCATGGTATTCTCAGGAGTCTTCTCCAACACCAAAGTTCAAAGGTGTCAATACTGTTCCTATCCTGCTTCTTCAAAGTCCACTTTTTTTAATGAAGCAGATGTAAACAAAAGACCTACACAGGGTAAATTACAAGACTCAAGGGTTAAAGTAAGGATGGAGGAATGGATGCTGAAACATCTCAGTATAAATACTTAAAATACTACATGACAACTTCATTGCTCCTAAGATTCATTTGTGCAAAAGCTTCTCCTATGTTTGCTCTTATATGGCACTCACATCAGATTGTGGCAATTTCCCAGTGCCTTCCTCTAATATGGCAACTCTTGTCTGGGGCACAGAGGGAAAACATGAGACTAGCAGTGATCCAGATGGCCCACTGCAAAAAGGCACAAAAGGATCACATAACCCTGAAACTGAAAACCTAGATGTCTATGAAGGTTCTCAGTCATCCAGGTGGAATTGTCTGTAGCTTGAATCATGTCAACTGGATTTCTATTTTCTCAGTGGAAACGTTTCACTCCTTATCCAAGGAGCTTCTTCAGTCCAAGGAGCTTCTTCAGTTGAAAACCTAGAAGGAATCATGCAGGTTTGCCATTGTTACACCAAGATTTTGAACCTACCTGACAATCCATTGGTCCTCCATAGCCATCTCCTATCTGCATCTTTTTCCCAGAAACATGGAAGACAGCTGTAGAGTACATGGCATGATGCTCGTCGCCTGCCAACTCAAAAGGAGTTCAAACAGTATGTTTCCTGCTGTTCTTCTTAAAGCTGGCTTCAAAGGACACTGATTGAGTTGAGCTGCTGCTCCTGGCTTTCTGTTTCCTTTCAGCTGAGGAGACTTGGACAGGGTTGCCATCAGCCTCAGGAGGACAAAAGCCTTGCTGGAATCCATCAAGGCTTTCTAGAATTAACCTACCAGAAACTGAAAAGAGACAGTGTTGCCAGCTGAGCTTAATTTTCTCCATATTTTCTGAAGGCTGTGAGAAATATACTTTCTAGTTTTAACCATATTAAAAAAAAAACATATTTAAAACCTATACACATAAATGCCTGTAGAGCACACTTTGTGGGGGCAAAGTAGACATCTGTGTTTGTCTCAGAATCTGGTTCCCATGTTAGCATTATTGTTCCATTGTTTTTTATTCCTTGTGAGAATCTGCTGTGTTATATACCATCATCTGCCAGCAATGCCCCTCTGGTTTCTACGTAGGAAAAAGAGGCCGAAGATTGCACAAAACAATTAATGGACGCGCGTTTGACACCAGGACTCAAAACCAAACCAAAGTAATATCAGAACATTTCAACCTTCCAGGATGCTCCATTACAGATCTCAAAGTAGACATCTTGGAAAAAAAAGAAAAATTACCAGCACAATTGAGCAAGAAATTGAGCTGAACTCACATACTGTATATCAAAACCCCAATTTCTCCTTCTATTCTCTGCATAGCAAAATCTGAAGGATTGGAGAATGGCCGAGAAGGCAATATCAGTGTCCTTTGTCTCCAAAAAAGCCTTCTGTAAGGGGACAACTTATTTCAGGACTAATAAATCATCCTTATGGTGCTGAACTAATTTCCTCTATGGATTGTTTTCTACAGTTCTCTACCTGTTCCCTTTAACATGATGATTCAGAAAAGAAGAAATCAGAAGTATGTATGCAGAATAAAGGATATTTTCATATTGTTCCATGATTTGAGTGAATTGTCTTCTTAGTTCTGTTAGAGGGACCTATTAGTGCCACATTAGGAATGGCCAATATAATAAATGAATAAATGAGATCTCTGCAACAGGACCTTTTTAAAAAGTGCCATTTGCAGTAGTAAAAAAAAGGTAAAGGTCCCCCCCGCACATTTGTGCAGTCGTGTCCGACTCTAGGGGCCGGTGCTCATCTCCGTTTGTTAGCTGAAGAGCCAGCGTTGTCCGAAGACGCTTCCACGGTGATGTGGCCGGCATGACAAGCGCGGAACACTGTTACCTTCCCACCGAAGTGGTACCTATTCATCTACTTGCATTTGCATGCTTTTGAATTGCTAGGTTTGTAGTAGTGGAATTATATAAAAATGTTAATAATAATAAGTTCATGAATTGTGACACGCTGTCATCCAAAAATCATTTCATAATTTGAAACCTAGGAGAACTTAGCTTCAGAAATTTATTATCTTCATTTCTGCTGATGTGAGAAGCTGAAAAACAGATTTAACTGTTCGAGGAGTAGACAGCATGTGATCACAGGGATGGGACATCAATGTGGGAACAGCACCCAAGACCCAGGTAGAAGTGATCTCAAACACAGTTAGAAGGCAATCTAGGATTGTCTCCACTTCTTCTGCCTTGAAATGCTGAGCACAAACAACAAAGCATCCAGAGTGGCTGTGCATGCATACACATATGGAGACAGCTGATAACTACTTAATGTCACTATGACTTAAACTCTTAAATATCATAGTAAGACAATATTCTGCTACTTATGGACAGTACATTTCTAGATAACAAGAAGCACATATTTATGAGTTGATTTTATATAAATATCAAAGAGTTTTATATACAGTTCTGTATCCACAGGGATCATTTCTTTCAGGTAGGTAAAGTCTCTTAAGTTTATGTTGACTGAAGATCTAACATTAGATAATCTGCTTAGAAGTTTTGTTTTTCTCCCTACTTTCCCAGTCTTTTCACTGTCTCACAGTTACCAAATATGAACAAAGTTGTTCTGCTCCATTTTTGTATAGCCATAGATAAACAGTACATAACAGAAAGGTACAACATCTATGTTGAAATATTTTTGAAAACAATCTTTATGGTTGTTCTAAAAATTATTTTATTTTCTAGTAAAAAAAACAAGCTAAAAAAGACTATAGAAAACAGATGGGAAGTAAACAGATAATTGTAATGATATATATATATATATCTTATTAGATTAGTATATATTAGATTTTAAATGACAAAAAAGGGAAACAGAAATTATGCTTATGGTATTTAAGAAATGCTTTTGGATTTATCAGTATATCCCATGTTGTACAACAGGGGTGGGGAACCTTTTTTCTGCCAAGGGCCACTTGGATATTTATAACATCATTCGCAGACCGGGGGGCGGGGTTTGTGGGCGGGAGCCAATCGTGCAAAAGGGGGTGGGTTTTGTGGGCGGGAGCTCCTAGAGGGCCAGACCAAATGATTTTGTGGGCCTTATATGGCCCGCAGGCCAGATGTTCCCCACCTCTGTTGTACAAGATGGTTAGAGCTTCTCTCATATGCACAACCTTCAAAGTAGTGCAAAATATTTCTTCTAGATTTTTTCAATCATTACAAATGGAATTTTTAGGGCATTTCCACACTGACACTACTACAATTACCCTGCAATTCACAGAATTGGGAAGTTCCCAAAACCACGAAGAAAGTTTGAAGGTGACCCACATTTGTTCTCATCTTAGCTGATCTTTAAGTGCCAGGATCCCCCCGGGACTTCCTCCAGCTGATCAATTACAGAGCCCAGACAGTTGTATAAACCTTTGTCCTGCCCACCATTCATGCTGTTGTCATCCATTTGGCAGTCACTATAGTCACTGTGGGAGGAACTGACAAGCTGACATAGCACATCCATCCTTTCCTGATGGAGGATGCTAGTGCTCGAAAGAGAACAATAGGATTAAATGCTGGTGGGAGAGGAGAGAATCTAGAATCAAGAGTTCCCACCAATGAGAAGACACTCCATTCTCAAGCTTGGTGGAGTTGAAGGATCTGAAGCTATAAAATTTCTGATTTTTACTGCTTTGCAGCAGTTTCAAAAATAAATCAGCTCAGTTACCCATGGGGAATGATGGTATGGGCTCAAGGGAGTGTGTTAGCAAGGTTGTAGCAGTATAAAGTCCCATGTAGAAATGCAAGATGTTTGAGGGAGCATACAAAATATCCTGTTTTCACTGTACAATAATTTCTACAGTGGGCTGCTGCCTCACTAACTTTCCACATTTTATTTATTTATTTATCAAATTTCTATGACTGCCCATCTCCCCCTCAAGGAGGGACTCTGGGAGGTTCACAACACAACATCAATAAAATGCAATAAAAACAACAATAAAAATATAAATACAATAAAATCCCAGTGGCAGGTGGTTCTTACAGTGACGCTGAACATATTTAAAATATTTGAGGCGGCTCTAGGAAATCAGCCATCCCCAGGCTTGACCACTTTCCTTCTTGTCCCAGGCAAGATCACAGAGCCAAGTTTTTAATTTTTTCCTGAAGTCCAGGAGTGAAGGGGCCTGTCTTATCTCTGGGGGGAGGATGTTCCATAGGGCCGGTGCTACTGCAGAGAAGGCTCGCCTCCAGGACCCCGCTAGATGGAATTCTTTCATAGAGGGGGTCCGCAGCATGCCCTCCCTGAAAGATCGGGTGGGACGGGATGATGTAATGGGGATGAGGCGGTCCCTCAGATAACCTGGTCCCATGCCATGTAGTGCTTTAAAGGTGATAACCAACACCTTGAATTGGACCCGGAAGCATACTGGTACCCAATGCAGCTCACGGAGCAGAGGTGTTATGTGTGTCGATCTTGGTGCACCTAAAACTGCCCGTGCGGCTGCATTCTGCACCAGCTGTAGCCTCTGGATATTCTTCAAGGGTAGCCCCATGTAGAGCGTGTTACAGTAATCTATATGGGAGACAACCAGGGAACGAGTGACCGTTCGAAGGGCCTCTCGGTCAAGGAAAGGGTGTAACTGGCGCACAACACTAAGTTGAGCAAAGGCCCTCCTGGCCACAGCTGCCACCTGCTCTTCAAGCAGGAGCCATGAGTCCAAGAGGACCCCCAAGTTACGCACCGGGTCTGTCTGGGGTAGTGCAACCCCATCCAGAACTAAAGATGACAAATTCCCAGAAACGGAGGGGCCATTAATCCACAGCCACTCCGTCTTACCATGGTTCAGCTGAAGCCTGTTTTTCCCCATCCAGACCCCTACAGCCCCCAGGCACTTGGACAGGGTGGTCACTGCATCACCTACTTCACCCGGGATGGAGATGTATAACTGGGTATCATCGGCATATTGATGATACCTCAGCCCATGGTGACGGATGAACTTACCCAGTGGTTTCATGTAGATGTTAAAAAGAGCGGCGAGAGTACCGAGCCCTGTGGACCCCACAAAGAAGGGCCCGTGGACTGGCTCTCTTGCTCCCTATCAACACCAACTGGGACTGGCCCTGGAGGAAGGAGGTGAACCAGCGCAAAACCACGCCACCCACCCCCAACTCCCTGAGCTGTCACAGAAGGATACCATGGTTGACGGTATCAAACACCGCTGAGAGGTCAAGAAGAGCGAGAATGGATGCACTGCCTCCATCTCGCTCCCGCCAAAGATCATCCATAAGCGCGACCAATGCTGTTTCCATCCCATGACCTGGCCTGAAACCTGACTGAAAGGGGTCCAGATAATCCATTTCATCCAGAATCCTCTGGAGCTGTAACGCCACCACCTTCTCAACCACCTTCCCCAAAAAGGGGAGGTGGGAGACTGGATGAAAATTATCCAGTATAGTAGGGTCCAGTGATGGCTTCTTGAGGAGGGGGTGCACCAGCGCTTCCTTGAAAGCTGCCGGAAACACCCCCTCTCTCAAGGATGTATTTACCATCATTTGGACCCAGCCACAAGTCACCCCCCCCCCCGAGCTGCTTTCACCAGCAGGAGGGACAAGGATCTAATTGGCATGTGGTGGCATTTACAGACCGGAGGACTCTGTTCACTTCCTCAGGACCAATGGGGTCAAACTGCTTCCAGATAACAAGGTGAGTACGTTCCCTGGGTGTCTCCCCAGACTTTGCCTCACGCTGAGAGTCCAACTTGGAGCAGATCCGAGCGATTTTATCCTGCAGATGCCTAGAAAATTCCTCAGCCCAACCCTGTAGATGAACTTCTGACTCCCCTTTCCCCAAAAGGGATCGGGTAATCTTAAACAGGGTCGCTGGGCGGCATTCTGCGGATGCAATGAGAGCAGAGAAATATTGATGTTTCACCACTCTTACCATCACAAGGTAGGCCTTAACTGCAGCTCTAGCCTGTGTTTGGTCAGATTCAGTCTTTGTCTTCCTCCAGCGGCGCTCTAGGCGTCTCTTAATCCTCTTCAGAACCCTTAGCTCCCCCGTGAACCATGGAGAGTATTGGATTCGCTGGGACAAGAGATCTGAGGCAAAGGCGCGATCTTGTCCAGGGCCTTGGCCACCTCCCTATTCCAGGTAGTAGCCAGGGCCTCTGCTGGACCATTCAGCAAATCCTTGGGTATAACCCCCAGCTCCCTCTAAAACCCCTCTGGGTCCATCAGTCGCCGGGGGCAGACCAATCAAATAGGTCCTGCCTCCCTGAGGAAGGGGGCGGCATAAGAGAATCTCAAAGTCACCAGGGCGTGATCTGACCATGGCAAAGGGGAGAGCTGTAATTCTCCCCATGCTGCCATTGCTCCGACAAGAAAACTAAATCTGGTGTGAGGCCACTGTCTCGAGTTGGTCCCTGAATGATTTGGAACACGCCCATGGTCTCCATGGTGACCATGAACTCCTGGGTCATTTCCGAGGCCCGTCCCAGGGACGGCAGATTCAAGTCCCCCAGAACCATAAGTCTGGGGAACTCCACCGCCAACCCCAAGATGGCCTCCAGCAGCTCAGGCATGGAGGATGCTACGCAGCAGGGAGGCTGGTACAGTAGCAACACTCCCAACTGTTCACGGGAACCCAACTTAAAGAACAGGGTCTCACATCCAGAAACTTGTGGAGCAAGGCCCCTGATGGCTACCAGGGATTCTCGGATGACAACAGCCACCCCACCTCCCCGGCCCCGAAGGTAACATTTAACATTTCAGTTAAATCCTGAGATCATAAATGATCGTGAGACATTATGAGAGGATCATTTTTCAGACTAGAAAATGAAGGTGCCAAGGGTAGCAAAGTGATAAGAAAAATGTGAAAATAATGAACAGCATCATACAATACTAAAATTCAAAAACATCAACAAAAATTGGGAAAAAAATCAAAACTACATTGAGCAGTGACATCCACAGGAAGCATCAAAACAGGCAAGATGGGAAGAATTATGGAACAAATCCATAAAATTTACTCTAAGCTACAATCTAAAAGAAAATTGGTACAACATGTTTTACAGATGGTACACAACTCTATCAATAATCTCACACACCTCTATCAATAATCTCCAAGATAGATAAATCATACAGCAATAAATGTTGGAAATGCCATGAAACAGAAGGAACACTTACCACATGTGGTAGACATATAAAAAACCTCAAAAGTACTGGAAAGATACACATAGTACAATGCAGAAAATTTTGGAAATTAAATTCAGAATCAAATCACAACTTTTTTTGCTAGGTATAATCCCACAATATGGCAACAAGAAATATCATAATTTACTGAGATACATGCTCAAGGCAGCAAGAATAAATTTTACCAAACATTACAAGAAAGATACAATTTGGATGATATCTGATTCAGAACTTAAGCTTGGAGAATATCAGCAATGGCAAAATTAACAGCATATATTCACAACAGAAGTTTAACTAAATTCAAGCAAGAATGATTCCCATGTATACAATATATATCACAGTACGGCAAATATAAACACTTACAGCACAGTGTATGGTTTCTAAGGAGGCCTAAATGCTTATAAACACTGCAAATTGGTAGAGGCACAAGAAGGGAGAAGAAATCACATAGCTTTTTAAACATGTTGTTTATTTTCTGTATTGTACTTTTTTAAACATGCATAAACAACAGTAAGTAACAATACAGTGGAGACCTTAACTATTAAACCTTTATTATATAAAGCATTAAGTATTAAACCTTTATTATATAACAAATAATTTAATGTATTTTGCAGTTATTTATCAATGCTACCTCCAGCAAAGGAGATCGTTACCTTGCTGTGGTGCTGAAGCTTGAGCACCTCAATGATGCCATGAGCTAAACTGTGAAGGGACACCCAAGATGGGAAGGTCATGGCAGAGAGGTCAGACTAAATACGATCCCTGGGGAAGGTAATGGCAACCCACCCCAGTATTCCTGCTGTGAAAACTAAATGACCGCCCCACTTGGTCATGCAGAGAGGGCATGCTACGGACTCCATCGACAAAAGAGTTTCACCTAGTGGGGTCCAGGAGGTGCGCCTTCTCTGCAGTAGTGCCCACCCTTTGGAATATCTTGCCCCTGGAGCTGAGGCAAGTTTCTTCGCTCCCGACCTTCCGGAAAAACTTGAAGACCCGGTTCTGCCACCTTGCTTGGGATGGGAATGCCAATAGTTCCTCTTGGGAGTGGCTGGTGCCATGAAAGCTGCCTTATTATTAACATCTTTCTATTTGGATTTTATATGTAATTTATTGATGTTGTAATCTCATATTTTTAACCTGTTTTGTTGTGAACCGCCCAGAGTTCCCTGGTTGGAGGAGATGGGCGGTAATACAAATTTAAATAATAAATAAATAAATAAATAAATCAGTAAGAGATATGTCGGTATACAATCGGAAGATGGGACTCCCTGGTCGGAAGATGGTCAAAATGCTACTGGGGAGGAACAGAGGATAAGTTCAACTAGCCCCAGATGTGATGACGCAGCTAGCTCAAAGCCGAAAGGATGGCTAGCGGCCGACGGTGCTGGTGGTGAACGACGAATCCAATGTTCTAGAGATCAACACACCATAGGAACCTGGCATGTAAGATCTATGACCCAGGGCAAATTGGATGTGGTTATTGGTGAGATGGCAAGATTAAATATAGACATTTTGGGTGTCAGTGAACTGAAATGGATTGGAATGGGCCACTTCACATCAGATGACCACCAGATCTACTACTGTGGACAAGACCACAGAAGAAATGGAGTAGCCTTCATAATTAATAATAAAGTGGCTAAAGCAGTGCTTGCATATAATCCAAAAAACGATAGAATGATCTCAATTTGAATTCAGGGAAAGCCATTTAACATCACAGTGATCCAAATATACGCCCCAACCACAGATGCTGAAGAAGCAGAAGTAGATCAGTTCTATGAGGATCTGCAGCACCTACTGGATAATATGCCAAAAAGAGATGTTATTTTAATTACAGGAGACTGGAATGCTAAGGTCGGTAGTCAGACGACACATGGAATTACAGGCAAGCATGGTCTAGGAGAACAAAATGAAGCAGGACATAGGCTGATAGAATTTTGCCAAGACAATTCACTGTGCATAACAAACACTCTCTTCCAGCAACATAAAGACGACTTTATACATGGACTTCACCAAATGGTCGACACTGAAATCAGATTGACTACATCCTATGTAGCCAAAGGTGGCAGAGATCTATACGGTCGGTAAAAACAAGACCTGGAGCTGACTGTAGTTCAGATCATGAACTTCTTATTGCACAATTTAGAATCAGACTAAAGAGAATAGGGAAGACCCACAGATCAGTTAGATATGAGCTCACTAATATTCCTAAGGAATATGCAGTGGAGTTGAAGAATAGATTTAAGGGACTAGATTTAGTTGATAGGGTCCCAGAAGAACTATGGACAGAAGTTTGCAACATTGTTCAGGAGGCGGCAACAAAAAACGTCCCAAAGAAAAAGAAAACCAAGAAGGCAAGATGGCTGTCTGCTGAGACACTGGAAGTAGCCCAAGAAAGAAGGAAAGCAAAAGGAACAGTGATAGGGGGAGATATGCCCAATTAAATGCAAAATTCCAGCGGTTAGCCAGAAGAGATAAGGAATCATTTTTAAACAAACAATGCGTGGAAGTGGAAGAAGATAATAGAATAGGAAGGACAAGAGACCTCTTCCAGAAAATTAGAAACATCGGAGGTAAATTCCAGGCAAAAATGGGTATGATCAAAAACAAAGATGGCAAGGACCTAACAGAAGCAGAAGAGATCAAGAAAAGGTGGCAAGAATATACGGAAGATCTGTATAGGAAGGATAATAATGTCAGGGATAGCTCTGACGGTGTGGTCAGTGAGTTAGAGCCAGACATCCTGAAGAGTGAGGTTGAATGGGCCTTAAGAAGCATTGCTAATAACAAGGCAGCAGGAGACGATGGTATCTCAGCTGAACTGTTTAAAATCTTGCAAGATGATGCTGTCAAGGTGATGCATGCCATATGCCAGCAAATTTGGAAAACACAAGAATGGCCATCAGATTGGAAAAAATCAACTTATATCCCCATACCAAAAAAAGGGAAGCACTAAAGAATGTTCAAACTATCGAACAGTGGCACTTATTTCACATGCCAGTAAGGTAATGCTCAAGGTCTTGCAAGGTAGACTCCAGCAATTCATGGAGCGAGAATTGCCAGATGTACAAGCTGGGTTTAGAAAAGGCAGAGGAACTAGAGACCAAATTGCCAATATCCGCTGGATAATGGAGAAAGCCAGGGAGTTTCAGAAAAAGATCTATTTCTGTTTCATTGCCTATTCTAAAGCCTTTGACTGTGTGGATCATAACAAATTGTGGCAAGTTCTTGGTGGTATGGGGATACCAAGTCAACTTGTCTGCCTCCTGAGGAATCTGTATAATGATCAAGTAGCAACGGTAAGAACAGATCATGGAACAACGGACTGGTTTAAGATTGGGAAAGGAGTATGGCAGGGTTGTATACTCTCACCCTACCTATTCAACCTGTATGCAGAACACATCATGCGACGTGCTGGGCTTGAGGAATCCAAGGCTGGAGTTAAAATTGCGGGAAGAAACATTAACAATCTCAGATATGCAGATGATACCACTTTGATGGCTGAAAGCGAGGAGGTGCTGAGGAGCCTTATGACGAAGGTGAAAGAAGAAAGTGCAAAAGCTGGGTTGCAGTTAAACCTCAAAAAAGCCAAGATTATGGCAACCAGCTTGATTGATATCTGGCAAATAGAGGGAGAAAACGTGGAGGCAGTGACGGACTTTGTATTTCTATGAGCAAAGATTACTGCATACGCTGACTGCAGCCAGGAAATCAGAAGACGTCTACTTCTTGGGAGGAGAGCAATGACAAATCTTGATAAAATAGTTAAAAGCAGAGACATCACACTGACAACAAAGGTCCGCATAGTTAAAGCAATGGTATTCGTCGTAGTAACGCATGGCTGCGAGAGCTGGACCATAAGGAAGGCTGAGCGAAGGAAGATAGATGCTTTCGAACTGAGGTGTTGGAGGAAAATTCTGAGAGTGCCTTGGACTGCAAGAAGATCAAACCAGTCCATACTCCAGGAAATAAAGCCAGACTGCTCACTTGAGGGAATGATATTAAAGGCAAAACTGAAGTACTTTGGCCACATAATGAGAAGACAGGATACCCTGGAGAAGAAGCTGATGCTAGGGAAAGTGGAAGGCAAAAGGAAGAGGGGCCGACCAAGGGCAAGATGGATGGATGATATTTTGGAGGTGACGGACTCGACCGTGGGGGAGCTGGGGATGGTGACGGCTGACAGGTAGCTCTGGCGTGGGCTGGTCCATGAAGTCACGAAGAGTCAGAAGCAACTGAATGAATAAACAACAACAAACATCAATGCTACATTCAAGCTTTAGATGTAAAATTTAAGCAACTTTATGCTTTTGTTGTTTATTCGTTCAGTCGCTTCCGACTCTTCATGACTTCATGGACCAGCCCACACCAGAGCTTTATGCTTATCAACATTAAGATTTCAGAAATGATAATTAATATTGACATTAACTTTCTGTTTATCTTTAAAGGTTTCTGTTATTTAAACAGAATCTAATCTAATACTAATCTCCAGTCAACACTGCAGAAATACCACTGTACTCAAATAACATAATGCACTACTTGTGTTTTTTAGGGGCATGGTGGCTCAGCAGGTAAGACGCCAGGCTTGTTGATTGGAAGATCACAAGTTCGGAGCTTTGAATCCCTAGTCCCGCATGACGGAGTGAGCTCCCACATTAGTCCCAGCTCTTGCCAACCTAGCAATTGGAAAGCATGCAAATGCAAGTAGATGAATAGGTACCACTTCGGTGGGATGGTAACAGCGTTCCGCGTGCATCATGCCGGCCACATAACCATGGAAGCGTCTTCGGACAACACTGGCTCTTCGGCTAACAAACGGAGATGAGCACCAGCCCCTAGAGTCGGACACGAGTGCACAAATGTTCAGGGGGAACCTTTACCTTTACCTTTACCTTTACCTTTACCTTTACCTTTACCTTTACCTTTACCTTTACCTTTACCTTTACCTTTACCTTTACCTTTACCTTTACCTTTACCTTTACCTTTACCTTTACCTGTGTTTTATAATAATACAATAAAACAATGTAAAAAGGGAAAAAAATACTAAAATTAAAAAAAAAGATCAACAAAAATGGGGGAAAAAAATCAGAGCCAGTTTGGTCTAGTGGTTAAGGCAACAGGCTAGAAACCAGGAGTCTGTGAGTTCTATTCCCACTTTAGGCATGGAAGCCAGCTGGGTGACCTTGGGCCAGTCACTCTCAGTCCAACTCACCTCACAGGGTTGTTGTTGTTGGGAAAAGAGGAGGACGAAGGAGTATTAGGTATGTTCGCTGCCTTGAGTTATTTATAAAAATAATAAAGGTGGGATAAAAATAAGATAAATAAATAAATAACTACTTTGAGCAGTGTCATCCACAGGAAGCATCAAAAGAGGCATGATGGTGGTTGTGGCACCTTGACTGAAGCCCATCTCTATGTCTATGTGTGCAACACTAATGCATATATCAAAAGGATAGAGCTTTGATTGTGGCACCACGTTCACCATCTTGCCTCTTTTGACCTCGTTTGTGGACATTGCTAACCCTGAGAGGAGAAGGAGGAGTTCTTCATCTTCATCTTCTTAAGACATTTTGGCAAAGAAATAATATATTCAAACAAAGTTCTACTTTTAAATTCTTCAAAACACAACTAAAGCAATTATTTATCTTTTCTTATCAGAAATCATGTCTGCTCAAGTCAAGCAATGTGACTCCAACTTTAAAGAGTAAGGTTTCATCAAAAAATGCTCTTTCAATAAAACCCTTTCAAACTGTCCCAATCTCTTTAGTGGAGGAGGTTGGACAATCCATCAAAAAGGTTGCCCTTTTAAAATATCATTCCCTGCATCTCTACACAGAAAAAAGAAACCCTGAGTCCAGTGGAAATCAGTCCTTAATAAGTATGTGTTTGGTGGTAGCCTAAAACTCAGTTAATCATAAAATAGCTTGACTATGTCCAGATCTTGACAGGATGGCAGCCAGTAATTGTTGTGAATAGTGAAACAAAACAACAAAACCTAGTAATTTTCATTACAGACAAAAGTCCAGAATATTGGTGGCCTTGCCAAGAATTTTCTTTGGTTTCTTGATAGAATGAAAGGCAATGCTGACAAATGGAAAATACAGCCTGACAAACTGTTATGCCTGTAAACTGTTGACATTGTCTTGGTAAAAGTACTGGAAATTCTCTCAAGTACTATTTTGCCCCTAACAGGAACTTTGTTTTCCTGCAAAAATAGATCCATGACTCCATAAAACAGAATATATTTATTTTATTTTATCTATTTAAATAATTCATATGCCACCCATCTCACAACAGTGATTCTAAAATTTGGGTTAAAAAGGTAAAGGTTCCCCCGCACATTTGTCCAACTCTAGGGGCCGGTGCTCATCTCCGTTTGTTAGCCAAAGAGCCAGCGCTGTCCGAAGATGCTTCCGCAGTCAGGTGGCCGGCATGACGCGCACGCAACACTGTTACCTGCCCAAAAAAATTTGGGTTATACCCCTGGATTTAGGAGCATCTTACAATATCTTTTATAACCAAAAAAGTTCCACAAGATGAGTTCCAGTCAAGATATTTCCTTACTTGATAAACCTGGTTCATTCAACATACTAATCTGTAATGTGCTAGGTTTGACTTTGTCTTATTTGTTTATTCATTTATTTATTTAATCAATGTTTATGGCTGCCCATCTCCAGATGCAACTCAGGATAGCTTACAATACATTAAAACCAATCAAAAGACTATCAATGAAACATAAAGAACCTTCCATGGATGCCAAGGATAAACCCAAAGCAATCAAGAGGACAATGACAATTCACGGGAAGCCTAACCTCTCAATCCCCATGCTCTGGAGCACACCCAAGTCTTCAATGCTTTGCAAAAGGCCAGCAGGGTCAGGGCCAATCTAATCTTGAGGAGTACGGTGTTCCAGAGTCCAGGTGCTGTGACAGAAAAGGCCTGCCTTCTAGTTCCCTTTAGTGTGTTGGGTAGACTCCACAATTGTGGTTTATAAACCAGGGTCTACCATTAAGTGTGTGGTGTAAATCCAGGTAACTATAGTTTATACAATAAACTATGGTGACTTTTATCTTGGCTAAGCATGAAGGATGAACCATGATGATCATAAACTACAACTGCTCAAGAATTCCATTTTAGTGGGCCTGAATATTATAAAAGTCTCTACCTTGTTAATACTCCAGCAAAGGAGATCGTTACCTTGTCGTGGTGCTGGAGCTTGAGCACCTCAATGAAACCATGAGCTAAACCGTGAAGGGACACCCAAGACGGGAAGGTCGTGGCAGAGAGGTCAGACTAAATACGATCCCTGGGGAAGGTAATGGCAACCCACCCCAGTATTCTTGCCATGAAAACTAAATGGATCAGTACAACCAAAGATATGTCGGTATACCATCGGAAGATGGGACTCCCAGGTCGGAAGATGGTCAAAATGCTACTGGGGAGGAACAGAGGATACGTTCAACTAGCCCCAGATGTGATGACGCAGCTAGCTCAAAGCCGAAAGGACGGCTAGCGGCCGACGGTGCTGGTGGTGAACGACGAATCCGATGTTCTAAAGATCAACACACCATAGGAACCTGGAATGTAAGATCTATGAGCCAGGGCAAATTGGATGTGGTTATTGGTGAGATGTCAAGATTAAATATAGACATTTTAGGTGTCAGTGAACTGAAATGGACTGGGATGGGCCACTTCACATCAGATGACCACCAGATCTACTACTGTGGACAAGAGGACCACAGAAGAAATGGAGTAGCCTTCATAATTAATAATAAAGTGGCTAAAGCAGTGCTTGGATACAATCCAAAAAACGATAGAATGATCTCAATTCGAATTCAGGGTAAGCCATTTAACATCACAGTGATCCAAATATACGCCCCAACCACAGATGCTGAAGAAGCAGAAGTAGATCAGTTCTATGAGGATCTGCAGCACCTACTAGATAATACACCAAAAAGAGATGTTATTTTCATTACAGGAGACTGGAATGCTAAGGTGGGTAGTCAGACGACACCTGGAATTACAGGCAAGCATGGTCTGGGAGAACAAAATGAAGCAGGACATAGGCTGATAGAATTTTGCCAAGACAACTCAATGTGCATAACAAACACTCTCTTCCAACAACCTAAAAGACGACTTTATACATGGACTTCACCAGATGGTCGACACCGAAATCAGATTGACTACATCCTTTGCAGCCAAAGGTGGCGGACATCTATACAGTCGGTAAAAACAAGACCTGGAGCTGACTGTAGTTCAGATCACGAACTTCTTATTGCAAAATTTAGAATCAGACTAAAGAGAATAGGGAAGACCCACAGATCAGTTAGATATGAGCTCACTAATATTCCTAAGGAATATGCAGTGGAGGTGAAGAATAGATTTAAGGGACTAGATTTAGTAGATAGGGTCCCGGAAGAACTATGGACAGAAGTTCGCAACATTGTTCAAGAGGCGGCAACAAAAAACGTCCCAAAGAAAAAGAAAACCAAGAAGGCAAGATGGCTGTCTGCTGAGACGCTGGAAGTAGCCCAAGAAAGAAGGAAAGCAAAAGGCAACAGTGATAGGGGGAGATATGCCCAATTAAATGCAAAATTCCAGAGGTTAGCCAGAAGAGATAAGGAATTATTTTTAAACAAGCAATGTGCGGAAGTGGAAGAAGACAATAGAATAGGAAGGACAAGAGACCTCTTCCAGAAAATTAGAAACATCGGAGGTAAATTCCAGGCAAAAATGGGTATGATCAAAAACAAAGATGGTAAGGACCTAACAGAAGCAGAAGAGATCAAGAAAAGGTGGCAAGAATATACGGAAGATCTGTATAGGAAGGATAATAATATTGGAGATAGCTTTGACGGTGTGGTCAGTGAGTTAGAGCCAGACATCCTGAAGAGTGAGGTTGAATGGGCCTTAAGAAGCATTGCTAATAACAAGGCAGCAGGAGACGACGGTATCCCAGCTGAACTATTTAAAATCTTGGAAGATGATGCTGTCAGGGTGATGCATGCCATATGCCAGCAAATTTGGAAAACACAAGAATGGCCATCAGATTGGAAAAAATCAACTTATATCCCCATACCAAAAAAGGGAAGCACTAAAGAATGTTCAAACTATCGAACAGTGGCACTTATTTCACATGCCAGTAAGGTAATGCTCAAGATCTTGCAAGGTAGACTCCAGCAATTCATGGAGCGAGAATTGCCAGATGTACAAGCTGGGTTTAGAAAAGGCAGAGGAACTAGAGACCAAATTGCCAATATCCGCTGGATAATGGAGAAAGCCAGGGAGTTTCAGAAAAACATCTATTTCTGTTTTATTGACTATTCTAAAGCCTTTGACTGTGTGGATCATAACAAATTGTGGCAAGTTCTTGGTGGTATGGGGATACCAAGTCATCTTGTCTGCCTCCTGAGGAATCTGTATAACGACCAAGTAGCAACAGTAAGAACAGAGCACGGAACAACGGACTGGTTTAAGATTGGGAAAGGAGTATGGCAGGGTTGTATACTCTCACCCTACCTATTCAACCTGTACGCAGAACACATCATGTGACATGCTGGGCTTGAGGAATCCAAGGCTGGAGTTAAAATCGCCAGAAGAAACATTAACAATCTCAGATACGCAGATGATACCACTTTGATGGCTGAAAGCGAGGAGGAGTTGAGGAGCCTTATGACGAAGGTGAAAGAAGAAAGTGCAAAAGCTGGGTTGCAGTTAAACCTCAAAAAAACCAAGATTATGGCAACGAGCTTGATTGATGACTGGCAAATAGAGGGAGAAAAAGTGGAGGCAGTGACAGACTTTGTATTTCTAGGCGCAAAGATTACTGCAGACGCTGACTGCAGCCAGGAAATCAGAAGACGTCTACTTCTTGGGAGGAGAGCAATGGCAAATCTTGATAAAATAGTTAAGAGCAGAGACATCACACTGACAACAAAGGTCCGCATAGTTAAAGCAATGGTATTCCCTGTAGTAACCTATGGCTGCGAGAGCTGGACCATAAGGAAGGCTGAGCAAAGGAAGATAGATGCTTTTGAACTGTGGTGTTGGAGGAAAATTCTGAGAGTGCCTTGGACTGCAAGAAGATCAAACCAGTCCATACTCCAGGAAATAAAGCCAGACTGCTCACTTGAGGGAATGATCTTAAAGGCAAAACTGAAGTACTTTGGCCACATAATGAGAAGACAGGATACCCTGGAGAAGAAGCTGATGCTAGGGAAAGTGGAAGGCAAAAGGAAGAGGGGCCGACCAAGGGCAAGATGGATGGATGGTATTCTGGAGGTGACGGACTCAACCATTGGGGAGCTGGGGATGGTGACGGCCGACAGAAAGCTCTGGCGTGGGCTGGTCCATGAAGTCACGAAGAGTCGGAAACGACTGAACGAATAAACAACAACAACCTTGTTAATAACCTACTATTGCTTGTAATTTTCTCCCCTAAATTACTGTAGAGGTGCCTAGGGAAGGGCCTTGAGGGAAAGGAGGAGGACCTGCTACCAAGGTAAGAGTCAGACAAGTAGGGCTTGAGCCTGTTCGCAGAAACATCTCAGACAAGCCCCTTCCTAGTCCACATGAAGATAAAGTGAGGGAGGGTGGAAGCACATTCAGACTTGCAAGATTCTGTTACTAGAGCTGTTCCAATAAAGGTAGTTTTAGACCCATATGGCATTGGTTTCCAAGTCTGCTCTACCTTGGGGGCTGACAATGACTGGTTTTCTCTTTGAATGACACAGGCCCTGGCCAGTGTTTATACAGCTGAATTTTACATGGTATTGAAATATACATCAGTAGTTGTAGTGCAAACTTTAAAAATGTTCTGGAGGTACCTCTAAGTGCATGTCTCCCTTCTCCTCCCCAAAGTTAGACTGACTGATATATTTGTGTCTGCAGGGAAAGAAAAGCAGGGAAGAAATGAACAGTTAAGCTTGACTGCATCTCTTACATAATTCTTACTGAAGATAAATTATTGGTGACATTTCTGGAAGGAAATATAATTAACTTACTTTCAAACACCTGTTTTCAGAAACTTTTTTAAAAATAACATCCAATTAAAATAGCCTTTTCTCCTCAGAGTAACATCTGAGAAAGCTAAGAAAGGAAAGAATGTGAACAGACAAAAATCAAGAAGACTGCAACAAAATAAAAATATTTACCAAAGCAGAAGAAAACAAAAACAAACCGGATGGGCTAAAAAGAGCCCAGCAGACAAATCAACTGTCTTCCCAAGCCACCCCAAATGCAACAGTTTATGTTGAATAGCAAATGACACCTTGCATCCCCTCAGAACCATCTGGATCTGGGTGACTGAGTTTCTGAATGGCTTCTGTGGATGTAAACAAGCAGGGGACCGTTATTTTCCCGCAAGAGGAAGAGGCAGTCCTTTTCAATATCCTGGCCATTTAGCCCCTTGGATTCAGTCCTTTGAACTAGGTCTTTTGAACTGGCATTTGGAAGCCAATTAAGAAGGCATTTTTCACGTTTTATGTTCCATGAAGAGGAATGCTTACATTTATTCCTCAATAAATCCAACCGAAGTTAGCATGACATTCATTTGGGGCTATGCTCTTTCTCCTGGATCAACAGTCGAGCACCTAGGAACAAGTGAATTAAGCAGTAATCTCATTGCCTTGCATTGGAGGAAAAAACCTCCTCCAGAAAGGATCCTATTGTTAACCCATCTTGAAAGAGGGCAAGGATCATGCCTGTCAGCTGGGTTTCGGCACGTTACATTTTTGCCTCAGTGGAAGTCATGAGAACTGTATCTCCAGCATAGCCCACCCATCACCCTGGGATTGTAAATAATTCCAGGGAGAAACAATAATGTCCGCAGCAGTAAAAGTAATATTAGCAGCACTCTGCATGTAATAACAGATTGGCTGTGTATATTTATGTCAACTTGTTTAATGCTTATCTGTCTATATGAGTATATTATAGGTTGTGTCACTTGCTACTTTCGCTTATTTTTGCATAAGTTACTTTAACGTGCATTGCCATATCCAATTGCAATAAAATATTTTATTGAAAGCTGCCATGTTGTTGAATGTCAGAGCAAAAAAATTAATAATAAAGTAAAAAGCATAACTCAAGGGACTTCTTCACAGCACTGTTTCCATTCCCTAATCTCTCACAAACCAGTTTGCAGTGATCTGCGCCATGAGCCAATTCGTATTCTCCCTCCAGCTGATCAATAATGGTAAAGGTTCCCCCCGCACATTTGTGCAGTCGTGTCCGACTCTAGGGGCCGGTGCTCATCTCCGTCCAGCGTTGTCCGAAGACACTTCCACGGTCATGTGGCCGGCATGATGCACACGGAACACTGTTACCTACCCACCGAAGTGGTACCTATTCATCTACTTGCATTTGCATGCTTTCGAGTTGCTAGGTTGGCAAGAGCTGGGGCGAGTGCGGGAGCTCACTCCGTCATGCAGGGCTAGGGATTCGAACCTCCAAACTTGTGACCTTCCGATCGACATGCCTGGCGTTTTACCCGCTGAGCCGCCACGCCCCTTTTAGCTGATCAATAGGGATGTGCAAAAAAAAAAAAAAAGGTAAATTCCCCAGGGTCTCACCCAAAATTACCGAGCAACAAACCCACCTTACCCCACATTCCATGCAAAAAGGGAAAAAGCAAAATGACTAATGTCTTTTCCCCTCCCCCTACCATATTTCCAGTATGTATTGTGTACTTCTGTCTTGCCGTTTGCAAAAAGATTCTGGGTAGCTGTTACAAGGGAAAGCCACCCTGACATGAAGATACCATTCCTTTTATTTCTCTTTAAAAGCCTTTGCAAGCTGTGATGATGCCAACCATTTTGCAACTAAATCTTGCAAAGGAAAAAAAAACATAGCATTTTTCCTCCCCAATTTGGGTGATGCTACAATTCAGCTGGAAATGATTTGATGCCATGAGAACACTGGTATGGAATGGCTTTTGAAGCAGTGCAAAAGGCCTGTTATTTTTCTTTCCAAGCCTCCAACTTCTCTCTTTACTTTTTCTTTTTTTAAATAAGTGCAGTTCCACTATTTCCCCTGTAACTTGAGATTACACCAAATTGGCTATTTAGGAACTAGGAGTGAAACCCTTCAATCTCAGGAGATTGAACAATTGGTGAAATATTGGAACTGGACTTTAAAAACTAAAACTAAAATAAAGCACAGAGAGAAATTGGAAGCTTAGAAATTAGAATTATTATTATTCTGCTGGGTTTTGAACCAGTAACATTTGCCTTATGAGAGTTATACTGACGGTACTCTTGCAACAGCCAAGGGAAAGCAGAAGTCTGAAAGATCCTAGCGCTCATTATAAGCTTGGGCTCAGTGAAAAGAGGCGGGCCTTTCTGTGCAAAGCAGCCAATGAACTGCTAAGGTTGGCCTGCAACAAACTGAAGTGCTCCAACCAAAACTGACCAAAGGCCTGGAGGCAACCAAACAGGGGAAAGTGTACTTTTGATGGGAAGCAGAGAAACCTCACTGAGGTCCCTTGGGGCAGGAGGGAGGTAATTAAAGGAGAGTGGTGTCATCTACAAGTGCCTTGCTATAATCCTGACAACTCGCGTATGTGCTACGTTTCTTATACATATAAGACCTTGGGGTAACATTCCTGCCACATGGACTCTGTGTACCTTCTCTTTCCCCACATGCAAATGGTTAAATGAAAGTCGCATTTGCCTGAAGTTGCCATGGAAGTTCTTCTGCGTCCCTTGCGGCCATGTGCGTAGCAAATGAATGCAGGGATAATTGCCTGTTGTTCACACCCTTTAAAGGTAATATATATTAATCATATTCATTTTCCTTCTTATTTTTTCACATTTGTTTTTTTTTTTCCTGGGCATTAATTATCCCTCCCTCACGTGTTTGCTTCCTGGCCCATTTCTTCTCATTACAAGATACAGAGGACCTTCTTTCTCCCTGGGACAGCCAGAAATGGTAATCCTGTTGGGTTTAGGAACTGCTCTACCCCTCTGTCCATCGCCTGCCTGACGCACTACCTGTCTTTGAGATAGCACTCTTTAAGCAAAGCCCAATGTGCAAGAAGTTGCTGCCATGGAGACAAGGAAGTGCAGCTGGGAAGAAAATGGAACAACAGAAATAAGAGGTGCCTGTCCTACTTAGGAGGAGAGCGTAACTCTGAATGGGAATATTCTGCATAGACTGTGGAAAATTAAGGCATGGGTTTATAAGCATCTAGTGGAATAAATTGGCTCATCTTTCTAAAGCAGCAGTTATGAAGGAAATTCTCTTTGGCATTCAATGGCTTAAAGGAGTCTGCAGCTGGAAAGGAACAGACTGTTTTTAAAATGTTGCAGGTCTAGAAACTGGATGCGAGGAAGAGAAGGAAAATGAGATGCTGGAAACATCTAAAACCTGGATTGCAATGGGAGAGTCTCCCCACATAGCATGATGGGAGACTGCACACAGCTCAGCCGGGCACTGAACAGTCTTTTGGGAGAAAGATAGGCAACCTTTTGGCCTATTCACAAATGCCTACCTTGCAGGATGTGGCCAATCATGTTTCTTTTCCATGAAGACAACCAGAGGCTCCCTGCACCCTCTTTCTCCCAGAGTGCCCTCTCCCACCTCAGCTTACCTTTCTCACCCTCCACCCCTGGCCAGGGAGATGCACACACTCCTATTTCCACTTTCCCCCTCAGTACAGAAGTCGAATTGCTAATGTGCTAAATATAACTGTTGATAACACTTACTCATGTGCTCTACTTTTGAGTGGCAAACAAAGAGAATTTGAAAGAAGGCAGATGTTTTATGCCTTTGTTTTTGGTACTGTATTCCTCAAGGTAATATCAATCAAAGCAATAGCAGGTTGAGAATGATGCTATGAGATGTGGTCTCCCCTGTGAAATGTGCCTTATCATTCATTAGCAAATACAAGATAAAATCTGGGAGTTTTGTAGATTGCTCAAGAAACAAGGTTGTTTTTTAGGAAGGATATGTGGACAATGTTGGAAATCCATATCAAATGGCATTGACACCTCAGTATTTCATGATGTACTGACTTACTGACCACAAAGGGAACAGTAGTGTATAGATAGAGAGTACAAGATTTATGCTATGTACCTTCTTAGTATATCACTCTGCTTCTCTTTGTCTAAGAGATAAGAGATTGCTAATATGAGGTCATTTACTGCTGCCTTTCTTTCAAGGCATTCTCACACACAGAGAAAGAAAGAGAGAAAGAGAGAAAGAGAGAAAGAGAAAGAGAGAGAGAGAGAGAGAGAGAGAGAGAGAGAGAGAGAGAGAGAGAGAGAGAGAGAGAGCGCTCATGCACTTTTCCTGTAAATAAAAGACCTTTTCATTATAATTATAAAACCTTTTTCACTAATCATTGTTCAGGTCAGATTCTTATCCTCAGGAATGCTTGCATGCACACACACAAAACTTTAACCCCCAATAGATAATTTATACATTATTGATTGCTCTTATGATTCTATTATGATCTTTTGGCATACACTTATTCAGCAGAACTTCTCTCTGCAAGAAACTTTTTTTTTTCAGACCTCTTGCATTACCAACCATCGGGACAATCTGGCATGGGTATTTTTTGGCATTTCCCATTATGCCCATCACTGTCTGTGAGCTGTACTGGCTCCCAGTAAGCTTGTAGGTGTGATTCAAGGTGCTGGTTGTCACCTATAAAGCCTTACATGGCATAGAGTCAAGCTCTCTGTGGGACCACCTGTTGTTTCTGCTTGGCCCATCAGATCTAGCAAGGATGGTATGCTTCAGGTGCCTTTCATCAAAGAGTGTCATCTTCTTGGACTCAGGAATCATCCTTTCTCTATGGCAGCACCTGTCCTATGGAACAGCATTTGTTTGGCAATCCAGATGGCCCCAACCATGTTAGGATTTCGTTGACTGCAGTTGATGTGGCTGTTTCCCCAGGTGTTTGGGCAAGGAGATTAGGCACATTCTGCTGGTAATGCTGCTTTTCCAAGTTGGGTTTATTGTTTTGACCTTGGGCATTGTGGTTTAGATGGTTAAGTATTGCTTTAACCTTGTATGCTGCTCAGAGTCAGATGAGCAGTCCAATCAATCAATCAATCAATCCAACCTCAACCATCAGTTTGATACAAGGCTCTCACATCACTTCATACTTCTTATTTCATGGAGGCAGGTGTCTGCTGATCTTACAGCTAGTGTAAAACAGAGATGGACACAAAAGCACAGAGCTGGTCATGGTCTATGGTAGATTTCTACCATGACAATCCCAAATCAAGCACATTGAGAATTACATTTTATCATTCAGTTCAGTATTATAAATGTATGCTTCAGGGCATAATTTCCTGCCCAAAGCTATTTCCAAGGCCTCTCTCAAATTTTCTGTAAATTTATGTATGTGTTAACAGATTGGAAGAGGTCAATCTACATACCAATGTCAAAGAAAAGTGACTTAACAGGGTGTGCAAACTATACTTAATTTCATGTGTTAGCAAAGGCATGTTTAGGATCATCCAACATAGATTAGAACCATATATGGAGAGACGGAGATGCCAATGTTTAATCTGATTTTAGAAAAAGCCAAGGAACAAGAGGCATTATTGCTGGTGCATGCTGCATAACTGAGAAAGCCAAAGAATACCAACAAGAACTCAGTATATGTTTCATTGATTACAGAAAGGTCTTTGATTGTGTTCATCATGCCAAGCTGTGGAAAATGCTTAGAAAAATGAGAATCCCAGAACAACTCATTGTCCTCATAAGGAAACTATATACAGGTCAGAAGCCACAGTATGGACAGAACATGGTGAAACAGAGTGGCTCGAGGTTAACAAAAGAGTGAGTCAGTGCTGTATACTCTCCCCTTATCTATTCAACCTATATGCTGTATACATATTAAGGGAAGCTGGATTTGAAGAAGATGAACATGATTTAAAATTGGAGCATCAATAACCTACACTATGCTGAGGATACAATGATAGCCAAAAATGTAAAGGATCTGCAAGCTCTAGTAATAAAAGGCAACGAATGCAGTAAAAAATTGGGACAAAAATTAAATATAAAGAAGAGCAAACTAATGACAATAGGTACAGCAACCAGCCTTAGAATTGACAATGAAGGTATTGAAGTGATGGATATTCAGATGCTGGGGTGTTTCTATACCTACAAAGATCAGAATTATGCAGCAATGGGTTACCCTGTGACACTCTATGAAAGTGAAAATTGGACTTTGAAGAAGCAGGATAAGAGTATTGACTCTTTTGAATTTTGGTGTTGGAGAAGACTCCCAGGAATACCATGGATAGCCAAGAAAACAAACAATCATAGAACAAATCAATCCAGAGTTCTCACTTGAGATAAATGACTGGGCTCATAAATGATCATACCTCAGACACTCTAGCTCTCTGGAGAAATCTGTAATGCTGGGAAGGGTGGAAGGAAAAAGAACAAGAAGACGACCAGCATCAAGGTGGATGGACTATTACAATGGTAATGCGTAGACCATTGGAAAACCTGAAGGACCAGGTTGGGGACAGATCTTCCTGGAGAAAATATATCTATGTGCTCACTAAAAGTTGACACTGACTTGATGATATATCATCATCATCATCATCATCATCATCATCATCGTCGTCATCATCATCATCATCTAATGCATTTATAAACCTCTTGTAATATAGGGAAAGAAAAACTCTTTTGAGTCACATCTGGGATTTCACCCATTATGTCAGGTAGCTAAAACATGCTCCTGAGCTTCCTCAGAAGCCTCTTCTGACTATTGGAGGTGCCAGAGAATGACCACGAAGTGACACAAAACATCTTGATTAAGTGAATTGCATCACTGCTGTCCCTTAGCAAGACAAACAGCATCATCAAATAGCTGTGCAAAGCAAAAAGTACCTCCACAAGTTAAAGTGGGATCACCTTGAACAAATCTACTGGTCTTTAGCTCTATATAATACTGTATCAGGTTATTTGTGACCTGATAAACTGGGGGTGAAAAAAATAGTTTTGGCATCTTCCTAGTTTAGTAGAATACCTTCAGATTTGCAGCATTCAATTTCCTTTTGCCTCCTTTCCTAATTGTTTTGTGCCTTGTTAAGGTTTGATTTATTCTTAGCAAAACCTAAATACACAAGCTCAATATAACAGCATGCACTAAAGTGTAGAGAAATACTGATATTAAAGACAACAGAACTTACTAAGTATAGAAAGATGAAGTAATAAGCTACAACACTGTGATCCAACTAAAATTAGATGACCCTCTATAGAAAGCTAAATTGGTGATAAATTATTATCCTGTAATAAGTCTACTGAGAACTAGAAAATGAACCAAGCCCTGCAGCACATAAAGTACCATGATAATTTATGCACAAGTATTTAACCATACAGTGTCCTATCTACTGATCATGCCTACACCATACAGGAAGTCTCTCTCTCTCTCTCTCTCTCTCTCTCTCTCTCTCTCTCTCTCTCTCTCTCTCTCTCTCTCTCTCTCTCTCTCTCATTTACCTCCCATGTCTAACAAGAAAAAAATCCAACTTTTCTTCAGAAACTCACATTCATGGCATCATGCAGTATTCAGCCATTTCACAACACTTCTTCGACTGTAGGTATTGTGTGTGTAGGTGACTGGGTATGGTGCCTGGGAGGAGGGAGCAAAGGGTGGGAGTGAGGTGAGGGAAGCTGAGAGAGCAGGCAGGAAGATCAGGATGGTGATGGGCAGAGGAAGGTACGGCAGTAACCTGGAAGCGGGCCATACTCAGGGATATCAGGTCTGCTGTTTGAAAAAGTCGCATTGTCTGGTTCTCAGTTTCAATGCCTGACTATCACATCCTTGGTGGCCCTGGGTTCCAGTTGCTGCTATTGAATGTCAGCTTAGTGTGTAATAAGGCTGCCTTCATTCATGATCTTAGCATGGATGAGGGTGCCAACCTGCTGTGTCTAACCAAAAACTGGTTGGGTCCGGGGCGGCATCCCTCTCTCAGAATTGTGCCTACCTAGCTTTTGGAGTTTGCATCAGTGATGGGAAGTGGTGTGGCTGGCCTTGAAAGAAGTAGTGGTACACCTCCTTTTCAAGCAGATGTCCTTGGACTCAATGATCTTGAATAACTATCATCCTATCTCCAACCTTCCCTTTCTAGAGAAGGTTGTTGAGAAGGTGATTGAACTTTGATTCTCCAGGCTGAGAACCCTGGAGGAAGCAGATTATCTAGATCTGTTTCATTCATGATTCAGCCCAGGATTCAAAATGGAGACAACCTTGGTTGTGCTCGTTGATGACCTGTGGCAGAGCTGGGATGGAGGTGGTGCATTCATCCTTGTGTTACTTGATCTCTTAGCTGAGTTCAATATAATCAACCATGGTATCCTTCTGGACTGGCTCCAGGGCTTGGGCACTCTTTATAGTGGTTCTCTTCCTTCCTTCCAGGCCAGTATGCATACTGGGTTGACTCCCAAGATCTTACTCTGTCAAGGACAAATATAAGGAGGAGCTACTTGCTTATTATGTAGAACACTATGTGAACTGGGAGGGGCAGGAGTTAGTTTTCCATCATGGAAGACTCTGATAGGGATAATTTAAAAAATAGCAATGTATGGCTTAATTTTGAGCAACATATAGGGGCAGTGAATTGCTTGAAAGTCAGAAGAATATGTCTGCTGCCAGGAAACTTGGGACCCACTTGGCCACATGTAGATCTATCTGCTGATACTGGCAGTAAAGAAGCTGTCCCAGAGAAGTTACATTTGTTCTTTTTGTAATGCAGCTAGCAGAATTAAGACTGTTTAATGATATATTGAGCACAACCTGATTTATTCGTAGAACATGAGTAAGCTTTGTGTAGAGCAGGGCTTTCCAAAGTTTTCCCGCGGCGACACACCAACCGCCGTTGGTGTGTCACCGCGGGAAAACCCGGAAGTGCCGCCGTTGCGGCAGCGCACAAAAACCCGGAAGCGCTGCTGCCGCTTTCGGGTTTTTGCGTGCCGCCGTTGGTGTGTCGCCGTGGGAAAACCCGGAAGTGCCGCCGTTGCGGCAGCGCGCAAAAACCCGGAAGCGCTGCTGCTGCTTTCGGGTTTTTGCGCGCCGCCGTTGGTGTGTCGCCGCGGGAAAACCTGGAAGTGCTGATGATGATCAGCGCTTCCGGGTTGTGTGGCGACACACCAGACTGTGTGTGGCGACACACTTTTGTGTCGCCACACACAGTTTGGAAAGCTCTGGTGTAGAGGGAAAAAGAATGGCCTTGAGGGACAGAGGAAGAGCTGCAGGTCAGATAAAAGTTGCCTGAGCCCAGGCCAAGGAAGTAATGTAAGTAAACATCTCAGACAAGCCCCTCCCTAGTTCACAAAAAGATAAAGGGAGGGAGGGGGAAGCACTTTCAGACTTGTAAGATTCTGTTACTATAGCTTCACAATAAAAGTAGTACTGACCTACATGGCATTGGATTCCTAGTCTGATCTACTTTGAAAGGCTGACACTTCAATGGGGTGACTTTTATAACTGAGGAAGTTTTATGGTGAACAAACATGCCATTGTTTATCTCAGTAAAGGGGGAAGAGTGTTTAAATTGAGCACCACTATCAACTTTGATGGCTTTATGAGCTTCTGATTGTTTAGCCCTCTTTCCCAAAGAAAGTTGCTCAGCTGGGTCTATCACCTGGCCTTCAATAACAGGCTGAGTCTTTCTGTATGCTTTTGGGAAAAAGCCTCAAAATCACTTCTTAGTAAATCCAAGTTCTTATTTATAGCAGATAATTGCTTAAACACTGATATTACAGTTTCTGCTGTTAGAAGGCATTGCTTAGCCATGAATTCAGTTGAGCTGTCCTGAAGAAACAGCTTCTCCCAGTCCTGTCACTACATATGCTGGTCTTCTCTAGGAATAATAGGTGAACTAGCAGGGAGGGCTGAAGAGGCACTGAGGGGAATTAGACCTCTCAATTAGATCTCCTCTGAGGGAAACAGAGAGCTCCAATAATAGTTATTTTTCCATTTCTCTCTGGAAATCCCATGCAAGTGCCTTATATCTATTTAAAGTAGAAACAGAGATTAATTTACTTATAGTTTCCTTGCGTAATAAGAGACTCTCAATTTTTTTATTTTTTAACTGACTTAGATGGGGGCTTAGATCAGGTACTAGCTCCATGTTTCTTCCTTTTGCCCATTCTTCCCAGGCAAAGTTCTTTCCATATCCTCTAGTTTCTTCTCCCTCCCTCCCTTCCTCCCTCCCTCCCTTCTTTCTCTTTCCCAGGAGCTAACAGTTGTACAAAAGACCCATAAATGGAAACTATGTGCCCTCAAAGAGCCACCAACAGAAAGTGATTTACACTTGATTTCCTGGCATTTGGGGAGAGGTAAAGAAGCAGGGAAACCCACCAGTTGGGGGTTATGATAACCACTGTTCAGAGACACTATCTGGTCTACAGTGTTGCCAAAAATGAAGAATGGATTGAAAGCCAGACAGTAATTTCTTACGATGGGTTCATTTCCAACTGGTTTTAGCATGGGAAACAAGACGTTTAAAGTGACACACACTCAGATGAGGGAGGGGTCTGTGAACATTGGCAAGGACAAAGAATTTGACAGCTGGAGGGCAGCAAGAGAATCATTGATTGATTGGTATAAGCAACAACTATCCCAACATTCCCACTATACAAAGCTAAGGCCAAACAAAATACGGTGAGGGTGTGACACAGCTGAGAGAATGCATGTTTAAATTTTATGTCACTCCAATTGGCTAGAGTCACAATCTAGTAACAAGGAGTAAAAGGCTAAAGCAGCTGTGATATACTGTGATGAGGCTGGTGCTCTGAACACAAATCCACTGCAGAACATGCAGCACTGAGTACAGCATTAATTGGAATCAAAAGAGGAAAAAATGCTTGCTTTATACTAAAACGTTTGGCCTAATAATAATCATGATATGAAATAACTGGTGTTACTGCAGCATTACAATGGTATTAGAGGTCTAGCAAGGCAGAAATTCTGGACTGCATCTGAATGGGAAATGCAGTAACATTTCCCATTCAGATGCAGTCCAGAATTTCTGCCTTGCTAGACCTCTAATACCATTGTAATGCTGCAGTAACACCAGTTATTTCATATCATGATTATTATTAGGCCAAACGTTTTAGTATAAAGCAAGCATTTTTTTTCCTTTTGATTCCAATTAATTTACATTGGAGCACTTAACAAAGAAAAGAATACAGTTTTTGAACTCTTCAACAATAAACTAATGTTCGCATCTGTGTGTGTGTGTGTGTGTGTGCGTGTAAATATATTGCAAGACGTCAGTCATTATTGCTTCAAGAGGCTCAAAAAAGGATCCCAGATCTCTTCAGAATCGTGATTGAATGAGAAGAAATAGGTTGAGGAGCAAAACTAGGTGCTTAGCACTGGAAACAGAAAATCAGTTGGACAGAGGGTGGACAATGCTTTCTCAAAGTGCCAGGAACAAAGTTTAAGCTTTCTCACTCTGCATGCTGAGGTGGAGGGGAAGATGCTGAGTGTGTGTGTGTGTGTGTGTGTGTGTGTGTGTGTGTGTGTGAGAGAGAGAGAGAGAGAGAGAGAGAGAGAGAGAGAGAGAGAGAGAAATATATTCTTTTCTATCTCATCCATAAACACTAAAAGAAAGGGAATGGAAGGCAACGTGTTTGTAAGTGTGCAAAAGAAGGGCGAATTATTGTGTGTGAGACAGAATGGCTGTGTGTTGGAATGCGTATGAAAGTGAGTGGGAGAATGGCTGTGTGTGTGTGTAGAACAGAAAAATGGAAAGGAGAGAGATGAAAGAAAATAGGAAGAGGAACCCAGGCCTCACCACTGTTGCTACCTCTGTATCCATCCCTCAGCCCCCAATGGCTGCATCATGTTTCCTTCAAGGGCAAGTCAGTTACCCATTTCTGTTGCGGACTTCCTATCTTACAAGCCCTCCTCTGAATTTCACAGAAGCCTGCTGGACAATGCTAGCTTTTCTAATACTCTCCCTGTCCTGGCACTCCTGTTTTCTTGGCCCTTTCATGTGAATCTGGCAATGACCAGAAATAGATTGATTTGCCACTTCCTAGCCAAGACCAACTTTTCAGCTTTGGGCATCAGTGATTTTGCTTCTGAACAATGATAGTTTTATCACCCAGAAAATGAACTGTACTAAATTATGTTAGAGAGGAAAGGGATATTGACTTAACATTTCTCTTGACCTCTGGTTGGGCAGATGATGTGGTCTGGGCAGATGCAATCTGCTACAAACTGGCATACATAGAAATGCTAGGATTATTTCAACAGATCTGTTTAAGAGGCAGGAGTATTTGATAGCCTCTTTTGAAAGTCCTCATCCTTATGAGATTGCTTTCATGACTGCAGGAAGGCCTCGTGAATTATAGCTAATGAGTGTGTGCAATTCAAGGTAATCCGTTGCCCAAATGTTCAGCAAATATGTTAGCTAGACACCAGATGGCACAGCACGAACTGAGATCGCTATTTTAGCTACAGTGCATTTCTACATTTCTTTTGCAAAACCCAAACAAAAATATTAAATGATACTGAGCATATATAAAACTTACTCCACTTTAGAAAAGTACTATGCACTCAGCCAAAGCAAGTTATTATAGAAGAATGCAAATGTTGTCTACAGACGGCATCTCTGGGGGGGAAAAGTGACAACCTAGTAATTTCTATCTATCAGCTACTTAAAGAGTCAGTTTGGTGTAGTGGTGAAGGCACCTGGCTAGAAACCAGGAGTCTGTGATCTGTAGCTTGAATCATGTCAACTGGATTTCTATTTTCTCAGTGGAAACGTTTCGCTCCTTATCCAAGGAGCGAAACGTTTCCACTGAGAAAATAGAAATCCAGTTGACATGATTCAAGCTACAGACAATTCCACCTGGATGACTGAGAACCTTCATAGACAGGAGTCTGTGAGTTCTAGTCCCGCCTTAGGCCTGAAAGCCGCCTGGGTGACCTTGGGCCAGTCCCCCTCTCTCAGCCCTGGGAAGGAGGCAATGGCAAACCACTTCTGAAAAACCTTGCCAAGACAACTGCAGGAGCTTGTCCAGGCTATCTCCAGGAATCAACACTGACTCGAAGACATCCCCCTCCCCCCAAAACCACCTACCGATAGCTTTTCTCTAGGCAGAAAGCAAGATTAAATTGAATGAACAGACAAACTGGCATTTTGGGTCAGTGGAAAGTCTTAATCTGAAATAGTTAGGAACAATTGGTTCTGCTAGAAATTGTCAACTGAATTTATTGCTTCTGAGATGAAAAGCTTGGCAACTTGAAAAGATAATTTCCGTAATTGGAAGGATCGCTCTGTATGTAGCATGGGAAATTCTCTCCCCCAAAGAGGTTTGCACTTAACTTTGGTGCTGTTGTGACATCAGACAAATTTCTTTTTTAAAAAGAACCCTCACATCTTTAATTAAATTTGATCTGATGTAGCTCGATATATCTCTGCTTTTTTTATAGGGTTATTATAAGAGTTGCAGCTTTCACCATTGTTTACTTTTTATTGGCTTTAGTTTGTCTTGAAATTTTTTAGAAGCATTTGATTAATTTTATTACTGCATAAACATTGTACAAAAATAGATAAAAAATAAAGGATGCAAGAAGATATAGTGTACTAAGAAGTACATTGAAAAAAGAAGCATTCAATTGCGCACTCCCCCTCTTCCTTTCATTTTTTCCCTAACCACTAACTACTACTCAGATATTAATACTTTGCTTAAAACTATCAAGTTGTTGATCATATCTTATTTAATTATTTTTTTCAGTTGTTTTTAAATCATTTTTCTTCAAAAGCCATATCCTAAAGGTCTTAGTTTGCCTTGCAGTGTAATACAGGCAATCCTCAACTTATGACCACAATTGGGACCGGAATTTCCATCGCTAAGCAATGCGGTCGTAAAACGTGACATCATGTGACCACATTGATTAGCGACAGCGATCCCGGGCAATCCCGGTTGCGGTCGTATCCCCAAGACGCACAGGACATTAAGCGGAAAGAGGCGTTAGTCCCAGGTAAGGAGCACGGGGGTGCCGCGGGGGGTGGGGTGGGGGAGGCCTAGGAGGGCCAGTGCTGGCTTGGGCACAAGTTGGAGGAGGATGTTGCTGAAGTGCAGCACGAGCTCAGGAAGGCCGGGCAAAGCGTACGCTGCGCCTCAGGGGCTTTTTGGCATTTCTTTCTATCCTTTTGTTTCTTTATACTATAGATACCTAGTTGATTAGCTAGGCCTGCTTTTTCTATAATTGATTTGGAAATTTTTTCCATTCTGTTATCCATAATAGACAACTTGCTCTGTAATACAATCTAAGATTAGGAAAGGCTAGTCTGTCTCCTTCTTTTAAGTCTTGCAAGTCTATTAATTGTTCTTTGCCAGCCCTACAAATTATTGTTTGGAATTGGAATTGGTGCCATTTGGAATGAGACGTTCATCTTCATTTTCTTGTTGCCATGAACCCTAGCTCAAAAAGTTTTAAACTTTTCCTCCTTTCGAGGTCTTGTTATATTTTTCCCCATTATCTGTTATAATTGTTTTTGTTATGCAGCTAGCAGAATTAAGACTGTTTAGTGATATATTGAGCACAACCTGATTTATTTGTAGAACATGAGTAAGCTTTGTGTAGAGGGAAAAGGAATGGCCTTGAGGGACAGAGGAAGATAATCAATTATTTTGGATTTTTTTCTTCGCATTTCTTCTTTTTATAAATACCACCACCACCATCACACCAAATTACTTTTTCACCACCATGTTTGGTAGCAGTAACATTCCTCTGAGTAGAAGCGTAGAGTGTTTGAGGATCGGGACATTCGCAGGGAGACCAAAATGCTTGTTTACAAAGCCATTGTACTACCAACCCTTCTGTACGCCTGTGAAACATGGACCCTCTACAAACGCCACCTCCAACTTCTTGAAAGATTCCATCAACGCTGCCTCCGAAAAATTCTGCAAATTACTTGGGAAGATAGGCGGACTAATGTTAGCGTATTAGAAGAAGCGAAAACCACCAGCATTGAAACAATGATCATCCAACATCAACTTCGCTGGACCGGTCATGTTGTTCGAATGCCTGACCATCGTCTTCCAAAGCAGCTACTTTACTCCCAACTTAAGAATGGAAAACGGAATATTGGTGGACAGCAAAAGAGATTCAAAGACACTCTCAAAGCTAATTTAAAAAAATGTAATATCAGCATTGAGAACTGGGAAGCCCTAACACATGAGCGTTTCAATTGGAGGTCAGCCTTTATTAATGGTGCTATGGACTTTGAAGAACAGGGAGAAAGGGAGAAAAGAGCTAAAAGGAAGGCATATCAGGCAAACCCTCATCATGACCGTCTCCCACCCGGAAACCTATGCCCTCATTGTGGGAGGTTGTGCGGATCCAGAATTGGCCTTTATAGCCACTTACGGATCCACTGTTAAAATTTTACCTTTGGAAGACAATCTTACTCGGCTACGAGTGATCGCCAATGATGAATGATACATTTGGCAATGGTTGTCAACTGTTGAGAAAAATTCTACTACTGTACTGTCACAATTACAAGTAAATAAATGTCTAAAAGTGGGAAGGAGAAAACCATCTTCATGGTGGGGAGAGATTAAAAAGGAAAAACAAAACTAATTGTTACTCTTACCACTGGTAAGTAAAAGTCTCAAAGCTTTACAGAAATTCCTTTCTTCCCCTCTCCAAATTTGCTAGCAAATTAAGAGTTTACAGACCTCCTTGGATTTACATTACAAACAGTCTGGGAAAATCTAGTGAGAGCAACCTGGAAGAATCCAATGGTCCAAAACTGACTAAGACCATCTCTCCCCATTTTTATTAAAACTTAAGCTATGATACTTGAAAGGTATCTCGGAAGGCACAGGGAAGTTTTGGAGATACTTTGAAAGGCATAGAAAAAATGGAGAATGAAAAGTTGTCTACAAACCCTTCCGTAATAAGGGTGGAAATAAGCAACAATGGAATGGCAAGACCCAAAATGTCTAGGAATTACTGGATGTGCTGTAACCGCAAAACCAAGAAGGAGAACCAAAGTATCAAAGAATGTAGGATAAGAGACTCTGTTGCCCAAGAAGTCCTGCTTCAAGCAGAAATGCAGCTATTGGTTGCTTGAGAAGCCCACGCTGGATGAGAGCAGAAGACAGGAGCTAGCACAAGATCAGTTCAGACTGTAACATTTATTAGAAACAAGCTCCAAAGGGCAAGGGCAATACAAAGGATCGAACACAAAACAGACCATAGAGAAGAGAAGTGTCCCCCCCCCCCCACAGCTAGCTTCCAAATCTACAAAGCTTTCAAAGAGCACTGCCCAAGGTTCAGTAACAAGACACCAGTAGTTCTCCTTGAAGTCTGACTCATAAAGAAAGAAGCATTTAGCTTCTTACATGGGCATTTCTTTGTGGCATTTCTATTGACTGTCCCAGACTGTATCCTCTGCCATTTTCACTGCCTAGCATTAGGGTGTGGCTCAACCTTCTTTTCAGAATCAAAATAAAAATGCCCCACATCAGAAGGGGATGGATCCAAGAATGTCTCCCCTAAAGAGATACGGAAACAGCTAACCTCCAGACTTAACCTGGCACTAGCCTTTCCCCTGTTTGGAAGCTCAGCACTCCTTGCAGATATTTCCCCTATGCGGCACGGCCTCCACTCTGCTTTTCCTCTGGTGATGTCTATTTCCAGAATGTAGACCTGGAAGTTTCAACTGAAGGAATGTGCACCTCAAAAGGAAGAGTTCCAAACCCCAGGTTTTGGAAACCAGAAGGTAAAGCATAATGGACAAGTGGGGTTTTGTTCTTTATCTAATTTAAAAACGATATTAATATTAATAATGAAAATGCATATTAAGATATGAAGCAGACATAAATCAAGGTAGTCATTAGCCCATGTCTCTGCATTAACAACTAAGTACTGTATTTTCCATCAGAGGTGTTTCTTGAGAGAGCTGGTATTGTATGCTACCAGCAACACTCTTAAAAGAGACCTTCTTACAATACATAGATGGAAAATGAAAAATGATAAACTTTTGATTGATGTTTAGACTCTGTCTAAAGAAATTCACTTTCAAATTGTTCATGTCACTTCACAATAGAAAGATGGTATTATTTCAGAAATCCAATATATAATTTATAATTATATAAATTCATTTATGGCCTTCATTGTTCACAACAGTGTTGACGTATGATCATGTTTAAGAAAATGTTTTCAGAAACAGTGCCCTCAATTCTAACTGATAATGCCAGGATTTTATTGCAATCTATCTATATTCAAAGACTCCGTGGTGTGACTATTGTGAGATTTAGGAGGCAAAGAGGATAAGTGCTTTGAATAGAAGAGTTCTAAATGGTGTTTTTCTCTCTTGTAGGAAAAAGGGCACCAAAGCAGTGTTCTTATATAAGGACTAAGGATAATAATGGCTTGACTGTTTCATGGTTATAAAAGGGAAGTTATAGAAGTACAGTTTGTCATGCATAAATTGGATTGTATAGTGCAATCCTCTGCATGTGTTCCCAGAACTAAATCTCACTTATTTAAGTGAGATTGATTTCCCAGTAGGGATTAAAAAGTATCAATCGAAGAGTATTCCACCATGGATCCTGTAGAGAGGGAATTTGGTATTTCATTGTTGATGGATCCAGGACAAGGCAAGTGCTAGCTGGAACAAAATGTGGCTAGAATTCATTTTTCCCTGGCAGGGTGGGATAGGGAATCCAGAGAACAGATGGGGATTACACTTTCTTTATAAATTTTATGAAGTAGCTAAGAGGTCTCTGTGTTTTTTTAAAAAAAGTTTAAAAGTCTGGCATGCTTTTAATGGTGCTGGGCTCTTTGGAGAGGAGAGGCTTCTCAGATGTAGGAAAAATTGCAGGGTCACATCCCATTCCCGGAATTGCCAGGAAAGATAACTACCTTTCACTGCTTTAAGAAGGAGAATCCTGTTAAAATCAAGGAAGAATAGAAGAGACCTCTCTGCAACCTCACAAAGTTTAGAAAGTAATTTCAATCGCCATCTGAGTCTGACCTGGCACATTTTTCTACAGATTTAAAATTTAAACATTGATTTTCAAAACTGCAGGATTAGGAAACTGTGTCCAAAAGAAACTGTTAAATGGAGTGGATTTACTTTGATCTACTAATCTTTACTCCCAAGATGATACAGACCTACCTAATTTGACTATTAGTAAGAAAAAAAAATGTCAGTCCCATCTAATGTCAATGACTAGCCACAAACGTTTAGTCATGGTGTCTCTATCATGTTTAAAGATAATAAAAAAGGGAAGCTACAGGGAGTGAGGAAATGAAGGAAGTTATAGAGGGGCAAAGGATGGTAGCAGAAAACCAACTAATCAGAGCTTAAGGTAAAGGTAAAGGTTGCCCCCGCACAGTCGTGCAGTCGTGTCCGACTCTAGGGGCCGGTGCTCATCTCCGTTTGTTAGCCGAAGAGCCAGCGTTGTCTGAAGATGCTTCCGCAGTCATGTAGCCGGCATGACGTGCACAGAATGCTGTTACCTTTCCACCGAAGTGGTGGGAATCAGAGCTTAGCTATGCAGAAATAATTTAAAAAGGAAGAGCTAGAATGTTGCTCTCCATTCCTACTCAGGAAATTTAAGTACAGTACTCATATAGCTATATATAAAGCCCAGCTTAAAATGTCTATCGTACTTTTATCCTACTCTAGGAATGAGAATCTGCTGTGATCAGTGAGAATTTCACACACTGTTTCATGAAAATTAAACCCAGGATTCCATAACTTAAATATAGGCTAGGAGCTAGCTCTATATTAAGTAGGTTTTCAGGCTTGGATAGGCATACTGCTGCAATACCCCAACTCTAACACTGATTGACCCCCATGCCACATCTCCCTTGTTGTTATTCCTCCAACATCACTGCTTCTTTTCCTCTGCAACTGAGTAGTCCAAGTTGCAGTACTCTGTGATGGCAGGTCGACTTACAGTATCTAATTGTGGTACAATAATCAGTGAGCTGGTAACTGTTTTTATTGAGCACTGCATTGTCCCAAAGTCTCTACCAAAGGATTATGGTGCTGCACTGAGCAAGCCATAATTTTACACAAAGGGAGAGGAGGCTGGTAGTACCAATGGAGCTATTCCTAGGGAGCCTAACAGTTAGAAGTTTGGATCCAGTATGCCCTGCTGGCAGCTCAGAAACCTCACCTGCCAATAGTTAGCTTGTTCTTTTGTAAATTTCACACATGAAACATGTTTATAATGATGTTTCATTTTTAATTTAGCACATCTACACACAAGCAAGTTTACTCATGAGAAGGTACACCACTTGCTCCTTTCAACTGCAAGCTGAAATAGCAACTCTTATGTAATTGCTTTCAAATTCCCTTTCCCATTTGAAGGTGAAGGAAGACATTATTTTATATTGTGTCTGTACCCCTCCCCCCAAAGAAAACATTATTATGGGGAAATTAGCATCTCCTCACCAAAATTTTCCAGGACCAAATCAGGAATGAAATCCTAATCAGAGTCATTACCTAGAAGGGGGTACCGGCTCTTCCCACAATTTTTAAAACATCTACACTCCTTGACATATGAAACTATCAATTGATTAGAATGTAATAAAAACACAGGGATTTATCTAGAACAGAGCTTTCCAAACTTTTCATGTTGGTGACACACTTTTTAGACATGCATCATTTCGCGACAAACTCTTACAGCAGGGCATCATTTCGCGACACACTCTTACAGCAGGGCACAAAGCAGGCACTAGGACCTGCGTGGAATCACAGCAGATTTGGAGGCAGCAAGGCACAAGGCAGGCATTAGGACCTGCACGGAATCCTGGCAGAGATCGGAGGCAACAGCAGCCTTGACACACCCAGACACTGCAGCAGACACACTAACATGTCCCAACACACAGTTTGGAAAGCTATTATCTAGAACAACCAGCTGAATTCTGTTCTTATTTAATTCATTCAGAATTGGCTTTCCATCTTTTTCAAAACCAAGTTTATCCATTCTTACGATCGTTACTTTTTATTATCTGGACTTCAGTGCTGTCACCCATGGGAAGGAAAATCAGTTCTCTTGCTTAACTAAAAAGTTTGTGTAAGGTGCTTCAGGATACTTCAGATGCTTAAAGCTGTCCAAATGCTTAAGAAAAAGATCTCTCCAGTGCAATTATACTAATCTGAAAATATCCACCCAATAGCCTTAAATAGTGTTGTGTTATACATGCAGTTTCATTTGTTTCCAGACAGAATGAACGAGAGAAGCTTAAAATTAGTAGAGATCTCAGAATGTGAAGTGATGTATATCTTTGCTGGAAGATTGCATGGAATCATATAAGGATTTCCCCAGAAATTAAGAAATTAGTCCCAAAATTTACTATAAAATTCTCTAGGAAACTGAGAGGCACCAGTAATAATATTTTTTTTCAAAACCTGAATATTGTACACCAAATCAAAACAATGATCTCTGAGCTTCTTAAACTGTTTCCATAGTAACGCGTCTTCAAGTATAAGACTATGCAGCCATAAATGTCATTTGAAAGAATTTTCAGTCTCTTTTTCATTCACGGAACCTTCCTTGTTCACGTTCCAATTCACAGCTTAAATAGTTTGGAACACATATGCTCACAGCAACCTCCATTAACATAACTTTTATTCACCAAACATCACACTCTTCACCCACACAGTATTATTTATTCAAATTCTCATCATAAATATTATAAGCAGCTTATGGCATTATTATATGGAGACATAGTAAAATCAATGGGATATGGAAATTTTATTTTTGATGAGGGAGCCTTTCAGCATTTTCTCTGGTGCAGAATATGTCTGAAGTCTTAGATCACTGGTGTTTGAGGAGTGAATATCCACACACAGAAAGGATTGCAATAGTAGAATGTTCCCAGGACAAAGAAGAGTCAGTACATGGCATCAGACTCTGTCATGTAAACAAAGATATGTGAGTATACATCTTACGTATGGGGGTTTACTACAAAATATATCAAACTGCAGTCCAATCGGTTTCTGTGCCAGGAGAGCTTTATTTTTGTTTTTGTCTCAACAACTATAAAGGTAAAGGTTCCCCCACACAGTTGTGTCCGACTCTAGGGGCCGGTGCTCATCTCCGTTTGTTAGCCGAAGAGCCAGTGTTGTCTGAAGACGCTTCCGCAGTTGTGTGGCCGGCATGAATCTTGAGGGAAGTGATCTATACACCTATATTTACAGTCAGACCTGTACCATACAACATAGTAGAAGAACAGATTTCAACAATAAATACAAACTTATGAAGAGCCCTGCTGGATCAGGCTGTAGGCCCACCAAGATCTGCATTCTACTGGGCAATGAGATGCATTTGGAAAATTCAAAATCTTCCCAGGAATTAGTATTTAAGGCAAGCTACCCATGGTTCCCATGAGGTACCCATGGGGGGCGTGGTGGCTCAGTGGGTAAGACACCAGGCTTGTCAATCAGAAGATCGCAAGTTCGGAGGTTCGAATCCCTAGCCCCGCGTGACGGAGTGAGCTCCTGCACTAGCCCCAACTCTTGCCAACCTAGCAATTCAAAAGCATGCAAATGCAAGTAGATAAATAGGTACCACTTCGGAGGGAAGGTAACAGCGTTCCGCGCACATCATGCAGCCACATGACCATGGAAGCGTCTTCGGACAACGCTGGCTCTTCGGCTAACCAACGGAGATGAGCACCGGCCCCTAGAGTCAGACACGACTGCACAAATGTGCGGGGGGAACCTTTACCTTTTACCCATGGTTCAGGAAGTAATACATAGACATCAGTATTAGTAATCATGGATAGCCTGATCCTCCATGAGTCTGTCCAGTGCCCTTTTAAAACCATCTATTAACTATCCATTGCCACAACTTTTGGCAATGAATTCCACAGTTTAACTGCATGCAGAGTAAAGAAGTATTTCCCTTTATTCTCCTTCATTCAGAGTCAAAGAGTCCCAACTGCTGTAATCTTTCTTCATATGGAAGCTGCCTATTTTTGTACTTTTTCTACTTCTAAAATATCATTCTAAAGGTGTGACTATCAGAATCAAATATAATCTCACTTTAGATTCATATAAGGGCATTATTTTATCAGCAATTCCTTTTTTCAATTCCATTCTTAATGAAACCAAATGTCAAATTTGTCTTTTTTTATATAGCAACTGTACACTGTGTTGACATTTTCATCAAACTATCCATCATGAGTCCTTTTCTGGTCAGTCACTGCCATCTCAGATCCCACAAGTGTATAGGTAAAGTCTGAGGTAGTAATGGTCCCATAGACAGTATAATGTATTTACCCAATTTGAAGAAGTCCTTCATTTCTGAGCCTGTCTTCTGAGGTGTTAGCAATCTTCCCCCACCCGAGCTTTGTCTTGTCTGCAAATTTTCTGAGCATGTCTTCTATCACATTGTTTACAAAAAATATTAAAGAGCAGTGCACCCAGGAGAGAATTCTGAAGTATACCTCCACATGTCTCTCTCCATGTAGACATATATTTATTAAGGGACACTTTCAACCAACTGTGAATCCACCTGGTAGTGGAACCATCTATCTTACATTGTTTCATTTTACAAAGAAGATGGCTATTGTCAACTTTATCAAATGCCTTACTGAAATCTAGGTATGCTACATCCACAGTTAGCGGGACTCTGCACATGTATCTCCTTCCATTGTCTAAAAGACTTACTTTGCATGTCTCTATGTAATATGCCTCCTACTGGTTAGACCAGTGTTTCTCAACCTTGGCAACTTGAAGATGTGTGGACTTCAACTCCCAGAATTCTCCAACTGGGGGAAGGAGTTGAAGTCCACACATCTTCAAGTTGCCAAGGTTGAGAAACATTGGTTTAGACTGGTATTCAGGGCTTTCATCACTTCCTCTCCTGGGTCAGTCTTTCTGTTTTGGCTCTGACCTGGGCAGTTCAGGCATTTATGTCTCTCTCTCTCTCTCTCTCTCTCTCTCTCTCTCTCTCTCTCTCTCTCTCTCTCTCCATAATTGAGAAGAGCATAATCATAGACTCTTAGATGCCAAGAGATTTAAGTTACTCAGGCCTTCCTGTTGTTGTTAGTTGCTGTTGAGTCGTTTACGACTCATAGCGACCCTATGTATAATAGAACAAAATGCTAAACGGTCTTACACCAATTGCCTGACTGTTCCAATGTTTGCATCCATGGTTGCAGTAATTGTGTCAATCCATTGCATTGAAGGTCTTCCTCTTTTCCGCTGGCCCTCGACTTTACCAAACATGATATCCTTTTCAAGTGATTGGTATTTCCTGACAATGTGCCCAAAGTATGAGAGTCTAACCCTAGTTATCCTTGACTCTAGTGAACATTTTGGTTGTATTTCTTCTAAAACTGATTTGTTTGTTCTTCTGGCAGTCCATGGTACTTTCAGTAATCTTCACCAACACTACAATTCAAATGCATAAATTCTTCTTCTATCTTCCTTTTTTAATGTCCACATTTCACAGGCATATGTGGCAATTGAGAAAACCATAGTATCAGACACAATCAGACGCACCTTTGTTTTTAGACTGACATCTTTACTTCTGAAAACCTTAGATAGGTCTTGGATGGCAGATTTTCCCAGTGCAATACGTCATCTGATTTCTTGATTACTACTTCCCTTGGCATTAATCGTTGATCCGAGTAGAATGAAATAGTTGACAACTTCAATTTCTTCTCCATTAATTGTGACATTACTTATTGGTCCATTTGTGAAAATCTTCATCTTCTTCACATTCTAATGTAGTCCGTATTGCTGATTACAGTCTTTGATCTTCATCAGCAACTACTTCAAGTCTTCTTCATTTCCAGCAAGCAAAGTTGTGTCATCTGCATATCATAGGTTGTTAATGAGTCTTCCACCAATTCTGATACCCGCTCTTCTTCGTACATTCCAGCTTCTCGAATTATTTGTTCAGCGTACACATTGAATAAATAGGGTGAAAGTAAACAACCTTGCCAATTTTCCCAATTTTGAACCACTCAGTATCACCGTTTTCTGTTCTAATGACTGCCTCTTGATCAGTGTACAGGTTCCGCATGAGTACAATTAAGTGCTCTGGGATTCCCATTCTTTTTAATATTAACCATAACTTGTTATGGTCCACACAGTCAAACGCCTTTGCATAACCAATGAAGCAGAGGTAAACATCTTTCTGGTATTCTTTGCATTTAGCCAAGATCCATCTAACATCAGCTATGATATCTCTCATGCCGCGTCCTCTTCTAAATCCAGCTTGGACTTCTGGTAGTTCTCTGTCGATGTAAAGCTGCAGATGTTGTTGAATTATTTTCAGCAAAATTTTTCTAGCATGTGAAATTAATGAAATTGTTTAATAATTTCCACATTCAGTTTGATCTCCTTTCTTTGGAATGGGTATGAATATAGATCTCTTCCAGTCAGTTGGCCAGGTCTCTGTCTTCCAAACTTCTTGACATAGAAGTGTAGGTGCTTCCACTGCTGCATCTGATTGTTGAAGTATCTCAATTGTTAATCCATCAATTCCTGGAGCCTTGTTTTTTGCCAGGGCCTTCAGTGCAGCTTGAACTTCTCCCTTCATTACTGATGGTTCTTGATCATATTCTACCTCCTGGAATAGCTGAACACTGGCTAACTCTTTTTTATACAGTGATTCTGTATATTCCTTCCATCTTCTCTTAATACTACCAGCATCATTTTGCCCATAGAATCTTTAAGGATAGCAACTCGGGGCTTGAATTTTCTCTTCAGCTCTTTCAGTTTGAGAAATGCTGATCGTGTTCTTCCTCTTTGATTTTCTAACTCTAAGTCTTTGCATATTTCATCATAATATTTTTCCTTATCTATTCTAGCTGCCCTTTGAAATTGTCTATTTAGTTCTCTTACTTCATTCTTTCTTCCTTTAGCTTTAGCTACTCGGCGTTTAAAAGCAAGTTCCAGATCTGACATCCATTTGGATCTTTCCTTCCTTTCCTGACTTTTTAATGATCTTTCGCTTTCTTCGCATATTATGTTCTTAATATCTTCCCACAACTCTTCTGGTCTTTGATCATCAGTATTTAGTGCCTCGAATCTATTTTTGAGGTGATCTCTAAATTCAGGTGGGATGTTTTCAAGGTCATACTTTGGCAGTCTTGATCTTACTTTATTTTTCTTCAGCTTCAGCTTGACCTTGCACATAAGCAGTTGATGATCTGTCCTGCAGTCAGCTCCTGGCTTTGTCTTAACTGATAGTATTGAGCTTCTCCATCGTCTCCTTCCACAAATGTAATCACTTTGGTTTCTGGGTAATCCATCTGGCGAGGTCCATGCGCATAGTCGTTGACTGTGTTGCTGGAAAAAAGTGTTGCAAATAAATAAATCATTGGTCTTAAAGAATTCTATCATATGGTCTCCAGCCTCATTTCTGTCACCAAGGCCATATTTTCCAACTACTGATCTTTCTTCTTCATTTCCAACTTTTGCATTCCAGTCGCCAATAATTAACAAAGCATCTTGGTTGCATGTTCGATCAATTTCAGATTGCAGCATTTCATAGAGGTTTTCAATTTCTTCATCTTCAGCATTCGTGGTTGGTGCATAAATTTGAATAATAGTAGTATTAACTGGTCTTCCTTGTAGGCGTATGGATATTAGTCTATCACTGGCAGCATTATACTTTAGAATTGATCTTGAAATATTCTTCTTAATGATGAATGCCACACCGTTCCTCTTCAATTTTTCATTCCCAGCATAGTATACCATGTGACTGTCAGATTCAAAGTGTCCAATGCCAGTTCACCTCAGCTCACTAATGCCTAATGCCTCACAGGCCTTCCTACCACCATGCTATTTCCTAAATAATTTTTTTCCTTTTATGCGAGCACCACCTCAAGAATACTTCCTTATAAAAGTTATACTCCTAACTTTACTGCTTCATGAGTTCTTTCTGCTATATAAGCCTATCTCCTATCCAGAGCTGTTTACTCTCAACTAGCTGCCAACTCATGAAAACCCCTGTTCTGTTATCCCATGGCTGTTGAGTTTGCTCAGGAGTCTTTGGGAAGGAGTTCTGTCAAATAATTTTTGAAAGTCCAGGTAGATAACATTTCCTACTGATATGTATGGAATTGAGGAAATCCCTAATTTTTGTCAGATTGAGTCCTTATAATTTAAGTTTTATGGTTGAGCTAGACTTTGATGTAATATGGCAACGGTATTTCCCTAAAAGTAAAAAGAGATATTGACAGAGACCTGTTTAATGTGGTACAACTGAAGGCAATGCTTACTGAAGAATTAGTGACATCTTATGATTTACCATACTAGTGAGAGTAGCATGGTAAAAATTCAGATTTACAGCCTGGTTTTCCTGTTCCAAGCCTGAGACCATAACTCTTAGCATCACACTGATTATCACTACCATGCTGATCGTAACCAGAAAAGCTTGTCAGCCTTGCTAGCTAAGATGAGCTTGCTGGTTTTATATAAGTGCTGCCTCATCCATGAATCTAGCCTTAGGAGATGGATGATAGACAGAAAGATAGATATTGGATATCCCCTCTCCAATGTGTAATTTTGTTGGAAGTGTCCAATTATTCATCACAAAATGTAAAATATGACAGCTGCTAGAATACAATGGAAATAATCATTTACACTCTTTCAGCTATCATTTCTCTTTTAAACTACTTATTCCCTTTGACTGTATAATTATTGACAATGAAAGCACTCTTTTGAGAAAAGCTTCCAGACAGCATTTATAGTTGACAATAGCTCAATGTGTCTATAATGAGGTTGGGGATAGCTGGCTTCCCCACCCCCTCAGCCACTTTGGCAGTTCCCAGATGCCTCCAAAAGTCCAGCCACTTTTCTAAGTGACGTACACAGTGGTACAAGGGACTCAGAGGAGGGAGATCTTTTAAAATTGGAAAGAAGTAACATTCCTAAGCAGAATTCCCATTTGTGAAAGCTGATTAACCTATCTGAATTTTTCTAATTGGGACCTGAACCAATGAGAGAATCCTGAAGTTGCTAGGATTAAATGTGTATCGGGCTCACACGGGCAGGGCTCAAACCTCTTTTCTCTCATCTGGTTTCATTCAGGTTTTGGTTATTATAAACATAGTGTAGTTGTCAGCCCTTTGAGGTAGACCAGATCAGGAAACAGATACCATGTGAACTACTGGAACTCTACTTTAGCATCATAGGGTATAATAACAGAATCTTGAAAGCCTGACAGCACTACTACAAGTCCCAGAAGATATTATAATAGATAGGAAGAAGAAAGAATTCTTTAGAAGAGTGAAGAAGACAACAGAGTGGATAACTACATCAAACAGTTCTGTAACATTCTAAATTACAACTTAATCTGGAATCTTTCTTAGGAACCCTTTAAGAAAGAACATTTTATAACTTTAGGAACTATACTTTAATCTGAAGGTTTTTCTTCTTTTTCACTCAATCATTTTTCCTTTCATGTCATATATCTCAGGGCAGACTTCCCCAGCTTTGGTTTCCTCCAGATAAATAGAGTTCTCCTCCCAGAATTCTCAGCAATCATGGCCATAGCTGAGAATGCTGAAGCTGGTCAACACATCTGGGGGTTAGCCAGATTAAAGGAGGCTATTTCTGATTATTGGGGCATACTTTCATGAGCAGCTAGTTCTGGAGGAAAGCTATAAAATAAGATCCCAAATTATGCAGAAACAGATTCCCCTACAGAATTAACACAACAAAGTGCCCCCCACTGGATGCATTCAAGAAGAAGCTAGACAGCCATCTGTCTGGAACGCTGCAGTCTGCATTCCTGCCTTGAATGGGGTTAGATTCAATGGCTAAATACCCTCTTCCAACTCTATCATTCCATAATTCTAATACCTCTCTCCAATTTGGGGGGAGTGTTTTGGGGTCAAATACTTAGATCCAAGGCTAGCAAAAATGCTTTCAACAAGCAACCCACCAAGCAAATAAATGTTCCTAAGGAGCAATAAGATGTCTTGGTCTGCACTGGTTTTAAATAAATGACCAAGGCCCCATATGTGGTTATGTATGCTGAAATAATAAAAAGAGTGATCATATCTATGCCATTGCTGTAGTTTTATTATTAGGCAACAGAGTTTGCATTTGGGTAAAAAGAGAATGAAGGGGTAAGGAAGGAAAGGAGGCCCACTCAACACTTATTTCTCAAGGGATCTTCCATTGCTGGAAGGCTGGAAGGCAGAACTAATAAGTTGTTAAATAAAGCTATAACATTTGGGCTTTTTAAAAAATGACGTTTTACTTTCTAAAAAATATTAAACAAAATACCTAGAAGCAGGATAAGCATAATTATTCAGTGGATCTCAAAACTTATAAAGTTACTCTGTTAAGTTTCCTAACAACCAAAAATGTCAATTTGATGTCAATAATGTCAATAGTTTTCAAGACCACAAGGATTCATGTGTTGACTCTTATCATAAGTATTTAAGCATCTCTTAACTTGCTTCTCTAAGAGCCTGGAAGCTATATAGACTTCCAGCAAAATGGATACCCACACAACTTTATCAGAAAGTGCCTGACCACTCAACCCACCACAGCAAAACCAACAGAAGCTATGAAAAGGATTACACTGCCATACATCAGAAACATCTCAGAAACTACTAATAGACTATTACAACCACACGGCATCACCGTAGCACACAAACCAACAAAAACCCTTCAGAACACCATAAGTAACCCAAAAGACCCAGTAGCCCAAGAAGAAAAAACAGGAGTTATCTACAACATACAGTGTAAGCACTGTAACAGCCACTATGTAGGACAGACTGGCAGAAGACTAGCAGAACGCATCCATGAACACCAACTAGCAGTCAGAAGACACAATGAAAACTCCTTAATCTCACAACACATGGAAGGCTTAACCATACTTTCAACTGGGAAACTGTGAGCATCTTAAACCAAGCCAAGTCCAAAAATGCTAGAGAATTCCTGGAAGCTTGGCACTCAGACAAAGCAGCCATCAACAGACACATAGAGGTAAACAACATTTACATACCATTCATAAGAGACAATAGAAAAGCCAGAAGACCAGAACGCCTCCTTGCCAGCAATCATCACCCAGATATGCAAAGATTAACACCAGGATTAGCACCAGAGGAACAATCAAACAGCACAATATACCCTATACCCTAAGGAACTATTAACTCAGTCAATCAACCAAGTAGCAAACAACAACCCAATCAAGGAACTACTAAGGAGAGAACAACACCTCCACCAACACAAGCAGGACAAGCCATGGTATATAAACAGAGAGCAAGTCTTTTCCACTCCCTTTTCGCACTGAAGATGTTGCCTAGCCTGGCAATGAAACATCTGCAAGAAAACAACAAGGCTCAGAGAGCACCAAGGACTCCACAGCTATATAGACTTTTCCACAGCAGCAATTCTTGATCTAGCAAAGAATCTAAAAAAGTTACTTGGAAATTTTTTGCTATATGTTAGCACTTAGAAAAAGTAATCTCTCCCTTTGGAAAAAAACTTTTGGTGAACTTCGAAAGTTTAGTTTTCCCTTTTAAAGATTTACAAAATCAGGTGAACTTTGAATTTAGTAGTAATTACAGATTTTTTTCTTTGTGTGTTTACTTGTTTTGTAATTCTTTTTCTCCTTTATTTTTATTTTTGGTGATTGTTCATTTTTATTTTATGTAATGAAAATGGATTAATAAAACTTTTTAAATTAAAAGAGAAAGTTTTTTTAAAAAGCACTTAGAAAAAGTAATTAAATAATTAATTTGTTTTTTTTAATGAAGCTGAATACATCTGTTGTTATGACAGGCACCAAATCTGTCTATAATTGTCTTTAAGGCAAGGAACTCTGACAGCCTTTTCCCCAGTACTTACTATAGCCCAGTCTTTAACCTATCACTTCTCTTGTGTATTTCACAATGCATTTTCTAGCTGATTTTTCTGAAACACAATCTGTTTCTGTAGAGGCAGACAGCCAAAGAATTCCAAAAAGAAGTCAATATGTGCTTAGTTGATTATACAAAATCTTTCAATTGTATCAACCATGTCAAGCTGTGGAATGTTCTTAGGAAAATAGGAATCCCAGAACATACATTTAGGCATGTATACATTTATTTATTATATTGATTTATGTAGCCACCCATCTTGTGACTCTGGGTGGCAAATATAAGATTAAAAGGCAATGGAAATATCAAAAGCAAAGATGATGATAATGATGATGATGACACACAATAATCACATCATGACACCTGAGGACAATCTAATCCAATACATACATACAGACTCACCCAACTTCCAGACCCCATGCCCAAGGGAACATCCAGGTCTTCAAGAACTTACAAAACGCCAGCAGGTCCAAGTCAATCTCAGGGGATATGGTGTTCCAAAGGGCAAGCACTGCAACAGAGGAGGCAAATCTCCTGGGTCCATCAGATGGCACTATATGATAGATGGGACCTGGAATATGCCCGCCCTGCTGGATCTGGTGGGATGTGCAGCAAAAATCAGAGAAAGGTGATCCTGCAAGTAACGTCTCATTATTCTCATGTGAAACCTACACATAGGACAAGAAGCCCCAGTCTAGATGGAACATGGGAAAACAGACTGGCTCCAGACTGGCAAAGGAATAAAACACGGCTGTATAATCTCTCCTTAATTATTCACCCTACAGTGTATGCTGAATATATGAGTGTCATTTTAAAACTGGAGGAATACACATCAATAAACTTCACTGTGCTAACGATGTGACTCTGTTGGCTGAAAATGCAAATGATCTGGAAGCTAGGGCTAAGATTAAATATAAAGAAGACAAAACTAATGACAATAGGTACAGCAACCAGCCTTAGAACTGACAATGAATATATCAAAGTGGTGGATAGCTTTTGCCTTTTAGGATCAACAGTCAACAATAAAGGAACCAGCAGTCAAGAAATACACTGCAGACTAGCACTTGGTAGGGTAGCAATGAAGGCCTTGGAAAAGATATTCAGATGCTGTGACATGTCTATAGCTACAAAGGTCAGAATTGTGCAGGCAATGGTTTATTCTATGATACTCTATGGAAGTGAAAGTTGGACTTTGAACAAGCAGGATAGAAAGAGTATTGATGTTTTTGAACTTTGGTGGTGGAGAAGACAGTTGAGAATACCATGGATAGCCAAGCAAACAAATATTTGGATCATAAACAAATCAATCCAGAGTTCAGATGACCAGGCTCAAATTATTGTATTCTGGACATATTATATGAAGTAGGTCTCTAGAGAAATCCATAATTAATAATCTGGATTATACCAGTTTCTCCTGATTGTTCTAGGACAATAAGAGAATTTGTTTTTTTTAAAAAAAGTAGAGGTCCCTTGAAACAATTAATTCATATTACCAGCCTCTTTAACTAAATTTGCCTGATAATTTTGCTGTAAAGGTCTGGTCAGATGATAGGGAAGGGACAAAAAAATATGAAATATGAAATATGAAATATGAAATATGTGCCTGCTTTTCAACTGGACTTTTTTTTTTAAGTTTGCAGTCTGATGGGATTGAAATATGTATTGCATGCCACATTTTTTAAAAGGCTTGTTTTAAAAAATAGCAGATGTAAACTGAAGAGATGTATGAGAAAAAGTAAGATTTCTAATAGCCTCCATACCTAAGCCTATTTAGCCAGAAAAGCATTTAGTAAGAATACGTCATGTTATTAAATAAAATAGTTCACTTTTAATGTAGTGGACATGGATACATTGCAACAAGAAGATATTGAAAAGACCATTTGGATCTTGTCAAGACGATTGAACATATTTATTTTTCATCATTCTTCCACTATAAGAGGGCATCTCATTGCCATCCTGTTTTTCTGAATAAAGTGAGCTGTCACAGGACTCAGCTGAGTCTTATGCCTCTGGCTTTTAATCATGGGCAAGTCTGGCATTACTTGCTGTGAATGATTGAGACTACTTCTGCTTAGTAGGTCCTAAAAACTTTATTAATGTATTTATTTGTACAGATTTTAATAGACCACCCAGTTCCTAGATTTACAATCAAGAAACAAGCAACAAGCAATTGGAGATAACAATAACAGTAGCAATATCACCTAGCTAAACTAAGCTAAGGGGGCACGATGGCTCAGTGGTTAAGACGCCAGGCTTGTCGATCGGAAGGTCGCAACTTCGGCGGTTCAAGACCCAAGCGCCGCGTGACGGAGTGAGCTCCCGCACTCGCCCCAGCTCTTGCCAACCTAGCAATTCGAAAGCATGCAAATGCAAGTAGATAAATAGGTACCACTTCGGTGGGATGGTAACAGCGTTCCGTGCGCGTCATGCCGGCCACATGACCGCGGAAGCATCTTTGGACAGCGCTGGCTCTTAGGCTAAGAAACGGAGATGAGCACCAGCCCCAAGAGTCGGACACGACTGTGCAGGGGAAAACCTTTACCTTTAAACTAAGCTAGGACAATCTTGCAGCATCAGCATCCAAGTGCCCTGCAGAAGAAAAAGGGTTTCAATGTCTTCTTAAAGGCAGCAAAATTGGGAACCTGTAACTTCTCCAGAGGACACACAAGTAAAACAAGTTGGTCCTCAAATACAAAATAGAAGAGCAAGGTATGGATAATACCTGATAGTCACATAAACAACCAGAAATGATCAATAAGATACAGTATCTGATTTTCTTTTTGCAGAGACGATTGTTACATTTACAAGCTGGCATGATGTATTACAGTTACAATGCTAATTTGCCTGCAACATTTTTCACCCCCAAAAGAAGAATTGACTCAGTTTGCTTAGAGTACCAAGAGCCTGTGTCAGTTGTATCTTTCAGTCAAGTCACATTAGAAAACAAAACAAAACCTCAACCCCCTACAAATTATAAATTATAAAAGAGCAATAACTCCTATCTTTTTTTCCAAATGGCAGTTGGGGATGGGAAGAGTAAATAGCACATTTATTGTATATTACAATTATGACCACCCAGCATTTTATATTATCTAGTTCAGAAATCACTGATTACTACCAAGATTATGATATTGTTTATTATTACTATTATGGTTGATCGCACAGTCAGCCAGATGTTTAGACTGGTTTTGGCATTTTTGTCTACCTGTCGAGTCCTTCCCAAGGACCTGGGATAGGCAGATGTTGTTGTTTAATAATATTAAAGGTATTGTTGCAGGATGAAGCTCTTCCAAGTAAAGCTGCCTTTTGCAATTGACCGATGGTGATTTTGCCAATGCTGATGGTGTTCAAGTGGTGCTCCAGATGTTTTGGAATTGCACCCAAGGTGCCTATTACTATTGATACTATCTTTGCTTTCTTTTGCCACAGTCGTTCTACTTCTATTTGCAGTCTTTATATTTTGTGATTTTCTCCAGTTCTTTCTCTTCTATTCTGCTGCCTCCAGGTGTTGCAGTGTCCACTATCCATACTTTCTTGTCTTTCTTATCAACAATTGTTAAGTCTGGGGTGTTGTGTGGCAGATGCTTGTCTGTTTGAATTCTAAAGTCCCAGAGCACTTTAGCTTCTTCATTTTCTATTACTTTGTCTCACTAGTTCTTGCTTGCAGGCAAGTGGTATTTCTTGCAGATATTCCAATGCACCATTGTTGCTACTTTGTCATGCCGTTGTTTGTAGTCAATCTGTGTGATCTTCTTGCAGCAGCTAACTAGGTGGTCCACTGATTCTTCAGCTTCTTTGCAGAGATGGCATTTGCTGTCTGTTGCTGTCTTCTCAATTCTGGCTTTACATGCATTTGTTCTTAAGGCTTGGTCTTGTGCAGGCAGAATTAGCCCCTCGGTCTCTTTCTTCAACTTTCCTGCTCTTCTCTTAGCCATTGCCAGGTCTTGATGCTATCTGCTTTGCCTGCTAATTTTTTTATATACTGGCCATGTAATACTTTGCCTTGACATTACTCTTTCCTATACTTCATTTGGTCTTTCTTATAGGCCAGTTTGATCTCTTTGGTATTCAGTAAGCCTTCATGGTGTACTAGCTTCAATGCATCTTCTTCACTGTCCTTCAGATATTCTTCCAATGCCCTTTTTTCTTCTTCAGCTGTCTGGTGTTCTTGCAACATTCCATGCCCACATATGCTCCTTGGTAAGTAGAGTCTGTCAACGTCACGGTGTGGATGAAGGGCATAATTCATTGTCACAGTTTTTCTAGTCTTTCTATCCAGGGCTTCTAGTTCAGCTTGAGTCCAGTCCACTATTCCAGCTGTATGTCTAAGGCAGAGCTTTCCAAACTGTGTGTCAGGACACGTTAGTGTGTCGGCTGCAGTGTCTGGGTGTGTCACGACTGCTGCTGCCTCCGAGCCCTGCCAGGATTCCGCGCAGGTCCTAGTGCCTGCCTTGTGCCTGGCTGCCTCCAAACCTGCCCTGCCAGGATTCCATGCAGGTCCTAGTGCCTGCCTTGTGCCTTGCTGCCTCCAAACCTGCTGTGATTCCGCGTAGGTCCTAGTGCCTGCCTTGTGCCTTGCTGCCTCCAAACCTGCCCTGCCAGGATTCCATGCAGGTCCTAGTGCCTGCCTTGTGCCTTGCTGCCTCCAAACCTGCTGTGATTCTGCATAGGTCCTAGTGCCTGCCTTGTGCCCTGCTGTAAGAGTGTATCACAAAATGATGCATGTCTAAAAAGTGTGTCACCAACATGAAAAGTTTGGAAAGCTCTGGTCTAAGGACTGGAATTGCCCAGGTGTTAATCACCTTGATGGTATTTCCGCTACTGTGTTTGTACTTTAAGATCTTCTTCACTCTTCTGATGTATTCACTACTAACCTTCTTCTTGACTTCAGCATGCTTGATGTTGTCAGCCTGAAGGATGCCCAGGTATTTGTAGTGATCTTCATCATCCAGACTTTTGATGTTATTTTTATAGGGCATCTTGATTCCTTCAGTTTTCATTATTTTTCCCCTGTTGATGGTAAGGGTGGCACATTTGTCCTGTCCAAACTCCATTGCAATATCTTGGCTGTATATTTGAACAGTGCTGAGCAGCGATTCCAATTCAGATGGTGTTTTTCCATACAGCTTCAGATCATCCATGTAAAGGAGATGGGATAGCCTGGCAGAGGTTTTTGATGTTTGATAGCCATGGCCTGACTTGTTCAGTATTGTTGACAGAGGAATCAATGCAGTGACAAACAGTAGTGGTGATAGTGAGTCTCCTTGAAAGATTCCTCTCTTGATGTTAACCTCTCCCAGTCTATCACCATTGACCAGCAACTGCGTCTTCCATTGTGCCACTGATCTTTGCACAAAGTTTCTGATGTTTCTATTGACTCTTGTTATTTCTAGGCATTTGATTATCCAGTCATGTGGCAGGGAGTCAAATGGCTTCTTGTAATCAATCCAAGCTACATTCAAGTTGGTCTTCCTTCTCTTCAGTTTTCCAAAATCATCTCGTCAATTAGGAGCTGATCTTTTGTCCCTCTGCATTTTGGGCAGTAGTAGTAATGTGAGGCTATACTTCCCTAAAACTAAGCCTCATTCATTCATTCATTCATTCATTCATTCATTCATTCATTCATTCATCAAATTTAGAAGGCCATTGAAATATGTAAGGACTCTGAGCAGCCTACAACATTAAAAATGGGAAGAACCCATATGACAAAGAAAAGAACAATATACTTCCAGAAGAGGAAACATTCTAACTAATTAGGATATGAAATCCTAAGAGGTTCACCACCCATCCTAACCCAAGGCCTGGGAAGAAAGCCAGTTTTCAGAATTTTTTAAACATAGTCGTGTTAGGGACCATACAAATTTCAGTGGGTGGGAATGCTGTTCCAGAAGGCAGGCCCTGCAACAATGAAGGGCCACTTCCTGGGTCCCATTAAGTGACACTGTTTGATCGGTGGGGCCTGCAGCATGCCCACTCTGTCCGATTGTATAGGACAGGCAGAAACAATCAGAGATAGGCAGTCCCTCAGATTGTCAAGCCATGAAGGGCTTTATTGGTGGTAACCAGCACTTTGAACTGCACCCAGAAGTCAACTGGGAACCATTCATGGAGCACTGGTATTATACAGGCCTAACAAGGCATGCCCATCACCATCTATGCCACTGCATTCTGAACCAGCTCCAGCTTCTGAGTGGTCTTCAATGGTATTGCAATATCCACACACAAGGTGACTGACCATTTGAAGGAACTCCTGGTCCAAGAATGTGCACACCTGGTACACCAAATGGATCCATGCAAAGGCCTTTCTGACCACAGCTGCCACCTGCTCTTCCAGTTCTCTTTCATTACACGTTTTCAAGCAGAAGCTTGGTAGACATTTATTAAGAATGCTTTTAATTTGGATTTCTGCACTGAGCCTAAATGCCCCCTTTCAATTCTACAATTCTGTCCTGATTATCTCATACTCTGTAGCCAGGCTACTTGGGAGAAAAAGCAGCAGGAGTGGGAGTGACTTATGGGAGTGACCTGTGACCTTCCCTGCCAGCTTTCCCATTGACTTTGTTTGTGGGAAGACAGCAGGAAAGGTTGTAAATGGTAATCACATGACCATGGGTTGCTGCAACCATCATAAGTGCGAGCCAGTTGCCAAGCACCCAAATCGTGATCACGTGACCGCAGGGGAGCTGCGACAGCCAGAACGTCAAGGACCAGTCATAAGTACCACTCGTTCAGCACCATTGTAACTTTGAACAATCACTGAAAAAGTGGGCATAACCTGAGGACTACTTGTAATTGAAGATGGATTTTATTTATTTATTTATTTTATTTTTATCCCACCTTTATTATTTTTATAAATAACTCAAGGCAGCGAACATACCTAATACTCCTTCGTACTCCTCGTTTCCGTACAACAACCACCCTGTGAGGTGAGTTGGGCTGAGAGAGAGTGACTGGTTGTCATGTACAGGTTGTGTCCACTTTTGTTCACTTAGGGATTCATTGAAATATGCAATCTGACAGGTGTGTGTGTCTGAACTTTTGCATGCACCTGCAAATTGAATGCAATAGGAATGGGTTCATAATACAAGTGTATAGTAAAACAGTAAGTAACAGAGTCAAGAATGAACGAGTACTGAATAAATGTGGATTGAATAAAAAAATGAGTGACATGCATGAAAGAAGTACATAGAGATGGTCATGCAGAAATAATGAATGAGGATTGAATCACAAAACAAATATATGAAAAAAGAGTTAATGGGTTTTGAGGAAAACTGAGAAAAATGTGGTTGGATTAAGATGAGATCTTAAATTTTAAAATGAGAGTTTAAAAACATCAAGAAATATATGAGTAGTTTAAAGAAGAAAAAGCAATAGTAAGAATTGGTGTATGGATGGATTGGGAGGAAGGATTATTTTCAAGGTATAGTGGATGCTGTTGGTGTAAATTAAATTAGTAAATTAGCTAAATTTCCTTCCCTTTTAATCTCATTTTCTGCTTTTAATTTCTTTATTTGTTCCAGTGTATATACCCTTCTATCTTAAAAATCCAGGACCAGATTTTTAAAGATTAAGTGAATGAAATAATCTGTGTCCTATTCTGTTGGGGATAGCATTTATTTATTTAATTTTTATCCCGCCATTATTATTTTTATAAATAACTCAAGGTGGCGAACATACCTAATACTCCTTCGTACTCCTCTTTTCCCTACAACCACCACCCTGTGAGGTGAGCTGGGCTGAGAGTGTGTGACTGGCCCAAGGTCACCCAGCCGGCTTTCATGCCTAAGGCGGGAATGGAACTCACAGACTCCTAGTTTCTAGCCCAGCACCTTAAACGCTAGACCAAACTGGCTAGTAGTCAATGAGGGGGAAAAAACTAACAAAGCAAATAACCTGCTGTTCCAGAATTTTGAATGATGTTTTTGGTATCTCCTACTTCTGTTTTGCTAATTCTACCTGCACATACTGTATTATACTATTTAATATTATCTATAAATGTAATGTGAAATTATGTTGCTTCTTTTGGTATCATGGGGATCCTATAGTTATAATTATACAAATTTACCATCAAATATCTATATCCATCTACCTTTTGAAATTTTGGAAAGCTGTATGGTATGTTTTGTTCAGAGCCCAACCAAACTGAAGACAGATCCTTGCAGTCCAGAAGCACAGGGGACTCTGGTAACTTATCTTCACTTTAACAGATCCTGAACTGAACCTGTGCAAAAATCTATTTGTTTGTTTGTTTGTTTACTCATTCATTCATTCATTCATTCATTCATTCATTCATTCATTCATTCATTCAATATAACAGGTCCTCTATAATGGAGATTATCTGGGTTACTTAAAGGAATTAACAGTTAACATTAACACTTGCTGGTTACTAGTATTGAGATTAACACTGGTTGGGTTCACGTATTGGGCTAAACCAGTGTTTCTCAACTTTAGCAACTTTGAGATGTGTGGACTTCAATTCCCAGAATTCCTCAGCCAGCATGAGTTGCTAAGGTTGAGAAACACGGAGCTAAACTATAATTTTGTCAACATGGGTTGCTATATAAGCTATAACTGGCTAGGTTTACACATTGTAACTAAGATCTGAGTGTATAGTCAAAGGCTTTCACGGCTGGAATCCGATGGTTGTTGTGGGTTTTCCGGGCTGTGTGGCCATGTTCTGGCAGTTTTGGTTCCAAAACTGTTGGTTCCAAAAAATTTGGCAGTTTAGGAACCAAAACTGCCAGAACACGGCCACACAGCCCAGAAAACCCACAACAACCATAAGATCTGAGCCTTGATTTAGAAGCCATTATGACTAGGTTCACACAACTTATTAAGCTAAAACAAAGCTAGTTTATTTATTTAACTTATATGACTGCCCATCTCCCCCAATGGGGAACTCTGGGCGGTTTACAATAAAACTGATTAAAATAGAATAAAGAATATAAAAATACAATCAAATAATACAATAAATAAATTATAAAATCCAAATGGCCAGATAGTTTAATAAAAAGAAGGACATTATGAAATTAACCACCCCCATGAGGAACTATTATTTCCTCCTTCCCATGCCAGGCGGCAGAACCAGGTCTTCAGATCTTTCCTAAAGGTCGGGAGGGAGGGGATCTGCCTCAACTCTTGGGGCAAGGTGTTCCAGAGTGCTGGTGCCACCACAGAGAAGGCCCACCTTCTAGACCCCACCAGATGACACTCTCTTATTGATGGGGTTCGTAGCAGGCCCTCTCTGAATGATCGGGTGGGGCGGGTCGATGATATGGGGATAAGACGGTCCCTCAGGTATTCTGGTCCCATGCCATGTAGGGCTTTAAAGGTGATAACCAACACCTTGAATTGTACCCGGAAGCAAACTGGCACCTAATGCAGCTCGTGGAGTAAAGGTGTTATATGCGCTGATCTTGGCGCACCTAGAACTGCTCACACGGCTGCACTCTGAACCAGTTGTAGCTACATTCTGGATTACCAAGATGTTACGGATGTAGCCATTGTATTCTGTTAGTCCCACTGGTCGAGATGGTATTGGTATTTCTACTTCAGGGAAGGCGTTCAAGCATGGCCACCATCTTACCCTCCTTGCTACCTGCCAAAAATTTATTTTACCCTGTTCTAGAATTACCCATTTTAAAGTATATTTATATTACATACCTCCAAAACTAGACATTCACTCATAGCCTTAACCAACAACCCATCTTGCCAATGGATTATCTCCTTATCTTTCTTCCAAGATTGGCTTGGCATACATGTTGGAGTGTGTGTTTTCTTGCACACGCAGAGTATCAGAAAGCGATTAGCTTCAGAGACCAATAAATGACGCCAGTCATTTTCTAGTAGCTTAGTTGCAGTTGTATTAGTTACTCATACAAACAGAAACTATTTACAGTTTTCTTACAGATCCCTGGAAATGTTACAAAATCACATACCAAGTGGTAGAAACAAACAGAAGTAAAAGCAAGCAGGAACAGGAACAGAAGCAGGAGGCAGTGAGAAGTGAGCACGAGGGCAGGCAGGCTCTTTTAGACTCTTCAGCCTGGATCACGTGCTGCCTGACCTTTCAAAGTTTGCAGGTGTTTACCTAATAAGGCTTTATTGCTGAGACTTACTCCTCAAAAGAATAATACGCCAACAATACATTAGATTCGTTTGCACTTTTTCTGAGAAAGCTTAGAAAAAAATAAACTTTGAAGAAATTGCCCATAGACCTTCCCACCATTCCCTTTCTATTAAACAAATCAATCTTTATATATAAAAAAGAAAGTGTGATCATTGCATAGAGGACTCACTAGAGGCAGAACCAAGTATAATTTCCACTCAGGATGCACGGGTATATATACCGTATATTTGGGTAAGGGGATGTCGCCATTCAATAAATTGGGCCAGGCACACAAAAAACTACAAGTCCTGTTCACCCCAGCTCAGATAAGAACATAAGCAGTGCTTATGTTGACACCTGGCCCATCTAGTCTAGCAGTCTCTTCTCAAACGGCCAACCAACTGCACAAGGAAGCCCACTAATCTCCCAGCAGATGGCCTTCAGAGGCAGTCACACTGCCATCCAGGCTACTAGCCACTGATGTATTGAGGATATTTAAAAAAAGCCTTTCCTGTTTTATCTAAACCCTTGCCACCACAAATTCTCTGAATAAGAATGTAGGTTTCCCTGGGAAAGATGTGAAACTAGCAGAAGGATAGCTGCTAGTAATGGTAGAGGACTTTATGAGCTCAGCCTAAATTCAGATGAATTTGTCTGCAGTGCGTAATGGAATGTGAGTGAGTGAGTGAGTGAGTGAGTGAGTGAGTGAGTGAGTGAATTAATGAATGTTTATTACAGCCTTTGGACAATCAGCATTATGGGTTGTGAATTTCTCAACTAGAGAATTCATAATCCATTCCCAGCCTTATTAATTGAAGAGGCTACAGATGTTTCAGATATATAAGTTGTCTATTAGCCATCCCAACTGGGTGCCCTCTAGATATCTTGGGGCTATAATTCCCCAAATTCTTAAGCAGGATAACTACTGGCTGCTCCACACATGAAGAAATTCAGGGAGGAGAGTCCCCCCCAAACAGATTAGGTTTTCCATTGCAGGTAGCTGTCAAGTGGAGCCCAGCAAAAGTAGGTGAAGGTAAGTATATTCATCCCCACTCATCTTAAACGTATTGTTTACACTCCTTTTAAGTGCTTGGGAGCCCGGGATGTGGTTACAAGTGCTTTAAATTGATGGCCCTTTGGAATGTAAGGAAGAACAGTCTTTTAGTCCCTGGGGATCCTTGCCTTTTTATCTTCTAAGGTAAAAAAGAAATACTTTGCTGAGTTTTGAGTTCTAATTATATCTAGCCAACCTGGAACAGGACAGAATGTCAAGGTTCCTCAATTAGCTTGAGCATTATTATCCTCCTAGAGTAGGTGTCTTTACTTCAGCAGAGGACAGAAAATCATTACAAATGGTTAATGCCTCAATTGGTCTCTGGATAGAAATCTGTGGGGATATATAAAATTGTTTATAGCAGACTACAGGCAACAGATAGAGCCAGAGGCATCTTTATCATTTTCGTTTCCATGGATACCACTGCCCTGCATATGCCTCCCCTAAGAAGTACGTCAAAATCAAATCACAATGCTGAAAGCTATATAAACTGTGAGGCAGTCCAACGTTTTGTTAGAAGGAGGTCACTCGTACTTCAGCATAGGTTGTATGCGAAGTCTGCCAAAAGAATTTTGTTTCTAGTTGCTCACTGAGCAAAAAGCAAAGGTCCTTTTGCAGGAGATGGGTGGCGATAGAAATGTGAATAATAAATAAATAAAATAATTTTTTGTAGAAAATCTGTTTCCAACTTTGAATCACTATGATGGGTTCTAGTTGAGCAGTCACTCTTTCAGTATTGATAGTAGTTTTTCTTAAGTCAAGATAAGAGGACATATCTGTATCTACCAGGTTAAATTGTCTTAAAGATGAATAAATATGTATACAAACATTTGTATTTACTTCTTATCCCAGTTACACCACATACCCCACTTACAATTTTAGATCTACCTAAACATTCCATATATTTCTTCATTCAGATCTGATATGATTTACTGATATCATGCGACTGTATGACATGGCAGGAATGGTTCCTAATATCATGATAATATGCATATTGCAAAAATACAGAATACCATGTAGGGTACCCAATAATACCATGTTGTTGTTGCTCATTCATTTGGGCACTTCCAACTCTGTATGACCTAATGGTCATGATTTCACCAGGATGTCTATCAGTAATTGTTTGAGTTCTTGTAAACTCATTCTTGCATCATCAGTGAGTATCTAACTACCTTGTCTTCTATCAGCCTTTTTTTTCAATTGCCTTCATTTTCTCCAAGCATTAGCATCTTCTCCAAAGACTCTTATTTTTGGATTATATGTCCAAATTATTTAATCTTTAGCATCATTTTTAGTGCTTTCAGTTAGCTGTCTGGTTTTGCTTCATCTAGTACAGAATTATATGTTTGCCCTGCACTCCAACATATTCTCAATAATTTTTCTTAGACATCAATTTCTAAGAAAAATTCCATGGCCATTTATTACAGCTGGGGAAACTATGGTCTGTACAAGATATACCTTTGCTGTCAGTGTGATATTTTGTGTAGATCTGTAATAGTTGACGTGGTGTGGCACAACCATGGTCGGGTGGGGGGTGGCTACTGCAGCCTGGCATGAGCACGGCTGGGTGTGCAGGCATGTGCTATGGAGTGCAGGCGGGGGGCAGTGCTGTGGGTGCTGTGTGTGGGCACGTGCTACTGAGTATGAGATCCCCAGGATCTCGTACTCTGTAGCCAGGCTACTTGGGAGAAAAAGTGGCAGGAGCGGGAGCGACTTAACAGGAGCGACTTGTGACCTTCCCTGCTGGCTTCCCCATTGACTTTGCTTGTGGGAAGCTGGCAGAGAAGGTCGCAAATGGCAATCATGTGACCGTGGGATGCTGCAACCATCGTGTGTGTAAGCCGGTTGCCAAGATGGCCAGAACTTCAAGAACCAGTCATAAGTATCACTTGTTCAATGCCGTCATAACTTCAAACAGTCGCTGAATGAGTGGTCATTAGCTGAGGACTACCTGTATATCCAAAGAACCCTTTTTACCTGTGTGTGCTGTATCTTGAAAGCCTCAGCTCATGCTGAGATTTAGCCTTTCTGATACAGTTCCTATAGTTTCTGGAGACTACAGTGATTTCTTCTTCGGTTATGCTCCTGTCCTGTCATTTCCTGTACATGCCCTTTTTTTTTAGAAGCTGTACATGTAACCACACTGGTCTCCAATTTTTCCTTCTTGTGGAAACTCCTTGTGATTGTGCTTTCAGTCTTTCATTTTGTAGCATTTCCCACCTTTCCTGGACATTTTTCTTAGAAATTCAAGCCATTGAATCTGATCTACCCTTCCTCTGAGTTCATCAGAGTCTGCTCTTCTGAAGTCTAGTATGCAGGTCTGACTCTTCTCAGTTGCTCTTCCTCTGGATACAATCAATTCGAGGATAACATGATCACTTTCATCCAAGATGCCAGTCACCTTCATGTCTTCAATCAATTCCTCCCTGTTGGTGAGAATTAGGTCCAAGATAGCAAATCCCCTTTTTTCTTCTTCAAACTTCTCACAAATGAAGTTGTCAGCAAGAGACAGCAAGAGTTTGTTGGAACTCTAGCCGTTGGCAAAGTTAAGTTCCCAGCAGATGTCAGAATAATTGAAATTCCCCATTATCACTATTGTATTTCTATTTGAAAGACTGATCATCTGACATAGAAACACATCAGTATCTTCTGCCTGCCCAAGTGGTTTATAAAAGAAACCCACAGTGTTATCACTTTTGTTTCTCTCTTCTTTTATTCTTACTCAAATACTTTCAACAGGTTTTCCATGCTCTAATTCTGAATTTCTGTGCAAGTGTATTTTTCCTTTACATATTGTATAGTGTAACACATCCACTCTTTCTGAGGGTCTGTTCCTTTTAAATAAATTGCAGTCTTTCAGCCCTGTGTGCCAATCATGAGTATCATCCCACAAGTTTCAGTGATGTCTATCACAGCACATTTGTCTTCCAAAGTTAGGAACTCTAGTTCTATTAATTTCCCATACTCTTTACTTTGGTGTAGAAACATCTGAGAACCATCTTAACGGCATGTCTGTTGTAGTGTCCCCTTCCTGGCCTCCTGTTTCTCCCTTTGTATTCTGCTTTCTTGGCTTGATTACTTGGCTACATATTTGGTTCTGGGTTTTATTGCCCTCTAGGTGAGACAGGAGAGCACCTGCCATATACCTCCTTCCCGATATTTTTAAGATGTATCCCCTCTATCCAACCCTTGGTATCACCTTCAGTGCAGTCTGTTGTTTCCTTCCAGGATCTTCTTTTCTCTTCTTGTGTCATGACCCTCAGTTGGGAGGATTGATGAAAAAACTACATTTATTTATTTATTTATTTATTTATTTATTTATTTATTTATTTATTATTTGAATTTATCACCGCCCATCTCCATGACAGTAGACTCTGGACGGTTTACAAACATTAAAATTAATATTAAAAAAGCTATAAAAATACAGTATATTATCCCAGTTATTTCACCTTCCTGCACAAAGCCTCATAGTCTCAACATTCATTCAAAGTCTCTTCTGGCCATGTCATTCTTCCCCACTTGGATTAAGAGGAAAGGATAGTTGTCAGTAGGTTTTAGTAGTTTGGGCAACCTCTCCATCACATCCTGGACATGGGCACCTGGAAGACAACACACCTCCCACAACATCATATAGAATCTGGATACAATCACCTTGGGTCCTTTGAGCAGGGAATTACCGGCCACTGTGACTTGCCTCTTCTTTCCCAGGGTAGCTCTTGAGTCTGATCCCTGGGAGCCCAGGTTTCTTCTACAGTGTTCTATCGCATAGTTTCTTCAGGTGGCTGTCAAACATGTTCTAGAGTTTGGGCCTGGTACCAGTTACTGAGCTCCACCAATACCAAGACCCCTGACCCTCTTGCTTCTTTGGGCCACATGCTTCCACATGCTCTCTTCTGACAAAGGGAGCTTTGTCCTGTCCTTTGGTGTTATCCTTCTGGATACCCATACATCCATTAAATCTGTAGGGAAGCCATCATAAGGAAATATGTCCCATTGAATGTTCTCAGACTAGGATGTTTGGGCAGCCAAGCCCCACATAGACCAACCATTTCATAAGGCAGGAATGCATGTTGTCCTCTGCCTGTCTCAGCCCATCAGGAAGGCAAGCTCTGGTTGTCTTTTTCTGCTATACATCACTAGCAGCATTTTCTTTGGGGGGTCCAATTCACCTGCTGCGCTTCTTTTCATTGTAGGCAAGCAGGAATTAGATTTGGCCAAAACTTCCCAAATTCCTTTTAATTATTAGGTCTGTTACAAAATAGAAAAGTTATGCAAACTGTGAGCTGTTCACACTTATGCTGCTACCAATAGTGAAAAATGATTGCTACATTATTCAGCTACAAACGGCACTAGCAGATGCTTAAAACTTCCCAGATTTAGGGAGGCAGATTAAGAATTCCTATTACTTGTCACTTAAGAGAAGTTTCAATATATGCAAAAGAGACAGTGTTACATCTGGTTTCCAGTAAGGCCAAAACCGGAGAAAATAGGCATGAACTAAACAAAAAAGCAAACCATATCTCCAGAATACTTGTGAATTTACTTATACTTTTCAGTGAAAAAATAGGAGCTCCTCTGTAATGATGCTGTTCATCTCTTAGGGGCATTAAAGATGTGTCTGCCAGAAAATAATTCTAGAGAAGGTGCTGCTGTTTTCTTAATCAGTTTATTAGGATTATACTTAAAAAGCAATATTAAAATGAAAACCAATGCTCATGGACTTTGGTGTATTTTTTCCCCTTAAATTGTGATAAATGACCTCAGACAACTTAGTGGTAGCCAACTTCAACACAAATGCATTTTTGTGTGTACACTAGACCAGAGAAACATGGAAAATAGCCTGTTGATAGCATATAAGATTCTATTATTCCTATTACTAATTCACATATTTACTTTACCCAACCTTTTGGGTGAACAAAACCCAAGCAGATGGAGATGCCAAAACAGCTTTGCTTTAATCACATACAACATGTGCTTCTGTTGTTCTCATACTCCAGACAGCTTTCACATCAATAGCTGTTATGAAATTAAAATATGACAGTAAAGTTAGAAAAGGAAAGCCTCTAATCCCACTGTTTCAGAAATGGATAAGCCACTCATGCATTCACTAGTCTGAAAATGAATCACTAAACTAGATCCTGTGGAAGCATAATTTAATTATTCAGGTGGTTCAGACTTCAATATTCAATGATCACTGAAGTCTTTGATGTCATTTAAACTACTGGAGTCAAAGCTTGTATAACAGCGCCCTTAATTATTCTGCTCCAACAAAATGTACAGAAATGCTTTCTCATTATTTGGATAATTTACGAGATTCTAATGGGTTTTTCGTTCAATACAAGCCATCCTCCAATTTTTTAATTTTTTTTTAGTTGTGAGCAGCATCACAAATGTGGGTGGTGAATAGAAATGTGTCTTGTAAATTCAGTAAGTACAGAAAGGGAATGCTTGTTTTAGAAAAGCAATGTGAGAAACTTTCTCTCTTTTCTATCTATCATCTGTCTGTCTGTCTGTCTGTCTGTCTGTCTGTCTGTCTGTCTGTCTGTCCACCCATCTCAAGTACATGACTCTGGGCAGCTAACAATTAAAAACAGAATAAAAAACAATAAGCAAAATTATAACTAACATAAAATAGCAGCCAAGCAACAACACTAACAGTCATCCCCCAATCAATGCAGCCAAGAAACAGGGCCCTCCTCACTGTCATGGACATTATGTGTTTGCTTTCTCTGGAGTAGACTTTCTCTCCAGTATCTTTTAAGGGTTTGAATGAACTGGAATCTTTTGGCCCTTCATTCTTTTTTAGTTAAGCCTCTGTTAGGCATTCTGGTAACAACTTATCAAGGAAGCTACAAATCCACATTCAGAGCAGGGTAAGTGGGGAGGAACATGCTTCCAGTGATGACTGGGGATTACTGGAGCAAAGGATGAACACACCGAGAAGACTTCAGGTTGGAGCAGGCTCATCCGTAGCTTCTCTAGCCTCTGTATGTGATTCCACTCAAGCAAACAAAGAGGGAACTATTAATCCCAGTTAAAAATTCCAATGTATTCCCATAAATAGGTCTTCAATTTTTAAGTAAAAACATTAAGAAAATACCTTCACATTCAGCATACATATCTTACTTTCTTATTTACTTTATTATGTAAAATAAAATTATTTATTATGTAAAATAATTGTGTATTCTAATGTAGTCTAACAAATGCAAAAGAGGGACAAACTCTGAATTAGTTGATCACATGTATGATATATTGTAACCATACTGAACAGATCTTGCCTAAGAAAAAGCAACATTGCTTTTACAAGGATAAGTGCTGTCTCACCTGACTTTCAGAGGTCTTCAGAGTTGGTCCAGTAGACATTGGTCACTTCTACATGCAAGTTTTGCTCAATTCCCACAGTGCCATCATACACACAGTGCCATCAATAGACACATAGAAATAAACCATATTTACATACCATTCAAAAGAGAGATAAAAAAGCTAAGAAGGAACAAAGAACACATCCTCTCCAGCAGCCAACACCCAGATAAGCAGAGATTAACACCAGACAAACAATAAGGCAGAAAACAATACCCTAATCAAGGAACTACCAAGGAGAAAACCATACCCCCACCAACACTGGCAGGGCAAGCTACTGTATACAAACAGGGAGCAAACCCCACACTCACTCGCACTGATGATGTTACCTAATCGGGTAATGAAACTTCTGCAAGCAAGCAACTAAGCTCAGGGAGCACCAAGGACTCATATCACACCCTTACAGCCCACTCTAACTTTCTTGCTGAACAGCCAAGCTTACGTTTTTTCACCTCAGCTATCCAAAGTCTCAAATCACAAAAACCAAGTGTTTGAAATCTGAGCCATTGTGGCTTAGGTGTCCTTTTCTTGCCTTGAAAACAAGCCTGGTGAAGTGAGGACAGAGGGTGAGGCACAAGCAGGAAGCCAATTCTGGTTGGCTGGAAGGAACACTGGTCACATCTAGTATATATTCAAGAAGTCTCTGGTAAGGGCAATCACAGGCCACTGCAAGACATTCTGAAGCCTGGGGGATTGGAAGCAATGCAGCATAGTGGTATTCCTCGTTTAGCTGGGCTTTCAAGGTTTTTGACAACATTCCTCTTTAAAAAATTATATTGTAATCAAATTAATACAGTAGATATACTTGCTGGTGGCAGGGTCCATTTTGTTCTTCACTGTGGTTGAAAGTTTTTGCGTTCATTGGGGTAAATGGTAATTAATTCTAGCATGGCTTTATTGACCACAGTATTTATCTTAAGAGTTATAAATTGGTGCACTGTAAAAGATTGGTTTGATTTTTGCTACTAGATACCATGTTTACATTAGGAATACATTAGAAAACAAAAATATGTATTTCCTTGGGTCTGTCATATTTAAAAGTGTGGGAAAGAGCAATTAGGAATTAATGCAACAGCAAAATGTCTTGAAAAGTCCTTTAGTTAAGGATTGTCTTAACTAATATTTTCTCCCCATATTTTTACTTATACTAACAAAGAAATCCATAAAAGATTACTTCCCTCTTTGCAAATATCTTTTTGAATAGGAATGCTATTTCATATTTCTCCTTAAGATTACAAATGTACTGATATATACTCCAAATTATGTCATGTGGAAATTTATTATTATTATTATTATTTATATGCTGCCTGATTCTCAGCATCTCTGATTGGTTTACAAATACTTCTGGAGCAACTATTTCTTATTTATTCAAAGACTTAGGACATGTAGGAACAAATGAGTTATTTATAAGAATAATAAAAAGGTAAAGGTTCCCCCCGCACATTTGTGCAGTCGTGTCCGACTCTAGGGGCCGGTGCTCATCTCCGTTTCTTAGCCGTAGAGCCAGCGTTGTCCGAAGACACTTCCATGGTCATGTGGCCGGCATGATGCACGCGGAACACTGTTACCTACCCACCAAAGTGGTACCTATTCATCTACTTGCATTTGCATGCTTTCGAGTTGCTAGGTTGGCAAGAGCTGGGGCGAGTGTGGGAGCTCACTCGGTCACGCGGGGCTAGGGTCTCAAACCTCTGAACTTGCAATATTCCGATCGACAAGCCTGGTGTCTTACTCGCTGAGCACCAACATGCTTTTTTCCCATCTCATGGATGAGTAGAAAACACATTGGTGTTGCTGTGTTTAATTTCTGTGCCCTTTCATAAGGAACCTTTTAAACCTTATTATTCAAGCAAACTGTGTGTCAACAAACCTGGAACCAATTTTATCATAAGGAAAAAAAAACTGACAAAAAACAAAGTTACACAGGAACAAACCAGTTTTTTTAATGCACTTGCCACTTTGTTGTTATTATGTAGTTCTCATATAAATTTTATTTTTACCACTATACAAGTTATTAGATAGCTGTGTGCCATGTATTTGTGGGCTCATGTATGAAAGATGGAGTACCTGAGACCTTCTGGAAGCAGGCCATAAAGCAGGAGAGTTTGTTCTACTAGATTTCAGCATCTGCCAAATGAATAAAAATACCAGAATGGAGACCTCTAAAAAGACCTGACAGGAGGTGGTTTCCAAACATCAGATGGTTCCCTTTTGAACTGAGTGAGGCACTGGCATTCAAATGGAAAAGTACCAGTAGGCATGAGATGGATACCAAGCTGGGATTAGCTAAGGAATAAAAGTGGATGGGAGCTGGATAGTACTTTGGAGCCATTGCACAGAATGAGGTACCATGGGCAATGCGTTTTCTACTTCTATTTTTTCAGAACTCTTGATCTAACCTGTCCAGCTAGACTTTGACCTGAGAATTGTGTGTATGTGTGTGAGTGGAGTTAAAACTTTTTGCCCAGAAGGTGAAAAAAGTTGTAAACCAGCATTTTGGGACCAAGGAAGGGATAGTCGTTCGTGGGGATGGCTAATACCCTAGAGAGCTCCTCTTTTACATTAGATTAAGTAAGATCATCTTACCACCTTTGCCTCTGGATTCTAAACTTGTTTTATAATTTTTATTTTAGATTTTATGTATATTTTATGTTTTTGTTTTTACTATTTTATTGTAAACCGCCCAGAGTCCCTCCAGCGGAGGGAGACGGGCGGTGATATAAATTTTACAAATAAATAAATAAATGAATAAATAAATTTTGTATTATTTTTTTTAATCCCACCTGTATTATTCTTATGGGTGTGTGGTGGCTCAGCAGGTAAGACACCAGGCTTGTCGACTGGAAGATTGCAAGTTCAGAGGTTCGAATCCCTAGTCCCGCGTGATGGAGTGAGCTCCTGCACTAGCCCCAGCTCTTGCCAACCTAGCAATTCAAAAGCATACAAATGCAAGTAGATAAATAGGTACCACTTCGGTGGGAAGGTAACATGACTGTGGAAGCGTCTTCGGACAGCACTGGCTCTTCGGCTAACAAACGGAGATGAGCACCGGCCCCTAGAGTCAGACATGACTGCACAAATGTGCAGGGGAACCTTTACTTTTACCTTTATTGCAAACAAACACACATGCCCCACCCACCTTTACTGCACCTCAACAGTGAGGCCAATGAGTGTTGCTGCCTGCACACAGTTCAGGGCAGGGTAATTTTAAGCCATGATTGGTAGGTTCCTTGCTATCCTTTCCTCTCCTGCCCACCCTCACTAGTAATTGCCCTCCTGAATGCAACAGAGCAGTGTTTCTCAACCTCAGCGACTTTAAGATGTGTAGACTTGGGACTTCCGGTGGGAACAATGGCGGCTTGAGCTGGTTTTTTCTGCTGTCTGCAGACTGACCTGTCAGAGTGGCTTTTTTTCTTGGGCTCTGGCAGGCTTCCTTAGAGCCCACAAGCATTTTCCGGATTAAGGAGAACCCCAGGAATCACCCCATGTGTTCTCCAGATGGCTGGTCACAGCCAGAAGACCGCAAAACAGCGTTTCACGATCGATTGGTAAGCAATCAGCTGGGAGGCGTGGCCGTCATCTTCTTCCGAAGCCACTCTGAAGCCATAACGGAACTGCCCACCCCATTTCTACAGCACTACGGGTTCTTTTTTTAACTTTACCAAAGAGAAGCTTTCTACAACAAAGAAATGCAGAATCTCTTGGTGACTCTCATTATATTTGAACATTATTAACTTGGTAATTTGGCTTTTTATATATAATTTGTTAAATTGAGATTTAAAGAATTTTGGTTTTTTAATTGCTTTTTTATTAAAGTGATTTTTGAGGAATATAAAACTTTCTCTTCTTTGTTGAATCTGCGGATTGGAGTTCTGATCTATTTGCTTTCACTTTCCCATGGGAATGCTGTTTGTTATTACTTTGTATTTTCCTGATTGGCCACACCGGAGATGAAAAGGCTGGAGAGAGTGTTCAGTTACAGCGTTAATGACTTTACCTTCCTGGGGCACTAGAGGGTGCCATAATCTATTTTACCATTAAGAAATATGGAGGAAATTAGTTTGATATTTAAAGATCTCTACAATGCTGTTATTCAAGTCTTGGAGCATTTCTCAGAATTTGTGGAGTCCAAGTTGTCACAAGAATTGAGAGAAACTGATAAGGCTGAAAACTACCTTAAGAGTAAAGTGGTTTCTCCAAAGAAAAAGATGAGAATTGGTGACTTACATTTAAATAGTCAAAGGAAAATTGAGTTGTCGAAAGTTGAAGATAAGAAGACAGTGTTGCCACCACACCATGATCAAGAAAGAGAATTAAACTCTAGAGGCTGGAAGAGTTTGGACAAATATTTGGGCGTTTTAAAGCAGGTTGTAGAATTTGAAATTGACAAGAAGAAAGTTCTGTACATAATACTGAGACACTTAAATGCCTTGGTTTACTTTGAAGTGGGATAATTGTCTAAATGTGTTTATCAGGACAGTTTCTTAAAGGTTTGGATAAATGGTTATGCTGTTTTGAAAATTCCTACATTTTTGGTAAATGCCTACGTTATTGTTTAAATGTGGTTATCAGGATGGTTTTTTAAGGGTTTAGATCAGGGCTTTCCAAAGTGCTGCCGCTGGCGACACACCAGCGGCAGCGGCGGCGCGCGCGCACAGCGATGGCGCGGGGGGAGGCGTGCGGCGGCGGCGCGCGTGCATGGCGGCCGCCGTGCACGCGCGCGCCGCCGCTTCCGGGTGGTGTGGCGACACACCATGCTGTGTGTGGCGACACACTTTTGTGTCGCGACACACAGTTTGGAAAGCTCTGGTTTAGATAAATGTTTATGCTGTTTGGATAATTTTTATATTTTTAGTTAATGTTAGTTTAGTTGGCAGATAGGAGCAAATTATAGTGAAGGAGGGTAGTGTTTTTTACTATATTGAGTTCCAAATCATGTTTGAAGGTTTTTATATGTTTTTCTTTAATTGGGAGGGTAATTTTGTTTTAGAAGGGAATGTAATAATGAGAATTTAAGTGCTTTATAGAAATAATGTTTACTATAATATGAATTGGAGTAAGAGATTGATATTGATTTATGTCTATCTTTGTTAAAGAAAGTCAGAAGTCACTTTGTAGTCGTTTGTTTTGTGTTTTTTCACACCTCTTTAGTTCTGTTTCTTTTTCTTTGTAGGCTTCTTTGTTTCAATGTTTTTAGTTTTTATGTATATTTTGAAAATGCTTTAATAAAGTTTAAAAAAAAAAAAAAAAAAAAGATGTGTGGACTTCAGTTCCCAGAATTCTCCAGCCAGCATGCTGGGTGGAGAATTCTGGGAGCTGAAGTCCACACATCTTAAAAGTTGCTGAGGTTGAGAAAGACTGCAATAGAGGGATGGCTGGGTAGGCATGCCCTGCCACATGACTCAAAGCTGATAATGAACACTGTGCTTTGTTGTTGTTTTAAAAAAGCTTCATGAGAGGTCAATACTCCTACAGCTAGAAGTTTCAGAAGAACGTTCCATGACTTCTAGGCCAGCCAACCATTCCATTTGCTTTCGCTTTCATATGCAACCTCTCTGAAAGCCCTGACACGCTGCTCCTCTCCTGCATAGGCTTTGAGTGATTTGTATGGAGAGGGTCAAAAGGAAAATTTAAGATTAGACGTGCCCCCTCCCTTTTCCCAGCAGAGGCATGGAGAGTGTGGAAGGGGGCTGGCTCTGCAACGCCTGGCTCAGTGGGAGAAGTCAGCAAGCCAGTTATGGGCAACAGAGGCAGCAGGTGGACAGCTCCAGGCAGGTACTTGGCTCTCATCTCCTGAGGGGAGGAGGTGTCTGGGGTGCTTCCTCACCTGCAAACTGTTGGGGAATTCTGGAATGCTAGTAACAGAAAAAACCCACTCAGCGTTTATCTAGTTTAGCAGAGTAAAAAGCGTCCTGTAATAATCTTGCACATAAGGCTCAATTAAGTTCAGAGTAAAATAAACACACTTCACACATTAATGTAAAGTTACAGAAAAATAGCTTACAGTTTTATTGTAGATCAGTTTCATGGTAGCAGAGGATGGTTCATGCATGTGAGCGATAGGTTCTGACCAAACCCACAGTCTTCTTAATGCGGCCTTGCTGAATGCAAGTATGAGCAACGTGGACAGCCATGGATGGCCATCCTCCCTGGTGGAGATTCAAGCAGGAAAAGAGAAAGAAAGGAAGTAGAGTAACAGGAAATCAGATTTTCAAGCCCCTCCCACACAAAGCAAGTAAGATTAGGTTGCAACAGGACTGCCCCTCCTTCAAGCTTGTGTGAGATGTGCTTGGTTGAAACCAAGTTTGATATCTCTAACACAAACACAAGGGTCCCAAGTAAGGAAGCTGGTTTATTTATTTATTTTGTGTCCAGATCAAACTTTACTCTGCCAAAACGTAGCCACCGCCACAGCTTTGTCATTAGCTTGCTGTAGGTCGTCGACAGGACAAGGCTCCGACAGTAATCGACACACCATCAGATGCTCCGGGTCTTGGATTTCTCTGCATTCACATAATGTATTGTCGTCAGCCAACAACCCCCACTTAAATAAATTCATCTTGCACCTTGGTACCCCCACCCTCATCCTGTTCATTGTCCTTCAAACTGTATAAGGGAGAGTGTTTTCAGCAGCCATTTCTTCCTTCAGTAAAATACTCAAATCGGGGAGCTCATTCCTCCATTTACTTATTCAATTCTGTTCTTAGGACCCCTCTAGGGTATTAGTTCTTGCCATAAAGCTCTTTCTAGATTTAAGTTCACGAATTGGAGGAGCATATCCACTCAGAGGGTGATGAGAGTCAGTCTCTTGCTTGGTTCTTTCGGCATCTGCTTCTACTTCCCTTCTAATCTTAGGTGGAGCAATGCCAACAAGGGGTATAGTTTATTAATGGGCGTAGATTTGAGGCATCCCGTCACTATGTGCATTGCCTCATTCACAGAGATATCTACTTGCTTTGCATGTGCCGATGTGTTCCATACATACATACATACATACATACATACATACATACATACATACATACATACATGGAAGCTGGTGGCATGAGGAAAGGGAGGGAGGAGCCAGGCCCTCCCTGAAAGCAACTGCTTTGATTGAGCTCTGGAAGACAAGGAGACAATCTGCTAGGAAAACAGGTAAATGGAGATATGAAGAACATACAGAACTATAGAAGCTCATGGAAGACCCTACTTGAGAATTCTAGAAATTTCAGCACTGTTTCTCAACCTTGGCAACTTGAAGATGTGTGGACTTCAATTTCCAGAATTCCCCAGCCAGCCATTGAAGTCTACACACCTTCAAGTTGCCAAGGTTGAGAAACACTGGTCCAGACATTTCTGGAAGGTGGCAAGGTTTATCTAATATTTTTAAAAATCATATCAATCAGTGACCAAATATTATAAAATACCAGTTCTGGATATAATTTTCATAAACACACTATGATGTTGCAAAAATAACACAACCTCCAGATTCTGTATAGGCACACATACACCATAAATGGTGGGCAGTTGCATTAGCAAATATTCACACCATAAAAATGATTTTCCTGTAATCTCAGTTTGCTACAAACACATTAATATGATTGATGAATTCATTTGTACAGGAAGCAAGTCAAGAGCAAATTAGCTTTAATTTGACTAAATCAGGTTAATGGTTATGGTTAGATCCCTCATGCCTTATAATGTTGATAATAGGAAAAACACGTTATAAAGGTTGGCTGATCCTGAAAATGCATTCTTGTGCTTTACAGAATGTTGGAAGTAGAGGAGGAAGGAGGAGGAGAAATCAAGTAAAAACTGAATATATCATAGTAGACCGGGGAAAAACATTTTAAATTGTCAATGCATTTTCTAGTAATGATTATTAAAACTCAGAGAAGTGAATCATTAATTTAAGAATATTAGATCATTTTATCTAATATTGATGATCACTCACATCTAGTAAATCATACATCTAGTATACATGAACAGACAGCACAGTGTTATACTATTGTGGTTATTTATTACTCACCTCTACAAATCAGAAAACACATTAATTACACAATTCCATCCAATAAAAATAGTTCACAACTTAACAAAAAAAACAGTAAACAAATATTTACTAAGACAAACCAAACACAACTACCGTGCTTATTTAAAACAATGCCTTAAACATGTCTGATTGCATATACATGCGTAATTAAAAGCTGGATCATTGCACTTTAGGGCAATCCTTTTTCTTTTGGACTACTCTTATATTAGGTACTAACCAAGGATGCTCATCATATTTGCTGACAGAAATATGAGACTGCATGTGTTTGCTCCATCTTTGGAGAAACTGTCTGCTTGTGAAGAACCAAATGAAACCCATTCATCTCGGATGAAGTTGAACAGGTTTGTCACTTCTCTGAAAGCTAGTTTGCTCTTTCCTTCTATTTCATGAAATATTCACAGGAATTCACAGGGCATTTTAGGATAAGCTTGGTTCCTTTTCATAAAATCAGGCTCAGAGTGCTAATAAAGAATATCCTCATATCCTATAAGCTTCTTCTTTCTTCTTTTTTATTTATTTATTTATTTATTTATTTATTTATTTATTTATTTATTTATTTGTCAAATTTATATGGCCGCCCTTCTCACACAAAATCAACCATTAAAATCAAATATAAAAACCAATTAAAACAATTAAATAATCAACATAAGTAAAAACAAGATTGTGAGAGGGTTAATTAAGATGTCATATGTGGTGCAACCAATGTGCGGGCTCTCTGCTGTCAGGGGATCCCCAGGCCTGCTGAAAAACTATATTTTGAGGGCTTTCCAAAAGGCCATAGGGGTTGGGGCTAACCTCACCTCAGGGGGATGATGTTCCAGAGGGCGGGTGTCACAGCAAAAAAGGCTTGTCTCCTGGGTCCTGTCAGATGGAACTCCTTAGAGGACGGGACCCGCAACATGCCTCTCCTGCTGTACCTGATGGGACCAATAGAAGTAGTAATCAGGGAGAGGCGGTCCCTCAGATAACTTGGCCCCATGCAAAGTAGGGCCTTAAAGGACAAAACCAGTACCTTGAATTGTACCTGGAAGCAAACCAGCAACCAATGTAGCTCACGGAGCAGAGGTGTAACTCCCCCAGCAGTTTCATGTAGATGTTAGACAGGAGTGGCTAGAGCACCAAACCCTGTGGCATCCCACATAGTAGGGGCCAAGGGTGGGATCTCTCGCTCCCAAGCAACACTGACTGGTATCAACCCCGTAGGAAGGAAGTGAACCAGCACAATACAATGCCGCCCACTCCAAATCCCCAAAGCTGATCCAGAAGGATACCATGGTTGATGGTATTGAAAGCTGCTGAGAAGTCAAGGAGAGCCAGGATGGATGCATTACCCCCATACCGCACCTGCCAAAGATCATCTAAAAGCATGACTAATGCCATCTCTGTCTGTCAGGATGGAGGCTGAGTCCAATTCAGAAGGGGAAGGGACAGTAACAATAGAAGCAGGAAAGAACTGGGATGGCGCGAAATTTGAATCGGGTCTGGAGCGCTGATTGAAGGCAGCCCAGAAGAAGACTCGCCTCCACCTATTAGCGCGCAAGAGAGAAGGTGGGAAAGGCGGGCAGAGCAACGCGAGGCGCAATTGGCTCCTGCTCACAAACGACACGAAAATCAAAAGGATAAAAGGTGAACGCAGCATGTAGAGATGCCAGGGGCTCGTACTTACCATGTTATCTGGGAACAGTTTGATCCTGTTGCGCCTGAGGAAGTGGACAGGATCCTCCGGACTGTGAATGCCACCACATGCCAGCTTGACCCATGTCCCTCCTGGCTGGTGAAATCGGCCAGTGAGGTGACATGTGGATGGGTCCAGGTGATGATTAATCTGTCCTTGAGTGAGGGGGTGTTCCCGGAGGTCTTTAAGGAGGCGCTGGTGCACCCCCTCCTCAAGAAGCCGTCCCTGGACCCTACCATCCTGGGCAATTTTCGCCCAGTCTCCCACCTTCCCTTTTTGGGAAAGGTGGTTGAGAAGGTGGTGGCTTGGCAACTCCAGAGGATTCTGGAGGAAACGGATTATCTAGACCCCTTCCAGTCAGGTTTCAGGCCGGGATATGGGATGGAGACCGCATTGGTCGCACTTATGGATGATCTTTGGCGAGAGCGGGATGGAGGGAGTGCGTCCATCCTAGCTCTCTTAGATCTCTCAGCGGCTTTCGATACCGTCGACCACGGTATACTTTTGGGACGGCTCAGGGAGTTGGGGGTGGGCGGCGTAGATTTGCGCTGGTTCACCTCCTTCCTCCGGGGCCGTTCCCAGTCGGTGTTGATAGGGGAGGAGAGGGCTGACCCGCGCCCCCTGACTTGTGGGGTGCCACAGGGGTCGGTTCTCTCTCCTCTCCTGTTCAACATCTACATGAAACCGCTGGGCGAGATCATCCGTCACCATGAGATGAGGTATCACCAATATGCTGATGATACCCAGGTGTACATCTCCATCCCAGGTGAAGTAAGTGATGCGGTCGATGCCTTATCTCAGTGTCTGGAGGCTGTGGGGGCCTGGATGGGGAACAACAGGCTTCAGCTGAACCCTGGTAAGACGGAGTGGCTATGGATTGATGGCCCCCCTAGATCCGGGAAGTTGTCATCTTTGTTTCTGGGTGAGGTGGCACTACCTCGCTCGGATCCAGTGTGGAATCTGGGGGTCCTTCTGGACTCGCGACTCTTGCTCGAAGAGCAGGTGGTAGTCACGGCCAGGAGGGCCTTTGCACAACTTCGTGTTGTGCGTCAGTTACGCCCTTTCCTGGATTGGGAGGCCCTCCAAACAGTCACTCACGCCCTTGTCATCTCCCGTATAGATTACTGTAATGCGCTCTACATGGGGCTACCCCTGAAGAGTATCCGGAAGCTTCAGCTGGTTCAGAATGCCGCGGCGCGAGCAGTTATGGGTGCCATGAGATCGGCACATGTAACACCTCTGCTACGCGAGCTGCATTGGCTACCAGTTTGCTTCCGGGTCCAATTCAAGGTGTTGGTGATTACCTTTAAAGCCCTATATGGCATAGGGCCAGGGTACCTGAGGGACCGTCTCGTCCTGATAACGTCGGCCCGCCCCACCCGTACATGCAGAGAGGGCATGCTTCGGACCCCCTCAACAAGAGAATTCCATCTGGCGGGGTCCAGGAGACGTGCCTTCTCTGCGATAGCGCCCGCCTTATGGAACATCTTGCCCCCGGAGGTGAGACTCGCCCCCTCACTCCTGGCCTTCCGGAAGGCCCTCAAGACCTGGCTCTGCCATCGGGCCTGGGATGACAGAGGTGGCAGTGCCTCCTGGGGTTGGCTGGCCCCGTAGTAATACGATCTATACTACGGTCTCCAATCCATCTTGGATTTATATAATTTATTACTGTATATTATTACTATTATTATTATTGTATTTCTTAGATGATATTTTGTATAGTTTTTTAAACTTTCAATTGTTGTAACCCGCCCAGAGTCCCTTGCAAGGGAGATGGGCGGGGAATAAATTGAAATAATAAATAAATAAATAATGTACCCATTGCCGGAGACAACCGTTCATGTTCCATACTGCATCCTGGAGTGAATTGCGATCCCGTCGCCACACCAGCACCCCCGCTCAGGCCCTGCCTTGCCTCCACACCAGAGCCTTGCCTTGCAAACCAGCCGAGCCTCGCATCCGAGCCCTGCCTTGCTGTCCAGCCAAGCTTCGCATCAGATCCTAGCCTTGCCGCCCAGCCACACCTCAAGCCAGAACCCTGCCTTGTCGCCCAGCCACGTCCTGAGCCGGAATCTTGCCTTGCCAGCTTGCTGCGTTTCACGCCAGAACCTCACCTTGCAGCCGCCACATCAAGCCTCATGTTGGAACATAGCCTTGTAGCCGCCGCTCCGAGCCTTGCGCCGGAACCTCGCCCTGCTGCAGCTGCTCCAAGCCTTGCGCTGGAACCTCACCTTGTTGCTGCGGCGCCAAGCCTCATGTCAGAACCTCATCTCGCCCTTGTGCCAAGCCTTGCGCCGGAACCTCCCTTTGTCTCTGCGCCAAACCTCATGCCAGAACCTCGTCGCACAGCCACTGCACCCAGCCTCACGCTGGAGCCTTGCATCACAGCGATGTGGTGGCTGCCTGCGTTTATGCCCAGTGGAACTGAGCACAGCGCACCACCGAGCCCATGAGCACCACGTGTCATTTATTTGAGAGATTGTGTGTTTAATTGTAAATAAAGTATATATTTCACACCTTCCTGCTTCGGGTCTTAGTCGGGACAGGACACTGTCAGCAGGTGACAGTCATAAGGACCCTGTCCACTTCTTCAGGCCAACAGGTTCAAACCATTCCCAGATAACAGGACAACACTGTGCTCCAGGGATCTCCACAGGACCTGCACCAAGGCTGAAGTCTGGGAACAAATCCGAGCAATTTTGTCTGACAGATGCTCTGAAAATCCCTCTGCATGGCCTTGTGGGTGAATCTCCAGATTCCTCTGGTCCAAAAGGCTCTGGTCATCCGGCACAAGGCTGATGGGCAGCAATCCGTGGATGTAATAAGGACGCAGAAGTATTGATGCTTCACCGCCCTTACCACCACAAGGTAGGCCTTAATAGCGGCTCTCACCCATGTTTGGTCGAGTGAATGTCATCCTTTAAGATTAGGCATACAAATTCTCTTAAGGCTCACCAGATGTGGGATTTGTCCCCCACCTGGATTGATTTGACTCTAACCACTACTCAATTGTTGGTCTGTCCATTTCTCCACCAATGTAATCTTCTCTTCTGTAAGTCCTTCATACTCAACAAAAACACCGAAACTCTGACCATTGGAACCTGCAACTCTCAGCCTTGACTGCTGACCTCAGCAATTCTCCAGAACTTGTCTTCCGATTCTAAACTTTTAATGTGCTGCGAATGGAGTATGATTAAATAAATAGGAACTAATTATTGCCCCTATATTTAATGAATCTAATGTAGTCCTTCATTAAATTACACCCACAGATATCCATGGATATCTGAGACAAATACTGTAGCTCTGTGCTCCAGTTCCTTTCCCTGATAAAAAAGCTTCAAAGGTTTAAAGGTTTAAAGCTTCTAGGTTATTCTTCCAATGCTTCAGAATTTCAATGGATTTTTTGGGGGGGTGGGGGGTGGGGGGGTGGAGTTTTTAGGTTACTTCCTAAGTAGTAAGAGAGGTGCGGTGTGACTTTTTCTTGTTACTTGCTACTTCCTGATTTGAAGAAGTCACGAAGAGGAGATCACTTCTTGTGCCGTCTTCCTTTAGGATTTTACTGAAACATGGGAAGCCAGGGATCCTGAGTGTAACTGGAAAGATTATTATGGGCTACTCGCATTTTCCCCTCAGACGGCCTGGAATGAATAGAAGCAAAACTGCTCAGCCAATTCTATAAGAGTGTTATTGGTGCTGTGCCTCCTTCAAGGAAAAAATATCAGTCTTTTTTTCTTAATCAAATCCAATGAGAGCGGTTTAAAAAGGCATGGGGAACAAAATATCAGTATAGTGCTGTCTAAGACCGTGGAGCAGAAAACCGAAGGGGGGGGGGAAAGGGAACAGGTTTTGCATCTCCTGATAATGAAGGCAATCTTTAATGTTTTCAAAGCTGGTCAAGTTGTTCCTATTTCGAAGGCATGGGTGCTGCCAGTTTGCCATGGAGACTGGTGCTCGTAGAGGCACTTAATGACTTTACTTCTAAAAAAACATAACAAAAGAGCAACAAAATCATATAATTATAGAGTTGTAATTGATTGCAATTGTAATATAGTAGAAGACATGAATGTCTTCCACTATATAGATCCCTGTGGTAAAACAGGATAATTTGCATATCACCCCCACCACTAGTTGAAAGACTTTGGGAATTATTGTGTGGCCCATTCAGAATGCTGAACTGCACAAAGGGCCTCAGGACAGATACATAGGCCAAGCAATGCCTTGCAAACCACTCGGTATCAATTGGGGAGCTCCAAGCCATTTCTAGAGTGATCCTTTGCAAAAAGAAGGACTCCAATGTTGAAAAACAATGTGCCCATTGTAATATAAATACAGGGCTGCTAGGACCTCCCCTCTGTCTAGTTCAATTGTAATTGCCAACTTTCAGATAGATTTCCTTCCAACCTACATAATGCATGGTACAGCTGAGCCATACCAAACACATTCAGTGGATGCCCTGACCAGCAGCCTCCTTTGGTTTAACAGCATGAAAAGTCTTGTTGCACCATTCAGATGCAAATTCTTGCCTTTGTTTTTCCTCTCTTTTCATGGGCCCACCTGAAGCAGCTCATTTCATTCTGCTGCATGGCAGGCATGGCCATTATTAGTGAAAATGAGAAGCCAAACATACCCATTTAGTTTCCCCAAATGGACATTTTCTAGAAACAAGAATTCCAGTTATCCAATGATGTTCTGAAGTCAGTGCTTCTTCCCATACCAGATTCTGTAATTTTATATATATTTGTATCTCTAACCATAGTATATTTATATCCCAATTATAATTATTTGTTCTACTATGGTCTTTAGAGAAATTCACACATCCAGTTGTTTTATCAGCTCTTGAGTAACCATTGCAAACATAATTATACCAATCAGTATATCAGGAGTAATTCCAGTTAAATAAGATTCATTTAGGAGTCACAGCTATTAAACACATTATGTTTAGTCAAATAAAGTGGGAAATCATTAAGATATCGCTGATAGCAATATTTATATATTCATACAAATAATGCTTTGGTTTTTCGTTAATATCTTTTGCTTTACAAAATCAATCAACTTTGCTCAAACTTTTGAATGAAAGATACATGGGGAGGAAATCAAATCTTTTATGGGAAGATACATTAATGTTTTGCTATGCTTTATTTCTGTGATTTGTACAGAAGTAGGACATTATACATAGGAAACTGCCTCTTAGCTTCAACATAAGGATGGCTTGGTTTGGGGACCTCAAATCATTTGCTATGGAGAATTATAGAATGAATGACATCTTCTTAAATTCCTCATCCAGATGCTCATCCCCGGGAAGACGGAGTTGGCCAGCACTTGCTACCTATCCCCACTTTGTTATCCAAGAACACATCAGAGTGCAATATCCTATTTATTTTATTGTTTCTATACTGAAACAGATAAAAATGAAATAGGAAAAAACCAAAGAACACAAAAAGGCAATAAAAATCTTTTGGAGTTTATATAGAAATACAGAAATCATCTTAAGGAGAAATGCAAACATTTCCAATATTATTATCCAGGAAGATATTTGTACAGACCAAGCTTAAACTGTTAGGAAACACTTTGTTATTATGGATTAACAATTGAGACCAAATTTGAATAAAGCAATCCCTAACTGAAGCAGATCTTCAAGACTCTTTGCCAGGGCTATTTCCCACATTATCACTGATTCAAAGAAAGATGTTCTTTAATTTCCAATATTTTGGAATCATAAATCTTGCGGCTAGCATGAGCTCAATTTTTGCATGAAGACTTTTTAAACTTTTAATGGGATGTGTATACATATGTTCTAGAATTTATGATTTCTATTTCCATTTGCCTCAATGTATGAGTGCTAAGGGGCGTGGTGGCTCAGCGGGTAAGACGCCAGGCTTGTCGATCGGAAGATCGCAAGTTCCTGAGGTTCGAATCCCTAGCCCCGCATGATGGAGTGAGCTCCCGCACTAGCTCCAGCTCTTGCCAACCTAGCAATTTGAAAGCATGCAAATGCAAGTAGATGAATAGGTACCACTTCGGTGGGTAGGTAACAGCGTTCCGCGCACGTCATGCCAGCCACATGACCATGGAAGCGTCTTCGGACAATGCTGGCTCTTTGGCTAACAAACGGAGATGAGCACCGGCCCCTAGAGTCGGACACGACTGCACAACTGTGCGGGGGGAACCTTTACCTTTTTATGAGTGCTAACCATGGGGCACAGGTTACATGTCTTAATCATGTTCTCTGTATTTTTGTATGTGTCATCTCTGGTCTCCTCAGAAATGCACTTTTATCATACTCACTTTTATCATGAGAGCCAGTTTGGTCTAGTGGTTAAGGCAACAGGCTAGAAACCAGGAGACGGAGAGTTCTAGTCCCGCCTTAGGCATGAAAGCCGGCTGGGTGACCTTGGGCCAGTCCCTCTCTCTCAGCCCTAGGAAGGAGCCAATAGCAAACCAGGAGACTGAGAGTCCTAGTCCCACCTTTGGCATGAAAGCCGGGTGGGTGACCTTGGGCCAGTCACTCTCTTTCAGCCCAACACACCTCACAGGGTTGTTGTGGAGAAAACAGGAGGAGGAAGGAGTAATAGGTATGTTCCCCACCTTGAATTATTTATAAAAATAATAAAGGCAGGATAAAAATTAAATAAATACATAAATACATAACTGCAGGTTCTGAAGGGAAATTCTATCTATATTCATTTGGACCTTCAAGCCTACCCATCCAATACAGTAAAGTTGGGGATCTGAGGAGGCAGGTCTGGCAGGTTGTGTGATATGGAAGGGAGGCCAGCATGCATGGCCTTCGTTGCCTTTTTCCAGTTGAGCTCCATACAGCTGATGAAATGTTTGAACAAGACCAGTAAAGGCTTGTTATCCCAATGCTAGAAGTGTAGCTGTCATAAACTAATTTCCTAAAGAATCTCATTATGTGCTTTGAATGAATTTCTAATGTTTTACTTATGGGCGTAGTCCAGCCAAGTTAATCATTTTCAGGCTGCTTCATTTCAATACATACACAATTAATTCTGTTTATAGATGCTGAGCATTTCTCACATTGTTCCTTGTATTTCTTTAATGGCTTTATTATTTTACTTCAAAGGCCTCAGGTGCCACAAAGAGAAAGAAACTACAACTGCAGTATAAATACAATTGCAAGTACCATAATTAAAGATTCAAAACAAAAGAGATAATTTAAACCAGGAAAAAAATGTCTCTAGAATACATCAAGACTTGGGCTTAGAATGTGAGTATCCTTGTTCAAATGCAGATGATGTATGGATGATGCTTCCGAGAGTGCATCTGTAATGACAGAGAAGGAAAAAATGGACTGCAACAGGCAGGAGACATTGTTGAATATTTGAACTATCTAGATTTGAGAGACAAATATAAATTCAGCTGTAGCTGGACCAGAATCAGACAATATTTCACACAGTCTCAATGAACTCTTACCCTATTGTCTAAAGTCAAAAATTGATTTTCCCTTGTGATGCCAGCTGTTACTGATTATGCTGGAGAGCAAACATTGCTATCTCATAGTCCTAGAAGGATTAAAAAAAGTTGCAACTCTATGAAAATATTTATATCAGAACTACAGTACTTTCTAATATATTTTTCTTTTTCTTTTCTTTTTTTTTATGCCTTCAAGTCAGTGTTGACTCCTGGCGATTGCTTGAACAAGTCCCTGCAGTTTTCTTGGCAAGATTTCAGAAATGGTTTGCCATTGTCTCCTTCCTTGGGCTGAGAGAGAGAGTGACTGGCCCAAGGTCACCCAGCTGGCTTTGTGCGGGGCTAGAACTCACAGTCTCCCAGTTTCTAGCCTGGTGCCTTCACCACTACACCAAACTGGCTCTCCAATAACTCATGATGTGCATCTAAAACTCTAAGCAAGCCAAGCTGTCTGTGCTCTGGTAACAAGTATGCTTGAATGCCACAATATCTTATATAGGGCTGCAATTAGTCTAAGATGTAGCTGGTTATGGACTGAAACAAGCTATCAGGAATATATCTCACAAGGGTTGAAGAAGCTGCATTAATTCTCAATCCATATCCAATCACAATTCAAAGCTCTGAGATGAGGAAATTCAAAAGAACTTCTAATTCCACATTAGCTTGTAAACATACCATACTGAAATCTGTTTTCCCCAGCTTTATTATTTCTGAAAATTTTATTTGGATCTCTTTGAAAATATGGCCTATTTAGCATGTTCCTGAAATACATGTGGTGACTTCACCTACAATTCACTATAAATTAGAAGGAGGGCAAAATTCGTTAGGTTCATTTTTAATAGAAATGTATCTAATGTCACAGATTCAAATAACTCAAAAACTAGTATAATCACCTGAAATGTGCAGATCCAAATGATCCCTCCCATATATATATATATATATATATATATATATATATATACATACATACATACATACACACACACACACATACATACATACATACACACACACACACACACATACATACACACACACACACACACACACACACACACACACAATATCTGTATGTATGTTGCAGGAAAATCTGTACGAAATTTTATATCTTCATGAAAAAAATATATACAAATTAGGGAAACTTATTCATAAAACCTATGCTTTAGCCAAAATTGCAAACAAAAGTGTCTATGTTCAGAAAACTGCAGAAGAAAATTAGCAAAAATATTAGTATGGATTTTTTGTTAAAGGAGTTTGGTTAAAGGATTTACCAAAATGAAAAACCAAAACAGACATACTAATTTAACTATATTACATGCCCACTTTCTCACAAAACTAATTTGGCTCAAGACAAAAAGATGTGTCTACCAAGACTTGGAGGGCTTGCTATTCCTGCAGTATGGAGATCAATATAACTCTTGGCCATTTTGAGTCACTTTATTCAGAATCTGACTTGGATAGCAAGTGACATTGATTGAGACTAAAAACTGACAGGCTCAAGAAAATAATACAACACTTGCAGAAAAGGATCTCCCTGAGAGCATTCTTTTCTCTGAGAGAGTTTAACAATAACATTCATAATAGATAAGAAGAGAACAATCAAAAGCAAAAGTAAAATGAACTTGGACGAGATTTTGACCCAGATTTCATTAGCTTTGATTGAATTTTCCTGCAGGCACTATAAAATGGCAGAAACAGCTTATAAGGAGCTATCACACTCTGAGATACTGATCCCCCTCTGATAACAAATGATGGGTGCAAGAATCAACAGTGAAAAAATTACTCAGCGGTGAATGGGTTGTGAAAACAAGCCTGGCACCAATAATGCTATATAGTGCAGCTAAAAAGGTGGCATGTTTTCACACTTAGCCATTTAAAACCTTGAAACACTTTCAGTCTTTTTTTGGCTTGGCCAACATAGGCTACAAGGATTTCTTCTGAATCCTTTGATAATCAGATCCTTTGATTTTGGGCTATAGTCAGATGAGGTGGCTGGGTTGAGGAGGAAAGACACAAAGCCTATGAGCAAAATTCAATCCGGACTGTGTTTATAACGTTTTACTTGAAAATGCATATTTTCCTTATTACATGGGCCTTTCCACATAGAACTGTTTTCACTCCTTAATCTGCTACAATGCTTTGAGTCAGCAATGTGGTCATCTTCACTCCTGCTGACCATAAAATGTTAAGAAGAGGCAGGGAAACACCATGACACAGTCAGCATACAAGATTAATAAATTATTATTAAATAATAATTTAAAAATAATGGGAGAAGTGAGATGACTTGCTTAAGCCCAGAGACTGGTAGGAAGAATAAGGCAATAGTTCAATACATAGGGCTTTTATAAGCAGGTAAATTCAAGCAGGGCAGGGTTGATATTATTTTTACAGGAATTGTAAAATTATCTAGAAAGATTGAGATTGGCTTTTGTGATAAAATTGCCTGTGAAATCTACTTGGGCGTAACGATTTCTGCCTGGGGTGCAGGGGAGGCAACAGTTTCTGCAACTGGAAAAATGGTCCAGCCTTCAAACCCTGCTGAGCTCTAGCCTTTATTTATGATTTGCACTGCACTGCAGTGGAGCCAGAAGATACTAAACATGTCCAAAGAGGATGACGTCACGAGAACATAGCAAAGCAGTTGTCAGACCAATGTAAATGCCATGTGAGAAGGAGCCCTGATTCTTGGAGGTGGGTGGGGGGAGTTATTTTCTCAAATATATCCTAGTCTAAATAAATTGGATATTTGTGATCATCTGAATATTGTCTAAATGAAGCAGGGCTTTTCATGAAGCTTTCTGAGATTTGTATGCAATTTTCCCTTTTATCCAGTGCAGGACACAACATTCTACATTTCTATAAGGACATGCTGTGATCACGCTTCCTAGCTATCATTCACCAAGCACAAGCCTGCAACATGCTGCTAAATGAATTCTGGCATGCCAGCCGATTATGGGACTCCTGTAGAGTAAACCTATGAAAGTTGCATTGCGTATTGTTTTGCTGAGTTAGATTGGGAATGTTAATGGATGGCACCTGCTTCAATGCAGTGAAATATTTACAGATCGAAATGTATCAAATAAATCAAACTGGAAAACCAATTTAATATTCCTTAAGGACTACTACATCCAACAATTATTCAGTCAGTCAGTCAGTCAAGTAACAGCCAAAGGAATCTTTTCCACCTTTTATGAAATGATAATTGGGTATGTCAAAGGTTTCTTGCTACACCAAATACAGTATATTTCTCATCCAATGCTCTGACTGCTTTCCTATACCAATTAAGCCATGGTTTATTAAACAAAACAGAATTCATTGAGTTTACATATTGTATTTATCCATGAACAATAGTTTACAAATCACTATGGCTGAGTTCACCTAACACTAATCCAAAAACAAACAAACCACTTTATGGTATAGCGCAATATGTAAGCTAGGTATATTTTTTGCTTATACCTGCTTCACCTTCACCCACTGAAAATCTGTTCTGGGAGACTGGGGTCCCTCCTGGATAGCATGGGAGAATCTAGAAGATTTTTGAAAATCACTTCTCTTCTTACAATGGAAATTTGAGCCAAATGTTTCTTATAATTGAAGGAGCCCTTCCACCACATTTTTGACTCTTTAAAAGGGAATAAATCAACTCTGTGAATTAACCCAGACTGGAAATTAATGTGACCAAATTTATAGTGCATTACTATGTAAAATGAACAGTTTAAACTAGAATAATTATTTAAATCTAAATTCCTGCATGATAGCTATCACGGCTAAAATATTTTTCCCCAAAGGGAATCTCTACCTCCTTCCCAATATACTTTTACTGAAGGGATTAGCTCAATAAATTTATTATCTGTGAATCCAAGTTTCCCTTTAGAATATTTTAATTTGAGAAAGCAAGACAGGAAAAAGAATCAAGCAAAGAAGCTCACACCCGCTTCATCACTTACAGTGGTCATTTAGGTTGAGGGATCTGAGGATGACAATGAAGATTTAGCAACTCTCCATTTGTATTTAAACCATGGCTAAGCACTAAGTGCACTAGCCAATCAAATATGGTGGTGGACTAGAGACTGCTTTTCTTTTTTTCTTCCTTGGCAATTTGCAAACGCAAATACAGTTGCAAAGAATACACCCAGTATTCCAAGTACACCAATTATCTCATCTTCATCTAAATAACTCATAAAGTTTTTTGAGCATTATGAAAAGGAGAGAAGTTAGTGAGCATCTTCTGACCATTCTCCTGGCCTACATGACAACTCCAAAAAAGGGCCAAATTTGGGGCTGGTGGTGGACAGAATTTGAAAAAGGCAAGAAACAGAGAAATGTGTTTAATCGTCCAGAGTCCCTCCTTGAGGGGGAGATGGGCGGTCATAGAAATTTAATAATAATAATAATAATAATAATAATAATAATAATAATAATAATAATTTTAAAAAAAATTGGAAGAAACTAATCAAGTTTGTAGTAGGGGCCCTGCCCCTCCAAGGTCCCACTGATTGTGTTAATATTCATTGCTTTTGGCAATGTCTGCAGTGAAGACGCCTTCATGGACAACTCTATACTGTATGTGAATGCTTCTTCACTACAGACACCATTGCTAAAAATGTAGATGCATTTAAGATTAGTCCTGTCTACTGCTCACTTTTCTTCTCTTTTCATAATTTATTTATTTGCAGTATTTGTAGACCATCCCAAACATGAGACTCTAGGCAGTGTAGGAGAAGAGAGACAACAACAATAACAATAAATGAAAACAAAACAGAACTAGGCCTACATACAAGATGAATGCCAGCTTCGTTCAGTTGGGGCCAAACACCTGGTAATAATGACTGAACAGAATTAAAGTGGCTTCCATGCATTTCTTGTTAACTATCCTCCTACACTCCAGCAAAGGAGATCGTTACCTTGTCGTGGTGCTGGAGCTTGAGCACCTCAATGAAACCATGAGCTAAACCGTGAAGGGACACCCAAGACGGGAAGGTCGTGGCAGAGAGGTCAGACTAAATACGATCCCTGGGGAAGGTAATGGCAACCCACCCCAGTATTCTTGCCATGAAAACTAAATGGATCAGTACAACCAAAGATATGTCAGTATACCATTGGAAGATGGGACTCCCAGGTCGGAAGATGGTCAAAATGCTACTGGGGAGGAACAGAGGATAAGTTCAACTAGCCCCAGATGTGATGACGCAGCTAGCTCAAAGCCGAAAGGACGGCTAGCGGCCGACGGTGCTGGTGGTGAACGACGAATCCGATGTTCTAAAGATCAACACACTATAGGAACCTGGAATGTAAGATCTATGAGCCAGGGCAAATTGGATGTGGTTATTGGTGAGATGTCAAGATTAAATATAGACATTTTAGGTGTCAGTGAACTGAAATGGACTGGGATGGGCCATTTCACATCAGATGACCACCAGATCTACTACTGTGGACAAGAGGACCACAGAAGAAATGGAGTAGCCTTCATAATTAATAATAAAGTGGCTAAAGCAGTGCTTGGATACAATCCAAAAAACGATAGAATGATCTCAATTCGAATTCAGGGTAAGCCATTTAACATCACAGTGATCCAAATATACGCCCCAACCACAGATGCTGAAGAAGCAGAAGTAGATCAGTTCTATGAGGATCTGCAGCACCTACTAGATAATACACCAAAAAGAGATGTTATTTTCATTACAGGAGACTGGAATGCTAAGGTGGGTAGTCAGACGACACCTGGAATTACAGGCAAGCATGGTCTGGGAGAACAAAATGAAGCAGGACATAGGCTGATAGAATTTTGCCAAGACAACTCACTGTGCATAACAAACACTCTCTTCCAACAACCTAAAAGACGACTTTATACATGGACTTCACCAGATGGTCGACACCGAAATCAGATTGACTACATCCTTTGCAGCCAAAGGTGGCGGACATCTATACAATCGGTAAAAACAAGACCTGGAGCTGACTGTAGTTCAGATCACGAACTTCTTATTGCAAAATTTAGAATCAGACTAAAGAGAATAGGGAAGACCCACAGATCAGTTAGATATGAGCTCACTAATATTCCTAAGGAATATGCAGTGGAGGTGAAGAATAGATTTAAGGGACTAGATTTAGTAGATAGGGTCCCAGAAGAACTATGGACAGAAGTTCGCAACATTGTTCAGGAGGCGGCAACAAAAAACATCCCAAAGAAAAAGAAAACCAAGAAGGCAAGATGGCTGTCTGCTGAAACACTGGAAGTAGCCCAAGAAAGAAGGAAAGCAAAAGGCAACAGAGATAGGGGGAGATATGCCCAATTAAATGCAAAATTCCAGAGGTTAGCCAGAAGAGATAAGGAATTATTTTTAAACAAGCAATGTGCGGAAGTGGAAGAAGATAATAGAATAGGAAGGACAAGAGACCTCTTCCAGAAAATTAGAAACATCGGAGGTAAATTCCAGGCAAAAATGGGTATGATCAAAAACAAAGATGGTAAGGACCTAACAGAAGCAGAAGAGATCAAGAAAAGGTGGCAAGAATATACGGAAGATCTGTATAGGAAGGATAATAATATTGGAGATAGCTTTGACGGTGTGGTCAGTGAGTTAGAGCCAGACATCCTGAAGAGCGAGGTTGAATGGGCCTTAAGAAGCATTGCTAATAACAAGGCAGCAGGAGACGACGGTATCCCAGCTGAACTGTTTAAAATCTTGCAAGATGATGCTGTCAAGGTGATGCATGCCATATGCCAGCAAATTTGGAAAACACAAGAATGGCCATCAGATTGGAAAAAATCAACTTATATCCCCATACCAAAAAAGGGAAGCACTAAAGAATGTTCAAACTATCGAACAGTGGCACTTATTTCACATGCCAGTAAGGTAATGCTCAAGATCTTGCAAGGTAGACTCCAGCAATTCATGGAGCGAGAATTTCCAGATGTACAAGCTGGGTTTAGAAAAGGCAGAGGAACTAGAGACCAAATTGCCAATATCCGCTGGATAATGCAGAAAGCCAGGGAATTTCAGAAAAACATCTATTTCTGTTTTATTGACTATTCTAAAGCCTTTGACTGTGTGGATCATAACAAATTGTGGCAAGTTCTTGGTGGTATGGGGATACCAAGTCATCTTGTCTGCCTCCTGAGGAATCTGTATAACGACCAAGTAGCAACGGTAAGAACAGAACACGGAACAACGGACTGGTTTAAGATTGGGAAAGGAGTACGGCAGGGTTGTATACTCTCACCCTACCTATTCAACCTGTACGCAGAACACATCATGCGACATGCTGGGCTTGAGGAATCCAAGGCTGGAGTTAAAATCGCTGGAAGAAACATTAACAATCTCAGATATGCAGATGATACCACTTTGATGGCTGAAAGCGAGGAGGAGTTGAGGAACCTTATGATGAAGGTGAAAGAAGAAAGTGCAAAAGCTGGGTTGCAGTTAAACCTCAAAAAAACCAAGATTATGGCAACGAGCTTGATTGATGACTGGCAAATAGAGGGAGAAAAAGTGGAGGCAGTGACAGACTTTGTATTTCTAGGCGCAAAGATTACTGCAGACGCTGACTGCAGCCAGGAAATCAGAAGACGTCTACTTCTTGGGAGGAGAGCAATGGCAAATCTTGATAAAATAGTTAAGAGCAGAGACATCACACTGACAACAAAGGTCCGCATAGTTAAAGCAATGGTATTCCCTGTAGTAACCTATGGCTGCGAGAGCTGGACCATAAGGAAGGCTGAGCGAAGGAAGATAGATGCTTTTGAACTGTGGTGTTGGAGGAAAATTCTGAGAGTGCCTTGGACTGCAAGAAGATCAAACCAGTCCATACTCCAGGAAATCAAGCCAGACTGCTCACTTGAGGGAATGATATTAAAGGCAAAACTGAAGTACTTTGGCCACATAATGAGAAGACAGGATACCCTGGAGAAGAAGCTGATGCTAGGGAAAGTGGAAGGCAAAAGGAAGAGGGGCCGACCAAGGGCAAGATGGATGGATGGTATTCTGGAGGTGACGGACTCAACCATTGGGGAGCTGGGGATGATGACGGCCGACAGAAAGCTCTGGCGTGGACTGGTCCATGAAGTCACGAAGAGTCGGAAACGACTGAACGAATAAACAACAACAATCCTCCTACATAATTAGTTTATCGTGTTTAATTTGTTAAACTTTGCTAGTGGCTTCCGGATACACATATCACACCAACCTATTATGGTTTATAACTATATTTTAAATCTAAACTGGGCCACTGAGGCTTCTTCAACAAATCCTGGTTAAAATAAATCTTGGCCAAGTGGAATGTGTCACTCTGTATTCTTGGCTTATGACAACAGCTTTCCAGATTAAGAATTTGGCGGGCTGTGGTCCAACACATCTGCAGGATGCCAGGTTGGGGAAGTCTGATTCATAGTCTCTCTGGGCCGTTGCCCACTGTTGAGTTGAAATCCACTACACACATCCTTGGAATGGGAGAAAAATATACCGGCATGACATTTCCTATACTCCCAACTCCTCTCCTGCTTCTCTTGCCCCTTGAAGTCACCTCACTCACCTGGGCTCCCTCCAAGGTGACAAAGCCTAGCAAGTTTTATACATCATGTTTGAGTTTTGCCCATTAGACTCCCTCAATCCCCCCCCCAAACAAAACAAGTGGTCCAAGATTTTGAGCTCCATTGGCTGTAATGGTTGTTGTTGTTGTTCAGTCGTTAAGTCATGTCCGGCTCTTCATGAACCCATGGACCATAGCACGCCAGGCCTTCCTGTCCTCCACTGTCTCCCAGAGTTTACTCAAATTCATGTTCATTACATTGGTGATGCTATCTAACCATCTCATCCTCTGCCGTCCCCTTCTCCTTTTGCCTTCAGTCTGTGATGGACTCTGGGGCAAAAATGTGTGGTAAATCATGGCAGAATATCTGCTGTTGGCCATTTTCTCTTCCAAATAATGGGATTTAAAAATCACTTGAATCAACAAAAGAAGCTCCCCTCAAATAGAGGGAGCAGACCACTATGGTTGAGTAGGATACTAATTGCATTTCCCTTCCAGAAGGGGGAAGGAGTGAAAGCTTCAGAGTAATCAAAAATCTCCAAATATACTGTGTGCTTATGCAGTGTGTGTGATTGTATATAAATCTGCAAACAGAACTTAGATTATTGGAACCCCTATGGTATAATAAAGACTTTAAAGACCTATTGTTATGACTTGTAGCTGTAAGGATGGAGAATCCAGCAGCAATGGTTAATTGCGGCTGGATACTCCAACCTTACACAGTGTTAACAAAGACAGGAAATAGGGACAAAAGGAAGATTGGGGTGGGGGGAAACACAAGCCTGCAAGAAAGCAGCAGCATCGCTGGATCAGGAAAACACAAGAAGCCACTGACAAAAGAACTACCAATGCGGCGACCACGAGGCCGGAAGAGAGCAATCAATACGAAGTAAAGAATGAAATCAACAAAGAAAAGAACTGAGAGGGAGGGGCGGGACAAAGTAAGAACCAAATGTTTAAAGGAGAGGTCTGGGGGGGGGGGGGAAGAAACGACCAGCAACCTGGGGGGAAACCATGCCAGCCCCCTGGGGAGCGAAGATCCCAACCACTATAAAAGAGAATGGAGCATGGAGAAGGGAGGAGCCATACGGAACTAGGAGACTTGAAACCCAGGCTGAAACGGCAGTGGCCATTATATCAGAGAGAGAGAGATGGGCACCCCCTGCATGCCAGAATGCGATACTGCTAGATGAGGCAAGAGAACCCTCCACTGATTGGGGAAAAACAGCACCACACTCCAGCATCTGGGGGGCAGCCGCCCAGCACACCACCACGTGGGAGGGAAGTGCACTGCACCCCACAACAACCTGGGGGAAAGCCACACAACACCCCACCACCTGGAGAGAAGCGGCACAACACCACACCACCTGGGAGGAAAGCGCACTGTACCCCACCACAACCTGGGGAGAAACCGCACAACACCCCACCACCAGGAGGGAAGCTGCACTGCACCCCACCACCAGGAGGGAAGCTGCACTGCACCCCACCACCTGGAGGGAAGCTGCACTGCACCCCATCACCTGGGAGGAAAGTGCACCACACCCAACCACCTGGGGGAAAACTACACAACACCCCACCACCTGGAGAGAAGCGGCACAACACCACACCACCTGGGAGGAAAGCGCACTGTACCCCACCACAACCTGGGGAGAAACCGCACAACACCCCACCACCAGGAGGGAAGCTGCACTGCACCCCACCACCAGGAGGGAAGCTGCACTGCACCCCACCACCTGGAGGGAAGCTGCACTGCACCCCACCACCTGGGAGGAAAGTGCACCACACCCAACCACCTGGGGGAAAACTACACAACAGCCCACCACCTGGGGTGATGCTGCACCGCACCCCTGGAACCCGACAGCTCCGACCCTGAGACCAAGTGGCCTGTGGAATAGAGGAGAGCCCACCAGGGACAGAGACCTGAGAGCCAAATTTAATGGAGACCCCAAACAACTAGTGTGCTTTCTAACACATGTAAGGGGGTTCATGGAAGAATTCGAGGGAACCTTCCGGTCGGAGGGTGCCAAAGAAAGATACATATCAGAATGCCTCAGGGCAGAAGCCGCGCAATGGCTAGAAGAACTGCACAACATGGCAGCCCCAGAACTACAAAACCTCCACAACTTTATGCAAGCACTAAAGGAAAGATTCGAGGACCCATTAGCAGCAATGAAAGCTCAAACAAGCTTACAGAACATAAGACAAGGAAGCAGGTCGGTCTCGGAGTATGCCATGGAGTTTAAAGCTATACCAGGGAAACTAACTGACTGGCTGGAGTCCCTAAAGATAGAGTACTTTAGGGGAGGCTGCGTCCTGAGATATTGGAATGCTCCTTAGCGCGAGGGAACCCCAAAACGCTGAGAGACTGGATATGCTTAGTAGGTGAAGTAGAGGAAGTACGGGCCCAAGTGAAGCATCAATTAAGATCCTACACCACAGGGAGTCGCCCAACAACCACAAAGAACCACAGTGACCAGAAGAAAACAGACCAACCACGGGACAAGGAGAGAGAGTGACGGGTGAGATGGGGTTTGTGCTTCAAATGCAGGAAAGAAGGCTACCGAGCAGCCAACTGCACACACTGGACCAGCAAAAACTAAAGCCAGTGACAGCAGTGCGAAGGCCCCGACCCGAAAGGCCAAAGGAACAGCAGCGGCAGCCATCAAAAAGAGATGTCATGAAACATTTGATGACCTGGAGGACTCAACTGATGAAGAATTCCAGCCATCAGGAAACGAAGGGAGCCTGCCCTAAACAGCACCAAAGGGCAGGCATGGACAAATGGGCGCGAGGACCCTATGGTGAGTAGGAAATGCCCTGTAATGATGGTGAAGGCACAACTGAGGCCGCTGAGGGGCACACGAGTCTAGCAGGACTACTAGACTCTGGGTGCACACGTAACCTACTACACCCCGCAATAGTCACCAAACTAAAATTGAAAGTCAAAAAACTTAAAGACCCCAACATATTCACCCAACTAGACAGGGGGGACATGAAAGGGGGCCCCATAGAACATTACAGCGAACATGTAACCATGCAGGTAGGGACACATGAGGAGGTCCTGAGGTCCTGGTAGCCCCAATCACCAACCACTCCGTGATCCTAGGGATGGCCTGGCTAAGAGAAAGAAACCCAAGGGTAGATTGGAATTTGGGGCAAATAAGCTTCTCCGATGGAAGCTACAGTGGGGTAGGCCAGATGGAGAGGGATGCAAAAGACGAGCTAACAGGATCCCTAGAAGAGGGGAAGGGTGGGGCAATGGAGGATGGGAGCCCCTGCATATCCAGACAATACAGACACTTGAAAGGAGAAGCCGAGTCAGATCAACTCCCACCCCACCAGAAGTCGGACTGTGCCATAGAGCTGATTCCGGGGACGGAGCTCCCAAAGACAAAGTTGTACCCCATGACCCCTAAAGAACTTGAGGTGCTACGTGAATTCATAGATACAAACTTACGACGAGGGTTCATCCAACCTGCTACATCGACTATGGCCGCACCCGTCCTCTTTAGAACAAAAAAAGATGGCTCCCTGAAGCACTGCATGGACTATAGGGGCTTAAATGCGGTCTGCACCTCCAACAAATACCCCCTCCCCTTAACAAAAGACATGCTGACCCACCTGTCAAAAGGGAAAATCTTCACAAAACTGGACCTAAGGGAACTGTACTTTAGAGTACAAATCAGGGAGGGAGATGAGTGGAAGACCGCCTTCAACTGTCAACTGGGGTCGTTCGAGTATTTAGTAATGCCGTTTGGCCTAAAGGGGGCACCAGGAGTCTTCATACATCCAATTAACGAAATCCTCCATGACTTCCTCTACCGGGGAGTGCTAGTATATTTGGATGATATACTAATCTACTCCGAAACGATGGAAGAACATGTGACACTAGTAAGAGAAGTGCTGAAAAGGCTACTAGAAAACCAGCTATACGCCAAACTGTCAAAATGCGAATTCCACAAAAAGCAATTAGATTACCTAGGGTACAGGATTTCCAACAAAGGAGTGGGAATGGACCCAGGAAAAGTCGATGACGTGGTAGCCTGGGAACCACCCTGCTCCAGAAAACAACTACAGAGCTTCTTAGGGTTTGCAAACTTCTACCGACAGTTCATCCCACAATTTGCACAAGTAGCCCTACCTCTCACGGACCTACTGAAGATGAAAGGAAAAGGAAACCTCAAAACAGTGATGAGGCCAGGGGTGGTGCTCAAATGGACTGCAGAATGCCAGGAAGTGTTTGACTGTCTGAAAGTGCTGTTCACATCAGAACCAATACTGAGGCACCCCGACCTGGCATGAACCCTAATCGTCCAGGCAGATGCATCGGACATGGCCATAGGGGCTATCCTGCTGCAGAAGGATGAGGAAGGGGAACTCAGACCATGCGCCTACCTATCATTCAAATTCACGGACATGGAGAGGCGCTGGCACATCTGGGAGAAGGAGGCATTTGCAGTGAGATGGGTGCTAATCACCTGGCAACACTTACTCGAGGGCCCCCCACCCATTCGAAGTCTGGATGGACCATAAGAACCTAGAAGCCCTGAAATCACCATGAAAGCTAAACCCCAAGCAAATCAGATGGGTGCAGTTTTTCAGTAGGTTCAACTTTACATTGAAGTACCTACCAGGGGGCATGAACTTTCTAGTGGACGCTCTATCTTGGCTACCCCAACACAACAGCCAAAGAGAAGAAATAGTGAACTTGGTCATTCCACCTACTCACTTCGGGCTCACTGCAACCATGCGGGAACAGAAAACTGCCCCAGCCATAAAAGTAGAACAGGATTTACAAACTGAATTGCAGACTGCATCGCAACAAGACAATTGGCTGTAGGTGAATAAGACCTTCCTAGTAGAACGGCAAGGACTATGGTGGAAGGGAGAGAGAATATATATCCCAGAAACCCTGAAAAAGAAAATCCTACAAAGATGCCATGACACCAAGGTGGTGGGATATTTTGGTTTTGTGAAGACCGTACACTTAGTATGACGACAATTTTGGTGGCTGTCCCTATGCAAAGACATGGAAGAGTATGTCACGACTTGTCCCATCTGCGCCACAGTGAAATGCGCCGGTGGCAAACCCAGGGGGCTACTACAGAATGTAGCAATCCCTAACCACCCCTGGAAACAAATCATCATGGACTTCATAGTCGAGTTGCCAGAAAGCAAAAAGAAGACGGTCATATGGGTCATTACAGACTTATTCTCAAAACAGACCCACTTCATCCCATATGCCGGGCTACACACGGCCAACCAACTAGCCAAGCTGTTCATACAACACATATACCGCCTACACAGAGCCCCCAAAAGAATCATAAGTGATCGTGGAACCCAATTTACATCCAGATTCTGGAAGCAGTTCTTGAAATTAATAGGGGTGGAGCAAGCATTAAGCTCCACCCACCACCCAGAGACAGACAGGGCAAGTGAACGACGGAACCAAATACTAGAGCAATACTTAAGGTGCTACATGGGCTACCAACAAGACGACAGACTTACTCCCATTCGCAGAAGTAGCATACAACAACATGATACACACCAGCACAGGATTTACCCCATTCCAAGCAGCAAATGGACAAGACTTTGTAGCCATCCCAGAACTACCAATAGAACAGACAAAAATAATCTCCCTGGACGAATGGATCAAACAAATGAGAAACAGCTGGCCAGTGATCGAAAAAGCACTAGAAAATGCCAAAGCTGACTACAAAAAGTATGCAGATCGCAAAAGACCCCCAGAATGGCCCATGGAAGTAGGAGAAAAGGTCTATTTATTTATTTATTTATTATTTATAACATATATCACCGCCCATCTCCCCCCACAAGGGGACTCTATTTATCCACAAAATACCTGAAATCCATTCAACCTTTGAAAAAACTAGGCCCCAAGTATGTAGGTCCATTCCCAATCGCGAAAATCATCAATGATTTTCCAATTGTTTGAAGTCCAAACAATTTTGGACTCCAGAATGTGAAGAGGGGGGCTGCAGTACCTAGTCCAATGGAAACACCTCCCAAGAGCAGATGAGTGGGTGGAGAGCTGACACGTCCGGGCACCCGAACTAGTAAGGGCATTCCACAAGAAATATCCAGAAAAGCCGAAATTAGCTGACAAGAAATAGACTACTACCTTCATACACTGTCCCATTTATCTTTCAGGTGGTGCATCCTCGCCAAGGGGCGGGGGGAGGTTATCATTCAGAGGGAAGTGGCATGTAAGGATGGAGAATCCAGCAGCAATGGTTAATTGCGGCTGGATACTCCAACTTTACACAGTGTTAATGAAGACAGGAAATATGGACAAAAGGAAGATGGGGATGGGGGAAAACACAAGCCTGCAAGAAAGCAGCAGCATCGCCGGATCAGGAAAACACAAGAAGCCACTGACAAAAGAACTACCAATGTGGCGACCACGAGGCCGGAAGAGAGCAATCAATACGAAGTAAAGAATGAAATCAACAAAGAAAAGAACTGAGAGGGAGGGGCGGGACAAAGTAAGAACCGAATGTTTAAAGGAGATTCAATAAAAGAATCACACATATCCCTCGTGGCTTGTGTTGTAGATTTCTGGGTTTGGATCATAAAGATCGTGAACCTCACAGTAGCATACCGTAAGTCAACAATTATCAACCACAAAAGCTTATTGAAGCTTTTCCCACTCTCTTGAAGGAAGCTACAAAATCTTACTGGTTATGTCTCCATCCTCTGCTAAGCAGCTTGCAGCAAGGAGCGATATGCTTCAAAATAGGTCAGATAGATGTGGCATATGATTATGCCTGTTCCTAACTTAAACACAGACCCATTTTTCATTTGCATAAAAAGCTGCTTATAGTTCCCTTTCTAAACTTGTTTTTTTAATGCTGTAAAATATAAGGCTTTTCCCTCCAATAGTCAGATGCTTCTGAATACACATGCATTATTTATGGAAAGTAACAGCAAGACAATCAGTGGAGGGGCTGAAACAATTTTTTGAATAAGAGTTCATAGCACAATATGGAAACATATGGTATTGTGCCAACTGTTTATAAATATGATCACAGAATAGCATAGAAGAGCAGCTTGCTATCAGAATCAAGCAAAATAACTAAAATATTGTTGTAAATTGCTGATTACTCATGAGATCTTCTTTTTTATCATCATCCTGGCCTTTTCATCCTTTGCTTTTCTCCCACATATATTCCTATACTTTCTCATTATAATCCCTGCAGAAGATTTCTTCTTGGGGTAAGTAATCTTGTAAACCGCCCAGAGTTCCCCGTTGGGGGAGATGGGCGGTTATATAAATTAATTAATTAAAATTAAAATTAAATTAAATCTTCTTTTTTTCCCCATAAGTTTTATTAAATTTTAAAATACATATTAAAAGTTCAAAATAGAAAAAGAAATAGAAATACAAAGTAAAGAAAGAAGAAAAAGAAAAAGTAAAGTAAAGTAATAAACAAAAGAGAGTATGAAAAATAGATGACTTCCAATCTATCTCTGGTCATTAAGTACAATATTCTGCTTTAAATGTTAGTCTTTCGTACAATACACAAGAACATTTCTTTGTCTAATACACTTTAATTTCTATGTTCCAATCTTCTGATCTTCATATAAACTTCGCCCTTCTTGCAATTCTCCAATAGTCCATCTGTGGTTTCCACTCCTTGAAGTGATAACAATTTAAGTTTTCTTTTAATTTAAATGTAATAAATTTGACATTTTTTGATCAGTCTTTCCATTTTTGCATCTATATTTATATCCTTGGTAAAGTCCAATTTTCTTGAGTTATACATAAAAGGAAAGTCTAAAATATATTTCTATTTATATACTGTATAGCCATAAAAATAATTCTAGTTTAAACATAATCTATATTTGAACTATATTTATACTATATTCTACATCTTCATGCACGTTTAACTAATTGACAGGTTTTTATAACTTCCTGTTCCATTAATACATAACCTTATAACAATTTTCATTAATATTCTTAATAATAATAATTTGAACTTAATCTTCATTTATTATATGTTTTAATATTCTTAACAATAATAGTAATAATATTGATTCTAATTTGAACTCAGTCTACATTTATGTTTTATAATACATTTCACATTGAAGTATATATTTAAATCCCTATTTTCTTTACATCCTTATACATCCAATTCTAATAGAATATTTTTCCATTTATATATCCCCTTAGAAATAATTCTAATTTAAATTTGATCTGTAACATCAACGTGTATTTATATCCTTCACTTAAAATATCAAATTTTTATACATACCTTCAATACATTTTCTCATACCAATTTTTAATATTTAATATTCCCAACAATTATATTACTAGTTTAAACTTAATTTGCATTCATAAAGTAATCTATTTCCAGTTAGAATCCATGGGTTTTTTATGACCTTATATCCCTTCATATCTTTTTTTAAGATCTTCTGTTCAAGTTATACCAAAGTTATAATATGTTTTGTCATCTGTCTCATGTAAAATGTCAAGGTATTTTTCTGGACTTTTCTTTCTCTGACACTACATTTGTTCTGGACCTTTCTTTGTCTGGCACTAGGTAAATCAATTCTAAAATATTTATCAGTTTCTAAATTCGAATCTCTTTCTCTTTCTCTCAGCTGTAACAAGGTATTTAAAATCTCTTTCTCCCTCTTCTCCTCTATTTCAGTGGCATCCCCTTTTCGTTGAACGTATATCACAACCTCTTCTGATTCAGATTCTATCTTTTGTATCTGACCCTACATATCAAACAAGAGACTTTTCAGTGTTTCTTTAATTTCTTGAAATGCTTCTCTAATCTCCTGTTTAAAGTCTTGAATCAACTCTCCTATTGTATTTGCCATTCCCCCCCCCTTTGTTCCTTCTATTGACTCAATACTGTAAATTTCCATGACGTCTCCTCCACAATCCAGCACACACAGTAGATTCTGTAGACACAACAGAGGAATTTCCCAGAGGGAAGGTAAACAGCTACTCCACTCAAATGGAAAATTACCAACAGGATCTAATAGGTTCCAGATATAAAAAATGGATTGTTGCCTAAATACAAAAGGCTGTTAGGAAAAAAAAAGAAAAAACCCAATATACAAAAATAGGAAAGAGAGAAGTACCTCAAACAGTTTGTATTCAATGCAAAGAAAAAATTCAGCCACTATAGAAAAAAGAAAAAGAATCAGGTTCACTAATAATTAATCCAATAAGATATATTCAATAAAAACTCAGCCACTGTATATAAAAAATTTCAAATCACTAGTCATCAATCCAATAAAGGGTTTGAAGAAAGTTTATACTTCCAAGTAGGAGGCAAACCACTCTAGTACAATAAAAAATGAAGACGTTTCACTGTATTTCAAAATGCAAAATCCGTCTCAATCTTCCACCACAAATATCACAGCAAAGAAAGCAAAAAAAATTACCAACATTTTGAACATTGTCCAAGGATAGACTTTAGATGGTAATAAGGCAATATAAACTAAAAAGAAAAGTAAAATAAAAGTGATCTAAGACTCGGTTTCTTGCGCTTGCATCTCTATTAGGAGACTTACGGTTCCCTGCAGAGCTGGCTGGCTTCTCTCACTGTTCTCTCCGCTTCCACCCCCCCGCTCCTTCTGTGGTGGAAAACAGCCAAAAGAGCAGAGGGGAGCAGTTTTAACAACTTGATGAGTAATCTTCTGCCCCCCCCCTCTCCGGGGAGAGACACCGGTGGTCTTTCACCTTCTGGGGACCACCACAAACAGGGGAAAGTTAGCCGGGTTCTCAGCACTCTGAGAAGCTCCGACTTATCGTGCTGCCATTCCGACCGGAAGTCGGAATTAAAATTAAATTAAATCTTCTTGAAATAACTTACTTATGCTTGAAAGGCATAAATACCAAGTAGATTTGAACAGGTTCTCAGAAAATCACTTGGGAAATTTGTGCCACCACCACTGATACCTGAACTGGAACTAGATACTGCCCAGTCACTGGGAGTCGGGCAGCGTGCATAGGTTGCCGGATGTGAGACCCTGTTCCTGCAGTTGGGCTCTAGGTAGGCTGACCATATTTCCTTGAGGCAAAAATGTCGCCGGACAAAGTGGGCATGTGGGCATGTGCGTGGGGGTGTGGGTGTGGGCACACGTGTGGGGGGCAGGGAGGGCATGCGGGGAGGACGTGCACACATGTGCACGCGCATGCAGGGGGGTCGGGGGCATGTGCGCATCTGTTCAAAATGGGACGTATGGTCAGCCTAGCTCTAGGGATCAGTTGCATTGTTGCTATGTAACAGCCTCCCTGCTGAGCTTCTCGACTCAGTCTCAGGATTGGCAGTGGAATTCCCCAGGCTTATGGTCCTGGGGGACTTCAATCTGCCTTCCCTGGAGGTGGGGTCTGAGGTGGCTCAGGAGTACATGGCCACCATGACAGCCATGGCCTATCCCAGGTCATCCAGGACCCGATATTAGACAGTGGTCACACTCCTGATCTGGTTTTCTTGTCGGAGCAGTGGCAACATGATCTGGAATTGGGGGGAGCTTTCAGTGTCTCCTGTCATGGTCAGATCATGCCCTGGTAGCCATGAGATTCTCTGGTGCTGGCCCCTGCTGCAGGGAAGCAGGACCTATTAGATCGATCCACCCCGGTGACTGATGGACCCAGATGGGTTCCAGAGGGAGCTGGGGGTTATTCCTGATGATCTGATGCATGGTCTGACTGAATCCTTGGCCATTGCTTGGAATGAGAGGGCGGCTGAGGCTTTGGATCGGATTGCGCCCACGCGATCTCTCCTCTCTCGTGGATACCATTGCTCCCTGTGGTTTACGGAAAAGCTCAGGCAGCTGAAATGGGAGAAGACGTCTAAAGCGCCACTGGAATTCAATGAGGGATGACTCGATCAAACATGGGTGAGAGTCACTATTAAGGCCTACCTTGTGGTGGTAAGAGTGGTGAAGTGACAATATTTTTCCACCCTTATTGCATCTGCAGATAGGCATCCAACAGCCTTGCTTAAGGTGACAGGAGCCCTCTTGGGAAAGCAGGACTCGGAGGTTTACCTACAAGGCCGTGCGGAGGAATTTGCAGAGCATTTCTCAGACAAAATTGCTCGAATTCGTTCCAAGTAGGATGCCAGCTTTGATACAGGTCCAATGGAGATTCCTGGGGCACAGTCTTGCCCCATTATGTGGGAACAGTTTGATCCTGTTGGGCTTGGGGAAGTGGACAGGGTCCCTATGACTGTGAGTTCAGCCATCTGCCCTTGAAGAGCATCCAGAACTGGTGCAGAGTGCGTCTGCACAGACAGCTATGTGTGCCCCTAGCATGGTACACATTATACCTCTTGTTCCACAAGCTGCATTGCTTCCTGGTGCAATTCAAGTTGCTGGTTTGGATCTTTAAAGCCCTACATGGCATGGGACCATTATTTGAGAGACCGCCTCTTCCTGATTACATCTACCTGTCCCATCAGGTCGAGCAGGAGGGGTATGCTGCAGGTCCCACCTACTAAGTAGCTCCATCTGGCAGGACCCAGAGGATGTGCCTTTTCTGCTGTGGCCCCTGCCCTCTGCAACATAATTCCCTGAGTGAGGTTGGCCCCATCCCTGCTTGACTTCCGGAAAGTCCTTAAAATGTGGCTTTTCCATCAACCTTGGGGATCCCATGGTGAGCCTGCAAGATGGCTCTATGATGTCAAGTGACTGTTGTTCTCCTGCAATCTTGGGGTTTTGTTTTCTTTTTTACTTATGTTTGAGTATTTTATGGTTTTTAAATTGTCATTATGTTTGTATACTGCCCAGAGTCATGTTTCATGAGATGGGCGGCTATATAAATTTACCAAATAAATAAATAAAGGATGACATATGGGGAAAATTGATGTGATTAAATCATAAAGTCTGTCACAGGAAAATATGAACTCAACAAGAGTTCTTCTTGTTGTTGTTGTTAAACCTCATGATTTTCTACCCATGTACTTTCTCCCACATTGTCGTGTTTTCTTTGGCCCTCAAATCATCCATGGCATGAGATAAGACAGGTACAACCATTGACCCACAGGCTACATGTAACCCTATTTTCCCCCACCTCCAAGTTTTGATACATCCCTTGATCTGCTTCAAATGTTCCTACCAAATTTGAGAGATGAAGCAATTGGTCATGCAGAGAGGGCATGTTACGGACCACGTCTGTAAGAGAATTCCATTTGGTGGGGTCCAGGAAGTGGGCCTTCTCTGCAGTCGCTCCCACCCTTTGGAACACTCTTCCCCCAGAGGTGAGACAAGCCCCATCCCTCCTGACCTTCCAGAAGAATCTGAAGACCTGGCTCTGCCACCTTGCTTGGGGCGGGAAGGGGAGTAGTTATTCCTGGGGATGGCTGGCACCTTAGAGTGCTCCCCACATACATACTAACAGAATGCAATCTTTTATTGCCATCTCAATTTTATTTTTTATTTATATGCTGTACTTGTATTTACATTTTATGTACTATTTATGGTTTTACTGTTTTTAACTTTTTAGCTTTGTTGTAAACCGCCCAGAGTCCCCCTTGTGGAGGGAGATGGGTGGTGGCAAAATTTGAAAAATAAATAAATAAACAAACAAACAAACAAACTTCCAACTGCAGTTTGTTCCAACTGCAGCAAAACAAAACAAGGGAGTTCCTGGGGCCACAGTCACACCTCCCTAGCCTGAGAATACAGCCATCCCATTACCTGAGAACTCAGACTCAGGGGTGGAGCTAAGGGCTCTTCTAACCGGCTGAAGTGGACACCTGAGTTCATATCGTCTAGATCTGCTATGTTCCTGACCCAAGGGACAGAACACTCTAACACCTCTTCTTGACATCAAACAGTTAAAAACTGGACGATTACACTTCTATCCCAGTTGTCTGTTCTCCCAGCCTTCTTTCCATTTCAGCCCCTCTTTTCCCTCCTCTAATAGCCATCCCATTGTTTTGATTTGTTTTTTCCTTAAGGCACATAGGTTGTCTCGCTCCTTTTCTCTCTTCAGGAAACCATACCAAGGAAACTGGAAGGAAAGAGCGGTGAGACAGAGTGTATATTATACTGTAGCAATCATAGCTGAGCTGTCCCCTCACGGTTTGTGAGTTTATATTGGGAGAGAGGCTCACACACCCCAAGGAAGCTATGACCTATATTCTTGGCAGTGTATGCTCCCAAAAGGGTAACCCATGATGGATAGGTCACACAAGAGCGACCAGACTTAAATGTGATCCACTGGAGAAGCAACTGGCAATCCACTCCAAAATTCTGACAGGAAAACCAAATGGACATTCACAACCAGGACAATCTCATCATGGTATTGGGGTATGAGTGCCCCCAAGATGGAAGGTATCCAAACAACTACTGGAGAAGAGCAGAGGGTAAGTACAAGTAGAACTGGTGCTTTTGATGTGGCTAGATTGAAGCAAAATGAGATCCAGCTGCTGATGTTCCTAGAGGCAAAAGAAAAATTCAGATTGGCAAAGATTCAGATTGTATACCATCGGTACATGAAATATCAGAACCATGAACTAAAGCAAACTTGATCCAAGCAAGAATTTACAAGAGACCAAAGAAGCAGTTACGATCAGGCAATCTTGGCAAAATGATATTCTTCAGGTCACAAAGCGTCAGAAGCCACAAAACAACTGAATTGCAACAGAACTGCCCTGCAAAAATCCTGGTAACCGCTAGATGGCAACAAATAAATCAGGTCTGTATATCTTTGCTGCCATCTACTGGTCATCCAGGTTTTTGCTGCCCAAGTATGATAGCCCTAGTATACTGTATATCTGTGCATAAAGGAAAATAATGTGATATGCGTGTGTATGCATATGGAAGATAAAGTATGCATACATATGGGGGAATCAATGAAGTTTACAGATAGAGTGTTTCACAGGCAGTCAGTATGATCAATAAATACCAATAAATTAACAATATTAATTTACTTAAGCTATTTTGTCTTTAACTCATTCATTTTTGAAGTATATTCTTCAGCACTCCATTCAAAGGTTTATGTGGCTGTTCCTCGCCCGATCAAGATTATGTACCCTGGCATAAATGAGTCTGAGTGGACTAAGGATTTAAGAGCTAGAACAATATTATCAAGGGGCAGGGTCATCATATTTCAGCTTTTGAAAGGATATTCTGGAGAAGGGGTTGCTTATGTAATGTGCTACATATAGCACAGCATGAAAAATTCTTTGTTTGCTTTGTTTGGTTTGCTCTTCTATCACAAGAAACTGCAGATGGGTCTCTAAATCAGTTATGGTTCTTTTAGTCACTCCCGGTGGAGTAAACTGGGCCTGCAGCAGTGTTTCAAAATCGAAACACTCTGCCACCAAGCCAATGTTTGCTGTATGAAATCACAAGTCTCTGGCAATAAGTCAATTATTTGCTGTATGCAATCAAAACTCCCTGCCACTTAAATCAGTATTTGTGGTATGAAATCTCTGTCACTTAGATCAATTAGTGTTAAAATCAATATGTGTCTCAGGCGAGGAGGAGGAGGAGGAGGAGGAGGAGGAGGAGGAGGCGGCAGAGGTTGCTTAAAAAACCTCAACTCTCAGATTATACTTTCTGGAGTCTCATGCCACCTCTACCTGTAGTTATATGTTTCCTGGCTACTTCCCTCTCCTTCACACCAAGTAGGAGGCAGGAGCAACATTCGTTGCCATGGATGTTTATTCTTTTTTTATTATTATGAATTTTATTAAGTTTGAAGAGAAAGATAAAAGCTACGAAAAAACAAAAAACTACAAAAAAAGAGAAGAAAAACTAAAAAGGTGTGAAAACTCAAAAGAATTTTTTTTTTCAACATTACAGAAAGATGTGACTTCTGACTTTTAACAGCAAGGATATACAAAAATTTTCCATAATCAATCTTACTCTATATTAAACCAAAATCACATTATTTCTATAAATCATTCCCATTTAGCACATTATAAAAATCACTAACTACAGTTACTCCCTCCCCTTATATTAAAATAAAGAAAAAAAATCATATAAACCTCCTAAACAACTTCCCCCCCAAAATAACACTTATTTAATTATTCCCTTCCTACTACTACTCTACACATTTCTGTCTACTATAAAAGAAATCAAACTAAAAAGCACATAAATTGTCAGCCATTATACTAAATAATACAACAGTTTTAATAATCTTAATCAACCCAAAAAAGAAAAGCAATTCAAAACAATGACCTTAAATCAAATTCTTAAAACCATCCAAATAAACATTTTTATATCCTAATAATCTTAATCCATATCCTTAAAAACAAATAACATCAGCCAAACCCTAAAAGCGATCCAGATAAACATTCTTTAACCCTTACCCCACTTCAAAATAAACCAAAGCATTTACATATCCCCACAATGTGCACAGAGCTTTTCTGCCCCCTCAAAAATTCCAACTTCTCTTCAGAAAACCTCCCATACATAATGACCCCTTCTTTTTCATGGCATTTCACTACATGATAATCAATACAAATTTGTCATACTATGTAGAGAATTTCAAAGTATTGCTCCATTTAGATAGTGATCATTTCCCACTCTGTTTATATTTGAAGCCTATATGACAGATATCTCTTGAGGCTTATTTTACTCCTGCAATTTCCCCAGCAGGACATGCAAGATGCCATGTTAAATGTTAGAACTCCCATAGGCCTTAAAAGAGCTTTAAAAACTTTGGCCCAGTCCTGCGACAACGATAAACTGGAAATAAACTACCAGAAAACTAAGATAATGGCCTTTGGCAATAGACCAAAACTCCATCCATGGAGTATCCGTGACCGTAGAATAGAGCAAGTGACCAGTTTCAAGTACTTAGGTGTAGTCATCCAAGCCACAGGCTTGAGGAAAGCCCACTGTGATTATGCTGCAGCCTCTGGACAAAGATCTGCCAACACTATCTTAAAATTCTTCTGTTGTAAGGGAGGATCTTATGTTCCAGCTGCACTCAAACTCTTTCGGGCAAAGTCGTTAGCGCAGATTCTCTATGGGACTTTAGTTGGACCCCCATCTTCATGTTTCACACCTCTGGAAAGAGTACAATCTAAATTTATTAGAGCAGTACTCCAGATGCCTCGAGGTGTTTCAAACGCACATCTACGACTCGAAACAGGCATGCCAAAAGTTGAGTCAAGCGTGTGTTTAGCCTCTCTAAACCTTTGGTTAAAGCTCAATTTCTATCCCAAGGGCCTAGCACCTCTCATTCTTCAGGATAATTTTCAATCCACATGGATAAAGGCCATTGTCTCTAATCATTTAAAGCTAGGCTATTCTCCATCTTCAGTCCTTGAGATGGAATTCAACCAAGCAAAACAAGAGCTGAAACAAAGGATAAGGGATATAGAGAGGCAAGAAGATTTAGGGAAGGTTTTATTCTTCCTGTCTCCAGCGCACAATAAACACATAGTTACTGCCGCTAGATACCTCACACAGCTCGAAATACCCAGCCATCGGAGAGCTTTTTCTTTAGCTCGATGTCATGCTCTCCCCTCTGCGGTATTGGAGGGCAAATATAAAAGAATACCATTGGCCGCAAGGCGTTGTCCCTGTGACTCTGGAGAGGTGGAAACTACAGACCATGTTCTTCATTGCGTCTTCTACAGAGATGTCCGAACCAAATTTATTTTACATTTGATAAGTAAACATCCTGGTTGCACAAATTCCGACTATACCCAAATGCTGCTTATAGATGAAAAGCCTACGGTCACAGCGCAGGTTGCTAGGTTTTGTGCTATAAAGCAATAAAGATTCGTCAGACCTTGTTGGGTTAATTTTGCAATGAATTTTATATAATAGTAACTCATTTAAATTTTTACACATTAACATAGTGGCAATTTTAGATACTCATATATTTTTTATATTATATGTTATATAATCTGAATGTCTGTATTTTCATCCATTATTGGCTGTAACTCAGATCACACCCATAGAGCTTAGTAAGATAGCCTACAAATGTATTTTATATTTATTTTAAGTTTTAATTTATCACCTTAAGATAGACTATGTATACGCTAAGACAGATTATGTATACCTCTATAGAGCATTATCCTTGTATTGGTCCATGACAGCAATAAAATAAACAACAACACCAAAAAGTCAATTTTACTTATTGCTTGCAGATCCCTCTCTCTGTTAAATTTCTCCAACTCCACTATCCAATCTTCATTTAGCACAGAGCTTTCCAAACTGTGTGTCGCGACACAAAAGTGTGTCGCCACACACAGTCTGGTGTGTCGCCACGCAACCCGGAAGCGTTGATCATCATCAGCGCTTCCGGGTTTTCCCCCGGCGACACACCAACGGCAGCGCGCAAAAACCTGAAAGCGGCAGCAGCGCTTCTGGGTTTTTGTGCACTGCCGCAATGGCGGCACTTCTGGGTTTTCCCACAGCGACACACCAACGGCAGTTGGTGTGTCGCCGCGGGAAAACTTTGGAAAGCCCTGATTTAGCATCTCAACAGAAATCCCAATCTCATTCTTAGGAGAAACATTTCTATCACTGTTGAATTCCTCAATTTCATCCACTACATCCCCAACCAGATGACACGTTTTAGAGCTCATATTTTCCACAATGTCCTGAATGTCTTGTATAAAAACTTGATAAGAGTCAGAAACGATCTGTTTAAAATCTTGATGGAAGTAAAAAAAAAATCTGTTTAAAATCCTCCATGTCTCATGCAGTAGATTACAGCTCCACCTAGGAGCTTAACCAGCGAAAGTCGAAGATATGGAAAAGTTCCAGAGTGTGTTTACACAAAGTGAAAGTGAGATAAGCAGACAGATCCCAAGGGAAAGTAGAAGCAGAAAGCTGAAGGTTTAAATCAGCCGATTCAACATGTAGGAAAATGCTAATATCTTCAAATTTAATACGAAAATAATAACAGGAAGACAATTGTTTACTCTCAATCCTCCTTTATATTTGGAAGGAAAACAAATTCCAAAACTTAAAAAAGAATTTTTTGAAAAGTAACCCCCAAAATAACTATAAGCCCCAAGAGAGCCAGCTTCTACTTGCTGTAGAAAGCCTCTCTTAGGGTACGCGTACTTTAAAAAATATATAAATTTGTTGATTTAGAAATGGGGTGGCCGGTCTTAGTGTCCCCTGAAGGCAGGGGTGGGCAACGTCAGCCTTGCGGGCCGTATAAGGCCCGCGGGGCTCCCACCTAAGGCCCGCGGGGCTCCCGCCCACAAATCCTGCCCCTTCCATGCGATTGGCTCCCGCCCACAATCCCCGCCCCCCAGTGCTTGTGATTGGCTCCTGCCCGCAAACTCTGGCCCCCGGTCCCCGGAAATCCCAGAAACCCCGCCCCCCAGCCCCCCGGTTATAAATATCCAAATGGCCCTTGGTAGAAAAAAGGTTCCCCACCCCTGCCTTAAGGCTACAGTGCAGCTTGGAAAATGATGACGTCCCCGCCTCCCAGCTGGCTCTTATCAGTCGAACGTGAAACACTGTTTGCGATCTTCTGGCTGCAAGCATTATCCCACCATAACTTTGGGATATGTAACACTTTGTCATCCTTTATCTTGGAGGTGAGGTCAGGTGACTTGTGGATGCAACCAGAGGTCTGTTATGGTGTTGGGAGAACAGGCACCTGAACACTCCTCTGGTCACTAACCAGCTTCCACTGCAACCATTTATCTTTGTTCGTCTGGCCTCTCCATTAGCACTCTGTTTTCTGAATCGCTTCTTTATCTGCCACTTTGTCCCTCCCTGGTTTTGGAACTAACTTCCCTCACTCTTCCAGCAAGGTAGAGGAGCAGAGAGCAGACCTCCATTACTTTATCTGGGGAAGGAGGAGGATGGTATTAGCACAATTCCAGATTAACTAAATAATTAACCAATTCACTAAAATGACCAAAGCACCAATATTTTACTTGGGGAAGAAAAGGAGATGTATTAGCACAAGTAAAAATATTCTGAAATGGCATGAGAATCTTTACCTTTAGATGTAGCGTTCCATCTTTTCTTCATTGCAAGATCCAGAAAAAAATAAGTGGTATTGAATTGAACTTCTGTTACTCATTTTCAATTTTCCCTGTATTTCAATCACTTCCTTCTGCCATAAAGGAAGAGAGATGACAGCCAGCAGCTAGTCAACCTTTATCTTGGAGGTAAGTTTCTCCTCCCTAGACCCTAATTCTACTGTTGTGTGAGAATCTTTCTCCCTTCTCTCTATTTTTGTCCTGCTATCTTTCCTTATTTCACATTATTTTAACTTGAGAGATGCCCAAAGGGATCATGGGAGGATGAACAGACAAACCATCCTAGGAAATTTGGGCAATGTCCTGAAGTCAAGGGGCATGGTGGCTCAGCGGTAAGACGCCAGGCTTGTCGATCGGAAGGTCGCAAGTTCGGAGGTTCGAGACCCTAGCCCCGCGTGACGGAGTGAGCTCCCGCACTCGCCCCAGCTCTTGCCAACCTAGCAATTCGAAAGCATGCCAATGCAAGTAGATTAATAGGTACCACTTCGGTGGGTAGGTAACAGCGTTCCGCGTGTGTCATGCCGGCCACATGACCGTGGAAGCGTCTTCAGACAACGCTGGCTCTTCGGCTAACAAACGGAGATGAGCACCGGCCCCTAGAGTCGGACACGACTGCACAAATGTGCGGGGGGAACCTTTACTTTTTACCTGAAGTCAAACAGGCCCCATTTAATGACTGGGGGTTGCTTACCCTGCTGGCCAATGAGGGCTATAGGGATCAGCATCACCAATCACCTTGTTGATAGAATTTAGTGTGACCCAGCCACACCCTGACAACAGCGTTTTGCATTTGTCCCAAAGTACATGCTAACTAAAGGATTCCACCTACCCCCACACACACTCAGTTCACTTGTACTTCCCCCCGCCCTTCTATATACAGTATTCATTTCCCAATTAGAGGGAAAAAAAAGTGTTCTAGGCAATGGCGTTCTTAATAAAAAACTCAGCAAGTGGTAGCACCTAACTGACTTCATCTGCATCCAGAAGCTAAGCAGGGTGGGGCTGGTTAGTTCCCGGATGGGAGATCACCAGGGTTGTTCGTTTCTTACACTGAGGAAGCGAAAAACATCGCGGAAGAAGCCAGTGCCGACCTATTTCTGTGTCAAGGAAACTATAGTATAGGGATATATCCACGAAGTCACCAGATCGACTAGAAGGGGACGTCACCACTTTATTCCAAGGACCACACGCGATGCAGGCGATCTACTAAAAGCAAAGAAGTGGCCAAGCGCGCTAAGTTTGACTGTAAAGAAAGGCAAGGCTCGCGGGGCCTGCTCGTAACAAAGAGTTCCTACCACTAGGTAGCGCTGTTAGGGCGCCGCTTGGACCCAAGGTAAGGCTGCTTAGGTGCCGCGGCGCGTCGGCGGATGAGCCTAGACTAACGCGCAACTGGTGGCGGGATCCTCCTCCTCCTCCTCCTCCGGGAGGGGTCCTTTCCGTCTCGCATGCCCGGCGCCGGCGGCAGCAGCAGCAGCGGCTCTTCCAACCAAACACCAAGGCCAACAGGACGAAGTTGGGAGCTGCAGACCTCGAGGGGCAGCGGCGTTACCGCTGCTGCTGCTAAACATGCGGGCGTATCCCCAGTTGCCTCGCTGCCGGCGCCAGGCGAGAGGCGGGCAGCAGCCGAAGCAGCGCGTGTGAGCGAGCGGGGAGCTCCTCTCCTCTCACAAGGATGCTGGGGGACGATGCCTGGTGGCAGGGAGGACGAGATTTGCCAGAAAGCGCTGAAACTACTGGTCGAGCTCTGCTCCGAGGGGACGGTCGAGAACGACAGGTGCCTGGAGTTCAACTACTACCTGCGGGACAGCGGCAGACCCCGGCTCGCCGACGCAGGTAAGCGGGATGGAGTGCCGGGACTCGGGGCGGGCAGGGAAGGGGTAGCTCTCCAGAAGAACTTCCTAGACGCCAGCCAGCCCGCCCGCTTCAAGAGGACCTTGTTTCAAAGAAACAGGCGCCCGTGCCGGCTGGGCTGGGCGGAGGGGCGCGTCCATCCTATCAACTGCCCGAATGCTGCCCGTTGGATCCAGGCGAGCAGCGCAGAAACGGGGCAACGAGAAAGCGCGTGTCCGGCCGACGCGACTCCCCCTCCCCGCTTCCCCATTGACTTCGGTGGTTCTTACTTCCTGCTGGCGTTTGGTGGTGGGGTTCTGAGCTGAAAGAGAAAGGGATCCTTTCTTTTTTTCAGTCTCGGGGTACAGTTTTGCGTTTTAATCCAATGTATCTTTACTCCAAGCTGAAGTCCTACAGAGTTCCGTGGAAGACACCCTCAAATGGGTTTCAGTCAGCTTAAGGAGCCGTCTGAGCTATTTTTAGATCCTGTTGGGTTTCCCATTGCTGCTGCGGTACTTATATATAGGTATATAGGAAGAGGTGAATCAACACTTCTCCAACAACTGTAGAATGACAGGAGATCAGGCTGATGGTGTATTCTTCTGTCTAAAGGCATTAACTCTGCTCATGGTTCTTGGTGAAACTTACACAGAGTACAAACCTCCAAGGCAATTCAAAACTTCCTGGAGTATTTGTCTCTTATACATCCACCTATACCATCCATATCAGTAAAAGTCACAGTAATGAAAAGAATCAAATGTGATAGAAGCATTAAGTCTCCTACTAGCATTTAAGCAGTTTGCTAAATGTTAGACATCTCCACTTGATCCCTTTAAGATCAAACTGGTCATGACAATAACTGGAAGCAAATCTTGTTTTTCTTGCACACCTGTTTCCAGCTGGATTGGACTAGTTGCGCTTGAGCAATCCCAGCGTAATAGTGCTAATTCATTAATTAATAGTGGTAATAAGTAGCAGCTAGACTTTGAGCATATTTGAAGCTAGCCAGCCAACTTTGATGAACTCAGTGGGCAGGGATCAGGGGGTGGAAAATATACATACCAAGTTGTTAGAATGGTAAATGTTTTATTTTCCTCCATAAAATTACTCTTAGCTGTGATGTTTCTTTGGAAGCAAATCTGATTAAAGAAACTTGTTTTAAAATAAATGTAAAGGTATTGAGTGGACAAAGGAGTGGATTTAAATTATTGTTTTGTTTTAGTAAAATCCATATTTGGTCCATTGTGTCATTTTTATTCTGCAAGTAAATTTGTTGCGCTGTCTTTAATTTCCAACAGATCAAATACCCATACCAGCCGTTGTGGATGATTATAGGATTTATACTGGATTATGTTTTTAGCATAACAATTTTCGTTTCTTATCTTTTTGATAATGTACTCTTGGACATTTTTTTCTTTAAAAACGACTTTGGGCTGCATTGTTGCTGTTCTACTTTCTAAAAGGATGTTAATTATTATTTTACCCTGAAGTCCCAGAATTATTCCCTAAGTATTAGGACATACTCTAATAATTAAAAATTCAAAGTTCCCCTGGTACATTTACAGCTGTGTTTTATCAAGGGAATATTTTCCAGATAACTAACCAATGGCCTAATGTACATCTAAGTTGGATACATGGATGAGAGTTTTGTCCAGTACACACCCAACCTCTGAAGCCTACACATGAATATTTCTTCCCCATTAGCTACCCTCCAGACACAGGTGATTGCCAGACCAATGTAGCTCATGCAGTTAGTTGCTGAGGCCCATGCCTGCCTGCCAGACTTTCCTTGATCCATCTCTTGCATGCCTAATGACATTTACATTCTTTTTTTAAATAGTAATTTTATTAAAAATTACAATTGCAAAGATAAAAACTAATACAAACTAAAAGAAAAGAAAAATTAGAAGATGCAGAAAAGAAAAAAGTAGAAAGAAAAATAGAAAAGAAAGAAAAAACAAGAATATAGTAAAGAAAAAGAAAAGAAATATATAAAGAAATGACTTCCCCCTTCATCACAACAAGTATAAGCAATTTTAGTAACTTATCAACTTCTCTTAAAATACAACAAATGATTGATCTCTTCTCATCTCTTATCTCTAAACAAATCCTTAAAACCTTGTTGTTTCAGTGCTGATTAGCAAAAGTCCATTAAGGGTTACCAGAGATTTGTTGTTGTTGTTCAGTCGTTTAGTCGTGTCCGACTCTTCGTGACCTCATGGACCATAGCACGCCAGGCCTTCCTGTCCTCCACTGTCTCTCGGAGTTTACTCAAATTCATGTTCATTACATCAGTGATGCTATCTAACCATCTCATCCTCTGCCGTCCCCTTCTCCTTTTGCCTTCAGTCTTTCCCAGCATCAGGGTCTTTTCCAGTGAGTCCTCTCTTCGCATTAGGTGGCCAAAGTATTTGAGCTTCAGCTTCAGCATCTGTCCTTCCAATGAGCAGTCAGGGTTGATTTCCTTTAGGATTGACTGGTTTGACCTCCTTGCAGTCCAAAGGACTCTCAAGAGTCTTCTCCAGCACCACAGTTCAAAAGCATCAATTCTTCGGCGCTCAGCCTTCCTTATGGTCCAACTCTCACAGCCATACATTACTACTGGAAAAACCATAGCTTTAACTATACGGACCTTTGTCGGCAAGGTGATGTCTCTGCTTTTTAATATGCTGTCTAGGTTTGCCATAGCTTTCCTCCCAAGGAGCAAGCGTCTTTTAATTTCATGGCTGCAGTCACCGTCTGCGGTGATCTTGGAGCCCAAGAAAATAAAATCTGTCACTGCTTCCATTTCTTCCCCTTCTATTTGCCAGGAAGTGATGGGACCAGATGCCAGAGATTGCAACATATCTATATTAACCTTGATCAAATAAACCAACTTTATATTCCTTCCTTTTACTTCTCACAATCTTGATCTTTAGTCCTTTAAAGTAATGTCCTAGAGCTTGATTGCTTTTCATGTTTTCTTTGTCTCTTCTCACAAAATTCTTCAAAACTTTAACAAGCCTCTTTTGTAAATTCAATATAGGAAAATTATCCAGGTCACTCTCTTGGTTTGTTATTTGTATATCCCTTTTAATTATTAAGACATCACCCGGTTTCTTTTGTATGTCCAGTGTAGCGTCTTTTCCCATAAAGCCTGTCATTTTTAAACACACTTTCAGATCAGTTTCAATATGGTCAGGTAGAACTTGTTGATCTTTTAGACTATCTGTAGAGGCAGACACTCTTAAAATTAACTTCTAGGTCCATTGTTCAAAAATATCCTTCAATATGTCCAATGTTAGAATATTTTGCTTCATTCTGTATTAGTCAAATTTAAGTGTTTTTCTCCTTTAATTGTAATCTTTAGTTCCTTCTGGTTTCCTCTAGTGTCCAACCTTCAAAGTCTCATTGTATCATTGTTTTTAAAAACAGAATTTTTTAAAAAAGCATTTTCCCACGGGAAGGATTCTTATAATTAATTCCAAAATCTTATTTCAATCCATCTGGACTGTTAGTCCATTTGTAACTTTCAAAAATCAAAGTTCTAATAACCCTTTTGCTGTTTATTCCCCCCCCCCCAATTTTTAAGTCCTTAAACTTGTATTTAAAACTTATTTCACTAAGGATTGAAGGAAACTCACCCAGTGTTTTCAGACTTGTCAATCCAAAGGTTCCTAGCAGCTAAAAAGCAGTTACAGTAATAAGCAATTTCCAAAAGTGATTAGAAAAGGAAGTATGCAAACCCAGTGTCCTTAAAGGTGCTGACCATGGTTTGAGCAGGATGGCTATTCCCTTGTTTCCCAGAGCTCTAAACCCTCTGGAGGCCTCTGTCTTGCGGTCTCCTCAAGAGGAGCAACTGTCTGGAGCACTTGTGGGTGATCTCAAGTCCTCTCCTTGTCTTGACAGGAATTACGAAGAGCTGGTCTTCATTCTGCTGCAGTTGTCAGCTCCATCTTCAGTTCACCATATGTTCCCCAGAAGTCCTGCCATTTGAGTTCTTAATTTTGATTGAACTGGAATATTTACTAGGTAACATATACCTTTGAACTCAATGGGGGCTCCAACCTGCTAAGTATCTTTGATTGCTTGAGCCTATGTTCCAGAGAACAAGAATAAACCTAAGTTAACATCAAAGACAGGAATCCCTCCTATAACTTGAATTTTTACTACATTTTTAAAGAAGGACCTGTAAAAAATATAAACAGTTTGCTTGAATGTCTGTAGTGCATGGCTACAATTACTACTACTTCTACTACTACATGGATTGCTACATGCATATCCATACTGGATTTAACCTGGTGGAAATATGAGGGGTGCAAGTGAAGAATGATCAGGTTTACAGTTTGGAAGATGGCAGCGGGGTGTGTGTGTGTGTATGTAATTGGAAACTCAAATCATCTTCTACTGTCTTCTTTATCCCTTTTGCATATGATGAAGTAAACTCAATTCATGAAAGTTCCATGTCATTTAATAGAGTTTGTTACTCTAGAAAGGTGCTACTAGATTCCTTCTGACGTTCTCCCCTCTGTGATCTTTTCCTTCTCTCAGGTAGCATCTCTACCTTGGCCTGCCCTGGCCATTGTCTTCATTAGTCACTTTCAGGCAGTCCTGTGTATACTCCATCCTGTTTTCTTGTCCAGCTAACTCAGTGTTGTGTGGCCACTGAGCATGCTCAATCTTTTCTCTCAATACTTTCTATTAACTTCTGCAAAACAAATGTATTTCTGTCAACGTAAAGATTTCCCCAAGCCCGTTGATGTTTATTTCTAGTTAATTGGTGACTTTCATTTTGGTTATGCGTCAATCATCAATGGGCCCTGAAGTTTAGGAATAGAAGCAAAAAGTGGGAACAAATCATTGCATGGGTGGGAGAATCTTCAGAGATACTTTTCATAGCTTCTGCTGTTTGGGCTACTTAACTCTGGTCACTTGGACAACAGATCCTGCATTAGAAGACAGAGTGGTCCTTACATGCAAGCTTCCACCAGAACAGGGAAAGTTCCATATTGTCTTGGGTCTTTAGTTATATTATACACATTGTGATTTAGTAAATATCATTTGTATATTGATAGTGCTTCAGTGAAAACAAAGGAAACATGAAGAAAGCATACCCTAGGTGCCTGATTAGCCAGTATAATCCTGCAAATAAATCCACAAAAGGTATTAGTCAACAGCGATCTGTCGTGTTTACCTGCCCGTGCATCTCACCTGTATTAGTCATTTCAGGCATAATAACAGCAATACAAAGAAACAGCTGTCTCCCATTTTCAAGTAGCTCCCTCGCCTCAGCATCTGGATGCCACAGATATCCAGTTACACAGATATATGCAAATATACCCTATTTGGGGAGAACCTGTAGTACACTGTAGTCTTAAATCATGTTAAGCACTTCAAGTAAACAGAAGGTTAAATAAGTCAACAGGGGTATCTGTGTGTGTATGTATGGTAAACTTTACCCATACATTATATTTTGAGTGACTGATGGCTGTCTATTGGGAGGGATTCATAAAATAATGATTGTGTTCAGTTTTTGTTATACTAAATAATATTTATGAGACACCATCCAAAATGATTCTGACTTGAACTGTATTTTCCCTGTTGTTCTTCTGGTCCTACCAAGGGTGTTTGGTTCAGCTGCAAAGTACTGTAGGTTAGTTGAATTTTTAAACCATTGATGTCATCAACACCTTTGGGGATTTCTTGCCAAAGCTGTCTGACTTCTATAGAGATACCGTTTGGGGAAAAAAAGAAGTGCAGTAGGTACAATATCCATTTCCCAATTTAACACCATGAACAGAGTAGCTTGCCTGGCAGGTAGAACATCTTCCCCTACTTAGTACTCCCTGAAACAACTATGGATGTTTGTTTCCCACTTAATAAGAAAGCTTTTCTGCAACAAAACTGTCACTCTTGCATTATATAGTAGAACATAAATTCATCTTACATTGGTGTTTAAAATACAGCTTTGCTATTATTTTATCCTGGTATTTTTATTTCATTTGTTTATTTTGGAAGGGGGTATATTAGACTAGCAGGAAAAGCCTTGATGGTACTGTAATAGCATACCGACTTGACAACTAATAAAAAATAAAGTAAGTTGGAAGAAGCAAATCACAGGTTTAAGTTTCCAGAAAGGTTGCTGTATCATCTTGGTGCTAGTTTATTGTCCTTACATAACAGGTTGAAATGCACAGCCTAATCTCCAGAAGAAAATGGATGAGAAGGTGCAATACCATCTGGATTCATATAATGCTGTATCCAGGGTGGGGGGGAGCCCCATTTATTTTCCCTGCTCCTCCCTATAAATTTTAAATTGTCTTTAATGTACTAGATGAATTCACCCCAACTTTTGTGGGCCCCTTGAACTTTTAGACAGATTTTGGGCCTATGTTTATATGGTTCAGATAATAACCTGTCAGCTATACAATTAATTTGATGAAAGAGGGGCCAACCTTGTCCCACTGCGTCATGAAGTCCTGCCATTTTTCTGCATGGCTAGGTAGAATGGGCAACTGGAATAAGTACATGTTTTTGATATAATTGTGTGTCTTGTTGTTTTTGGTCTTTCAGTTACAGCCGCCATTATAATATTGGTCACTGTAATTGGGGTTCTCATGAGTGGGTGTGGAGTAGAAGTGTTTAGCTAGTACATCCAATGGACTTCAGTCTTTATGCCCAGAAGCCTGCTTCTGCACACATCTCTCTCTCGCAGTGAGCACTCAGGCTTAATAAAGTCATTGGATGAAAAAGTCTGCTTCTCAACACAGTTCTTTCCTAAGTAATGCTGTGCGTTTCTGCATTTTCCAAATGAGGCTCAGTAATCTTGTTTTGCTTTTTATGTGCTTTGTTATTTCTTGTCTGGCCATTGAACAGGGAGCTAAAGACAGAGTCCTTTGCTTTGGAAGGCTGAGCACTTAGCCCACATTTCAGCAACTGAAAGAGTATCATACAGTATGAAGATTAAAGGCAATCCCCTTCCTGTCTGCTTTTTCCAGCCATGAAGTTAAATTTCTTATCCTAGTTGGAAAACAATATATTGAGTTTACTAAAGGGGGAAAAAACCCCTAAGGTAGCATTTACTGTGGCTCCACAGAAAGCCATCAGTAGTAGACAGGCCCCAAACATCTTGATTTATCCGGACAAGCTGTCTTGCTTAGTTAGTGGAAGACAATTAATGGGCTCTGAAGAATGTCTCTTCAAGTTTCCAAGGATTGGTCAAATGACGATTGCAACGGAGGCCAACTAAGTGGGGGGAAACCTTCTTAATTGGTTCTATACTATGACTCCAATTTTATTCATATTTTACCTAATTTCATATACAAGTGTTTGTTTTAGAGGGTTTTGTCACTAGAAAAATATAAGGAAGAAGGAAACAAAGAAAAAAGAAGATACTTTTCCCCTTTTACCAAATTTCAAAAAATAGGGACACCGTTAAAGGAATCATTCATGTAAAGTTAGAGCAATTGCCCCAAATCAAGAATGTTTTCCACACCCGTGTTCTGCTTTTGTACCACAACCCAGGATTCCAGCACGTTAAAAAATGTACATTTGCATCTAATAGCTCCATCAGTGCAGCAGCAGACAGCCCATTCTTCCGGGTCTGTCTCTGGGCTCAGCTTGTTTAAAACACTTGATTCCTGATCCACATGCCACTTAGCTTTTTTGTATCTTCCTTAGATCAGACATATAGCATACTGATACTTTCTGTCAACCTGTTAAATGAATGGTAGCATGCTCCCTTGCCATTGTTCCCTTCTTTTTCTGCACTGATTGAGTTAATGATATTTCCTTCTCTCCTTTTTGTAGTTATATTATATGATGTATTCTATCAATATTAAGTTAAAATCATAATTGGTAGCATTAGTTGCCAAGGAAATTGCTTGGCTTTTTTTTCCTCAGTCACCCTTGGAGGCTGCTTATCCCAACACTCTCTCTGAAGTCTGCAGATTTTTGAGTAAACAGAGTGGAATATTTCTTGAACTAGTGAGCTCCCTTCTGTAGAACTCATCTAGGAGAGTAGACAAGTAATTGCAAAGGGAAAGGCCATGCAAAGACTGTATGCTGGGCACACATCCTAAGGGACACAGTGTCCCAACGCCTCTAGGAACAGCCACTGAATAGAATCCAGAATGTCTCCATAAAATCTAATGGGATGTTCATGTGTTCCCTATCAACCAGTTATGTTGTTTTAATAACCAAAGTAGTATGGCCCTTTAGATGCATGTTAGTTTATAGAGGTATACACCAAAGTCATAGGGAGAGTTTTTGTCATACAAATAGATGTGCATTTTTCACCATAAATATTTTTATTCCCAGATGGATTATGTTCCTTTTCAGTGGCCAAAACTGCTAAGGTAATCACATATAGCATATAGTATATAGGAGGTTTTCTCACTGCTGAGTTGAAGTGCAATCCACCCAGCCTTGCGCTGGCAGAAGACTACACTGGCATGAAACAGAGATGTTCAAAACACAGAAAGTGGTTTAAAAATGAACTTGAATAGAAAAAAGATAAACATGCAAGGTTCTGGGTAGATTACAAGATGATATAGATCTGCTTCTAATTTAGAGAAAACTCTGTTTAAAGAGATTCCAAGTTGCACAAAGTTACAAGTACTGCGTTTGCATAGATAAAATAAATGTCAGAGACATTAAATTGCCAGGGACAATAAAAATTCCTGGTTGAAATGTTTACCTGTTCCTTCATGACAAGGATTACAGCAGAAAACAATTCTTCCTTGTTTCTCCTGGATTCTCCCAGGGAAATATGACAAGATTATAAGAGAGGCTGAGGAGAGAAATGTTCCTTTTCACCTTTTCCATAGCCATTATACCTCAATTCTGGCTTGGATTTAAACGGGTTTCCCCCGATTTAAATGGGGGAAAAAAAGTTCTTTCCAGCAGAAAGGAGGGGGTTGGGTTATCATTCTACATAAGTGTTCCCAGCTATGTCTCAGCCTAGAGAAGATGCTACTGGGTATATCTGAGTAACAGCTTTTTACAGTATCTTCCCTGAAGGGTTGGCATGAAGAATATGAGAATGCAGGTAGTAGCCCGCCCATTCGCTATTGGGGGCCAGAATTCAGGGATTAAACTACTATGACTTACTCTTGTTCCAATCATGTAAATTTGTAATGTGAATTTTACTATTGATGTTCACTATTAAGAGTGAAAATGAGTATGTAATGTTCCTGCCACATGGATGCTGCCAAAAATGGCACGTCCATGTACAACCTTTAAACCCATTATTACACTGAAAGTAGCATTCATTTAGTAAGGTACCTTGGGTTGCTCCATGTTCTTACTAGCTTCTAGAAAGCTTTAATTTTAACATCTTGGACAAGTGAGGATATTATTTTCAATGGGATCCCCGCAGAAAGCAAAATGTGTAGTCCATTTCTTTATATAGCACCTCTGTTCAAGTGCATGGCATCTCAGAGTAGGTTTACTCAACCATAAGCATTTTTTCTAACAATATGGTTCCTTTGGAGACAGAGTAGCAAGATTATTTATACAGATTAATGTTTGTGTGTGTATATCACTAATATGGGGTCAAGATCTCTGGATTATAATTCTTAAGGATGATTTTTCAGAAACTGATACGCCATTCAAACAGTCCCATCAGTGGGACTCTTTCCTGAGAAATACATCAGGATTTGAGCCTAAGAAACTTCTATACAAAATTCATAAAGGTCATAGACTGCTGTGAAGCTTCAGAATAGGATGAAAAAAGAGATCAGGAAATACTTATGCAGATAAAGATGATGAGGAGAAAGACCAGATCATTAATCACATTGAATTTCATTAATATCATGGTGAGCGGAAGAATGACATGGCCAATATTAAGTAAAGCTCTTTGTTTTTTATTGCTCTACTGGGTGTATATTGTTGAAGTCCCCAAAATAAACTAATGGGCTACTGCTCTTTGTTCATATTAAAAGCAACTTCTGACATATTGCAGTGTAAGTAAATATTATTGTTTTAGCAGCAGAAATTAAATTCCTGGAGGTTATGAATCAAAGACACTAAAAAGTCACATCTGATCATTTATTAAAGTTGAGAGCAGATCCTTACATCTAGAAAAAAACTTTTTTTAAATGTTTAGAATGTCACTTGGGTTTTGTGATACATTTTCATGCCCATGGAATTGGTAGTCTCCTCATCAGTATTTTGTTTGCAAATGTATTATACTTAATTTTCTTTAATGTCAGCGTGCCGGAAAAATGCCCCTAACATAACTCCTTAAATTATGAGCATATAAAAACATGCAAAATGATTTTTATGTCAAATGCCTTCCAGATTGTAACTACTGCTTTTAGGATGATGATGATGATGATGATGATGATGATGATGATGAAGAACTCAATTATGCTTTATCTGGATTCTTACAGCCAGATAGAGACCAGGACACAATTTTACTGTATTTCCCAATGTTTAAGAAAATGGCAAATACCCACCTCTTTCACACTGTTTTATTCTTAGGTTTTATAATTTACATTTTTAATTGATATTAAGCTAACTTGAGTGTTGTATAAACAGAAAGGTGTTTAAGTGTAATAAATAAATACATACATACTGGTTTGTTCTGTTAGGCACTAGTAGAGATGCCCTCAGTCAAGCTGAACTCGTGGGGGCAGCAGTTTACTCGATAACGGTATGTCAATGGTTGGCCATTGTCATCTTCAGGGTTTTTTCCCCCAATTTTCAGAGCTGTTGGCTAGACTTGCAAGTCCCTGATGTACTAACCAGAAATACAAGTACTAACTAGAACCCACCTGCTTAGCTTCCAATATTGGCCAAGGTCAGCTAGGTGCTACCACCTGCTGAGGTATCAACATAATAAATGTTTAGCAGTATTATCTACAGCATTTCTCCTACAGTCGTTATGACATACTGTATTTTCATACTTTAGCCTTTGGGAGGCTGGAGATTAAGTAGATGCCGGATTGTATTTGAGTATAATTCTGTGAATGTATGAAATATGCATCTCTATAGATCTGGTGTAGCATGCACATAGTTGGGGATGTGGACAGTCTTAGCTTATTTAACAATAAGACCCAATACAATCTTACGGTCTATATCAGGGTTTTTCAGATTGTGTCCAGTGGAATTCTAGGGCTCTGTGAGAACTTGACAGGGTTGCTTGAGAAACTAGACGCAAAATAAAAAAAAAAGGTTTTCTTGAACACAGCCATTTTTCTATGATAGAATTTTGCCTCTTGATCAGAGGTCCTGGAAAGTTTTTTTTTTTTCAAGTTTTTCATGGCCTAAATTTTTTTGAAAACCCATGGTCTATATTACATTAGATCAGGCTTCTATATTAGATCTTATACACTGCTCTCAATATAATCTCAAGAGAGTGATTTCATTTCCTGTGTGATCCCTGGGGTGTTAAAATCACTTTAGGAAATAGAGAAAGGAAGGTTGCCAAAATACAGCAGTTGAGTAATCTTGAGATGGGAACAAAGAAGGACTGTTCAAAAATCCAACATCCTGAAAAAATTCACATGCAAACCTTTGGTGCAGCACTATATTTTACTCTTTTCCATAGTCTTTTATTTAATTTAAGGAATTTTTAACAAGGGTTAAATCCACCACAAACATGAAAATAAAAGAAACAAAAAAAAGTCTTTTCTTTTTAAAGACAGTTCAGTTTTTTTTAAAGAAGGGTGTATATATATATATATATATATATATATATATATATACATACACACATACATACACACACACACACACACACACACACACACACACACACACATATATATATATATAGTATATATTCATTATGTGTTTGAATAAGTTGAAAAGTTATTCAGTGATTTTGGTCATTGTCATAACCGTACAAGCTGTTAAAGATTTATTTAAGCATGACAAATTTCAGCCGAAAGGGGAAACCATTTATAAAGTCAAAATCAAATGAAACTTTGGATTTAGAGGCAGAAAAACTCTTTTAAGTTAAAGTACATTTTGCAGTGAGTTAGCTATGGCTCAAGTCATACTTACCAGCATTTCTTATATTTGTGTCAAGATGAAAATAAATTAAATGATGCAGCCTTTCCAGTTTGATAGACTTCTGTCCATCTTATTTACAGAAAATTCCAAGCACGTGCAAGATGGCAGAAAAATGAGCATTCAGGAAAACTTAGGATTATGGTGCCAGCCAGCCTTCCTGAAGAGGCATACAAGAGATGTTGACATTTAACGAGGGCTAGTGTATAATAGCCACCCCTAAAAGGCAATACAGATCTTCTACCTCTAACAAAGGGGACTCAAATCCAGGTTGTCACAAGGGCCACATGAACACTAGTTCATCAGCTCAAAGGCCGCCATACTGAAGCCATTTCATACGTAGATAGAAGAGTCTCTAGTGAGTCAAAAGTGGAGAAAATGAAAGGGTGTCAAAGTACACTGTTAAGCACAAATTTATTAAATAAATAAAAAGTCTATGTGAAACAGAGTTAGTTACTAGTGACAGAGAACTGCAAAGCAGAGCCATTTCATTTTGGCCACTGCGTTGGTAGCGTTTTTCATTAACCAGAACACCAATATTAGGTTTTATTACTGGGTTGATGTGTAATATTTTTCAAGATCACATTGATGATGGTATAATCTAGAAACCCACTGTGCTATGAACCACCCAAATCCTGCTTTTCTTTTTCTTCCCATTCTTGCAGACAGAGAATCTTTCTTTCCTTTGTTGTTGTTGTTGTTGTTTTCATTTGCTTTCTCTCCGTTCTGTCTCCTTGCCTGTCTGAGCTCTTCCTTCCTTTGCCTAGTAGAGAGAGCTTGCTTGCTTGCTGCCTTTACCATTCTTTGCCCAGCAGAGAGACCCTTGATTCAGGGCAGCCAGATCCAGATCCAGTTCCTCTTCAGTCTGTGGCTTGAATCATGTCAACTGGATTTCTATTTTCTCAGTAGAAACGTTTCACTCCTTATCCAAGGAGCTTCTTCAGTCTGAGTAAAGTTAGTAAGGGAATCCTTAAATATGTTTCTAGGGTGGCTGTGTGACCTTGCACCTGGGGCTAGGTCATGGTTATTTTGAGATGTTTATTTCTAAGTCCCTTTATCATCTAAAGGAGGATCGTTAAGATTACCCTGCTGCTGTTGAGCTTGCGAAATGGTCTTAATCTTCCTAGGCACAGAAGACAAAGCAGGAAGGAAGATAGGGGAAAGGTTGTGCCTGAAGCCCCCACCTCTCCAGCTGCCTCCTCCTTTCCTCTCCAGCCTCCTCCCCCAGTTTCCCTGGCCAAGCTTCACCTCCATGCTGTCCCTACCACGAGACCCTCATGCTGCCTCAGAAGCAGTCCCCATGATGGTGTGTGAGAGCAGGCCAGAGATCTCCAAAGGTGAGGCTGCTCAGTGCAAGGGGCCTTGGGCCTTCAACGGTATGCCATGGTTGACCAGGCCCCACTATTGTTGGGAAACCCACTCAGGCTGATGTGAGCTGCTGGCCATTGCAATCCTGCTATTCCTTTTCCTGGAGTGCTTCTATGGCCTAGCCTCCACATCTACACAGTACTCAGTGCCCAGTGCCCTGATTGGCTGGGTAGCTTGCTCAGATCCTGTGAAGCACTGTTGCAAACTATAGAAAATGACTAGGATGGCTGCCTGTGGCCCATGAGCCGTGAGTTTTGAAAGCTAACTAATCATGATTCCAAACTTGTCCTTCAGTTTTGTTTTTCAATATGTCAAACATGTCATTTGTTAAACCTGTTTCACTGGTTGAATAAATTTGGGGTTCATTTGACTAGAAAGGCTGATTCCAAACATTGTGCTGGGCTGTGGGGGGGGGGGGGTTCAAACCATGATTGCTGAATAAGCCATAGCTGCTAAAATTGTGTAACAGTGTGACAGGGTTCTTTTAGAACTGGAGGTGTATTTTGGTTTGCAAGGATGGCAGTTAACACAGATAAACAAGACAGTGAAGGCTTTTATGTTTTTTTAAACTATATACAGTGAAGCTATTTACAAGAAATATTTACAACCGGTGTATAAAACACAGTCCCGGTGTCAGGTTTACTCCTAAGTCTCTCTCCCAGAGACTGTTCCCCTCTAGCTTTCCTGCTAACTGCTTTGCTTCCTCCCCCTGTCACTCGGTCTCCCTCCCAGGTTTCCGGGCTTATCAAGAGAGAGTGAAAAGAAAGGGATGTGTTGGATTTACTGCAGTGTGCTCAGCGTGGCTTGACCTCCTCCTGGATGTGCTCAGCCGAACATGTACTGCTTCTCTGTTGGGGGAAGAACCTCTCTCTCAGGGTCTTCTGCTCAGTCCTTACCCAGAGACTAGGGCTTTGCTAACACCAGCTGATCCCCTCCTACCCATCTTGGGTCATGCGTGAAGTTGACATCTGAGTCCCTCCTTCCCATCCTGGGTCTTGGGTGAAGATGTTGTCTGTCTGGTACTTCGCTTCCTCCAGGAAAGCCACCCTGGAACCTTTCTTCTCCCTCCCCAACCAGGAACCAACAACTGCTCCGCACACTCATGTAACTTCACTCTCCAACTTTTCTCTCTAGCCACTCCATTTTGCACAGTCCTTTTCTCTCCTCTTCTTCTCTCCTTTCCTTTTGGGTCAGACCAGCAGCATGTCCCCCAGCAACTGAGGAAGTGGGTGTCCCCACAGGACTCTAGTCCCCAATGCCTATATACCAGGCTGGGCCAATGGGACTGCTGTCTCTACATCTCGCCACAACAGCCATGGCTAGCAGCCAGGTCAGCTCATCAGCCCTCGTGACAGCACAGCTGCCCTTAAAGGCCAGAATTGAGCTGCTTCTCCCCTTTTCTCACTCCATTTGCTGACGCACAACAGCAGCCAGGCCAGGCCACTGAAAACCATGTGCCACAAACAGGAAGCTGTAAATCATGGTTGAGTTCACGAATTCACTAAGCCAAAACCAATCATTATCTTAGAACCATGTATAAATCCACGCAATATAAAATTAATACAGAAATAAAATTGATGGTGAACTTATTTTAAAAGACATTCTGTAATATGACTTATGTTCTATTGAAAAGAAGGGAAATCTTGAGGCATCTAAAAGAAATATCTGCAGCTAAGATGTTAGACTTGAATTCATTGGCCTTAGCGAACATTAGCTGTACGGGGATAGGCTCTTAACCTTATTAGTGTCAGCAGATAATGTTTAAGTACTTGCATTACAAGGCAGGAAAAGCTGCTCTACGGCAATAACTGCTAAGTAACTTTGGAGATGAAGGCTAAGACATTTTCGTTAATAGGATCTACAGACTTTCTTCAAGCAAGGTTGGGCTCTCTTATATGTTGGTGACAATGGAGATCTTAAAGGGTTATGTTACTTCCACTGTTACTGGATATAAAACAAAGTTCTTCCATCACTTTTGAATAATGCTGTTTAACTGAGAAATGACAGAATCTGAGATTTTAGCTTTCTGGGAAGCTTATCTTTTTTCTTAGCCTCTGTTCTTTTTTAGACTACATCCTATGTTAGGTCTGCTGTGCCGTTATGGGTTCTTTTTATTATCTCTCAGATGCAGGGCTCTCCTATTCCCATAAAATAGTAAAGACTCCCTGGAGTCAAATTCAGTTCCTGGTGACTTCATGGACATAACCATCTAGTTTTCTTGGCAACAACACAGAAGTAGTTTGCCCTTGCCTTGTTTTTATTTGTTTTACTCCCCAGTGTAATCTATAGGCGTGGGGTTTCCTGATTGGTAGTAGAAAGCTTCACAAGAGTATTTTGCTTTCTGTTACCACTTAGTGCTAGGGTGGGAGACTATCCATAGCAGTATATTATATTGAGAAGTTAAAAAGTAAGAATAAAGCCACAGTGGCCCCCTTGATGCTTAAAAAAAAGCAGCTTAGGATCTGGTTACCCTCAGGACCACCTTTCTCCTGTCATTTCTGCCCGACCAGTACAATCTGGTAGAGTTGATGTGCTCCAGGTCCCAGCTGTAAAACACTCTCATCTTGTGGGACCTCGGAGATGTCCTTCTCTGTAGGTGCACCTACCCCATGGAACAAAGCTTGCCCTAGGTCCATATGGTTCTGACCCTGCTGAGTTTTCGTAAAGGTATACAAACCTGTCTCTCTGGGGTAGAGTGTGGTAATCCATTTCCTGATAGTATATCTTGCTTTTATTTTTATTTAATTATTTTTTATTTAATTAATTTTTATCCCGCCTTTATTATTTTTATAAATAACTCAAGGCGGGGAACATACCTAATACTCCTTCCTCATCCTCTTTTCCCCACAACAACCACCCTGTGAGGTGAGTTGGGCTGAGAGAGAGTGACTGGCCCAAGGTCACCCAGCCGGCTTTCATGCCTAAGGCGGGACTAGAATTCTCAGTCTCCTGGTTTCTAGCCCAGCACCTTAACCACTAGACCAAACTGGCTTTATGATAGATTGAGTTTGTTTTATTCTTTTCCAGATGTGTTACATGTATTAGTGTTTCCTTGGTTCTTGTTTTATTTTATTGTCTTGTTTTTAAACCCTAATGTGTAAGCCACCTAGAGTTATTCCAGTAATTGAGAAGGCATGCAAGCTGGCAAACAAACAAACAAATAAATAAGACTAAAGTGAAGCATCCATATTGATTTGCTTCAGAGCCCCTGTCCATCTGCAGAGTTTGAACTACGGGAGAAGGCTGAAAGGAGCTTTTTCCCGGCTTAGTATGGTTGGCACCTCTAGTGCAGGTTTCAGAGGCCAACGTACAGGCCACTGAGGTCAATCCAGAGATGCCTTGATATGCACTAAGGGATCCTTCTCTGCATTGCTCAACCAATTGAGAAAAGCCAGTAGCATGGAAAAGCCCTTTATGCGTTGGTGGGCTCTCTCAATTGTTCCCCAAATGACAAGCAGTTGAGAGGTGCCACCAGTGGGAAAGGACCAAAATGTCTTATTTGGGGAGCATTGCAGGAGAAGGTTGAGGGAAGCTAGGTTGCAGGAGAAGGTTGAGTGCTTCCAGAAGTGTCTGGCCTAGAACCCCTTGATACATCGTGAAGGTGGTCTAGGCTAGACAGCTTCAGAGAAAGATGCAGTCAAATCTGAAGCCACATAGTCTGGAAGCATTTTATCAGGGCTGTGGGAGAAGGCTACGAAGAGTCTCCTCCCACAGCAGTGGCCTGAAGCAATTCAAAACCACCCAAATTGCTTCATCAAAACAAATCAAGTAGCCTCTTTGCATTTGTGAAGCAAATCAGGTAGTCTCCCCTGCCCAAATTGCTTTGGCAAAGCAAATCTTTCTCACTTTGCATAGGCTTACCAACCAGGGTAAGGGGGATGTTATCCACAACTCTGTATAATGGAGTAATTCTTATTTGTACCCAGGAGCACTAGATATTTTAAGTTAAGCATAACTCGCATCATAGACATGGCTGTCAGACTTCTCCAAAGGTTGCTTCTATTTCTTTATCTCTTATGTTCTTTGTGCTGAGATTTTGGGAACAGAATGGGACTAAATGTATCATCTAAAGCAGAGCTTTCCAAACTGTGTGTCGCGACACAAAAGTGTGTCGCCACACACAGTCTGGTGTGTCGCCACACAACCCGGAAGCGCTGATCATCATCAGCGCTTCTGGGTTTTCCCGCGGCGACACACCAACGGCAGCGCGCAAAAATCGAAAGCGGCAGCAGCACTTCCAGGTTTTTGCGCGCTGCCGCAATGGCGGCACTTCTGGGTTTTCCCGCGGTGACACATGAACGGCGGCACGCAAAAACCGAAAGCAGCAGCAGTGCTTCCGGGTTTTCCCACGGTGACACACCAACAGCAGTTGGTGTGTCACCACAGGAAAACTTTGGAAAGCCCTGATCTAAAGATTCTAAACTGATTCCATTGGATAGAGAAAATGTAGAGACTGTTTTATTCTACTCAAAAATGAAGCCCAACTGAGTTCAAGGAAATTAAGAATGTTGGTATTGGATTGCACTCATAGAAATCAAACCTTTTAGAATCGATATCATTGCAGACTATGTTTACTTGCAACAGTCTGGTTCCAGGATCTGGCATTTTAAAACAGTGTTCAAACAACTGTTTGTACAATCAGATTTGGGGTTGTCCAGAAGTCTCTGGTACTTGCATTGGTGGTGACTCTGCAAACATCCATGTATTTCCAAACATCACATTCATTTCTCATTTCCTGCTAGCTTTGGGATTGAAAAGCCTCTTGAATCTTCTATAAAGGCTGTAATATTTTCTAAGATGAAATTTGTGTGTCTCTGTTATTAAGTGCAAAAACATTTCCATATAATCTATGTCTCCTGCTTGAATTCAATATGTCCCTGTTCAACCTTCAATCTCAAAGCTATTGCATTTATTTTGTTTGTTTAGGACAAACCTATCCTGCACTCTGAAACTTTCCAAATCGTTCTGGATTTTAGCTGTACTTATGGCATTAACTTAAGCTGTTTGGGAGCTTTACTTAGCATGAAGAGACAGAAGGAGATTATTTTAGTTTTAGACCTATATTTTGTTGATGGAATCTTGTGATAAATCTGCTTTCAAGGTAATAACAAATTTGACAAGATTATTCATAACTATGTTTGCTTTTCTGTTTTCTTGTTTCTTAATAAAAGAGTCATTACGATTTATCAAGTGTTGACATTTAGATTTTATTTGAAGTCTAAGTAAATTATTTTTAATTTCTTCTTTTGGTTCTGTCTTCAGTGAATGAAATATATACCCTTCATGCACAGCAGCTGGTACTTTATTGTGGTGATCACACTTAAGCATTATTGTATTATTCATGTGCTCTAGCAATCTAACATAGTAAGAACAATTATAGTATACCCTGAGCATATCTGTATAAAAATTATGCCACTGAATACAATGGAACTTGTAAGCATGCATATAGAAAGAGACATCTGGCAGGGTGCATGTGGCTTCACAATCCCCATTTTGCAACTCCCAGAACAACCCCTTTGCACCACCAAAATTCAGTAGTTAACCCCCCAATATTTGGAAGTGATTTTGGTTTTTTTCCATATTTTTGCTTTGTTTTTAATAAGATTGATGTGTGAACTGTTGTGAGGCACACATATTCATTCTTCTCCCAGTGCTTCCCCCCAAATATAAAAATGTGCCAAAACATTTCAGTGCTGCCCATTTGGTAATATCATTGCATTACTGGATACTTCCCCTGAAGCTTTTGGCATCCCAAAACCTTTTTTTAAAGAGTGTGACCTTCCCTGATGAATAGAGTTGGAACCATCCATCATTTAGTAAGGCCAGTTTTCTTTGAATCTGCAACATGGGGATTAGCTATGTGGTAAGGTCTGCTATACCACTAGATGGTGGTCAAGGACTTACTTCCAATAATGCTTTTAATGTTATTTTTATTTATTATTATTGGGGAGGGGATTGTCAGATTTCTCAGGAGAGAGGATGGGATTGCTTTTCACACAAGAAAGTTCCAAGAGAAGAGAATATATGTAGCTCAGGGTTGAACTGTGGAGTCCTTGGTGCTCTCTGAGCTTGGTTGTTTGCTTGCAGACATTTCATTACCCAACTGGGTAACATCATCAATGTGAGATCACAAGCAAACAAGTTCAGAGAGCAGCAAGAACTCCACACAAGAAAGTTTCATGGAAAATAGAGGTTTCCTACAATGAGAGGAGGAAATCCTCCAAAAGGGACAATACTGCTCCCCTCTAACAAAATGGTTATCAATTTTATCTCCACTTTACTAACCCTTCTGTTTTTCTCTTATAAGCATATGTATACTTGTTAAATTAATACTATTTTTTCCTGTAGATCTTTTAATTAAGATTTCAAAAGACAGAAATGCTTTGTCTGTTCTGGTTTATAACTGCTGATTAAACCTTGTACCAAACTAACAGGCAGTCCCCTCTTCAAAGCTCTTGTCTTAATACAAGCTGTATTATGTCCTTGTCAGGGGTTTTGATTTGTTCATTTGATATTAAGCTGTTTTCTTCTCATATCACTTCAAACATAAAAGAGTGGAAATGAGACATTTCACTAATTCTGCTCCTCATTTTCCCTTTCTTATTTCCATCATGTCTTTTCTTTTCTTTTTTCTTTTGACCTTCTCCCATATAATTGATATTATAACATTGGTTTATCTAGAAGGGTTTCCATAGTGTCCTGGGAGCCACCCAGTGCAAGAAAAATTGTCCAGACCAAAGAGGATTTGAGAAAGGCAGGGAGAAGATGAACAGCAACAATACAGGCCTTACTCAAAGTCAGGCAGACTGAGGCAACCCAAAATAGCTCATTTCACGGCAGAATCAAATGAGCAATCCTACTTAGAAAGGTAGAAAGGTGGATGGATAACAGCCCGTACAGCTTCAGGAGGAGACTCCTGCAACAGTCCAGTGTTTTGAAGTTACGGCCACACGTTTTCTGTGATCACCCATCTGGGGGGAAGAGATGAGTTGTAGAGAGTATTTTGAGGGGCTAGAAAATGTAGTGGGGAACAGTCTCACTCACTTTGTCTTCTGGGTATTTTGTTACATGCCACCACCACCCCCAACACCAAGGCAGCCACTTGTGGACAGAAACATTCCTGGTCGGCAGCTGTTATATGAGAGCTCCGACATGATACCAGATTTCCAGATGTGCCCATTAAGGATAGTTATCAGCACCATATGTGTCTGTCTGTATCATTTTTGCTTAAATTAGCTTCATTGGGCTACAATAATCAAGGTTCTTGGATTATTGCAAGAATAATTTTTGCAATCTCCTACCATTAGCTATTTGTTCATACAGTATAGGATTGGCTTGGTGGCAGGTCGTGTGAGCAGAACAAAGAGCTTTTTGAAGAGCTAATTTTTGGTTTGACTACAACTTTTAAACAGAATTAGGTTTCATCATCAAAAATACTGCTCTATCTGTGCATTATTATGGGGGTTGAATGAAAAGTAACACTTCTACCTCCATAACTTTAGTTTAAATTGGGTTACTTTAAAAAATGAAACAGGAAAATAATCCTTAACATTAGCCCTTTTGTTACCTGTATTTACTTCTCCACATAATCACCACTGTTTGTTATACACTTCTTCCAATGATGGACAAGCTTCTTAAAGCCATCACAAAAGAATTCCACATACTGTCTCTTCAACTAGGTCCTGACAGTTCTTTCAGCCTTTTCATTTCAGTCAAACAGAAGCCCAAAAAGGTATTCCTTCAATTTTGGGAAAATGTGAAAGTTGTACAGTGTCAAGTTGGGCCTGTATGGTGAATGGGGTGAGGCAAATTCAACTTTGCAATTGCACCTTGGATGGCTTGTAAGGTGTTAGGCCTCAGGTTGTCATGTTGTAGCAAAATTTCATTCTTGTGTTCTGAACTCTGCTAATCATTGTTTCAAAGTTTTAAGTGTTGCAATGTAGTGCTCTGAGTTGATAGTAGTGCCAGGCTCAAGGAAATCCATGTAAATAACACTGTCTGTGTCCCCAAAAGCTGAGTTTTCCTGCCAAGGATTTTTTTAAAAAAAAATTCCCACAGGTGAAGTTTCATGATAATATTCTATGTACTGATGCTTCATTTCTGGGTCATAATGTTAAGCCCATCTTTTGTCAGCTCTCAAAATACTACGGAGAAATTCCTTACCTTCATTTTCATAGCATAACAATTGCAGGCAAATTTTGGCTCATGAAGCTTTTAATCTCTGTTGTCAGCATGCAAGGAACCTATCTTGCATAAACGTTCTAATCCTGAAGAATATTAATAATATGACCCACATGTTCCTGTGAAATGCCAAGCTTGACAGTGATTTCCTTTCGAGTGCTCTGTCAGCTATTGTTAATCAGATCAACTTTTCTCATGTGACACTCATTGGTTGCTGTCACAAGTCATTCACTTCATTCTTGATGACACAAATGAGCTCTTCCCAGTTCACCATCTTTACATTTTTCTGGCCCAGCGACACACAGTACTCACTTCAACATAGTCATTGCCATAAACAACCTGCATTCAGCAGTGAATTTCAATTGGAGGAAGTCTTTCAATCACAGCACATTGCTTGAAGTACACTGAGTACTCACTTCAGGCTTCCATTTCAGAAACAATAGCAACCCAACCTTTTCCCACAGCAACTTCGCACCAACTTAGGTGAAAGAACAAATTCTAAAGAACACGTTATAGCTTCCAGCATATAAGTCGTCTGTTGGTGACTTATAACGTTAGAGGCATTAGTTTTCATTCAACCCTCATACTTCCCAGCCTGAACCTTCAGTTGGTTCTTTTGTTGTTGCCATTGTGTTCATATAAAAGAAGCTCTGTTGTTTCCACTGCTGCTGCTCTTTCCTTTCCTTCTTCATCTCTGAAACATCCACTGAAAAGTTATCATAACATTCTGGATAGAGCATGCCAATTGTTTTAAAAGTACAGCAAAATTTAAACAGTAAATATGACATCAGGTGCTGACATGGTATTTATAATTCTTAGGGATATCCAGATTTTGCTTTGCTTCATCAGATATATGAACTAAATATCCTTTACAAGAAATGCCACAAAGCAGCAATATGCTCCTAACCAATCAAACAGCTGCATTGCATTCCTAGGCAATTTTGTTATGCATATGAGCTGCTAGAAGAGAAGCTGACATTAGGTTGTGACAGACTAATTTCATCTCAGATTCACTGAAGTGCAGTGGTATGTTTCATCAAAGAAAGTCATCCCATACCAGACAAAGGGCCTTGTAAGGCAGATTCTAGCGTATTCCTAATGGCTCTTCTTCCCTGGATTGTGGGTAGAGGCTGTAATTAGTTTACCTCTTTCCCATTCATATCGCTATCCTAACAATAGGTTAAAAATTACGTTAGGACAGTGTTTCTCAACCTCAGCAATATTAAGATGTATGGACTTCAATTCATGCTGGCTGTGGAATTCTGGGAGTTGAAGTCCACACATCTTAAAGTTGCTGAGGTTGAGAAACACTGTGTTAGGACATATTCCAGGACTGAAGTACACTCAGAATGTGTAATGGTATGTGGGAATGACCTTGGGAGACAGGAGGGAGAGCTCCAGACTGGATAACAGGCATGTGAAAGATATCTCAGCCCACAGAAGGAGAGATGGCATGGGAAACATTTCAGAACGGACCCTCCCTAGTTTCCCGGAGAGTAAAAGGAAAGGAGGGGAGAAATACTTTCAGTCTTGCAAGATTCTGTTAATGTAACCTTACAATAAAGATAGAGCTAGTATTCCTGGTTGTGCTTCTTCTCTGGACTACCTTGAAGGGGCTAACAGACTTTCTCTATGACTTCCTATTCACATAGTATCAATTGCAGCTATGTTGGTTTTTATTGAACTGCTGTTGACATTTTGAAACTTGTTTTGATACAGTTAAAAGCAGCACTTTTAACGTTGTAGGGAACGTTTCTAAACCAAATGTTGTTATAAAGTTTTCCTAGAGCAATTTAATAGAAACACAGAAAGACAAAAGTAGATCCACCTTCTAGGGGGGAAACACTAAAAGTGAAAAGAAATTTTTGATGCCTTTTGCATACTTAAATTTTCATAGAAATCAACATAATAAGTCTTTGCTTTTAGACAAATACAACCGTTTTTGGAAACAAGTTGACTTTTTAAGACTTCTACTTTTTAGGACTCTTGTGGTAGATTTTTAAAAAACTATAAACTCTTTTTTTAATTCAGTGCAGTCACTTATCCACTGCAGAAAGTTTCTCAAATGAATTTTGTAATGTGTGCTTTAAAAATCATGTTTTGATTAACTATGGGAAAAGAACTTCTGAACGATGAAACAATAAGGCACTCCTAACTGCACAAAAGTTGTTAAGAAGCACTGTGACTTGTTATACTGACGTATATTGGTATTTGGTGCGTATTTGGTGTGTATTGACGTATAGTGCGTATTTGGTGAGCTTGGAAAGGAATTATATGCCTAGAACAGAGCTTTCCAAACTGTGTGTCGCGACACAAAAGTGTGTTGCCACACACAGTCTGGTGTGTCACCACACAACCCGCTGATGATGATCAGTGCTTCCGGGTTTTCCCGCGGCGACACACCAACGGTGGCGCGCAAAAACCCGAAAGTGGCAGCAGCGCTTCCGGGTTTTTGCGCGCTGCCGCAACGGCGGCACTTCTGGGTTTTCCCGCGGTGACACACCAACAGCGGTTGGTGTGTCGCCGCGGGAAAACTTTGGAAAGCCCTGGCCTAGAACAACATGAGATGCCTGACAAAATCAAGGCTGTGGGGAGTCTGAACAGATGGAAGGACACTGAAGCTGCTGACTTATCTCATGGCATCATGAATGTGTCTGAAAAAGTTGCCTTTTAAATTCAGAAATAAAAATATCCTGCAAAATATTGAATACTTCTTTGCAGATATGTCATCTGAGCTGCCCCTTTGCTTTGCTTTTTCTTTCCCACTGCTCCATTCCCCCTTTGGCCTGGAGCCTGATAGGAGGCTGGCTGGGGAATTCTGGGAGTTGAAGTCCACACAGCTTAAAGTTGCTGAGGTTGAGAAACACTAGTCTAGCTGCATGGTGAAAAGCCCCACCCCTCCTTTCCTCTGCTTCACCTTTTATTTCCCCCTCCCCTTCAAACCCCTCTTTCAGTCTGGAGCCCAGCAGAAGATCCACAGGCTTTGGCCTAGCTCTCTTCTCTCTGTATTTCTTCTTCCTTTCCAAAAACACACTTTGTCAGTGCATCTTCCTTGACAGCAAGCAGGAGACTGTCTTGTGTGGGCGTGCGACAGCCGCTGTACAGCTCCACATGCATGTAGCTTAGAGGAAACATTCAATGGCTGGGATGCAAATGGAATTGAGGCTGTGTCCAAGGGACAGGCTGTGGTCTATATTTTCAGTGGAAGACTGTAGAGTGAGGCAAGATCATCTGGCAAGGATGTCATTTGTGAAAGTAGCTTGAGTATTTCAGAATGTACGACTTTAGTGCAGTTAGAAACGTATCATTCCTAAGAGTCAGCTGCATTTATTTTAGCTGCCTATGAATCAAGGCAAATAAAAAGTCACGAAGCTGTACCAAAAAGTTCAAACATGTAAGGAAATGCATGAGGTTTACTTTCAGGTAAATGGTCTTAAATGGCACTAAGTTTTATCTGTGAATGTCCCCTGAGGTAATGGCAGAATTAGCATTATTCATATGTGATGAATATGTGACTAAGTGGATTTCTAGATTTTTAAAAGCATGTTTGTGAAAACTGAGAGCGCACATTTTCTAGGCTCCTTTGCACAGTGACCCAAAGCTACGTAACCGTGTTAAGGAGTTGTTCACAAGTCAAAAATAATAATAGCGCTCCAGTTTTAGTAGGCATTTTTTGCTCTTTTAAATGTATTAGCCTGATAGTTGACAGTACTGTTTCCTGTACTACTTCTGCCTGGTTTACCAACTCTGGATTGAACAGTCTGTATTTTTTTTATTCAATTGCCACATGTCTTTCCCAAGCTGATGATCTCCAGCACACATGACAGCTCCCAGACTAGCCAGCCAAACCTAGAAGGCACCAGGTTAGGGAAGTAGGACTTACACCAAGCTGAATCATGCTGCAGTTGTTGAAGTTGATATCTTGTTTACCTTCCCTCAGATTCAAGGGATAGCCCAACACAAATACAAGTTCATCCTTCTTTCCCTGCAAACACCTTCCTTTACATAAAAATGACAATACGACTAAAAGGTATAATATACAACTTATTCCTAACACAACAAAGGTCCGCATAGTTAAAGCAATGGTATTCCCCGTAGTAACCTATGGCTGTGAGAGCTGGACCATAAGGAAGGCTGAGCGAAGGAAGATAGATGCTTTTCAACTGTGGTGTTGGAGGAAAATTCTGAGAGTGCCTTGGACTGCAAGAAGATCAAACCAGTCCATACTCCAGGAAATAAAGCCAGACTGCTCACTTGAGGGAATGATATTAAAGGCAAAACTGAAGTACTTTGGCCACATAATGAGAAGACAGGATACCCTGGAGAAGATGCTGATGCTAGGGAAAGTGGAAGGCAAAAGGAAGAGGGGCCGACCAAGGGCAAGATGGATGGATGATATTCTGCAGGTGACGGACTCAACCGTGGGGGAGCTGGGGATGGCGACGGCCGACAGGAAGCTCTGGCGTGGGCTGGTCCATGAAGTCACGAAGAGTCGGAAGCGACTGAACGAATAAACAACAAAAATATGTCACACAGGCAAAAGTGGTATTTATATAGCATATTTCATCCTGCTGTAATATTTCAGATGGCTTCCATTACTCTTTGTTTTCCAGGATAACATGACCAGAAGAAGACAATGTCTCTTGCTTTCATATGTCTCGTCATGAGAAACTGGCTTGCATTGGGGTTATGAAAACTTAGCATGGTATGTCCTAATTGACAAGCCATGGTTAAAGCTGTTGCTCTGCTTCTTGAAGTCACAAGGCTGTGAATTACTGAGCCTTCCCACCTCCCAGCTGGCTGTTCCAACATTGCCCTTCCCTTCCTGGTGACTATCTTGTCCATCTTTTTTTTTTATCGGAAGGCTCAGAAGGAATCAACAGTGATATCATGTAGAGTAATCAAAGACATTACTGTATAATCTCCATTCTTTAGGCTATAATCTCACTCTGTTATGTATATTACCTATAAATTTGCTGATCTATTTTTGGGGGGTTTAAAAGCCTTTACAATTTAATTGGATGCTTGTTTCAGAAACCACACTAGTGAAGGTTAAATGGTCATAAGAAGGTATTTTTCACTGAAGTTTCTCAGTTTAGTTGCCCCTCTTCTGTCAATTGCTTTATGCTATTGTAGTTCTCATAATCAGCTGTTACCAAGGCAGACAACACTGGTTAATTCTCATCATCGTGCAAGAATGTGCTAAATGTTATTTCAGAGGTGAGGAAGGTTTTGAAATTGTTTCTTTTAAAAATAAAATGCTTTATTTGATTTTAGGCTCCTCATAGGACATTTCTCCTGGAAACACTAACTAGGCTTCTTAGCAGTTTTCAGAAACTCTGCTGTGCTTCCCAGAAACTCCCTTGTGTATTATCTCTCTCTCAGTCTCCATTTCTTTCTCATACTGGGTACTTAGCATTGATTGCTGTGGCTTCCTACAGCATTCTCAGATGCACAGCCTAATCAAGTATTCATAAATACTGTATTGTTTTTTCTTTATTGTACATTGTGGATAAAATTCCAATACCTGCCACCCTTTAGGCAGTAATAGGATGCAACCTCCATAAATTTTTGAACCCAAAACGTGAATTTGGATTTTATAAATAAATAATAAATAATATTTAATGTGCAAAATTATATAAATTAATTCATTGCTGCATTTTTATTTATTGCCCCACTGTAAATCAATTAACTATTGAATCAAAAGCATCCCAAGCTCCAGAAAGTAAAGGGACTATTTCTAATTATTACATATTTCAAATGTATGCATTTGAAATAGGTTGGTAGAAACAGACATCAAAACATACGTTTGCAAAACATTTGTAATATAAAATTACAATTTTTCCTGAATTCCAGTAGCAACTCCAGTGGGTACAAAGATCCATCCCCTTTATATTCAGAAGGCAAAGATATTTCCAGGGTAAAAAGACAAGCTTGAAACAGCAAGAAAATAATTCACGTCTTGTGCTGTGTAGAAATGGATTGCAGTGACTGTAAACATAAGTAGCTTACCATACCTCTTTTCCTGACTATCAAATGCCAATTCACACAGGTTGCATGCTCCCTTGGAAACCCTTAGACTCCGGTTTGGAGCAACATTTAGTACACAAGAATGAGCAAATTGCACATATAGTCCTCTCTACTGATATGGGTGGGAGAGTTAGCCTCTCATAAAAACTTGGTAGCCAGAAGTAGATCTTTACTATTTTTTTTTGCAAGAGTTTGCTTATGGGGCAAGCATAGCTCTCCACCACCACCACCACCACCACCTCATTCACTAACTTTGCTCACTTCAGTCATTTCAAGATTGACAGTCATCATCCAAGTGCCCATGCAGTGAATAGGCAGGCACAAGAGGCAAGTCCAGCCTTGCTTGGGCAAGACAAATGGGACTTGGGGGGGGGGGGAAATGGGCAATTTAAAACCCCTAGCCTCAAAGGGGGAAAACTCTAGAATCAAGATTAGGAAGAAGGTACCAAAAATGTAATCTTTATCATCTCCCCTGAACCTTAGAACATAAGCTTGGACATCCCAGAAAAGCTAAAAGCAAATCAAAAGAACATTGAATTAGGAAGAAACATCTGATTCCAGAAATTGTTATTTTGATACCAAATTAACCAAATTCAAAGGTAACCAAATTCATCTAGAACTCTTGTCAGTCGTTCATGTTTTATTTTAAGGTGTGTTGCTAGTGAACTGCTTTAGTGTCTCTGAGATTTTAGTGCTTGTGCTTATTGCCTTTCATTTCATGTCCTCTGCATAGCTTGTATAGTTCTTTTCATTTTACACATCTTGGAACTGATACCTCTGAGTGTTTCCGAAGAAGAGCAAACCAGGAGGCCATCAGATAGACTGCCCCGCAATCTTCTCCTTTTTCTCATTCAATGGGAGGTTTCTGTTAATACGCTGCCTGTGATTTCAGCAGCACTACAGTATAAGAAGCATTGTTATCCGAAGAGGCTGTTTAAATTGTGTCATGGGAAAAAAGCTGCTATAATATGAACCAAAGCAATGGAGATCCGAAAGAAAGTTTCTTTTACTGAAGAACCCTGAAACAGTGATCACTGGTTTCCCAGGCAAACTGATTGAGAGCTCCAACAATAGTTTGACAGAGGGTTATAGAGGAGGTAGAAAAGGTGCCTCAACGGTCACGAATAATGAATTACCTTTGCATAGGCAGGAAAAGCCACCAACTCTCTCTCCGCAATAATGTAGTCACCCAGATCCAGACCCTGAGGCTGGTGCCATAGTCTTGCGTTCACCCCTTTTACACTACCCTTGGCCTGACATTTTTACGCCTTGTTATCTGGCTTCTGCTCCCTTCCTCCAGGTCACTTTGAACTAAGTTACAGTATCAAAGGGTGTCCTGAATCCCAACAATTGTCTTAATTCTGTGCAATTTTCTACTGGCCCAGGAAACATGATTTAAACATAAAAATCATCGTCTTGACTAAGAAAACCTAGAATTCTAACTTTTAAGCTTGACCATTAGAAGAGAAGTGTTTAGAACTTCTTTCCTTATTTTCAGTAAAGCTTAATTTACAATCAAAGCTTGTTATATTGTTTTGATTCCCAAGGGAGGGGGTCAGCTTTTCCCCTAGAATGCACTTCAAGCTTGTACTCCATTTCTAGGAGGGGACTATAGATTTTAGTTCACTTTTATCATTCTTGTATTTCTGTGATTTGCCGGTACAGATCCCTCATTGTCCCACTGTGTCAAGGCAGTTAGGCAGTTTTTCTGGAAGAGGGGAGTACTTTTAACCCTACAGGGTCAGCCCTGGTCATTACAATGGAATTATTATATAGTTACTTATTTTTGGAAAATGTGTGCCTCACTTTTCTATCTAAAGATGCCTGAAATGGCTAAAAGTACCAATTCAAAAAGGAATCTGTTTCTAAAGAGATTTTAAAATTAAATTGTGTCCTGCAAGGTAGTGTATAAATGTGTTCATTTATATTAGATTTATATACAGTATAACGGGGGGTGCGGTGGCTCAGCGGTTAAGATGCCAGGCTTGTTGATCAGAAGGTCGCAAGTTCGGAGGTTCGAGACCCTAGCCCCATGTGATGGAGTGAGCTCCTGCACTCGCCCCAGCTCTTGCCAACCTAGCAATTTGAAAGCATGCAAATGCAAGTAGATAAATAGGTACCACTTCGGTGGGAAGGTAACAGCGTTCCACACGCATCATTTATTTATTTATTTAATTGTTATCCCACCTTTATTATTTTTATAAATACAGTGGGGCAAAAAAGTATTTAGTCAGCTACCAATTGTGCAAGTTCTCCCACTTAAAAAGATGAGAGAGGCCTGTAATTGACATCATAGGTAGACCTCAACTATGAGAGACAAAATGAGAAAACAAATTGGTGGCTGACTAAATACTTTTTTGCTCCACTGTAACTATATAAATAAATAAATAACTCAAGGCGGCAAACACACCTAATACTCCTCCCTCCTCCTATTTTCCCCACAACAACAACCCTGTGAGGTGAGTTGGGCTGAGAGAGAGTGACTGGCACAACGTCACATGACCTTGGTTCCACATGACAGCGGAAGTGTCTTTGGACAACGCTGGCTCTTCGGCTAACAAACGGAGATGAGCACCAGCCCCTAGAGTCGGACATGACTGTGTGGGGGAACCTTTACCTTTACAGTATAACTACATATGCCCAGTACACTGAGCAGCAGATAAAATACCAGAAATCAGCCAGAGATTTAAAATGGACATTAAATAAAGACCCTTTAAAAGTCGATGAAGGTTCTCAGTCATCCAGGTGGAACAGTCTGTAGCTTGAATCATGTCAACTGGATTTCTATTTTCTCAGTGGAAACGTTTCGCTCCTTATCCAAGAAGCTTCTTCAGTCTGAGCAAAGTTAGTAAGGGAAACCTTAAATATGTTTCTAGGGTGGCTGTGTGACCTTGCACCTGGGGCTAGGTCATGGTTATTTGAGATGTTTGTTTCTAAGTCCCTTTATCATCCAAAGGAGGATCGTTAAGATTACCATGCTGCTGTTGAGCTTGCGAAATGGTCTTAATCTTCCTAGGCACAGACAACAAAGCAGGAAGGAAAATAGGGGAAAGATTGTGCCTGAGGCCCCCACCTCTATTCAAGGAAGGATTTTCCAAGTTAGCATAAATGGATTCCTTGACCCCTCTCTCAAACCACCTATCTTCTCTGTCTAAAATGTGAAAATTAATGTCCTCAAATGAGCGTCCTTTTTCCTTTAGATGAAGAAAAACTGCTGACTCTGGTCCTGTGGTGTTACTTCTCCTGTGTTGGGCCATCCTCCTGTACAAAGGTTGTTTGGTTTCTCCAATGTAGAGTTCAGAGCAGTTTCCACTGGGAAAATAGAAATCCAGTTGACATGATTCAAGCTGCAGACCCTTTAAAAGGCATTAGGAAACTTGAGAAGACTACAAGCTGGAACTCTAGAGTCCACACACTCCAAAACCTGAGTGCTATCACTGAGAAGTGTCTGTCCTATCTTCCCTCTAAATCAGGGGTCGGCAACCTGTGGTCCGTGGCCCACGTGGGCTGTTAGGAAGTGGGCCGCAGGGTGAGCCAGAGCAGCTGATTGGTGGGGGCCCGGAAGGGGAAACACCTCCACCTATCAGCGTGCAGCAAAGAAGGGTGGAGGCGGGCCAAGGAGCACCCACACCAATCAGCCTCCCCTCACGGCGGCAGTGTGTGCGTGCATGTGGCGAGGCTTTTCACCTCCCTGCTGGAACTGAGGGCATTTTCGGGGTCCCCAGAGCCTGCCCTTTCGAAGGGGCATCCCAGCGGGGCACGGGGTGGACCTTTCCTCCCCCCCACTTTTGCTCCCCACAGTTTTTTCGGCCCCTTCCGGGTAGCTCGGCGTGCCTCCGCTTCCCTGCTGCACAGCTGATCGGCGCGGGGGGGTGCCCCGGGGTGGAAAATCTCCGTGCTGATCAGCTGTGCGGCGGGGAAGCGGAGGCGCGCTGAGCTACCCATAGGGGCCGAAAAAACCACGGGGAGCAAAAGTGGGGGGGAGGAAAAGTCCGCCCCGCGCCCCGCTGGGGCACTCCTTCAAAAGGGCAGGCTCCGGGGACCCCGAAAATGCCCTCAGTTCTGCTCACGGAGCGGCAGGCCTGCAAACCCCACCCCCGTCCGTCCGATTGGGTGCTGCCTGGAAACCCCGCCTCCATCCGTCTGATTGGCTGCCGCTCACAAACCCCGCCCCCGTCTGCCTGATTAGCTGCTGCCTGCAAACCCCGCCACCCATCTCTCCTTTTTTTTTTTAAATATTTTATTGGGTTTTGAGTATACATAGTTAAAAGTTGGAAACAGAAAAAGAAATAGAAATACAAATCAAAGAAAGAAGAAAAAAAGGTGTAGTAAAGCAAAGAAAAAAAAGAAACAAGATAAAACATAGAAAGTAGTCAGCTTCCGATTAATCTCTGGTCACAATACTTTACAAAATTTGTCATACATGCTAGGTCTATACATGACATTTAAAAAAACATTTCTTGTCTAATATATCAATTTATATATGATTTAATCTTCAAATCCTCATATAAACTTTGCCCCTCCAGTATTTTCCAAATAGTCCATTATTATTATTATCTCTATTCCTTACTTCTATTCTATTCTATAAAATGCATCTTACATACTAAGTCTGTAAATCACATTAAAAAACATTTCTTATCTAATATATCAATTTATATATAATTTAATCTTCAAATCCTCTTATTGGCTTTGCCCCTCCAACATTTTCCAAATAGTCCATTAATAGTTTCTAATCTTTAAAAGAGTAATAATTGAATTTTCTTTTAATAAACGTGTCAATTTATCCTTTTCTGCCAATCCATCAATTTTAACAATAAAAAGTCCTTATAGGTCAACCATTTATCTCTATTCTTTACTTCTATTCCATTCTATAAAATGCTTCTTACGTTCTCCTGGTGCCTCCCTCATGTCTGTCTTATATTTCTCTAGAAATGTTTTAACTTTTAAAGTAGAAATTATCCTTAACTTTTGTTCTTTAAACACTTTCTGTTCTCTAAAAATTTTATCTATTTCCAAATCTAGATCTTGTTCTTTTATCTCCAAGGGTTTATCTAATATAGAAACAGTCCTTTCTCCTACATCTTCATTCAGCTGTTCTGGAACTGCTCTCCATCTCAAAATGCACTCCTTCTCTCTCATTTCTTTATTAAATGGTGCCATCACTTCCAGAAGTTTTCTCATCTCTGACTGAGGAGGCTCCACCGACGCTCCAGGTGTTAATGCCATGATTGTCATAATGTAGATAGTTTCCCTGTAAGAGAGAAAAGGCAAAAAGGAAAAAAAGGGGGGGAAAAAAGGAGAGGAGGGGGGAAGACAAAGCCAAAGAACAAACAGAAAAAAGGGACTACTATTTTTTCTTCTCTTTCTCTTTTCTCTTTTCTTCTCCCTTTGTTAATAATAGGAGAATAAAAAAACTTTTAAAAATAAAAATAGTCCTTTAAATGTAGTTATCAGAATAGCAAAAAATCTAGTCCATTAAAATTATATGTCCAAGCGTAAGAGCAAGTGAATAAAAGATAAAAAAAGAACAGAGAGGTTCTATTGTAGTCAAAATAATAACAAAAAAGATAAACAATCCCAAGGTTTCTCACGGCAGCTTATATCCACACAGTCCAACCATGAATAAGTCGTCTAATTTATATACAGAAGGAGTCCAAGGCATTCATAAAAATTCTATAAAGTAACTTATATAATCCAAAAAATATTCAAACGCTTATGGAGAAAAGCAAAAAGAGTTCTTTCATAATAAAAATCCCAAACAGGTAAAAGAAAGAATATCAAATCAGTAATTCATTTATCCATAAAAACTTTAAATCCAGGCAAATTAGTCCCCGAAGGAAAAAAAAATACTTATAATTGCAATAAGGATGAAAGCAAACCAAGAGTAGAAATATTTAGAATCAAAAGAGAAAGTCACTCAGCCCACTCCAGGCAGAGTCAACTATCTTTCCAAACCCACCGTTCAAACACTCCTCTGACAAGAAAGAAAAATAAAACACCAGCATCTATAAATCACAGTCCAGAGATAAATCTTAGTGCTTAATAAATCCAGTAATATTAAAAAAAAAAGGTGCAACTAAAAGGCTGGATGAGGAGCTACTTAACTTATTTAGTTTCACGGTTTCTGCAGAGCTTTCATGTTAGTTCCAGTCATCTGTTACCACTCAAATCTTCCTTCCCCTGTAGTGGGAATACAGGGGTCAGGATAGAGCAGCAAGTTCGACGACCCTTGTGATAAATCTTCTGCTCACCCTCTCTTCGAAGGTGATTTTTCAGCGATTTTCTCGCTGCAGACAGAAAACCGCGGAGCTATCAGCTCTTCGCTCCACTCAGTCCAGCACCCGGAAGCCCGCCACCCATCTCTCCGATTGGCTGCCGCCTGCAAACCCCGCCCCCCGCCCCTTGGAAAAAAATTTGCGACGGAGGTGGTCCCTGATGGAAAAAAGGTTGCCAACCCCTGCTCTAAATGTCTTTCTATACATGATGGGACAGGCAAAGAAAATTCTTCAATAGGAATGAAGCACTTATACAAGAAGTTGTGAACTCTGTCTCCAATGATCCTGAGCAGAGTTCCTAATAGGGAATGTTGGGAGTATTTGTAAATATCTCGAGGGCTACTTTTAAAGGACAGCAGGCTCAAATGAAGCAAGATGGTCTTTCTGTTATCTTGTTCTCAAGCCATAATAAGTAGCACTTTAAATTTAGCCTAGAAATTAACCTGTAGTCTATTTTATTGCAACAACAAAGGAATCATTTTATCCAGCCAAGCTACTCTGCTCAAAACTTTGGCTGCAGAATTTTGTAGCAGCTTCTAAAGGTTCTCATATATTCCAGTAGTCTATACAAGAGGCAATGAAGGCAAGATTGGATTTCTCTGAACCTTAATAGGTAAATAGGTATCTAAATAGGTAAAATTGGCACCATAGCTTCATCCAGGCACATAGGGCAGTGATGCCAGGTCATGACACATCTCTATATGGTAGTATCTAGAAGTTCAGTATCATTCAAAATTAAGCAGTTTAGGTTTCAATATATTGGTTCACAACTACTCCTTTGTTGCTAGGAGATATTAATTCTTTATTTTCACTGCATCTGAGTGGCAAATTAAAGTATATGCATATATTTGAATCTATCAGATAGTGAATACAAGAGATTACATTACCTAATTCTAACAAGTCCTGCTCTATAAAATAATTTAGTAAGATTTCTCATTTGGGGGAATAAGTTCAAGAGTCTTGATACCAAGCTTGTTTTCAGTTATTTACATTTTCAATATAAGCTCTTGAAAATTTACCTTTATAGTTTCAGATTAAAATTTTAAATCTTGAAAACCATTATGGACATATTGTTGGCAAAAGTAATAAATTATTACTAATATCATCAATAACAGCATTGTCAGTTTAGTGAGAACAAAGAAATGTACCAGCTGTGTGGTCATACAATTAAACTGAATAGTTAAATAGCACATGTTAAAAATAAAGGCACCAATTTTTAAAAAAATACGATTATAATTCCCCGTATCACTGTGGATATATTGGCATTGTACTGCTCTAACTGTTAAGACAAAGATTGTGGTTTCATTGTGCTAGAATTTATCCAATTGTGTAGTGTTGATTCTAGCAGGATCCTTTAAGTAGTACAAACAAAAGATCTAAATACTCCCTTTCCATTCCTGTGAAACAGAATACAAGGCAATGCCTGATATCAGTCACTTGAAAAGGCACAGTAGTGTTCCATCAGTCACAATTAACTTTTCCTCTTTTTACCAAAATCCCCTTTGTAATTACTTGGCCGCTGCATTTAAAGTCTGTTTTCAAAAGCTTGTTATTTGCATAGCTCAGCTGCAAATAACCAATAATTGTTCTACTGCGTTAAGGAATAGAAATGTAATTTGTTTATTATACTGTTAATATAAATAGTAGGTGAAAGGATGAAGAAGTACAAACACACCAAAAGGTGTACAGTAAATCACTCTCTGGGGAGATATATATATATATATCTCCCCCCCACACACACACACAGTATGTATGTATGTAGGTAGGTGTGTATGTGTATGTGTGTGTATAGAGAGAGGGGGGGAGTGCTTGTACGGGGGCATTACTTGTTGCTTGTGTTGAAACGATGATTACAGTGCCGTCCTTTATCAAACATGTCATTATCATTCAGAGACTACACATGCCTCTAGGTGTGGATTATTATTGTTTAAAATCTAGGGAAAATAAAATGCAATGAATATTGTAATCTAATAAAATCAAATCTTACTAATCCTGTGAACCATTTATGAATCAAATGCTTTATAAGAGAGACATTGCTTTTTTGCTAAAGGATATCCAGAATATTAAGGTTTAGGGATGCAGGAGCATTCAGGTATTCACAGTGAATGAGTTGTTTATTTTGAACACTTGGAAAAGAGTCAAAAACTCTTGAAAAAATTGTTCTCTGTTGTCTGCCTCTTCCCCCATACCTGATCATTTTCGGGAATAGAAAAATTGTGGCAATGCTCTGGCAAAGCATCTTTTTCTACCAGTGTGGTAAACTTAGAACTATTAACCTCAGAATTCATTAGCAGGTAGTTGATTATAATTTCTGCATAACAACAAAAGGCTTCTGAAATCTGCCAGGATTCTGTGCAGGTCCTAGTGCCTGCCTTGTGCCTTGCTGCCTCCAAACCTGCTGTGATTCCGCGCAGGTCCTAGTGCCTGCCTTGTGCCCTGCTGTAAGAGTGTGTCCCGAAATGATGCCCTGCTGTAAGAGTGTGTCGCGAAATGATGTATGTCTAAAAAGTGTGTCACCAACATGAAAAGTTTGGAAAGCTCTGTTCTAGAGTGATGCTGCCACGTTTCAGTCTTTGAAATGGCCAACATTGTGTCTTACCCAATGGATTTTGGACTAGGAACAAGAGGGAGCCACTGGAAGATTATTGCAGATTCAAGGTGAACACAGCCCTGCTTGAAGCAGACTGTGAGCAAGGTTCTTCTCATACTGACCTTGTTCAGGAGGGTTCAGTCAGGGCAGCTTGCAAGATAAGCTAATATTCATGTAATACTTCATTTTGCATCTCTAATATAGCTAAAGAACAGTTTGGAGAAATTTGAGTCCTGTTTATACAGCTTATTGTTCTAGTATGCTGTAGAATTCTTTTAAAAATGCTTGGGTTCTTAACCAGGCCATAATTTGTAATCTGCAGCTGACCATATGCATGCCAGAGACATTGGGGAAAATATCTTTAATAACATGCCCCAGAGGAGGCAGAAGTTGATCTCATTGAAATCCTTCTAGTCCAGAAATGCAAACATCCTTCTTGTCTCGCTTAAGTCAAAGGAATTTGTGTTTATTTTTTAACGTGGCAATGAATGGGTCTCTCACCCCTGTGTCCTAGCAAGCAGATTTTCTAGGGCCAAGTAATATGCTGAATGCTGACATTGAAATATCTATACTAGAGTGAGAGAAGAATTGAACATGGTTGAACTACTTTTCTGTATCCACTAACCACAAGCTTTTGTAACCCATGCAACATTTTTAAATCTGAAAACTAGTTCTGTGTATCTGCAGTCAGCCCACCCACTGGTCTTGTATTCTTCTCTTTGTCATTTGATGACTTAGTCTTAACAACATCTATTTCACTAGTCATCCCTCCTCACTTTTGCTTTCTATTTTGGTCTGTGCTTGCATCAGATCTCTCATTAGCTGGTATCTTCCAAGATTGCAGTGAGCTAATGTTCAAAGGTCCGTATAGTTAAAGCTATGGTTTTTCCAGTAGTAATGTATGGCTGTGAGAGTTGGACCATAAGGAAGGCTGAGCGCCGATGAATTGATGCTTTCAAACTGTGGTGCTAGAGAAGAATTACTAAAGGAAATCAACCCTGACTGCTCATTGGAAGGACAGATGCTGAAGCTGAAGCTCAAATACTTTGGCCACCTAATGCGAAGAGAGGACTCACTGGAAAAGACCCTGATGCTGGGAAAGACTGAAGGCAAAAGGAGAAGGGGACGGCAGAGGATGAGATGGTTAGATAGCATCACCGATGTAATGAACATGAATTTGAGTAAACTCCGAGAGACAGTGGAGGACAGGAAGGCCTGGTGTGCTATGGTCCATGAGGTCACGAAGAGTCGGACACGACTAAACGACTGAACAACAACAACAAATGTTCATGGAGGACTGTGACAGAACACGTTGGCATAGTGTAGATGTCATAGAAGGGACTGGGATCTTTCTTCTTGGCCCAATAGAATTTGAATCCCAAAATCAATTAAGCCCCCTTTTCTTGGGCATTTTAAAGTTGTGAAATTATATCTTGCAGAGTTTTGGTACTGCATACTAAGAAATTTAAGAGCTAGTACAATTCAGTCTTCACATGAAAACAAGTTATTTTCCCCAAATAGTTTAACTTCAAAATGGGAAGATAAAAAGTATCTGAGAATATGGTCATGGTGGCCATTTAGATTATTTTCTGCGTATCCCATTTCTTGAGTGGGAAATTATTTTTCATTATATAAATATAGCTGCATCGTTTTATTTATTTATTTATTTTACACTATTTGTACACAGCCTACTTTGTGGGACTGGGTGGCTCACCATTATGAAACATCATAAAGAACCACCATAACATAAAATCTTAATAACATAATTAATCATTAGATCATTTAAAAAAAAACAATAGGCTTCCAATCACGGCCACCAGGGACACTCTAGCTGTCAACATCGCTCTTGATGTACCACTTGAAAGCCTGATGAAAGAGGATGGTCTTTGCTTTCCTGGCTCTCCTGCAGCCTGGCTGTTAAGGGTAATTACACAGCTATAAATTTCTTAGCTAAGACAGGCTATAAACCCCTTCTGTCCTACATAAAGAGCAGAGAGGTACTGTACTAAGATGAGAAAAAGCAGCAAGAAATAAGAAGCCAATCAGGCTTGTTTTCAGATACCTTAGGCCAGAGCTTTCCAAACTTTTCATGTTGGTGACACACTTTTTAGACATGCATCATTTCGCGACACACTCTTACAGCAGGGCACAAGGCAGGCACTAGGACCTGCGTGGAATCACAGCAGGTTTGGAGGCAGCCAGGCACAAGGCAGGAAGCCAGGAGGCAGCAGCAGCTGCGACACATCCAAACACTGCAGCCGACACACTAACGTGTCCCGACACACAGTTTGGAAAGCTCTGCCTTAGCTCTGCCCCTCTGCCTCTCTCCTTGCTGAGCCTATTCCCAGCACAGAGCTGAGAGTCATCAGTCCTCCTACAGCAACTCATCTGCTCTTCTGCCAGGAACCAGCCTGGCCCTAACGTGCTGTGCATCCTTCTGACCTTGTTCTCTGAGTCTGCATCTTTCCTGAGGACTTTGTGGTCTAACTTCCAGAGCAGAGTCTGGGACACTTGGTCCAGGCAGAGAGGTCTCTGAGGTAGAAAATGTTGGGGATGAGTTTAGGTACTAGGATAGGATATATTGTTTCGATATTATCCTTCCTTTCTCACGTGAGTGAGATCAGCAGAGTATCATCCCCGGCAACATAAAAAGTTGGAAGCTGAGACAAGGTTGGTTTAACCTTCTGGAAAATAATCCAGGATGCTGTTAGGCAGACTGGATTATCCTGGCATTACCCCTTTTTATCCCTCTAAAAAGAACAACCACACAGTTTTGTGGAGTAATAAAAGTAACGTTTACTCACATAACCTGGTTCTCAAAAATAACAGTTGCAGTAGTAGAGTCAAGGCAGGTTTAAAACATACTAAGTTACAAGAATAGAAAATATAGGCTTTAGCATTCTGTCTGGGCTTGGAGAGATAAGACAACGTGTCCTTTCAGTTCGGAAGCATGGTCGGAGAGTCTCTCTGAGAGAGTCTCTGAGGAAGAAGAAGGAAGTGACCTCACAGAGTTCTCTCTTCAGGAAACTACTGCGAGTCTCCGCCCTCTTCATGTCCTTATATGGCGAGATATGAATTGTTAGTATGACTGCCATTATTTTTCCACAGAAAACTGGTTCCATGGTTGTCAAGGCTGCTGCAGCTTGGAATGTCTGGGAAGCTGCCTATTGACTCACTTTGTAAAAAAATGACCATGTTGTTGATTTAAGTAGCATCCTAGTCAGGCAGGACTAAACGACTGAACAACAACAACAAAATATAACCTTGATGCAGATGTCCTGCATTTTATATAAAACACTCTTCATTTCTTTCCATTCATGTCCTTGGACTTATTCCTCCCCCCAAAAAAAGACATTCTCCTTAAGAATAATGCGTAAGAGTTTTTTCATGTTAATGAGAGTTATAGAAAGACACTAACATGTATCGAAAAGGTTGTTACTGCCTTTTGCTAAGACCAATCTTCAAACCTGCTCAATTTTTAGAACATGTTTTTGTACTAAAACTGTACCCAAGCAGATCAACTATTCATGTAAGCCTGCAGCCAGATAATACTTAAACAATAAGGCTTTTAGGTACAGGTTCAAAGACCTAGCTCTTGATAAACTAATTTTATTACAGATAATAGAAAAGCTGTAATTGGAGTAGAAAACCAGCAACTGTCAACTATACAATTCAGACCATATAAATTATAGTCCAAAGGTTCAGATTTTGTCTCTCTCGTTCCCATCTGTGCATGTTTGGGCCCTGGAACCAGTCATTTCTTCGTGGGTTGACATCTGTGTCCTGGTATCATAACAGGCCTAGTGCCAGGCCCTCTGCTTCCAACCTTGCCCATTCTAACCCTAGCAGTTCGGCATTCCTGACAGCTACCAAGCTGTTTTAAACTACTTGATGATTTACACTCAAGAATATCCCTAACTTCTGCATTGTCTCTAATTTGGGGGGGGGAGGGCTCCTTGCACCTCCAGTCAAAAGGAACTTATCCCATTTTTTCCCTTCATTAACAGAATTGCTTTTGGTAGGAAAAAAAACAGAATAAATGATGGGAAAACAGAAGAGGGTTGTTACAAATGGAAGAAGGTAACTGATCTCTCCTTCCCATACAGTTTCATGAATGATGCAGGATGGTTGGACAGTTTTAAACAACAGTAGTCTTCCCTAACCTATGAACCCTCCAGACAGATATATGGACTTCAGTGCTCAGAATTCTCAGAGTATGCTGATTTGGGAAAACCAAATTAAATTTCTCATAACCCAATCCATATGGCCAATTATGAGGAGAGCTGTAACTTATAGTTCAACAGGATCTGAAAGGTGGACACATAACATTTCCCTTATTTGTTCTATGTATAATCTGGCTTCCATAACATTTTGGCACTATCTTTGTTATCTCCCAATTCATTTCAGTTTTTGTGGCTTAAGTGTTAATGGATAAGCCTATTTTTTAGTTATTATTAAACTAGATTTGTACAATTTGTGAAGGCAATGGTGGCTATCAAGTGTGAGGCTGGTTAGTGTTCATATGCAGAATGCTGTTCTGTCTGACTCAAGGCAGTGCAAAATTTTAATAATAACCAATCTTATTCTTCACCTTAGTTTTCCTTGGAGCAGTAATGAAACTTTGGCTATTGAACCACTTTTGGTTGTGTTGATAATGTGCAAACAGAGGATGGTATGCATTTAAGGGGCAAAACCAGAATGTACTTACTTAAAGCCCATAGTCCTAGAGAAAGAATAATTTGGTTATTGTGTATTAGTTATTTTGTCCAGTCTAATTAGGAATAATCATCTAAATACAAAATGCTTGACAGAGTAATCCAGTGCATATCCCATAAAACCTATTGTGTCCAATAAGATTCAATCAGAATTCAGTGCCTGAAGCTGCAGTCCTCTAGCTGACAGTAGGTTCCACTGAACTCAGTAGGGTGTTTCTGAGCAGTTATAAATATGGTTTCACCAAGAGACAGCATTGAAATTTCATTCAAAGAACGCCACATAAATGCTTATGGATTTATTTATTTGTTTGTTTGTTTGTTTATTTATTTATTTTCAAAGGTACAATTTGTTTTGTTTGTTGCAGGATGAGAGGAGGTGAACATGTACAGAATACTGTCAGCTATTAATCCCATCTGGTGGTCAATTCACCCTTTCATAGAACAGCTGGAATAAAGACAGCTATGTGAATAGAAAAGTTAGGTCATGAATAAGTAATATTGAGTATTCCCATTGCCCCAGTTCATGGCAGCCTATCAATTTTTTATATTCTAGTGAGGATTAAAGGCTTCTTCTGTGCTTTTTCATGCGAAAGGGAATAGATTTCAGGTTGCCCTTTCTTTTTTCGGTGGGTTGGCACAGTAAGCTCATTTTATATCTTCTGACATTTGCATCTTTCACACTTTGCAGGGATAAAGGTCTCTTCATACAGAAATCCCTGCAGAGGTTTGCAATTGGTGTCTTTTTCTTAAAAGATGCTTAACATTTCTGTAGTATATTCAATAACATTTGGAATCAAGCAGGATGAAAAGTGAGCTGCAGGTGAGGAGAAATGTCCAGCATATATGGATTTTCTCTTTTCAACAAGCAGTTTTCTTCTAAACATAAACTCAATAATAATTGACCTGCTTGCAACCTTTTTTTCAACCCTATCCATGTTACACAAAAAGAAGGAAGGAATCTTCATTCTGAGCTTAACTGTATTGCTTGTTTGTTTGTTTTAATATGGCACTGAGTGGGTCACAAACTATACAGTATCATAATGTTCTGGATCTGTAACCTAAATTTGGAGTCAATTGAAATGCTGCAAATTAAGTTATGGAGAATATGTGTTGCTTGTTATGAGTTGTTCCTTCAGTTTCCCAAGATCTCTGTTAAAGTGATAATTAATAGTAGTCATTCTTTGAGGTAAAGATCGTAAGAATGAGAAGACCAGCTTTGTAGAAATCCTTGCCAGGAAATAGGAGATGCGGGGAAAAGCTGTTCATAAAACTGCAGCTTCAGCACTTGGCCTGAGAAATATTGCGTCTTGCTCATTGGGTTGCTTTGCCAGGTACTGCTTCACAGTTTTCCTAGGTATAATGAATTACTTTCTAAATATCAACTGCTGCATGTGGCAATCCCAAAATATACTTCATTTAGCTGTATTTCTCTCTCAGCCCCACCATGTATGCAGCACTATTTCCTGCAAGGGCTGTTTTCTTTATGACATGCTGTTCTGACCTGAGCCTCTGATTCAGTGATATTTATCTGAAAAACACCACTGTACTTAAAATGCAATTAAATAGGTGTGACAATTGTCTTACCTCATCGTTTAATTCCATATGACTGTGAGGAAAGGAGCTGTTATGGTTGGAAAATATATAGAATACTTGCCTCCAATAATTTTTAAGAGCTGGAGGTGTGAGATAGATAGATAGGTAGATAGGTAGATACAAACAAACAAACAAACTTACTTTATTCGGTCATTGACTAATAAAATACATAAAACAGAGTTATCCCCTAGTATCAGTAACTGTTAACAATCATTTGTAGGCAAAGCTTACACAAAATGTATGAGAATTTTGCTACTTTCAGAGAGATACATTTATCTTCATTGTTTAACAGAAACTGTAAGTAAAAATTGTCAGAATGCCCCGGGAAGAGCCAGTTTGGTCTAGTGCAGGGCTTTCCAAAGTGCTGCCGCTGGCGACACACCAGCGGCAGCGGTGGCGCGCACGCACACGGCGACGGTGCAGGGGGCGTGCGGCGGCGCGTGCGCACGGCGGTGGAGCGGGGGGGCGTGCGGCGGCGCGCGTGTGCATGGCGGCCGCCGTGCACGCGCGCACCGCCGCTTCCGGGTGGTGTGGCGACACACCACGCTGTGTGTGGCGACACACTTTTGTGTCGCGACACACAGTTTGGAAAGCTCTGGTCTAGTGGTTAAGGCTCCAGGCTAGAAATCAGGAGACCATGAGTTCTAGTCCCGCCTTAGGCATGAAAGCTGGCTGGGTGACTTTGGGCCAGTCACTCTCTCTCAGCCCAACTCACCTCACAGGGTTGTTGTTGTGGGGAAAATAGAAGGAGGAAGGAGTACTAGGTATGTTTCCCGCCTTGAGTTATTTGTAAAAATGATAAAGGTGGGATAATTAAAAAAAAAAATTAGACAAAAGGGGGTAATCAGCTGGTGGCGAATGTCCCTATAAAACTGACAATAGAAGAGAACATGGGCCGTGGTCTCTACAGCACCCATGTGATACTGTATATAAACACTTACTTTTCATCTCTGTAGAAGATTATGGTTCACTCGCCTGACTGCAAGCAGATACTTCAATCTTGTATAAAGTCACCACATAGTAAAAATAATAATCATCTCTGGTGTCATATGAATAAAAAGTAGAGACTGCCACAAGTCAAGTTTGACCCTTGGGTGACTACAACCATGTAGTTTTTAGTGGTTTGTAATTGTATTCTTCCAGGATGTTTTTGTTTTATTCCCATGAACGAGACAAACCAGCCCTTCACAACCAAGAATGTCTTGGTAAAACCCTGGCAAAGATTAAGGAATTTTCCAACCAAATCACACCATAATTGTTGGGCAGTAGTACCAGCTAGAGTGGTCCCCATCTCTGTGCTGCACAAGATAGAAAGAGCTTGCTACCAATAAGTGGAATGAGTTAACATGTGCATTAGATACTTTTTTCAGTTTTCTCAAGCAAGCCAGCATTCATGGTTCACACATCCCTCTAAATAAACTATGGAAGCAGTTTTCAGTGATCGTTTAACCTGGCAGGAAGAATCAATTAGGGATGATTAAGCAGCAAATATACCAGCAGAACAAGCCAGAATTCTGATGTGAGAAGAGTGCACATAGACACTCTAATGTTCTGTGTCTGCCAAGCGCCCACCTATACGAAAAGCATATAATATCTTTAAGAGTCTGGGAGAATTCAGATTTTAGGACTTGATAGTTTACACTGATTATGCAATAACAAGGAAAGTCAAGTCAGTGCACTGAATTCTTTTTCAGGCATATGATGGGGATGAGCAGCAACTATGTGGCAAGCAGGTAATCTTTGTAGGTATAAAAAGGCATAAAGTCAGAGTTACTCCCGTATGTTAAATCCATCTTTGTTTGGCAATCCATGTGGCGAGGTGAAAAAAAAACCCCATCTCATACCAGAGAGAAATAGAAGTTCTAAAGAGTATTTGGGATGGGTGGCTTTGACTGGCCTTAGACGAAGGTGGTTCTGATTATTTTTTCTTTATCAGGAGTCATCTTTGCACTCTCCCTCTGCCTTCCTTGTCTTGGTTAAGATGCTCAGCTCCATAGTAATTCTGTCCTAGCTCCCTGGAAACCCACAGCACTAACCATATCCATTTTTTAAATGTGAAAACAATGGTGTCTAAGAAATTAAATCAATCTCGGAAAGTTACATCTTCTCTTCCAAAGCAGCACAAAATACCCCATAGATACCACTGATGACGTTACCTAGTCAGGTAATGAAACGTCTGCAAGCAAACAACCAAGCTCAGAGAGCACCAAGGACTCCACATACCCCATAGAGCTTTTGGAGTACCATTGATGAATGGCACTACTCTCCCTACTCTGGTGCTCCCTCCATGGAAGGTCATTGCAACAGGTATCATCCCAAGCCAAGATGCCACACATATAGAGAGTTGGGGAAGTCTGGGGCAAAACATTGTTGCAGTTCATATTTGCTCACTTTTATTTTATTTTGCTTTTTGCCATGTTTCAGATGTCTAAAATGTTTTGCTGCCTATTTTTCCCCTTTCCTATTGTCTCTTTTGTGACTCTTTAACAGTGTCTCTCCTTTCTCTTTTGCCTTTATCCCACTGGGAAAGAGAAAGGGAATGACGAGAGTATATTACCAAGGTATTGTTTCTGGAACATTGGGAAACCTTTAAACTATTGCTTTCACTCTGTGGAGAAAAGACAAATGCTATACATTCAGCTTCGGGGTCCCTAGACCTTAACCAAGAAAGAGTTCTGAATGTCAGATTTCAAATAAGTTTTTTTAAATAAAAAAATTCATCTGGCAGAAATATGTTTTCTTCGTGTCATGGTTGCATGACATAACACTCCTGAAAGCTCCTCAAACATACTGAATAGAAGGCAGTCTGTCAAGAGTAAGGTCATTGGTTTGAGGCAGCCATGTATGAGCCAATTCTATGAACCCTGATGCACTGCTATAGAAATCTGGGAAAGAAGTAATTGTGAACAGCAGGCAATCCACCATATTGAATGACATTCATATCTACAAATGTTGCACATTTAGAGATTGTGATGCTTCCATTTTATCACATGGCACTGTGATAAAGTAAAAGGGTCCATGCAACACCTAACTGAAAAGACATCATCATATCTCATCCTGAAGAGAAATGTGAGAATGCTGTTAAATGCACAGTTGCATCAGTCCACATATAAATGGATCCAGATTCATCTAAGCTTGTATAGTTATGCAAGAAATAAAGCCATGGCATCAGTGCAGGTAATTGCCTAAAGATCTTTTTTTTTTAAAAAAAATACATTTTTATCCTACCTTTCCTCCATGGAGCTCAAGGCAGTTTTGATAATCTCTTCCCCCACCCCCACCCCGCCGCCATTTTATCCCCACAGTAAACCTCTTGTCACTCTTGCCTTCGCATAAGGAAAAGAAATCAAAAGTTCTGAAAAAATATAGTGTATGCATAAACTCCCAAGATTTCATGGTAGCAACCCAGTTTTGTACTAAAGATCATTGGGCACAGTAATGCCCATTTTAGGGAAAAGGATACATTATGTTACCGTATAGTATGCGTAGGATGACCATATTTCCTTGAGACAAAAACGGGACAAGAGGAACCGACAGCCGGAAGTAGCTGGAGCGGTGCGAAAGAGCTCAAATCGGTCCGGGACCTCCACGTGGTGGGAGAGTGGCGATCTTCAGGATGTGCAGGCGGCGGATAGGATCAGTTGTTTCCGGCAACTCCTACCGGCTGCACTGGCCCTTTTATTCTTTGAATTTTGCACCGTTTGTGTGTACTGGCCAATCGGGCTTCGCGCTGCTCGGCCCGCCTCTCTGCTCTCCTTTGCTTTGCCACACGCTGATAGGTGGGAGGGCTTCTTCTTCCGGGCTGCCTCCTATTGGCAGCTCTGGCTCGGGTCCTCCTTGAGCGCCCTGCCCACCTCTTCCTGTGGTCGGCTCATCTTCCTCTCCTTCCGACTCCGATTCCGGCATGGCGATGGGGGCAGGAACGCGCCTGGCAGGCTCGTACCTGACATCCTGACAGGTTTTTTAAAAAATGGGACAAAATTGACTTTTATATTAAAACGACGGCACGGTACAGAAATGTTAAAAAAATGGGACTGTCCCGTTCAAAACGGGACGTATGGTCAGCCTAAGTATGCAGCAATCCCATTCATTTTTATTTATATAATTAGTGTGAAAGTTCCAATCCAGATTAGAACCTCCATGCATACGTGGACTGAAGAAGCTTAAAACTTCCTTCCATCCAATTAGTTTCAGAATCTTGCCTTCCCTCCCAACCAAAAAAGAAAAGAAAAGGGTTAAGGTTCAGGGTTTTTTTTTCTACCCTCCCTTCTTTTTTATTTGCATGCAGGGGTGTAGGTAATTCTGAAACACAGCAAGTGATGAATAGAGGCATTATGCCTTTATAATCTGTGTTCAGAAATGGCCTATCTCTGATTATTGCTCATATAAACACAGGCAAAATGAACGTTTTCTGATGCTGGCTTATATCCATAAACTGTCTTTTGAGGTAGTTCAGATGTAATGACATATTATGGTTTAATCGAACTCAGGCAATAGTTGTTTTCAATCTCCTTGTAGCCATGCTGGAGGACCAAAGAGGAAGCCCCAAGTAGGACAGGCTCATTTACTAAACTCTGGGATGATTTTAAGTAGCATTTGTAACAATTTTATTATTCAAGCAGGACTTCTGTAAGATAGTGAGTGCAAAGTGGATACGTACCACCTCAAAAACTTGCTTCATGCAGAAGCAGTGATGAGCTCCACTTTGTGAAAAATCAAGGCCAGATACCCCAGAGCTTCAGTGCATGCAGTCAAAACTTCATTTAAGTGAAGTAACCCAATAAAGCTCTAACACCTGTTCTATAAAGCACTCATATCTTTAATTGAAACTAGATTACTTCCAGCAATTCACTATTCTCTATACTATTCTGTGGAATCCCTTCCTGGTAGCTACTGAGTATAGCTACACTGAGCTGTCCTTTCTATCTGTTTTAACAAAAACATTTAAAAGACAAAGATATTTAAATACAATTTTCTTTGCTTTTCAAAATCAATAAATACAAAAACGTAAGAGATAAGTAGGTGAACAGTGCAAACAGACAAAACCAGGAACAAGAGTGATTCATCCACCCCTAATTGCTGTACAGAGATAACACATAAGGGTTAGATATGGCTGCAGGAGGAAAACCAATGGAATATATGCTGAGGATTTAAAGAATATTGTTTCAGTATAGTCTACCTGTCGCATATTGCCATTCCACCACCTTCTGAATCTGAACTGATAGTAAGGTAGGGTATCTGCATTTTATATTTATATAAAAATAATAATAAGCCCTATTTCCTTTTTTTTAATTTCATGTCCGGGCAAGTGTGCCAAGTATATGAGAACAATGCCACATATCTTACAATATATATATTTTTAAAAACCCATTATAACTAAAAGAAGAAAATGGCCTTGACTTAGTGAGCTGCTATTGTATAAGAAGCAGAAACTGTGAACAGTATTGTTTGTTTTTTCATGGGTTATAACATGCAGATTTATTTGCCCACTCATCTACAAGGCCATCAAGGAGACATAAAAAGAACCTACTAAACTTACATTGGTAGAAGGACCAGTCCCTTAATTTTAAACAAATAGAATGCTCAAGTGCTGTAACAATAGAATCATTCTAATTCCTTTCAGGTGGGCCCCTGCATTCTAGTACCTGCAAGATGAATGGCACAAATACTGTTTCAATAGTCTCTCTCCATAAAAGTAAGCCGTGGCCTTTAAAGCTCTTAAGAAGTTGGCGTACCACATTAATACTGTTGAAAGGAGACCTTGTTAAAAGAGACCCCGACAGTTGCCAAAGGTCTGATGTGTGAGCTAGGCTGGTTGTTATTTATTTAAGCAGTGAGGATCTATTGCAAGTACAAGTTGCTGGCTCCAAAAATAACAACATACATGAATACTGATTTGTAAGGCCCCTGCTTACACTGTTTTACCCAAGTTCCTGAAGTTACCAATAACAGTCTTGAGTCAAGGCTTGGAGATTTAAAGTAACAGCATTTATTTTGGCCAAGTAAAGCTGGGTGAGGTCTCCACAGACATCATGACAGTAAAATGTCTGGGAAGAGCCACACACACACACATCTCAAGCACAGTACTTATATAGGGTTTGCAAAGCTCAGTAAGAAAGCATCGTGAACTCTCCTCCTAGTAACAGGGCAAGGTTCCTGAATCTGCATTGCTAGCAGTAAGCATCCTAGAGACCTCCAGGGGCAGTCTGCATGTCTCCTGGTATTCTAAACAATCCTTGCCCAGCGGTATCTAATCTTCTTGCCTTTTTACCTAATTTCTAACAGCAAGCAGTTTCCAAAAGCAGAATGGCGGTGGTTAAGCTAAGCTAACCCTTACATTTCCTCCCTTTATTTTTATTAGCGAAATGCTTTTCGTAAGGGGCCATCCCACCAAAGGGGTGTGGTCATAAGGAACACACCTGAGTACCATCACTTTGCAAGGCTGGGTTTCAGTGTTAACAGGCAAGGTGAGGCAATAACAGTTATCCCATCAATGGAAGACATTTGGAAGACACGCCTTCTGACAAGGAGTATGAAACAAAAAAGAAAAGAAAAGAAGGTTCCCCAGAGCAAGGAAAACCAGAAAAACCAATACATTCCCAATCAGTGAAAATATTACTGAACCAGTCCAAATAGCTTGCAGTCTAAGAATGCATTTAAGCGTGTTACAGAAGCAAAAAAATAGCTCAGGGTATGCTAAATCCCGTCAACCCCCTCCCTTTATTTTAGGGGGAGTGAAATGCTTTTCACTCGACCAGTAATTTGCAACACAGCCTATCTCAGGCCCATCATGGGGACTGGGCACATATAGTCTTGAAGCATATTAAGTTACATTGTATGTTACATTCTGTTGTCTTGTACCCTAAGCACTAGGTCCTTAGGTCCTCAGTAACTGCACAAAAATATATCTGTTACATTAATTCACTAACTGTTGGGATCATAAACAACAGTAGGTACCTATATTCTTTCTAACATCAGCAATCACATAGAGTTTCCAACATAACATAGCCACTAAAGTCATTACAATATTATCTTGCTATAAAAGCTTCTAATCAGTCATATCTCTAGCATCTACACAAAAGCCTAGCATGAAACATAACCCATAATATGCTCCAAACATGTATTATTAACTATTTTTAAAAACACATTCCATAGCTCAGCCCTTTATCTCCTTCCCTGTGCATAGGTTGCAAGCGTAGGCACAGAGAGTTCTACCTTTTCCAGTAACTTTTTCAACTTAAAACATGTCAAGGTGACGTCTACAAAACAATAGGGCATTTAACATCACTATCTCTAGTTGAATTACACATTTAAGTCAAAGGCCTATTCAACACACAATTATCACATTGGCACTTTTCAATCAAATTCAGATTTCCTCTCCTGTTGTCATCATTTCCTCCATTTGAGTTTTGAAGATTTGAACTCAGATCCTAAAGAAAAACCCTTAACATAGCACACTTGGGAAAAAGCTGGATAAAACCATCTGGCAATGAAAGGTGGCCTTTACAGCTTAGTGACTAAACACACAAAAAAACAATAAACAGGGCAATAACAGCAAAGAGAAACAAACAAAATTAGTTAACTAATTAGTTAACCAGTTAAACATGCCATCATTCCATTCTTAAACTGGGTTGTGGGCAAGGTCCCAAATGTCTTTGGTAATAGTTTCAATTGCTTTACCATTATCAGCGATGAGGAGGCAGCAGGTGGAGGTGTTCCCCAGTCAAATACAAAACCCTCCTTCTCTGCAGCCAACAGATAATTCAAAAGCAATGTATGTCATAACAGTAAGGTGGGCATTTGGGTAATCTGTGTGGCTACCAAATCTAAAGCATGTGCAGTTTTATTGGTAATTATTTCCAAAACTATCAGAAGCCTAATAATTCTGTTTGTCAAATATGGGGATGGTTGGGTGACAAAAATTTGGCTTCTAGGTGACGGGCCCCACCCATTTGATGATGTGTTCGGGCAGCAGTCTATTATAGGCCCACTCTCCACAGACCCACCAAGGAATCTGTTCACCTTTCTGAAGCAATGACCCAACTCGAAATTCTGCTAGAACTAATGAAGAGAGATTAAGAACCTGTTGTCTGGGTGTTCCATCCATCCCTCTGATGTAAACAATTTAATCCCCACAGTTTCTTCCAGGCTTGCCCCAAGAGACAAGAACAGTTCTCAGGAGGAACATTGATTAGAATATCATAATTTCATCTGGCCAAATTAAAAAGCTAAGGGTGTGAGGGGAGTCCACGTTTGTCCATACTCAGACTCTCCCAAGCGTGGACCCAATCCCTACTAGCACAGACAAAGCACCCCATTCACTCTGTATATCCAGACTATGGTGGTAGTACCCAAAGTCTTAAAGTCAGGGGTTACCATGGAAGTCACACTGGAAAAAAAAATAGGGAAAAAGGGATTCCCTCATCCATGAAAGGAGGGGTTAGAGAACAAATTAAATAGACCAGTTGACCAACACTGCCACTGAGGCTTTTAACAGGTCAATCCAATGGTTTACTTATTGGAAGGGGTTCAGGATTGGTCTTCCAATCTCTCCCCTTATCCCAAATATCAACAAAATTCCCAATTGTATTATCTTCCTGTAATCCTCTTATTTGTCCAAAAGGCTCCAGATATCCAAGCCCTTGATAAAGAAGCTACAGTCAATATATTCTTTTTCCAGAGGCAAGCAGAACACTTGCCAGGTCTACTGAACCCACGTTAGAATTGGGGCTTCCAGACACCTGGGGAAGTAATTCCAAACGTCCATGGAACACTACTAAAATAAAAAGGATGCCCTTTCCCCAATGGGGGTTTGTGATTTCTATAGAACAATAATCACCAGATGCTGAAGCAAGGGTTGGTCTCACCACCCATTCATTTCCTGCAAAGGAGACCAGGTAGCAACCAACACCCCACTCCCACATAGCAAGATTTAAAACCGCCTAAAAAGGAAAAAAACAGAAAACTTCAGTCCAGGGCCAATATGCTCCAGGGCCCATCCACCTCTCCCAGGACACAAAGCATAAGCTTACATTTGAAAATCAACAAGGCCTAGAAGAAAGTCAGTGTCAGTGAAATAAAAAACGACGCAGTTCAGATGATAGGGCCAAATCCTTCACTGGTCCTGAAGGAGATGTGTAGTCTGCATTGCTTAACTGAGCAAGAAAAAAAACAAAAGAAAAAAAACAAAGTCTCATGTAACTGTATGTTGAATTTCACACTCCGTCCCCCCTGTTGTTTTTATTTGCAGTCATGTTTTTATTAGGCAAAAGTTCTTTTTCTCTTGTAAACAAAAATCTCAGTTCAAAATTGTCAGGCAGCTCCACAGTTAGGCATCAGGTGATTGCACAGTCCAGGCATCACGGGGGGGGGGGGGGTCCTCTGGCACTGGGATCTATGGCAGCCTCGTGTAAGGTATGCAGGTGACTTTGGCAGCAGTTGTTGTGGTCAGCAGGACCCAGAGCAGCCTTGTGCACTCAGGCTGTAACTCTCCTCCGTCCTGGCACCAAGCCGTCACCAGCCCCAGCTCCTCAGCCTGGAACGGGGCATCGGTTGGTCCACCCGCCAAGGTTGGCATTCCTGCAGAAAGGATGATAAGAACAAAACTTGCGCAGATAACTGCTATCTCAGTGATGGGAGCCTGAACACAGAGGAACTTTGTGAAAGCCACCTCCAAAAAAAAGCAAAACTCCCAGGGTTTATGCTCATCTTTAGAAGCAACCTGGTGGGGGGGGGGCACCCTGCAGTTGCAGGAGGTATTGTATAAACAAATTGTGTCCCCTGGAAGCACTCTCCAGGGATCCTAATAGGTACTTGGACTCACAAGTTTCTACACCACAAAGTCTCCCAGTACATGTTTCCCTTCCCCCACGCATGCACTCACCACACCAGCAACTTCTGATGTGTGAGTTGGAACATGCATTAAAAAAAACCACGATTGAGACTTGGCACTGCCACTAACGGGCAAGAAATGTGAAAACCATGCTAAATATTCCAAGTAAAAAATAAAAAAATTGAAAGGCAATTAAACAGTGACACTTGTCTCTGTGGCCAAGTAGCACAGCCATGTTGAGCAAAAACATTGACACATAACACTATAATTCCCAATGAATTTCCAAAAGCAAGCCTAGAAGGCTAGAAAATAAAAATGAGCATTGGCATAATGTATTTTAATGTATATTAATGAATAGACTACTTTTGCAGTAAAAATTTGTAAAAAAGAAACAACACAAAGTCATCAGATAGATTATGCCAGTCCATGGAGGCTCTATTACAACCAAAATTTATCAAAAAAAAATTTTTTTCTTTTCTACCTGCTAATCATATGTTATACAGTTTAACAAACTGAAGACACACACACAAACACACATTCACATTCCCTTTGTCTCTTTGTTGAAAGGATCAGCATCAGCAGTTGAAACTCAGATAGGATTCCAATGAAGGGGTTCAAAGTTTAGCTCATTCATTATAAACCCCTTGTAAATTAAGTAGGAAACAGATCTCTCCCCTTGTGTAAAAGAGAAATGGGGCTTTCACACTTAAGCATTTTTTCCCCCAGCTGGCTGCAAACACTTGCCTTCCCTTCCCTTCGTTCCACCAAATCATGCACTATGCATTTCTGATTTCTCATTTTATACACTCACTTTTTCCAAAAACTTTCATTACCCCTAATTCTCCTCGCCACCTCTTCCGCAAAGCACTTCCCATAACTTCCCATCTAGCCTTTACACATAAACAACATTCTTTCTCCTGTCACTTACTTTCTATCACGCACTCAAGCCATTTTAATATCACGATTATTCCAGTTTCTGTGATCTGGGCAGACAGCAAACACACGGAGAAGCGAAACTAAATCTGCATGTTATCTGTAAACTTTAGCCTTAGTAGTTTCCGCCGCCCCTTTCTAACTGCTCAGATTCTCTAAACTCACCAATAATTTTGGTGGAACAAAGGACAGAAAACAAAGAGAGAAAAAGTGCAAGAGAATTTCCTCCCTCCTCACTCTGTGACCTTCAAGCAAGCAAGCGAAAGGCAGACCAAAGGAGGGAGGGCTTGGGCTAGACTAAGCAAATGGCAAAGAATTAACAGAAACCTCTCAACATTTCTGTTCCTGGAACATTTTCAGTCAGTCAGTGAGAAATGTAAAAAATTCCCCTTCTCGCTACACCTCAGATTCAACTGCAAAAACTGTCCTTGGTAAATGTTATCATCCATATATCGGGGCAATGGATGGATGGAGCACCTGGCCCCACCCCTGAGGATACCGCCTGTGTCTCTCCTGCAGTATGTTCAGAATGAATGCTTAGTAATCCCCGTGCTTTGTGCTATATGTGAGTTCCACAAGTTGTTCTTGAGTGCACAAGATGCTGCTTGGCCATAAGGGATGTAATGTTCCATACCAGTTTTATGAATATAAATTTTTTCTTATGTGGCCCTTTAAAAATAAGAAAAGTGAAAATATCAATGATTCTTGCACCTTCCCCTGGTGTGTTTCACAGTACCAATCGAAGAGAACTGTTTCACAGTTCTAGTAGTTTAATTTCTGTTTAGAGCCACATAATTTTTAAGAACATTCTCAAAAATTACAGACTGCTATACGCTGCAGACTCCTTTTGATATAATCTCAGTAGTTAGCTTGTTGTGTCAGCGTGGCTACAAGGTAAGATAATACTAGGATTTAGTGAGAAGGAAGCAAATAACCTAATTTATCCACTCTCTATGACTAAAAAAGCCCTAGGAAGTCGAGAAAGCTTTAAAAATAGCAAAAGAAAAATTTAAAAAGGAAGAGGAGGGGGAGGAGGAGGAGGAAGAAGTTTATTTTAGATGGTTTTCAGGTTAAAACACTGTTGGGAAAAGGAGATGATCATTGCCTAAACTTAAGAACACTGGACTTTTCCCATTCTCCAAGTTTTTAAAGAAATGAAAGAAATTTACCCCTTCAGTTCCATCACAGAAAAATCATGTTTGGAAGAACGTTTTGTTGTCTCTTTGAAGGCCTTGCGGATGAGGGTGCAAATAAATCTGAATGTATAACCCATGAAAAAGAAACCAGTACTGATCACAGTTCCTGCTTCCTACATAATAATCACTCAATATTTCAAGGCCATTATCTTCTCTCTTACTTGCATTTTCTTTTTATTGTCAAGTATGTGGCATTGCTTTCATGTACTTGTACACGCTGGCCCCAACATCTAGTAAAAAAGGAAACGGGCGTTATCCCATGTTATTTATTTACATAAAATTTCAATTAAGATTCAGACGGTGGCAGATTAGACAGTTGAATATACTTAAACACTGTTGTGGGGAAAAAAAATAACCCCCAGCTTATATATTTCCTTGGTTTTCTTACTGCAATCATGACCTAACTCGCTGTGTTACATTTGTACAGCAATTGGGGTGGATGAACAAACATTTTAAGATATATTAAGTTCACGGAGTCATGGCAAGTGGCAGAACCTCACCAATCTTGCCTGATCTCAAAAAAACTAAGCAAGGTTGGGCCTGATTATTACTTGGACTGGAGATCCCCAGGAAAGCCCAGGCTGTAAGCTAGATTGGGATTCATCGAAGTGTCCCAGAAGCAAATTCCTTTCTATTCTATTGAGCTCAACTCGAGAGAGTCTTTACTGAGATGGTGAATTCTTACCTGGATTGAACTGCTTAGGGACTGTGTATCGTGGCTCACATGACCGACAAAAATACCCATGCACATAGAAAGCTAGTTGTTTGGAAGAAGATTTGTTGCTTGGCATTCTTCCTGGCATGAATGTTTCTATGCAAAAGATTTCTTTCCTGTTAACAGTGGCAGCACTTCCCTAATTTGTATAATGTGGACAAACTTTTATAACCTCATGAAAGACAAACACTGGTCTGATTAAAAGAACAAGCTTATCAGTCCCTGTTCTGCAAAGTTCTATATTTAGATATCAAATAAGTGATGTTGTCTAATGTTCTTGCATATGTACAGAGAAAGCCAAACAAAAATCCATTTGTTTCATAATTAATCACCTTTCCCTAAGTCAATATTCCGAGCTGCAGATAAGCTAAACAGCAAAATCACCTGTCAGTTGAACATACCAAGATTTGAACAGTTCTTTCCTCTCACACTTACAGTCTCTCTTTCTGCAAGTGAATAAACAAAGCTGGAGGTCTTTCCTTAATTAGAGTGTCCCATTTTATCAAAACCTCACAACTGTGAGTACTTGTTTCAGAACAGGTCAGGATATTAAACCAAGTTGAAGCCATCGTTTAATATGCTGATTTTGTTGGCTATAGTTCCCTGATTTGGATGGAGTACAAGCAGGATATTAGACTGTTCCTGGTTTGATAACTTGTATGCAAAAGGATGTGAACATTTGAAAGTTTTGGATGGTGATGTTAGGGTTTATAAAGACTTTTGTATGGTTGCAAGACAATTTTTTTTTCAGTGTTACTGCAATCAATGATTAAGCATCTTAATTCTCTTTTCTCTGGTCCTGGTGGCAATCATCACATCAGTGATTTTACATAGTTTAAATTTAAATAATTTAGACATCAGAGTCCATTGGAGTTGGGCGGATAATACATTCAAATAAATAAATAAATTTATTTGTTTGTTTGTTTGTTTGTTTAATTTATCCCCCGCCCATCTCCCATACAAGGGACTCTGGGCGGGTTACAGCAAGTAAAAATTTAAAAACTATACAAAATTTCTAAAAAACATATCAAGCAAAATAAATCAAGTCCAAGATGGGTTAGAACCGCAGAATAGATCATGGTGCTACGGGGCCAGCCAACCCCAGGAGGCACTGCCACCTCTGTCGTCCCAGGCCCAGCGGCAGAGCCAGGTCTTGAGAGCCTTCCGAAAGGCCAGGAGTGAGGGGACCAGTCTCACCTCATAAATAAATACATAAATATGCAATTATTTTTATTGTAAAAATCCAGTCTTTGATTGTTGCAAGAGAGATGCTAGTTGAATGCAATCACTGAATCTTGAACTCTGTAGGCTTTTAAATTGATCCATTAGAGTCCTTCATATACCTATGAGGCAAGACAGCATTAGTTAAACATACTTCAGTAGAAATCTTTAATGGAAAAAAATTAATGGAGCATTTAGAAAGAAAAAGGGTTGGAAGTAATATTTTTCTTGGGCTTGCTATGCACAAAGAAAGCTTAATCTTGGTCAACATTAGGCTTTAGAACAGCAGCTCTTGTTTGAACATTAACATGTATTTCTTTGTCTTCTTTTCAGATATCACAGTAAGTTTGCTGTCCTTAGTGGTCACCGCATGTGGACTTGCTTTGTTTGGGGTATCTCTGTTTGTGTCCTGGAAGCTTTGTTGGGTTCCATGGCGAGAGCGTGGCCTGCCAGGAAACAAAGACAAGCAGGAATCCTTAAACTACACAGACACAGAGACCAATGACCAAGAATATAGTGAGGAATTCCTGGGGCAGCTTACTTCCTACCCTGACTCTTCCATGAAGATTAGCCACACTTCTCCAGACATTCCATTGGATGCTAAGGCAGGGACTAAGGAGAACTGTATGCACAATGTTCGGATGCATCGACAAATCACAGAGCCAACTTCTTCTGCTCGGTCAGTAGCTCTAATATCTGTGTTAGAATAATGAAGGAGGAGAGCAAAAAGGTCAATTCTTACCCTTCTATCTCCTTAATCCCAAGGAGAAATATATAAGTGGGTAGGGTGGCATTCCCTTCCTATTGTCTTACATTTATTTTATTTCTTTAAATTGTATGCCATCCTTCAAAACCAAGTTTTGCAGGGGAACTTACACCAGTCTAAAGCAGGGTTTCTCAGCCTGGGCCACTTTAAGATGTGTGGGCTGCAACTCCCAGAATTCTCGCTGGCTGGGGAATTCTGAGAGTTGTATCTTAAAGTGGCCCAGGTTGAGAAACCCTGGTCTAAAGTCATACTTTAAAAAAAATGAAAATACTCAGTATAGATTTGGGATACCATGTGTGGACTGCTGACATCTGGAAGACTACTAGATAGCAAGAAGGAAATACAGAAAAATCTAACTTTGCTGCCACTTAGTGGTTGTCCAGATGTTTGTAGCCCAGATATGGTAGCTCTACCATGGGAGGCATCAAAGTAGGGCGACGTTAGGATGTTAAGCTACGGATTAGAAGAGGATGCCTTGTTTTATGAAATGTAGGAATGGAGTCTATAATGGAAGATGAAGTAAAGAAATAGAAACCTGAGCAAAGAGAAATCAGCTGTGGAGGTGATAAGCAATCAAACCATCTGTATTTCCTTGAGCTTGAACAAATCCCATTCCTAAGAAGAAAAGGGATCTAGCAAATAGAAAGCCAGTTGTAAAAGACAGAGAAAGAAAGGCCAAGAAAGAAAAAACATGTAGTTTTTACTGTATTAGTCAAAGACAAAGTTGGAAAACTAGAAGAAAAAAAGACCAGATGTTTTTATAATAGGAAAATCTACTTTTCCATACATAATTGAGAATTGGCCATTGAAAAGCAGATGGTTTGACCAACACTTTGATTCCTAAATCTCTTCAGTAGGGTCAGTAGCATCCACAGGAATTTGCTGCTTTCATCTTTGTTGTAAGCAGCATTGTAACATTGCAACCCATGGAGAAGAAGGTGGCACTTGTACCACAATGTTCCTAACATCAGCTTGACCCTGCTTGACCCACTTTGCAGATGCCTGGTCTATTGATGTTAAGATTCTTTGTCATTGTACAAATATTGTTCAAGGGGAATCACAAGGTAGTTGAAAGTGGGGAGTTCTGAATAATGGTTTATCCAAGGTATTTCACATTTCGGAAGAATTAACTTTTTATTGAGTCTCTGGTTAGAAGAGGATTAAAGAAGCTTTTTGTGCAGGCTCTTCCTCTTTCTTTCTCTCTATGTACTGTAGCTGCATTCAGCGTTACAGACACGACCATGTTTCTTTGAAAGGAAGAAGAGTTTGAATTGAAAATCAGATCCATAGAAAAGGAAAGGCAGAAAGAAGGTTAGAAAAACATAAGCAGAAATCTTTCCCTACCTTTTCAGATGGAGTTGAAAATTATCACCGAAATCAATCCTCAATAGTATTTTCCCCAAAAGTATGTGCAATGTGACCTACTTGTATCTGTGTGTGTCTGTGTATGTATGTATGTATGTATGTATGTATGTATGTATGTATGTATGTATATGTGTGTATGTGTATGTGTGTGTATATATCTGTAAAAAAGGACAGCTGGATAGTGAAATGGTTAGAGCGCTGCCCTTTGACACGGGAGACCAGGGTTTGAATCCCGGCTGGTACCTACCTTACCAGTAGGGGTCCTTGGGCAAAGACCCCCTAACGCTTCACCTGCCTACCTCCGATATGAGAGTGACACGAACTAAGAGAGTCATGCTGGCTTGGACGTTGCCCGGATTAACAAGGTCCACGCCAGATGTTGGGGAACCAGGGCAATCTTACAATAAGTGGGCTACTGGAACACACATTACATCCCAGACTCAAGAAGACCCGGAAGAACAACTGGATGTGCAGCCAGCACCTGAAGCTGGAACTTCATTGCCACCTTCAAAGCACAGTAGCTGATATGAGGCATAAGATCATGGATAAACCAGCTACAGTCAACCTTCGAGACTGATTACCAAGGCTCAGTGGAGAAGTACTATCAGATAGTATGCTAAAAGATGTCAATAGAGCCCTCATGACAATCCCTACTACCACCATAACTCAAACCAATAAACTGGTAAATGCCACAGCTGCTGTAATCCTGGGGATGCTTGTCTATGAAGGTTCTCAGTCATCCAGGTGGAATTGTCTGTAGCTTGAATCATGTCAACTGGATTTCTATTTTCTTAGTAGAAACGTTTCGCTCCTTATCCAAGGAGCTTCTTCAGTCTGAGCAAAGTTGGTAAGGGAATCCTAAATATGTTCCTAGGTAGCTGTGTGACCTTACACCTGGGGCTAGGTCATGGTTATATTGAGATGTAATTTTTAAGTCCTTTTATCATCTAAAGGAGGGTCGTTAAAATCACCATGCTGCTGTTGAGCTTGTGAAATGGTCTTAATCTTCCTAGGCACAGAAGACAAAACGGGGAGGAAGATGGGGGAGAGTTTGTGCCTGAGGCCCCCACCTCTATTCAAGGAAGGATTTTCCAAGTTGGCATAAATGGATTCCTTGACCCCTCTCTCAAACCACCTATCTTCTCTGTCTAAAATGTGAACATTAATGTCCTCAAATGAGTGTCCTTTTTCTTTTAGATGAAGATAAACTGCTGACTCTGGTCCTGTGGTGTTATTTCTCCTGTGTTGGGCCATAAGAAATAACACCACAGGACCAGAGTCACCAAATTCAGTGCAACAACACAGTAACAGCAGAGCCACCAACAGCAGAAACTGAACAGTACTGGAAGAACATATGGGAGAAACAGAAGACATACTGTGTAACATCAGTGCAAAGTGGCTGCAGGACCTGAGAGAAGACCACAGCAATCTCCCAGAACAGGAACCAGTCACCATCACAGTAGCAAACATCCAACAGCGGGTCAAGAACATGAAGAACTGGACAGCACCCAGCCCAGACATGATCCACACCTACTGGATAAAGAAACTAACAGCAGTGCATGAATGCCTAGCAGCACAGATGAAACAGCTGCTAGCAGCAGGCTCCCACCAAAAATGGCTAACATAGGGAAGGACAGTGCTGATCATGAAAGACCCCCACAAGGGAACAGCACTACCCAACTACTGGCCAATAACTTGCCTCCCCACAAAATGGAAAGTCCTTTCAAGAATTGTAGCTGCCAAGCTACAGGCAGGACCGCAACTAGGGTCTGTGTACCCCGGGGCAAACATGGATTCTGCACCCCTCCCCCATGGGTTGGTGAGGGAGGTGTCATTTTGGCACACACCCCCAGCGTGGCACCCGGGGCACATGCCCCGGTTGCCCCCCCTAGTTGCGGCCCTGGCTACAGGACCATATGGGCCAGTACATGAGCACAACTCAGAAGGGCATTAGGAACAACACCAGAGGCTCAAAACACCAGTTGCTCATAGATAGAACAGTCGCTCGAAACTCAAGGTCTAGACACAGCCTGGATTGACTACAGGAAAGCCTATGGCTCAATGCCACACACATGGATCTGTGAATGCCTGGTGCTATAGAAAGTCAACAGGACACTAAGGATCTTCCTCAAGAACTCAATGGGACTGTGGAAAACAACACTGGAAATCAACTCAAGACAGCTCGCACAAGTGGCCATCAAGTGCAGCATATACCAAGGTGATGCACTGTTCCTGCTGCTGTTCTGCATAGTCACATGGGAACCATGATGAAGAGGCAAGGAAGACAGCAACATCCAAGTACCACCAAAGGATAAGACAGGTCCTGAAGAGCCAGCTCAATGGGAAGAACAAGATCCACACCATCAATATCTATGCCCTGCCAGTCATCAGATACCCTGCCAGTATAGTGAGCTGGCCAAAGGAGGACATGGAGGCTGCCGATATGCAGACTCAGAAGCTCCTCACAATATATGGAGGTTTCCACCTCAAGTCCAACACTCAGAGACTGTACACCAGCCGAAAAGAGGGTGGGTGGGTCTGGTGAGTGTCAAAGCCACTGTCCTGGATGAAACCCAGAGCATCCAGGAGTACATCAGTAAGATGGCACCCAAAGATCAGCTGCTGAGAGAATGCCTGAGGCAGCAGCAGACATGGGAGGAAGATCAAGCAGAGGAAGTGCCATGGAAAGGCAAGATCCTGCATGGGATGTACCATCGACAGATAGCTGAGGTGGCTGACATTGGGAAATCCTACCAGTGGCTGGAAAGGGCTGACTAAAAGACAGCACTGAGGCACTGATCATAGCAGCACAAGAACAGGCACTAAGCACCAGATCCATAGAAGCAGAGGTCTACCACAATAGACAGGACCAGAGGTGCAGACTGTGCAGAGAGGCCTCAGAGACAGTCCAACACATAGTGGCAGGGTGTAAGATGCAGGCAGGAACAGCATACACTGAACAGCACAACCAAGTAGCTGGCATTGTGTACAGGAACATCTACACAGTGTATGGACTAAACCCTCCCAAGTCCAGATGGGAGATTCCACAGAAGGTCATGGAGAATGACAGGGCTAAGATCCTGTGGAACTTCCAGACCCATACGGACAGGCAGGTACTGGCCAATCAACCAGACATGGTGGTAGTAGACAAGGACCAGAAGACAGCAGTGGTGATAGATGTAGTGGTGCCAAGTGACAGCAACATCAGGAAGAAGGAGTATGAGAAGCTGGAGAAGTATACCAGGGCCTGAAAGAGGAACTAGAGAGGATGTGGAAAGTGAAGGCCAAAGTGGTCCCAGTGGTGGTAGGAGCACTCAGGGCTGTGATCCTAAGCTGGGAGAGTGGCTCCAACAGATCCCAGGAGCAACATCAGAGCTCTCTGTCCAGAAGAGTGCAGTGCTAGGAACAGCTAAGATACTGCGTAGAACCCTCAAACTCCCAGGCCTCTGGTAGAGGACCCGAGGTTGGGGAAGACACATACCACCCATAGGGGTGAGAAGGGATTTTTTTTCTGAATCTGTATGGGCAGTGACTGTACCCCCCAAAATGGGCAGAGCAAATTCAATGGGCAAATTAAATAAATATTTTGGATTAATGACTTACCCTTCCACAGAATTACTTATGAAATAAATCACCCCATTTATAAAATTAATTGAGCCTGTATTTGTATACATTCATGTAAACCATCTGTTATATATGAACCACTCTCTCGCGCACACACATAGAAATGCACATACACATTCATACAGAAAAAGAGAAGATTCTAAGCCTAACAAACGTAAACCTATGCCTGCTCACTCTGTTAATGCATATTTCATTCATTGGCGATCACTCGTAGCCGAGTAAGATTGTCTTCCAAAGGTAAAATTTTAACAGTGGATCCGTAAGTGGCTATAAAGGCCAATTCTGGATCCGCACAACCTCCCACAGTGAGGGCATAGGTTTAGGGGTGGGAGACGGTCATGATGAGGGTTTGCCTGACGTGCCTTCCTTTTAGCTCTTTTCTCCCTTTTGCCCTGTACTTGAGCTTCTTCAAAGTCCATAGCGCCATTAATAAAGGCTGACCTCCAATTGAAACGCTCATGAGTTAGGGCTTCCCAGTTCTCAATGCTGATATTACATTTTTTTAAATTAGCTTTGAGAGTGTCTTTGAATCTCTTTTGCTGTCCACCAATATTCTGTTTTCCATTCTTAAGTTGGGAGTAAAGTAGCTGCTTTGGAAGACGATGGTCAGGCATTCGAACAACATGGCCGGTCCAGCGAAGTTGATGTTGGATGATCATTGTTTCAATGCTGGTGGTTTTCGCTTCTTCTAATACGCTAACATTAGTCCGCCTATCTTCCCAAGTAATTTGCAGAATTTTTCGGAGGCAGCGTTGATGGAATCTTTCAAGAAGTTGGAGGTGGCGTTTGTAGAGGGTCCATGTTTCACAGGCGTACAGAAGTGTTGGTAGTACAATGGCTTTGTAAACAAGCATTTTGGTCTCCCTGCGAATGTCCTGATCCTCAAACACTCTACGCTTCATTCGGGAGAAAGCTACACTCGCAGAGCTCAGGCGATGCTGAATTTCAGCGTCAATGTCGGCTTTTGTAGATAGATGGCTGCCGAGATAAGAAAAGTGGTCGACATTTTCTAGTGACACACCTTTAAGCTGGATTGATGGCGCTGCGGAGGGATTGGTTCGAACTTGCTGGTAAAGCACTTTGGTTTTTTTAATGTTAATCGAGAGGCCGAGCTTTTCATATGCTTCTGCAAAGATGTTTAGAATAGTTTGAAGATCTTCCTCGGAGTGTGCACAGACTACGGTATCATCAGCATATTGAAGTTCTATAACAGAAGTTGTAATTACCTTATTTTTTGCTTTCAGCCTACTAAGATTAAAAAGCTTTCCATCTGTTCGATATATAATTTCTACAGCAGTAGGAAGTTTCTCTTCAACAAGGTGTATAATCATAGCGATGAAGATAGCGAATAAGGTTGGAGCAATAACACATCCCTGTTTAACGCCGGATTCCACTTTAAATGGATTGCTTTGAGAGCCATTGTTATTCAGGATTGTTGCCATCATGTCGTCATGGAGTAGCCGCAAGATGTTCACAAATTTATCAGGGCATCCGACTTTCAGAAGGATGGTCCAGAGAGCAGTACGATTTACAGTAGCAAAAGCTTTAGTCAGATCAATAAATGCCATGTACAGAGGGCGGTTTTGCTCCTTGCATTTTTCTTGAAGCTGTCGTGCAGTGAAGATCATATCCACTGTTCCCCTGGAAGGGCGGAAGCCATTTTGCGTTTCAGGGAGGATGTCTTCTGATACAGATAGGAGACGGTTTGCGATGATCTTTGCCAGGATTTTGCCTGCCGTGGCTAGAAGGGAGATGCCTCAATAGTTTCCACAGGCTGTTCTATCACCCTTTTTAAAGAGAGAGATAATTATGGCATCCCTAAAGTCTGCTGGAATCTCCTCCCTCATCCAGATTTTTTCGATGAGCTTATGAAGTTGTTGTGTAAGTTCAGGCCCGCCTTCTTTAAAGACTTCAGCAGGAATCCCATCAGGTCCACTAGCTTTGTTATTTTTCATTTGTTTAGTGGCTTTGCTGACTTCCTCCAAACTAGGGGGTACTGCAAGCTCATCTCTTATTTGTTTTTGCGGGATTTGCAAGAAGACTTCAACCTATGCCTGCTCACTCTGTTAATGCATATTAAGTCTCACTGTGCTCAATGGCTTTTAATCCCACCAAGTGGCATCTGCAAGGGGAGTGAAAATAGGCAAGATGGCAATCATGTCAGCATAATTGAAGCCCCACTTCATTGTACATGCATTGATATTGGACACATGTATAAAGGGGCAGGACCAAATGTACTGCCGCCGCCACCATCTTGCCTCTTTTGAACCCTCTGTGGACCCTCATAACTATGCATAGACTACCACTGTGCAAGAGACAGATCTGTTTAGCTCAGTTCAATGCACATGAGCTAGTGTAGAAACAGAGAAGAAATCCTTTTATCCTTTGGTTACAACAAGAAAATTGGTTAATAGAAGCCTTAATGCTAGACTCCAAGGAGAAGGGAACATACTCAAGACTTATTTTATAGGAAATTATATAGAATTCAACTACTCCTACTCCCAGGCAAGTATGTTTAGGACTTCGCGTCCTGTTCAGTCAGCATGGTAGCCTCTTTCTGCTCCACATGTAAATGAGGACTCTGTAGACCAGTGTTTCTCAACCTTGGCAACTTTAAGATGCATGGACTTCAACTCCCAGAAAAGCTGGCTGGGGAATTCTGGGAGTTGAAATCCACACATCTTAAAGTTGCAAGGTTGAGAAACCTTTTTATATACCATTAATCTAGTGCAGTGTTTCTCAGCCTTGGCAACTTTAAGATATGTGGACTTCATATCTTAAAAAGGAGGCTCTCCAACAATTTAAGGATACTGATTTTCTTCATTAGCGTGGAAAGCATCCATGGATGGGAGGAAGTGCTCCATTGCAGATGGTCATTTTCTACAAATGGAGGGCAATAGGATGTAGGCAGACTCCTTTGCTTTCTCCCTCTGTTCTTCTCCTTTGCAGTCACTGTTTGCACTTCTTACCCAATTTAGTCACCTCCAAAAGTTAATTTCAATATGACTGTATTCCTAGAAAATGTAAGAGGATTCCTTTCCTCCTAACTCACTTGTAATTATTTGGAAGGGAAATCTCCTACTCTGTTAGCATAAGCACAGTACTAAAGAGTTTCAAAGATGGAAAAGGAATCAGACTTTACAGTATGTGGCTTCTTTTTTATTTATGATGTGTGGGAAAGGAATGCAACATTCTTTGGTACCACACACATTAAAAGTCGCCTTGCTGCAGGAAATTAGTGACCCTGGGAGCACTCATGATGAAAAAAACAAAAGTGTGTGTGTTGCAGGAACAATCCTTCATTTACAGGCAATGTATTTTGTTGTTTATTCGTTCAGTCGCTTCCGACTCTTCATGACTTCATGGACCAGCCCATGCCAGAGCTTCCTGTCGGCCATCAACACCCCCAGCTCCCCCAAGGTTGAGTCCGTCACCTCCAGAATATCATCCATCCATCTTGCCCTTGGTCGGCCCCTCTTCCTTTTGCCTTCCACTTTCCCTAGCATCAGCATCTTCTCCAGGGTATCCTGTCTTCTCATTATGTGGCCAAAGTACTTCAGTTTTGCCTGCCTTTAATATCATTCCCTCAAGTGGCTTTATTTCCTGGAGTATGGACTGGTTTGATCTTCTTGCAGTCCAAGGTACTCTCAGAATTTTCCTCCAGCATCACAGTTCAAAAGCATCTATCTTCCTTCGCTCAGCCTTCTTTATGGTCCAGCTCTCGCAGCCATAGGTTAGTACGGGGAATACCATTGCTTTAACTATGTGGACCTTTGTTGTCAGTGTGATGTCTCTGCTCTTAACTATTTTATCGAGATTTGTCATTGCTCTCCTCCCAAGAAGTAGATGTCTTCTGATTTACTGGCTGCAGTCAGCGTTTGCAGTAATCTTTGCACCTAGAAATACAAAGTCTGTCACTGCCTCCACGTTTGCTCCCTCTATTTGCCAGTTATCAATCAAGCTGGTTCCCATAATCTTGGTTTTTTTGTGGTTTAACTGCAACTCCTCCTCGCTTTCAGCTATCAAAGTGGTATCATCTGCATATCTGAGATTGTTAATGTTTCTTCCAGCGATTTTAACTCCAGCCTTGGATTCATCAAGCCCAGCACGTCGCATGATGTGTTCTGCGTACACGTTGAATAGGTAGGATGAGAGTATACAACCCTGCCATCCTCCTTTCCCAATCTTAAACCAGTCCGTTGTTCCGTGGTCTGTTCTTACCGTTGCTACTTGGTCGTTATACAGATTCCTCAGGAGGCAGACAAGGTGACTTGGTATCCCCATACCACCAAGAACTTGCCACAATTTGTTATGATCCACACAGTCAAAGGCTTTAGAATAGTCAATAAAACAGAAATAGATGTTTTTCTGAAACTCCCTGGCTTTCTCCATTATCCAGCGGATATTGGCAATTTGGTCTCTAGTTCCTCTGCCTTTTCTAAACCCAGCTTGTACTTCTGGCAATTCTCATAATATATTAATATATCATCCTTTTGGCTTTGTGCTAGCTGCGTAATCACATCTGGGGCTAGTTGAACTTATCCTCTGTTCATCCCCAGTAGCATTTTGACCATCTTCCGACCTGGGAGTCCCATCTTCCGATGGTATACCGACATATCTCTGGTTGTACTGATCCATTTAGTTTTCACGGCAAGAATACTGAGGTGGGTTGCTGTTACCTTCCCCAAGGATCGTATTTAGTCTGACCTCTCTGCCATGACCTTTCTGTCTTGGGTGTCCCTTCACGGTTTACCTCATGGCGTCATTGAGGTGCTCAAGCTCCAGCACCACAACAGGCAATGTATAGCAAGAGTTATTTTCTAAACTAGACAGAAATTGCCAAATGTAGTATGTGAAAGGAGCCCCAATTTAATCTTGCAAAGTATGTTCATTTGCACTTATCTCTGCTGCTGTGAGTGCTGATGTATCTCTGCAAAGATGTCAGCAAAAATAGAACAGGTTAATAAAACACTTGTGAGAATAAGAAATAGGAAGTGTTAAGTTTTAGCCACAGCTTTGATTGAGTGGGAGGCATGTGAAGTCACCAAGGGGGCTGACTGAATAAAATTACATCAAGGGGAACATAACAAAAAGGTGGGAGCATGAATGACAGTGGGCAGAACCAACATAAAAATTATCCAGGCTATATAAAACTTGTGGCTGAGTTGCTATATTGCTGGAAATAACCAGTCCCAACACTAATGAGACATAGCAAATAGGATTATGCCAAGCATTCAGAAGGGGTGCTTCATAAAGCACATTGACATGAGCAAAGTCCCTTTTTTTGAAGCATCACAGCCACGACATCCTCTGAAAGGCTTGTTTCAGCTTTGGTGGCTGCCCCAGCTGTGTGAACCTGGGACCATCAGTGAAGCAACTGTCCATGCACCCCCAGACCTTTGAAGTACTTGCACTGGGTCTTCCAGAGGATTCAGGCAGCTGTTTAATCTTCAAAGAGGGGTGCATTGTTCACTCTAATACACTTTATGAAGTGCCCCTTTCAAGTGCTTTGCACCGCCCAATTGACAAGGATAAAAGCTTCCACTTCCAGTAATAAAAGGTGCACCAACCGCCTCTCCAAACATAGAGTATTTTTGTAAACTCTCCAGAGTAGTAACATTAATACCATAATGATGGATAATGATCCATCATGACTTAATCTATCATAAATTTTTCTCAACTGGCTGGGGAATTCTGAGAGTTGAAGTCCACGTATCTTAAAGTTGCCAAGGTTGAGAAACACTGATCTAGTGCTTAGACCACATCTTGTGGCAATGAAATCCTATAAATTATGATAGATACTAGTTGTCATAAATTTCCTGAAACTGCTACATTTTTTCCAACTATGATGCCAGATTCTCCTTTCCTTTCCTTTCCTTTCCTTTCCTTTCCTTTCCTTTCCTTTCCTTTCCTTTCCTTTCCTTTCCTTTCCTTTCCTTTCCTTTCCTTTCCTTTCCTTTCCTTTCCTTTCCTTTTCTTTTTGCATCTAGGACCCTGCTGCTGGGCTTGCTAATTGATGCCCATTGATCAAACAGGAAGCATGATCTTTTTGCAGCCAGTTAAGAGCAAAGGTGACCGCCCAGAGTCTGCCAAGATAGAGATGGGCGGGGATAAATCCAAATAATAAATAATAAATAAATAAAGGTGGTTTGATAATAGTAAAAATGCTAAATTAACCTTAGCTAGTTACCTCCTGTCTACATTTTAGTGCTGGGTGGTTTCTTTTGCATCCAAGAATTTAGGAGTTCATTATTTGAACAAGGGCTGCGCATAGAGTAGAGAGATTAGAATGTGAACCAAGCTATTTTTGGCAGCATTCTGAGGCAGGACAAATGTGGAACAAGTGATAAATGTGTTTTCCTGATGATATTTTGCTTAATTATTATAAGGCAGTAGTTTGAAGGGGAGACATAGAGGCAAAGGAACATTTATGTTTTTCAGAAGCTTCCCCAAAGTTGAAAATTCCATTAGTGCTCTTTGATTGTGTTTGTGTTGTTTAATTTTACATGAGAGGGCTGCAATCCTCCTGCATTCATTTCTCAAAATAAGCCTCACTAAGCTCAATTGGACTCTCACCTTAATAATGTTTAGGATTTCATAGTGCTAATAGCAATTTATTCAAACATTCAAAAAAGGGAAAGGATATTTCTATAGGTGTTTTCGTATCAGCTAGAAAAAAAGGGATGTTGCAGTGACCCATTCCTGTGACATTTGTGTGTGTTTGTGTGTGTGTGATTTTATTGTTTAATTCTCTGTAAGGAGGGTGCAGTTTGATAATACTTACTAGAAATAGGTTGCCCTGAATCTAGTGAGAGCAGCTTTTTCAACTAGCTCTTGGGCTTATTTCTAAGAAGGCATGCAGGTGAAATATGTTCTTTGTCTGTTTTGGAAGTATATTTTGGGTTGAGGGGCTCCGTCCAGTTTGACTTTGATCCCACCAACCTTGGAATGTAGCTTTTGAAACCTTTTCTAGAACTGAGATAGACATAAAAAGCTCTTTATCTCTGGTGTAAACCTGTAATGAAGTAAACATTAAGAAATCATCAATTAGATGTCTTTGAACCTATATGAAGATTATTCCTTTAGGCTTGAGAGAATATATATGGAGGTGGGGGATGGAGAGAGGGAGAGAGAAAAGCAGTTTTGTGTGCATTTTGCTATGTAAGGCACACTGAAATACGTACTCATTTCCCTGTTTCTTTTTCTGAAATGTTGGCAGGTATGACTTATTTATGACCAGTATGAATAATGCTTTCTTTTGTTTATCTTGTTGCTTTTGAGCTCTAGCAAGTTTTACAACTGGATGGTCTCTGCCCATCTGCTAGATAGATGATTGGGACAGGAAGAACCACACACACACAAAAACACCAGGGTACTTTGCTATTCTTCAGTGTTTTACTGGATTTATTGTTTTTATTTATGGTGTCCTACCCTGAGATTCTTTGATAAAAGGTTGGTGGATATTCTGAAATTTCAGTTAGAAGGCAGGGCCATAATTACATGATACTCTGTGCTGTATAAGGTTGGTCAGTAAATTAATATGGTGCCTGCTGGGATGCTCATCTGAACTCCAAGCAGTCAAGGTGCAATTTGTAGATGGATTTACCTGCAAATGCTCCTTTGTATAATGTTTACTCTTCAGTTTGGCATAGTATGAGTCACATTCAGATGTACAAGAATTGTCCCCATTGCCAATAAGAGCGTGGAACAAGTATAAACTGGAACCATCAGAAACGTTCCCAACTTATTTTTCACACATTCAAATTACTATTTTCCTTCTTATAAAGTCTTTGTAAGATACTTTTGTGTTCTCATTTCTTACATTACTAAGGGTGGGGTAACGGTAGGGGAGAGAGGCATTCCTAGCATATTTGATACTTGGAGCAGATAATTTTTAACACTCCCCCCCCTTCATTGCTGATAGCCAGTTTGGTGTAGTGGTTAAGGCATAAGACTAGTAACCAGGAGACCATGAATTCTAGTCTGCCTTAGCCCCAAAGCCAGCCGGGTGATATTGGGCCAGTCACTTCTCTCAGCCCTAAGAAGAAGGAACTGGCAAACCACTTCTGAAAACTGCTGTGAAGAAAGTTGCAGGGGGAGGCACCAGGAGTCAAAACTGACTTGAAGGCACTATTTTTTCCCTCCATTGCTACTGTGCCTCCGCGACATGGGCAGTAGCAACCTGACCCCACACCCACTGCCAGCCTCCTTGTGTCCTCAGCAGCACCCCCCCCCTTTTTGCCTGCACCAGGGGAGATGCCCCCCTGCTCCGTGCACCACTGATTTAAGGCCACCCCAATATTCTGTGCTATTGCTCCAACTAGTTGTTTTACATACATAGAGATTTTTCACGTGTGTGAATCATGGGGAAAATGTTCTCCAACTTGATTCTAATTTTGCTTAGAAATGGAGACCCTCATCTCAAATAATGCAACCTTTTGCAAGCAGTTCTCAAATATAAGAATAATCCAGTGAGGAGAGTCAAGTCCGTGCCAGCAGAATGGGGAATATTATTCCTGGATATAGTCCTGCAAGTCCTGCAATTCCCTCTCCAATTCCATGTCATGCCCATTGAATCTCTGAATGTTTCCATGCCTTGGAGATGTATATTCAGATTTCCTAAATGTCAGGACACTAATTGGTATGTCTCCTTTTTACTTGGCTGTATATTGGCTTTAATGTAATATTATATGGTTGTTGTACAGTATGGCATGGGGTTTTTTTTTTGTAGATATGTACAGTCTACGTTTGGCAGCACAATAATGTCTTTTAAAAATTAAAAATGATGCCTGATTATACAAGGAGCAGGAAAAGTAAAAAGTGACTGAGGTTAGCCTGATGGTTGGACTAGAAGACCTCCAAGGTCTCTTCCAACCCAATGATTTTATGATTAGACGAGTTGTAGCTGGAGAAATAAACTCAAAGGCTTCTGTAACAGCCTGATTGGTAGAAGTGGCCAAGCTCTGAGAGCTACTCCGAAGCCTAGCAATCCTTTTCAAAAGCTTGGGGGGGGGAGGATTCCCCTAAGAAACTCCAAAGCACTAGTTACTATGGCAGTCAAAACAGGAGCCATCTGGACTGTTTGCAAATTATTTAAATGCTCCAATTCAACACCCTTCCAAAACAATTTCTACATTTTTGTGAGTGAGAGAGAAACTGTGTGTGTGTATGTGTAACCTCAGTTCTTCATAATCCAAAGTCGTGATTTTAACACTGAACCATGTTTTTTTGAAAAAGTTTTCACATTCCTGTCTATTTATCTAATGTACATTGGATCACATTTCTCTCTCTCTCCTTCTCTCTTTATTGTAGTTGTATATTTTTATTTTTTTATTTGTCCACTCTTGAGAACGTATTTTTTTAAATTGTAGAGCAACAAATAAATGCAGTCAATGAACCAATCAATATATTTTGCTTTAATTTAAGGCACAATTCAATCCGACGACAGCTCAATCTCTCCAACCCTGACTTCAACATCCAGCAGATCCAAAAGCAGGAGCAACTGACGGGGATTGGACGCATCAAGCCGGAGCTGTATAAGCAAAGATCAGTAGACACAGATGATGGTCGGAGAAATAATAGCAAGTCTTGTGGGAAACTCAATTTTATTGTAAAATATGATTGTGACTTAGAACAACTTATAGTGAAGATTCACAAAGCTGTCAGCCTGCCAGCAAAGGATTTTTCTGGGACTTCAGATCCTTATGTCAAGATCTACTTACTTCCAGATAGGAAAACAAAACATCAGACTAAAGTGCACAGAAAAACTCTTAACCCAGTGTTTGATGAAGTTTTTTTATTTCCTGTTCCTTACAAAGATTTGAGTTCAAGAAAACTTCACTTCTCGGTGTATGACTTTGACCGCTTCTCCAGGCATGACTTGATTGGCCAAGTGATAGTGGATAATTTTTTAGAGTTATCCGACTTTCCCAGGGAATGTAATATGTGGAAGGATATTGAATATGTCACCAATGTAAGTATATCCTTTTTAATTCTGAAATTCACTATTTTGTTAACACTGTCAGCCTATTTATCTGTGAACAAAATGAAAGATTCATGGGGAGAACCCAGGATGTATCAACCTAGTGCAAACATCATCAGTAGTAAATGTATTGTTTATAGAGGAATTACTTTCTTGTTACAAAGGTATTTGTCCCTTATTTCTGAACTCCCTTCCTAAATATTAGAAGTGTGTGGAGATCTCCTGATCCCTCTTGAGGCCTGATCCAGAGATCTGAGAAAGGCCCAACTTGTTCCTGATAGTTCTGAAGGTAATCTAGTCTGACTCAGTGTCTTAACATTAGTAACATTAGCCATAGCTCAGGAGATTAAAATTGTGAAGAATGTTGTACTCGTCTCCCGTAGTATAGTATAGCTGTATTCTTTTCCTAAAAGAGTAGATTTACATTACGCTGGAATTGTATACAGGAACAAAACCTGCCAAATTTCATAGAAAGTGGTGCAGTGGTCATACCTCTGCACTCTTTTAAAATACCATAAAAAAACTTTGTTGTTTGGGGAAGGATATAACTCACTTTACAATAACAGTAGTCTCTGTGGTGAGGAGCATTGCTTACAAATTCTACACAGATAGATGGAGGTTTTGTGCAATGGGCAGTATGCAAGGAATGTTGATGCTGCTTTCTTAGTGTTACAAAGATGATTGTTGGAAAGGGAGGTGGAACTAGAAGGAATTAACTCATTGGTCGTTCCCCATAAGATAAATCATATACTAGGGCAAGTCATCTTGCTAATGGCTCACAAAGCACAATCACACAATTTCTCAGGAAAGGACACAGTCCAAGAGTAAGGTAGAGTACATGGTTAAACTAAGGTTCTCTCTCAACCCCCATTTATTACTTTTTTATTTATTTAAGTAATAAAATAAATAAAATTAAATGCAAATCCCTATAAAGTACTTTCCTTACTAGCTTGGATTTTCTGACAATAGATGCTACTTTATAAGTGATGATCACTTTTTAGACATTAGTAGACACTACAAACTTGTTTCTGAATTCACAAACTTCAACATTCACTTCCCCAAACTTTCTAGAATCCATCTTGATTTTATAACCTAAGTATCCTAGATGTGTTTCTCTAATTTTTTGGAAGCTCTGAAGGCCCTTTACCCATGTGCCCCACAACCGACATCATCAAGACAGGGATAAAATCTGCTGGTTTTGTCCCTTTTCAATTGTTAAGAGAGGAAAACCACACATATATTTGCCATGTACCAGAAAGTCCCCAGTTTAAGAACGAGTTCCGTTCCCAAGGTCTGTCCTTAAGTCGAATTTATATGTAAGCTGGAACAGTATTATTGTATAATACTGTATAAGTAGTGTATTGTAGAGCGCCACAAAGATGATCTTGGGGAAGCTAGGCAGAGGGAGTCATAGTTACAAAAACAAAATTATACTTTAAGCCCAGGCAACAATGCAAGCGTGAGAAAGAAGCTCAGATTGACTCCTTATTAATTCATTATAAGAGATATGTAGGGGAGAACTCAGTCAGACTTTCAATATTCTGTTATTATAGCTTATATCAATAAACTATAGTTCCAGTCAGATTTGTTTCCTAACCTGGCCTACATCGAAGGGCTGACACATACATGGTTCAGCAAATATACGGTATTTGTGAAGCTTTCCTCCATTCTTTCAGTGAAATATATTGCAGTGCTCTCAAGAAGTTGATTTCACAAAAGCAAGGAGGAAAAAAATAGGAAGAGGACTTTGAGAACCAAGAAGACTGGAGGAGAGCAAATGTTATCACCGGAAGGAAGGAAGGAAGGAAGGAAGGAAGGAAGGAAGGAAAGAAGGAAAGAAGGAAAGAAGGAAAGAAGGAAGGAAAGAAGGAAGGAAGGAAAGAAGGAAGGAAAGAAGGAAGGAAAGAAGGAAGGAAAGAAGGAAGGAAAGAAGGAAAGAAAAGGGAGGATCTGGGAAACCTTAAGCCAACAGCCTGATGTCTACACTGGGCAAGGGCTTCAAACAGATTATCAAACAGCATGTCTCTGAGCACTTGGAAACACATGCTACAAATAACAAGAGCATGGGCTGGATCAAACAAATCATGCCAGGCTAATCTCATCTCCTTTTTTGTCAGATCTTCAAGATAGGCCAGGTCAGGAAACAGACAACACAAGGACTGCTGGAATTCTCTTGTTATAAGATGCAATCTTGAAAACCTGTCAAATGGTACTCAAGAGGAGGCAAAACTCAGAGAAAGTGATATTTTCCTGATAAGAAACCCATGAATTCTGTTTGCAAATTAATATTTTCTAGCTTTCTGTTGATTTAAACGTTCATAATTAAAGGGTGATTTAAGACTTCTTCATATTTACCTACAGCCTCCCTTTAGGGGGAGTTGGGGGCAGAGATGGTTCTCACACATGGTAAATTTAGTCTCAAATCCTTGTGTGGTAAGCATTGTGTCAAATACTTGGATTTTTGCCACATTTCATGAACCTTTTGCCTGAGCTGAGTGATAAGAAAAATAGAACTGATTTACTGTGCAGAACAGAAAACACATGGACACGTTTTGACCATGCTCAGCTCTAAATCTTAACTGTTCCAATCTCTTTTATTTATTCATCAGTTTTAAACATACTTGCCCCTGAAACCACTGCACTTATTTCTGAATAAATATATTTAGGAATTGTATTGTCTCTGTTTAGTTTACCATTTCCCAAGGGATTCTGCTTTACTTGTACTTAAACAGTGAGCAGTCAACCCCAAGAGGTAATAGTAGCTTGAAAAATTGAGCAAACTCCATGGGTCATTTGTTGTTTATTTGTTCAGTCGCTTCCGACTCTTCGTGACTTCATGGACCAGCCCACGCCAGAGCTTCCTGTCGGCCGTCACCATCCCCAGCTCCCCCATGGTTGAGTCCGTCACCTCCAGAATATCATCCATCCATCTTGCCCTTGGTCGGCCCCTCTTCCTTTTGCCTTCCACTTTCCCTAGCGTCAGGTTCTTCTCCATGGGTCATATCCACAGCCAAAATGGTGTTTAGAGAAGAGGAAAAACATACTTTAACCCTGGAATAGCTAAAGATGACTTTACGCAGGATCAACTTTGGGCAGGGGGTGAGATGAAGGGAACATTTGTTTGCCTTCTAGTTTTGAGTTTGCTTGATTTAAATCAGTCTGCCTAGCTCAGGTACAACAGCAACAGCAACAGCAAGGAGGTTTCACAGGTATTAATAGCTGTTCGATCTAATGTACTATGCTTATGCTGCTTTCTGATCAGTGTAATATGCTTTTATTTCTGGTGCTGCAATTTATTATATCATTTCTAAAAGGAATGGAATTCAAGATGATACCATCATGTTGTTGCTGATTGCAAAAGATTATATCTCAAGCAAGAATCTGACATTTCCTCCTAATCATAAAAATAGAGGCCAACCATTTTCTCTCTCTTTCTCTTTTAAAAGAAAGAAAATCCATTTCAGTTCTGGGTGTTCAGCTTCTGAGAACGGTTTTCTTTTTGGATTCAGAAAATGCATTTGATAAAGCCTTGTGCAGATTTAGCTATCATTGTAAACTGGAAACGTATATTGGCTTGCTCCAGTGGACTGAATAGCAAGCAATGGATATGCAGAGATATTTTTGAGCATCCTGAAGTAGCTGCTATTGGACAAGCTACCCATGAACTGTAGGGATGTGCAATCCAGTGAAACTAGGCAAGAAGAAGTTTGGTGAGTGGCGAAGGCTGCATAAAAGTGCCATCTGTCAGAATAGGGAGCTTTTGATGGTGGGAGCCACTCTTAACACTTTGTGGGTACCTCGGGGCCACCATGGATGGAGTGATGATGCAAAGTGGTCAGAACCAGGATTTTTTAAGAATGTTGGGGAGCCAGGAGGTTTACTTTGTTTTATAAATTATTTTGTTGTTGTTGTTGTTGTTTATTCGTTCAGTCGTTTCCGACTCTTCGTGACTTCAACAAAACTATATTTTGTGTGTTTCCCACCTCAAAATGGCAAAAAAAACATGCCACCAATTTCTGCCAGCTGTGGTCAAAGGTAGGCATAAAACAGGGCTTCAGAGCAGCAGACTACTTACCCCTGATCTAAGAGGACCCTGAAGTTCAATTTGATGAATTAATGGACTAGTTATGGACTCGTTTGAATCATCAAGTAATTGAAATCAATTAGAAAAGATATATACTGCACAGAACCCTCAAACTCCCGGGCCTCTGGTAGAGGACCCGAGGTTGAGGAAGACACATACCACCCATAGGGGTGAGAAGGGAATTTTTAAATTACTTCTGTTCCCTTTTGGAGTCACACATACTTATAAATACTTCTTTTATGGAAAGGAATGATTATTGTTAATTAAAATTGTAAAGTTTGTGTGTGTGTGTGTGTGTGTGTGTGTGTGTGTATACTGTGTATATATAAAAACTGTGACTCCAAAAGGGAACAGAAGTAATTTACTGTGCATAAATTAATTTGTTGTTAATATATATTGTATTTATTTCTGAGGCTGCACAATTATATGAAGAGTCCTGTAGAGCATGTAGTGTTGAGGACAGCAATTGAAGAGGATATGTCAGAAGCAGGTAATGAGAAGACATTCTGTCTTTCAATAACTGTTCATTCCAGAATAGTTATTTGCCCAATATCAATGAGCAAGTTATATATAATTGTCAATAAGCAAGTTATATATGTCAGTAAAATGTGCAAAGGTTAGTCTCAGCAAATGGCAACACCTAATTGAGCTTGTCTAGGGTCAGGCACTAAGCAGAATTGGACTTCATTAGTACTCAGATGGAAGTTCACCAGGAAATACTAGAATTCTAGACTGTAAAATTGAATAATATATAAGAAGGCAGTGGTGAACAACTTCAGTATTTCTGTGAACAGGAGTCAAGTGAAAAAAGGCTTTACTTGTACATTCATTCGTTCGTTCGTTCGTTCGTTCGTTCGTTCGTTTATTTATTTATGCATGCATGCATGCATGCATGCATGCCACTGCCCATCTCCTCCCAGGGTTTAAGACTTTAAGCAGTATTATTTCACCTTTGTATTTGATGGACAGCATTCTCCAATTTGGTGCATCCAGATGTGTTGGTTTGAAGTTTCCAGCTCATACAGTTTTAAACATGCTAGTTTGGGATTATGGCTGCTGACATTTAATATATTTGGAGAGTACAGTGTTGGAGAAATTGCATTATAACCTGAAAAATAGATAGCAAAAAGTTTTACAAGGGTAGGGAGAATTTGATTTTTTTGCCACCATAGATTAACATGTCTCTCCTCCTCCAACATCTGTGAGGGTAGGGAGAAGGAGAAATCTGCTTCTGTCTAGCCTTGTTGAGTCAAATGCATCTGGAAGGTTAAACAAGGTCTTGGGTTTGTTATAATTGTGCAACTAAAAAGCGTTGAATACCAAGTGATGTAAATAAGAAAGAAACCTCACCACTGAGAGGGAAAAAATAATTGTTCTTCACACTTGACATGGAAGAATCACTTTTTGTAACACTTCTGTTAGTTCACTGTCAACATTTTTTTTAAAAACTTGTTTTTTTAAAAAAAACTTGTGATCGTCTTCATTTCTAAGCCACCTTTTCAGTACTGACAGTTGGTTCCTTTTAATTTTTAGAAATTGACAACTTTTAAAAATATGTAATGAGAGTTCCTGTTAACCCAGAATTTTAAGATTTTAATAGATTTTAAGACTGGGGACAGGTATAGCTTTTTCAAAGCTGAAGGTGATATGAAATAGGCATTGTGCCTGGGGTACGTACATTCTGCCTTACAAAGCCAACAGTAGGATTTGTTGTATAGTTTGTGTAACCTTTGCAAATATATTTGACAAAGGTTGATAGATGGAAATGATCCCTGTATGCTAAACGTGTCTCATCATCATGATCATCACCACCACCGCCACCACCACCACCAGTTCAGACCCTCGCTAATCTTTAAGTGACTGCCTTTATACAGTAGGAAGAAGACAAGGTGTTAAACACTCCCTTCCAGAAGACTCCTATGCTAGCTTGTGGTTTGAGTGCCAGAATAAGGCCTGTGGTAGCCTGATTGTTGCAATCTTTTTCTCTTCTAGTTTGAAAGATAATAAATGTACACTGAACTGGCAGAATGTACACCTTTACATAATGTAAGAAAGTAAAATAAAATTATTACAATAGCTTCCTTGAGCCCCAGATATTTTAAATACAAATTCTTCTGGGACACTCTTTAGAGTCAAGCTGTACCTTGTGTAGGCTTTTGCCCTCAGACATGCCAAGAGGTCACGAGGTTACATAGATCTTATATGGTAAGTTGATTAAAGACATGTCGATGAAGATTCTCAGTCATCCAGGTGGAATTGTCTGTAGGTTGAGTCATGGCAACTGGATTTCTTTCTTTTGGTTGAAACGTTTCACTGCTTGTCCAAGAAGCTTCTTCAGTCTGAAGAAGCTACTTGGACAAGCAGCAAAACGTTTCAACCAAAAGAAAGAAATCCAGTTGCCATGACTCAACCTACAGTTGATTAAAGACAGTTTGAGTATGTGCACATGAAAGCAGAAGATACCAAATAAAGAAAGAATGGCTTTGCAACTGATAAGGAAACAAGTTAACCACTAAAACAGGATCTCCTTCATGGTGTGAAAACATTACAAACCCCTTCTCAGAAATGCAGTACAGCAGCTTTGATATAGAAGTTGAGCCAAAGCCCTAATTGGTATCCTAACAAGCTGAATTTCCAGGAGGAAGAGATTAGGAGGTGTGGCAGTATACATCCTTGAGTCCTACTTTCTTGCAAGGCATGACCTCTGTGACCAATTACTCACAATGGACACAGATTGTCAGAATAATAAAAATTCCATCCTTAAGGGTGTTTCTTGAGAAGTACAGAGAAGGAATCTGTGAACTTAAAAGAAACATATAGCAGTCATCCCCTAATATCAGTAAATATACAAATCGATTCAAGCTGAGTTCTTATTCCAACCCATCACATATAAACACATACATTCACTCACAGACAAAGCAAAAATAAATTATGAAAATATCTAATCAAAATTATAAAGCAGACAAGGGCAGCACTGCTGCTTATGTTCCTTGAAGAAAGAATGCCTTTCCAAAAAGAAAGATTGTGGTCTGTTGGTGAAACACCAGCAAAGAGGATGGCAATCTAGTCACCCAAGCTAGTGACTTCTACATTTTGGTGCAGCCACTGAGAAGGCTCTTTCTCTTGTCCCAAACAAACATGCCTCTGCCACAGCTAGGAGAGAAACGTCTCGCAATTAGTTGTGAGGGAAGAGGCAGTCCCTAAATTATTCTGACAATAGGGTAAAATAGCTATAAAATTTGAGGGCTCTTGGATTTTGACCTTTTAAAAATAATCAGGAAAAAGTGCAACTTAGTAAGTTTTGATATTCAGTATGTGCTCTGTGTGTGTGGGTCGCTGGGTATGTGTCTATGTGAACATGCACATAATATAGATAACCTACAGGACTACTACAGCGTTCATGTGACAGGACAGACCCCCTCTGTCATGGCACCTGCCCTATGGAATAGCCTCCCCCCAGAGATACAAACAGCCCCTGACTCTACTGGCCTTTTGGAAGGCCATGAAGATCTGGGTCTTCTTATAAGCATTGGGGCCAGGATATTGAGTTATTGAAGCTCTGGCGAGGGGGTATGTGAGAAGTGAGGTTTTTATTGGGCCTCATTGTGGGTTTTTTTTCCCCCTTTGGTTTCATGGATTGGATGTTTCTACTTTGTTTGCAACTCAGAGTCTCATTGGATATATTAATAAATAAATAAATTAGTGGTGGTGGCAGCATCTATAATAAGCCATGATGGCATCAAAATACCATGTGTCACAACATTGTGGGAATGGTACAGTGATGCCTGACTAAAGTAGGTAAGTCATGTGATTTGGGTGCTGACATCACAATCCATGCGTCATCATCTGCCCCTCCCACAAACGCTTGTGATTAGTACATATGCAGTGCATATGTTCCTTTTTCCAACCCAGCACCAAATTTCTTCACTGTAATTTTGTAAAGTCTTTGCTGAGAACTGATTCTAGCTCTGTATTAGGGGATTTTGACTTTGAGGAGTGAACCTTTGCCTAAAACTTTTCATCTTTACACAGTCTTCACCTCACACTAGAAATAATTCATACCTGGTAAATGCTTTCTCTCTCAAACTCAAGCTCCTGTTTTCCTTTTTCTCAAGATGCTTCTGAGCTATTTCCTCATCCATGTGAGCTTTAAAACTCTTTTTCCAGTGTTAATACACGAATACTCATTTCTGTGATGACCACCTTCTTTCTTTGCATTTTCAACCTCTTTAACAAGGCTGAGAAACAGCAGGTTCCAGCTTCTTTTCAAGTAAGGAAGACACACATTCAATGACACCAGAAAATTCTAATTTAACTAATTTCCTGTTTGATCTATTCCTAGATCTGTTCAGTCTGAGTCTGTGTTATATTAGATCCTAGTTCTGTGCTCTTTTGTGGAATAATTTTATGGGTGTTCTGCATTTCTGTGATATTCATAATATTATAGTTGATTAGAAACAGATCTTTAAGCACAGCTGCAGTATTCTTGGTTTTCACTGCAGCTCTCTGGACTGAGATTAAACATCCATTCTTCATCTGTGAACATTCAGCTGAATTCTTGAGCCAAAAATTCACTCCAAGCAGTTTGATATACTTGATTATGATCTGATTTACCTTTAATTTGGGTGGTAGTATGGGGACTTACCTTTACACTCTCACTCTCTTTGTTTGCTGTTGTTTTTGAACAGTTTAACAAAATTTCCCATCTGCCTCTTTCCAGACGAAACTACATAAAAAAGTTTGCTAACTCTGTGAATTAATTTTAAAGATGTTGGTGATGTTGATGGTGGTTTAATTCATGCAGCTTAATTTGATTTTATTTGTCCTCCTGAACTGCATATTCTTCAAGTGCCTCAAGCTATTTTTAGCCTTTAAACCTCACAAGATACCACAGCCATCAGCCATTCCTCTATATTGAACAATTCTTTTTTTCCCCATTTCCTCCTCCTCCTCTAGCTATATAGATTTTACAAGTCTTGTGTATAATATAACCTTGTAGTTTCTGTTTTTTGTTTATAATGCTATTGTCTGTCTTTTAGCAGCTTCCAGTCTTCAGATCTTGTTCTTTTTTTAGAAACAGATAATATAAGATTGGATATTAATACCTTGGGTTCAAGAGATACTAGCAACAACAACTTTTGGCACTGCCCAGTTGGACGGTGCTGAAGAAAAAATAATAAATAAAAAAAGTTGGTTCCCTAATCATCATTCTGGGTCAAAAGAAAGGAAAAAATACTTGACCATCATATTTACCTCAAGGATATTATTCTCTCCTTTCAAATTAGTTTAGTGTATATTACAGTAATAGCATTTGGAAGCAAAGTGTTGATGTTATGTGCTGTCATAGAACTTTTATGTGTCACCATATCCTTTTGAGCTAGGGGAGGATTGTTTGAGGTTCGGTTTTAATTTGGAAGTTTTTGAAAGCCCAATTCAAGCATGAGTTACATATTTAAGTTAGAAACAAGGAGACTGGATTATAATCTATTACAGCCTTGATTTTCATTTTTTTTTCTTTTTATTTCAACTTGGGTATTCAGTTTCTTCAAGATGAACCTTCATTGGCTGTGTGCTTTGCTATTCTAATACGATACAGTTTAATATTCATTCAATGAATTCAAAGCCAGTTTGGTCTAGTGGTTAAGGTGCTGGGCTAGAAACCAGGAGACTGTGAGTTCTAGTCCCGCCTTAGGCATGAAAGCCGGCTGGGTGACCTTAGGCCAGTCACTCTCTCTCAGCCCAACTCACCTCACAGGGTTGTTGTTCTGGGGAAAATAGGAGGAGGAAGGAGTATTAGGTATGTTTGCTGCCTTAAGTTATTTATAAATAAAGGCAGGATAGAAAATTAATTAATTAATTAATATTAAATTTTTTGTCCAGACCCTGCTATTTTTTGTGCTTATGCATACATATATGCACATAATATACAAATGAAATCACATGGACACATGCTTTGGACAGTGGGAGTTGGCAACCCTCCTAAACAAAGTAGGGAAGCTGGGCAATGTATAGGATTTTTGTCTTGGTTTCGTGTGTGTGTGTGTGTGTGTGTGTGTGTGTGTGTGTGTAATCTTGTCTTTTATTGTGGGTTGTTTTCCCTCCTTACAGCAAGTGGCAACCCTTAGATAACCTTGACTGATTTTGAAAAAAGCTAAGCAGGGTCAGACCTCTTTAGGACTTGGATGGTCGGCTGTCAGGAACTCCCAGGCTGTAGGGAGTTCTGTAGACTTTCATGGACAAGTCCATGTAGTTATCAGGAGTTGAGCTCATCTCAAAGAAGACTATATTTCCTTTTAATTAAAAATGATATAACCTCTTTAGATAAATTTCCTTTATGGAACTGTACCACACATTGTTGTGATGGAGCTGGGAGCTGAGGGAGTAGAGAGTGCATTCCAGGCAGATAAGCGTTCTCACAGCATGCACAGCTTGGAGAGTGGGGCGGGGGGGCGAGGAAGGAAGTTAGACTAGCACCGCCCTAAGACTCCCAAGGGTATTTTTCCCCTTAGCTCAGTTTAGGAACCTTTAGTCTGGCAAATTTCTGTGTAAGGTAGAAATAATAAAGAACTAGAGTTGAAACTCCGACTCAGCGTTGTTTCTCCGCCGATTACCCTGACAATTGTAGAGATCATGTCATTAAAAACAGTTTGTCGTCATCAAATCATTCTTGCCCCATGCAAAATATGCCATGTAGATTCCTTATGCCCCTTCCAGCAACCACTGGATATATTGAAGGGGGACTTGGAGAGAGGGAAAATACAGAGAACTTATTTCCTTCCCTCTCAGGATCTTTCTCCTCAGTGGGCATAATCACCATAGAACAGCCTTTCTCAACTTTTTGACCCTGGAGGAACCCTTGAAATATTTTTCAGGCCTTGGGGAACCCCTGCACATTCAGGCTCAAATATAGGCCAGAAGTTACAAAATTATTATATTTGTTTCTTGTGTAGGCCTGTATTTATGCATTAACAGGGTTCTTAAACTGAAAATAAAGAATGAAACTTACTTCTTTAATGTGAAGTTGCCCAAATTTGAAATATTTTTTTAATAAATCGTGATCTCCCAGGGAACCCCTAGTGACCTGTCACGGAACCCTAGGGCTCCACAGAACCCTGGTTGAGAAACCCTGTCATAGAAGGTAACAATATACAGTACAAGAATTGCACAGGTTTATTGAATTTAAGCTTAAATTCAGCTGTCCCTTTTTTATCTGTCTCAGTTCCAGCACAACTAATTAGAGATACATTGCTGATCAACACAAATTTCCCAACTAATGTGATCAGCGAGGTTATCTAAATTAAGAATCAGATGGTTACCAAAAGTTGTCTTGTAGCTCCTTGATTCCAGAAAGATTTCACAGTGTGGAAAAGATAGTAAGAATACTAGAAGGCAAAAAGCAAAGCAACAACAACAAAACAGCTTGCTATAGAACAGAGATGCTCTTACACTACACTCATACTACATAATACCCTTCACCCAGCTTACTCATAGAGCTCCTCTTTGTCTCCTATTTCATAACTAAAAGTGTTGGACTCTTTCTAACTCGTTTCCATCAATTTTGTCATAGAATATTGTTACAATTGAGAAGACAATTTAGGCGTGGTGGCTCGGGTAAGACGCCAGGCTTGTCGATCGGAAGATTGCAAGTTCGGACGTTCGAATCCCTAGCCCCACATGACGGAGTGAGCTGCCGCACTAGCCCCAGCTCTTGCCAACCTAGCAATTAGAAAGCATGCAAATGCAAGTAGATGAATAGGTACCACTTCAGTGGGTAGGTAACAGCGTTCCGCGCGCATCATGCGGCCACATGACCACAGAAGCGTCTTCGGACAACGCTGGCTCTTCGGCTAAGAAACGGAGATGAGCACTGGCCCCTAGAGTCAGACACAACTGCACAACTGTGCAGGGGGAACCTTTACCTTTTACTAGCTCTTCTTGGGCAATTGACTCTTGGTACATTTATCCATCAGTCATACTTTGAACTTCTCCTAGTCTTTAGCACATTATTGTTTTAGTCCACCTAGCATGCTGTTGCATTTCAATGCACCAGGGTGTTCAAATAGACTGTATTTACTTCATTAGACTGAGTATTCATCATTTAGCTAATTAATCTCCTTATCCATTATGATCTCTAGAAAAGGCCATTTGCTGGGCAAGCCTGCAAAGTGGTTACATTCTTTTCAGACATGGGATCTCTCTGGTTACATTCTGTTCAAACATGGGATCTCTTCCTTGGTCACTGTATGTCCAAAGTTCCCTTCAAGCAAGGGGTTTCCTTGCTATTTTCCTGGGGAGTAGTAGGAAACAAATTAATTCTGTGAACAATTTTCAAACTGAAGGGAGAGCTTTATAATACCTCTGCTTTCTACAAATATGTGCTTTTTGAAGAACCTTCCTACAGTATTTCTTTTAGTATTGTTATTGAAGTGGTAAAAATCTCTTGTCCTAGAAGACCACGCGTGTATGCATTGTTATTCTATTTGAAATAAGCTGTGAAAAACTGGGACAGTAGCTCAGTGGCAGAGCATCTGTTCTCCATGCAGAAGGTTCCAGGACCAATCCCACCCATCACCTTCTAGGGCTGGGAAAACTCCTGCTTGCCCAAATTCCCATAGAGCTGCTATCAGACAGTTTCAGACAGCTAACCCTAACCAGTGGCCTAACTCAGTATGAGGTAAATTCCTTATACTGCTACTCCAGACTTAAAGCCCTGGATTGAAGATAAGTGTTCACTTTATGCCGTTGAACTGGCTCTATATCAACCTAATGGAAAGATTGACTGCTGTGATTCCATGTGGTCAAGGTTTGACATGTTTAAAAACTGAGTTGCTTTTATATATTTATATAATTGTTTGTATATTTCTTTTCTTTTTCTTTTTTCTCTTTTTTGGGGAGAGATTGTATTCTGTAGTCCTTTGTTTTCCATTTTTGTAATAATAATATCATCATTGGCAAAAGCAGCTTTGTAATCCAGTCATTGTTGACCTGTCCAAGAAGGTCCTGATAGTGCTCCATTTTTGTGAGGTCGGATTAGATAGCATTCTTTTTCAACTTTGGTACCTGTTCTTTGGAACAGCCTCCCTCTAGAACATGGCTTTCCAAACTCTGTGTTGGGACACGTTAGTGTGTCAGCTGCAATGTCTGGGTGTGTCACAGCTTCTGCTGCCTCCGAGCCCTGCCAGGATTCCACGCAGGTCCTAGTGCCTGCCTTGTGCCTGGCTGCCTCCAAACCTGCTGTGATTCCGCGCAGGTCCTAGTGCCTGCCTTGTGCCTGGCTGCCTCCAAACCTGCTGTGATTCCGCGCAGGTCCTAGTGCCTGCCTTGTGCCCTGCTGTAAGAGTGTGTCATGAAATAATGCCCTGCTGTAAGAGTGTGTCACGAAATAATGCCCTGCTGTAAGAGTGTGTCGCGAAATGATGCCCTGCTGTAAGAGTGTGTCGCGAAATGATGCATGTCTAAAAAGTGTGTCACCAACATGAAAAGTTTGGAAAGCTCTGCTCTAGAAGTTAGAAGTTACTGACCACCTCAGTAATAGCCTTTCGAGGCTGAACATGCCAGAGTGCATTTGGAATGTGATCCTTCACCACCATTTTGGTTTTATATTATGCTTTTTCTTTTTCTTTTTCGTTCTCAACTATTACTGTGGATTTTGTTCTGCGGTTATAAGGGCTATGAAGTACATTATTTATTTACTTACTGTTTTATTACAGTGATGTTTTATTGTATTTATGTTTTTATTACTGTGGATATTTGTATTTTATTTTGTTGTAAGCTGCTAAGAGATGTAATTATTTGGTGGCAGACAAATTTAATAATCAAATAATAAATAAATGTGCAAAGATAGATATAGATATATAGATATATTCATCAATATTCTTAACACACACTTATTTATTAGAAATTTTTTGTTGGTTTAGCTGATTGGCAAATATATTTTTTATCCAAGAGAAAATGACATCAGTCTAGAAAAGAACAGCTTGTTGTCTGTCATATTGTGGTAGATAATGAGAGATAATGGGATTTTTCTCATTCTGCTCCAATAAATATATGTTTTTGTTTGTTTTTTCAAACAGACGCATAATTTTAAGGACTAATCTATGGCTTTTGCTGTGCTGTGCTGCATATTGTGAAGTTCATCAAAGAACCATTCAGTTCAATTGAAATTGTATATTATTAGAATTTTAACTCCAAAAGCAATTTCATGCAGAACGGTGCCATAACTAATCTGTATTTACAAATACTTCTAGATTTTCCCAGCTGAACAAATGGCAACTTCTTGCAGAAGATATTTAAATCAGGAAATAGCGTGGGGAGAAAGAACCATTTTTCTGGTGTGCAAAGCAGCCACATAGGAGATTGTAGGAGGTTGTAATCACAATATATCTTACTTGACCCTCAGTTTTCTAAATCGACAAGAGGGAAAAGAATGTCAGCTCATGACATATCTGAAGGCAGAGAAAATAGTCTGCTTGAGAACTGCAAAAGGGAGTGGAGAAAACATAAATGACTGTCATATTCAAAGCCAAGCAAAAGGAATGACAGAAAAATATCTCATTGGTAAGGAGGCAGTGCCCCATTTTCATTGCCTCTGCTTTATGGTAAAGAAATATTACTTTACTATGGACTATAAAATTGACTAAGTTAATGTCATGGGCCACTTTTTTCCCTAAAGAATGAAAGCAATTATTTAAAATATATTTTAATAATTAGGTGATCTGATTTTCCTAAGGAGTTTGCATTGTATCCACCAGAAGTAGCAATGAATGGACCCATATGTATGAGATTTACTCTCAGGTTAAGTCCCTATAAAGTTACACATAGTTTTTATTGAACTATCAGCCTATGATATTTTTGTAATAACAGCCTACAGCTTTTTGGCCACAAAGTTTAAGATAGCTAGCATGTGAGTGTGGAATCTGTTATATAATATAACAATCTATAATTTACCCATTCTCAAAATACTGTAAGAGAGAAACGGAGGTGTGATGAATTTATTTCAAATTAGGCCAAATTCAATTATGCCTGTGAAATACAGATTTGACTGAGAAAAAAGCAGACTGCATCCCAGCCCAGTTCAAGGATTGATCTATAAACTATAGCTAAAGATTGCTAGTCACAAATATCATATAGATTCGTACACTGCCTGGCCAGCATTTTACTGCACAAATCCAAAAATAAAGTTTTACATTGGTGTAGTGAATATTCCCTAATTGGTGGGTTAATCTACTGAATGGAAATGAGACACTATTGAGTAATAATGGACTTAGGAGACAATATAAAACTTTGGTGTGAAGGATATGAGTAATTAAGCCCTTTAACTATTTGCCAGAAACTCATTATACAAACATTTCCCAGCATTTTATTGAACACCTTTCAGAATAAAATATACACCTTCTAAAAACTACATTTTCTAGGACTAATATACTTCTTTTTTTAGCTTTTCATTGAACAATAACAAAAAGGGATAAAAACCATTACAATCATGAAGATAGCACAGAAAGTGCTGATAATACTGTAGATGCCAAAAGATTAAATGAAGATGCCCTTGTCATCTCCCATATAGACTATTGTAATGCACTCTACATGGGGCTACCCTTGAGGAGTATCCGGAAGCTTCAACTGGTCCAGAATGCGGCCGCGCGGACAGTTACTGGGGCCAGAAGATCGGCACATGTGACACCTCTGCTGCGCGAGCTGCATTGGGTACCAGTTTGCTTCCGGGTCCAATTCAAGGTGTTGGTTATCACCTTTAAAGCCCTACATGGCATAGGGCCAGGTTACCTGAGGGACCGTCTCATCCCCAGAACCTGTCCCAGTCAGAGAGGGCTTGCTGCAGACCCCATCGACTAAAGCAGGGCTTTCCAAAGTGCCGCCGCTGGCGACATGCCAGCGGCGGTGCGGCGGTGGCGCGCGCACGGGGGCGACGTGGAAGGCGTGCAGTGGCGCGTGCACGGCAGCAGCACGGGGGGGGCATGCGGCGGCGCGGGGGGCGTGCGGCAGCGCGGGGGGCGTGCGGCGGCACGCGCGCACGGCGGTGGCGCGGGGGGGCGTGCGGTGGCACGCGCGTGCATGGTGGCGGCGGCTGCCGCTGCCACCGTGCATGTGCGCGCCCCGCTTCCGGGTGGTGTGGCAACACACCACGCTGTGTGTGGCGACACACTTTTGTGTGGCGACACACAGTTTGGAAAGCTCTGGACTAAAGAGTTCCATCTAGCGAGGTCCAGGAGGTGGGCCTTCTCTGCAGTAGCGCCCGCCCTCTGGAACATCTTACCCCCAGAGCTGAGGCGGGTTTCCTCGCTCCTGACCTTCCAAATAGACTTAAAGACCTGGTTCTGCTTGCTTGCCTGGGAGGGAAATGCCAACAGTTCCTCTTGGGGGTGGCTGGTCCTATGAAACCTCCCAGTAACATCTTTTACGCTTGGATTATATATTATTTATTAATATTGTAAATTTTTATTTATGTTTTTAACTATGTTTTATTGCGAACCTCCCATCTGTATATTACACAGATCAATATCTGATGTTTGACTCCCACCATCCACTGCAGCACAAACTAGGAGTCATCAGGACATTGTCACACAGAGCAGAAACCATCCCCACCTCCATGGATTCCAAAAAGAATGAAAATTAGCACCTGAGAACAGCTCTGAAGGCCTGTGGATATCCAAATTGGGCCTCCACTAAATCTAAATCTACCAGACCTAGAACAGCGACAGATAGGGCTGAGACTCAGAGTAAACGGAAGAACCTGGTCATTCCTTACATGGCTGGCGTGTCTGAAAAGATCAAACGGATATTTGGCAAACACCACATACCTGTATATTTCAAACCCACCAACACACTGAGACAGAGGCTTGTACACCCCAAAGATCAAACTCCAAAACACAAGAAAAGCAATGTAGTTTATGCAATCCAATGCAGTGAGGAGTGCTCTGAACTCTACATTGGAGAAACGAAACAACCTTTGTACAGGAGGATGGCCCAACACAGGAGAAGTAACACCACAGGACCAGAGTCAGCAGTTTATCTTCATCTAAAGGAAAAAGGACACTCATTTGAGGACATAAATGTTCACATTTTAGACAGAGAAGATAGGTGGTTTGAGAGAGGGGTCAAGGAATCCATTTATGCCAACTTGGAAAATCCTTCCTTGAATAGAGGTGGGGGCCTCAGGCACAATCTTTCCCCTATTTTCCTTCCTGCTTTGTCTTCTGTGCCTAGGAAGATTAAGACCATTTCACAAGCTCAACAGCAGCATGGTAATCTTAACGATCCTCCTTTAGATGATAAAGGGACTTAGAAATAACATCTCAAAATAACCATGACCTAGCCCCAGGTGCAAGGTCACACAGCCACCTAGAAACATATTTAAGGATTCCCTTACTAACTTTGCTCAGACTTAACAAGCTCCTTGGATAAGGAGCGAAACGTTTCCACTGAGAAAATCGAAATCCAGTTGACATGATTCAAGCTACAGACAATTCCACCTGGATGACTGAGAACCTTCATAGACATATTTTCAACAATTCTTTTTTTGCTCCTGTGCTGCTGCTTTTGTATTCCATTCCTTGTGCTCAGGCCAAAGTGTTACATTTTCTTCTTCCTTCCCTATTCCTACAGTACACTCCATGATCCTTAAGGTGTGACAGTCTCCTTATTATGTTGTTTAGTGGCCAGTTTTGTCTGTTCCTTACTCTATCAATTTTTGGTGATGATAGAGGGGATAAAATAGGGATTTTTGTTAATGCAGGGCATGCAAGCTAGGAATTTATCATAATTCAATTATTTGTAGGAATTTGGGCTTCAGAAACATCCTAAAGAAGCCCATACAGTCTAATTGATAAGGGGGAGGGGTAAAATAATAACATTTTATTATATCAATCATGAATTGTAACATAGTTCAAGTATTTTTTAGATTTTTTTTTCAAACTCCAGGGATGAGTACTGGCCAATTCTATGCAATAAAGTAGCTTTCAGTAATATGAAAGGTATATAAACAGAGAGCAAGTCCCACTCCCTTTTTGCACTGAAGATGTTGCCTAGCCTGGCAATGAAATGTCTGCAAGAAAACAACAAGGCTCAGAGAGCACCAGGGACTCCACAGTAATATAAAATTTATTCAGTAAATGTATCTACTTTATCTAATTCACTGGTATTTGTCATGAAAGTAATTCTGTTTTTGTTCTGGTCAAGTTTGCCATTCGCAGTAATAGATGCCAGAAGTGCCAACCACCAAGTGGAATATGCTAAGGATCCTATTACAAAGAGATTTGTTTCGTCAATCTGACTTTTGACAGTTACTGAAGCACATCTTTTCTGAGCTGACAACATATTACTTGTGGCAAGTTTTAAATTGTACAGCAGAATTTGAACTGAGCCTCCATAAGACTCACTGTTACACCAAATCCCATACCCTTGAAAGTTAACTGAAGATGCAAATATTGAGTTTAGCTCCTGAGTTTCACTCTCTTTTAATGCATTTATCTAGAGGTGGTTATGTGTCTTTAATTTTGAATCCCTCCATGTGTAATGAAGCCTTTTCTTGGGCATCATATTTTCTTAGGAGTACCAAGTTATGCAAATTGAGTCAGGGATTGTAAACCTAAACATAGGGATGTTGCCAAACCAATTCCTGTACTTGTTCACAATTGCTAGGCAAGCTAACTGAAGATTTTTGGGGAATTCAGCAAAAACCTGCCCTGCTATTTGCTGTTCAGAATTTATTTCCTTATATCATAGCAGTCACCTCAGACAAAGAGGATTACATTAACAAATTATTTCTTGTAGCATAAGTAATTATAAAAAGATGTGTTCTTTTGTTCCATTGTTTGTGGTTCAAAGCCATATAACTGCTTCTATTAAGAAAAATAACTTCCAGATACAGTATACGTGAAGTCCAAATATAGATTGAAATATAGCATTTCTTTAGTGAAGATAACCCATTTAATTTTTTTTTTCTGTAGTTAGTATGATTTGTTTGGGTAAATTTTCCTGAAGCAGTTAAAGCAGAGATCTCAAATTCACGACCCATGGGCCATATACAGCCCTACAGTAGGCTGACCATACGTCCCGTTTTGAACAGTACAGTCCCGTTTTTAAGCATTTTTCAACCGTCCTGTCGTTTTCATAAAAATCTCAATTTTGTCCCATTTTTCAAACCCGGTGGGAATGGCGTGGAAGTAGGATCTGAGCCGGAACATGGACCAGGGGGTGGGGTTTGCAGGCGGGAGCCAATCACGCGGACTGGGGCGGGGACCCCTGTCTTTTTCATGAATACGGAATATTACATAAGACCGCGTCCCCTTTTGCCATCCTGAAATATGGTCAGCCTACCCTGCAGCCATTTTCTGTAGCCCACAATGGTGCTTGGGAAGACTACCACAGAATGGTAGAGGGCCTGTCATGCTTCAGCAGAAGGATGGACTGGAACCACTTTGATTAGGTTGCAAAAAAATCAAGAACCGAGAATAAGTAACATTTAGTGAAGGAAGTTGAAGGCAGTTCCAAAAGAATTTCAGCAACTACAGCTAATCATGAACTAGCCTGCTTTTTAAGATGATGATGATGATAATGATGATGACGATGATGATTGTTTCTTTTGTCCTGCCCTACCTAATGGAGAACTTGGCCTCCTCAATTGGGTAGGATGGCTTGTTTCATTTGTCCTTGTTTTTAAGATGGTCAGACTTGCTTTTATCTGCTTTTTCACTGACTGTAAGAATTAATTTTCACACACATCTTGCTGAACAGAGCTCTTCTAGAAGTGTGGGGAGGGAAGCGTTGCTTGTGACTGTTTAACAGTGGAGGCTTTTTATTTTTGGTAAGTTTATGCTTGAGGGGATTCTATAATCTTCATTTTCTTCATTTTTTACTCACTGGAAGCTTTTTTATTGGGCGGGGGACTTCATCAGTGTTGTTTCTCATGTCACAGTTGTTGCAGTTTGAGTTTGGGATCCCAGTTTTAAAATATCTCAAATTTACTATAACTGAGTATTTTATTTAACATGAAGTGCCATATAAATATCTTTAGATCATATGTTATGATGACTGCAAAAATCTAATAGAAGTGAATTCTGTAAACTTCTTCCCAGTTATTTCCAAATTAAAGTCAAATAGGTTTAAAAAGAAAGCACTTTTTCCTGTATGTAAACCTCATAGGAAATGTCTACCCTCTAATGCAGAGCTTTCCAAACTGTGTGTCGGGACACGTTAGTGTGTCAGCTGCAGTGTCTGGGTGTGTCGCGGCTGCTGATGCCTCCTGGCTTCCACGCAGGTCCTAGTGCCTGCCTTGTGCCTTGCTGCCTCCAAACCTGCTGTGATTCTGTGCAGGTCCTAGTGCCTGCCTTGTGCCCTGCTGTAACAGTGTGTCGCGAAATGATGCATGTCTAAAAAGTGTGTCACCAACATGAAAAGTTTGGAAAGCTCAGCTCTAATAATTCAGAAAATGAACGTGAAATGCCTTAAATATAAATTTCACTAGTGCTTCGTGGTTCACGGGGGATTCATTCACACCCCAGAGCAACCCTTTCTGAGTTGGGCAAGCTCAAGATCAACACTATCTGACTTGCATGATTTGGAGAAGGAACATCCTTCCAGCTTCTATAGTGAGTTCTCAAGCCAACAGGGACAAGACTATACTCAGTCTGCATGTTTAAGCAACTTAATTGGCTTAATCCATACACCCAAACACATTGCTTCCTGGAATTTTATGATGATTGTGATGCAAAAGTTTTATAATAGGAAAGGTTGCATATTTGAGGAGAAAACCTTTCCTTGACATAAGACAGATATTTGAATATCTTGGAAATTGACAGAGATCCAGATCCACCCTGATGATGTTCAGGAAGCTATTGAAGGCCTGGCTATTCTCCCAGGTCTTAGGGTAGGTTGTTGGTGGAGCCCATGTTGTGTGTGTGTGTGTGTGTGTGTGTGTGTGTGTGTCTGTCTGTCTGTCCTTGGACCACTTATGAGTTTTTCTCTTTTTTATGGTATTGTCTTGCATTTTTAACTGTAAAGTACCCAAAGTTTTTATTTATTTATTTATTATTTGGATTTATCCCCGCCCATCTCTACCATGGCAGACTCTGGGCGGTTTACAACCAGAATATAAAAGATAAAACCTAGACATTTAAAACTACTATAAAAATAAAAAAATAAAAATCCAAAAGATGGTCTGTTCTTAAAAGGAGGAAACCACTAAACCAACCACCCCCAGGAGGAACTATCCTTTCCTTCACTCCAGGCAAGGCGGCAGAGCCAGGTCTTCAAGGACTTCCTAAAGGCTAGGAGCGAGGGTGCCAGTCTCACCTCAGGGGGCAAGTTATCCCACAGGGCGGGTGCTATTGCAGAGAAGGCACGCCTCCTGGACCCCGCTAGATGGAATTCTTTTAATGAAGGGATCCGAAGCATGCCCTCCCTGCATGATCGGGTGGGGCGGGTGGATATGGTCGTGACAAGACGGTCCCTCAGATACCAAAGTTGTTAGAAGTCAGGTGGTCTCTAAATCATTTAAATAAATAAATTGACATAGAGTGCTGTGGGTATCCATAGTCCAACAGAAAACAGGAAGATTCCAACATTTCCTTTTTAAGAGCCATAATTAGTTCCAATGGGGAAAATCTGCTTAGGGATTTACTAGTTACTATTCTTGGTTTTTCACTCTGTGAGCAAGAGGATAGGAACTAGATGATAAAAGAAGCTACAAGAAGAACATAGGAATAAGTGACAAATCTGGTACTTTGTATGTCTGGGGAAGGGGAGGACTCCATTCTTTTTTTAAACAGCTCAGGATCACAGATGCACTCTTTCCACATGCTTTGCATTTACCCAGAATTTTACTCAGAAAACTTCACTCAGAATTTCCCTTTTGTTCTGGAAACAGCAAACAAGTTGAAATCCTTAAAAATATGAGACTGCTAAGAATAAGAGATGTATCAGTCTCATTAGTGATACTTCAAGAGATGCAGAAAGACATTTTTAATATTGTTCCATATGTATTTTATTACTCTGTAGGACAAAGTGGATCTTGGCGAGTTGATGTTTTCGCTTTGCTATCTTCCAACAGCTGGCAGACTAACTATAACTATAATAAAAGCAAGAAATTTAAAAGCAATGGACATAACAGGAGCATCAGGTAGGAATATATTTCATGCTGGTCTAAAATTATCTTTGTTCATATAACAAAACTGTTTGTGAATGGATCATACATCTCAGCTTTTAAGAGAACTGGGTGGTATCCAATTAGTTCCACTGTTAGAGCATTTTCTACTGGCAGAATGGGGGACTCTTTCTCCTCTCCTGTGTCTCCAAATTCTGCTTCAGAGGCTGGGGAGGAGGGGGCACTTCCAGGGAAGAAATGGCGAACTGATGATGGCTCTGCTAAAAGCGGAGCCGACGACCACGGTGGAATGAAGAACTGATGGGTAGGCAGGCTCTTCGTAATTCCTCTCTGGACAAGGAGAGGACTTTGATGTTAACCTAGGTTTATTCTTGCTCTCTGGAACATAGGCTCAAGCAATCAAAGATACTTAGCAGGTTGGAACTCCCATTGAGTTCAGAGGTATATGTTTCCTAGTAAATATTCCAGTTCAATCAAAATTAACGCAAATGGCAGGACTTCCGGGGAACAAATGGTGAACTGAAGATGGAGCCGAGAACCGCAGCAGAATGAAGACCAGCTCTTCAAAATTCCTCTCCAGAAAAGGAGAGGACTTGAGATCACCCACAGGTGCTCCAGACAGTTGCTCCACATGAGGAAACCACAAGACAGCGGTCTCCAGTGAGTTTAGAGCTCTGGGAGACAAGGGAATATCCATCTTTTTGCTCAAACTGCAGTCAGCACCTTCAAAAAGGACAGTGGGTTTGCATACTTCCTTTTCTATATTGTTTGTTAACTGCTTTTCAGCTATTAGGAACCTTTGGATCGACAGGTTTTACAGCACCGGGTGAGTTTCCTTCAATCCTTAGTGAAATAAGTTTTAAATACAAGTTAAAGGACGTTAAGTAAATTATTTTGGAATAAACAGCAAAAGGGTGATTAGGGTGCTGATTTTGGAAAGTTACAAACAGACTAAGGGTCCAGATGGATTTGAAATAAGATTTTGGAATTAATTATAAGAATCCTTTCCATGGGAAAATGCTTTCGTTTTGAATTCTCTTTTAAAAAAGCATGATAGGATGAGTCTTTGAAGGTTGGACACTAGAGGCAACCAGAAGGATCTAAAGATTACAATTAAAGGAGAAGAACACTTAAATTTGACTTACTAATACAGAATGTACCAAAACATTTTAACGTTGGACATATTTTTGAACAATGGACCCAGAAGTTAATTTTAAGAGTGTTTGCCTCTATAGATAGACTGTGTTTAAAAAATGTTATGGAAGAGGAACAAGTTTTACTAGACAAGACTGAGACTGATCTGAAAGTGGATTTAACTCCCTTTGGGGGAGTTGGCACGGTGATAAAAGTTGAAGTAATAAATAAATAAATAAAAATGACAGGCTACAAGAATGATATGGAAAAAGATGCTACACTGGACATACAAATGAAACTGGCTGATGACTTAATAATTAAAAGGGAATACAAATAACAAATGAAGCGAGTAACCTGGATAACTTTCCTACATTGGATTTACAAAACGGGCTTGTTAAAGCTTTGAAGAATTTTGTGAAGAGACAAAGAAAAAATGAAAAGAAATAATGTTCTAGGACATATTGAAGGGACTACAGATCAAGATTGTTAAAAGTAAAAGGAAGGAATATAAAGTTGGTTTATTTGATCAAGGTTAAAATAGATCTGTTATTATCTCTGGTAACCCTTAATGGACTTTTGATGATCAGGAATGAAACTAAAAGGCTTTAAGGATTTGTTTAGAGATAGAAGATGGGATATGGGAAGAAGAGATTGATTGTTTGTTGTATTTTAAGAGAAGGTGATAAGTTACTACAATTGTTTATACTTGTTATGAAGGGGGAAGTCATTTATTTATATATTTCTTTTCTTTTTCTTTACTATGTTCTTTCTTTCTTTTTTAATTTTGCTTTCTTTTTTTCTTTTGTGCACTTTCTATTTTTTCTTTCTATTATTTTCTTTTTTAGTTTGTATCTTTTTAATTGTTATTTTTAATAAAATTACTATTAAAAAAGAGGCTAGGAGGAGGGGGTAGGCATGTAGATGGGGAGGAGAAAATCATATTGGGCAAGGAAAAATTCAGTGAGCTACATGCCCATCCTGGCAACTACCATTTACTTTCTGTAAATACAAATACATTGTAGGTCAGAAATATATTGTATTTTTATTTTGATATTATGCACTTTATCTGTTTATCTATTTTATTGTAAGCTGCCTAGAGTCATGTATGTGAGATGGGTGGCTATATAAATTAAATAAATAAATAAATAAATAAATAAATAAATAACAAACAAACAAACAAACAAAAAGATGGTTGCCATTTGTGGGGAGGGATCATTTTTTAACCCACTCAATCTTAAATTGCTGAGAGATCTTGGTAGTCAGTTGTATAGAAAGTCTAATAAATAAAATGATGTAATGAACTATTCAGGCTTTTTTCAATTGGGGCAAAGAACAACTGCAGCTTATTTTCAGTCCTTGAAAACTGAGTGAGTTGAGTCTGAAAAATGCCAATTCCAACACGTTAACTATCACACCACGCGGATTTGCTGCATTTGCTGCCTTACTATTCTTTCAGTCGTCCTCTGAGATAGGTTTGACTGATAAGACAGTGGCTAAAGACATCCAAACAGGAAACTGTAGTCTCCCTGGTCCTATCCCCAAATTTGATTAGCTATGTCACATTTGCCTTTGTTACCAAATTGCAATTATTTTGGGGAAAAGATATTTAAAAATGAATCTTGCCCTAATAGTAGCAGTAGCTTCTAAATGATTTCTGGTGATAATGCTATTGAATATACAGACCTGTCTGCCCTAGACTGTTCATGTGTTTGGAATGGGTTAACCCTTCTATTTGGAGAGCAGGAATTTAGTTTAGACATTTTGTAATAGCTCTGCTAAACAGGGACTGAACTGTGCATATATGTAGGCAGAATAAGGCTGGAGATCCAACCCCGTTCAGTAACAGAGTCACTATTCATTTGGATCTCAAGAACACAAGGATGGTCCAAGTTGTGTAGTGCTGTTCACCAGACAGCATGATGACAAGGGAGAGCAGAAAAAGTCAATTATCTTCCTGGATTACAATACTTCTGAAAGTGAGATAAATAGCCCAGTCCACCTACTAAAAATACATTGCTATAAACAGAACAACCAAGTATTTTGAATTCTGGCATATTTTTGCTGGATGTTTGTTTACAGCAGACTTCACTGCAAATTCCTCTCCCTGTTTTCAAAAATATTGTCAGAAATTGTGATTTACGGATGCCGGTTTTGCCTCAATTTATTGTAAAAATGCTATTAGACTATAAACGTTACCCCAAGAAATAAATTCTAAAAGAATGTACAAGGTCATTAATTAAATCATGCCTTTTGTTTATAGTACAGTGAGAAGATTATAAACAGAGGGAATATGAGCAAAGCTGGATGGATATATCGATCATACTTTAAAGCAAAATAAAATACTGTGGTTGTTATATCTGTTACACAGATCCATATGTGAAGGTGTCACTAATGTGTGAAGGGAGACGATTGAAGAAAAGGAAGACTTCTATCAAGCGGAACACCCTTAATCCTGTTTACAATGAAGCCATAGTCTTTGATGTCCCTCCAGAAAGCATTGATCAAATTCACTTGTCTATAGCCGTTATGGATTATGACCGGTGAGATATCTGGACAGCTATGAAGACTGATGAGTGAATACTCTAAATTAGGGTGGTCAAGCCATGCTCTCCCCAACTTGCACTTACTCCCAGGTCCTCTTCTACAAACCTCAGACTCTCCAGGGATTATGACACAAATGTTCAGCAACAAAGGTGGTGTTACAATCTCCTGCTGAAATTGTTTTTGTTGAAAACAAAATTAATAGGTAATTAAGTACAGGGGTGTCCATGACATCAAAAGGGCAGGTGTGCTTGGACAATCAAAACCCTGCTCTTTTAATGTACGTTCAATGTATATGTTGCGTATTAAAAAGGGGCGGGGCTTCAATTGTCTGGTCATGGCTGCCATTTTGATGTTGTTGACCCCCTCTGCAGATGCCCTTGCTTGCATTGGGGGGCTTGGAGACCTCACAACAAACTGAAAAACAAAACAAATAGTCAAAATATGAGCTCTAACCTCCCCTGCCTTGTACCACTATCTCCCCCCATTTTTTTGCATTCCTATGTTATCATGTCACTACCCTTCGCACTGTGGCCCTTGTCCACTGGAAGAATTTCTTTTAAAAAGTTGCTTGTTGATACTCTAATCCAGTAAAAGTAGTTGTTTCCTGATACCTCAATAAAGAAGCAGCTAGCTTTTCTCCAATATGCTGTATTGGAACTCTTGAAAGAATTTGAGCACTAGATCACTGAGAAGTGGCATCTTGGACATTTTCATTTATCAGAGCTTTAAATTTACATCTGAATAAAGATAGATCCCTAAGATTTAATTTTTGAAACAGGAAAAAAAAGCTCATGTTATATTTTTCCTTTCTTTAGTATCAGATTGGTTGCTGTTGATCTCCCCATCTAGTTGAGAAAAGGGGAGATAAAATTGTTCCTGAGGCTTGAAATGGTAGAAGGGAGTCTCCCAAAGGTTTGAGGGTAATAATCCACTTTACAAAGAAGACATGGTCTTTGACGTCTCTCTAGAACAGGGCTTTCCAAAGTTTGGTGTTGGTGTGTCGCTGCGGGAAAACCCGGAAGTGCGGCAGCGCGCAAAAACCCAGAAGCGCTGCTGCTGCTTTCGGGTTTTGCGTGCTGCAGTTGGTGTGTTGCTGTGGGAAAACCCGGAAGTGCTGATGATGATCAGCGCTTCCGGGTTGTGTGGCGACACACCAGACTGTGTGTGGCGACACACTTTTGTGTCGCCACACACAGTTTGGGAAGCTCTGCTCTAGAAGGCATTGACCAAATTAATTTATCTGTGACTTTTATGAATTATGAATGGTGCAATATTACTGAGGAGTCATTCTCTTTTTGGAATGTGGGAAAGCCTGAGATTAAAATCTTCTGTAGGTATTATCAGCACAGAAATACAGTTAAGCTTCATTCCCATATATCCTCACACCCTGCTTTCCTTTAGATCTTTGCATATTCAGCAAGAAAAGCAGTTATGTTAGCAGAACTTTCTTTAGATCTTCCTAGTACATACAGAAGGTCTAGAAGATGGCTTGTGGCATATGGATGATTGGACTAGGATTTACCTGCCAGTTCCCCTGCCCATTTTAATGGCACTTATGTGCAGGCAAACCTCTTCATAGGGTTTTTGAACACCCCTCTTTCCTTTCTGTGTTAACTCATTCCACGCAGATTTGGGGGTTCTACATTGTTACCATGAGCCCTAGACAGAGGTGAAATCAAAAATTGCCAGGGTATAATGGAACTAATTCTTGTCTGAATGCATAATTAAGTCTAAGTAAAGTAAAAGAAGTCTCCCTTAATCAAGATTGACTCCTGAGAAATTCATGGACACATCCCATGCATTTTTCTTGGCAACAAAATCTTAAATACGTCTATGAAGGTTCTCAGTCATCCAGGTGGAATTGTCTGTAGCTTGAATCATGTCAACTGGATTTCTATTTTCTCAGTGGAAACGTTTTTCTCCTTATCCAAGGAGCTTGGATAAGGAGCGAAACGTTTCCACTGAGAAAATAGAAATCCAGTTGACATGATTCAAGCTACAGAAAAATCTTAAATAGTTTGCCACTGCTTTCTTCTTTGCTTCCTCTTAACTTCTCAGTCTGACATAAACATTTTTCCAAATCTTAATCAAATCTTATCCAAATTATCTTTTCACATCAGCTAGATCAAGGGTGGGGAACCTTTTTTCTGCCAAGGGTCATTTGGATATTTATAACCGGGGGGCGGGGTTTCTGGGATTTCTGCGGACCGGGGGCCAGAGTTTGCGGGCGGGAGCCAATCATGTGGAAGGGGTGGGGTTTGCGGGAGGGAGCCTCGTGGGCCTTCGGCGGGAGCCCCGCGGGCCATATAAGGCCCGCGGGCCTGACATTGCCCACCCCTGAGCTAGATGATACCAACTGGGCAATGTAAGTCTAGAAACACATGGTTTATTTGTAAGAACTAAATTTCTGAGCTGCAAAGTGCACATGCATCTTTGTGTCTAAAGTGTGGGTTTTAAAAAACTGAACATTAATTTCAAACTGAACATTAATAGAAACAGGCAGAGAAAGGAAATTTCTCCTAATGGGGAGAAAATCTACTGGTGTCATTGACAGGTTTACTTGTAAAACAAATGCTAATTTCTGAGAAGTGATTTTCTTTGGGGGCCGTTGCAGGAGAGGAAAAGATTATATTCATAGGCTATTTCCCTACTATGATCACATTATCATGAACTGCAAAGTTATATTTAAGAGCACATCTGCTTCAGCTATTAGATCTTTTGAACTGCGTAGTTCCTGAGTGCCTAATTTTAAGAAATAAATATTATTGAACATTTTCACAGTATAGGTCACAATGAAGTAATTGGAGTCTGTCAAGTAGGCAACGAAGCAGTAAGTCTTGGGCGAGACCATTGGAATGAAATGCTCTCATACCCTCGAAAACCCATTGCGCACTGGCATCTACTTGCAGAGGTAAGTCAAATGAGCTTTTACAGGAGGGTGTTTTTTCTGTAAAATAACACTTCTTTCTCTTTTTTTGTTTTCCTCCTCCTCCTCCTCCTCCTCCCTCCTCCTCCCTCCTCCTCCTCCTCCTCCTCCTCCTCCTCCTCCTCCTCCCCCTCCTCCTCCTCCTCCTCCTCCTCCTCCTCCTCCTCCTCCTTCTCCTTCTCCTTCTCCTTCTCCTTCTCCTTCTCCTTCTCCTTCTCCTTCTCCTTCTCCTTCTCCTTCTCCTTCTCCTTCTCCTTCTCCGGCTTTGAGTCAGTGTTGACTCCTGGTGATTGCCTGGGACCCTGCAGTTTTCTTGGCAAGATTTCACTAGCACTGGAGAGAAGAATCCACTTGTTTATTGTAAATCCTATTAAGACATATTGGAATCCAGGGGCTTATATCAAAATTGATGTGCAATGGAAGTAAAATCTGTTCCTCATAGATTTTCTCCTTTTTTTGATAACATAAAATTCTTCCAAGTTAAGGTAAAACCCAGATAATATACATAAGATTTTTTTAAAAAAAATCTTAAACTTGAATAGACAACCAGGTTGTCTATACTGTTTGCTATGTTTGCATAGACAACATTCTCATATATAGCTTTAAGCTTTTCTTTTAAGGATAGTGCTTTATATAAGCCACTGGGTTGCATATATGGAAAAACAATTTCAAAAGCCTTACTGTTATTTTTATACAGAAATCAGGTAAAGTAATTCCACTTCAGTGTCCAGAGCGATGTCAAACTACTTTGACATTAAAAATAACTTAGAGATTAGGACATGCAGTCGAAAGCTCTCCTCAAGTTACAATCAGATTCCTTTGTGTCTTTTGTCGTTATTTAGGGCCCTATTCAGCAGAAATGTTCTGCAGGCCTTCTACGCATTGATGGCTGCCGAAGAGGCTTCTTCACTCTTTTAACCTATTCAGCAGAAATTTGGCATTCCTGTTGAACCCTTTCTTAGCCATTTTCTCAGGGGCCATTCTGCAGAGAGTCCAGAGGGGTCAAGTCAACCCCTTAATACCATTATTTCACCCTCACCTTTTCCCCAACCCCAGGATTATAAATCCCAACCCATACGATGCAAAACTTTATTAGTTACAAAGGTACCTTTGCTTCTGAAGCTTTCTACCATTTTTACTCTAACATAATTACCTGTGTCTATGAGGAACACCCTTCTACTGTTATTAATGGGCTTTCAAGTAAATTGCATAATTAGTCACATTGTCCCAGTCAAGAGGATAATCCATTTTGATATAAATTTTGAGATTCATGAAAATAATGTCTTATTTTTATTATGGCTATTATCATAAATAGAAAATATGGACTTGCCATAACCTACTTTCCATTCATTTAGTTGTCATAATATTGATAAACAGCTCTTGCTAATTTATAGTCCATGAATTACAGTGCAATAATAGTCTAGAAGCTTCAACAAACTGGACCTCTCACCCTTTCCAACCATCAGGATGAACTGCCTGCCAACAGGCACACACAAAACTCAGAAAATAAAACTAGATTAATAAAGTTAAGTTTCCTTTGAGTCAAGCTTGACTCCTGGTGACTTCATGGAAATGTCCTTGTAACTTTCTTGGCAACAGTATGGAAGTTGTTTGCCATTGCATTCTTCCAGGGTGAGATTTTGTATTATTATTATTATTATTATTATTATTATTATTATTATTATTATTTCCAAGTCTAGATTACAGCCCTGTTATTTTCTGGATATCTCATCCAAGTACAACCCTACATAACCTTTCAGGATCAGCAAAGAATGAGTAGAGTAGACAGTAGACTAGCAGACTAGACTGCCATAAGGCAGCATAAAAATATGACAGCTGGAAATGTGATAGCCCAGAAAGGCATGGGAAGGAGTATTTCCCTAGTTTTTTTCCTGATTTTTTTTCCCCTTGAAAAATTGAAAAAAAAGTTTATAGTCATAAACATGTTTAATATTGCATCCTAAAAGCAACCCCCAAAAATGTTGAAACCACTGATTTTCCCCAAAACAATGCCTGAAATCTATACAGTTAGAAGCCTTTCTACAGTGTCATTACAGTTATTACCCTGAAGTGGGGGGGATGCATTTCTGCCACCAGAGAATATTTCCCAAAGAAAAGGAAGGAATTGGTACCTTCTTTACATATTGCCTTTCTTGTTCACTTTTATAGAGGTTGGTGTATCTGGCCCTTTCCTTCTGCCAGTCTTGATAGATAGGGTAAACAATGGAGTGAGCAGCAAATCATTTATTCTTGTAGATTTAGATGCTGCAAGCTGATTATCTGGCAATCATGAGGCCTATAGCCTCATTCCTAAAATTCCTTTTGCCCCTCCTATTTTTTTTAGTTACATGGTATGTGTGACCTAGGCTAGCTCAAATAAGCTGGTCTCCCAACGCTTTCATCTCCAGATTTTTGGGATAGCTGGGATCGCTGTGGGCTTGATGAGAACAGAGCAAGTCTAAACATTTTGGACTTGTAAGGGACTCTTTCTCCTGGCTCTGTGTGATGATTGCCCTCCAGATGGAGAAAGAACAGAGGAACACAGAGGAACTAAATAGCAGTGTTTAGTTCTTTACTAACAGATTAGAGTTTTCTGAATTCTATATATTAAATTCTATTTTGACTATATGACTATATTTTTGTAAATTATAAATTATAGTTCAATTCCTACTAAACTGATATTTTGTGGCAAAAACACCCACCAAATGTGCTTTTAAATTTACAATCACTTTTAACTGTAATCCAAATCAAGTCATATATAATGTTTTGTTTTCAAAGTAACAAATTGGTTTTACATCTGTAAAAGTTGCTTTAATAAAAAGATTTTTCCATTCTCCACCCCCCCAAAAAAAAACTTATTTTCCTCTGATTTCAAGCACTTCAGAAACCTTTCAACTTTTATTGAGGCACTATGAATAATTACATGAAACATATTTAAAATGTATCTCATCATAGATAGGAAGCTTGTGGGCTTTGTGGAATGCTTCAAGTCATGTTTTAGATAAACCATGACAATTGAAAACAAATGTGATTTAGAGAGGCATAATTGAAGAAACGATCCCATATAGTAAACCTATCTTCACAGGTTTCAAAAGCCACCTGCAAACAAGTGTATAAATTTTGTTCTTTCATTAGGTATGTGTTGGAACAAAAGCAAAAAGAAAAAATGGTTTGATTTTATGTAGCTATTGTCACTGACTTTTGTTTGTTTGTTTGTTTTTTGGTTGAACTTCAATTTTTCATTGTAACATTGCCTTGAAGGGTCTGAAAAATCTGAGCTTCAGGTCCTCATCCTCTGGGAAAGGTCAAATTAGCAGTAATCCAACTAGTAGATTTTGGAGAGAAAGTTGCTCCTTAGCAGCAATTGTTCCCTGCAGCAAATCTCTTAAGCACTTTTTACATTGTATGCAAGATTACTGTCAATCAAAAAGTGGAATGACTGACAAGCTCCTAATGGAAAATGAGTCTTCCCCAATCTGATATCTTTCAGAGACGTTGAAAATTCTTCAACCAGCATGGCCATTATGGGAATTGAGGACCCTGGATTAGGGAAGCTGATGTAGACCAAGACATCTTGATTACAGTTTTTTTAATACTCTGGAGCTATGTGGCTTGATTAATCAGATTTGTAAAGCCAGTGTTGAGGAAGTCTGATATCACCGATGCACACCATCCCATGCATAACAAAGAAAAGAATCAAAAGAAATGCGACATTGCAAAGAGTTCTGCTCCTGAGGAGGATACAGTCTCATCCCTAAAGATCGTAGGCTAAATATTCCATTTCTGATTCCCTGTTAAATTGTCAGTTAAATCAAATCTGTAGAATGAATAATCTCCAAACGTGCACATGCATGTCTATACACACACATGCACACACATTTCATGCTATTTCACTTCCTGAAGATTTGGATGTACTCAGTCTTTGAAAACTGAACCATATTTACCAGATGTCTCTCTGTATGTGTGTGTGTGTGTGTGTGTGTGTGTGTGTTTGTCAATCAAATTTATATAGCCGCCAATCTCACAAACGTGACTCTGGGCGGTGTACAATAAAACAGTTAAAAACAAGTGTAAACCATTAAAAACAATTAAGCATGAATTAGACCATGGGAGAATGGGCCAACATCCTATACACATTATAACCATTTTGCAGGCTCCCTGTTTCCATGGGATCCCCAAGGCTGCTGGGAAAACCATGTTTTAAGAGATTTCCAGAAGGCATCCCTCTGGGGGGATGATGTTCAAAAGTGCGGGCACCACGATAGAAAAGGCTCTCCTCCTGGGTCTCGCCAGATGACATTCCTTAATACAGGGGTCCCCAACCTGTGGGCTGTGGCCCACTAGTGGGCCGTGGCCTGTTAGGAACTGGGCTGCGCGGCTCCGGCCAACAAACCCCACCCCCTTCCACGTGATTGGCTCCCACCTGCAAACCCCGCCCCCTGGTCTGTGGAAAAATCATCTTTTGAAACCAGTCCCTGGCACGAAAAAGGTTGGGGACCCCTGCCTTAATAGACAGGACCCATAACATACCTCTCCTGCTGACCTGATGGGACGGGTAGATGTAACCAGGATGCAGCAGTCCCTTAAATAACCTGGTCCCATGCCATGTAGGACTATATGGTTATACCCACACACACATACTCACACACATCCACATAGATGCTGGCATCTGCTTGCCATATAGCAGTGTGTGTGTGTGTTTGTGTGTGTGTGTGTGTTGCCATTTGGTAAATATGGTACAGTTTTTGAAGACTGAGTATATCCAAATCTTCTGGAAGGGAGTTATGATTTGAGTGTACCCAAACCTTCCATGCCAGGTTTGTAGGAACACATGGAACCTAGTCTGATTGCTTTGTTATCAAAAGTGGCAGCTTATAACTGGAAGGTGTCCCATAATTCTTCTGATGGTGCTCTGCAGCAAGTATTATCCAAATTGCTCAATTTAAATCTCCATTCCAAATAAATGGGCTGAACCTAGAAAAATCTAGGATTTTTTAAGAGAGAGAGAGATGGAGATGGAGACGAAGATGGAGATGGAGATGGAGATGGAGATGAATATATAGGAAAATGAAACAAAGGGAACAAAGAAAAGGACTTTTGAGCAGCTTGCTCAATTTGGGGGATATATTTTATGATACATATGTCAGGCCTTCTTTTCTTTTTTCCTTTCATTTTAATATAATATCACAAGGTTAACATAACTATATATATAAAACTAAATATAGTAAAACCTCAGTTTAACTGGTCTTGATTTACCAGATTTCTGAGTTAACAGAAAAAATTGAGTTTGGACTTCAACCAATTGAGCAATTAATTATAATTTATGCAAGTATGCAAATTATGTATCTTTATGCAAATAACATATACTTGGATTCAATGTACTCTCCTTCATCCAAAAATTGATCATTAAATTGAGGGTTTTACTGTATATTCTCATTGTTATACTAAAATCAGTTTAAAAGAAAAAAAATGTGGGGTTGGGCTTGTTTCCATCCATCACTAAACATAATAGTGGTTAAGAACAATGAAACAAGAAGCTTGTAACGAATGATCACATCCAGCTTTTCTTCCAGCCCTGTTTTTCTGAATCAGAGAATAAAATAGTTTTCTAGTTGTTACAATGAAATTAATCTTATTTTAGTAGTTTGTTTATTGGGGGGGGATTATATGAATGAGGTGTAATGAAATACCATATAATATAAAATATATAATATATAATATAAAAACAAACAAAATGAATATATAGGCTCCCACATATTTTTTTTCATCAGATGGAGGAATGTAGGGAGATTCTTGCCATTGGGAATACTTGAAAGATACAGCACATTGTATGCACATTACTTATCAAGCTAGTGAGTTACCCTCCATGATAATTATCACCCACAGCAAATATTGTTGTCCTAAATTCAAATAGCTGTCAGTAGAAACAAGCTACACAAGGAGCTGGATTTAGATTTGATTTTCTGCAAGAGACAAGTTCATCTGTGCTAAAGATTTAAAGCCACTCATAGGTATCATAATCCCAATGTTGCTAAGAGGGCAAAATGTGCATTGCAATGTTATGATGCAAGCTCCGCCCTTTCATTCTTGCATCATAACAATGCACACAGATACGTTGGGACAGAGGTTTGTGTGGTCACGTTGTGGCATGCATTTGGTTCCTCCCCTCCCCCACGGATGCCTGTGGAGCCTCTGGAGATTCCTAATGGCAGAAGAGATGATTTTTGTCCATTGCATCTATTCCTGTAACCCCTACTTCTCATGGGAAGCGCCTCTCTGCCTCCTCCTAATGGGAGTATCGAGTTCACAGCATTTCATCCATGCAACTCGAAAAAGACCCCAGTGGAAATAACATAACAAGCCCAGAAAAAGGGAATGATAAATGTCAGCATTCTATTCAAATGTTGTCAGCTGCAGAGTTTTTAAAATAAAAGGTAACATATTGGATTTAAGCTAGGCAAAAATAGATTTTGTCAGTGGTACCTTACAACTGCTGTCCCTAATTGGTGCCCTCCAGATGCATTGCCTTTCAGCTTCTACAATCCACAACCAGAATGCCAAATGAAGTACAATGCATGTGGATGATAGCATACTGGGGAAAGCCACACTGCCACCAAAGGCCATGGGGGCATTGTGTAATTGGGCAAGACTTTTCCCTCCCTCCCCTTTCTTTGGTGAAGTTTTATCTGGCATTTAGGGATGGGTTTTTTTTATTAATATTCCTAAATAATATAGATGTGGAGGATCAGTACACATAAATGCCTGTTATGTAAGTGAAAGAGGAACACAGAGACACACAACAAATTGTACCACCATGTGATGGTATTTTGTCACTGAATTTTGATTGTGTATTTGAGGAAGGTGCCAGGAGATGCAGAAAAGGGTTTGGAGATGCATGCAGCCCTTAGCCATGGGTTGCCTATCCCTTCATCAGATAAAATCATAGCAACAAGGCTAGTTTCACAGAAAAAATGACAATGAAGAACTGAAATTGATTGTTTAATTAAAAACAACAACAGAAAAGATAGGGATGGATGACTCTTCTCCGCTTTTGGCTGGCCTGTTGATTGATCTCGGGCGATATGAAGCAACATTTTGAAAGAAGTGAAAATGAGGGATACATTACTTTCAGTGTTAAACTGGGAGGGCAAGCGTACAGACTTTCAACTTGCTTGAACAGCATGGAGAATTACAGTAGCCTCATAGCCAAAAGAGACCAAAGCAGTGGCATCTGTAGCCAACTGCAGTAACACCAAAAAAGACAACGTGCACCCAGTGACGCCATCGAGAAAATGCCATCATTATATGACGCAAGTACATGAGTCGCAGCACTTTTCTGTTGTTGTTTTTAATTAAACAATCAATTTCAGTTCTTCATTGTCATTTTTTCTGTGAAACTAGCCTTGTCAACTCATTATGCATGTTTTATCAATTGCTCCCTACTCAAGATTGCCCATGGGGTAGAAGAGACCGCTTTCATTATTTTGATGTAATGCAGTGTTTCTCAACCTTGGCAACTTTATGATGTCTGGACTTCAACTCCCAGAATTCCCCAGCCAGCATGCTGGATGTGGAATTCTGGGAGTTGAAGTCCAGACCTTAAAGATGCTAGGGTTGAGAAACACTGATGGAATGAATGGCATCATTGCCACAGTCCTATAATATTTGAGCTTTTTCTCACATCTATATTTGCTGTATTGTTACACCATACACCAACTATATGTCTGTTTCCATATTATTTTTTGGAAGGGATTGGTGAGCCATCAATGAATCTGAAAAGATGACAAAGAAGAACTGAAATTAATCATTTAATTTGTTTTTTTTTTAAAAAAAAAGATTAGAATGACAAAAAATAAGAAAGATTTTTCTCTACTGTGGGCTGTTCAGTGGCTGGTTTTTGTGGTATGAATATTTTGAAAGAAATGAAAATGAGACACTAATTTCAATTTTAAACTGTGAGGGTATTTTCATGTTTAGCATGCCAAGAATATTCATAGAAGTGCACTATATAAATTCCTTTAAAATTACAATTATACAATTAGGGAGGTGCTATTAAGTGATATTTCAGAGTAAAATAGCACTTGTAGAAAAGGAAAACAAAATCATCCTAAACCAGGGAAATGGTTTAAGCTGAAGAAGTTAGTGGAACACTTATTTTAGAGATTATTTTTTTATGCTCCTTTTCAGGACCACTTAGCAACGCAATGTGCCCCCATTCTTGATATTAGAGCAAAGAGAGGAAAAGGAGAAAAGTTTTTTTTTTAAAAAAAAAATAAAGTTAATTAGAATTTGTCCCAAACAAACCAAATTGTTCTTGATTTATCACAGTGCTACTTCATTCTGTCAGCAGCAACTTGCTATAAAATTATTGAAACTATGAATAAATAATGGCATTTGAATGAAATTGTAATGGAAAAGTAATTATGTCACGCAGTCCATTTTTACAAGGTAGCTTGTCCTATTTTTCTTAAAGAGTATTAACACAAGGAAGGAGCACACTAACATCTATTTCACTTTGATTCCCACTGTCATTAAATGTTGCTCATCAATGTGCTTCACAGTTATTCTCTGAAAAGTTAATAAGCTGTGGCTAACTGATATAAATGGAACTGGGCACTCCATTAGGGTTACGTTCAAGCATTGCATTAAAAGGTGACTTCTAATGCAGTGGATTGGGCAAGGAGAACAACAGCTGGAACCACAGTAGAGTCCTGCACTTCTCTCAAAGGGCCTTTGTCACCCTGAAGGAAAATTATTATATAGAACCAAAAAGATTATTATGGGACCACATTCAGGAAGGATAACAACACAGATGCTCACCTCAAACACTAAATGAGCTGAGTAACTTGTTACAGTCAGGGTTTTCTAGAAGATGGACTGTATAACATCTGGATTCTTTTTCTTTTCTTTTCCAATGTTTTCTGTTTTTCTTTGGTCAAAGCAGAGTGACTACCGATGACCGTTTATCAAGTGGAAATGTGCTCCCATTGTGTTTGTAGCCATTTGAGAAGCTGGTGATCTTTTATCACCACCCTGCCAAATAATAATAATTGTGCTGCTCAGCAAGCCATGATCAGAACCCTCTGGAGAGTTTGGATGGGGGACAACTCAAACAGTTTATCAAATGATTGCAAGCACATGGTCCTTTATCTGCACCTCTCATAAATTGTCCTCTGTATACACCCATTATCAAACTGGAATGTTTTATTCAGTTGCATGCTGGATAGTCACCCTTCATTTTTATTTACTATCTGTCCCCAAAGGTACATAAACCGAGGTCCTCTTCTTTTAATACGACTTTGCTTTTATGACCCACTGACATTGTATTATATTTTGATCTTTGCTGTTTGCTGCCTTGTACATCTATGTTTAATGTCTAATTTTGGAGCATAAAATCACATCCTTGTCAGGGCTTTGTCAACTTGGTGGACTTTTTTCTCTTTGTTCAGTAAAAGTAATGCATGATTCATTTGCAGTAACAATTTGAGGGATGAAAATTACATTTCTTAATTTTATAAAAAGTATAATGTTCTTATAAATGCAATTAAAATGTATGGTGATTTTATTTATATAGATCTAGTCTGTATGAGCAATTTTGTTCTTAATAAAATGATGTTGTGCCATTGTAATTTATGCCTATTTTGTATTTATATAATAAAGTTGATGTGGATATTTAAAAAGCTCATATTCAATGTTTTAATACCTGCTCCTTGATTACCGTGTGTGGGGTGATTTTCTCTAATGCAAAAGCGTAAATTAATGAGGGAAGCAAAATAAGCAAGTGCTTTATTCAGCTAGGAGAGGACAATGCAACAAATACCAGATGATTGCATAGTGAAACGAAAATCTGCAAGATAAAAAGCAGTTTCTGCAGAGTTAAATTATATTTTCTTAAGCACCAATGAGCAATTTAAGGGCAGTATTGTGATTTGATTCACCCACAATATTTTATTTTAATGTAATTTCTCAAAGTGACAGAATATTATTTTCTTGTTTAAATGAGTAAGATTGACTTTCTGTTTATGGTTGACATGTCACTTACTGTAGGTAAATTATTAGATGTGCTCAGATAGTGTGGTCTTGTACAGAAAGAGAGGAATTGTGAATAACTAAGGCTCATTCTGAGCAAAATCATGCAGATTTCTTCTACTGAGAGTCATTGCATTAAACTCAGACTGATATATGCTTATTTGCGGGGGGGGGGGCTGTTTTTTGTTTTTTCTTGTTTTTGGTGCCTTCAAGTCAGTTTTTGACTCCTGGCAACTGCCAGGACAGGTCCCTGCAGTTTTCTTGGCAAGCTTTTTTTGGAAGTGGTTTGCCATTGCCTCCTTCCCAGGGCTGAGAGAGTGACTGGCCCAAAGTCTCCCAGCTGGCTTTGTGCTTAAATCAGGACTAGAACTTACAGCCTCCTGGTTTCTAGCCTGGTGCCTTAACTGCTACACCAAACTGGTTTTGTTTTGTTTTGTTGTTTTGTATTAAAGGTAAAGGTTCCCCCCGCACATTTTGTGCAGTCGTGTCCGACTCTAGGGGCCAGTGCTCATCTCCGTTTGTTAGCCGAAGAGCCAGCGTTGTCCGAAGACGCTTCCACGGAATTCATTCAGACTAACCTCTGAGTAAACATATATCAAATTAGGCTATAGACATCTTTTCTGAGTATAGGGTGGCTTGTGCAAAATTCCTGTGGTGGATGACAGATAAATGTACAATATCAGTTGTCTTCCAAGGGAGTTTTCTGAATTGCTCAGGTATCACCAAAAAACTATACTAGTTAATGCACAAGGATAGGCAGCATAGTTTCTCTAGATTTGGGGGGCTTCAGTTCCCATCAGCCCCAACAAGCATGTCCAATTGTATGATTTATGAAACTTGTAATCTCAAAAAGTTGTAGAACTCCAAGCTACCTACCTGTCTGAATTTTTAACACCACGTAAGAAATATTTGCTCATAGCCTTCAAAAGTATGGATTTCATATGGGGCAAATCAGATTATAGAAACATAGAGGAAAAATCAGTGTTAATGTTTGCCTCACAAAACTGCACATACTTTGGTTTATCCACACTGGTGGAAACTTTGCAAAACTTCTATGAAGAATAAAATGATGGATGCAGAACCTACAACTACTCCAGTTGATATCAGCATGAGAATTGGGATATGAGCAAGGAGCTTCTCAGGACAGAGGCTACCCCCATTCATTTCAACACACATGACTTATGCACTGAGATTTTGGTTTACTGAAATGAATATGATGGCTCTGGGCAACAGGTGACTAGATCACTGAATATCCATGCAGAATCTTTTCATCAGCCAAGGAGTGTCACTTTCCATCATGACACAAGCCCCTTCCTTTGTGGATGGGCCATAATTGGAGAGTCTCATCTGTGCCCGTACACATGATGCCTTGTTGAATCTTAGTCATTGCATGGCAGTTTAATTCTACTGCTTTCCCTGGGATGAATATTATTTGAAGTAATCCTGGAACCACAGCCTCAGTCTTACTGTGCAGAATCCATCTCACTTTTTTTCCACCCAGGATCATTATGCAAGCAGATGTATTCCCACATCTGTGTGGGTAAAATTTCTACCTGATACTATATAAATCCTCTTTTGCATAGCCATAGATTTGTAATTTTTAATGGTAACATTATTTACTGTGATCTACAGATTAATAACCTCCAGATATAGCTTCATCTTTACCTCATGGCTTGACAGTAACAAAATCTATAAACCATTTGATGCTGAGGTAAAATACAAGGACATACTTGTTTTTTTCTCTCTAATTATAAACATGAAATCACTTCCTGCTATCTCCAGCCTAAGCCATTTGTCAATGCCTAATTTATTTCTATTAAAAAAGTAAAAGATAAAAGAGATTCCAGACTCATCCCCAAAGCCAAACAAGCTTAAAGGTTGTGGACTACAGTTAAATGCCATTTTATTGTCATTTATATTGCAAATTGTAATGACATTTCCTTTAATGTATTCTGCATAAAATGTCTAGCAGTTCCCTCCCTCCCTCCCTCCCTCCCTCTCTCTTTCTCTTTCCATTTCTTTTTTCAAACTGATATTTCTGAACATACCTAACTGAAGCTTAATATTCTAATTTAGCACAACTGATCTTTGGTGCAGCTAGCAGTTCATAATGCCACATCCAGCAGCCGGGAGTATTAACCTATTACTGGCTGAGTTTGTGCTTTGCCGTTACTGTGGTTTATAAACCAATAGGCAGGCATCACACAATATACTAAACCAAAACCAAACAAACCAGTTTATAGTTTAGTATAGTGACTAGGTTGACCCAACACACTGAAATATTTATTTGTTTTGTTCTTATCATTCCCTTGTTCATGAGTAATTAGTACTCACAATCATTGAGGCCCATTCAACATACTTATTAGTAACCATAATAGTAATAATACCCAAAGTGGAATTTTGGATGTTCCTCTTAGAAATATAAGTTCTCTCTCAGGAGTGGAGCAGGGAGATGACAGAGGCCTGGGGGATAGGATGCCTTACTGAGTTTCTTCCATTTAAACTTCCCAATTGGGGGAAGAGATACTAAAAATACTGAGAATCTGGAAATGGGCAAATAAAGAATACTCCTCCTGTTTAAGCAAAAGAACAGGATTTGAGTTAAGACTGACAGGAAAAGAAAGTGGGGAGACTTTAAAGGAAGGTCACAGATGACAAAGCATTCCTAGTGAAAATTCCCTCTCCTCTAGTCAACATAGCATAAGTTTATGGTTTTTGAGAGAATTCAGAAACAATAATACAACTTGCACATACAGTATAGGTTTCTCAGGGGTGTCCACAGGGGGTGGTCAAAATATCAAGATGGCCACAATGGAGTAATCTAAGCTTTGCCCATTATTATGAGCACTGCACATAAGAAACAAAGCTTTGATCGCCCTGTGATGGCTGCCATCTAGATTCTTTTGACCATAGCCAGCCAACAGCCCTGAGGTGTCTCCTTCCCATTTATCTTCACAGCAAGATAGGCTGTAGTAGGTTAGGTTAAGAGATAGTGAATCAATGCACAGTGTTCCCTGTCAGGGATGAGCAGCTTGTGGCCCTACAGAAATTGAAGTCTAATTTCTATCTGCCCTTGTAACATGGCCACTAGTAAGGGATATGGGAGCAGTAGTCCAGCATCTGGAGAGCTAGAGGTTTAGCAGTCCTGTTCTGTGACCTCAGAAGCAAAGTAGGTATTAGAAACCAGGTCTTTCCTATCTCAGTCAGACATCTAATCACTTCAGCACATTGGCTGCCAGTGAACCAGTAAACTCAGTACAGCTAATAAACTATATGAATACTGTAGCTCCATCAAGCCCAGTACAGTAGGTCCCTCTTTTAAAAATCCCTATTAAATTATTTATCTGTTTGTCATGCCATCTTCCCAAGAATGCAAAAATAAGGAGATGGTCAAGCATCTTGTAAACTATTAATTATAGCTCTGTTTGGCTTCCTCCTTCAAGTTATGCAGGAAATGCATGTCAAACTACTTTGTCCATACCTTAGTGAAGGGAAAAAGTGCATTTCAGGAACCATTTAGAATCTCTTCTGTCTCTGTCTTTCTCCTGATTTGCCCTTTTAACACAGTGATCTATAATCTAGAGACTATATATAGAAGTGTTTGCCATTTTCAATTTAATTAAACTACAAGCCTCAGCTTCATTCAAAGAGTCACTGAGAAGGTCACAGATTTTAATTTATATGATAAAAGCTGGAAACTTCTAATATTTTGCAACTGGGAGTGTGTTTATAGATCTAAGAAATTTCCAATTGATCCAAAAGATTGAAATCAAGGTCAGATGATTTTACTTTCAGTGGAAGCTTTACATAAGCTGTTAAATATACAGCCTCTGTGCTTTTATTCCAGCCAGCAGGCAAATAACAGATTAGAAAGATATCCTAGCTATACAGGGCATCTGTGTCTTTAGGTTTGGTAGGATTTATCAGTTATGTATTGTAGGAATCTCTAGAAATCCAGATTTGAAAAGCAAAATGTGATTCGGGGCATGTGTATGCATGTATGAACAACTTAAATTAAATGCCTATTTTCCAGGATCATAAATCAGCAGTGGAGAGCTGTCACACACATCCAGAAATATATACAAGTGCTTTACGGTGTTCCCAAAATAGATTACGGTGTTCCTATCTGGCATAAAACATTTAGGTTGGAGAGAGATAGAGATAGAGATAGAGATAGAGATAGAGATAGAGAGATAGAGAGATAGAGAGATAGATAGATAGATAGATAGATAGATAGATAGATAGATAGATAGATAGATAGATAGATAGATAGAAGATATAGATAAGATATAGATGGATGGATGGATGGATGGATGGACGGACGGACGGACGGACGGACGGACGGACGGACGGACAGACAGACAGACAGAGAGGTAGAGAGGTAGATAGAGATAGAGATAGATAGATATACTGTAGATATAGATATAGATATATAGATTAGATATAGGTATAGGTATAGGTATAGATAGATATAGATATAGATATAGATATAGATATAGATATAGATATAGATATAGATATAGATATAGATATAGATAGATGATTGAGATAGAAAACACCATGCTTACAGATGTTTCCCTTAGAACATGTCAAGCTCCATGTCTTAGATTCTTTTCCTTTTTTTAAAAAAAAAAAGAGAAGCTGAATCTTGTACCATCAATTTTATTTTCAAGAATGCTTCTAAACCCCATGTTGACCCCACAGATTTCTCTCCACCTTTTATTTCCTGAGAACAAAAGTTGGTGACCACAGTCCAGTACTTCACAAGGGGTGGGGGTGGGAGTCATCTCTCCAGGTTTTGTCCACCAAGCTACACTACGGTGCAGTGGGCTAGAGTTAGAGGGTGGCAAGGTCGAGTGACTATGGTCTATAGAAATTTTGCCTATCTGATCAGATGTTCCATCCAATTCTGAGTACATATTACTTTGTTTGGCCAGGACAAGATAGGGATTCTTAGTGAACCATCCAACTGCTGCTAATAGTCTCTTATTACTGAGCTAGCTGGCGTGGGCCAATCAGGAGAGTCTCAGGAATTCATGTCTTCCATGATGACCATGGACACATTGCAGTAATCCACTGGTCCTGCTTATGCAGGAGGATATATATTGGATTTCATTTTTTGTTTGAGTTGAGCTGGTAATCTGAAGGTTGAAAGGCCCTGTATGATTCCATTTATCATGGAGAGATCACTCCCTAGTCAGTTTTAGATTTATGGCTAAAATAAACTTCTGCAGTGGTGAAGAATGATTAAAATGGTCTGGATTGGTCCCCACTGGATGGCTTCCTAAATGCACCTTCTCTGTTGGTGATAATATTGATACCCTGGCTAAGTAGCAGAATATGAAGCTAATCTGAGCTACCTAAGTACTCTTAACTCCTAAGCACTCTTTTTTTCTCTAATGGTACCAATTCAATTCAATTCAAGCACTACCTGACTCCAAGCTGACTTTGGGCAATTCACAATAATACAAGACAAAGTAAGAAATACAATCAAGATAAAACCTTCCCCTTGGTTTACTAGAGAGTGATGAAATGGAAGAAGCATCAGCTGAAGTGCAAATGGAAGAACTCTCAAGAGAGATTACATTCTATTTAGAGTGACGTCCATTTGACAGTCCATCTGGACTTGTACTCCATGGAAGCATTAGCAGGCTTGACTGCTTAACTGGCTGCCTGTGCTGTATCAACACTTAAGAGGCTGGTGTTGCTCCTCCGTACTTTGTGATATCTACAAGATGACAGAATAATTAGCGCTGTACAGTGAACAATTTGCATTTCTCTTTGAAAACAAAGTTGATCGAATCTATCTTGACTTGCCTCAGAGTTGTGGCAAGTAATGTAACCTTGGCCACTGTTAGCTTTATGAGTTTGGATTCCATTCAGCTTGTAGATCTCCAGGTTGCTTAGAAAGAGGGGGCCACTCTCTGCTTATTCAATGCTTTCCCCTGCTGGCTGATTAAACTGGCAGAGACAGGATTGGCATCCTGATTTAGGAAGGTACAGGGATGTACAAGGCAATGGTCACCGGCTTCACAATGGCAGCCATAACCAGGCAATCAAAACTTCACCCTTTCTTAGGGTGTGTTACATGCATCGCTTGCATGTAAAAAGGAGCAGGGCTTTGATCACCTGGTTGTGCCTGCCACCGTGAAGCCAGTAACCATTACTGCAAATGCCTGTGGGAAGGTTATCAATGCCTCTTCATGGGAGGGATGTACTGCTCCCTCCTGAAGGGAGACAATAATCCGATGTTCACTGAAGCAACTCTCCCATGACTCAGAAGATCTGTACAATTATTGGACAGGATCAAATACAGGTAGTCCTCATTTAGTAACTGCCTCAGAGAGAGATCGCAGTTACAACAGTGATGAAAAAGTAACTTTGTGACCAATCCTCACATTTACGACCTTTGCAGGTCTGTAAAGCAAAGGAAAGCTGAAGTAAGATTGTAAGCACAGTCGCAGTTTCACTTATCAACTACTTCGCTTAACAACCAAGTTGCCCGTCCCAATTGTGGTCGCTAAATGAGGACTACCTGTATTCAATTTTTAGAAAAGATGATTAAGAAGGTTCCAAATGCATCTGAATAATACTGACTTGTGGATCCATTTCAATTGAGCTTTTGTCCAGGATATGTTATTGAAATTGCTTTGGTCAACTTGGTAGATGATTTATGTTGGAAACTGGATTGGGGGAGTGAAGGCCCACAAGTTCTCCTGGACTTCCTGGTTGCATTTGAAGTCAACTATGGTACTGACAGCTGATAGTGCCTTGAGTGCACTGTTTTATAATAGTTCTTTCTCTTGGGCAATGCTGGGGATCTAGGGCATTTGGTAGCTTTGAATATAACCCAAGGATTAATGATGCAGGTTTTATAACTACAGGTAGTCCTCACTTACCAACCACAATTGGGACTGGCAATTCTATCACTAAGCAAAAAAATCGTGACCACGACAGACTTACGACGTCACTTCCACTTCTATCATTAAACAAATCACTGTGGTTGTTAAGTGAGACATTACACAACCGCAGCTTGCCATTTCACTTCCACGTCCTCCAATAATTCTGCTTGTTGGAAGCCGGTTGTGAAGCTCACAAATGGTGATCATGTGACTGCGGAACGCTGTAATGGTCAAGTGAGTGCCAGTTGTGAAGTGCCCAAATGGCGATCACGTGAACACAGGATGCTGTGACGACCATAAATGCGAGGATCGGTTGCAAAGCTGTTTTATTTTTCAACCATCGTAAGTTTGAATGGTTGCTAAACAAGGCAGTCAGTAAGTGAGGACTACCTGTATAACAGAAATGAGATTTATTTACAGGAAATGCATTACAGTATAGGGATAGGCATAGCCTAGCAGTAGTTACTGTAGCTACATCCTACCAGGGGAAGAGTGAAAGAGCATGTGCTGCTTTTATGTGTGCCTGGAAAGAAAGGCAAAAGGAAGTGACTTCAAATTAGCAATCTCATAGAAAAGAGTAGGCAGAGTGATTGACAAAGAAGTACTTAACTCTCTATCTAAACCCTATTGCCCCCTTGGGGTTAGTAGGTCATGAGGTGCTAAAGAGTCAAGTGCCATTGGATTTGGACCTCCAACACTCTGAACTGCAGTTCCTGTATTTTGCCAGCAGTCAAGATATCCATCTTTTGAGCTTGAAGCAGGATAGCATAATCGTTAAATTCACATGTTAAGTCAAAGCCAAATTAAAGCACTTGGCTTAATTCAACGTTGGAACTCAGCCACTGGGATTTGTAAACTATGGTTTATGGCTTTTTTAATAACTGTGGTGCAGTCAACAGATTGTGGTTAACAAAACAGTGGGTGAAGCTTGCCAATTCCTGATTCTTTTTCTCAAATATGTCACCAAAAGTGACCAATATGTCACTTTTCATCTTTTAGCACATTTAGAGAACCAGGCTTGCTGGGAATTTCTAGCAATTATTTGTGCCAGAGGAACTACATATATGTGCCATGTAATTAAAGTTAAAAACTCTGTTTTCCATCTGTCTCCTAATGGAACTTCAAGAGTGGGGGTTCTTGTTAGGATTCTCATCCCAAATCTGTATCCCACAACCCCAGGAGCACTACCACCAGTGGCCCTGAACAAACTCAGATCTCACTACATAACCTAGAAGCCTACAGCTTCCCAGCCATATGCTCCACTTGGAAGAAGCAAGCTCCATGACTGTTCTTAATCTGGTTCTGGACCACCCTGCCCTTTTAATAATACTTGGTCGCCAGGGGGCATGGAACAGAGCCATGACATCTTTTCATGCAATGCTCAGGGCTGGATTTTCAAAGTTTAGGATTTTTAAAAAACTTCTTTAGATAGTTGTTAAAGATAATCTGAAGGCTTATAATTTTTTTTTCATTATTCGGGGGGGGGGGTGAAATAGAATATTAAAAAAATCATCCTTTTGATCTCTGAGGGTTTGAACATTGGTGATGTAAACCCGGGGGTGCCTGGGGGCTGCTTATGGTCAATGTGTTCTCCACCCCTGCCCTATGACTTAATTGCTTGGAATTATTTTCTCTAGCAACACATTTTTGTTTGTGTTGATATTTTATACATTCCAGGGCAACCAGCATGGGCCGATTTTGCACATAGCCTAAAATGCCATCAGTTGTACAATTACAGTCTGAAACCCAATTAATAAGAGCTTGCAAGTCCCCTGAAAAGATATAATTAAGGAAATGAAGAATGTGTATGTAGATTTTGCCTGCACACTCAACTATCAATTAAATAATTACCCTCTAAATGTGTTCTTGGGCTACAAAATGTTCTGTGAGTCAGTAATTCCTAGAGCTACCAGAAGTCTGTTTTGAGATGGTTTTTAATTGAAATTACTGAGCTTATTGAACGAATTAAGGTAAATACATTTCAGCTATGGAAATGAAGCTTGAAGTGCTCAGTTTTCTCATGACTAATAGCTCTTACTTTTCTTACTTTATTGGCCTAGGTTCAGTTTAATAATGGAGTGGTTGCTGTTGAAAAAAATCCATGTGGTCATGGCTGTGTAACTTTGTAGATTGCTCTTCCTTCTGATGTGGATCTTTCACCACGGGAAGATTCTAAGTGATTCTCCCAATGTGAGAGTCTAATTGGGCAGATTGCTTTTTCCCGGTTCAACTATGTTTTCTTCTTAAAAAACAGAATGCTTTTTGCCTCAAGCAGAGGAAGGGGCTGGAAGAATCTGACTCAGTATATGGCTAAGGGCTATGCTTCACTCATAGACGCATACTGTGGAGTCCTTGGTGCTCTCTGAGCCTGGTTGTTTTCTTGCAGACGTTTCATTGCCAGGCTAGGCAACATCTTCCGTGCGAAAAGGGAGTGGGACTTGCTCTCTGTTTATATACCCTGGCTTGCCCTGCCTGTGTTGGTGGGGGTGTACTGATGGAGATGCATACTGTCTAGCCTGAGGGTGACCAGGACTTGGAGCCTTTACATTCACAACATCACCCAACTTAACTTTCATAGTGAATCTTGAGGTTGGTTATTTTGTAAAATATATGCAGTGATGTAATTTAAGAAATTGATTCAATTAAGCTACCAGGTTTCCTTTTGCAAAACACAGAAAGCAAAAATAATATATTGCATTGAATCAGCAACATTGAAAAATGTGGGAAATTGCTTTGACTGAAAAATTAATACAACAAAGAAAACTCTACGGTGGAATGGTAAGTTTATTCAAATCTGGTCACTCCTTTTCTTAATAGATAGATCTATACAAATGTCACTCTGGATAGAAATATTGAATATGAGTTTTAAATGTTTATATTTTTCCTCCAGATCACGTATATATGTATGTGTCGGTAAACACACACAGACTTCTATCTTTTTATTTCCTTTTCCTTTGCTTTTGGTTTTGTCCCTAATTTATTTTTATTTTTAACTCTGTAATTAATCTGGGTTTTGTTGTGATGTTTCATCTGTCAAAGAACATGAAAAGGAGGATGAGCTTTTTCATAAAAGAAGGTATTAGTTAAAAACAAATGGAAGTGGGAATGAACAACTTCAAATCTCTTGGGAAAGAATATTTAAAACAACTACAACATAAGCAGAGATGAAATGTGGCACATAGTTCAGAAAGGATGTTGTTGTTGTTCAGTCGTTTAGTCGTGTCCGACTCTTCGTGACCTCATGGACCATAGCACGCCAGGCCTTCCTGTCCTCCACTGTCTCTCGGAGTTTACTCAAATTCATGTTCATTACATCGGTGATGCTATCTAACCATCTCATCCTCTGCCATCCCCTTCTCCTTTTGCCTTCAGTCTTTCCCAGCATCAGGGTCTTTTCCAGTGAGTCCTCTCTTCGCATTAGGTGGCCAAAGTATTTGAGCTTCAGCATCTGTCCTTCCAATGAGAAGTCAGGGTTGATTTCCTTTAGGATTGACTGGTTTGACCTCCTTGCAGTCCAAGGGACTCTCAAGAGTCTTCTCCAGCACCACAGTTCGAAAGCATCAATTCTTCGGCGCTCAGCCTTCCTTATGGTCCAACTCTCACAGCCATACATTACTACTGGAAAAACCATAGCTTTAACTATACGGACCTTTGTCGGCAAGGTGATGTCTCTGCTTTTTAATATGCTGTCTAGGCTTGCCATAGCTTTCCTCCCAAGGAGCAAGTGTCTTTTAATTTCATGGCTGCAGTCACCGTCTGCGGTGATCTTGGAGCCCAAGAAAAGAAAATCTGTCACTGCTTCCATTTCTTCCCCTTCTATTTGCCAGGAAGTGATGGGACCAGATGCTATGATCTGGGTTTTTTAAATGTTGAGTTTCAAGCCAGCTTTTGCACTCTCCTCTTTCACCCTCATCAAGAGGCTCTTTAGTTTCTCTTCACTTTCTGCCATTAGGGTGGTATCGTCTGCATATCTGAGGTTGTTGATATTTCTCCCGGCAATCTTAACTCCGGCTTGTGATTCATCCAGCCCGGCATTTCTCATTATGTACTCTGCATATAAGTTAAATAAGCAGGGTGATAATATACAGGCTTGTCGTACTCCTTTCCCAATTTTGAACCAGTCGGTTGTTCCATGTCCGGTTCTAACTGTTGCTTCTTGACCCGTATACAGGTTTCTCAGGAGACAGGTAAGGTGGTCTGGTGCTCCCATCTCTTTAAGACTTTGCCACAGTTTGTTGTGATCCACACAATCAAAGGCTTTAGCGTAGTCAATGAAGCAGAAGTAGATGTTTTTCTGGAACTCTCTTGCTTTTTCCATGATCCAGCGAATGTTGGCAATCTGATCTCTAGTTCCTCTGCCTCTTCGAAACCCAGCTTGCACTTCTGGTAGTTCTCGCTTCACATACTGCTGAAGCCTAGCTTGTAAATTGTAATTATTTACAATTAATTTAAAATTGTAAGCTTGTAGAAATGATGTAAGTAAATACAAAAGGTTCCCAGTTCACAGTACAGTCAGATGGCCACATAAAATTGCAATTCTCCAGTCCTTGAGTGGGCAGAAAAATGTCCAGGTTTACTATTACAAGGGCAGCTAACTCTGCAAACATTTTGATTGCAGACTAAGCTAGAATAACCATGGAGGGCAGTTCTTGACATGTTTTTGAAGGACATGTCATATAAAAATGGTTACCAAGGCACTGCCTGCATTTAGGGGATGTGAGAGTGAGCCTTTTGTTAGTTAGAAAGACCTTGCCTTAGTAACTTCCATGTTTGTTGGGTTAGATCAAGCCATTGAAAAGAGCAACGTCTTCCATGACAAACTGGAGGTCTTGCCCAAATATGAGGAGAAGGAGACACAGAGCCAAAAAATGAAAATGAAATGTAGCTTAGGAAATAGGGGATTTAAGGAGCACATTTCTAAGGCACAAAAGAGCAGAGAAGCACAGTGTGCAGAAGCTAATATCCATCATAAAGCCTTTGTCAGAGGCAATCAACTGTTAAACACGGCCTCAGTTCCAGTATTACATCCAGGATTAATTCCTAGCTGTGCCATGTCAAATTTCTGTGGAGCTTCAGCCAAATCTGAGCCTGCTGAGGGGAGCCTGATGGCTTCTTTGAACAGTCAGCATAATGCATATTCTTGGTACTCAGAAAGAGCATGCACATACATAGACATTAGTGCAAGATTGCCGGGTGATGAAATTACAGAGGAGCATTCTGTAAACAGCTCTAATGTGGGATTTGAGAGGGTTTCCAGCACAGCGTCATCTCCATCTAAGCATGGCAACAAGAACCTCTTCCCTAGAAGACAACTGGTGCAGCAATCCCCTGTGTGGAACACATTCAGAAACACATCCAAACTCTGGATACAGCAGATGGCATAAATAGGTGATGATCTGTATCAACCACAGAGATGGCAGGAGAGAAATTCTAGATTACAGTCCAATGTTAAATGTTGTATATTGTGTTGTATGATAAAGTTCTCTCTGTGTGAATAAAACTCTTGGGTTAAGATGGAAAACATCTGTAACAAAACAGATTTCAAGGAGTAGCCATTTTAATCCATCAAAACAAACAAGTTAGTGGCACAGAACAATAGATTGCATCACAATAGTTAAAAGTAAAACAGAAGAATCAAGCATTGTGGAACATCCAAATGCCAACTCTGTCCCCTACAACACCGAGGGTTCATACATTTCTTCTTTGGACATTGGGATGTACATATGCTAACATCTATCAGAAGTGTCTTACTAGCTGGGAATTCTGAAAATTCTAACTGGAACACATTTGAAGTGGATTAAATTAGGGAAAACTGGGTGAAATGGTCTCTGCCCCAAGCAATTTTCTAAATAAAGGTGCAAGGAGTTCTAGTATTTGAGAGCAATCACTGCAAGAGACCCAGTCCTAAAGAGCAGCACTTCCACATCAGTGTTTTATAACCACTTCAGAATTATTCCCCTGCCTGATATTTTGGGGAGGTGAGCCAGTGTATTTCTGACTCTGCTATGGTTTATTGCAGGGGTTGGCAACATCGTATAAGGCCCGCGGGGCTCCTGCCCGCAAACCCCGCCCCTTCCACGTGATTGGCTCCTGCCTGCAAACCCCCCCCCCAGTGCTTGTGATTGGCTCCCATCTGCAAACTCCAGTCCCCGGTCCGCGGAAATCCCAGAAACCCCACTCCCCGCCCCCGGTCCCTGGTTATAAATATCCAAATGGCCCTTGGCAGAAAAAAGGTTCCCCACCCCTGGTTTATTGGATCCATGGCAAAGGTAGTATTTTCCTCTGAAGTGATGCAACTTAACAGATCTTTTGTTTCCAATTGTGAATTTTCTATATGGGATACTGATAGTATTTATTGGATTTGCCAAATTTCATCTACTTACACACATTTTAGTTTATCTGAAGTATTACTGTTTTCCAAAAATGAGGCTGAAATTAAAAAGTTGTACATTTTACACACTTCAGGCGAACCCCCCCCCCCCCATTAAACAGACATGACCTTTCTTTAATGAAACAGTCCCTGCTACATTAATAATTAAATATTGCTTTAATTAATATTACATTAATAATTTAATAATAACCAAAGATTACTAGCATGTGCTCAATTATGTATTGCCTTTAACAAGAAATCCATGCCCCATCATTACTGTATTTATAAGAAAACATGCTAAATACTATCACGCTGAAGATACTATATGGACGAGTTGCACTTCTACTAAAGCTGATGCATCTGTTTAACCACTATAAATAATAATAGCAGATGATGACATTTATTAAGGCTGTTGTTCTAAATGATGAGCTTTGATGACATATGAAAACTACTGCCCAAAATGATAAATCAGAATGATCGGCACTTCACAATTGGATGCTAATTGAAGACAAGACAATTTTGCGCTGGATGAAATTGATTTGAAACGACTGAAGATGTGCTTGTTTTTATAAGAATGGTGGGTTTGTGATCTGAATCAATGATCCCCACTAAAATAAATTTCAGGTCCACAAAATAAAATAAATTACATGCATTTATAAAAATGCAAAGTAGGATGGGGGTTTTCTTCTCTCCTGAAGCAAATGGCTGGTTTGATATATAGCATTGTAATGACCACTTTAATGTTTTGGTTCTTTCTTTCTTTTTTTAAATCCTCCCTTGTCCTTAAGCATTGAGCTACTAATATATGCTGAGAAGACATTTGTTTAACAAAAGAAAGTAAAAAGCAATGGTGCCCATACACTTTGGCTGGAGTCTAATATAGACTTAACGGGGAGTAAACCTGATTGAACTGAATGGGATTTAATTCTTAATCAATATATTCTAGACTGTGCAGGATTTCATTATCCTATAGCACAAACCTCTTAATGCTAGGGCCATAATTAATACTTTGGAGGAGAAAGGCTGCATTGGGCACAGTGAATGACACAAATGCATGTTTTAGGATTTCCCTTGCTCTGTTTGTCGGTTGTTAATCATGTCAAGCCAGTTTGAGGACTTTCATTACAAGCCTGTGTTTTCCCACCTCAAAATGTTAAGAAAGCACCCTGCCAGTTTTGAGAAATGGGACCACAGAGTTTTGGAGAGGACCATGGGAAGCACAAGAAGCTGACTTCTGCCTGGTGGCCTACAGATTTAGCACAGTAGGGCTCAGTTGCTTCAAAGTGAAGCATGGAAACTGAAGCTTTTGTCACTGGAACCTCTACATATTCACAACATCCTAAGTAAGGAGAAAGGACTATTTTAGCATGAGCAGAGATATCCTGAATTTAGATGGCGGGGGGGGGGCGTGCCTTGAGATGAAAGCTTTTAATGCTTCCTTATTAGAAGATAATTGTATGGCTAATCCATCTTTTCATCCTTGATAGATTTTCTCTGGAAAGAAAAATAACAGAAAAGGCCTGGTAGGATGTAAGCAGTCTTTTTGTAAATTTTATGAATGGCACAATAATAAAAGTTTTGTGGAAATCATCATTGGCGATCACTCGTAGCCGAGTAAGATTGTCTTCCAAAGGTAAAATTTTAACAGTGGATCCGTAAGTGGCTATAAAGGCCAATTCTGGATCCGCACAACCTCCCACAATGAGGGCATAGGTTTCCGGGTGGGAGACGGTCATGATGAGGGTTTGCCTGACGTGCCTTCCTTTTAGCTCTTTTCTCCCTTTCGCCCTGTACTCGTGCTTCTTCAAAGTCCATAGCACCATTAATAAAGGCTGACCTCCAATTGAAACGCTCATGAGTTAGGGCTTCCCAGTTCTCAATGCTGATATTACATTTTTTTAAATTAGCTTTGAGAGTATCTTTGAATCTCTTTTGCTGTCCACCAATATTCCGTTTTCCATTCTTAAGTTGGGAGTAAAGTAGCTGCTTTGGAAGACGATGGTCAGGCATTCGAACAACATGACCGGTCCAGCGAAGTTGATGTTGGATGATCATTGTTTCAATGCTGGTGGTTTTCGCTTCTTCTAATACGCTAACATTAGTCCGCCTATCTTCCCAAGTAATTTGCAGAATTTTTCGGAGGCCGCGTTGATGGAATCTTTCAAGAAGTTGGAGGTGGCGTTTGTAGAGGGTCCATGTTTCACAGGCGTACAGAAGGGTTGGTAGTACAATGGCTTTGTAAACAAGCATTTTGGTCTCCCTGCGAATGTCCTGATCCTCAAACACTCTACGCTTCATTCGGGAGAAAGCTACACTCGCAGAGCTCAGGTGATGCTGAATTTCAGCGTCGATGTCGGCTTTTGTAGATAGATGGCTGCCGAGATAAGAAAAGTGGTCGACATTTTCTAGTGACACACCTTTAAGCTGGATTGATGGTGCTGCGGAGGGATTGGTTCGAACTTGCTGGTAAAGCACTTTGGTTTTTTTAATGTTAATCGAGAGGCCGAGCTTTTCATATGCTTCTGCAAAGATGTTTAGGATAGTTTGAAGATCTTCTTCGGAGTGTGCACAGACTACGTTATCATCAGCATATTGAAGTTCTATAACAGAAGTTGTAGTTACCTTATTTTTTGCTTTCAGCCTACTAAGATTAAAAAGCTTTCCATCTGTTCGATATATAATTTCTACACCAGTAGGAAGTTTCTCTTCAACAAGGTGTATAATCATAGCGATGAAGATAGCAAATATCGGTGCACAACGATCAGCACACAACCTTCACAGAAAAAGGCTCTAATCCAATGGCATGGATACCATGACGATTGGTGACCTTTTGTCTGCTGCAGCCTTCATCCGCCTTCGCAGCCGTTGTAACAATACACCTTGTTATCTTCCGCCTGTTCTGCCTTTGAGGACTTTCTTGGATCGTTCTTTGTCTGGTTCCTCCCCCTGGACCTTACTGCCATGGGTGACCCTACCAGGAGTACATGACTCCCAACGGCTTCACTCACAGGGTTCATTGAGAACACACAAGCCCACTCACCACAACAAGGTGATGATCCAGCGAGTGAGTTCTGGAAATACACTTAGATTGATGGCTGTTGTGGGTCTTCCGGGCTGTGTGGCCGTGTTCTGGAAGTTGTGGTTCCTAACGTTTGATTTTGCTTCTATCTGTGCTCCTGCCCTCTGAAGATGCTGGGCACAGATGCTGGCGAAACGTTAGGAACCACAACTTCCAGAACACAGCCACACAGCCCGGAAGACCCACAACAGCCATCGAACTCCGGCCGTGAAAGCCTTCGACAATACACTTAGATTGGTTTGGGCATCACCGAATTGCAGAGGTAGTCAACTTTCCACATTTCCCTTCCCTTCTTTCAATCTAATGTTCTAAGTTTAAACACTGGTTTAAACACAAGATTCCTAGTAATGTTTCATTTCATCTGCAAGATGTGTCACCAGAGAGTTTCCTTGTTTCAAGAACTTGTGAACATTTTACATCTCTTGGGTGCACATCTGAGTTGAATGTCTCAGACAGCAGAAGGCCATTCCAGCTATCCAAATACTACTTCAAGTACTAGTTCTGAACACACTGTACTACACAAAATTTGCTCCAGGTATTTTGGACTATGGTGGGGGCATGGGGGCTCAGCAGGTAAGACGCCAGGCTTGTCGATCAGAAGATCGCAAGTTCGGAGGTTCGAATCCCTAGTCCCGTGTGCGGAGTGAGCTCCCGCACTAGCTCCAGCTCTTGCCAACCTAGCAATTCGAAAGCATGCAAATGCAAGTAGATGAATAGGTACCACTTCGGTGGGTAGGTAACAGCGTTCCGCGTGCGTCATGCCGGCCACATGACCGTGGAAGCGTCTTCGGACAACGCTGGCTCTTCGGCTAACAAACAGAGATGAGTACCGGCCCCTAGAGTCAGACACGACTGCACAAATGTGCGGGGGGAACCTTGTTGGGGATGAGTTTAGGTACTAGGATAGGATATATTGTTTGGATATTATCCTTCCTTTCTCACGTGAGTGAGATCAGCAAAGTATCATCCCCGGCAGCATAAAAAGTTGGAAGCTGAGACAAGGTTGGTTTAACCTTCTGGAAAATAATCCAGGATGCTGTTAGGCAGACTGGATTATCCTGGCATTACCCCTTTTTATCCCTCTAAAAAGAACAACCACACAGTTTTGTGGAGTAATAAAAGTAACGTTTACTCACATAACCTGGTTCTCAAAAATAACAGTTGCAGTAGTAGAGTCAAGGCAGGTTTAAAACATACTAAGTTACAAGAATAGAAAATATAGGCTTTAGCATTCTGTCTGGGCTTGGAGAGATAAGACAACGTGTCCTTTCAGTTCGGAAGCATGGTCGGAGAGTCTCTCTGAGAGAGTCTCTGAGGAAGAAGAAGGAAGTGACCTCACAGAGTTATCTCTTCAGGAAGCTACTGCGAGTCTCCGCCCTCTTCATGTCCTTATATGGCGAGATATGAATTGTTAGTATGACTGCCATTATTTTTCCACAACCTTTACCTTTATTTTGGACTATGCTTTCACAATCTCTTGCCATTGGCCATGCTGGCTAAGGCTGAGGGGAACTTAAGTCACAAAAATGCAACAGAGTTCCTCTCCATGTTGTACATCAGTTTAGCTCTTCTAATAACCTGCTAGGATTCCATCATTTCTATATAACTCCCACTTAGATTTCTGAAGGGGGGAAATCTAAGAATGCCCAATATTTTACTGTTTCTCAAATTGTTGTTTTCCTTCCAATGTACAATATAGAAATGGTCAGATATGTGCTATATTCATATACATCAGGGAATTTGAAGGATGCAACCCTTCACCCCCACCCTTTTAGGCTTTTGGAAGGCTATCAAGATCTGGCCTTTTACCCAGGCACTGGGATAGACTGAGGATATCAAGCTGGTTGTGGGGCATCCCAAGGGGATGAAAAACCCTTGTTTTTTTCATATGACATGAAAGATAAAAGCATTATAGTCCCACAGTGACTCATTAAACGGTTTTAGAATTCAGGCAGAGTTCACATCTCATGCAAATGTGTTTGCATTTCACTTATCTCTAGCTTATTTTTAAAATATGCTCATTAAGCAAATGTGTCATAAATCCTTATAGAATTTGTTTCTATGAAATATCCCATATATTGTATATACTTGGCAGAAGGAAGCAACAAAATCAGAATAATGCTCAGAATACCAAAACCATGTGGATGCTTTTCCTTAAAGGGATCACAGTTTTTCAATGTTAGAGAATCATCCATAAAACGGTGAGTATTATGGGGAATAAACAGGGGTAAGGGAAAGAGTATTAATTGAAATAATAATGAATCTTGTAGCAGTTTGAAGACTGACATTTATTATATCATAAGCTTCCATGAACTAGTGTCATATGTTTCTGCCATAATCAATTTGTTAGCCCTTAGGATGTGACAAGACTTTTTTGTTGTTTTTCTGCAACAGTCTAATACAGCTACTCCTCTAGCAACTGGTTAAAATGGGGAATTAAGTACCAGACATAAACAGAAAGAAGATAGATTTAAGAAAGGTGTTGGTAATCCTACGAGATGTCAACATTCCTTGTGGTAATTTAATTGCAGGTTTTGGAAGTCAGGACTATTAAACCAGCATGAACCAATGGAAACACAGGGATGTTTTTTTCAAATCTTCCAATTTTATGAGCCTGCCCTGTGGTATAGCAGCTGAAACCGTTTCCAAAAATTTTCAGGAAGAAAGATCCTTGAATTCTGCTGATTCTTTATCAAATTAACAAACAAAACCAACCCTCCTCCCCCATGTCACAAATATTGCAAATCTGTTCTTACTTATTTCTATACTTCCTTTCTCTCTGCATCGATATCAGTTCAACTCAAATGAAACATGTGGACATAAGCAAAGTGGTTGTGCAATGGTAATGAAAACTGGTAATTGTTTCTGTCACATTTCTGGTGAACAATCCAAGAGAACTTCCTACAGCTTCACATTTTTAATTGCTCAACATTTACATTACTCCATTATTGCTTCTGCCTATCAAGGTAGGATATGACAGCAGTGAACAAAAAAAAAAAACCTAATTGACTACAATCCCAAGGGCTTGTTCATGCTCTAGCAAACTTTATTTGGAAACTGAAGATACCCGGATTGCAATTATTGAACTATTGTCCTGCAATTACAGATCTCATTTCTTCAGAATGGAAGTGAATTATTGGCATATTCAGGCTTAAAGATGGAAGTCAGGATTGCATTAGTGGGTTTTTTTACATATTGGGACACTTACGGGAAACAGTCCCTGGGGGTTTAATAAAGTCTAATTTAGTCTTCAAACAAGAACTAATAAGGAACTTTTCCCATCAATTTGAAATAGGATCTGAGGCTAGCAACCAATGGGCACTACTATGTTTTGATGAGATCAAGCAAAAAACCCAATGGTATGTAAAAGGGAATTATGGTTTTCATTTGGGGCATTTGAAAAACAATTTTAAATTTTCAGCTTTTTCTTCTTAAGGTATGTATGTCCCTTCTATCCCTTCCTTCTAAAATAACCAGCTTTGGAACAGTTCTATTGTAGGCTGGAGGAAAAAGAATAGAAAGATCTCCAGTCTCTCACAGACTCTGCAGGTTTGACAATATCCCCAGCTGAACTTCCTTGATGTGATGACCCACCACTGTATCTTTGTTTCCTACAGCATGACTGCTAGCGGTAACTGCATGGGATTGTGAGAGCTTTGTCTTCCACATCTGAAGGACACAAATTGTGGAAAGCCACTCAACCTTGGAGCAAACAGAAACCATAAAATCATGTGTGTAGTTAATGCAGAGCCACATAATTCTCAGTGATTTCTATCAAGCAATGGGTATGTCTGATAGGGATTATTTGCAGGACCACCTCTCCCAGAGAGTGTCTACCCGTCCTACCAGATCAGATAGGGTAGGCACACTCTAGGTCCCTTCCCTGAAATCTTGCCACCTAGTGGGACCTCAAAAAAGCGTGCCTTTTCCGTGGCTGCCCCTACCTTATGGGACACCCTCCCCTCGGTGATTTGGCAGACCCCCACCCTTTTAGGCTTTCGGAAGGCCATCAAGATCTGGCCTTTTACCCAGGAACTGGGATAGACTGAGGATAACTCAAGCTGGTTGTGGAGCACCCCAAGGGGATGATTGAGGCACCTGGTTTTGGTTTTATGATTTTATTGTTTTATGTTTTATGATTTTATAGTTACTGGGTTTTGTTGTTGTTGTGAGCTGCCCAGAGTTGTGTTTAAGATGGGCAGCCATACAAATCTGTTAAATGAATGAATGAATGAATGAATGAATGAATGAATGAATGAATGAATCTCTCTTCCTAGCATTCCCATGAGATATGTCATGGTTAGGCGAAGAACAACGCTGAGCCTCAGAATTAAGCTCTAGATCTTTATTGTTCTACCTTACACAGAATCTTGCCAAACTAAGCCACACTAAGCAGGTCTCTGGGGAAAAACCCCAGGCACTCTAAGTCGGGTCTGGCCTGACCTTCTTGGATGGCCGCCCAAGGTCTTTGAGGCTGTGAACGAGCTTCTCACCCTGGAAAGCGCCCTTCCTCCTTCGCCCGCGATCTCCATAGCATCACCTTCTCCCTCAGAGACAGATTCCATCACAAGATATTAGGAAATATTTGTTTTATTCCCTTGGAATTAAGCAGCCTTTTTAATGTATTCATTATATATTTACCTTTTTCATTTAACTGCATTTTAAACAGCCCAGTTGTCAAAGCTGTCTGTTTAGTTAAGCTCCGTTTTCATTCTGATTGTAGTAGCTTTTAATAATATGCCCATATAGGAACCAGGTAAAAATCTGTTTTGTTTTTAATAATGTTTTCAACCCCCTATTACAGGGTAATTTATTATATATCTCTAGACAAGGCCATTATTCAAACAACAGCAACTGCTGTGCTACCAGTTCAATTTTTCATAGGGCATACCTCTACCTGATGGTGCCTTTTTCAGAAATTGGTTCAGTTCAAGTCTGGTTTAAAGAAAAACAGCTGTAAGGAGGAGTCTTCATATTGTCCATGAAGATCTAGAATCTGAATAGCAGATGGGTATGTGCATGGGCCACCTGGGCATAGCCTTTCCCAAATAGTGAGTTGTGTTTTGTTTCTATTTATATTTAAATCAACATTCTTGAATTTTGTACCCTCATCCCTACTTCTACACTATCAGTTCAGTTCTAGCTTGCATTATACTTTCCTGTTTCCTGTCCTTCCATCTGTTTCTATTATCTACATGGTACTGACTGCATTTTTTCTGAAAAGAACATTGGAGTACTAATCAATGATCTTACTACTTGCCCTACCAGCAATCTTCAAAAAGCCTCAGTCAGGGGCTCAAAGTACAGCTTAGTCTGAATGAACTAAGTCTTTTATTCTAGTTCTTCTTTGGAAGAAAGTGTCGTGTGAGGAAGCCAAAAAAAAGAAGAAGCAGCTACTTTACATCAAGCAATGAATCACATAAAGCAGCAGACAGCATGAAAAGTCAGGAGGGAAGGGGAAGGGGAAGGGGAAGGAAACGACACGATTTTTTATTAGGAAACGACACGATTTTAGGAAACGACACGATTTTTTATTGGTTGGGGAAGGGGAAGGGGAAGGGGAAGGGGAAGGGGAAGGGGAAGGGGAAGGAAAGGAAAGGAAAGGAAAGGAAAGGAAAGGAAAGGAAAGGAAAGGAAAGGAAAGGAAAGGAAAGGAAAGGAAAGGAAAGGAAAGGAAAGGAAAGGAAAGGAAGCAGCAGAAATATCTGTAATAACAGATGAATGGAAGAGAAAGGAAAGGATTTAGCTGACTCTTCAAATTAGCTTTATGAGTCACAGTACATTAGGAAGAAAAATACACATTAATGCTTATTAGTCTTATAAACAGAAAATATAATCCCCAAGAGTTGTTTACAGCAGTGAACAGAAGTGGTTCGTTGCTTACAACAGTGAAATGCTGGTATCTTTTTTAAAAAAACTGGGCAGGATTTATCTCCATAGGAGGAACAGCTATTCTTGGAAATGTCATCTCATTTTTTCCAAAAACAAACAACAGGTTACAGGCCCTTTCCTATGAACACACACACACACACACACACACACACTGAAAATACTTGCCCAATTTCTTTGTAAGTAGATAGGCCTCATTCTTTCAGAACCTTCTGCATTGGCTGCTTATGTCACCCCATTCTAGGGAAAAGGTTCCATTTTTTTTAAGCAGCAGCTATTTAAAAGTCTCATTTGGGGCTTGGATACTGAATCAACTTGGACAGCTTTTGCTTTACTTTATAAAACATTGAATTGGGTCCTTCCTGAAGCAAATAGTATTTATTAAATTCAACGTAGGCGCTGCCCAACTCTAAACCGGCCCTGGGTTGCTCACAAGATGGTATAATGTTAACTCTGCTGACCAACAGGAAACCCAGAATCAGGTTAAGGAAGTGGAAGAGAAGGAGGCTGTGCCTGAGAAGAGAAAGGAGAGGACATTTATTTATCTATCTATCTATCATATTTATCACCGCCCATCTCCCCCCAAGGAGGGACTCTGGGCAGTTTATAATAAAAACATAATTAACTGGTATACAGCATAATACAATAAAATGAATATAAATAAACAGTAAAAATATAAAATGTAATAAAATCTAGATGGCTAAGAGTTCTTTATCAGTCCATAAGTAAAAGGGCCGCTTTAGGGCCATTCTAGGAAACTAGCCATCCCCAGGAGTGACCACTCTCCCTCCCGCTCCAGGCATGCTGACAAAACCAGGTTTTTAGTTTTTTTCGGAAGTCCAGGAGCGAGGGGACCTGTCTTATCTCTGGGGGAAGAATGTTCCAGAGGGCAGGAGCTACTGCAGAGAAGGCCTGCTTCAGCGACCCCGCGAAATGGAATTCTTTTGCAGATGGGGTCCATAGCATGCCCTCTCTGCATGCCCAGGTGGGGCAGGTTGATGTAATGGGGACAAGACGGTCCCTCAGGTAACCTGGACCCATGCCATATAGGGCTTTAAAGGTCATAATTAACACCTTGAATTGGGCCCGGAAGCAAACTGGAACCCAGTGCAGCTCACGAAGCAAAGGTGTTACATGTGCCACCCTTGGGGCACCTAAGATTGCAGCGCGGCTGCATTCTGGACCAGCTGTAGCTTCCAGATATTCTTCAAGGGTAGCCCCATGTAGAGCGCATTACAGTAGTCTATATGGGAGATAACCAGGGCATGAGTGACCGTTCGAAGGGCCTCTCGTTCCAGGAAAGAGCGGTAACTGGCGCACAACATGAAGTTGAGCAAAGGCCCTCCTGACCATGACTGCCACCTGCTCTTTGAGCAGGAGTCGTGATTCCAGGAGGACCCCCAAGTTATGCACTGGGTCTGTCTGGGGCAGTGCAACCCCATCTAAAGATGACAATTTCCTAGATAGCGAGGAGCCATTAATCCACAGCCACAGCCACTCCGTCTTATCAGGGTTCAGCCAAAGCCTGTTGTTCCCCATCCAGGCCCCCACAGCCCCCAGGCACTTGGAAAGAGTCCCTTGCATGGGATATGGGCGGGGAATAAATTTGAAAAATAAATAAAATAAATAAATAAATAAATAAAGGGAGGTCACAGCATCACTTACCTCACCTGGGATGGAGATATATAATTTGGTATAATCAGCATATTGATGATACCTCATCCCGTGGTGACGGATGATCTCACCCAGTGGTTTCATGTAGATGTTAAAAAGGAGCGTAGAGAGTACCAAGCCCTACGGCACCCCACAAAGGAGGGGGCGCGGGCCGGATCTCTTGCTCCCTATCAACACCAATTGGGACCGGCCCTGGAGGAAGGAGTGAACCAGCGCAGAACCACGCCGTCCACCCCCAACTCCCTAAGCCGACCCAAAAGGATACCATGGTCGATGGTATCGAAAGCCACTGAGAAGTCCAGAAGAGCAAGGATAGATGCACTGCCTCCATCCCGCTCCCACCAGAGATCATCCATAAGTGCGACTAATGCCGTTTCTGTCCCATAACTGGGCCTGAAACCTGACTGGAAGGGGTCTAGATCAGAGCTTTCCAAACTGTGTGTGGCGACACAAAAGTGTGTCGCCACACACAGTCTGGTGTGTCTCCATACAACCCGGAAGCGCTGATCATCATCAGCACTTCCGGGTTTTCCCGCGGCAACACACCAATGGCGGCGCGCAAAAACCCGAAAGCGGTAGCAGCGCTTCCGGGTTTTTGCGCGCTGCCTCAATGGTGGCACTTCCGGGTTTTCCCGCGGCGACACACCAATGGCGGTTGGTGTGTCGCCACGGGAAAACTTTGGAAAACCCTGGTCTAGATAATCCTTTTCATCCAGAACCCTCTGGAGCTGCAACACCACCACTTTCTCAACCACCTTCCCCGAAAAATTATTGGAGAGAAAAAGAAAAGCCTTCTGAATATGGACCTGACTTCTGTTAGCTTGCTGGTTAGGAGAGTGTATGATGCACCTTGACTGATTAGATGAGAGACTGTATAAACTCTAAATATTTAATGGCGGGGAGGGGAAGAGAGAGAGAGAGAGAAAGTTTACTCTAACAACCTGGAAGAAAAGTATGGAGCCCATCTATCACAGACTTCTCCAGCTTGCTGCTCTGGAAATGTGTTCCACTCTCATAATCCCTCAGCCAATAGATGCTACTGGGATTTATATATGTGGAGGATACCTTGTTGGGATGCCCTGTGAAAGGAGGGTTTTTTTTTTCCTTCAGGAAATGATCATGGAAAAAAATGGTCCTCATGGAGGAGGGAAGAGACCGCTCCCATCTTCCCCAGCATGGAGAAAGGCATAAGGGCAAAGGAGTAATCAGGCCCATCCTCCTTTGGCAAAGAAGGAGGCTTTTCTACCCCATAGCCCTGTCCCCTGACCTCATCCAGTCTGACGAGGAGGAGTAACAATTCAGCCCTTAATCTGGATTTAGCCTCTCATGCTACTTAACTATTTACTCTGTTTACAGAATGGAAAGTGGGAAGAATATGGATGAAAGGGCAAGGGAGTCAGGTAAGAGGAGAAAGTTTCTGAACAAATATACGTAGGCAGTGGTTTTTCATCCTATAAGCAAAAGATATGGCTTATATTGCAGTTTCCATAATTGCGCTTTTTTCAAATATCTATATACTACTAAAACTCTGGTGTCCGTTTGATACTTGTAACCTTTAACTGGGCAAAACTGTGCATCATACGGCAACAATTTTGAACCAAGGTACCTCAAATGGGCTAACTTACAGAATGCGTCCAAAATCCAGGACCCATGACTTCTGTGAAATTGAAATTTGGCAAATTTTATAAAATATTTTATGACATAAACATTATAATAAAGCATTTTATGTCATAATACAAAATGTTATAAAACATTTCCTGTAGTCATCTCCTGATGTTTGACTGTGCTATACAGTTCAACATTGGCTACTTTCAAGGCAGTTACATCTCTCCCTGAATTTTTAAGAACGTTTCCAGTACATTAGAAGTTCTGCCATTGTTGAAGGCATTGAGGAATCTGGTAAGGAAATATCTCTAAAACAATGACCCAGCGGGTTGTGGGTTGCCTAGTAAAGTTACTGGAAGCCAAGGACATTTGACCAAATGCCATACATTTTTAGTGGGAAAAAATAGCAAATTATCAAGAGGGGGTCAAGAAGGTGGTATCATACCTCTGTCCCTTTTTACATGTGTTTCATGCATAGCACATATAAAGAGGTATGATTGTGACCACACAATCACAGCTGCCATTGTGATTTTTTTGACCCCTCCTCTGGATACCCCAGCAATAAAGAATTCCTGAAGCCATATTGCAAATAATTAAAATACATCTGTCGTAAAAGGATGACCAAAGCCTAGCAACTGTTGGAAAGAGTACATGAATATTTAATATGAGAAGCCCACAAAAACATATTTTGTAATTTGTTCCTGGATAGACAGATATTTTGGACAGATTTCTCAGAAAGGGCAATTTGACCCTAAATCATCTGCATCAACATCTCTAGACCTGTGTTCCAGTAAATAAAGTACTGGATTACATAACAATTCTATGCTTTAAGTGTTTTCAATATTCCCATAAATGCTGATGTACGTCACTACCATAAAACAATTTTGTAACCATGTTGCATTTCTTATTCAGCACAATGCCTTAAGCCAGCATGATCACATAATCTTTTCTAATGACATTCTGCTATTTTGAGCAGTTGCACTGTTTTAAAAAAATCCTCTTCTCCCCTGGAGCTTTTATATCTGGGGTGGGGGGGAACAAAAAATAGTAATTGTATCACTATTTGGTTTTAGGACTATTTCACTGTTTCTTGCTTAACTTTTAGCAGGTAAGGCAGAAACATTATAACCTTGTAACTACAAGGATACAGACATTCAAACTGGCTTTGTTCTTCTCAATTCAAGAGCTCTTATCCTCTTCCTAAAACTAAACTAAACTAAACTAAACTAAACTAAACTAAACTAAACTAAACTAAACTAAACAACTAAACTAAACTATAAAATAAAATAAAATAAAATAAAATAATAAAATAAAATAAAATAAAATAAAATAAAATAAAATAAAATAAAATAAAATAAAAAATAAAAAAATAATAAAATAAAATAAAATAAAATAAAATAATAAAATAAAATACAATACAATACAATACAATACAATAAAATAAAATAAAATAAAATAAAATAAAATAAAATAAAATAAAATAAAATAAAATAATAAAATAAAATAAATAAAAGCCTTTAAAAAGGAAAGCCATACTGATAGTTGTACTTTCACAGTCACTTTATCTGGTGAAGGACCCATTTGACTATGTAAGGAGAAAATATGTGCCTTATGATAAAGGACTCACTGCTTCTCTTATAAGAACTGCAAAACTATTTAGAGCAGGGCCCAAATGGGGTACCTGGCCTTTCAAACACACCTCTCCAAATAATAAATCATTGAAATCTTACATCAAAATGTTCATATTGGTACCCCTATATAAGATCATGTGGCAATTTGAGGAAGCTGAGGTGGTGGGAGGACTGAGATCTTAAAAAGGTGTTGTGACTATTTGTGTGAAAAACATGTTCTTTTGGTCATGGAGTTCCAAGGGTTCTCCAGGATGTTCCTTTTCTTTTCACCTGTCCTCCCTCCCTCCCTTAAGTGATAAACCATGGAGTGGTTTATCACGTCCCCAAAATTAATCTTCTGGAACTGGAGCATCTCATGGTGTTTCATAAGATTTACTTCCATAAACGACATACCACTTGGAAGTAGATCAGCACATATCTGGAGAAACACAGATTGTTTTATGGAACATCAGAGCATTCCTTTACCAGAACACAGTGTTTTGCACCTCCCTTTTTTGATCCATGACTCAAAGTTTCAGGCTTTCATAGTCATGTTATATATTCCGTTTAGTAGGAAGGCACCTGTTATTATTTGAAGTGCAGAATGTGCCTAAGACCAACTACTACAACAAAGAAATGAAGGTGCATGTTATGCCATCCCCATGACTCAGTATTCCTCACTAAGAACCTTCATAGACATATTCCTCACTAACCATGTATGTGGGAATGGAGTGAAGAAATACTAAGGAGCTCAGCTGTCATCTTAAGTTGAGTTTGTGCCTAAACCATATGAAAACATGTCATTTTTTTTGTGACCTAATACTCAACCTATGGTCATGTGCTATCCATAAAATGTATCATGGATTCCCAAATCCTAAAACTGTGGGAAATGATAAAAGTCAGTAGGATTATTAAAGCTAAAATCATCATGCCAGGTTTGACTTGTGCCAAAATAATAGCCAAAACGAGACGCAATAGCAGGCAGGCAGGTTAGTTGGTTGTTATGGAGACATTAGCAATATTCTTGAATTTGAGGAATGACAATTAATTTGCAGGATAGCTTTCAAATGCTTTTCATGACCAAATCTGTATTTTTGCAAGCAGATGATGATGATGACGACGATGATGTAAAATTGGTGAAGTGTTTTGCTGAAATCATTAATTTAGCTCTTTTACTACATGCAGATTCTGTACCTTTTATATGATGTTCTCTAAAACCAGTGATTAGAAATGAGGAAACTTCTGAGAGTCTATGAATTAATGCATGAAGGAAATTGGTTTAAGCTTTGATGCTTCACATGAAAGGCAACTTTAGTATGATATCTCAAAATGCTCAAAGAGTATGAATAGGAATTTTCAGAAATGTGACCCATTTCTTACTTTGTTTTGGTTTTTGCTCCTTCATGTGTTTCAGATCTTTTGCTTTTGTACTCTATGTTCATGCTGTACAATAATCCATATCTAAAGCCAGTATGGAGTTGTGGTTAAGGTGCTGCCCTAGAAACCAGGAGACTGTGAATTCTAGCCTTCCCTTTAGGCATGAAAGCCAGATGGGTGACCTTGCACCAGTCCCTGTCTCTCATCCCTAGGAAGGAGCCAATGGCAAACCAGGAGACTGAGAGTTCTAGTCCCGCCTTAGGCATGAAAGCAGGCTGGGTGACTTTGGGCCGGTCCCTCTCTCAGCCCAACCCACCTCAAGGGTTGTTGTTGTGGGGAAAAGAGGAGGAAGAAGCCATATTATGTATGTTCACCCCCTTGAGTTATATATAAAAAGATGGGATAAGATGATGATGATGATGATGATGATGATGATGATGATGATGATGGAGAAACATGTTTCAGTCTTTGCCTAAACATTTTGCATATTAGTTTGTTATCCCATCAATTTACAAGTGAAAAATCTACCACAAAGGGAGCATAGAAATAGCAACAGTTTGCTCTCAATATGTTATTCTATATATTCCAACATGCTGGATTGTATCTGGTAACATCCAACCACCAGCAAAATGGATGCTTTTAATTTTTTCAATGTACTTTGAAAATGTATATATTCTATCTTTCAAAAATACATTTCTGTCACTGGTGTACTGCATTTGCTTCTCTTCTGCACATACAACAGCAAATATGAAGGAGAACAGAGACTGCAGAGAGGGAGATGATGACCCAAGGAAATGTCCATTGCATAGGCAGAAATCTCCTCTTGTAACATTGGATACAATCCATTCACTCTACCACATCATCAATCTTATAGGGTATAATGCTAATAGTTTATGACTCATGGTCTAGTGGTTAAGGCAACGGGCTAGAAACCAGGAGACTGAGAGTTCTAGTCCCGCCTTAGGCATGAAAGCCGGCTGGGTGACCTTGGGCCAGTCACTCTCTCTCAGCCCAACTCACCTCACAGGGTTGTTGTTGTGGGGAAAATAGGAGGAGGAAGGAGTATTAGGTATGTTCTCCACCTTGAGTTATTTATAAAAATAATAAAGGTGGGATAGAAAATAAAAAAAAATTAAAAAATAATAAATTGGCCAATGTGGAAATGTCCCCTATAATGTTTACATAACTAAGGGATCAGATTTCTTTGTTTTTGTATTCCTTTATAATGGAGTGCTAAAGTCACTTTTTTTTAGGGGCATGGTGGCTCAGCGGGTAAGACGCCAGGCTTGTTGATTGGAAGATCGCAAGTTCGGAGGTTCAAATCCCTAGTCCCGCATGACGGAGTGAGCTCCCGCACTAGCCCCAGCTCTTGCCAACCTAGCAATTCGAAAGCATGCAAATGCAAGTAGATTAATAGGTACCACTTTGGTGGGTAGGTAACAGCGTTCCGTGTGCATCATGCCGGCCACATGACCGTGGAAGCGTCTTCGGACAACGTTGGCTCTTCGGCTAACAAACGGAGATGAGCACTGGCCCCTAGAGTTGGACACGACTGCACAAATGTGTGGGGGAACCTTTACCTTTAACTTAAAGTCACTTTGTTCAGTGTACAAGCTCTTCCCATATGCACATGGTCCTATCCAGATCTGGTCAGCAATTTCTTTATCTATACCAATGCATCTCTGAATCCAATGGGCCCAGAGATCTTCTTTTTGGAATTGCTTATATGGATTTGCAGCATATCAGTGGCATTCTTTCTTGAGGAACAATTTCAAGTTTCCTTCTTGGGCTCTGGTTCTAGGGCTTCTATTGAAAGAAGTTATTTACACAAGCACAAAGAGATTTCCTCATTAAATCAAAATTGTCTGCTATAATCTTTGCTGATAAAACAAGCCACTTAAGCTGAGTTATGGTTTATCTTATTAGTGGTCATAATGTAACATTACAGTTGAATGACTTATAGCTTTACTTGGAAGTAATATATATACCAATCTCTTCGACTGGTAGTTATATATCTGCAGAATAACACTTCCAAGTCAAGCACTCATAGAGAATACTTGTAATAAAAAGAGTATTCTCCCATCTCATTTAAAGGCTCATATAGCAATACTAAAGCATTGTCTACCAGAAATTATCATGGCATACCTGCAAAATGTCAGAATGAGAACTAGGGAGTGCTATACCATGTGCAGTGTATGAAGTCTAATTTATTTATGCTTCTCTCCACCCCCTCTCCAGTATACATTCTATTTCTCATTCCCTAAAGGACACATAAAATAAGTCATTAATAATTGGGACTGAAAGGGTTTGCCATTGGGACAAACACTCTTTCCCTAAGCTGAAACCAAAAGACACATCCAAACAATATGGTGGAGCAAACTTCTTTCAGTTTACTGAAATGGTCATTCTGTGCAAATGATAAATTATACTGTCATTTTATTTCATCCTCTCTAAAAGTTGCCCTGTGTTTATTGCTCTGTTACTGGATTGTATGGATTGGAGCAAAAAGTTATCAGAGGAATTTAAAATCTCTTGACTAGTGTGTTGGTCCCTGTGCATGGCATCACACTTTTCTATAATGAATCTCACCATGGAATATTTAGAAGCTATAAACACTTGCTTCCCAAAAGGCATACACAATTCCTTTCCAGAATGGATTTATAAATCTGCTGCCCTCTACAAAATCTAAGGGACTGATTGTGGTTTCACTTTGTTTGGGCAATAAGATTGGGGGGGGGGAACTCTGTTCTTTCTCAGAAAAGCTCTGGTCTAAAGAAATATCCTTTTTCCTAAATTCTGCCCCCCTCTAATGGTTTCTGGCACCTCTATAATGTATCCTGCTGATTACTCCCATATCCCACTCTTTCTCCAGTTTGCACTGATTCCTAGGCTGTATGTAATGGTATGTGGGAATGACCTTGAGAGATAGAAAGAAGAGCTGCAAACTAGACAACCATCATGCAAATGGTTTCTTAGCCCACAGAAGGAAAAGGGATGTGGGAAGTGCCTCAGAAGGGACCCTCCCTAGTTTTCTGGAAAGAAAAGTAAAGAAGAGGAGAAGTATTTTCAGACTTGCAAGATTCTGTTATTGTAACTTTACAATAAAGTTAGTGTTAGTACTCGTGGCTTCTGCTTCTTGTCTGGACTACCTCGAAGGGCTAACATATAGTCATATGTCAGCACCATGTAAACCTGCTGTGCTACAACAATCTGAAATTAAGGGTTATGTCCCAGAGATTAGATTGGCCTAGATTTTCCTCCAGAGTAGAGTATACAACCTAGTAGTTACCAGATTTTTTAATGCAATTCCTACAGTCCTTTGCAACTGGCCATGTTGACTGGGTCAGGTGAGAACCAAAATCAAATTAATCTTGAGGACACGAGGTCATCATCATCATCATCATCATCATCATCATCCATACAATCTGCCAAAAATCTGCCACTTCAATTCTAAGTGTTTAATACTGGTGAATCATAATTCACAGGTGGCAGATCAACGGAATTTTACCCTGTTCAATCTATCTATATCAGCAGAAGCCATGTGGCGTAGCTTTAAAACACTGTGAGCCTGCCTATGAGATTAGAATAGCACTCATGAATAAGACAGAGGTGGTCTGAACATCTATTATGCTTTATTGCAAAGGGGGCCAAAAGAAATAATTAAATGTTCCAAGTGTTGGTTATCAGCTCTTTGTTTAGCATTGTTCCCCCACACTCTGTATGCACTGATTCACTCCATTACATGCAAAGCTAATATTGTCCATACAGGGTGAGATAATAAGACTAGGTCCACAGTAGAAAAACAACAATTCAATAGGTCAGATGTAAAATGGGGCTATATGACAGCTTTAATTTAGTTTGCTGGTTTGGGCTAGCATGGTATGCATAAATGGATCTTTCTTGTTTTCTACTGCCAAGTACCTTATAAGAACAGGCATTGTTATTTGGTTAAAGCTTTGGTACCTGCTACCTCAGCATCACTTTTCATGATTAAACAGATTCCTGTAGCACAATTAGAGATTCACATAAAATGTGAATGCGCAATGGCTCAGTAGTTAAGATGCCAGGCTTGTCAATTGGAAGGTCAGCGGTTCGAGACCTGAGCGCTGCGTGACGGAGTGAGCTCCCGCACTAGCTCCAGCTCTTGCCAACCTAGCAATTTGAAAGTATGCAAATGCAAGTAGATGAATAGGTACCACTTTGGTGGGTTGGTAACAGTGTTCCGCACGCGTCATGCCGGCCACATGACCGTGGAAGCGTCTTCGGACAGCGCTGGCTCTTTGGCTAAGAAACAGAGATGAGCACCACCCCCTAGAGTCAGACACGACTGTGTGGGGGAACCTTTACCTTTACCTATAGCGGAAGAAATGACAATTGAGGAATGTGTGGGAGGTAACAATTGTTGATTAGGTTCATAAAACCTTAGGTTCATAGATTCAGTTTAAATCAATATCAATAATCTGGGATGTCTTATATTTACTTGCATTTAGAGAAACAACGGTGTAGTTTTGCTTGTTTACTGGCTATATTTAAGAACAAAAATTGCATACAGAAATAAGGCAGGTATTATCAAGATTCCAGGAAAAGATTCAGCTTATTTCACACTGCTGTTAAAAACTCAGAAATCCAGCCTGTAAAAAAAGTGACAGGCCTTTTCCAGTTCCCCAAATAGAAAGATAGACTCTAGGAATATACAATATGAGCACAATTGTAGACGTTTGCAAAATAATCAACAGAAATATGTTATGGTTTAGTATATTTAACAATAGTCTGATCAGGGGTGTCCTCAGGGAGGGGGTCAAAATGTCAAGAAGGCAGCTACAATAATGCAATTGAAGCCCTGCCCAATTTTTTAATGTGCATCGGTGGTTGTGGCTGCTAGGTTGACTTTTTTGAACCTGCAGACATCTCTGGACAAGGTAAATATTTGCTTTTATGACCATCACCACCACCCCCTGGAGACAACTCTGAGTCTGATATTCATAAACCTGCAGGTTTATGTCATACAGAACTAAGGTACACCAGACCAGACCAGACCCGGAAATCAACTCCACAGGAAGGCTAAAACTAGCTTTATTGATATTGGCTTTAATAACTGAATCTTGCAAGTCTGATTGGGCTGTACTTCCCCTTCTTATACTCCATGAATTAGGGAGGTGCCTGTCTGAGCTGCTTCCAATTGTTATCTCATTGCTCTGGACTTAAAAAATGTTTCAGCCCCTTTTGCCTAGGTAATGGTTCCTGCGTATCCGAACAACTACCAGGGGTGTCTTTTGGAGAGAACAGACCTTCCAACTCTATTGCTTTTTAAATAACCCTTGTGCTGTTCTACAACTAGAGGTCCAATAAAGTGAACTCCAAAGTTTAACTATGTGATTTCCTAATTCCCATATATAATCCTTGGCAATTAGGAAAGTGATGGATTGTTTTATGAACTCTGTGACTTTAACACAATTGTGTATGGCAGAAAACCAACAGGCAATGCTTTTCCTATTCACTCCCCTCCATGTTGAGAAATGGATACAGCAATTAAATTTCACAGAGTGTCTGACCTTATTAAAAGACAGAACAATTCTACTTAAAAGCACAGTCCCATTAACAAAAGTTATATTGTTTCACAGGACATTATTTTTATAACTTGAATTCTAACATACTGTCTTGCACAACAAATGCACAACCCTTCAGTTAAATGAGAATCATGCAAGATTGCAGATCTGTTCCCTGCATGTTTAGAAATTGGCAATTACCCAGCTAGAAGTGTTTTATATACAGTATGTCATAGCTTTCCAAAGTGTGTGTCTTGACACACTACTGTGTCGCCTGCGGTGTCCTGGTGTGTCGTGCAAAAACCCAGAAGCGCTGATGGGGGTACCGAAAGAAGCGGCACCCCTGCCAATCAGTGCCGCCGCTGCTGCCGCTGGTGGTGGCGCAGCAGCAGCAGTGGCGGCACTGATTGGCAGGGGTGCTGCTTCTTCCAGTTCCCCCCATCAGCACTTCCAGGTTTTTTGCATGACAGACCAGGACACCGCAGGCCGCGCCACCGCCGCCACCGTTGGTGTGTGCCGCCAACGTGAAAAGTTTGGAAAGCTCTGATATATGTAATTATGTGGTGTGTACTATCACTGTTTTCCAGACTCAGAGATTCTGTACGTAACTGCATCTGTGTGACTTTCTGCATATTGTTTAATTATATAATGAGCAAACACAAAAACAAGGCACAACAACATGCTGCAAATTACTGAAGGAAGCTATTTTATAAATTCACTTTGTGGCACTAATGATCAGACTTATATAGCTGTTTGCTTTTTAAATTTATTGACGTATTTAAATGATCCATATTGAAGCTAACTTTTTAAATATATATTTATTGAAGATTTTTTTCACAAAATAAAAAAATGCAAATATTAGAAAAGAAACAAAGAAAATAAGGAAGAATAGTGGATAAATAAGAAAGAAAACAGAAAAAGAAACAGAAACAAACAGAAACAATAGAATAGAAGTAAGGAAAAGAGCTTATAAAGAAGCAGCTTCCAATCTTTTTGACAGCGGTTGTAAATGCATTTATACTTTACCCCCTCTCTTTAAGGCAGTGATGGCAAACTTTTTGGGCTTGGCGTGTCAAAAATTTGGAATATTTATTTATTTTCTATCCTTATTTTATTATTTTTATAAATAACTCAAGGCTGCGAACATACCTAATACTCCTTCCTCCTCCTATTTTCCCCACAACAACAACCCTGTGATGTGGGTTGGGCTGAGAGAGAGTCACTGGCCCAAGGTCACCCAGCTGGCTTTCATGCCTAAGGCAGGACTAGAACTCTCAGTCTCCTGGTTTCTAGTCCGTTGCTTTAACCACTAGACCAGAGCTTTCCAAACTGTGTGTCGCGACACATTTCTGTGTCGCGGCAAGGGCCCAGGTGTGTCGCAGGGGAACCCAGAAGAGGAGGCCATACACCACGTGGAGCCCTGCCCATCCCTTGCCACACCGACAGGTCCCTGCTCTGAAGCCAGCTCTTCCGCTCTCGCCGCAGAAGCCAGGTAAGTTAGCAGCCCGGCTGGGGGGGAAAGTGCAAGGACGCGACTAGGCTGCCGCGCAGGGGTGTGTGCAGGAACCGCAAAGCGCAGCGGCCAGAGACTTAGCTTTAAGTGCCAGCGGCCTGGCAGCCAAGAAAGGGACGGGGAGGCAGCTCCGCTGCCCGCCTCGCATGGCCCCCGCGCCGCCCGCGCCGTCCGCGTCTCCGGCCGTTCTCCGCCTCCGTGGCCTGGCCTGGCATGCCGCTTCATCCCGTCACCTACAAGCATAAGATGGCGGCGGTCTGATGCGCGGCCCGCGACCCGTGAGAGCTGAGCTGGGGCCGAGCCGAGGTAGCCTGCCGGCGGCTCCGGCCCAACAAGAAGGGTCCCAGCGCTCCGGGGAGACCCAGCACGGGCGGTGGGGACGGGGCGGAAGGAGAGCGCGCTTCATCGGAGAAGGTAAGATGCCGCACCAGTGGGCGGGCGGGCGGCTGAGGGGCGGGCGGGCAGGCAGGGGGTTGCCTGCAGCGGGCTCATCTGACCATCCTTGGTCCCTGTTGCCTGAGACATCCTCACGCATCCTCCCCCCCTCCCCCCACAATATGGCAGCAATAACAGGCAGGGCCCGAAAGAGAAGGAAAGCCCCAAGAAAGAGTGGGGATCCTGCACTTTCCACTCTCCAGAAGAGCGTTCCGCACTTGGATCCATTTCTGCCAGAGCCTTCGCGGCAGGTGGTGGTCGCTGTGGTTGTTATTGCTGCCATATTATGGGGGGAGGGGGGAGGATGCATGAAGATGTCTCAGGCAACAGGCACCCGTCTTCCCGAGCCCCTCGGCCAGCCCTGCCCCCGGGCCTGATCGATCCTTGATCGATGGCTGAACAGCTGGGCTTGGAGCGCCCGCTGGAAGGAGCGATGCCGAGTCCCCCACCGCTCCATTTGGCCCCAGCAGCTCCGGGAAGGATGGTCAGATGAGCCCGCTGCAGGTGACCCCCTGTCTGCCCACCCACCTGCCTCTCAGCCGCCCACCTGCCAGTTCTCCGACGAAGTGTGGTGGAAGCCGGGCAGGCACCGGCGAGGGACTCCTCGTGCCGCGCTCCTGCCGGCGGCTCCTCTCCTTCTGCTTCTGCCCCATCCCCGCCGCCCGCGCTGAGTCTCCCCGGAGCACCGGGAGCCCTCTCGTTGGGCCAGAGCCGCCGGCAGGCTCCCTCGGCTCGGCCCCCGCTCAGCTCTCGCGAGCCGTGCGTCAGACCACCGCCATCTTCCGCTTTTTGGTGATGGGAGGAAGCAGCGAGCCAGGCCAGGCCACAAAGGTGGAGAGCGCCACCTGTCTGCCTGTCCAGTCCCGCCTCTGCCTAGCTGGGGCCGCTGCCAAGGGGAAGGGGGAGCCGGAGATTCAGACAGTGCGGGGGCCATGTGAGGCGGGCAGCGGAGCCACCTTCCCATCCCTTTCTTGGCCTTCAGGCCGATGGCACTTCTCGGGAGGGAAAAGCCATGTCTCTGGCCGCTGCACATCGCGGTCCCTGCACCCCCCACCCACCCCAGCGCGACAGCCTAGTCGCGTCCCTGCACCCTCTCGCCCAGTTGCAGCCCTACCAGGCTGCTAACTTACCTGGCTTCTGCGGCGAGAGCTGAAGAGCTGGCTTCAGAGCAGGGACCAGTCGGCGCGGCAAGGGATGGGCAGGGCTCCACGTGGTGCATGGCCTCCTCTTCCGGGTTCCCCCGCGACACACCTGGGCCCTTGCCGCGACACAGAAATGTGTCGCGACACACAGTTTGGAAAGCTCTGATCTACAATTACATACAATACAATACATACAATACAAGACTGGGGGCCCAGGGGGCGGGATTTGGAGCTGGCAGCCAATCACGTGGGGTGGGGTTTGGAGCTGGGAGCCAATCACATGGGCCGGGGGGTGGGGTTTGGAGCCGGCAGCCAATCACATGGGCCGGGGGCGGGGACTCCTCATTAGTGTGTCACGAAATTATGGATGGCTAAAAGGCGTGTCACCAACATGAAAAGTTTGGAAAGCCCTGCACTAGACCAAACTGCCTAACTTGACTCTGCTGGCATGTCACCCCCCCATCAAACAAAACAGAAACAATTCTTTACATATTCATTTATTTTTTAAAAATACAATCCAATCATGTCTCGCCACCTCCGAGACCCCTGCTGCCCTGCTCTCCGCCACCCCAGCTCATCTGGCCGTCCTCTTGCTCCCTCTTCCACGGAGCCAGTTCCTGCAGAAGCCACTTGCAATTGGTGTGAAAGGGTGCGAAGGGGCTTGCAAATTGCAAACGGCTTCTCCAAGAACCGGTTTTGCGTGAAGCCATCAAAAGCATGCCCCTTCACTCAAAGGCACCCCTACGCGCCAAGGCATGTCCCTTGTTGTCAGGTGTTGGTGAACATTGGCACATCACCCAAAATGTCATGGCGTGCCACCTTTGACACGTGTTTCATAAGCTCACCATCACTGCTCTAAAGTTACATCATAATTTTCTTCTTTCCATAAGCTAGCCTATCTAATCTTCAAACCCATAAATCACAAGTTCATTTTTCTCTTTTTTCAGCAAAAAGTCCATAAGGGGTTTCCAGTCACTGATAAATGTAGTTGTTGATTTTTCTGTAATCAAACAAGTTAATTTTGCCATCTCTGCTACTTCTGTCATCTTTACCAACCATTCCTCCATTGTGGGTATTTCAGAGTCTTTCCAGTTTTGCACTTATAATTGTCTAGCAGCAGTAATCATAATAAAAATAATCTCCCATGACTCTTTTCTAATTGTCTGTCCATTAATCCCAGCAAGAAAAGTTCTGATTTCAGTTGAATGTTGAATTTTTAAAATTCTTTGTATCATTATATGTATTTGAACACAGAAATTTCTGGCTTTTTTAGAAGTTCACCAGGCATGATAAAATGACCCTTCACGTTGTCCACATTTCCAATATAAATTTGAAGTAACTTAATACATTCTAGACCAACCTTTCTCAAACTTTTGATCCTGGAGGAACCCTTGAAATATTTTTCAGGCCTCGGGGAACCCCTGCACATTCAGGCTCAAATATAGGCCAGAAGTTACAAAATTATTATATAAATTTCACATGTAGGCCTGTATATATGCATTAACAGTATTCCTAAACTAAAAATAAAGAATGAAACTTTATTCTTTAATGTGAAGTTGCCAGAATTTAATGTGAAGTTGCCAGAATTTGAAATAATCTTTTAAATAAATCGTGATCTCCCAGGGAACCCCTAGTGACCTCTCGCAGAACCCTGGTAGAGAAACCCTGTTCTAGACAATTTTTCTGGAGTCATATACCAACAGTACATCATTTTATTAAAAAATTATTTTAGGTTATAACATAATGTAAATTTCAGTCCTTTCAACCACATATTTTCCCACTGTTCCATCAGTATATTGTGTCCAAAGTTCTTAACATATTTTATCATACAGTCTTTCACTTGTTCTTCTTTTGTTTCAAATTTCAATAAAAGTTTATACATTTTAGCAATTACATGTTCATCATTTGTACATAGTTCAACTTCAAATTCAGTCTTCTGCTGCTCAATTCCAATTTCTCTTAACTGTGCATATGAAAACCATTGAAAACTAAATCCCTCTGCAGCCAATTGCTCTTTTGATTTAATCTTATATTCTCCATGTTCTAACAACTCCTGATAAGTTAACCATTTTTCTTTACCTACTGTTTCTTTCCTATAAAATGCTTCTTCTGCTGAGACCCATAAAGGCATTTTTCTGCACAGCCTGGGTTTATATCTGTTCCATATTCTCAATATGGCATTTCTAATATAATGATTCTTAAAATCTACATTAACCTTAACTTTCTCATACCATAGAAAACCATGCCGTTGGAGAGGCCCTGCTAGTTTGAAGGACATACTACAAGTAGTGGTGACAAGTAAGTATATTATAAATAAGACTGGGAGCTTTGGATTTTATTCCATGATGAATCTTGTGTTGAGAAGGAAGGTCTGCAGTGAAACTAATGCAAAGTTGTGCTCACAGTATTACTGCGGTGAGTTGAATAGCTGCCTGCCACATCACTCATTCTTACATTGTTTTTCATGTGTCTGCTCATAACTAAATCTCCAATAACTGGGCACAAGATACCGGCTTCTTAATCATTTATTGTTTATTTTATACAATGTTATTATGCATTTGTGTCACTAAAAATGACCCCAAAATTGGAATTTGTAACTGTTAGAGTGAAGTATACATTTTCTTTACATGCTGCTTGTGTAACTTGGATGTTACATTATCTGTCGTCAAGTGAACCAGTATGGGATTGTGGTTAATGGTTGGATTAGTAGTGGGGGCGACTTAGGCACAAGTCTACCCTCAGCCATAAAAACTCATTGATTGATGATGGGCCAGTAATTCAGCCCATCTCATAAGGTTGTAATAGGAAAAATTGGAGGAGGGAACTGTATGCAAGCTGCCTTCAGTCACTGGAGGAAGGGAAAAGTGTAAAATCTAGATCTACTGTATATCTGGCATCTAGATTTGCCACCATGAATAATTCAGCAGTTCTCTCCCTTGATTCCCCCCCTCCCATATGTAGGACAGGGCATTATCTAAGAACATAATTATTGTTACTATTTGTAGACCACTCATCAGGGCAAAATTCTCAAGATGTTATCAATTCTGAATGGAAAGTGTGAAAAGATGTATAAGAATGAAATAAAATGAAGCAAGGGTCAGAACTGTCCAATGGCGTTTAGAAGGGGGGGAAAGGGAATATTTCAGTGTATATTCTGTACTCTTATTTATTTGATGGCTGTTGTGGGTCTTCCGGGCTGTGTGGCCGTGTTCTGGAAGTTGTGGTTATTTATTTATTTGTCAAAATGACTCTGAGCAGCTTTACCAGGCTAAAACAACAACACTATATATTAAAAAGAGCACACAACATTATATAAGAACATGGTGTTTGTCTGATGGAACAACAAATCTTACCTTATCTTATTATTAGCAATGATTGTTTCATTAAATCGGTGCTCTCTGATACATATTGGAAGTAAATCCTACTGTGTGCAGTGGAGCTTACTCCTCTAGGACACGTATCTAGGATAATATAACATAATGATTATGGGAGCAGAACATTTCAAGGGAACAATATATGAGTGTTTACAAAATTACTAGTATTTCACAGGTCATGATGATATGTGCTCTCTGAATCTTCTGGCATTAGCTCTGTGCTCTTTCCCCTATTTAAAACTGCAAAAACTCAATTCTAATAGCTTCTTTCAGTTTTGTGCTTGGCTACAGGTCTAATAGTCTAATAATCTCACTCGCTGGATCGTCACCTTGTTGTGGTGAGTGGGCTTGTGTGTTCCCAATGAACCCTGTGAGCGAAGCCGTCGGGAGTCATGTACTCCTGGCAGGGTCACCCATGGCGGTAAGGTCCAGGGGGAGGAACCAGACAAAGAACGATCCAAGAAAGTCCTCAACGGCAGAACAGGCGGAAGATAACAAGGTGTATTGTTACAACGGCTGCGAAGGCGGATGAAGGCTGCAGCAGACAAAAGGTCACCAATCGTCATGGTATCCATGCCATTGGATTAGAGCCTTTTTCTGTGAAGGTTGTGTGCTGATCGTTGTGCACCGATCTCCACACATAAAACAAATTCACGCACAGGCGTCTTCCAACCACACCAAACCCAAAACAACCAAAAGTCCCATGGCGATTGACGAATGGCAACGGGGGCAGGACTGTGTAATCCGGAAGCTCCTAGTCATGGATCAGCACATGGGCGGTGGATACGGATTCAGTCGCCCTGACTCAAGGATCGAGGCAGTTGAGTAGTTCGGCAGCTGTATCCACGACTGAGCAGCCCTATTTAGGATCCACTCTGCTCACCCCATATGGGGAGGGGGCTAGAAAAGGTGCCCTAAACATAGTCTGCCTCATTTTCTCCCTGACTGGATTACCGCGACCAGTGGGGTCACCATCTAGCGGTCGTAAAAAACACATGAATTTTGGAACATGGAATATACGGACACTGCAAGACAATATGGATAGTGAACGACCTGAACGTAGGACTGCCATTATTGCAAGGGAGCTGAGACGTTTTAATATCGATATAGCAGCACTCCAAGAAACTCGAAGAGCAGGAGAAGGACAGTTGAAGGAAGAAAAAGGAGGTTATACCTTCTTTTGGAAAGGACTGCCTGAACAAGAACGACGAATACATGGGGTAGGCTTTGCTATCAAAAACGACATTGTGAAGCTCTTGTCAGAAGTTCCCACTGGGATTAACGAACGACTCTCAACTCTGCGAATAAAACTCGCCAAAAACCAACAGGCAACTATCCTAAGTGCTTACGCACCAACACTAGATGCAGATGAGGATATCAAGGAAAAATTTTATACCCAGCTGGACACCATCTTATCAGAGATACCAAAGGAGGATAAAATTATCCTCCTGGGCGATTTCAATGCAAGAGTTGGGCGTGATTTTGATTTGTGGCCAGGGATCATTGGGAAAGAAGGAGTTGACAACAGCAACACGAATGGAATCTTACTTCTGACTAAATGTGCAGAGCATAACCTTGTCATTACTAACACACTCTTTCGCCAGAAAAATAAATTTAAAACATCATGGAAGCACCCACGGTCGAAGCACTGGCATCTTTTAGATTATGTAATTGTCCGTGCTAGAGATCGCCGTGATGTACTTCTCACCAGAGCCATGACGAGCGCCGATGACTGCTGGACAGACCATCGATTAATTCGATCCACGATGGCCATAAAGATTGTCCCTCATCGTAGGCTCCAAGGAAGAAAACCAAGGCGTAAAATGAATACACTGGCCCTTCAAGATCCTATTAAACGAGCTTGCTTTCAATCAACTCTCAAGGAACATCTGCCTATGGAACTTCCTGAAAATGTTGAGGAACACTGGATTAAATTGAAGACTTCTATCATTTCAGCCTGTGAACAAACTATCGGATACCAGACTAAGAGACATCAGGACTGGTTTGATGAGAACGATAGTGAGATTGAACATATTATTGACAAGAAAAGGAAAGCCTTCCAGATATGGCAAAAAGATATTAACTGTGCCGTTAAGAAAAAAATCTACGCCAGTGCAAAGGCAGAAGTCCAAAGACGAACTAGAGAACTTAAGAACATATGGTGGATAAAAAAAGCCCAAGAAACCCAACATTTTGCAGATGCTCACGATGCACGGGGCTTTTTTAATGCCATAAAGGCCATCTATGGACCAACAAACCATGGTACAAATCCCTTACGCTCAGTAGATGGTGCTAAACTTCTAAAGGACAAAGAGTCTATTGCACTGCGCTGGAAAGAGCATTACTACAATCTCCTTAATCGTCACTCTACTGTGGCTGACGAAGTCTTCTTGCAAATCCCACAAAAACAAATAAGAAATGAGCTTGCAGTACCCCCTAGTTTGGAGGAAGTCAGTAAAGCCACTAAACAAATGAAAAATAACAAAGCTAGTGGACCTGATGGGATTCCTGCTGAAGTCTTTAAAGAAGGCGGGCCTGAACTTACACAACAACTTCATAAGCTCATCGAAAAAATCTGGATGAGGGAGGAGATTCCAGCAGACTTTAGGGATGCCATAATTATCACTCTCTTTAAAAAGGGTGATAGAACAGACTGTGGAAACTACCGAGGCATCTCCCTTCTAGCCACAGCAGGCAAAATCCTGGCAAAGATCATTGCAAACCGTCTCCTATCTATATCAGAAGACATCCTCCCTGAAACGCAAAATGGCTTCCGCCCTTCCAGGGGAACAGTGGATATGATCTTCACTGCACGACAGCTTCAAGAAAAATGCAAGGAGCAAAACCGCCCTCTGTACATGGCGTTTATTGATCTGACTAAAGCTTTTGATACTGTAAATCGTACTGCTCTCTGGACCATCCTTCTGAAAATCGGATGCCCTGATAAATTTGTGAACATCTTGCGGTTACTCCATGACGACATGATGGCAACAATCCTGAATAACAATGGCTCTCAAAGCGATCCATTTAAAGTGGAATCCGGCGTTAAACAGGGATGTGTTATTGCTCCAACCTTATTCGCTATCTTCATCGCTATGATTATGCACCTTGTTGAAGAGAAACTTCCTACTGGTGTAGAAATTATATATCGAACAGATGGAAAGCTTTTTAATCTTAGTAGGCTGAAAGCAAAAAATAAGGTAATTGCAACTTCTGTTATAGAACTTCAATATGCTGATGATAACGTAGTCTGTGCACACTCCGAGGAAGATCTTCAAACTATCCTAAACATCTTTGCAGAAGCATATGAAAAGCTCGGCCTCTCGATTAACATTAAAAAAACCAAAGTGCTTTACCAGCAAGTTCGAACCAATCCCTCTGCAGCGCCATCAATCCAGCTTAAAGGTGTGTCACTAGAAAATGTCGACCACTTTTCTTATCTCGGCAGCCATCTATCAACAAAAGCCGACATCGACGCTGAAATTCAGCATCGCCTGAGCTCTGCGAGTGTAGCTTTCTCCCGAATGAAGCGTAGAGTGTTTGAGGATCGGGACATTCGCAGGGAGACCAAAATGCTTGTTTACAAAGCCATTGTACTACCAACCCTTCTGTACGCCTGTGAAACATGGACCCTCTACAAACGCCACCTCCAACTTCTTGAAAGATTCCATCAACGCTGCCTCCGAAAAATTCTGCAAATTACTTGGGAAGATAGGCGGACTAATGTTAGCGTATTAGAAGAAGCGAAAACCACCAGCATTGAAACAATGATCATCCAACATCAACTTCGCTGGACTGGTCATGTTGTTCGAATGCCTGACCATCGTCTTCCAAAGCAGCTACTTTACTCCCAACTTAAGAATGGAAAACGGAATATTGGTGGACAGCAAAAGAGATTCAAAGATACTCTCAAAGCTAATTTAAAAAAATGTAATATCAGCATTGAGAACTGGGAAGCCCTAACTCATGAGCGTTTCAATTGGAGGTCAGCCTTTATTAATGGCGCTATGGACTTTGAAGAAGCACGAGTACAGGGCGAAAAGGAGAAGAGAGCTAAAAGGAAGGCACGTCAGGCAAACCCTCATCATGACCGTCTCCCACCCGGAAACCTATGCCCTCATTGTGGGAGGTTGTGCGGATCCAGAATTGGCCTTTATAGCCACATACGGATTCACCGTTAAAATTTTACCTTTGGAAGACAATCTTACTCGGCTACGAGTGATCGCCAATGAATGAAAGTCTAATAATAACAAAATCTCTACATGGAATCATATAGTTACAAGGAAGATTATATTATGAAACAGTCAAACCACCAGCTATTATTGGATTCTTCCAATTACGATAAAATTAAAAGTTCTCTAATTCATCTACTGAAAAGCCATATTTTCTACCAATTAGAAGTCCATTAAAAGGGGGAGGGGCAATTGATGACATTTGCATCATGCATCCCCATGCAAATACATATTTGAGCACTTGGTAGGACAGCCATGAAGGCCTTGGAAAAGATATTCAAATGCCATGATGTGTCTATACCTACAAAGATCAGAACTGTGCAAGACATGGTATTTCCTGTGACACTCTATGGAAGTGAAAGATGGACTTAGAAGAGGCAGGATAGGAAGAGTACAGACACTTTTGAACTATGGTGTTGGAGAAGACTACTGAAAGTAGCGGGGATAGCCAAGAAAACAAACAAATGGAACATGTCTATGAAGGTTCTCAGTCATCCAGGTAGAATTGTCTGTAGCTTGAATCATGTCAACTGGATTTCTATTTTCTCAGTGGAAACGTTTCACTCCTTATCCAATTGAAGAAGCTCCTTGGATAAGGAGCGAAACGTTTCCACTGAGAAAATAGAAATCCAGTTGACATGATTCAAGCTACAGATAAAAACAAATGGAACATAAAACAAATCAACCCAGAGTTCTCACTCAAGGCACAAATGACCAGGCTCAAATTATCCTACTTTGGACACATAATGCAAAGACCTAGGTCTCTGGAGAAGGCTTTAATGCTGGGAAAGGTGGAAGGAAAGAGAAGAGGATGACCAGCAGCAAGGTGGATGGACTCAGTTACAGTGGCGATGAGTACATCATTGGACGACCTAAAACATCAGGGTAGGGATATATCATCATGGAGAAAATCTATGTGGTCACTAGGAGTTGAAAACAACTTGATGGCACATAATCATCATCAATCACATATTTGCATCAGATATTATCATGTGAATACATAATTGTGCCATTTGCATGATGACATCATAATGCATGCATCATCATTTTGAAGTTATCACAGCTTCTTACCAATGCCTACTCTAACAAAGGCTGATGAAGCCCAATCCTAGGTTTGTTTATGCATAAGAAACCTTTCTGAGTTCAGTAGCACTTCCACCTGCAAGAGATAAGAGGTATAGGAGGTGGGACTGCCCTGCTCATGTGTTCAACCTCTTTTCCCCCAAAGTTCTACAGGCTGTTTTGCTACTAACTTTAAAAGTGAACTTTCACCCATTACTTTTAAGTTACATTTTTCCCACTTCCAGTTCTGAAATAAAGATGAATGGGTGTGCATTGCTTTGAGTTAATATTAGAACATACGTATAAAAAGCCCTACAAACCATCAAACATATAAGGCAGAAATGAACACCAAATGGCTGAGCAGAGGTGTTGCTCTCCAGCATGGCCCACTCTCAGGGATAACAAGAGCTGTAGTCTAATAGCATCTAAAGAGCTGTAACTCCCTCCCCTCTGCTACAGGCGGACGATTGGGAAGGACGCTGCTCAGCCCAGGGCACCTAAATTAGCACAGTATCAGCAAGGCTGTGCTCTAAAATGGACAGGAAGAGCTAAAACAGGACTTTTTCCTTGGTAGCTAAGCTATCACACACCTGCCTACAGGAGGATCTACCTGCTTAAAATAACAAGCTGTAACCATCCCCCACGCGCGCGCGCACACACACACACACAAAAGGACACCCCAAATACAGGCTTTTGTTTTCCATTAAAGAGAGCCATGTTTTGAGCTAAACCTGAAAATAGAACATGTTAAGCAAAAAGGACTAAATAACTACATAAAAGGTGTTTAATAAAACTTTGCTTTTTCTGGTTAGTAAAATTAGAAAGCAATTAATTCTCTATTCATCTTGGAGGTATAAAAAGGTAAAGGTTCCCCCCGCACATTTGTGCAGTCGTGTCCGACTCTAGGGGCCGGTGATCATCTTGGAGGTATACATGAAAAGTTTTTAATTAATGTAGAGAATGTACGTATGTATGCTCATCAGAGAGCTGAGGTTGGTTAGTTCAGTGTAGGCTGTATGGCTAATCCTGGTTTCTTGCCACGTTAAAGTAAATATGTCTATGAAGGTTCTCAGTCATCCAGGTGGAATTGTCTGTAGCTTGAATCATGTCAACTGGATTTCTATTTTCTCAGTGGAAACGTTTCGCTCCTTATCCAAGGAGCTAAGGAGCTCCTTGGATAAGGAGCGAAACATTTCCACTGAGAAAATAGAAATCCAGTTGACATGATTCAAGCTACAGACATGTTAAAGTAAAGGTAAAGGTTTTCCCCTGCACAGCCGTGTCCGACTCTAGGGGCCGGTGCTCATCTCCATTTCTTAGCTGAAGAGCCAGCGTTGTCCGAAGATGCTTCTGTGGTCATGTGGCCGGCATGACGCGCGCGGAACGCTGTTACCATCCCACCAGAGTGGTACCTATTAATCTACTTGCATTTGCATGCTTTCGAATTGCTAGGTTGGCAAGAGCTGGGGCGAGTTGCCATGTTAGCTGTCTATACATTAATAATAGCTCTGAATGCAGTAAGAAATAATTCCTTCACTCTAACCAACACAACAAGAATAACCGTGTCTTTCACAGTTAAATCAAGCAATATTTGCTCATTCACTGCATGTCAGACAGATACATTTTATTATTCTTCCTTAACAGCAAAGCAACATCAAATTTCCTCTCCAAGCTGGCAGATCACTGAAAACGTAATGGGAAATAGTAGATATTGGATCACCAGGCACAATTTTTTGCAGGAATATATCTGAGCCCTGATGTTAACATCTGCCTCATTACTTTCACATTCTGCTACTGGTGAAGGCTAGTAGAGTTGGGTTGCAAAAATCTAGAAGATCACTAAATGGCAGCAATGAGAATCAGAAAACTCTAACTCTTTGCTGATATCTAATAGTCATCCTAACATCTGCAGTTCAGATCTGGTAGCACTATGGCTGGTTGCTGTATGATCTGACATTGCCACATGTACCTTGCCCACTAATGAGCAGTCAAACAATTCAATTGACTTGAGGGTATGTTATGTGCTTCCTCAGAGCAAGTGCTGTTGACAGTGCAATCTGACTGCCATGGACTTACTTCCAAGCATTTGTATATAGGTCTATGGTCCAACTAGCCCAATGCACAATTGCTTATGCTAGATTGACACTTCTGCTAACATCAACTTACAGCATTTGAATTTGAAACCACCAAATGTTATCAGAAAAGTAAGGGAAGAAGAACAATAAATAAATAGACATGAATTAAGGCTTGCTGGGTGGCAATCAGCAATGATAGCCTGTTTACATCATAGCTTGAATCATGTCAACTGGATTTCTATTTTCTCAGTGGAAACGTTTCACTCCTTATCCAAGGAGCTTCTTCAGTCTGAGCAAAGTTGGTAAGGGAATCCTAAATATGTTTCTAGGTAGCTGTGTGACCTTACACCTGGGGCTAGGTCATGGTTATATTGAGATGTTATTTTAAGTCCTTTTATCATCTAAAGGAGGATCGTTAAGATCACCATGATCACCACGATCCTCCTTTAGATGATAAAAGGACTTAAAATAACATCTCAATATAACCATGACCTAGCCCCAGGTGTAAGGTCACACAGCTACCTAGAAACATATTTAGGATTCCCTTACCAACTTTGCTCAGACTGAAGAAGCTCCTTGGATAAGGAGCGAAACGTTTCCACTGAGAAAATAGAAATCCAGTTGACATGATTCAAGCTACAGACAATTCCACCTGGATGACTGAGAACCTTCATAGACATGTTTACATCATAATTTCTCAGGTGAAAATACCTTTACCAATTTCCTGCTGCTTCTGAGTTTAGTTCAAGATAGAACAGTGAGGCACTGAGGAGTACCCCAGCATCACCTTCTGAGTCCCATCCAAAAGTTCTGGAGTCACTATCATCATGTTACCTCTACCACATAACCAGAAAGATAGTTTGAGGAATGGTTCTGAAGATTGTGGAGAGAACTAGACTGCATTTTGTTCCATCTGTTCTCTGGAGTTAAGCTGTTTCTTTCCAAAGCCAGACAAGAAATTTGATCAGAATGCATCCAATAATATATATCATCCAAGATTGCACAAAGCTGACTCACTCTTTGTTTTTTACTAAAAATTCAATACATCAGGCCCTGTTCCAATCAGGACTTCCACACTTATTTTGATTTTTACTCTAACAAGTGTCAGTTGCAATCTACATATTTACCATAACAACAACTGTGTTTTGACCCCTGCTCAAGAATAGAATATAAGAGATTGGATGATAGATTCTGCTATTTCTTCCTGAAAATTTTATCTGGGCATCTATATAATAACTCATTCTGCAGATCAGCTATCTAATCTGTCCACACAGAGAGAGAGAGACATACACACATTAGTAAAGTTTCATATTCATATAGTTTCTTAATGATAGCTAAGAACTGCACGGGGAACTGTACAATTCAGACTTGAAAATCAAAAAATTAAACACAGTTTTAAATGAGATAGAAGTAGATGTTAACTTCAGTGGAATGGACACTCGGCAAATGTGACAACCTTGTTTGATTATTTGCCATCAAGTAACACAGATAGATCTTCTCCAGGATGATTTGCCCACAACCTGGCCTTTCAAGTCTTCCAGCAGTACATACAATGCTCCTGTAATAAAGTCCACCCACTTTGCTACTGGTCATCCTCTTTTTCTCTTTCCTTCTACCTTTCCCAGCAGTATGGACTTCTACATTGAGCTGGGTCTTTGCGTAATGTTCAAAATATGGCAAATTGAGATATATTCCTCACTGCATTTCCATAAGGGAGTCTCTGGCTCCTCCTCTCCAGAAGGGACCAGGGTAACTTGAAACACGGCTGCTGGATGATTTCTGTGGACACAATAAGGGTGGGAAAGTATACATGCTTTACCATCCTTATTACCATGTAGGCCTTAAAAAGGTCTCTGGCTCATGCTCAGTCAGAATCACTCCTCGTTGTCCTCCAATGGCATTCCAAGGGTCTCCTCACCCATTTCATCTTCTTCAGCTCCTCAGGAAACCAAGGGGAGCCCTGGCGTCCATGGGATCGAGAGGCTGCATTGATGCAATCCAATCCAAAGCCCTAGTCACCCAGGCCAAGGCACTGTCAGCCCTTCAAGGTAGACCAGACTAGAAAACCAAAGTCATGCAGGCAGGGAGCAACACCAGAACACTCCTCGGCAATCAGGAAATGATCTTCCCGTGACAGAGGAATGATAGCAAATTCTCCTAATTTCAGATCACACTGACAGGAAAATCAGATCCAAAGTGTGACCACCATTGTGTATCAGGCCCTTGATAACCTTGGTCAGGTCCATGGCTGTCAGGGTGGCCATGAGCTCCTGAGCCACTTCAGATTTTATTTTTATTTATTTATTTATTTATTTATTGAATTTATTCCCCGCCCATCTCCCATACAAGGGACTCTGGGCGGGTCACAACAATCAAAGTTAAAAACGATACAATAAAAGTCTAAAAAATACAATATAAATAGATAAAATACAAGATGAAGGACGTAGGGAACGTAGCATAGATAGTGTTGCTACGGGGCTAGCCAACCCCAGGAGGCGCTACCGCCTCTATTGTCCCAGGCCAGGTGGCAGAGCCAGGTCTTAAGGGCCTTCCGAAAGGTTAGATTCTGCCCCCAGGGAAGGCAGGTTGAAGTCCCCCAGGTAACTGTTTTTAATGTTTTTATTTGTAACTGCCCAGAGTCAATTGGAAGTTGGGCAGCATATAAATAATCTTCCTCTTCCTCCCAACATCAGCAACTAGATGTCCGAAAGGTATTAATCTAACCACATCATAAACACCATTAGTACTCTGAAAGATCCTTAGCATTTCCTCAGTAGAACGTTGAATGCCATCTGACCTGAGAGCCCATCATCTGGCATTATATCATCAGTCATTTCATATTTTTGATCCAAGTGGTTTCTTGGTAAAATACAGGAGTGGTTTACCATTACCTTCTCCAATGTGGTATGAAACGATGCCTTTGCTATTGTCACTAAAGTGATTGTCCACCTCCAGCATCTTCCTATATCACTGCTGCCCGATATACATGCCTGCTTGCTTTAGCTGGGCAGCTGGCATGCCAGTGACCCCTAACCCTTCATAACTTGTGTGACCCTACTGGGAGTACACACTGTTAGCATACACTCCTGGCATTCTTTGCTCATCCTTTCCAAGATCACACACACACACCCATCACAATTAGGCAGCATAGCATGACTTGAGGGGGAGTGATAACCTTAACCCTCCTTAAATTAAAATAAATTGTCTGGATTAAATTCAGATAATTCCTCCAGTATAAGACAGTTCTAAATGGCAGTCAGTTAAGGTGCCTTATCATCTGGGTAGAGACCTCAGTAACAGAGTACCTTTCCTTATATTTATGCACTTTGCCACCAACCATCTTTTTATCAGATGATTACATTTGTTAAAAGGAAGCTCTTCTCTTTAGCCCCACTGGAGATTGTAAATGATAATCCATGTATCTGCTTTCATACAGATATAACCCATTAATTATTAACTTGACCTAGAAAAGATTATTATCATGGGGACCCTTTGAGCTTTTATGGTGCATAATTCAACCCATCTTGAAAGCCTTAGTGGAGATGGAGCAAACAAATGCTGCAAGATACAAAGCTGAAAAGTTTCTGTATTCGTGGACTAATATAACAACCCTTCAAGTAAAGGTATGCCTCTGTTTATCAGTCTGATTTTTAAGATTACAGCCCACTTGAAAATTGACTGGATTTCAATTAAACATACATAGCATTATGTGGGAGGTAATAGTGTAATAAGTGCAGGAATTCATCATGATAACCTTCTGTGAAAATCCAGATTACTGCCTACTATGCAAGGCATATTTCTGCTCTGTACATTTAAGATCAGAATTATAATAAAATCCATTTTGTATGAATGAAAGGATTTGTATGAGGTGGCTGAGGGATTTGGCTTCTCTCTTTGTTCATGAAACATGCCTCCCACTCTCACAGCAGAAGGGACTCCGGACAGGTGCTACCACTTCTTTCCAACGCTTCCTTCCTGCCATATTATCAAGTCCTGTTGAGTAGCGATATGGTCATTCCAGACACACTTCAAAGAGAATCGGCTCTTCTAAGAGCCTTATGCTGCTATGAGTATAAGGGCATGTTTCCTTTGAAAAGAAGAAAGACAAGATTCCAAGCACTTCACATATTTTCAAGTGTGAGGTTTTTTTTCTCCTGGAGAAGCATAAATGTTGGATGGACTGGGTTCCTGCCATCATTTGCCCAAATCTGCTTGTAACAGGTTACATTGTAAAATTATTCCCATCTTTGCTTCTTAGTCCCCACCCTCCCCCATAAGAAAATTTTATATTTATATCTTCTATTGTGTACATTCAAAGGAGCTATCTCTGACTGAAGATTCCATCATGAAGCAGGCATGCAAAACAAATTTAAAAACTGTTCACTAATAAAATCTCAGAGTTTGATTTATAGGTTATTATTGTAATATTATGGTAGTATTTTGGGAACAAGCTTCATTGAACACAGTGGTACCTATTTATGGTTCCTTCAGTTCAGTTTGTGGGGGGGGGGCACCAAACCCTAAACTTTAGCAAAAGCTACTCAGCCAGCTGAAATGCAACCTTCAGCTTTTATTAAGAAATACAGATAATCTTGCAAGCAATTGCTACTGTATGTCCCATTGATTTCAGCATTAGGATCCAAAAGTAGGAAATAGATGGAGAGATTGTAGTTTAAGGCTGCAGTGTAAAACATATTGCATTGGAAATAAGTAGCAATGAACGGAGTAAGCACAAATGGATGGATGGATGGATGGATGGATGGATGGATGGATGGATGGATGGATGGATGGATGGAGATAGATAGATAGATAGATAGATAGATAGATAGATAGATAGATAGATAGATAGATAGATAGATAGATATAGATGATAGATATAGAATATAGATAGAATATAAATGAAGTAAGTGCACGATAAGTAAGGCACACTGGATTGTTCTGTGCAATTCGTGCGATTCCTTATTTTTTGCTGAATAATCCCACTGTTCACAATAAAAGATAAACATTAGATCTTATCCAGAATATAGCTGAATTTTCCCATGGGTGGGGTACTTGAAGCCAGTTTATTAGTGGGGCAGTCAAAACACTGACTCCAGTTTTTTTATGTTTGGGCACAATATAGAGTTTAAAGGTTATTTATTTTGTATTTTAATTGTTTTAATTGTAATTGTTTTAATTGTTTTATAGTTTTTATTGTTGTAAGCTGCTCAGAGTCACTTGCTGAGATGGGCGGCTATAGAAATCGAATAAATAAATAAACAAACAAACAAACTGCACAACTTTTAAGCATAGACCAAATACATGCTAATAAAAGTTTCCTGCCCTAGTTAGAGTCTTCTGTATGCGTTGAAGAGCAACCAAAAATATCTATGTTGATCTACACTCCAGGAACCAAAGTTTAGCTAGAGAATACAAAGAAGCATGTAATGATTTCTTGGTGTCTACAGAATTCCTTGGCCTAGAAAAATAAGATGTTGAGTTGATTTTGAAAGTATTATCATAAATTAACTTTAGGCTGCCTGTTGAAGACCACATTTAACAGTGAAGCTGTGTAATATTTGTCACAATTTCCCTAACTTTTTAAATTTGGCATCTTATACTATTTTAGACTGCCATTCCAACTTACTTGGGGAACAAAAATAAAGCTTTTTGCTAACTTTATTTAGTGATGACAGTAAATAAAAGGCAGATGTTTTCAGGCACATCTGCATATACAGTAGGCTCAGTTTCATATTTGCTCCCAATAGGTCAACAGAAGATCTACACCAATGCCATCAAGTATTGGTTAATGTTCCTGACTATCAAACAGAGAGCACAGTTGGATTATAAACCAAGTTTTTCTATGACAAGTCTGGGGAGACTAAATGTATGCCAAAACTCTGTAATTAAAATAGCCCAGTTCAAGCATGTCTGCTTCATGACAAGCAGCAGCTGTTTCTGTGACACTTGTACTCTGCCTCTGCCGGCAAAAATAAGAGGTTGACGTGAGCCACCTGTGCATTTTTATTCTCTCTCAATAAGGCATATTTAGATCATTATCCTTCTCTGGGATCACAGGAAATCAACTAAAGTCACTCTCAATTTCTGTACATTAATTGGTTTTAACCTTTTTCATACGAGCTGTTTTTTTATATATGGGTTAAATTACCATGCGTGGGCGTTGGAGCAAGCAAGGAGCTGTCCTTCATTCAAAGTAATAAATAAAGCTAAAGCTAAAACACTTAATGGAAATGGTAACTCACAGATGCTATGCAAAATAGCATATTAATTTCCCCCAAGCACACTATTGCTAATAATATGTGTCCTATTATATCTCACAGACACATTCAAAAGAACATATTGCTTCATTAGATTGTCTCCCATTTTGTGTCTGCCAAAATCTCTGCTTCCTTGGATTTCTGATCTGGGTTAGAAATTCTAAGTTGTTCCTCATTTTACTTTATTATTAGATTTATCTCCTGCCTTTATTTTGTACAACTCCAGGTGGTGTACATGATGCCCTCACCTCCTATTTTCCTCACACCAGCAGCCCTGTGAGGTGGGTTGGACTGAGAGAGTGTGAGTAACTGGCCCAAAGTCACCCAGCTAGCTTTCATTTCTAAGAGAGGACTAGAACTCTCTAGAGTCTCCTGGTTTTGTTAAAGTTATTTGTTAAAGTTATTCTATGTAGGATTCAAGTGAATGGATTCCTTCACTGTGAAATCCTAGCCTGTAAAATGGAATTTTCCAAGTTCCTCTGCTGTAAGCAGTTTCCCATAACAAAAAGCAAGTAAACACCAGATGTGATTTTCTCTAGTCAAAACAATGTGGTGATAACAGTCTTGTCCCATGAGAACTGTTCCCCGGGAGAAAAGCCAATATGCAACACCGCCATCTCGTGGCGGTTTATAGTAAGTACAACTGTTACTACAATGTTAAGCTGAAAAATGGCCTAGCCCACATTAGCCAATCAGAATGTTGAACCATGGGTATAAGTCAACTATGAACTATGGGTACTCATCTCACTCAATTCTATGCTTCTGTTTGACTGCTATCTGTACTGTAACTACGTCTGGTCTTTGCATAGACCATGATTCTTCTTTCCTCACATCTGTTGATGGAACTCTGCGTATGCTTTGTTTTTTCCTTTTTGCAATAATGCACTATACATCCATTGTTGCCTTATGCTACCAATAAAGATATTGTTAGCCTTAAAACACGTTGTTTGGATTAATCTGCACCTGAAACCCCAAAAGCCAGCAACACCCCACAGGTTTCTTGTCCAGCACCTTAACCACTACACCAAACTGACTCTCATAATGTCATTAGACAAATAGAGCAAGTAATTATTAAGGTTACTTTTCAAAATGGCACTTGTGGTTCCTTCACCGTTTTATCCTCACAACAACTCTACAGGAAGTTCAGTATGGAAATCCGAGTACCTTGGATAGTCACTCAATTTCAGGTCAACTACAGCCATGATCTTTAACACTGTAGCCACTCCATGGTACAAGGCACACTGCCAAATGACTGCTCTATGCTGCATGAGTATCTATCTATCTATCTATCTATCTATCTATCTATCTATCTATCTATCATCTATCCTATTTGTATACTACCAAATCAAAAAGACTCATGGAGGTTGACAATAAAACATGTAGCCAATTAAAACATTCACAATAAGCGTCATTGAAATCAAAATTGTAAACAATACATTTCTAATAATAATAGAAAAACTGGATAACACCAAAATATAAGATAAACATGGAACACAACAATTATATTAAAATTTGAAAACAGCGACAGTTAACTATTCACAAAGATTCTACGGAAGAGTTCCATTTTATGCACCTTCTGGAACATTAAGAGGGATGGTAAAAGTCTTAAATCCAAAGGCAGACTATTCTTAGCTGAAAAAATGTCACTCATTCCTATTGTAAAATGAGTAAAGGCAGGAAAAATGTCTGGCTACTATCCATGTCTTCCCCAACACGTGCACTTTAGATTAGTGGTTCTGAACTGGGTGGGGCATATGGCCCCCTGGGGGCCCTAGGATATTTTAAGGGGACCAAAGGTGAAAAGCATGTAATGGGGGGCATAATCCATGCTGGGAGGGCCACAGAAAAGCAAAGTGTATTATACTGCAAATACTGTCTTGTTGACACCAGAAAACACACCAGTTACTGTCCCATGTCTGTATCCAGTAATGGGACCTGGATGGGGGTACCACAAGAGAAAAACAAGGTTGGAAGTGTCTGTAGCTTGAATCATGTCAACTGGATTTCTATTTTCTCAGTGGAAACGTTTCACTCCTTATCCAAGAAGCTTCTTCAGTCTGAGCAAAGTTAGTAAGGGAATCCTTAAATATTACTAACTTATATATACAGTAATATATATATATATATATATATATAAAATAACTAATATTCCCTTACTAACTTTGCTCAGACTGAAGAAGCTTTTTGGGTAAGGAGTGAAACGTTTCCACTGAGAAAATAGAAATCCAGTTGACATGATTCAAGCTACAGACTGTTCCACCTGGATGACTGAGAACCTTCATCGACAAGGTTGGAAGTGGGCCACAGATGAAAAAAGGTTGAGAAACACTGCTCTAGATGTTCTGGACTTTAGAGCCAGCATAGCTATTGGCAACATCTAGAGAGCACTGGATTGGCAAAGGCTGCATTAAGCCCTGACTTGCTTAATAATGTTTTATTGATTAGTCACCAAAAGTTGGCTTCACATCTGGCTTTCCACAATATGTTTATTGCTGATGCCAAATATATTATATTTTAAATACTTTTATTCTATGTTGTATTTCTATTGTAGCACTCAGACAGCTATTATTCATGGGTGGTTTAAATACATAGGTAATAAACAAGTAGATGATTCCAACTACAATTTGGCTGAAGAATCCTACTTTACATGGGATAAACCAGCAACAGAAGACACCCTCTATATCTGCAGTTGAGAGCCTTTAGCCCTCCGGATGTTGTTGAGCCAATGTGAAGAGAGTTGGGAATTGAATTTCAGCAACATCTAAAACTTCAGGTTCTCTACCCTTCCCCTATAGGGACTAGGTATCAGTCCAGGTTAAATGGGAAGGACCTTCAAAAAGGGAGCAATGGCTCCCCAAAGCTGCCCATCAACAGTGATCACCCATAGAATAAGCAGACATACTGTACAGTTCAATTATACTCTTCCCATTATGGTTTGACTCACTGTATTTACATTCAAATTATAGCAATTATTTCTGGATTTGCATATGCACAAATCAATTACAATATATACATTTCATAAAATTTATATTATATTTTACACTTTTTTGGTGTTCAGCAAGTGGCCATCTGAAGGACCCCCAAAACATTGATCATATTGAGGCAACCCATATTTCAGAAATACATTTGGATGAAGAAGAGAACTACAAGGGTTCATCCATCTCCAGAGAAATCCTGAAGATGTCTGGGCAGAAATAATTCCAGCTCTGGCATCCATCTTCTATCATCAAACCAGTCCCAGAATGAACAGTCCAGAATCATAAGGGGTAGAATCCCATATAAGTGTAAGAGTTTCAGCTGATTTGTCCTATGGCCTAGGTCTTTCTGGTTAGCCATAGCCTAATGTAAACTCCTTAGAACCTCAGTAGTCAGCCGTATAACAAGTTTAATAAATAAATATTTCTTCCTTCAGCCCTCTGGTATTTCTAAGAGTAAAAACTAGTACAGTGTGCAAGACCAAGCTTGACAACTGAGCTGTCTGCAAGTTGGGTTGGGGAAGGGGGGGAAATAATGACAACAGTGTCACACCATCACAACGTGAGAGTCATGATCCAATGTATATGCATTGTGACAATGCATGCAGGTCAGAAAGGGGTGGAGCTTGCATGGCCATGGTGTGATGCCATTTTAATCATTTTGATGGAAGCATCTGATGCTGCTGGCACCTTTGCTGGGCACCTGAATCTACATGTAGCTCTGCTAATACTTCACACGGTACAACATCTTCCATAGGACACTGGCTTCTTCCTCTATAGGCTCCAGTCATGAACTAGAGGCTTGCCCTATTCCCAGGTCCATCAGGGTTGTTTCACTGACTCAAAGACTTTACACTTATGGGGCAGGATAATATTGACTTGGTACCCAAATCCCAAGTCAATATTATCCTGCCCCATAAGTGTAAAGTCTTTGAGTCAGTGAAACAACCCTGATGGACCTGGGAATAGGGCAAGCCTCTAGTTCATGACTGAAGCCTATTGACTTGGTACCCAAATCCCAGAAGGGCATGGTGGCTCAGCGGGTAAGATGCCAGGCTTGTCGATCGGAAGATCCCAAGTTCGGAGGTTCGAATCCCTAGCCCCGCGTGATGGAGTGAGCTCCCGCACTAGCTCCAGCTCTTGCCAACCTAGCAATTCGAAAGCATGCAAATGCAAGTAGATTAATAGGTACCACTTTGGTGGGAAGGTAACAGTGTTCCGCGTGCGTCATGCCGGCCACATGACCGTGGAAGCGTCTTCGGACAACGCTGGCTCTTCGGCTAACAAACGGAGATGAGCACCGGCCCCTAGAGTCGGACACGACTGCACAAATGTGCGGGGGGAACCTTTACCTTTACCTTTACCCAAATCCCAGTAAGCCAGGTTATTTATAAAAATAATAAAGGCAGGATAAAAATTAAATAAATAAATTTGTTGGGTTATGATTTTTTAGTAAAGCAGATCTGGATGCCTTTACAATGTCCTGAGCCATAAACATAGTTTATAAACTATGATGGTTGGCTTCATGCAATATGCTAAGCCAAAATCAAACAAATCACATTATGGCTCAGCATCTTATATGAAGCCAACCATAGTGAAGCAGTATATATTTATGATCATGTGAGATTTTCACTGTTTCAAAGAGTTCTGCCACCAATATCAAGCCCTTTTACAGGACAATAAAATTTCCTCACGTTATTCTCCAAGCAGGTAGTAATGATCCTATTTTGCTTCTTTTTCTGTTCTGAGAGAATGAAGATTCTATTTCTAATTGGAAATTTAGTTCCATTAAAGGAAGAGATCTTCTATGGGGACACTTCTTCCACACATAATTTTTAATGAGTTTTTTATTATTGTACACTTTCAGGGATTAAATACTGCTGAAAGCAAACCATTAACTAATGCAAGTAAAATATTGAAGTGAATCTTGCTACCAGAGTTCTTACAATTCAAATAATATTTATCCAGCTTTTGCTAGTGGGATGATTGGGCATTAGAACTGTCAGTCAAAGCATGGTAGCATAGGGCATCTCCTCTCCATTCATATTTTGGAGCAGTGTTGCTCAACCTCAGCAACTTTAAGATGTGTGGACTTCAACTCCCAGAATTCCCCATGCTGGCTGGGGAATTCTGGGAGTTGAAGTCCACACATCTTAAAGTTGCTGAGGTTGAGAAACACTGTTCTGGAGGAAAGGGAAAACTGAGTAGAGTGAGATTTGTGAGTGGTGGGTAGAAAGATGGGTCTGAGGGAAGCTTGGAGTCAGAGGCCATGCAAAAGCCCCAGATGTCAGAACATACATTTATGAACAAACATTCAGGCCAGGCCAGGCCAGGCCAAGCCAGGCCAGGCAAGCATTAACATTTCATACATACATTTTAACAATAAAATAACCTGTTTATAATCCATTTTAATCCATTGAAGAAAACTTATTCTTATTTGAAGATGAACAGAGTGACTGCATATTTCCCACATTCCACCAGTCACATTACCTCAGAAAGACAGAGAGAATGAAAAATAAGGGAGTGGGGAAAAAAGAATATCCAAACCATAACAGGTTGTTGTGGTGGCAGCAAAACCAATACTTTCCCCCCTTTTTATTATGTTGCTATAAATCTGGGTACATTGTATTGTTTCAGTACAGAGATGTTTATACAATATTAATTGAAGATTATTGACATTCTATTATTTGGATAACTTAGAATGTTGGAAATAGAGAAGAGGAAAAAAAGTATTCTATCAATATTAATTAAAATGTAGGATGTCGATATTACAAACATAAAATTATTTGACTTGTTCATCCAAAGTTGAGTATAGCATTGAAAAAAGAACCACTTCAAATTTCATGAAAGTTATATGATAAAGGTTTCGATCTTAAGCTGATTACACCAATAAATATTTTAGTGAGGGTATGCAATAGCTAGATGTCTCAGTGTCATCATTATGGAGTGATTCACACAATCACCAATTTTCTTTAGAGTTAATTCCTTGACCTCCTACTCTCGGCTTCTGTGGTGTTTCCATTTGCAAAATCAAGGGTTTGGGTGATGCGTGTGCAGTCAAATTCAGTTCCCATTATGCAGCCATATCAATGTTCTTAAGTAACTTCCAGGGAAAATTCAAAATAGTAAAAAGGGGTGGGAAGAAGTCTTGGATTTTGGGGGTGGGGGTGGCGATAGATGGCATTATTTATTTTAAAATCCTATGTATCCTGCCTTTCAATCCTTTAGAGGGGCATCACTCTTAACAATGGTTTGCAATCATAAAATATAACAATTGAATAAAGAATATTTTCTTTATTGCAGAGAAAATGCAATAATAGCCAGTCATGTTACCTTTGATGGGAGAAAAATCACAGAGGCAATATTTTGGCCAAGTGAAAGTATATAACAGCTGCAAGCTTCTAGATTTACTAGAAATCCTTTATCATGCAGAATTGTTAAAAACCAGGAAAAATGGTTTCTGCAATGGACTGGGGGGAAAGGTGGACATGAGGCAGATCTGTTCCAATTAAATTAAGTGTGAGAACTTCCAAGGGTGAAAGCTGGCAGTTTACTGTTTGCAGCATGGTCCTCCTAATGTAGGTTGGAAAGAATAAGAAAGAATAAAGTTGAGAATATGTTTTGTTTTATAGCACAAGTAAATTTGAAAGAGGCAGGGTTTTTCAGATTATCTGGAAGTCATAAAAGAAAACACCAACCCAAATTCTCTTGATATGGAAGTTGCACATCTTCATGCTACCTCTGCAGAGAGACTGCCCCATATTCTACCTTATCTTGCTTTGGAAGACACAGACATAGAGGGTAATGGCAGATTCCTGTAACAGAGGAATCCTTCAGTTATCCAGTTATAACATCTTCATTGATTTTACCTAAGATTCTGATGATTAAGCTACTCACTTGAACTGGATTGTGGACTGCATAATATCTTCTTAGTTCCAGATATTTGGTGCTGAATACTGATTGAAATATGCTTCAAGGTTTGGAGAACTGACCATTTTAGAATTAATGTTGGTAATGAAGTTGTAAGTAGTAGAAATGGAGCCTGCAACACAACATTGTAATATAGAGTGCCTCTGCTCAGGGCTCCAAACAAACATGCCATTTTCTAGGATATTCCACTCTAGTTTGTGAAGGTGTTGACACTCCAATATTCATTCATATTTCCATCACCATTGCACATGTTCAGTTCTCCTGGACTATTTGGAAGGTGTCTGAGAGATTCTCCAAGCCTTCTGAGATACTTCTAAAGCTACCAATAATTTTCTCTTGTGCCTGGCTGGTGCTTCTTGGTACAAAAAGATCTATACATCTAAATCCTTTCTATAGTAATGAAGACCCATTAGACCTTGGTCTCTGAGAGAGGATCCAAGACATACTGAGTCAACGCTACTTCAACAAATATGGTTTAAATTTAATTTATTTTTTTTAATGTCGTAGTGAGAAATCAAAAGTGACCTAACCATTCAAATGCATATTCTGGCATGCACCTGGACCTCAGGGCATATAAAATCATTCATGTGATTCTGCTCTGTTTGCAGTATCAAATAGCACAAGAAGATGCCATGAATACAGGATTTCAACCATGTTCACAAGTTCACATTCAAATATGTTAAACAAAACTCACCACATCCAGTTGAAAACAAAGAAACAGATATAGTATTTTCTGTGTATTGTCGAAGGCTTTCACGGCCGGAGTTCGATGGCTGTTGTGGGTCTTCCGGGCTGTGTGGCCGTGTTCTGGAAGTTGTGGTTCCTAACGTTTTGCCAGCATCTGTGGCCAGCATCTTCAGAGGGCAGGAGTAGTATTTTCTGTTTATTCAGGAGGCCTTCTGGAAGGGCACACCATTTCCTTCATTTTGAAATATTGTTGTTTTCTTACTCTAAGAGGAAATGGCCTGTATACTGGAAGAGTTATTGTTGTTATTAAATGAAACTAGGGATTTAGAAAAAATCACTGACTTGGAAGCTGAAAAAGAAAAGTAAGAGTCAAAATAATGATTAAGATACTTATCATTGATATAGCCTTTCAGTGGTCAAGAAAACAGCACAGTTGGGTCTCAGATGGGCTTCCTCAATCCAGAGCCTTCTATATTAAACAGATTATAAGTGCCCTTATCATTAGATGTGGTAAGCATTGGATTCCCTTCACAGCTTTGCCACTGATCCCAGTTGAGGAAGGTTAGACCAGGACAAGGAGAGGACCATGTTGCCACATTCTAGCAAGCAGATTGGAAAAAAGAAACGTAGCAAGAATAAAAACTAAATTGATACATCAGTTTTTCTAATCCTGGGTAATACTGATGCCAAAGTGTTGCCAGATGGTTATACATAATGAATTGGGAGCATGGCATTTTCCATACTACGGTGTTGAGAGTTTACATAGCTCATTGGCTTTATCTTTTTTTTAAGAAACTACTACCAGTTTGTTTCCTGTGAACACTTCTTCCTATTGAATCGTATCTATTAAAGATGTATATTATATATCAAATATGTCCAACCACAAGTTAAACACACACACAACATATGGCTCTGAATATTGTATGATCAGATGCAATCCTTGAGGATTTGAGAGATCAAGCAGCTCTTGTGCAATTTTTATACAGCTGGTACAGTTAATCCCTTGGCTTTCAACCTATTTATTGGTCTATTCATCTCGGTCCATGTTTACCTGAGATATCTTTTCATCCCAATCTAACATAATCCACATATTCTGAGATCCTCTCATATATACAAAAACAGTAGCTTTTCATAAAAAAAGCTGTATGAACTTTACAATATAATTTGTGCCATTTATTACATTTAAACCCTACCTTTTTAAAGACCTGAAAGTGAAGTACATACCCCACTCTGACGTTATTTTTAGTGCAACCCTGAAGGTTTGTTTGTTTGTTTGTTTGTTTATCAAATTTCATCACCGCCCATCTCCCCCAAAAGAGGGACTCTGGGCAGTTTACAATAAAGCTAAAAAAAGATTAAAATACAATAAAAACAAGATACTGTATATTACATAAAGTATAAAATATAACATAGCATCCAAGATGGCAATTAAAAGTTCTGATTCAGGTTCATAAATACATGGGAACCACTTTAAGGTGCTAGCCGTCCCTAGGATTGACTACCCCCCCTCCCACACCAAGCGAGATGGCAGAGCCAGGTCTTTAACTTTTTTTGGAAGGCCAGGAAAGAGGGAGCTTGACTTACCTCTGGGGGAAGAGTGTTCCAAAGGCCACAGCAGAGAAGGCCAGCTTCCTGCCCCACCAATCGACATTCTCTCATGGACGGGGTCCGCAACATGCCCTCTCTGCATGACCAGGTGGGACGGGTCAATGTAATGGGGATGAGATGGTCCCTCAGGTAACCTGGACCCATGCCATGTAGGGCTTTAAAGGTGATAGCCAACACCTTGAACTGGACCCGGAAGCAAACTGACACCCAATGCAGCTCTCGCAGCAAAGGTGTTACGTGCGCCGTCCTTGGGACACCCAAGACTGCCCGTGCAGCCACATTCTGAACCAGCTGTAGCTTCCGGATACTCTTCAAGGGTAGCCCCATGTAGAGCATGTAGTCTATATGGGAGATGACTAGGCTATGAGTGACCGACCGGAGGGCCTCTTGATCCAGGAAAGGGTGTAACTGGCACACAACATGAAGTTGAGCAAAGGCCCTCCTGACCACGACTGCCACCTGCTCTTTGATCAGGAGTCATGAGTCCAGGAGGATCCCCAGATTCCGCACTGGGTCTGTCTGGGGCAGTGCAGCCCCATCCAGAACTAGAGATGATCCGATTGGGACCAGCCCTGGAGGAAGGAGGTGAACAAGCACAAAACTGTGCCACCCACCCCCAACTCCCTAAGCCGACCCAAAAGGATACCATGGTGGATCGTATCGAAAGCCACTGAGAGATCAAGAAGAGCAAGGATGGATGCACTGCCCCTATCCTGTTCCCACCAGAGATCATCCATAAGTGTGACCAATGCTGTTTCCATCCCATAACCGGGCCTGAAACCTGACTGGAAGGGGTCTAGATAATCTGTTTCATCCAGAATCCTCTGGAGTTGCAACGCCACCACTTTCTCAACCACCTTCCCTAAAAAGCGGATGTGGGAGACCGGATGAAAATGGTCCAGCACGGTGTGATCCAGATAAAGTTTCTTGAGGAGGGGGTGCACCAGTGCCTCCTTAAAGGCAGCCGGAAACACCCCCCTCTCTCAAGGATGAATTCACCATCACCTGGACCCAACCACACGTCACCTCCCGAGCTGCCTTCACCAGCCAGGAGTGGCATGGGTCTAATTGACAAGTGGTGGCATTTACAGTCCAGAGGTCCCTGTCTACTTCCTCAGGTCCAAGAGGATTGAACTGTTCCCAGATAACCGGGTAAGTACGTTCCACAGTCACCTCTACAGACCATGCCTCATGCTTGGAATCCAACTTGGAACAGATCCGAGTGATTTTATCCTGCATTTTATCCTCCTCTGTGTGGCCCTGAAGGTGAGTCACTAAGCCCACCTTTCCCAAAAGGGATTGAGTGACCTTAAACAGGGCAACTGGGTGGCATTCTGTGGATAAGAGTGACAATAAGAGCAGAGAAATATTGACGTTTTGCTGCTCTTCCCACAACAAGGTAGGCCTTAATAGCGGCTCTAGCTTGTGTTCGGTCAGGTTCGATCCTTGTTTTCCTCCAGCGGTGCTCTAGATGACTCTTGTTCCTCTTCAGAACCTCCAGCTCCTCCGTAAACCACGGTGAGTATCGGGTTCGATGGGTAAAGAGACGTCACATGGGTGCGATCCTGTCCAAGGCCCCAGTTGCCTCCCTGTTCCAGGTGGCAGCCAGGGCCTCTGCGGGACCATGCAGCAGATCCTCAGGTATACCCCCAGCTCCCTTTGTAACCCCATTGGGTCCATCAGTCGCCGGGGGCAGACCAATTGAATGGGTCCTGCCTCCCTGCAGAGGGGGGCAGCATAGGAGAACTGCAAGGCCACCAGGGTGTGATCTGACCATGACAGAGGGGACAGATGTAACTCTCCCTTCAGATTACATTGCCACTCCTCTGACAAGAAAACTAAGTCTGGTGTGAGGCCACTGTCCCAAGTCAGGTCCTGAATAATCTGGGACAGGCCCATGGCCACCATGGTGGCCATGAACTCCCAAGCCACCTCCGAGGCATGCCCCAGGGATGGCAGATTGAAGTCCCCCAGAACCATAAGTCTGGGGAACACCACCAACAACCCCGAGACGGCCTCCAGCAGCTTGGGCAGGGAGGTTGCTATGCCGCAGGGAGCCTGGTACAGTAGCAACAATCCCAACTGTTCTTGGGAGCCCAACTTCAAAAACAGGGTCTCACAACTGGCCACTTGTGGAGCAGCACCCGTGAAGGCCAATAGAGATTCCCAGATGACAACATCTACACCTCCTCCCCTGCCCTGGAGTCTCAGCTGGTGCCATACCATAAACCCGGCCGGGCACATCTCCGAAAGGGGCACCACTCCCTTCAGGGCCCAGCCAGGTCTCGGTAATACATGCCAGGTCTGCCCCCTCCTCAGTGATCAGATCACATATGAGGGGGGCCTTGTTGTTAACTGACTTGGTGTTAAGAAGCAACAGCTGGAGGCCAGGGCCCCCACAAGTCTGCTGTCCCGGACCTGTGTCTGTGTACAGAGGGCCGGAACACGCTGCAGGTATCAAACACCAGGGGCGTCTTCCCCGAAGTTGGCCCGCCCTCTGACTCCCATCATGACATCCCCACCCCATCACCACCTGAATAGCGTAGTCTGCCCTAAATCCCCCAGAGCCTCTAATTCCATTTCCCCCCTATCCCAGACCCCCAGAGTCCCTGGTTAGGGGTCCCTCCATCTAATTATGCATCCACAGACACAACCAGTCAACCTCGGGGTGGTGGCAGGCTCTCCAGCGCTTCAGCTCACGCTCTCAGCGCTGTTAGAACCCAACCGTCACCCCCACATCCATTATGCCCCCTTCCCCGGCCTCTCACTGGTTGACAGGGGACACTGCATCTGCTACTCCTCATCCCCTGTCTCTCACTCAAGAGAGTTAGAGTTAAGAATTTAAAAGAACTGTTTGGTATTTTGTTTGGAGTTCTTCCACCAAATTCTGCAGCAGCACAAACACTCAGATTGATGAAATCCGGCTAGTATTTATCTTTCCAGATCAAAAAAAGAGACAAAACACCCATATCATTAAAAAATACTATTGAAAATTGCAGGTAATTAACAGTCGTTTTATTTTAGAATGCATTTATGTTATGGTACTTTATTAAAAAATGTGCATCAGGTGAATTTACATATATTTGTTACTTCTAACAAATTCAATTTTTCTTTTTTAAAAAAGGTTACTTATGCCACATTTGTGGAAATTAAGGCATACAAAGCCCTAAATGGTGGTGTGACTTTATATTGTTTTTTAAAAATTAATAAAAATGCTACTGGACCCAAATATCACTCAATATTTATATGAGCAGTAAAGTGGAGAAGATTTTTTACTGATTCATGCATTTCAATGAATATTGTACCTGAATTAACTTCATTGATAAATGGAAATTTGGCCTTGAGATTCCTCAGTCTGACAGTCTAATCTGTCCTCTATATTAGCTTTCAAATATTATTTTAAATATGTAAAGAAAAGAGTGTGGGACACTCCGCATTCATATGATAATGTGATAAAAGGAAGGAGGCATCTTGTCAATGCCAACTGTTAAAGAAGGCTACTTGCAATGTCAGCTGTAATGGCCATGATAACCTAAGAAATATTAGGATGTCCTTCATCATAGCATATTTTGGAGAAGACCAAGGTATACCAATCCTACAAATTATTTATTTTATATACCTATATAATTATTTGCTTGAGATTTTCTTCCTTGGGTCACGCTGCCTATCCATGTGAGCCTATGGGTGTGTATGTGTATAAAGTGCTTATTCAATGGCCTTCATCAAAACACACATACAGTACATAGCACATTTTCTCTTTCTTTCTGTGCACTGGCTTTATGTGTAAAGTAATGAGAAATCAATTGCAAAGAATGATATTACATAAAGTAGTGAATTGCTGCTTCAAAGCTAGGAGGTCTCATGAACAAGTGAAATCAGAAGCCCAAGAGATAAATCAAATAAGCAGAGGTGAAGAATAATTCAAAATTAGAAATCCAAGATAACAGAAAACATGATTTATGATTTGTTGATTACAGAAATGATTACAGCTTGATCAGAAGCATTTAGAATTCAATGATATTGCAGCCTATCCTCTGTCCCATTTGATTATCAAAGAGATTAGTGTTTATTAGGAAGTTGTTCATACTCTGCTCTAAGGCTGCAATACATCTCTACTACTCACCCTTCCTGCGCTTGTGAAGAATTGTGGGTGAGGAATCTAAAGTCTTTATGTAGGTCACATTAGGCAAACAGATCTGGAACATTTTTCTTACTGTCAGATGACAATGAAGCCTCTTCCGTTGTCCTCTTCCAACTCCTTGGAAAAGGAGTAATCAGCTGGATTCATGTCAACTGGAGAAATCCAGCACATCAGTACCATTCTGCCACTTTGGTCTAGTGGTTAAGGTGCTGGGCTAGAAACCAGGAGTCTGTGAGTTCTAGTCCTGCCTTAGGCATGAAAGCCGGCTGCGTGACCTTGGGCCAGTCCCTGTCTCTCAGCCCTAGGAAGGAGCCAATAGCAAACCAGGAGACTGAGACTGTGGCTTGAATCATGTCAACTGGATTTCTATTTTCTTAGTGGAAACGTTTCACTCCTTATCCAAGGAGCTTCTTCAGTCTGAGTAAAGTTAGTAAGGGAATCCTTAAATATGTTTCTAGGCTAGCTGTGTGACCTTGCACCTGGGGCTAGGTCATGGTTATTTTTGAGATGTTTGTTTCTAAGTCCCTTTATCATCTAAAGGAGGATCGTTAAGATTACCCTGCTGCTGTTGAGCTTGTGAAATGGTCTTAATCTTCCTAGGCACAGAAGACAAAGCAGGAAGGAAGATAGGGGAAAGGTTATGCCTGAGGCCCCCACCTCTATTCAAGGAAGGATTTTCCAAGTTGGCATGAATGGATTCCTTGACCCCTCTCTCAAACCACCTATCTTCTCTGTCTAAAATGTGAACATTAATGTCCTCAAATGAGTGTCCTTTTTCCTTTAGATGAAGATAAACTGCTGACTCTGGTCCTGTGGTGTTACTTCTCCTGTGTTGGGCCATCCTCCTGTACAAAGGAGAAGTAACACCACAGGACCAGAGTCAGCAGTTTATCTTCATCTAAAGGAAAAAGGACACTCATTTGAGGACATTAATGTTCACATTTTAGACAGAGAAGATAGGTGGTTTGAGAGAGGGGTCAAGGAATCCATTCATGCCAACTTGGAAAATCCTTCCTTGAATAGAGGTGGGGGCCTCAGGCATAACCTTTCCCCTATCTTCCTTCCTGCTTTGTCTTCTGTGCCTAGGAAGATTAAGACCATTTCACAAGCTCAACAGCAGCAGGGTAATCTTAACGATCCTCCTTTAGATGATAAAGGGACTTAGAAACAAACATCTCAAAAATAACCATGACCTAGCCCCAGGTGCAAGGTCACACAGCTAGCCTAGAAACATATTTAAGGATTCCCTTACTAACTTTACTCAGACTGAAGAAGCTCCTTGGATAAGGAGTGAAACGTTTCCACTAAGAAAATAGAAATCCAGTTGACATGATTCAAGCCACAGACTGTTCCACCTGGATGACTGAGAACCTTCATAGACAGGAGACTGAGAGTTCTAGTCCCACCTTAGGCATGAAAGCTGGCTGGGTGACCTTGGGCCAGTCACTCTCTCTCAGCCCAACTCACCTCACAGGGTTGCTGTTGTGGGGAAAATAGGAGGAGGAAGGGGTATTAGGTATGTTTGCTGCCTTGAGTTGTTTGTAAAAAATAATAAAGGCGGGATAAAAATAAAATAAATAAATAAATCCTGCAGGCTAAAGATTCCTTATTACTGATACCCAGAAATATGGTATGCATGCATATTTCCTAATCCAGAGAAAACCAATTACATATACATGGAACAAACTGATTGTCATCATACATTATATATTTCAGCATATTTACCATAAAATGAAAACAAGGATGTTGCATGAGATGAGTATTCCCCCCACAATAAATAATAAGGTGCAATTCTGATATGCACAGAAGTCCAGACTGCAGCCATCAAATATGACATCAACCCTGAGCTACATATATTCTATTGGAACTTCAAATATGAATCAGAGCAGGTAAGCCAGGAGTGAAGTTAGAAAGAAAATGTGCTTCCTTAAGGCACTGCTGTATTGCTTCTGGAGCTGGAGATCAGCTCATAGGCTTGCTGGTTAGAGAGGGAGAATTCAGTTTGAAAGAACTAGACTTTCCTGCTCTCCAAAGCAGGACAGGAACCCAAACAGTTAGATTCAGTTTGGCAGCTACCAAGTGCAACTTAATTAAAAAGCAGAAGAACCTCTAGCTTAACAGAATGCCAATAGCAAAACAAGTGGGAATGTAATGGTGGAAATCAAATGTCAGCCTAGCATTGATATAGTGATCTGTCCATAATGGAAAGATTGTGGACACTACAATTCCTATTAAAAAATTATGAGGATGAAGGGATATGATACTAGTATATGCTAAAGTGAACTATTCTGATATCATCTATCTATCTACATCAGAGCTTTCCAAACTTTTAACGTTGGCGACACACACTGGCAGCGGCACGGCCTGCGGTGTCCTAGTCTGTCACGCAAAAAACCCAGAAGTGCTGATGGGGGTAACTGAAAGAAGCGGCACCCCCGCCAATCAACACCACCACCGCCACTGGTATATTTGTATGTATATCTGTACATATAACTGCTGTGAAGAATATTGGAAGCCACTGCTTTGTATCTTTTTTCTTTCCTTTCTATTTTTCTTTGACTTTTTTTCGTTTCTTGCACTCTGTGCTTTCTCTCTGATTTCTTTCTTTTATTCTTTTCTTCTTTAGTTTATATTAGTTTGTATTAGTATTGTATATATACAGTATATATAGGCTGACCATACGTCCCGTTTTGAATGGGACTGTCCCGTTATTTCACCATTTCTGGAGCGTCCCGTCGTTATAGTAAAAATCTCAATTTTGTCCCGTTTTTGAAAAATCTGAGTCAGGAGTAAGCCTGACAGGAGTGGGTCAGCCCCCGTTGCCATGCCAGATTCGGACTCAGTCGGAGAAAGACGAGCCGACCTCTGGAAGAAGCTGGCATGGTCTGAACCAGAGCTGCCAGTTGGAGGCAGCCTGGAACAAGAAGTCCCTCTACCAATCAGCACGCTGCTCGGCCAATTGGGTCCCAGCCGCAAACGGCGCAAGATTCCAACCTTAAAAGGCCGAGATCCTGCCTCAGAATGCTGCCCACAAGACGCTCCAGGTCTCGCCACACCGATGTCAACGCTGGGGAGGCAGGATGGTGGCCAAGCCAGGCGGTGGGGTGGCGTTCCGTGGGGGGGCTCAGCAGCACTGCATGAGAGGTGGGGCAGAGACACTGCGCTGGCTGCTGCGGGGTCCGCAGGGCTGGGATGCGTGCGCCTGCTGGGCTGCAGCCTGAAGCATGTCTAGAGGAGGAGAGTTAGTCAGGCGCCATGGCGGAGGAAGGAGAGGAGGGCCCAGTGGAGCCATGGTGCTGCCTTTCCCTGTGAGGGGCCCAAGGAGCTGCTTCTCCTGCCTGGAACTGTCCCTCTCCCCGCCGCCGCCACCACTCTCCCGGGAGGCATCACAACCTCATCGCGCTGGGCTGCCGCCCACCTCCTGCTTCTCCTGCTCATCGGCGGTGGTGGCGGTGGCAGCAACGACAATCCTCCCTCCCTCGGCCAAGCTTGAGTGGGCCGGGGCAGTGGTGGGTCTCCGTCCTCGGCAGGAGCCAGCCGTGCTGGGGGGCCTTACCTGCACCACACCACCCCTTGCCACCTGCCGGGCTGCGGGAACTCCCGCAGCCCGGCAGGCGGCAAGAGGTGGTGTGGCCGAAGCCCCCCAGCGCAGCTGGCTCCTGCTTCTCCTACATGGTGGTGGCAGCAGCAGCAGCAGCAGCAGCGACTCTCCTCCCTCCCTTGGCCAAGCTTGAGGGGGCCGGGGCAGTGGTGGGCATCCATCCTCGGCAGGAGCCAGCCGCGCTGGGAGGCTTCAGCTGCACCTTGCCGCCTGCGGGGCTGTGGGAGCTCCCACAGCCTCATGGGCGGCAAGGGGCAGAGTGGTGCAGCTGAAGCCCTCCAGCGCGGCCAGCTCCTGCTTCTCTTGCTCTGCGGCAGTGGCAGCAGCAGCGACCCTCCTCCCTCCCTTGGCCAAGCCCGAGGGGGATGGGGCAGTGGTGGGCCTCCCTCCCCTCCCTCCCCGCCCCTTGTCCCCTGGCCGATGACGGTGCTGTGTGCACAGTGTGTGTGCTCCAGCGTTCCCCGGACACACCAGCTCTGCTGCACCATTTACTACTAGAAGAAAAAAAAAACCTTTAAAAATCCCCCCAAAAAATTAAAATCCGAAAAAATATTTTTAAAAAATCCCTCGCCTTACCACCCGCCCCCACCTGTAACTGGCCAGTTTAGTATAAAATAACCCGGTGAAGCAAAGCGAAGTCCCAGACCCGGCTCAGCCGAGAGGAGACCCGCCCAAACCACCTCCACGCAGCAGAAGCAAGAAGAGCTGCCAGCAGCAGAAGCAGTACCATCTGCTCCTCCTCCCTCCAGCAGCCCCGAGCACTCAAGCACAACCGCTGCCACCGAGCTGTTGAGTTTAGAACCCACCAGCCCCTTGCGGCCTCCTCGGCGCTCGCGAATCTACCCAGCCGCCTCTTCCCCCTCCCCATCCCCCTGCCAGCATGAACCCCAGCACCCCCAGCTACCCCATGGCCTCACTCTACATGGGTGACCTGCACCCCAATGTCACCGAGGCCATGCTCTACGAGAAGTTCAGCCCCGCTGGGCCCATCCTCTCCATCTGCATCTGTAGGGACATGATCACCCGGCGCTCACTAGGCTACACCTATGTCAACTTACAGCAGCCCGCCGACACTGAACAAGCTTTAGATACCATGAATTTTGATGTCATTAAAGGTCGCATGGACCGGGAGGGCAGGGTTTGCAGGCAGGAGCCAATCGCGCAGACTGGGGGGTGGGGTTCGGAGGCCGGCATTGCAGCATAAGACCCTGCCCCGTTTTGCCATCCCAATGTCCCGTTTTTGTCTCAAGGAAATATGGTCAGCCTAAGTATATACACTTTTGTCAGTAGATCATTATCTATTTTTATTCAGTAATGCTGAACTAGCTGAACTTGATTGATCTCAGAATTTAAGGAGGGTCAGATCTGGTAAGTATTTGGAAAGCAGCCTAGTAGAAAATCCCAGTACTATTGCTTAGACTGAGATGTTGAAAAATATATCAAAAGAACGCAGTAGAGCTTGTTACCAAGACAACAACATGGGCATGTCTATGAAGTCACCACAAATCAAACTTGACTCAAAAGACGCTTGACTTTACATAATTACTCTTGCTTAAACGGTAGGACTAAACTGTGAGTGAACTTAATGTTTTAAGACTGACTTTTCCCATGTTTTAATCCTGACTTTAAACATTAACAGTTTAATATTTTAATCTTTACTTTTCCATTAAAAAAAACCTGAATGTCATTAAAATTAAATCTCTATTAGCATATTATTGTGATGATGGTGAAGAAACAGGTAGCCCCAATGTTATTATGAGCTCAGCATCCAACGTCACAGTTTTTCTTAGTTTTCTTTTATTCTTAGTATCTTATCCTTGTTCATTTACCATGCATTGAGAATAAGATACATCTGGGTATTAGCCCAGCATTTACAGATCTTATTCTTATATAAATATTCTGTTTAACACCTTTTTCCCCCAAACTTTGCTAAAAAAGCCAAATACTTGGGTATGCGTGATTGTTTTAGGGTACTTAAAACAAAACAAAAACTTCTCATATACTGTATGTCATTTCAAAAAATATACTGTATATCTGGCAATATTGAGTGTCCGTGTGTTTTTTCCCCTGTTCTTCTTAATTGTCTAGGAACTTTCTAAGTCACATATTAAAGGTGTTTTTGAAACATTCCAGAAGGTTTGCTATGTGACTTTCTTGTTATTCTAATTACTAAGTAGTTAATATGGCATAAGCTTTCATGGCCCACCCACACCCACAAATACCAACATTATAGAAGTAATACATAACAAATCTATACACATAGATTCCTGGACGGGGGTCGGATTGTCATTTGGAGTCTGTGAAATGGTTATGTTAATTATGGTTCAGTTGGAGTTTTGTACTTCGGCTGCCAGATACGTATTTTATTTTTGTTGTTGGCTGTGTTTTTTTCAACTGTTCTTAGCCACCCAGAATCATCATGGTGAGATGGGCAGCAACATCAATTGACTACAATTAATTAATTAATTAATTAATTAATTAATTTTAAAAAGTGGAGACTGCTTGCAATTTTAAAATGATCTTAGATAAGAAACCTTGCAGGAGAGTTCACAATCCACTATGCAAACAACATGGAGAGGGTATCATGGCCCCAGGACCTGGCATCTATCAGAAAGGGGATGTATACTCCTATGGGGAATTATCCTTATAGCTTATCCCTTCCAAAAATGCATTGCATAAATGAAGGGGATTCCTGGATCTGGCAAATTAAAGGATAAAAATCCAGAGCTCTCAAATGATTTTATTTAAAGAGGCATGCCAGAAGCACACTTGCTAAATTCACCTCCAAAATAAATAAACTCAAAACAACCTTCTTGATATGACAAAAGCCTAGAATTCCCTGTTGTATTTTGGGACAAATTGAAATCAAGATGGAAAAATGCACAATTTCCTAATCCCATATGCAATTACACTGTGCATGAAAATGCTTTAAATTAAAATGTAGACAGAAACCAGACACATAATTGAGTCATTTGAAATTTGAGCACATCACATTCATTTGGCTGATTTTCATTTATTTCTGTTACAAATGCAAAGCATCTCTGAGAAACCTAAGGAAACATGTCTGTGTTGAAGGAAGCATGAAAATTGTAGGACATGGTTGCTAAATAACAAGAGGTTCATCTATCTTTCAGTATGTCAGCCTCTAATTGCGAAAGAGAGCTTTCACACTTACTTCAGAATTCACTCTGTTTGGATCTCTGTAGTTAAATGCAAAGATGCCCCAGTAACCAATGATTTTGCTTTTCACATTTCTTTTTTTTCCCTCCCACTGTAATCATGAATAATACTGTGATTCTGTAATTTGCTAACAACTGATTTCTGTCCTACGCTTACTATACATCAAACATCATTAGATAACCCCAGTCACATAAATAACAGTATCATAAATCAGCTCTTCAAGAAAGGAAAGAGCAGCTTCCCTCTCCCATCTCAACAGATGAAGTCTACTATTATGGTACTGCTTTTACGAGCAGTTACATACAGTATGTCCACCCAGGCTGCTGGGTCAGACTAGGATCTGCTCTTAAAGATGAAAATTGTGGCCTTAGTAAAATGGCTCTCACTGAATATTCAACCAATGCAGCAAGATCTACTAGACAAAAGAATATAGAATACAGACTGTATCTCACCTGGTGAAAGAACATATGAAAGGGATCTTAGAAATATAGCTGATCATAAGCTGAATCAATATAAGTATAGTTTCCAATGCAAGGGGAATCATCATCATCATCATCTGTACCTCAGGTACTGTGTCCAATTTTGGGTACTTCCCAACTGGTGCTCTCCAGATGCGTGAGGATTACAATTTCCAAAATTTCAAGAGAGCAGGGCAGCATTCTAAAGGTTAGGCTTGCTTTAGGGCAGGGGTGGGCAACGTTAGGCCTGCAGGCCATATAAGGCCCGTGGGGCTCCTGCCTAAGGTCTGCGGGGCTCCTGCCCACAAACCCCGCCCCTTCCACTTGATTGGCTCCCGCCCACAAACCCCGCCCCCCAGTGCTTGTGATTGGCTCCCGCCCGCAAACTCCGGCCCCCGGTCCACGGAAATCCCAGAAACCCCACCCCCCCAGTCCCCGGTTATAAATATCCAAATGGCCCTTGGCAGAAAAAAGGTTCCCCACCCCTGCTTTAGGGGAAGGTTCAGGAGACTGGTTTACATGGTCCAGCTGAGGGCAGAATTTTGGGCCTCCTTTAGTCCTGAATGCTTTCACTTACAATCAAAATTCCCAAGAAACTGTACAGGAGATGAGGAATACAGGACACCAGGTCTAATGCTCCCACAAGATCACTGCAACCTAAATAATCTCACTGCTCGGAAACCTCCGAGAAGATTGACTTACCCTTTGTTCCTCTGCTTTGCGCAGTCACAGATGTTACTCCCACCCTTTGCTTTTCAACTGGAGAACCTGATTTCCAGGCTTGTTCCCTGCTTCCTAGCCTGTAGTTTGTGCATGGAAGCAGGTGGGAGTGACAGGCAGGGGAAGTGGGCTGGATTTACAACTTGCAAGCCCAAGGAGTTTGTGTGGTGGGGCTCTATATCAGACTGTTTCCTCTATTTATATATCCTTCTGGATACAATTCAAGTTTTGACATATAAAGCTGTAAACGGCTTTAGTCTTAAAAGTGCCTTTCAGATCTCTGTTCCTGTTACTTGAAGGGCGTGACAGTAGGAAGTTTCTGCCAAAAAACAACAGTACAGGTTGTGTGCATAAATTATGTAAGTATTATGAGCAGTGTTGTTGCCTCGTCAGGCTTATTCATATGTTCATCAAAGTCAACCTTCCTCCATCTGGTGTTGGTACTCCAGCTCCTAAAAGTCTCAGCCAATACAGTAAACAAGTTGAGGGAGGCTGTTATACTACATGTGCAGAAACTGAAGTAGGTGGAAGTTCCCTCCCTTTTTCTCTTTCCCACAACAGAAGAATCCCAGAACAGCCAACAAAGTGAATGGTGTAAGATTCAAGGCAGATTAAGGGAAAACCTATTCCCTTAAATTGTGGGATTTAGTACAAAATAGTACAAAATATAGTGATGGTCACCAATGTGAACAGCTTCAAAAGGAGATTAAACAGATTTATGAAGGACTGGTCCAAGACATCTTGCTGCCTGAACATAAGCAACATTTTGTGTCTCAAACCCCAGCTCCACTCAAGGTGCAAGCAGAACATCCCACAAGTATATTTCCCCCTTCTCCAAAATCAGCTGCTTGAGTCAGCCTTCTCTTTTTGATGAATGGCTGATCCAGTCCGGAATAAAGTGATAGGTGGAAATTAGTCATCATAGCTATAGATTGTTTTCACTATTATAAACTGTATCCCAGTAAACATCAGTTGCTCAAGCATGAATGGAAACATGCCAGCGGTGTTGTGGCCTTCTTGTGTGCTTCCCATAAGCACTATGGAAACTGAATACTAAAATAGGAAAACTTTTGACCAGATCCAGCAAAGCTGTCCATAGGAACCATCATTGTGGAATGCTAAATATAGCACTATTTGTGAGGTTATAGAATTTATTTATTTATTTCCTTTAAACCACACAAAGCAGAACAAGAAATCACTGGATTTGTTTAGATTAACTTTAATTCTCCTTCTGCACAGAGGAGGACGGGGGAAGAAATGCTCTGTTTTTCTTTTCTTCTTTCCCTCAAATCATCCTTTGCAGGCAAAGAGACAAAGATTTTTCATTCTGTCTCCAGAAGAAGAGAGCCATAACAAGGAAGAATACTGACAGGGCGAGTTTTCAAGCCAAGGAATTAAGAAGCTGATAAAGATTCTCCACAGAAATAAAAAGCAAAAGAGCTACATTCTAGTTAATTAATTAATTAATTAATTTTTTGCCACCACCCATCTCCCCCCAAGGGAGGGACTCTGGGCATTTTACAATAGTGATAAAAGCCTTAAAATAACATAAACATAAATAAATATTGAATAAATACAATATAAAGCATAAATATAGTATAAAATCCAGATGATTATGATAATCATAGCACCGCTCGTGTATATCTAAAGGGCCATTTTAGGGCACCAGCCATATCCAGGATTGATTACTTCCCTCCCCACCCCAGGCAGGGTGGCAAAACCAGGCCTTTAGCTGCTTTCAAAAGGTAACAAGAGATGGAATCTGTCTTATTTCTGGGGGAAGGATGTTCCAGAGGGTGGGAGCCACTGCAGAGAAGGCCCGCTTTCTGGACCCCGCCAGATGGAATTCTATTAGAGACAGGGTCCGTAACATGCCCTCTCTGCATGATCTGGTGGGATGGGTTGATGCGATGGGGATGAGACGGTCCCTCAGGTACCCTGGACCCATGCCATGAAGGGCTTTAAAGGTGATAACTAACACCTTGAATTGCACCTGGAAGCAGACTGGTACCCAAAGCAGCTTGCGAAGCAACAGTAACATGTGCCAAGAATTGCCTGCGCAGCCACATTTTGGACCAGCTGTAGCTTCCGGATACTCTTCAAGGGTAGCCCCATGTAGAGCGCGTTGCAGTAGTCTATATGGTAGATGACCAAGGCATGAGTGACCATGCAAAGGGCATCCCAGTCCAGGAAATGGCGTAACTGACACACCACATGAAGTTGCGCAAAAGCCCTCCTGGCCACGACTGCCACCTGCTCTTCGAACAGGAGTCGTGAGTCTAGGAGGACCCCCAGATTCCGCACCAGGTCTGTCTGGGGCAGTGCAACCCCATCCAGTACTGAAGATGTTAAGTTCCTGGATACCGAGGAGCCCCCAACCCACAGCCACTCCGTCTTACCAGGGTTCAGCTGAAGCCTGTTGTTCCCCATCCAGACCCCCACAGCCCCAGGCACCACGAGAGGGTGGTCACAGCATCACTTACTTCACCTGGGATGGAGATGTATAATTAAGTATCATCAGCATATTGATGATACCTCATCCTGTGATGACGGATTATCTCGCAAAGTGGTTTCATGTAGATGTTAAAAAGGAGCGGAGAGAGTACCGAGCCCTGCAGCACCCCACAAAGGAGGGGCCATGGGCCAGATCTCTCGCTCCCTATCACCACCGATTGGGACCAGCCCTGGAGGAAGGAGGTGAACCAGCGCAGAACTACACTGCCCACCCCCAACTCCCTGAGCAGACCCAAAAAGATACCATGGTGGATGGTATCGAAAGGCGCTGAGAAGGATGCAGTGCCCCCATCCCGCTCCCACGAGAGATCATCCATAAGAGTGACCAATGCTGTTTCTGTTCCATATCCGGGCCTGAAATCTGACTGGAAGATAATCTGTTTTATCCAGAAGCCTCTGGAGCTGCAGCGCCACCACTTTCTCAACCACCTTCTCCAAGAAGGGCAGGTGGGAGACTGGGCAAAAATTGTCCAGTACAGTGGGGTCCAGCAATGGTTTCTTGAGGAGGGAGTGCACCAGCGCCTCCTTAGAGGTGGCCAGAAACACCCTTAACAGCGGCTCTAGCTTGTGTTTGATCGGGTTCGGACCTTTTTTTTCTCCAGCAGTGCTCTAGACGTCTCTTAATCCTCTTCAGAACCCTTAACTCCTCCGTAAATCACAGGGAGTGCCGGGTACGGTGGGACAAGAGAGGCCGCACAGGCGTGATCCTGTCCAAGGCCCTGGCTGCCTCCCTATTCCAGGCAGCGGCCAGGGCCTCTGCTGGACCGTGCAGCAGATCCTCAAGAACAACCCCCACTTCCCTCTGGAACCCTGCTGGGTCCATCAATCGTCAGGGGTGGACCAATCAAATGGGTCCTGCCTCCCTGCAGAAGGGAATGGCATAGGAGAATCTCATGCTCACCAGGGCATGATCTGACCATGACAGTGGGGATAGATGTATCTCTCCCCTCAGATCACATTGCCATTGCTCTGACAAGAAAACTAAGTCTGGGGCGAGACCACTGTCCTGAGTCAGGTCCCGAATAATCTGGCACAGGCCCATGGCCACCATGGTAGCCATAAAATCCTGAGCTGCCTCTGAGGAACACCCCAGGGACAGCAGGTTGAAGTCCCCCAAAACCATAAGTCTGGGGAACTCCACCACCAACCCCGAGATAGCCTCCAGTAGCTCAGGCAGGGAGGTTGCTATGCAGCAGGGAGGCTGGTACAGCAGCAACACTCCCAACTGTTCTCGGGAACCCAACTTGAAGAACAGGGTCTCACAACCAGCCACTTGTGGAGCAGCGCCCCTGAAGGCCATTCAAGACTCTCGGATGACAACAGCCACCCCTCCTCTCCTGCCCTGGTATCTCGGCTGATGCCAAACCAGAAACCCGGCCGGGCACATCTCTGACAGAGTCACTCCTCCTTCCGGGCCCAGCCAGGTCTCAGTGATACACACCAGGTCAGCCTCCTCCTCCGTGATCAAATCACACATGAGAGGGGCCTTGTTGTTAACTGACCTGGCATTAAGAAGCAACATCCGGAGACCAGGGCCCAGTCACTGGAGTCTATCTGGTGAAAGTAGTCTGGCAAGCACTTCTTTATTAAATTGTACATTTAAAAAATAAAGTCTCTTTCAAGTTGAGTCAACACCTAGTTACCTCATGGAAGTAAAAACTCTTGGCAATAATACAGAACCCCTTGTGATGCCTTTTTGTTACTTCCCAGTCTGGCCTACAACCTTAGTAGTCCTGGAACTCTTCCTTCCAAAAAGTAACTACACCCAACCTCACTTAGCTTCCAAGCACCCTCAAGGCCAGCCAGGTATTGCCACCAACTGAGACAAATAGATATTGGGTTAAAATAAAGAGAGCCAGTTTGGTCTAGTGGTTAAGGTGCTGGACTAGAAACCAGGAGTATGTGAGTTCTAGTCCCACCTTAGGCATGAAAGCCGGCTGGGTGACCTTGGGCCAGTCATTCTCTCTCAGCCCAACTCACCTTATAGGGTTGTTGTTGTGGGGAAAATAGGAGGAGGAAGGAGTATTAGGTATGGTTGTTGTGGATTTTCCAGGCTGTGTGGCTGTGTTCTGGCAGATTTGGTTCCTAACCTTTCGCCAGTAGCTGTGGCTGGCATCTTCAATATTCAATATATATTCAATAATCTTCAGTATTAGGTATGTTCGCCGCCTTGAGTTATTATAAAAATAATAAAGGCGTGATAAAAATAAATAAATAAATCCCATGTTGTACATTTCTAGCCATGCCAATTCCACTCCGTACAAATCCATCTGATGATCCTTCAACACACCCCAAGTCCATAGGAGGCTGAAGGGGAAAGAGAATTTGGCTTTTCAGAAAAATGTGTTGCTCTGAAAAAAGGACACCGTTGGAAAACAATTCAGTATTACAAATTGTAGACCTTTCTTTTTCAAAGTTCAGCAACAATTGGCTGAAGGTAATATATCATAAGATATTTGAGCTGATCACCACGCTAAACATGTTTAGGATCCATGGATAGTAAAGACAAAATGAGAGAATTATAGGTTAAAGCTTAATAAGAATGATTTGCAAATAGAATGGATGTGGTATGGCAAAGCTCAGCATTTAGGATATAAGGGAGGAAGGAAGAAAGAAACATCCATTATGCAAGCTCTTTTCTATTCAGATAATTTTGGGTAATCATACAATTCTGCTATACAGAACCTGCAGAAGGTTGAAAGGAAGTCAGCGGGATTAGCATCTTTGTAAATGATTCCATGATGTTTAATTATCTAAATAATCTGCATTTCCAGGATATAACAAACCCACATTACATTTATTTTTCATTCAACTTATTATAGGACAAGAAAGGATAGTTTATTTAATCTATGAAGCTCCTTTCAGATCGTGCTAACTTTCTGGTGGCTTGTACTATGAAAAAGAATACTATTCTCTTGAGGTCACTGGGATGCTGTAGGAGCATTTTACATTGCTGTTTCTCTTTCTTTGACTTATTCAGAACAGAACTTTCACAAAATGCAATTGGTTCCATTTGAAAATTGTTTTTTTTTTAAAAAAAACTATAATCCAGGAAGCTATTCTTTGATAAATTATTGCAGGGTATTTTCAAAATTCTCTTAGGAGACTGGTGTTAGATCTTCTTTAGTTAGTGAATGCTGCTGCTGTTGTGGGAAATTCAATTAATCACATTTATCACAGTACATCTGGTTACATAGAGAAAGTATCAAGATCACACTAATAGTGATGCAGATATTAATTCAAGTCAAGTAGGATGGAGTTCATACATGCAACCAGCCTATCCCAAAGGCATCTTTATAAAGATTAGCTGCTGTTAGAAAAGTTTTTTTACAAAATTAGTTCCCTAGGATTACAGAGTTGGAAGAAGCCATTTTGGCTATTAAGTCAAAGTTCCTGCTTAGAGCAGAAATCCAAATTAAAGCATTATAACAGATGATGTCTAATCTTTGCTTAAGTACCCAGCAAAGGGGAAAGTTGGACTGCAACTCCCATAATACCTTTCTTTAGCTAAGGATGGCAGGATTTGTAGCCTAATAACTCAGAAGACAAGATTTGGAAAACCTGCTCTAAAACACAACAGAAGAATTGAGAGGCCCTCAGTCACCAGTCACAGCTGGGAATATATTCAGTCCCATTAATTTAAGGCAAATAATTCAGCATTTTAAATCTCTTCCATTGACATAATGAATGGCTCGGCTAAAAGCTTTGAACTGACTAGATCGTATCTTGTAATATCTAGTTGTAATGCTTTTTAAATTCAGATCCACGCAGGGATTGCTGTCCATCAGAATGCAACTTATACAAAGAAATCTCTAAGGAAAAAAAGCAGCTAGAGGAATCTGCTTAAATATAAAAGGATCAGGCTTTGTGATCCCACACTACTGCACATGCCTGAAACATTCTGATTTTATGTAGGAAAAAAAATCCAGAATACAGTAGATAAGTAAACCTACCCCTTCATGGATCACTGCCTTGTCGTGGCGAAGGGGCTTGCGTAACTCAATGAAGTCAGGTCAAGAAGAACAGGTCATGATGGAGAGTTCTGACAAAACGTGGTCCACTGGAGGAGGGAATGGCAAACCACTCCAGTATCCTTGCCAAGAAAACCCATGGACAGTATCAAAAGGCTAAAAGATATGACGCCGGAAGATGAGCCCCTCAGGTCGGAAGGTGTCCAAAATGCTACTGGGGAAGAGCGGAGGGCAATTCCAAGTAGCTCCAGAAAGAGTGAAGCGGCTGGGCCAAAGCCGAAAGGACGCTCAGTTGTGGATGTGTCTGGAAGTGGAAGGAAAGTCCGATGCTGTAAAGAACAATATTGCATAGGAACCTGGAATGTAAGAACTATGAATCAAGGTAAGCTGGATGTGGTCAAACATGAGATGACAAGATTGAACATCGACATATTGGGAATCAGCGAACTAAAATGGACAGGAATGGGCGAATTTAATTCAGGAGACCATTATATATACTACTGTGGGCAAGAATCCCTTAGAAGAAATGGAGTAGCTCTCATAGTCAATAAAAGAGTGGGAAAGGCAGTACTGGGGTACAACCTCAAAAACGACAGAATGCTTTCAGTTCGAATCCAAGGCAAACCATTCAACATCACAGTGATCCAAGTCTATGCCCCAACCACTGATGCCAAAGAAGCTGAAGTTGACCGGTTCTATGAAGACCTACAACACCTTCTAGAACTAACACCAAAAAAAGATGTCCTTTTCATCATAGGGGACTGGAATGCTAAGGTAGGAAGTCAAAAAATAACCGGAATAACAGGCAAGTTCAGCCTCGGAGTACAAAATGAAGCAGGGCAAAGGCTAATAGAGTTTTGTCAAGAGAACACGCTGGTCATAGCAAACACTCTTTTCCAACAACACAAGAGACGACTCTACACATGGACATCACCAGATGGTCAATACCGAAATCAGATTGATTATATACTTTGCAGCCAAAGATGGAGAAGCTCTATACAATCAGCAAAAACAAGACCTGGAGCTGACTGTGGCTCAGATCATGAGCTTCTTATTGCAAAATTTAGGCTTAAATTGAAGAACGTAGAGAAAACCACTAGACCAATCAGGTATGACCTAAATCATATCCCTTATGAATATACAGTGGAGGTGAGGAATAGATTTAAAGGATTAGATCTGGTAGACAGAGTGCCTGAAGAACTATGGATGGAGGTTCGTAACATTGTACAGGAGGTAGCAACTAAAACCATCCCAAAGAAAAAGAAATGCAAGAAAGCAAAGTGGCTGACTGATGAGGCTTTACAAATAGCTGAGGAAAGAAGGGAAGCAAAAGGCAAGGGAGAAAGGGAAAGATATAAACAACTGAATGCAGAATTCCAGAGAATAGCAAGGAGAGATAAGAAGGCCTTCTTAAATGAACAATGCAAAGAAATCGAGGAAAACAATAGAATGGGGAAGACTAGAGATCTCTTCAAGAAAATCGGAGATATCAAGGGAACGTTTTGTGCAATGATGGGCATGATAAAGGACAAAAAAGGCAGGGACCTAACAGAAGCAGAAGAGATTAAGAAGAGGTGGCAAGAATACACAGAAGAACTATACAAGAAAGATCTTAATATCCCTGATAAATACGATGGTGTGGTCACTGAGCTTGAGCCGGACATCCTAGAGAGTGAAGTCAAGTGGGCCTTAGGAAGCATTACTAACAACAAAGCTAGCGGAGAAGACAGTATCCCAGCTGAGCTGTTTAAAATCCTAAAAGATGATGCTGTTAAAGTGCTGCACTCAATATGCCAACAAATTTGGAAAACTCAACAGTGGCCACAGGATTGGAAAAGGTCAGTTTACGTTCCAATTCCAAAGAAAGGCAATGCCAAAGAATGTTCAAACTACCGTACAATTGCGCTCATTTCACATGCCAGCAAGGTTATGCTCAAAATCCTACAAGCTAGGCTTCAGCAGCATGTGAACCGAGAACTACCAGAAGTGCAAGCTGGGTTTCGAAGAGGCAGAGGAACTAGAGATCAGATTGCCAACATTCGCTGGATCATGGAAAAAGCAAGAGAGTTCCAGAAAAACATCTACTTCTGCTTCATTGACTACGCTAAAGCCTTTGATTGTGTGGATCACAACAAACTGTGGCAAAGTCTTAAAGAGATGGGAGTACCAGACCACCTTACCTGTCTCCTGAGAAACCTGTATGTGGGTCAAGAAGCAACAGTTAGAACCGGACATGGAACAACCGACTGGTTCAAAATTGGGAAAGGAGTACGACAAGGCTGTATATTATCACCCTGCTTATTTAACTTATATGCAGAGTACATCGTGAGAAATGCCGGGCTGGATGAATCACAAGCCGGAGTTAAGATTGCCGGGAAAAATATCAACAACCTCAGATATGCAGACGATACCACCCTAATGGCAGAAAGTGAAGAGGAACTAAAGAGCCTCTTGATGAGGGTGAAAGAGGAGAGTGCAAAAGCTGGTTTGAAACTCAACATTAAAAAAACCCAGATCATGGCATCTGGTCCCATCACTTCCTGGCAAATAGAAGGGGAAGAAATGGAAGCAGTGACAGATTTTATTTTCTTGGGCTCCAAGATCACCGCAGACGGTGACTGCAGCCATGAAATTAAAAGACGCTTGCTCCTTGGAAGGAAAGCTATGGCAAACCTAGACAGCATATTAAAAAGCAGAGACATCACCTTGCCGACAAAGGTCCGTATAGTTAAAGCTATGGTTTTTCCAGTAGCAATGTATGGCTGTGAGAGTTGGACCATAAGGAAGGCTGAGCGCCGAAGAATTGATGCTTTCGAGCTGTGGTGCTGGAGAAGACTCTTGAGAGTCCCTTGGACTGCAAGGAGGTCAAACCAGTCAATCCTAAAGGAAATCAACCCTGACTGCTCATTGGAAGGACAGATGCTGAAGCTGAAGCTCAAATACTTTGGCCACCTAATGCGAAGAGAGGACTCACTGGAAAAGACCCTGATGCTGGGAAAGACTGAGGGCAAAAGGAGAAGGGGACGGCAGAGGATGAGATGGTTAGATAGCATCACCGATATAATGAACATGAATTTGAGTAAACTCCGGGAGACAGTGGAGGACAGGAAGGCCTGGCGTGCTATGGTCCATGAGGTCACGAAGAGTCGGACACGACTGAACGACTGAACAACAACAACAAAGTAAACCTAGGAACTTTTCTACAAGCCTAAAGAGAAGCTAAAGAGAAGAGAGTTTTTGACAGGATCATATAGATAAAGAAAATATCGAGTCTGCACCCTCCCAATGATTTTGTCTCACACTATTATTAATAATTAATAACATCAGTCAATCCATTAATTATTAATGTTCTTAGTAATATTATTCCCATTGCTGCTAGCTATGTTTTTAATAAACCTCTACATTAATGTTACTTTTAGTTTGGTCCTCAGATAAACTGGAATAAGGAAAATAAACTGCATTGATCTATTTCCCCAAGATTATTGTGTTGTGATTGCAACAAAATAGCTCCATCTCCCAAAAGATACTGTAGATCTGGTTCCAAAACTGAGAATCACTACGATTAAGGAGTTGGAGCAACTTTTTTTAAAGAAAGGAGAAGGCATTTTGTATGGATTAAAGTTTTTTAAAAAACTAGACTTGATAGAAAGTCATAAAAATCATGAAGGGGGGGGAATAAAGAAATATTTTTTCATATTCTCATAATATTAGAAGGTTGGAATCACCAATGGAATGAAGGCATAGTTAATGCAGGATTTAAAAAAGAGTTATACATTCAGTTATACATTCAGTTATACATTCAGTTATAAAGAGTTATACATTCAGCCAGGATGCTGAAGACCTCCATATGATGCCTAACTATAGTTACTATGAGTCCCAAGCAGCAGAGAAAATATTGAGGGGTGCTGGGGGGATATAATTCAGCAACATCCGGCAGGCCACAGTCTCTCTGCTTCTGATACAGAGATACAGAGATAGAGATACCCTGATAAAAGAAGAAAGGACATATCTAAGTATTCCTACAAAAGGATGGGATTATGCTACTGTGGCAGTTCTATTGTGGTAGATTTTAGTCTGGGCCATCTTGTTCTGTCTATGTTTTTAATAGTTTTAGCTATGTGTTAGATTTTGTAAGCCACCCCAAGTCTATTAGAGTGTGTGGCCATAACAAATTTAATGGAATAAATAAATAATACTGTCAACTGTGTCCCCACAGTGGTAGGCAGCAGTAAACCCCAAAACATCTACTTCTGTTTTATTGACTATTCTAAAGCCTTTGACTGTGTGGATCATAACAAAGTGTGGCAAGCTCTTGGTGGAATGGGGATACCAAGTCATCTTGTCTGCCTCCTGAGGAATCTGTATAACGACCAAGTAGCAACGGTAAGAACAGACCACGGAACAACGGACTGGTTTAAGATTGGGAAAGGAGTGTGGCAGGGTTGTATACTCTCACCCTACCTATTCAACCTGTACGCAGAACACATCATGCGACGTGCTGGGCTTGAGGAATCCAAGGCTGGAGTTAAAATTGCTGGAAGAAACATTAACAATCTCAGATATGCAGATGATACCACTTTGATGGCTGAAAGCGAGGAGGAGCTGAGGAGCCTTATGACAAAGGTGAAAGAAAAAAGTGCAAAAGCTGGGTTGCAGTTAAACCTCAAAAAAACCAAGATTATGGCAACCAGCTTGACTGATAACTGGCAAATAGAAGGAGAAAAAGTGGAGTCAGTGACAGACTTTGTATTTCTAGGTGCAAAGATTACTGCAGACGCTGACTGCAGCCAGGAAATCAGAAGATGTCTACTTCTTGGGAGGAGAGCAATGACAAATCTTGATAAAATAGTTAAGAGCAGAGACATCACACTGACAACAAAGGTCTGCATAGTTAAAGCAATGGTATTCCCTGTAGTAACCTATGGCTGTGAGAGCTGGACCATAAGGAAGGCTGAGCAAAGGAAGATAGATGCTTTTGAACTGTGGTGTTGGAGGAAAATTCTGAGAGTGCCTTGGACTGCAAGAAGATCAAACCAGTCCATACTCCAGGAAATCAAGCCAGACTGCTCACTTGAGGGAATGATATTAAAGACAAAACTGAAGTACTTTGGCCACATAATGAGAAGACAGGATACCCTGGAGAAGAAGCTGATGCTAGGGAAAGTGGAAGGCAAAAGGAAGAGGGGCCGACCAAGGGCAAGATGGATGGATGATATTCTGGAGGTGACAGACCCGACCTTGGGGGAGCTGGTGGTGGCGATGGCCGACAGGAAGCTCTGGCGTGGGCTGGTCCATGAAGTCACGAAGAGTCAGAAGCGACTGAACAAATAAACAACAAAAATAGAATGTATTGTTCTTCCCCAGCTCAGCAGGGTTGGGTCACAGGTTTTAGAAGTTATTTTGGATTCAGAAGCAATGACCACACCAATGTGAGTACCTAAGGCTTTATTCCAAGGCAGTATAAGAAAATAGCTTAATCACATAACACGAGATAGCAATCAAAGAATATGCAGGAATACTGAAGAATATAACATAACCCAAGACAGCAATTAAAAATATTCAATAGAATAAGACAACAAGACAAACAAAGAAAGATCCTCTGCCTCTCACGGAACCCCCGAGAGATGGTGGCAGGTGGATTCCCTTCAAAGCCAACAAATATACAGCACCCTCCTTATTAAGTCTGCATTGAAGTTTCATCCAATGGAGGTTTCTGACAACCTTATATAGGCTCTAAACCATAATTAAGCACGTGTGCTTTTCAGTGGTCTCATCTCATTGGTTTTTACCAAGAATGAGGAGGACAAGCCTATCTTATCTTGAAGGCTTTGCCCTCCTATGAAGAATGAGATGCTCAAGGTTAAGGATTCCTGCCAAGAATGAGACCATCAAGGGTAAGGAGTCTTTGTTTATACTGTACCAGGTGGTGATGAGACCATCTCTAAGTTAGAGAATATCTGTTTCTCAAGGTTGGTCTAGTGGTTAAGGCAACGGGCTAGAAACCAGGAGACTGAGAGTTCTAGTCCCACCTTAGGCATGAAAGCCGGCTGGGTGACCTTGGGCCTGTCACACTCTCTCAGCCCAACTCACCTCCCAGTTTGATATTTTGAACATTCTTTAGTGTTTCCCTTTTTTGGTATGGGGATATAAGTTTATTTTTTCCAATCTGAAAAAATACATTCTATACATTCTATAGTGGGCCACAAAAAGCTGTTGTGTTGCCCTTGTGCCTTGTTTTTGGTCTTTTCAGGAATATTTGACTGCAAATAGCATACCAGATGGACATTGGTCTATCAAGCAGGGCTCTTTTGTGTTCTTATTCTAAGCCTGCTTTTGAAAAGTGCATTTCTTTGAAATCAAAAGCAATTACATCTTTTAAATACATGTTTAGAATCAAGACATCACCTCAGTCATTCCCTTCTGAAGCTGGTTATCTGCCCTAATTTCTCAGAGCCTTTGGCCCAACTGGGTGTAATTGCAACCCCCTTGGTGGGAGCAGCAGGTGTTAAAGAAATGCAGTTTACCACATAATTATTTTATAACACCATTTTCTCATAATCCCTACCCTAGAAGCAATCATGCAGAGTTAGAAAAAATAACCAAGAAAAAAAAAGCTAAGCTTTCAAAATACAAAGAAATAAAACATTAAAAAATTCTGGAATCCATGCCACGTACAGTATTTTTGATGAGTCATATAAGGATTGAGTACACTGATGTATCATTATGCGAGGAGGGGAAAGATAACCCAAATCAAGAATTGCCACATTTCAGAAGAAGTTCTGTTTTAGTTTTTGAATTTAATATTAAGATGTGGAAATGATGCTATTTTAGGAGTTGTATATTGGTTTTGGTTAATAAGCATTTATAATTAGAACCGACAGCAAAATTGCCAAGATGGAAGAAAGAAATTATTTCTGCTTTTTCTTTGCACTAATAAGTGTCTCTTAGTAATTCACTTTGATGGCGCACAGTCAATCAGTTTCCCATAAAGATACTGTCTCTGGTAAAGTCTGAAACATCAAGCTTTATTTCAAACACCAATATAGCCTGCATATCAGTCTGAACTGACTGCTATCAAAGATCTGATTCAAGTAGGAGTTGGAGTTTCTGAGAAGACTTCACAGCAAGAAACTAGAGACAGGCTGCAACACCACAGTCAGGTGTCCTCAAATAGAGGAAAACTCTAGCCTCCGCCAGAGCCAGCTGATAATGTTCAGTTCTGATTCCTCTTGAGGGAGTTGGGCGGTGATAAATCAAACAAACAAACAAACAAATAAATAAATAAATAAATTCCAAGCACCAGAGCTAACTGCTGCTCTGTATAACCGCACACTCATCTATCTCCTGCTCTCTGATGCTTCAGGTAGTTACAGCAGGATTTCTATAGGATGAAGGACAGGCCTTGAGCCACCTGGACCAGTTTTAGGAGTGGTGGGACCAGATGCTACCCTTTGACTGTGTTGTGACTCTAGGCTTGCTCTTTGAGTGCCTTTCCTTGGTACTCATTATCAGAGAAGCCTGGGATGAACTTCAGGGTGTGAACCAGTGCTGATTGTCCACTAATGAAAAGAGTGGAGTTCCCTTCCCATTGCAACTTCCCTCTATGTCCTAAAATGTAGCCCAAGAGATTGAAGGAATCTCTAGATGAGATTTGAGAATGCAGAGAGGAAGATATCAAGAGGGACCTGGTTGCAAATGTTTCCTCAAATGACACTGCTTGTAGCCACTGAGTCATCCTGAAAGGTAATACCACATGTGAGTCCTGCAACAAAATATTGCTTTATTGAATACTCAAGGTTCTAGCCAGACAGACCAGTCCTTCCTCTTTAAGGTTATTCCATCTTATTCCCCATTTCTTCCATCTTTTCTGGTATTCCAGAAATCTTGGGGCTTCTATGAACCACTGTCTTTTGTATACACTGCATTTTCTCTTTCTCTCATACACACAACACACACGAAATAAGCTAACTACTATTAGGAGATTTGTATATCTCTTGCTTTCAAGCTTTGCCATCATCGGTTCTGGGATTAAAAATTATGTAAATTATTCAAAACAATTAATTAAGTCATTTGAATTTGCTGCCTATAATTTTGAGTGCCAAAACATCATCACGCAAGACAGACTTCAAGTTATCACTGAAAAGCAGGCAGATTTTTTTTAAAAAAAATATGAATTCTTTTTTATGGATTGGTGAATCATAATTATTTCTGCCTTTCATGTATAGAATAAATAAGTTAGCATCATTACAGAAGTCTGTGGCTTGAATCATGTCAACTGGATTTCTATTTTCTCAGTAGAAACGTTTCACTCCTTATCCAAGGAGCTTCTTCAGTCTTATCCATTCCTTGGATAAGGAGTGAAACGTTTCTACTGAGAAAATAGAAATCCAGTTGACATGATTCAAGCCACAGACTGTTCCACCTGGATGACTGAGAACCTTCATCGACATCATTACAGAAGATGTTAGTGTGGGGTGATGGTGGCTTTTGGGGTTCCAGGCTTGAAGTAATCCAAACAACGTGTTGTAAGGCTAACAATATCTTTATTGATAGCATAAGGCAATAATGGATGTATGGTGCAAAAAGGAAAAAACAAAGCATAAGCAGAGTTCCATCACCAGAATGGGAAAAAAAACATCATGGTCTGTGCAAAGACCAGGCATAGTTACAGTTCAGATACAAAGTACATGTAGATAGCAGTCTACATAGAAGGAGCATAGAAAGAACATAAGTGAGATGAGAACCCATGGTTCATAGCTGAATTATACCCATGGTTCAGAATTCTGATTGGTTAATATGGGCTAGGCAACTCTTTCAGCCTAACATTTTGGTAACAGTTGTACTTACTATAAACCGCCATGGGGTGGCGGTGTTGCACAATGGCTTTCCCTCGAGACTCTATTCTCATGGGAAAGTAACTGATAACGTCCAATTGTTTTGGCTAGAACTGCACCTGTTGTTTATGAGCTACTTTGTTATGGAAACGTGCTTGCAACAGAGGGACTTGGAAATTTCCACTTTCTAGGCCAGATTCATAGTGTAGAAAATACCATTTGCTTGATGCTACATAGAATACCTTTACCAAATAACTTTAACACCCCTTCCGCATGGTTTTTCAAAACGCTGTGGGGGAAAACTGTCATTTCACAAGCACACAGAGACACAAATGATTTTATTTCAAACACATTTGTTCTAGTCCCAACTTGGTAACCATGGCAATATGCTTATCAAGAGGTAATGCTTTCGTGAAGATATCGGCCACATTTAGTTCAGAAGGACAATATTCTAACTGGATAAATCCTTCCTGAATTGCATGTCTTACATTTTTGAATTTCACATCGACATATTTGGTCCGACCTCTGACATTTTCAGAAATAGCAAGTGAAATACAGGATTGGGAATCTTCATACACTGTCATTGGTGAGGTTATATCTACGGAAAGATCTCTAAACAGTTGTTTACACCAGTGTAATTCATTTATTGCCTCACTGAGGGCCGCAAATTCGGCCTCACACATGGAAACGGCTATTGAACTTTGTTTTCTTGCCCTCCAGGCGATGGGTGTATTTGCAAACAAACAAATAAACCCGCTCACAGACTTTCTGTCTCCCTCTTCTGCAAAAGAGCTGTCAACATAAATCACAGGCATTTCGGCTTTAGTAGCTGATACTTTAAGACAAAAATCAGCTGTGCCTTTAAGGTAACGTAGGACCCTTTTTAACCCTTGCCAATCTCACATGGATGGTTTGGCAACCTTACGACTGAGTACTCCAACTGAGTAAGCTAAGTCAGGACATGTCCATTGTGTTAAGTGTAGCAAGCTTCCTACAGCAGAGTGATATAATTCAAGTTGAGGACAAACTTCCTCACATGCATCACCCTTTAGGAAATCAAGAGTCATTGGTGTTTTGGTAGGTTTTGCATTTGACATTTCAAGTTGACTCAACAATTGATCAATTTTTCTTTTCTGACTCAGATAGAATTCACCACTCTGAGCTCTAGTGACTTCAACACCTAGATAGTATTTCAGCTCACCTAGGTCTTTCAATTGAAAGTACTGTCTTAATTGTGTTGCAAACTCTTGTACAAGGTGCAAAGAACCAGTTGCTAGGCAAAAATCATCCACATACGTTAGCAACACCATGTAATTACTTCCAGAACCTCTTACATACACACAAGGATCAGCAACTGACTTTTTAAAGTTCAACTTCATCAAAGCTTTATCTAAACATTGATGCCAACAACGTCCGGCCTGTTTTAATCCGTAAAGCGCCTTGCGCAGCCTGTACACCTTCTGAGAATTGCCACAAGCATAGCCAGGAGCCTGCTTCATGTACACTGTTTCAGGGAGCTCTGCATTCAAATATGCTGTGTCAACATCAGAGTGATGGACAACGAGTCCACGCTGTGCAGCCAGAGAAAGTACCATACGTAAAGACTCTGGTCTAGCTGTGGGTGCATATGTGAGATCATAGTTCAAAAACCTCTCTTGTGAAAATCCCTGAGCAACAAGCCTGGCTTTGTACTGCACTGTATTATCAGGAAGAAGCTTCTTTCTGAAAACCCATCTGGAACCAACAGCTTTCTGGGATGGGGGCAAATCAGTGACTTCAAACACCTTTTGACTCACTAATGCCTCAAACTCCTTATCCATCACTGTGTTCCACTTCTCCTGCTCTTCAACAGGCAGAAGCAACACCTCCTGGAAAGACTGAGGTTCACAGGTAATCTGACACACTCTCACCTGCTGAATCACAAATCTGTCAGGCTTCACACCCTTTGTGGAACGTGCAGATCTACGAGGAATTACCACTGCCTCTTCCTCATCACTGTCCTCTGCCTTTTCACTACCTGATTCCCCCTTCAGGTCCTGAACCTGCTCAGGTGAAATTTCCTCTTCCTTCACCTGAGGGGACCCTCTCACTACACTAGGAGACTGGGAACCAGAAGGCAGCTGAACTGGTTGTTGTCCAGCCACAGGAGCATGGACAGTTGGCTGTACACTAGATTGCAACAATACCTCTGAACTAGCATTCAACCTATCCCAACCAGTAGGGTGCTCAAAATTAGCACTTCTGGACACTACCACACGACCATAGCCTGCAGAAAAACGGTAACCCTTAGATCTAGAGGAGTAACCAACAAACCTTAAGCGTTGTGCTTTTGGCTGGTTCTTTCTTCGCTGAGACTTAGGGATGTGAACATACGCAAATGTTCCAAAAACACGCAGATGCTTCAGCGAAGGGCGCTTGCCAAACAAAAGGAAGGAACTTCATTTACAGCTGAATTCCACAACCTGTTAGTTAGATACACTGCAGTCATGGTAGCCTCACCCCAAAAGCGGGCTGGCACCTGGGCATCTAACATCAGGCTATTTCTAATGGTATTAACAACACCAATCTTCCTTTCAGCTATTCCATTCTCAGCAGGAACACCAACATTGGCAAGTCTATGGGAGATTCCTTTCCTACGAAGCCAATTCTGGAACTCATGACTTAGGAACTCTCCTCCACAATCCGATTGAAACTGACCTACTTGATAGCCATAGTTTCTCTCCACCATTGCAACAAACTCCTTAAAGCGAGCAAAAGCCTCCGCTTTAGATTTGAGCAAATAACAAAAAGTATAGCGAGTATGGTCATCCACCAAAAGAAACATGAAACGTACCCCCCCTTCACTAGGAGCATTGGGGCCGGCTAAATCTCCATGAACCAACTGAAAAGGCCTAGTTGACACCCTGCCACTTTTCCTAGCAACAGGCGCAGCCTTGATCTTAGATTGTTTGCACACAGTACAATCAAGAAAGTCATCACACTTTTTGGATCCTAGTTCAGGATACACCTTGGCCATTTGGGACAAACTTCCCCACCCGGGATGTCCCAGAACTCTGTGATAATAGTGAATGCATTTGTTATGTGGGGGAACATTGGAAATACAATTTCCTGACACAATCCCCTGCTTAGGAAGCATTTCATACAACTGATTCACTAACTTCCCTCTAGCACATTCAATCCCATCTTTTTCAATAGAACATCCAGTACCCTTGAACACAACAGTATATCCAGATTTCACCAGGGCTGGAACGCTAAGGAGGGAAAAGTCAAGTGTAGGAACACACAACACATTTTGTACATTTATCCCCAAACAAGGAATGTATACTTCACCCTGAAAAGACACATCAGCCATGGATCCATCAGCTAGAGCAACCTGTTGGATTTTAGGCCTGTCCTTTGTCAATAGCAACTGTTCATTGTTGACAATGATTTGGCTACACGCTGAGTCCAAAAGCCAAGTCTCTGGGGAACGTCTACTCACAGCCGTGAGCAAAGCAGACACTTGGGTACGCTGTCTAGGCGGTTGTTTCCCCTTCTTTCGTACGAACCTCTTTCCACTGGCTCCACCGGCTGGGCGAGGTGGCTGGGGACAGTCTTTCATGAAGTGTTGGGTCGAGTTGCACCGGTAGCATCTCCTCACAGCACATGCAGCCTCTGTTCCAGCTGGAAAACGCTGTGCAGAAGTCTCAGGAACAGCAACAGATGGCTTACCCTGCATCGTCTCCAGGTCACGAGCTTGCTGGATTTCTTGCAGCCGATTTGTAAGATAATCCACAGTTAGGTCTTGGGGCCTCAACGTCTGAGTTGCCTCGATGAGCATGTCAAAGCTCTTGTCCAGGCTTGACAGGATAACACAAGCTCTCTGGGTATCAGGGATCACAACATCCCGCTCCTCAAGTTCAAGAAACAAAGTCTTGAGTTTATGGAGGTGGGTCATCACATTTCCACCGGGTTGCAGCTTCAGGTTGTAAAGCTGACATGATAGACCAACGATGGCAGCAGAGGTTTGCTTGGAATAAAGGGCTTTGAGAGCCTCCCAACATGCATGTGCAGTGTCTAGATTGCTGATATGCAGTAGCTGTGATGATTCCAGTCCCAGAATCAAATTGCCATAAGCACGATCCAAACACAACTGCACTTCATCAGTAATAACACCAGCTGGAGGTGCATCTCTCACATACTTCCACAAACCTTCTTTTAGGAAGAAAGACTTGATCTTCACACACCAGGTCCGATAGTTTGTGCCATTCAAACGCTCAAAAGGCAGACTAGTTAGCCCTGCAGCAACCATGCTGACCACTCAAGAAAAACACGTTTACTCCAAAATGCAGCCTCAAAAACAAACCCCTTTGTTACAGCCAGATCCAGCACAGCAAAGAAAACGCAAATTTCTCTCTGGGCCCGTAACCTGTGGGGTGATGGTGGCTTTTGGGGTTCCAGGCTTGAAGTAATCCAAACAACGTGTTGTAAGGCTAACAATATCTTTATTGATAGCATAAGGCAATAATGGATGTATGGTGCAAAAAGGAAAAAACAAAGCATAAGCAGAGTTCCATCACCAGAATGGGAAAAAAAACATCATGGTCTGTGCAAAGACCAGGCATAGTTACAGTTCAGATACAAAGTACATGTAGATAGCAGTCTACATAGAAGGAGCATAGAAAGAACATAAGTGAGATGAGAACCCATGGTTCATAGCTGAATTATACCCATGGTTCAGAATTCTGATTGGTTAATATGGGCTAGGCAACTCTTTCAGCCTAACATTTTGGTAACAGTTGTACTTACTATAAACCGCCATGGGGTGGCGGTGTTGCACAATGGCTTTCCCTCGAGACTCTATTCTCATGGGAAAGTAACTGATAACGTCCAATTGTTTTGGCTAGAACTGCACCTGTTGTTTATGAGCTACTTTGTTATGGAAACGTGCTTGCAACAGAGGGACTTGGAAATTTCCACTTTCTAGGCCAGATTCATAGTGTAGAAAATACCATTCGCTTGATGCTACATAGAATACCTTTACCAAATAACTTTAACAGTTAGTTAATTGTTCAAAAACTATTCAAAGCAGATAACTGGCAAGAAGCATGTCAAGTGAAAAGTATTTTGAAGCTTGGTGATTATATGAATGCCATTGACAATCTGGTATGCAAAAGGCCAACATGAAAACTATATGATTGTACTAATAAAATAAATATCTGTTGTATCACACAGCCTCCTCCTCTGTGGCATATACAACTTTTACTTCCCAATTTCCTTCATGAATAACTGAGCAAAAATAAATATTACATAGGACTGAACTAAATCTATCCACTTTTTTAGTGAACATTCCTCCCCTTTCTAAATGCTGCCATTTACCATCGTTCTAAACAGCTGAGGACAGTTTATTTATTCATTATCTTTTTAACAAGCAGCCAATAAAAAGTTCTCTGAGTGGGTTCAGAACAACAGAGCAAGATGGATGGACTTTATTTATCCATACTGTATCCAGTGATGCTATTATGTAATTTTAAAGTATAAATTTGAGTAACCATTCCATTTGGATATAATTTCTAACTGGGTAGGATTAGCCATTTAGAGTTGGAAGGAAGGAAGGAAGGAAGGAAGGAAGGAAGGAAGGAAGGAAGGAAGGAAGGAAGGAAGGAAGGAAGGAAGGAAGGAGTGTGCAGAAGAACTGGGAAATAGAGCAAAATATACTACTGTATGTTCTTGGCATTCTGGAAACCAGTAAAATATTGGCTCTTCCAGAAGGCCTTAGGGGCATGGTGGCTCAGCGGGTAAGACGCCAGGCTTGTCGATCGGAGGGTTGCTGGTTCGGAGGTTCGAATCCCTAGCCCCGCCTGACAGAGTGAGCTCCCACGCTCGCCCCAGCTCTTGCCAACCTAGCAATTTGAAAGCATGCAAATGCAAGTAGCTTAATAGGAACCACTTCGGTGGGAAGGTAACAGCATTCCGCGTGTGTCATGCTGGCCACATGACCATGGAAGCGTCTTCGGACAACACTGGCTCTTCAGCTAAGAAACGGAGATGAGCACCGGCCCCTAGAGTCAGACACAACTGCACAAATGTGGGGGGGGAACCTTTACCTTTACCTTACCAGAAGGCCTTTGGCAATTGGCTTGAGGTGTTACCTTTAAAACTCAGGCACCTGAGTGGCATGGAGCTGGAAAGAACCTATTCCCTGAATTTGAGAGAAAAACACTATACCTTTGCAAAGTGGCTTTTTCGCGTCGTTCCCCCCCCCCCCATATGAACCACAAGTACTTCAGGCAAAGTGAAAAACATTTTATTAAGGGGGGTCAAGTCTTTATATAGGGTACAGAAACAAATGATACATACATTCGATATATGTGATGTGTCAGAAAGCAACAAATCAAACAATAAAAGACATTGATTAGAAATGAGAAAAGACAGACACCCTTGAAGTATGTTGCATCTCCTCCTTTCCCACCCAGCTTGTTTCTTCTTGATTTTGTTTTCCTTGTGTTAAGTCTAGCAGTGTATTGTTTCATCATTTTTCCAGTTAGTCCAGATAGAAGGATAAAACCCTCAGTTCCCAAATAGTCCAAATAAGTCATAGGCTATTTGAGAGCCAGGGATGAAACCCTCCTACTTCAGATGCCTGGGAAAATTATGTAGTAGTGCACCACTGGACTTTTTCTTTAAAAAGGAAAAGAAAGCAAAGGGAAAAGTAGGAAGCTCAGGGAGAAAAAATAGTTTCTTCTGGGTTTTGAACCAGCAGACTTTTACTTACCAGGCAAGTGTTACAATCATTGTGCTATTAAAATGGTAATATCTGATAAAAATAGCTCTAAAAGAAACTAGAGAAGAGACTATGTTAAGCATTAACTAAGTTGAAGGGGCATTCTTATCTATGTGAAATGTTTCTATTATTTGTGAACATTTTAAACATTGTTTTTAATGTATTGTTAGCCACCCGGAGTTGCATTTGCAAGAAGGGTGGCCATATAAACTGGATAAATAAATAAACATTGTCTAGATGTATATGTATATGTATGTATATATATATGTGTGTGAGTGTGTGTAATTTTAATTCTGTGTATATATATCTTCTTTCACTGAATGATTAGTAAAGCCAAATATTTTCTGACATATCAGATATCAGGACATCTTGGGATTGATTTAATTATTACAGGATCAAAGATAAATGTTAATGAATGAATATAATCATTGCAAATGCTCGTGTTCTTAACAGAAACACTCCCAATACATGTCTGAGGTAACATTTAGAAATGTATTTTGGTTACAAGGTAGCTTGGTGTAATTCCTAGTAACAAGGAACACAATTGCTAATATGTAAACATTTTTACTTTCTTTTTTTTTAAAGAAAGTAAACCAATGCTTTTATAGGACCCTACACAGGAGGGGCAAATAGAATCTGAAGAATACTGACACTATCAAAACATTCGGCAGAAGGATCCAACTATCTTCAAGGCCTTCTGGAACAGGGCAGGCACACAATTTTAGATATACAAATTCTCAAATGTTTTCTTTAGTTCCGTTTGAATGAGGCAGCTTGGACAAAGGGTGGATGGAACTCTGCTTCAATAGAGAAATTAATTAGAGAAGTTTAACTTTTAGAGACAGTAATAAAGGAATATCATGACAGTATGTGAATAAGCAAATACCATTAATCTCTACTGCATCTGTAAGATCACAATACTAGAACTACATAATAAGACAAGGGACCAGAGGTCTTGCTACCTACCTTTTCCTGGCTTGAGTTGGGAGGTTTCTTCTGCCCCTCCCTCCTGCTCTAGGGAAGCAAAGAAGACTTGCTGGGAACTCTGGTCTATTTTTCTCTTTGATTGCTACTCTAGTCTATCTTTGGCATTTGTTCTGGCTGCCCTGACAAGCTGCAGCTGTTTCTGTTTCATCAGCCAAGTTTCATGCAAGAAGAAGAAGAGTGTTGGGACCTTTGGCTTAAACAAATGGAGATGTGCCAATGGCCCAGTCACTCAAGTGGTTGCTGGTAGGTTGACTGCCAAAGCCAGTCACCAAAGGGGGCCAAACTTTGCGGCTGGGCTTTTAGTGTGGGATTACATCTGCCAGTTTTAATGGGTTGAGGTAGATTGGTTGTAAGGTCATCCATGCTCTCCTATTGGAAGAAGAGAATCCAAAGATGCATTTAGTAAGGCTCTGACAATAATCCCAGCATTGACAGGGTGCAGGAGATCCCTCACTGGCAAGTCACTGTTACAGAAAGGTAACCAGCACTTAGGAATTGTTTTCCCTTTCAACTGTCCTGGCCAATCTCAGGGAGCAGTTCAGGTTACCCACATAACCCAGCCTTGCTTTATATGAGGTTGATTTAGAATCAGACTAAAACGATGCACCATAATTTCGTGGGGGAGGGGCAGGTTGAGGTGACTAATACCGGAAATCAGTGAGGCAAGGGTCTGGGAAATTTTCCAGAGATGATGGGAGCAGGGAGTTTGCAAGGCCTTCCAAGGTCAATCTTCCTATCTGTCATCAGATAGGAAATCTGAAGCATTCTGTGGCCATTTGGGTACTTTGATTCTAAACAGTACATATAGGATTGTACTGTAAGAGTTGCTATGTCAGAAAGTCTCATGGTTTTCTGGCTGCTTTACATTACTTTCTTCCATTACACATTGAGGGAAACCTTGCCCCAACCCTTTAGTCAGACAAAGATGGATAACTTAGATTCTCTCATTATTTTCTAGCCTTTTAGCCTCAAATTCCCCTAGCAAAAAGATCTGATCAGGGTATTTATTTCATGACCATTAAGGGACTTTATTATCTTTTGGATCCCCTTAGCCTTCTTCTGCCCAAATCTCAGAAGCCTTCAAGATATCAAAAGCCTAAAGCAAATACCTAGAGCTCAAATCCTATTTAAGCTTAATAAACTCAACAGCATTTATTTCTCACTAGACATACATAGAACTGAACTGTACATCAAGAACTTCTATGTCTAAAGTATATCAGGTGACAGACACATGGGCACTGAGTTATGATTTGATTTTACTATAGTTTGCTGAACAAGCTAGTGGCCTGATTCGCACATAACCTATCAAGTCATATAATAGATCCCAATAGGTTGTAGATCCCAAGGGTTGGGTTCACACAAACCAAAACCAAACAAATGTGTGAGCGTAGCCACAATGTGCATAACAAACACTGTCTTCCAGCAACCTAAAAGACGACTTTATACATGGACTTCACCAGATGGTCGACACCAAAATCAGATTGACTACATCCTTTGCATCATCATTTCATTGGCGATCACTCGTAGCCGAGTAAGATTGTCTTCCAGGGGTAAAATCTTAACAGTGGATCCGTAAGTGGCTGTAAAGGCCAATTCTGGATCTGCACAACCTCCCACAATGAGGGCATAGGTTTCCGGGTGGGAGACGGTCATGATGAGGGTTTGCTTGACGTACCTTCCTTTTAGCTCTTTTCTCCTTTTCGCCCTGTACTCGTGCTTCTTCAAAGTCCATAGCGCCATTAATAAAGGATGACCTCCAATTGAAACGCTCATGAGTTAGGGCTTCCCAGTTCTCAATGCTGATATTACATTTTTTAAAATTAGCTTTGAGTATCTTTGAATCTCTTTTGCTGTCCACCAATATTCCGTTTTCCATTCTTAAGTTGGGAGTAAAGTAGCTGCTTTGGAAGACGATGGTCAGGCATTCGAACAACATGACCGGTCCAGCGAAGTTGCTGTTGGATGATCATTGTTTCAATGCTGGTGGTTTCGCTTCTTCTACGCTAACATTAGTCCGCCTATCTTCCCAAGTAATTTGCAGACTTTTTCGGAGGCAGCGTTGATGGAATCTTTCAAGAAGTTGGAGGTGGCGTTTGTAGAGGGCCCATGTTTCACAGGCGTACAGAAGGGTTGGTAGTACAATGGCTTTGTAAACAAGCATTTTGGTCTCCCTGCGAATGTCCCGATCCTCAAACACTCTACGCTTCATTCGGGAGAAAGCTACACTCGCAGAGCTCAGGTGATGCTGAATTTTTGTAGATAGATGACTGCCGAGATAAGAAAAGTGGTCGACATTTTCTAGTGACACACCTTTAAGCTGGATCACCTTTAAGACATCCTTTGCAGCCAAAGGTGGCAGACATCTGTACAGTCAGTAAAAACAAGACCTGTAGCTAACTGTAGTTCAGATCACGAACTTCTTATTGCACAATTTAGAATCAGACTAAAGAGAATAGGGAAGACCCACAGATCAGTTAGATATGAGCTCACTAATATTCCTAAGGAATATGCAGTGGAGGTGAAGAATAGATTTAAGGGACTAGATTTAGTAGATAGGGTCCCGGAAGAACTATGGACAGAAGTTCGCAACATTGTTCAGGAGGCGGCAACAAAAAACATCCCAAAGAAAAAGAAAACCAAGAAGGCAAGATGGCTGTCTTCTGAGACACTGGAAGTAGCCCAAGAAAGAAGGAAAGCAAAAGGCAACAGTGATAGGGGGAGATATGCCCAATTAAATGCAAAATTCCAGAGGTTAACCAGAAGAAATAAGGAATTATTTTTAAACAAGCAATGTGCGGAAGTGGAAGAAGACAATAGAATAGGAAGGACAAGAGACCTCTTCCAGAAAATTAGAAACATCGGAGGTAAATTCCAGGCAAAAATGGGTATGATCAAAAACAAAGATGGTAAGGACCTAACAGAAGCAGAAGAGATCAAGAAAAGGTGGCAAGAATATACGGAAGATCTGTTTGTTGTTGTTTATTCGTTCAGTCGTTTCCGACTCTTCATGACTTCATGGACCAGTCCACGCCAGAGCCCTCTGTCCACCGTCACCATCCTCAGCTCCCCAATGGTTGAGTCCGTCACCTCCAGAATTTGTTTATTTGTTCAGTCGTTTCCGACTCTTCGTGACTTCATGGACCAGTCCACGCCAGAGCTTTCTGTCGGCCGTCACCATCCCCAGCTCCCCAATGGTTGAGTCCGTCACCTCCAGAATACCATCCATCCATCTTGCCCTTGGTCGGCCCCTCTTCCTTTTGCCTTCCATTTTCCCTAGCATCAGCTTCTTCTCCAGGGTATCCTGTCTTCTCATTATGTGGCCAAAGTACTTCAGTTTTGACTTTAATATCATTCCCTCAAGTGAGCAGTCTGGCTTTATTTCCTGGAGTATGGACTGGTTTGATCTTCTTGCAGTCCAAGGCACTCTCAGAATTTTCCTCCAACACCACAGTTCAAAAGCATCTATCTTCCTTCGCTCAGCTTTCCTTATGGTCCAGCTCTCGCAGCCATAGGTTACTACAGGGAATACCATTGCTTTAACTATGCGGACCTTTGTTGTCAGTGTGATGTCTCTGCTCTTAACTATTTTATCAAGATTTGCCATTGCTCTCCTTCCAAGAAGTAGACGTCTTCTGATTTCCTGGCTGCAGTCAGCGTCTGCAGTAATCTTTGCGCCTAGAAATACAAAGTCTGTCATTGCCTCCACTTTTTCTCCCTCTATTTGCCAGTCATCAATCAAGCTCGTTGCCATAATCTTGGTTTTTTTGAGGCTTAACTGCAAGCCAGCTTTTGCACTTTCTTCTTTCACCTTCGTCATAAGGTTCCTCAACTCCTCCTCGCTTTCAGCCATCAAAGTGGTATCATCTGCATATCTGAGATTGTTAATGTTTCTTCCAGCGATTTTAACTCCAGCCTTGGATTCCTCAAGCCCAGCATGTCGCATGATGTGTTCTGCGTACAGGTTGAATAGGTAGGGTGAGAGTATACAACCCTGCCGTACTCCTTTCCCAATCTTAAACCAGTCCGTTGTTCCGTGCTCTGTTCTTACCGTTGCTACTTGGTCGTTATACAGATTCCTCAGGAGGCAGACAAGATGACTTGGTATCCCCATACCACCAAGAACTTGCCACAATTTGTTATGATCCACACAGTCAAAGGCTTTAGAATAGTCAATAAAACAGAAATAGATGTTTTTCTGAAACTCCCTGGCTTTCTCCATTATCCAGCGGATATTGGCAATTTGGTCTCTAGTTCCTCTGCCTTTTCTAAACCCAGCTTGTACATCTGGCAATTCTCGCTCCATGAATTGCTGGAGTCTACCTTGCAAGATCTTGAGCATTACCTTACTGGCATGTGAAATAAGTGCCACTGTTCGATAGTTTGAACATTCTTTAGTGCTTCCCTTTTTTGATATGGGGATATAAGTTGATTTTTTCCAATCTGATGGCCATTCTTGTGTTTTCCAAATTTGCTGGCATATGGCATGCATCACCTTGACAGCATCATCTTGCAAGATTTTGAACAGTTCAGCTGGGATACCGTCATCTCCTGCTGCCTTGTTATTAGCAATGCTTCTTAAGGCCCATTCAACCTCACTCTTCAGGATGTCTGGCTCTAACTCACTGACCACACCGTCAAAGCTATCTCCAATATTATTATCCTTCCTATACAGATCTTCCGTATATTCTTGCCACCTTTTCTTGATCTCTTCTGCTTCTGTTAGGTCCTTACCATCTTTGTTTTTGATCATACCCATATTTGCCTGGAATTTACCTCCGATGTTTCTAATTTTCTGGAAGAGGTCTCTTGTCCTTCCTATTCTATTGTCTTCTTCCACTTCCGCACATTGCTTGTTTAAAAATAATTCCTTATCTCTTCTGGCTAACCTCTGGAATTTTGCATTTAATTGGGCATATCTCCCCCTATCTCTGTTGCCTTTTGCTTTCCTTCTTTCTTGGGCTACTTCCAGTGTTTCAGAAGACAGCCATCTTGCCTTCTTGGATTTCTTTTTCTTTGGGATGTTTTTTGTTGCCGCCTCCTGAACAATGTTGCGAACTTCTGTCCATAGTTCTTCTGGGACCCTATCTACTAAATCTAGTCCCTTAAATCTATTCTTCACCTCCACTGCATATTCCTTAGGAATATTAGTGAGCTCATATCTAACTGATCTGTGGGTCTTCCCTATTCTCTTTAGTCTAATTCTAAATTTTGCAATAAGAAGTTCGTGATCTGAACTACAGTCAGCTCCAGGTCTTGTTTTTACCAATTGTATAGATGTCCGCCACCTTTGGCTGCAAAGGATGTAGTCAATCTGATTTCGGTGTCGACCATCTGGTGAAGTCCATGTATAAAGTCGTCTTTTAGGTTGTTGGAAGAGAGTGTTTGTTATGCACAGTGAGTTGTCTTGGCAAAATTCTATCAGCCTATGTCCTGCTTCATTTTGTTCTCCCAGACCATGCTTGCCTGTAATTCCAGGTGTCGTCTGACTACCCACCTTAGCATTCCAGTCTCCTGTAATGAAAATAACATCTCTTTTTGGTGTATTATCTAGTAGGTGCTGCAGATCCTCATAGAACTGATCTACTTCTGCTTCTTCAGCATCTGTGGTTGGGGCGTATATTTGGATCACTGTGATGTTAAATGGCTTACCCTGAATTCGAATTGACATCATTCTATCGTTTTTTGGATTGTATCCAAGCACTGCTTTAACCACTTTATTATTAATTATGAAGGCTACTCCATTTCTTCTGTGGTCCTCTTGTCCACAGTAGTAGATCTGGTGGTCATCTGATGTGAAATGGCCCATCCCAGTCCATTTCAGTTCACTGACACCTAAAATGTCTATATTTAATCTTGACATCTCACCAATAACCACATCCAATTTGCCCTGGCTCATAGATCTTACATTCCAGGTTCCTATAGTGTGTTGATCTTTAGAACATCGGATTCGTCGTTCACCACCAGCACCGTCGGCCGCTAGCCGTCCTTTCGGCTTTGAGCTAGCTGCGTCATCACATCTGGGGCTAGTTGACCGTATCCTCTGTTCCTCCCCAGTAGCATTTTGACCATCTTCCGACCTGGGAGTCCCATCTTCCGATGGTATACCGACATATCTTTGGTTGTACTGATCCATTTAGTTTTCATGGCAAGAATACTGGGGTGGGTTGCCATTACCTTCCCCAGGGATCGTATTTAGTCTGACCTCTCTGCCACGACCTTCCCGTCTTGGGTGTCCCTTCACGGTTTAGCTCATGGTTTCATTGAGGTGCTCAAGCTCCAGCACCACGACAAGGTAACGATCTCCTTTGCTGGAGCACCTCCAGAATACCATCCATCCATCTTGCCCTTGGTCGGCCCCTCTTCCTTTTGCCTTCCACTTTTCCTAGCATCAGCTTCTTCTCCAGGGTATCCTGTCTTCTCATTATGTGGCCAAAGTACTTCAGTTTTGCCTTTAATATCATTCCCTCAAGTGAGCAGTCTGGCTTGGATAATAATATCAGGGATAGCTTTGACGGTGTGGTCAGTGAGTTAGAGCCAGACATCCTGAAGAGTGAAGTTGAATGGGCCTTAAGAAGCATTGCTAATAACTAGGCAGCAGAAGACGACGGTATCCCAGCTGAACTGTTTAAAACTTTGCAAGATGATGCTGTCAAGGTGATGCATGCCATATGCCAGCAAATTTGGAAAACACAAGAATGGCCATAAGATTGGAAAAAATCAACTTATATCCCCATACCAAAAAAGGGAAGCACTAAAGAATGTTCAAACTATCGAACAGTGGCACTTATTTCACATGCCAGTAAGGTAATGCTCAAGATCTTGCAAGGTAGACTCCAGCAATTCATGGAGCGAGAATTGCCAGATGTACAAGCTGGGTTTAGAAAAGGCAGAGGAACTAGAGACCAAATTGCCAATATCCGCTGGATAATGGAGAAAGCCAGGGAGTTTCAGAAAAACATCTATTTCTGTTTTATTGACTATTCTAAAGCCTTTGACTGTGTGGATCATAACAAATTGTGGCAAGTTCTTGGTGGTATGGGGATACCAAATCATCTTGTCTGCCTCCTGAGGAATCTGTATAACGACCAAGTAGCAACGGTAAGAACAGACCACGGAACAACGGACTGGTTTAAGATTGGGAAAGGAGTGTGGCAGGGTTGTATACTCTCACCCTACCTATTCAACCTGTACGCAGAACACATCATGCGACGTGCTGGGCTTGATGAATCCAAGGCTGGAGTTAAAATCGCTGGAAGAAACATTAACAATCTCAGATATGCAGATGATACCACTTTGATGGCTGAAAGCGAGGAGGAGGTGAGGAGCCTTATGACGAAGGTGAAAGAAGAAAGTGAAAAAGCTGGGTTGCAGTTAAACCTCAAAAAAACCAAGATTATGGCAACTAGCTTGATTGATAACTGGCAAATAGATGGAGAAAAAGTGGAGGCAGTGACAGACTTTGTATTTCTAGGTGCAAAGATTACTGCAGACGCTGACTGCAGCCAGGAAATCAGAAGACGTCTACTTCTTGGGAGGAGAGCAATGACAAATCTTGATAAAATAGTTAAGAGCAGAGACATCACACTGACAACAAAGGTCCGCATAGTTAAAGCAATGGTATTCCCTGTAGTAACCTATGGCTGCGAGAGCTGGACCATAAGGAAGGCTGAATGAAGGAAGATAGATGCTTTTGAACTGTGGTGTTGGAGGAAAATTCTGAGAGTGCCTTGGACTGCAAGAAGATCAAACCTGTCCATACTCCAGGAAATAAAGCCAGACTGCTCACTTGAGGGAATGATATTAAAGGCAAAACTGAAGTACTTTGGCCACATAATGAGAAGACAGGATACCCTGGAGAAGAAGCTGATGCTAGGGAAAGTGGAAGGCAAAAGGAAGAGGGGCCGACCAAGGGCAAGATGGATGGATGATATTCTGGAGGTGACGGCCTCAACCGTGGGGGAGCTGGGGATGGTGACGGCCAACAGGAAGCTCTGGTGTGGGCTGGTCCATGAAGTCACGAAGAGTCGGAAGCGACTGAATGAATAAACAACAAAAAAAGCCACAATGTCATATGGAGGGGGGGGGCAGACATAAAAACAGCATCTTCCATATAAATGTGTGTGGCTAGTCACAGATAATGTCAAGCAAAAGTGAGCAACTTTTATGTACCAAAGATCAGGGATAGTCTTTGAAATAGGAATAATGTATCTGGAAAGTATATATGGATCTAGGGGGGCTTTGGCAGGTTCTATACCCCAAAGTACAGGGGGGAAAATGCAAGGCATCCCACTCCCTTTGTGCATGTAAAAACTCTTCTGTTGATCAACCGAACTCTTTATATGCTATCCTCTGAAAACTGAATAGATCTTCCTTTGTGCAGTTTACAACATTCAGCTGGGTTTTCCCCTGCCCCCACCCTTATCCTTAGTCATGCAGGCTGATTATCACCAGCAGTACCAATGTGGTCCAGCGATTAACCTCAGAGAACAGAAATGCAGTCTTTCCTATAGCCTCTGTTACAGTCTCTGAGCCTCCTATCTGCTAATTTCTGAGCTGCCTTCTGTTGTAAGGTGTTGGTAAGCAAGTGAAATTTTCTATAATAAGATTAAACTATAATTCCCCTTTTTTTTCTTCCTAATTATTTGGCAGCCATATGCAAAAGGCACACATTTTGCTGTCTGGGCATAGAAACCAAGCTGTGCTATTTCCTAAACAAGCTGTGCTATTTCCTAAACAAGAAGCACAATTGGGCTAAGAGTTTCCTTTTGGGTCAGTTATTTTGCAGATGGATTGTCAGATATTTTGAATACATTTTCTTTTACTTTACCATAAATATGTACCACAGAATTTGCTTGCAATAAGAACAATGGCTTATTCATTTTTCTTTCTGTCTTACTAAGACGTTCTATAGGAACATACCTCTTTTTATCACTTACGCTCATATGAAACTAAATCAATCTGGATAACACATAGCATCTAGAGTCAAAATAGGATCTATGCATTTATTAGGGAATTTTGTGTGCAATATTATGTGAATATGCAGAAGTTGCTTTTTTGTATATGCTACTCAGGACTGGCTTGAGCAGAGCATCCAAAGCCAATCAAGCTATTTTGATACATAAGAGGGAAAGTGTTAGGAAGCAGAAAATGCTGCTATCCCCATTAGGCAGAAAAAAAATACAATATTAATTGTAAGACAGTAACAGTGCTTTAATAACCTCCAAAAGCTGCTGTCCACAGTAATTTCAAACTACTTCTAACAATAGGCCAACATTTGTACTATTGATTCATTTAACCTAACAGCATCATTTATTCTGACTGGCTTCAAAATGTCCAGCCCTGCTTCCTGAGATTTTTGCAGCTAGACGTTCCAGAATTGAATCTGAGAATTTCCAAAGTGCAAAGCATACATTTGTCCCCAATACTGAAAATAGAGGCCTGCAACAAACATTTAAAACAAGTTCAGATTGTTTTACATATGGTCACTCTGTATGGTGATCAGTTACATATTACTTCATGGCATTGACTCAAGGATGTGCTTTGTTTCTATGGAAGCTTTATATTACAAAAACCCAGAGCTACTCAGGCCCTTGGAATGCTACACTGAACATGATTGCTCAAGGGGCATATGCTGATGTTAGACAACATGGGCAGAATTTTAATGCGGAGAACCAGGAGCCTCTGTAGTGATGGTCACTGGCTTCAAAATGGTGGATGTGACTAGGCCATCAAAGCCTTGCCCCTTTTTACATGCAGACCTACCATTTTGAGGCTCAAAACTGAGCTTGGAGAAACTGAAAACATGATCCAAACTCAAAAAATAGTTCACGTTATTCTTAGTCTAATTGTGAACCCAAGACAGATCCTACCACTTACAGTACATCATCAGGAACGTGGCAGTATCTTGTCATAAGAAGTTTGGAGCTCATAATGTCTCCTTTGTCCTGCAGCAGCAGCAGTAGCTCATCAGCTTATCCTACTGAGCCATGAAATATACATTCCTATGGTCTCAGGAGGCACGACTGAGCTCCAGCCAACATCTCTATGTTATGATCATCCTATAGAGCCAACGCTTTTGCTGCCTGAGACAAAATGGTTCCTCCTCTCTTCTTCGTTCAATTTCATGTACCAAAGTTGATCAGGCTGACAGGTGAAACTTTTCACAGTTGGCAACATCCTCCTCTATTTATGCTTGAGAGTGTAACCTGCCAAGAATCTCTCAATTGCAGTAAGAAATTTGATAAATAAATACATAAACTGCACATGCCTTCTGGATGTACAGAATAGGTCACATGGCACTTCCAGCCTTAATCCATTCTTTGCCTCCATAATCTGCCAACTGACTCTAATACAAGCACTCAATCTGGAAAAAGGAAATAAAAGTAGGACCCAGAACCAACAGTTCTTAAGGCACTGTGCACAGGTGTCTGGTATTAATATTATTTATCTATTCTAATAATTTATACCTTGACTTTTGATCAAGTGGTTTCCATGGCACTTAAAGCAACAGATCAGAGCAATACAGGAATAACATGCAAAGCATTCAAAGCTGAAATGAGCAGCTGGAAGGGACTTGCGTAATAAGCAGCAGCACAATTATTAAGAGCTTGAGCAAACAAAATTGTCTTGTTCCAGTACCTCCAAAACAGGACAGTAGCCCCAGGGCAAACATGTTTTGTATGACTACATCCTTGGGGGGGGGGAAAACGTCATTGGCTGCTCTTCATCTAACAAAAGAATGTGGAAGCTGGAAAATACAGCCAGGTTTTAACTACAGAAGGCCATTATTCAGAAATCCTGGCCATGTGACGTTGAAAACATTATAGGTCAAAGTCAGGATCCTGAAAATAAAATTTCTGTGAAGCAAACATAAAATGGATTTATTCAATGTACTTTCATGTTTATGCAAATGTATGGAGCCCCTTCTCTGCAGAATCGAAAACCAAAGCTGTATTTGAGTTCATGTCACAAGGTTAAATGCTTCGCCACTTTTAAGGAAGACTATCAGATCTAGGCTGCAAAAATCTAGATGGCCACTAGACAGCAGCTCAGAGAGGCAGAACATTGCTGCTATCTAGTAGTCATCTGGATTTTTCCAGCTCAGATCATGCAGCCCTTCTGTGAAGGAATTCTCTTCTAGAATAGTAAGAAGTCAAATCAGTAGAGTATTCTTGTCCAAATGTGATGTGTCACAAAATACCAAGTAACTGATACATTCAGAAATAGTTTTCCCCATACAGAGAGTATGTAGTGTGTGTGTGTGTGTGTGTGTGTGTGTGTGTGTGTGTGTGTGTGTGTGTGTAAATGAGAAAATGGAGAAAATCCTTGGAAGATATTTGTTGGTAATCACCTGGTTCTCTTTTTGCACTTTAGCAATGACCTTATAGCCAATTATCTGTCTTTCTGAAGATCCATTCTCTATGCTGATTCCCTGGGATCAGATTCTCCTTTTATGTTTTGGTGTCCCCTGCTGGCTGTTCTACAGTTTAGCTATAAAATATGTCTTTTAATAGCATCCATCTTGGTAAAACGATTCGGTTTAAAATCTCAGTCACTGAGACAAGCAGAGATAGCCTTTTGTTTTATTTGTTTTTATTTATATCAGCCATCAGATAAGGACAAGAGAGTTTTCAGCAATAATGAAACATTTGTCCCAAAGGTCGTAGGTCAGTCAGTAAGTAAAGAACTTCACTGTAGTCTTAGACCAGAGTATTTGGAGAAAAGGGGCCATAGTAAATTAGGTTGTCCTCCCTGAAGAGGAGGGAGAGAGAGAACATCAACTTCAGAAGGGAAGTGCTGACTGCAAAACCCTCTGTGGAAATGGTCATGGCCCTTATTTCTTATGGGCCAGACTTCCAATGTTATTCACTTATTTTATTTAGAAAAAGTATTAAGGCTGGTGTGATGGAATGTGTCTCTGAGGGGGAAGGTGATGTTATGGAGATCGCAGGCGAGGAAGGGGGCTTCTTCCAGGGGGAAAAGAACATTTTCAGTAAAGAGGACCTTGGGCGCCCAGCGAAGAGGGTCAGGCCGGATCCGCCTTGAGTTGCAGGAGTTTTTCCCCCTGGAAAGCGCCCCCTTCTTCCTCGCCAGACTTTGATGTAGCCCCATCGAATACCATTGCCTCCACTGGAAACCTCAGATAATCATACCATAGGACACACTTCCATCCTGTTCGCAGGGAGGTTTTCAATTCTGTGGAAAGAAACTGTGAGAAACATAATGTTAGAAACTGTATATTTATAGGCAGGACGATTGCCAGTACCATTGTCCTGCCCCAAAACGTTATCAGCATTCAAAGCCAGTCATCCATGTTTAGAAAACAGGTTCTAGAGCAGCACTTGGAACTTTGGTTAGTTTTTGTCAGCTGGTTTGTGCTCTTCATCCACCGACTGGCTTTGCTGGTTCATATCACTGGTTTTTTGAGTTATAGATCATGGATTATGGTTCATATTTGTTGCTCATTTGTGTAAAGATACCCAAGTATCAATACATTCATATTACATATCTGCCAGACAGGTAGGAATCAGGGTGCTTCCCCCAAAACAGGGTCAGATAGCTGTTTTTGAAAGATCAGGATCCTTCTGAATAAGAGAGCCAGAGTAGGGTAGTGTAGCGGTTAAGGTACATGGATGCAACACCAAGCTAACTGGGTGCCGTTGGGCCGGTCATCAACTCTCAACTGAATGTGCCTCTCAGTGTTGTCATTGTGGGAATAAAGTGGTTGAGGATATGCCACCTAGAGCTCTCAGAAGACAAGTCTGATATAAGTGTAATGCAATCACAAAAGAACAACCAGATGATTCTGTCTTGCTCAACCATTCTCCCTCTCTTTCTTGCTCTCAATCTAATATAAACTGAATCAGGAGGGCCAACCGTACTGGAGCAAAGATATACAGAACCCACTTTACTGGCAGCCGAGCCTTATTTCAATACTAGGACTATTGGTGCCAGCCTTAGAAGTTATAGGACATACTGATTTTTAACCCAAATTTGCCTGCCACTTCCTGGAATCTGATACTAGAGCTATTTGCTTCAGTCTGCTGATGCTAGGATCAGCCCTGCACAGTGGGAGAGAATACAGATGTAGCATCCATTTTCCTAATTAGAATGACTGGCTAGAGCTCTCAAGTCTCTTACAATGTGCCTCACTTGAGGAGAACTTCTCTTGGGAGGAGATTTAGCAAGATTCCACAGACATCTTCAATGCAAGAAAAGCTGCAAGTAAGGATTAGTGGAATGTTCTAAGGAAAATCTGTTCCCAGTCCAAAATGGTCATTTTGTGTATTCTATGCTTGCCAGAGCTCAGGATGACCCTGGACCACTTTTCCCACATGTTGTTTGACTGTTACTACAATGTTCTATTAACAGAGTTTTTTCCCTTTAAATTCCTCCAAGTCACGGAGATTTGGAGACATATTAGCCATTATAACAGCAAATACAAGTTCCATCCACATTGCCATTTGGGGACGGGGGGAGAGATGAGGAGAGTTAAACACTTGTTCAAAGATTAAGAGTCATTGGAAACATAAGGAAAAAAGTGTTACCTGACTGATAGGTAAGTTCACTGCTGCTTTTAAATTCTTTGATATAGGATTGACATACATATAATGTAAAGTTGTTCTTATCTACAGTAGATGTGTGCATTATTTTTAGGCAAATGCAAATGCACAATATAATATATGTTTATTATACATGCAGCCCTGTTCCACTTTCAGGGTGCAAATGCAAAACAATATTGCTTTGTTTTTGCTATAATTTGCAGGCAGAGAAAATTATTTTTGCTACTGCTCTTTGTTCATGGGCTGTGATATTTGCACAGACAGTCCAGTGTACAAAATGCATTTTTTGTTTAAATTTCTTATGGGATTTTTTAAAATGATTTTTGGAAACTTGGAATCAGCCCATTGATCAATTTCTCTGTAGGTTGGGTAGATAGTAGCACAGAACATGAATGCCACCCCACTTTTGTGGCCCAGGGAAAAGGAACTTGTTTATATTTCCCATTGTTTACTACATTGGACAAGGGGAAAGATTTCAAGTTTTTCCCCCTACTGGAACATGGGACACTTAAGACTTGTTGATTTTGTTCCATCAGAACAGAGAACAGTTGAAACATCTCGAGTGAGAATGTTTTCTTTTGAGCTCAGAAATAAATGTTTTTTCCCAATTTCCACTTCAGGCACATTCCTAGAAAGCTATCAGATGTAGTAAACCTATCAGAATTTATCATTCTCAATCATATGCACCTGAGGAAATAAGGAAACTTGTACCTCAATTGAGATTCACCCCATTGTCCCCAACTCCTCAAGCATGGAAAGCCTGAAACCCACAACTTGCAATTAAGCATCATCTGGCTATTTGTGGTTTCTTTATTTAGGGAAGAAAACTAATGCAGGTCCACACCCATAATTAGGAGTCAATGGAGAGCTAGAAAGAGAGTACTGTAGTCTGCTACTATTAAAACTAAAAAGGGTCCCCTAGGCACTTTTAGAGGACCAACTCAAGACCAAGGCTGGATCCTCGCTTTGAAGTCCTTGTGTTTTCTTGGGGTGGGAAACATGTATAACTTGTTTTAAAGACTTAAAATAGCACAGGTGCTTCAGTAATAGGAGAACTTTCCATAATGTAAAGAATCTTCTCTAATTCCCACCACCACCTTCTTAGACAAATACTGTAGCTTTTTCAAGTATCTTCTACTAGTATGTTCAAGGCCATCTAATACATTGTATCGAGGTGGGGTGGCACTACATGTGTGTGTATGGTACATGTATGGTTTTCATATATAGTCCCTGGTTACAAAAAAATTACATCAAAAGAACAGAAACTGAACTAACTCATTACATTATTTATGTCTCCATACATGAAGCATTGGATCTCAGGATGCAAAAGAATCACACCATTTCTGTGAAGGTCAAGGTTCTTATAAGCACTAACCTTTTTAGGACATGGTGATCTTTATGCGTGCTACTATCCATTATAAAAGCTTTAGTTTTGCTTAAAATTTGAAGATTCTTGTGAGGATGTTGTTATTTTTTATTGTTAAAAGTATGCATATCACAGAATACTTTGAATGGGGAACTAAATTCAAATATCATGGAATGGGACTTCATACCGATGGTTAAAATGGGCATGGAGAAGGGAGCAGTAAGCAGACACAACCCTACCATTAGGCAAATAGAGTTAGGTGGCTTTCTGAAGTGGCAGGTGTTGGGAATACCAGTTGTAGCATCCCAATGTTTCCTCTTAAATGCTCCAGCTGTCCCCCATTGTTGGAAGACAGATCTGTTATTCCAGATGTGAGAGAAAGCTCTATCCTATTGTCAATGTTGATGTAAAAATTAACTACAGAATAGCTATCTCAAATTGTCCTTTGCTTCGGCAATTTCTCTTGAGTTGGCCTTGGAAAGAAGGCAGCACCACTAACTCCATCCAAATCCATCCCTGTAATGTGCAACGTGTGCAAAAGGCCACTTACTCATCTGAAGCTATATATGCAGAGGAGCTCTAATCTGTAGACTACCTAAATGCATGAGAACAAAGATCAGAATATTTAAAGCAATGGTATTTCCAGTGGTAATAGATGGCTATAAAAGCTGGAAACTGAGAAAGAGTTAGAGAAAAAAGGTAGGTGCCTTTGAATTATGGCTTTAGAGATAGTTACTAAGAGTGCCATGGACTGCAGGAAGAATCAATCAATCAGTCCTGAACAAAATAAAGACTAACTGCTCCCTTGAGGCAATGATCAGCAAGCAGAAACAAAACTACTTTGGGCACATGATATAAGCAGTTTATGTATTAGAAAAAAATTATTATGCATGGCAAGGTTGAGGGAAGTAGACAAAGGAGAAGGTAGTGGATAAGATGGAGAGACAGAATGATTGATCACTGGAATGCTCTTGGAAGAGTTATTACTAAAAATACGCCAAGATGGTCCATGGAATCACCAGGAGGTAACTTTGACTCCATGGGCACCTAACTAACTAACAATAACATATGGATACATTTCCCTATGGATACATTGCTTTAATCACACTTATATCAAAGTGGCAGGAGCAGTATGTAGCGCATGGGGTATTGGGAAGACTTCAGATCCTCCTCTTCCTCCTCCTCCTCCCATCTTCACGTGTTTAGCATATGTTTGGAGAAGGCCTTAGACGGGCTGGATAATCAAATTGCTCCCTACTGGTCCCCTAAAGTTATTTATTTCTCATTCAGCTGGCAAGTGATCTTTATGAAACTATTATTCATTTCCAGTACACAAACGTACTCACTACTGTAACGGTGAATGCTTCATTCTGTCAATCTGAAGGTTAGAGAGCATGAATATCCAGCAGAGCACTGACAAATGAGCAGACAAATGTTTCATTGCTCCTGCCTTGTTTCCTCCTGATCTCCAAGTTCCCCTGGGGAAGGCTGCTTAATGCTATGACTCAGACCAGAGATGTGCTACAATGACATTCTGCCTTCATTATCCCTGAAGTAACTCACTCACTAACTTCCTTTCCCAGTTTTTTTTAATCAAAATGTTATCAGACCAATTAATGATGATTTTCTCACTGAACAGAAAATGTATTTCATCAGTGGTAGAAAGGATTCACATTCCTTTGATAGAAAGTGGATAACAACGGAGGTCTGAATTTCAATGTGTGGAATTGAATGCTTCAGGCTTACGTATTATCAAAGGTGGTTATCAAAGAATATTCCACTCCCTTCCCACAGGATTTTCAGCAAGGAGGAATGTACAGAGAATCCTTTTCAACGCCTGTGAATAGAAGGGTTGTAGGCATCGTTTAAACACAATGTACTTAGTACGCTGCTGATCATCATCTGGAGGGAACATAATATTGAGGAACAAATTAGTAGAAGGGTAGATAATGGGTGAAAAACCCATCCCATCATTTGACAGAATGAGGCAGTTGCAGATGCTGGGAACAAGGAAGTAGCGTAAGGGACCTGAGCTCTACACACCACGCAGCCTGTCCTCCAAGCACACCTGTTGCATTTGTAGCTTTTAGCAACTTCCAATCATCAGATTTGCAGTAAGGGTATTTTCTCCCTTGCATAACCATTGTGTCAACAACGTGACGTGTACAGTACTCTATGGCTATATTTGCCAGTCCTCTACAGCAGGGTTCCTCAACCTCATCCATTTTAAGATGTGTGGACTTCAAGTCCCAGAATACTCCAGCCAGCAATTGCTGGCTGGAGTATTCTGGGAGTTGAAGTCCACACATCTTAAAATGGATGAGGTTGAGGAACCCTGCTCTAGAGGGATTCAAACCCTTCTTCTAGGAGGCCTGAGGATCCTACCTACAAACTTCCAGTTCCTGGAAGGATTTGATTTGGGGTGGTGCTTCAGTCAAATTCTGAAATGATACTTTCCTTGGGGTATGTAGCAATGTTCTTGGAGCATTGCCACTGCGGTTACAATTAGGCAATATGAGAACTTCCTCAGTAAGCAACCTCTAGAAAAGTGGATGGCAGGACTATTACTGCATTAGCTTACCCTGAGCATATACCATCAGATCCCTTAGTTATTGAAATAGCAACTGTGTAGCTTCTGCTGCAGGAAATACGATTTTGTGTGTTGTTTTTATTATAGCTAAGCTGAGTGTTTTTTGTCCATTTCAGGGGATGGGATGAATAACAGTGATTTTAATCAGGGAGGCAGTTGGCAGAAAACAATTAATTTAGTTGGGGGGGAGTTTCCTTTGTTTAAGAGCAGACGGCATGGAAATTTGCCTGTTCCTTTTGTAAATAAATCTTATCTATTTGTTTTGTAAATAAATCTTATATATTTATTATTATATTATATTTTTAAGTCTATAGGTTTTGTAATATTAATATTAATGTTGTAAACAGCTCAGAGTCTACTGTTGTGGAGATGGGTGGTGATAAATTTGAATAATAAATTAATTAATAAACAAACAAAAAATACTCCACTGCTGTTTTAAATGGTGGGAAAGTTGCAATCAAAACTGCCCTGTCTTCTTCTCATTTGCCATAGAATGGCCCAATAGCAGACTGATGACCTATTTCTGGGTTTTTCAGGAACAGAAAAAAGATGGAAACTCACACTCTAGCTTACGATTGTAAACCCTCACAACAAAAAATAATTGATTAATGGCAACCCTTCTCCAAAAATCACCCCAAGGCTTTCCTCTTTCATGAGACCAAACATGTTGGGAGGAGGGCATAACTCGTCCTCCCTTAATTAATTACTCCTGCTGTTCCTATTGATGTTGCTGTTTGCCCTTTATTTTACTCTTCGAATTCTAAGGAGGAAGAGATTATGAACCTTAAATGGATGTAATGTTTAACTACAGGAACATAAGTCTTTTTTATAGCAGACAAATTAACAGGGAGTGGGTAGAGTGATGTCATTGCTTCTGCAAAATGACAGCTGGAACAAGGAAACATCATGTCAAATGCTGTGGATAAAGCTGTGGGCTGGAAGAGGAGACAGACAGACAGATTTTGAATATGCCAGGGAGGGAGCCAGGCAGATTCAGAGCTTCGTCAGCCAGTAGTTGAGGAGACGAAGTATCTGATAGACAGAATGTATCAGTGTGAGGAAAAGGACTTATAAAATCTGAATAGGAAAAAAAAAAAGATGGGGAAATGTAAAAAACAGGAGAGAAGGAAGCTATTCTTAGGGGAAGCAAAAGTAGGCCATAATTCAGAAAGGCTATCGCAGAAATTACTGTACAAGAACAGAAAGGTCATATTTATTTATTATTTAATTAATTTGTACAGCCATCCATCTCACCGAGTGACTCTGGAGAGTGAACAAAATTTAAAAAATAAAAACAATTAAAATAATACAAACATTAAAATACTTAGCTGCCAAGAATAAAGCACCCATCATGATGACATACAGTATATACAGTAACAGCTCCATATCCCTTCAGGAAATCAAACTGACTCTTCTCTCTGACTCAGTTTTGAACTGAAAGCATCTTCTATTCAGGCAGGCCTTTAACATGTGAGTTGGTATGAATGATATCTATTTTAGACATAGGTTCTAAATGAAGTTTAAATGTTTGTTTGTTGCATATTTTGCATTTTGAACACGGTAGCATGTACCCACATTTTCCCCACAGCAACCACCCTATGACATAGTTTGGGCTGGCAGAGATTGATTGAACCAAATATATAATGGCCTCCTGTGGCTGAGGGTGGATTTAAATCTGGGGCTCCCTCGTCCTAGTCTAACATTGGCACCACTACTCCACTATGATATCTGAGATGGTATATTTAATTTGTTGTACATTTTACTCATTACTGTTACCCACCCCAAGCACCTTCTTTGTCAGAAAGGAGAGGAATAATTCAATAATATGAACACACACACACACACACACACACGCACGGATAGAGATGGTCATGTACTCATGTGATAGTTACTTGTAGATTTACATTACTGTAGTTGATTAAACGTGAGATGTTGAATAATATTTCTTTACTTACTAGATGTATATCCTGACTTCATTGCAGAAGCTCAAGGATTTGATTTCTCTTCAATGGCTGTTTTGTAACTGGTCACACTAGAAACACAACATTTGTGGGAAATCTGGCAAAAGTTCCAAAAAATTTATTTATTAATTTATTTATTAATCAAATTTCTATCACCACCCATCTCCCTCCTCCAGAGGGACTCTGGGCAGTTTACAATAAAATATAGGGGAAAATGAAAGCATGGACAAACTTGGAGGAAAAAGTGAGATGTACATAGTATTTTTAAAGCACGTATTGCAGTGCCAATGGTCTACTCCACCCCCTGTGCTTTGAAGCCTACCTAAAGGACAAGAACAAATACATCAACCACTAGGTTAAACACAAAAAAAGAAGGAGTGGGTCCATGAGCAAAAAGACAAAAGAAAAACAGAGGTCTTCCAGATGAAAGTATTGCCTTCTCAGTAGAAAGGTGAGATGTGTTCCCTGCTGTGCTTGTAACTGTGGACTTCCACTTGTGGGGAATTTTGACATGGCCTAGTTGTGCAGATCAGCCTAGCTGGATTAGATCAGTGCTTTTCAAATCTGGCAACACAGCCATGCTGTGAAAACAACCACACCATTTTTTTAAAAAGGCAAATGTTGTCACTGGACCCAAAAGGTTGCCCACTCTATAAATAGGAAGGCAAAAAAAGCCCTCAAGAAGCCTTGCTCCTGTGCTACTTTGTACAGATAGTATAAGAAAAACATGTTAATGTACAGCTCTTGCATAATCTTATGGATAGAGATTACGCATTCACTGGAAATAGAGTGAATGAGGCAGTGCCTATGGAATCAGTCTCTCCCAAATATATCCACCCAAATCATCAATGCATTCTTCACCCATGATGAAGGAAGGGGATTTCTTACACCAATTTATACCACGTTGTGAAAAATGGTTTGTATCACACAGTCCTTGTTGCTTAGCTAATCAATGTTTTGCAAATACAGCATATGAAATACTTTTAAAAAATGGGTTGTTTTGCAAGATTGCTGCCTATATTGCAGATTCTATGGCCTGAACTTTATCAGCGTTCTATGCCGATGAAGATTACTAGAAGGAAAGAAGGGGGAATCACTGCTTTTGCTGGATGTTATTAATCTACATAATCATAGCGATGAAGATAGCGAATAAGGCTGGAGCAATAACACATCCCTGTTTAACGCCTTTAATTTACCTTTGGAAGACAATCTTACTCGGCTACGAGTGATCGCCAATGATTAATCTACATGAGTTGTACAGCTCAGTTCTAAACATCTGGAACCAATCAAAAGATCACGTGCTGGAAAGCACTCCATTGGCTTCAAGAAACAAACCTCTTGCTGAGAATTTTGCACAACTTTATAATGTTAATGAGAAACTGTAGGAGCCGAAACAGCCATTTTAAATAAGTCAGATTTTGCATGCAGATTGTCTCTTGATGTGGGCACATACACATCACTGTGCTAGATAAACATTACTATGGTTGTTAGATTTGGAGTGTCGTCTTTCAATTATTTTTGAAGATTTAATGAAACAATGGCAGCAATACAGCCTGGATTCTTACTTGTTTCATTTTTTACATGCTTCAGAATAGAAGCACAATATGTCATGCAAGATGTTGAACTGGTGCATTATATAGATCGCCGAATTATCTCAATGGAGGTAGGTGCTATCTGTACAGTCCAAATATATATGATCAATTGTTTTCTTTGTGGGGAACGTATGTTCCATCAGTTTTGGGGAAATCAACTGCTTTCATTTAAAATCAAGTAGCTTTTTATGCAGAGTTTAAAGTTTGAGAAACAGCCGAGTAGAGTGCAGTTTATGAAAGAAAGTTAGGATTACTGCTGCTCCTATTGAATTTATTACCATGTAAAATGTGCACATCTGCACTGGGTAAAATCCAGACAAAGTCTAGCTATTTTTAGTTTCATTTGAAGTTCACGGGACAGAGTGCATGCTTCATCTAACGTTGGCTAGATTATACCTTGTATACTTACTAATGATGGTCCAGGTGGAAGAACAGTATAGGAGTAGGTATATTCTTAATCTTTAGGAGCAGATCCATCTGACTGTCTACATGCAGATTACAGTAAATGCCACAAATATTCCAGGTGTTCCTCAAACAGGAGCTTATGTTTATGTTCTAAACCTCTATTTTCACTCATCTGGAGGTTCTATCTAAGTAAATAACATTCAAATGTCTACTTTTTTTTCCCTGGAATATAAATTCCATGGATTTCTTAACATAGTTCTATGAATCTGCCAAATTATTGAACATAAAATAATACTTTAATTATAATTGGCAATTTTACATGAATACTAGAATAACAATCTTATGAATGTATTTTAGTATGTCAAGGTGGGAAATCTGCTCTCAAGAGATTCCTGGGCTACAGGATTCTTCACCATTAGACACGCTTAAATGGGGATGCTGTAAATTAGCAACATCCAGGGTGTCAAGGTTTGCACATCTTCATATTATGTCATATATGGATAAATAGAGCAATTATTTATGTGTGCATCTAAACTATGTGCCCTTGTATTCAGCAGCTCTTATCCCAGGTAAGTGTGCAATCTTATGTCTCCTCTATTTGGAGTAAACTTCATTCAAACCAGCGGAGTTGTTTCCAAGCAAAAACTCAAAAGATTGCACTGTAACTACTGCTGAGACAGTTGTTCTTTTTTCCCCATGTCTTTTCTGTTACTGGGAGGCCAGTGCTCTGTGACCAGTTTATAAACTGGGATTATGCGGTCATTTCATGAAGCAAGATCATCTAGTGTGTATGGTTGGTGTTGAACAGAGGGAGAAAAATCCACCTTTTTTCTTGGCACTGTGTCTGAAACTTTCACAGCTGCCTGACACATAATGTTAGTCTGACATATAATGTTATTTTCATGCCAGAAAAAAAGGTAATGCCTCAAGAGGCCATCCTTTGACTCAGCCAACCTGAACAACTATCAACTTATCTCAAATCTTCTCTTTCTGGGGAAGATTGTTGAAAAAGTAATGGGAAAGCAGTAACAGAGGGCCCTGAATGAAGCAGATTTTCTAGATCCCTTCCAGATGGGGTTCAGGCCCAGACAGAGAATTGGTTGTTTGAATGGATGACCTGGAGCTTTTCTTCATTAGGGTGAGTTCAGCCCTCCTAGTACTGCTTGATTTTTCAGCAGTCTTAATTCCACCCATCATGGTATCCTTTGGAGCCACCTGCAAGGGTTGGCAGCAGGACCACTATTCTACAGTGGTTCCACTCTTTTCTGAGTTGGATGGTTTCAATTGGTGCTAGTGGGGGGAAAAGGTTAGGCCCTTGGGCACTTCAATATAGAGTGGCTCATGGCTCAGCCCTCTCCCTCTACTAGTATTTACATGAAACCGCTAGGTGAGAACATCCTCCAATTGGGGATGAGGTATCATCAGTATTCTGATGGCACTCAGTTGTACATCTCTACCCAAGGCCAAGCAGGAGATATGGTGATATGGTGGAAGTCCTGATCCAGTGCCTGGAGACTGTGAGGGACCAAACGAGATGCAACACGCATAGGATGAATCTCAGCCAGATGGAGATGCTGTTTATTCAGAAACCCTCTGGTTCCATAATTGTGCCATCTTTAACTCTGGGTGGGGTGGCCCCCTACCCCTGAAGGAGCAGGTCCAGCTGGAACAACAAATGAAACCTGTAGCAAGGAAAGCCTTTGTCCAGATTTCTCTAGTGCATCGATTGCAATGTTTTCTGGATTAGGAGCTTCTGGTAACAGTTATCCATGCTTGTATCATCATGCAGCTGCATCATTGCAATTTGCTCTACATGGAACTGCCCTTGAAGACAATTCAAAAGCTACAGCTGATATAAAATATAAAGCTGTCTACTTGCCACTGGTCGGCTCTGGTATTACAGAACAGCACCAATAATGCAGGAGCTGCACTGGTTGTCAATTGGCTTCCAAGTCCAATTCAAGGTGCTCAGTTAATACCTAAAAAGCCCTTTGTGGCTTGTGCCCTGGCTACTTTCAGGTAGAATCTGCCAGGCTACTTTGCCCTGGCCAAGAGGCCGGGTTGAGAATCTCCGCTCTTGAGATGTTAGTGGGGAGGATATTCAGAAGCAAACCTTTATTGTTGCAGCCCCCTTGCTCTGGAATATCCTCCCCCCACCCCAAGTTAGGATGGCCCCTTTTCTGCTAAAATTTGAAAAGGCAATATTCTGTTGTACTGGAAGAAATAGAGATTCCTCTGCATTCCTCCCTTTGGCCCTCTTCCCAGCCCTAATTCAACAGACTAATAGCTGTAGATGAATAAATGAAATATCACTGTGGATGATAAGGGATAAAAGGATTTAAAGGAAATGGGGCTGAAGACTCAGGAAGCAAACACATCTTGATTAATTAATTTCCTGGTTTAATTTGAGCCAATCTGAAGCACTGCTGGGGAGCTCGCACCTGACCATGTGTTTTCTGCTGAAATCAAATGTGCAAAATCACTCTCTTTTGTAGATTAGCCTTCCTAGTGTCCATGCTTTTGGGGGTGATAGAATGTGTAATCCTACACATATGGAATATATTAGTTTGGGAAAGATTGAATTACAGGCTATGTGAGAGAACAGTCAATTTTCTCATAATCCCTTCTTCCATGAATTCATAGCCATCCAAATACTTGCAGGCAGTATCTATTTTGACTTATAAATAAATGCTCACATAGTTGCAATCTGTACTCCCATTTTCAATAGAGAAATGGTTTATTTTTTCCTCAAGTTGTCTACAGAAGACTTGCAAAGCCATCACTCCCAAGAAGGGTTCTCAGATGCCTCTTTTCTTTAGCTCCCTCCCTTTCCAGCTGTGCGGCATCTGGATCAGCAGGGGCCCCATTGCTATCTCTTGCCAGCACAACTCCTATTTTTACAACCTCTTGAAAGAAATTATTATGCTGTTGTTGAAATTCTGCAGGCAGCTGTTGCCCAACTTCCTTCAAGGCCCAAGATGGGAAATTGGCGCTTGTTAGAAAATTGAAAAGGAGAGCTTATTTTAATTGTGTACTTGAGCGTCCACTTCAAAATTGTGTACTTAAGTATCTGTTTTATATAAATAAGAGAAATTCATGTTTGCAAATCTCAGTGCCCCACAGGTACATTCAGGAACACTCAGCCTTGAGCCAACACTGTACTGAACTCCCTGCCTAAAACAATTATCATCATCATCATCATCATCATCATCAACAACATCCCTGGGTTTCTCCCCAATGTATTGTCAGTTTGTTTTGAATGAAGTACTTGGGGCTGAGAGACTGGATGACAAAATGAATGACTTGGAGGGAGGGAGGAACCTTTCATCAAATTATGTAAATCTGATCTGAGGAAATCTCAGTTAAAGGCCAGGCAATTCCTGGAGTATTTTTATACTTAGAAACCTTCTGTTGTTGCACTGTAGTTTCTCAGTGGGACTTTCTACATCTCTGTCCTCCCTCCCTCTGCACTTTAGAGTATTTTCCCTTCATGCTGATCTGGAAGTAATTAGAGTCATGGACAATCTAAGATGGCACCAAAAGCAGAAATCAGTAATTATTGTGGATAGAAGAGCATCACATGAATTCATCTGAAAGGAAGAGAATAATTATATATGGATTAACTTTAGGGCTGTGCACATTATAAAAATTATTCAGAATTGTTTCAGACTTGTGTGGACATGAACAACAGCTCTGAACTACTCATTAATGCAGACATAGCTTTTTTCAGGCTTCAGATCATTAACGGACACAAATTTTAATGCGTCTAGCCTAGAGTGCCGCTGGAAGAAGACAAAGACTGAACCTGACCAAACACAAGCTAGAGCCGCGGTTAAGGCCTACCTTGTGGCGGTAAGAGCGGCAAAATGCCAGTATTTCTCCGCTCTTATTGCATCCGCAGAATGCCACCCAGCGGCCCTGTTCAGGATCACCCGATCCCTTTTGGGGAAAGGTGATTCAGAAAATCACCTGCAGGGGCATGCTGAGGAGTTTTCCAGGCATCTGCAGGATAAAATCGCTCGGATTCACTCTAAGTTAGACTCTAAGCGTGAAACATGGTCTGGGGAGATGCCTGAGGAGCGTACTTACCCTGTTACCTGGGAACAGTTTGATCCTGTTGGACCCGAGGAAGTGGATAGGATCCTCCGGACTGTAAATGCCACCACGTGCGAATTAGATCCATGTCCCTCCTGGCTGGTTCAATCAGCTCGGGAGGTGACGTGTGGCTGGGTCCAGTCGATGGTAAATGCATCCTTGCAGGAGGGGGTGTTTCCGGCAGCCTTCAAGGAGGCGCTGGTGCGCCCCCTCCTCAAGAAACCATCACTGGACCCTGTTGTACTGGACAATTTTTGTCCAGTCTCCCACCTTCCCTTTATGGGGAAAGTGGTTGAGAAAGTGGTGGCGTTGCAGCTCCAGAGGATTCTTGATGAAACAGATTATCTAGACCCCTTTCAAACAGGTTTCAGGCCAGGATATGAAACAGCATTGGTCGCACTTATGGATGATCTCTGGTGGGAGCGGGATGGTGGCAGTGCATACATCCTTGCTCTCCTTGAACTCTCAGCGGCTTTCGATACCATCGACCATGGTATCCTTTTGGGACGACTCAGAGAGTTGGGGGTGGGCAGCGTGGTTTTGCGCTGGTTCACCTCCTTCCTCCAGGGCCGGTCCCAATTGGTGTTGATAGGGGAGGAGAGATCGGGTCCACAGCCCCTCCTTTGTGGGGTGCCGCAGGGCTCAGTGCTCTCTCCTCTCCTATTTAACATCTACATGAAACCACTGGGCGAGATCATCCGTCTCCACGGGATGAGGTATCATCAATATGCTGATGATACACAGTTATACATCTCCATCCCGGGGGAAGTAAGTGATGCTGTGACTACCCTGGGGGCTGTGGGGGTCTGGATGGGGAACAACAGGCTTCAGCTGAACCCTGGTAAGTCGGAGTGGCTATGGATTAATGGCCCCTCGGTGTCTAGGAATTTATCATCTTTAGTTCTGGATGGGGTTGCACTACCCTGGTGCGTAACTTGGGGGTCCTCTTGGACTCACAACTCCTGCTCGAAGAGCAGGTGGCAGTCATGGCCAGAAGGGCCTTTGCACAACTTTGTGTTGTGCGCCAGTTACGCCCTTTCCTGGAGTGAGAGGCCCTTCGAACAGTCACTCATGCCCTGGTCATCTCCCAGATAGACTATTGTAATGCGCTGTACATGGGGCTACCCTTGAAGAGCGTCCGGAAGCTTCAGCTGGTTCAGAATGCAGCCACGCGGGCGATTTTATGTGCCTCAAGATCGGCACATATAACACCTTTGCTCCGTGAGCTGCATTGGGTCCCAGTTTGCTTCCGGATTCAATTCAAGGTGTTGGTTATCACCTTTAAAGCCCTACATGGCATGGGACCAGGTTACCTGAAGGACCGTCTCATCCCCGTTCAATCAACCCCTCCCACCCGGTCCTGCAGAGGGGGCACGCTATGAGCCCTGTCTGTAAGAGAGTTCCATTTGACGGGGTCTAGGAGGCATGCCTTCTCTGCAGTAGCCCCCACCCTTTGGAATATTCTTCCTCCTGAAATAAGATCGGCCCCCTCTCTCCTGGACTTTAGAAAAAACCTAAAGACCTGGTTTTGCCACCATGCTTGGGGAGGGGAGGGGAACAGCCAGTCTTGGGGTTGGCTGGTCTCTTAGATCTGCCCTGACCAGCCTTATCGACCGATGGGATGAGATCTACCATTCCTGGATCGAACTGTATGATATGTATGTATGTATGTATGTATATAATTTATTATTGGTATTTATAGTTTTTTATTGATTTTAAACCTTTGCTGTGAACCACCCAGGGTCCCTCCTTGTGGGGGAGATGGGCGGGATATAAATGTGATAAATAAAATAAAATTCTTAAAGCAGCTATATCATTTTTTAAGTTCATGCTGAAGCCTGAACAAAGATATGCCTCCTTTAACGAAGAGGAGAAAGATGCTACAGTCATGCAAGTACTAAGCACTTTTTTCAAATAATGTTTGAACCATCCACAGCTCTAGTAAATATATAGTTTGGGCCCAACTCTTAAACTGGTTCTTTCTGTGTTCTAACTAAAGAACCGATTGAACAAATGCAATCAAGATATAGCAGAGTATGTGGAAGAATTCCGGGAATTTTCAAAGAAGCTGATGTCACGTCTAGAAGGACTCAGTGTTTTAAAGAATGAGCTGAAAAATGATGTAAACCATTTGCTAACAAGAGTGGAAAGAGCTCAAAGAGAGGTTGACTACTTCGAATCTGCAAAGGAGTCCCCCAGCCCATGCATGGACATTGACGAAGACCTTTTGGAGCAGCAGTTAACTGAAGAGCAAGAGTCGAAAAAGAAAGTCAAGCTCATGCTGAATGCAAGTAAGAGCAGTCTACCCATAATATTTAAAATGTATACTTATAGTTTCATAGTTGGACCGACACATACAATGTATTGCAAGAATGATACTTAGTAAATGCCTAAAATCAATCTCATAAAAAATAATGGTAACAGTCTCACTCAGTGTTTTAAAAACTCTTGGCACTCTTAGTATGACACTATACTCTCCATAAATTGGCACATAAAATTATCTGAAGAGATGGCAATTATTTTAATGCATTAATGCATCCCTTTCACTCATGAAAGTTCAAGGCTAAATTTGCTAATCTATTCATTCTAACATTCCTTGATGGCTAAGGTAAGTCTAGAAAATTTAAAAATTAAAATAGGTCATAAACAAGAAAAAAAATGCCAAACATTTGGCAACAATAAACTGGGGAAGCAATATAATGGAAACAATAAAAATAAACATACATAAGGAAACTTTTGACAGCAGAGGTGTCACGTGTGCTGATCTTCTGGCACCAATAACTGCCCGCGCGGCCGCATTCTGGACCAGCTGAAGCTTACGGATACTCTTCAAGGGTAGCCCCACGTAGAGCGCATTGCAATAGTCTATATGGGAGATGACAAGGGCATGAGTGACTGTTCGGAGGGCCTCTCGGTCCAGGAATGGGCATAACTGGCACACAACACAAAGTTGAGCAAAGGCCCTCCTTGCCACGACTGCCACCTGCTATTCAAGCAGGAGTCGTGATCCCAGGACCCCCCCCAGATTCCGCACCAGGTCTGTCTGGGGCAGTGCAACCCCATCCAGAAAAGGGATTCTCTAAAATTTCAATCTATATTTGTTTATTTCTTTTTATTAATATTCAGACTGGAATAGAGTTCTTCAGAGTCAGCGATGAACACTTTGGCTCAAAAATTACCAAAGTAATAATATGCCATTGTAAAATATTCAAGAATAAAATATATTTAGAATTATTTTCATATTTTTAGAGAAACTATAATGAGAAATCTGTTTTGTGAGACATATATTCATAAATGTGTTTTCTACATTTTAAAAAAATGAGGAAATGGGACAGAATGGATTTATGGATGAACACGTGCAAAATTGATGTAGACCAAAACCGAACTGATCTATTTTATTTACATCTTATATATATTTATGGATTGCTCCCAAGACTCCTGGAAGTTTATACTAATAGGGTTAAAAGCAAATACAAATAATCAAACTATAATAAAAAACATATCAAACGTGACCTCCCCCAGCAAAAATAATGCAGCAGTACAGTCACCCTGACGAAGGGGTGTGGTGGCTCAGCAGGTAAGACACCAGGCTTGTCAATCGGAAGATCGCAAGTTCGGAGGTTTGAATCCCTAGCCCTGCGTGCGGAGTGAGCTCCCGCACTAGCTCCAGCTCTTGCCAACCTAGCAATTCGAAAGCATGCAAATGCAAGTAGATGAATAGGTACCACTTCGGTGGGTAGGTAGCAGCGTTCCCCGCACGTGTCATGCGGCCACATGACCGTGGAAGTGTCTTCGGACAACGCTGGCTCTTCGGCTAACAAATGGAGATGAGTACCAGCCCCTAGAATCAGACACGACTGCACAAATGTGCGGGGGGAACCTTTACCTTTTTTTTACAGTCACCCTATAATCAAAATCAAGTTAGAAACACCAGTTGAAATGGCACTATTTTAACAGTTTTGTAAGGGAGGTTTCCAAATGTTTTTCCAAGGGTGACATGTTCCACCGACTGGGGGCCAACACAAAGAAGAGCTGTGTTCAGGACCATGCCTCCTTGAATTTTGCAGGGATGGCACCCTCACTCTCCTTTCCCTGAGTGCGTATTAGTGATCCAGATTATAATCTGCTAATCCAGTTCTTTCTGATGAGAGTTATTTTGCAGGCACAAAATTTCTTTATCTTGCAGACTGATCAGAACAGTCCCCTGTTGTGTTTCCAAGCCCAAGACTGACAGATTGAAGAACTGTGCAAGAGGCGTCTTGAACTACCGATGTTTAAATTTTCAATCAAGGATGCTTCATTTAAAATGTTGCAGTGGATAGAAGTATCATTTGTCCTGTTTTGAAATTAAGCAGAAAAATTCCATCTGGCCTGTGTATGCTTTAAAATTACCCACTACAAAGAAGGTTTTATACTGTTAGTCATGTCTCAAGGGTAAGCCTAAACACCAGCCATTGGCATCCATCAATATAGTTCTCCTTATATGGAATGGAAATATTTCCACTCCTTTCAATTAATGTGGAGTACTCCTCTAAATAGGGTTGTAGTAATATGACAGAGGTTGTTTTATGTTTCCTACTACAGCATCCTTCCTGAAGGGCTTGTTTACTCTGAGTGCTGACCGTATTTGTTTATTTAACTTTAAATAGCCTGTTCTCTATCCATATAGCCTTTGGCAGGCTAGTTATCTGTATGAATAAACCATAATATAAGTATATTGTAATCAACCAAACAAAATATGGTTCTAACAAAAATGCTTGTGTTTTGGAATCAAGCATGATTTTGGCAATCCTTCTGTCCATATCAAATTGTTTTCGTAATAGGAAAAGGGGATTTTTTTTTCAGTGAAACTCTGTCAAGCCAGAGGTGAGGGCTATTTACATGGACTTTTCTTGACACTGAGCTGCATTCAGAGCAATATGTTTCTGGACTCTGATTACTATTATCTCCCACAACCACTGTATGTGAGTGTGTATGTGAGTGTGTATGTATGTATGTATTTGCTTGCTATGTGTGATATATACACATCTACAGTATATAAAGCTGAATTTATACCTGACTATTGCATGACTTTGAATGCAGTAGGTTTCAAATTCAGCTTCTGATATCTTGTATTTTTAAAAAAATCAGGAAGCAGATCCATTTTAAAAATGCCAATTTTGAGAACCTGCCACTCCAAAAATATAATACTAAGATGGGCTCCATAGCCTGAATATATAGGTGCTTATATGATCTTATTTTTTTGCAATATGAATGCCAACATAACATGAAGAACTCTCCGACTCATGACTCTTTAACAAAAATAAGATGGCAGGAGGATTACCGTACTAAATGAGCCATGTTGTGGAGGAAGAGAGCGTGAATACATTTATTTAATGAATGACGTTTAAAGCATTTATACCATAAAAAATGTTCCCCCTGCACATTTCTGCAGTCATGTCCAACTCTAGGGGCCGGTGCTCATCTCCGTTTGTTAGCCGAAGAGCCAGCGTTGTCCGAAGACGCTTCCACAGTCATGTGGCCGTATGACGCGCGTGGAACGCTGTTACCTACCCACCGAAGTGGTACCTATTAATCTACTTGCATTTGCATGCTTTCGAATTGCTAGGTTGGGAAGAGCTGGAGCTAGTGCGGGAGCTCAATCCGCATGCAGGGCTAGGGATTTGAACCTCCGAACTTGCAATCTTCTGATCGACAAGCCTGGCATCTTACCCGCTGAGCCACCACGCCCCTATACCATACTTTATACCATACTTTCATTTTATACTTTCATTTATACCATACTTTCAGCTTAAAAGGCTCCCTGAGTAACTTACTAAATAAATAAAAAGAAGAAAGTTTCTATTCTCAGGCTAGACTCAGCTCAAAAGGAAAGTAGGATAAAGAATAAATGGAAAAACAAGAACATTCAGGCTCCCCCAGGTATGAATATTTTATGGCTTCTTATAAAATGTGTAAATTTTATAAGGATGGCACCAACAACCTTGCAACCTCAAGAGCTGCTCTTCCTACATGGCATTCAGCCCCAGTGGCCTCTGTGAGAAGGGGTCCTAACCCAACTAGGAACAGCAGCAGAGGGCAGACCCTGTAAAATAACTTGTTAGCTATTTTCCTTTACAAAAATAAAAAAGGATGGTGAATGATGGCAACTACACAGCCAATGTTGGCTACCTATGTATGGTTTCTTCATTTATGTTTGCTCAGACAAGAGGGGATATTGAGATACTACATAAGAGTACTATATTTGTGATGGCCTACTGTTTATCCTTTTTTTTTTTTTAAGGTTGCAACTACATGATTACAGGCTTCAAATCGCTAAAAATAGTCAAGAAGTCTGGAGATGCAAATGGCTCATGGTTGAAAGACCCTGGCAAGAATTACCAAAAGATTTACTTCTTAACTGGAACGAAGAATAAAATTGTTATGGAGTTTGCAAATATTCGGTCTTTTGCTGAAAGTGGTGAGAAACATCTGGCTCGCAGAGTTGCACTACCATTTCCCTGGCAAGGAACAGGCCATGCTATATATAATGGCTTTCTGTTTTATCATCGATATGGCTCCTTAAATGAGATAATTAAGTTTGATATTCAGAACAGAAATGCCACTGATCAGATGCTGTTGTCAGGTGCTGGAGAGATACCTGCCTATGAACTTCAGCCTTCTACTAAAATAGACTTAGCTGTGGATGAACTAGGATTATGGGCAATCCATGCAGAACCAGATACTGCTAGAAAGCTCGTGATTACTAGAATCAACCATGAAACCATGACTGCGGAATATACATGGGATACATCCTGCAGAAGCCAGAATGCAGAAGCTGCTTTCATGATGTGTGGTGCTCTCTATGTTGTATACAATTCACCAGGGGGTGGTGCCTCTCAAATAGAGTGTATTTATGACACCTTAGATGTCATCAGTCCATATGAAAACCCAGCACTTCGTTTCCCCAAACGTCAGTCAAGTCACGCTATGGTTCATTATTTTCACAGAGACAAGCAGCTCTTTGCCTGGGACGATGGCTCCCAGGTCATTTACAGGCTCCTGACAAGACAAAAAAGTTAAAATCGAACAGAATGTTCTCCACCCCAACCTAAATATTTGCAGTGAGTTTCAGGCATTAACAGATTTCTTCTTCTTCTTCTTCTCCCTCTCCTTCTTCCCACAGTTTATGGGGTGGTTGATAATTCATTATATCTTTTAAGAAGCTGTCTCAGCCCTACCTGAGATCTGGGGGTGCTGTTGGGTTCAAGAAAGGGCTACTTACTTCATACAGAAAAGGTTGCAGCACATTGGATTACTTCACTTCAGGAGGCAAGTGGCCATTTATTGGTCAGGAAAATGGGGATGTCTTCAGAGAAAAATGAGGAGTGGGAAAGAAACAAGATAGAGCAGCATCATTCTTTTTCAGCTCTAGGAGTCTGTAGAAAACAAAAGATGGAGTACATGAACTTTTATTCAATTGTATAATATACACTGCTTGGTTTTGAAGCATCCTTTACTTCTCTTTCTGTTTCCTTCTCTGTTTATTTCTCTCTCATCTTCATCTAGAACTTCTCCTCCTCTTCCCAGAGGACTTCAACTGAACCAATTCTCTTTTCTAATTTCATTCTCCCTCCTTTCACATACTTATTGTCCCAAAGTTCTTCCTTGCTTTCCTTTTGCTCGGGGAGAATATTTGTTGTAGCATAATGTGTGTGTTTGTATTAGTATTCTTGACAGAAGGAATCTAACCTGAGCAAGGATAAGTGAATAAATGAGTTTATAACTTTACTGGAAAAAGAGGTTTATTTTAGGAAATACATGGTGGGAATAGGCAAAGCCTAATATCTAGCTCGCTACACCATGCAGAGAAAGGAAGCTACCTAACATTAGCAAACTCCAAGGCAAAAAGAAGGCAAGGTGAGAGACAAATCCTTCGCTCTCTATATACATACATCCCATTTCCCCTTGTGGTCAGTAGATTGTGAGGCACTGAAGAGTCAATCTCACTTCCAATGAAAGAGCATACTGTACCTTTTCCAATAAAAGATCTTCTGTCTGTGCCCAATTATTTTCAAGTAAAGCTTGAAGGTTATGCCCGAGACCTTGGAGACCCAACAAGTATAGATAATGTTGAGGGAAATGGTTCAGCGCTTCTCCATCTTTCTTGCATTTCCTCTCTTTTCCATTGTTGGAAGATCTGTCCTCCAAGCCAGGAACTACATTTAGAATGTGAGATAGTGACCAAGCTTGGTTCGGTCACCTTGCCTTCTTTCCCTAGTAAACCCACCTCCTCCATTTTTTTTGTGGAGAGAACCCTAAGATGTACTGTCCTCTTTGCTGTCTATATGCGTGGAATAATATTAATCCATGCCAACGATGACTATGAATAATTTTCACAATTGCATAAGAAACAAAAATTAAAACAAAGTATCACTGAACATCTCAGCAGAATCACAAAGTTGTCCTGCAGATATAGAATGGGAATGTGCTATTTTTAGTAGGACTGAAAACAGAAAGTCATTCGGAAGAAAAGGAAGTTCCATATATGCAGAAAGAAAAGGAAGTACCATTTGACACATTTGATACTGCTGGACACAGGGATTCTCTTTGGATAGCCTCATACTGTGCTGTAAATGAGAGAATCCCATGTAAATACTTAAGCTCTCACTAGGTTAGAACTCTATATAAAATCCTGATCACTCTTGTGCTGCTGTAGAGTTGTTGTTTTGAAAAAATGGAGTACAGCTAGTAGCTCTCTGTTTCACAGCAGGATGCATTATATCTATACACCATCTATACAACAAATAACTTACTGGCACTTGGAAAGACCTCTGATTTAGGAGGAAGTATGCAATCTCCATCAAGTCATTTAAAAGTCAATGGTACAGGAATTGGGAATGGATGGCAGATTTTGTCCTTCCAGCTTTGAATTCTGTAGATTCCTTCCTTCCTTCCTTCCTTCCTTCCTTCCTTCCTTCCTTCCTTCCTTCCTTCCTTCCTTCCTTCCTTCCTTCCTTCCTTTCCTTCCTTCCTTCCTTCCTTCCTTCCTTCCTTCCTTCCTTCCTTCCTTCCTCCCTTCTTTCCGTTTCTGTTAAAAACAGTTTCTATTGGGTGGAAGCCTTTGGCAGTGATGCAATTTCTATGTAAAGAAAATGAATAATGTAGCAGTTATTAATAAATACTTTGCTGGGTAGGTTATAAAATAGCCAGTGTGGTCTAGTGGTTAAGGTGCTGGGCTAGAAACCAGGAGAGTGTGAGTTCTAGTCCCGCCTTAGGCATGAAAGCTGGCTGGGTGACCTTGGGCCAGTCCCTCTCTCTCAGCCCAACTCACCTCACAGGGTGGTTGTTGTGGGGAAAATAGGAGGAGGGAGGAGTATTAGGTATGTTCGCCATCTTGAGTTATTTATAAAAATCATAAAGGCGGGATAGAAAATAAATAAATATTGTCCACCAATTCTTGGGCATAGTACCATGTCTATAATTTCTGCATTGGTCAGAGGTCCCACGTACTTATCACATAACTTTACAACATTTACACTTAACACTTGCACAGGTTGTTTGAGGTTAAGATACAGCTGGACAATATAAGCAAAACGTGTATCAAAATGTTGCTCAGCTATTGCTGCATGCTTTACATGGGGCTGCCTTGCAAGACAACTCCAAAGCTACAACTGGTATTAGCCAGGCTGCTGGTAAATGAGATTCACTACTACAACATAATACCTACTCTTCAGTTTGTACTGTTTACCCATTGGCTTCTGGGCCCAATTCCAATGGTTGGTTATTCAAGTCCTTTATGACATGACCCTGGGTTATGTTAGGGACCACCTTCTTCTAGATGATTCTGCCCATCTGTCAACATATCTAGAGATGGCCTGTTAAGTTCCCATCCCTTTTGAATTGAGGAAGCTGTAGACCAAAAGACAGGCCCTTTCTGCATAACTTTGATTCTTTGGAACACCTTATCCCCAGAGGTAAGTCCTCTCATTACAATTTGCAAAGCTGTGAAAACCAGCCTTCAAAGCTTCATGATGACAGGTCAGTCACTGTTTCATCTTTGATACATTTAGGGGTGGGAGGATGTCATTTTACCCTGTTGTGGGAGTTCCAATGTTTTATTCCATGGATTGTTTTTATTATTTTGTTTTTGTATACCACCTGGAGTCTGTCTCCTGAGGACATAAATATAGTAATACAATTAACTAAGTATTAGCACACATGATTCTAATAAATTTAAGGGTGTTTGAATTCAAATTTCAAAAAGAAACAATAAATATTAATTGCTAAGACAATCAAAATGTTGTTACTGGGGAAGGAGGGAAATTAATGCCCACACTTTAGAAAGTTTCAGAAGACAACCACAAAAGAGAGGAAGCTATTTCATGGTTTGTCTGTTCAAATTAGAATTAAAGACCTGGAATGTTCTTTGTTGGCTCAGCACTTCTTGGCTCAGCATTCATACTTTTCTTGGCTCTTTCCAGGCAAACGATGCTCGATTTTGGTTAAACTTATAAATACTGTATGTATAGTTGAGTCATTGCGTTTCTGCTCCCAACCACTTATCAACTCTAATACATTAAGTCCTTGCAGTACCTAATTCATACTTCACAGTAGACAGATTTGATGAAGATATTCTGATGAAGAATATGAGATTTGTCAAGGAAACTACAGACAAAAGAACAACAGGGAATTGCAACTTTGATTTTCTATATTTGCAGTTCCCCATCAAATAGTAAGTGATAGGGTTCTCTGGCCAACAGGAAGAAGGAATACAAACAGTGGAACTTGTGGCTATAGAAATAATGCTCCTTGAAGGATCCTATTCAGTTTTCATGTGTTCTACATTTTTCATTATGTTGCATAATGAAAACTTTATAATGAAAACACTATTATGGTGTTAAGCTTTGTAGATGTCTTTAACTTTGGGGCAATAAATAAAATAAATGTGCAATAAATAAAATCAATTTTCAGCAGCATGGTCAAGCTGGGAAATTCCCCAGTATTCTATATACCTTTTTTTTCCAGTGGCACACAGAACATTTAAGGGGAATGAAGGCTGCCGTGGAGCGGAGGATGGTAATGGTATGTGGGAAAGACCTTGGGAGAAGGGGAGAAGAGATGCTGCCTAGGGCACGGTCACGTAAGAGTGGGCATAGCCTGCAGCAGGAATGTGGGCAGAGCAAAAGGCTCAGAAGGGACCCTCCCTAGCTTCTTGGACTGTAAAGGAGATGGCGGGAGATTTATATTTTCACACTTGCAAGATTCTGTTAATGTAGCCTTACAATAACGTAAAATTAGCTCATTTGGTCATGTTTCCTTTCTGGTCTACCTGGGAAGGCCAACAATTCACTTCTACTCCCTTTAAATAAGATATCTTAAAAAAAGTTTTAAAGAATCTGGCTTTGGAAGTTTCTCATCTCCCTTCCCTATTTCTCACCTAATTCATCTTGGATTAAATATTTGGTGTTCTCAGCTACCATTGTATCTGGCCACCATCTGTGAATATTTCCTCACTTTGTAGCCCACAGTGAGTCTGCATGAAAATTATGTATCTTCCCAGTCCTTCTCATTATTTATGGAATTGGTTCTTTGAAAGTCCTCAGCATAGATTGCATTATGGTCAAGCCAGATGTAACAGGAATTCATCTTTGCCTTCCACAAGAACAGTTTGAATGATGATGATGCATCTTCCAAAGCACAACAACTAGGAGGCAAAGCAGGCAGATTTAGAAAACTGGCAAATTACTAGGACAGTTATGATAGCAATAAAGTTGCTGTTTCAAAAATCTTTGTAACATCAAGTTTATTCTTGAATAGCCATCTGAAAGAGTAAAACTTTCAAGACTGCATAATAATCAGAGGTTTTCAAGGTGTTTAAATTCACATTTCCAAAAAAAAAATCTAATTTGAATAAACCAGAAATTAATTAGCTTGAATAATAAGGCTAGAAAACTCTACTCAATCAAAATGCTTTTTTAACTAAGTGATTTATATAGAGATTTTCTACTTGATTAGTCATTATATTTTACCCTATATCTTGAAAACATTTCTTCCTTCCATTTTTTTTAGAAATGGCAATTAGGTCTTTTGAATCTTCTCTTTGATATTTCAAACAATTTTTTGTAAGTGTTCCATTTTCTGTGTTCATTTTGGCTTTCTTCTATGTGACCCAATTCCTGAGTGGCTGCTTACTTCCAGTTGGTGATTGTGAAGATTTAATTTTTTAAATAAATCCTGTACAATTAACATGGGAAAATGCAGTAAAATACAGGATAAAATAATACAAATACAAACTAAAATATGGTCAAGGATTAAACTGCAGGGACTAAAAGTATTCATCTAAATGAGTATAATTGCTTAATTTAAATAGAGCAAATTGATCTAAGATCTAAGTATTTTAAAAAGCAAAGAAAATGGAAAAGCCATTGCCTAGTACTGAAACAGTAGCTATGTGAGCATTAGGTTGGCTTCTGATGGAAGAGCATCAAAAAATGTCAATTGTCACCCAAAGCATTCTCTGTTCGTCACCCTCTTAGTTAAGAATAAGGATATATTTTGGGACAACTGGCATCACAGGAAGGGGTTCCTAGACTTCTTAGGTTCTTTCACCCTACCCTGAGCTTGCTTGCTGGCAGGTTGGTTGGTTCTGTAGTTCCATTAATCTAAGCTTAATTTAAGTTCAATTCCAATCACTGAGGCATAACTCCTGGACTATATGGCTTGAAGGCACAGTGCTAGAAGGCATCACTCTCTCTCCTCTTTGGAGGACTGAAAGATTTTGGATTCAAATCAAAGTAGGTCTATTAAGTATTTTCAAATGAATTGATTCTAAGAATAAGATTGAGAATAAAGAGGCAGAACTTCAAGAAGATATAGAGTAATATATACACAATCAAATAAAACAGATATAAGCGAACACAAAAGATGTTAGTTTAACACAAATAATTATTAAGATAATAAATCTATTCTGAAATTCAGAGCAAATACTCTTGAAGATTTTTTTTAAATATTGAGTTTCATAAAAACAATACAGTTGAGAACATGTATTAGCATACTTCTATGTGAACTACAACACTTTTATAGGAAATACTATTTGCATAGAAGGAAAAACCTAAGCAAAACTAACTGAGAAAAAGGGAAAAAAAGGAAAAAAATAATCAAAAGATTAAAAACAAAGGGAAAAGAAATCCAAGATTTCAAGATTGTATAAATGCATAATTAAGACTTCTATGCTGAAAAGTAGTGAAATCCTGAGATCTTCCTGAAGCCTGGTCACCTGTGGCACCACCCAAGGGAGTGAGGACATTAAAATCACAGTTCATTCTGAGACCCAATTTCATCTGAGCTATGAGCCAAAACTTTTCTGAGAAATGCAACCAACTTGTGGACAAATTACATGATGCCAAAAAAGCCATAGGGTGGGTCCATACACCTTGCAAAGCCATTTGAATGAGTTTGAATTAGGGTATTAGTAACCCTAGAAAGGTTGAGGGGCATGATGGTTCAGTGGTTAAGATGCCAGGCTTGTCGATCGGAAGGTTGGCAGTTCGAGACCCGAGCACCGCATGACAGAGTGAGGTCCCATACTCGACCCAGCTCTTGTCAACCTAGCAATTCGAAAGCATGCAAATGCAAGTAGATAAATAGGTACCACTTTGGTGGGATGGTAACAGCGTTCCATGCATGTCATGCTGGCCACATGACTGCGGAAGTGTCTTCGGACAGCGCTGGCTCTTTGGCTCAGAAACGGAGATGAGCACTGCCCCCTAGAGTCAGACACGACTGTGCAGGGGAAAACCTTTACCTTTACTAACCCTAGCAAACTGTAGCTTAGTTAGTTAGTTAGTTAGTTTATTTATTTATTATTTGGATTTATCACCGCCCATCTCTACCATGGTAGACTCTGGGCGGTTTACAATCATATTATAAAAAGTTAAAAACCTATACATATAAAATCTACTATAAAATAAATAAAAAAATCCAAGCGATGGTGTGTTCTTAAAAGGAGGATATTACTAAGCTAACCACCCCCAGGAGGAACTATTATTTCCTTTGTTCCAAGCAAGGCGGCAGAACCAGGTCTTTAAAGACTTCCTGAAGGCCAGGAGCGAGGGTGCCCGCCTCACCTCCGGGGGCAAGATATTCCATAGGGCGGGCGCTATCACAGAGAATAGTTAAAACAAAATATAAAACATCACTATACAATATATAGAATAATAAATAATTCTAAATCCAGATGGATGGAATTAAAACGAAGGACATTATAAAGTTATGGAGTTAGCCACCCCCATGAGGAGCTATCCTTTCCTCCTTCCCATGCCAGGCGGCAGAACCAGGTCTTCAGCTCTTTCCTAAAGGTCGGGAGGGAGGAGATCTGTCTCAACTCTGGGGGCAAGATGTTCCACAGTGTGGGTGCCACCACAGAGAAGGCCTGCCTCCTAGACCCCATCAGATGACATTCTTTGATTGATGGGGTTCGTAGCAGGCCCTCTCTGAATGACCTGGTGGGGCGGGTCGATAAAATGGGGATAAGACAGTCCTTCAGGTATTCTGGCCCCATGCCATGTAGGGCTTTAAAGGTAATAACCAACACCTTGAATTGTACCCGGAAGCAAACCGGCACCCAATGCAGCTCGCGGAGCAAAGGTGTTATATGTGCAGATTTTGGTGCACCCAAGATTGCTCGCGCAGCCGCGTTCTGCACCAGCTGAAGCTTCCGGATAGTCTTCAAGGGTAGCCCCATGTAGAGCGCATTGCAATAATCTACATGGGAGATGACGAGAGCATGAGTGACTGTTCAGAGGGCATCGCGATCCAGGAATGGGCGTAACTGGCGCACCAACCGAAGTTGTGTGAAAGCCCTCCTAGCCATGACTGCCACCTGCTCTTCGAGCAGGAGTCGTGAGTCTAGAAGGATCCCCAAGTTCTGCACCAGTTCCGAATGGGGCAGTGCTACTCCATCAAGAACCAAAGATGATAATTTCACAGAAGACGCTAGGCCATCAATCCACAGCCACTCGGTCTTGCTAGGGTTCAATTGTAGCCTGTTGTTCCCCATCCAGGCCCTCACAGCCCCCAGGCACTGGGACAGGGTAGTCACTGCATCACTTATTTCACCAGGGATGGAGATGTACAATTGAGTATCATCCGCATACTGATGATACCTCATCCCATGGTGTCGGATGACCTCGCCCAGCGGTTTCATGTAGATGTTAAATAGGAGAGGAGAGAGAACCGAACCCTGCGGTACCCCACACAAGAGGGGCCGAGGGTCAGATCTCTCCTCTCCTATTACCACCGACTGGGAGTGGCCTTGGAGGAAGGAGGTGAACCAGTGCAAAAATACGCCGCCCACCCCCAACTCCCTAAGCCGCCCCAACAGGATACCATGGTCGATGGTATCGAATGCCGCTGAGAGATCCAAGAGAGCAAGGATGGATGCACTACCACCATCCCGCTCCCGCCAGAGATCATCCGTAAGCGCGACCAATGTAGTCTCCGTCCCATATCCCGGCCTGAAACCTGACTGAAAAGGGTCTAGATAATCCGCTTCATCCAGGGTCCTTTGAAGTTGCAACGCCACCACTTTCTCAACCACCTTTCCCAAAAAGGGGAGGTGGGAGATTGGACGAAAATTGTCCAGGATGGTGGGGTCCAGGGCTGGCTTCTTGAGGAGGGGGCGCACCAATGCCTCTTTAAAGGCAGTTGGAACCACCCCCTCCACCAAGGATGTATTAATCATAGCCTGGAACCATCCACATGTCACCTCCCTGTCTGATTTTACCAGTCAGGAAGGGCAGGGATCTAAATAGCATGTGGTGAGATTAACAATTCGAAGGATCCTGTCCACTTCCTCAGGTCCAACAGGATCAAATCGTTCCCAGATAATAGGGCAAGACCATACTCCCGGCATCTCCCCAGACTGCATTTCACGCATGGAGTCCAACTTAGACCGAATCCGAGCGATTTTTGATGATGGGGTCCGAAGCATGCCCTCCCTGCATGACCGGGTGGGGCGGGTAGATGTAATCGGGATGAGACAGTCCCTCAGGTACCCAGGTCCCATGCCATGTAGGGCTTTAAAGGTGATAACTAACACCTTGAATTGGACCCGGAAGCAAACTGGTACCCAATGCAGCTCACGGAGCAGCGGTGTTACATGTGCTGATCTTATAGCACCCATGACTACTCATGCAGCTGCATTCTGGACCAGCTGAAGCTTCCATATACTCTTCAAGGGTAGCCCCATGTAGAGCATGTTGCAATAATCTATATGGGAGATGACAAGGGCATGAGTGACTGTTCGGAGGGCCTCTTGATCCAGGAATGGGCGCAACTGGCGCACAACCCGAAGCTGTGCAAAGGCCCTTCTGGCCACGACTGCCACCTGCTCCTCGAGCAGGAGTCGCTAGTCCAGGAGGACCCCCAAGTTTCACACTGAGTCTGAACGGGGCAGTGCCACCCCATCCAGAGTTAAAGATGACAACTTCCTGGAAGTCGAGAGGCCATCAATCCATAGCCACTCCGTCTTACCAGGGTTCAGTTGAAGCCTGTTGTTCCCCATCCAGGCCCCCACAGCCCCCAGGCACTGAGAAAGGGTGTCGACTGCAACACTTACTTCACCCGGGACGGAGATATACAACTGGGTATCATCAGCATAGTGGTGATACCTCATCCCATGGTGACGGATGATCTCGCCTAGCGGCTTCATGTAGATGTTAAATAGGAGAGGAGAGAGAACTGAACCCTGTGGCACCCCACACATGAGGGGCCGAGGGTCACATCTCTCCTCTCCTATTACCACCAATTGGGAACGGTCCCGGAGGAAGGAGGGAAACCAGCGCAAAACCACGCCGCCCACCCCCAGCTCCCTGAGCCGTCCCAAAAGGATACCGTGGTCGACAGTATCGAAAGCCGCTGAGAGGTCCAAGAGAGCGAGAATGGATGCACTCCCTCCATCTGTCTCCCGCCAGAGATCATCCACAAGGGCGACCAATGCAGTCTCTGTCCCATATCCTGGCCTGAAACCTGACTGAAAGGGGTCTAGATAATCTGTTTCATCCAGAATCCTCTGGAGTTGCAGCGCCACCACCTTCTCAACCACCTTACCCAAAAAGGGAAGGTGGGAGAATGGATGAAAGTTGTTCAAAACGGTGGGGTCCAGGGATGGATTCTTGAGGAAGGGGTGCACCAGCGCCTCCTTAAAGGAAGCCGTAACCACCCCCTCCCTCAGGGATGTAATAATCATCACCTGGACCCAACCACATGTCACCTCCCGAGCTGATTTAACCAGCCAGGAGGGACATGGGTCAAGATGGCATGTGGTGGCGTTTACAATCCGGAGGATCCTGTCTACTTCATCAGGCCCAACAGGATCAAACCGTTCCCAGATAACAGGGCAAGTACGTTCCTCTGGCATCTCCCCAGATTGTGCCTCATGCTTAGAGTGTAACTTAGAATGAATCTGAGCGATTTTGTCCTGCAGATGCTCAGCAAATTCTTCCGACCGGCCCTGTAAATGGGTCACCGAATCTTTACGACCCAAAAGAGATCTAGCAATCTTAAACAGGGCCGTCGGGCGGCAGTCTGCGGACGCAATAAGAGTGGAGAAATATTCACGTTTCGCCGCTCTTACCACCACAAGGTAGGCCCTAATAGCGGCTCTAGCTTGTGTCCGGTCATATTCAGTCGTCGTCTTTCTCCAGTGGCGCTCCAGACGTCTCTTAACCCTCTTCAGAACCCTCAACTCTTCCGTGAACCACGGGGAGTGATGGTTTGAACGGGGCAAGAGAGGTCACATAGGCGTGATCCTGTCCAAGGCCCCGGCTGCCTCGATGTTCCAGGCTGCGGCCAAGACCTCCGCTGGACCGTGTATCAGATCTTCGGGTATAACCCCCAGCTCCCTCTGAAACCTCATTGGGTCCATCAGTCGCCGGGGGTGGACCAGTTGAATGGGTTCCGCCTCCCTGTGGAGTGGGGCAGCACAGGAGAGCCTCAAGGTCACCAGGGCGTGATCTGACCATGACAGAGGGGATAGATGTAACTCTCCCCTCAGATCACATTGCCACTGCTCAGACAAGAAAATCAAGTCTGGGGTGAGTCCACTGTCTCAAGTCGGGTCCCAAATTATCTGAGACAGGCCCGTGGCTGCCATGGTAGCCATGAACTCCCGAGCCGCCTCCGAGGACCGTCCCAAGGACGGCAGATTGAAATCCCCCAAAACCATGAGACTGGGGAACTCCACTGCCAACCCCGAGATGGCCTCTAGCAGCTCGAGCAGGGAGGTTTCTACGCAGCAGGGAGGCTGGTACAGTAGCAACACTCCCAACTGTGCTTGGGAGTCCAACCTGAAAAACAGGGTCTCACAGCTGGTCACTTGTAGAGCAGCACCCCTGGAGGCCATAAGAGACTCTCGGATGACAACTGCTAGTTAACAAAGCAAAACATGCAATAGGTGAAACCAGTCACTTTTTCACTTTCAGCCCCACATCAGGACTCCCTCACAAAAGCCTTTGATTGGATTTTATATTTCTCCTTTCACAGCAGAGCTTTCAGGATGGAAATGTGCTGATTTAGATAAAGAAATCAAATTGTTTTTTGAATGGTAACTTTCAGTGAGATAGTAATAACTATATTATGCCTCATCCTCCTATGACCTCATTGTTTATATTTCCTGTTCTGGATAACCATTCATTTGCTAAAGTGGATACTGCCCAAGTCAGCTATAATAAATCCTTAAAATGCCACAGGATGTTACAATTAATAAATTTTTATTTATGCAATTATTTTGCCTCTGCTGGTTCTACTGCAAATCTGATTCACTGGGTGATCTTGGTTATTATGAGAGAGATAAAAATTCCTATATTAACTGTCTCAATCTCTACTTCTATTTCTATCTCCATCTTGATCTTCAGCCTTCAACAACCTTAGTCATTCCTTATTGGCAGTGCTTCCTCAACCTTCCCTTAATCACTACAGTTGTGTGTTTATTATTAGTCCCCCCCACCCCCGCCACCAAAGTAAAACTACAATCACCTGCTGAGAATTCATAGTTTCCTCCTTGTCTCCAAGCCCACTTTTCATAACACTGCACATACTTCTTCAGAACTATAAATCTCCCAGACCTGCATTAAAGATGCTTGATTACTCTGTGGAGTCCTTGGTGCTCTCTGAGCTTGGTTGTTTGCTTGCAGACTAAGTAACACCATCAGTGCTAGTGAGTGTGGGGTTTGCTCCCTGTTTATATAGAATCAATCAATCAATCAATCAAAGTTTATTGATTAGCCCTTAGGCTATATCAAAATACAAGATTAAACAATAAATGTTAATAAAACTATATAAAATTAATATAAAAGACAAATTGAATAAGAAGTAAATAAAAATATGGTAGTTAAGTATACATATAAGTGAAAATACACATCATATTTCCGTGTCACCCGTACAGTTTACCTCGATCAACCCCACATATGTAGATCTCAAGCATATTGATTTGCTTAAATACAGTGCTGTGTTATATGTTATTTTTGAGTCTTGGCCACACATAAAATATGTTGTTTTGATATGTGATTCCCAGTGGGTCGTTCGTTTAACGTATGGGCCAAGGTGCAGATCTCTCACGTTCTTATACAAATTACAATTGAATAATATATGTGCTATATCCTCAATTTCAGGCTCTCCACATATACAAATGTGTTCATTATAAGGGATGCTGTTAAATCTCCCAAATCTGACCATTGTATCAAGCTGATCAAATCTAGCTCGGGTGAATACCTCCCTGAGATGTTTTGGCATTTGTATTTTTAAATAGTTGGCAATTTGAAAAGTGCGTTTATATTGGCTCAACCATTTCAGATTGCCAACCTTGCTAAGGGTGGCTATATCTTTTTGCGCTTCTATATCCAATATTCTTTGTATAACACTCTTTTTTACTTGATCTCCGGAAGCACAAGAGACAGGGAGACTGCAACACCTTATATAATTTGTCAATTGTATAATCCAAGAGGTCTGTAGTTGGGATTTTATCTGTTCTAATAGACACAATCTTGGAAGTCTATCGGGCTCCATTTCATTGATTTTACACCAATAATTGTATGCTCTAATTTTAGACTGTGAGTAGATTGTGTAAATTTCCAATTCGGCTCTAACTGCAGCAGCTGAAGTCCTTTTAGCTACACCCAGGATACTTCTCAGATGCTGAGATTGTGCCTGTTCTATTAACGTAGTGGAATTTAAGCCCCCGACTTCTGCTGCATATAAAAGCATAGGTGTAACCTTAGCTTTATATACTTTGATTATCGGGACTAAGGAACCTGGGTAGCTATGTGTTTTTAATTTAAGTAGTAGATTCAGACATGCCTTTGCTCTAAGTGAACTCCTTCGATGATGAAAAACCCAAGAACCAGTCTCAGAGAAAATTACCCCAAGGTAAGAGAAGGTATTCACTTGTTCTATTACTTCACCATCTAATTGCCATCTATGTCTCTGCTGTCTTTTTCCAAACACCATAATTTTTGACTTTGATTTATTGATGATTAGAGAGTTATCCTGACAGTAGGAGCTAAGTCTTCTTAACAAACTACGTAGTCCAACTTGCGAATATGATAATAATATCATATCATCAGCATATAGCAAGGTGTTACAATATGTGTTTAGGGCTTTAGGCATATGAGCTGCAGGGTCCTTCATTACTCCAGGCAAGTCATTGATATATAGATTGAATAACAGTGGTGCTAATATACACCCTTGTCTTATCCCTTTGTATGTGCTGATCCTGTTTGTCATAGCTCCATTTACCCCAAACCACACTCTCAAACAGGTGCTTGTGTCTTTAATGGCTTTAATCAATACCAGCAACCTGGGTTCAATTTTGAGGGCAATCAATTTACTCCATAATACTTCTCTGTTCACCATGTCAAATGCTGCAGAAAAGTTAATAAAGGCAGCATACAAGTGTCTCCTCTTACAGGCATATTTGGCAATCATGTGGTTCAGAACAAAGCAATTATCGATGGTAGATTGGTTTTGCCTAAAACCTGCTTGTTCTTCCACAAGGATACCTTTTTCATTTACCCAGCTTTTATTCTGCTCAAGAGGAACCTAGCATATATTTTGGCAACAATATCTAATAAACCGATGGGCCTGTAATTGCTGGGATCCTTTTTATTCCCTTTTTTATATATGGGAACCACTATTGCCAACTTCCACCCGACTGGGATCTGGCAGGTGTTGTTTATATGGGTAACTAGACCTGCCAATAGAGGGCCCCACCAGTCGGGATATTTTTTGAATAGTTCGGCTTTTACTATTTATATACAGTAAGCAGGGATTAACACCAGACAAACAATCAAGCAGAAAACAATACCCTAATCAAGGAACTAGCAAGGAGAAAACCACACCCCCACCAACGCTGGCAGGGCAAGCTACTGTATATAAACAGGGAGCAAACCCCACACTCACTCGCACTGATGATGTTACCTAGTTGGGTAATGAAACGTCTGCAAGCAAACAACCAAGCTCAGAGAGCACCAAGGAGTCCACAGTTCAACCCTGAGCTACATATATTCCCTTCTATTGATTACTCTGTATGCTATCATCCAAAGAGCAGCAGAAGCTATGAGCAGACAGTTTCGAACATAAATTCTTTCATCTTCAGGGTTTTTTCTTTCTACTTCTTACTCTGCCTGGAAGAAACAGGGCTATTAATCTGTCTCTCCAGAACAGTCAAAATGAATGCCAGTGAGAGTTCTGGATGTATAGGTACATCTGGCATTTGTGAAGAAAAATAGGGGCATGTAAGCACTGCTATCTCACCCATCATGGCATTTACTGATGAGACTTGCCATACTAATGTGTTGTCCCACCTAAAGCATTCATCATTCAACTCAGCATTTCAGACAGTACTCTTGCCTACCATCAGAACCATTTAACCTGGGTCATGAAGCATGCTAGGCATTTGGGATCTCTGTTGAACCTCACCCTGATTTTGCGTGCTCCCGCTGGCCTGTTTGGGTGTCTTGGCACCCTAGGGACCTCTTCTTGCACCGCTCTTTTTCTTGTTGGAGGTGATGCCGGCCAGCTCTCCTCATCCATGTTGGACTTGTCTTCGGATCCTTCCTCATCTGCTGGTCCAGAAGTAGCACTTGAACTCCTGGGTCGCGGTCCGATCCCAGGTTCCTCTAGCTTATGCAGTATCTTCCCGACAGATGCTTGCAATGTGGCCATGTGTTGTGACAAGGTCTCCATCTCAAACGACATGCTGCCCATTCGATCTTCTAATTCCGTCATTCGATCAGTACGAGTACCTCATCTGGTGGTAACGTTTTTAGTAGTGTCACTCTCGAGTGTCCTGCCAATCTTTTCGGACCAGCACTTCTTTGGTTTTGACTCACCTTTCATTGTGACCAACTTCTCAGGTTCTCCCTCAGTCTTTGTCTTTCTCAATCTCTTGCTCGGTTTCAAAGTGCCCTCTTGGGGATCGCCTTCACCCCCTGGTACTTTCGATGCAATGGCCTGGGCTTGTTCAAGCCTTTCACCTTTTGTCTCACTGGATCCTGCAGTTGAAGCACCGGCACCCTCCATCGTCTGTCCCAACAATATGTACAGGTGTGCGACCTGGCTTTCTGGTGAAGGAATCTCCTCAGGTAAAGGAGTATCCTCGGGTAAAGTGGTCATGTAACAATTCTGTGAGTTTCAGCTTCATGTAATGAATGCTAGGCTTAAACTTCAAATGAAACAACTTCACTCAGTTTCATTGTAGAAAAGGAGTTATTTAATTGAAGAAAGCTACAAGAATCCCAGAGAAAGCTGAAACTGACTAAAATGGTGCGAAGCCTCTAATTAAAACATTCCCTTGGTGAGCTCACATCCCCACTCCCCACACCTGTCCAGGCAGTTGTAATTTACCTTGGTTCCCAGCACCTGCTGCTCACTGTCTGGATTCCATCCCCCCTCCCATCCCGTAAACAAGCTTGACACGCGATCGCTTTCTCTCATCTAGCTGGCTCTGCTGGCGGGAAGCGGGAAGCAAATGCACTACGTTCATTTAGTTGTGCGATCCTGACACTAAAGAGTCCAGATATTTATCACAAGGTTTCAACTTCAGGTCAGCACATAGCTGTGGCATTTGTGCTATGTATCTAAAATTAGCATGACCAAGACTCCTGTGCATCAAGTGTATGCACTGATCATGAATTGGGATGTTGCCAATTACAGCTTTTGTAGCTTAGCTTTTAGTATTCTGTACTATGTACAATGAATCTCTTTGTACACAATTTGCACACAACTTACCATTCTTACGTATCTCACAACTATCTTTCTTAAATGTTATGACATAACCAGCTGCTACTAATTGGGCTACAGATAAAAGGTTTGTCTGTAATTTTGGAACAAACAGCACACCTTTAACAGTTTCTCCCAAACAAGATAGATACATGTCACCTTGACCCATGATTTCTATTGTAGACCCATCAGCCGTAGAAACACTTTGTCTATTAGTTTTAGACAGTGAAACAAAAGAACTTTTACAATTTGATAAGTGGCAATTTGCACCAAAACCTAACACCCAGAAATCAGAATCATATTTTTCATGAACCTGTGCAACATGGGTTGCTTGCAAAACCTTCTTCCGCATTGCCGTTTTGTTCTTTTTTCCTGTCTTTCGATCTTTGGGCAATAAATCACAGTTTTTCTGTAAATGTCCAGCTGATCCGCAATTAAAACATTGGTGTCTGGCTAGAGCTGTTGCTTCAGCATGGTTGCCCTTCCCTTCCCTCGCTCTTTCATGTTGCAGCTTACCAGAAGAAATGGGTGGAGACGAGTGCTGTTCCTGTCATTCCTGTCATTTCTCCCACTCAGCAAGTAGCCACCCAGAAACATACGAAGGAATAAGGTCAACCTCGGGCATTGCTTCCAGGGTGCAAATTAACATATCCCACGTTTCATTCAGTGAAGATAAAATAATGTATGATTTTGTCAGAGGTGTAAATTCCATACCTCTCTCTTGCAATTCTATAAACAGCTGCTGTATGGAGTGTAAATGCTCTGGCAAACTGCCCTCTTCTGATAAAAAACTTTATAAAGTTTCTAGTCAGGGAAACTTTACTTCCTGCTGTTGTTTTCACATACAAGTCTCTCAGTGCGTCCCAAAATTGTTTCGCAGACTGCAAACTATGCACATTCACTAGCTGATTGTCTTCAACTCCCAAAATAATGGACGCTCTGGCACGTTCATCCTGAGCCATGCATTACTGGGATTCACTGGAGTTGGTTCACCTATCGGAGTCCATAGATCTTCCCTCCGAAGGAACATTTCCATTTTTAAACTCCAGTTTATGTAGTTTGTTTCTGGCAGACGTTCCTGAGGACTGATAAGTACCCATGACTCCTTTCTTCGCAAAACACCTCGCAAATCACCTCAGCTTAGCTTTTCTGCAAACTGATAGCTGCTAGAAGCCCCAGACAAAAACTCCACTTGCCTTGTTTACTGGTCTTCAGATGCAAACAAGCTGCTGAGCTGGTCTCTCTGTGCTTCCTGGGCCCATAACCTGTTGATGTGTGTGTTTTCTTGCATGTGCAGAGTAGCAGAAAGCATTGGCATTAGAGACCAATAATGACACCGGGCATTGCAGTAAATTAGTTGCAGTTGTATTAGTTACTCATACAAACAGATAATATTTACAGTTCTCTTCCAGATCCCTGGAAGTGTTACAAATCTTTCACCACACACCAGAAAAGAGAAGAAGGCAGGAACAGCAGTAGATCACCCAATGATAGGCAGTTTCTTTTATACTTTACTAAACCTGGATCACCTGATGCCTGACCTTTTTAACTTTTTAGCCTTTTAACCTGAGAGCACATGATGCCTGATCTTTCTTCCCTTTAACCTTTTAACCTGAGAGCATGTGATACCTTGTGACTTCCCCTTTTTGAATAATACACCAACAATAATGAATGAATTTTGGAAATATGTTCATCAATGTTTGCGTTTGGTTGCAGTTTCACATTAGATAACTCCTTTACCAAATTAACAACTTGGGAATATCCTCCTTCCCCAAAGTGTTTAAACAATTCCTCCATCATCCCTTTTGCAGTTTCCCTGTGCTGGATCTGCACCATCATTGGTCCATTTAAGGAATTCATGATTAGTCCTTGGAGTTTAAAGTCATTGGCTACCCAGTTTTCATAGCCTTCTGAATCTGAACTTGGAGGATCTTCCTTCAGAATATTATGCAGATTCAGAATCTTTGCCTGCCTCTCCACCCAAATTCTTGAGGGATAAAACTCTCCGGGATTTAGTTTAAAAAATTACTGGATTGTGAGGCAGGTGTACACTGGCCATTTTATCTAAGCAAAAAGTTTTAAAAATCACTTTCAAAAAGAAAAAAAAATCTTCTCCTTTATGCTTTCTGGCTATTTTCTTGTGTAAGATAACCTCCTCAGCATTTACACTGAGTATTCTCTCCAAAACCACAATGCTCATGCAGAACCAAAACAAGCCAAAGAAGGAATTTCTGCTGTTTATCTTTTTCTCTATTAAAAATAAATTCTCCTTCTGAAAAAGTCTCAGCCCATAACCCTATGAAACCATTAGTGGATAGCTAGAACCACTGAATGGTGCAGAGCTTAATACAGCAAAAAGACGCACACAGAAAGGAGTACTATTTAAAATAGCGTTGATGAGCACTTTAGAGAAATATAGGTTAATGATCTTACACACTTAGCCCACCCAAGCATAAAGAATTGCACACTTAGACAAAGCAGGCTCAAAAATAAGTACAAAAGAAAATCTTACTCATTTATTTGGTCCAGTTACATCCATTCAGGAAAAATTATTCTTGCTCTTCTTTATTTTCCTAAACTGAATTGACCCTTAGCCCTCATTGCTGCTAAAGGCTGCAGGCAGAAAGGGGGAATATCCTGACTCTAGGCCCAGGCATGGCGCCTAGATGAAAGGAGAAGCAGCAGCGTGTTTCCTGCCCAGATAGAAGGAGGAAGAGAGAGAGAGGAATGTGGGAGGGACAACAAACAGCTTCCTCCAGAAGCATATAGAGAATTTGCATCCTAGAAGGAACTCATCCACATGCTAATGAGGCATGCTGATTTGCTGGGACCTCCAACACCATCAACATATGCTGGAGAGACAAAGACATTCCTATTTACTAAATATTTTCAGTGCTCTGAAAACAATAATACTGAATGAAATGCAGAACTTTCCATGGGATTGTTATGGCCAGTGATTCTCTACATGGGAATGAAAAATGTATGAATTTCTTCTCAAGTACCTGAGCATCTACCAAAAAAGAGCATGACAGCATTTTTTAAAATTGGAATCTGTTCTTTAAATCATAATATTTATTTTATATACACCTTTCACTTCCTATTAACTTCAGGCAGCAAAAAACAACAACCAAGAGATGGATCAAATATCATAAATTGACAGAGACTGTGTTTAGCAGCATCAACATCCTGATTAGAATACAGTATATCAGGGATACAGCCTGGAATCTCAATCTTTACCAAACTCCATAATACAGGCTATCTGAGAGTGCAATATTATGGACTCGTATATTATACTAATTTGCAGTGCTGGAAACTCTCTCACATTTCATCATCATTAGAAGCTACTTTTTTTTTTAAAAAAAACTTACTTTTCCCTACTTCTACCTTTTTAAAAATCATCCTGCCAGAGGAAGATTTCAGAAGAACTCAAAAGCTTGCCATGACAAAACTTTGATCATCTTAATAATTAAGGTACCGTCCTCGTGGATTTTGGCTATTGTATAAATTGAAAGGGTTTGCACAATACAAAAAGTTGGAAATCCTGATTTACAATCACAATGGCTGGGTTTGCAAGCCCAGCAAATCAAAGATAAAGAAGCCACATTATGATTTAGTGTGCTGTATCAGCCAGCCTTTTCTAACTTGGTGTTCTTTACAGTAGATGAATTGGGTTTCCAGTTTCCATGATATCAAGATCTGTATCTGATTGGAGAAGAAGGCTGTAAAGTAGCATTAATTCTCTCCCTTCCATCCACTACCAAAGGATGGATGTGCAAATTCAAACATTAAAACCTGTAGGGATAAACTGATGTAACAAAGTACAGTACTCCTTGAGATCAAGTTGCATTATATACACAACAGAATTTCATTCCTTCTATGGTCATTAGGTGGCACCAAAGCCTTGCCTTTGTTTCATGCCTGCTGAGGTCCTTAGATGGTGCCACATGTTTGCCTTTGTTAAGAGTTTCTGCATTCAGCAATTTCACATTATGGAACCATGTTCAAACTAGTTTAGGGCATTTGGGTGTGGTTGTTCTTCGTGAAAAAGTAGTGTAGAAAATCAGATGCCTTCTCTCAAAGAAGTATTCCTGTTGGAGGAAAAAAACATCCGCTTTTCTTACCCAACAGCAAACTGCAATATTTGTTCTCTGTAATATCCCAAGGCATTCTGTGGGATAGGTATACTCCCTCAAGCTGCACTCAGTCCTGGTATCCACATATCCACATAGGGGAGGGGGAAGAGAGGTAAGCCCAGTAGGTGCTCTCTTGTGGAGTATAGCAGTGGTCAGTCCTCTCACCCCTGATTTTTCATGAATCCACTGATAGAGGTTATCAGTTAATTTGGGGTGAAATATCATCAATAGGCTCAGTTGTGGATCTCCACCCCGGAGGGGCCAAAGATGCTGTGGAGTTCTTGACCCAGTGTCTGGAAGCTCTGGGGGATGGAGCATAACAAAACAGGGTGAAGTTGAACCCTACAAATATGTAGTTACAGTTTAGCCAGTAAACATCTGGCTTTCTGTATGCTCTGGTTTTAATCTCTTGCTGGGGTAGCACCACCACCTCCATCCCCCTGAAGGAGCAAGCCCATGACTTGGGAGTTCGTCTGGACTCATGGCAACTGCCAGATTTGCAAGTGGAGATCATGGCTAGGGGAATCTTTGTTCATCTTTGACTGATGCAGCATTTGTGCCTCTAATCTGGTGCAGGAGGACCTGTCAAGTATAACTATCACCTTGATCACCTGTAGATTAGATTACTACAATGTGCTTTACACAAGGCTGCCTTTGAAAGCTGATCAGGATCTGCAATTGGTGCAAAATGTAGCAGCTTGCATACTGGTGGGCGAAAGCCAAGATAGCCATACAACTTCTTTGTTATTAGCTTTCAATCGTTTTCAACGGGTCAATTCAAAATGCTAATCTTAACCAATAAAGCCTTAGATGGCTTGATGCCCAGGTATCTCCAGGACCTCTACCTTTCTTCATAAGGCTGGGAAAACTGAACTTTTCTGTTAAGGCCCTGAGGGCTGATTGTTGTTGCTACTGAGATTGGGACGGGCACCAGAGTTTATTGGGTTTTATTCTCTGGAATTTGACTGTATGTTTTAATGGCTTTTATTTTTATTGTGAACTGCTGAAAGTCAGTTCTTGACCATAGTGGTCTAAAAATAAAACAATAAAAATTAAATATAGCTAAACAAAAAACAATCATAAGTCTCCCACCTAAATACTACCTAAATCCAACCTAGCTCAGACTTTTTATTCTTGATCAGCCAAGGCCGATTAGACACTATCATCTACTGTGATGCCAACATCAGTCCTCACATTTATGCTTGTAAATCTTTTTTTAAGGGCTCGTATAGAACACGCACCATTTCTTGATGAGCCATTCAAATACAGAAGCGCTTATCTGAACCTTTCCTACAAGGAGGGATTCATGCACATGCATGCACACACACAAGAAGCCTTTGGCTTTTTGCATGAGTTGTATACCACTGCAAATAATAGAGATATCGTGATACACTGCTAAGAAGATCATGTATAGAATAAGATGGAAATTCTTTTTAACTCTGAAACATTGAACTAATACCAGTCTTTAGCTATTTACAATGATAATATATATTTTTTTCTTGAAATTAAACCCAGTGAGGAGTAAACAGCAAAGAGAAGGGAAGATACTTTTGGGGAGAAAAATCAAGAAGAATATTTTCCAGTGGCACTATTTCTTGGCTTGTTTTCTCCTTAATTTCGGGGGGGGGGGGGGAATGAAGTTTCTATTCTTTTTTAAATGCCCCCCATTGTTACAGGGGAAAGGCTGACATCCAACACAGACAGAGGTTTCTTTGTGATATTCGTATGTCTGCACTGTTGCTGAATTGAAACAAATCATTCTTTGTGAACGTGAATGGATTTCCAGCACGATCAGTTAGACAAGGGATCAAGACAGCTAAGGGAGTGCAAGGTCTAAGAACAGCTGAGCTTTAATCTCTAGTAGCCAAAAGTGACGTGCTTGAGTATGAGCTAAACTGCAGGCTTATTTTACCAGTCGGTGCCAGCTGCACACTGTGTGCACTGAAGGCACTGCTGATGGACCCCAGAAGTCAGGAGAACCTCTAACAATGATGCCTTACAAAGAAGTTGGGGAAGCCTTCTCACCATCCCAGCATTAAAATGTCACTTACAGTATGTTTCAAATTGCCTTGTTGTATTCTGTGTCAAGTCACCAAGAGTCTTTTTGATTGGGGCAAGGTAGAAATGTGTTCAATCAATCAATCAATCAATCAATCAATCAATCTAATGTTCATGCTCAGTTATCCATTGGCAAATCAGTGCAGGTGGCATATCACTCCCTGGAGACAGAGGACATGCTCTGCACAGGGAAGGTCTCAGGTTCAGTTCTGAGAATCTCTCTCAGGCAACCTCACTGTAGATGATGTTAGAGTAGACCACACTGGGCTATCGGGATCAATGCTTCCTATGTTTAAATCAGTACTTCAGAACTGAAGAATCAGCTGATTTTTCTTAAAGCAACAGTGCCTAGAAAAATGTAAGTGGTGAGCTTTCCTTAGCTGAAAAAAATATCAGTCTTCATAATGTGTGTATTAGGAGAACAGTTTCATTTTATCAGTGCTATTTAGCCACATGTTTCAACTTCCTTGAGGCATTTATAGCATCACTGCAGCAGGTTATAATGTGCAGCCCTCTGGATGCTTCATGAAGCCCTATCAAGGCACACAATTTCCCTTCTTATCTTGAGAAGTTGACAGGGGAATGTCAAAGAAATGTTTGCAGCCCTAGAGAAAATCTCTTTCTACAGTCTCACCCACTTGTCTTGTTTCTCATTCCTTCATCTTGGGATACAAAATTGCCTGTGGCAAAACACTGAGCTTTCAGCTCCAGAATTAAGAAATTACTATTTCTAGGAAATATGTAACTTCTAACTTTAGAGCAGCACAGTTTTCAATCATGAACTTGTGACAGTAAGTTTGATAAAACTTTGATACAACTGCTAATTTGTAATTAACGTCATATTCATTCCATGTTTTATTTGACAGCTCTTTTATGTTATTTTTCAACCACCTTTGAGAATTTTTAAAAGGCAAAGCATACCGTGCTAAATCATGGTTAAATATAGTCCACTGACTAAGCCACAACTGGATCTAGGGATTGCACTAAGAGATAAATCTTTATTTAGAAGCTATAGCAGCCTTTCTCAACCTTTTGACCTTGGAGGAGCCCTTGAAATATTTTTCAGACCTCGGGGAACCCCTGCACATTCAGGCTCAAATAGAGGCCAGAAGTTATAAAATTATTATATTTGTTTCATGTGTAGGCCTATATATATATGCATTAACAGTGTTCTTAAACTGAAAATAAAGAATGAAACTTACCTCTTTAATGTGAAGTTGCCTGAATTTGAAATCATTTTTTAAATAAATCATGATCTCCCAGGGAACCCCTAGGGACCTCTCCTGGAACCCTGGTTGAGAAACCCTGAACTACAGATTCACGTCAACATCTAACATACCCATTATGGCATAACACAAAGTGTGAACTCTGTTACTGAATAAACAGGTGGAGGTGGGCCAGAGGTTGTTTAAATTTTACTAATGAGTAGCAATGGAGCTATAGTAATGGATGCCTCCCTTTTGGCTAGAAGTAAGGGACACAATGGGCAAGTAAGCACATTTTATTGCAAATGCTCTTAGTCCATCATCATTCTCTTTAGCCAAAGGAAGATTTCCCCTGTGCCTGGATGTCAATATAGACAAAAATTGTGGTCAAGCAGCATCCTATTTTGCAGATTTCCTCCCCACCCCTCCAAAATGTGGGCAGGATCGAAAAAAAAATCAACTTGGTCTTGTTTTCACTTTGTTTTGGAGTTTGGGAGAAATTTTAAGGGGGCCCTTATATCAGGTCATATTTGGAATCTGTCCCCAACACTTGATATTTTTTCACAAAGCCTGGTATGGTCCCTGAGCCAACAGTAGTTGCTCCAGAGAGAGATGTATATATTGTTTTCCTCTCTGTAGTTGATAGCAGCAGATTATTCAAATTGTGAAGCAAAGATTAATCCTGCTCCCCACACCAATTCAAATCTCGCCCCACCAGAACTACTTGAAAAAAAGAAAAGGAAAATATAAATCATCAAGACATTCCACATCTGGTTTGGTCCAATTTACACCCAAATTCTCCCAATGGATTTTAATTCTATGCAGACTTTCGTGGCATAGCAAAACTCAACTTTACCCAACCTGGGACCATATAGACATGTTGGGACTGAAATTCCCAGAATTCCTAGGCTTTTGCTGTGCTAGCTTAGATTCCTGGGAGTTGTAGTTCCAATGCATCTGCAGAGCCAGAGGTTGAAGAAAGCTGCCTTAAATCCAGTGGCCTGAAAGTGTAAGCATAGAGTGTTCCATGCCATAAGAATGAGTTAATTTTAGAAGCATAAAAGAAAGATGGACAATATAATTTTATTCAGTTAAAAAAAACCCTGCTCCTCCCCAACTTTTAATGACATGTTAAATATGAGATAATTAATTTCATTATTGCAACTGTTTAAGTATGCCAATATACCACTTGTTATAAATCTCCCTCAAACACTACCAAATTCAGAGACAGCACACAGATGTTGCTTTTTTCCCTATCCATTCTGCCTACTAGTGGAGTTATGCAGCTATCATATGCATTTGGTAACCTCTTTGGGTGACAAAAACAAGGTAACAGTAGCTGTCATCAGGCTCCCGCCCTAAAATGACTCAATTGACAAATTATGGGGGCAGAATATAGATGTATTGGTATGTGGGAATGACCTTGGGAGACAGGTGGAAGAGTCACAGACTAGACAACGGTCAGACAAACAGCAGCTGAGTTCGCAGAAGAAATGGGGGCATGGCAAACATCTCAGAAGGGACCCTCCCTAGTTTCTTGGACTGTAAAGGTGAGGGGGGAGAGATGTACAGTACTTTCAGACTCGCAAGATTTTGTTAATGTAACCTTATGATAAAGTTAGAGCTAGTACTTCTGGGTGTGCTTCTTGTCTGGGCTACCTTGTAAGGTTGACAGTAGCTTACTATGTGAAAGCTGTCATATTAAAAACAGATCAAAAACAGATTATGATCCTCCAGATTTGGTTTGATTTAGTTAAAAACATTATACAGAGCAGCACATTATGGTCAAATAAAAGCAAAGTTATGGAATACCCTCCTATCTTTCCATAGAGGCCAATTAGCAAGTGTAGCGCAGTAAAGGTGTCAGATGAGGATGAAGAGATGTACTTGATCATAAAGGGTACTGGGCGATTTGGACCAGTCAACTTCTCACCAACCAACTTCATGGGATTGCTGTTGTTGGAATAAGAGGAGTGATTCCACCTCCTCTACCCCCCATAGGCTGCCTTTAGCTTTCAGAGAAAAGGCAGGATATGAATGTAATAATAATAATAACCATAATAATACTAACAATCACTTACCCAGGTAGGCAGATTTATTAATTTAAAAGGAGATGAAAACACCATAGTTTTTTTTAAAAAAATATTTCCTTTTCAGCTTCCTTGCAATGCCTACTCCCAACATCTCAGAAATGTTCAACTATCAAAACAATGATTCCTTACATGCATCTTTGGTGTGAAATCCATTTTTTCTTTTGGTCTGAGATCATGTTATGTTTATATTCTGGTACGTAAAAGAACTTACAGCCATTGCTTTGTTTAGATAGAACATAAAATCACAAGGCTAAATAAAATTAAGCCTTGAGTTCATGCACTTCCACTTTTTCTTGTTCTATGATATGACCAGGAAGAGGCAAGAATTATATCCTTCCACTTTCAGTGAAGATTTTTATATTGTTTAAAATGAGGCAAACTGTGTTTGGTTTTATGTCTTAAAAGAAGGAGAAACTCTGGCTCAAGAGCCAGTTGCATCCTTATGAAGATTAACCCCTTAAAGCCCCATCCCCTTCTCCATTCACAGGAAAGTACAGCAGAGTCTAGCCAGGTGAATTTATGTCTAGAGATGTCACTTTGTGGAGATGGGTCTCTCCAATCTGCTGATCATTAGGATCCTAGGTAGTTGAAACCTGACTCTCAGATGAAGCAAGCCAATGCCTGTGGTTTGTGCTCCCAACAGTTACTAGTAACACATACTAACAAATTGTGGTTAAGTGAACATGGAAGTATATGCTACTGATTTCTTTTTTGAAACTATGCTGGAGAAGGATGTTAGAGATATCGGGTTTCAACCAAGCACGTCTCACACAAGCTTGAAGGAAGCGGCAGCTCAGCTGTAACCTAATCTTACTTGCTTTGTGTGGGAGGGGCTTGAAAATCCGATTTCCTGTTACTCTACTTACTTTCTTTCTCTTTTCCTGCTTGAATCTCCACCAGGGAGGATGGCCATCCATGGCTGTCCACGTTGCTCATACTTGCATTCAGCATGGCCACATTAAGATGACTGTGGGTTTGGTCAGAACCTACCGCTCGCATGCATGAACCATTTGCTACCATGAAACTGATCTACAATAAAACTGTAAGCTATTTTTCTGTAACTTTACATTAATGTGTGAAGTGTGTTTATTTTACTCTGAACTTAATTGAGCCTTATGTGCAAGATTATTACTGGACGCTTTTTACTCTGCTACACTAGATAAATGCTGAGTGGGGTTTTTTTTCTGTTATTAGCATTTCAGAATACCCAACAAAGGAAAGTAAGGGTCACTGTGTTCATGCAAGTAACACTAAACTAGCATTGCATCAAAACTTGGCCATTTTCTTCAATTCTTGATGATATAAGATAGGAACTTGAGATATATACTCTAAATCTGCATGGTCCTAATTTGCAAATCATATACATTTGACCTCTCCAGCCTAACCAAGATTGTGGGGTAAGTGGGCAAAAAGGTTTTAGCTAAAAAAATTTTTTTCCTTACCCTTTTCCCCTCACCCACAAGAAATTGTCAGGGGTCCCCATAACAGCATGAACTGATGCCAGCTTGAAGACTAGATAATACTAATTTATGAAAAGTATTTAAAAATCACTTTCTACAAGGGCCCTTACAATTAAAAGAGCAACAGCAAAATAATTTCAACAAAAAGTCATAAAGAAAACATTATTTTAACCAACCCAAACAATATTAAAATCCATCAAAGGTGAATAAAGTCCTTTAAAAAAAAGGACTTTTGTACTGCATGTCCAAAGTTTGGTACAGAAGAAGCCAACTTCATTTTCCTTAGAAGAAAATTCCAAAGGCTCTCTAATGAAAACTATACATTTCTGTGGTAAGAAGATGGCCTTTCAGATTCTCCAAGTTGTCTGGGGCTTCACAGAGTAGAACTAAAATCCTATATTGGTTTGGAAACTACCTGAAAGCCTGTGTATTTTGTTCAGGTCTGATGATCTGTGATTTCTAAAGTCTGCTAACTATTTTGTGCTAGGTGAGCTTTCCAAATACTCTCAAGCGTATATACCCATGCAGCAGTAAAAAGAGCCTAATTTGAGATATGCGTCACTATTGTTCGTGCTACAAATTTGCATGTAATCATATTAATTTAATGTTTTAATTTTTATTAAAACAAAATCAATCTGGCAAAGTATTGGGCAGATAGTACAATTTTCTCACTTGGGATTTCTAAAATGAAGTAATCATATCACAGGAGACTTGCAAATGCAAAAGTAGCATTTGGAAACTGGACGGTCAAGTTGCCAGTTGTCCTTTAGTGCCTATCCTAGCTTGGTTTCCTGAAAACATTTAATTTGCAGGCAGCCACCACAGACTCTGCAATAGTGCACAAAAGTGCTATGATATAACGATGTCTGTTGCCTGGTCATAGGCATCTTTTAGAAAGTTAGGGCAGCTAAGCTCAAGTCCCAAGACTAAGGACTGGGTTGCAACATTATCAGAATTTCTCCTACATCAATTTGTTTTGATAGCAGATTTAAGGCTACTATTCAGTGCACGGTTTAAGAAAGCATATTTATTTATTTATTTATTTATTTAATTAATTTCTATGACCGCCCATCCCCCCCTCAAGGAGGGACTCTGGGTGGTTCACAGCCACAATAACACCATTAAAATACAATAAAAACAGTAAAAATATAAATACAATACAATAAATACAATAAAATCCAAGTGGCAGGTGGTTCTTACAGTGAAGCTAAACATATTTAAAATATTTGAGGCGGCTCTAAGAAATCAGCCATCCCCAAGCTTGACCACTTTCCTTCTTGCCCCAGGCGAGATCACAGAGCCAAGTTTTTAATTTTAATTTTAATTTTAATTTTTTTAATTTTAATTTTAATTTTAATTTTTTAAATTTTAATTTTAATTAATTTTTTTAATTTTAATTTTAATTTTAATTTTTTAATTTTAATTTTAATTTTTTAATTTTAATTTTAATTTTTTAATTTTAATTTTTTAAATTTTAATTTTAATTTTTTAAATTTAAATTTAATTTTTTTTTATTTAATTTTTTTTAATTTTAATTCATATCCATATGAAATCAATGGAACTAATCTACAAAGGTCTCTAAGACTTTTGTTTACAATTTTTTAATTGTAATTTTCTAACCCTAACCCTAACCCTGTTAACCCTGTTAAAGCTACAGATCTTGAATATATCCAACACCCCTTCTCAAGATCTTATCAATATAATCATCATTAACTAGAATTAGACATATTCAACATTTCACAGAAATATACAAACTTTTCTCTTATCAATGGCTTAGTTAAAATATCAGCAACCATTTCATCAGTAGGGCAAAAAACAACATCTATTAGTCCCTTCTGGTATAAATCCTTTACGAATTGACACTTTAATCCAATTGTTCTACTTCTCGCCTTAGTACTTTCTCCTTTACATATAGTAATACAGGCTTGATTGTCTTCAAACATCACAACTGGTGTAGGTTCATTAATACCAAAGTCCTTTAGCAATTGAAGAATCCATTCCAAGTCGTTGCACGCATTCGCTGCTGATATACATTCTGCTTCTGCTGAGGATTGAGCCACAACAGTCTGTTTCATACTAATCCAATCAACAAGATTATTTCCTTTTTTTTTTTTTAAGCATAAATAGAGATTTTTATTTGTCATCTTTCCGGGCTACGGAGCAGCAAGGGGTCCGCGAAGGGATGAGGCAGGAGCGAGGCGAGGCGTAGAAAACAAGCACAAACCTGACTTCCCAGCCAGCAGAACTACCGGTTTGGGAACCAGCGGCGAAAAAAGGTGTTCAGAACGGAATCCGTGTCGCTCATGTCCCCATCCTGCTGGGAGCTGAAGGGGGCTGGATCCCTTGGGCCATCGTCAAGCCCCGAAGTTGACTCCCCCCTGCTCCGGGTGACAACTGTCTCCTCGTGGCCCTGGCTGTCGCGCACAGTCCGGCGTTCTTCGATGGTCCCATCCGGTGCCACCACTTTTGTGACCGAGACGCTTTTGAAATAGGACCAGGGTTGGGCTGGGGGAAGAATTACTTGCAAGCCTTTGGAAGTAACCTGAGAATCGAGATCTCCATCTTCTTTGGGAGAATCTTTCAAATCAGCGGCGTCCGGCTGGGTCTCTGGAAGCCCCCAGAAAGGCGGCCAGGGCGTCCTCTCTGAAATTGGAGGACTTGGACCCTCTTCTGCTCCAGGGTGATGGCTGTCCGGGTATTTCAGCATCGAATCCCGTAGAGTCTGTCCCTTCTCAAGGGGGTGCCCGGCTGGCGGCGGGGGCGCTTCCAAGCGAGGGAATTCAAAAGATGGGGGAGGCAGACTCCGGGCTTCTACGTCGCTGAAGAAGTTGTTAAAATCGCAGAAGAGCTCCTCAAAGCCAAAATGGTCATGGAAGTGAATGCCGCCCGGCTCGAAAGTAAAGCCGAAACTGAAGCCGTCGGGGGAAAAGTGATTTTCCCTAAAATCTGGATTGTCCTCGTCGTCCTCGTCATCGTCCCGGGTGAATGCCCCCCAAAAGGGGTCAGGGGTCCTCCGCTCCCCGCAGAAGCCGAAGAAGCCGCGGAAGAGGTCGAAGACGCTCATTACACGAAGCGGCCGTAAAGCGAATACTTTAGCAATTGAAGAATCCATTACAAGTCGTTGCACGCATTTGCTGCTGATATACATTCTGCTTCTGCTGAGGATTGAGCCACAACAGTCTGTTTCATACTAATCCAATCAACAAGATTATTTCCAAAATAAAACAGATATCCACTAGTTGACCTATATTCCATTGACTCTTCTCCCCAGCTAGCATCCATGTATGCAAACAATCTAGGATTTTCACAAGGTGATATCTTTAGTTTTAAGTCCACTGTTCCTTTCAAGTATCTTGCCACTCTCTTTATGGCATTCCAATCATGGTGGTTTGGTGAACTCACTTTTCTACTCAAAATATTAACGGCTACTGCAATATCAGGCCTCATGGTTTTACTCAAGTAAAGTAGTTTACCTATAGCTTCTTGATATTCACCATGATTTGTAAGTGACTGTCCATCCTGCAATTTTAAATATGTTGGTTCTAGTGGAGTATTTACAATTTTACAATTTTTCATGCCAACAGATTCTATAAAGTCCATGATTTTATGTTTCTGACTCAAGAGAAAACTTCCATCATTAAGTTTTTCAATTTCCATTCCCAAATAATATTTTATTTCTCCAAGCTGTTTAATTTCTATTTCAGTCTTTAATTAGCTATTTCATCAATATTGTCCTTATGTTGACAACATATTAATAAATCATCCACATAGGTCAGAATATATTGATATTGTCCATTCTTGAGTCTCATATATAAACAGGGATCAGCCTTTCCTTGCTTAAACCCTTGATGATATAAAAGGTTTGTTAACTTATCATACCAAATTTTGGGTGATTGCTTAAGTCCATACATACTCTTATTAAGTTTACAAACAAGATGTTCTTGTCCACTCTTTTGAAATCCTTCAGGCTGCACCATATAAATTTCTTCCAAGAGATCTCCATTAAGAAAAGCTGTTTTGATGTCTAGATGTTCTACAAACATATTTCTTGAACAAGCAATATTAAGAAATGTTCTAAATGTTGTATAATTAACCACTGGTGCAAAAGTATCAAAATAATCAACTCCATATTTCTGGGAAAAACCTTTCGCAACCCAACGTGCCTTATATTTATCTATGCTTCCATCTGAGTTATATTCGATTTTATATACCCATTTATTTCCAATAACCTTTCTATTAAGAGGTAATTCAGTAAGAGTCCAAACATGGTTTTGTTGTAAAGACTGATATTCCTCCGCCATGGCTTCTATCCAATTTTCTCTTTCTAAAACAGATAACTTACTAATTTCCTCCCAATTTGCTGGTTCCTTTATGATTTGCAAATTTTCACAAAATCCTTATCTTTCTGGAGGTTTACCTTTGTTACTTCTATCTGATCGTCTTACGTTGTTTGTTCTGTTCCTATTTCACATGGTCCAGTTCCTGCTTCCCCTTCTGTTGTAATAACATCTCCCAAAGGTGGACCTATTGATTGATCAATGGTCTCTACAGGTAACCAAGTAACCAATTCTTGTGGAACAGTATCTATACTCTGTAAGTCAGTTGTCAGTATAGGCTCAACTGTCTTTTGCATTGTATTTCTCTCATCTACATATACAACATTGCAACATTTAACTTCAAAGGTTTTAAGATCTAAAATTCTATACCCTTTCCTTCCAGAAGGATATCCAACAATAACTCCGATTTCAGCTCAAGGATCAATCTTCCCTCTTTTTTCTTTTGGAATGTGAAAGTATGCTTTAGCACCAAAAGTTTTTATATGCTTTAAACCTGGTTTTTTTCCAAACCATAATTCAAAAGGTGTTTTACCTGTCACTGTACTAGGAATTCTATTATGCAAATAAGCTGCTGTAACTACCGCCTCAGCCCATAAAGAATCAGGTAGTCCAGCTTGCATTAACATAGATCTAGACATCTCCTCTAATGTTCGATTCAATCTTTCAGAACATCCATTTTGTTGTGGAGAATAAGATATGGTTACTTTATGTTCTATACCTTCCTGTTCCATAAATCTCTTAAAATCTGCATTATAATATTCTCCACCTCCATCAGTACGTAGTGTTAAGGGTGCCTTACCAAATCGGTTCTTAATTGCAGCTACATAGAATTTAAACTTTTCAAGAGTTTCATCCTTACTTGTAAGTATATATACATAACTATATTTACTCTTGGATTCAGTAAAAGAAAATATCTATTCTTGCCTGCAGATAATAGCATAGGACCCCACTAAATCTGAATAAACCTCTTCCAAAAATTCCTTATTTTGTACATTAGATTGTCCTGTATAACTAGGAGCTGTTCCTTTTGCTTTTATACAAATTTCACCCCTTTCTTTTGCTTTATCACACTTAATATTATTCCACTTTCTGTTAATAATTTTTCAATACTTTGCATGTTTCTATGGGCTAACTTCAGATGCCACGAATAAAGACAAGTTTTATGATCACAAATATCTTGCCTAGTTTGACATGTATATCTTCCCTCATTTGTCATAGTATTGTCATTAACCTCAATAATATAGTGTAATCCATCCTTTTCATCAACTTTAAGCACAAGGCCAGTTCTATCATTAATTATTTTTCCTGTATTAGATTTAAGTATTACAGTATAACCATTCTTCACAATCCTTTTAGTACCAAGCAAATTATTTGAAGCTTCAGGAACAAAAGCAACATCTGTTAATGTAAGGTTCACCATCTCACCCTTAGAAGTGAGAACTTTTAAAGGTACAGTTCCAGTCCCAAGAACATTCAATCTTTGTTGGTTTGCTTGTAATATTTCTGGTCTATTTTCTGTATCAAGTTCACTGAAACTTTCTCTAAACCGACAAATATGGATAAAACTACCACTATCAAGGATAAAATGCCTTTTATCATTTACACCTTGATAATCAGATATCTGGATCACTTGATTATTATCATGAGCACTCATATCATTGTTAGACCTTTGTTTATATCTCTTGTTTGGTCTACCATTTAATGGTTTAAAGACTCTATGACTATTAGAATGTGCTTGTTTACTAAAAGACATTCTTTCTGTGGGAATATTTACTCCTCTGGGCTTTTGATCTTCTACCCATTTAAATCTGCAGTATTTGGCGATATGACCAACCTTTGAACATACATAGCATCTCCTTTCTTTAAGATCAGGTCTTGTTCTTAATACTGACATTTCACCAGGTATATTATCCATTACCCTTTTAAGGCCAGAGTCTCTTAAATAAGCAATTGTATAATCTAAATCCATTTTTGCAATAGATTCAGGCATAGCCTTTTGGTTTGCAAAAGATTGTGGTAAACTAAGTAATATACAGGTATGAAATTCAGAGTCAGATATCTCTGCTCCTGCAGACTGAAGCTCTGAAACAAGCTTTAGCATTTCATCTAAATGCTTATCAATACTAGTTCCTTCTTTCATCCTCATACTATACAATCTTTCCTTCAAAAATATCACATTCTTATTTGATCTAATAAGATATTTTCCTTTAAGAGCATTATATAAACCTTTTGCTGTTCTATATTTAGTTACTAATGGACTTTCATGATCTTCTATACAGGAATATAACATCATTAAAACTTTTGCTTCTTTCATTTTATATTTTATTTATTTATTTATTTATGATTCAATTTTTATTTACCGCTCCATCTCCCCACAAGGGGACTCTGGGCAGTTTACAAGAATCAGCAATTAAAATTTAACAATTAAAACAACATACTGTATATATAATACTCTCTAATACAATAATAATTTAAATATAAAATCCAAGATGTGATGGGTTGATGTTTAAAAGGGCTCTATGGCACCAGCCATCCCTAAGAGGAACTGTTCCCCCCCCCTCCCACGCAAGGCGGCAGAACCAGGTCTTTAAGTTCTTTCTGAAGGCCGGGAGCGATGGGGCCTGCCTCACCTCCGTGGGTAGATATTCCAAAGGGTGGGCGCCACTATCGAGAAGGCCCGCTTTCTAGACCCCGTCAGGTGGAATTCCCTTACCGACGGGATCCGCGGCATGCCCTCTCTAAATGACCGAGTGGGACGGTTCAACGTTATGGGGATGAGACGGTCCCTCAGGTAACCTGGTCCCATGCCATGTAGGGCTTTAATGGTGATAACCAACACCTTGAATTGGACCCGGAAGCACACAGGTACCCAGTGCAGCTGTCGCAGCAGAGGTGTCACATGTGCTGATCTTCGCGCACCAATAACTGCGTGAGCAGCCGCATTCTGGACCAGTTGAAGCTTCCGGATACTCTTCAAGGGTAGTCCCATGTAGAGCGCATTGCAATAGTCTATATGGGAGATGACCAGGGCATGAGTGACTGTACGGAGGGCATCCTGATCCAGGAAAGGGCGTAACTGGTGCACAACACGAAGTTGTGCAAAAGCCCTTCTGGCCACGGCTGCCACCTGCTCTTCGAGCAGGAGCCGTGAGTCCAGAAGAACCCCCAGATTCCGCACTTGGTCTGAATGGGGTAGTGCAACCCCATCCAGAACTAAAGATGGTAACTTCCTGGATCCACAGGAGCCATCAATCCACAGCCACTCCGTCTTACCAGGGTTCAGTCGAAGCCTGTTGTTCCCCATCCAACCCCCACAGCCTCCAGGCACTGAGAAAGGGTAGCCTTTTGTTCTAATTGGCTTTCAGGCATATCTTTATCTATAATATCTAAACAGTCCTGTACTTGAAGGGAAACATTTGGAAGTTATTCCTATTTAACTTTGGAATTACAAACATACTGTTATTACTTACACCCTGTTGGAAACTTTGAATAGGTATAATAACTTCATCTGTTAAAGTGCCTGTTACAGACATTTTAAAGCTATCCCATACACACTCCTCTGCTAAATTCTCTATTTAAATTTAAAAGATTCACTATCAATATTTCACTCACATAAATCACCTTACCTCTTTAAAAAAAAAGAAAAATTCTTGCCATCAAAAAAAGGGCTCTCTGCTTTGCCATCTGAATCAAAAATTCCAAACACAGTAACTTTTAACATCTTCTCTTAAGAAAAAGAAAGCAGCTTATCAGCCTGCTATTCAAATCAAAATTAATCCAACCATCCTCTGCTACCAAATTTGTTGGGTAATAAATTTAAGAGAAGACAAAAGCATAAAATATATCTACAACAAACAGACAACAATATAAATATAATATACCAAGACAGCAAGGAGCCAGGTAGAAAAGCCAAAAGAAAAAGAGGCAGCATACAGAACAAACAAGGATACTTCTCTTATACATTATCCACCACCTGATTTAGATTACAACTCAAACAAGAGTAATCCCTGTTAACCCTGTTAAAGCTACAGATCTTGAATATATCCAACAGGCAACACATTATGGGCACTCTCACCAAACATTTGCCATGATACAGTAGCTGTAGCCAGTCATAAAAGAATTATTTATTAGATGGCCATATTTCTAAACAAAGCACTAAAATTTAGCTCCCCTCATTTATTTTTCTAAAAAATGTCTCTGGGATATATATGGAGCCCAAAAGCATTCCTGGAAATAAAGATTATTCTTTCAGCTGATGCTTTGCTTTGCATCATGCAGGCATTCAGCTTTTTTATTAACAAAAATAGATGGGCATGGAACCTGAAAAATCCAAGGAAAATATCTATAGAAGTGGTAATGCCATGGACACTTTGTGGGATTTAGAACAGTATCTTACCAATTGAGAGGGGTGGGGGGATTATTCCCAGGAAAATATGCACAGGGTTGCAGTTTAATAGCATCATCCTAACTCATACATGTACTGGCTGCAGGGAGATTAGAATGAGGTATGAGTCACTTTTTTTCTAGAAGATATCCCATTTAGTCAGCAGAAAATACTTTCTCTCAGCTAGGCAATGTTGACCTCAAAAATTTGCTTACAAAGGGATCTGCTAAGAGAAGTACCCTTCTGGCCAAGATATACCAGAAAAGGAATAGAACAAGGAGAAACTGAGATATGCCACACACTAAACTCCTGACCAGGGCAGTTCCTGCAGATCTGTGGGCAATCCTAATTAATTCCCAACATCTTGAAGGCACCAGGCTAGAAACCAGGAGACTGTGAGTTCTAGTCCCGCCTGAGGCATGAAAGCTGGCTGGGTGACCTTGGGCCAGTCACTCTCTCTCAGCCCAACTCACTTCACAGGGTGGTTGTTGTGGGGAAAATAGGAGGAGGAAGGAGTATTAGGTATGTTTGCCGCCTTGAGTTATTTATAAAAATAATAAAGGTGGGATAAAAAAAATTCAAAAAAAAATTCCCAAGTTCTTCCTCCGTCCCCTCTGAAACAACTGGGATAAAGTTTTCAACTCAGCTGGCTGATCCTTGGTGAATTTTGCCATTCTTTTTGTGAATTTTCCTGCCCAGTCACACTGCCTGGCTCACAAGCTTAGACAGTAATTATAAGAGTAATAAATAAACCCCTCTGAAATAGATATTCTAATGATTTCAGCAGTTGGGATTTTTAAGACCATGAGAAAATGGAAAGATCCACAATGCAAAGAGAACTGGCAATTTCTCTTTTATGTTCACCTGAGTCAGTAGAACTATTACGTAATAGTGCTCTCTTTAAGTGAATACACATATGCTGTTTTTTCCCCATGTAAACCCATTAATGTCACAGGATTATAGAGCAGCAGGTTATTAGATCTTAGATACTCCAGACAGCTCCTAATCTTCCCAGTCAAAATACATATTTTCCTTTTTATTCTTTCCAACCTAATGGAATGTTGGAAAAAAATATGGAAATGGGCCTGGGCCTTTGGTTGCCTGTCCATCAGCAGGAAAACACTCCAAAACCTGAGTTGAACAGGACCACATCTGGAGTAGGGAGAGAAGTTAGCAAAAGACAGATTGAGTGGAAAATGGGCTAGATCTGGTCCAGGTTTGTGGGGACAAAAAAAAAAATCCAGAAAATTTCCTCCAGAGCATCCATATAGGAGAGGTGGTTGAGCAGAGCTTTTGAATGTTGGTGGCAACCACTCCGTTCTCAGCTCTTGCCCTTTCTCATCACATGACTCACAGCAGAGCACACACAGCACACGTGCGCACACACACGCCTGCAACATGAGGGGAGAGGAGAAACATACAGAGAGATACAGCATATTATGTCATTAGGCAGAAGAAAATACAGATGCCTCCTATGAGCATAGCTAGTAAAAGGGCTTGGAAAGAGTTCCAGAAGCATTCCCTTGCTTGGGGTGGGGTGGGGTGGGAGGGATAGAAGAAATGCAGGGAAAATGCAGGAGGGCTATAAATGGAGGACAATGCCATTTGGGTCCCTACCCATAATATTCTGTGAATGAGGCAGGGCAAAAGCATAACAGTTTTCATCCAAAATTACTCTGCATTTTTAAGGCTGAAACTACTTGAAACCAAACTACTTGGGGGGAAAAAATAATCCCACTGAAATCAGTAAGGTGATTTTCAAATAATCATGGTTCAGGTGGTTATATCCACTTTGGACTAATTCCATTGAGTTCATTATGTTTTGTGTGTGTATATTTCCGTTCAATCGTGCCCGATTCTCGGAGACTGCCTGGACAAGTCCCTGCAGTTTTCTTGGCAAGAGTTTCAGAAGTGGTTTGCCATTGCCTCCTTCCTAGGGCTGAGAGAGAGTGACTGGCCCAAGGTCACCCAGCTGGCTTCATGCCTAAGGTGGGACTAGAACTCACGGTCTCCCAGTTCCTAGCCCGGTGCCTTAACCACTACACCAAACTGGCTCTCTCATTATGTTTTAGGTAAAGGTAAAGGTTCCCCCCGCAGATTTGTGCAGTCGTGTTCGACTCTAGGGGCCGGTGCTCATCTCCGTTTGTTAGTCGAAGAGCCAGTGCTGTCCGAAGATGCTTCCACGGTCATGTGGCCGGCACGACACACACAGAACGCTGTTACCATCCCACCAAAGTGGTACCTATTCATCTACTTGCATTTGCATGCTTTCAAATTGCTAGGTTGGCAAGAGCTGGGGCTAGTGCGGGAGCTCACTCCATCATGCGGGGCTAGGGATTCGAACCTCCGATCGACAAGCCTGGCGTCTTACCCACTGAGCCACCCTTCATTATGTTTTACTTCCAATTAAACACCCAGGTGCCGATTTGCAATTCAAAGCACAACTATTTGAAAATGCATTTAAGTGTGACTTATGCTGAAATATGTATGGGATGCAATATGATGGAAGCATGGGAAACTACTGACCCACATCAGTGGCTATTGCTGGGGGGTCATTCAGCAACATATGGAGCAATGTTTCTCAACACTGGGAACTTTAAGATGGCTGGCTGGGGAATTCTGGGAGTTCTGGGAGTTGAAGTCCACACATCTTCAAGTTCCCAGTGTTGAGAAACACTGATATGGAGTGTTCCAAGTTCCTCATCCTAAAGAAAACGAAACTCCCTTCACTTTAGCTTTTCCTCTCACCTTGCTGTAGTGAAAGAAAACCACCACAATGTCAGCCTACTGTAGAGACCTTATATTTAGTAATGCTAGGTGGGGCCACTGGGAATTTTAGCCTGGCATCCCTAGAGATTATGAAGTGGGGAATAGCGAGTAAGTTGTATAGTATGAGGTTCTTCTTTTCTCTTCCTCCTATCTAACTCTTCTTTACCCTATTAGAATAGAATAGAATAGAATAGAATAGAATAGAATAGAATAGAATAATAACTTTATTGTCATCCCACTATACACTATACACCAAGTGCACAATAGAATGAAATTTCGTTGCAGTTCGCTCACAATTTCAATCAAACAATATAATAATAATAATAATAATAATAATAATAATAATAAAAAACCAGTTACTATAAAATATACATTCTTTAGCTCACAATTTCAGTCAAACACTAAAATACTAATAAAAAAAAATTCCACAGTTACTATAAAATATACATTCTTTACACATCCAACATTTTACCTAAAAGAACTTATTTAAGCATTCAAGAATCCAATAGCCTGGGGGACCATTGACCCGAATAGGGCTTATTTCCAAGTATTCTTAAGGGCACAGACCTTTTCCACGAGCTGGCGCTTCTCAGGGAGGATGTACTTATATGGGATAATCTTTCCCGGCTATTAGCATCCTATCCATGAGATTCTAGTAACAGAAACAATAGAGCAATTAACACGAACTTCAGGAGGTTCATAAATGGAGGGGCGCTTACTGGAGGAAGGCGGGGAGCCGGGAGAAGCAAACTACTTGTGGGGCATCCCACGGCGCCCTCTGTACCGGAGGATTAATAATTTTCGTTCGTTAGCAATAGGTATCCCGGGTCCGCTGTCCACCGCGCAATCCAGTGCTAGATCCCTCTGAGATGCCACCTTCCAGCGTTGGCGTGAAGCGGCGTTGGTTCAGCCGCGCTTCACTCCCCTCCTGACTTGACTTGGGAATCACGTGGGAACAATAGCTGCCTGCCGGTCCTGTCTCCAGAGCCAATGGCCGCCGCAGCTTAAGCGGCGTGGGGACTCGCAGAGAGGGCAGAAGTGGAAGGGGCGCTCGCGGAGGGGGAGAAAGAGTGCCCGACCTCAGGACCTGCGGAAAAGACGGTGGAGGAGCGGAACTCCGCACGCTTCCCCGGGCAGGTTAGTCACGCCGTACCTGTCTCGTTGCTAAAGGCTGGAGGGAGCGAAATAGGCGTTTGTTGACCCAACGTACAAACAACTCTGTCAGACGAGCGTTTCTCACCGTGCGCTGGCGGGTCCTTTGCCACTTTTTCTCCATACCTCCTGAAGCATTTCATTGGCGCTCCGCCGTTTTGGCCAATGGAACTCGATTCCCATTCTATTTTCTCATTTAAAGGTAGGGGCGCGGAAGGTAACTCTTGTGTGAGCCCCCCCTCCGCGCCTTTTTTTTTTCTTTCTCTTCTCTTCTCTTTTGCAGACTGGAAAAGAAAATCAATATTTCGGAACTTCGGGATAATGCTCCGAAGCTGTGGTGTTCAGGGCATTTAATTAGAAGCAAACGCTATTGAAAACTCCCTCCACCTGCTTTGGACGGGGCCGCCGGTCTGTGAGCGTTTGGAATAACTTTTTGCAGACGAATGGCATGCTAAACGTATATAGTCCAGTATTTTTAGTGAGATTTACTCTGCTGAAGAAATGGGATTGCAATTCTGGGCATACTGATTGAGAAATAGCTTCCATTGATGCCAAGGTGTACCTGATCCTTAGTTGATTTGTGCGTGTGTGGGGGTAGGCCTTCTCCAAAGGTATCTGTGGTTATTGCAGCTTAGTGACTGAAATGAGAGGAGGCATCAATCTATATTAGTCTTTTTTTCCTCCATGAAGTAATCGGATGTGATACTGTATTCAACCCCTCCCCATGACACGATTACCAAGACTTTTTGGTCGTGTAGTTTTTGTTGTTGCAGTTGATGGCAGTGTCCGTAAGCTGTTTGCGTTCTGTATAGCAGTACCACAACTCTTCCTGGTTTTGCACATTTCCTGGATTCATCCAACATAAAATTAAAATAATAGATTTAATAAATAATAATAATGAAATAAACAAGGACTGGTTTATGGTTCAGTGTCTTGCCTGAACCCTGTCAATTTTGTTAATTCAGTAAACTATGGTTCAGGTAAGTGGGGGTTAGCAAGTTAGCGTGTTGTACAAACACAGCTATTTTCAGGCAGAAAAAAAATGAGTATATTGGTCAAAAAACCTAAATAACGTAATTTTAAAAAAGGAAACAAAATTGCTGTTGTATTCTTTAATTTTTGGTTGGTGTCTTTTCGCTTTCTTTTGATGACAGTTGGTTGTTAGCTTTTGGGGATAAGGGTCAGATAGATGCTCAGTATAGTTCTGCAACCTTTTTATTTAAAGTAAACTGAAATGGCTTGCCCAAGTTATTTTTCCCTCAGATGCAGTATTTTGCATGGGACCTATGCTCCTGGTGTAAAATGCAAATGATAAAGCATGCACAAGCTTGCAAAATCATCCATTTTTCTCATAAAGACAACTCTATGCGCTGGATCACATTAGGAACACAGTTGATAGCATACTTCATTCATTAGTGTGGTGCCACAGAGTAACAATTATATTTACAAAAAAAAGTGTTTACAGCAATCCCTTGGAAACAAAGGTTTCCAAGTAGGTAAGTAGGTAGGTAGGTTCTATTCAGGTAAGGCTATTTTATTTTCTTGCAATCAAACCCAGCCAAACCCTTGCCATTGGAGCATTTTCTAAGTGTTTGATGATGATAGTAGTGAATGGAGGGACATTCTGGACATGTTCAGAGTCATTCTTGATCGTTCTTCACATAAGACATTTGTATTCTTTTACTGAACAGATAAACAAGGAGAAAGTGGAATTGTGCCCTTTCTGCTTCATTTTGATGATAGTACAAATAAAGTTTGCATGCCTACAAGTTTTATCTGCGTATACAACCCAGGGGTGTCCTCAGGGTGTGGTAAGAAAGTCAAGATGGTGGCCACAATGGTGCGATCAAGCTCCACATGTTTTTTATGTGCTTCCCCTGATTGGACCTCTTAATATGATCAAGGAAGCTGGAAGAAACAGAACTCTCTAATTATACACACAGTTACACATTTAGGCTGTGTCAATTCAATTAAATGCATGGATCACTAAGGTGACTTTGCTTCCTCCTTTTCTCATACTCATTTATTCAGTGCACGCAAAGGTTTTGCTACTGGTTGTAGATAAGTTTGGAACTAACTCTGTGATCTTAATGCATTTTTTTTTCTCTTTCAGAATGAACTCCTTCAGTTATTATCTTTATCATCATGTGTTCATTGAGGCTTATAAATATTTTTAAATCTTGCAGCCAAAGTTCTGTGGGACCTTAGCTCAAATTAAGTCTCCAGCTAAAATGATTGAGATTTTCTTCCAAGTAAAAGGCTGGAACTCAGGAATAATCATTAAAATTAGTCAGGACTTCAGTCCACAGCTTAACCCCAATGAAATGTTGCTTAACGTTTCAATCCTTCAGTATCTGACTTGAGAGTAAGCTCTATTTTACTCAATCCAACTTTCTTTGTTTATAAATATAAGATTGCATTGTATGCTAGTAATGGGATTTGTGTAGAGTCATTCTGACGTGAGTTCACATAACATGCCCATAAAAGGGGTTTATTTTATTTCGGTTTAGGGTATTGTGTGAATCCACCTGTTGTGATATGTAAAATATGGTGGTTTTTTTTTGGTTTAGCTTATTATGATATGGTTAAATCATGGCTGAATCCGATAAGTGAGTCTTTATTAAAACTACTATGTTGGTCAGAGCACACAACTATAGACTATGTTAATTAATTCAGAATGACCACACCACTTATAAGTGTATCACTTTAGAAGTTATAAACTGAATTAGCCTCTGCTAGAATTAGAAGGGCCTCAACAGCTAAATGCTGGCTACCTGAGCTCTTGAGTCTTGGACAAATTTGTTGTTGTTCAGTCGTTTAGTCGTGTCCGACTCTTCGTGACCTCATGGACCATAGCACGCCAGGCCTTCCTGTCCTCCACTGTCTCTCGGAGTTTACTCAAATTCATGTTCATTACATCGGTGATGCTATCTAACCATCTCATCCTCTGCCGTCCCCTTCTCCTTTTGCCTTCAGTCTTTCCCAGCATCAGGGTCTTTTCCAGTTAGTCCTCTCTTCGCATTAGGTGGACAAAGTATTTGAGCTTCAGCTTCAGCATCTGTCCTTCCAATGAGCAGTCAGGGTTGATTTCCTTTAGGATTGACTGGTTTGACCTCCTTGCAGTCCAAGGGACTCTCAAGAGTCTTCTCCAGCACCACAGTTCGAAAGCATCAATTCTTCGGTGCTCAGCTTTCCTTATGGTCCAACTCTCACAGCCATACATTACTACTGGGAAAACCATAGCTTTAACTATACGGACCTTTGTCGGCAAGGTGATGTCTCTGCTTTTTAATATGCTGTCTAGGTTTGCCATAGCTTTCCTCCCAAGGAGCAAGCGTCTTTTAATTTCATGGCTGCAGTCACCGTCTGCGGTGATCTTGGAGCCCAAGAAAATAAAATCTGTCACTGCTTCCATTTCTTCCCCTTCTATTTGCCAGGAAGTGATGGGACCAGATGCCATGATCTGGGTTTTTTTAATGTTGAGTTTCAAGCCAGCTTTTGCACTCTCCTCTTTCACCCTCATCAAGAGGCTCTTTAGTTCCTCTTCACTTTCTGCCATTAGGGTGGTATCGTCTGCATATCTGAGGTTGTTGATATTTCTCCCAGCAATCTTAACTCCGGCTTGTGATTCATCCAGCCCGGCATTTCTCATGATGTACTCTGCATATAAGTTAAATAAGCAGGGTGATAATATACAGCCTTGTCGTACTCCTTTCCCAATTTTGAACCAGTCGGTTGTTCCATGTCCGGTTCTAACTGTTGCTTCTTGACCCGCATACAGGTTTCTCAGGAGACAGGTAAGGTGGTCTGGTACTCCCATCTCTTTAAGACTTTGCCACAGTTTGTTGTGGTCCACACAATCAAAGGCTTTAGCGTAGTCAATGAAGCAGAAGTAGATGTTTTTCTGGAACTCTCTTGCTTTTTCCATGATCCAGCGAATGTTGGCAATCTGATCTCTAGTTCCTCTGCCTCTTCGAAACCCAGCTTACACTTCTGGTAGTTCTCGGTTCACATACTGCTGAAGCCTAGCTTGTAGGATTTTGAGCATAACCTTGCTAGCATGTGAAATGAGCGCAATTGTACGGTAGTTTGAACATTCTTTGGCATTGCCCTTCTTTGGAATTGGAACGTAAACTGACCTTTTCCAATCCTGTGGCCACTGTTGAGTTTTCCAAATTTGATGGCATATTGAGTGCAGCACTTTAACAGCATCATCTTTTAGGATTTTAAATAGCTCAGCTGGGATACTGTCTTCTCCACTAGCTTTGTTGTTAGTAATGCTTCCTAAGGCCCACTTGACTTCACTCTCTAGGATGTCTGGCTCAAGCTCAGTGACCACGCCATCATATTTATCAGGAATATTAAGATCTTTCTTGTATAGTTCTTCTGTGTATTCTTGCCACCTCTTCTTAATCTCTTCTGCTTCTGTTAGGTCCCTGCCTTTTTTGTCCTTTATCATACCCATCTTTGCAAAAAACATTCCCTTGATATCTCCGATTTTTTTGAAGAGATCTCTAGTCTTCCCCATTCTATTGTTTTCCTCGATTTCTTTGCATTGTTCATTTAAGAAGGCCTTCTTATCTCTCCTTGCTATTCTCTGGAATTCTGCATTCAATTGTTTATATCTTTCCCTTTCTCCCTTGACTTTTGCTTCCCTTCTTTCCTCAGCTATTTGTAAAGCCTCATCAGTCAGCCACTTTGCTTTCTTGCATTTCTTTTTCTTTGGGATGGTTTGGACAAATATCCTATGCCAAGTAATGTGTAGCTCATCCAGTGCTGTTGGTCTGCAGTTCCCATCATTTCTCAGTATTGGCCACTGACTGAGGGCAGGTAGAAGGTTGAGTAAAGGTGCAGTCCTGCCCTCACACATCCTATATAGACATAACTCTTTAATCTTGAGTTTGTTTTAATTTCATAAAATCTAGAAACCACTTTCAGTTATTATCTTTATCATCATGGAAAGAGTGCAGAGAACAGCAATAAGGGTGGTAAGGGGCTTGGATGCTAAATCCTACAAAGAGTGGTTAAAGGAACTTGATATGTTTAGCCTAAAGAAAAGAAGGCTAAGGGGAGTTATGATACCAGTCTTCCAGGACATGAAGTGATGTCAAAGGGAAAAGGGTGTGGTTTTATTCTCCAGAGCACCTGAGGGTAAGACAAGAACCAGTAGGTGGAAACTTTACAGTGAGAGATCCAAATTTGAAACGAGGAGGAATTTCCTGACTATGAGATCTATTAATCAGTGGAGCAGCCTGCCTCCTGAAGTTGTGGATACTCCATCACTGGAAGTTTTCAAGAAAAGATTGGACAGCCATTTGTCTGGGATGGTAGGAGGATTCTTGCACTGGGCAGAGGGTTGTACTAGAAAACCTTCAAGATCCCTTCCAGCCCTTTGATTCTATCAACTGTATCTGGGTACTGAATGCATCCGAGTTGTCAACAATATCTTACCCTTGTTTGGGAGTCATGAAGCAAAGTGGTGAAACACATTTAATTGCACTGGACCTTGCATTCTATTGTATGTTTTTGGGCTTTCTATAGATTGAGCTAACAACTCAAACCTCTGGATGTTTACTTACAAATAATTCTTTCTGAATTTAGTGGATCAGTCATCAGGCTAAAGATGACATGCGTCCCAAGAGTAACTGAAACTCATTTCTGAGTAAATTCATGTAGGTTTGGACTACGTATTTATATTTAAATTGTTCCTTTATATCTTTTTTTAGTTTTCTTGGATTAAATTATGTTTTCTATTTTTAAAAAAAGTATTTAGGTATCATATATACCATTGGAGCTAACAGGAAACTTTGCATTCCACATAATTTGTTGAAAACTCAGTTCTGATTCTTGTGGCTAAAGTGTGATTTGTTTTTCAGTCAAAGGCTAGAGGTTCAGGGCCATGAATTAAACTTGACAGGGAAGTCTGGCTTCTGCAGGATAAAAAATATTTCAGAATCTAATTTTTGTGAAGTGTTCTGCAGAGTTCATAAAACTGATGTTATATCTAACATGTGCTTTCTATTTTAATTATTCTCTTACCCAATCCATGTTTACTTGAATCTAGATTGTCTTATTTATTGAGATTTGTTTCCAAATAGGATTGTAGCTTTATAGCAATAGTAATAGATGAGAAGTGTTGTGATACACTATATACACTATATAGAAGAGTTATTTGGTGATTTTGGCAAACTATAATAGAGGCCAATAGAATAATGAAAGAAATGGCCCTTTCTGATTCTTGACAGATATTGGGATTGTACAAATGCTGTCAGCTGTGTTGCATCTAGAGATTATCTCTGGGAGCCCTGGTCCTAAGCATATTTCTATAAAGCGCCATAGAGCTGTTGTAATAAACTAGGCTTGCTTATTAGAAAACACGTTACTTAAAGTTATAGAAGTTTATTGGCTTAATGTCAGGTAACTAAATTGGAGATTGTATCATGTTATGAGTGTAGATAGAGTCTGTGGTCCTACTCCATGTATGGTGAATGGATTGTTACATTAATTAAATGACTTCCTACTTAAACAAATGGGATCTACCAGCTAACCATTCAATTTTTCCTCCTCACATGTTCAGTTTTTATTAGGCTGCTTTTTTTCTTCCTCCATTTTTCAGATGAGGTTCATACTGTATGTACCTTTGTAAATCTGTGGACTTTCCAAGTCTGGTTCTCTTTCTCTCACTTTTGCATGTATTGTGTTTTTTGGAGTTATATAAAGGCCTATAATGAATTCATTATTCATAGACAGGACATTGAGTAGAGTTGGTGAGGTTTTATAATATGAAGGGACATTTTTACTAATGCTTTGTTTTACTGTACTTGAGACTAAAAATACAAGCCAGTTTGACCAGGCACCTAAAGCTGTTACTGTTCTTCACACCTGTTTTGAACTTTAATTTTGTGAAAAAAGAAAAAAAACATACTGCTGAAGATTGTCATCCCCCCCACCCCCCACCCCCCCACCCCACAAATTTTGGTGGTACAATCTGAAGGAGCTCTGGCACAAATTTTCAGGTCAGATGCAGGTCATGGGTTGCCCGCTCAAATTTCATGATCTTTAAGAAAGGGGAGAATTCTGCAAGGGGGTGATTCCAAAAGATGTGTCTTTTCCCCAGTGCTGGCCACTCATACATTTCAAACAGACCAAAATGAAAGTTCCAGTCCAAGGGAACTAAAGTGTCAATCAAACTTTGGAATGAAGCAAAACATGAATGATTTGTGAGCACTGTCTCTGGCTGTGTCTATGTGCTTTTTATAATAAAACTGAGAAACTGACATTGGGTAATTGTAATTGAAACCTCATTCTGCTGTTATCCAGAGAAGCTCCTAAGTATCCTGCTAATTGATATTGTGGATTATAATTTAGTTAGAATATTTCCAAAGAGACTACTGGTGCATTATTCTAAGACAGTGGTCAGGAAGAGAGGCAAATTCTACATTTGGAGTTCAGTGAAAGATGACTTCTTTATCCCATGACGTAAAGTCTGTTGGAACAATTACTGCTGTTGATATTTGCTATCTTGATGGCATATAAAGCTGGGGAGAGTGAAAAACAGCACTCTATAGAGCACATGAACTAAAATTGGAGTGTTTTTGGACAAGGCGCTTTCCCCCAATTTATTCCAGTATGTACAGAGAGGCTGGTATGAGCTTGCTATTATTGAGAGTCAGTGAAGTTATGGTAATAGGATTTCTGTTTATGCAGGAGAACTTAACTGAAAATCAGGCATTCATGCTCTTCATCTAATGTCCAGCTAGTTAATGTTTTGGCTTTATTTATTTATTTGTTGGCTCAAGGTAGGAGGGCATAGATGGAGAAATGGTTCCTGCATTAGATTGGTGATTTATGCATTATGATAAGGAATGTTGAAGAGATCGGTGCTGTGCTACATCTGTCTTCTTACTGAGAAGGATAATGATCCCAAAGCAACATTGTTTGGCAAGATCTGATACTGTGATTTCATAACTGCCTATCTGAATCTCTAGTTCAGTGTTTCTCAACCTTGGCAACTTGAAGATGTGTGGACTTCAACTCCCATAATTCCCCAGCCAGCATGGCTGACTGGGGAATTATGGGAGTTGAAGTCCACACATCTTCAAGTTGCCAAGGTTGAGAAACACTGGTCTAGGTTGTTTATTTTTGCATGCTGGTTTTTGTCTATACATGGGATTCTCACTGAATGTTGAGACCTAGTTCTTTACTTGCATATTAAAATTGGGAACAAATTATTCATGTTAATTACATCTTCATGCAATCCCACTATTAAATAGTGAATACTTTGTTTTTGCCTTCATGCAACCACTGTATTGAATGCTACATGCTTGTGCTTGGATTTTGGTGGTAAAATCTGATGGAAGTTGAGATTTTACTGATTTTGAGATTTGAATGTAATAAATCAGGATGTAAAATGGAAGTGCTCAGTTAAATCTCTGGATCACATTTCTTTGGAACTTTTATCAGTATTTTTTCAAAAAGAAAAATGTAGCTGAGATAGCTGTTGTGGGTCTTCCGGGCTGTGTGGCCGTGTTCTGGAAGTTGTGGTTCCTAACGTTTCGCCAGCATCTGTGGCCAGCATCTTCAGAGGGCAGGAGCACAGATAGAAGCAAAATCTCTGTGCCCAGGTAGAGTGGCAATGTTCTATTTATAGAGCTAAATTATAGGAGATTAGGTGGGTTTTTTTGTTGTGTTGAAATGTTAACGAGTGGCTGATGAGCATGATTAGCATGTTCATTGTGAGTAGTATTCCCATGACCTGGTGGTTGGACTGAGTTCGTTGACCTTTTGCAGGCTGTGTTTTTCAGGACTGGTAGCCAGGTTTTGCTAATTTTTAAACTTTCTTCTTTTTTATTGTAACTGTGCTGGTGTTTGTGAATTTCAATGGCTTCTCTGTATAATCTGGTGTAGTGGCTTTTGGTGTTGTCCAGTATTTCGGTGTTTTCAAATAGGATTTTGTGTCCTGTTTGCTTGAGAGCATGTTCAGCTACTGAAGATTTTTCCGGTTGCTGTAGTCTTTTTCCATCAGTTTTCCCATGCGGTCAAAACACAACTTTCAAACAGTCTTCAGACCCACCAGAAAAATACAACAAATGCTAAAATCAGCTAAAGACAAAAGGGACCCCCGCACCGCTGCAGGAGTATACCGCATACCATGCAGCTGCGGACAAGTATACATCGGAACCACAAAACGAAGCATTCACACCAGGATAAAAGAAGATGAAAGACACTGCAGACTACAGCAACCGGAAAAATTTTCAGTAGCTGAACATGCTCTCAAGCAAACAGGACACAAAATCCTGTTTGCCACACAGCCCGGAAGACCCACAACAGACATCGAACTCCGGCCGTGAAAGCCTTCGACAATAGCTGAGATACCTTGTTTAAAACTCTGCTATTCTCAACTTGGTGTTTGTATCTCTAAAAATCTGATGGATTAATATTTTGTTTTGAGTATTGAAGCTCGAGGGGCGTGGTGGCTCAGCAGGTAAGACGCCAGGCTTGTCGATCGGAAGATCGCAAGTTCGGAGGTTCGAATCCCTAGCCCTGCGTGTGGAGTGAGCACTCGCACTAGCTCCAGCTCTTGCCAACCTAGCAATTCGAAAGCATGCAAATGCAAGTAGATTAATAGGTACCATTTCGGTGGGTAGGTAACAGCATTCTGCGCGTGTCATGCGGCCACATGACCGTGGAAGCGTCTTCGGACAACGCTGGCTCTTCAGCTAACAAACGTAGATGAGCACCGGCCCCTAGAGTCGGACACGACTGCACAACTGTGCGGGGGGAACCTTTACCTTTTTATTGAAGCTCAAACTTAAGTATGCTTAAGCCTAAAGTGGTGTTTATGTTTCCAAATATAAATTAATCTCATACTGAGTTATATTAATGGTAAATTGTCAACTCAGGTATTCAAATAATACCTTTTTGTAGAAATGATGCCATGCAGCAATTTGATTTCATGAAGAAACAAGAAACTAGAATTAAGAGATTGTAAAATAGCTTGCGCCTTATACAACACTCGGCAGGAACAAATTAGATAGATGTTGTAAGCTAAAGAATATTTTCCTACTTTGGTTTCCGTGACTATCCAATGTAAATTTGTAATTTAGCTGTGTGCTTACATTGCATAATCAGATTTTGACTTCATTACATGTTGTATTAGATTGTAATTGTAATTAATTATCTTTTGTATGATAATGTACAGCTGACTTTGGACACTAGTCTGTACAATTGTGGAGAAAGTTGCAGAGTCAGATCCCAAAAGGAAATACCAGGACAATAGTATCTAAAAACTTCACCAAAGAAGGCAGTGGCAAACCACTTTTAGCTTTTTGCCAAGAAAGGTTCATGGATGTTTCTGAGAAATCACTAGGACTCTAGTGTCAACCTTACCTTTTTACTTTACAGCCAAGTTAGTGTAAATATCAATTTGCTGAAGCTTTAGCAAACAATTGCTAGTCACACAACACCTTTATTCATAGTTTTATGAATGCATAAAATGTTGATCACTGAACAGCTAGAAACAATATATTCACACATTTTATTATCTGGTTTGCTAAACTGTATACTGTAATTCTATTCACAGATTTTCTCTGGGCCAGTATTTTAGGCTCTTGGTCAGTAATCTTCAGACATCTTCATCAATGTTGTAAGGGTTTTTTTTTTGGTCATATAATACAAGGCTTGGACAGAGCTCCCCTCTTACAGCAGGGCACAAGGCAGGCACTAGGACCTGTGTGGAATCACAGCAGGTTTGGAAGCAGCAAGGCACAAGGCAGACACTAGGACCTGCGCAGAATCCTGGCAGGGCTCGGAGGCAGCAGCAGCGAGGCGCTTGAGGCTCTGAGCGTCCGACTCAGAGGTTTCTCCTTACGTTCGCGTGACACACCTACAGACTGCAGCCGACACACTAACGTGTCGTGACACACAGTTTGGAAAGCTCTGCTATAAACAGATGTGATTGCCTATACCAGGGGTCGGCAAACTTTTTGTGCCGGGAGCCATTTTGACATGCTCGTGCACATTTTGAAGTGCTCGAGAGCCAGGGGGCGGGGTTTGCGGGCAGGGGCCAATCGCGTGGAAGGGGGCGGGTTTTGCGGGCGGGAGCCAATCGCGTGGAAGGGGGCGGGTTTTGCGGGCGGGAGCCAATCACGTGGAAGGGGGCGGGGTTTGCGGGCGGGAGCCAATCGCGTGGAAGGGGGTGGGGGGCTCACGGAGGGAGGGGGTGCAGCCAGCGGCTCCGCAAACCCGGCCCGGCCGCCCCACCGGGAGTGGCGGAGAAACAGCTGCCACCCTCTGCTCCCCAGAATATGGTGGGGCAAAGGGAAACCTGCCCAGAGGGGTCATCAGGAGCACAGGATCCGGCCCCAGCCCAGCCCGGCCCACAGCTTCGGCGCCCTCCCCTCGCCATCGTGAAAGTCCCAGGCGACGGCGGGGGCATGTTCGACCTCGTGCAGCATGGGGCGGCTGCCCCCGGAGACTCCGCGGCCCCCCGGCTGCAGCTCTCTCCCCGTCCAGACCCCCCCCAGGCGGGCCCGCGGCTCGCCCAGGCCGCCCGGGTGCTGCACGAGCAGGTCGAACATGTCCCCGCCGTCGCCTGGGACTTTTGCGATGGCGAGGGGAGGGCGCCGAAGCTGCGGGCCGGGCCGGGCCGGGGCTGGATCCTGTGCTCCTGATGACCCCTCCGGGCAGGTTTCCCTTTGCCCCACGATATTCTGGGGAGCAGAGAGCGTGGGAAGCGGGTGAGGAGAGCAGGCTGGGTTTCCCATCTGCGGCAGGATCCCCGGGCCGCACATCCTCCGCCACTGCCGCGGCCAAGCAGGCGCGGGCTCTTTGGCGAGAAGGGGAAAGGCCTTCGCCAGCGCCTGACATCAAGGGCGGCGCGCGGCGCGGCACCCTCCCGCCCCATCAATCCCCCCACCCCGCCATTCGGCGTCCTCTCCCCCCACTAACCCGAGCCCTGCGGCGGCCGGGGGAGCCGAGCCAGTCTCGGACCGAAGGCGGCCAAGGGGAGACCAGGCAGCTCTTCGCCCTGCGCCGCCCTGCCGCTCGTGTCCCGGGCGGGCGAGGCAGGGAGAGAAGGGGAGACGGAGGGGCTCCCTCTCCGGCCTCTGCGCCCCTTCAGGCCCGTCTCTGCGAGGCCTGGCGCGGCAGGGAGGCGCTGCTGGCCTACCCGGAGGGCCTCCCGTGGCCGCTTCTCCAAGGCGAGTTGCAGAGCGCGCGCTGCGCCCACGGGAATGCCTGGTCCCTCCGCTCCCTCCAGCTCCGCCAGCAGCGCCGCCCGGCAAACCTCCGCCGGCTCCGTCACCCCACCGCCCCGGCCAGGTCCCCTGCGCCGCCCTGCCGCTCGTGTCCCGGGACGCAGTGCTGTCGGAGGCGGCGCAGGAGCGGCTGCAGGGGCTGCTGCGGCTGGAGACAACCGCTTGCCCCGAGTGAAGCCGGGGGCAAGGAGGGAGGAAGCCACGAGGGGGGCGGAGAGGGAGCGCAGGAAACCCAGGCCCCGCCGCCACTTCCAAGAACAGGCGAGCTTGTTCTGGCCTGCGCGCCTCGGCCCGGCAGGAAACCCGACACCCTCACAAAGCCTTGGCAGCGCTCTTCAAAGGCCGCGCTGGGCCCAGCACATGCAGCTCGCCAGCCGGGGAGGGAGAGGCCGAGAAAGAAAGGCCAGGCCGGCCAAGGGGAGGGGAACGGCCCCGGGGAAGTGGCGAGGCGGGGCGGCTGGCGGGATGCTACTGGGCTTGCCCGCTGCGAGGGCGGCCGCCGCCACACCGGCAATCCCGCCCGGCCCGGTAGGAGCCGCTGAAGGGCGGTAACGCACAGCGCAGGGCTGCCTCCCCCTTCTGCAGACCCTGCTCTGGAGCGGCGTCTCGCCCCCAAAGTTCCTGGCTTGGGGCGGGGAGAGGGAGGGAGGCCGGCCGGCCGGCGGCCCCTGCGGACATCCCCTCCTCGGGGCTATCCAGGTCGTGTGTGCAACGTGTGTGCCTGAGAGTCAGCTCCGGGGGTTGCGGGGAGGGGGAGGCTGTGTTTCCCCCCTTTGGGTTGCAAACGGCCTTGCATGTGGGCCTGATCAAAGCCAAAACGCTTTTTTTTTTTTTTTGAAACGCGGGCTGGAGATGGCGCTGCTCCGCGGCATCCAGGTGCTGGGCGAGGGCGCGGGCCCGGGACGCGAGCGGCGGGGGGATGGAGCCGGCGGAGGTTTGCCAGGCGGCAGGACGGGGTGGGCGGCGCTGCTGGCGGAGCTGGAGGGAGCGGAGGGACCAGGCGTTCCTGTGGGCGCAGCGTGCGCTCTGCAACCCGCCTTGGAGAAGCGGCCGTGGGAGGCCCTCCGGGTGCACCCTCCCGCCCCATCAATCCCCCCACCCCGCCGTTCGGCGTCCTCTCCCCCCGCTAACCCGAGCCCTGCGGCGGCCGGGGGAGCCGAGCCAGGCTCGGACCGGAGGAGAGCAGGCAGCTCTTCGCCCTGCGCCGCCCTGCCGCTCGCGTCCCGGGCCCGGGCCCTCGCCCAGCACCTGGATGCCGCGGAGCAGCGCCATCTCCAGCCGCAGCAGCCCCTGCAGCCGCTCCTGCGCCGCCTCCGACAGCGCCGCGTCCTGGGCCAGCAGCGCCTCCCTGCCGCGCCGGGCCTCGCTCAGTGCGAGAGCCAGGGGGCGGGGTTTGCAGGCGGGGGCCAATCGCGTGGAAGGGGCGGGGTGAGTTCAGCTGCGGAAGAGCCACACTCAAGGGGCCAAAGAGCCGCATCTGGCTCGCGAGCCGCCATTTCCGACCCTTGGCCTATACCTACCAGCATGGCAGCATATTGTGAGCAGGGACATAATAGGCTCTTAAAATTTAGAATGTATCATTGTCCTGTTGTTGCTCGTGAGCACGTGCTTCAGGTTGAGTGGTTGTCTATATACAAGTATGGGCCTGCCAACCAGTGCCTGAGAAAGTGCAGTATCATAGTCCAGTATGGACTATAGCTTATTAATAATGTGTTTGAGTGCTTTGAGCTGTGAGCTGTAGGTGACACTCAGCAGCGTTCTGTTGTTTTGTTCCTGTGGTCTGTCTTTTAATACCTCCTCCCTGGGAATCAATCTGGCTCTATTGATTTCTTTCTTGATGTTTTTGGGCGGATACTTCAATTTCTTGAATGCCTGGTTTAATTCTACCAGTTGAACATCTCTGTAAAGTGAGTCAAATGAAAGCAGTTGAAATGTAGAGCCTGGCTATAGACAATAGATTGGGTGATGTGTTCTGGGTGGAAGCGGGAAGCATGTAAGTATGCATGGCCATCTGTATATTTCCTGTGTAATGTATCACTCAGTGAGTTTCCATGGCTGAGGGTAGATTTGAAGCTGGGTCTCCCTGGTGCCAATCTAACACCTTAACCACAGACACCACACTGGCCCATGTAATTAGTTATAGATTAAATGTAAGCAGTGTAATAGCCTTTATTGTAGCCTTTTCAATCTGGCTCTGTCAAGATCTGTTGTCATGCTAAAATCTTGACTCCTCCAGCCTACAGGGCCAGATACTGATAAGGAAGTCTGGAAATTGCAGTTCTGATAGATCTGCAAACACTCCAGTTTAGGGAAAGGCTGCTTCATTGAAAACTCACAAATCAGAGAGTAGGCTTTTGAATTATTTGCAGAACTATTTCCTAGCCAGGAGATGTGTTATAAAGCAGGGGTCCCGAACCTTTTTGGTGCCAGAGACCGGTTTCAAAAGATGATTTTTCCATGGACCAGGAGGCCGGGGTTTCTGGGATTTCCGTGGACCGGGGGCGGGGTTTGCGGGCAGGAGCCAATCATGCGGAAGGGGGCGGGGTTTGCAAGCAGGAGCCCCGCAGCCCAGTTCCTAACAGGCCGCGGACCACAGGTTGGGGACCCCTGTTATAAAGTACATAGATTCCATTTATTATATATTTTATCATTTCTGGCCAAATTGCCTTAAATATGAAATAGTAAGATTAAGTATTTAGTTGTGACTAAAATATGCTGCTCTGCTTTGCAGATAAATTCTTGAACAGGTAGATGCTTTTAAAATGAAAGGACAATCTGTATTTATATTATTTTAATGACTGTAATTTTAATATTTGTTTACCATATGCCTAATATAACATTGTCCCCACCCCACCCCACACTTTTTTTTTACTTTGAGCTTTTACATCTCCTGTTTTGCAGGATATCTCTAAATTTTGCTAGTATTTTCCCATTCTTAATTTTCAAGCATTTGAAAAGGTCTTTGAAAATTAAATTAATATATTATTTGTCAGGGAGTTTTAAAATATTTAGCATGATTCTGAAAAGTGAAGGTAAATCTTTGAATATGTTCAGTTTGAAAACAGAATACATGGTATCCTTGCCTTAACTAGCATCAGTGCTACTTGCAATTCAAGACACAGAACTTTGCTGGACAGCTTCTGTCCCTTAGACAATTTTAACTAGTTCTGGGCAATGGTGAAGCTTCTGCATTGATATCATGTTAATACACCTTTAAAAAAATCTGACAAATGTCTGAAAGTACTGCTGCATTAGGATATTTAAGAGCCCGTGTCTAGATTTTAAAAACGTAATGTCAACATAAGAACCTTCTTGTTCTCCTCCCTCAAGTGCAATCAAGGCAAAGTGACTAAATGCTTCTTGCTGGCAGTTTTGGAGTATTTGGGGGAGAGAGGGATTGATTTGCATGAGAGGATGAAGTGTGGCATATGGGGCAAGGCTAATGCTTTCCTTTAGAAAGAGAGTATATATGCAGCACGGTTTTGTTAGTCACGACAAACACACTTGAGGCAGGATAAGGACCAGATCTGAATGCCGTACATTGCCAGTTACCGTGCTGGCAGTAAAACTGCACGTTCAGCCAGCCAAGTGCTAAGCACAGGGATGGCAAGTTAAGTAAGTCTGCCTCTGTGATAACAGTTCATATGGTTATCCCCAGAAACTGACCCCCATTCCAGAGAAGCAAGTTCTTCCAGCCTTTTAATTAATACTGTGGATCCTGTTGAATATCCCAACTGCAACCTGACCATAAAGTTATACAGGAAAATGTTTTGTTAATCCATGCAGTTTTGCGAGTCCCAGAAGGATGATTGGGAGAGGAAGCTCCTGCAAGCAAAAAGGCTGGGAGTGTACAAAGTCAATTGACCTCAGGGTAGCCTGTCCCTGTGTATCTTCCTCCTCTTCCTCCTCCTCCTCGGCCAGCTTTCTGGAGGGCAAAAGGGAGCCTCTCCCTTGCCCTCTGTGTTGGGAAGCTTCTTAGTTCATTCCCTCTGCTGCCACTTTAGGCAAAAAAGGTTTAGGTAAAAAACCCTGTGAGGTTGCGGGGGGGGGGGGGGTGTCACTGTTTCTCTGTTTTTCCATACTTCCTCTCCATTATAATGTCATGATAGGTCTAACTCATTTTTTGGATTAAAGTTTCGGCGCTATACAGTATATTGTGGATGGTTTGTAAAATTACTGAAGACTTGCACTGCTATTTATATTGCAGTGTGAGTTGAGCTAAAGGAATAATAAAACAAAAAGCTAGAATGATGTTAAAGAAGCCACATCACCCTAAGCAGGATGCTTTTTCATCCTGGCTCCATTAAAAAACAAATCAGTAAAATTTGGTTTTATATTTGATTATAGTTACATTTGTAAAGATGCCTATCTGCAAGCACAATTCCTGAAACTTTGAAATAATTTATCCTTTTGTTTCTTTGAAAGCTCCTCATATAATGGGAAGGTCCATTGCTCACAGGTAGACCCCAAGGTCCCGGGTTCAATCTCTGGTATCTCCAGAAAGGACAGGGAAAGCTGATTGTCTGAATCCTGTAGAGGTTTTACTAATCAGTATCAACAGTACTGAAGTTGATGGAATAAAGACCCAATTCAGTTTAAGGTGACATTAGAATCCTCTGTGGATGTCTCCTGCTCATGGACAGACCCTTCAATAATGAAGCTTTGTCTTAAATAAGCTTGGGGACAGTTTTAGAGAACTTCATAATATAAATGGCTTCTTTTGCCCATATGTAAGTGTCAACTGTACTTTGCTTCTTAAAGCATTTTCACTGTATGTGATTGTGATTGTGATAATCTGACCACAGAATAGCCTTCAAACATCAACCAATCAAAACAAAAGTTTATTCCCAATGACTCTTGTCATTTCATGTGAATTGTTCTGTGAACACAAAATATTTCTTGCTCTTTAATTACTCTTAAAGAAACATTGTATCAACAAGGATTTCATTTTTCAAAGCCATTCATGGCTTGGGGGTTCCTGAAATACTATTGTCCTATACTGTCCTTCAGCCAAAGCCCTCAGTGTCCTGCTTTCTTCACATCTGAGATGTGGTAGCATCCTAGCTGTTAAGAACTTTCTTCAAGGAGATTCATATATGGCCTACTATCAATTGCTTATTTTAGAACTAGGTAAAAATCTCCTCCTTCCCACTGTATAATTTTTTATGTCCTGTACAGTTTTTCTGCTGAATTTTGGAACGTCATCCTGAAGTTTAAGGTATGAAAATGTCAGGTCAAAATCTTGAAATGCAGCACCAAAACTTCAATTGTGCTGAAACCTTGGTGACTATGCTAGTCTTTTTTTGAATGGATAACACTTTGAACAGCTTGTAGTGGCAAAGAAGTTAGGCATCTGAAGCATGCTGCTGATAAATTGTGCTATATATAAACAAAAGTATTCCAGTATTTCTCGTATCATGTCATCTGATATGGCAGACTATTTACATTGCCCTCACCACATCATTTAGATACTTTTTCGACAGCCTTTTGTATCTGTCCCTGAACCATGGAAGAAACCAGGTTCTCTGTCTTAACTCTGAAGCATTTGAGGGAGGCCTTCTAGAATTCCTTTTCCATTAAGTTTCTGCTTGTTGGTGTAAACCTTGTAAGCTCAGTATTTGTATGTACATTATTGAGAAATTGTGAGAGAAGGCATGTTATGAATGTGTTCTGTGTAAGAATGGCTACCAACAGCAGTTCTTCCTTTTGGCTGCATTGTGTGTGGGGGTTGTATTGTGTGTGTGTGGGGGGGTTCCCTTGTAATCAAAACTAGTTTTAGGAAAATGCAGTTTGGAGTGGGAAAGGGTGAGGTATCGCCTGAATAATTCTTGCTTCACCTGTTCCTTTCCTTGCAAGCCTTCTGTACATCCCTCTACCCACTTCCCCCAAATTAGGGCTTTTCAGAATCTTCTCTTTCTCAAAAGTCATTCTAGTGTAGCTGTGGGGTAGGGCTACCAAATTTGAGCTGCAAAAATCTGGATGACAGCTAAATGGCTAATAGTTAGACTTTTGTGGGCAAGATCAGATAGCCTTTTATTAGGAGAGCTTGCTTTGGACCAAGGACCTGTAATATTTTGGCCCCGCTATTTTAACAGTAAACAACAGATTAGTGGTAACAAGCTTTAAGCAATATTTTCTATGTATATCCTTTGTCACACAATATCTTGCCTGTCTCGAAAGTTTAATACTACAGTATTGAGTAAGGCTACCTGCTGTGAAGTACTGAACACAATAAAAATATTGCAAGAAGATTCGCTTTAAGCTTTTATCTTTTTTTCTATAATAGATCTACTAGTATTTCCTTGGAATTGCCTGAAAAAGAAAGGGAGGGAGGCATCACAATCCTTCAGAGTCCCCAAGAATGTGACATCAGGTCTGGTTCTTCACTTGTGATGCTTTGACAATTGAGTGCTAGTTTTTCCAACAGACAACTTCTTCTTAAAAAGTTTTACAGCAATTGGTTTCTGAACCCCCAAGTTCTCTGATCTTGTTGTAAACATACGATGCGATGGTGCATAATTAATACAGAGGGAGCATGTGGATTTGCTAGGATCATCAAAACATCAACAGCTTTTTCCTGTCAGTTAATGACATATACATTTTCTTTCATGTCAGTCATAATTTAGGTGATATACTTCCATAATTCTTACTGCACCTTCATAAATCCTGCTGGATTGGAGTAGGATATACTGTAAATTGTGGTAAATAAATGCATTAAAAAATCAATCGGAGAAGATGAGAACCATGGTAAGTGGGAAATAAAAATGTGAAGGTATGTGTAAATGCTTCTCCAAAGCAAGACATTCTAGGGAGAATGGTAATATTTGCCAGGAAGGCTGCCTGTCTCTGAAAATCTAGAAATTGTGGTATTCCTTTCACTAGGCACAGGTCTCTGCATTCACTGGCTGGACGAATGGACCCCAAGAACTGGTTGCTACCCAGTTTGACAGGTGCCATTCACTGAAAGCTGTTGAGTAATTAGCATAAAATCCATCACAGTCTGTCTTTGTGGGCTGGGCTTTGAATTGTTGTGAGCATTTTAATTATGGGCTGGGCGTATGATGTTAGGGTGTTGGTTGTGAATGAAAGCTGTCTTTGGACTAAGGCAGTGATTAGTAGCAATGAGACTTCTCACAGGCAACAGTGAAACTGAACTTTTGTTTCCTTGAGGACCAGCAAAGGTAAGTGGCTTTGTGGTTTGACTTTTTTTTCACTGTCCCCTCCCAGTTCAAGAACAGAGCTGTTTGGTCTTAATTTCTTGTGATTTGATTCCTTCAGTTCACTTTCTGGGATATTTCCTCTTCCTTGTTTCTTTGGCTATTCTTTTTTTCATTATAAGTATTTTAAAATTCTTTTTCCAAGCTATTTGTTTCATGAGAGAGGGGAACTTGTATTTGAATGAAACCATTTATTGATAAGGACAAGGCTTTTAAGCTATGAGTTTGCTGTCAGTTCTCAGCACTGCCATGAATTTATTAGGTGATCTTAGGCAAGCAGGTTTTTTGGAGTTATTGCATGGATTTTGCCAAAGTTTTCTGAAAGTACTTTAGTACTTATTTTAGTAATCTAAAAGTACCCTTACAATCCTTTTTTTAAAAGATTTTATCCTGCCTTTATTATTATATTTTATAAATAACTCAAGGTGGCGAACATACCTAATACTCCTTCCTCCTCCTATTTTCCCCACAACAACCCTGTGAGGTGAGTTGGGCCGAGAGAGAGTGACTGGCCCAAAGTCACCCAGCCGGCTTTCATGCCTAAGGTGGGACTAGAACTCTCAATTCCCTGGTTTCTAGTCTGGTGCCTTAACCAAATCATCTAAATGGACAACTGTTACATGACCAAGAAAAGTTCTTTGAAATTGTGGAATTTTTTTTTTCAAGGATCTGACCCATGTCCAAGGATAGGCATGCATTTTAGAGTTTTTTTTTCAAGTTCCAGCAAGAGATTTGATTTACTAAACCAGTGTGAATGCATGCATCTGCAAAAGATGTTTCCAAGAAACTGAACATTGTATATTTTCAGTAATAGACATAACATTTGCTAAGATTGAGCTGTATAGAAAAGAATCAGGAATGTAGTGCTGGTTTCAAAATATCTGCTTCAGCTAAGGAGCTAGAAGGGAGTGTCTGGGAAAACCGATTTGCCTGAAGCTGTGGCAACAGGTATGACTAGAAAAAGATGCTGAGCCAGTAATATGACCCAGTTGGTCCAAACCGAATGAAAATTACTCTTGCTTTCTTTTTAAGAGTTTTCACTGGTTTTATTTATTACCCTCAAGAATCATATACTTTTGATTACAAAGAAATCTATCACAGCCCCTTTGCTGGCTATGAAAACACTGCTGTTTGCACTAAGCTAACAGTGTTGTCTAGATTTGAAAAAGCAGACAATACAACAAATAAATTGGGATTTTCTTTGTAGGTTGATGGATTATAGGTAATTGCTATAATGACCAAGTGAGAGGTTGCAAAACTTCGAAATGATTTTGCAGCAGTGTAGGAATCACCCACCAATTGATAAGGCAGAGCTTTCCAAACTGTGTGTCAGGACACGCTAGTGTGTCGGCTGCAGTGTCTGGGTGTGTCGGGATTGCTGCTGCCTCTGAGCCCTGCCAGGATTCCATGCAGGTCCTAGTGCCTGCCTTGTGCCTTGCTGCCTCCAAACCTGCTGTGATTCCGCACAGGTCCTAGTGCCTGCCTTGTGCCTGCCTGCCTCCAAACCTGCTGTGATTCCGCACAGGTCCTAGTGCCTGCCTTGTGCCTTGCTGCCTCCAAACCTGCTGTGATTCCGCACAGGTCCTAGTGCCTGCCTTGTGCCCTGCTGTAAGAGTGTGTCGCGAAATGATGCATGTCTAAAAAGTGTGTCACGAACATGAAAAGTTTGGAAAGCTCTGTGACAAGGTGATCTACAATATATAAACAATTTATTAGGAAACCTCTGCCATGAAGAACAATAAAAGCAATTACCCCACTTGAGATATTCTGGTTTTTAATTCTTGTGGATTGTTTAGCACTCCCATGGATCAATTATATTGCCTAGTTTGATGTGGTAGCAATCAGTGATGGAGTTAGGGTCTCTAGTGTGTACATCTTTTACTTCATCAATAATAAGAAGCAGACAGCAAAATGTTGTTTATCAATAATAATAAGTCTATGTAGAAACAGCTTTTCTGCTGCATCAGTGCTTACAAACCCACTGAAAACACTGCAGGAAGTGTTGAGAAATAAGCTTTGTGTACACCATAGGCAAAGGAATTTGCTTAGGGCCACCGCAGATTAAATGATGTTTGTAAGAGCCACACAGGAGCTTATTTCTACACAGTCCCTTTCTCATTCTCATAGAGTAGCAACAGTAAGTATGATGTCACAAATAAGACTGTAAGGAAAAAAAGTTCAGAGCTGGAGGCTCACTTGTCTATCTCATCTGCACAATGGCAAACACAAACCACATTTTGTTTGGATTGGGTACTTCTAAACAGTTATAGGCAGCTGATGCCATTCAAGACACTGCAAGATACTTAACCTTATTGTCCTTGCAATTGTATGATGAGGAGTGTTGGAACTAAATAAGGCTGAATAATTTTGATTGTCTTGTTTTTCAGTTAGAACTCTAAATTTGGAAATGTTTTAAGCTACTTTGGCACTCATTAGGGGGACTGACAGTTTTTCTGATCCATTTATTTAAGTTCTGCTCTAGATGCTACAGTTTTGTAATACTGCCTCCTTGTATTTTCCAGCATATGCATTGTTTCTCTAGGCAGTATGAAGCTGCCACATATTCTCTAAAAGATAGCAGTTGTTAACAAGCTACAGCAGGATAATCCTTTGCAAAATCAACTTTCCTACAGGGGAAGCTTATCTGCATTAAATTAAAAGGCAGCTCACTGCACATGTCTGCCCATATAAATAGGTTTTATTTCCTTATTATTCTCTAAGGAATGAAAAATTGAGGCACACAGTTTATCATATCAAGCTTGTTATAGGGATAATTTATTATAATCCCTGCAGTCCTGGTTGCCGTCATTAACCGAATCCCACAGTTGTTAGGCTAGGCAACTTCCTGCTGGCTTCCCACTATCAAGGCAGTGGGGAAGCTGGCAGGAAGTTGCAAGTCTCAGGCAGCTTGCAAGCAGGCCAGCAGGCAGGTAAGTGGCTGCTGCTGGGTGGGAGAGGGAGTGAGGGAGGCGCGGCAAGGGTTAGGGTATGTGTGCGAGGGTGTGAGGGAGGCGCGCTGAGGCTCAGGGAGGGTGCGTGGGGGTGCGTGAGTGGCCGGCACAGCATGAGCGCAGAAAGGCTGGGGGAGAATTACCCCAGTGACTTGCAACCTTCCCTGTTGGCTCCCCCATTGACTTTCAGAGGAAACCGGCAGGGAAGGTTGAAAATGGTGATGACACTGAACAAATGGTCGTTAAGTCGAGGACTACCTGTATTAGGTGCCTTGTGAATGTGTAGGACAGACCTCTCTCAGTGAGGGCACCTGAACATTGAAACTCTCTTCCAAGGAAGATTTGTGCTAGCTTCCCTCTCTTCTCTCTGTCTTGAAAGACTGTCAGAAAGTCATGGTTCTTGTGTATTTTTGTGGTCTGTTTCCCAGAGTTTTTGATCTAGCCAGTTTTAATATTTTGCTTTTAAATACATCTGCCCATCTAACTGGTTTTCGTCCTATCTTAACTTTCTTTAAACAGAAGGGTTCCTTTTTTCCATGGAAATATTTTGATCCCACCATGGGCCTTGCTGGCAGAAAAGGAGAGCAGGCACATGTTGCCAATTCTTGCCTGCAACTCTCCTTTGGAAGGACCCCCATTACAGTCTAAACAGATTTTCAAAAGGTGTGAAAGGGGAAAGAGCAAAAGTCTCCTAATCTCCTTCCAGCAGAGAATGACTCAGGGATTCACCAACCCACAGGATCAAAGCGTGGTATTATTTATTTACTATTTCGATTTATATAGTCACCCATCTCAATTACATGACTCTGGGCGGCTTACAAAATTTTAAAAAGCTACAAAAAGAACAAGGTGCAAATTTAAAACATATAAAACCATATAAAAACCAAATAGCAAGGTCTGTAGCTGATGTCTAAAAAACAATCTATGCTCAACACAACCACTGTATAGTCTCTATTACACATTCAGATCCCCAAGCCTGGTGGCACAGCCATATCTGTATGGCCTTACAAGATGCCGGTAGGGTTGGGGCTGATCTGATCTCTGGGGAGATGATGCTCCACAGGACAGCTGCCAGGCTTCAGCCTCTTTGCTGCCCTACAAGGAGCAGGTATGGTATAATTATGAATATAAATACACATGGACAGACTCAACCATATGTATTAATAATATTGGTATGAATAATAAAAATACAATACAATATACAATAAGTGTATTACAACAATGATATTTATTTATTTATTTATTTATTTATTTATTTTTATCCCACCTTTACTATTTTTATAAATAACTCAAGGCAGCAAACATACCTTATTTATGCATTTATTTTATTTATAATTCAAATTTATCACTGCCCATCTCCCCCAACGGGGGACTCTAATACCCCTTCCTCCTCCTATTTTCGAAAGAGACGATAAAAAAGCTGAGAGGGAAACAAAAAGACCAGAACACATCCTTTCCAGCAGCCAACACCCAGATAAGCAGGGATTAACACCAGACAATCAAGCAGAGAACAATACCCTAATCAAGGAACTACCAAGGAGAAAACCACGCCCCAACCAACACTGGCACAGCAAGCTACTGTATACAAACAGGGAGCAAACCGCACACTCACTTGCACTGATGATGTTACCTAGACAGGTAATGAAATGTCTGCAAGCAAATAACCAAACTCAACATCGAGGACTCCACAGTTCAACCGTGAGCTACAGATATTCTCTTCTAATTAATATAAATAATCCCCTCATTTTTTTTCATAAGAATCATGTATACAAATAAGACAGTAGATTATTGGAATGACTGAACTGCAGAGCATAACTTTGTTTTTAAAAGAAAAAAAATCATGATTCTTGGCAATGAAATTCTTCATTTAAAATGTTTTAAAATCTAGCTAACATCAATAATTCAGAACGTAGCTATGTGGTTTCAAGATACCAAGAAGGCTTTTACCCATGTTGTAATAACGGTTCTTGAATACAGTATATACTTTCCATTCTTTTTCCCCTTAACGTCCCTCCCCCCCCAATTAAGAAGTTAAATGTGCCGTATTGGATATGGTTCGTGTAATACTGAAGACCACAGCTAGTGGCCCACATCGCTATTAAGACGACATGCTGGTTTTCTCCATGCAGAAGTCTGGAGTAGCGTCTTATGATCTGACATCTAGTTTATTAAGTCTGTGTGTGTTTTAGAGAAGCATTTTATCCTGAGAAGCTCCCTTTCCCCTGACATACAGTACTATAACCCATATCTTATTATTGTATTATTGAGACCTAGGCTATTGCCACTTTAAAGCACGTAGCATTACTATAGGTTGATGTTTTCCAAATAAGTAACTTTGTAGGTCCTTGAAATAGAATGTAAGGTCCTTTCCCCACTCTGTTGTTAAAGAGACTTCCACCTATCCTTAATAACCTGGCCCAAAACTGGTAGCATGAAATTTGCTGCTCCCACCCAGATTCGACCTCTGATTCAGGTCATTGCAAAAGGTGTTAACACTTAACACTGTGAGTGTTAAGGCATAGGAAAGAGGGCTGTTTTTGTTCTCTGCTTTTACTGCTGTCACTTTTCAACATGTTATCCACCAGTGAGAAAACATCCCCCAACAGGTCACTGGGGCAGGAATTGGGGTCGGGGGAGGTCTGACTTCAGGACTTTGGATTCTCTAGCCTGGTTTGTTTGCTTCTCCTCCATATCCTATTTGGGCATCTCCTAAGCTAATATCATTTGAAACATCTGGAAAGACACCAAGGTAGAAATAATCCCACTACAGAGGACAGAGGTAGACCTTGGAGAGCTGATAATGGTCAAACAACCATTGTTGGTGGGGAAAGCATTAAAACTGGCTAGTACAGAGAAGCTGGCAAATAAGCAAGAAAAAGCTAGTTTAACATCCTTCAAAATTCATGTTGTGAAGATTGGGGCAGTCTCTTAAGTACAGTTAATAAATAATTCCCTGGACATTGCAATAAATATAAGTGGGTATGCTGCATATTAAGATAAAGATGAATGTGATTAACTCATGCTCTCTTCTTCCTCCTCCTCAATTAAAATTCCTCTTCTTTATCTTCTTGGAAGCCAGGAGAGAAGCTGGTGTCAGAAACAAGAGTGGGGCGGGTGATGGGTCTGAAAAAACTCAGGAAACCAAGTGCTAATACTGGGAAAGAAATGTCTGTGGTGGAAGTTGCTTGGTGATTTTAAGAGGTGAGGTTATCTGTACCTCCTGACATACCTAAAACACACCTTTGGTTACATCTGCAACAGGTCAGCTGATCTCACCTCCAAGGTAATGGGTGAAATGGGGTGGAGGGAGGGAGGAAGGAAGGAAGGAAAATTGGGGGCAAATGGGGCAATGAGATGTATTATGCTGGGAATCTATCCTGTACTACTGAGATTATTGCAGCCAGACCCTGGGCATTGGGCAGTACCCTAATGGCAGTGACTGAGGGGAGGGGAGAGAATATGATGGGCACATGGGGGGCGGGCACAGGCTGTGCAAAGGAGAAGGAGAGAGTGTGGAGATGTGTCTTGCCCTGCTCACCCCATAAAATCACCCCACGATCCTTCCATATTCTGTTTTGGTTGAAACCTGAAACAACCAAACTACAGTATTTTGAACTTTGTTTCTTCCAAACTGCGGCTGATGTGATGGTTTGGCAGAATGTGCTGCTCTATATTTTCTATTCTATAAAAAGGTAAAGGTTTCCCCTGCACAGTTGTGCAGTCGTGTCCGACTCTAGGGGCCGGCGCTCATCTCCGTTTGTTAGCCGAAGAGCCAGCACTGTTTGAAGACGCTTCCACGGTCATGTGGCCGGCATGATGCACGCGGAACGCTGTTACCTACCCACTGAAGTGGTACCTATTCATCTACTTGCATTTGCATGCTTTCGAATTGCTAGGTTGGCAAGAGCTGGGGCGAGTGCGGGAGCTCACTCCGTCACGCGGGACTAGGGATTCGAACCTCCAAACTTGCGATCTTCCGATCGACAAGCCTGGCGTCTTACCTGCTGAGCCATCATGCCCCTATTCCATGCACGCCCCTAAATATTTCTGATCCTAATTATCCTAATCAGATCAAAATTGGGGTATAGTGTTACATCTTCCAGGCAAAGAATTTATTCAAGCGCAACAAAATCCTTTTTGTTTTCCAGGGCAGCCCAAATGAACTGTGGTCATTAGACCCTCGTAAGATGAGGGTTTTTTTCCCTCAAAACAATACAGGTAGAAAAATGGCCTACTTTTACCAAGAACACTTTTTTGATTTGTAGGGCTGATTAACAGGAAGTGAGAAGTTCTCTCTGAAAGGAGTTCCCAGCAATATGGATCACTTGCTTTGAATCTAGATCGATAGACCTGAACAAACATACGTACTTCTTAACTCTCCATCCAACTCTGAGATTGTTTCTTTTTATTAGCAGCCAGCTTGTAAGCTGCGGTGCTATGTCCACATTTGAAGTTCTTTTTGTACGTACTGTGCCTGGCACCAAACACGTTATGCTGTGCCTTCTTGTATTTGTTAAAATGTATAAATCAAAATGTCAGAAGTTAAAAGCTTCTTTTATAAGACAAACAGGTTACCTATAAGGGCTTTTGGTAGGGCTGTGACTCAGGCAAGCCTGAATTTTAAGGTGCAGTTAAAATGAAAACAATTTATGACAGGCTGACATCCCATGAGCTGGAGCAGATGGCTATAAACTCCCTTATCCCAATTCAAAATGCTTCTGAAACTCCAGCCTTGACTTGTTTTTCCCAAATTCTGGAGCATTACAGATAGTGGTGCCATGGCAACAGTGCCAAATAAAGCCACTTGTTTTAAATACTGGGGTGCGAAGAGTGATTGAATGATTGAATTCAGTGCTCATCAGATCTGCCTTTAATTCAGTTATCCTTGTGCTTGGAGCACTGATGGTCATCTCAATCAGAGTTACCTTTGCTGTCAAGCCACCACCTGCTACCCAATCACAAGAGCTTGGAAGGAGCTGATCAACCTTGGGAAACAAACCTTTAACTGGAGCATCCACTCCACATCATGATTTCCTGGTCTCCAGTTTTATGACATGTTCTTTAACTATTGTAGCTTAATAGACTAGCTTGGGAGCTCTTTTCTTTTACTTACTGTACTTCTGTATGTTTTTCCTCGTCATTAACCTCCAACAATCAGCTGTAAGGCATTCAGGCAGGGACATTGTTATTTCTTATCACCCCCCCCTTTCCTTTGCATAACCCCCTATATTTATCTGCCTAAAATTTGCTGCAGATATTACTTGCAATGGAAGCCCTTTTGGTGCAAGTTTCATCACATTAGGTCTTAAAAACACCACAGTTACTAGCTATATACATATTTTAAAAAATCCCTTCTCACCCCTATGGGTGGTATGTGTCTTCCTCAACCTCGGGTCCTCTACCAGAGGCCTGGGAGTTTGAGGGTTCTACGCAGTATCTTAGCTGTTCCTAGCATTGCACTCTTCTGGACAGAGAGCTCTGATGTTGCTCCTGGGATCTGTTGGAGCCACTCTCCCAGCTTAGGATCACAGCCCCGAGTGCTCCTACCACCACTGGGACCACTTTGGCCTTCACTTTCCACATCCTCTCCAGTTCCTCCTTCAGGCCTGGTACTTCTCCAGCTTCTCATATTCCTTCTTCCTGATGTTGCTGTCACTTGGCACCGCTACATCTATCACCACTGCTGTCTTCTGGTCCTGGTCTACTACCACAATATCTGGTTGATTGGCCAGTACCTGCCTGTCTGTCTGGATCTGGAAGTCCCACAGGATCTTAGCCCTGTCATCCTGCACGACCTTCTGTGGAATCTCCCATCCGGACTTTGGAGGGTCTAGCCCATACGCTGTGCAGATGTTCCTGTACACAGTGCCAGCTACTTGGTTGTGCCGTTCAGTGTATGCTGTTCCTGCCTGCATCTTACACCCTGCCACTATGTGTTGGACTGTCTCTGAGGCCTGTCTGCACAATCTGCACCTTGGGTCCTGTCTAGTGTGGTAGACCCCTGCTTCTATGGATCAGGTGCTTAGTGCCTGTTCTTGTGCTGCTATGATCAGTGCCTCAGTGCTGTCTTTTAGTAATTATTACAAAGAACTTGAGGAGGAACTGTTAGAACATTGACAAACACAATGAATGAAACTAAAGAAATAAAGGCAATACCACCAACGTGGGAAGAGACATATATAACCCTGATTCATAAAGAAGGGAATGACCCAGAGAAATCACAGTCATATAGACCAATCTCTCTGCTGAATGTAGACTATAATTTTTTTACAACAAAACTAACTGATCAACTAAAGAAATATCTCTCAGATATTATACACATTGACCAAATAGACTGCATTCTGAAGAGGAACAGTAAGGATAATAGCAGGTTTATAATCAATATAATAGAACATATCAACAAAAAGAAGAAGAAAGTTGCATTAATTTTCCTGGATGTGGAAAAAGCCTTTGACAACTTGCAGTGGTCATTTTTACTGGCAGTTTTGAATCAAATGAACCCCGGATAAGAGTTCAAAGCTTAGGTTAAAAGTATATATCAACAGCAAACAGCAAAGATTATGGCCAATGGCACGCTCTCCACAGACTTTCAGATAAGCAAAGGCACAAGGCATGGTTGTGCACTTCTCCTCTATTATTCATTACTGCTTTAAAAATATTGGCAGAAAAGGTGACAAACAAATACCAGGTCTTAAAATCCACAGAGAGGAATATAAGCTTCAATGTTATACTGATGTTGTTGTATTAACTATCACAGAACCACAAAGGGCATTAAAACAGTTGATGAAAATAATCCACAGCTCTGGAGAATTCTCCGGATATAAAACCAATGTTCAAAAAACAGAAGTAATTACAAGATACTTAACGCAAAGAGAAGTAAATCTCTTGTGGAGAGAATCTGGCATTCAGATAACCCACTCAGTGAAATATCTTGGCTTGCATTTGACAGGTAATAATCAAGAAATATATCAAAGCAACTATGCTAAATTATTTATTTATTTATTTATTTCTTAAATTTATATCACCGCCCCATCTCCCCCAAAGGGGGCTTATGGCAAGAAATCAAAAGAGATCTCGAAAGGTGGAGAAATGTAAAGCCATCCTGGTTAGGATCAATTGCAATTATCAAAATGAATGTATGGCCCAAGATAAACTACTTGTTTTAAATGGTGCCAATTCCAATTTCAGAGTAAACCTTACAACATAGCTTTCCAAACTATGTGTCGCGACACAGTACTGTGTCGCCTGTGTGGCCCAGGTGTGGCAGAGTGTGTGGTGGTGGCGGCAGCGGGCCATCAGCGCTTCCAGGTTTTTGCACGGCACACCAGGACACCGCTGTTGTCACCGCTGCAGCACACGAAAACCCAAAAGTGCCACTGTGGCGGCGCGTGAAAACCCAGAAGCCCCGTGGCGGCGGTGCTTCCAAGTTTTCGTGCGCCGCCACAGTGGCACTTCCGGGTTTTCGTGCAATGCTGTTGGTGTGTTGCCAACAGGAAAAGTTTGGAAAGCCCTGCCTTACAAGAATGGCAAGAAATTGTCAATAAATTTATATGGAGCAGGAAAAGACCTAGAGTTAAATTTAAAAATCTACAAGATTTAAATGACAGAGGTGGTCTTGCTCTCCCAAATTTTAAATTGTATCAGAAAGCATGTTTCCCATCATGGTAAACAGAGTGGATAAAATTCCTGAATAGCAGAACATCAATATTGAAAGGAGCTGGTCTAGCCAACAGATGCCATAGATATTTATGGTAAAGAGATACAAAAGAGGTTAACAACTTAAAAGGACATATTATCAGACAAAGTTTGATAAAAGCATGGAACCCTTGGGGGAGTTGGTGCAGTGATAAAAGTTGAAGGATAAATAAATAAAAATAAATAAACTCCATAAGGAAAATAATCAGCCCAACAATTTCACTGTTAGCTTCTTCTTTAAATGCTTTCCATGTTGGAGACAATTATAGTAAAAAAAAAAAGATTATATATGTAGATATGGTTCACACAGACTCCATGAATAGATTAAATACACAGCAAGAATTACTCAGTGAAAGCCAAAACATACCATGGTTTATGTGCTTACAATTGTTGAAAGGATAAAATCTGATCTTAAAAATGAGGGAGGGACACTAAGAAAAATGACAAAATTCGAAATGCTTATACAAAATGAACACCATCTCTTAGGACAGGGGTCGGCAAACTTTTTATGCCGGGAGCCATTTTGACATGCTCGTGCACATTTTGAAATGCTCGAGAGCCAGGGGGCGGGGTTTGTGGGCGGGGGCCAATCGCGTGGAAGGGGGCGGGGTTTGCGGGCGGGGGCCAATCGCGTGGAAGTGGGCGGGGTTTGCGGGCGGGAGCCAATCGCGCGGAAGGGAGTGGGTTTTGGGGGCGGGAGCCAATCGCGTGGAAGGGTAAGATACAGGCCTGCGCTTGGCCGGCCGCCCCGGCCCTCGCTCACCTTCCATGGCCAGTCCTCGCGGGCCGCCGGCGACACTCCTGTCCCGCTGCACCCCAGCTCTCCAAGGCGCGCAGGCTGTGAAGCTGGACGAGCCGCCGGACCTGGAGCGCTTCCGCGCGCAGCTGAGCGAGGCCCCGCACCGGTCTTTTTGGGGCGCTTCCGCGCGCAGCTGAGCGCTGGGTTGTGGAAATGCGCTCCAAAAAGACCGGCGCGGGGCCTCGCTCAGCTGCGTGCGGAAGCGCTCCAAAAAGACCGGCGCGGGGCCTCGCTCAGCTGCGCACGGAAGCGCTCCAGGTCCGGCGGCTCGTCCAGCTTCACAGCCCAGTGCAGCTGAGCGAGGCCCCGCGCCGGTCTTTTTGGAGCGCTTCTGCGCGCAGCTGAGCGAGGCCCTGCACCGGTCTTTTTGGAGTGCTTCCGCGCGCAGCTGAGAGAGGCCCCACGCCGGTCTTTTTTTCGCGTCTCTGGGAAGCAGGGCCAATCGGGCTTCGCCTTGTTCAGCCCGCCTCTCTGCTCCCCTTTGGCGCGCGCTGATTGGTGGAGGCGTCCTTTCTTCTGAGCCTCCACCAATCAGCGTCTGTTTCTTCCCCAGGCTTTGCGCTGCTTCCGGACACCGGCTTTCCGGATGTTGGGCGGCAGACAGAGAGAGAGCCAGAGCCGAGGGGCCAAAGAGCCAGATCTGGCTCAAGAGCCGCCATTTCCGACCCTTGTCTTAGGACATATACAAACTCCTACTCATATAGAATATGGAGACAGAAGGAATAAAAAATTGCATGATAAAATAGATACAAAATTTTAAAGAAACTGTCACAACACAACCCGAGCCTGATGTTGTGGGATGAGAGAATGACTGGCCCAGGTGGCTTTGTGCCTAAGGCAGGACTAGAACTCATGGTCTCTTGGTTTCTAGTCTGGAGCCTTAAAACTTGGAGAATACAGAGTAATGGCAAAACTAAGAGCATATATCCACGATACAAGCTTAACTAAATTTAAGCAAGAATGGCTCCCATATATACAGTACAACACATCATGTAGTAAGACAAATATAAACATTTACAGTATGGTTTTAAGGTGGTTTAAATGTTTGTTTATAAACACTGCAAATCGGTCAGAGTACAGAGAAGAGGTTTGATTGATAACTGGCAAATAGAGGGAGAAAAAGTGGAGGGAGTGACATACTTTGTATTTCTAGGCGCAGAGATTACTGCAGATGCTGACTGCAGCCAGGAAATCAGAAGATGTCTACTTCTTGGGAGGAGAGCAATGGCAAATCTCAATAAAATAGTTAAGGACAGAGACATCACACTGACAACAAAGGTCCGCATAGTTAAAGCAATGGTATTCCCTGTAGTAACCTATGGCTGCGAGAGCTGGACCATAAGGAAGGCTGAGCGAAGGAAGATAGATGCTTTTGAACTGTGGTGTTGGAGGAAAATTCTGAGAGTGCCTTGGACTGCAAGAAGATCAAACCAGTCCATACTCCAGGAAATCAAGCCAGACTGCTCACTTGAGGGAATGATATTAAAGGCAAAACTGAAGTACTTTGGCCACATAATGAGAAGACAGGATACCCTGGAGAAGAAGCTGATGCTAGGGAAAGTGGAAGGCAAAAGGAAGAGGGGCCGACCAAGGGCAAGATGGATGGATGATATTCTGGAGGTGACAGACTCAACCATGGGGGAGCTGGGGATGGTGACGGCCGACAGGAAGCTCTGGCATAGGCTGGTCCATGAAGTCACGAAGAGTCGGAAGCGACTGAACGAATAAACAACAACAAAACTTGGTGCTGGCCTTGACACAAGTTGAGTGTAAGGAGGTATTTGATTCAACAACCTAACTAGGTGCTACTTTAAAAAAAAAAGAATCAAGCTGCTGTTCCTAGGTACACTTGAGCTTTTGGAAGTTGGAAAAATTCAGTGATGTCCTGCAAAATTCTCCTGCCTATTTTTTTTTCTACCAGAAATTACTAAAACCAATGAAAGAAAATTCGCTTCAGAAAAGGCTTTTTAGTGTTTCCTAAGGGGAAGTCCCGCCCATGCGAAATTGCTAAACATTTCCCTTTCTCCTGAAAAATCTGGAGAAATAGCCCAATCAGTATCTCCACCTATAAATTTGGTAGAGATTATCAAAAGTGCTTTTTTGTCCTCCTCCGTATAAAACTTCAAAATGCAATATGAAAGGAAAGAGGAATGACAAGGGAAGAAGAAAATATCAACCTTTTAGATTTAAATAATAGAAGACTAGTAGGCAACAGTTTATGGAGAAGAGGAGGCTGATGGAGCTGGTGTCTCAGCAGACCTGATGGGATGCCCATACTCCCCCATCTGCACCTCTTCTGCAGCCAACGTGTTTGCTAATCATATATAAAGTCCCATTCACATCAATGCATTGGTATGCTTATATTCAGAATGTAGATTTCCGATTTCAGATATTATTGGGCTCCAAATCTCATCAGCCTTGTTGTTTATTCGTTCAGTCGCTTCCGACTCTTCGTGACTTCATGGACCAGCCCACGCCAGAGCTTCCTGTCGGCCGTCACCATCCCCAGCTCCCCCATGGTCGAGTCCGTCACCTCCAGAATATCGTCCATCCATCTTGCCCTTGGTCGGCCCCTCTTCCTTTTGCCTTCCACTTTCCCCAGCATCAGCATCTTCTCCAGGGTATCCTGTCTTCTCGTTATGTGGCCAAAGTACTTCAGTTTTGCCTTTAATATCATTCCCTCAAGTGAGCAGTCTGGCTTTATTTCCTGGAGTATGAAGTGGTTTGATCTTCTTGCAGTCCAAGGCACTCTCTGAATTTTCCTCCAACACCACAGTTCAAAAGCATCTATCTTCCTTCGCTCAGCCTTCCTTATGGTCCAGCTCTCGCAGCCATAGGTTACTACGAGGAATACCATTGCTTTAACTATGCGGACCTTTGTTGTCAGTGTGATGTCTCTGCTCTTAACTATTTTATCGAGATTTGTCATTGCTCTCCTCCCAAGAAGTAGACGTCTTCTGATTTCCTGGCTGCAGTCAGCGTCTTCAGTAATCTTTGCTATGCTTATTATTTATTTCTCCCCAAGAAAACTAAAGGGTGGCCTAAATAACTGCTGGTGAGAGTCGTGATTTATGGCCTGTTCAGAGCAGATGTGCTGAGACTAGAATTTTTTGTATTTTCAGACACCAAGGTATTTAGCTAGTTAGCTGGGAATTTGGGAAACCAGAATTCCAGCACATCTGCAGGAAAGAAAGAAAAGAAATAGGAAATAAATATTTATGTTCAGGAAACAAAATTTTCTTATGCTCCAGAATTAAACAAGTCGCGACAATAGGAACTTATAAAGATTTGAGACTTGCAAACAATGTTGAAACTTTACATTTTCCATGGGTAATGTATCTTTGAGGAAACAATCAGGCGTGCTCTGGAAGCTGTAGGAGATTCCATACATACAAATGGGCAACCAGGAAGGCATTTTGGATACTTTCTGTGTATGATAGTGCTGACTAGTTTGATCCTGTTCATGTTCTGCACCTGTGGAAGAAAATGCTTGGCATAAAATAGCCTTATGCAAATGAGTGCCTGCTGCCTGTAGGACGACGAATGAATTATACAAGATACAGCGCCTTAAGGCTCAGTCCAACGAAGTATGGTGATCAATCAACCATCCATCTGCAATTTGATTGCAACAGCTTGAGGACTTTGTATAGTGTGGTGGGTAAGAGAATAAGATGATGTTCTGGTTCTAGTTTCTATTGCCATTACCTCTCCGGGTGGCCTTTATGCAAGATTCTGTTCTCCCCTGTAAAAGAGTAATATCCTGCTAAGTTGTTTCACCAGAGCTTTGTAAAGATTACTTAAATGATTGTTCCTAGAACGCAACATTCCTTGTTGAGTATTGTACCCCATTCAATTTCAACACTTGCTTTTGGGTAAACGTAGGATTGTGTTGAATAATACAGTATTTTGAATGCCATACAAAATAAATATAATAAATGCATGCAGATTACATTTTATTTGGCCAGGGAGAAAAGCCTGAACAATTTAATAATTTAATTTAGCACACATGTGTACATATTGATGTGCAGTTTTTTTCCCCTTAAAGGGAAAAAAAATAAGGCTGCCAAATTCTTTCAAAGAAGGGATGTTTTGGTAATCTTATTTCCTGAAATGAACTTTAAATCTGCTTGTGAATAGCAACCTGAAAGCTAGAGGTCATGCCTAGAATTGTCTGATGTTTCGCCAAAATTGCGTTGGAGGCTGTGCCACCTGAGGAGCTCTGCAAATCTGGGGTTGAGCAAGGCTAGGAGTGGTGGAAACATCAAAGAAAATTCAGTTAACTATTACCGGGTCCTGTCCTGCAAACTAAAATGCTATTAAAATTGGGTTTTAGAAAGCAGCGAGCAACTTTCAGACATTTCAAATGCATTAAAAAAATCAATGTGACAATTACTCCTTGTCAGATTTTATAATTCTCTGTTATAAAACCATTCTGTTCACCTTGAATCTTTTTTTTTAACTTTACAGGTATAATTACCTACTGTATTTGTTAGATTTATATCCTGCTTTTCATTCAAGGATTCAAAGTAGAAAACAAGGTGCTCTGTCCTCCTTTTTCCCCCACAGCAACAGCAACCTTGGAAAGTAGGTCAGGCGGAGAAAGAGCAACTGATCCAACACCCCTTAGTGAACTTCTGTGATTGAGGGTGGGCTACATCTTGTGTCTCTCCACTCCTAGTTCAACACCTTAACCCATCGCTTTCCAAACTCTGTGTCGCGACACAACCTGGAAGTGGACGTGCATGGTGGCGGTGGTGTGCATGGTGGCGGCAGCGACGACGGCAGTGGCGCGCCATCAGCGCTTCCATGTTCTAGCGGAAAACACGAGGCTGCTGCTGCTGCCACCGTGCACGCCCTTCCGCTGCGCGTGCCACTGCCACTACCGCCGTTGGTGTGTCCCCAACGGCGGCAGTTTGGAAAGCACTGCCTTAACCGCTTAACTCAAATATGTAACATCTTCTTTTTAATCAGATTATTCTCAAGACAGTTTACAAGTAACATGTTGTAGCAGTACAAACTCTATAGCAGCTGACTAGCCACTTGATGGACCTGTCCTCCAGATCACAGGGAAGCTCCGCAGCTGCTTCCCATGAAGCATTTGGGCAGACCATCCTGATAAGCATAGTTGTGTCCTAGCAGTACTTATTTCCCCCCATAATGCTGCCTTCATCTCATCCCCAGTCCATGAAGGAGGCAGCCTTAAGCCAACCATGTACTAGGGTTAAAGTAGTAGCTTCCCCCCCCCCTTAATTTGACACCATCCAAGATAACCAAGCTGGACAGAATCTGCTAGACATACTTATCCATCAATTTGAAGGAAGTAGGGATTGGCAATGGGTATAGCAAATGTTATGCTGTAAAAGTTTGCTGCCAACTCAAGGGTGAGGGGAGAACATTATAACTTAGTAATAGCAAAAGGTTCCTGTGCAGAAATTTCCTCTTGAGCAAACAGTTATTACAGTTACTTATTGGCCTTTCATCTTTCCACATAGGAAAGCTTTTGGGATGGGAAAGGATTTAAGTACCAGTATCATTTTTTTTTAATTACTGAAAGTTGTTCGGTTGTTCTAGAGGTTTGCTTTGAATGTGCTACATTCTACTCTTGTAGATATATACATGTACATATACATATTTGTGTTAGCTTGTGCCTCAGGTTTTTTTTAACAGAAAGGTGAATATATATATATATATATATATATATATAGAGAGAGAGAGAGAGAGAGAGAGAGAGAGCGAGAGAGAATATATTTTTTCTGAAGTACAGGAATTATTTCAGTATAAGAATAGATTCTAGCAAGGGAGCAGTCAGCCTTTCTGGACAAGTGGATATATTTAGAATTTTAAGAACACGCCATAGAAACTCTGACAAAATGGCTGCCGTGGCATACGGACTTACCTTTTTATAAAACAGCTTAACATAGTTAGCTCAACCATATCTGAGCTGAAAACGTCCAGATGACCACTGGATGACAGCAACAAGATAAAAAAAACTCTCTTAACTTTTAACAGCCATCTAGTGGATTCTCTGTTTGGTAAACCTAAACATAACGGGCATGGCCAGTCTTCAAACAACCATTTATGGTAAACCGGTTGCCCCCTGCCACCCACTTCAGTCCTCCATATGCTCTCTACTTCTTCACTTAATCCACTGCTTTTATTAATCACAAGGATGATCATGATCTGATAATTCACCTTTACGTATATATTTATCATTAACATGAAATGGTTTCTGTTGATGGCAAATTAAGATTGTGGTAGCTCCATTGTTATGATTTGATAAGCATTAACTTTCTCCCCCTTTTAGACCAAGAACAAGGTCCAAGAAGGCTACGAAACATGACTTCTGATGCTAGTCACATGCTTGAAGCTGCTCTAGAACAAATGGATGATATCATTGCAGGTATTGTAAGAGTTTATTTAAAAAACCTACTAACACTATATGTGCCGTAAAATCTATTTCGTAACTATGATAATGAAAGATGCACTATTCAGATGAATTCCCATGTATGTTTGATTGAGCCTTTATCCAGTTATTTTTCACAATAGTTCTGTTTGCTGAGCTATTTTTATACAGATCAAAGTCAATTTCCTGCAGAGCAGAATGTACTCTGATTTGTAAGAAATCTAGAGACAACCAAAACTGAGTTTATAATGGATAAAATGGTCAAGGAAAGTATATAATTTAACACACACACACAAAGTAAAGAAATAGGCTGGACATTTTCAGTGATGCAGTAACCATTTAATATTGGAGCAAGAGCCTTCAGAGATTATAAACTAAGAGTATCAATTATTCTAGCATAAGAATACCAAGAAAAAGATTATTATCTTTATATAGTATAGAAGTAAGGAAAAAGCCTCCAAGTTTTAAGGCTTCAGCTTCAGGCGAGGAAAAAATAGTGAAAATGACAGAAAAGTAAATAAAAAAAGGTAAAGGTTCCCCCCGCAGATTTGTGCAGTCATGTCCGACTCCAGGGGCCGGTGCTCATCTCCGTTTGTTAGTTGAAGAGCCAGCGTTGTCCGAAGACGCTTCCATGGTCATGTGGACGGCATGACGCACGCGGAACGCTGTTACCTACCCACTGAAGTGATACCTATTTATCTACTTGCATTTGCATGCTTTCAAATTGCTAGGTTGGCAAGAGCTGGGGCTAGTGAACTTAAAGTTATAACAACCTCCTCCTTCTCTTCCCCCCCACCCCCAATTTTTAGGTCTGGCAGATATCTAGTGTTTTCTGTTCTTTTCAAGTGCATGAACTGAAAATTGCTGTTACGTTACTCCCCCACTAATCATAAAGAACCCCAAAGGCAACCAACTGCATCTCTTAGCTCCTAGAGAAGGAACACAAGTGTGTATAAGAAAGATGATACAGTTGAATCAGAGGATTTCTTTTAAACCAGGAGAATCTTAAAGGTTCCTATAAATATCATAGAAGCTGTCTGTGCTGTAGAAGTAATTTGGAAGAGCTTCCTGGTGCAGCATCTATCCACAATTCTCTAAAGAAGGCTGCAGGCTTTTGTGTGAGCTCGAAAGAATGTGCTTCTGTTTTAAGTTTTAATGATTGCCTAAAGCAGTGGCATCTTTTTTTCAGGCTCATGGAGAGGACTGGAAATACTTGGGATCCTGTACACCGGAGTTTTCAAACTTTTTCAGGCCATGGAACCTGTTTAGTTAAAAGAAAAAAAAATCCTGAAATCCCTGACCAAGAGGCAAAGCTCTAGTGATAGAAAATTGGCTGCATTCAAGTGAACATTTTTCTCCCTTAGTCCCTCACAGAACCCCATCAGGTTCTTGGGGAATCCAGTTTGAAATAACAAGTAGCAGAGAGCAGCTGGACTCATGAAAGCTTTGAAGAAGTTCTTCCCAATCTGTTTGGAAGCCAGCACATCCTTATCTTTTAGTGCAATTGAGCCTGGCTGAGCCAGTATTTTGGTAATAACCTTTTATGTGCTAACTCAAAATGGCTATCACGGGAGGCTTGCCCCTAAAATGGCTGCTACGGTCATTCACAAGATAATCATTGATCAAAAAGTGAAATAGCAAGCTTTCTTCCTGCCCCCCACTCTAGAACTTCAGGATGCTTTCTATCATTCCAGCTTAGCATTTCTGGATAGGCAGGTTAGGTTTAGGGTGCCCGAGGTTACCACAAGAGCCAGTTTGGTGTAATGATTAAGGCACCAGGCTGAAAACCGGGAGACCGTGAGTGCTAGTCCTGCCTTAGGCACGAAGCCAGCTGGGTGACCTTGGGCCAGAAAGAAGAAGGCAATGGCAAACCACTTCTGAAATCTTGCCAAGAAAACTGTAGGGACTTGTTCAGGGAGCCGCCAGGAGTCAACACTGATTCAAAGGCACCCAAAAAAAAAAAGGGGGGGGCTACAGCAAACATGCCATTTTATTTTTCTAAGAATGCCACTTGGTTTTGCAAATCTAAGACTGTCCCTAAGACTCAGTAAATTTGCTGAGGATTTATTAATATTTTTTTAAAAAATGTTTTAATTGGTTAACAAAATCAAATGTTTGAACATTAACATAATGCACAACCTCTTTAATCATTACAATGAATTTATTTATTTTCTATCCCACCTTTATTATTTTTATAAATAACTCAAGGCGGCGAACATACCTAATACTCCTTTGTCCTCCTATTTTCCCCACAACAACCCTGTGAGGTGAGTTGGGCTGAGAGAGAGTGACTGGCCCAAAGTCACCCAGCTGGCTTTCATGACTAAGGTGGGACCAAAACTCAGAGTCTCCTGGTTTCTAGCCCGTTGCCTTAACCACTAGACCAAACTGGCTCTCTTCATAACAAATTATATACTGTAACAGGGACATGTTTAGGCAGGGCTAATGATAATTTTACAAGGGATAGAAAAGTCTGCCTTAATATTGATTATTGCATCTGCATCTGTTTTCTATTATGGGAATACTAATTCCAGGATTTTCTAATCAGTAATGATTGACAAAGGTTACGCTATTTCATTACTTTAAGTATAATTGAAAAGACAAATTAATTTGCCAAAACTAGTAACTAGATCAATAGCTGCTGTGACTCTGAGATGGCTGGGATCTTCATTTTGTTTTAGTTTCTTAGGCCTTTGTTGAAACTGATTTAAAACTCCATACTTTATTTGTTCTTTCATGCCGCTTGAACACATCTTCCTATCTGCTTTCATGCAATTTAATTAAATTGTACATTATGATTTTTAGTGAGTTTAGATGTAGTATATTCTTCTGTTCTGAAACATCCAGAAATCTCACTGTATAATGGTCATAAAGTGAAAATGGTTGAAATTTACAAAGAGTAGGAAAGAGACATGGTATTTTTTTTAATTCAAAAGAGAAACCATTTTAGCATCCCTTACTGTTTTTATATTATTACTTTTCATTTAATTTTTGAAGTTTTTACAGTTACCTTTGTTGAAAAAGCTATTGGGTTTTTAAGATACCTTTAATAACTCTTATATCCTACTTTATGATAAATAAAATTAAGAGGAATAAAGAAATTTAAGAGAGAGAAAATGGGAAAAACATACACATAATTTTATTTATTTATTTATTCAATTTATCCCCGCCCATCTCCCTGAATAGGGGACTCTGGGCGGTTTACAAAATAGCAAAAGTTAAAATCTATACATAAAATTATCATAAAACAATAAATAGAGAGAATAAGTAAAATCCAAAAGATGGTTAAAATCCACTATCGGGATCGGGATAATGAAAAGGAGACAATAAAAACATGGCACATATAAAAAAATCTGCTTTATTTGTAAACACATCAGTAAATTTGACCAAGTGAAATAATAATGATGAGTCTTTCCATTACATCAGTAGAGAGCCTGCTCACAAACATATCAGTGGTCCAAGCTTGTAAATCCGGGATTTCACTGTCTCTCCAACTTAGAATAATCCTTTTTGGTGCTGTCTCCCATGCTCAGTAAATTCATAATTCTTCATATAGTGTTAACTTCCAAGGTTTAAGTATATAATTCAAAAGTACATTTATACCATTAAATCATACTGATCTTTTTGTTGTTGTTGTTCAGTCGTTTAGTCGTGTCCGACTCTTCGTGACCTCATGGACCATAGCACGCCAGGCCTTCCTGTCCTCCACTGTCTCTCGGAGTTTACTCAAATTCATGTTCATTACATCGGTGATGCTATCTAACCATCTCATCCTCTGCTGTCCCCTTCTCCTTTTGCCTTCAGTCTTTCCCAGCATCAGGGTCTTTTCCAGTGAGTCCTCTCTTCGCATTAGGTGGCCAAAGTATTTGAGCTTCAGCTTCAGCATCTGTCCTTCCAATGAGCAGTCAGGGTTGATTTCCTTTAGGATTGACTGGTTTGACCTCCTTGCAGTCCATGGGACTCTCAAGAGTCTTCTCCAGCACCACAGTTCGAAAGCATCAATACTTCGGCACTCAGCCTTCCTTATGGTCCAACTCTCACAGCCATACATTACTACTGGAAAAACCATAGCTTTTTAATATGCTGTCTAGGTTTGCCATAGCTTTCCTCCCAAGGAGCAAGC